>CM077663.1:280018126-284818126 GCA_039707655.1 Elymus sibiricus
AGTCAGCCAGTTGACCACGGTCAGCTGGTCAAAGCGGGCCCCTGGGTCCACTGGCAGTGGCCCTGGGCCAGCCAGGCCGGCGGTGGCCAGCGGCTCGCTGCCGGCGACCAAAAACACGGCGGCGACGCTCGGGAGGGCATCGGGTGTTGGCCACGGGCGTCCACTCGACGCGTGCTTGGGCGCGTTCGAACGCTAGCACGCAGCCGCGTCGAACGGCGGTGGTGGCAGCGCCATAGGTGGTCGGGAACGACGCCGGCGATGAGCTTTGCGGCGGCGGCTACGGGAACTCGACAGGGACGGCGTTGTGGCGCGCAAACGAGCGCACGGAGCAGCTAGGGAGGGCCCCTTATTTAAGAATTCGTCCGATTAACCAGTTAACTTGCCGATTAATCCCTACTCACATGGTCACCGAGTAGCCGATAAACTGATAAATCGTCCGATTAATGGATTAACTTGCCGATTAGCCTATTAATCCCCTACTCGTCTCCCAACCGAGCAGCTACCAGTTAACGATTTACTATGCGTCGCGGCGAGGGAGATGGGTACGGGCCCGGGACCATTTGGTCACCGGAGCACCACCGGCGACGAGCACGGGCGGCGGAGCGTTTCGGCTCCAGCGGGATCGGCTGCTACGGCCACGGATTCGCACGGGGGAGAGACGGGAAATGACGAGGAGCTCACTGCGGTCCTGTAGAGGAGCAAAGCAGGCTCGGGGAGGGCTCGACGTGGCCGGAATCGATGACGGCGAGCGGCGGTGTCCCGAGGAAGAAGACGACGCGGGGACGCGTTGTGGAGGTTCCGGGCTCGATCTTGTCGCCGTAGGCGACGTAGGCGACGACGGCGGGGCTCGTGGACGCGTTCCTAGACGACGGGGAAGACAGGGAGCGCGTGGATGGCGATGGCGATGGCGACGGCGACTCGGGTCCACGCGAGGAGGAAGAGAGTGAGCGAGGGAGAGAGAAAGGAGGGGGGGCGCTAGGGTTAGGGTTCCTCTGCGGCGGCGGGAGGGGGCCTTATAGGCGTGGGGGCGCCAGCAGATGGCCGCCACTGCGTCGGGCGCGGCCGCTGGCGCGCATCGGCGCGGCCGCGTCTCCCCGGGTGAACAGAGGAAGAGGACGGGGGCAAGTGAGCTGGGCCGGCGGCTGGGCCAGCCACTGTGACCTAAGGCCTAGCCTGGCCTAGCCCTTTTCTTTTATTTATTTTTAATTCTGTTTTATTAATTCTTTTTCTGTTTTGTTTTATTTTTAACATCAAATGACTTTTGTAAAATATGGAATTTGGCCCATTATTCATATTGCGTTTTTAGGCACTGCCACAAAAGGTTTGGGATTTAAAGTAGTTTGGCATTTTCATAATTTAAAAGGCATTTAAATTATTGTTTTGGCCTCTGTTATAATTGTTTTAGGGCCCTTAAATACCCCAAATAATGTTGGTTTCTTCTTGACAATTACTTAGGGAAATTTGCAACCCAACCATGATTTTAGTTTTCATGTTTGCCAAATTATTTAATCCACTTATTATTTGAATTTGAATTTGAATGGAATTTGAAATGAGATATGATTTCAAAAATAATCAAGCACTGTTTAGCAAAATGATTAGCTTAATCACAGAGGGTTACTGTAGCTTGATTACAGGGGTGTTATAACTTCCCCGCCCCCTAGATATAGCGGCTGAAGCAACGGTTTGCAGGCCGCCCGTATTACTTTTACAGACTGGTGGAAATAGCGCTTTTGTTCCGGGCTAAAAAAGGGAAATGATTCTGATCAGCCGACTGATCTAGCGCGGGGCATCCGTCACCTTCTTTGCTTGACACGTAGTCTGCTTGACCGCACACATCTCTTCCCCTCTTTTTTTTTGCAACAAGAGTCTTGTTGCGGAAAGTGCGTTGAATGGTGACATCGAACAATGATTGTACAAGTGTGCGACATGGCCCGGAGATGTGTTGCAATTTTTGCAACATGCGCCATGTTGTTGCAATTTATGCAATAAGAGTTTTGTTGCAGAAAATTAGAGAAAAAGAGGTTCTGCAACATGAGTCTTGTTACAGAAAATTAAAGAAGAAAAAGTTTTGCAAAAAGAGTCTTGTTGCAGAAAATTGAAAAAAAAAAGATTTTGCAACAAAAGCCTTGTTGCAAGAAGGACGATATACACAGCTCGTATCAACGATTTGAACGGCTCGTGAGGCCGCGGATCTACCGGCCGAGCGTAGTACACCCCCTGGAAAAAAAAGCTCCAAAACGCTAAACCGGACACAAACATACGGGCCGGCAGGAAAGCGCATCTGCTAGAGTTGCTCTAAATACAGCAGCAGCAGCAGATTTGCATATCAGAAACTGCAAAAAGGCAGCATCAGCAGGTTGCCAACGAACATCAGACATGGATGCACCGCAAAATTCAGCTTCACCGGAGAGAGCTCGGGAAAACAACATTCTTTTTTCTTACAAAAGCTGGCAAAGATTGAAAAAAAATGATAAACAAATCTGCTGCTGCTGTATGGTCCCGATTTATGCTTGCATTAACCCCAAGGATCATCTTCCAGGCCTATACAGACACTAGGCAGATTCATAGTAGCTGTCCAGCAACTTCCTGACGTTCTTGTATATAGGCACGAGGGCGAGGAGCGCGATCTGCAGGTGCTCGGAGCTGTTCAGGCGGATGCCGACCTGCCCGGTCCCCTTGTTGCTCACATTCAGACTGGCAATCAGGTTGCTGGACCTTCCAGCTGGGATCTGAGACTGGGCATTGCACCCGACGGCGAGATCCCCATGCCAGTCAACGACGGAGATCGCGAGGGTAGAAAGCATGCGCCCGATCGGGTAGTCTTTGTCCCTCAATGTCGCTTCCAGACGTCCGCCGTACGCAGCGTCCCCTTTCCCGCTCATGGCCCCACCACTTACTAGAAGCCTCAGCTGCTTGTTCACTATCAGTCTGTCCTCGATCTTCACACCCGCTGATAAGGTCTCTCCAAGGAGCGTCGCAGATATCCCAGCAGCCGTGTTATTGCGCCTGAAGTTCTTGAATCTAGACTCGCCGCGAATTGTGTACGCCATGTCCTTACCAACAGACTGCAGATCAAGCCCTACTGAAGAAGTTTTACCCTCGCCGTGCTTAACAGAACTTGCAACCTCCATCTGGAGTGAGCTGTCCTTCTTGTCCTTTGTTAGCTGGCCAGACACAGACAGAGGCACTTTACCTTTGACAGCGAATAATCTTTCAACATTCAGACCTTCATAACCAACATCATGATCCCATCCCTGGGTCTCCAGCACAGGCCTCACAAGCCATTCACTTGGCGTATCTAGAAAACGGTAGCGATGGCTAGGATAGTCAGAATCAAAAGTCGAGGGCAATACCATGTCAGGCATAGGCACAGCAACATTGGTTGGAGTACTGCCATCGTCATCAACATTGTTGTTACCGAAATCATCTTCTCTGGTCCTGGCCTCTGCTGCCATCTTCTTCATCATTTTACGACGCATATGTTCCTCTTTCAGCTGTTTTTTGTAGAATAACTTCTCTCTGTAGTCTAGTTCCTCAAGATATGCCTTCCTCTGCGCATGGTTGAGTTTTGAAAGTTGAGCCTTGGTGAGGCGCTTAAAAGGAGGCAGGTCATCATAGTCTGAACCATCATCTGAACCATAATCATCTACCAAATCATCTTCAAGATCATCATCATCACCAAACTGCTCCTCGGGCAACTTCAGCGGAGCTCGAGACTGAAGAAGTGAGGAGAGGAGGAAAGGAAGTGGAGCAACTCTCATGCTAGAAGTTTTACCAGCGGGGCTATCCTGCAGCTTGAGAAACGAATTAGCCTCTGCTAAAACCTTTGACGCAAAGCAGAGCAATAGCAACTGTGGCTTCCAGACTTGTCCATTTGGCAACACTCTCTGGCCTGACCTATTTGTCCTGCAAGCTGAGTGGTTTTCCACTAGGGCGACTGGATTCATAAGACGAACATCAGCAGCCGCCTGCCTTATAGCTTGCTGGACTACATGGGACCTCTGGGTGACAAACATCTCATAACTCAAAGGAATTCCATTTGGTCCATCTGGTGGTGCAGATGCAGCATGAGTTAACACTACTATAGCATTGAACCAGACCGAGGCTCCAAAAACTTTGCTAATGGTCTGCAACAGAGGGACATCACCATAGTCCCTGCTCTGCAGATCCAGCCGGTCAAAATAAAGAACAATATCAGGAGGGCTTTTGCTCACAATTTTCTTCACAGAATTGAGAACTTTCTGGTTGTAGTGCTGGTCTGCAGATGAGGATGAAAGGCCAGGTGTATCAATCACTTTTACTTTGATTCCCTCAACCATACCAACTACTTCTTGAACTTTTCTGGTGCTGGATTCAAAAGCATCAATCTCTAGCTTGACATCATCGAAAATTGAATTTATAGTAGCACTCTTGCCAACCCCAGTTTTACCAAGAACCAATATAGTGCATGACAAATCAAGGGGCTCATTTCCAGCCGCTTCAAGCCGTTCTGCCGTCTCTTGTGCTCGGTCAAAGTTAAAAACACCACGACCGTTTCTTCTAATCTGTTCTGCCAGCCCGAGCCGGTAAAGAACCTGTGAGACCACCATATTTTGAGGCGTTTGCCCAAACCTGTTAGCAAGACGCAAAAATTTAACCCGGATCATCTGGAGCTTCTCCCGGATTTCATCATTCTCATCTCCATCATCCCCAACAGATTCAGCATCCTGCCGAGCGTCCTTGTCCACAGCGACTGGACCATTAGCACGGACCTGCTGAACAGGTCGGGCCGGAGGCAACAAGGAAGACGATGATCCAAGGCCAGCAGGACGAGACGGCAAAGAGGGGCCATTAGCCTGACCTGCTGCAACACTAGAGGATCGTGCAGGAGCAGAGCTAGCCTTATTCTCATCATCAGAGGAGTTTGCGTCATCCAATTCCTCGACCACCACATCAGGCTCGCCTCCAGATTTTGTAGGGACCTCGAGCTTGCTATCACGGGCAGCAGTATCTCCCTTGCTATATTCTGGCTGCTCTTTGCTCTGATCAACCAACATAGCTTCTTGAACATGTTCAGGTTCACTAGAGTTCATGGGGAGCTCAGGATTGCTATCACAGGCAGGAACATCTTCCCTGCCCTTCTCAGGTTCCTCATCGAGATGTTCAGCCAAAACAGCGTCTGTCACACACTGCCTGATAGCTTCCAACATGGCTGCCTCCTCTAAGCGCTCCCGATGCTCATCGTGCGCATCATCCTCGACACCAATCTCGACAGGCCTATCATCCTCAATTGCCTCGCACTCAGCAGCGACAGATTCTCCGGTCACGGAAGCCTCCGCATTGTCAAAAAACTCCTCGCTCTGATCTGAACCAGCCAGCTCCTGCTGCTCTACCTCCACAAACAGATCAGCATCCTCATCAGACTCCACCGCTGCCGGCGGCCCGTTCCCCTGCGCTACTCCGTTCCGAGCATCCTGTTGATCGTAACCTGCCGATGGATCCATGGTCGCCTCATTCCAGGCCACATCAGACACCACCTCGTCGCCACCGACGTCCCTTTGTCTGACATCCGCAACCTCGCCGCCACCACCCTCCTGCGACTGCACAACCCCCTCGGCCCCGTCCCCTTCTCTGGCATCCAAGATCTCGCCGCTTCCACCCACCTTCGCGGCGGCTGCATCGGGCGCCGGTTCGGCACCGACCTGCGCGGCCCCCACTTCCTCCTCGGCAACTCCGCCCGGGCTTCCCCCATCCTCCGTCTCCAGCAGGCGCTTCTCGCCCACGGCACTGTCGTCCATCGCGAGCCCCGACGGCGCGCGGAGCGCAACCCTAGCCTGCCACCAACAGAGACGGGACGGATCAAACAACAGCGACAGGAGGAGGGGAAAAACGAGCGAACGAAGATGGACGGGAATAAACTTGGAAAAGGCGGCACCTTTGTGGTTGGGTTGGTCAGGTTTGGTGCGTCCGCGGATGGCGTCCCGTCCACCAACCTCGTCGACGGCGGTAAGGACGGCGGCGTGGGAGATCGGAATTCGGGACGAGTTGGACGTTGGCCCGCGCGGCACGGTGAGAGGAAGAGAGAAGGTGGTCAGGTCCCTCTAGGCTTGCGCCGCTTTGGGGGCTGAACTGAGAACCCTGATGACAAGATCGAACTTTTATTGCTCTTATTTTCAAGACGCTCGAAATTTGGTTTCGCAAGAAATATTAAGTTTTTTTCCGATGCCTCAACTTTTGCCTATTTTTATTTCGATTTTTTATTAAATGGGGACGATTTAACCCTTGACTTTCAGCATATCGATCTGATACCTGGCCCAACTCAAATAAGATTGATTGACACGAAACTTTTCGCTCCTAACCCCGTCGAGTGGCGATCTTAGAGGGTTTGTATCACCTCTCCTTCGTCGTCAGTAGATCGCCGGTCCTTCTCCCTTTGCCAGTCGTGCGGTGTGGGAGTGCAAGTTGGTCCTGGTTTACTAGATGCAAGATGTATTTTTTTTCGTTTTGGAGTTATAGTTAGGCCTTCGATGTGCATCGCTTCATAGTTTTCAACGGTGATGGCAGCGGTGTATAATAGAGTCTTCATCGATGACACATCATAGATGTTTGTGGTGGCGTTTGGCCAACCAATCATTCATCATCCAACATTCACATCTCAATTGTATTTTCTATGGCAGCATCGATATTTTATGGATGTAAATTCATGTAGTTCATTCTGAATGGTGAGGCTTGGTTTTACAGGTCTTATCATCGTGGCGGCTACTCACAGTTGGATCTCATGCATGAGGGTTGCGAGATTTGATAAGGTTGGGCTCTTAAATCTGCGACTCTTCTAGTTGTGACAACTTCTCGTGGACAATGATCCATGAAGGTCATGGCCTTGATGATCCCCCATTCGCGATCAACAATGTTAGATTGGCTCTGATGTAGTTGTAGTTTGTGGCGATGCACCATCGACCTGTACGAGAGGGGGGGGACTGTTGCCATGTTAAGAGCCCTTTGTACTACCGATTTGGTTAATAGATCCAAGTGTTTTTAAAATGATTGATGGCATAACAGTGGTTCTGTAGATTTAGCGGCCTTGTTGACATACTAGAAATCGAAGGCACTGGAGTAAAACAATAAAAATTGGAATGATTTTACCAAAAATAATTAAAATCACAAAACAGACAGTAAGAATATTTAAAAGTCACGGTGTTCACGGATCGGTAAAAGATGGGCTTTGTGGAGGTTGGTGGGGAGGATGTCAACGCAAACATGTTGGCCTCGACACTTCGCGAGTTCATGTTGCTTGGAGACAAGATGGAGGGCATTCAGCAGGATAACGACATATAGGATTGCGTAGTGTGAGCGTGGGATAAGGATGGGGACTTTTTGGCTAACTCGGCATGTCGGACGCTCTTTAGGGGACACCAACAGTGGACAAGTGTGTGCACCATCTGGAGATCGAGGGAACCTATGACATGTAAGGTATTTGGGCAAGACGACATGCGATAGGTGTTGGACCGTCGACGGGTTGGGACGACAAGGGTTGCCTTCTCACGCGACATGCCCATTTTGCACTTAGGAGCGGGAGACACTGCAACATCTTCTTCTCGGATGTATGCTCGCGAGAGAGGTTCGAACGATAATCGTAACGCATTGGGATAAGCCTGGATGGATTCCTGCAACACACTCTGACCTTGTGGAATGCTGGGCTAACAAGAAGGATATGGGTGCGCTAGCTAGCGATCAAGACTTGGATCTTGCTCATCTAATGAAGCTTGTGGACTCACATAAACGACATGGTGTTCAATGACACCGCCTCTATGGCATTGACAGTGTTGCACGAGATTAAGGAATCGTGGGTGAACTAAAGAGTGGCATGGCTTGTCTGGTCACTCAGGTTTGTAGATGAGTAGACATGTAACAAGTAGCTGGCTAGTTCTTTGTTTGCCTTCGTGTTGAGGGTGTTGTAGCTGCCACGACATCATTGTACCTGGTATCTAGGACCTTTCTTCTATGCTGCTGGTGCATCCATCTTAGAAGTATCCTTGAAAAAAAATCCATAATATTCGAAACAGAAACAAAACTTAAAATTAATAAAAAATAAAATTAGAGGCATTATAGGAAAACTATGAATGTGTACACACATACGTTTAGCAGATTTTTTTTCAAAACTGGCACTGTATTTAGAGCAAATTCGAAAACTAGCATTGCTAACAGGTATATATCAAAAATAGCACCCCGTCGGTCTGCCGTAGGCCGAAGAGTGACTTTTCGGCCTGGAAAAAACCGAAGAGACCATTTCGGCTTCCTGTGGGCCGAAGATGGGCGCTGCTGGGCCGAAGACCTGTCTTCGGTCAGCAGTAAGCCGAAGAGGCCTTTTCGGCTTCCTGTTGGCCGAAGAATGCATACTCTTTACGTTAAACGTTGACCGAAGTTGCATCGAGCACTTTTCGGCCTGCACCTGACCCAAGACTATTTTTTTTCAAAAAAATGCATTATAATTGCTGCACAACCATTCCCTCTCTTTGACATGCCAACTTTGTACTTTCCCGCAACCATTTCCCGACAATATATCTCATCATTTTCTTTCCCGCCATTTTCCTTCCCGCCATTCTCTCCCGGCATTCTCTCCCGCCATTCTCTCCCACCATTTTCTTTCCCACCCTTCTTTCCCGCCATTCCCTCCCGCCATTCTCTTTCCCGCCATTCTCTCCCGCCATTTTCTTTCCCGCCATTCTCTCCCGCCATCTTCTCTTCTCAACCTATAAAACCCCCTCCGCACTAAGGTGGGTGAGCAGGCAAGTGTAGTCTCGTGAAGATGTCCGGTTATCCTTTCGATCGTAGTTGTTTTCACTCTCGTGTGTCCAAAACTCTTCTTAGTTTAGCCGCCAATTTCAAGATAGACAACAGGATAGTTCCATGGGACGAACTCCTCGGTAGTGACATCTTCATGAATGAGTTGGCTCACCAGTTAAGTAGGAGCGGGTGGCCTGCAAGGACCTTTGAGGAGATACGGAAAGAACTTCTCAGGTTGCATGGTAGGTGGAAAAAAGTACAACATAAGATTGAAGCTTTTCAAAGGGCTGCAGTAGAAGATACTTGGTTATGGAGTCAAGACAGTGAGGACGAAGACGATCTTTTCAAGCCGAGCACCAAGCCCAAGATACCCGCATCGTCGAAGTCCAAGAGTACCGCACCGTCGAAGGGCAAGAGTGCTGCATCAACGGAGGATGACGACGACGACTTCATGCCGAGCACCAAGGCCAAGAGACCCACATCGTCGAAGTCCAAGACTACCGCATCGTCCAAGGGTAAGAGTGCTGCATCAACGGAGGATGACGACGATGACTTCATGCCGAGCACCAAGGCCAAGAGACCCACATCGTCGAAGTCCAAGACTACCGCATCGTCCAAGGGTAAGAGTGTTGCATGAACGGAGGATGTCGACGATGACTTCATGTAGTTTGTGGGATGTATTTTTCAAGAATAGTCGTACCGTTTAATTCAGATGTACTTCTATCTTAATTATGACTCATACATAGATAATGGCTCATACATAGATAGTAACACATACATGAAGGATGTCTGATACATAGATAAGTCCTCACACATAAGAATAGTCTGAAACTAACATGGATGTCTCATACATATATAAACATATCACTGCTCGGTACTACGGCGACGAGTCTGGACCTTCCTCGGACGAGGACCGGAAAGCGATAAGCGCTGACGCGGTGGGTGAGCCTCACGGTGTCCACGACCGTACATAACCTCGCCTGTCACGGTCTGTGTCTCCTGCGTCGGTGGTGGTGGTGGAGTATGATGCAGCGGCTGAGAGAAGTCATACGTGTTTGCAGCGTGGTCATCGTCATCGCCGTAGCCGTCTAAGAGCGAATCATAACCACTAAGCATCGGCGACTGCACGACATGCGTGAACGGAGGCGGCTGGTTGCTGACTGTAGTAGTGAAGCACATGTAAAATTGAATTGCGAACGTACACTACTTAAAAGAAAAACCAAAAGTAAAGTTACCTGGCCCCATTTGTTGATGCCATGCCGAGCTCCCTGGCTGTGAAGGAGATGGCTCTTGCCATGCCGAGCTCCCTGGCTGTGAAGGAGGTGGCGCCGGTGAAGCCATGTGCCGTGAAGGACGTGGCGGACGAAGTGCTGGACGAGGAACCGCAACATCAGAAGATCTTCTACATGTCATTGCTGCGTAAATCCCTCGTAGCTTCTCATCAAAACGCTTCAACCACGAGAGGTGCTCTGGCTGTGGGATAGTTTCTCCGCTCTCAACCCGCCCCATTAAAGCGGAAACCTCATCTTGCGCTTCAACCATCAAGTCACTCTGTACATTGAATAGTTAGCCAATTGTAAATGTTCAGGTTATGACATGAGTACACATATTAGAACCATAATAGAGCAAGTTGGTTACGTACCGCGTGGTGTCTGGTTCCCATAATAGAGGAAGTTGGGTACATATCGCTGGTCAGAGGCGCTTCAATCTGATCAGGAGCAGCAGAAGGAACCAAGTAGATCCTCGTTGAATGCCTGTAACGCTGCAGATACAACCCGAACATGGCCATCGTTGACCGTGAGACCGGTGGATAGGTCCTGATCCCATGCGGCAGGAATCGGTACCTCCACTTCATCCTTGGAATTTTCAGAATCCAGATCCTCAGCCAGTCCATCCTCGTCCTCTTCCTCCATCACCCTCTGCATTTCCTCCCCTTCCTCATCCCCATCAGAAAAACCAGAACCGGCTAATATTACCGACCGACTACTCTGCCCAGTATCATTACCACACAAATTGTGTGGCACGTAATCTGGCTCTTCCTCGGGTTGGCTAGCATCCACATCCATTGGCTGTGACCCGGATAAATAAATCTCGTTAGCCACTTCACTGCCCTGCCCGGGTTCATACCCCCCCTCTGGTTGTCCGGTATTCTCCTCCTTCGCCACAGGTTGCACTAGGGCATATGGGTGGATTTTTCGGTCCCTGCAACGCCTTAACAGGGTCAACCACTGCTGGCTCCTATCTATCAGCATCAACTCCCACTTCACATTTTTACACGATTTGGTCCACAAAGCTTGAATACTGACAGAACATACCCCAGGATCCAGCCCAAAACTAATTGTCAACCAGTACTTCAACTGTCTAATTGCCAGTCTGTCCGGGTCTGGAAGTGTCATGACACATTTTTTATACTCGCTAAGATCAACCCCGAACTCATTATATCGAACATTGCCAGGGCCATAGTAAACAGTCAAATTTACTGATTCAGACATTTTAACCTGTCAGACACTTCCATCTCATTAATCACAACGAACAAAATTATTACCCGCTACACTAACCGACCGCTAAAATGACAACACAAACCAATTAACACTACAAAAAAATGTGACGTGTGATTATACCTTCGACGCGTGTGCCCACCTCACAGAGAACTTGCACCAACGAGCAACACCAACGCCACCCCCTCGGCGGCCACCTCCTCTTGCCCAGCCAAACCACCTCCTCCTCCTCAACCAACCATGGTTTCTCCTCCTCACACCACCATGGCTACAACTCACTTGTACACACAAATAGCTATCCCATTGGAAAAAAATGACCGTAGGCTGGTGGAGATGGCTACGATCTACCGTTTCTGTGGTTTGGATTTGAAAATGGCTGGAGAAACGAAGAGATCGGTGAGGGGGGGCGATTTCTGGTTGGAAACGAGAGAGAGAAAGCTAGAACAGATAAAGAACAGAGGGGAGGAAGAAGAAAGGCTCGGGCGGCCTTATCCAGCCTTTTCGGCCAACGGTAGGCCGAAGAGGTCTTCGGTCGCGGCCAGACCGAAGACAGCTCTTCGGTCGACAGCGCGCCGACGGCCCACTCTTCGGCCCACCTGCCGCTCTCTTCGGCCCATAGGAAGCCGAAATGGTCTCTTCGGTTTTTTCCATGCCGAAAAGTCCCTCTTCGGCCTACGGCAGACCGACGGGGTGCTATTTTTGATATATACGTGTTAGCAATGCTAGTTTTCGAATTTGCTCTAAATACAGTGCCATTTTTGAAAAAAAATCCGTTTAGCATGCAAGATATTGGAAACCTATCTCGTTAAACAGTTGACAAAAAAAGTACACATCTTAAAATAAATTCATCTCTGTTTTAAACCAATGAGCTCTCACATATGTTAATCCATGCTTCCCTCTGCAAAAGGTCTATCTATTTATTTCTCATGTTGAGTCAATTCAATCCCTCTCACTTTTTGCACCATGTATTGAGCATGGGGATCACTCTTAAATTTGCATGCATTCGTCTAAAAAAATTGTTGGGCATTGTATAAGTATGTTGGTTATCTTCAAATTGAGATATCTAGTCATCATCTTTAATTCACTGGTTGTTTTATGTTTATAATATAGTCTTGAAATATTTCGAGATACTTCATTACCACTTTATGATATGTTGAACTTAAATAAATGATGCTACTTGTTATTAAAACTATCATTGTCTATGTGATCAAAGGTGTGCACTATTCTAACGTTCACACTTCATAAATTATTTCTTTTATCATTTATCTACTCGAGGACGAGCAGGAATTACGCTTGGGGATGTTGATACGCTCCAAGATATATATAACTTATGAAATATTTATGCTATATTTACATCAATTCTATATGGTTTTGGTGCACATTTACATTATTTTTATGGACTAACATATTTAGTCCGGTGCCCAGTGTCAGTTCTTGTTTTTTGCATATTTTTTGTTTCACAGAAATCCATATCTAGGAAGGTCCAAACACAATGAAAATTTACAAGAATTTTTGTGGAAAATAAGAAACACCAGAAGCTTCATGAGGCAGCCATAATTGGCTTGAGGGGTCCACAAGCCCAGCCCCCCCCCCCCTAAGCCACACCCCTGGCTTGTGGGGCCCTCTAGGCTTCGTTTGACCTAATTCCAAACCTATAATTTTCGTAATATTTCATAAACCTTGGAGCGAGACCCAAAATAATTTTATCGGTGCCGCAAGACTTTATTCCGAAGTGATCTCATCTGCAACCCTTTTCTGGCGCCCTGTGGGAAGCCACCACGGGAGGCCTCATCATCATCCTTGCTGCCTTCATGGTGATGCATGAGTAGTTCATCCTCGGGGCTGAGGGTATGTACTATTAGCCATGTATTTGATATCTCTCTCCCATGTCTTGATGGATTCCAATCTCGATGTATCATGAGATTTTTTAATGTAGTTGAATCCATGATGTTCATCTCCCTCCATCTCTTTTTGTGGTGAATTGAGTCTTGCTCTTTGAAGTTTCTTATGTTGGATTGAATACTTTTGATTTGAGATTCCATGATGCATGTCTAGTATTAACTTGCGGATACACGTGGTGACATTGGGATATCTGGGTGACATAAAGGTTGAACGATATGTATCACATGGTGTTGTCATAGTACGATCTCCGAGACTATTCATGACACTTTGGGGGTCCATAAGACTGATAGGAAAGATGATACGTGATTTCATCATACTTTCTCCGATAGAAATAGACACTTTGGAGTGATTGCTTGTTGCAATTTGAGGGATTATCATGTGGTTCAATTATTTTAATAATGTTGAGAGATTGCGCTAGTGAAAGTATGAACCCTAGGCCTTGTCCAAGCATCGAGACGTCGTTTTTGCTCACTTTCGTTACTTTCTATGTTGTTGTTTTTATTTATTTTCAGATCATAAAAAGCTATTTCTACCATTTATATTACACATCTATCATCACCTCTTCGCCGAACTAGTGCACCTATACAACTGACAATTGTATTGGCTGTGTTGGGGACACAAGAGATTACTTGTATTCGGTTGCAGGGTTGCTCGAGTGAGAACCGTCATTATCCTACACCTCCCATGGATTGATAAAAACCTTAGGTCATCCACTTGAGGAAAAAAATTTGTTGTCCTACAAAACCCTGCTCTTGGAAGTCCAACAAAGTCTACAAAAATAAAGTTGTGTAGTAGACATCAATCGGTAAAGTCATGTTTTCTTCCGCGACAAACATTTTTTCCGCCAAAAGCACAATTATGCTTCTCGAAAAGGGAAAAGTTGTGCTTCCCATGGAAGCATACACTTGCTTCTGCGAGAAGCACGTCTCGAAAAAAAGAAAATTTGCGCTTTCATCGAAAACACGTATATGCTTCTCGTGAAACACATAATTGCTCCTGTGACCTTTTTGAGAAAAATAAATTGTGCTTCTCGTGTAACCACAGATTTTCTTTAGTGAGAAGTATGGTTGTCATATTTTTTCTCTTTTGTTCATGTTCATTCTTTTTGGTTGTCAGTTTTTAGGTTTTCATTTTTCAGATTTTTTATGTTTGTTTTTATCCGGGTTTTTTGTGAAGAAAAAATTCGTCGAAACCTATCAACATGAGATCTAGCTCCGAAGATCTTGACGCGAGAAATCCAACGATGAAAGAAGTTGGGGATTTTGGACACCTGGTTCAAGAGATGAAATATTTTGAATAAACAAATCTATGAAAAAAGTTCATAGGTTGCTACAAATAATGCACATACAGTGCGGCACTTGTCAGTGTATGAGAAGATAAGTAGTGACCTTCTGCAAAGTAATCCTTATCTAGTGATTTTGGATCATGTTGCTTATAGCATGGCAGAAGCCAGCCTCACGCGCTAGGAATGACATTGATCCCATTTCTCCCCCTCGTCTCCTCTCTCCTCTCCCCCTCCCTTGAGAGTTCCCTGTAGATCTCCGGGGCCTTCCCTCTCTTCCTCCGTCAGCGCTGCTGGCTGGAGAAGAGACGGGTTCGGCTGCCGGATCTCCTCTGTAGATAGTAGGGGTAGTTTTAGTAGATGTAGGTTGAGTTGGGTCTTGGCTTCATGCCGTAGTTTGGTGTCATGCCGAGGGGGAGGTCATTGCTGGTGCTTGCGAGCAGCATCTGGCGATGGCCGGCAGTCTCTTCTGCTCCCTGTCCATGGTGGATGGTGGTGGAGGAGGCTGGATCCGGCGAACCCCCGTCCAATAAGCTCGTTGGTGGAGTCTCAGATCTGGTGGCCCTCAGATCTAGCCATTCTGGTGTTCTTCCTGTCTTCTGCTTGATGTCTTGGTGGCGGCAGTGGAGACTGCGGGAGAGCGCGGGATGGCTTCTGGCCGGTGGTCTGGTTCTCGCTGGATCCCAGCTTCCAGCGAGATGGTCTGGGCAGGATTTGCTCAAGGATCTTCAGCAAGTTGCCGTCCACAGCTTCCCTCGCGATGATGAAGAAGTGGCGGCGCTCACAGGGGAAGTTCGACTCTGCGGATCGAGTCCATGAGCTCACACGGCGGTGGATTTCTAGAGGCTGTGGCGCCCTTCTTGGTTGCCGCCCGACCTCTGACGAGCCGTCGTATCTTCAGGTCGAAGGGTGACCATCTTCATTCCTCCCGGCCAAGATGCCAAAGGGGAGGCAGTTATGCTTCATGGTGGAGTCTATGGCATGGTGCCATGAAGGTTTCGTCGGACCAAGTGGTGTCGTCCCCGGCGCCGGCGAAGCTAAATCCTTTGGGATGCAGTTTGGTTGGACTCGATTGCAAACTTTTTCCCTTGTTCAAGGTCCTTTTTGCATTATGCAGGGACTAGGTTGTTATTTCCTGTTTCTGTGGGGTCCTGGTGTAATATGTACTTTCATGCTTATCTATGGATGACTGGGTCCTTCGGGACCCTTCCCTTGTTCAAAAAAAAAAAAACCTCACGCGCTTGGCTGCCTACACAAGCCGGTGATGGGCAGACCCAACATATGCCTGGTTTGGCGGCGCTAATGTCATGATGACGTCACGCTAAGCTTGTTTTTCTTTTTTTATTCCTTTTTTACTTGAAATGAATATATATAAAGCCTAAATTTATTTCTTTTTTGAAAAATTGTGATTAAAAAATGTTAACATAGTATATAAAAATTGACAATTCAATTTAGAAACATGTTGATAGCTTTTTAAAACATGTTCGTGACAATGAAAAAATGCCGCACAGTCAAAAAAGTCTATGAGAAATTTTGAAAAATAGTGTATATAATGCATATAAAATGTTTAATATCATTAAAAAATGTTTATAGCATTTTAAATAAATATTTTCGTGTTTCGTAAAAATGTTCAAGTCATTTAAAAATGTTTATACAAATGTAAAAAATATGTCCGTGTAGTTTAAAAATGTTGATTCCATTTCAAAAATTGATGTCACATTTTCCAGAAGTACTCTTGCGTTTCAAATAAAATATTCATGACATTTAAAAGAAATGTTTATACAATATAAACAAATGTTCTTGTGGCATGTTTCAAGTGTATACCGCAAATGTACAATGTGTATGAAAAATACACGTCAAAACAAGTATTTGGAAATACACGTTAATCATGTATTTAAGAAATGTTAAACATGTCTAAAAATAATGTTTTTGATGTATACAGAAGATATACAGATGTGTATGAAGAAAAAGACATCAATGCAGTATTTTTCTTTGCGAGGAAAAGATTTTTCATTACTTAAGGAGACTTCTCTGCCATAATCAAGTTTATAACATAGTCCATCCCGGCATAAAGCCACACTACAATATGAGATATGCTGCAACCATAAACGGCAAGCTCATGACTAACATTATTCTATGAGCGCCTACGGCGAGCAAATAAAATCTCCCTATCATCAGTACGAACTAAGTTACGGATCTCCTCTAAGAGTATGTGGTGCCTCGATCTATTTGTCGAGCGCGTCGTGAGCATTGCCACCGCCTCTGCACTATCCATCTCAACTATAATTGGACGGTCCGTCCGATACAAGGCCAAGTCCAGTCCTTCTTGACACGTTGCTAGTTCCGCTTCCAAAGCATTCTCGCATACACGGAGCTGTCTGCATGCAATGTAGATGAGCTCACCTCTATCATCACGAAGAATCATACCACCTCCGGCCGCACCCGTTGCCGCGATAAAGCTGCCATCCGTGTTGAGTTTTGTCCGGCCCGTGTCAGGGGGAACCCACCGCGGCTGCAGCTTGGGGCCAGAGCTCGCCCGAGCTGCTGGTGGTGATGCGACGACCACCATCTTCCCTTTCACATGGTAAGACATCAATGTAGTATTTAAAAAAACAATGTTAATATTGTATTTGAAAATTGTTAAATGTGTATAAAAATAATTATCAGGTGTATACAAAAAATGTACAAATGTGTATGAACAAGAATAGACATCAAAACATGTATTTAGAAGAAAAAAAATCATGTATTTAAAAAATGCTAAACATGCATAAAAATAGTGTTTCCGGGTTATAAAAAAATGTACAATGTGTACGAATAAGAATAGACATCAAAGCATCTATTTCAAGAAATTGTTAATCATGTATTTGAGTCATAGGTTCATGTCCCCTCAATATTGTAAATATTTCCATCCGTTTGTATGACTTTTCAGTTCCAAACTAGAAGCCTAGTGCCCGTGTGTGTATATACAAGCGATGTATACGAAGAACGAAGAAAAAGATCTAAGGAGGAGCTGCCAAGGCGCACGCGCACGATTCAAGGAAACGGGCACCGCTGCTGCTGCCTCATGTATCCCTGGACCGCGGCACGGAGGGCAAAACTGGGGCGCGCGAGCGGTTGGGCCACGCCTTCGGGCGACGGCATCCCGTCGAGCCAGCAGCACCCGACCACGCCGGCTTCGCAGCTGAACCCGTCTTCGTCGGCACGAGGCGACCATGGTATGATGACCGACGACGGAGACGACGCGGCCAGCTTGCTCTGACACTGGCACCGGCAGTGCCAGAGCACCGCCTCCGGTTCCTCCTTGCTCGTGTTTTGCTGTCCCAGGGACGATCTCGTCGCCGCCGCCTCCTCGGATTCCTCCTCGGCCGTGTCTCGCTGGATTGCCTGCCGTAGCTCTGAAATTTCTTTCTCTGCTCTCGCCAGGGCTGCTTCGAGCTCCTCCCTCTTCTTCACCTCCGCCAGATACAGCTCCTCGTGCTCTTTCGCCTGCAATGCAAGGTTTCGGAATCAGATAAAGTTTCCAGCTAGAATTGGCTGTTCATGATGCATTTGGGTTTGTGATTGTACTTTCTGGAGAGATGCGGCCACTTCTTCGTCTGCCTTCTGGCGCCTGCGAGACTCTTTCAGAGCTCTGTTCATCAGGTCCTCGGCTGCTCTGCATGCCTCTTTCAGTTCATCGTAGAACCCCAATTCAACCTCAATGTCACCATCGCCATCATCCTACAAAAGAGAAATCAGTTATCCTTGCAAGAAGCAGTGTTCGAAAAATCAGGAGATGTTACTGAATGATCTGACTCACCTCTTCCTGGTGAGTCGATAAATGAAGGACTTCGTGGCCAGGATTAGGGAGCAACGGTGCAGTGACAGCAGATGGTGCAATCTCTGCTTTCGTTTCCCTACAATGGAAATCCGAGTCAGTTTCCTACGGTAAATTTGTAAATTTTTAAGATTTTGGTAGGTCCGTTTTCAATTGGTTACCAGAAAAAAAAAAAAAGCTACGGCATCAAATTATTGTTGTTTACCTGGTGCAGATTAACTGCTCCTTGCAAACGAACCAAATCTTGCACGATGGATCAGCTCTCTGCATTACCGCTGCTGCTGTCCTGCAGATAGGCCTGTCCAGTTTTCTGAAACCAAAAACAAGAAACTTGCAATTCTGAATAATCATCTCTTTATTTAGAACTTATAAAGACGTGCAGAGCATGACTGAATTTGCAAGAAACAGAGTTCCGTCAGTGTCAGGAGGATCTCATACGTCGAGTACTGCCGGTCCGCGGCAGCCGGAACCACCAGCTCGGTGATCCCGCGCAGGCCAATGAGCTCGACGAGGCCGGACGCGACATCTTCCTTCTCGACCACCAGCTTCTCACACCTCGCCTGGAGTTCACAGGCATTGCGCGGGTTTTTAAGAAGATGAAACCTTTCAAGAAACAGTGTTGAAGAAATGGAAGACGTTTCAACGTTCAACCGGAAGAAAACGGAGTACTGTACCTTGGTTTTCCGGCACTGATGGAGGTAGTCGTCCAGCATCCTGTCCGCCTTGTCGCGCTCCATCCTTCTGAACGAGCTCACCTGCTCCGAGCTCAGCTTGCTGGCATGGAACCTGGCTCCCACTGATGGAGATAGACAATCAGAAAAGGTCACCGGCGATGCGCTTGCAGATGCCGGCCGGAATACATGGATGCGAGATGACGGCGAGCACGTACTGACGGGGATCATCTGCGGCGGGACGTGCACGTGCGTGACGACGACCGTGGTGGGCGTGGCTGTGGCTCCGCCGCAGAGATGGCCGAGAGCCCACGACAGCGTCGACCGCCCCGCCCTGCGCTCCGCCGGCACCACGACGAACACCTTCCTACTGTTCTCCTCCTCCACCGGCACCGCCACCGGCACCTCCATCGATCGATCGATCGTCGCTAGCTCCTCCTCGCTTCCTGGAGCTCGCACCAGGAACTTGCGGTTGATGACGCGCGGGTACTGGTAGCTTGTATGTAGTCTGTGGAGGAGACTTTGGACCCGGCGGACGGGAGGGAGACGGTGGCGCGTCGCCGTGGCCCGTGGGGAGAGGAGGAAGCCACGGGCGGGAGGCGGGACGCGACAGCGACGTGGGAAACGGAGGAGCCGATCGACCCGTCGGTCAACTTCGAAGCTCAGGTTGTTCTGAACTCGCTTGTCGCGTCACTGCAGGACTTTTGCTCGGTTTGATGCCGAATGATTGCCGTGTCATCTGCGTTTGACTGGTTATTTTCTCGTATATAGTTTCCCCTGCACGGCAGGATATAAAGATGCTGCGAATTTTGTGTCATATGCTCAACGCCTCAACCTCAACACCTACGGCCACTTCTTTGAAGCAACTCTTAGCTTACCTATAAGCCGGCTCAAGTCTAACTTCTAAAAATGGACTTTACTGGAAGGCTTGAAAATTTGGGTTTTTGAAAAGAAAATGGACTTCGAAGGGCCTCTTTGATTCGCAGGATTCTTAGAATACGAAAATAGAAAAAAAAACTAAAAAATAGAGTGTCATCCCCTCTTATATACTTTTTTTTTTCCTTTTTACGGGAATGTCTTCTTATATCTTACGGGATTCTTATATACTTTTTTTTTCCTTTTTAGGGGAATGTCCTCTTGTATCTTACGGGATTTAAAAGAGTGTTTGATAGCACAGAAAAAATAAAAGAATCCAACACAGAGGTTTGAGTGCATGGAAATTTTACTTCAAAATATAGTACAAATAAATCCTACGAGAAAGTTCCTAAGGATTTCAGTCGTACGAATCAATTGACCATCATAGGAAAAAAACCTAAGGATCAGATTCCTTCAAAAATCCTATGAAATTCCTTCGTAAAGGAGGCCTAAGTTTTGTTGGAGCTGCACTACTAGAAATCTCCATATTTCCGACAGTGAAATTTGATAGCCGACAGGCCGTCGGCCTTGAAAGTAATAATTGATGTGGTGGTAACGGCTGACGGGTTTTGTCAACTCACATGTATGAATGCTAATAACCACGGTGTACTGCATTTACCAACGGGAAAGCCCAACCCTCGGATATCCAATTTAATGTACGGCGGTTCATTGTAATATTCGACGGCTATGGCTATATCCACGGGGATACATGCAATACCCGACGGTCAAATTTAACAACCAAAGGTCAAAATAAAACTCTCGGCTATGATTGAAAATGACCGAGGGGGATAGCAATAACCGACGGTTGATTTTCACCCTCGGTGATATGTTCCATTGCACGACGGCGATGAACATGTGGAACGATCGATGGTTCTATTCCAGATAATTTGTATATAAGTAAATTTCCAACAGATAGGTTCTAGCATTGCTATTGTAAGTGCATCATAAATTTCCATTAATAGGATGGTTAAAAAAACTGGTCCAAAACAATATAAATACGATGTTTTTTAAAAATGACATGTTTGAAAGTGTGCACTCAAAGTATCATGAGGAGAGAGCCGGTTGAGAGTCCAGAAGAAATCCCGTCCCCAGTCCAATCCATGTTTTGTCTGATGGCGTCACCGACCGGAGTAGAGGAGGGAAAAGTGTTCTTCAACAAAGTCTTGTATGTGCATTGTCTAGATCCAGGTTCGATCGTCACCATGTGGCGATGATACGTCTCCAACGTATTTTTAAATTTTTATTGTTAAATGCTACTCCCTCCATTCCATAATGTAGTGCGCCCGCGCTTCCTAAGATTTAAGTTTGACCATAAATCTAGCCAACGAGACCGATTGCGGCGGGAGCAAAAATTATACCACCGAATTCGTATCGAAAATACGAATTCGGTGGTATAATTTTTGCTCCCGCCGCAATCGGTCTCGTTGGTCAAATTCATGGTCAAACTTCAAGCTCAAAAACCGAGGACGCACTACATTATGGAACGGAGGGAGTATTGTATTACCATTTTTTATATTTTTTATATGTCATTTTATATTATTTTTATGGACTAACCTATTAATTAAGTGCCCAGTGGAGTTCTTGTTTTCTGCATTCTGCATGTTTTTGGTATCGCAGAAAAACTATACCTACCGAATTCCAAACATGATGAAACTTCATGAGGAATTTTTCTAGAAAATATGCGACACTAGAAGCTTCGGGATGCGGCCAGAAGATCTACCGGGGGCTCACAAGCTCGAGGGGCGACACCCAGGCTTGTGCCCCTTGGCACTCCATTTGACCTAATTTCAGCTCTATAAATACCCTAATATTCAGAAACTCTCGAGGCGAGACCTGAAACAATTTGATCGGCGCCGCAAGCCTTTGTTCCACCACGATCCAATTTGGAGCCCTGTTCTATCACTCTTTCGGAGGGGGCAATCATCGGGGAGGCTATCTTCATCAGCCCTGCTACC
Organism: Elymus sibiricus; assembly: GCA_039707655.1. Lineage (NCBI taxonomy): Eukaryota > Viridiplantae > Streptophyta > Magnoliopsida > Poales > Poaceae > Elymus > Elymus sibiricus. Next base: position 280,039,930 of record CM077663.1, read on the forward strand.
TTCATGATGATGTGTGAGTAGTTTCTACAGGACTGGGTCCATAACAGTAGCTAGATGGCCTTTTCTATTTCTTTTGATTTTCAATACAATGATCTCCTCTGAAATCTATTCGATGTAATCTTCTTTGCGGTGCGTTTGTTGGGATCCGATGAATTGTGAGTTTATGAGCATAATTATTCCTTTAATTATATGAGATCTTCTCTGAAATCTTTATATGTAATTTCATAGCTATGTATGCTTTCCGATCTGTTGATTCTTTTTTGGACAATTAGATGATTAGATCTTCAAAGAGAGTGGTGCATAGTATTGGATTCAATCTTACGGTGACTCTATCCAGTGACAAAAGAGATAAGGGAACGTATTGTATTGTTGCCACTAAGGGGAAAATGACGGTGTTTGATCATATTGGTTGATCTCTTCATGTCTATATTGTGTCATCACACTTATTGTGTTACTCTGTTTTATGGACTTAATACTTCAAGATGCAGTGCTGGAAGTGGACCTGATCATTGGCCGGGCCGGGTCGGGTTCGAGCCGGGCTTTGCAAAGCCAGAAAAAAAAATCCCAAGCCCGAGCCCGGCCCGGCCCGGCCCGAAGCACATGAACAGTAGCGTCTTTTAATTAAATTAATCTTATTCGGGATATTTTATTAATTTATTATACATGTATTTTGAATAAAAAATGTTATACACACTTTTCGGGCTTTGTTCGGGCTTTCGGGGCGGGCTTCGGGAAAGAAAATGGAGCCCGAACCCGGCCCGAATGTCAGGCTTCGGGTTCGGGCCTACGGGTCGGGTTGTCCATGAAGAGGTGTAGCTGGAAGTAGTCTTGGGGTGGAGTAATAGTAGTAGACATCAGTAAGTTTAACGGGCAGTTTTAACATGCTCCATCTTACCCCCTCTTTTCATATGAGAGGTAAGAATTGAAGAGTTAATCAGACAACTAGTTAATCAAATCAATGGCTCATATCTATTATGCACTCTTACCTCTCATGTGAAAAGGGGAGGCAATATGGAGCATGCTAAAATTTGCCAAGTTTAATAATCTACTTGTCACAGAGGTAATGCTTATATTAGATTATATTATGGATGATCATCATAATTATTCCATATTCTATCAATTGCCCCAACAGTAATTTGTTTACACATCATTGTTAGGCTTTCGAGAGAGATGCCACTAGTGAACCTATGGCCCTCGGGTCTATCTTCTCATTGATACAAACTTGCTACAATTGCTATCCTATTTACCTTTTTATTTATTTTGTTCTTTATTACCTTGCAAACTATAATCCTACCATTATCTGCTTTAATCTTGCAACTAAGGTCATCGTGAACGACATCCCCAGGATGAGTTTCACGCCCACCAAGAGACTCGGGCCGGGAGACCCGATCACATCGTTGTTATTCATGATTTCTATGGATGCTCTGACTACGATTATCAGCAAGGCGGCGTGTGAAGGAGTCATTAGCTCATTTCCGGGAATCACGGCGATGCAACACTTATCGGTATATGCAGACGATGTGGCCCTGTTCATTAGGCCCTCGGCGAAGGATTTGAACTTTGTCTGGCATGCCCTAAAGATCTTCGAAGAGGCTGGCATGCCCTAAAGATCTTCGAAGAGGCCTCTGGGCTCCGGGTGAACTATACCAAGTTTTCGGCCATTCTTATCAGAGGGGATGAGTTGGCCATTAGGCAGCTTACTAGAGCGGAGTTGCAACCCATGCTTGATCAGACAAAGCGCTTCATTTCGGCCTGGCAGAGAGGACTGATTCAGCGGCCTGGGCGACCGGTGCTTGTGAAATCTGTTATTGCAGCAAGGCCCATACATTATTTCATGGTACAGGAGGCGTCGGCCTGGGACTTTGAGGAGCTTGACAGTTGGATGAGATCCTTCTTCTGGAAAGGCAAAGAGAAGGTCAGCGGCGGACAATGTCTAGTGACGTGGAATTCTGATGTCTACTACGCAACCTTCTTCTTGTAGACTCGTGTTGGGCCTCCAAGCGCAGAGTTTTGTAGGACAGTAGCAAATTTCCCTCAAGTGGATGACCTAAGGTTTATCAATCCGTGAGAGGCGTAGGATGAAGATGGTCTCTCTCAAACAACTCTGCAACCAAATAACAAAGAGTCTCTTGTGTCCCCAACACACCCAATACAATGGCAAATTGTATAGGTGCACTAGTTCGGCGAAGAGATGGTGATACAAGTGCAATATGGATGGTAGATATAAGTTTTTGTAATCTGAAAGTATAAAAACAGCAAGGTAACTAATGGTAAAAGTGAGCACAAACGGTATTGCAATGCTTAGAAACAAGGCCTAGGGTTCATACTTTCACTAGTGCAAGTTCTCTCAACAATACTGACATAGTTGAATCATATGTAAATCCCTCACGTGCGACAAAGAGTTCACTCCAAAGTCACAAATAGCGGAGAACAAACGAAGAAATTATTGTAGGGTACGAAACCACCTCAAAGTTATCTTTTCCGATCAATCGTATGAGCTATCCCTATAAGTGTCACGAACAACCCTAGAGTTCGTACTAAAATAACACCTTAAGATACACATCAACCAAAACCCTAATGTCACCTAGATACTCCAATGTCACCACGAGTACCCATGGGCTTGATTATACGATATGCATCACACAATTTCAGATTCATCATGTTCAATCCAACACAAAGAACTTCAAAGAGTGCCCCAAAGTTTCTACCGGAGAGTCAAGACGAAAACATGTGCCAACCCCTATGCATAGATTCCCAAGGTCACGGAACCCGCAAGTTGATCACCAAAACATACATCAAGTGGATCAATAGAACATCCCATTGTCACCACGGATATCCCATCGCAAGACATACATCAAGTGTTCTCAAATCCTTTAAAGACTCAATCCGATAAGAAAACTTCAAAGGGAAAACTCAATTCATCACAAGAAGATAGAGAGGGGAAAACTCCATATGATTCATCTATATTAATAAGGCTCGCGGTACATCAAGATCGTGTCATCTCAAGAACGCGAGAGAGAGAGATCAAACACATAGCTACTGGTACATACCCTCAGCCCCGAGGGTGAACTACTCCCTCCTCATCATGGAGACCACCGGGATGATGAAGATGGCCTCCGGTGATGGTTTCCCCCTCCGGCAGGGTGCCGGAACGGGCTCCCGATTGGTTTTTTGTGGCTACAGAGGCTTGCAACGGCGGAACTCCCGATCTAGGTTTCTTTCTGGGGGTTTTGGTATTTATAGGAATTTTTGGCGTCGGTCTCACGTCAAGGGGGTTCCCGAGGGGCCCACAAGCCAGGGGGCGCGCCCTAGGGGGGGGGGCCTAGGCTTGTGACTGCCTCGGGACTCCTCTCCGGTATCTTTTTGCTCCAGTATTTTTTATATTTTCCAAAAATATTCTCCGTAAATTTTCAGCCCATTCCGAGAACTTTTATTTCTGCACAAAAAACGACACCATGGTAGTTCTGCTGAAATTAGCGTCAGTCTGGGTTAGTTCTAATAAAATCATACCAAAATCATATAAAATTATTGTAAACATGGCATGAATACTTCATAAATTATAGATACGTTGGAGACGTATCAGCATCCCCAAGCTTAATTCCTGCTCGTCCTCGAGTAGGTAAATGATAAAAGAAATAATTTATGAAGTGTGAATGCTAGCAAGTGCACAAGTTTGATCAATGATAATTCCAATCACTTTTTCTAGCATCAATATAAACCATAAACAGTAGCTCATCTCATAAAACTTCTCATGATCAAGTAACAAGCTATTCACATGTTAAAGTATAGATCCGAAATTTTTCTTGAAAACTAACAAACCATATTCCTAGTCATCGAACAATTGCAATTCATCTTATTTTCAGGAAGGGTCTATGTAAGAGCTTTGATTTAGCAAATTCCACATACTCAACTATCATATAGTCTTCCATGATTATTGACACTCAAAGCATATTTTTAGAACAAATAGCATCCATTGAACATAGAGAAAGATAGGGGCTTAATGTTTCGCCTCCCAACTTATTTATCATATAGATAATTGTCAACAATAATAATTCATGATCAAATATATTTGTGTGGATATATATGTCTAGATCATTCCCCAACACATGACGCTTGCCAAGAGAAAAAGGCGAAATATAGGAAGTGGTGAAGATCACCATGACTCTTGCATAAAGGTAAGTACTAGAAAGTAAAAGATAGGCCCTTCGCAGAGGGAAGCATTGATTTGCAAAGGTGCCAGAGCTCGAGTTTTTAAAACAGAGATGAATAATAATTTTGAGCGGTATGCTTTCATTGTCAACATAACAACCGAGAGATCTCGGTATCTTCCATGCTAGATACATTATAGGCGGTTCCCAAACAGAATGGTAAAGTTTTTACTCCCCCTCCACCAATCAATCATACTCCACGGCGAGCCGAATCCACGGGTACCGTCCATACAAACAACAATCCTGGGGGAGTTTTGTTTCATTATATTTTGATTTGATTTTTGAGCATGGAACTGGGCATCCTGAATACCAACCACTTTCTCGTGAATGATAGTGAATCAACACATATCGTGAGAATAACCCACCTAGCATGGAAGATACTGACAGCCCCTAGTCACTATATGAGCGATTCGGGCATACAAAACAGAATATTATTTGAAGGTTTAGAGTTTGGCACATGCAAATTTACTTGGAACGGCAGGTAAATACCGCATATAGGTAGGTATGGTGGACTCATATGGAACAACTTTGGGTTTAAGGGTGTTTGGATGCACAAGTAGTATTTCTACTTGGTGCGGAAGTTTTGGCTAGTATGAGGTGGAAGCAAGCACCACATGTTGGAGGATCCATAGCAATATAACTTCTATACAAATATACCCAAACATAACTCATTAAGTTGTCTTCCTTGTCCAATTTTAACTAATTTGCTCGAGTTTGAAAATAATTAATGAGCTCACAATCATAGAAGATGTCCAAGATAGTATATTTATATGTGGAATCTCTCTTCCTTCAATATTCTTTCATGAATTGTTCAAGTGACCAATGCGGTGTTTGCTAACTTTCAATAAATTTTACCACATATACTTATTATGTGTGAAGTCATTACTCCCCATGGGATAAGTATATGAAGCATATTTAATTTCAGATTTATGATATTCAATTCATTCAACCATTTACTCATAGGATATAAGTGAAGCACGAGAGTGAATGACAAACTACTCCAAAAAGATATAAGTGAACATCAATGAGTAGCCAACAATTAAATAACTATGTGAAGACTCTCTCATCTAAGAATTTCAGATCTTAAGCATTTTATTAAACAGCAATCAAAAGAAAAATATCACTCCAAGAATAGCACGCATCATGTGAACGAATAAAAATTTAGGCTCAACATAGGCTAACCGATAATTGTTGATGAAGAGAGGTGGGATGCGTAGCATCCCCAAGCTTAGATGCTTGAGACTTCTTGAAATATTTACTTGGGGTGCCTTGGGCATCCCCAAGCTTGAGCTTTTGTATCTCGTTCAATCCTCTCATATCATGGTTTCACCTATTCTCAAAAACATCTTCCACACAAAACTTGAAAAGAACTCGTGAGATAGGTTAGTACACATAATAATAAATCAACTCTTTATGTACTGCCAAGACAAGTTGCACAATAATTTTCAAACATTAGGTACTGTATACTATCATTTCCACAATTTATATCTACCAATATAGGCTATGGAAACTATAGGATAAGTAGATAACGAAACTATGACAGCAATCTGTCCAAACAGAACAGTCTGTAGAAATTTATGAAAACAGTGTACTTCTGTAACTCAAAAAATTATGAAAATTTAGGACATGCTAAATAATTTATATGACAACACTGTGTAAAAATTTCAGAAACGTTCCACGTTCCAGTAAAATATGAAAATTCAAACACTACAGCAAAAGTTTCTGTTTTTACACAGCACACATCAAAACATGCAATGCAAGCATCCTAAGATAATTCTTGAAACTTTTTATTGAAAAACAAGATTATGAATAACACCTAACAGAAAATAACAAAATATAATGACGATCCAAGCAAAGCACATATTATGTGACGAATAAAAATATAGCTCTAAGTAAGATATACCGATAGTGTTGAAGACGAAAAAGGGGATGCCTTCCGGGGCATCCCCAAGCTTAGGCGCTTGAGTCTTCCATGGATATTAACTTGGGGGTGCCTTGGGAATCCCCAAGCTTAGGTTCTTGTCACTCCTTATTCTCCTCATATCGGTGTCTCACCCAAAACTTGAAAACTTCAATCACACAAAACTTAACGGAACTTCGTGAGATGGGTTAGTATAATAAAGATAAATAATTCACTTAGGTACTGTCAAGACAAGATTCATAATTGTTCCCACATGATACCTACTGTATTATATCATTCCCATAATTTATACCGCTAAATATAAGCTATGGAAACACTAAAACAAGCAAACTATGCATGCAAAACAGAATCTGTCAAAAACAGAACAGTCTGTGAAGATCTGTAGTGTAACCATACTTCCCTTTCTCTAACAATTCTGAAAAATTAGGACAACCTGAATAATTTGTATATCAAGACTGTGTAAAAATTTCAGATCATTATCACTATCCAGTAAAAAATTAAAATTCCTGTACTGGAGTCAAAAGTTTCTGTTTTGGTTCAGCATCAATTCTACTCATCTTGCGAGTCATCCCAAAGGCTTTACTTGGCACTTTATTGAAAAAAAAGCTATAAAACATGATTATACAGTAGCTCAATCATGTGGACACACAAAAACATAAAGTAAAAGTGTTGGGTTGTCTCCCAACAAGCGCTTTTCTTTAATGCCTTTTAGCTAGGCATGATGATTTCAATGATGCTCACATAGGAATAGTAATGGAAACATGCAAAAGAGCATCATGAATCTCATGACAAGCACATTTAAGTCTAACCCACTTCCTATGCATAGGGATTTTGTGAGAAAACAATTTATGGGAGCAAGAATCAACTAGCATAGGAAGGCAAAACAAGCATAACTTCAAAACTTTGAACACATAGAGAGGAAACTTGATATTATTGCAATTCCTACAAGCATATGTTCCTCCCTCATGATAATTTTCAATAGCATCATGAAGGAATTTCACAACATAACTATCACATAAAGCATTATCTTCATGATCCACAAGCATAGAAAATTTGTCACTCTCCACATAAGCAATTTTCTTCTCATTCATAATAGTGGGAGCAAACTCAACGAAATAACTATCATGAGATACTTGATTGACATAACCACTTTGAATATTAAAATCATGATGATAAGTTTCATAGTTACTATCACTCTTTATAGCATACATGTCATCATCATAATCATCATAGATAGTAGGCATGTCATTATCATAACAAATTTGCTCATCAAAACTTGGGGGACTAAAAATATCATCTTCATCAAACATAGCATCCCCAAGCTTGTGGCTTTGCATATCATTAGCATCATGGATATTCAGAGAATTCAAACTAGCAACATTAAAATCATGCTCATCATTCAAGGAATTCTCATTAAGTATTTTCATAAATTCTTCCTCTACCAATTCAGCACAATTTTCCAAACCATCATTTTCACGAAAGACATTAAAAAGATGAACCAATTGATGCAACCTAAACTCCATTTTTTTGTAGTTTTGTTTTATAAAACCAAACTAGTTAAAAACAAGAAACTAAAAGATTCAATTGCAAGATCTAAAGATATACCTTCAAGCACTCACCTCCTCGGCAACAGCGCTAGAAAAGAGCTTGATGTCTACTACGCAACCTTCTTCTTGTAGACTCGTGTTGGGCCTCCAAGCGCAGAGTTTTGTAGGACAGTAGCAAATTTCCCTCAAGTGGATGACCTAATGTTTATCAATCCGTGGGAGGCATAGGATGAAGATGGTCTCTCTCAAACAACCCTGCAACCAAATAACAAAGAGTCTCTTGTGTCCCCAACACACCCAATACAATGACAAATTGTATAGGTGCACTAGTTCGGCGAAGAGATGGTGATACAAGTGCAATATGGATGGTAGATATAAGTTTTTGTAATCTGAAAATATAAAAACATCAAGGTAACTAATGGTAAAAGTGAGCACAAACGGTATTGCAATGCTTAGAAACAAGGCCTAGGGTTCATACTTTCACTAATGCAAGTTCTCTCAACAATACTGACATAGTTGAATCATATGTAAATCCCTCACATGCGACAAAGAGTTCACTCCAAAGTCACAAATAGCGGAGAACAAACGAAGAAATTATTGTAGGGTACGAAACCACCTCAAAGCTATCTTTTCCGATCAATCGTATGAGCTATCCCTATAAGTGTCACGAACAGCCCTAGAGTTCGTACTAAAATAACACCTTAAGATACACATCAACCAAAACCCTAATGTCACCTAGATACTCCAATGTCACCACGAGTACCCATGGGCTTGATTATACGATATGCATCACACAATTTCAGATTCATCATGTTCAATCCAACACAAAGAACTTCAAAGAGTGCCCCAAAGTTTCTACCGGAGAGTCAAGACGAAAACGTGTGCCAACCCCTATGCATAGATTCCCAAGGTCACGGAACCCGCAAGTTGACCACCAAAACATACATCAAGTGGATCAATAGAATATCCCATTGTCACCACGGATATCCCATCGCAAGACATACATCAAGTGTTCTCAAATACTTTAAAGACTCAATCCGATAAGAAAACTTCAAAGGGAAAACTCAATTCATCACAAGAAGATAGAGAGGGGAAAACTCCATATGATTCATATATATTAATAAGGCTCGCGGTACATCAAGATCGTGTCATCTCAAGAACACGAGAGAGAGAGAGAGAGAGATCAAACACATAGCTACTGGTACATACCCTCAGCCCCGAGGGTGAACTACTCCCTCCTCGTCATGGAGACCGCCGGGATGATGAAGATGGCTTCCGGTGATGGTTTCTCCCTCCGGCAGGGTGCCAGAACGGGCTCCCGATTGGTTTTTTGTGGCTACAGAGGCTTGTGGCGGCGGAACTCCCGATCTAGGTTTCTTTCTGGGGGTTTTGGTATTTATAGGAATTTTTGGCGTCGGTCTCACGTCAAGGGGGTTCCCGAGGGGCCCACAAGCCAGGGGGCGCGCCCTAGGGGGGCGCCCCCTAGGCTTGTGACTGCCTCGGGACTCCTCTCCGGTATCTTTTTGCTCCAGTATTTTTTATATTTTTCAAAAATATTCTCCGTAAATTTTCAACCCATTCCGAGAACTTTTATTTCTGCACAAAAAACGACACCATGGTAGTTCTGCTGAAAACAGCGTCAGTCCGGGTTAGTTCTAATAAAATCATACCAAAATCATATAAAATTATGGTAAACATGGCATGAATACTTCATAAATTATAGATACGTTGGAGACGTATCAAATTCCATCTTTCGCCCGACATTATTTTGAGGTTTGGGAGTGAAGAATTTGCACCTACAAGCGTTGGCTCTTTGCGTTCGTTGGGAATGGTTGCACAGGACAAAACCCGACAGACAATGGCAGGCATCCCAATGATCGAAGACAAGATGGCCCGACGGATCTTTGACAGCCTTGCACAGTTTAAGGTGTGAGAGGGGAGCCGTGTACTGTTTTGTAGGGATCAGTGGATCCACGGTTTTGTTATCATCGACATTGCACCGTTCATTCACAAGTGCGTGGAGGCTCGCACGCGCAACCGACGGACGGTTCAGCAAGCGATGGAAAACAACAGATGGCTCAATGACATCGACGGCAACCTGTCCTTCACCGCCTAAATTCAGCTCGTGCAATTAGGCCATGCGGTTTCTTCAATCCAGAGAAACACAGAGTCGGCTGATGAGTTCTCCTGGCTGAGAGACGCCTCAGGAGTGTATATGGCGCGGTCGATCTACCAGAGGCTATGCTTTGGGCTGGAGAGATCTCCTTTTGCGGATGGTATCTAGAGGAGTTGGGCACCTCTTAGATGCAAAATCTTCGCGTGGCTGGCAGCTCAGCAACACCTTTGGACTTCTGATCGTCATGCCAGACACAGGGTGCAGGATCGCCCTTCGGCTTGCTACACTTGTTTGCAAGAGGAAGACAATATGGATCACATCTTGGTTAAGTGCGTTTACGCGAGGGAAGTATTGCACTATGGATTTCAGGAGCTGAACATTCATGTCCAGAGACCGGATATCGCATGATGCTTTTCTGGACTAGTGGCTTAGGGAGAGGAGTCTACTCCGACAAGCTGAGTGTCAAGGATTTGATACTTTGGTCATCGTCACGGCATGAACTTTCTAGAAACAGTGGAATGGTAGGGTGTTCAATCGACCGCATCAGTTCAAGTCCCCTAGGCAACTTCTGAGTCAAATCGCTTCAGAGCTTCAAGATTTGAAGAGGGCAGAGATAGGTGTAGGAGGCCTCCAACGTTTTTTGAGAGAGTAGACTATGTAGTTATTGATTGCTTTTGCTTGTGTGAATGTTCGCATTCATCGTTAGTTTCTTGTAAATCACTTTTCTATCTTCTATAAAAATATGGTAGGCGTACTCTCGAGAAAATAAAGTGTTAGGACACCTCAAATTGAGTGTATGACTATTTGTAAGAGCACATTTCTCCATGTGTGGTTTTGGTAATTGATGACAATCCCTATGGACTAATGGTTGCCTTGAGTTATATTCAAAGGATTTGTCCATAGGCATTTCTTGAAGTCCATCTGTTGGTTTCAAGGAGTTTATATGGTGACCAAGGTGGTATTCAAGGTTTTATCCAAAGATTGGTCATGTGAGAGTTGAGCTTATTGCAAGCATGTCTTGAAGAAGAAGATTGTGTGAGCATTCATGTTTATCTTCAAGACATCATCTTTATGAAGAGAGAAGATAAGACACAAGGTTGATCAAGACTAAGTCAAAGAGTGAATCAAGTTGATCAACTCACAAAGTATACAAGATGTACAAAGAGGGATCAAGTGATCCCATGGTATGGTAAGCACTGGCCATTACGCTTTGTGTACTAACCCATGGTCTTCGTGAGAGTTCTATGTGGGGTTAGGTATGTGTCCATGGGATTGCGTCAAGAGAAGATCTCATACAACCCATGGAGGATGACACAAGTGGTGATCGTAATCAAGGTTGCGGTGTGCAAGTTCAAGTGAAGAATCATGGAGAGATCATGCTTGAAGCTTGCCGTCCATTGTGGTGATAATGGACTTGTGAAGATGTGCCGAAGAGTGGCTCACCCATATTGGAGTATGGGGGAGCAATCTACTAGTCTTCATCGAGCCGGCGCAATCAAGAAAGGTGGTCCATCTTGAGGAGGACAAGATCGTCATCATCTAGCTCAAGTGGACTATGCGCAAGGCAAAGGTTTGACCTTGATAGGGTTTTCTATTTTACCGGTCTCATGGTGGTAGTTCGGAGACCGGGTTATAGGATTGATAGTCGTACTATCAAGGGGGCTCTTAAGTGAGTAGCTTGATTGTATCGTTCATTGAGAGCTCAAACCATTGCATTCTTGGCATCATCATCTTTCTTGGTTCTTGGATGGCTTTTCTCATGTGGGTTATTGAGCTTATGGTCAGCTTCATGACAAGCTCGAGTTCATCGAAAACGGTGCATCTTCTATGATGTTTTCGATGTTGTAGTTTTTGTCGGTTCTTCATTCATAGAGGTTTCATGTCGCTGTTTGGATAGAACTTGTCGTCTGCTATCCAACAAGCTTGAGTTTGCTCAATTCGGAGCTTGTATGCGAAAGTTATGGCAGTTTTAGTGCCAGAGCAGTTTTTCTCAGATCAGGCGGTAGTACCGCTTGGGCAGTACTTCCGTTGTGTACTACCACTGCTACTTTCGCTTATATTTTGCTCTCTGGATAGGTTAGTTTTCTAGGCGGTTCTTGAGCGGTAGTAGAGGACGGTAGTACGGCGGTAGTACCGCCAGCGCGGTACTACCGCTCCCGAGTACCGCTGCTATTACCGCTTAGTTTTGGGTACTGGAGTCTTACTGCATCACCGGCGGAAATACCGCTGGGTAGGCCGGTAGTACCGCTCCGGTGGCACTACCGCCTTGAGGTTTCTGCCGTTTTGCACGCTTTTCCTAAAACCACCACGCTAAGCGGTAGTACCGCTTGTGCATGACCTGTGCACATAACGGTTGGATTTGGGGAGGCCTATAAAGGGGGGTCTTCTTCCCCATTGCTCTCTTATCCTTTGAGCTCGTGTTTGCCCCCCATTGTTGACCTTCTTCGAGCTTGCTAACTCTCAATCCCTCCAAGGATTCTTGCTAGTTCTCAAGGGAAAAGAGAGAGGAGATCTAGATCCACATTTCCACCAATCACTTTCTCCTCTATGTGAGGGGAACCCTTTGGATCTAGATCTTGGAGTTCTTCGTGTTCTTCTTCGTTCTTCCTCTCATTTTCCTTCATAACATTAGTTCTTGTGGTGGGATTTTGGAGAGAAGGACTTGGGCACTTTGTGTGCCCTTGCCATTGCATTTGATGCATAGGTTTGAGTTCTCCACGGTGATACGTGGAAGTGAGAAGTTGAGAAGCTTATTACTCTTGGGTGTTTGAGCACCCTAGAGCTTGTTCCTCTTGGGTGCCTTGGCGCCCTAGACGGTTGGTGGTGCCTCGGAGCTCAGTCATTGTGGTGTAAAGCTCCGGGCAAGCGTCGGGGTCTCCAATTAGGTTGTGAAGATTGCCCCGAGCAATTTGTACGGGTTCCGGTGACCGCCCCAAGGGTTACCAAAGTGTACGGGTACGGTGACCACCCCCAAGGGTTGCCATTTGTACGGGTTCGGTGACCGCCCTCAAGGGTCCCTTAATGGAATCACGGCATCTTGCATTGTGCGAGGGCATGAGGAGATTACGGTGGCCTTAGTGGCATCTTGGGGAGCATTGTGCCTCCACACCGCTCCAAGCGGAGATTAGCATCCGCAAGGGTGTGAAATTCGGGATACATCGTCGTCTCCGCGTGCCTCGGTTATCTCTTACCCGAGCCCTTTACTTATGCACTTTACTTTGTGATAGCCATATTGTTTCATGCTATATATCTTGCTATCACTCGGTTGTTTATCTTGCTTAGCATAAGTTGTTGGTGCACATAGGTGAGCCTAGTTGTTTTAGTTTTTGTGCTTGACATATTAAACGATAGTTTTATTCCGCATTTGTTCAAGCCTAAACCGTAATTATTTTAAAGCGCCTATTCAGCCCCCCTCCAGGCGACATCCGATACGTCTCCATCGTATCTATAATTTTTGATTGTTTCATGCCAATATTCTACAACTTTCATATACTTTTGGCTACTTTTTATACTATTTTTGAGACTAACATATTGATCCAGTGCCCAGTGCCAGTTCCTGTTTGTTGCATGTTTTTTGTTTCACAGAAAATCCATATCAAACGAAGTCCAAATGGGATAAAAACTTACAGAGATTTTTTTTGGAATATATGTGAATTTTTGGAAGTGGAATCAACAGAAGGCGATGCCCGAGGGGCCCACAAGCCATAGGGGCGCGCCCTGGGGGGTAGGGCGCGCCAGGCTGGCTTGTGGCCACCCCGTAAGGAGGTTGGTGCCCTTCTTTCGCCGCAAGAAAGCTAATATCCGGATAAAAATCGTGTTAAAATTTCAGCCCAATCGGAGTTACGGATCTCCGGGAATATAAGAAACGGTGAAAGGCCAGAATCTGGGAAGGCAGAAACAGAAGGAAACAGAGAGAGAGATCCAATCTCGGAGGGGCTCTCGCCCCTCCGCCGCCATGGAAGCCAAGGACCAGAGGGGAAACCCTCCTCCCATCTAGGGGGAGGCCAAGGAAGAAGAAGAAGGAGGGGGGCTCTCTCCCCCTCTCTCCGGTTGCACCGGAACGCCGCCGGGGCCATCATCGTGACGGCGATCTACACCAACAACTTCGCCGCCGTCATCACCAACTCTCTCCCCCTCTATGCAGCGGTGTAACACCCCTTCTCCCCGCTGTAATCTCTACTTAAACATGGTGCTCAACGCTATATATTATTTCCCAATGATGTATGGCTATCCTATGATGTTTGAGTAGATCCGTTTTGTCCTATGGGTTGATTGATGATCATGATTGGTTTGAGTTGCATGTTTTATTATTGGTGCTGTCCTATGGTGCTCTCCGTGTCGCGCAAGCGTGAGGGATCCTCACTGTAGGGTGTTGCAATGTTTTCATAATTTGCCTATGGTGGGTTGCTTGAGTGACAGAAGCATAAACCCGAGTAGGTGGGTTGTTGCATATGGGAGTAAAGAGGACTTGATACCTTATAATGCTATGGTTGGGTTTTACCTTAATGATCTTTAGTAGTTGCGGATGCTTGCTAGAGTTCCAATCATAAGTGCATATGATCCAAGTAGAGAAAGTATGTTAGCTTATGCCTCTCCCTCATATAAAATTGCAATAATGATTACCGGTCTAGTTATCGATTGCCTAGGGACAAATAACTTTCTTGTGACAAAAAGCTCTCTACTAAGACTAACTTAGTTGTTTCTTTATCTAAACAGCCCCTAGATTTTATTTGCGTGTTCTTTATTATCTGGCAAAGCTATCCTATCACACCTACAAAGTACTTCTAGTTTCATACTTGTTCTACGTAAAGCGAACGTTAAGCGTGCGTAGAGTTGTATCGATGGTCGATAGAACTTGAGGGGATATTTGTTCTACCTTTAGCTCCTCGTTGGGTTTGACACTCTTACTTATCGAGAAAGGCTACAATTGATCCCCTATACTTGTGGGTTATCAAGACCTTTTTCTAGCGCCGTTGCCGGGGAGCAATAGCGTGGGGTGAATATTATCGTGTGTGCTTGTTTGCTTTATCACTAAGTAGATTTTATTTGCTGTTCTAAGTTGTTCTCTATCTTTAGTTATGGATATGGAACACGAAATACCAAAAAAATTAGGTGTACTTGCTACTCATGAAGATGGGAAACTCCTAAAACCCTCGATGCTCGTTATGTGAAAGATATTATGCACTACTTTAATAATCCTGAGAAAACCCCATTCAATTATATAATGGGACACACGTTGGATCAACGTGAATACTTTAGGGATTATCGCTTGACTCAAAAAGGGAAACTGTTATGGGATCAAATTCATATGTTACATTGGTATGCTCGAAATTTATGCTTGAGATATGATTATACTTGTTGCTCTAGGATGAAGGCTCCACACCTTCCCTTTTCATGTAAATTTAATGATAATGAAACCTTGGCTTCTTATGCTAATGGTAAATATGATTACTATGATGTGGAACAAATAGAAGAGTTTGTTGCTTTTAAGGGTGCTTATGAAATTGAAGCTTTGTTTGAAAAGTATGAAGATTATGATGATGCTGTTTACCGATCTCAAAATTTGGCTATGCTTCGTTATTGTTATGCCAATTATGAATATAATGCCCATATTGATCAATTTATTGAGAAAGTCTCCGCTATCCAAGAAGAGACTAATATTTTGCAGGAATCTATGGAAGAAGAAATTGATGACACTGTGAGCTCATTGGATGAAAAAGATGAGGAGGAGAGCGAAGAACAAAAGGAGGAAGAGCAGATTAGCTACCCATGCCCACCTTCTAATGAGAGTAACTCTTCAACTCATACATTGTTTAATTTCCCTTCGTTCTTACCGAAGGATGAATGCTATGATAATTGCTATGATCCCTTGGATTCGTTTGAAATATCCCTTTTTGATGAAATTGATGCTTGTTATGCTTGTGGCCATGATAACAATATGAATTATGCTTATGGAGATGAACTTGCTATAGTTCCTTATGTTAAGAATGAAATTGTTGCTATTGCACCCACGCATGATAGTCCTATTATCTTTTTGAATTCTCCCAACTACACTATATCGGAGAAGTTTGCGCTTATTAAGGATTATATTGATGGGTTGCGTTCTACTATTGCACATGATAATTTTGATAAATATAATATGCATGTGCTTGATGCTCCTACTTGCCATTATTATGAGAGAGGAACTACATCTCCACCTCTCTATGTTTCCAATATGATAAAATTGCAAGAAAATGCTTATACTATGCATTGGCCTTTACTTTGTGTGCATGAATTGTTCTTTTATGACATGCCAATGCATAGGAAGAGAGTTAGATTTCGTTGTTGCATGATATATGTTAATTTGTGCTCACTACTAAATTACAAATCATTGTTAATTAAAATTGGCTTTGATATACCTTGGGATCCGGGTGGATCAATTACTTGAGCACTTTATGCCTAGCTTAATGGCTTTAAAGAAAGCGCTGCCAGGAAAACAACCCGGAAGTTTTAGAGAGTCATTTTATTCTGTTGTGTGCTTTTATATAGTTTAAAAAACAAAAAAATAAAGAGGGGAACCTAAAACTTTTTCAAAAAGAAAAGTGAAAGTGAGAGAGACGAGCATTGTTAAAATGGGAGCATGCCTTGAACTTTGTTCATGCCCATGGAAACCTTGTGAATCTTAATTACAGAAACTTTTCAACAAAAATAATTATCCCCTTGTATAAATCCATTGTATTATAAAAATAATGTGCCAAGATTTGCCTTTAGGATGATTAGATTGCTTGTTTGGTGTGTGCAGTGCAAAAACAGAAACTTTGGCTGTAGTGCATGAATTTACATTTTTTACTGGAATGTCAAAAGTTTCTAATTTTTTTACACAGTACTGCTATGCAAACTGCTTATTTTGTCCTAATGTTTCAGAATTTTTAGAGTTACAGAAATATAGTAAATGTTTAGATTGCTACAGACTGTCCTGTTTAAGACATATTCTGTTTTTCATGCATTGTTTTGCTAGTTTTGATGAAACTACCGATTGTATCGGTGGTATAAGCCATAAAGAAGTTATAATACAGTAGCTACAATGCAAAAATAAAATGTGAATGGGTTTGCAACAGTACTTAAAGTGGTAATTTGCTTTATTATACTAACGGATCTCACGGGGGTTTTGTTAAGTTTTGTGTGATTGAAGTTTTCAAGTTTTGGGCGAGATCACGATGGATGAAGGAATAAGGAGTGGAAAGAGACTAAGCTTGGGGATGCCCGAGACACCCCAAGGTAATATTCAAGGACTCCCAAGAAACTAAGCTTGGGGATGCCCCGGAAGGCATCCCCTCTTTCTTCTAACAACCATCGGTAATTTTACTTGGAGCTATATTTTTATTCGTCACATGATATGCGTAAATCTTGGAGCGTCGTGTGCTTTTTATTTTTCTTTTAATAATGCACCATGCTGGTATGAGAAAGTCCTTGGTTGATTTATAAAAGGCTCTTTGCACCTCACTTATATCTTTTGAGTATGGCTTTATAGAATGCTTCATGTGCTTCACTTATATCATTTGAAGTTTGGATTGCCTGTTTCTCTACACATAGAAAACCGCCATTTGTAGAATGCTCTTTTGCTTCACTTATATTTGTTAGAGCATGGGCATATCTTTTGTAGAAAGATTTAAACTCTCATGCTTCACTTATATCTATTTAGAGAGTTAACAGGAGTTGGTCATTCACATGGTTAGTCATAAAATCCTACATAAAACTTGTAGATCACTGAATATGATATGTTTGATTCCTTGCAATAGTTTTGAGATATAAAGATGGTGATATGAGAGTCATGCTAGTGAGTAATTGTGGATTGGTAGAAATACTTGTGTTAAAGTTTGTGATTCCCGTAGCATGCACGTATGGTGAACCATTATGTAACGAAGTCGGAGCATGATTTGTTTAATGATTGTCATCCTTTGTGTCAGGGTCGGGAGTGCGCGATGGTTAACTCCTACCAACCTCTCCCCTAGGAGCATGCGTCTAATACTTTGCTTCGATAACTAATAGACTTTTGCAATAAGTATGTGAGTTCTTTATGACTAATGTTGAGTCCATGGATTATATGCACTCTCACCCTTCCACCTTTGCTAGCCTCTCTAGTACCGCGCAACTTTCGCCGGTGCATTAAACCCACCATATACCCTTCCTCAAAACAGCCACCATACCTACCTATTATGGCATTCCCATAGCCATTCCGAGATATATTGCCATGCAACTCCCACCGTTCCGTTTTTCATGACACGCACCATCATTTTCATATTGCTTTGCATGATCGTAAGATAGCTAGCATGATGTTTTCATGGCTTGTCCGTTTTTTGATGTCATTTGCTAGGCTAGATCGTTGCACATCCCGGTACACCACCGGAAGCATTCATATAGAGTCATATTTTGTTCTAGGTATCGAGTTGTAATTCTTGAGTTGTAAGTAAATAAAAGTGTGATGATCTTCATTATTAGAGCATTGTCCCGTGAGAGAAAAGGATGATGGAAGCTATGATTCCCTCACAAGTTGGGATGAGTCTCCGGACTTTACAAATAATAAAAGAGGCCAATGAAGCCCAAAAAAAAGAGGCCAAAGATGCCCACCAAAATAAATAATAATAATAAAAAAATGAGAGAAAGAGAGAAGGGACAATGCTACTATCTTTTTCCACACTTGTGCTTCAAAGTAGCACCATGATCTTCATGATAGAGAGTCTCCTATTTTGTCACTTTCATATAACTAGTGGAATTTTTCATCATTATGGACAACCACTTAGTTTCTTTTTGAGCTTTCATACACTTATAGCTCTAGTGCATCCGTTGCATGGCAATCCCTACTCACTCACATTGATATCTATTGATGGGCATCTCCATAGCCCGTTGATACGCCTAGTTGATGTGAGACTATCTTCTCCTTTTCCTCACAACCTCCACCATATTCTATTCCACCTATAGTGCTATATCCATGGCTCATGCTCATGTATTGCGTAAGAGTTGAAAAGGTTTGAGAACATAAAAGGTGTGAAACAATTGCTTGACTTGTCATCGGGGTTGTGCATGATTTAAATACTTTGTGTGGGGAAGATGGAGCATAGCCAGGCCATATGATTTTGTAGGGATAGCTTTCTGAGGCCATGTTATTTCGAAAGGACACAATTGCCTTGTTAGTATGCTTGAAGTATTACTGTTTTCATGTCAATATTAAACTATTGCTTTGAATCACTCGTGTCTTAATATTCATGCCGTGATTAGATTATATGATCAAGATTATGCTAGGTAGCATTCCACATCAAAAAATATCTTTTTTATCATTTACCTACTCGAGGACGAGCAGGAATTAAGCTTGGGGATGCTGATACGTCTTCATCGTATCTATAATTTTTGATTGTTTCATGTCAATATTCTACAACTTTCAAATACTTTTGGCAACTTTTTATACTATTTTTGGGACTAACATATTGATCCAGTGCCCAGTGTTAGTTCGTGTTTGTTGCATGTTTTTTGTTTCGCAGAAAATCCATATCAAACGAAGTCCAAACGGGATAAAAACTTACGGATATTTTTTTTGGAATATATGTGAATTTTGGGAAGTGGAATCAACAGAAGGCGGTGCCCGAGGGGCCCACAAGCCATAGGGGTGCGCCCTGGGGGGTAGGGCGCGCCAGGCTGGCTTGTGGCCACCCCGTAAGGCGGTTGGTGCCCTTCTTTCGCCGCAAGAAAGCTAATATCCCGATAAAAATCGTGTTAAAATTTCAGCCCAATCGGAGTTACGGATCTCCGGGAATATAAGAAACGGTGAAAGGCCAGAATCTGGGAAGGCAGAAACAGAAGGAAACAGAGAGAGAGATCCAATCTCGGAGGGGCTCTCGCCCCTCCGCCGCCATGGAAGCCAAGGACCAGAGGGGAAACCCTCCTCCCATCTAGGGGGAGGCCAGGGAAGAAGAAGAAGGAGGGGGGCTCTCTCCCCCTCTCTCCGGTGGCACCGGAACGCCGCCGTGGCCATTATCGTGACGGCGATCTACACCAACAACTTCGCCGCCGTCATCACCAACTCTCTCCCCCTCTATGCAGCGGTGTAACACCCCTTCTCCCCGCTGTAATCTCTACTTAAACATGGTGCTCAACGCTATATATTATTTCCCAATGATATATGGCTATCCTATGATGTTTGAGTAGATCCGTTTTGTCCTATGGGTTGATTGATGATCATGATTGGTTTGAGTTGCATGTTTTATTATTGGTACTGTCCTATGGTGCTCTCCGTGTCGCGCAATCGTGTGGGATCCTCGCTGTAGGGTGTTGCAATGTGTTCATAATTTTCCTATGGTGGGTTGCTTGAGTGACAGAAGCATAAACCCGAGTAGGTGGGTTGTTGCATATGGGAGTAAAGAGGACTTGATACCTTATAATGCTATGGTTGGGTTTTACCTTAATGATATTTAGTAGTTGCGGATGCTTGCTAGAGTTCCAATCATAAGTGCATATGATCCAAGTAGAGAAAGTATGTTAGCTTATGCCTCTCCCTCATATAAAATTGCAATAATGATTACCGGTCTAGTTATCGATTGCCTAGGGACAAATAACTTTCTTGTGACAAAAAGCTCTCTACTAAGACTAACTTAGTTGTTTCTTTATCTAAACAGCCCCTAGATTTTATTTACGTGTTCTTTATTATCTTGCAAAGCTATCCTATCACACCTACAAAGTACTTCTAGTTTCATACTTGTTCTAGGTAAAGCGAACGTTAAGCGTGCATAGAGTTGTATCGGTGGTCGATAGAACTTGAGGGAATATTTGTTCTGCCTTTAGCTCCTCGTTGGGTTCGACACTCTTACTTATCGGGAAAGGCTACAATTGATCCCCTATACTTGTGGGTTATCAACATCCACGTCCTTTCACTATTGAGTCGATGTTGTACTGGTACCGACATGAGTAGCGCCAACAAATTTTTGGTACATCGCATGCGATACCGCTTCTGCCGCATTCCAATCAAAACATGCACATCAAGTTGAAGAGAATTACTCTTGCCTTGCATTGATCAGTTACAGATTACACATATATACAGGAGGTCCACGCACGCCCTAGGCAATAGGCACGCATGTCATGGCATGGTTAGATCCTATAATACATGAGAATACAACAATACAACATGATAGTGTACAAGTATTCTAACACCCCCTATCAGCTGGAACTCCATTTGCGAGGACGTTGAGGCTGGACCGGAAATCATGAAAAACCAGTGATGGCAGTCCCTTTGTGAAGAAATCCGTGTACTGAGAGGAAGACGGAACATGCAAGACTCGGACCTCCCCAAGTGCCACACGATCACAGACGAAATGTATATCGATCTCCACGTGCTTAGTGCGTTGGTGCTGCACTGGGTAGCATGCAAGGTAGGATGCACTAATGTCGTCGCAGTAAACCATAGTTGTGTGACACAGAGGGTTCTTGAGCTCATGTAGAAGTTGGCAGAGCCAACACGTTTCGGCAATACAGTTTGCAACACCACAATATTCGGCCTCGGCACTCGATCGGGAGATGCTGGGTTGCCTCTTGGAGGACCACAAAATGAGGTTGGATACGAGGAAAACACACAGAGGTGGAGCGGCATGTGTGCGGGCATCCTGCTCAATCAGCGTCGGTGTAGGCAATGAGATCGGTCGTGGAAGCTTTGTAGAACTGGAGTCCATGGTGGGAAGTGCCTTGCAGGTAGAGAAGATTTTGCTTGTTTAGCTGCATGTGGACATCGCGAGGTTCATGCATGAACAAGCACACTTGTTGGACCGCATATGCAATGTCTGGACGTGTAAGGGTGAGGTATTGTAGAGCACCAGCCAAACTACGATAGTGATTTGGGTTGGACAGTACACGACCCTCAGTAGAAGACAACTTGGAGCTAGTATCAATAGGGGTGGAGACCGGTTTACAATTCAACATTTTGGCTCTCTCAAGAATCTCTAAGGTGTACTGTTGTTGGCAGAGGAAGATACCGGAAGAGGTGGGTGTGACATTTATCCCAAGGAAGTGATGGAGGTCACCCAAATCAGACATGGAGAATTCAGACTTAAGAGACACAATGATAGAGTTGAGTGTGTGTGGTGAGTTTGCCGTAAGAATGATGTCATCGACATAGACTAAAAGGTAGGCTATAGTGGATGCATGATGAAGGATAAACAATGATGAGTCACTTTGGGACGCATCAAAACCAAGAGAGAGCAGAAAAATGTTTGAATCGAAGAAACCATGTACGGGGTGCTTGTTTGAGACCATAGAGGGACTTACGAAGGAGACATACATGATCCAAATAAGAGGAGTCCACAAACTCAGCCGGCTGAGAGCAGTACACCGTCTCATGAAGGTCACCGTGTAAGAAGGCGTTCTTGACATCGAGGTGATGTATAGGCCATGATTGTGATGTTGCAAGGCTTAGAACAAAAGGAATCGTGGCTGGTTTGACCACCGGGCTAAATGTCTCATCATAATCCACTCCTTCATGTTGAGTGAACTCACAAACCACCCAACGAGCTTTGTAGCGAGCCAAGGAACCGTCCACATTGAACTTGTGCCAAAAAATCCATTTCCCCGTCACCACATTGACACCTGCAGGCTTAGGCACCAAAGACCAAGTAGAGTTGTTCATTGAAGCATTAAATTCATCTAACATGGCTTGGTGCCAATTGGGATCTTTGAGAGTAGATTTATATGAGGGAGGAAGGGGTAAAATGGATTGGGTGGTGGCATCAGCAATGAACAACCTCTTGGGCATGCAAAATCCCGCTTTGGAGCATGTGGCCATTGTGTGAGAATTTTTGGTGGGTGCAATGGGCACGGCCCGGGGCGGTAGACGTGGAAGGGGTGTACTGGGTGGAGCGGAACACGAGGTCAATTCGGTGGGGCTCGTGGCTGGCAGGTCAGACTATGCTGGTGCGGAAAGCGAGGACGATCCGATGGGATCGGTACCGCAGCTGGTGGGCATGGGATCCAAGGAAGATTGGGTCAGGGAGGGGCCGGGTGGAGTGCACGGGCCAGGGTCGGTCGGACCGGTGGTGGGGTTGCACGTGACAGAACAAGGGGGCGGGGGGAGTCACGACGCGTCGAGTGGGGCGGGGACGCGTGATCCGAGTGGATTGCATGGGACCCAGGCAGAGATGGTGGAGTGATACGTCTCCAACATATCTACAATTTTTGATGGTTCCATGCTGTTATATTATCATTCTTGGATGTTTTATAATCATTTTATAGCAACTTTATATCATTTTTTGGGATTAACCTATTGACATAGTGCCCAATGCCAGTTGCTGTTTTTTTGCTTGTTTTTTACTTCGTAGAATACCAGTACCAAACGGAGTCCAAACGCCATGAAACTTTTTGGAGATTTTTTTGGACCAGAAGACAACTTGGGAGCTAAGGAAGCACCTGGGGGGAGGCCCGTGGGGCCCATGATACACCAGGGCGCGCCAGAGACCCCTGGCGCGCCCTAATGTATCATGGGGCCCACGAAGGTCTTTTCCACCACCTCTCAGCTCTATAAATCCTCAGAAAATCCAGAAACCCTAGGGGAGGAGACGAAACACAATTCCAGCCACCGCATGTTCCAGAACCACGAGATCCAATCTAACACCATCACAGAGGGGTTCATCATCCTCATTGGTGCCTCTCCGATGATGCGTGAGTAGTCCACCATAGACCTACGGGTCCGTAGGCAGTAGCTAGATGGCTTCCTCTCTCTCTTTTGATTCTCAATACAATGGTCTCTTGGCGATCTATTTGATGTAATGACTTTTTGCGGTGTGTTTGTTGGGATCCGATGAAGTTTGAGTTCATGATCAGTTTCTATCCATGAATATTATTTGAGTGTTCTTTGATCTCTTATATGCATGATTATTTATAGCCTCGTATTTATTCTTTGAATCTTTGGTTTAGTTAGGCCAACTAGATCGATTTTTCTTGCCATGGGAAGGGGTGCTTTGTGATGGGTTCGATCTTGCGGTGTCCTCTCCCAGTGACAGAAGGGGCAGCGAGGCACGCATGTATCGTTGCTATTAAGGATAACAAGATGGGGTCTATTCCTACATGAATAGATCTTGTCTACATCATGTCATCGTTCTTATTGCATTACTCTGTTTCTCCATGAACTAAATACACTAGATGCATGCTGGATAGCGGTCGATGTGTGGAGTAATAGTAGTAGATGCAGAATCGTTTCGGTCTACTAATCTTGGACGTGATGCCTATATATTGATCATTGCCTTGGATATCGTCATGATTATTTGATCTTCTATCAATTTCCCAACAGTAATTTGTTTACCCACCGTGTGCTATTTTCTTGAGAGAAGCCACTAGTGAAATCTACGGTCCCCGGGTCTATTCTTTTAATAAATTGCTTTCCGATCTATCTTTTTCCGTATCTGTTTTCAGATCTATTATTCCAAAAACCCAAAAATACCTTGCTGCACTTTTTATTTGCATCTTTTATTTTGTGTTATGGTGTGATCTATTTATCCAATCTCATACAAACCAATCTATCTTTTTACCGTGGAGAGATTGACAACCTCTCTTACGCGTCGGGTTGCAAGTATTTGTTCTTTGTGTGCTGGTGCCGTTTACATAGTGTTGCTTGGTTCTCCTACTGGTTCAATAACCTTGGTTTCATAACTGGGGGAAATACTTACCGTAGTTGTGCTGCATCATCCCTTCCTCTTTGGGGAAATACCGACGCAGTCTCAAGCCACGTCAAAGGAATTTCTAGCGCCGTTGCCGGGGAGACATCATCAACATCTATCTGGTTCCTAATCACAAATCTCATCCCCTTGCAATTTACATTATTTGCCATTTGCCTCTCGTTTTCATCTCCCCCACTTCACAAAAATTTGCCGTTTCATTCGCCCACTTTTTCGCTTGCCATTTTCTCGTCAGATCTCTTGTTTGCTTGCAATCTTGTTTACGTAGTCATGATGCCTCAACGAAAGTATTATGATGTTCCTTACCCCAATATTTTGCTTGAGATTGAGAAAAGTACCAAGGAATATATGACTACAAAATTTGAGCATAATAAGTATTTTACCGAGGAGCTTAAAGAACACTCTACCGTACTAGCTGCCATAACAAAATAACTTGATGATATTAGTAGAGAAGTTTCTAATCTCCAATCTAAGTATGCTCATGCTGAAAATCTGCCAGGTAAAATATCTGACGCACAAGTGATACTTCTCCAACGTATCTACTTTTCCTCACTCTTTTGCCCTTGTTTTGGACTCTAATTTGCATGATTTGAATGGAACTAACCCGGACTAACGATGTTTTCAGCAGAACTACCATGGTGTTGTTTTTGTGTAGAAATAAAAGTTCTCGGAATGGAACGAAACTTTTTGGAGAATTATTTCAGAATATATAAGGATTATTGGAGCCAAAATCCACAGAAGAGGGGGGCCAGGGTGAGCAACACCCACCAGGGCGCGCCAGGCCCCCTAGCGCGCCCTGGTGGGTTGTGCCCACCTCGTGGCCCCACTGACCCTAATTTCGCCACTATAAATTCCTATTTTGGGAGAAAACAATCAAGGAGAAAGTTTCATCGTGTTTTACGATACGGAGCCGCCGCCACCTCCTGTTCTTCATCGGGAGGCCAGATCTGGAGCCCGTTTGGGGCTCCGGAGAGGGGAATCTTCGGTCTTCGTCATCACCAACCCTTCTCCATCGCCAATTCCATGATGCTCCCCACCGGGAGTGAGTAATTCCTTTGTAGGCTTGCTGGTCGGTGAGGAGTTGGATGAGATTCATCATGTAATCGAGTTAGTTTTGTTAGGGCTTGATCCCTAGTATCCATTATGTTCTGAGATTGATGTTGCTATGACTTTGCTATGCCTAATGCTTGTCACTAGGGCCCGAGTGCCATGATTTCAGATCTGAACCGTTTATGTTATCACCATTATATCTATGTTCTTGATCCGATCTTGCCTAGTCATATGCACCTATTACGTGTTATGATCCGTCAACCCCATAGTGACAATATTTGGGATACTTCGCGGTGATGACCGTAGTTTGAGGAGTTCATGTATTCACCATGTGTTAATGCTTTGTTCCGGTTCTCTATTAAAAGGAGGCCTTAATATCCCTTAGTTTCCTTATGGACCCCGCTGCCACGGGAGGGTAGGACAAAAGATGTCATGCAAGTTCTTTTCCATAAGCACGTATGACTATTTACGGAATACATGCCTACATTACATTGATGAACTGGAGCTAGTTTTGTATCGCCCTAGGTTATGACCGTTACATGACGAATATCATCCAACGAGTTCACCGATCCAGTGCCTACGAGTTTTCCGCTTATTGTTCTTGCTAAGTTACTACTTTTGCTGCTATTGTTCCACTTGCTACGAAACTATTGCTATTACTGTTACCGTTACTGTTACTGTTGCCACTGCTATCAAAACTATCATATTATTGTGCTACTGATTGCTCTGCTGCAGATATTTAATCTCCAGGTGTGGTTGAATTGACAACTCAGTTGCTAATACTCTCAAATATTCTTTGGCTCCCCTTGTGTCGAATCTATAAATTTGGGTTGAATACTCTACCCTCGAAAACTGTTGCGATCCCCTATACTTGTGGGTTATCAAGACCTTTTTTCTGGCGCCGTTGCCAGGGAGCTTAGCTATATTTGTTGAGTCACTTGGGATTTATATCAATTTATCACTATGAAGAATCTGAAGGATCCAAAGACCAAGATTTTTTCCTCTAAGACGAGGGGAGGTAAGGAACTGCCATCTAGCTCGGCACTTGATTCACCTTCTGTTATGAGTAAGCTTGCAACACCACCACATGCTAGTAATCATGATATGTCGCAAGTTATTGATGATGCTACCTCTGCTATGAATTATGCTATTGATGATGCTAGTACCATGTTTGATGATAATGTGCCACTAGGAGAATTTGTTGATGAACAAATTGCTAGAGCTAAAGATAATGAAATTACTGAAACTGATGAGATTGCTGAAACTGATGAAACCCATGAAACTGATGATGATTATGAAACACCTATTAGTCCTAGCTCTCCTAGATTTGAAATGCCTAAGATACCTGAAGGTCATGTTATGGACGAGGAGGTAACTAGAGAAATTCTTTCTTGCAAGGATAGAAACGATCTTAAGAAATTGCTACGCAAGTATAAGGAAAAGACTTTGAATGCTAGAATGAAATGTGATCCTAAGTTTGCTACTTCACCTATCTTTGTTGCCGATAAGGATTATGAGTTCTCTGTCGACCCAGAGTTAATTACTTTGGTTGAATCTGATCTTTTCCATGGCTATGAAACTTAAACTGTAGTGGCACCCTTACTAAGCTGAATGATATAGCCACCCTCTTTGCTCATGATGAGAAGATTCGCTACTATTATATCTTAATGTTGTTTTCCTTCTCATTAAAGGGTGATGCTAACACATGGTACAATACTCTTGCTCTTGGTTGTGTGCGTAGTCCCCAGGATATGATCTACTACTTCTCTGAAAAATATTTTCCTGCTCATAAGAAACAAGCTGCCTTACAGGAAATATTTAACTTTGTGCAAATTGAAGAAGAGAGTCTCCCACAAGCTTGGGGGGGGGGGGGCTTCTCCAATTGCTTAATGCTTTGCCTGATCATCCTCTCAAGAAAAATGAAATACTTCATATCTTTTATAATGGACTAACCGATGCTTCTAGGGACTTCCTAGATAGTTGTGCTGGTTGTGTTTTCAGGGAACGAACTGTTGAACAAGCTGAGGAATTATTGAATAACATATTGAAGAATTATGATGATTGGACTCTTCCTGAACCACCGCCTAAACCCACTCTGAAGAAGAGGGGTATCTTATTTCTCAGTCCTGAAGATATGCAAGAGGCAAAGAAATCTATGAAGGAAAAAGGTATTAAAGCTGAGGATGTTAAGAATTTGCCACCTATTGAATAAATACATGGCCTTGACACACCACCACCTCCACAGGTGGTAGAGGTAAATTCTTTACTAAAGTTTAATGAAAGTGACATCCCTCACAATAAACATCCTAGTCAATGCTTATATGAGTTTGACAAATATATTATGAAGCAAGATCATTTCAATGCTCATGTTCTGAAACAATTGAAATATAATTCTGATATGATTGCTCGCTTGAGTGACTTGCTATTTAGAATCAGTAATGATGTTAGAGGTGTAGGAAAGCATGCCTCTATGGTTCAAACTCAGTTAGAACAAGTTGCTAAGTCTCAAACAGATTTGCTTGATGAAATGAATAATAATATGCATGATTTTGCTGCTAGAGTAGTAACTAGAGGAGGTAGAATGACCCAAGAACCACTTTATCCTGAGGGTCATCCTAAAAGAATTGAACAAGACTCTCAGAGAATTAATCCTGATGCACCTAGTCCTTCTAAGAAGAAAAAGAAAAAGAAAAATGATAGGACTTTGCATACCTCTTGTGAACCCGAGACACAAAAACCTC
Organism: Elymus sibiricus; assembly: GCA_039707655.1. Taxonomy (NCBI): domain Eukaryota; kingdom Viridiplantae; phylum Streptophyta; class Magnoliopsida; order Poales; family Poaceae; genus Elymus; species Elymus sibiricus. Next base: position 280,068,197 of record CM077663.1, read on the forward strand.
CTGATAATAATGATGTCTCTATTTCTGATGCTGAAACTCAGTCTGGTAATGAACATTCACCTAGAGATAATGAAAATGATAATGATGATGTTCATGAAGATGCTCAACCTAGCAATGATATAGAACCAGATAATGATGTTGAAATAGAGCCTGCTGCTGATCTTGATAACCCACAACCTAAAAATAAACGTTATGATAAAAGAGACTTTGTGGCTAGGAAACATGGTAAAGAAAGAGAGCCATGGGTTCAGAAACTCATGCCATTTCCACCTAATCCATCTAAGAAAAAGGATGATGAAGAATTTGAGTGCTTTGCTAAAATTATTAGGCCAGTCTTTTTGCGTACCCATTTAACCGATATCCTGAAGATGGCCCCTTACGCAAAGTATATGAAAGACATCATCACAAATAAAAGAAAGATACCGGAAGCTGAAATCTCCACCATGCTTGCTAATTACTCTTTTAAGGATGGAGTACCTAAAAAACTTGGAGATCCTGGAATACCAACTATACCTTGCTCCATTAAAAGAAACTATGTCAAAACTGCTTTGTGTGATTTGGGAGCCGGTGTTAGTGTTATGCCTTTCTCCTTATGTAAAAGACTTGATTTGAATAAACTCACACCTAGCGAGATATCATTGCAAATGGCTGACAAATCAACGGCCATACCTATCGGTATTTGTGAGGATGTGCATGTTGTTGTTGCAAATGTTACTATCTTAACGGACTTTGTTATTCTTGAGATGCCCGAGGACGACAACATGTCGATTATCCTTGGTAGACCCTTTTTGAATACTGCAGGGGCTGTTATTGATTGCAATAAAAGCAAAGTCACTTTTCATATCAATGGTAATGAGCATACGGTGCACTTTCTGAAGAAACAATTCCAGGTGAATGGTATAAATGTTATTGAAGAATCTCCGACAATCACTATTGGAAGCTTTCAATTACCTCTTCCTACGGCCAAAAAGAAATATGATATACTTATTGTTGGGGATATGCACATCCCCATTGAGGTAACTTAGTGTTTTACGAAAGTTCTTTGGTTTCATGCTAATCGGAAGTGGTTGTTAATAAGACTTGATCAACCTTATTAATGAATCATTTTTGAGAGATATGAAGTCGATGAATCTAGTAAGCACAACTTTCTACTCCCACCTTTTATTTTCTGTTTTAGTTAGTCAAATAAAATAAAATGCCATGATTATCCTGTTTTCTCTTTTCTCCGTGCAATAAGAAAATGACCCAAAAATAAAAATTCTCAGAATGCCTTGAAAATTTAACACGATTTTTTTCCGAATATTTACGAATTTCTGGCGCAAATAATACCAGAGGGGGTGCACCTGGTGCCCACAAGACACCAGGGCGCGCCAGCACCCCCAGGCGCGCCCTGGTGGGTTGTGGCCCCCACGTGGGCCCCCTCAGTTATCTCTTTAACCCACATCATCCCCTACCTCCAGAAAAAATCACCACAGCCACCATTCCCGTGTTCTTGCTCTCAAACCCGCGGATTTCGATCTCTTTGCTCGAAGCTCCGTTTCTGAAACTGTTTGGAGGGATTGCTACTTGGTATGTGACTCCTCCATTGCTTCAATTAGTTTTTGATTTAGTGGGTTATTTTTAGAGTAATTATCTACTCTTGGTGCTGCTGTAGATGAGCTTGCATGTTGAATTCTTAGAGTTCTAAGTAGTTTGAATGCTCAATATGGCCTCTATGCACGCTTAGGAATAGTTGCTAACAATCTTACGAAGTTTTGTTGACAAAAATTTTGTGGTCTAAAAGTTTTCAGAATTTTTATAGGAATAAAAATGCAAATCTTTAGGAAGTTCTCCTCCAAGAAAAATGCCAAGGGAGTCATTGGGGAGTCATCGGACAATGACCTTCATACCCTAAGAAGGGCGGAGGTGCGGCCGTGTGAATGGCCGCATGATGCCTTCATGGAGGAGGCCGGATTCCATCAAGAGTTCGCTCAGTTTGTTGCAAACGCTGGGTTGACCGAATTCCTCGCGGCTAAGTGTGACCAATATCACATCCTTACAAATTCCTTTGTGCAAGGCTTTTATTATCTAGGGAGAAACAATCCTCCTGAAGTGCAGTTTAATCTTTATGCTGAAACTTACAAAATGCCGCTAACTGACTTATGCAACATATGCTTGATCCCTTCTGATGGGGAATTGAGAGAACCTAGGCCATCTGAGTTTGAGGATTTTCTCCTCACTTTAACAGTGGGTGAGGATAGAGGCGTGTCAAAAGCTACTGCTACCAGCTTGCGGTTTCCCTCAATGCATTACTTCGCTTTGGTCATCGCTAAGTGTTTAACCGCTAGGGAGAAGGTCGGCGCACTCAGTGCCCCTGACCTTGCTATTTTACGTTGTGCACTTTATGATGATCACACCTTTAGTATGGGGGCTATCATTGCTCGTCGCCTACATCTTAATAAAACTAAGGGAAAGATACATGGTGGTATTTATGCTACTCGCTTAGCGAGACACTTTAGGGTTCAGTTTCGCCCACATGATTATCTCTTATCCCGAGTTTACCTTGATCACAAGTCACTGCAGGATCACCAATTCCTCGATGTAACTGATTCTCCCCATGACATTCATTACAACCTAGTGTTCAGCAAAGAAACTCGTGATGTTATTCCGTTGCCTGCACCTGCCTTCTTTGATTTTATTGCTAGGAACGGATACATGGTCATGCCAGATGACATTATAGCCTACCGGAACAACCTAGCAGCTGCTGAGGAGGAGCCCCAGGGGTGGGATGCTCAGGTGCCGCCTCCACCTCACTACAACTTGGGACCGGACGGCTACTACGGATGGTGATTACCAAGCTAGGCCAAAAGCCTAAGCTTGGGGGAGTATGTATTTCCACCGACATTACATTCATGTTCACACATTTCATTCAGTTGTCGGTGTCCACACTTTTTCATTGTAATATCCATGCTAGATTTGTTTTCCCACTTCCTTCTTGTGTGTTTGAAAAACTTTGTGAAAATCCAAAAAATACTTCCTATTTCTTTTTAGTTTTTTTTCTAGCTTAGTTTAATTGTTGCATCAAAAGAAAACCCAAAAAGATTTCTCGCTTCTTCTTTTACTTGTTGGGAGCATTCCCGTGTGAATAGTTTTTCTCGTTTTTGCTTTTCCTCTTTAATTTGCTTTCTTCAAGAAAAACCAAAAACTCCAAAAATATTTCAGTGTGTTTCTCTGAAATTCTTTTCCTTTTATTTGAGTCGTACCAAGGAGAAGACCACAATGAAATTGTTGAGTGGCCCTCATCTGCATTATTGTTTATCTGACAAAGAGTCCATATTACCTTGTCTTCTCCTCTTGAATAAAATATTGCAGATTCCAGTTTAGTCCACGACACTCTTGCATTATTATTATCTTCTTATCATTCGGTCGTGCAAGTGAAAGGCAATAATGACGACATTTGATGAATTGACTGTGGCAGAGAAAAGCGGGTATGAACTCAACTTGTTTTTGTTTTTGTAAATATGTTTAACCAAGTATCCTTGATTCAGCATATTATGATCAAACATGCTTGCAATGACCATTAGATATTATAGTTGTTCATGCCATGCTTAAGTAGCTAGGAGTGGATAATGATTTATCTTGAATGTCAACATGCATTAAAATAGTTGTGATGCGGTATGATGATATGGTATCCTCCTCTGAATGTTTCAAGTGGCTTGACTTGGCACATGTTCACGCATGTAGTTGAATCAAAACCAACATAGCCTTCATGATATTTATGTTCATGGTGTCCATATCCTACTCATGCTAGTATTCAATTTTGATTATATGTAATGCATGTTCATGACCGTTTTCGCTCTCTAGCTGGCCTCTTCTCAATCTATTTGCTAGCCTTCGCCTGTACTAAGCGGGAATACTACTTGTGCATGAAAACCCTTAAACCAAGTTGTGCCAGATGAGTCCACTATATCTACCTATGTGCGGTATTACCCTGCCGTTCCAAAGTAAATTTGCATGTGCCATCTCTAAAAATTCAAATGAACATTTGTTTTGTGTGCCTGGACCGCTCATGGAGCGACAGGGGGTGGTCAGTATCTTCCATGCTAAGTGGGTTATTCTCATGATGAGTGTTTATTCACTCGTCCTTACACGAGAGGGGAGGTAATAGGGATTCCCAGTCCAGAAATCAAAAATCAAAAATAATTAAACAAAACTCCCCCAGGAATGTTGTTGATTTGGACGGTACCCATGGATGCGGCTAGCCGTGGAGTGTGATTGTTGGTGGAGGGGGAGTAAACCTTTACTTTTACCGCTTGGGAACCGCCGCTAATTTGTTTAGCATGAAAGATATTGATAACTCTTGGTCGTAACGTTGACATGAAGGGTGTACCTCCCAAAATCATATCTATTTCTGTTTTAAACTTTGAGCTCTGGCACCGCTGCAAATCCATGCTTCCCTTTGCGAAGGGACTATCTATTTACGTTTATGTTGAGTCATCACCTTCTCAAATAAGCGCCAGACCTGAGAGCACTATTGTCATCCTCATGCATTGTGTATAGTTGATGTTGGGTGCAGCATGACTGGATCTTTTCTACCATGAATTACAATGTTTAGTCGCTTCTTGAACTTTGGAGGTGCTCTGCATTTATGTTTTGCGGTCTCAGAAAGGGCTAGCGAGATACCACTATTGTCATATTGTATCATGATTGTTTTGACAAAGTGTTGGCACTTGAGATATCTTATTATTGCTTGCTAGTTGCTAATATAATTTCTAAGAGTTATTGTTGGCATGGTTAGTCATAATCTTTGCTGAAAACCTGGGTTCTACTTAAGCATATATATGTAAACAAGAACAAAAGAGTTCATAAAAGTTTTTCTTTATCACTTTCAGTTTGTCAACTGAATTGCTTGAGGACAAGCAAAGGTTTAAGCTTGGGGGAGTTGATATGTCTCCAACGTATCTACTTTTCCTCACTCTTTTGCCCTTGTTTTGGACTCTAATTTGCATGATTTGAATGGAACTAACCCGGACTAACATTGTTTTCAGCAGAACTACCATAGTGTTGTTTTTGTGCAGAAATAAAAGTTCTCGGAATGGAACGAAACTTTTTGGAGAATAATTTCAGAATATATAAGGATTATTGGAGCCAAAATCCACCGAAGAGGGGGGCCAGGGTGAGCAGCACCCACCAGGGCGCCATGGTGGGTTGTGCCCACCTCGTGGCCCCACTGACCCTAATTCCACCACTATAAATTCCTATTTTCGGAGAAAAAAATCAAGGAGAAAGTTTCATCGTGTTTTACGATACGGAGCCGCCGCCACCTCCTGTTCTTCATCGGGAGGCCAGATCTGGAGCCCGTTTGGGGCTCCGGAGAGGGGAATCTTCGGTCTTCGTCATCACCAACCCTTCTCCATCGCCAATTCCATGATGCTCCCCACCGGGAGTGAGTAATTCCTTCGTAGGCTTGCTAGTCGGTGAGGAGTTGGATGAGATTCATCATGTAATCGAGTTAGTTTTGTTAGGGCTTGATCCCTAGTATCCATTATGTTCTGAGATTGATGTTGCTATGACTTTGCTATGCCTAATGCTTGTCACTAGGGCCCGAGTGCCATGATTTCAGATGTGAACCGTTTATGTTATCACCATTATATCTATGTTCTTGATCCAATCTTGCCTAGTCATATGCACCTATTACGTGTTATGATCCGTCAACCCCATAGTGACAATATTTGGGATGCTTCGCGGTGATGACCGTAGTTTGAGGAGTTCATGTATTCACCATGTGCTAATGCTTTGTTCCGGTTCTCTATTAAAAGGAGGCCTTAATATCCCTTAGTTTCCTTATGGACCCCGCTGCCACGGGAGGGTAGGACAAAAGATGTCATGCAAGTTCTTTTCCATAAGCACGTATGACTATTTACGGAAGACATGCCTACATTACATTGATGAACTGGAGCTAGTTATGTGTTGCCCTAGGTTATGATTGTTATATGATGAATATCATCCAACGAGTTACCGATCCAGTGCCTACGAGCTTTCCACTTATTGTTATTGCTAAGTTACTACTGTTGTTGCTACTGTTCCAACTACTACAAAGCTATTGCTACTACTATTACCGCTACTGTTACTGTCACTATTGCTATCAAACTATCATATTACTGTGCTACTGATCACTTTGTTGCAGATATTTAATCTCCAGGTGTGGTTGAATTGACAACTCAACGGCTAATACTCTCAAGTATTCTTTGGCTCCCCTTGTGTCGAATCTATAAATTTGGGTTGAATACTCTACCCTCGAAAACTGTTGCGATCCCCTATACTTGTGGGTTATCAACAAGCTACTTTAGTAAATCAAATGGCCGCTAAACCAGTTTCTCTAGAGGATAAAAATGATGAAGATCATAAAGTGATTGGTGTTTCTTCTGTTGATTCCTTGTTTAGTAATATTAAAATTGATGATAAAGGGACTGAAGAAGAGTCAACTTTAGCTGGAAGGCATTCCAATGATTTGGAGGGTGAAAATCTTGATGAAAAAAATTGATGAACGTGGCTTTGGAGAGGTCAAAACTTTAACTAGTGATGTGCCCACTATTTTGGATTACAAAGACTTTAATTATGATAGTTTCTCTTTGATTGAATGTATTTCTTTGTTACAATCCATGATAAATTCACCCCACGCTTATGACAAAATAAAGCTTTTACTAAACATATTGTTGATGCCATGATGAAATCTTTTGAAGAAAAGTTGGAGTTAGAGATTTCATTTCCTAGAAAATTACATGATGAGTGGGAACCTACCATTAAAGTCAAGATTCAAAATTATGAGTGTTTTTGGTTTATGTGATTTGGGTGCTAGTGTTTCCACAATTCCGAAATCTCTATGTGATGTGCTTGGTCTTACCAATATTGAAGAATGTTCTCTTAATTTGCACTTGGCGGATTCTACTATTAAAAAGCCTTGGGAAGAATTAATGATGTTCTTATTCTTGCAGATAGGAACTATGTGCCCATATATTTTATTGTTCTTGATATTTTTTGCAATCCGTCTTGTCCCATTATACTTGGTAGACCGTTTTTACGCACTATACGTGCCGTGATTGATATGAAAGAAGGCAATATTAAATTTAAATTTCCACTAAGAAAGGGTATGGAACACTTCCCTAGAATAAGAATTAAGCCACATATGAATCAATCATGAGAGCATCCTATGGAGCAAAAACTAAAGATGACAACACTTGAATCTATGCATTATGGCTAGCTAGGGGCATAAAACGGTAGCGCTTGTTGGGAGGCAACCCAATGAATAAAATTTATTTTACCTTTTTCTTTCTGTTATTGAGTGTTTGAACAATTATGCTACTGTTATGATTGTTTTTTTTTCATGTTTTAATTAGTGTTTGTGCCAAGTAAAGACTTTGGGATCATGTTGAGTGATAGTTGATTTGATCTTGTTGAAAAACAGAAACTTTTGCGTCCAGTAATAGAATTTTCAAAAATCACAGAAGTGACGAAAAATTCTGAATTTTTTACACAAGATTGATATACAAATTTCATACGTTGTCCTAATTGTTCAGAATTTTTGGAGTTACAGAAGTATGGTTAGAGTACAGATTACTACAGACTGTTCTGTTTTTGAAAGATTTTGTTTTCGTTGCATTGTGTGCTTATTTTGATGACTGTATGGATTATATCGAGGGGTATAAGCCATGGTAAATTTATAATATAGTATACATAATGCAATAATAAAATATGAATGGGTTTGCAACAGTACTTAGAGTGGTGATTTGCTTTATTATACTAAGGGATCTCACGAAGGTTTTGTTGAGTTTTGTGTGATTGAAGTTTTCAAGTTTTGGGTGAGATCACGATGGATGAAGGAATAAGGAGTGAAAAGAGCCTAAGCTTAGGGATGCCCATGGCACCCCAAGGTAATATTCAAGGAGAAACAAGCAACTAAGCTTGGGGATGCCCCGGAAGTCATCCCCTCTTTCTTCTAACGACCATCGGTATTTTACTTGGAGCTATATTTTTATTCTTCACATATCATGAGTTTTGCTTGGAGCGTCTTGTATTATATGAGTCTTTGCTTGATTTGTTTTTTAGTTTGTCACAAGTATCCTGGCTGGACACACCTATTTGAGAGAGCCAAATTATGCTATGATTTGTTAGAATTGCTCTATGTGCTTCACTTAAATTTTTTTGAGCTATGGAGTTGCTCTAGTGCTTCACTTATATCTTTTTGAGCACGGTGTGATTTAATTTTTGAAGAAATACTCTCATGCTTCACTTAGATTTATTTGACAGTTAGTAAATTTTTGAATAAATTCTCTCATGCTTCACTTATATTATTTTGAGAGATGAAATTTTTATGCTCATGTTCTTCACTTAAATTTATTTGAGCTTGTCAAAAAGCAATGGCAATATATGAAACTAGTCCCAAAGTGATAGACATTCAAGAGGGATATAATAAAAACTTTCATGAAGATCATTGTATAAATTAAAACTTGATTCCTTGTAATAGTTTTGAGACATGATGATAGTAATATGTGAGTCATGTTGGTGAGTAATTATGCTTTAGTAAGAATATTGGTGTTAAGGTTTGTGATTCCCTATGCAAGCACGAAAGTCAATAGTTATGCAATGAAATTACATCCTACTTGTGGTGCATTATTCGGTGTTAGTTATGCTTAATGCCCGTTTATGTGAATTTTTGTTTCTTGGTTGGTTGCTTCTCAATCTATTTGCTAGCCTCCACTTGTACTAAGTAGAAATACTACTTGTGCATCCAAAATCCTTAAACCCAGTTTTGCCATATGAGTCCACCATACCTACCTATATGCGGTATTTCCATGCCGTTCTAAGCAAATTTGTATGTGCCATGTCTAATTTTCAAAATGAATTTCCTTTTTGTGTGCTCGCACCACTCATGAAGCGGTAGGGGGTGGCCAATATTTTTCCATGCTAGATGTGTTATTGTCAAGATGAGTGTTTATTCACTCATCATTGCATGAGAGTACGGCGGTAATAGGGATGCCCAGTCCCGAAATGAAAAATAAATTTACTTTATGTTGTGATATACTAAATTCCTTGGAAAGTGTTGGTATGGAAGGCATCCGTGGATACGGCTAGCCATGGATTGTGAAAGAATGGTGGAAAAGGAATAAACTTTATTTTCTGTTTGGGAACCGCCTATGATATATCTAGCATGGAAAGTATTGAGAACTACTCGGTCATTTTCGTTGACCGAAAAAGCATGCCTCTCAAAAAAATATCTCTCAATTTAAGCTTTGAGCTCTGGCACCTCTACAAATCCCTACTTCCCTCTGCAAAGGGCCTATCTATTTGCTTTATGCAATTTTTATTTTTAATTTGAGTCCCCATCTTCTCTTATAAAGCACCAACTAGGGGGCACTATGATCATACTTGTGCATTGGGCATAGATAATATTCGAGTGTGTTTCATGAATGGATCAATGATTGAGCATGATGGGCTAGGGATAACTTTCTTTAGTGTTGATATTTTGAAAGACATGGTTGCTTGTTGACATGCTTGAGTATTAAAGTCTGCATGTCAAAACTAGACTATTGCTTTGAACCATCTAAAAGTCCAAATGTCCATGCTAGAAAAGAAAATAATATGTGATGAACATGTTAGGCAGCATTCCACATCAAAAATTCCATTTTTATCATTTACCTACTCGAGGACGAGTAGGAATTAAGCTTGGGGATGCTGATACGTCTCCAACGTATCTATAATTTTTTATTGTTCCATGCTGTTATATTATCATTCTTGGATGTTTTATAATCATTTTATAGCAACTTTACATCATTTTTTGGGACTAACCTATTGACATAGTGCCCAATGTCAGTTGCTGTTTTTTGCTTGTTTTTTACTTTGCAGAATATCAGTACCAAACGGAGTGCAAATGCAACGAAACTTTTTGGAGATTTTTTTTGGACCAGAAGACAACTTGGGAGCCAAGGAAGCACCTGGGGGAGGCCCATGGGGCCCACAATACACCAGGGAGCGCCAGAGGCCCCTGGCGCGCCCTGATGTATCGTGGGGCCCATGGAGGTCTTTTCCACCGCCTCTCAGCTCTATAAATCCTCAGAAATTCCAGAAACCCTAGAGGAGGAGACGAAACACAATTCCAGCCGCCGCAAGTTCCAGAACCACGAGATCCAATCTAACACCATCACGGAGAGGTTCATCAGCCTCATTGGTGCTTCTCCGATGATGCGTGAGAAGTCCACCATAGACCTACAGGTCCGTAGGCAGTAGCTAGATGGTTTCCTCTCTCTCCTTTGATTCTCAATACAATGGTCTCTTGGAGATCTATTTGATGTAATGACTTTTTGCGGTGTGTTTGTTGGGATCCGATGAAGTTTGAGTTCATGATCAGTTTCTATCCATGAATATTATTTGAGTCTTCTTTGATCTCTTATATGCATGATTATTTATAGCCTCGTATTTCTTCTTCGAATCTTTGGTTTAGTTAGGCCAACTAGATCGATTTTTCTTGCCATGAATTGATCTTGTCTACATCATCTCATCGTTCTTATTGCATTACTCCGTTTCTCCATGAACTTAATACATTAGATGCATGCTGGATAGCGGTCGATGTGTGGAGTAATAGTAGTAGATGCAGAATCGTTTCGGTCTACTAATCTTGGATGTGATGCCTGTATATAGATCATTGCCTTGGATATCATCATGATTATTTGATCTTCTATCAATTGCCCAACAGTAATTTGTTTACCCACCATGTGCTATTTTCTTGAGAGAAGCCACTAGTGAAATCTACGGCCCCCGGGTCTATTCTTTTAATATATTATTTTCCGATCTATCTTTTTCCGCATTTGTTTTCAGATCTATTATTCCAAAAACCCAAAAATACCTTGCTGCACTTTTTATTTGCATCTTTTATTTTGTGTTCTTGTGCGATCTATTTATCCAATCTCATACAAACCAATCTATCTTTTTACCATGGAGAGATTGACAATCTCTCTTACGCGTCGGGTTGCAAGTATTTGTTCTTTGTGTGCAGGTACCGTTTACATAGTGTTGTTTGGTTCTCCTACTGGTTCGATAACCTTGGTTTCATAACTGAGGAAAATACTTATCGTAGTTGTGCTGCATCATCCCTTCCTCTTTGGGGAAATACCGACGCAGTCTCAAGCCACGTCATGGAGCAGTGAGGGCTACGTGATCCGAGGCTGCCGAGGTAGGTGGGATCCGGACGACGACATTTTCTGTGGACGTACTGGATTGTGACATGGGTGTGGGAGGGGTATATGGAAATATGGTTTTGTCAAAAATGACGTGGTGAGAGATGATCACGTGACGGGATTGTAGGTCATAGCACCGATAGCCTTTGTGCTCCAGTGGGTAGCCCAAGAAAATGCAACGTGTGGAACGTGGAGAGAGCTTGTGATCGGTTGTGGCTGAGATATTGGGGAAGCACAAGCATCCAAATACATGAAGGTGATCATACGTCGGAGGTGAGCCGTAGAGAAGGTAGTGAGGCGTGTGGTTGTGTATGGCGCATGAAGGACGTCAATTGAGTAGATATGTGGAAGTATGTAGGGCTTCCAGCCAAAAGGGAGGGGTGAGATTGTCTTGGAAGAGGAGTGTGTGAACGATGTCGTTTGTGGTGCGTATGAGACGCTCGGCTTTGCCATTTTGGGGGCAAGTGTGAGGACAAGGGAAGAGGTAGGCAATGCTATTGGAAGAGAAGAAGGAACGAAGGGAAGTGTTGATGAATTCGCCGCCATTGTCGCATTGCATACTTTTGATGACTACATGAAATTGCGTATACACAAAGGAGAAAAAGCGTTTTAAAACCGTGGATGTATCAGATTTGTTTCGCAGCGGAAAGGACCAAGAGTAGTGTGTGTAATCATCTAGTATGACCAAATAGTATTGAAAATCAGAAAAACTTACAACCGGAGATGTCCACAAATCACAGTGAATTAAATCAAATGGTGCGGAAGATTTATTGAAAGAGGAAGGGAAAGGGAGCCGTGATTGCCGACCTACTTGGCAAGCAGTACAAGAAGTGTGTGGTGACTTATTACAAGTACTAAGAAAATCCTTAGACAAGGTAGAAAAAGAGTGAGCTCCGGGGTGTCCAAGCCGTTGATGCCAGATGTCCGACATGGAAGTGGTGGCGGTGAGCGCAATAGGCCAGGTCGTGCGATTGCCGATGAGAGGGTAGAGTCCATCGAAGCTAGTGGAGATCAGGAGCACCTTCCGTGTGCAAGGATCCTTCACAATAAAACCATAGGGGTAAAATTCAATGGAGCACAAATTATCTCTAGTAATTTGCCTAACATATATGAGGTTGGTGACAATTGTGGGGGAAACAAGAACGTCATTTAGTTTGAAAGGGATGGGGGAAGAGTGGTGGATCCAGAGGCTGTGATGGGAAGATGATGCCCATTGCCAACAAGTATAGTAGATGAAATTGAATGCTTTAAGGAAGAACTACACGAGGTGAGGATACCTTGGTTACCGGTGATGTGGGAGGATGCGCTGCTGTCGAGGAACCATTCTGGAGAGGGGCGACCGGGGAAGCACCGTGGCTGTGGGCGGCGTTCAGCATGGTGACGTGATCCCATGACGGCGGAGGAGGTGGGTAGTACAGCGCCGGCGGGTAGTGGTTGACAGGCGGCGGCGGTACCGGATGCTGGATCGGATAGGCATGGGCGTGAGAGCCCGACCACAGGCCGAGGACGCACGCACGTTGGGGGGCACCCAGCCGGTGCGTGGAGCGGAGATGGCCATCCCATATGGAGAAAAGTAGCCGGTGAAGGGAGCCGCCTGGGGAGCACGGGCTGGCCGCAACCAAAGTAGTCACCGCGTCCACGTCCACGGCCACGGCCACAACCGCGCCCACGCCCACGGTCACCACCGTCGCCGTTGCGGTCACCACGACTATGTGCAGGAGGGGGTTGTGGAGCGCCCTGGGAGCGGTCGTAGCCACGATCCGCCGAGCGGTCGCCTTGGCCGCGACCACCGGTGCCCGAGCTGCTGGAACTAGAGGAGCCACCGCTGTGAAGGGCGAACACCGAGGTGCCCTCCTCGGCGGCGCGGTGCGCCATGGACTCCTCAGCCAAGATGACCCAGGAGAGGACGATGTTGAACGGCAGCGCCTGGTCACCGAGGACAACACGAATAGTGTCGAGACGCTTGTCAAGGCCATGGAGAAATTGAGTGGTGAGGTCGATCTCGGAGACGACGTGGTCGATGTCGACGAGGCCATCCGTGAGGAGTTTCATGCGGCGGGCGTACTCCGACACGAGAAGATCACCCTGTTTGAGGTTGCGATATTGCCGATTGAGAATCATGAAGCGCGCAGCGCGATTGGAGAGGAAATAGTCATGGATCTTCTTCCAGATGGCAAAGGTAGTTGTGGCACCAACAACGTGATCCACCATGGAGTCGGCAAGGGTGGCATAGAGCCAGAGGGCAACATGGGCGTCCAGTTCGAGGTATTGGGCATCGGCATTGGGCGGAGGTGGGCGGTCGATGAGATAAGTGACGCCATAGCGAACGAGGGCCATGAGGAAGAAGGACTTCCACTGGTGGTAGTTGTGATCAGCATGATTCAACAATAATTTGATGTGGTTGGTTATGTGGTCGTTGAAGATGGGGTGGCGGGGCGCCGGAGGAGCCGCCGGGGTTGAGGAAGAAAAGAGGGGGGCGAAGGTGGGTCCGGACGAGGCGGAGCTGCCAGTCAGAGAGGAGGCGTTCGTGCCGAAAACGAACGGGGTGGAGGTGGCCGCGGAGGTTGCAGAGGAATCCTCAGGAGCAGTCGCCACGGAGAACAGGGAGGCCGGCGAAGATGCGGCGTTGGTGGCGGCGCCGGAGGCAGGGGAGGAGGTGGGCGCGACCATGATGAGGATTGCCTTGGTGTCTGATACCAAGTTGGAGAGAATTACTCTTGCCTTGCATTGATGACTTACACATTACACATATATACAGGAGGTCCACGTACGCCCTAAGAAATAGGCACGCAGGCCATGGCGTGGTTAGATCCTACTACTTCTGTATCAAAATATTTGTAGTTTTATTAGTAGGCTAACTTATAGACTACTAAAACTACAAATATTTCGGTATAGAGGGAGTATATTACATAAGAATACGACAATACAAAGTGACAGTGTACAAGTATTCTAACACATCATTTCCTGCCTCGTCGCGAATCCTGGATCACAGCACGCGGCGCAAAACTCACAGCTCGCTCGCCGTGTGCGAGCCAGCGGCTGACCGCATCGGCACCCTAGGCGATCCCCGTCCTCATTGGGCACCTTCCCGAGTCCTCTTGCTGAGCAGTGCCTCCAGCTCTCTTCCACCATTACGGCATTGCAATCACACTTCACCGGCGAAAAGGCTCGGCCGGGATTGCCCCGCCGCTGCTCTGAAATCGCCCGGCGGCGGCCCTGAAGTTGGGTTTCGTCGCGTCGTCGCCCGTGACGACGATGTGCTGCTCAAGCATCGACCTCGTCGCCGCGGGATGACGCCTCTCTGGGTGCGTTTCTCTGGATTGCTTGCCTTAGCCGCGCTATCTCCCTGGCTGCTCTCGCCAGAGCCGCCTCAAGCTCTTCCCTCTTCTTCACCTCCTCAAGGTACAGCTCCTCGTGTTCTTGCGCCTGCAAGGTCCAAAAGTTCCGATCAAACTCTGAAGAAAAATACTACTACAATGGAGGCTTAATTTTGTCATGTCTTGCACTGAAGCTCTCATCGGATTTCTTGTCAGGCCGTACTTTGTGGAGAGATGCGGCCATTTCTTCTTCTGCCTTTTGGCGCCTGTGGGATTCTATCAGAGCTCTTCTCATCAGCTCCTCGACCGCTTTGCGTGCCTCTTGGAGTTCCTCGTCGAAACCCGGTTCCATCTCGTTGCCATCCTACAAAGGTTTGAAGAAATAAAGAATTAAGAAGCACAGTGATGAATCATGTCATTTTTCCACAAAAAAAGTTAGTAGTGTTGGAAATTAGAAGATGCGGTTGCATGATCTGATGCACCTCTTCCTGGGGAGATTGCAAATGCTGAACTTCATGGCCAAGATTAGGGAGCAAAGGTGCAGCAACAGCTAACGGTGCGATTTGTACTTTCTTGTCCCTGCAATGGATAACAGAGTCAATTTACTGATATAAAATTCGTAAGAGAGTCTGAGATCTTTGGGACTCTGCCATCCATGATCCATTAGCCACGAGAAACCGGAAAGCTACACCAGATAAAAAAAGTTTACCTGGTACAGACCAACTGCTCCTTGCAGACGAACCAAATCTTGCACGATGGATCAGCTCTCTGCATTATCTCTGTCGCTGTCTTGGACACAGGCTTGTCGAGCTTTCTGAAACCGGAAATGAAAAATCATAAGCGTTCGAAATTTACATGTTTCAGAGCTTCATGTCCCTACCCCCGAAAAAGAAGAAGAAGAGAAAATACAGAGCATGTCTGCATTTGCAAGAAACGGAGTTCTGTTGTGACAGATATCATCATACTTCATACCTGGAGTAGTGCCTGTCTGCGGCGGCTGCAATCACCAGCTTGGTGATCCGATGGAGCCGAATGAGCTCGACGAGACCGGACGCGGCGTCTTCATACTCGATCACCAACTTCTCGCATTTCACCTGGAATTCGCAGACGTTGCGTAAATTGTTGAGAAGAAGGGAAGCTTTTATGTCGAGAAGGGGACAAAGAGGTTAAGCAAATGGCACCTTGATTTCAGAGCACTGGTGGACGTAGTCGTCCAGCATCTCGTCGGCCCTCTCGCGCTCCGCCCTTCTGAACGCGCGCACCGGCTCGGGGCTCAGCTTGCTGGCGTGGAACTTGACCCCCACTGAGATTTTTAGGACAGAGATCAAACATGTGATGAACTGATTTTCACATGGCCACGGAGAAAGGAGAGCAGGGCTCAAGGATGTGCGAACGCGCGTACTGATGGGGATCATCTGCGACGGGACGTGCACGTGCACGACGACGATCGTGGTGCCGGCGCCGCCATAGAGATGGCGGAGAGCCCACGACAGCGTCGACTGCCCCGCCCTGCGCTCCGCCGGCACCGCCACGAACACCTTCTCCTCCTCCTCCGCCGCCGCCGGCTCCATCGACCGACCGTCTCTACTACCTGAGCTGGCCAGCTGATCCTCCTCGGTCGCCCCGTGCGTACGTGGAGCTCGATGTCTCGCGCGGCTGAGGAGGGAGGGCGGGCGGCAACAGCTATGTGCTTGCGGTATGATGAGTTGACTTCGGGGAGCTAAAAGATGGCGTGGCCGTGGGAGGGGGAAGCCAGACGGGGCGCGACAACGACGTGGTGCAAGCAGGCCATTGGTCAACTCGAACCAAGCCTCGGTTCTGAAGAGCTCGGCCTTGCTCCTTCCGCGATCAGGTAAACTAATGCGTCCCACGGAGTAGTCGCCGGGTTTCCAATTCCGATCGGCTGGAATCTACACGGCGGGAGCTAAAAGATGCCGGGGATCTAAGCAACATACACTGAACCTGAGCTCCTGCTTGGTCTTTTTTTTTTTTTTGAACACAGCTCCTGCTTGGTCTGTTCGTGCAGCAGCTGGGGTTGTGTCATACACTGCATCTCTTCTTTTTCTAGTGATGAAGAAACGGCAACGGCTGTTTGTTCAAAGGATTTAAAAAGGTATAATGGCTGATCCGGAGTTTTCAAGTCGATTAAACTGAAATCCAATGAAGAACTCGTGCGAAAAGGACAGACTTGTTAATCCTAGACTTACGGCCAATTTTGTGACTGAATAAATTTATAGTAGTAGCTGACCCTGTAAAATCAGACCACATGATTATCCATACCTATAGCATTTGCTCATTATTTAAAGAGCTCACGTTTCTCTAATTAAAATTAAGTCATTCAATTTTAACGGGGTCAACAATTTTTCAAAACTCTCTCATTTAACTCTTTTATACTCCTTCCGTCTCAAAATAAATGACTCAGGACCAGTTCTTTTGGGCGGCTTAAAAAATAAGCTGCCTCTCTCCTGCTTAAAAAAATAAGCCGCTCCTAAAATTTGTTGAACCTTCTAGATTAGTAATCCAACAAGAAGTTCAAAACCCCCAAATGAACGAGGAAAACGGCTTATGGGAAAAGTTGGGGAGGAGGCGGCTTATTTTTTAAGCCGCCAAAAGAACTGGCCCTCAACTTTGTACTAAATTAATATAAAGTTGAGTCACTTATTTTGGGATAGAGAGAGTACTATGCACTATTCTTTCTAACTTTTAATGCCTCACAATTAATTGAGCTCTTCGATTTAGAATTATAGGTCACCCGGTTTTGACCGGGTCAATAGTTTCACAAGGAGCTCTCCCACTTATTTTTATAATTTTCTATGTTCCCTAATTTTAAAGCTCTTTCATTCAATTAAGGTATTTGATTTTGGATTTGATTTATAATTTTGACCGGGTCAACGATTTTTTTAAATCAATAATTAGTAGCAACCGCCCTACATGCTCCCACCACCTAGAAAAAGGAAGCGCCAACATGTCATACTGTAGCACCAATATAGTACATACAACCATCAACGCAGAATTCCCCATATAAATATATGTTGGTTAGCGGATAACACGGAACCACACCACAAAAGGCACACCAAATCACCACACTATAAGTAAAAAATAAAACACACTCATGCCTTCAGCTCAATCCCTATTAGTGAGTGATCAAGCAAGGTCAAAAAGAAGAGTAAGCCCACGGCTAGGCATAATATCAAGAGAATGGAAAAAGATGTACATTCGAATGAAAAAAAGAGGGCCTGTCCAAGAGGAAATAAAGAATATTCATTTACGGATTCTTCCGAACAAGCAACAGATTAAGCAACTAGAGCGAAAGCCGTCGCGCGTTAGCGCATCTGTAAGGTGGGGGCTTGGGTGAAGTCGTAACAAGGTAGCCATAGGAGCTAAAGGGTATCATACCTTGGGGATTACAAAATAACAAAAAAAATGACTGAGATGCGAGGGAAAAACTTTTGTTTCACATTTCTGAAAAGACCACCTATTTGTTCGTTTACCAGGTTCAGCACGAAATCATAAATAAGCTCGACCAAGGGTTTAATTAAGTTTAACTTCAAACTTACAGAAATTTTACAAAAAAAACTCTTCCGTTGAAGTTTTTTTTTAATTTTAGGATAGTTGAATAGTTTTGATTAAGGTTTCATTAGGACTCCATCATCTCCCCCACATGGCAAACTAAATATTCCACCACTTTCAAAATATATGGGTATTAGTTTTTCGGAAAATTAAATTTCTTTAACTTTGACCAAGTTCAAAGCAAAAAATATCGATATCCATAATATTAAAAAATATATATATGAAAATTCATTTCATGATGAATCTAATCATACTGATTTGATATTATGAATTTTGATATATTTCTCAACAAATTTGATAAAACTTAAAAGACTTGACTCTTAGAAACAATAATACACCTTTTATTTTGAAACAGAGTGCGTATTTGTTTGAGGAAACTCAACAATACTACTCCCTCCGTCCCAAAATAAGTGACTCAAAAATGACTCAATTTTGTATTAAAGTTAGTACAAAGTTGAGTCATTTTTGAGTCACTTATTTTGGGACGAAGGGAGTAACATGCAACAAAGCATGTCCAATTCTTCTAGTCTAAAGTTATGCTTCCTAATTTTAGAGCTCCATAGTTTAAATGAGTCTCCAATTTGTAATTAGGCCACCTAACTTTGACCGGATCAATGATTTTTCAAGGAGTTCTTTCATTTAATTCTTTTTGTTCACTATACATCCTTATTTGGGAGATCTTCTGAAAGATCGTGGATGTCGCCTAGAGGGGGGGGGGTGAATAGGCGCTTTAAAATAATTATGGTTTAGACTTGAACAAATGCGGAATAAAACTAGCGTTTAATTTGACAAACACAAAACCTAAATCAACTAGGCTCACCTATGTGCACCAACAACTTATGCTAAGCAAGATATACAACTATGAGATAGCAAGATATATAACAAGAAATAATATGGCTATCACAAAGTAAAGTGCATAAGTAAAGGGCTCGGGTAAGAGATAACCGAGGCACGCGGAGACGACGATGTATCCCGAAGTTCACACCCTTGTGGATGCTAATCTCCGTTTGGAGCGGTGTGGAGGCACAATGCTCCCCAAGAAGCCACTAGGGCCACCGTAATCTCCTCACGCCCTCGCACAATGCAAGATGTCGTGATTCCACTAAGGGACCCTTGAGGGCGGTCACCGAACCCGTACAAATGGCAACCCTTGGGGGCGGTCACCGAACCCATACACTTTGGCAACCCTTGGGGGCGGTCACCGGTACCCGTCAAATTGCTCGGGGCGATCTCCACAACCTAATTGGAGACCCCGATGCTTGCCCGGAGCTTTACACCACAATGATTGAGCTCCGAGGCACCACCAACCGTCTAGGGCGCCAAAGCACCCAAGAGGAACAAGCTCTAGGGTGCTCAAACACCCAAGAGTAATAAGCTTCTCAAACTTCACTACCACGTATCACCGTGGAGAACTCAAACCGATGCACCAAATGCAATGGCAAGGGCACACGGAGTGCCCAAGTCCCTCACTCTCAAATCCCACCAAAGCAACGAAAGCTATGGAGGAATATGAGAGGAAGAACAAGAAGGAGAACACCAAGAACTCCAAGATCTAGATCCAAGGGGTTCCCCTCACATAGAGGAGAAAGTGATTGGTGGAAACGTAGATCTAGATCTCCTCTCTCTTTTCCCTCAAGAACTAGCAAGAATCATTGGAGGGATTGAGAGATAGCAAGCTCGAAGAAGGTCAACAATGGGGGAAGAACACGAGCTAGAAGGATTAAGGTCCAATGGGGAAGAAGACCCCCTTTTATAGGTGGGGAAAAATCCAACCGTTATCTGCCCTCTGCCCGCAGCCAAGCGGTACTACCGCTCCTCGGAGCGGTACTACCGCTTAGGCGGTACAACCAAACACTGGCCTGAAACACACTAAGTGTACCACGGTAGTGCCGCCGGAGCGGTACTACCGCTGCCCCTGGCGGTACTACCGCTTAGGGGGTTTAGACCAGGAGAGGCAGCAGTAGTAGAGGCAGCCAGGGCGGCAGTACCGTGCGAAGCGGTACTACCGTCCTAGTACCGCTCTACTACCGCTTAAGGGAAAATGGAAATAGAAGCGTGCACCGAGGAAACCCCGCAAGCGGTAGTGGCGACGGTAGTAAGGGCGGTAGTACCGCCAGAGCTACTACCGTGCTACTACCGTGCAACTACCGTGAATGGCAAACTGGCAACAGAGAGTTGCACGCTCGGGGAAACCCCAAGCGGCAGTGCCACGGAAGTACCCAGCGGTACTACCGTGGGCACCAGCGGTACTACCGCTTGCATGCCACTGAAAATCCACAGAAAATAGAGGATACAAATAAAACCAGAACTGCCATAACTTTTGCAAATGAGCTCCGAATTGAGCAAACTCAAGCTTATTGGATAGATGACGACAAATACTATCCAACAGCGACTGGTTATAATAAGAAGTGGCAGGAGAGATATGCCTAAGATATAGAGATGAGAAACCTCTATGAATGAAGAACCGGCATAAACTCCAACATCGAAAACATCATAGAAGATGCATATATGAACTCCGTTTTCGATGAACTCGAGCTTGTCATGAAGATGACCACAAGCTCAAAAACTCACAAAGAGAAACACCAAACAAGAACCAAGAAAGATGATGCAAGGATGCAATGGTTTGAGCTCTCTATGAACGAAACGATCAAGCTACTCACTTGAGAGCCCCCCTTGATAGTACGGCTATCGATCCTATAACCCGGTCTCCCAACTACCACCATGAGACCGGTTAAATAGAAAACCTATCAAGGGCAAACCTTTGCCTTGCGCATAGTCCACTTGAGCTAGATGATGATGATCTTGACCTCCTCAAGTTGGACCACCTTTCTTGATTGCGCCGGCTCGATGAAGACTAGTTGATTGCTCCCCCATACTCCACTATGGGTGAGCCACTCTTCGGCACATCTTCACAAGTCCATTGTCACCACAATGGACGGCAAGCTTCAAGCTCTTGATCTCTTCGTGATGCACCTCTTGAGCTTGCACACCGCAAACTTGATGACGATCACCACTTGATGTCATCCTCCATGGGTTGAATGAGATCTTCCTCTTGACGCAAGCCCATGGAAACATACCTAACCCCACATAGAACTCTCACGTAGACAATGGGTTAGTACACAAAGCGTACTGGACAATGCTTACCATACCATGGGATCACTTGATCCCTCTCGGTACATCTTCTACGCCTTGTGTGTTGATCAACTTGAATCACTCGTTGTATTTAGTCTTGATCAACCTTGAATCTTTCCAATTCTCTTCATTAAGATGATGTCTTGAAGGTAGACATGAATGTCCACACAATCTTCTTTTTCAAGACATGCTTGCAATAGGCTCATCTCTTACATGACCAATCTTTGGATAACTCCATGAATAACCCCTTGGTCAACACATATTCTTCTTCAAATCACCTTGAGACCAACAAATGGTCTACAAGCAAAGCCTATGGACAAACCCTTCAAATATAACTCAAGGCAACCATTAGTCCATAGAGATTGTCATCAATTACCAAAACCAAACATGGGGGCAGCACATGTTCTTTCATCTTCCATTCTTTTTTGAGAAAGCTTTCAATTTATTCATCTTCAATCATGACAGTACAACGAACACCAGAA
This sequence comes from Elymus sibiricus, assembly GCA_039707655.1. Lineage (NCBI taxonomy): Eukaryota > Viridiplantae > Streptophyta > Magnoliopsida > Poales > Poaceae > Elymus > Elymus sibiricus. The sequence goes on from CM077663.1 coordinate 280,089,908, forward strand.
AAAATAAAAATTACATAAATACGTAGACCACCTAGCGAAGACTACAAGCACTGAAGCGAGCCGAAAGCGCTCACCGTCATCACCCCGTCCTCGCCGGAGTCGGGCCAAATTTGTTGTAATAGACAGGCGAAAAGTCGTCATGCTAAGACCCCATAGGACCAGCGCACCAGACAACAACCGTCACCGATGAAGAGACGCTTAGATCGAAGGACTCAACCTGGAGACACATGAACGTATACGAACGAAGATCGGATCCGATCAGATCCACCAAAGACAACCACCGAGCGAATCCTGCGAGATCCGCTAGAGACACACCTTCATATGCCCTTTCGCATTCGATTGAGGTATTCAATTTTAAATTGGTTCACATTTTTGATCGAATCAACGATTTCTCAAATTAGTTGGCAGCATCCAGCCTATAAAACCATATCAATCCCCCACACCTCTCACCACCTATAAAAAAAGAAGCACCAACATATGTCAATATAGTACATCTAGCCATGACACAGTAAATTTCTCACATAAATATGACTTAATTAGCAGACAACATATAATCACATCGCAAAAGGCCCACCAAATCATTATAAATAAAAAGAAAACACACTTCATCATCTCCCCCACTCTTCAAACCAAATATCCCCTCGGTTTCAAATATAAGGTGTATTAGTTTTTCGAAAAGTCAAGTTTCTTTAACTTTAACCAAGTTTAGAACCAAAATATGTCAACATCCACAATACTAATTAAATAAAAATACAAAATTTCATTTCAGGATGAATCTAATGATAACGATTTGTTAGTATGTATATTGATATATTTCTTTACAAATTTGGTCAAATTTAAAAAGGTCTAACTTAGAAAACTAATCACCGTAAAATTTGAAACAGGGGAAGATTCTTTTTATGAAAGCCCAACAACACCAACGACGTAGCAAATCACGCCCAACCCTTCTGGTAAAAGGAGATGAATCAACGAATACTTGGGGCGGGTTGGAAGTTTGACACACCAGATTTCTCTCACATCATATGTCAGTTTGAGCTACAATTTAATCATAATCATCACTGAATTATTACCGATTTACAACATTTTTTGTGCAGGTTGAATTTTGAACCAAAAAATAAACTCCAAACAAAAACACCAAGTTTCTCTCAACCATATGTTTTTTTGCGGGTGCTCAACCATATGTCTATTTTAGAAATCTCACCATGTTTGGTAGAAATATGGTCGATGGAGGAAGCATGAGGACAAGCTAAAAGACAAATTATGTGTGTGACTTAACCCTGTTTGCTTGCCTTTTCTCAAGAAACGAAAAACAAAAACCTTCTAGCCAATTTGAATCTATGCTAAATGTGGTAGTTAATTTATTGGGTGTATATCGATGATATTTGTATTGTGATTTTCCATACACATTATGACGGATATGCCTATAACTATGCCATCAATTGAACATGAACAAATCCGTCTGGCTTAGTTTATTGCATGCTCTAAAAAACCCATCATGATTATCATTTTATCATTAATTTGTCTGTGTAGTGTTGGTCTTGTCCCACATTGGCATTGAGGAACTTTGAAATTTGGTAGCACTATATACGGTACAAAAGATTACCAACGATGGCTTATGTTTACTGGTTTTGATGGAAGATTACTACTGTGACTGTGAGAAATTTATAAAATGAAATGGTTTCAGATCATATAAAGATAAAAGTGTGGTCTTAGCATACACACAAGGCCTCCTCTTTTCTTCTTACTTTGTTTTTTTGCTTCCTCCCGCAAGATACTTACGAACTTTGGTGTTTATCGGGTTTTCATTCGCTCTTCTTTCTCTCTTCATAAAATTTTGACTTGTTGGGTTAGCATATATTTTTCTCGATATTTAACTTTTGGATGAGCTAGATATGCCGTAAGTTGTTGCATCAACCCTAAAAGAAAGTTGCGGCGGGCAAAGTAGACCTCTCTCAAATAATTACTCTATTGTTTTTCTTGAGCTGATAATTACTCCATTCACACATCTTTTTTGAATATCTACTCCATTCACACATCACTTGTTTTAGGGTTACATCATTTCCATTTTAAGAGCTCTATCCACACATCGCATGTCCACCGGGCCATCGTTGGGTCGAACTGGGCCTAAAGTTCCTGGCCCAAGTTCCAACATCGCTTTTACTTTCCCTCGTCCCCTCCTCGACGGGGCCATCCATCTAACCCTCTCCGCCCTTCACCGGAGCACCACCGCTCCGAAGAAACCCCTCCCTCAGCCTCCTCCTCCTCCTCATCCGCTCCACTGTACCGGCGTAGAGCGGGTGCACCGAGATCCATCCAGTCCGCCGCTGATTCGTCTGCTGCTCGGCGGAGCACCAGTAGCACCGCAGCACGAGATTCCGAGGGTTCAGCTCTGCCCCCATGTCCGCCCCCGCGGCGAAGCAGGGCGCGGAGGAGGAGGCCGAGCGCCTCCTCGCGGCTGCCAAGCTGAACCCCAACGACGGCGGCCCCTTCCGCTCCCTCGGCCACCACTACGCCCGCGCCGGCGACGCGCAGCGGGCGGCCAGGTGCTACCAGCGGGCCGCGGCCCTCGACCCCGACGACGCCGAGGCCGGGGTGGGTGCGGTTGAATGCGGATGCACACACATGCGTTGCGTGTGCATTGAAGTCGTTTGTTGGTTGATTTGCCCGCGGTGGTGTTTTGATGCGGCTTGTTTTCTGTCTTCTGGCTGGTGGGTGCAGGAGGCGCTCTGCGACTTGCTTGACGCGGAGGGGAAGGAGAGCCTGGAGCTCGCCGTATGCAAGGAGGCTGCCGGCAAGTCGCCGCGCGCATTTTGGGCCTTCCGGAGACTCGGCTACTTGCAGGTGTGTACTTTTTTTTTTAGAAAAGGAGGTTATCCCCCGGCCTCTGCATCAAAATGATGCATACGGCCATATTATAAAAAAACAAATAGTTCAACAAAGTCTCCAAGTCTCAAACAATAAAAAGGCTCAGAAAGAGCTGGAAAAAAAAGAATGCGGGATAGCCACAACCGGCGGTATAAAAGAAGATAGGAAACTAAACACCTATCCTATTACTGGACCGCCATCCAAACCGGTTGATGATAGCCCGTGCTACCGTCTCCCAATGGATAGACCCAGTAACCATACGCTCCCTGGCATCCATCGGAGTGAGTAGCGACCACATACGGATCAGCGTAGTGGCCCGAAAGATAACCTGCAAGAAGTGAACATTTGTTGCTCTGTTAAAAACCATATCATTCCTGCAGTTCCATATAGTCCATAATAAAGCACATACGCCTACACGGATGTGTCTCGCTGTTTCTATCTCAACCCCATTTAGCCACGTCCCAAACAACGTGTTGATACTAGTAGGAGGAGCAATGTTAAACGCTATATGGATAGACCGCCATAAAACTTTGGCCATCGGGCAATCAAGAAAGGGGTGTTTGATAGATTCATCATGATCACAGAAGCTACATCTTCGAGATCCTGTCCAGTTACGTTTAGCCAAGTTGTCCTTAGTGAGAATTACTTGTTTGTGGACAAACCACATGAACACTTTAATCCGTAAGGGCACTTTGACCTTCCAAATGTGCAAAGATCGAGGGAGGGAAACCGTATTGATTAAATCCAAATACATGGATTTCACTGAAAACACACCATTCTTGGTTAGTTTCCAATGTAACTGATCTGGCTGTTGAGAAAGGTGGACATCCATCAATCTTCTCACAAGATGGAACCACGCTTCCCAACGGTTTCCGCAAGCGTCCTTCTGAATTGAATGTTTAGAGGGTTTGATTGTAATACTGTTGCAACATATGCATCTCTATGCTGAACAATATTATAGAGAGAAGGATATTGGATAGCGAGAGGCGTCTCCCCTAGCCACGTATCCTCCCAGAATCTCGTGGAATTACCATTACCAACGATAAACTTTGTCCTATTGAAAAAGGCTAATTTCACTCTCATTAGTCCTTTCCAAAAAGGCGAATCAGTTGGTCTGACCGTCACCTGTGCTAAGGTCTTAGTGTTAAGGTACTTATTACGCAGAATCTGGGCCCATGTGGCATGGGTCTCTTTAGATAACTTATACAGCCACTTGCTGAGTAAGCATCTGTTCTTCACCTCTAGATTTTCAATTCCAAGACCACCTTGGTCTTTTGGCCTACAAATGACATCCCATTTAGCGAGTCGGTATTTCCGTTTTAACTCGTCACTCTGCCAAAAGAAACGCGATCGATAAAAGTCCAATCTTTTCTGTACCCCTACTGGGATCTCAAAGAAGGACACTAGAAACATTGGCATACTCGTGAGCACCGAATTAATGAGAATTAGTCGGCCTCCGTATGACATAAGCTTGCCCTTCCAGCAACTTAGTTTCTTTTCAAATCGATCTTCAATGCACTTCCACTCTTTGTTAGAGAGCTTGCGATGGTGAATCGGTATACCCAGGTATGTGAAAGGCAACGAGCCTATCCCACATCCAAATAGTTGTTTGTAAGCTTCTTGTTCGTCTTTAGCTCTCCCAAAGCAGAACAATTCACTTTTATGGAAGTTAATCTTTAACCCCGACAACTGCTCAAATAAGCATAACACAAGCTTCATATTTCTTGCTTTCGCCAGATCATGCTCCATGAAGATGATAGTATCATCTGCGTACTGTAGAATAGACAGTCCACCATCCACTAGATGCGGAACAAGCCCACCTACCTGGCCATTCTCTTTAGCTCTTCCTATCAGAATTGTCAACATGTCTACCACTATGTTGAACAAGATAGGTGACATCGGGTCTCCCTGTCTTAAACCCTTGTGTGTCTGGAAATAGTGACCTATATCATCATTCACCTTTATTCCGACACTGCCTTTTTGCGTGAAAGAATCCACCTGCTTTCTCCAGGATTGATCGAATCCTTTCATCCGCAAGGCTTGCTGAAGGAAAGGCCACTTAACCTTATCGTACGCTTTCTCAAAATCCACCTTAAAAACTACCCCATCTAGTTTTTTGGTGTGGATCTCATGGAGCGTTTCATGAAGGACCACAACCCCTTCAAGGATGTTTCTGTCCGGCATGAAGGCAGTTTGAGATGGTTGCACCACACTGTGCGCAATCTGCGTCAGCCTGTTCGTCCCCACCTTAGTGAAGATTTTAAAACTGACGTTAAGAAGACAAATCGGTCGGAATTGCTCAATCCGAACCGCCTCTGACTTCTTAGGAAGTAAAGTTATCGTTCCAAAATTTAAGTGAAATAACTGTAAATGCCCAGCAAACAAATCATGGAACATTGGAATCAAATCACCCTTAATAATATGCCAACACCTTTTATAAAACTCAGCCGGAAAACCATCCGGTCCAGGCGCTTTATTATTCTTCATCTGTGAAATTGCCTCAAACACCTCTTTCTCCGAGAACGGGGCGGATAAGATCTCATTCTCATCCGTCGCAAGTGGAGGAACATCCTCAACCCGTGACTCGTCTAAGGACACAAAACTATTCTCAGGAGCCCTGAATAACTGCTTATAATAGTTCGTGATGTATAATTTTAGGTTCTCCTGCCCTAAGATCGTCCCCTCATCCTGCTCTAGCTGTAATTTTTTTTTCTTGCGATGCTTGCCATTCGCAATCAAATGAAAGAATTGTGTGTTATCATCTCCTTGGACAACTTTTCGCACCTTAGCTCTAAGTGCCCACTTCAATTCTTCTTCATGCAGCAATTCTTTCAGTCTTAATTCCGCCTCCACTTTAGCCTCCAGCTCTCTGGTGTCTAAAATGGATGACTCAGCCTTTACATCTAATGCATCTATAAGGTTAAGGAGTCTTTCCTTCTCGACCTTATATACGCCACTCAAATGCTTGGCCCAACCGCGCAAGAACTGTCTTAAATGTCTAATCTTATTCTGCCATTTTTCTACGTTCGATATCCCTCCTGAATCCTTTGCCCACTCCCGTGCAACCAGATCCAAGAAACCTTCTCTCTCAAACCAGGCTAGTTCAAAAGAAAAGATATTTTTATTACCCACTTGAGTTGCCTTCCCAGAGTCAACAAGAAGTGGGGTATGATCAGAGACCGATCGTGACAATGCCTGTACGGTTACCAGAGGAAACTTCTGCTCCCATTCCACACTGGTAAGAACGCGATCCAACTTCTCATAGGTTGGATTTGGCAATGTATTGGCCCAGGTATATTTTCTACCGGAAAGCTCTATCTCCCTGAGATCCAAACTTTCGATAATAGTATTAAACATAAACGACCATCTGCCGTCAAAGTTATCATTGTTCTTTTCGTCTCGCCTTCTAATGATGTTGAAATCACCCCAACCAAAATTGGGAGTCGTTCATCATCGCAAATCCGAACTAGGTCCGACAGAAAATCTGGCTTTAGCTCAGGTTGCGCGGCTCCATACACTGCCACCAGTGCCCATTGGAAACCATCAACCTTGGACCTAACCCGAAATTTAACTGCAAATTCCCCTAGAACAACGTTGCGAACCTCCAAGGTCTCGCACTTAACCCCAAGTAAAATCCCACCGGATCTTCCTCTTGGGGGTAAGCAATGCCAATCGAAATCTACTCCTCCCGATAAAGTGCCAAGAAACTGCGAGGTAAAATTATCTCTACCCGTTTCAGAGAGGGCGATGAAATCTAACTTGTGTTCTATAGATGCATCCGCCAGAAACCTTCGTTTAGCCAAGTCTGTCAGACCTCTGCTATTTCAAAAGATTCCTTTCATTTTTCATCATGGAATTTTTTAGCGGTCCGGAGCCTAGCACTTCTGCGCACAGCCGAGTCCGGATAGATCTTCCGGTTCCACTTGCGCTTAGGCTTGTTTTGCTCATCAACTCGGTCCATACAACCAAGCTCAGTGAGCTCACAAGCCTGAGGAACGTCAAGAGTTGACCCCTCCTGAACATCCAAACTCTCATCCTCCTTAGACCGTGCGGGAGAGGGTCCAAGGTCTTCACAAAGACTATCAAGAACCCTAACACCCAATGCATCAATTTCCGAATCATTCAAAGGTTTAACAGCTGCTAGGTTTCTAAGTATCTCGATAGCTCTCTCCGCCTCAAGATCAAGTAGGTCATTAACAGATTTAGCAATTTCTTTACCATTACTACCTAGCGAAACTCCCAACTGGTTTGCATTATTCATAATCTCAACCTCAGAAAAATGCAAAATGGAATTGGAAGTACTGACTGACATACCTGTAGTGACCTCAATGTCACGTAGCTTGGCCTGACGCATGGCGCGCCCCAGCTGCAGGTCATCAACGTCAGGCTGATCCTGGAGACGGCTGCTCAACCGTCGGCCCTCAGACCTAGGATCCGGAATCCCTCCGAAGGCGACGATCTCATCTCGCGAGGGCCCGCTCGGGGTAAGGCCTCCTGCCATACTCCCAAGCAGACCCACATCCACCAGTCCAGTTGGGCTTTGGCCACCTGCCATGTGCCCAACCGGAGAAGACGCCGGCACCCCCGCGGTCACACACGCCGGAAACACCCTCGGAGGCGAGCGCTCGGGCGCTGGCGAACCCCGCGGAGTCACGCGCGGGCTGCCCACGGGAGTCCCCGAACGAGGCACACCCACGACGGGCGAGAGACCTCCAGGTGAGGTCGCCCTCAAAGCCGAAACCACACCCTCCGAGGGCTCCTCGAGAGATGGCGTCGGAGTAGAATCTCTCGGGCTGGTAGGGCTGGTCAGGGCATCCCGCCCAGTGTCCCCCTCCACACCCCCAAACAGAAGACGACGAGACGAAGGTGGCGAGGCAGTCGGGGTCACCCCCCTCACGCCCCCTTGGCCAGAGATGGCGCAGTAGGCATGGCCAGCGGTGATAACGGCGGTGGCAGCTCCTGTTCCACCGGATCATTAATGTCAGCCCTGTGGCCCCACAATCGGCTGGGGGCCGACGCTGCCCCGAAGGAGCCAAATCTGAGAGAGTTCATTGGGGTTTCAGGAGGCGCCTCCCCCTTTCCCCCAGAACCCCCCGTCGACTGCGTCGACCGGCCCACCGCCACGTCAGCCCTACCACGGGCCGAACCATCCGCGCCCAAGTCACGCGAACCCTGAGCATCATCCCCCTCTGTCATATCCATGTCCGAGGTCCCATCAGCTGACTGAAAGAACTCTGGACTCTCAAACTCAATCTCCAGGTCATACATCAGACCGGCGTGGTACCATCTCACAGTATCAGGAACGAGCTCAATATCCAGGACGCTTACCAGTAATCGTGCCACGCCATTTGCGCGGGTGAAGGGCATATCCACCTTCTCAGTCTTACCAATGAGCGACCCCAGACTCCAGGTGATCCGAGTGTTCTGCAGAGGCTTAGGTCGAACCCCATTAAAACGAACCCAGATCTGAGGAAGAACCTTTCCTTGAGGCTCCTGCTTCTTCCACGGGGCAAACTCCATGATGCAGTTAGTGTTCGCCACTCTGCACATGCCAAACTTGAGGGTGTGCGTCAGATCCTCCAGAGATGGAAAATCTACTTTATATGTCTGACCCTCAAGCTTCACCAGCTTCCACTGAAAATTTCCTGGAGCCAGCTCACTCAACTGTTGCACAATCTGAGCCTTAGTGAGAGTCCCACGAGTCACCTTAACAATACCCGTGAGCAAGACCTCCGTCGCAGGTATCTCTGTTTCAACAGAAGGTGACTCAAAGAACATAAGATCAGCGGAACAGACTCCATAAATTGCGACCACTGGCATAGGCCCCATCAGTTCCGGGCACTCCCCCGACTCATGCTTGGGCTTCTGACACGTGTCACACATCTCAGTAGTGCATTTAGCAACAAAATGCCCCGCCACGCCGCCGCGGCGACAGGTCATCTTCTCCTTCTTTCGAGCCCATTTGGAAGCACGGTCTCCGGCAGGCTTGTCCACAGCTTTGTCAGTCGCCGGTGCCCGAGCCTTAGCAGCATCCGGCTCGGGAATCTCCACCATGGCAAGAACCCTAACCGTCTCCATAGCCACAGTACTGAGCTCTCCAGATGTCTCCACCGTCGTCCCCCCGGAAGGCACGTCGGGGTTCACCACAGTCGGCGGAGGCGGACGCGGAGGAGGAGGTCGCCTACCCCCTCCCCTACCTCCACGGTTCTTCCCACGGTTACGATAGTTCGGGCCCGATGCCCCTTCAACAAACCCGCCCGGAGGTCCGTAAAAACCGTCACCAACAGCCTCACGGTAGCGCCCCGGTGGTTCGTTGTAGTCACGGCCCAAACCACCATCGCCCTGCCAAGCATATCCACGGCCACCGCCGGAGGACGAGGAACCCCGGTGTTGCCCTTCGCCGTAAGCGTCGTATCCGTACTTGGGTGGCAGCTGCTTTTACTCACTTTATATTGCTTGTTGATGAAGTGATCATGACAACATCATGTGCAAAATTTAAGGGTTCATTTCTATTGAGTGAATACATTTGAATTGGGTCGGAACCTCCTAATTTTGAACCTGTGGAAACGAAGCCTATAGGCATTAGTTAGAGGGAACTTGTGGTTACAATGACTATTTAGATTGCGGAAAGGATTGAAATCAGACTCGATTTAGGCCATTGAAGGCTCAAAACTATTTAGATCCACTCTGAACTCATCTAGAGTTAATCTGTGGCAGTCCATTCACATTTCATCCACGCATGGTATTCATCCCCTCTATCTCCTTTATGCTAATCTGAGCAGGTAGGACTCCGACTGTCACAATTCTTTCATGATCATTTGAATTACCAGAGTGAGGAAACTTGGGAGGGCTGCATGAAACATGCCCCAGTTGATAGTTGTCACTCCCTTACCAGCACCAAGTTAACATCTGGATAGTACACATTTTAAGCTATTTTAAGAACGTTAATGATCTTAAAAGTTTTGATGGAAAACATTAAGTTACAAGTCTTACAGATCACAAGATAGAACCACTGGGATTAGACTGTGGACGTGGTTTTGACTCCAGGCCTTTGTCTGTAGATATTAGATAGGGAAGCAGGAATTTTCAATAATCTTCTTCTCTGTTAATACTTCTACAAATCAGCGATGAGGTTTGTAGGTCTGATAGCATAATGAAATTATCTGATAATAACAGAAGATGTTTAGCAGGAACTACATCAGTAGGAACCATCAGAATGACCTTGTTGCAGTAGTTTATTTGGTATGCTGTATAGGTTAGTTAAGGTATAATCAGCCTGGTCATCAAACTTCTCAAGGTCTTGGTTCAATGAGTCACCTGTTCGACCAGGGATCACTCCTCAGTACTGCTGGTTTAAATTTGAAAGGCCGCTAGACCCTAGTATGTCCTTTTATGGTACAGATTTTCATCTCAAGTACAGTGAGGGATAATCGAATACGGATTACATTCTGCCTATAAGCAAAATCCGCCAGCAATAGGCCATTCAGGATTAAGTTTTGGTACTTATAGCTGAATAGGTGATGTACAACTCTACAAGTAACGTTTGTTATTACTTGTTGCTGTGTGTGCGTTATATTCCTCAATTATATTATACGGCAAAATACACGTGACTTCACGTAGCGTTTTTACGACATAGAAATATGGTAAAAATAAATATGCAACAACAACAACAATAACAACAAAGCCTTAAGTCCCAAACAAGTTGGGGTAGGCTAGAGGTGAAACCCATAAGATCTTGCGACCAACTCATGGTTCTGGCACATGGATAGCAAGCTTCCACGCACCCCTGTCCATGGCTAGTTCTTTGGTGATGCTCCAATCCTTCAGATCTCTCTTTACGGACTCTTCCCATGTCAAGTTTGGTCTACCCCGGCCTCTTTTGACATTATCAGCATGTTTTAGCCGTCCGCTATGCACCGGGGCTTCTGGAGGCCTACGCTGAATATGCCCAAACCATCTCAGACGATGTTGGACAAGCTTCTCTTCAATTGGCGCTACCCCAACTCTATCTCGTATATCATCATTCCGGATTCGGTCCTTCCTTGTGTGGCCACACATCCATCTCAACATGCGCATCTCCGCCACTCCTAACTGCTGCACATGTCGCCTTTTAGTCGGCCAACACTCAACGCCATACAACATCGCGGGTCGAACTGCCGTCCTATAGAACTTGCCTTTTAGCTTTTGTGGCACCCTCTTGTCACAGAGAATGCCAGAAGCTTGGCGCCACTTCATCCACCCGGCTTTAATTCGATGGTTCACATCTTCATCGATATCACCATCCTTCTGCAACATTGACCCCAAATATCGAAAGGTGTCCTTATGAGGCACCACTTGCCCATCAAGGCTAACATCCTCCTCCTCCTCGTGCCTAGTAGTGCTGAAAGCGCACCTCATGTACTCGGTTTTAGTCCTACTAAGTCTAAAACCTTTCGATTCCAAGGTTTGCCTCCATAACTCCAACTTCCTGTTGACCCCCGTTCGACTCTCATCGACTAGCACCACATCGTCCGGAAAGAGCATACACCATGGGATATCTCCTTGTATATCCCTTGTGACCTCATCCATCACCAAGGCAAAAAGATAAGGGCTCAAAGCTGACCCTTGATGCAATCCTATCTTAATTGGGAAGTCATCAGTGTCGCCATCACTTGTTCGAACACTTGTCACCACATTATCGTACATGTCCTTGATGAGGGTAATGTACTTTGTTGGGACTTTGTGTTTCTCCAAGGCCCACCACATAACATTCCGCGGTATCTTATCATAGGCCTTCTCCAAGTCAATGACACCATATGCAGGTCCTTCTTTTGCTCCCTATATCTCTCCATAAGTTGTCGTACCAAGAAAATGGCTTCCATGGTCGACCTCCCAGGCATGGAACCAAACTGATTTTTGGTCACGCTTGTCATTCTTCTTAAACGGTGCACAATGACTCTCTCCCATAGCTTCATTGTATGGCTCATCAGTTTAATTCCACGGTAATTAGTACAACTCTGAACATCCCCCTTGTTCTTGAAGATTGGTACTAATATACTCCGTCTCCAATCTTCTGGCATCTTGTTTGCCCGAAAAATGAGGTTGAAAAGTTTGGTTAGCCATACTATCGCTATGTCCCCGAGGCCTCTCCACACCTCAATGGGGATACAATCAGGACCCATCGCCTTGCCTCCTTTCATCCTCTTTAAAGCCTCCTCGACCTCCGACTCCTGGATTCGCCGCACAAAACGCCTGCTAGTATCATCAAAGGAGTCGTCCAGATCAATGGTAGAGCTCTCACTCTCCCCATTGAACAGCTTGTCAAAGTACTCCCGCCATCTATGCTTAATCTCCTCTTTCTTCACCAGGAGTTGATCTGCTCCGTCCTTGATGCACTTGATTTGGTCAACATCCCTCGTCTTCCTCTCTCGGATCTTGGCCATCTTATAGATGTCCCTTTCGCCTTCCTTCGTGTCTAACCTTTGGTAGAGGTCCTCATACGCCCGACCCCTTGCTCCACTCACAGCTCGCTTTGCGGCCTTCTTTGCCATCTTGTACTTCTCTATGTTGTCTGCACTCCTATCCAGATATAGGCGTCTGAAACAATCTTTCTTCTCCTTAATTGCCTTCTGGACATCATCGTTCCACCACCAGGTATCTTTATATTCTCTTCTACTTCCCCTGGACACTCCAAACTCCTCTGAGGCCACCTTACGAATGCAAGTCGCCATCTTCATCCACATGTTGTCTACATCACCTCCTTCCTCCCAAGGGCCCTCCTTAATGACCCTCTCCTTGAACGCCTGAGCTACCTCCCCCTTGAGCTTCCACCACTTCGTTCTAGCGACTTTGGCACGCTTGTCCCGCTGGACACGAATCCGAAAGCGGAGGTCAGCAACCACAAGCTTATGCTGAGGGACAACACTCTCTCCAGGTATCACCTTACAGTCTAGGCATGCACGCCTGTCTTCTCTTCTCGAGAGGATGAAATCAATCTGGCTAGAGTGCTGCCCACTACTGTAAGTCACTAGATGTGATTCTCTCTTCTTAAAGAGGGTGTTAGCTACGATCATGTCGTAGGCTAGCGCAAAGCTTAAGACATCTTCTCCTTCTTGATTCCCGATGCCATAGCCAAATCCCCCATGCACCCCTTCAAAACCTGTGTTAGATGTGCCCACGTGGCCATTGAGGTCTCCTCCTATGAAGAGCCTCTCGCCAATCGGTACACTCCTAACCAAGTCCTCCAGGCCTTCCCAGAACTCCCTCTTGGTGTTCTCATTGTGGCCTACTTGCGGGGCATACGCGCTGATCACGTTGAGGACTAAGTCCCCAACTACCAGCTTGACCAGGATAATCCGGTCCCCACGTCTCTTGACGTCTACCACTCCATCCTTGAGGCTCTTGCTAATCAAGATGCCTACTCCATTTCTGTTTGCAACCGTCCCCGTGTACCATAGCTTGAAGACGGTACCCTCCACCTCCTTCGCCTTCTGTCCCCTCCATTTGGTCTCTTGGACGCAAAGGATATCAACGCCTCTCCTCACCGCTGTATCAACTACCTCCCGAAGCTTACCTGTCAGAGACCCTACGTTCCAACTACCTAAGCGAATCCTCCTAGGCTCGGCTAGCTTCCTTACCCTTCGCACTCGTCGAGTCAAATGCGAAGACCCTTGCTCATTTTCCACTACACCCGGGCGCCGATGTAGCGCGCCACTAAGGATGCGACGACCCGATCCTCGCTCACTTGCCACCGTATCCAGATCACGATACGGCGCTCCACCTGGGTGGTGACGGCCCGGCCCTCGCCCATTTTCCACCACACCCGGGTTCCGATGTGGCGCGTCGCTGAGAGGGTTACGCCCCAACGAAAATCTTTTGGGTTTCATCTCCATAAGAGTGGCTGAGTTTTCACGTTGGCTCGCCAAGCCTATCACAACCCTCCTTTACCCGGGCTTGGGACCGGCTATGTTGAGACAACATAGGCGGAGTTTTTTATATATGCATCAGTATGTTTTTTATATATAAGTATATTTAATCCAAATAGTTTATCTGTCAAAATTGGGCCATCGGCATCACCACATGCTGCAAGGTTCCAGTGCCAGTAGCCCAGTAGTGCGTGCTGCCGGTGAATGTTTTGTGTAACTACCATCCTGAAATACAACATGACATGATCTGGTGTATCAAGGAGTTTGTTCTAAGGATTTTAAACATCAGGATTTGCCCGACCTTGACCATTGGATGTAGCATCGTGCCACTGTCAACGCATAATATCCATAGTTACTCGTACACAGTACACTATATAGATACTACCTCCGTCTAGGTTTATTAGTCCCCTTCATATTTTGTGTCGAATTTTGACCATATATTTGACTAACAAAATGTTAATGCATGTCACCAAAAATTATATTGTTGGATTCATATTTGAATGTAGTTTCCAGTGACTAGCAAATTATATTGTTTGGTCCGAACTCTTAAGTACTGCCACGGGGCAATTGAACCTCGTTAGCACACAGTTGGTTTTGCTGAAGTGAATTGGAGGCACAGTATAAGCTGTAAAGTTGAGGTGGCTGATTCTAGGAAGGGCAGAGCTCAGAGTTGGTGCCAACTGTGCAATACTGATAGAGAGGAAGTTGAAGAGTCAATTGTGCCTCTAGTGGACATCAGTACATCACTGCAAAGACATGTGGGCAGTGCATACTTCCATACTGGCTTACCAAGGTACATAGAGTAAAACAATGGGGGTACTGGCTTGTCCTTTTCACCTTTTCTAACGGTTTTTTTGTGCTGCTGCCTGAATAGAAGCACAAAACAAAACAAGTTCCTAAGCAGCAGTAAAACACAGTCGTCTGAAATGCGCTTATCATAAAAATATCAAATGTTCTGATGCCTTTTGGGAGCCTGCTTCACATGCGTCACCTGCTGGGTTTAATTGACCAGTTCAGCGGGTTACCACCAGGTCATTTGGCAGTCTGGTCCTTTGGGTGACTATTCCTTCCTGGTGCTCAACTCCTTTTTTGTTCCGACCCTAGAGCTGGTTCAGATCTTGTTATGCCTGCTTATCCTTCAATGACTAGGCTTAGAGCCCTTTCTAGGCTTTAACAATTGCATTGTTATGTTTTCTTGAATCAAGGAGCTACTAGTGTTCTTTGTTTATACTTTAAACTGACAAGTTTAAGCTTGTGTGTATAATTTGTTAATAGTTTTCTTGTGATTATCTTTTCTGTAAATTGCGTAACGGAACATATCCATAGTAAGTATTGACATGATATGGCAAATTTAGGTTCATCAAAATAAGTGGTCAGATGCTATACAGAGCCTTCAACACTCAATACGAGGTTACCCAACATGTGCCGATTTATGGGAGGTGCGTGTTTTATTTCCTTATACTTCCTTGTCAAAGTTGATGAAACTCTCAAGTCATACGTTCATTCTGTCTTTACAATGTATTTGGTTTAACATTCCATATTTGGTATTAGGCACTTGGTCTGGCTTACCACCGTTTGGGCATGTTTACTGCAGCAGTAAAGGTGTGCTGTTTTCACTTTCAAGCATCATAAACAATTTAGTGTTGTAGCGAGTCTTCTGAATATGCTTACTTCAGTTTTGGTTGGCAGTCATATGGGCGAGCTATTGAACTTGATACTTCCAGGGTCTTTGCTTTGATTGAAAGTGGAAACATCCAGCTAATGCTTGGTTATTTCAGAAAGGTAGGAAGTGTTTTCAGCTAATAAACCTTCAGTTGTGTTGGATACCTACGGTTTTTATTAGCAACGACCAATTTAAGCATCTATGCGAACTCTTCTGCTGCTACCAGTAATAACTTCTGTGATATTGTACTTTACACAATATTAGGGAGTCGAACAGTTTCGTTCTGCCGTGGAGATGGCTCCTCATAATCATTCTGCATACTTTGGACTTGCTTCGGCATTGCTTGCGTGGTCAAAGCATTGTGTAACTACCGGGGCCTTTACCTGGGCAGCTAATCTGTTGAAGGTATTTTGGTATATGATACTTTGTTCTGTGTCAATAGCATTTCATGTCCATATATCACCTGAGTGTTGTTTCATACAGGAAGCATCAGAAACTGCTAAAGTTTGCACTTCCTTGGCTGGAAACCTTTCCTGTGTTTGGAAATTGCATGCAGATACTCAGGTACCTCTATTACCATTAATTGACCACTTAAAATTTACTTGGCACCTTATAACTTGAAGTATTTTATTCAATCATATGTCTCACACTTTATGTCAGCTCGCACTTGCAAGGTGTTTTCCGTGGGAGGATAGGCATATCAAGAGGGGCATGGATGAACAAAATTTCAAAGCTTCTGTCCTTAAGTGGAGAAATACATGTTTGTCAGCTGCAAATAGTGCAAAACTCTCATATCAACGAGCTTTGCACCTCACTCCTTGGGAAGCTAATATTCACGTTGATGCTGCTATTTGTCTTGATCTCATTTGTACCATGGAGGAGAATAACTCTGTAGACCCCATTGTTTGGTAAACTTCTTTGTTCATCAGATGCTAGCTTCGTTTGGGAGATTGCTGATGACACTCTTATGTTTTCTGTACAACAGGGAGCTTCCAGAAAAAATGTCATTGGGTGGTTTGATGCTGGAACCAGTTAATAAGGATTTCTGGGTTACATTGGGTTCAGTCTCAAGTAATCAGGCTTTAAAGCAGCATTCCCTTATCAGGGCACTGCAGTTGGATACATCTCTCCCTGAAGCTTGGGCATACCTTGGAAAGGTACTGCTATTTATGCTGTAGTTGGTTGCCTGGTTGGCTCTTTTTACTAGCAGGAAGGTAACTAATAGTTGGACCTTCAGATTTACAGACAATCAGGTCACAAGCAATTGGCAAGACAAGCATTTGATCGAGCTCGAAGCATTGATCCATCATTGGCCTTGCCATGGGCTGGAATGTCGGCAGAAAACGATCACCAATCTAGGTAACCGCCCCCTACATCTTTTGCTGAAAGCCAAACAGGCCCCTATACTGCTGCACTCAATTTTTGCTTACGCTGTTTTAATCTTTGGCATGATCTTAAAGGGCTGGTGCAGTAAATGAGTCTTATGAAAGCTGCTTGAGAGCTGTGCAGATACTACCTGTAAGTACAATTTACTGAGTTGTCTGTTGCTATTAATGTAATTTAGTACTTTCTTTAGTTATTTCCTTACTTTAGTTTTATGACTTTATCTCATTCTCATGTCATATTTGCATAGCTGCCAGAGTTCCAGATTGGCCTTGGAACAATTGCAGCTCGTTCTGGTGAACTTATGTCACCTCAGGTATGTTCAATTTCTTTTTTCTGGTGTCGTTGAAAGTTAATTTCGAAGTAAATATTGGCCACTTCATGCTCAAAATGAAGTGCTGTTTTTTTTAAAGCAGCCCTTTTAACATGGTGGCAGTTATTATATGGTCTCATCTTTAAATCATAGTGTTGTTGAATTGTTGGCATTGTCACTAAGTTAGTGCTACAGATGATTTCACTAGGCACATGTTTATACCCATGCCTATATAAGTTAGTGTTTGGGTTTGGGTATTTAGAGCACCAGGTTATGTATATGTAATCTTTCTTAAGCAATGCTTATGTTGTTCACACTTATTACATGCTTCTTTTCCTTCTTTGACATGTCAGTCTCTGTGTATGTGGTGCTTTATGTTGTGTAGGTATTGATGGCTGTAAGACAGGCTGTTCAGCGAGCGCCTCATTACCCAGAATCACACAATTTAAATGGCTTGGTCTCTGAAGTGCGATCAGATTTTCAATCTGCAATCGCGTCTTACCAACATGCGAAATTTGCTTTAGACATGATGCGCAGGTCCAAGTTAGACAATAGATATCCTTTTGTTGATGTTTCAGTGAATCTTGCCCGGTCACTATGTAAGGTAAGAATATTATCATATGGTTTGATAAAATTATTTATTTCAGAGCAAGAAGCTTTCATGCTGTTTACTGTAAATCTGAAAAAATGGTGTTTACTGTGACTTCTATATCTGTAATAAGCTTGCTGTTCCTAGTGTGGTACTTATGAATCTTATAGTTAGGTGGTTATCCTTTTAATTCCCCATAAGCACTTGCACTCCTTTAATTAAAATCATTGCATTGACCGCAGGCTGGTCTTGCAACTGATGCTGTGCGCGAGTGCGAAGAGTTGAAAACACAAGGTCTGTTTTGTTTCCAGTTCAAGCAACAGAAGGCTTATATTTCATATTTTTCTCACGAATTGAACAAACATGCATGGCAAGCATATTATATTATGATTATCAATTTATTTTGCACATGCTATATAGTATATACAACATACACACTAACAGATCATCTCAAATTTGTAGGACTGCTGAACGTTGATGGATTGCAAATATATGCTCTTGCATTGTGGAAACTTGGACGGCATGATGAAGCTCTTTCCATATCACGAAACTTGGCTGAAAACTTATCTAATATGAAGCAGGAGAGTGCAACTGGGGCATTGGGATTCATATGCACCTTAGCATACAACATAGCTGGGAAGGATTCTGCAGCTTCGGTCATTCATACACTCCCTGGTCAACCCAGTTATAACAGAGAGTTGAAATTCATCATCTCTGCATTAGATGCTTTGCAGCCAAGCAAGCGTTTTCAGTTACCTCACTTGAGTATGCCTCCTAGACTTACATCCTATGACGTGATGAGTGAAGTCCACTCAAATATTGCTCTGGGGAAGGCAGTAAGTACCCTAAATGTTTTTTGGTACTTGGTGGATTTTCCTTCTTTCCTTTTTTTGATGTATGCTAGTTGTAATAATATATATTAAATTTCACTTGTAGATTGGTGGGGAAGTAAACAACTGTTTAGGGGTCGAGGGTGGTTTGTCTTACCTGAAAAAGGTTCTACACATGTATCCTGACTGCAGTTTAGTAAGGTAATGATCTTCCCTGGAACAATAAACCTTGACTATATTGGTCATAATGTTGCCTTTGTTGCATGCTGCAGAAACCATCTTGGATCTCTGTTGCTGTCGAGTGGAGATTGGACTGCTTCTCACAAAGCAGTAAGGGTTACTTCGTTGTCCCATGGGCACACATCCAGTAGGGGCCTAAGGTCTCCACATCAAATTCAAGCATGTGCAACAATGTCTTGCTATTCTACCTGCACTTCTTATCCAAAGTTCTCATTCCCAACATGTGAAGACCAGTACCTAAGTCAACACAATGCAATATGCAACCTGCAAAGGTATGTTTTTTCCAACCTACGGCATTGACAACATCATACTTATTTGACTTTGGTCGGCGAACTAAGCATGGAACTTTATTTGAAGGTTGGTCCATCAAGAACCATGGAACCAAGATGCACGCTACTTGCTTGTGCTTGCTATTTTCCAAAAAGCACGTGAAGAAAAGTACCCCAAACATATTTGTACCACTTTGAAGAGGCTGGTTTTACAAATTATGTCCAGCAGTAGCAATTCACAAGAGCATAAACTCATCCTTTATGAGAAGTACTTGCTACTTCTTTTGTCTTCAGAGGTTAGTTTGCAATCTGATGACTATGAAAACGGCATTGCTCAAGTTACAGATGCTCTAAGAGTTGCTCCTCCGAGCGTGGATGCTTTCTTTGCACACTTGCAACTGTGTCGGGCTTATGTGGTGCAAGGCGATCTTTCGAACTCCAGGAAGGAATACATGAAATGCTTGCAGAACCGCACGAATACTGAGGTTGGCTGGGTAATGCTCAAGCAACTTGAATCTCTATGTTCAGTGAACCGTGGCTCTGATGAAATAGAGATAAATTTGAAAGAATGCATTGAAAGGAATGGTAGCAACCCATCAAAATGGGCATCTCTTTTTAATCTAGCATGTGCTCAGTGTTTTATGCGGGATGAGGACTTTGCAAGTGCTGAAAAGGCTCTTGCACAGGCATGTGCTGAAAAGGATGCTGATAGCTGCATCTTATTCCTCAATGGTAAGCCAGTTTGTTGTTTTTTCTGTTTGTTGGTTAGCTTATTTTAATTGTCAGTTTTCCCTGAAACTTTTTCGTTACTTCTTATATGGAGTTGCATTTTGTACTCGATTGTTCTGTTACGTCCAGTAAACGCCATGAGTACAGTATCTCGGAATTTGCTTAAGAATCTTAAAAAGAAGAATCTTCTTTGTCTAAGTGACTTTTTTATCACCTGGTTAAGGTTTACTGGTCATGAGCATTCACAGTAGCATTGCGGTCTTACCTTAACATTGTCCATAACATAACTCCAGCTGATGGGTTCTGCTTCACATCTATTGTACTACAGTGACCAAGTAGATGCTTACACATCACATTTCTTTGCAAGTTAGTCCGGGAGGTAGATTTCATCCTGTTCAACCCTTCAGTTTTTACCTCTGTCCACCGCCTGCAAATTTTATGTTATTTTTTACATCGAAGGGGCGATAGCAAACGCGACTAACATTAGTTAGATGAGTTTGCTTCTTTCTATGTCCTCATGGTGTAATGGATCAAAATCACCCTGGCAGGAGCTATGCATATGGAGATTGCCCGAAGGTATGCGGCTCCTCAGTACATAAACCGCGCAGCTTCGAGCCTCAAGAAGGCACAGCAGAAGTCCCAAGCTGCGGTACCCATCATGTCACTCCTGCTGGCCCAAGCAGAAGGCAGCCTCGGCTCCAAAGCCAAGTGGGAGAAGAACCTTCGCCTCGAGTGGTTCTCTTGGCCCCCAGGTCTGAGCCGAAACTGAACCTACTCAGATAAAAAGTTTGTTTCATTTCATCTGATCGTTTCCTGGTTTGCATTCGCGCAGAACTGCGGCCTGCCGAGCTCTACTTCCAAATGCATCTGCTGGCGAGTCAGTCGACTGGGGCGGCGGCAGGTCCTCAGCAGAAGAAGCAGCAGCAGATGGTGGAGACGATACAGAGCCCTGGGGCGTGGCTTCTGAGGGCGATACACCAGAACCCGTCGTGCTCCCGGTACTGGAAGGCTTTGCTGCAGCTTGTGTGCGTGTAGCCTCCTTGACCCGGCCGTAGCGGAATAGGTTTAATGCAGTTGTAGCGTGACTTGTGTCTGGCCCAGCGGATAGATTTATTTGGTATGAACCCGTGCGAGGCGCTCTCGCGAATTATATCAGTTGTTGTCAGTGGCGGACCCAGGATTTGCTGACGCCCCAGGCGAGAAACTAATGGCTAAAAACTATCGAGAGAAAACTCTAGTTTCAAGGCATATAAAAGTCAAGCTATGTTGCATAACTAATAAGAAATCAAACATTAATATTCAATGATAGCATTTGTTTCATAATGGGTCAACTAATAAAGCAAGACAAATCAAAAGACAATATGTAGCATAGATAGATGATACAAATGATTAATACCAAATCAAAGGATTGGTGATCTGAGCCTCCCATGACTACATCTTCAATAGCAGAAGAAGCCAATCCTTCAATCATCAATTATGAAATGTAAATCAGTGCATAATATAGCAGGTAAAACTAGTTAATAATAGATGTAAAATGTGAAAACTTACCGATAGGACGAGGCAAAAGGCCTTTACGTGTGCGATAACCTTGAAATCGCTCGATTATCTTTGATTCTTCAATAGTAACAAATACATCTCGCTCAATGTAACATACCATTCTATGATTCATCCAATCATCACCCATTTTGTTCCTCAATCCAGTCTTGATAATGCTCATTGCTGAGAATGCTCTTTCCACTGTTGCGGTTGCAACAGGTAAAATCAATGCTAACTCAACAAGACGGTAAACCAAGGGATAAGTTGTGTGCATATCAGTTTTCACCATATTAATGGCAAGATGACCAAGATCATTGCAATTCATCAAATGTGGATCAACTCTTGCTTCCCGAATGAATGAGTCTAGTTGGTTTCTTAGGACAAAAGTAACTTCATATGTAGAGAAGTCAGCAGCATACATATTAGCAAGATCTACTAACTTGTCTTCACTATAATTGGCAAATGAATTCTTGGGATCAAGACAAGCAATGCATCTCAGCAATTGAGTAGACCTTTCAGCAAAGCGGTTGTTTAACTCCACAATAAGTTGATCATGCAACACATTGAATATTCCAAATTTGAAGTGATGGATGTAAGTTACCAAATCCCCACCCCAAGTCCTTGAACGACCATTATGAACAAGTCCAACAACTCTCTAAAGTTACCCTTATTCGATGAGCTATTAGACTCATCATGACCACGAAAAGCAAGAGCTTGTAGTATCAAAAATTTGACAATACTCAATATAATCAAGATACGAGCTTTGTATTCTTCTTCTTTCTTCTGAGAACCCCTATCAAACACATGTGGCAGATTTTGTCTTTGATTTTTGAAATCCTCATAATGTTGCCTAGATTTATGATGAGCACTATCATGCTTGCCAACATGTTGATTAAAAACTTTAGGCCCATCCTTCCAAGTTTTGAATCCATGTTTCGTGAATGCTTCAATACCATAGTTTTCAGCTCTTGGTTGCTTAAACAGGAAACAATAAAAGCAGAAGGCTGATTTCTTTTCAATGCTATATTCCAACCAGCCGCGATGATTATCGAACCAATAGTTATGAAAGCTTCTACCATTGATCTGTTCATATGCATGATTAGTTGGTTGGCAAGGACCCATACTAATGTATTCCCTTCTAGCAAGATCTCTAATGTCTACATCCAAATCCTCAATGGGTATTCTCTTACCGGGGTCCGATTCAACATCACCGGGTTTGAGTTCAGCTCTAACATTAGGGGGATTATCAGTTGTTTGAGCTGAAGGACCTGTTTCCGCGGTTTCGGTGGTTCGAATCTGAAAGAAAGAATTCAATGTCTTGTTTCTTTTACTCATCTTGCTTTCCTGTAAACATTTAAAGAAACAAAAATTGTCAATGTCAAAATCAATTTCTACATCTAAAAAATGTATGACAACAGATCAATCTCTGACTAGTGATTCTCTAAACAGAGAGGGCTGATGTAGCCAGTTTTTTTTTACAGAAAATTAGGGGGTTCCATTCATCATGCAACCAACAACATCATCTAGGTACAGTTAAGAATTAGAGAGCCGGAACATCATCTGTAACTAAATTAAAAAAAAAATAGGGCAGCAGGCAGTGGCGGAAACCTGGAACAGGGCAGGGCAGCAGCCAGCAGGAGCGAGCCGGCCAGCCGGGGGTGGCGGCAGGAGGGAGCTGGGGGGGCGGCCGGGCGGGCGCTGGAGCAGGAGGGAGCCGGGGTCGTCGCCGCCTGGGCCACTGCTGCCGGGCGCTGGAGGGGGGGGGGGGGGGGGAGGCGACCGGCGAGGCAGCGACGGAGGGCGGCGACCGGCGAGGAGAGGCGGCGACGGAGGGCGGCGACCGGCGAGGCGAGGCGGCGACGGCGGGCGGCGAGGCGCGGCTAGGGCTAGGGTTCGACCGCTGCGGGTGCGGCGTGCGGGGCGAGTGCGGCCGCGGGATGCGGCTGCGGCTGCGGGAGTGCGGGAGTGCTGCGGGGCGCTGGGCCAGTTTGGCCTGGGCTGCGCCCCAGGCCAATTTTTTTTTTTTATGTATATAGGCCTAGGTTTTTTTCCCACGCCCCAGGCAATGGCCTGGGCTGCCGGGGGCCCAAATCCGCCCATGGTTGTTGTGAACATTGTTTCTCTTTTAACGTTTCCCTCCCTGCGAAGAGCTGTTTTTTTTTTTTTGACCAAGGGAAGAGCTGGGAGTTGATACTGCATGCAAACCGATTTTATATTGTGCACTTCACCCAGAAACCCAACTATCCCATCCCTCGCAAACCTTCCAAATATTAACCTGCAATGCGTGATGTTTCCATCATGTTTAGCGACGTTTTGAGGCACGATGGCGGTCTTTTGTATGAGAAAATGGTACTACGACGAAGGAGCGTCTGGAAACGGTGAAATGAAGCGTTCCCCCGCTCAGGGCTTCTTTGATACAAAGGAATATCATTGAATTTTTGAAGGATTTGGATCCTTAATTTTTTTTCTTACGACGGTCGTTTGATTCGTATGATTGAAATCCTTTGAATTTTTTTCATAGGATTCTTTTGTATTACATTTTTGAGGAAAATTTCCATCCTCTCAAACTTCTTTGTAGAATTTTTTTGTTTTTTCCGTGTTATCAAACACACTTTTAAATTTTATAGAATAGAAAAGGGCATAACACTCTATTCCTATATTTTCCTATTCCTGTATTTTAAGGATCCTGTGAATAAAAAAGAGGCCCTCGGGCAGGCCACAGGAGGATTTGGTTCCAAACAAGCGCCATCAGTAGAGCTATAGTATCATTTTCCCTTTTGGGAAATCTATCCTTCTTTTCTTCTTCCGAATCATCTATCATCATCTGCTTTAACACAAGTGGAGTGCACTTATTTGATCCTAAACTTGGAATCACCTTTGTTTCGAGAAAGTTCCTTGCACCGAGCACGCACTTTTGGGTCGTCCAAGCAAGGAGAGAGCGAGTCCGTGAACGACACGCCCGGGAACACGTAGCCTGGCCCGAGCCGCGCTGTTCCTCGCAGGCTCCGAGGCCAGTAAGATAATCCGAAGAGCCTCCACACGCGGCGCGCCATGGCGAGCCGAGCACCAGAGCGCGCCACGCACCCCATCCACCGGTCGCCTTAAGCTTTCCCCCGCCCACAGCACCGGGGACACCTCACTCCACTCTCTCGCCAACGCTGCAGCCCGCCACCTCGTAGACCGACAGATCAACGCCGCGCCAGCTCTCCGGTCACCGCCGATCGATGTCCGGCGGCGTGGGCCCGACGGCGGGGGGCGGCATCGCGCTGCCGTCGATGGGGCAGCCGCCGCCGCCGCTGCACTCGGAGCCCACCTCGCCGACGGCGCGCCCGCACCACCACTACTACCTCTTCTCCATCAAGCAGCTCAACACGCTGGGCGCGGCCGCCGTGCTCGCCTTCTCCACCACCGTGCCGCTCTCGGAGATCGCCTTCGCCGTCCTGCTCCTCCCCTACCTCCTCCTCCTGGCGTCGCTCGCCTTCCCGCAGCGCCCCGGGAAGCCCGACCCGTCGGCCCCCGTCTTCCTCGGCCCCGCGCGCCTCCTCCTCGCCGCGCACACCGCGGGCGGCTTCCTCGTCGGCGCCGCGCTCCCGGCGCTCTACATCCTCGACGGCCTCCGGTCCGGGGACACCACGGGCATCGCCGCCGCGGCCCCGCACGCCTTCCTGCTCTCCGCGCAGGTCTTCACCGAGGGCCTCGCCGCCGCGTTCCCGTGGCGGTTCTCGCTCCCCGTCCGGGCCGCCGTCCCCGTCATGTACAGCGTCCGCAGGATGTTCGCGGCCGGGGAGTGGCTCCGGCAGGAGATGGAGGAGAAGCGCAGCGGCCCCGGCGTGGCGCAGCGGCGCGTGGTCGCCGGGAGGGTGCTCGCGCTGGCCAACATGGCCTTCTGGGGCGCCAACCTGTTCGCCTTCCTGCTGCCCTTCTACCTGCCCAGGGCGCTCCGGAGGTACTACTGCGACGACGGCGTCGACCGCACGGCGCGCGCCCACCGCGACGACGGCGTCGACCGCACGGCGCGCACCCACCGCGACGCTGACGCCGGCGAAGATAAGAAGGATTCGTAGATGACATGCGGTCTCACAGTGTTCCGTCTGTGATGGCTGCGTATGCCGCGTAGCATGTTTTACTTCCAGTAGTTTGTCTTTTCCCCCTTTCCCTGAATATTTTGGCCATGTAAAATTTCTCAGTAGATGTCAGCGAATGCAACTGGTTGCCTGTACTGTATGCACATTTACTTGTGTGCGCACGTCTGTGATGGGACTCTTGATGAGTTGTTGCGTTTGAATGTTGCGTTGAAATTTTTCAAATTCGAGTAGAGCTCCGAACCGAACTCATCCACCATTTGGGTTTGTGGGAGTCTCTGTCATAAAAAAACAGTAGTGCTGCTGAACTCCACATGCATTTCGTCTTCATGTCGATATCACAACGTCGGAGTCGAATCATTAGCCCATCCCGAACCTGTTGCGCCACGCCACTGCTGCTGCTGCCTGCTGAGTGTTGGCCGACTGATGTGGTGGTTCTACCGCAAGGGCCCCTCGGGCTTCGCCGGCGCCTCCACGGCCGAGGAGGTCACCGCCGGCATCGACGGCCGCGGCCTAGTCGCCGTCATCACAGGTACTACCTACTTCCACTTTCCGCTTACACGGTGAGCTGTCACCATGCCGTCCTCGTCGAATCTTGAACGCGGCTGCAGACTGCAGCCATGGCAACCTCGTGAGCTGACACCGGTGAGCTCGCTCTCGGCGCAGGTGCGTCGAGAGGGATCGGGCGGGAGACGGCGCGCGTCCTGGCGCTGCGGGGCGTGCGCGTCGTCATGGCCGTCCGCGACGTCTCCGCGGGGGTCAGGGCCAAGGAGGCCATCCAGGCCGAGATCCGCGGCGGCGCGGAGGTGGACGTGCTGCAGCTGGACCTCAGCTCCATGGCCTCCGTCAGGAGATTCGCCGCAGAGTTCGCCTCCCTGAACCTGCCCATCAACATCCTCATGTAAGAAGGAACACCATGCCATCCCATCCACCTCTGCAATTATTTACATCAAGAACAAGAATGCTCTAGAACAGAGAACTCGCCAATGGTTGCACACACCGGGAGCTTGATTTCTTGCATTTTCTCCACAGCAACAACGCTGGAGTCCTGGCGAGGGACTGCACCCGTTCCTCCGACGGCCTGGAGCTGCACTTCGCCACGAACCACCTCGGTACTCAAAATCAGCTCGAGCTGTCCACTCGCTGCTCATGCACATTTGTTCTTTGAGAGAAGTCTATATTTCAACCATCTTAAACATTTTTGACGGTTCGGGTTGTAATATGGACTTCTCTCATTACAAGCAAAATACATATTCAGCCCATTTTTTTAGTCAAATTTTGATTGGAAAAAATGGAAGTGTCTAGAAAATTTTGAAAAAAATCCTGTAAAATCAACACTACCATGGTGATCAATCTGGGGAAGTTCCAAACCTTTTGCCAAAAAGATAAAAAAAATTCATATTCAGCCCATTTTTTTAGCCAAATTTTGATTGAAAAAAATGAAAGTGTCTAGAATTTTTTGAAAAAATCCTGTAAAATCAACACTACCATGGTGATCAATCTGGGGAAGTTCCAAACCTTTTTCTAAACTGATTAAAAATTCATATTCAGCCCATTTTTTTGTCAAAATTTGACCAAACAATGAAAGTGTACAATTGTTTTTGAATTTTTTTAGTAAAATGAATACTGCCGTGACGACCATTCTTGGAAAGTTTCAAACATTTTGTTCAAACAGATTAAAAATAAAAGCAAAAAAGCAAAATACATATCCAACCCCTTTTTGTCAAGCTTTGACCAAAAAATGGAAGCGTTCAGAAAAGATTGAAAACATTCTGTAAAATCAACGCTACCATGGTGACTAGTCTGGGAAAGTTTCAAACTTCTATGCCAAACATATTCAAAAATACATAACAGCAAAATATAGGGTGATGTGGCAGCTACCTAGGTGGCTGACTGGGCGGTATGAGGAGAGGGCAGGGTTGAAACTTGACCGGTTTTGGCAGTTCAGGTTGCATTTACACGGTTTCAAAGTTTAGGGTTAATTCTTAGACATTGGTGATAGTTCGAGCGGTCTGTGAGTTACGTGGTCGATGCTCACATTGGAGCAACTTGTTGACTCCAATGGCAGGGCATTTCCTTCTGACAAATCTGTTGCTGGAGAACATGAAGAGCGCGTGCCGGGACAGCGGCATCGAAGGAAGGATCGTTAACGTATCATCGGCGGGGCATATCATGACCTACCCCAAAGGGATATGTTTCGACAAAGTGCATGATCCTTCAGGGTAATCCGTTGTCAGTTATAGCTGAATGAATGAATGAACCAATCTCCGACTCTTCACAAAATTGGGGAAGTAACAGGTTTGCCGTGTTCTGAACTTTACAGCTTCAACAGCTTCATTGCTTATGGCCAGTCCAAGCTTGCAAACATTCTGCACACAAATGAGCTGTCCAGGATTCTCAAGGTACGGCGATTCCTTGCCACATATCTGAATGACTGGCTGAAGAACAATTCAAAATAATTTTGTGAACAGGATGAAGGGGTGAACATTTCAGCCAACACGGTCCATCCCGGCGTCATCGTGACAAGCCTTTTCAGGAACAGGACTATTGTGAGCGGTAACTCTCGAATCACTGGAAGTTTTCGGCCTTCCGAGAAATCCATAGCCGACCATCTTGAACTTGTATAACCTGACTGCATGAAATAAAAAGTGCAAGTAGCTCTGGATCTAAAATTCTGCAGGCAGTTCTGGTTGTAACGATTTTAACGGTTATCTGTCCGTTGCAGCTTTGATGAACACCGTTGGAAAAATCATAAGCAGGAGCGTCGAACAGGTGAATAAACTCTCACGGTTTCATATTTCGTCGTTGTTTTTGCCTTCTTGGCAGAACATATTATGCATTTCAATGGCCGAAGAAAACATCATATGCTATGACTCTATGTTCATTCAGGGTGCTGCAACGACATGTTATGTGGCGATGCACCCTCAAGTCCAGGGGATGACTGGTAAATACTTTGGCAATTGTAATATAGCAAACCCAAGCTCGCAAGCTGTAGATGCAGAGTTGGCCAAGAAGCTGTGGAACTTCAGCTTGTAGATAGTGTCTTCTTGATACGCCGGTTTCAGATTAAAAAATTGTTCCGTGTACGCTCGTTTCTGCTACTTCTACGTTCGACTACTTAGACCAAGACGACAAAAACATAAGACTTCAAAGTGTGTTGGTTTATACCAGAGTGCGGCTGCATCGTGCCACCATGGAGCTTAAAACAGGCACACCTAAATCGTGAAGATTAGATTATGAGGGTTGGTGTTTTGCTTCACTCGAAGAAATATATGAAAAGGTTTGCCTTGTTTGTGGAGGGCACGGTTACTGCCGGTTGTAATTATCAATTTCTCTCGGTATTATTTTTGGTCTAGAAGTCTTTAACCAACTGTCTCTACTTCTACTGCAACGTCGGCAACACCATTGGAAGTGCCGTAAGAAACAACGGTCCGCTTCAGCCCGAATCGTCGATCTCGCGTTCTTTCTCTGAAGAAAGGCAAATGACCAAGAAGCGCGCGAGCCACCATGGACAATACCGTTTTGTAGGACAGCGGAACTTCTAAGTTCAGTGCCATTGTCAAGCACTTTCCCGGTACCTTCCATTCCCGAGTTGTCCTCTAACTTTCCCTGGTGCACTCATGTCGAGGCTCCAGTGAGCGCCCCTGGCATGGACTTAGTGGCACCTTCCTCCAGAACAATGGCCTAGTTGTAGTTCTGGTGCCGATCTTTTTGGTCCGAGTGGCCGAGAAGGAAAAGCAATGCTAGACCCAAGGAAAAAATAAAATGAAGGTGGATCGGTGTGGAGAAGGGAGGAGGGGAGAAGAAAGATGGTGTTTATGCGTAGGAGGAGATGGATGAGAGTGTGGTGTGCTTTATATAGGCTCCCGAACTGAACTGAACAAACCATCGAGGGAGTAGTAGAAAATCAAGGACTCTTAAATGTTCCTGTTGATTGACAGTTGTCCAAGCCATCACGTGCCAGCCTCTCAGTCTATTCGCTACTACTACTAGTACAGCTGTTCACTTCAACGCGGTACCTCGAAATGTCCCTGTATGTTCGAATCGCATGGTCTGGACACCTTTTGGGGATTCCGGACCCGCACGCATGTCCGCATGTCCCATCCATTAGTCTCTAAACTTTTTTGCAAGACCCACAGAAGAGAAAGATACACGTCGCACCTTCAATGAGCAAAGTGTGGAATGCTGACGTGGAAATGTTTGTTGCCATTCTTCATCGATAATGATAACTTGCGAATGCCACCTTCAATGAGCAAAGTGTGGAATGCTGACGTGGAAATGTTTGTTGCCATTCTTCATCGATAATGATAACTTGCGAATGCCACCTTCAATGAGCAAAGTGTGGAATGCTGACGTGGAAATGTTTGTTGCCATTCTTCATCGATAATGATAACTTGCGAATGCCACCTTCAATGAGCAAAGTGTGGAATGCTGACGTGGAAATGTTTGTTGCCATTCTTCATCGATAATGATAACTTGCGAATGCCATCTGGGAGGGGATGGCAAGCATATGTTTTTTGTTGCAACTTTACTTGGTACGAGATGGCAAATCCTGCCCTTTTTTGCCGCAAATGTTTTCTTCTTTTCAGAAACTGCCATCCCCAATGACTAAGCTTGTCATCTAAAATGTCTCCCTCCCAGCAAACTTTCGATGGCTATTGGAGTCCTTCTTCATTGCTTAACTATCTTAGCTAATTGTCACTCGATAAATACTATCTCCGTCCTGGTTTATTGGTCCCCATTGTATTTTGTATCAAATTTTGACCATAAATTTAACTAATAAAATGTTTATGCATGTCATAAAAAAATTATATCATTGGAAACTATGTTCAAATACGAATCCAATGATATAATTTTTGTTAACATGTATTAATATTTTGTTACTTAAATATTTGGTCAAAATTTGGCACAAATTACAAAGGGGACCAATAAACCAGGACGGAGATAGTAGTAGGACTTGTCTGAGCTACAACATATAATGTGAAGATATAAAACATACTTCATTCCAACGTGAGAGTGCCAAGCATATTTGGGGAAAGTGTGGTTACTTGAAGACGTGAAAAAACATGTGATCTGGACCTGGCAGGGAGTATAGTGTTTGATTCTTGATTGCTGGAGAGCTTGGATCGCGTGCAACAAATCAGAGGGCTAATCAAAGAGACCTGGTCCTTTTTTTGGAAAAGGAGGATAAGCCCGACCTCTGCATCTGAGTGATGCATGCAGCCATATTATTAATAAAGGGTTAAAAAAAATCTCTGGGTTTCGGTACATGCTCTGTCAGAGCTCAAACTACGTTGGTGAAAAAGACAAATAGTACATGGTGAGCCGATTAAGGAGGTTTCAGTTACAACAATGTCCATGCAAATCCTGGTAGCAAACTACGTGCGAGCAGCAAACAAATGTGCTACAGAGAAGAAGATTAAATGGTTGAAACCACCTGGAAATTTCATTGCGGTCAGTGTGGACGCTAGTTTCGATCCCAGCTCAGTTAGTGGAGCTAAGGGTGTTGTCATCCACGATGACAAAGGACATTTCCTAGCTGCAAGTAATCATGTACTGGACAGAGTTCTGGATGCCCCAACAACACAAGCAAAAGCTGTTCTCCATGGATCATACATCGCAAACCAACTAGGATGCCGAAGAATTATTGTGCAGTCGGACAGTAAGGATATTTTCTATTCATTAGGTAATGGAGGATTCTCAACGACTGCAGCCACACCTATTCTGGAAGATTTCAGTTAGGTGTTCTTCGATGGACGGTTTCAACATTAAAGCGGCGTTGCATATGACACATCGACGATGTGGAGTCTCGGCAGCGTGACGCAGCAGGGTCTCGGCGACGGTTGCGTGATGATGGACGAGCGTAGGTAAGTGACGTTGTCTGGCTTCATGGCGGCATAATTAATAAAAAAATGATTGTGTGCATCAATGCAGAGGTGGGTGGTTTCAACCTCCTTTTTGGAAACAAACCTATTATATAAGATATTTGCATCCAAGCTTTGAGTTTCAATAGAGTTATTACTTATGCATTTTTTTCCATGGTAAGCTCATTATGTTGTGGATATTTTAGCTAAAGAGTGTGGAGCATAGCCTAATGTTTGGGTTGATGACCCACCTAACATTATGGGGTTGTTAATTGACGAGGTAATTGTGTATGATGAAATAAAGTGATTCAAGATGGCATTTCCAAAGCAAACACAGGAGGCGAGCATGACTAGGTATGCAAGAGGACGGCGTACTCTCATCTCACGGATGTTCACAGACTCATCCGCTTGCATAACTAAGCCTGAGGAGCATTAGTAGTTGAGGGCGCAAACTTACCAGCAGCCAGGAATCACCTTTTCCGTTATTGACTTGGAGGCCAGTTTCAATATTCTCGCATTAGGGAGATGCTTACATGTAGCTCGTGTCCCTAGGCCTTTGCTTTCCATGCCTCTATTGGATGGGTTCCCGATGTCTCACAAGCCTAATTAGGCTGACACGTTTCAATCTTCTTAAGCATGTGACCCCTAGCAGTGCTCGGTATGATGTTGCTGTTCAACCTCTATAGCACATGTAGAGGCTCTGCCGGTAAGCCACGACTAGTGTTTATATAGCTGAAGCGCCAATGCGTGAGCTAATCAATACTGAACTCGTGTCAATTTCTCCCTTCTGAAACAACTGGACCAATTAGAACTTTGTGTGCTTTGCATTGTTAAAGCTGCAGTACGAGTATAATGACTCGAAGTACATGCCTCACCAAACCCAATAGATAAGCGCTTACATTCATCTATATATGATTCCTACTGTTTCGAATAAAAACACCAGACCTCCAAAAGGTAGATCTCCAAAAACAACATCATAAAGATGGAGAGACTACTTAGCACCGAGGTAATGAAGACCATATACCTCGACAAGAAATATTTTTGGATCGCCAACTGCTAAGACACTTCTCAAAGAGCCGAGACAGAGGTAGGTTGTTGGATGACATATTGAGCGGGTTGGAGAGCAAGACATGAGGTGGGGATGGTATTAAAGGCTAAACTTATAGCTCGCCATGCAAGATGGAACAAACAACAAAAAGTAGATGTCGAATGTTTTCTTGTTCATAACAGAAGCACAAGGAATGCCCCCTAACACGTTCGTTTAATCAAATTATCTTATTCGGAATAACTTTTCACGGAGGAACCGTAGGAGAACTTTCATCTTTAAATTTAATTTTAAGCGCCACAATATTTTAGACCTAAACTTGACTCACATCTGCATTAGCGCTGAATAAGCTCATAAAAAGATCCATGAAGTGTGAAGATTCCATTTAAAAAATCATGGTTCATCACAAAATTCACAATTTTTTGGACAATCCGATTCTAGTCCGCTAAATGCTGACCAATGAGAGCCCTACGAAAGTCCACATGCGGGTTATGCACTTCAATAATTACTAAAATAGTGGCACCTCTATGATGAACAATTATAAATAACTTGAGGTACATGACCAAAAGTGGCTTTTCCTGATCCACTTATCCTCTTAGGATCTAACTATTTCGCCATTTGGCGCACTAAACTATTCAAATTGAACAAAATTATATTTAACCTTCATGAGACCTTTTCAACAGTGGGAGTCTATTGGTTTTACTTTACCCGTAGTGAGTGGGGTCCCCCACCCCCCGACTACTTATTACCCAAGAGAGATTGCCACACTCAATCCTTAGTTAGCAGATTAAACAACCATATATTGAGAAGGCCCATATTTTCTGAATTCTAGACAATGAATACCTGAGTCGACCCTAGACTTACGGGGGACATAACATCTCCCACCATGATAAGTACTAATTTCTCTTATGCTAATACAATTGTGAAAAAATTGGGTGCGACAATAATGTAACTTCTTCAGGACTCCCTTGGGGATCTCTAAAAAATAATGTCATAAATATGGGGAGAATACTGAAAACCATGTTAATCAAGACCAGCTACCCACAAAAACATATATTTTTGGATCACAGGAGAATTATTTGTGGATTGACAACTGCTAAGGCGATTCACAAAGCGATGGGACAGAGGGAGGATATGGGACGACATGTTGAGCCGGGTGGGGAGCGAGACTAGGGGGAGAAGGAGGGTTGGGTGTTGGTGATGGAGCAGTGACTAACAAGTTTGGGTGGATGCTGGTACTGGAGAGGTGCATGGCGACTAGGGTTGGGTAGGGGTGTTCACGTTGTTTCCTCTCATGGTATGACCATGAGACTTCCGATCTTATAGTTCAAGATTTGACCGGTCTAATATTTTCCTGTACTAGAATTATTGGGTATGAATCAGAGGTGGCATCAACAGCGAGAAAACAAGCGAAATGGAACATGCAAGCGTACACAACACTTTATTTCTAAGCAGCATATATAGGAAGTAGATTGGGAATTCTTTGACATGGTTCCAGAAGACACACATGCGTGGCATCTAACGTGTGTAGCAGAGCAAGAGGATAGACACCGTTGGGCCACCCAATTACCATTGGCAGATGAAGAGGGAGGTGTGGGATGTAATGTGTACTTATATTGTGTAACTAAACTATTAGAGCGACATTGAAAACCGTGGGATGTAATGTCTACTTATAGAGTTATAGTGTGTTATATTTTCTTGTTTGTTGTGGTAGGTTACTATAAGAGAGTCTATTGTTCCTTAATTAAATTCAAAAGAGATCCATTCTATAAATATACTTACAGAAACAGATGCAATAAGAAATTTCACTACCCGGTGTTAAAATTGGGGAGAGAACTGCAGCTTACGCTAATTTATATCGATGCAATTGTATATATATGCTTAATAAATCAACAGGGCTTTCTTGAGAAGTGGTTGAATTCATTGGTCCAAATTCACACGCTTTCGTCATGGTATTGTTTCAAACTTTCATTTGGCCTTTGAGAACCTTCTATTAATCCAACAAGCATCCTTTTTGGTCCTAACATCTATACTTTTATTGAAGGAAAACATGCAAAATGGACATAAATATATAGCAACTCAATGCTACATATGTATTTTTTTCGAGGACCCGCAGGAGATCTGCGTGTCAATACTAAGATAGGAGGGATACAATGTACATGAAAGATCTGGTTAGGGGGCAACAGAGTACATGCGCCCACTGTACCACCATGCAAAGGGCTACATGTCAATAATATCAACTTATATCAGCCACCATCTTCCAGCCCCAAAATTAATCATAGATCAGGACGACGACTACCACAACGGACATCGTTTTAGTTTTGATGACCCCTCTATTCCTCTCCATCTACAACGCTCGAAGTGAGTGAAGGGCAACCGAATTGTGGCCTTTCTTCTAGGGACCAGGGATGCTAGCATTAAACTAGGACCACTATGGAAGCAACTAATCAGTCGGCCCTGGTGGTATTTTATAATAAAATGGACATCCAATCAATTAACTCATAATTTACCTGTCCAAGTCATCACAAAATCCAAGAAGAATATATGTAAGAAAAAACATAGAATAGGAGCACATCTGTTTATTTCTAGAGAACCAAAGTTGATTTCCCAATGAGTTGAGGAATGCTATGGTTAATTCATACTTTTTTAAACTTGTTAAGTCAAAAGTAATTCGTCGAAATCATGCTTTTTTATCCAAACAGATTTCTAATTTTTTTTGTTTAGATAAAAAGCCATTGAACATGACTTTATAGATAAGCCCAAACATGGCAGAGTGAGCCATACGAAAGACATTCTACAATTTTTTTTAGAGAAAAAGCTTTAGAGCGAACTTTATAAATAACACAAAATATGGCAAAGTGAGACATACTCTTAAAAAAAAATTAGTCCAAAGATATTATTAGAGTATAGGTCGGTTACGTTACCATATTCGGCAAGGTTTGGAATTGTAATCTATCTCTATTAGTCTTGGAGCCCAAGTCTTGTAATCTATATAAACAGCCATTTGAGGCCCCAATCAATACAAGTTATTATTCTCCAAACTATCATTGTATCAGAGCCTAGGTTTTCCGCACCTGGCATGGCACCGCCACCCGTGCCGCCGCCCCGGCCGACTCGGCCCCTCTTCTCCATGGCCGAGTTCCGCGCCGCCGGCGCCCCCACTTCTTCTTCCTCCTCCACAACTATCCAAATACCTCCCCCTCAATTCCCAATTATCTCCCTCGCAGACACCATTGCCGACGTCTCCCCCTTCATCCCGATCTCGTTAGATCTTGGCGCCCACAACTACTACCATTGGCGCCACCTCTTCACCATCCATCTCGGCCGCTGCGGCCTCCGCCACCACATAGATCCATCCTACCCTCCGCAGCACGCCGATCCTCGCTGGGTGAAAGATGATCTCACCATCATCCAGTGGATTTACACACACATCTCCACGGAGCTCTTCAATCTGGTCTCCTCCGACGACGCTACCGCCGCCGAGCTTTGGGCGTCCTTTCAGCAGCTGTTCCAGGACAACTCCGACGCTCGCATCAACGCCCTCAACACCGAGCTCCGTACGATCGTCCAAGGAGACGCCCCGGTCACCGTTTTCTAGCCAGCGAATCAAGGCGATCGGCGACGAACTTCGTGAACTCGGCGATCACGTCGACGATCGCGCCCTCATCAACGCTCTCCTCGTCGGCCTCGGCGAGCAGTTCAAGAAGCAGCAGTCCTTCATCCCCATGCTCAAGCCCTACCCCACCTTCAAGGAGGTTCGCTCCCTCCTCCAGCAAGAAGAGAAGAATCAAGCTCGCAAGGCGCAACGGCCGTCACAGGTGTTTCACGCTGCCGATTCTGCCGCGGCCAGGCTTGCCGGGGCCAGGCTTGCCGGGGCCGCGCCTGGCGTGCCGCACCAATCTGCCGCACCCTCCCCTCCTACCGCGGCGGCAGCAGCTACTCCACCGCCTCCAGGCTGGCGCACGAGCCCGAACTACCGGGGCAAGAATCCGATCTACCGGCCCCCTGCATCTCGCTCTGCCGGAACTGCTCAAGCTCCGCCATCGGCCTCTCCATCGCCTCCGGGCCCCTCTATGTGGCGGCCTCCGCACGATCCCTGGACTGGGCTTGTTCAAGCTTGGCCGATGCCCTGGTCGGCTCCTTCGCCGTACGGTGCCCCGCCTGCTTACACGGGCACGTGGAGCCCTGGCCTCCGCCCGGCAACCGGCTCTCC
Organism: Elymus sibiricus; assembly: GCA_039707655.1. Lineage (NCBI taxonomy): Eukaryota > Viridiplantae > Streptophyta > Magnoliopsida > Poales > Poaceae > Elymus > Elymus sibiricus. Next base: position 280,126,433 of record CM077663.1, read on the forward strand.
TGAACTCCTTGGGCCCAAGCCGCCGGCGCATGTCTACACCGCCACTCCTACGCCACCTCCCAGCGCGCCAGGACTACCGCCACCCTACTATACCTTGTCGGCTTCTTACGGCACTTTGCCGGGCTTGTCGGGCTTGCCGGCCTCTTACGGCACCTTGCCGGGCTTGCCGGCCCCGACGGCATACTACCAGTCGCCGACCCTGCCCTACGCTCCCATGCACGCTCCTGGCCCCTCTGCTCCTCCCCAGCAGCCGGCCTGGGATCAAGCCGCCTTCCTCAACGCCATGAACAACTTTACACTCAATAACGAAGGTACGGATTGGATTTTCGATTCTGGTGCATCCTCGCATATGTCTTCAAATATGAATTTGCTGTCAGCTTGCTCTTCTTCTCTTTTTTCTACGATCACCATTGGTGATGGTTCCACCATACCTGTTTCCGGCACCGGTCACTCTTACATCCCTTCCTCTTTCGGCAATTTTCTTCTTCGCAATATTCTTGTTTCTCCTTCCCTCATCAAAAACCTTATTTCTGTTCGCCAATTTTGTGTTGACAATCGAGTAATTTTAGCTTTTGACCCTTTTGGTTTGTCTGTGAAGGATCTGGCAACGGGGGAGGTACTCGCTCGATACAATAGCACGGGCGATCTTTATCCGCTTCATGGCACACCTACGCCCACTCCCCGCGCCATGCTTGCTTCCGTGGACTTGTGGCATCGTCGTCTAGGACACCCCAATAAATCAACCTTGTCATCCTTGCTGCAAGAATTTTGTATCCCTAGTTCTAGTGTTCCTCATAATCCCTCTCTTTGTACTGCCTGTCAATGCGGCAAACATGTTAGATTACCTTTTGGAACCTCTACTACCATTACCACTTTTCCTTTTGAGTTACTTCACTGTGATTTATGGACTTCTCCCGTTCCTAGTGTCTCTGGTTACAAATATTATCTTGTGATTTTGGATGACTATTCTCATTATATTTGGACTTTTCCTCTCCGTGCTAAATCTGAAGCACATGCCATCTTTCTCAATTTTCGACAATATGTTCTTACACACTTTGGCTTGCCCTTAGATTTATTCAATGTGATAATGGTCGCGAATTTGACAACACTCAAAACCGCACCTTCTTTCTCTCTCAAGGCATTCTTCTTCGTTTTTCTTGTCCTTATACCTCCCCTCAAAACGGTAAAGCTGAACGTTCTCTTCGCTCCATTAATGATATTCTTCGCACCCTGCTCCTACAAGCTTCTCTACCCTCTCGTTTTTGGGCCGAAGCCCTCCGCACTGCCACTCTACTTCTAAATATTCGTCCCACTAAGACTTGTCCTCTTTATTCGCCTTTTCAATCTCTTTTTCTCTCTCATCCCGATTATTCCTTTTTACGTGTTTTTGGCTGTCTTTGTTTCCCGAACACTGCCTCTACCACCCCCAACAAACTCGAACCCCGTTCACTTCCTTGCATTCATCTTGGTCTTTCTGATGATCACAAAGGATATCGCTGTTTTGATCCATCTTCTGGTCGCGTGCTTGTCTCTCGCCACGTCACATTTGATGAAAACACGTTTCCTTTTTCTGTCACTCACACCGCATCAATCCCTACCACCACTCCCTCTCCCGCGGCAAGGCTGGCAAGCCTGGGCAGCCCGGCAAGCCTGGCACCGGCCCGACCGGCAAACCCAAACCCGGCAAGCCAGGAAACCACGCCACCAGCAGACCCGGCAAGCACGGTCCCGGCAAGCCCGGTCCCGGCAAGTCCGGCACCTCCGGCAAGTCTGCCACCCACGCCACCAGCAGACCCGACAAGCCCGGTCCCGGCAAGCCCGGCACGCCAGACAAGTCCGGCAACTCCGGCAACCACGGCACCGCCAACCTCCCCGTCACCACTACCACCCAACGCCGTCCCCATTCCACCACCCACTAATGATCACGTCATGTGCACCCGCGGCAAACGCGGATTTCTTCTACCCACCAAACGCCTCAACCTCACAGCCACCCCAACCCCGGCAAGTCCGTCCAGTCCGGCAACCCCGGCAACCACGGCTTCGCCAAGCACGGCCACCCCGGCAACCTCGGCCCTTTCTCCTATTCCCTCTTCTTACAAACGAGCTCTTCTTGATCCTCTTTGGCTCTCAGCTATGCGCGATGAATTTAACGCTCTTCAGCAAAATAATACATGGACTCTGGTTCCCACACCTCCTGGCGTTAATGTTGTTTCTGGAAAATGGTTTTTTCGTCATAAATTTCATTCTGATGGCACTCTTGCTCGTTACAAAGCCAGATGGGTGTGTCGTGGTTTCTCTCAGCAACAGGGCATTGATTTTGATGAAACTTTTTCTCCTGTTGTTAAACCCAGTACTATTCGAGTTGTTCTTAGTCTTGTTGTTTCCTCCTCTTGGCCCATTCATCAGCTCGACGTTAAAAATGCTTTTCTTCACGGCACTCTTAATGAAACTGTTTATTGTCAGCAACCTTCTGGTTTTGAGGATCCCTCTTCTCCCAATTCTGTTTGCCTTCTTCACAAATCTCTTTATGGTCTTAAACAAGCTCCTCGTGCATGGTTTCAACGTTTTGCTACCTTTATTCAAACAGTAGGCTTCATTCCCTCCAAATCTGATTCTTCCTTATTTATTTTTCGCTCCTCTTCCCACATTGCCTATCTCTTGCTTTATGTTGATGATATCGTTCTCACGGCTAGCTCTGACTCTTTTCTTCAACATATAATATCTTCTCTTAATCATGAATTTTCCATGACTGATCTTGGTCCTCTTCATCATTTTCTTGGCGTTACCGTTTCTCGTACAAAATCTTCTCTTTTTCTCTCTCAACGATCCTATCTTTTAGACTTACTTTCTCGTGCTGGTATGTCTGATTGTCAACCCACTCGTACACCGCCGACGTTGGTGCTAAGTTGTCGACTGATGGTGATCCAGTTTCTGATCCCACTTTGTATCGTAGCATCACTGGTGCTCTCCAATATGCCACTCTCACTAGGCCCGACATTTCCTACTCCGTTCAGCAAGCCTGTCTTTTTATGCATGATCCTCGTGCTCCTCACCTTGCTCACGTCCACCGCATTCTTCGCTATTTAAAAGGAACTCTTGATCATGGTCTTCTCATTAATTCTTCTTCCCCGACAAGCTTGACAGTTTATTCTGATGCAGACTGGGCAGGTTGTCCAGATACTCGACGGTCCACATCCGGATTTTGTGTTTATTTGGGTGATAATCTTGTTTCTTGGTGTTCTAAAAGGCAGGCAACAGTTTCCAGGTCTTCTGCTGAGGCTGAGTATAGGTCGGTTGCTCATGCTGTGGCTGAAGCGGTGTGGCTGCGTCAACTTCTCGTGGAACTTCATCGCCCACTGGATCGTGCCACCATCGTTTATTGTGATAACATCTCCGCAGTATACATGGCTTCCAATCCAGTTCAGCATCGTCGCACCAAGCATATTGAGATTGACATACACTTCGTTCGAGAGAAGGTGGCTCTTGGCGAGGTTCGCGTTCTTCATGTACCTACCAGTGCTCAATTTGCTGACATTTTCACCAAAGGACTTTCGACTGCATCTTTCACCGACATACGCTCCAGTCTCAACATCGTTACTCCTGACGCTGAGACTGCGGGGGGATATTAGAGTATAGGTCGGTTACGTTACCATATTCGGCAAGGTTTGGAATTGTAATCTATCTCTATTAGTCTTGGAGCCCAAGTCTTGTAATCTATATAAACAGCCCTTTGAGGCCCCAATCAATACAAGTTATTATTCTCCAAACTATCAGATATGTCCAACGATGTGTTGGCGGGTTGGGAAACACATGCATGATAGGTAAGCATATTACGACTAGGCCAAAGATACCAAGCTAGAGCAGAAAAAGACCCAAAGACACACTTAGATTGAGCAGGGAAGATCGATAGATAGGCAAAGAGTTGAGCAAAGTTTTCCAGATTCCATTGAACCATAAGCCAACAACGAATACAACTTCAAAGGTACTTAGCCAAAACACATTTAAGTGTGATGTGCTCGACATTTTCATCCTCATACCGTAGCAGATAAGTGTGTCTTCGTCAATTTCTGGCTTGCTGTCTTGTACAGGTTTGTGTGACCCACTTGTCAGGGCTAAGAGGTGGAAATGAACAGACACCACCAACTAGAAATTTCAAAAGTAGGAACGATATTGGGTCATAAGAAGCCTTGATACAGAGGCTAGTATGACCTCTCATTTCTACCGGTTATGGTGTCAGCATGTCTCATCGGCTATTTGATCCCCGCGATAAGTGGAGAAACCATATCAAGTTCAGAACTGCCGAGCAAGTCCCATGGTCATTTTTTCTGGATCTGGACACAATTTCAAACAATGTCCACTCTTTCATCACCAAAGCCCTATGTTTTTTGTTGTCAGTTGAATCCCTGACGTCTCGCAAGCCAAATGACATTGGTAGTGATCACCGAAGCATTTGATGGATGCATATTGCAACTCGATGCTAACGACTAGTAAATCAGGAACGAAAGTGTTATATAGAGTATTGAGGTGTGTGTTCTAGTGCAAAACAATTGGAGTTTCTTGAGAACACTATGTTGCGTGGTTGCATAGTTATGGCTCTGGTACGAGTTAGGCGCATAAAAACACTGGCATGTGCTCTATCGTACAAGTGTTCACTTATCACATCCACATGGCGACATGTGAATCAGGTTCGGTGTACACAAGACATAGAAACCTCGGGTACCCACTGAACCTTAAGTAGTTTACTGTGCAACAAGGAAAAATCATGCATGGTGAAAAATATGACCTACTCTTTGTTTATTGCAACAGAACTTGGACAAAAGAAAGTAACCAAAAGTTAAGTGTTAACACGCGACGTGAACCGAATAATTTCGTGGAGGTGACACATAGTTAGCACAACCTGCCTGCTTATCCACCCCCTTCAAAAAATACCTGCCTTTTTATGCACCTAAGCATCCAACAAAAATATCTGCATTGCCCAAATAGAAAACTTCCTGTCAAAGGACCCATTGCAAGCAACGGAACTACCCTTCCTTCAAAATTTCAAGTCATGTTATTGAGAAAAGGTGTTGATGAAATACCATTGGACCTTAGTGCAAGCCAGGAATATAGCCATATTTAAGTTTGCACATTTTGATTTATTCATGGAAATTTACTATGTACTGCATAAATCAGGAGTAGTAGGAATTTTCATGAGAGGGTATATATGCATATTGTTCTTATGCAAAAAGAGAACTAAGTTACCTAAATGTCGAAACAATGTCCGCAATACAAGGTCGGGGAGAGCATATTTCGGCGTATTTTTGTTTGTGCTCATGTTTATGAATACATTAAATTTCCAACGTGCGCATACCTATTTATTTTTGCACCGCGGGTACATATATGTGGAAAACAAATCTCGCCAGTGTATTTCTCCTCACAGAATACTACTACTCGTGAGTTGATTATTAAGAGGTAAATTCAAACAAGGCATGTTGATTCTAAGTGAAAATGAAAACCTAAATCTAGTACGGTGACAACACATAAATGTAGATAACTTTATCTATTACTTCATCTCTGCTAGACACTAGCCTGACCGGGGTTAACCCGGACTACACCGTGGTGCCTCTATAGCATGTCAAGCCCAAGAAAGCTTTTCCTCATTCTGACTCAGCACGATGAGAAGCAGGAAGAGTACCTTGAACCTACGCAACCCTTGCACATGTCACACCAAAGTATCACCCCATGAGCGGTGAGCCAACACAAAGGCAAGCATAAGGCCCTTATTGATGGCGCAAACATGAGTACTATCGGGAATCAGTTTTTTCGTAAGTATATTCAGAGCAAGTTGAAGTCTTCTCGTTTCCCGTTTCTGGGAGATGCTAACCGGAAGGCTCGCGAAAACATATGACTACCGCTACACGTGCCTTCCATAGCCCTGACTGAACTCACATGGTTGCTTAGCCATCGCATTTCGTCACCAAAGTAACTCATGTCCCGTGGCCTTAGCGCTTCGTGCATCTGTTGAGTGGGTTCTTGTGACGCCCGGGTAATTAAGCTACAGTGAACCTCTGGTAATGATGCCACGTCACCTCGGTTACTGTTGATAAACTCACGTTGGTTCGAAACCGATTCAAATTCAAATTTGAAATCACGTCAAACGGTAAAGGTTTTCAGATGTTAAAACTAAAACGTTCCGAGTGTGTCGGGTAATTCGAAAGTAATGTTGGTGGAGAAACTACACTTCTATAAAATATTTAGTTGCGCTAAAATAATTCAAACAACATTTAGGAATATTTAATAAATATTTTTATTTAAAACAATAATTACAAACTAGATGAAATAATGATTGGACATTTTATTCCTGTTGGGTTTGTTAAGCTACTAATTTATAAATGGATTTTATAATTTCCTAAGTCTAATTAAAATCAAACCAATTAAAACAGAGCTGTAATTAAATAAGTTAAAGCAAAAAAAAAAAGAGCGCCCCCCCCCCCCCACTGGCCCAACTGGGCCTCGGCCCAGCTGGCCGGCCCAGCTTCCCCCTCCCTGGCCTATATGGCCACAGCCCCCAAACCCTAACCCGACCCACTCCCCCACTCCCCGATCTCTCTCTCCCTCCCCTCGTTCTGGATCGGGGCGGCGCCCCCGACCCCGACGTCCGACCCGCCCGCCGCCCCGGAGCCCCGCCGGCCGGCTTCCCCCGGTCCGGCCATCGCCGCCTCGCCTCGCCGCCTCGCCTCGCCGCCTCGTCGTCGCACCACCGCATCCACGCCGGCCTCCTCTCCCGAACCCCCATGTGAGCCGCCCCGCCGCGCTCTCACCTGCTCACGCCTCGCTCTCGCGCGCGTGCGCGCTCGCCGACGCGCCCACGCGCACACGCGCCCCCAGGTCGCCATGGCCGCGCCCGGCCATCCCTTGCGCGCGCGCCCGTGCGCCTTGCCGCGTACGGCGGTGCCGGGCCGCGCCCCCGCTGCCCATGGCCTCGGCCTTGCCCCGCTCCTGCCCCGTGCCTGCTGCACGCTCGCCGCCGTCCGCCGCTTACTTGTCCGACTCCGGCCGCCGCCACTCGCCGCGACCACGGCTGCCGCCGTAGCGGCCGGCCAGCCCCGCCGCGACCCGCTGCTACTGCTGGCCCGGCCGCCGCATGCCGTGCGCGCGTGCGTGCAGTGTGTGTGCGTGCTGTGTGTTTGGTGTGTGCACTGTAGCGCGCGCTAGCTTTTGCGAAATCACAGTGATCAACCCTAAGTACAGCCCCTAAACAACGGCTAAACGAAAGTTAAAATGAGTAAATTTCATATGGGCAGGTAGTACACTTGACATGGTATAAAACATTCCATTGGACCAGTTTCAGATAATACGAGGATTAATTCCTACGAAAATCACAAAAGTCTAATTTCTGTTAAGTGAAAGCCGGAAAACAGCTTTATTTTCATAGCTACTTTAGAGCTGTTGATGATCAAGCTAACGAACTCTAATATGGATAAAAGTGATACTAACATGTAGATCGTAGAAAAATGCTCACAATTGATATAAGGCACAAAATCGTAGGATGTACAGAACAATAGCAGTAGCCTTCGGAAAACGGCTAAGTGATGTTTAAAACTGACGAAGTCTCAGACTTAGCAAAATTTCAGGGATTTTTCCGGTTATTGCTAAAACTTTAGAAAATCATAGAAAATAATTCGTAGCTCGGATCGAAAAACTTTCAACATGAAAGTTGATCAGAAAAATTCTACGGTTCCGAATACGCAGTCCGTTAGTCTGTCACGTGCTCCTAGCATAGCAAACATGGAACTTTTCCTTCCGTTTCATCTGTCCGGTAAAAGCCAGAGACCCGGAAAATATCGTCAGATATTCTTCCGATCCGTCTGCGACGTGTAGCCCTGCGTTAGTACATGCCTAGCTCTGCATATTGCCATGTCATGCATCGTGATGCATTTGTCTGCTTTATATTTATTGTTTCTCCCCTCCTCTTCTTATCGGTAGACCCCGAGACTGACGGTGCTGCCGGGTACGACTACATCGCTAACGAGCAGGCCTTTGCCGCAGAGCAGCAAGGCAAGCAAACCCCCCTTGAGCATTCCGATATCGCCTATTTCTTTCCCTCTCATTCTTGCATTAGATTTTGCTACTGTATTAGTTAGCTCCTATTCTGATGCATAGCCTGTTTTTGATAAACTGCTACTATGCCTGCAATCATATCAACTGCTTAGTATAGGTTGATCAATGAATTCCCAGTGACCCCTTTAGTCCCAGTCGCCCCTGCTTCTTCATCGACGACTCGACGACTCGAAGACCCGGAGACTCGGTCAACCGACCGACGAGCCAGCCCCCTCACATCACCGCACACCCTTTAAGTATGGCACTGCAGAGCTATTACCGAGTGCCGAGGGTGATACCTCACTTAGCACTCCCGGTGTTAATTCTGTAGCGTAGCTAATCGGTCGTGGGTATCGAGGGTGATTCCTCCTTCCCATTTATCGACATCGACTCTTGTCATACACATACCTCGAGTGGGATCCATCGAGGGTGATTCCTCGGATATCCACTTGGTGTATAAACACACAGTTACTTCAACTTGACATTGTTTACATGTGAAAGACGGGACTGGAGGGACAGGCGGTACCACCCTGGTTGAGGTGGACCTGAGTTCCCGACAGTCTTGAGACGGGTCGGCCCCAAGGGTACCCGTGTGTGAGATGTGGTGGGATGCGCCGGTAAGGCATCCAAAGGGTTATGTTGAGGCGTGGACGGGCAGTAGAGGCCCTTGCCACACATCCTCGAGTCGGGGTGACGGGACCGCACTTTATGGGTCGCGCTTGCCCCGCATTAATAAAATGCTAATGGGTTGGGTATTTGATCTGAGTTGGGTCGTTGGCCTTTTTACGCACCAAACCATCGCGTGGGAGAAGTTATGGGTACTCAGCGTCGTTGTATCAGCCGAAGCTCTTCGGACGTCAGCAATGGAGCGGCGCGCGCCGGATTGGACTGGACGGTGCAGCTCTTGGACTGGAGTGTACTAGGTCTGCTTCCGGCCGCCCACGCATTGTGCAGGAGCGCAGAGGGCAAGTGGGCCCACGCCCCCTTTGTGCTTAGGATTTAGACCGGCGGGCTAGCCTCTTCGTTGAACCTAGGTGGGGCGACGACGTGCTGCTATCCCGAGGCCGGGCATGACCCAGGAAAGTGTGTCCGGCCGGAGGTGATCAGGCGTGTTGGAAATGCGGTGCACCCCTGCAGGGATGAATAATCTATTCGAATAGTTGTGTCCACGGTAACAGGACGACTTGGAGTTGTGCCTTGACCTTATACAACTATAATTGTGATTTAATTTGAAATGAATGTGGCTCCGAGATTGCTTCCTCGCAGGGAGTCGAGGAAGAATCTCTGGGCATGGATACTTAATAAAATTGCTACAATAATATGACTATATATGAGATACCGGTCTACTCTCTTCTATTGCTGCAAGATGTTGAAGATGCTAGTCTTCGATAGGACTAGGCCTTCCCCTACTCTTGTTTTCTGCAGTCAGTCCAGATATAATCCCCCCACGCCTTGATAATGATGCATACCTAGCATAGTTCTGATGTCAGTCTTGCGAGTACTTTGGATGAGTACTCACCGCTGCTTTGCATTCTCTTTCCCCCTCGATACGATTCTGCGTTCAGACGATGGAGCCCAGGAGATGGAATATGCCGGAGACGACTACTACAGCACCGCTGGAGCCTACTACTACGTGGAGAATGCCGACGCTCAAGAGTAGTTAGGAGGCTCCCAGGCAGGAGGCCTTGCCTCTTTCGATCCGCTGCCTATGTTTGTGCTAGCCTTCTTAAGGCAAAACTTGTTTAACTTATGTCTGTACTCAGATATTATTTGCTTCCGCTGACTCGTGCTTGTCGAGCTTTGTATTCGAGCCCTCGAGGCCCCTGACTTGTAATATGAAGCTGTATGACTTTAATTTGTGTCTAGTGTTGTGTTGTGATATCAATCAGTGAGTCTCTAATCTTGGTCGTACGCATTGCGTGTATGTTTAGCGTACGGTCGAGATCGGGGGCGTCACAGTTCTCGATGTCTCACAAGCCTAATTGGGCTTATATGTTCTAATCTTCTCAGGTACATGTCCTGTTGGAGTGCTCACTAGGAAGTTTACTGGTCTAAAATCTACTGTGGTATGCATTTTGGGGCTCTGCAAGTAAGCCATGGTTGGTGTTATATAGCTGAAGTGCCAATTCTGCACCTGATCGAACTAAGCTCGTCTTAATTTCTCCCTTCTAAAATAGCTGGACCAATCAGGATCTTGCGTCATTGCGTGCTTCGCATAGTTAGACCTGTGGTACGAGTATAATGACTCAAAGTACATACCTCACCAAACCTAATAGATAAGTGACTTCACTCATCTATATATGCTTCCTACCGTTTTTGAATAAAAACACATGGGGTATGGATTGGATCAGACATTGCCGCTCGCTCTATACATAGTTATAGCTCCTGATTTTTATTTCAAAAAAAATCAAGGAGGCTCTCCTCCGGCTCTATACATAACTATAGATCTCTATATATTGGTTGCCGCCAATGTATTTTATTATTCATATATCATATATTCTGATGAGAAATCTTATGGTCATGCATATGTTTGCCAAAAGTGTGGGTGTAGGATCACACTAACAAGGAGTCGACGATGTCGACCATTCCTTCGCCTCGTTTTTGCTTCCATATAGAATGTACCTACATATGCGGCTGACACTACACCTGGAGAGCGCCTAAGCACTGCACCAATCGCTTGCATATAATATTTTAAACCTAGCCTTGACACACATTTTTTATTAAAGCCGAGTAAATCGCCTCACAAGTGTGAAGATCTCATTTAAACAAGCCATGATTCATAGTTAGCTGCACATTCGCAAACATTTAGGACCATCTCTTTCCAATTTGCTAAATTGTAACCAATGAGAGCCCTACAAAATTCCACATGTGGGTTTTCTACTTCGATAATTATACCCCAACATTTTTTTACCAAAACAATGATCCGTCTCTATAACGATAATTGGGATACATAATCTAAAGAAGTCTAATCCCGATCCATGTATCCTCGTTTAATCTAATTGATTCCCCATTCCCCATACTAAATGATCCATATTGAACAAAATTATTTGTAACATTCACAAGACCCTTCCAAAAGTTGTAGTTCATTGGTTTGGCTTTAATCAATGTGAGTGATTTTTGCACTGATATACTTATTATGTAAGAGAGATTGTCACACTCATAGGGCATATATTATTAACTTCTAGACCATGGACCGCGAGGCCACTGAAAGGATCGATATGGTTGACTAGAGGGGGGGGGGGGTGAATAGGCAACTACCAATTTTTAGCTTTTCTTAACAAATTAGGGTTAGCAACAAAATAGGTTGTCTAGATGTGCAACTAGGTGAGCAACCTATATGATGCTAACAAACACAACTCAAGTAAGTAAAGGATACAATACAAGTGAATCAAGCACAATGTAAAGGTAAGAGATAACCCCAAGTGGAGTCGGTGAAGACGAGGATGTGTTACCGAAGTTCCTTCCCTTTGAGAGGAAGTACGTCTCCGTTGGAGCGGTGTGGAGGCACAATGCTCCCCAAGAAGCCACTAAGGCCACCGTATTCTCCTCACCCCCTCACACAATGCGAGGTGCCGTGATTCCACTAGTGGTGCCCTTGAAGGCGGCAACCGAACCTTTACAAACAAGGTTGGGGCAATCTCCACAACTTAATTGGAGGCTCCCAACACAACCACGGAGCTTCACCACAATGGAATGTGTCTCCGAGGTGACCTCAACCGTCTAGGGTGCTCAAACACCCAAGAGTAACAAGATCCGCAAGGGATTAGTGGGGGGAATCAAATATCTCTTGGTGGAAGTGTAGATCGGGGCCCTCTCCTCCAAACCCTAGCAAATCAACAAGGTCTATTGGCTAGGGAGAGAGATCGGGCACTTTTGAGCTTTGGGGCAACAATGGAGCAAAGAGAGGAAAGAGGTAAGTCTACTTGGAGAAGAAGAGCCCCTATTTATAGGAGGGGAAAATCCAACCGTTATCTGCCCACAGCCCGCACACAAGCGGTACTACCGCTCTGAGGAGCGGTACTACCGCTTGGGCGGTAGTTCCCGTCTGTCCAACGCGAGCAACAGAGAACTGGAGCGGTAGAACCGCACCAAGCGGTACTATCGCTCAACTCAGCGGTACTACCGCTTAAGATATCGCAGGACAGAGGAAACAGAGGTAGTGGGGTAGTACTGGAACGGCAGTACCGCAACAAGCGGTACTACCGCTCTACTACCGGCCCACTACCGCTTAAGAGAAATGGGCAACCGAACCGAGCACACCACCTCACACAAGGGCGGTAGTGGCAACGGTAGTAGGGGCCGGTAGTACCGCACCAAGCGGTACTACCGCTCGACTACCGCTCTACTACCGCTTAGCGGAAAACAGCACCAGAGAGGGGTTTCTCCAAGCGGTAGTGCTGCGGTAGACCACAGCGGCAGTACCGCTCTAAGCGGTACTACCGTGGTACCGAGCGGTACTACCGCTTGGGTGCATTCAAATTGCCCAAAGATAACAGAGGGATGCTCCATGTTGCGGGAAGGTTATGTGGGTGCAAATGGGTTGTGTACGTGTTGATTCCACCCATACCTTCCAAAGCAGACCCCCTCTTAATAGTACGGGTTTCCTACGACTCAAATCCACCAAAAAGAAATCGTCGGAAGAACACCGTCTTCACTCTTTACCATCGAGGGGAACAAACCGTCTCGTGCCACCTAATAAAATCTGAAATGCTCAAAGCACACGGTTAGTCTGCAGACGCATTGTCATCAATCACCAAAACCATTAGAGAGAAATATGCCCTAACAGCCACCCTAGTACATAAGATTTCCCTGCATGATAAGTGGTAATTTCTCTTATGTTGATCTGTCTGCCAGAAGAATTGTGTGCGATAATAATCTAGCTTCCTCTCGTCCCCCTTGGAGATCTCCAACAAGAACATAAAAATATTGACATAATACTCATAACCGAGTTAATTAAGACCAGTCACCATAATATGAAATAGTTTTTGTTCGCCGACTGCTAATATACTTCTCATAGTGCTGAGACGGACGGAGGTCATGGGATGACATATTGAGGGGGTGGAGAGCAAGGCCGGGGGTGAAGGAGGAGGTTCGGGTGTTGATGTTAGAGCGGCGGCTAACAAGTTTGGGTGAAACTTTGACACTGAAGTGGTGCATGATGTCTTGCAAGTGCACATGGCTAGTTGTTGCTCCTTTTGAAGTAAGAGTATCAATCCCACAAAGAGCTAAGGAAGGGTCGTTGCCTCTTGTAGAGGTTTGTTTTGTTGTGCCTAGAAGTTATTTCTTGATTCCAAGCGAGAATGGTTGTGATAGTGAAATGTTGCAGGAGTGTTTGTGAGCGAAAGAACTAGAGTGCACAATTATCGTAATAAAATAAGAAGAGTGAGTGTATTAAGGAAATTGCAACAAGGATGAACATGTTCTCTATGCTTACAGATTCTCCACTAGTGTATAATGATAGTGAATGTTAAATATTCATCATTGTGGTATATGATTATGTCAGAGCGGAGCCAATAACAAGGGTCTCCCATGGATGTAGAATAAAGCATATGATTCACCGTTATTCATTTACCAAAGGTCCGCTAAGGAGAGAGGAAGCTTATGTCACCGTTGTACTCTAACCCCGCTATGCGATGACACTAATATACTTTAGGACCTCATAGGAAAAATATTGTGTACTCAAAGTTTGCACAACATTATAAAGAAGATCATCATGACCATATCACATAGATCTATTGCATTCAAGTCATATAACACTTTCTCGAAAATATAACAAGTATTTTCCTCCATATCCCTGCGAACTAGGGAATTTACTTATACATTGGAGCACGAGACATAAATGAGATGTCCATATGAATTGCGTCTAAAAGTAGTCTGCATACGAATCCACAACGAGTTCATAGATTACAACAAGATGGATGGGAGAGTCGATGGACATTGCGTGAACAAAAATGGAGGTCAAGGATCTTGATGGCATGGCCTCCTCGCTCAAGTTATTGGTGTGGTTGATGCCCTCTTGTCAATTCCCCCTCTGGATCACTCCCGGAGGCAAGGTTTCCGTTACTACTTTGTGTAGCCTCTCCATTCGTCAGATCGATGAAGTGCTGCTGACGGTGCACGATACGATCGGTCGTTGCGGCGGTTGTCTTGCCTTTTGGAAAGTCATAGTGTGCGCAAGGCTTTCCCTTAGATTTATTACGATACATCGTACTACCCATTATGATGGGTAGTATTTTGGTTGATCGAATGGCCATTATAGATCATCAAAATTTTGCTCTAGGACATATTGGTAATTTCCGATTGGAGATATATTTATTCTTTGTTAGTTCTAATAACAATTAATGATCTAATTAATTAAATTAACCCATCCGACCCGGCGCGGAGGCAATAAAGGAAAACACCGGAGACGATACGTGCCCGTGGCCATCAACAAGCGTCTCGTCTCTCGTAGGTGCGTTACAAGAGAAAGCAGCGACCTGATTGTTGCGTACTTGCGTACGTGTGTGACGTCCTTGTGTATTTGGCTGGCGGCGAGCCTACTAGCGTAGCTTTTCTAGTAGGTCGTTGTGTACGTGTGGTACATGCCAACTTGGAGCACGAACCAAGACCGTCAGCTTCGTTTCATCGTTTTCGTCATGCGTCGTCTGCCGAAAAGTACTGGACGGCATGGAATGCGCCATTGCGGGGAAGGAGCCTGCCTGCATGATTGATAAACATTAGAGTACCCAAAATGCCCCTAATTAATCAAACATACTACCAAAAATTTGTTGTAATATTGGCTCATTTTGGCCCTCCAAGCCATAGAAATGAACGACCCAAATTGATTATCCCTTCTATGCATGGGTCCCTCTCTTTATATGGAAGGGTCCTGGCACGTCCAATCTTCAAATTTCCCAACAAATACAGACGATTTCCAATAAATAGTCTGATACTCTTGATTCTGGTGATTCCAGTGAAATTGAGCAAAACAAACAGGCAAGTAACCATGATAAAAATACAGAAAATACTATCTCTATTGTGCAAAAATATATATATTTCGAATACGCACGAGCGTACATATCATATATTATAGAGAAAGGGGGATAAGAACCCCAACACCCAAACAGGTTTTACATGTCATGCCTACACCTAGGATCATGCCAACTCCACCTCAAGGAAACGTAGATGAATTACTCGCCAGTCTCCCACTGGATGACACGGCAAAGAAATCGTCTAACATCCCACTCACTAAACCTCTTGCACTCTAAACCCTACTCTCACTCGAAATACGACGGAGGACTTGCTACGGGCCCTCACGTTGTGCAAAAATATTAACAAAATATGGTGCAAAATGCACTCATCAATGCGTGATGATTAGGGTCGGGGAAAGGCCTTCACATTGTTGCCTCTCTCATGGTATAAACATCTACTTTAAAGTTCAAGTTTGACTGGTCTAATATTTTTTGTGTACTAGATACGTTGGATACTTATAGGACTCGATAGGCGCGATTGACGATACTTATAGGGGCCGTACTAGGCAGCCCCAACCCCTACTAATGTTATGTTATGCTCCAAATTCCAATATAAAGAGAAAGGCCAACTTCTGACGAGCGAGCGGAGCGAGGCCCGTTGCCGGTACGGATCAGGGTTGACCTAGGACACCTGTGTTATATATACCTCTTGTAAGCCGCCGCACGGGATAAGTCGATCAGTTGTAAATCCCCGGCGTTTGTAACTTCTCCCGATCATAGTGAAGTTTGGCTGGCTGGCGCCCGTGGTTTTTTCCCCTTCGTGTTGGAGGGGTTTTCCACGTTAAAATCTTGTGTCCCTTTGCTTGATTTCGTTCTTCATCGTATCGATTGCGTGTCGTATCTCTAACAACTAAACTGAACCGAGTTGTTCAAGCAAAAAATTATGACAGTGGTGGGTCCAACCAGCGACGAAAAAAGAAGCAAAATGTAACTTGCAATTCTCCACAACGCTCTATTTATTGCATCATAGAGAGAGTTGCAATTCTCCACAATGCTCTCCAGGTTCCGTGTCAAAGGTAATCCATCCACAACTTCATTGGCGATCCTATTAATTTTTGCAACTTTGAAACCCGGGAACTGCTTCAATAGTAGATTGTACCCTTGGCAATTCCTGCTAGCCGGTAGTTTGGCAAGGTTGGGTGTGCCAGGATCGAACAACAGCAGAAAAAAGAATAGGGCTAGGTTGGTTTGGCAAGCTCGTTCATTTTTCTTTCCTACTGGGATGGACCGTCCATATCCCAGGTTTTTGCACCAAGGTAGCTTCGCTACTGCTGCTAGCGCAGGCTTCGAGTTCTCGCATGTCTACATCCTTCACTATCTATCCTTTCACTAAAGAAAACACAGTGAATATTAAACCAAAAGTGTCCACATTGCCCAAATTAAAAATATGTTGTCACAAGGCCATTGTAAATGAAATGAAATCATCTCAAATAAGAATTCATGCCATGTAAGTGTAGCTGTTGTTCGAACACCGTCAGACCTAAGTGCAAGAGGAGAAGAAGAGAAGAGAAGGAAATAATTAAGCATATAGGTTACAAGAAAGGACATAATTAAGCATATTTGTTAGTAGCTTTATTCACATTACATTTCTGATTTATCATGTTTTTTTGTTCAAAGTTGCACCTGTTACAACTTACAAGGCATGTGCTGCAAGACATTCTCTTTCTTTCTAAGAAAGATATATTCTATGTTAATATCTACATAGACGATATCTGGAGGAGACATGTCGAATCCTTTGTACAAAAAGGGAGCGTTGGAGTTAAAGTCAATGATGACATTGTCCATTTTTTCCAAACACTCAAAGGTCTCAGGCAGGGAGACCCAATGTCACCCATCCTATTTAATGTAGTTGCGGATATGTTGGCAATTCTAATAGGAAGGGCTAAACAGGAAGGCCAGGTAGGTGGACTTGTACCACATCTGGTGGATGGTGGGGTGTCTATCCTACAATATGCAGATGATACCATTTTGTTTATGGAACATGATATAGCAAAAGCAAGAAACATGAAGCTCATACTCTGCCTATTCGAGCAATTGTCAGGTTTGAAAATTAATTTTCACAAGAGTGAGCTGTTTTGCTTTGGGAGAGCCAAAGATGAACAAGACGCTTATAAACAATTGTTCGGATGTGAACTGGGGAGCCTACCGTTCAGTTATCTAGGCATACCCATTCATCATCGGAAGCTTTCCAATAAAGAGTGGAAATGCATTGAGGATCGCTTTGAGAAAAAGCTAAGCTGCTGGAAGGGTAAGCTGCTGTCATATGGAGGACGACTAATTCTGATTAACTCGGTTCTCACGAGTATGCCTATGTTCCTTCTGTCCTTCTTTGAGGTACCGGTAGGGGTACGCAAAAGGTTGGATTTCTATCGATCCCGATTCTTTTGGCAGAGTGATGAAGATAAGAAGAAATATAGACTTGCTAGATGGGATATTATTTGTAGGCCCAAGGACCAAGGAGGTCTGGGGATTGAGAATTTAGAGGTAAAGAACAGATGTCTGCTTAGCAAGTGGTTGTTCAGACTATCTGTAGAGACAGAAGGTATGTGGGTACAAATTCTGCGTATAATAAGTACCTACAATCTAAAACCTTAGCCCAGGTAAATGTCATACCCAATGATTCACCATTCTGGAAAGGGTTGATGAGAGTGAGGGCAGCATTTTTCCATAGAACTAAATTTATCATTGGAAATGGTGAGGGAACGAGATTCTGGGAGGATACGTGGTTGGGGGAGACGCCTTTGGCCATTCAATATCCAGCTCTCTATAATATTGTGCAACGTAAGGACGCGTACGTGGCCACAATTTTACAGTCAAATCCTCTAAATATTCAATTTCGACGAGCATTGATAGGCCATCGCTGGGAGGCCTGGATACATCTAGTGAGGAGACTCATGGATGTCCAGTTGTCAGACGAATCTGATAGGCTTCAGTGGAAGCTTACGACGAATGGTATTTTTACAGTGAAATCGATGTATTTGAATCTTATTGATACAACGATCATCCCCAAATCGATTCATATTTGGAAAGTCAAAGTACCCTTAAGAATCAAAGTCTTCATGTGGTTTGTGCACAAGAAGGTGATTCTCACTAAGGATAATCTGGCTAAACGTAATTGGGGGGGGGGAATACAAGATGTTGCTTCTGTGATAACGAGGAAAACATTAAACACCTCTTTCTCCAGTGTCCTCTTGCGAGAATTCTATGGCAGACGGTTCGTATAGCCTTTAATATTATGCCTCCAGATAGCATTGACACGTTGTTTGGAACGTGGCTGGATGGAGTTGACACGATTAATGCCAGACACATTCGTATAGGAGTATGTGCACTTCTTTGGGCTATATGGAACTGTAGGAATGACGTGGTTTTTAACAGACAAACGCATATAATTTTTTTGCAGGTATTGCACAGAGCATCGGCGTTGATCCGTACATGGTCATTACTCACTCCTGTGGAAACCAGGGAGCCTTTGGTTACTGGTTCTACCCGGTGGGAGATGGTAGCGCGGGATATCTACAACCGGTTTGGATGGCAGTCCAGTAATAGGATAGATGGTTAGGCATCTAGGCCTATTTTAGCCGGTTGTGGCACTTTTTGCTTCACTTTGTTCATTTACTTTGTTCATTCGGAGACTATGTGGAACCGCGGATTATTTATTTCTTTTCATTAATAAAGGGGCTGTATGCATCGTGCTGATGCAGAGGCCGGAGGTATTCCTCCTTTTCTAAAAAAAATGTTAATATCTACATTGGTAAGTTGTACTGCTTTTTCTGAAAGGAAATTTAAACTGGTTCTTTATAAATTGTTGGCCTTGTGAGTGGCCACAAAAGCCAGATTTGTATTAGTACTCGTAAAGTGCCAAGTTGGGGTAGCAATGAACTGCAAGCGGACTAAAGGTAGTAAGTGATGCACTATTTTACCACTGGCCGTAAATGATTCTCCCCTTTGCACCATTTCTTCACTGCTATCTGAAATATGTGTATCCACATTGTTAGACTATATGGAGTACCGTGAAGTAGGCGTATTCATTTACTTGCTTTGCTCGCATGGTTTCAGTGCAGTATAGAGCAATGCGATAGATGCCTAGTTGCCTACATATACACACTTCAGACACTACAACCTTGCTCAATTTAAGATCTAGATAGTGAGACGGGAAGAGGAAGAGAGAATCTCTAAGATCTAGATAGTGAGACGGGAAGAGGAAGAGAGAATCTCTAAGAGCAGTGGGAATAGGATCATCGAGGAAAGCCTAGAGCTCAATTTCTCCTCTTGTGTCAGAGCCGAGGTAGAGATTTACTTTGTGTTTTCCTGATGCCTCCTATTCCTATCGATCTTAGGTACTCTGTCCTCTTCCTCTGGCTTGCCGAATATTTGACCGGAGAATATAGAAAGTACAAACACATAGGATGGTTTCAGATGATAAAGGGGTGAAAATGAGCCGGGACGAGGAACAAAAAGGTCCTGAGAGCGGTGGTCATAGTCTCATGAAAACATGGTGGAAAGCCAAAACACTTCTTGCCTCCATAAACAGGGGCTGAGATTTGTTTTGCATATTTTCCAGATGCTTTTCATGTTTATCATATGCTCCTTCCTCTTGCTTTGGAGTTGCACAACGTTAGTTTTAAAGACAACAAAAATATATCCAATCATATGTTTAGATAAATATGGCTACGTTCGTGAGTCAGGAAGATACAAAAAATTGAGACAACACTGAGTATGGGAACAAAGGAAAGCATACAAATTTTCTTCTAACATTAGACTGAGATTTTATTTTAATTTTCTATTTTCTCAGTGCCTCATGTGCCTATTGTTTGTTTCCTTCTTAGAAAGCTAGTGTACATAGTAGAGATTGGATGGCCTCTTTGAACGTTGTGGCTAGCACATCTTCTGATGCAAGTGACTAAACTGAGCATTACTAAACAAAAGTGTCCACATCGCCCAAGTGACAAATTTTTTGTCACAAGGCCATTGCACAAGAAAATGAATTCATGTCATGTAATTGAAACTGGTGTTGTTCGAACGCCGTCGGACCTAGGAGCAAGAGGAGCAAAATAAGGGGAAAATGAAATAATTAAACAATTATGTTGGAAGAGAAAGAAATGGTTAAGCATATAGGTTAACTTACTTTATTGCACAAGATATTCCTCATGTATCATGAATATGTCAAAGTATTAAAGCTACTAAGCAAGGCCTCCTCCGGTGCGTTCCCAGTTACGGTGGTCGTTACTTTGTGAGTTGACACGTGTTGGCTTTCTCTCCTTTTTTCCTGATGTGAGGAATTACCGCTGAGGCGCTGAAGCCAACGAAGAGTCTAGAGGTCGCTCTCTATTTGCCCCCCAATCTCTCGCTCCTTCGTTGCTCTTCCCGAGAGAAAGAGGGGTGATGAGAGAGAGGCGGAGAGAAAGGGGAGAAGGCCACTCGCCGCCCCCACAGATCTATCTCTCGCCGTCCTTTTGCTCTGTTCGTTGTCTCCATCCGTCGCCGACGTCCGAGAGAAAGGGCGTTTGCCACGCCCATCGGTCCATCCCTAGCCTCCCGCCCTGCATCCATCCTTCCTCACCCCCATCCGCCGCTAGCCGTCGCCGTCTCTCCCCAAAACTCTTCCTAGGAAAGATGCCCATCGGCAGCGGTGGCGCACCGACGGCAGGGGCCATCGCCCTCTTCCCCGGGTCCTCTTCTGCTTGATGGCCACGCCTGGTAAGCGCACGAAGGCCGCAGCTATAGACCGTCGCCTCAGTACCTCAGATGCGTGCACGACCGTGCTATGGTCGTGGGCGACCATAGCAGCCTCCGCCACTGTGCCTCACATACTTGGTGTGGGCGTATGCGCGTGACAACCACCGACGGGTACATATGATGCTGCTAGCTCGCTATTGTGCTTTCCTTTCAGGCACAGGCGGCGGAGGTTCCGGTGTTTGTGCCGGTGACCATGATGCAAGGTCCTGAGCGTGGTACCCAGTTTTCTCCTCGCTCCTTCGTCGGTTTGCTTGGGCACTTCCTCCAGTGAGAAGTGAGCTGAAATAAAATTCATTCTACCAAGGCCATTTTACATCTTCAGAGATCTCATGGTTGCGAGTTTGTTTCGGACGCTATGTTCATTATTTGTCAGATCAAAGTATCTGGTTTCTTAGACCGGTTGTTGCAAGACCCACACGATGCTTGGGGATATAGAGAATGGAACACGGAGGAACGATGAGAACTGTGGTATGACGCCCCGAGTGTTTGAGCATCTGTTCTTAAGAATCCAGAAGGCAAGCTTTGATGATATGTTGATTCAGATGTCTAATTTTGTGTTGTAGATGGTATACTATCTCTAATGCAAAATTTTCAATTGTTATTTGCAGGATAAGGATTTAAGAAGAGAAGAAAAACTCAGTTTTATTTGCAGATGCTCATTTCTGGAAGAGTATATATAATGAACACATTTTGGACTTGCTCAATCCAAATGCAACAAATTAAAAGGTAATCATTAAAATGTGGTATCTGCATATAGCTATTTGATCGTTACATCTGCTGCGCTGCGGGGCTCCCCTGCTACGGAGCACCACCGTCCAGTCATACGCTTGCTCAAGCCCTGACGCATTGACATGAACCATCTTCTGCAGGCTTACCATGCCGCGGTTGCCGCCGACAGAAGGACATTCGTTCTGGGCTGCTGCTGCTGCTCTCTCCCTCTCTCTCTCTCTCTCTCACACACACACACGCACGCACGCAGATAAATGTTAAGTTGTTGCTTATGCTTTACCTCCCTCTCCCCCTGACCATGTACACTGCAGTGGCCGCGGCTCCCTCCCTCTCATGCTGCATCATCTTCTCTCTCTCTCTCTCTCTCGCTGTTGTGGCTTCTTTTCTTCTATCTCTCAGGAGCTTCTCTCTTTCGTAGCAGAACACAAAATCTTGCAATAGAATTAGTGTATCAACCCCAAATGTGATTTTTATTGTCATGACAATATTCGTCCAATGTCAAGTTTAATGCAGAGAAACCTTGACAATATTGTGCACATATTGTATTCTTGATTTTGCCATTAAATTTGAAATTGCTGTGACAAATTTGAAATTACCATACCTTCAACTTTGCAACCTTAATATGGAAGTCATGAATCAACATTATGCAATTGCAGGTATGAGTCGGAGGTGGTTTATACTTGTGGAAAGAAAACTCTAGAAGTGACATGGAGATTATATAACAAGTATAAAAGGCATTCCAGCATTCAATCTTAACCTGATGAAAAGATGGGATTTAAAATAGTAAAGAGTGACGAAAATGATTGAGGCGTCTGACGAGAGGGCCAAGAAAAATAACGTATAAGATGTGTAGACAGTAAGCCCAGTAGGGATCAATCTCTTTGGCCGTGCAAGCCTTACTGCCTTAGAAACAAGCTTGGTGAGTATTTTGTCATAGAGAGTCTACTTCCAATTCTGTACATGTTGTTACATCTCTGATAGCCATGTTCTCTATGAAATGAAATCGATTTTTATTGTTGCTTACAAACTTTGCCTGGTTTTGTTAGGAACATCACGGTTTTCATCGGCAATATATTCAGTACAACATACATGCATGGATGCAAATATACTTACATATTCCCTGGACAAGATGCTTAGAGTTTTATCAGTTTTGCACTTTTGCTTGATGCTTCCACAAAAGCAGGTGCAGGTATCTTCTGTTCACATGCTTTGATCTTTAACTTCACCTGATCTTTCTTTGCAGAGATATATATTTTGTTGTGGAAGTTGATATTCCATCAGTTGGCAAGTTAGTGATTTTATTTAGAGGTGATGTTATTTTAGATCCTGACTATTTACTTGACTGTCATACAAGTAATTTCTTGGAAAATCTTGGGTGTCTGCTTAGCTACAGCTAAGAGTCATGTATTCCTTGGAACTCTGTGCTACGACTCCTGCAATTATCTGAACAACCCACGGATAGGCTGTTGTCTGCCTTAACCTGAAGTTACTTCCTGGTATGCTAATCAGTAAAAAGGTAGTAACATAGATTTTTCTATATATGTATTTACTTTCTACGCCTCTCACTGAATATGGTTAGCTGTCAACAATCAGTTTACATGTTCATATGTTAAAACATGGATAGGTATTGGAGCATTGTCTTTTTCTCAGTTGAAGCAATTGGTCATCAGTTCAATGTGTCAGGATTTTCTTTTGAGATATTTTCTAATTATCACCCACTTCTTTGTTAGTTCATTTCCACATTAGTAGGAAATGCAGTCTTAGTAACACGAGTCTTGGTTTTGTTGTGTTATGCTCGGGTGACCGAGGTTTCCCAAAACTTGACCGTTTGAGGGGTCGAGAAGCTCTTCATGCCTGCACAATGATAGGGGTTGTTACACAACATGTTAATTTGCTCTTATTTCTGTATTCCGGTAATTTTCCGACATCCCAGATGATGAATTTTCGTGGTGAAAGTATGTCCAAAAGCTAATAAAGAGATGTAGCTACATATTTTTGTCCCTTTACGATGTCAGTGCTTATATAGTTGTATCACATGATGGCTGCACTTACTCTTTGCTGGCTTTGTCATTCTTTTATGTTAGGAAACAAGTAGCAATTAGTTTAGTCTTCCATTTTCCCGTAAAACTAAGTGTATACCATATCATTGGATGCATGATCCTCCTAAAAGTATTCATCCACATAGTTTAACGATTTGGATAATTTGAAAATTTTATAGTCCTGATAATTATGTCTCCGTCATTGTCTTGCATGGGTTACTACAGGTGTGGCAGCGTCAGGGGCTGCCTTGGGGACATGGGAATATCCTGAAAGTATAATTTATGTTTTTAGTTCCTTTGTTTTTAGAAAGAGAAAAGTAGTTTCCAGAGGGTAACAAGGGTAAATTTAGATGATCATGCATACAGAAGTTACTCATTGAGTTAAACCATGAAACCATCTCCTTTGTTCGGTTTTTAAATATTGATTGCACCTCCTGTTCGACCATAACATACAATCTATATTTTACCTGGTGTTCATTAACTTTTGCATTACTAGCCATGTGAAATATGTGTGAAGCTTATATTTTCCTTTGGAAATGACACAGGTCCCAATATATAAGTCTTTCCTGTCTATGATACCAGTATGATACCTTATAGGATTTTACTAATTGGGGTGGGATGCAGATTATTACTGGATATCACAAAGACGAGCATGTTTGTATTCTGAGGATTGTTCTGGATGTACCAAGTATTAACTGGCCATTTATATTGTGGCGATGCCATTCAATTATGCTTGAACCAAGGTTAGAAGCTCTTGAAAAATTGTTTTTATCGTCTTGGTGTTTTTTTTTTCTCATGAGCAATTATATATGGTGAATTCACGGGAACCGTTAAAAAAAATCTTATGGAGGATGATCATGGAATTCCAATAAAGTTAACGAATAACATTGTATAGAAACAAGTTACCAATTCAGTGCGACTCTTCATTTATCACATAGTCAGTGCACTATCTGTTTTTCTCAGTAAGCAGATATTTGTCCGTTTTTCTAATACTGTACCATTGAATCTCTTCCTTTTTGCAAAGAGAAATCATTTTGATATATTGCAAGTTTTACTGATGGAATCGCAACACTTCAGTTTGACTGATTGTTTATTGAATGACACTTTCATGAAAAAAGAAATTGACACTTACAGGAAAAAGGAAATATCTAACTACCCATCTTCTAATAAACAATTCTATTGCCAGAAAAAAGGGAATGCTATTTGTCATTTCTCGCATGGTGATATTCCTGCCGCGGACAAGGTCCTGTATGATGATTCAGGAAAATGTGAAAAATCCCTTTAAAGACAATGGATTCTTTTCCTAACACCATTTGCCCGTTCTCTATCGTCACAGACTCTGCATAAAGCAATAAATATGTTACTGAAGGCTGAAGTACAACCTGGACTGCTCAAAATTCAGTCATGACCTCCCAATATTGGATCGTTTAGATACGCCGTCACTCAATCAGCTGAGATCAGCATAACAGGTTTGCCATGTAATTTATGCACCCCAGAAGTACTCGGCTACACTCTCGGCTCATTCAGCTCACTGGAGGAACATATCACAATTGCTGACAATGCTCAGAGCTTCTATGAACACACAATATATACATACAAATGATCTGTTTGGAGCACCGAGGTAGACAACATTCCAGGCAATCTCAGGATCAAGAAACTGCAAGTAAAGCTTTGACCATTAATCGAGTATGTTACCTCCTTGGTTCTGTTGTAAACAATCTTTCTCATACCATCGTGTATTATTTCGATAAGCAAAGAAAAGACTAGAGACCACTGTATATTTCACTCTAAAGCTGTGTTTATGCCGCTGAGTTGTATCGTTCATACATCTATGAATGGGTATATGGATCTGTCGTGTCTCAATTATTTGAGCAAATTCACATACCAGGATCAATGTATGTTTTATATCTAGATATCTTGATCATGTACATCAATGTCTCACTGTTATGGCTGGCCCTCTAAATGCTTTGTTGTTGACATCCTCCATCCATGGCCTAATTTTTGGTAACAAATTCAACGACGGCACGCCGCGCCTCTGCCTGCTAGTTTTACATTAAAACTGCACCTGTTACACCTTACAAGGCATGTGCTCCAAGATATGATGAATTGCATCTACTCCTATTCTGAAAGGAACATTTAAACTAGCTAATTGTAAACTGCTGGCCTTGTGAGTGGCCATCGGCCCACCGAGGCAGAATCTATATTAGTCTGAAAGTACCAAGTTTTTTTGGTGGATGAGAGTACCAAGTTGTGTTACAATGATCAGAAACTGGACTAAAAACGAAGGACAAAGGTATTAAGTCGTGCAAGGTATTACCGTTGGCCTTGTGTACTTGTTCCCGTTGCACATTTTCTCCCACGCTATCTAAAAGATTGTGCATCCTCATTGTCTGACTATAATGTCTGATCCAGTCCCATTCACGAGCTGATGGGTGGATTGGGCGATGGCATACAACTCTACTTATTGGGTTCAATCGGCATGGAAACTCTTCTTGAATAGGAAAATGAAAATAGAATCGTCATGAAAAGGATGTTATAATGTGTATAAAATATCCTGGCAATGTACTCTCGTTTTGTGTTTTCCAATGAGAAGAAATAGTTTGACAAGAAAACACCATCATGTATTGTTTCACCTGGCTGAGATCGATCAAGTATTAGCACGGCTGTCAAAGTCTACAGTCCGATCAATCCGTCCGACTTGGACGCCAGCCAGCAATGTCTCCATCGACCGACTAGCTAGGATATGTTATTCATGTTTGTAGGGTGGGTTAATTACTTGCTACTCCCTCGTAGACTAGATGATCGGGGTACTCCCTCCTTGATAGAAATATATAAAGATATACAATGTCTTTTTTTTGCGAATCAAAAACATTTACAATACCGAATTTACACAATATGAAATTTAAATTTATTTCATGATAAATTTAATGATATTAATTTGGTATACCCATGTAGATATTGATAAAAAATTATATGAAATTCGACAAAAAAGAATATGCACTATGTATAATTTGATAAATAGGGATTATTATTTTTCTTATCAATCTTTTTCTTCTAATGTACTTTGGACGTTACTTCTTATGTGCATTTGTAAGTAAATGTTACACACAAAAAGTACAGTGGGAATTTATTTGGCATGACCAACCAATGGTACCATTTTGATCCAACCAACCTAAAGTACACTTTTACATTTGGTTTGGAAACATAGAAGTTTTTGACTGCGACTATGGTTAATTCAGTGTCGTCTATTTTGAAACGGATTAGGGCAGAGACACGAACAATAAGTGCTTATTCGCCAAAAAAAAAGTGATTTTTTGCAAAACAAAAAGGGTAACGGTAAGTGTGATTCCATGTTCTTATTCCACTCTCTTTTAGCTTCTCTGTAAATAGTGTAGCTTTTGAACTCGGTTCATTGTTAATGCCGCGTGTTGCCACACCCATCTATTAGAATGTTCTATATGAAAGAGCTTTGCAATGTTCCGTTAAAAAATGGAGTATGTTTTATCTTGGGACATTCACATTTGTGCCCCTAACTCGAACCCACTACTCAAATTCATCCCTAACCTTTTGATATGCTCAAACCTGCCCCTAATAAGCATTTTAGGTCGCAAGAATGCCCTTCCATCTGGTCAAAGTTTTTTGATCGAAACTTTGAAAATTCATAACAAATTCATATGAACTCAGAAGACTGCAAAATAAGATATCAAAATGTTCAGAAAATCATCACCTATATGCGCATGTCATTTACGTTCATGACAAAAACACTCTTTAAAACTTTTTTAGGGTCATAACATTAAAAAACTATATATGGTGAATGCAAATAAATGCATGTGTAGGTGATGAACGTAAATGTCATGCGCGTATAGGTGATATTTTTGTGAAAATTTGGATATCTTATTTGCATTTTTCTGAGTTCATATGAATTTGTTATGAATTTTCAAAGTTTTGGTCAAACAACTTTGACCAGATGGAATGGCAGTTTTGTTATCTAAAATGCCTTTTAGGGGTAAATTTGAGTACATTAAAAAGTTAGGGGTAAATCTAGAGTGGACACAAATTAAAGGCATAAATGTAAATGTCCCTTTTTATCTTTTAGCACAAAACAAAAGTTCCATCGTGAGTCGTGCATGACCAAGGAAAGAGAGGTTCCTCACGCAACTGCCTCCTCTCAAAAAAACGATTTCCCTGCCTCCTGCCGGTGCCGCAGTCGGTCTGCTGTGCTTCGGTGGCCTTAGGGCTATGGGGACACGGCGGTCCATGTCGGTGCGAGGGCTCCGCTTTTAGATGTTTCTTCGAATTTTGTTAGGGTTTGTGTCCTGCTCAGAAAGGCTAGACGACGGCGGCTCCCTGAAGATGGAATATGGTTCTTCCCGTCTAGCCCCCGTTCCGGTGGTGCGTTTAGAATCATCGGTGGGAGTGGAGGTGTGTCTCCGGCTTATGTGACTTTGATGGATTAACTCGGATCTGGTTGTCATTCGCCTTCGTTCGTGTGTCGTTAGGCCACATCATTTCGATCTACGCTACTCTTCATCGATAACGGTTGCTATTCTGGTGCGCTGGTCCTATGGGGCCTTAGCATGACGACTTTCCGACTATCTGTTGCGAAAAGTTTTACCCGACTCCGACGTGGGATGGGCAATGACGGTGGCGCGTCTTTGACTCGCTTCAGTTCTTATAGTCGCCGCTAGATAATATACAAATCTGGATGTAATTTTTATTATCTCTGGTGTCCGTTGTACTGTCATGATTGAAGATGAATAGATGGAAAGTTTTCCCGTAAAATATAAAATAAAATAGAATTTTCATCATTATAGTTGGGCTGGTACGTGCCTTTCTATTTTGCACTGCAGATGCCCTCAGCTTAATCCTTATTTATCCCCTCGTTTGTTCACATGTCCGGGAGGTGGGGGTCCTATTTGGCGCGCGGGTCACTGGTTAGCAACCGCGCGCACCCCCGCTTCCATGCTGCATATGTTTGGGTCGAACCAACATAGCTCGTTTCCGGTTTTGGAAACATTCTAGAACCTTCCCAAACCGTTTTTTTTTCTTTTTCTTGTTTTTTCATTCGTGTTTTTTTTCTCCTTTTTCATTTTTGATTTTCTATTCTTTTTTCGTTTTTTCTTTTCCATTTCCCCTTTTCATTTTTTATGAACAATTTTCGAATTTGTGAATAGTTTTTCCAATAGTGAAATGTTCTAGAATTCATGAATATGTTTCAAACTCATGAAAATTTGTTTGAAATATCAAACATTTTGAAAATTCAGGAATAATGTTTTCCAAATTACTAAATATTTTTCTAAAATTTCGAACCTTTTTTGAAATTCATGAACCTTTTTTGAATTGACTGACATTTTCTTAAAATATGGAAACAATTTCGGAAATTTTTGAATATTTTGTATTTTGTGAACACGTTAAAAATATCATGAACATTTTTTATTCAAAATTTGTTTCTCAAATTCACGTACATTTCCTGAACATGCGAACAAATTTAAATTTTCTCTGCCATTTCTTGTTATGAAATTGTGAACATTTTTTGAATACATGAGCATTTTTATAAATTCTTGAGCATTTTTGAAATCCACGAATATGTTTTAATTCGTGAACATTGTTTTGAAACTCATGAGCAATTTAAATATATGAACATTTGTTTATAAATCATGAACATATTTGGAATCCATGTAAATTTTATGATTTCTTGAACAATTATTTCGAAAATCAATTTTTTTGGATACTGGAACTTTGTAATCCTGAATAATTTTAAAGAAGAATAAAACAAAAACCGAAAATGAAAAATAAAAATGAAAAAGGGAAAAAAGACAGGGCGTGTCCTGCCCTGTAAATGGGCCGACCCGAAGTGGCGCGCCAGAGGAAGGAAGGGTGCGCACACAATGGTAAA
The DNA here is from genome assembly GCA_039707655.1 of Elymus sibiricus. Lineage (NCBI taxonomy): Eukaryota > Viridiplantae > Streptophyta > Magnoliopsida > Poales > Poaceae > Elymus > Elymus sibiricus. The sequence goes on from CM077663.1 coordinate 280,155,922, forward strand.
TGGGGATTTCTCTAAATGTAATTTTATTTCCGAAGGTCGCTCCTCAAACTGGGAAGCTCATAATTTAGCGAAATTTTCTAGTTATTTAGAAATTGGTAACCACTATGGCTAGGCAATCTTCATGATCCTCTAATTATCCCTGTAAACTTTGACACTATTCAATAATGCGTGGGTTTACGACAAAAAAAAAAAGGAGCTTCCGCACGCGAGCAGCCGTGTCTCGCTGGCAGCGAGCACAAACACGTCCTGCCTCAAGGACGCCGTAAATGAGCTTGTCTATGATAACGTACGGACACACACAGCAGTTTTTTTCTTCTTCTTTTTGTTTATATTTTTGAAACTATTTCTATTGGCGGGTGAATTTTTTGTAAATATTATAAATACATATATTCCGAAAGACTTAATGTACTTAATTTTTAAAATTCCCCACAAATTTAGAAAATGTAACACAGCATAAATTCTTTGTTAGTGTAATTTTGAAGAATTGTTGATAGCATTAAAAATGTTTGGGATATGTAGAAAATGTTCACACGTTTATAAAAAAATACTCCTTCTTATTCAAATTAACTGCTGCTAACTTGGTACAACTTTAGTAAAAAGTTGTACTAAGTTAGCGACAATTACTATGGATAGGAGGGAGTTCATAACATGTTTTACAAGAAACAAAATGTCCGTTTAATTAAAAAAATGTTTCTTAACATTGAAATAAATGTATGGTACATTTTTAAAAATGTTCTCGCATTTCAAAAATATGTTTATATGATGTATAAATACGTTTCCATAGTTTAAGAAAATCCTCAGTGCCATCCAAAAGAAATGTTTCAACTATATTTGAAATATTTTTGACATTTATTTGATATATGTTTGAAAATATATATTTGACAAAAATGTGATGCATGTACTTGAAAAGTGTTAAACATGTATAAAAAATACATACGATATGTATGAAAACTTAGACATCAAAACATATTGAAAAATGTTAATCATATATCTCAAATATGTTAAAGCTGTATAAAAATGTTGTCGATGCATAAGAAAAATGTACAACATGTATGGAAAAGTAGACAAGTGTTGCAAAAAGAAAAAGGGAATAAGGATGAAAAATAATAAAATCGATGAAAGAAACAAAAGAAACCAAAGAAATCCAAGGAAAAAAGGGAAAAAGGAAAAAAAAAGAAAACTGATGAAACTGTGAAACCCAAAATAAAAACGCCTCAAACAAATACACCGCAGAGGCGGCAACAGTACTAGGCCGGCCCACTAGCGTCGCGCAAGAGGCGAGCCGGAGCTAGTCTCTTACAGTAAGCGAGGCATAGCTCCCGCGCACGTGTCCACAGTTTACCCGTTTTCGGTTGCATGTGGAGAGCGACCGCTATAGTCTGCTTTCAATTGCCTTTCAACCATCCTTCCGTGGCGCCTTGGTACCTTGTCTTGGTGTGCCATGGGTGTGCTAGCGCCGGAGTAGCTCATCTTCGTGCAGCGGGTCTGGCGCGGAATAGAAGTCAGGGTGAGCCTCTGGTTGTTTTAACTCTCGTGGGAAAGCCTCTCTTTCTGCTTTGTTTGTTTCTGTTACTTTTGTGTTCATGTCCTGACATCTGTATCTCTTGTGTTGTGTTTGTTGATTAAGGTTCCTTTAATAGAAGAAGAAAAATCCGATCTCAGTGATAGAATTATGTGTACTTCATTATAATTATAGTGGCATGAGATTTGGGAGGTGCCATATGTTAAGAACCACGTTGTTGGGCATTAAAAAGTTTTTTTGGGGTAGGTTGGGGATTAAACCTGTTTTTGGACAGATTGGGGATTTTTTTTTGGGAAGGCTCCTTCAAGTCTGAAGGCTTACGTTGGACGGCAACCGCTCGAGCTACTTCAGATGTTAACTAATTTGTATTTAATAGTTCCACTTAGTTCTAAATTCATTGCCCCTTCAATTTCTACATAATGGAATTAACTACATATTCATTAGTACTTTATTTCCTATATATATGTAATATTATTTTTGTCTTGCGTGTTGTCATTCGACATTCTACATCAAAGTTGTTGTACTCCGTGTCTCAGTGGTTACATTTTCCATCAAAACGTGTTGTATTGAACCGTCTCTAGACATAGGTATTATACATTATAAATTCGCTCTAAGCAGTTTCCCTTGAGTTCTTCAACTACATTAAGGATCTCTACTTAGTCTAGTTCGGATGGTACCTATTTTGTATATGTATTCTCCATTTGCATTGCAATTTGTAGCAAGAAACACAAATAACCGGTTGCGTTAGATTTCATTTCAGAAATTATATATAGGTGTGATATATGGTTACTGTTTAGTTGTTTGTGGATTCTAATCAGTTTTACATATTGTCTTTTGTAGGTGTGATTTCTTTGTAGAAAGTTATCATGAACGGTAGGAGTTGCAAGAGGTAATCTATTGTAATATGTTTTAATTTTTTAGGTCTATTTGAGTTATTATATTGGAGATTATATAAAGTAACTCAATATCTTATGTTTGTGCTTGATCGTCTAGATAATCTGACATTTATTCACATTCCTCACAAGATTATGTTAGATGAAGTTAGAGCAACTCTAACACACCCCTTATATCGCGGACCCGTATCGGGCGTTTACAGTTCGCGAAAAACGCTTTTTACAGGCTGGCGAGGGCCGCGGCAGAACAGAACCCGCATCGCGGAACTGTAAAACAAAATATTATGCGAATATTCCGTTTTACAGTTCCGCGATGCGAGTTCTGTTCTGCCGCGGGCCTCGCCAACCCGTAAAAAGCGTGGTATTTGCTGAATTTGACTAAAAAACATAAGATCAAATATCCAAATCATAATACAACAATCATTCGGATTACAATAATTATTCAAATCACCAATTGAAACTAGAAAGTCTAGCAAATACTTCTCGCAAGGGCTCAAATCCATCTACAAAAAATGGCACACCCGAGCTCGCATGAACGGATTTTCTTCGCCAAATTGACCGCTACATCGAACTAGATGAGGGCACGAAAGGACTCACCGGCGGCGGCCCGGGGGCGGCCGCAAACTTGCGAATCCGAGGCGGAGGCGGGCCGGGGCTGGCGGTGGCTCGGCAACGGTTTATCTGGGTTGGCGGGCACCCGGGGGCGGCGCAGCTCGGCGGATCCAGGGGGCGAGGCGGCGCGGTGAAGCGGGGTCTGGAGCGGTCCGGCGGCGTGATTCCGGTGGCGGGTATGGCCGAAATCGCAGGCGGCGGGCGGGCGGGCGGCGGCGGTGCCGGGTGGCTGCGGGATGGGGAGGGGAACAAGCGCGGGCTGAAATGTCCCCCCCCCCCCCCCGCCAACCGCTTTCACGAGATACATGGCGTCGACGGTGCGGGAAGGAAAAGTGTGTATTCGCGGGTCGGAGAGGCACTTTTACCGCGTCCCTTAAAAAAATTTAAGGCTCAGCCGCGTTTACGGGTCTGTTCGGGACACTTTTTCGGCGCGAAACTGTAAAATAACGGTTATTTTGCGGGTCAGGGAGATATAAGGGGTCTGCTAGAGTTGCTCTTATAGAAAACTTGGTGGAAGAACACTAAGTAGAAATGATTTTTGCACGGAAGAAGATATCAATGCAATGTAAGGACTGTTATTAGGAAAAATGAAGAAAATACATCTTATAGATTAGAGCAATCTTTTGGGCATTTAGCAAATAGTATAGCAGATGCAGAGGAGTCGGCAACGATTTCTTTGATGGAGGTGTTGAAGGTGATATACAGATATGATTACCGATGTTAATTTTTGTAAAAGGGCCAGTAGTGAGTTATTGAAAGAACAACTACAAAAATAATTTCTTGTTGTTAAGAACCTAAAGGAGAGTCAATCTACGCGCAAACAAAGGAAGGGAGACAATCTGAAGGAATAAAAAAGCTGAAGAATGGCTGCAGCATGCTGATGGATTATATGGATTTTTTTCCAGAAAGTTGTTAAAGATATGTGTTAGTGCATTTGTTGTGTGACCTGAAGGCAATTGTTGTGCTCCTAAGATTGAATTCATTAGTTCAGCATCTTAGTTGGAAGATTGGATAGTGCAAAAAATATTCGAGAGTAGGACTTATTGGATGGATGCGAAAAATAAGGCTGGGTAATGGATTACATGCACTGCATATTGTGTGGATCTAGAGGAAATGAGTGGACTAAATAAACCTTATTTAGTTATGGGAATTCATTTGTATTTTCTTTTGTGTAAGTGAGAGTTTTAATCGTGGATGTTATCCCTGCAATTACTATGCATTTTTACTTTTTTGTTTGTAACTTAAGTCTTGATGCACATATTTGTAAAGGAAGTGGTCTATCAATTGGGTTACTGATGACCCACAAGTATAGGGGGTCAATCGTAGTCCTTTCGATAAGTAAGAGTGTCGAACCCAACGAGGAGTAGAAGGAAATGACAAGCGGTTTTCAGCAAGGTAATTTTTGCAAACACTGAAATTGTAGGTAATTAGATAGTTTGATAGCAAGATAATTGGTAACGAGCAAGTAACGGTAACGGTAAATAAGGTGCAGCAAGGTAGCCCAATCCTTTTGTGGCAAAGGACAGGCCAGAACAATCTCTAGTAATAGGCAAAGTGTTCTTTAGGGTACGCGGGAATTCCATCTAGTCACTTTTATCATGTTGGTTTGATTCGTGTTCGCTACTTTGATAATTTGATATGTGGGTGGACCGGTGCTTGGTTGTTGTTCTTACTTGAACAACCTCCCACTTATGATTAACCCCCTCGCAAGGATCCGCAACTACGAGAAAAGTATTAAGATAAAATCTAACCATAGCATTAAACGTTTGGATCCAAATCTGCCCCTTACGTAGTAGCGCATAAACTAGGGTTTAAGCTTCTGTCACTCTAGCAACCCATCATCTAATAACTACTCCACAATGCATTCCCTTAGGCCCATGAATGGTGAAGTGTCATGTAGTCGACGTTCACATAACACCACTAAGGGAATCACAACATACATATCATCAAAATATCGAACACATATCAAATTCACATGATTACTTGCAACATGATTTCTCCCGTGAGCTCAAGAACAAAGGTAACTACTCACAAATAATAATCATGCTCAAGATCAGAGAGGTATTCAATAGCATAATGGATCTGAACATATAATCTTCCACCAAATAAACCATATAGTAATCAACTACGCAAGGTAATCAACACTACTAGTCACCCACAGGTACCAATCTGAGGTTCCGGTACAAAGATTGAACACAAGAGATGAACTAGGGTTTGAGAAGAGATGGTGCTGTTGAATATGTTGATGAAGATTGGCCTCCCAAAGATGAGAGGGGTGTTGGTGATGACGATAGCTTCGATTTCCCCCTCCGGGAGGGAAGTTCCCCAGGTGGAATCGCTCCGCTGGAGGGCAAAAGTGCTCCTACCCAAGTTTCTCCTCGAGTCGGCGGCACTTCGTCCAGAAAGTCCTCCTCTTATTTTTTCTAGGTCAAATGTGACTATATACCAGAAGATGGGCTCCGGAGGTGGGCCGAGGTGGCCACGATACACCAGGGCGCGCCCTGGTGGGTTGTGCCCACCTGGCAGGCCCCCTCCGGTAGTTTTCTGCTCCAGTATTTTTTATTGAATACAAAAATAATCTCCGTAAAATTTTAGCTTCATTGGAGTTGTGCAGAATAGGTATCTCTGACGTGCTTTTCTTAGGTCCAGAATTCCAGCTGCCGGTATTCTCCCTCTTTGTGTAAACCTTGCATATTATGAGAGAAAAGGCATTAGAATCGCTCCCCAACTCATTATTATTCAACAAAATAAAGTAAATATCAGTAGGAAATCATGATGCAAAATGGACGTATCAACTCCCCCAAGCTTAGACCTCGCTTGTCCTCAAGCGAAAGCCGATATTGAAAAGCATGTCAACATGGTTTGAGAGAGAGGTGTCGATAAAAACAAAATACGGACATAGAAGCATCATGCTTATTAATATAACAACAACAAACTCTAATATAAAAGTTATTCAACACATTTTTATCATATAGCTTCTTATGAACAAGTAATAATTCATCACAACATAGAAGTATGAAGCATAAACCTTATTGAAAACCAACAAACTATGTTCTCGGTCAACTTTGCAACTACAATTCATCACATTTTCAGGAAGGGCCTCATGTCGGAGCCTTTTGGCAAGTCTACATACTCAACCATCATTTAGTCTTCTATGATTGCTAACACTCACGGCATACCCATGAACAAAAAGTTTCAACCGGACACATAAGAAGATAGGGGCTTATAGTTTCGCCTCCCAACGTATTCACCTCAAGGGTGATGTCAACAATAATAACTCATGCCACCCATATCCAACTGGATATATGCGCCTAGATCTTTCCTCACCACATGATGCTTGCAAAAGGAAAAAGTAAAAAGGAACAGGGGAGAATACTTTGACTCTTGCATAAAAGTAAATACATGAAAGTAAAAGACAGACCCTTCGCAGAGGGAAGCAGAGGTTGTCATGCGCTTATTGATTTGTATGCCCAATCTCTTAATGTAAAAGAATGTCACGCTATATTTCCCCCTATGATAGCAACCTTTATTATGCAGTCCGTCGCTTTTATTACTTTGCTATCATAAGTTCGTATAGATCTCAATTTTCTCTTACACTAATTGATCAAAACACTTTTAGAAGCAATTTTTATTGCCTTATTGCACCGATGACAACTTACTTGAAGGATCTTTCTCGATCCATAGGTAGGTATGGTGGACACTCAAAGAATGAATTTGGGTTTGGGTTTTTGGATGCACAAGTAGTATCTCTACTTAGTGCGGAATTTTGGCTAGCAAAGATATTGAGCAAGCACCACATGTTGAAGGATCTATGACAATATAACTTCTATGTGGATATGAACAAACATAAATCATTACGTTGTCTTCCTTGTCCAACGTCAACAATATTGACATATAATATTTGATGGGGATCACAATCATAAAAGATGTCCAAGATGTTATATTTGCATGTGAATCTTCTCTTCCCTTATTAATTCTTTCATGAATTGCATCATTGACCAGTGCTATGTTTGTCAATCTTCAATAAATTTTACTACATACACTTTTCCTTATGTGATGTCATTACTCACCATAAGGTTAGCATATGATTCTTTTCATTTATTTTCCTTTCCTTTATTTTGATTGCAACAAGAAAGTAGAGAGGAAAAAACTCAAACTAAACTTTATTATATAACTCTCACTCGATTACATAGATAGATAGGCTATGAAACTAACACACAAAAATAGATCATGCTAAACTTTTATTCAACTAAAGCAAAGGGAAACTAAAGATCGAACTAAATAGGTAAACGTGAATAAAAGTGGTGGTGATACGATACCGGGGCACCTCCCCAAGCTTGGCTCAAGCCAAGGGGAGTGCCCATACCCGTGTACTCAAGTCTCCTTTGGTGGTGGTGAATAAGAAGGTGGTAGTGATGAAGAAGCCTTCTTCTTCATCTTATATTTAAGCATAAAGTTTTCCTCCCTTAGATCATCGTTCTCCAACTCAAGCTTTAATATCCTTTTACACAATGCCGCCTTGCTCTCCTGCAGAAAACGAGATGGGGTAAATTGGACCTTAGGTTTGTATCTTCTAGGGAGGCTTGATTTCTTAAACTCCACATGCATGTCTCCGGGTTGAGGTAATGGATCATCCTCTTCCTCACAGCTATCATCTTTTGTTTCCTTCATGGTAGCATCTTCTTCCTCCTCCGAGGTCCATAGATAGGGGTAAATTTCCCTAAAGATCTTTGGGTCCGAGACATAGGGATCAACATGGCTCTCCCCCTCAGAATCTTGAGACGACATATTTTCAGATCTGTCTGGGAAACAACCCGAAATAAGAACAGAGGATTTTTCTGCGATGCGGTCGTCAAAATAGTAGGGGGTATATATAGAGAATTTTTATTCTTGGGAAACAAGCATATGGAAGGAAAACGGAGTCGGGAAGGCATCCGAGGTGGGCACAACCCACCAGGGCGCGCCCAGGGGTGCCTGGCGCACCCTGGTGTATCGTGCTCACCTCGATCACCTTCCGGTTTATTTTTTTTATTTCCAAAATTTTCTAATATTCCAAAACTGACAAAAAATATTTTTGCGGATTTTTCGGAGTCCGTTTACTTACCGTATCAAGTACCTGCTAATTTTCAGAATTCTAGAGTGTTCCGGAAGGTTTCTTTGATGTGTTCCTCCGGTGTCATGGTTTGGATAACATTGCTTTCAACATTAATAGGCGTACCTGAGATATAATGCTTAATTCTTTGTCCATTGACCACCTTCGGGTTAGTACCTTCAGCGTTATTAATTTTGATAGCTCCAGAACGATAAACCTCCTCGATAATATATGGTCCTTCCCATTTGGAGAGAAGCTTTCCTGCAAAAAATCTTAAACAAGAGTTGAACAAAAGAACATAGTCTCCTATTTTGAATTCCCGCTTTTGGATTCTTTTGTCATGCCATCTTTTTACTTTTTCTTTGAATAGCTTAGCATTTTCATAGGCTTGGGTTCTCCATTCATCTAGCGAGCTAAAATCAAATATCCTCTTCTCATCGGCAAGTTTGAAATCATAATTAAGTTCTTTGATTGCCCAAAATGCATTGTGTTCTAATTCTAGAGGCAAATGACAAGCTTTCCCACATACCATTTTGTATGGAGACATACCCATAGGATTTTTGTAAGCTGTTCTATAGGCCCAAAGTGCATCATCTAACTTCTTAGACCAATTCTTACGAGACCTATTAACAGTTTTTTGTAATATTAATTTTATTTCTCTATTGCTAAGTTCTACTTGACCACTAGATTGAGGATGATAGGGTGATGCAATTCTGTGGTGAACATCATATTTAGCAAGCATATTACGGAAAGCACCATGGATAAAGTGTGAACCACCATCGGTCATTAAATATCTAGGGACTCCAAACCTCGGGAAGATAACCTCTTTAAGCATTTTAATGGAGGTGTGGTGATCGGCACTACTAGTTGGAATAGCTTCTACCCAGTTAGTGACATAATCAACAGCAACCAAAATATGAGTGTACCCGTTGGAGGAAGGAAAAGGCCCCATATAATCAAAAACCCAAACGTCAAATGGTTCAGCAACAAGTGAATAATTCATAGGCATTTCCTGATGCTTACCGATATTACCAATTCTTTGACATTCATCACAAGACAAGACAAACTTACGAGCATCTTTGAAGAGAGTAGGCCAATAAAAACCAGATTGCAATACCTTATGAGCAGTTTCTATCTCCCGCATGATGTCCTCCATAAGCTTCGGAATGACATTTCCGTAGGATTTGTTCCTGTTCATGCTCAGGTACATGATACGTCTGCAACGTATCTATAATTTTTGATTGTTCCATGCTATTATATTATCTGTTTTGGATGTTTTATATGCATTAATATGCTATTTTATATTATTTTTGGGACTAACCTGTTAATCTAGAGCCCAGTGCCAGTTTCTGTTTTTTTTCCTGTTTTTGAGTTTTACAGAAAAGGAATATCAAACGGAGTCCAAACGGAATAAACATTTACGGTGATCATTTATGGACCAGAAGAAGCCCACAGAGCATTGGAGGTGGGCCAGAAGAGTCACGAGGCAACCACAAGCCTAGGGGGCGCCCCCCTAGGGCGCGCCCCCCTGGCTTGTCGTCGCCTCGTGGCCCCCCTTGACTTGATTCCAACGCCAAGTACCCCTATATATCCAGAAACCTCCAGAAAGAAACCTAGATCGGGAGTTCCGCCGCCGCAAGCCTCTGTAGCCACGAAAAACCAATCGGGAGCCCGTTCCGGCACCCTGCCGGAGGGGGAAACCATCACCGGAGGCCATCTTCATCATCCTGGCGGTCTCCATGACGAGGAGGGAGTAGTTCACCCTCGGGGCTGAGGGTATGTACCAGTAGCTATGTGTTTGATCTCTCTCTCTCTCGTGTTCTTGAGATGACACAATCTTGATGTACCGCGAGCTTTATTAATATAGATGAATCATATGGAGTTTTCCCCTCTCTATCTTCTTGTGATGAATTGAGTTTTCCCTTTGAAGTTTTCTTATCGGATTGAGTCTTTAAAGGATTTGAGAACACTTGATGTATGTCTTGCGATGGGATATCCGTGGTGACAATGGGATGTTCTATTGATCCACTTGATGTATGCTTTGGTGATCAACTTGCGGGTTCCGTGACCTTGGGAATCTATGCATAGGGGTTGGCACACATTTTCGTCTTGACTCTCCGGTAGAAACTTTGGGGCACTCTTTGAAGTTCTTTGTGTTGGATTGAACATGATGAATCTGAAATTGTGTGATGCATATCGTATAATCAAGCCCATGGGTACTCGTGGTGACATTGGAGTATCTAGGTGACATTAGGGTTTTGGTTGATGTGTATCTTAAGGTGTTATTTTAGTACGAACTCTAGGGCTGTTCGTGACACTTATAGGGATAGCTCATACGATTGATCGGAAAAGATAACTTTGAGGTGGTTTCGTACCCTACAATAATTTATTTGTTTGTTCTCCGCTATTTGTGACTTTGGAGTGAACTCTTTGTCGCACGTGAGGGATTTACATATGATTCAACTATGTCAATATTGTTGAGAGAACTTGCACTAGTGAAAGTATGAACTCTAGGCCTTGTTTTCAAGCATTGCAATACCGTTTTTGCTCACTTTTGTTACTTGCTACCTTGCTGTTTTTATATTTTCAGATTACAAAAATCTATATCTACTATCCATATTACACTTGTATCACCATCTCTTCGCCGAACTAGTGCACCTATACAATTTACCATTGTATTGGGTGTTTGGGGACACAAGAGACTTTTTGTTATTTGGTTGCAGGGTTGTTTGAGAGAGACCATCTTCATCCTACGCCTCCCATGGATTGATAAACCTTAGGTCATCCACTTGAGGGAAATTTGCTACTGTCCTACGAAACTCTGCGCTTGGAGGCCCAACACGAGTCTACAAGAAGAAGGTTGGGTAGTAGACATCAAGCTCTTTTCTGGCGCCGTTGCCGGGGAGGTGAGTGCTTGAAGGTATATCTTTAGATCTTGCAATTGAATCTTTTAGTTTCTTGTTTTATCACTAGTTTAGTCTATAAAAGAAAACTATAAAGAAAATAGAATTGAGGTTGCCTCATATACTTCATCTTTATAATGTCTTTCGTGAAAATGATGGAAAGGAAAATTGTGCCAAAGTGTTAGAATAAGAAGTCAATAAAATGTTTGGCACTAAATCTTTGAATGATGAGCATGATTGCAATGTTGTTAGTATAAATTCTTTGAATATCCATAATACTAATGATGATTGCACTAGTCATGATAATGATGTCTCCTATAAGGATGTCAATTTTTGTGGAGTGAATTGGGAGTGCGAATACTCACCGAAGAAAAGGGAAAATAGATTTTGTAAGAGGCATACATATTTAGAAACCAAGCGGTTACTTAAGATGTTAGATATTTGTGCTAAAAAGTTATATCCTCTTCTTCTTCGCATTACTTGTGAACTTTGCAAGGAAAGTGGTCATTTTAATTTCCAATGTGAATTATTTCATGATCGAATTATGTCCAAAAATTGTGATAACCTCATTACCCTTGAGCATTATAATGAACTTAGTATATTTTTGGGTTATGAAGAAATGAAACATAAAACTAACGAGGTTCCAGATTGGGTTCTCATAAAAATGATTGATTTTGATCTAAATGAAATCTATATGTATTGCGCGGTAAATTGCATTGAGAATCCTTATATTGCCAATTATTTAAAGATAAGAAAACAAATAGAAGAGGAAGAGAATACTAATGAAGGGGAAGAGACTTCCCAATATCCTCCTATTTTTTCTTATGATGAATCAGGTGACGAGGGGGAGCTTCCTATTCTACCAATCTCATCAATAAGAAGCTCGGAAAAATGGATTAAACCCAAATATGATGTGGTAAAGAAGAAGAAAAGAAGAAAAGGTAGAGGTAAAAAGGTATCTCTCCCAAATAATGATACCTCTTATAATCTTGAAAAACAAATTGACACCAACTTAGAAAATTGTGATGATAATAATTGTTATACTATGGGTGCTATTCATACTATTAATGATGAGAGTGATTATGTTTATGTTATGCAAAGCCACAAGCTTGGGGATGCTACGTTTAATGAAGGTGATATTTTTAGTCCCCCAAGTTTTGATGTGCAAATCTATTATGATGATAGCATGCCTCCTATTTATGATGATTGCAATAATGATAAAAGTGGATTTGGAGAGGTCATGACTTTATTTAGTAATGATTCCACTATTTCGGAAGAGGTTTCAATTGACTATGATGAGAACAAAGTTGCTACTTATGATGATTATTGTGATGATACTTATGTTATAAAAAGTAGTGATAATTATTGTCATAATTTTGAATATACTTTTACTGAACATTACTCTTTTAATGTGGAAACATTTTTTAGTATTCGAGTTTCATATGATACCCCCGTTATTCTGAATGAGAAGAAATTGCTTATATGGAGAGTAGTAAAATTTCTATGCTTGTGGATCATGAAAAGAATGCTTTATGTGATGGTTATATTGTTGAATTCATTCATTATGCTACTAAAAATTATTATGAGGGAGGAGTATATGCTTGTAGGAATTGCAATAATATCAAGTTTCCTCTATGTGTTGAAAATCTTGAAGTTTTGCTTGTTTTACCTTCCTATGCTAGTTGATTCTTGTTCCCATAAGTTGTTTGCTCACAAAATCCCTATGCATAGGAAGTGGGTTAGGCTTAAATGTGCTAGTCATATGCTTCATGATGCTCTCTTGCATGTTTAAATTCTTATCTTTTATGTGAGCATCATTGAAATCATCATGCCTAGCTAAAAGGCATTAAAGAAAAGCGCTTGTTGGGAGACAACCCAATATTTATCCCTACTGTTTTAGTGTGTTCACATGATTAAGCTACTATAGTAATAATGTTTTATAGCTTTTTTTTCAATAAAGTGCCAAGTAAAGCCTTTGGGATGGCCTACGGTGATAGTTGATTTGATCTTGCTGAAAAACATAAACTTTGACGCCCAGTCCTGGAATTTTTAAAATTTGGCAGAGCATCAAAAGTGTCTGAATTTTTTAAAAAAGATTTATATACAAATTCTCCAGGTTGTCCTAATTTGTCAGAATTTTTAGAGACAGGGAATTATGGTTACACTATAGATCTTCACAGACTGTTCTGTTTTTGACAGATTCTGTTTTTAATGCATAGTTTGCTTGCTTTAGTGTTTCCATAGATTATATTAAGTGATATAAATTGTGGAAATGATAAGTTACAGTAGGCATTGTGTGAGTACAATTATGAATCTTGTCTTGACAGTACCCAAGTGAATGATTTTCTCTTTATTATACTAACCCATGTCACGAAGTTCCGTTAAGTTTTGTGTGATTGAAGTTTTCAAGTTTTGGGTGAGACACCTATATGAGGATAATAAGGAGTGACAAGAATCTAAGCTTGGGGATTCCCAAGGCACCCCCAAGGTAATATCCAAGGAATACTCAAGCGCCTAAGCTTGGGGATGCCCCGGAAGGCATCCCCTCTTTCGTCTTCAACACTATCGGTATATCTTACTTGGGGCTATATTTTTATTCGTCACATAATATGAGTTTTGCTTGGAGCGTCATTTTTTTTCTCTGTTAGGTGTTATTTATAATCTTGTTTTTCAATAAAAAGTTCCATGAATTGCCTTAGGATGCTTGCATTGCATGTTTGGTGTGTGCTGTGTAAAAACAGAAACTTTTGCTGTAGTGTTTGAATTTTCATATTTTACTGGAAGATGGAAAGTTTCTGAAATTTTTACACAGTATTTTCATATAAATTATTTAGGATGTACTAAATTTTCATAATTGTTTGAGTTACATAAGTACACTGGTTTAATAGATTGCTACAGACTGTTCTGTTTGGACAGATTGCTGTCATAGTTTTGTTATCTACTTATCCTATACTTTTCATAGCCTATATTGGTAGATATAAATTGTGGAAACGATAGTAAATAGTAGATGATGTTTGAAAATTATTGTGCAACTTGTCTTGGCAGTACATGAAGTGTTGATTTATTCTTATGTGTACTAATCTATCTCACGAGTTCTTGTTGAGTTTTGTGTGGATGAAGTTTTTAAGATCTAGGGAAACCGTGATATGAGAGGAATTAAGGAGATACAAGAGCTCAAGCTTGGGGATGCCCAAGGCATCCCTAATTAATATTTCAAGAAGTCTCAAGCATCTAAGCTTGGGGATGCCCCGGTTGGCATCCCACCTTTCTTCTTCAACAATTATCGGTTAGTATCGGTTGAACCTAAGTTTTTGCTTCTTCACATGATATGTGCTATCCCTGGAATGTCATTTTATTTTTGCTGTTTGAATAAAATACTTAAGATCTGAAATTCTTAGATGAGAGAGTCTTCACATAGTTATTTAATTGTTGGCTACTCATTGATCTTCACTTATATCTTTTTGGAGTAGTTTGTCTTTTGCTCTAGTGCTTCACTTATATCTTTGTAGAGCACGGCGGTGGTTTCATTTTATAGAAATTGATGAACTCTCATGCTTCACTTATATTATTTTGAGAGTCTCTAAACATGATGGTAATTTGCTTAGGTTATGAATTTAGTCCTAATATAATGGGCATCCAAGAGGGATATAATAAAAACTTTCATATAAAGTGCATTGAATACTATGAGAAGTTTGATTCCTTATGATTGTTTTGAGATATAAAGATGGTAATATTAGAGACATGCTAGTGAGTAATTGTGGATTGGTAGAAATACTTGTGTTAAAGGTTGTGATTCCCGTAGCATGCACGTATGGCGAACCGTTATGTGACGAAGTCGGAGCATGATTTATTTATTGATTGTCCTCCTTTGTGTGGAGGTCGGAATCGCGCGATGGTTAACTCCTACCAACCCTTCCCCTAGGAGCATGCGTGTAGTACTTTGTTTTGATAACTAATAAACTTTTGCAATAAGTATGTGAGTTCTTTATGACTAATGTTGAGTCCATGGATTATACGCACTCTCACCCTTCCACCCTTGCTAGCCTCTCTAGTACCGCGCAACTTTCGCCGGTGCATTAAACCCACCATATACCTTCCTCAAAACAGCCACCATACCTACCTATTATGGCATTTCCATAGCGATTCCGAGATATATTGCCATGCAACTTCCACCGTTCCGTTTATGACACGCATCTTCATTGTCATATTGCTTTGCATGATCATGTAGTTGACATCGTATTTGTGGCAAAGCCACCGTTCATATTTTTTATACATGTCACTCCTGAGTCATTGCACATCCCGGTACACCGCCGGAGGCATTCATATAGAGTTGTAAGAGCACATTTATCCATGTGTGGTTTTGGTAATTGATGACAATCCCTATGGACTAATGGTTGCCTTGAGTTATATTCGAAGGATTTGTCCGTAGGTACTTCTTGAAGTCCATCTGTTGGTTTCAAGGAGTTTATATGGTGACCAAGGTGGTATTCAAGGTTTATCCAAAGATTGGTCATGTGGGAGTTGAGCTTATTGCAAGCATGTCTTGAAGAAGAAGATTGTGTAAGCATTCATGTTTACCTTCAAGACATCATCTTTATGAAGAGAGAAGATAAGATACAAGGTTGATCAAGACTAAGTCAAAAAGTGAATCAAGTTGATCAACACACAAAGCGTACAAGATGTACCGAGAGGGATCAAGTGATCCCATGGTGTGGTAAGCATTGTCCATTACGCTTTGTGTACTAACCCATGGTCTACGTGAGAGTTCGTTGTGGGGTTAGGTATATTTCCATGGGCTTGCGTCAAGAGGAAGATCTCATACAACCCATGGAGGATGACATCAAGTGGTGATCGTCATCAAGGTTGCGGTGTGCAAGTTCAAGTGAAGCATCATAGAGAGATCATGCTTGAAGCTTGCCGTCCATTGTGGTGACAATGGACTTGTGAAGATGTGCCGAAGTGAGGCTCTCCCATAGTGGAGTATGGGGGAGCAATCTACTAATCTTCATCGAGCCAACGCAATTAAGAAAGGTGGTCCATCTTGAGGAAGTCAAGATCGTCATCATCTAGCTCAAGTGGACTATGCGCAAGGCTAAGGTTTGACCTTGATATGGCTTTCTATTTTACCGGTCTCATGGTGGTAGTTGGGAGACCGGGTTATAGGATCGGTAGCCGTTCTATCAAGGGGGGCTCTCAAGTGAGTAGCTTGATTGTATCGTTCGTTGAGAGCTCAAACCATTTGCATCCTTGCATCGTCATCTTTCTTGGTTCTTGTTTGGTGCTTCTCTTTGTGAATTCTTGAGCTTATGGTCAGCTTCATGACAAGCTCAAGTTCATCGAAAACGGAGTCCATATGCATGTTCTATGATGTTTTCGATGTTAGAGTTTTTGCCGGTTCTTCATTCATAGAGGGTTCACATCTCTATATCATTGGCATTTTCATACTGCCTCTTCTTAAGATAACAAGCTCTTGTCATCCTGAATCCAACAAGCTTGAGTTTGCTCAATTCGGAGCTCATTTGCAGAGGTTATGGCAGTTCTGGTCTTACCTGTTTTCTTGATACTGTTGTACCGCTCGCTCGTGTCTTCCGGCATAACCACCACCCCAGGGGTGATACCCTGGGGGTGCTGCCACTATCTGGTCCCCAGCGGTTGTACCGCTGCCTATGGGTGGTTGTACCGCCAATTGCTGGGTGACCCTAGGTGGCAGCCCTGGGCGGTTGTACCGGCCCAACACCGGGCTACAACCGGACACAGTTCTGTTATGCTGCGGTTGTTGGGCGGAGGTTGGACGGTTGTACCGCTATATCACTATAGCCCGGTACTACCGGTGTCTCAAGCGGTTCTATCGCTTGGGACTTTGTCAGGTCCAGAGATCGAGTTGAGCGGTTGCACCCGACCAACTTTCTGTTATGGTCCGGTGGTTGGGCGGTAGTAGGGCGGTTGTACCGTCTTGCCAGTTGTACCGGTTGTACCGCCCGTGTGCTATTCTGCACATAACGGGCAGATTTGTGGGGACCTATTTAAGGGGGTCTTCTTCCCCAATGGTTCCCCAACCTTTGAGCAAGTTTTCCCCCACCATTGTTGACCTCTTGGAGCTTGCTATCTCTCAATCCCTCCAATGATTCTTGCTAGTTCTTGAGGGAAAAGGGAGAGGAGATCTAGATCCACATTTCCACCAATCACTTTCTCCTCTATGTGAGGGGAACCCCTTGGATCTAGATCTTGGAGTTCTTGGTGTTCTTCTTTGTTCTTCCTCTCATTTTCCTCCCTAGCATTAGTTGCTTTGGTGGGATTTGGGAGAGAAGGACTTGGGCACTCCGTGTGCCCTTGCCATTGCATTTGGTGCATAGGTTTGAGTTCTCCACGGTGATACGTGGAAGTGAAGTTTGAGAAGCTTATTACTCTTGGGTGTTTGTGCACCCTAGAGCTTGTTCCTCTTGGGTGCCTTGGCGCCCTAGACGGTTGGTGGTGCCTCGGAGCTCAATCATTGTGGTGTAAAGCTCCGGGCAAGCGTCGGGGTCTCCAATTAGGTTGTGGAGATTGCCCCGAGCAATTTGTACGGGTACCGGTGACCGCCCCCAAGGGTTGCCAAAGTGTACGGGTACCGGTGACCGCCCCCAAGGGTTGCCAAAGTGTACGGGTACCGGTGACCGCCCCCAAGGGTTGCCATTTGTACGGGTTCGGTGACCGCCCTCAAGAGTCCCTTAGTGGAATCACGGCATCTTGCATTGTGCGAGGGCGTGACGATATTACGGTGGCCCTAGTGGCTTCTTGGGGAGCATTGTGCCTCCACACCGCTCCGAACGGAGATTAGCATCCGCAAGGGCGTGAACTTCGGGATACATCATCGTCTCCACGTGCCTCGGTTATCTCTTACCCGAGCCCTTTACTTGTGCACTTTACTTTGTGATAGCCATATTGTTTCTTGCTATATATCTTGCTATCACTTAGTTGTTTATCTTGCTTAGCATAAGTTGTTGGTGCACATAGGTAAGCCTAGTTGTTTTAGGTTTTGTGCTTGTCATATTAAACGTTACTTTTATTCCGCATTTGTTCAAGCCTAAACCGTAATTATTTTAAAGCGCCTATTCACCCCCCCTCTAGGCGACATCCACGTCCTTTCAAGAGTCATATTTTGTTCTAAGTATCGAGTTGTAATTCTTGAGTTGTAAGTAAATAAAAGTGTGATGATCATCATTATTAGAGCATTGTCCCATGTGAGGAAAGGATGATGGAAGCTATGATTCCCTCACAAGTTGGGATGAGTCTCCGGACTTTACAAAAAATAAAAGAGGCCAAAGGAGCCCAAATAAAAAAAGAGGCCAAAGAAGCCCACCAAAAAAAATGAGAGAAAAGAGAGAAGGGGCAATGCTACCATTCCTTTTTCCACACTTGTGCTTCAAAGTAGCACTAGGATCTTCATGATAGAGAGTCTCCTATTTTGTCACTTTCATATACTAGTGGGAATTTTTCATTATAGAACTTGGCTTGTATATTCCAATGATGGGCTTCCTCAAATTGCCCTAGGTCTTCGTGAGCAAGCGAGTTGGATGCACACCCACTTAGTTTCTTTTTGAGCTTTCATACACTTATAGCTCTAGTGCATCCATTGCATGGCAATCCCTACTCACTCACATTGATATCTATTGATGGGCATCTCCATAGCCCATTGATACACCTAGTTGATGTGAGACTATCTCCTTCTTTTTGTCTTCTCCACAACCACCATATTCTATTCCACCTATAGTGCTATATCCATGGCTCACGCTCATATATTGCGTGAGAGTTGAAAAAGTTTGAGAATACTAAAGTATGAAACAATTGTTTGGCAAAAACCGGGGTTGTGCATGATTTAATACTTTGTGTGATGAAGATGGAGCATAGCCAGACTATATGATTTTGTAGGGATAACTTTCTTTGGCCATGTTATTTTGAGAAGACATGATTGCTTTATTAGTATGCTTGAAGTATTATTGTTTTTATGTCAATATTAAACTCTTGTTTTGAATCTTATGGATCTGAATATTCTTGCCACAATAAAAAAAGATTACATTGATAAAAATGTTAGGTAGCATTCCACATCAAAAATTCTATTTTTTTCATTTACCTACTCGAGGACGAGCAGGAATTAAGCTTGGGGATGCTTGATACGTCTCCAACGTATCTATAATTTTTGATTGTTCCATGCTATTATATTATCTGTTTTGGATGTTTTATATGCATTAATATGCTATTTTATATTTTTTTGGGACTAACCTGTTAATCTAGAGCCCAGTGCCAGTTTCTGTTTTTTTTTCCTGTTTTTGAGTTTTACAGAAAAGGAATATCAAACGGAGTCCAAACGGAATAAAAATTTACGGTGATCATTTATGGACCAGAAGAAGCCCATAGAGCATTGGAGGTGGGCCAGAAGAGTCACGAGGCAGCCACAAGCCTAGGGGGCGCCCCCCTAGGGCGCGCCCCCCTGGCTTGTCGTCGCCTCGTGGCCCCCCTTGACTTGATTCCAATGCCAAGTACCCCTATATATCCAGAAACCTCCAGAAAGAAACCTAGATCGGGAGTTCCGCCGCCGCAAGCCTCTGTAGCCACGAAAAACCAATCGGGAGCCCGTTCCGGCACCCTGCCGGAGGGGGAAACCATCACCGGAGGCCATGTTCATCATCCTGGCGGTCTCCGTGACGAGGAGGGAGTAGTTCACCCTCGGGGCTGAGGGTATGTACCAGTAGCTATGTGTTTGATCTCTCTCTCTCTCGTGTTCTTGAGATGACACAATCTTGATGTACCGCGAGCTTTATTAATATAGATGAATCATATGGAGTTTTCCCCTCTCTATCTTCTTGTGATGAATTGAGTTTTCCCTTTGAAGTTTTCTTATCGATTTGAGTCTTTAAAGGATTTGAGAACACTTGATGTATGTCTTGCGATGGGATATCCGTGGTGAGAATGGGATGTTCTATTGATCCACTTGATGTATGTTTTGGTGATCAACTTGCGGGTTTCGTGACCTTGGGAATCTATGCATAGGGGTTGGCACACGTTTTCGTCTTGACTCTCCGGTAGAAACTTTGGGGCACTCTTTGAAGTTCTTTGTGTTGGATTGAACATGATGAATCTGAAATTGTGTGATGCATATCGTATAATCAAGCCCATGGGTACTCGTGGTGACATTGGAGTATCTAGGTGACATTAGGGTTTTGGTTGATGTGTATCTTAAGGTGTTATTTTAGTACAAACTCTAGGGCTGTTCGTGACACTTATAGGGATAGCTCATACGGTTGATCGGAAAAGATAACTTTGAGGTGGTTTCGTACCCTACAATAATTTCTTCGTTTGTTCTCTGCTATTTGTGACTTTGGAGTGAACTCTTTGTTGCACGTGAGGGATTTACATATGATTCAACTATGTCAGTATTGTTGAGAGAACTTGCACTAGTGAAAGTATGAACTCTAGGCCTTGTTTTCAAGCATTGCAATACCGTTTTTGCTCACTTTTGTTACTTGCTACCTTGCTGTTTTTATATTTTCAGATTACAAAAATCTATATCTACTATCCATATTACACTTGTATCACCATCTCTTCGCCGAACTAGTGCACCTATACAATTTACCATTGTATTGGGTGTGTTGGGGACACAAGAGACTTTTTGTTATTTGGTTGCAGGGTTGTTTGAGAGATACCATCTTCATCCTACGCCTCCCACGGATTGATAAACCTTAGGTCATCCACTTGAGGGAAATTTGCTACTGTCCTACGAAACTCTGCGCTTGGAGGCCCAACACGAGTCTACAAGAAGAAGGTTGCGTAGTAGACATCAGTACACAACGTCTAACAATACCATCTACTCCTTCTTTATAAAGATGTGGGTCATCCCAAAAGTAATGTCTCAAGTCATAGAATTTTTTTCTCTTTTGTTGGTAAGTGAAGCTAGGTGGTATATATATAGCGACAATGTAGTTAGCATAGTCAGCATACCAAGGTGTGTTTTGAGAAACATTTATTGTAGCTAACTGTTCGCCAGGGAAACTATCATCAATAGGTAGTGGGTCAACAAGAATATTTTCTAACCTAGACAAGTTATCAGCTACGGGGTTCTCAGCTCCCTTCCTATCAACGATGTGTAAGTCAAATTCTTGAAGCAAGAGAACCCACCTAATGAGTCTAGGTTTAGCATCTTTCTTTTCCATAAGATATTTTATAGCAGCATGATCGGTGTGAATAATAACTTTGGAATCAACAATATAGGATCTAAATTTATCACAAGCAAACACAACTGCTAAAAATTCTTTTTCAGTGGAAGCATAGTTTCGTTGGGCAGTGTCTATAGTTTTACTAGCATAATGGATAACATTCAATTTCTTATCAACTCTTTGTCCTAGAACAACACCAACAACATAATCACTAGCATCACACATAATTTCAAAAGGCAAGTTCCAATTAGGTGGTTGAACGATAGGTGCAGAGGTTAAGGCTTTCTTGAGTGTATCAAAAGCTTCCACACAATCATCATCAAAGACAAAAGGGATATCCTTTTGCAAAAGATTAGTAAGAGGCCTAGAAATTTTAGAAAAGTCTTTAATGAACCTTCTATAAAAACAGCATGACCAAGAAAACTTCGAATACCTTTAATATCTTTAGGACATGGCATTTTCTCAATTGCATCAACTTTAGCTTTATCCACCTCAATACCTCGTTCAGATATTTTATGCCCCAAGACAACACCTTCATTAACCATAAAGTGGCACTTCTCCCAATTCAAGACGAGATTAGTTTGTTCACATCTCTGCAAAACTCGATCAAGGTTGCTTAAGCAATCATCAAAAGAAGTTCCATAAACGGAAAAATCATCCATGAAAACCTCCACAATCTTTTCACAGAAATCAGAGAATATAGCAGTCATACATCTTTGAAAGGTAGCAGGTGCATTGCATAAACCAAAAGGCATACGTCTATAAGCACAGGTTCCAAAAGGGAAAGTAAAGGTGGTTTTCTCTTGATCGGATTACGACATAGGTATTTGAGAGAAACCAGAATATCCATCTAAGAAGCAAAAGTGTGTGTGCTTAGATAGTCTTTCTAGCATTTGATCAATGAAAGGTAGAGGGTAATGATCTTTCCTAGTAGCTTTATTTAATTTTCTAAAATCAATTACCATCCTATAGCCAGTGACAATTCTTTGTGGAATGAGTTCATTCTTATCATTGGGAACAACGGTAATACCTCCTTTCTTAGGGACACAATGAACGGACTTACCCATCTACTATCAGCTATGGGATAGATTATACCTGCTTCCAGAAGTTTTAATATTTCAGTTCTTACCACTTCCTTCATCTTAGGATTCAATCGTCGTTGATGATCAACAACGGGTTTAGCATCAGGTTCCATATTAATCTTGTGCTGACATAGAGTGGGACTAATGCCCTTAAGATCATCAAGAGTATATCCAATAGCAGCCCTGTGCTTCCTTAGAACTTTTAATAATCTTTCTTCTTCGTGTTCTCAAAGGTTAGCACTAATAATAACAGGATATATCTGTTTCTCATCAAGATAAGCATACTTCAAAGTGTAAGGCAATTGTTTCAATTCGAACACAGGATCACCTTTAGGCGGAGGAGGACCTCCAAGAGTTTCAATAGGCAAATTGTGTTTCAGGAGAGGTTGTTGTTCAAAGAATTTTTTATCTATTTCATTTCTTTCATGCAAGTGCATATCATTTTCATGGTCGAGCAAATATTGTTCTAATTGATCAATGGGAGGCACAACAATAGAAGCAAGACCAATTATTTCATCCTTAATAGATAACGCTTTATCACGAGGTCATCTACTAAACTTGGAAAAATTAAACTCATGGGACACACTACCAAAACTAACACCGACAGTTTTTATTTCACAATCTATCTTAGCATTGACGGTGCTCAAGAAAGGTCTACCAAAGATAATGGGACAAAAGTCATCTTGTGGGGAACCAAGGACTAGAAAATCAGTGGGGTACTTTACTTTCCCACACAAGACTTCAACATCTCTAACAATCCCAAGTGGTGTGATAGTGTCTCTATTAGCAAGTTTAATAGTAACATCAATGTCTTCCATTTCAGCATGTGCTATTTCATCCATAATTTCTTGGTATAGAGTAAAAGGGATAGCACTCACACTAGCACCCAAATCACATAAACCATGATAGCAATGATCTCCTATTTTGACTGAGACAACGGGCATGCCTTCTATGGGTCTATGTTTATCTTTTTCATCGGGTTTAGCAATTCTAGCTTCATCACAGAAGTAGATAACGTGCCCATCAATATTTTCTACCAAGAGATCTTTAACCATAGCAACACTAGGTTCTACTTTAATTTGTTCAGGGGGTTTAGGTGCTCTTATATTACTATTACGAACCACAGTTGATACCTTAGCATGTTCCTTTATCCTAATAGGGAAAGGTGGGTTTTCAATATAAGCGGTAGCCACAACTGGATCAACATTGTAGAGGATGGTTTCTTCTTTAGCTATGGCCGGTTTTTTAACTTCTTCTTTAATAGGGGTATGATATTTAAACCACTTCTCCTTAGGGAGGTCAACGTGAGTAGAAAATGCTTCGCAGAAAGAGGCTACTATCTCAGAGTCAAGTCCATATTTAGTGCTAAACTTGTGAAAAGTATCGGTATTCATAAAAGATTTAACACAATCAAATTCAAGCTTTATACCGGACTCATTACCTTCGTCGAGTTCCCAATCTTCAGAGTTGCGTTTAATTCTTTCTAAGAGATCCAACTTGAATTCAATAGTCTTCTTCATATAAGAACCAGCACAAGAAGTATCGAGCTTGGATTGATCATTATGAGAAAGCCGAGCATAAAAATTATGAATGATAACTTCTCTCGGAATGTCATGATTGGGGCATGAATATAGCATTGACTTAAGCCTCCCCCAAGCTAGAGCGATACTTTCTCCTTCACGAGGCCAAAAATTATATATATAATTCCGATCACGATGAACTAGATGCATGTGATAAAACTTTTGGTGAAATTCCAATTGCAAACGATTCCAGTTCCACGATCCAAGATCATCACATAGCGTATACCATTTCAATGCTTTTCCCTCCAAATACAAAGGGAAAACCTTCTTCTTAACTTCATCTCCGGGTAAACCTGCAAGTTTAAATAATCCACAAAACTAGTTCACATATAATAGAAGCATATCAGGATGTTCAGTTACATCTCCTGCATAGGGTTTAGCAAGCAGTTGTTCTACCATACCCAAAGGAATTTCTTAAGTAATATTTTCAGTAGGTGCAGTAGGTTGAGGGGCAACTAATTGTGGTTCCGTTCGAGGTGAAGATACCCCGAACAAACCCCTCAAAGGATTGTTTTCCATAGTAGCAAGTAGCAATAAATTTCAGTACGTAGTATAAGTTTTTTCCTTACCGATTTCCACTTACCAAGAGCGCTTCACTCCCCGGCAACGGCGCCAGAAAAGAGTCTTGATGACCCACAAGTATAGGGGGTCAATCGTAGTCCTTTCGATAAGTAAGAGTGTCGAACCCAACGAGGAGCAAAAGGAAATGACAAGCAGTTTTCAGCAAGGTAATTTATGCAACCACTGAAATTGTAGGTAACAGATAGTTTGATAGCAAGATAATTGGTAACGAGCAAGTAACGGTAACGGTAAATAAGGTGCAGCAAGGTAGCCCAATCCTTTTGTGGCAAAGGACAGGCCAGAACAATCTCTAGTAATAGGCAAAGTGTTCTTGAGGGTACACGGGAATTCCGTCTAGTCACTTTTATCATGTTGGTTTGATTCGTGTTAGCTACTTTGATAATTTGATATGTGGGTGGACCAGTGCTTGGTTGCTGTTCTTACTTGAACAACCTCCCACTTATGATTAACCTCCTCGCAAGCATCCGCAACTACGAGAAAAGTATTAAGATAAAATCTAACCTTAGCATTAAACGTTTGGATCCAAATCAGCCCCTTACGAAGTAGCGCATAAACTAGGGTTTAAGCTTCTGTCACTCTAGCAACCCATCATCTAATAACTACTCCACAATGCATTCCCTTAGACCCATGAATGGTGAAGTGTCATGTAGTCGACGTTCACATGACACCACTAAGGGAATCACAACATACATATCATCAAAATATCGAACACATATCAAATTCACATGATTACTTGCAACATGACTTCTCCCGTGACGTCAAGAACAAAGGTAACTACTCACAAATAATAATCATGCTCAAGATCATAGAGGTATTGAATAGCATAATGGATCTGAACATATAATCCTCCACCAAATAAACCATATAGTAATCAACTACGCAAGGTAATCAACACTACTAGTCACCCACAGGTACCAATCTGAGGTTCCGGTACAAAGATTGAACACAAGAGATGAACTAGGGTTTGAGAGGAGATGGTGTTGTTGAAGATGTTGATGAAGATTGGCCTCCCAAAGATGAGAGGGGTGTTGGTGATGACGATAGCTTCGATTTCCCCCCTCCGGGAGGGAAGTTCCCCGGCGGAATCGCTTCGCCGGAGGGCAAAAGTGCTCCTGCCCAAGTTCCGCCTCGAGGCGGCGGCGCTTCGTACCGAAAGTCCTCCTCTGATTTTTTTCTAGGTCAAATGTGACTATATACTAGAAGATGGGCTCCGAAGGTGGGCCGAGATGGCCACGGTACACCAAGGTGCGCCTAGGGGGGTCTGGCGCGCCCTGGTGGGTTGTGCCCACCTGGCAGGCCCCCTCCGGTAGTTTTCTGTTCCAGTATTTTTTATTAAATATAAAAATAATCTCCGTAAAATTTTAGCTTCATTGGAGTTGTGCAAAATAGGTATCTCTGACGTGCTTTTCTTAGGTCCAGAATTCCAGCTGCCGGTATTCTCCCTCTTTGTGTAAACCTTGCATATTATGAGAAAAAAGGCATTAGAATCGCTCCCCAAAGCATTATTATTCAACAAAACAATGTAAATATCAGTAGGAAATCATGATGCAAAATGGACGTATCAGTTACTGGTAGCTTCATCCCTAGACATGAAATAATATGTCCTAAATATGTATGTGTGTCTTTTGTAGTTGGTAAATAATTTTATTATAAGTGTTTTCCCTACAAAAAAATTTGAAATTGCTTTGATCATTAGACCACTTATTATATGTTTATTGGGATGCTCAATTTTCTACTAGATCTCGATAACCTCAACTCGTATGAAACTATCGAGATTTGAAAGGACCAGAGGGGAATTTGTAACTTGGAAGTTGAAGGAAAAGAAATTTCTGGTATGAAACCATCCCATATAGACCATCTATAAAGCCCCAAAAATTTTAATCAATCGCATAGAACGAGTACTAGAGGCAGGACCGTATCCAAAGGGGCGGGGGCGAGGACACCCGACGAGGGGATCTCCATAACATGCGCCACATCCACACACATGCTGGGTGACATGGAGAACAGGCCAGCCCGGGAGGTGGCCAACAGATGCCGGAGCGATGTAGGGGCGCCCGGGGATGTGATTGGGGTTTGAAGGTGGACTCTGGGCTCTGACCGACGTGGGGGCAACTAGGGGCAACAAAGGAAGGGGGAGGGGCTCTCCAACTCACTCTCGCATGGTTCATTATTACATCTCATTGCGACGAACGAGGCCACTTTGGTATACCATTCAAGTGCATGCAACACTTGAAGGATCTAAGACCAAGGTTTTTTTCATCTCGATACCATTTGTTTCCTCGGGAGCGGCCGTAAGAACAGGTATTCAGAAAATCTCTCTAATTCCCCCCTTTTCCCGAGATTATGCAGAATTCAAAACATTTTAGTATAAAAATATATAGTATTCCATCCATTGTATACATGTACTACTTCCTCTCCTAGTGGTCCACATGCGTCGTTCTAAGACCAAGGCGTGAGTTTGAAACCTTTGTACTGCACCACTGCTTATTTTTTTTAGTTTTTATCACTTTCGTCATTAGTTATGTCCTACTACTCAATTTTGCCACAAAAGTTTTAACTATTCAAAATGACATCCTTTCGCTACGCGTGTGCTAAAAAATGGCATTTTTGGTCAATCCACCTTAGTCAATGGCCTTTAACCAAACGATAACAGTGCCGACCGACATTTTTGGATGGTACTTTTGAGTAATTGTGGCTTCAAGTGGAAAAATTGAGTAGTATCACACAACTAATGGAAAAAGTGGTAAAAACCATTTTTAAAGGCAAAACACATTGAAAACAAAGTTAGCAAAACAGCCAGTCGATAACGCGACCTACCCCAGATTAGGAATGGGCACTATAACTCGAACGGTAGCATTAAATTATATGGTCCATTGAGATATCCAGTACCGGCTACCAATTTTTGACCAAAAGTTAAATAAAACCTTGGCTAAGACACACCCCAGGGACCTATTCAATAATTTCTTTGCATGCTTGAGGTTATGTGCTTCTTCTATTGTAAGAGATTGCCAATGCAATTAGAACACCTCTGATACTCCCACTGAATGGAAATATAATTTAGAACTCTGATTTGACTAACGAAACATGTCTCGTATGCCATAAAAACAATGAAATCTAGAGATGTAGACCTAGAAATGTGTACCCGACTTAAATTCCCATAACGAGGGAGTAGTTTGCATGTAGATGTGTCGTTAAATTTGTCCATGTCACGAACCAATAAGTTAGCATACAACAACTCAAATAGGAAGTACTCTCTTTGCACCTTGGAGCTTGTGCTAGGATGGTTGGTTTAAATTCATACAACTTCACTCTCTCTCTTGATTTGTTCCCTGTCACGTCATCACACAACCTATATGACAAATTTTACCAGACGGCTATCATAGAACTATTGAAGATGCTCTTGAGTGGAGGATGGGTATTGGACGGTGGATACTGTGGTAGGCTAGTGCCAGTTGGGACAACCCATGATTACGCTAACTTTTTTTCGAGAGTACGTCAATGGCGTATATTTTTATAGAAGGCAGAATATAGTTAACAAGACGCCAAATTAGGATGCGAACATCCCAATTGGCGAATTACACCCACACTGACAAAAAAAAGCCTAGCTATTCTGTCAAAAAAGGATCTAGACCTCCTACACCAAAACCGGCAAGTCTCCACTCTCTGATCTCCGCAAACACGTGGGTGACCAATTGGCTTGGGGTTTTCTGCTCGTTAATTATGTTGAACACTCTAGCGTTCCTTTGCTTCAAGGCAGTCCCAATCACAAGAGTCAAAACCATGAAGAATTCTGCCTGTGAAACCTCTCCTCCTCTCAAACCACCAGTCTATGAAGGGACCTGAGGGGAGTGGCGGCGGGGTGTTGAGGTTTAGACCTTTGAAGCAACTCTGCCAAACTTCCTGTGCGTAAGCGCAATGACAGAGGATGTGATCAACGTTGTCTTGGTCCTGCAAGCAAGTGAAGCAAACGGAGGGTTCGTCCTACAACCTGTGCCTAGCTCTCCTGTCAGAGGTCCATAACCTGTCTTGCACCATGAGCTAGGCGAATATTTTGCAACGTAGGGGTGCCCAAATCCTCCAAATGCTCGCCGCCGAGGGTGATCTTTCCAGTACCATGCAAAGCCTATTATAAGTCGCCTTTGCAGTGTACAATCCCGTCCCATCCGCTGGCGAGTGGAACTGGTCAGCCAACTGCTCCTGTCTCTGGACGATCGAGATCGCGAGGCAAAGATTAGCAATCTGCATGTGCACTGTGAAGTTAATGTCGCAAGTCACGTCTAGGGTCCAGGCGTTATCAATCAGAGCACGCTGCACCGTTGTTGTGTTACGCGCCCTAGTGGCCACTAGCTTGAGGAGGCCAGGGGCGATCTCGCCCACCGTAAATCCATGGATCCACCTATCCTTCCAGAACATGACCCTCTCACCTTTGCCCAACGAGAGCTTGATCAAGCTATTGAAAACGAGCTTGGCCACCTTGTCCTCCACCATGGGGATGCCCTGCCATGGCCTGTTGGGATCGGTTCTCCGCAGAAACTCCCACCTCACCCGGAGAGCAATAGCCTGAAGTCGTAAATTCTTAACACCCAGGCCACCGAAACATGTTGGACGACACACCTTGTCCGAGGCGACAAGGCAAAGCCCACCGTGGGCTTTCTCCTTGCCGGCCCAAAAAAGGCCTGTATCCACTTGTCGATCTCTTCGAACACCTGGAGCGGCGCATTGAGCACCAAGAGTTGATGAATGGGCCTAGCGGACATTACCGATTTGACCAGAACCAGTCTTCCCGGTCTCTGAATCAAGCCCCACTGCCAAGCGGGGATGAATTTTCTAGCCTGGTCCACGAGTGGTTGCCAGTTGGCACGCGTGAGCTCCTTGATGGCCAACGGGATGCCTAAGTATCTACAGGGGAAATCACCCATCCAACATTGTAGTGTGTCTTTCACCCTCGTCCCGTCCTCCTCAGATCCACGAATTAGAATTGCAGCCGATTTGGAGTAGTTGATCCGTAGCCCTGAGGCTTCTCCAAAGATGTCAAGAAGGTTTTTCACAGAGAGGAGATCCATCATCGTGGGCTTGATGAACATGGCAACGTCATCTGCGTAGATTGACAGCCTTTGCAGAGATGAAACACCACGGAACGAGCTCAGGATACCTTCGTCAGCCGCCTTGCCCATGATCGTCGAGAGCGCATCCATGGCAATCATGAAGAGCAAGGGGGAGATCGGATCCCCTTGCCTCAAACCTTGCGCTCCCGGGACTCCATTCACTATGATTTTCGTGCTCGCCGTGGACAGCAAAGTAGACACCCAATACCTCCATTTTCTACCAAAAGCCCTACTCCTCAAGACCTCAAGGACGAATGGCCAGGAGAGGGAGTCAAAGGCCCTCGAGGCTCGAGATGTCAAGCTTAAGGAAGGTTCCCGACACTCTGGAAGCATGAATTTTGCGGGCCACATGTCGGACCAGAAGGTAGTTGTCATGTATATTTCTGCCATTTATGAAAGCGGACTGGTTGATGCTCACGATCTCGTGCATCAATCTCCGGGCACACATAGCAAACACTTTAGCAAAGAACTTCGAGAAACTGTGCGGGAGGCTGATCGGTCTATAGTCACCGACGTCCAAGGCCTCCGGGATTTTAGGAATGAGCACGATGTGGGCTTTATTAAGTTTGCCAAATCCCCGTCCGTCCTCGACGAACAACTTGAGCATGACCGCCATGATATCATGCTTGATCACCGGCCAGGCCTTATGATAGAATAGCCCAATGAATCTGTCAGGGCCCGGTGCCCTGTCCGGGGGGTTTCTTTGATAGCCTGCCAAATTTCGTCCTCCGTCAAGATCTCATCAAGCTCAGAAAGATCGAGCCGAGCCATGCCAAGGTAGTGCAAGTCAAGGGAATGCTCTCGTGTCGTCGCCTTGCCTAGATTAGGCTAACTTGAAGGCCAAGACCAGCGGAATGATATGTTCGGTGCTGCTTAATCAGCACACTTATTACATTCTTCTTTCCTTAATTATGACCAGTGCACATTTTTTTGAAAAGGGGAATATATTAATATCGCGAAGATACCAATTACACCCAGCCTCTGCACCAACAAGATATCTCAAAGATATCCAGGATACACACAGCCCGAAAAGAAAACAAAAAAGAAAGGAAAAACAAGAAAGGCCTCGCCATAGTTATCAACTCCTTTCAGCAGCAGCACACAAACCACCACCAAAGACAACACCCGGAAAACATAGATGGTCTCCAAAAACGACGCCTTCAAGAAGGAAACGGTGCACAAGCGCCGTCGTCGCCCAATCCAAGATCTTAGGTTTTCACCATGGAGAAAGTTCGGGCTCTCAAAACAATACCTTCAGCAAGGCAATTGCCAGGCACAACCAATGAAGGCCAGACCTTAGATTTTCACCCTGAAAGTCACGACTCGGCACCCGAGGGGCACCCCAAAAATGAAATCCTCCAGTGCTGCCGCCTCCACTTATCACTGCTGCTTCTGAAAGTTATCAAACACATGGCTGACCCCATCGTCTTCAAGGCTCCCTCCACCTTATTGATCCTCCGATCTAGCCATCAGGACTTTCTCCACCGTTGTCTATGCCATCGAAATCGAGAAACCGACATGTCCCATGGTGTCAACAAACGAACAGAGCTTCGTGCCGCGCCCTCATGGACCCGCGTAGGCTGATATGGACACGCACGACCGGATTCTATCCGATCCAGATATCCTTGGGCAAGATCTCCGGCAGTAGTTCCGGAACACGTCGACGACCAGATCTAGGAGGACCGATCATGCAGAATGTTGTCGTGAATGCGATAGAGCACTAGGACCGCCACCACACATATGCCTCCACCACGTCGACGCCATCACTACCATGGCGGAGGACACCGGCCCACGCTGCCCACAGCCCGCGCCGCCGGCTGAAGACGGACGCCAGATCGGGACGGATCCCGATCCGCCGCCATCCCCTCGCCTGCACGATCCACCACCTTGA
This sequence comes from Elymus sibiricus, assembly GCA_039707655.1. Lineage (NCBI taxonomy): Eukaryota > Viridiplantae > Streptophyta > Magnoliopsida > Poales > Poaceae > Elymus > Elymus sibiricus. The sequence continues at coordinate 280,187,374 of CM077663.1, forward strand.
AGCCTGCCGTGCGCCGCCGATCCCGAACGACTCCGCCGTGGGGATCAGCCGCCGCACCACCGCGACCCTCGCCATCGCGGTGTTCCGGCCCAGCCGCGTCGCCCCGTGACGAAGGCCCTGCGCCAGAAGGCGAAACACCCCGCCGCCGCCGACGCCGGCCAGGCTTTGCTCGGCCGCGTCCTTGGGCGGCGACGAGGGAGGAGGGAGGTAAAGGAGGCTGGCGGTGCCGTCTAGGGCGCCCTCCCCGTCGCCCACGGGAGCGACGTGGGGAGGGTCAGATGCCTTTTTAATGGGGAAGAATTTCACTTCCCCGGCCTCTGCACCAACTAGGGATGCACACAGCCTTTTAAGTATGAGTACTAGGATTTTTAATCTTGGTTATACACCAAGCCTAGTCCTCAATAAATGCAAAGTACACCATTGCTAGCTGATGCCTCTACGTACGATGCTTACTAACTATCAGTATATATACACATACATACACACTACATGTATGTAACAGACTTCATAATTTCGCAAAAAAGGAAAAAAAAAACATACTTCGGAAATATTTCTACTCGACCGATGGATCGACCTTGCGCATGGAGCATGCATATATAATTGAGCATGCAGCGGTTTGTCAACTTTTAGCTTTCGATGGGCACATACTAGTAGCAGTAATATTTATGGTGGATCTAGGCAGCGTTGATGATGCCGATGAGGGGTATGCCGACGGCGGTGACGACGAGCGTGGACGGTGCGCCGAAGACGACGTGACTCCAGAACGTGAGATCGTGTGCGTTGCGCGGCGCCCGGCGTGCCTGCTCGCACACGATGAGGTTCGCCGCCGACCCCAGCAGGGACAGGTTACCCGCCACCGTGCTCACCCACGCCAGCAGCAGCCACGACCGCGTCACCGCTGCCGCCGAGATCGTCGCTGCCGACGCCGCCACCTCGTCACCCATCAGCAGCACTGCATGAACCACACGCACCCTCGTGTTAGTCAATTGCCAAACTATTTTTTCAACTCGTCTTGTCAGTTGTCATGCACGCACATGTACGGCATACATACTGTATTGCTTAATGCGTCAGCGGCACACCCGAACAAAATAGGTAGTACTTTCCGTGTCCCTTAGCTTGCCACTAAACGATTATTCCAGTTATATGCCGTAACAAGAAAGATGTACACAAATAGTAGGAGCACAATATTTTACGTGCATGCACACCAGCTAGCACAAGTGATACGTACAGTGTGGTGTGTAAGAATTCACTAACCGGTCGGTACGTTGGAGGCTAGGTTGGAGAGGATGACGATGATGATGGAGAGCACGGTGACGCCGCTGACGTGGTTGACCTTGGAGTATGGCGCCATGACGTTCCAGATGGCGCCAGGGAGCCCCGTCTTATTGAACCCGCTCACCGTCACGAACATCCCCGTGAAGAAAACCAGCAGCGAGTAAGACACCTTGCCGAGGCAGAGCTCGGCGTCGCGGAAGTCCAGGACGATGAGGGCGACGGCGGTGGTGATGGCGGTCCACGACATGTTGAGCCCCAGCATGTAGGCGACCAGCATGCCGGCGGTCACGATGTACGCGAAGCTCTTGAGGAACAGCCTCCGCTGCGGCGCCGAGCACTGTATGAACCACCGGTGCTTGGTCGAGATGCTCTCCACCATTACCGAGTCGTAGTCGGCGGTGGCGACCAGTGATGATGGCTGGACCAGCGTCGTCTGGGCGGGGCTCTTGAGCGTCGTCGACGTTGCCGGGGACGGCCGGCGACCCTCCTCGACTGCCGCCATCTCCTTCTCGGCGGCCACCGCATCGGGACAGTTCCCCTCGAGGTCCTTCCAGTACATGCAGAGCAGCATGACCGTGTTGACGGCCATGCCTGCGAGCATGGCCGGCAGGATGCCGAGGAAGAAGCCCACGAAGGAGATCTTGCTGTTGAAGGCGATGACCAGGTTCTGCGGGTTCCCGATGGGCGTGGCGCTGGACCCGATGTTGGCGCTGGTGGCCAGCGCCAGCAGGAAGGGCTTGGCGGGGAGGTTGCGCTCGGCGGCGAGCTCGAGCACGAACTCCGTGAGCACGACGCAGCAGGTGTCGTTGGTGAAGAGCGCGCTGGCGAGGGCCGTGACGACGCAGACGCGGCACAGGAGGTCGCGCCCGCCCTGGCTCCGCCACGCCAGCAGCCGGCCCAGGTGCCCGAACATGCCGACGCTCTTGAGGTAGCCGCCGACGACCATGGTGGCAAAGAGGAGGCCCAGGATGGGGAGGTCCACGGAGGCGTACGCGTCATCCGGGCTGATCACGTGGAAGACGACCATCAGCGCCGCCCCCAGCAGCGCGCCCGCCGTGCGGCCGATCGGCATGAAAGGCACCGACGGGAACACGGCCAGCACCCAGAACACCCCGAACGCCGCCGACCCCAGCACCACCTTGGACAAAGACGCCAGCGCCATGCTAGATCGACATCTCTCTCTCTCACTCACTCGTATGTGACTCGATGATCGATCGATCGATCGATCCCAGCTGCTAGCTGTTGTGGCTTGTGCTGTGGGAATCGAGGGGACTCCCCCGGGGCTTAAGTACTCGCGAGGTGCACGCTTTTCGCTGCAAATTGCAGATGACGCCATTGGTCCGAGCTAGTTGCACAGCAACGTAGTACGTTTCCTTACAGTGAGGTACACTACAACCTTTTAGCTAAGCTACAAGCCGTACTGAGCTTGCATGAGACATGCCTTAGTGAGACAACATGATGGTCTAACTAATGGGAGGAATATATGTGCTTGCACACTCACTACTCACTACGTAGCTCACCTAGGGACCAGCTATTCAACTACATAACCAGCTTAGAGCATCTCCAATAGCATGTGTATATTTGGATGTTTATATATTCATATAGACAATGGTCTAAAAAGATTTCCTCATATACACGTTCAATTTTGCATCAGAACGTCTATGTACAGGGTCCATGACCGGTGGGCTGCCACTACTAGGGAAAACCTTATACACAGAATCTTAGCAGCAGCGCTGGTTAGAACAGAGCGCTACTGCTACTTAGTAGTAGCGTGTGTTAATATAGCGCGCTACAGGTATTGTTGTAGCAGTAGCGCGTCTGCTCGTAAAAGCGCTGCTACTATAATTCCCACACTGTTGCCGGTAGGCTAGGAATAGTAGTAGCGAGGATTCAAAAAGAACGCTACCGCTAAGTGTCTTGTAGTAGCGCGTTTTCTGTATAGAGCGCTACTGCTAAAAAAAGAAAATAAAATGGAAAAGAAGTAGAAAAGTAAATGAAAATGAAAGAAGTAGAAAAAGGAGAAATGAAAAAAAAGAAAATATAAAGATAAACAAAAGAAAAAGAAAAATAAAGGAGAAAGGCATAGCAGCAGCGCTTGTTACCACAAAGCGCTGTAGTTACTATAGTAGTAGCGCGTTTTGTAAGACCGCGCTATAGCTACATTCCTTACATAAAAAGAAAAGAAAAAGGAAAATAAATAACTACTTCCTATAGCAGTAGCGCGTTTGGTAGAAAGCGCTATAGCTAAGTTAGCTATAGCGCTTTTGCCCTACAAGCGCTACTGCTATTTTGACTTAACCCCGCGCGGGCTCAAAATTTTGCTAAGTCCTTTCCCCCAATTCCCCATCGCCGCCTCTCCCTCGCCGCCGTTGTTCCCTCGCCGGCCCTGCCCCACCGGAGCCGCGCGCCGTCGCCGCCACCGGAGCCGTGCGCCCTCGACGCCCCTGCCTCCCTCGCCGCCACTGCTTCCCTCGTCCGCTCCTCGCCGCCCCTGCCTCCCTCGCCGCCACTGCCTCCGTCGCCGCCAACGGAGCCGCGCGCCCTCGCCGCCCCTGCCTCCGTCGCCGAGCACCTCCCCGCCACCGTCTCTCCCCTCTCTGTAAGCCCCCCACCCCTCCTCTCTCTCTACATGTTCTTCCTGCCATGTTCTAGGGTTCATAATTTTTATTAGGACGGAAATTGAGTTCTAGGGTTCATAATTCTTAGTAGGGTTCATAGATAATGTTTTTTAGTAGTAGTAGTAGATGTTAATTAGTAGTAGTGGTGGTACTAGTTAACTAGGGCAGTAGGGTTAATAGTAGAAGTTTTTTAGTTAGGGTAATAATAGATGTTAAGTAGTAGATAATGTAGATGTTAATTAGTTCAGTAGGGTTTAGTTTTTGAGTTCTAGGGCAGTAGGGTTAGGGCTGTAGGGTTTAATTACAAATGTTCGGAAAGTAAGGTTTAATTACAAATGTTAGGAAAGTAAGGTTTAACATAATTTGAGTTCTAGGGTTCATAATTTTTATTAGGACAGAATTTGAGTTCTAGGGTTCATAATTCTTATTAGGACATAATTTTTATTAGGACAAAAATATGTAAAGGTTCTAGGTTTCTAGGGTTCATCCATCTATATTTGGTTTTTCAATTGAGTTTGAGAGAGCATGAGATTTGTGTAGATTTTCTTGAAGTGTCAAACACTAGGAGATGCAAATTTGAAGTGGTCATGTTATATGCAAATTCCTCAATAGTGTTTGCTCATGTTTATCTACTGTTGTAGTTGCTCATGTACATGTTCTTAAGTGGTCCTGTTATATGCAACATTGAAGTGGTTCGATTGTGCCCAAGTGGCCTTTTGTTGTTTGCAGGGAATGATTCCGAGTGGCCTATGTTTTGCCGGAATGTGGATTCATTTCCGTTCCGGCAAATTTCAGGCGCTCTATTTGTCCAGTTTGTAGCAAAGGTCATGCCGAAATTTTCCGTGAATTTCGGCATGACTTGTGCTACAAACTAGGACATATCGAGTGCCCGGGATTTGCCGCAACGGGAATGAATCAACATTCCTGCAAAACATTGGCCTTTTTTTAATGTCATTATTCATTTTATTAGGTCTAGAATTAATTGACTAGATTTAATCGTAGGAAACATGGCTAGCAACGATGAAGGACAGGGTTCTGGTGATTGCAACGTCTACGCGGCGGCAGACGCCTATTTGAACCTTCTCGATGAGCAACGGTTGTTGCAGGGCCCACCTGTCACATCCGAGACTGAGACCGACATCGAGACCGGCGCCGAGACCGGCGCTGAGACTGACACCGGCGCCGAGACCGGCGCTGAGACTGACACCGGCGCCGAGACCGGCACCGAGACTGGCGAAGCCGGTATAGAACCGAAACCAAAGAGGCAACGGCGCCCAAACCAGCTCATCACTACTAGACTGGTGGTCACGGAGGTGGACGACGGCAATTTTGAGCCAAAAGAGCTTGCGGAAGCGCGCGCGTGCTTCGGCAATCAAATAGGCTGCATCCTACGGGCAACCGCCACCATCAACGATGCGAAACTATGGAAGATACCAGATATGAAGCAGTCCCTCCTAACGAAGCTGCACCAGGTGTTCTTGTTCCCGGGCCGGGATGAAATCAAATATAAAAATCCAGATAAAGACCCGGCAATGAAGAAAATAAACAGACGCGCCATGGGCAAGTTTAGCGGTGCGTTGTCCGCCTGGAAAGTAAGGGTGAAAGCAAGGATCATCGACAAAAAGGAACCCTACTCCGAGATTGTAAAGGATAATCCGACAATTACGAAAGAGCAGTTTGAAATATTCAAGGCGGCTTGCGTTGCCGAAGCTGCCAAAGAAAAGTCGGAGTACATGAAGGGGCTTCAAGAGAGGAACATGGGGTGCCACCACCTCGGAAGTCGTGGTTACGCGGGGAAGAGGTCCATATGGGCCAAGGAGGATGCGGAACGCGAAAGTCTGGGCATCCCAGACCCCTTGGCGGAGTTCACCGTCCCGCAGGAGCGTGACGTCCTCAGGGCCCGGTACCATTGGGACCCAGTCAAGAAGGTTTTCGAGACGGACGCGGTCACGACGGAGTTCATGAGACTGCTGGTAATTTTTAATTTACCCCCTAATTTTAGCTTCTGATCAATTCGACTGCACGTTTAGTCATATTTGTAAATGATCCTTGTTCCTTTTGCAGAGAGAGCAGCACAGGATCGCGGCCGAAAGCGACTCGCCGTCTAAGGTGTTGGCGAGGCCCAAGTGGGACACCCCATTCAACCGGGCCTTGAACATATTGAAAGGACTCCCGGTGGACACTCGGCCGTCGTATGGACGCGTGCACGGCGTTAGAGACGGCGCCACGTGGAAGAAGTACTACCGTGAGACCACGGAGGAGAGAAAGGAAAGACGGAGGTTAAATGAGGAAAACATCGACAAGAAGGTTGCGATTGCGGTCGCAGCAGCGGTAGCTGCCGCAAAACAAGAGATTGCAGCTTCGTATGGTGTCTTGGTTCCGGATATCGTCAGTTGGAGCAGGCAAAATCCAAATAAAGAGGCAGCGGACTTTCCCCTTTCCAACTTCTTCGGGAGCAGCTCGACTAGCGTTGCACCAGCACCTGCTCCTGCACCAGCTCCTGCACCGGCTCCCGCACCTGCTCCTGCACCAGCTCCTGCACCGGCTCCCGCACCTGCTCATAGCAGCCCGTCCTCCGTCTCGGACGTGCTCGACGGTGCTTCGTCTTTGGCTGAGCTCGACGACCTCACGGTACATGTCACACCGGCCCTCTTCAATAAATGTGTAATCTCCCGTTTCCGTTGCCTTTCGGATGTCTCACGTCGCAGACATGTCTTTGCAGGCCGACGTAACCCCGTGCACCATATTGTACACCATCAGCGGCCAGAAGGTGGACGTGGGGAAGGCGACGATAGTGAAGCCAAAGGAACAATTGTTCCACAGCCGGCCGATCCCCCCTGACGTGTTCAAGGTTTCCGTGGCCAATGTCAAACCGGGCCACGAGAATTTGGCTCCTCCGGTACTAGGGGGAGACGACGACGAGACCCCGCGGCGGCTTGGCGATTGCAAGAGGTGGGTCCTGTTGTGGCCAAAGAGTCTGCTTCGTCTGGAGGCGGCCGGGAGCACACCCACGACCACGCAGCCTCAGCAAGGTATGAACATCAACACCCCACCTACCCAATTAGCGTCGCATGTCATGCCGGGTGAAAGCGGACGGGGTGAGGAAGAGGCTCCATTAGTCACTGATGACGTCGCCGCCGCCGAAGAAGCAATGCATGATATCGATGCCATCGATGAGGATGACGATGGCACTCTACAGTATCTCAATACTGGCGCCTATGACGACAGAGGATTGATGGCTCAGCAGTATGAGTACTCAGGGTTTGAGTGTCATGAGTCGGTGCCTGAATTGCTGCCTCCGGAGGCTGAACGTATTATAGATGACCTTCCAGTAGCAAAGAAGCATAGGAAGAGAGCGAGGAAAGGCAACAAAGCTGCTTCTATGATCCAGCGGCCTCGCAGCCTCGGGTTCAAGACCGTATACCTGTCATGGGTGCGGCGAAATACCATATCCCCGGTGAACCAATCCTACCTAATAAGGCAGCGGTAGAGGCCATATACGGCGATCTCAGGAGACTTCATGACGATGTGCTGCGAAGAGAGAAAAGCCTAATCGCCTCGCAAAATCCAGGATACCCGCTCTACGTGGTTAACGTGCCGCAGCAAAGGTTGTACGTCGACACATTCCCCGCAGAAAAGTTCTTCCTTCGATTCGATTACATCTTCGACATGTTTCACTTGAAAAAGCTGGATTTTACGTTTGTCCGCCTTTTTGCCTTGTACATGAACTACATCATCAGGATTGAGCAGATACCTTATATCTGTGTCGCTGACCCGTACTTCATGCACGAGAGCTTCTTGGCAGTCTGCAAAAAGCACCGTGAATACGCGAGTAACTACATCGCCGATTTCATGGTCGGCAATAAGGACAAGGAGACGATTCTCGTGCCTTATCATCCCATGTAAGTCATCCGCACGGATATCCTTCCTTCGATTTCAATCATTTCATTTGCACGCGTGGAGGCTAATTTGAGGTGTACTTATTTTGCGCAGCGACGGGCGCGCCGTCCTCATCATCCTTTACCCCCGAGTCTCCCACGCTCTTTACTTGGACTCGTCGAAGAACATGAAGAAAAAGGATTACACCCACATCAAGTCTATTCTCGACAGTGCTATCTTTACGTACGGCGTACGGGGTGGAGAGATCACGCTCAGGAAGACAAGGAACCGCGCGCCCTGCTTCGGCCATAAGACTGACTTCTGCTGCATCCAGCAACCGAGTGGTACTATCAGTGATGATTCTATGTCCTCCACCACATGCAGGAGTTCAGACGGGATCAACAGAACCTTCGCATGTCACCTAGATCCGGCGATGCCCATATTCTGCAATGGGCAAAGAACCTAGGAGATATCCCGGATCATCGACTCCGAGCTGAGTTCTATCACATCCAGCGTGAACTTGCCCAAATCATCATGAAGGAGGTCCTCGAAAAAATAGGGATGTTCTACGAAGAAGGGCAAATGTCGCGGGAAGACGTCCGAACACGCGTAGCCGCTCAGCGTCTCGACCTGAAGCCTTTCACTGCGCTCGGGGACTATCTCCCTGACTTGCATGGATGGCACGACATGTTGGAGTGATTGACGATATATGACAATGTGTCCGTTTAGTCCATACTTTCTCTATGACGAAACTTTGAGTTATGCACGACGAAACTTTATTTGTGATGTAATTAAACCGTCCTCCTCAACTAGCGAAGATCACTCTAGTTAGGGCATTTTGGGTACGATGAACTTTGTATGCTTATGATATGTTGCTTCTATTTTTGCCAAGTCTGTCTCTTTCTATTGCTCAACTATATATGTTGCATATCATCAACTCATGTGACGATGCAGGTGCATAGATCATCGATGGTGAAGAAGTGCTACGCCAGGAGTATACGACGAGTGGCCGGAGTGTCAGGCCCAGGTGTACCGGTTTCCGGTTTCCGAGCGACAGCCAGTAGTTAGTTTAGGTTCACGCTAGTGCGAGAGAGGGATACGAACCGACGCCTCAAGAAGTACTACATTATGTATGATGAGACATGTCATGTAACTTGTATAGCTATATCGTGATTATGACGTGACGACATGATTTGTGTTGGATGATATGATGAGACTATTATGTGTATGATATGATGAGCATATTGCATGTTTATGATATGATTAGAATACTGTATGAAACATGTACAGAAACATCACAAATACGTAGCAAAAAAAAGATATGAGAAAATATAGTAGTAGTGCTCTTTAGCGCTGGACAGGAAAACGCTGCTGCTAAAGGACTTAGCAGTAGCGCTGTTACGGAAAGCGCTACTGCTAAGTAGGTATAGCAGTAGCGCGTGTCAAAACGCGCTACTGCTACCCGCGCTACTGATACACCAAATACCCGCGCTACTGCTAGGGTTTTCCCTAGTAGTGTGCCGCTGGAGAGAAGGAGAAATAATGGCTGCAGTTGAGTTTGGACGACGCCTTCGCATTGTCCAGGCCTGGACATTGTCGAGGTCGATTTAGATGATGTGTATGTTTGGACAACCATATAGACAAGCTGCTGGACGTCTGTTTTGGGCTCACGTCGTGAAAAACGAGTATAGACGTCCATATAGACAAGCTATTGGAGATGCTCTTAAGCTTATTTTCATCTAAACATTGCAATATCAGTTTATTTTAGAAGGTACAATCGCAGACGCACATACACTTAACTCTATGAACGCGCGCGCACACACACCATACCCCTGTGAGCACTTCCGATATACTGAGTCAGCACAACATCTTGGATTATTGTTGTAAGGCCATTTTAATTAGGAAAATGCGACCACAAATACTAAGTTTAGTACACTTGAACCCTAGTGGTTTGTTCCACCATAAGAAACCTAACCATCTAGCTATTGGGTTGGTGTTGGTGTGGGTGTTTGATCAAGCCTTTGTCCGCATCGTGCTTGATCTTAATGTAAATTGTTTTGCTCTCTTCTAAAAATATATGGTACACAACTGATGTACTCTCGAAAAAAATTGAACCAGCTTATTCGTATACCCATCTAAGCATCGCAAACATTTTTTTAACTCATCCAAAGCAATTTTGCTCCAAACCATATTTAACATCATGTGCTTTTGAATATAGTCTTTCAAAATAGTACTCCCTCCGTTTCTTTTTAGTCTGCATATAATTTTTGTCTAAAGTTAATGTATCTTTACTTTGATTAAACTTATAGAAAAAAGTATTAACATTCGCAATACCAAATCTATATCATTATATTCTTTATGGAATATAGTTGCATACTATATATATTTGGTATTGTAGATGTTAATATTTTTTAATATAAATTTGATCAAACTTTATAAAATTGGGCTTGACACAAATCTTATACACGAAGTAAAAAAAACGAAAGGAGTATGACAAATTTACAGATGCAGACGCTCATGTGAACACATATTTTGTTGCTTGATAAATGTCGTTAAGTGTGTAGCATGCATGCCCACACGTCATCCCTCCATCTGTACCTACATCAGAGCGCACGTACTCCCTGACGGCCACGTTTCGGAGGGATCCATTGACGTTCTTGACTGACAACACACATGAAGTAGGTCATGCTTTTGTTTTATGCTTTATAATAATTAATTAAATAGAAAAACCTAGACGACACCACCAGCAAAAATTCACATACTATACCCGCATTCCTCTCCAAGCTCCGCCAGCCAGTTCATGGATTCTTCTCCCCTTCTAGTGACTACCGCTTTGGCGGGTCATAGCTGAGAAGAAAATCATGTTGCCTCGGCTACAACTTATAATTTAAGTTATGGTTTTATAGTCTTTGTAGAGACAGTGTTCAGACAAATGACGACGATATTAAGAGAAATTAGTGTAGCAAACAATCAACTCAAAATTCGCTCCTTAGCTCGGTAACCAACGATGAATGACTCATTTCAGATCTTGGGAGAAATTAGTGTAGCTAACAATCAACTCCAAATTAAGTAGTGATCTAAACGCTCTTATATTTCTTTACGGATGGAGTACTATTTAGCTTGGTAACCGACGCTGAATAACTCATTCGATCTAATACCTAAGTATGACACATTACAAATCCCATAGTTAGCATATATCTACATCGCAAAAGAATATGTCTATCACAAATAAGTGATAGGACCACTCATAATCATCGGTTTAAAGGGCATCTCTAACCCTTTCCCGTTAATTCTATAATTCCCTATAAACATTTAGCGAACTAAATCACCCGGTACCTCAACTCCGGTTAGTAGATAGGTTAGGGTCTTAGTCTTGGCAGGGGGCACGTTCAAATGGATGGCAGTGCTTCTTCTTTGATTCAGTCTTCCCAGCTCCGGTCCTTCCCAAGTTTGTGTATCAAGACGGATTAGACGGAGTCCCGGCGCAGCTCCTTGGGGCGGCAAGGTTATGGTTTCTTGTCCTGTGTACACGACGACGAGTTTTGCTGTTAGATTGTTCAGGTCGATTCAATAGTTCAACAGTGATCACTACGGCTCAGGGGCGTTGGTCCTTAGGGACACGTGCACAAAGACTTCCCTACTGTCATCGACAAGGTATATGAGCGGCGACAACTCCGCCTTGATGGCTCGTTCTGATAGTTGTAGTGGTCGTTCGGTCCTACATGGACTTCAATGTAATTTTATTATGTTTAAGGTGATTTGTACTTCTCATGAACCTTTATAATAGACATGAGTCCTTCTCTAATACTGTTGGAAATATGCCCTAGAGGCAATAATAAATTGGTTATTATTATATTTCCTTGTTCATGATAATCGTTTATTATCCATGCTATAATTGTATTGATTGGAAACTCAAATACATGTGTGGGTACATAGACAACACTGTGTCCCTAGTAAGCCTCTAGTTGACTAGCTCGTTGATCAAAGATGGTTAAGGTTTCCTAGCCATTGACATGAGATGTCATTTGATAATGGGATCACATCATTAGGAGAATGATGTGATGGACAAGACCCAAACTGTAAACGTAGCATTTGATCGTGTCAGTTTATTGCTATTGTTTTCTTCATGTCAAGTATCTGTTCCTTTGACCATGAGATCATGCAACTCACTGACACCGGAGGAATACCTTGTGTGTATCAAACGTCGCAACGTAACTGGGTGACTATAAAGGTGCTCTACAGGTATCTCCGAGGGTGTCTGTTGGGTTGGCATGGATCAAGACTGGGATTTGTTACTCCGTGTGACGGAGAGGTATCTCAGGGCCCACTCGGTAATACAACATCACATTGAGCCTTGCAAGCAAAGTGACTAAAGAGTTAGCCACAGGATCTTGTATTACGGAACGAGTAAAGAGACTTGCCGGTAACGAGATTGAACTAGGTATAGTGATACCGACGATCGAATCTCGGGCAAGTAACATACCGAAGAACAAAGGGAACAGCATACGGGATTAACTGAATCCTTGACATAGAGGTTCGACCGATAAAAGATCTTCGTAGAATATGTAGGAGCCAATATGGGCATCCAGGTCCCGCTATTGGTTATTGGCCGTAGAGGTGTCTCGGTCATGTCTACATAGTTCTCGAACCCGCAGGGTCTACACACTTAACGTTTGGTGACGATTGGTATAGTTGAGTTATTATGTTGGTGACCGAAGGTTGTTCGGAGTCCCGGATAAGATCCCGGACATGACGAGGATCTCCGGAATAGTCCGGAGGTAAAGATTGATATATGTGATAATAGTGTTTTGATCTCCGGAAGAGTTCCGGAGTTCACCGGAAGGGGTTCCGGATGTTTACCGAAGTGTTCGGGTGCGAGAACACTTTATATGGGCCAAGGGATAAAAGCCCACGAGGTATTGGAAAGTGCAAAAGTAGTTTTGCTGCCGCATAAGCGGTACTACCGCTTGGTGAAGCGGTACTACCGCCCGAGCGGTACTACCGCTTGTATGAAGCGGTACTACCGCCCAAGCGGTACTACCGCTTGTGTGAAGCGGTACTACCGCTTGTGCGCGGCTGTGCACGGTTCGGCAGGGATCCGAGTTGGACTCTTTCCCTGCGGGCCAAACCGACCTTGTGCGGGCAAAACCGACCTGGAGGAGGCTTTTACTCCAAGTTTAGACCCCAAGGCTCAACATATAAATAGAGGGGCAGGGCTAGCACACGAGACACATCAAGATTTCCCCAAGCCGTGTGCGGCAACCCTAACCCTCTAGTTCCTCCGTCGTAATCTCCGTAGCGCTTGGCGAAGCCCTGCAGAGATTGTTCCTCACCACTATCACCACGCCGTCGTGCTGCTGGAACTCAACCACTACTTCACCATCGCTCGCTGGATCGAGGAGGTGAAGGCGTCATCAAGCCGTACGTGTGTTGAACGCGGAGGTGCCGTCCGTTCGGCGCTAGTTCGTGATCGGATCGAGGGACGACTTGCGATTTGGATCGCGGAGACGTTCGACTACATCAACCGCGTTTCTTAAACGCTTCCGCTTAGCGATCTACAAGGGTATGTAGATTCACTCTCCCTCTCGTAGATGCTCATCACCATGGATAGATCTTGTGTGTGCGTAGGAAAATTTTGTTTCCCATGCAACGTCCCCAACAGTGGCATCATGAGCTAGGTCTATGCGTAGATGAGATCTCGAGTAGAACACAAACGAGTTGTGGGCGTGGGTGTATACATATTGCTTGCCGTTACTAGTTGATATTTGATTCGGCGGTACTGTGAGATGAAGCGGCCCGGACCGACATTACGCGTACACTTACGCGAGACAGGTTCCTTCAACTAACATGTAACTTCGTTGCATAAAGATGGCTAGCGGGTGTCTGTCTCTCTCACTTTAGTTGAATCGATTTCAATGAAGAGGGTTCTTTTAGAAGATCAAAAAGCAATCACTACACCACGTTGTGGTTTTGCGTAGGTAAGAACGGTTCTTGCAAACCCGTAGCAGCCACGTAAAATTTGCAACAACAATTAGAGGACGTCTAACTTGTTTTTGCAGGGTATGTTGTGATGTGATATGGCCAATTACATGATGAGATATATGTGATGTATGAGATGATCATGTGTTGTATAGAATATCACGACTTGCATGTCGATGAATACGGCAACTGGCAGGAGCCATAGAGTTGTCTTTAATTATTGTATGACCTGCGTGTCAATCATTAAGCGCTATGTAATGCTTTACTTTATCGCTAAACGTTAGCAATAGTCGTGGAAGCAACAGTCGGCGCGACAACCTTATGGCGACACGTTGATGGAGATCAAGATGATGGAGATCATGGTGTCATGCCGGTGACGATGGAGATCATGCCGGTGCTTTGGAGATGGAGATCAAAAGCACAAGTTCATGGCCATATCATGTCACTTATGATTTGCATGTGATGTTAATCCTTTTATGCATCTTATTTTGCTTAGGACGATGGTAGCATTATAAGGTGATCCCTCACTTAAATTTCAAGATAAATTGTGTTCTCCCCAAGTGTGCACCGTTGCGAAAGTTCGTCGTTTCGAGACACGCCGTGATGATCGGGTGTGATAGACTCTACGTTCACATACAACGGGTGTAAGCCATGTTGCACGTGCGGAAACACTCGGGTTAAACTTGACGAGCCTAGCATGTACAGACATGGCCTCGGAACACAAGAGACCGAAAGGTCGAACATGAGTCATATAGTAGATATGATCAACATGAAGATGTTCACCATTGAAACCACCTCGACTCACGTGATGATCGGACTTGAGTTGGTGGATTTGGATCATGTTACACTCGAATGACCGGAGGGATGTCAATTTGAGTGGGAGTTTTTTAAGTAATATGATTAACTAAACTCATTATCTGAGAACAATAGTCTAAGTTGTCTTTGCTATATTTATGTTGTAGATCATGGCTCGCGCAGTAGCACCCCTGAATTTTAATGCGTTCCTAGAGAAAGCTAAGTTGAAAGATGATGGAAGTAACTTTGTGGACTGGGCCCGTAATCTAAGGATTATCCTTACGGCTTCCCAGAAGGCTTATGTCCTTGATGCACCGCTTGGTGATCCACCCGCTCCAGTTGAGTCTCTAGACGTTGTGAACGCCTGGCAGGCTCGTTCTGATGATTACTCAATAGTTCAATGTGCAATGTTGTATGGCTTAGAACCGGGACTTCAAAGACGTTTTGAACGTCATGGAGCATATGAGATGTTCCAGGAGTTGAAGTTTATCTTTCAGAAGAATGCCCGGATCGAGAGATATGAGATCTCCGATAAGTTCTATGCTTGCAAGATGGAGGAGAACGGGTCTATCAGTGATCACGTGCTCAGAATGTCTGGGTACTCCACCCGTCTGGCTGAGTTAGGGATGCCCCTTCCGCCAGAGGCTATCACTGACAGAGTTCTCCAATCATTGCCACCTAGCTACAAGAGCTTCGTGTTGAACTATAACATGCACGGGATGAACAAGTCAGTCGCCGAGCTGTTTGCGATGCTGAAAGCCGCTGAGTCTGAAATTCAGAAGGAGCATCAAGTGTTGATGGTCAATAAAACCACTAGTTTCAAGAAAAATGGCAAGGGTAAGAAGGGTAACTCCAAGAAGAGTGGCAAAACAGTTGCTCCTCTCGTGAAGAAACCCAAGGCTGGACCCAAACCAGAAACTGTGTGTTTTCATTGCAAGGGAACTGGACACTGGAAGCGGAACTGCCCCAAGTATTTGGCTGACAAGAAGGCGGCCAACAACAAACAAGGTATATATGATATACATGTTATTGATGTGTACCTTACCAACCCTCGTTGTAGTGCCTGGGTATTTGATACCGGTGCGGTTGCTCATATTTGCAACTCAAAACAGGAACTGCGGAATAGACGGAGGCTGGCAAAGGACGAAGTGACGATGCGCGTGGGAAATGGTTCCAAGGTTGATGTGATCGCCGTCGGCACGCTCGCTCTTCGATTACCGTCGGGATTAGTGATGAACCTAAATAAGTGTTATTTGGTGCCTGCGTTAAGCATGAACATTATATCTGGATCTTGTTTATTGCGAGACGGTTACTCATTTAAATCAGAGAATAATGGTTGTTCTATTTATATGAGTAATATCTTTTATGGTCATGCACCCAATATGAGGGGTTTATTCTTATTGAATCTCGATAGTAATGATACACATGTTCATAACATTAATGCCAAAAGATATAGAATTGATAATGATAATACCACTTTCTTGTGGCACTGCCGTTTAGGTCATATTGGCATAAAACGCATGAGGAAGCTCCATGCTGATGGACTTTTGGAGTCACTTGATTTTGAATCACTTGACACATGTGAGCCATGCCTCATGGGCAAGATGACTAAAACGCCGTTCTCTGGAACAATGGAACGGGCAAATGACTTGTTGGAAATCATACATACTGATGTGTGCGGTCCGATGAGTATTGAGGCGCGCGGTGGTTATCGTTACTTTCTCACCTTCACTGATGACTTAAGTAGATATGGGTATATTTACTTAATGAAACACAAGTCTGAAACATTTGAAAAGTTCAAACAATTTCAGAGTGAAGTTGAGAATCATCGTAACAAGAAGATTAAATTCCTACGATCTGATCGAGGAGGAGAATATCTGAGTTATGAGTTTGGCAGTCACTTAAGACAATGTGGAATTGTTTCACAACTGACACCGCCTGGAACACCACAGCGTAATGGTGTGTCCGAACGTCGTAATCGAACTTTATTGGATATGGTGCGATCTATGATGTCTCTTGCCGATTTGCCACTATCGTTTTGGGGTTATGCATTAGAGACAGCTGCATTCACTTTAAATAGGGCACCATCGAAACCTGTTGAGACGACGCCATATGAACTTTGGTTTGGCAAGAAGCCAAAGCTGTCGTTTCTTAAAGTTTGGGAATGTGATGCTTATGTCAAAAAGCTTCAGCCTGAAAAGCTGGAACCCAAAGCGGAGAAATGCGTCTTCATAGGATACCCAAAAGAGAAAGTTGGGTATACCTTCTACCTCAGATCCGAAGGCAAAGTGTTTGTCGCTAAAAACGGAACATTTCTTGAGAAAGAGTTTCTCTCGAAAGAATTGAGTGGAAGGAAGATAGAACTTGATGAGGTTGTTGAACCTTTACTTCAACCTGAGAGTAGCACAGCGCAGAAAGTTGTTTCTGTGGAGCCTACATTAGCTGAAGATGAAGTTAATGATGATGATCATGAAGCTTTGGATCAAGTTGCTATCGAACCTCGTAGGTCGACAAGGACGCGTACTGCTCCTGAGTGGTACGACAACCCTGTCTTAGAGGTCATGTTGTTAGACAACGATGAACCTACGAGCTATGGAGAAGCGATGATGGGCCCGGATTCCGAGAAGTGGTTAGAGGCCATGAAATCCGAGATGGGATCCATGTATGAAAACAAAGTATGGACTTTGGAAGTATTACCTGAAGGGCATAAGGCCATTCAGAACAAATGGATCTTTAAGAGGAAGACGGACGCGGACGGTAATGTCACCGTCTATAAAGCTCGACTTGTGGCAAAGGGTTTTTCACAAGTTCAAGGAGTTGACTACGATGAGACCTTCTCACCCGTAGCGATGCTTAAGTCCGTCAGAATCATGTTAGCAATAGCTGCCTTTTTCGATTATGAAATTTGGCAGATGGATGTCAAAACAGCGTTCCTTAACGGTTACCTTAAGGAAGAGTTGTATATGATGCAACCAGAAGGTTTTGTCGATCCAGAGAATGCTGACAAAGTTTGCAAACTCCAGCGATTCATTTATGGACTGGTGCAAGCATCTCGGAGTTGGAATCTTCGTTTTTGATGAGGTGATCAAAGCGTTCGAGTTTATACAAGTTTACAGAGAAGCTTGTATTTACAAGAAAGTGAGTGGGAGCTCTATAGCGTTTCTAATATTATATGTGGATGACATATTACTGATTGGAAACAATATAGAAATGCTGGAAAGCATAAAGGAATATTTGAACAAGAGTTTTTCAATGAAGGACCTAGGAGAAGCTGCTTTCATATTAGGCATCAAGATCTATAGAGATAGATCGAGACGTTTGATAGGACTTTCACAAAGCACATACCTTGACAAAGTTTTGAAGAAGTTCAAAATGGATCAGTCCAAGAAGGGGTTCTTGCCTGTATTGCAAGGTGTGAAGTTGAGTAAGACTCAATGCCCAGTGACTGCAGAAGATAGAGAAAAGATGAGTGTCATCCCCTATGCTTCGGCCATAGGCTCTATCATGTATGCAATGATGTGCACAAGACCCGATGTCAGCCTTGCCATAAGTATGGTCGGAAGGTTTCAAGGTGATCCAGGAATGGAACACTGGACGGCGGTCAAGAATATCCTGAAGTACCTGAAAAGGACTAAGGACATGTTTCTCGTTTATGGAGGTGATCAAGAGCTCGTCGTAAAGGGTTACGTCGATGCAAGCTTTGACACTGATCCGGATGACTCAAAGTCGCAAACCGGATACGTATTTATTCTTAATGGGGGTGCGGTTAGCTGGTACAGTTCCAAGCAAAGCGTGGTAGCAGATTCTACATGCGAAGCGGAGTACATCGCTGCCTCGGAGGCGGCGAAGGAAGGTGTCTGGATGAAGGAGTTCATGACAGATCTTGGAGTAGTGCCTAGTGTGCTTAACCCAATGACTCTGTTTTGTGATAACACTGGTGCCATTGCTCTAGCCAAGGAACCAAGATTTCACAAGAGGACCAGACACATAAAGCGACGCTTCAATTCCATCCGCGATTACATCAAGGAGGACGACATAAATATTTGCAAAGTACACACAGATCTAAATGTTGCAGATCCGATGACTAAACCTCTTCCAAGGGCTAAACATGAACAACACCAGAACAGCATGGGTGTTCGATTCATTACAATGTAAATCACATAGTGATGTGAACTAGATTATTGACTCTAGTGCAAGTGGGAGACTGTTGGAAATATGCCCTAGAGGCAATAATAAATTGGTTATTATTATATTTCCTTGTTCATGATAATCGTTTATTATCCATGCTATAATTGTATTGATTGGAAACTCAAATACATGTGTGGGTACATAGACAACACTGTGTCCCTAGTAAGCCTCTAGTTGACTAGCTCGTTGATCAAAGATGGTTAAGGTTTCCTAGCCATTGACATGAGATGTCATTTGATAATGGGATCACATCATTAGGAGAATGATGTGATGGACAAGACCCAAACTGTAAACGTAGCATTTGATCGTGTCAGTTTATTGCTATTGTTTTCTTCATGTCAAGTATCTGTTCCTTTGACCATGAGATCATGCAACTCACTGACACCGGAGGAATACCTTGTGTGTATCAAACGTCGCAACGTAACTGGGTGACTATAAAGGTGCTCTACAGGTATCTCCGAGGGTGTCTGTTGGGTTGGCATGGATCAAGACTGGGATTTGTTACTCCGTGTGACGGAGAGGTATCTCAGGGCCCACTCGGTAATACAACATCACATTGAGCCTTGCAAGCAAAGTGACTAAAGAGTTAGCCACAGGATCTTGTATTACGGAACGAGTAAAGAGACTTGCCGGTAACGAGATTGAACTAGGTATAGTGATACCGACGATCGAATCTCGGGCAAGTAACATACCGAAGAACAAAGGGAACAGCATACGGGATTAACTGAATCCTTGACATAGAGGTTCGACCGATAAAAGATCTTCGTAGAATATGTAGGAGCCAATATGGGCATCCAGGTCCCGCTATTGGTTATTGGCCGTAGAGGTGTCTCGGTCATGTCTACATAGTTCTCGAACCCGCAGGGTCTACACACTTAACGTTTGGTGACGATTGGTATAGTTGAGTTATTATGTTGGTGACCGAAGGTTGTTCGGAGTCCCGGATAAGATCCCGGACATGACGAGGATCTCCGGAATAGTCCGGAGGTAAAGATTGATATATGTGATAATAGTGTTTTGATCTCCGGAAGAGTTCCGGAGTTCACCGGAAGGGGTTCCGGATGTTTACCGAAGTGTTCGGGTGCGAGAACACTTTATATGGGCCAAGGGATAAAAGCCCACGAGGTATTGGAAAGTGCAAAAGTAGTTTTGCTGCCGCGTAAGCGGTACTACCGCTTGGTGAAGCGGTACTACCGCCCGAGCGGTACTACCGCTTGTATGAAGCGGTACTACCGCCCAAGCGGTACTACCGCTTGTGTGAAGCGGTACTACCGCTTGTGCGCGGCTGTGCACGGTTCGGCAGGGATCCGAGTTGGACTCTTTCCCTGCGGGCCAAACCGACCTTGTGCGGGCAAAACCGACCTGGAGGAGGCTTTTACTCCAAGTTTAGACCCCAAGGCTCAACATATAAATAGAGGGGCAGGGCTAGCACACGAGACACATCAAGATTTCCCCAAGCCGTGTGCGGCAACCCTAACCCTCTAGTTCCTCCGTCGTAATCTCCGTAGCGCTTGGCGAAGCCCTGCAGAGATTGTTCCTCACCACTATCACCACGCCGTCGTGCTGCTGGAACTCAACCACTACTTCACCATCGCTCGCTGGATCGAGGAGGTGAAGGCGTCATCAAGCCGTACGTGTGTTGAACGCGGAGGTGCCGTCCGTTCGGCGCTAGTTCGTGATCGGATCGAGGGACGACTTGCGATTTGGATCACGGAGACGTTCGACTACATCAACCGCGTTTCTTAAACGCTTCCGCTTAGCGATCTACAAGGGTATGTAGATTCACTCTCCCTCTCGTAGATGCTCATCACCATGGATAGATCTTGTGTGTGCGTAGGAAAATTTTGTTTCCCATGCAACGTTCCCCAACAAATACTACCTAGCCCTTTCCCTATACACCTTTAGTATATCGTAGGGAGGAATCCCTCAAAACATATAGTTCAAGCTGTATTTGCTCTAAAAATAGCAACTATGGGTAAATCAGAGTAAACCTCTTCTCCCCTGTATTCATGGTGCAGCCACTGGTGTGTCGCCCGACTAGTTAGTACAGGGCTATAAACCAATGCCGGCTCCTCCCAAACCTTATCCCGCTACCACTGCACCCCATTTCTCCCCAAACCTTGCTCGATTCACGTCACCCCAATGCCTGCGAAGCTCGCCAACACCGCCGCATCACCTACTACATGATGAGTCAATTTTACACCCATATTCAACCATGTTTAAACTAGATAATTTAAAATGTTTCGACATAATCATTTTGACTTGCCTATTAATTACTAGTTTTTGCGAAGGATTATAAATCTCCTTGTTTATTTTGTTTTCTGCAGAGATAGGTTGTTTTAGATGGTAACTAAATTTATAAAATGAATCTCATAGGCGTGAAGATAATTGCTAATCAATCGGAGTGGCACAACCAAGTACAGAGGAGAAGACGACTTCTGGTGCGACTAGATGCTCATACTAGCTAGATGACATCGACCACATGACGTCACCCCTTACAAACTTCATGAAGGGACCCAAGGATGGTTCACGTTAGAGTCGCCCCGAAACCCTATTCCACCCGCCTATAGCATATAAATGGGAGGAAACCCCTTCAGTGAGAGGAGAGATCCATTCGTCAAGTCAACCCTTCACAACCATTGTCACCGTTCCCATCTACAACAGCCGCCACCATCTCCATAGTCATCTCTACCACCATAGGATGCATCTCCATTGGCCATTATACTTGTAATCGAGAGTACATCATGATCAACATCATTGTAAGACTTGTAATCATTCATCTTCAAGTACCAGCTACGTTGTCTCTTGCTTATGATATATTCACAGTTTATGAGTAGTCCCCTTGGGTAAAGGTTTGGGGCATAGCCTCGTAGCCCCATGTACGTGTGTTAAGGGATTGTTGGTTTACTTTAACAGTAACTTATTTCTATGTGCTGCAAAACAATCTTCTCTCTTTTCTCTACCTTAGTCCAAGGCCTTGCAAGTACCCAAGGTACCAAACATCGAACAAAGAGAGCTGAAGGGGAGAGAGGAGTAGAAAGCCATGTCGATCATTGGTGATAGTAATATTAGTACGATAGACGGAACTATCTCCATGGATAGTTAAGGTGTGGTCATTAAACGCTAAATGCATTGGCCTGCTTATTCCTTAATACTGAGGTAACCGCGTGAGTCGGATAGGACCGTGGTTGGACAATAGAACCTCCAGGCGGGGGCAGCTGGTAATGGCGTAATTTGGATGCATCTCCCACACTTACTAAGTTGGCTACATATATGTAACATTTTTTACAAGTGTCATGTTACTCGGGCCTAGTAATAAGCATTGGGCACATCAAAGGCATAGCAACAATAATTCTCAAACACCAGAGGTCAATGTGTAGTTCTTGCTTTGGTGGTAGAGATGTCATGGCAATTTTGTGTAGAAACATGGCAAATATAGTCTATTTTTACATTCTGTAAATTGTCATGGCAATATAGTCTTCTTTTTTGCCATGGCACATTCACACATTTTTTTGCCATATTATATAGTGACGATTTTTGTTTCTATGATGGCAATTTTCATCCAAGTTCACAATCTCTAAAACTGCCATGTCATTTTTCGGCACGTTTTTTTTTGTGAGCATGGCAATTTTCTTCTTCTTTTTTTGCAACACGGCAAAATTTCCTTTCTATGTAACTCTACATGTCAATTTTTACTCTATTTTTCCATGTCTAGGTCCTCGCAATTATACATGGCAATTTTTACTCTATTTTTCCATGTCAATTTTTACTTTATTTTTGCCATGGCAATTTTTGAGCTTCACTACCATGGCAATTTTACCTTTAAATAGTTGGTAAATTTATTATTAAAAAATGGCAAATTTTACTCTATTTTTTCCATGTCAAAATGTTACTTTATTTTTGCCATGGAAATTTTTTACCTTCATTTAGATGGCAACTTTACCTTTAAATACATGGCAAATTCACTTTTACATACACGGAAAGTTTTACCATTGGCAAAATTAACCTTTATTTGCCATGGAAAAATTGATATTTTATTGCCATAACAACTTTTATTCAACATAAATGGCAAATTTACTCTATTTTGCCATGTAAAAGTTTTATTTTATTTTTCCCATGGCAAAGTTTTACCGTCATATGTATGGTAACTTTACTTTTAAATAGATGGAAAATTTACTTAACATACATGGCAAGCTTTACCATGGCAGAATTAACCTTTATTTGTCATGGCAAGATTAACCTTCTATTGCCATGGCAACTTTTATTTAACATGCGTGGAAAATTTTACTCTTTACCACTCATGCCAAATTTACTTACATGGAGCATGGGAAGTTTTACTTTTATGTTGACATGCCAAAAATACTTTACATCCATGGTAATTTGTGCCCTTTCCACCGTTCATAGGATTTTTTTGCTTCTATAGACTACGGTACATTTACTTTTACAAAACATGGCAATTACTAAACAATAGATGCTGTATTTTTTGTGTGTGCTCCACATGGTGGCAATTTTTAAATCCGCATTTTTGTCTCTTCATTTATACTAAAAAAACAGCATACATATTTGTAATCCACATTTCTTGGCATCATGTTATAGATGCAAAATTTCCATGAATCCACATTTTTTGTAACCATCACACACATAATTTTTGCCACTATGTACATATGCTAATTTGCCATGACATATTCCTTTTTGTTCCATTTGAAGAAAAGAAATCTTGAACAATGGCATTTTTTGCCTCTAAAGAAGATGGCAAGCCTTTTTTTCATAGTCTTTTTGTATTTTTTTTCTTTTTGAACTAAAAAAATCCATGTTATATTTTTTATTCATTCTCTATATGTCGATTATATTTTTTCCTTTATTTTTGGGCCATGGCATTTTCTCATAGCATGGCAAAATCAGCGGCGGAGCTTACTGCATTGCGCGCGGGGGCGGGGGGGGGGGGGGTTATTTGGAAAAGGAGCTTAGGTTATAAAGTCCCCCCCCCCCAGCTCATATATTCTATTTGTCCCCCCCCCCCCAAGGAACTTGGTCAAGCTCCGCCACTGCAAAACACTAGGTTTTGTTAGTCACAGCGAGAAAAGGCTTTTATTAGCCAAAAAAACTCAGAAAATTGGGCTTTATTCTTATTTTTTTTCCTCATAGCAAAAGGCATGTACGTGATCTAGGATGTTTGGGCTGTGGGGTTCTCTGGCCGAACAAATTCGTTCGATAGATCTCCCCAGCTTTACTGAACGAAACGTTTGATCTAGTGTGCTCCCAAAGCGAACGTTCGGTTGTTATTGACGTCCTTCTTTTAATGTGGTCATGTGTATGCTTGTCATAATGGTTTAATCTATGTTGATGACTTTCTTGTGCCTATGATTGTAAATGAAATCTCATCACTTGAAGAACAGGTTGACACATTGTACGTCTTGCATGTAACCAAAGAGCGACTCACTGCGTCTGGTGAGAAAAAACTGCAACCAAATGTCATACGTCTGTTTGTGATCTCATGCAGCCTGGAGCTTTGTGGGTAACCAAACGTCGTGCAGAACCAAAGAAGACCATGGATGCAGAGGCCCAAAGTCCATAGGAAACTAAACACATCGTTCGAACTAAACACTTGGGCCGCGTTTGGTAGGCTGTAGTAGGTCGGGCCAGGCCCATGCGTGAAGACTTTGGGTCGTTTGGTTACCCGCATGGACTGGTTGGCCTGCATAGCATGAACATTAAAGCACATCTGGGCCTGCATCCACAGGAACGCTCAAATCGACCGTTTTTTGTGGAGCCAGGCCCGAGCGGTGCAACCCTAGGCATGTGGGCGTGGGCGGTTGCACGCGTGGATGTAGTCTCGAGAAGTCGCGTTGTTTCCCGAAGCGCCGTCATAAATTACCCTCACCTCCCTTCCTCATTGCTCTCTCCCCTCTTCCCCACTCACACCGGCAGTGGCGACCACCCGAGCAATAGGAGCAGGATCTATGACGGCGGCGACCACCGCAGCGACTTCACACCTCCATCGGAGCGCATCGGCAATGGCGGTAAGTTTCTTTGACCTCTCTACAGTAACTCTGTTGAGGATGGGCTAGATTTAATTGAGCACGCGATAGGAGAGTGAGGGAGGGGATTGAACACATAGAGGGTGGGGGGATTGAACACATCTTCAGTTCATGCCTAATCGGTCGATTACATCGGGGGTGGGGATTGGGGTAAAACCTACTTGTCTAGCCGCGGCGACCCTGGAGTCGTGTCGAGCGGCGGTGGGACGTAGGCTTCTTTTCCTCCTCGCCGTCGTCTTCTTCTTGTTCGTCTTCTTCCTCATCGTCACGGTCAAGAACGATGGGTCTTGCACGGTCGCCTGCCGCCGGCGCCTTGGCCACCATTTGCACCTCGTCGTCTTCCTTCGTCGGATCCACCACAGTTTGTGTCGTCCAGTACACCGCGGCAAGTTTGTCATTGGGACGGTTGTACTCCTTGTACTTGTCCCACTTGGTCCTCTATCGAGCGTCGTCAGAGTTGGCCGGATTCATGGCCCAGCGAACGATGTCGACTGACATAGTGCCCTTCGCTGGGTCAGGAATCAGAGTCTTCGACTCCTTCGTCGTTGCCTTCTTCACCAGAGTGTCGGCCTCCTTGTGCACTTCTTCCATGTTGGTGAAGTTCGAGCACACTTTCATTGTGTCCTCGAACTTAGCACGGTCGCCGAGGGAGCACCCGAGGAAGAATGCCCTCCATCCCAAGCCCCAGGGGAAAGGGTTGGGGTTGGAGTTCATGGTGAGGGAGAGGTGGTGAAACAGAGAGAGGTTGAAGAAGAGAGGGGGTGAAAATGAGAGAGGAGGTGAAAATGAGAGAGGGTTTGAGTGCGGTGATGGGTAAGAAGTATTGGTAAATATAGGAGCATTAGGCCGATAGTATTGAATGCTGACCTTTGAACTGCGTGTTGTTGATAATGTAGATGGACAAGGGCAAGGAGGTGGTGTCACCATTGGACAAGGGTAAGGAGGTCGTGCCGCCATTGGTGAAGGTGTCGGTGCAGGAACACCCTAACGCCAAGCAGAGGAACTACGGGCACTACCATGAGGAGGTGGGACCAAGTGTAGGATCGAAATAATGTCTAGAGGGGGGGTGATTAGACTACTTGAGCAAATAAAAGTTCTACCTTTTCCCAATTCAAGTGCACCCTACACATGCATGTCTAAGAGTATAGGAGCGGAAAGTAACAACAAGCATATGTAGTAGAGGGTAGGAAGGAAGATCAAACGCAAATTGAAGACACGAAGATTTTTCCCGTGGTTCCGATAGGTGGTGCTATCGTACGTTCACGTTTATGGAGTCTTCAACCCACGGAGGGTAACGGTCGCGAGAGTCCACGGAGGGCTCCACCCATAAGGGTCCACGAAGTAGCAACCTTGACTATTCCATAACGGCTTCCGTCCACGAAGGACTAGCCTCACTATGGGTAGATCTTCACGAAGTAGGCGATCTCCTTGCCCGTACAAACTTCTTGGTTCAACTCCACAACACGAAGTAGGAGGCTCCCAAGCGACACCTAACCAATCTAGGAGGCACCACCCTCCAAAAGGTAATAGGCTTGTGAAAGGATGTGGATGTCGCCTAGAGGGGGGGTGAATAGGCGCTTTAAAATAATTACGGTTTAGGCTTGAACAAATGCGGAATAAAACTATCGTTTAATTAGTCAAGCACAAAACCTAAAACAACTAGGCTCACCTATGTGCACCAACAACTTATGCTAAGCAAGATAGACAACTAAGTGATAGCAAGATACATAACAAGAAACAATATGGCTATCACAAAGTAAAGTGCATAAGTAAAGGGCTCGGGTAAGAGATAACTGAGGCACGCGGAGACGACGATGTATCCCGAAGTTCACACCCTTGCGGATGCTAATCTCCGTTCGGAGCGGTGTGGAGGCACAATGCTCCCCAAGAAGCCACTAGGGCCACCGTAATCTCCTCACGCCCTCGCACAATGCAAGATGCCGTGATTCCACTATGGGACCCTTGAGGGCGGTCACCGAACCCGTACAAACAAGGTTGGGGCAATCTCCACAACTTAATTGGAGGCTCCCAACGACACCACGAAGCTTCACCACAATGGATTGTGGCTCCGAGGTGACCTCAAATGCTCGGGGCAATCTCCACAACCTAATTGGAGACCCCGAAGCTTGACCGGAGCTTTGCGCCACAATGATTGAGCTCCGAGGCACCACCAACCGTCTAGGGCGCCAAAGCACCCAAGAGGAACAAACTCAAGGGTGCTCAAACACCCAAGAGTAATAAGCTTCTCAACTTCTCACTTCCACGTATCACCGTGGAGAATTCAAACCTATGCACCAAATGCAATGGCAAGGGCACACGGAGTGCCCAAGTCCTTCTCTCCCAAATCCCACCAAAGCAACTAATGCTAGGGAAGAAAATGAGAGGAAGAACGAAGAAGAACACGAAGAACTCCAAGATCTAGATCCAAGGGGTTCCCCTCACATAGAGGAGAAAGTGATTGGTGGAAATGTGGATCTAGATCTCCTCTCCCTTTTCCCTCAAGAACTAGCAAGAATCATTGGAGGGATTGAGAGTTAGAAAGCTCGAAGAAGGTCAACAATGGGGGAAGAACACGAGCTCAAGAGATAGGGGGCAATGGGGAAGAAGACCCCCTTTAATAGATGGGGTAAAATCCAACTGTTACCCCCACAGCCCGCACACAAGCGGTAGTACCGCTCAGGGGAGCGGTACTTCCGCTTATACCCGTCCTGGAACAACAGAGCGGTAGTACCGCTCTGGAGGGAGTGGTACTTCCGCTCAAATAATCCCAAGAAGCCAGAAGAAACACTTAGTAGGAAGTAGCCACGGAACCTCAGGGCGGCAGTACCGCTGGAGCGGTACTTCCGCCTGAAACGGTAGTACCGCTCTAGGGGAGCGGTACTTCCGCTGAAAATGGCCATAGGCCCCCGTGGGCACCAGAAGGAAAATATAAGCGGTAGTAGCAGCGGTAGTACATAGCGGAAGTACCGCCGGAGCGGTACTACCGTGGTACCGAGCGGTACTACCGCTAGTTCAGAGAAAAACTGCCCTGGTACTGATACTGCCAAAACTTTCGCAAATGGGCTCCGAATAGCGTTTTCTTAAGAAGAGGCGGTATAAAAATGCCAATGGTATAGAGATGTAAAACCTCTATCAATGAAGAACCGGCAAAAACTCCAACATCGAAAACATCATAGAAGATGCATATGGACTCCGTTTTCGATGAACTTGAGCTTGTCATGAAGCTGACCATAAGCTCAAGAAACCTCAAAGAGAAAAACCAACCAAGAACCAAGAACGATGATGATGCCAAGAATGCAATGGTTTGAGCTCTCAACGAACAATACGATCAAGCTACTCACTTGAGAGCCCCCTTGATAGTACGGCTATCGATCCTATAACCCGGTCTCCCAACTACCACCATGAGACCGGTAAAATAGAAAGCCCTATCAAAGTCAAACCTTAGCCTTGCGCATAGTCCACTTGAGCTAGATGATGACGATCTTGACTTCCTCAAGATGGACCACCTTTCTTGATTGCGTCGGCTCGATGAAGATTAGTAGATTGCTCCCCCATACTCCACTATGGGAGAGCCTCACTTTGGCACATCTTCACAAGTCCATTGTCACCACAATGGACGGCAAGCTTCAAGCATGATCTCTCTGTGGTGCTTTACTTGAACTTGCACACCGCAACCTTGATGACGATCACCACTAGATGTCATCCTCCATGGGTTGTATGAGATCTACCTAACCCCACAACGAACTCTCACGTAGACCATGGGTTAGTACACAAAGCGTAATGGACAATGCTTACCACACCATGGGATCAGTTGATCCCTCTCGGTACATCTTGTACGCTTTGTGTGTTGATCAACTTGATTTAATTTTTGACTTAGTCTTGATCAACCTTGTATCTTATCTTCTCTCTTCATAAAGATGATGTCTTGAAGGTAAACATGAATGCTTACACAATCTTCTTCTTCAAGACATGCTTGCAATAAGCTCAACTCCCACATGACCAATCTTTGGATACACCTTGAATACCACCTTGGTCACCATATAAACTCCTTGAAACCAACAGATGGACTTTAAGAAGTACCTACGGACAAATCCTTCGAATATAACTCAAGGCAACCATTAGTCCATAGGGATTGTCGTCAATTACCAAAACCACACATGGATAAATGTGGTCTTACAGCTTGGCAATGTCGATGAACTCCTTGCTCTTGTGCTTCAAGATGATAGACTCCTCAACACACAATCACTCTCTCATAGATTTGGCTATGTTGGAAGAGATTGATTTGGTGGAAAGCAACTTGGGGAGGCTAGAGATCAACATCCATATGGTAGGAATGGAATAGCTTGATCTCAACACATGAGTAGGTGGCTCTCTCTCAGAAAATAGGATGGGGCAAGTATGGAATAGTTCTGAGTGCTTTTTTCGAGTGGGTGGTGGTGAAGGGGTATATATAGGCATCCCCAAAAATCCAACCGTTAAACCTAAAGTGACCAACTCGGTGACACCGAAGTGTAAAACTCGGTGGTACCGAAGTGACCAAAAGGCAGTAACTTTTGAATCTCGGTGAGACCGATACATAACTCTCGGTGGTACCGATTAGATGACCAACGGTCAGATTGCACAACTCGGTGAGACCGATTCTCAATTTTCGGTGGTACCAATTCTTGACAACGGCTAACCAGAGAGTTGCTCCAAAAACTCGGTGAGACCGATTCACAAAACTCGGTGGTACCGATTCTTGAGAATGGCTAACCAGGAAGTTGGTCCAAATCTCGGTGAGACCGATTGGCAAAACTCGGTGGTACCGATGCTTGAAAATAGCTAACCAGAAAGTTGGCAACTGAATTCGGTGGCACCGAAGTGGAATATTGGTAGTACCGAGATGGGTTTGGCTAAGGATCTGTCTAGGGTTTGAATCTCGGTGAGACCAAATAGGAATTGTTGGTCTTACCGATTTGAGTGGTAGGGTTCTAGACAGAGTATTTGTGGAAGAGCTTGTGGGTGTTTTTGGTGACTATCACTTGTGCACGTGGGGCATCTTGTTCACCAAGAGTTCCTTACCCCCTTTTAATAGTATTGGCTTTCCTATGGACTCAAAGTGATTTCTCACAAAGTAAAATGTAGAGTCCTCTTGCTTGAAGCTTTGCCAATCCAATTCCTTGCATCTAGGAGTTTCTCCACAATCCTTTTGCCAACCTATCATTGAACTTTTCCTGAAATATACTTAGTGGAAACATTAGTTCAATGACATATATGTTGTTATTAATTACCAAAACCACCAATGGAGCAAATGTGCTTTCAATCTCCCCCTTTTTGATAATTGAAACAACATATAGGTCAAAGCTTCGACATATGATATAATCAACGAATGTAATCGTCGCTTTGAGAAGTATGTGATAAGCAAGAGCTCCCCCTAAATTTGTGCATTATTTTGAATTTGCGTTTGAATGCAAATGCACAATCGATTAGGTATATGGGGCACTCTTCCATGTCACATACAACTTGGTGGTGTGCGAGAATAATAAGAATGAATATCATAGCACAACACAATCAAGCAAAGGTGAAATGATCATCTCATAAGCATCACAAGGATAGGAAATAGTAGCAATACACATCAAGTGTATGATCAAACACGAACAAAGTTTAACACAAGCAAACCAACCAAAAGATATCAATGTTTTTGAAAAGCAATAAAAACCAACGCTCACTCTCGAAGCCTAAAGATCTATATACATCTTCTCCCCCTTTGGCAACAAGTTACAAAAAATTTCAAAGGTATACATCTAAGCGCTCTTCTGGGGCTGATCTCCTCCGGTAGCTGATGAAGGAGTCGAGAGAACGGCATCGGCGAAGATGTCTGCAGACGTCATGGACGGAGTCGGAGTAGCAACTGGAGGAACTGGAGGAGCTGATGGAGCTGAACAAGCTGTAGCAGGTGCTGATGAAGAAGGTCACAACTCTGGAGCTGGCACTCTAGCTGATCTAGCCTGAGTAGTGAACTGAGTGCTTGGCCTGAGAGGTGCACGATCCTCATCATCATCTTCATCTGTAGAGTGAGGACTAGGCACTGCGTCAACTTCCTTCTTGAGCTCATTCACAGTCACTGTGAGCTCATCCACCTTGTTGTTGAGAATATGAAATTTGTTGTCAACAATCCTCGAGAGGCTCGCCTAGTTCTTCAATATGTCGTCGATGTCCTTCTGCATGCTGAGCACAGAGCTAAGTAGGAGATCCATCTGCTCACTCCTAGACCTTGGCACCTGAGAACTGGAGTCTCTGGCAGCCTCTGCATGTGCCTGTGCTGTAGCTGAGGTGGGATGATCTGGGTCCATCACCACAACGTTGTCTTCTAGCTCTGGCAATAGTGGCAAATGTGGTCGGTCAAGTGCAAATATGTGCTTCTCCAACTTACAGTTGATAAGCATCTGGATATAGGGTGCATAGCAACATGAGCGCTTCTGATCAGCAGCAACCCTCTTCATAGTCTCCACTATCAGATCCATCACTCTGAATCTCGTATGTTGATCTAGATGGAGCAGCATGTTGATGGAGTAGCCTCTAATCATCTTCTCATCTCCAGACTTAGGCATCAGGGTATGCCTCAAGATAGTGTTGATCGTGCGTAGACTAGCCTGGAGGAAGTAAATGGATCCTAGCTTGTGAGACTTCACATGTGCAGCAGGAATCTCATTGTACATGGCATTGTGGCTTGCCTTGGGCTCATTGTATACATTAATGTCACCATCTTCCACCTTTGGGACTCCTAAGATGGTAGCCCACTCCTCAACAGTGGATTCATACCTTGCACCTTCAATCATCCACACAATTCTACCATCTCCATAGAAATGAGCAGTGGAGTAGAATTGCATGATCATTTCATCATTCCAAGCAGTAAACTCCTTACCAACAAACTCATCAAGACCAATACAGTGAAAGTTGTCTTGCACACTTGGGAAGTAATCCTCATTGTCCTTGATACTTCCAGTCCACATACCTCATATCACTCACCGCAGGGCTCTTGTCAAGCAAAATTGTTTCATAGAAGTCTTGCTGTTCTTTTGTATAGAACCTGTAGTCCACAGCAGTCTTCCTCCTCTATGAATATGGATCAATAGCTCTCCACTCTCTCAAACCTGAGTCCTTCCTTTTCTTCATATCCTCAGCTAGCAAGTGGCTGGCATTGTGCTCTGGAAGGTGTGGTCTTAGCTTCATCAGAGCTGACATAGCATCATCCTCAGCTTCCCTAAAAGTAGAAGTCTTGTTCTTGGAAGCAGCTGGGATGTCTCTGGAGAACCTCTTGGGTTTATCTGCAGTAGCCTTCTTGGGGGCAGTCTTGGTGCCTTTGGATGAGGTGTCCTTAGGCATAACATCAGCCATGAGCTTCTTCTTCTTAGGAGGAGCCTTGGCAGCTGGCTCTTCCTCCTCCTCTTCCTCATCTAGATACTCTGGAGTAGAAGGGAGAACTTTAGCTTTAACAAATCTTGTCCTTTCTCTCTTCTTCTTCTCCCCTGCCTTCTTAGGCATAGACTTCTTTGATGGCTCAATAGTCACTGTTGCCCTGGCACTCTCTGGTGCTCTCACTGACCCTAAGCTAGCATACTCTTTCCTTATAGCCTTCTTCTTCTTGGATGAAGAGGCAGCAGCAGTGCTCTTGACAGTTGTGTCTTTCTTGGGCAGCTCCTCAGGAATAAAATCTTCATCTTCCTCATCTGAGTTGAGCTTCCTTCTTACCCTAGTTGCATCCTTGGGCAGATCAGGTGAGCTAGGAACATCATCATAGCTCACATCAGGACTAGTGCCTGAGCTCATGTCAACATTCTTATCTCTGAAATCATTCTGGCTATCATCTGAACCTGACATCTCAGACCCTGTGAAATAAAGTATAGAAGAGTGGATAGGGTTGAGTCATCACAAAATTGCAGAAGGTTTTCTCAAATTTGAACTAAAAATTTCTTAAGATTTGCATTCAGTCAAGTGAATTTCGGTACTACCGATGCAAACTTTTCGGACCCACCGAGACAAACAACCTACTAAAGAAAAACTTGGCATCACTTTCGGTGAGACCGAAAATGGGCACTCGGTTTCACCGAGGTTGTTCTCAGTCGAACAGAAAAGGGAATCGGTGCTACCGATTCTTTTGCTTCGGTGTTACCGAGATTCAAGTCGCGGACGGCAAACCCTAAAAAATCGTTCGTTCTCTAGTCTACTGGAGATTCTTGTGGATAGATCAATCTCAAACTTTGGCTTATCGATGGAAAAGTCCTAATGCGCAAGATTCGGAAAGGGGAGCGCACAAGGGGTCGAAATCGTACCCTAACTTGGTGACGATCTCGCTACGGCGGCGACGGGGGGGGGGGGAGAATTCATCGACGGCGTGGACTTCCAACGTCGGAGGCGCTCGGGAAGACGAAGGCAACGACCAGGGGTCTTGTTTGGCAGCTAGGGTTTTTGGAGGGGATGACGTTTGAGGAACTAATTTCAAAAGTCGGGTCCGCCTCTTTATATACCCGTGGCTGTCGGTGACACCGGTTCTAACTTTTCGGTGTCACCGAGTTTCGCTACTGTCAGCTGATAGGGAAACTCGGTGTAACCGAGAAGATGGAATCGGTGATACCGAGAGTGAAAACCAGATCAACCCTAGGCATTCGGTGATACTGAGAATTTGGTATTGGTTCCACCGAGATGCACTTGGGAGGTTTTAATGGTCAGTCCTTTGTTGATACGGAACTCCGAGTGCTCCTCACACAGAGAGATCGAAAAGTCCTTGTTCAAATTTTGTGATGCAGCAAGAATAGAATATGAGATGAGAAAGCATAGATAGCTAGAGAGTGGTCCTAGGCATTCTTGTCCATCCAATTGGCAAAAGAAAAACCAAAAATCAAATAGCAACAATTGGATGTCCTCGAATGAATAAAGAAATGCAGACCAACATGCTCACACAATAAGATGTCAAATGAAATCATGGCAAACATGCACATACATACTAGCATCTATCAAGCATTTCGGTGAGGACGGAGTCATCTATATATGAGTATATTGACTTAGGAACCAAGCAAGAATACTTGATCATAGGTCATACTCATCGTTTAAGCACAAGTGGGGTTACCACTTTTACATAAAGCATTTAATGTTGTCACATTCTAAGAGATGCCTTAACTCAAGTCTTAGAGTAAAGCTCCCCCTTGATGTGACATCCCCCCATAGGAGGGATAAACTAACCTTGGGTTTGGCGTAGAAGACTTCATGTTGGTGAGGTAGTGGTGGATGCTCAAGGTTGATGAAGATCACCAAGAGTTGGGAGCATCCTTGTTGTTTCCTTACTCTTCTCACCTACATGGGTTAGTCACAACGCACAAGAGACAAATACAAGGATATCTATGGACATGGAGGGCAAAGCATACATGATGATGTCCATGGATTTTGTTGATTACCTTGTCCCTTGCTTACCTTTGAGGGAATGTGTGACTCCTTGAACTATTGCATGATGTTGACGTTGATTGCAACTAGTTCTTGCCAATTATGAATGTGAGTGAATTTCATTAGCGGAGTCACCCCTCAAGAACTTCTCTAGTTCTTCTTCTTGGGGACCCACATCAACTTGATGGGGATCATTGGTGTTGAAGTGGCACTTGTAGAAGTTGAGCTTGGAGTAGCCTTGGGAACCCACTCCACCAAAGCTTGGGATTCATCTTCATATGAGTCAATGTCCTCTTGAAGCTTGTCCTTGCCCTTGAGCTTGTGGTCTTGTGGTGGAAGGTCATCTTGAGTGTTTGTTCCCTTGGGAAGAGTATGTTCATACTTCTCCCTTTGAGGAACAAATTTGGGCTTGGGGTATTGACCTTCTTCCCATTCAACTCCATTAGCGTTGAAGTAGCCAATGCCATGGTTCTTCCGGTATCCTCCGTGCTTGGGTACAATCTCCTCAAATTGCTTACACCCGGCAAGACTCTTGTAGATACCTTTCTCTATAATTCCTTTCAATAAATCGTTTTCTTGCTCAAGTGTAACTTGGCTAAGAGAATCATCATTAGTGGAATCAATAGAACTACTAGAAGCAACATCATTAGATTTAACATTTTTAGTGTTGCTACTAGATGAAGAACCTTTTTTTGCCTTTGTTACTAGTTTGTCTAGGTTTAACTTGTGGCATGAATGTAGACAAGAGTAATCGTTTGGCTAGATAAGATGAAGTCTTCTTTCGGAGATCGTCATTGATAGCTTTAAGAAACTCATGTTCTTGCTCCAAGGTGAGCTTCTCGAAGCGTAGCTTCTCATGAGTCCTTACAAGGTCTCTATGATCTTCGAGAGTAGATTCATGGGCTAACTTAAGAGTGTTTAATTCTTTAGTTAGTCGTTCTATTTCCATCTTATCATCATCACACGACTTATCTTGACTACATGAAAATTATCAAGTTCATTTTGACTAATATCACTAGTTTTATCAAAGAGCAAGTCATCATCACCAAGTAAATCATCTTCATCACTATTGAAATCAAGATACTCGGGGTGTGATACCTTGGGGCCTTTAGCCATGAAGCAACTTCCACTCCCTTCATTTGGTGAATCAAATAGATCATAGGAGTTGGTAGTCACTAGTGCAAGTCCGGCAACACCTTCATCTTGACTATAGTCGGAGTTGGAGTGATAGCTTCTCTCGGAGTTGTTGTCGGATTCGGAGCCGGAAACCCATTCACCAACATGAGCTTGATGTCTTCTTCTTGAGTAGCTCTTGGTGTACTTGTCCTTCTTCTCTGAGTCCCTACTTCTCCTTGAGGGTCTTCGTTCATAACGATCATCTCTACTCCTTCTCTCTCTTTGAGGTGATTCATTCCTTGAGCTTCGTCTTCTTGGTGACTCTTCTCTTCGTTTGTAGGGAGCCGTGCACTCATTGGAGTAGTGTCCGGGTTTCCCACAATTGTAGCAGTTTCGTTCATGACTTGACGAACGCTTCTCTTCATATCTTGAGTTGGAGCTTCGTTCTTTGCCTCTATTCTTGTAGAACTTGTTGAATTTCTTGACCATGAGGCTTATCTCTTCATTGGTGACAAGGTTGTCGCTTGAAGTTGTGGGAGCATCACTTGTGGCTTTGTAAGCACCGCTAGACTTGTTGTGAAGCTCTTCTTTGTCTTTGAGTGTCATCTCATGAGCAACAATCCTTCCAATGACTTCCGTAGGCTTGAGATCTTTGTAGTTGGGCATCATTTGGATTAATGTGCACACGGTGTCGTATCTCTCATCCAAAGCTCTAAGTATCTTCTTGATGATGAATTTGTCGGTCATTTCTTCGCTTCCTAAGCCGGCAATCTCATTGGTGATGAGAGCTAGCCTAGAGTACATCTCTGTGACTCCTTCACCATCCTTCATCTTGAACTTATCAAGCTGACTTTGAAGAACATCCAACTTGGATTCTCTCACGGACTCGGTACCTTCATGCATATCAACCAAAGTATCCCAAATCTCTTTTGCATTCTCAAGACGACTGATTTTGTTGAATTCTTCGGGGCATAGGCAGTTGAAGAGAATGTCACATGCTTGAGCGTTGTATTGCAACATCTTCAATTCATCCGCGGTTGCTTCACGATCTGGTTCCTTTCCATCACCAAAGAATTCACCTTGCAAACCAACACGACCAATAGCCCAAACGGCGGGGTTATGACCAAGAATATGCATTTTCATTTTGTGCTTCCAACTAGCAAAATTTGTGCCATCAAAGTACGGACCTCTATGGTGATAATTTCCCTCACTAGACGCCATACTCTCCTAGGTTGTGAGACCAATGCAATGGAGACCAAAACTCTGATACCACTTGTAGGATCGAAAGTATGTCTAGAGGGGGGGTGATTAGACTACTTGAGCAAATAAAAGTTTACCTTTTTCCAATTTTAAGTGTTGTCAGATTTTAGCGATTATAGCAATTCAAGTGCATCCTACACATGCATGTCTAAGAGTATAGCAGCGGAAAGTAACAACAAGCATATGTAGTAGAGGGTAGGAAGGAAGATCAAACGCAATTTGAAGACACGAATATTTTTCTCGTGGTTCCGATAGGTGGTGCTATCGTACGTCCACGTTTATGGAGTCTTCAACCCACGGAGGGTAACGGTCGCGAGAGTCCACGGAGGGCTCCACCCATAAGGGTCCACGAAGTAGCAACCTTGACTATTCCATAACGGCTTCCGTCCACGAAGGACTAGCCTCACTATGGGTAGATCTTCACGAAGTAGGCGATCTCCTTGCCCATACAAACTTCTTGGTTCAACTCCACAACACGAAGTAGGAGGCTCCCAAGCGACACCTAACCAATCTAGGAGGCACCACCCTCCAAAAGGTAATAGGCTCGGCAATGTCGATGAACTCCTTGCTCTTGTGCTTCAAGATGATAGACTTCTCAACACACAATCACTCTCTTTCAGATTTGGCTATGGTGGAAGAGATTGATTTGGTGGAAAGCAACTTGGGGAGGCTAGAGATCAAGATTCATATGGTAGGAATGGAATAGCTTGATCTCAACACATGAGTAGGTGGCTCTCTCTCAGAAAATAGGATGGGGCAAGTATGGAATAGTTCTGAGTGCTTTTTTTTCGAGTGGGTGGTGGTGAAGGGGTATATATAGCATCCCCAAAAATCCAGCCGTTACACCTAAAGTGACCAACTCGGTGACACCAAAGTGTAAAACTCGGTGGTACCGAAGTGACCAAAAGGCAGTAACTTTTGAATCTCGGTGAGACCGATACATAACTCTCGGTGGTACCGATTAGATGACCAACGGTCAGATTGCACAACTCGGTGAGACCGATTCTCAATTTTCGGTGGTACCAATTCTTGACAACGGCTAACCAGAGAGTTGCTCCAAAAACTCGGTGAGACCGATTCACAAAACTCGGTGGTACCAATTCTTGAGAATGGCTAACCAGAAAGTTGGTCCAAATCTCGGTGAGACCGATTGGCAAAACTCAGTGGTACCGATGCTTGAAAATAGCTAACCAGAAAGTTGGCAACTGAATTCGGTGGCACCGAAGTGGAATATTGGTAGTACCGAGATGGGTTTGGCTAAGGATCTGTCTAGGGTTTGAATCTCGGTGAGACCGAATAGGAATTGTTGGTCTTACCGATTTGAGTGGTAGGGTTCTAGACAGAGTATTTGTGGAAGAGCTTGTGGGTGTTTTTAGTGACTATCACTTGTGCACGTGGAGCATCTTGTTCACCAATAGTACCTTACCCCCTTTTAATAGTATTGGCTTTCCTATGGACTCAAAATGATTTCTCACAAAGTAAAATGTAGAGTCCTCTTGCTTGAAGCTTTGCCAATCCAATTCCTTGCATCTAGGGGTTTCTCCACAATCCTTTTGCCAATCTATCATTGAACTTTTCCTGAAATATACTTAGTGGAAACATTAGTTCAATGACATATATGTTGTTATTAATTACCAAAACCACCAAGGGAGCAAATGTGCTTTCACCAAGCCACTTCTGCAAGGTGATCTTTGCTCCGAAGCTGGAGGCTCTGCCTTTGCCTCTGAACTTCACCAAACACTTCCCCGCCGTGCCTATAGAGTTCAGTCTGAAGATGAACACCGGCTGCTCATGGAGGGTCACGCTGAAGGAAGTCGACGGCAGGGTCACCCTTGATCAGGGTTGGGCCACCTTCGCCGCCGTTCACCAGGTCAGGATGGGGTACATGCTGACTTTCAAACTGCTCACCCGAACAACATGAAGGTGATCGTTTTCAACAACAACGGCGTGGAGGTGGTCACCAAGTGCAAGAAGCACGACGAGTCCTTCGCCGTGACCGCGTAAATGACCTCTCGTTCCTAGTGAAGTTCTTTGTTGTTGGTTTAAGACTATGTGTTATGGTTAAACTTTGAAACTTATCGTATTATGTTTAACTTTTGTGTGCAGTTAAACTTTGATGTGTGCTTAAATTTGTTCTCTTATGGTTTCTCTTTTTTTGTGTCTCTAGTAACCTCACCACATCGAAAAGGAGGTTACCACACTATTGTCCTGGATGTAACTAAACAACCGGACTTGTGTTTGGCCTCAAACCAGGCCACAACCAAATAACATGCCTCCCGTTTCGGCACATGCAGGCTAGAGGGGATGCAGACAGCCAATCTACATGTAAATGTTGTTTTTTTGCCTGCATATAATACAAAGTGTCAAAAACGATGCAGGTAATCAAAGCTCAAGCTCAAATGGTTCCCGGCAAAAAGGAAAAAAAAAACTCAAATGGCACATGCAGGCCCTCCCGTATACGCGAAAGGGACGGACAGCTGAGACGACCAAAGAGAAAACACTCGCACCTGTGCCATGTTGGAGACACTGATGTACTGCTCGATCGGACTAGTGTGCTATCAGGACATGACAGACCACGGTTATGCACATGGCGAATTGGCGACTGATCACATTGCTACCGGGCATCGAGTATCAACGAGATATACAGCTAGTAAAAACGCGGGAGAGCCACATAGTCAGAGCGCACCAGAGCCTGCCGCGGTAAAAATGCGTGGAACGCTCGGATCTCATCCGCAATCTTATCCGAGCCACTGTCACGGTGACAGGTGCCCGCCACTCAACAAGCAGGACGGCGGGATGTTTCCCCTCCATCAATCCATGGAAAAGGGGATTTTGTTAATTCATTTGTCGATTCCGCGGGTATTGAACTATCGATCGACTCTGTTAGGTCGGACTGGACATGGCGGTTAAACTAGCTTGATTACATGGCATTTTTACCTATGTAGAGGAGAGAGATGAAAAAGTAAAGAGAGTGGGCTCTCATACAAGAGTCTAGCTATATGCACATTCCTAGACAAATGCAATAAATACAAAGAAAGAGATAGAAAGAAGGTGCAAAAAAATAGTATTCTTATAGCCAACCTTATAGCTAACCTTATTGTACGTGTGGCTATAAATGATAACTATATGTGACATGACAACATCATATAGCCAGCAGTTGGCTATACTATTAACCATGCCCTTAGCCAAGTGTGTGCTTGTGTGAGTGAGCGGCTGAGCGTAATTAAGCAATGATTAATTGCGCTTAATAGTTCCAAGCACGCCGTACGTTGCTTTTCTAGGCACCTCAACTTTCACCGACTGTTGCTACATGGGTACTGCCAATGCTAGAGTTTTTGAGCTTATGCCAATGCTAGAGTGACAGCGTTTAACACTTTAACTTCAACTGAAGGCGCACTAGATGATTCTGCTGATATATACACACGTCTTGCGGTTACCAAAAGCAGTACCCCTGAGTGGCATCGATCGACATGTCGTACGAGGAGGCTTCCACTTCAACGATCAGCAACAACAAAAGAACAGTTAAGTAGGAGTGCGAACGAGGAGGCGAAGTTAGGCCACAGCCCTGCTGATTTAGTTACCTCATCTTTCTACGATGCTTTGCTGATAATATATTATAGTTAAGTAGCCAAAGATCATGCGACTCTCCGTAACTATGCCTGTCTTCTGTCTGAGGTCAGTCGTTCAAGAATCAAGACATTGTGGTTGTCGAGGTCATTTTCATGTTTAAGCAACCGCGTCGATGCACTTTTAACATCCCTTCCTTCTTAATATAATTAATATATGAGACAAATCTTTTGCCTCCGTTTAAAAAAAAATCGAAGACATGCAGACACTATCAGGTCCAGATTTACCTTCATGGTAAAAAGAGAACCAGTTTGAATAGTAAGGATATATTTTTCTGACGTGCAACTATCGGGCAAATCGCAAATGTTGTACTACTCTCTTCGTATCAAAATATAAAACATTTTTTTAATCTTTGGCATAGTGTCAAAAGTCTTATAAGATTTTTATGACTCTGGCATAGTCGTATCACTGATGGACGTCAATTTGCACTAAACCCTCCCTTCGTTTCTTAATATTAGATGTTTTGAGAATTTAAATTAAACCAACAGAACGTCTTATATTTAGAAACATATGGGGTATCTGTTAAAACATCTTATATTAAGAAACAAAGGTAGTACATGGCATCATGACCCGAACAATATGGATTCTCTTTACTGCTCTCTGTAAGCAAATGGAGTATCTCTTTGCTCTGTGTTTTTGACCGGAATGATACAAAACAAAGGGAGAGTGTCTTTGGCACACACACATTAGAGCATCTACAGTCGGACCCCTCATACGCTCCTCAAACGCCCGGGCAGGCCGCCTGGTCACTGACCGGTCACGAAAAAGCGATCCAGACGGACCCCTCATACCCATCTCAAACGCCCGGACTGACCGGCACCCCTCATATCCATCTCAAATATGAGGACGATATGAGGGGTCGCGGACGCGCCCGGGCGCGCCTGGTCAGTCCGCCATGTAGGCCGTGACCCCATCCCGGACCATTTTTTCTCTTTCTTTAATCATTCTTTTCTTTCGCTCTCTTCTTCCCCACCAATCACGTGCAAGTGACCGGACATATGAGGAAAAATATGAGAGATGCGGCTGCACAGATGAAAAAGTAGGGGTTCAAAACGGACACGCCCGGTCACTGACCGGGCGTGTCCGCGGGCGTTTGAGGGGCGGGATGTGCAAGTCGTGGCTAAAGATGCTCTTATATTGCAAAAGTTGGGCGAGAACCTCAGCAACCAACTCGAAGAATGTAAGTTGAGGACCGTAAGTTGATGTGGGTATGCTAGCTGCCACTTTCTAAACACCACTAGGTGAGGAGATGGCTAAGCTAGCTGCCACTTTCTGCACACCACTAGCTGTCTACTACGGCCAGCTAGAAGCTAATTAGCTGCGTGTTGTCCAACTTGGTTAAGCTAGTGCGTGTGTTACTTTCTTCAGGTCTTGTACGGTGTGACCGCTGAACTGTACTTGTGTCATCATCTGTTCTGTTACTCTAGGTACTACTAGTAACTAGTAGTCTTCTTTTAGAGGGTTTATTGTACTGCAACTACTAGTATTACTACCGGGGTTTCACTAATCCCCTAATCTTGAGCAAATTGTATATTTATTGGCAGAAACATTATACTCATGTTCTATGATGTAGTGTCTATAGAATTTTTTAATGTCAATCCTTGCAAACTTTGATTAAATTTAAAGAGAATATATATCTGAAGCAAATATATATAGTATGAAAATATGTATCAAGATGTATGCAACGGTATGTATTTGAAATTATATATATAGCTATACATTTTTTTCTTTACAAACTTGGCCAAAATTTATACAGTTTGAATTTTGGAAAGAAAATATCTATAGAGACTACAGAACGAGAAATGCATCCATGAACCCGGGTACATATGAACCCACTTCGGAAAATATATTTCTAAATGCTAAAAAAACTGAAAAAGTTTGCACGGGTACGTCTGCATGTTTTATGTGTGTGTATAAAGTTTCACGGAAAAATAACTTTTTTTGTGGACTGTGCAAAAAAGACAAAAAATTGTGTCAAGGAACACTATTTGGAAGCACTGAAACTTGTCTTTTTGCGGAGACAAAATAAAAAGACATTTTTTCATAAAACATTGTGTCGTGCACACACCTTTACGAACAAGTATGCTTGAAATTTCCTTTTTGATTTTTTGACATTTTAAAACATGCTAAAAATGCATTTTTGGAAAACTGGGTGCAGATGCCCCCGTGTGCAGATCGTCCCCTCTCGAACGAGAACGGACTAATATCTGGCGATCGGAAGGAGGGGTGGATCGAACAAATTAGATCGCTAGGGGAGGCTGCTCCCAGCGGATGAACCACCCCTTCCCGATCGTTCGCCGAGGGGAAGTCCAGGTCGACCCCCATTGGTCCAAAGTCCTATCTTCGTAAAGAAATATAATAGTGTTTAGATCACTAAACGCTCTAATATTTCTTTACGGAGGAAGTACTTTATAAAAAATTACATGCTACTTTACAAAAATGCCATGTTAATTTAATAAAATGTCATGAATTGTTTTGCTTTATTTGGTCCATTGTGCAAAAAATCATAAAATACCATGATAAAAAATGTCATCTCTTAATAAACAAAAAATGCCATCTCTTAATACAAAAATGACATCTCATAATAGTAAAAAATGTGATCTTAATAAAAAAATGTCATCTCTTATTAGAAAAATGCCATCAATAAACAAAACATGTCATCTCTTAATAATAAAAAATAATATCTATAAAACTGCCATGCTAATTTATAAAAAAATGTTTAAATATGTTATGTGACAAAATTTATAAAATTTATAAATTGCCATGCTAATTTTGGGATCAAAATGTCATCATGGTTAAAAAGGAGGCAAAAAAGGGCATTGAATTCATGCCAACCCCGCAGTGAGATCCGTGCAACATTGGGGAGGGAGGAGGCGGCTAAATTCATGCCAACCCCGCGGTGAGATTTAGCCGCCACATTCTCAACAGCTCAAGCAATATATATTTTTCTGAAACATTTCCTTTTTTTGTGTGTGCAAATGAAACGTTATATTTCCTGTTGAACCTAGAAAACTTGTGTTTTCATGTTTGGCCAAAATTGACAACCATACGGTAGAGTGCTGTCGATTTTTTGCAGAATTTGCATGAACTTTTGGATGAAATTTTCTTCAACCAGAGCAGGGCGCGCTAAGAGCATCTCCAACATGCGCACAAAAGTTTCGCGCGCTAAAATAGTTTTAGCGCGTCACTATAGCACTTTTAGCGCGCCGGAGCCAACATTGGTTTTTCAAATGCCAAAAAACGCACGTCCAAAAAAACACGCAATGCAAATTATGAAAAGCACGCGATCTAACGCCCCAAATTTACAGCGTGCGATAACGCTTTTTAGCGCGTGCCCAAAACACTTTTGTGCGCGCACTATTTTACAGCTTCTGCTGTAGCTGTCCGACGCCCAAAAAAAACGGATTTTAAAGTGCGGAGCAGTTTTTGGGCGCTGTTGGAGATGCTCTAAGCTTGCTACCGAAATTAGTGGTTAATCGTCAACACATATACCGAGCTGCTCATCTCGAGAAATTAGGCCCTCTCTGCTCCTCCCACTGAAAATTCCTTGAGTGCGCAGAGAGGAATATTAGCTGGAAACGGAATCCCTCCGTCGACAGCAAAGGAGCAAAGAAACCGAAAGCAAAATGGAGCACGACTTTTGAAGCACCCAGCACAGCCTGTGCATGCTTGATGCTTTCCGTCTTCGATTCTTTTCCCGCCAAAGAAGCAACTCGCGCGGCCTCGATCGATCATACAGTACTGTGGCACACTACAGTACATTGCACTCTTTCTCCGATCCCCTCCCTCCCTATACAAAGCATGGCCGACTAGCCGTGGTGACGGTGCACGTGTCGACGCAACAATAAGCTGCTACGTCCGTGGCAGAAAGTACGCCGCGTGGGCGGACACCGCGATGCCGGCGACGACGGCGAGCGCCAGGCGGGTGGCCGTGCTCCGCTGCATCGTGGCCGCGCTGGTCGTCACCGTGCTCCTCGCCGGCCTCGTCGTTCTCGTCTTCTGGCTCGTCGTCCGGCCCAAGCCCATCGAGTACAGCGTCGCGCGCGCCGCCGTGCGGCACCTCAACCTCACCGCGCCGCCCGGCGGCGGCGGCGGCGCCACGCTCAACGCCTCGTTCTACCTCACCCTCGCGGCCGACAACCCGAACCGGCGCGTGTCCATGCGCTACAGGTCGGTCGCGGTCTACGTGCACTACGGCGCGGGCGAGGTGGCGCCTCAGCTGGCGGTCGCCGACGTGCCGGACTTCCGCCAGCCCAGCCGGAACGAGACGCGGCTCGAGGTGCGCGCCGTGGCGCGGTCGGCGCCGGTGGCCGACTGGGTCGCCCGGGAGCTCGAGCACGACCGCTCCGACGGCGAGCTGGGCGTGGAGGTGCGCGTGACCGCGATCGTCCATTTCCTGGTCGGCGGCGTCAAGTCCAGGCACTACAACATGCGGGCGGTCTGCTCCCCGGTGGTCATCGGCTTGTCGCCGTCGTCGGCAAAATCCTTCCGGGGCGTTCCGTGCGACGTCGCAATTTCGTGAGACATACGAGCACATGCATGGCGT
Organism: Elymus sibiricus; assembly: GCA_039707655.1. Classification (NCBI taxonomy): domain Eukaryota; kingdom Viridiplantae; phylum Streptophyta; class Magnoliopsida; order Poales; family Poaceae; genus Elymus; species Elymus sibiricus. The sequence continues at coordinate 280,232,112 of CM077663.1, forward strand.
GCATGTAATTTTAATTAGTAGCTACTGTGGTGTCCTGCAGGGTGTTGCTTTGTACTGTGTGATGCTCTTAATTCTTTGTTTTTGAGATAGCTCATCATTCACGCCGAATGGTGTGATGCTCTTAATTCTTTGTTTTTGAGATAGCTCATCATTCACGCCGAATGGTGTGATGCTCTTAATTCTTTGTTTTTGAGATAGCTCATCATTCACGCCGAATGGTGTGATGCTCTTAATTCTTTGTTTTTGAGATAGCTCATCATTCACGCCGAATGGTGTGATGCTCTTAATTCTTTGTTTTTGAGATAGCTCATCATTCACGCCGAATGGTGTGATGCTCTTAATTCTGGCTTGCCATGCTTGTAATATACTATCGCCATGTGTTGGATTGCTTTGATATAAGTGCACCTATAGTGATGAGAAAGACTTCATTCTCGTGAATTTTGCTGAAATATATTGCCCTCTTCTCTTCATTACTTTAGACTTTTAAATGAGTTGGCTACAACATGAATTTAATATGATCTCAGAACAAAGAGGTCTTGAGTTCAAGACACTTTTAACACAGTATTAAAAATGATTATGAGGCTTTACATCAATCCCACATCTAAGAACTAAATTAGCCTAGATGCGAGGGGTAGTGCTACAATATATTGCCCGCCTCGCTCCATCACTTGAGACTTTTAGATGAGTTGGTTAAAGTATGAATTCAATAATTTTCAAGTCGTTTTGAGTACTAAGTAATGCCGAAGATAGGAGGACTGCCAGGGGTTTTGCCCACGGATTACTCGGCTTGGTGGTGCTCTTCGAGCACTGGATCTCAAGTTTCGGGGCGAAAATCCGGTATGGCCTTCAATGATCACACGACATGTCCTTGTTGAAGGTATTGCTATAGAGTTTGCTTTGACGTGTTGTTCAGGATGAAAACCCACGATCCGATTTGCAGTGGTTAAATCGGCGATAGTGAAGGTTGAGCGTCGTTACCTTCTTAAAGGTAGTGTTTTTGACAAATCATTCTCTTACCTCGTGAGTTGTCAAGGATATATCTTGATGTTAGTATATTACTCCATATCCTTTGTCAAAAAAAAAATACACTAAGCTAGACCGTGCATGTCAATCCAAGGATGAACGAGAACGAACACCCGCTGTCTTACCACAAAGCCCTTTGATATCTGGTATATATCCACTTGAGCAATACATTTTGACAGACCAGACATTTTGCAACGCAACGACCGAGAGCAACCAATTATTTTCTAAAGTCGAATGTGTTCTTTCTTGTACCATATCATACCCTCCGGTGGGTGGGATCTAAAGCCAGATAGATGGCTAATGGGGTCCTGCGCGCGCAGCACCGCGAAGCACGGACAAAACTAGCTCATTGGCTAGCTCCATCACGCTCGATCGATACATCAACCAAGACAGGATTGTAGATTTGCAGTCAGCGAGAGGTCAAGCCGAACAGGATTGTGGATTGCCGTCAGCGCCAGAGGTCAGACGCACCCTACCTGCGTCGCACTACAAAAGTATATCGTGCGTTATCATTGCTCGCTTTGTTCAGATATCCTAGGTTGTCACTTCTGACCAAGACAAGCTTACGGAAATAAACATTTGCTTATATATTCCGCGTTACTAAAATCAATGTACCATATACACAATATGCGCTTAAGTTATGTCACTAGGAAGGAAATGCTGAAGACAAACGGAAAATGACGTCTGGAAAGTGGAAACGCCTACAAAATAAAAAGAAACAAATTTTACTAGCGTTTATTGTGTTGTCCGAGAACAAGCGGATATATATAGATGTACTAGATCGTCGATGGCGCGCGTTGATGCGCCCGTCTATTTTACATTTTAGTTGTTAGGGACATGAAGTAATTTATATACAGTTGTTTGCAGTGCTTTGATGTATTGGGCTTCCTTGTAGGTTGTTCTTGTCGCCACTTCATTTTTCAAAAATGATATGTACTCGAGGAGAGGACCCGGTCAATCTACAATTGTCGAGAGGAATCCATTTGATATGCAAGAAAATAGTGTGTTGCTTTTTTCTTAGGTCTAATAGACTTGTTGGTTCGAGTCGTGTTATCAAGTGTATGGGATTTAAATTAGGATGGCTGATGGAAACATGTTTCGTGATTGACCATCTACTGTATTGGCTCCTAAAATAACTACTCCTAATATATAACAAAGAGTCGCAAAAATTTGTAATACAAAATTTGAGAATTATAGATACGTCATGTATATATACAAAGTTCTAGATATATCTTTACATCTAGGAAAAGTGCAAACTAACAAAGCATGTAGACTCGAAAACAAGAAAAAAAAATTATGTAATGATTGATTGGGGCAACTTCACAGTCAGTTAGGACAATATAGGTTGAACCAAACCACGTCTCAAGTGTCCAGTTTATGCAGTTCAAGATACTGACATGCATAAGGATACAAGTTATGAGGGAGAAAATAAATAATGATAATACTTGTAAGTTCCACTGAAAATGAGAAGGGTGCCAGGTAAAAATACCGAGAAGGGTCGAAATACACAGATTATAGTAAACAAACTAAGATATAGTGTTGTTGTTACCATATTTAAATGTGAGTTTTTTAGAATTATTAAGCTGAAATGTTTAGGTACAATATTACAAGAAAAAAAAATCATAAAATGATGTTAACATCATGTCTTATATTCACATTTCTTTGATTCCTCTTACCTGGTGTTCTCCAGTGGTTCGGTCCAGCAGAAAACAGTGGATGGGGCTGGTGAATGGAAGAGTTCATCAAGCCAGTTCTTGCCTTAATAACCCCTATAAAATAAATAGGAAGAGGGGTACTTGAGTCGGATCTTTAGCTGGCCACTCATAGAAAGTTAAGTACAAATCTTGCTTCGGGATAAGATCATTCAACTAAAGTTGTCAGGCTAGGTAGGCTTTGGAAACAAAAAGCTCTGTTCTTGTTCTTTCTGCTCAACTCTGTAAAAAATAAACAGGTATAAACCTATCACCAACATACACTGTACAATTGGAACAATCAATTCAATCATACAGAAATAATTCCAATACCCCCAAAGGAGAAAGTCGCAGATAAAGTGCAAAAGGAAGAGACTTTACTTACTGGAATGCGAGAAGCCGTTTAATTACAGTACATTCCGAAGTAACCAAAAAAAGTCTAAACTGCAGACTCTTTCATGGTTGATGCTGTGCAGAAAGACCACTTGGGAACTACCGTGGCTCTCTGTAAACGAATATACGAAAAACCATCTCAGTTCTTCATGGATGAAATATAAAAAATTCTCTCCCTCTACAAAGCATGTCACTGGATGGCTGGATATACAGAAAAAGCACAAAGAAAAGAACAAGAGGAATTTCAGAAAGCACTACTTTTATATGCAATTTTTTAGATAGTCTTGCCAACAAAAGCAATCGTATCTCAGTAATAAGCATCTAGCTAGAGATCCTAGGTGGTTCATTGCTAATCGTAGTTGGTTCACACTCTAGATGCATGGCACTTCCACTCAGATTCCGAAGCAGTGGTGTGCAAGTAGAAAAGCACAAACCATGTAGGTGCTAGTATTAGTAATCTTTACGAGCAGCAGATAAATTTGTTATAGGAGTGTTCTTTTTCACAAGAATTGAGCGCTAGTTGTACTAAGGTTTCTCCGTAAATCACGTTTGATTTAGGAGCACACCCAAGGCAAGCACATATAGCGCGTGAACTGTTACAATCAACTTCGTTAATGCTAAACATGACAGAGTATTAAAATGCTGCATCTTAATGATTATTAATTCTAAATAAGCTTCAAATTGTTCTGTCACCAGTATAATGTACATAAGTCAAGATACAGAATGTGCCTTCGATCTTTTGGTCCACCAAAAGAGATTGACAGAAATTAAAAACTTCATGAATCACGAGCCATCTGAATTCGAAGGAGAGAGGAGAACTAACAGAATGAGGAAGATGAATCCTCGACTTACACGTCAAACATAGCTGCCAGAGAAGGAGCTACAGATGTAATGAGGGGAATGGGAACGAGCAGCTGCAGGACGGAGATTATACATGCACAAACGTTGAGTAAATGAAGAACATGAATTGGGGTAGTAAGTGATCTGCCATTATCGGTGGCCAGAGCATCCACTGCTAGTAATTGGCGGCATCAACTATGCAAGAGTCTGTACGACAGCATTATGGTTGCGTGTAAGGATCTACCGTCCAAAACAACCTGATGCATATATAGCAAAAATAATAGTGGACAGTAGCATGTCATGCATATTTACGAACAGATACGAAGGAAAGTAAGCAATCATATGAACACATTGAATATGGAGTAAAATATGGTATTCCACTAAACTAACCTTCGAGCAGCCATTGGGATCCTCATATTCACAATTCAGGAACAAAGAACCAGTCTCGAGCACTTGGACAACAATAACTGCAACAAATTAAAAGCAGAAATCAGCATCAGCAGGATCCTGATAAGAGTACATACGTTGAGTGCCAAGGGATTGAGTACGAAATCAATTGTCCCTAAACGCAGGGACAGACGATAGAGGCGCATCATACAGTGGAGGAGGTCAGATAGGCCGGTCACTTCCTTGGTACAAGAAGGGGAAAGAAGAATGATGGTAGGGGAGGAGGCGCGCATGAGGAGTGAAGGAAGAATACCTGTTGCATCATGACTTCATGAGCTCATTGGGGCCACGGAGGAGCGACGGTGGTGATGGTGGCGCGAGGAAGAGGGCGGATGCGCCACTGTCCTTTTCCCCTTGAACTTTCTGATGTCACTCCGTTCCTCGCCATCGTTCTCTGCTGCCGCCGACGCCATTGCAACGGGGTGGGGGGGGTCTCCTTTCACCGCCCACAGCCGGGGCCGCTCCGTCTACCTTCGCTTCCTGTTCAAACACTGATGCGGTGTGGCCGCCATGAGTGGCGGGGTAGGAGTTTCGCCGCTGTAGGGACAAGAGGAGAGGAGGATCTATGGCGGAGGGGAGTCGTGGCGGCGCAAGCGGGGCTGGAGCGAGGAGGAGACTCGTCAGGCAGGGGATTGACCGGAGGCCTGTTACCCAGACTGTTTTAACGGGTCGACGCTGCTTCTGCGGACCCGAATTAACCACAGGCCACCAAAAATGCTACGGGAGTAGCAGCCCATTAGGACATTCAGCCCAGTTCACGCTCTGAAGTCAAATCGGACGGCCAGAGATATTTTAGACACGAAATCCAACGGCTCACGAGTGAGGATGCGTGAGAGGGCTGGGATTAGGCTCGATTTTACTGTCCTAAATGGCTACACCGTCAACTTTTTCTTCAACAAATGCAATATAAACGCACACGTTTAGATACACGAAAATATACTCATCCCTCTTAGCATGTCCTCTTAGAGCGTCTCCACGCTGACCCTCAAACCGTCCGCATCCATCCGGACCGTGTGGTCCGGACCGCGGAAGCCATCCAGTGCGGGACTGCATCGGTCTGCTGAGTGGTCCGGACATGTTTTTTTTTTCGCAAACCGAAGGCAAACGTGGGGAGACAAAGGGGGGAGCTTTGCGGGCGTCCGGACAGCACTCACGCGTGCTGCTGACCTCCCTGGCCCACCAAAAATCCTTCTTCCTCGCCAGCGTGCGTTCCCGCCCGGCGCCAGCTGCCCGTATAATTAGTAAAAAACAGGGCTTTCATTCTAGCCGGATCGGACCTTTAGTCGCATTAGTCCCGGTTCGAGCAGCTAGGACGCTCGACGGGGCTCGGCAGGCATCAGTCCCGGTTCGAATGGGACCTTTAGTCCCGGTTGCAGACACCAACCGAGACTACGCTTTAGTCTCGGTTGGTGTCTGCAACCGGGACTAATGGTCCGTCTTCAGTCCCGGTTTTATACCCCAACCGGGACTACAAATTTGCCTATATATATCCTCGCCCCTACCCGCCCTCTCCTCTGTTTTTTCCTCATAGAAGGTGAAAGGTGGGTGCTAGATTGTTTTCCATCCCTATGCACAAGAGGTGCTCGATGAAATGCCTGAGAGCACATGATGCCACTTGAGGCCACACAATTCATTCTTCTCCTCTGTTCTTCCTCCAAGCTCGACCTCCAAGCTCCATTTTCTCCAAGATTTGTCTAGATTTGGCGGTACACCAACTATCCAAGTGTTCTAAAAGGTTAGCAAAACTTCATCATTTCATCTCTCGTTGCTAATTTAGCTCATTTCATGCTCTAGAATTAGAGTGATTTATGGGTTTTAGTGGAGGAGTGTATTTGATTTAGATGCAATTTGAGCTCAAATTAACTTCTTAGTTGCATATGTGTAGATGTGGTTTAGGGTGCCGTCCCGTCCCCGTCCCCGTCCTCACCACCGTCGATCTCCCATGCCGATCTCGTCGTCGGCACCACCGTGATGAGCCTCTTGTTCTTATTTTTTTTTAAATCTTACTTGTATGATTTATATAGTTACTTGTATAATTTTCTTACTTGTATTATTGTTTGTTATTATATAGTGCCATGGTTTTGATATCCGCCCCCGTCGGTTCTCGTTCGGTCTATGATTCGGATGTGGTATATTATCTTTTATAACTATTTGTTTCATTTAGTGTTTATTACAATTATGCCGACCAACTTGACATAGATATTTTTATCTACGAGGTATGTGAACCAGAAATTCCAACCGGCCCTCTTGTCGAGAGGTTAAATTTAGTTAAAAAAGAAAATAATTATTTGAAAGAAAAATTGAAAAGAATTGAAGAAGAGAAGATGAAATTGGAGTTGTGTGTTGCCGATGTCGTCGATCTACACAAGATCCAGATGGATGCAATGCGCTTGAAGATTAAAAAGATTAGAAAATATGACATTAATAAAGAGGCTTGGTATCATTATGTTGTTGGATCAATTATTACCTTAGTTGCGATTTCGATCGCAATTGTTGTTGCATTTAAATGTTTTACATAGTTGTATGTTAGTTTCAATGTATGTTTTAGATAGTTGTATGTTGTTTTATGAGAACTATGTATGAACTTTATGTATTTATTTTTGCTGTAAAAACATTTGATCACCACTGTACTTTGGTTTTAATCTGATGAACTTGTATTAATTTGGTCATTTCTCTATTCATGATGCTCTGTAATGGTTTTAGATATACTTAATTATATAATGCAGATGAACCGGCAATGGATGTACGGTGACCGACGCACTGCCGAGTACATTACGGGCCTGCATTAATTTATCGGTGTGGCTCAGGCAAACAGTCTGAATGGTTTTATGTGTTGCCCATGTGTTGACTGTGAGAATAAGAAGGATTACTCTTCCTCGAAAATTCTTCACACCCACCTGCTTCGGTCCGGTTTCATGCCCAGCTATAACTGTTGGACCAAGCATGGAGAAAGAGGGGTTATGATGGAAGAAAATGAAGAAGAAGAGGATGATGACAACTATCCTATGTTCCCTGAATACGGTGATACTGCAACGGGGGAAGCTGGAGATCAAGAGGCACCAGATGTGCCCGCTGATGATCTTCGTCGGGTCATTGTTGATGCACAGAGAGAATGCAAAAGTGAAAAGGAGAAGTTGAAGTTGGAGCGCATGCTAGAGGATCACAAAAAATTGTTGTACCCAAATTGCAAAGATGACAACACAAAGCTCGGTACCACACTGGAATTGCCGCAATGGAAGGCAAAGAATGGTTTATCTGACAAGGGATTTGAGAAGTTACTGAAAATAATGAAGAATAAGCTTCCAAAGGATAACGAATTGCCCGCCAATACGTACGAAGCAAAGAAGGTTGTCTGCCCTCTAGGATTAGAGGTGCAGAAGATACATGCATGCCCTAATGACTGCATCCTCTACCGCGGTGAGGAGTATGAGAATTTGAATGCATGCCCGATATGCGGTGCATTGCGCTATAAGATCAGCCGTGATGACCCTGGTGATGTTGAGGGCGAGCGCCCCAGGAAGAGGGTTCCTGCCAAGGTGATGTGGTATGCTCATATAATACCACGGTTGAAACGTTTGTTCCAAAATAAAGAGCATGTCAAGTTGTTGCGATGGCACAAAGAAGATCGTAAGAAAGATGAGATGTTGAGAGTACCCGCTGATGGCTCGCAGTGGAGAAAAATCGAGAGAGAGTTCCCAGACTTTGCAGATGACGCAAGGAACTTATGGTTTGCTCTAAGTACAGATGGCATGAATCCTTTTGGGGAGCAGAGCTGCAGTCATAGCACCTGGCCTGTGACTCTATGTATCTACAACCTTCCTCCTTGGTTGTGCATGAAGCGAAAGTTCATTATGATGCCAGTGCTCATCCAAGGCCCTAAGCAACCCGGCAACGACATTGATGTGTACCTAAGGCCATTAGTTGAAGAACTTTTATAGTTGTGGGATAAAAAGGTGTACGTGTGTGGGATGAGCACAAACAGGAGGAATTTGACCTACGAGCGTTGCTGTTTGTAACCATCAATGATTGACCTACTCTTAGTAACCTTTCAGGACAGACAAACAGGGGATACAATGCATACACGCACTATTTACATGAGAGTGAAGGTATATATTTGGATAAATGTAAGAAGGTTGTGTACCTGGGACATCGTCGATTTCTTCCGATCAGGCACCTCTTAAGAAAGAAAGGCAAGCATTTCAAAGGTGAGGCAGATCACCGGAAGAAGTCTGGCCACCGGACTGGTGATGATATATTTGATATGGTCAAGGATTTAAAAGTAATCTTTGGAAATGGTCCTGGCGGTCAATCTGTTCTGAATGTCGCTAACGAACACGCCCCCATGTGGAAGAAGAAATCTTTATTTTGGGAGATACCCTATTGGGAAGTCCTAGAGGTCCGCTCTGCAATCGACGTGATGCACGTGATGAAGAATCTTTGCGTGAACCTTCTAGGCTTCCTGGACGTGTATGAGAAGACAAAATATACACCGGAGGCACGGCAGGACTAGCAACGTATGAACGAAAAAGACAGCATGCATCCAAAGCAGTATGAAGGTCCTGCCAGCTACGCTCTTACCAAAGCAGAGAAGGAAATCTTTTTTGAATGCCTGAGCAGTATTAAGGTCCCATCTGGCTTCTCGTCGAATATAAAGGGAATAATAAATATGGCAGAGGAAAAATTCCAAAACCTAAAGTCTCATGACTGCCACATGATTATGACGCAATTGCTTCCGGTTGCATTGAGGGGGCTTCTACCAGAAAATGTTCGATTAGCCATTGTGAAGCTATGTGCATTCCTCAATGCAATTTCTCAGAAGGTAATCAATCCAGAAATCCTACCAAGGTTACAGAATGATTTGGTCCAATGTCATGTCAGTTTCGAGTTGGTGTTCCCACCATCCTTCTTCAATATTATGACGCACGTCCTAGTTCACCTAGTCAAAGAGATTACCATTATGGGTCTTGTATTTACACACAATATGTTCCCCTTTGAGAGGTTCATGGGAGACTTAAAGAAATATGTTCATAACCGTGCTAGGCCAGAAGGAAGCATCTCCAAGGGCTATGGAACAGATGAGGTTATTGAGTTTTGTGTTGAATTTATTCCTGACCTTAAGTCGATTGGTGTTCCTCAATCGCGGCATGAGGGAAGACTGAGTGGAAAAGGCATGCTAGGAAGGAAAGCAATAATATGTAGGGACGGGCATTCTTTCACTCAAGCACACTACGCAGTTCTACATGGTTCTACCTTGGTGACCCTGCATATCAATGAACACAAGAATATTGTATGCTCCCAAAACCCGGGGCAGTCTGACGACTGGATTACACGTGCACACATGGCAACTTTCGGCGGTTGTTTGCAAACACATCTCACGAATAACACCACCGTTGAAGATGAGTTGTACTTTTTGGCCAAGACACCATCTTCGACTGTATTGACTTTCCAAGGGTACAAGATAAATGGGAATACATTTTACACGATCGCCCAAGATAAAAAGAGCACCAACCAAAACAGTGGTGTCCACTTTGATGCAACAAACACCAATAGGTAAAAGGACACATATTATGGTTACATAGAGGAGATATGGGAACTTGACTATGGAAGTTCTTTTAAGGTCCCTTTGTTTCAGTGCAAACTGACAGGAGGCGGGGTAAAGGTAGACCCACGGTACGGAATGAAAACAGTGGATCTCAACAATCTTGGGTACACAGACGAACCATTTGTCCTAGCCAATGATGTGGCTCAGGTTTTCTATGTGAAGGACATGTCTACCAAACCGAGAAAAAGAAAAGATAAGGAAGCGACTACATCATACGATGAGCCAAAGAACCACATAGTTCTTTCAGGGAAAAGAAACATCGTGGGAGTGGAGGACAAGACAGACATGTCAGAAGATTATAATAAGTTTGATGAAATTCCTCCCTTCACAGTGAAGACTGACCCAAGAATCATGTTAAATGATGAAGATTCTCCATGGTCACGGCGCAATCATAACCAAGGGACACTAAGAAAAAGTCTTATACCCCAAGATCCCACTCTGGGATGTGACCGGCTTCACCGTCATCACTTTCTCTCTAGTGAGTTTCCGGACTTATAGCTAGAAAGTCCCACTTCGGACAAACCGGAGGGAATCTTTGTAAGCGTTAGGGTATACATGTGTTTTGGGTGTTCCTAGGGGTTACCCTAACACAAGCAAGCAAAAAGTTTCACTTTGCTACCCCCTTCTGACGCCGGAATCTTTGTAAGAGCTAGGGCATTTTGGCATTTGAAACATGATTTTTAAGGAGTTAATCAATGCAATTATGTCCAAACAAAATATGAATGTGTAGGTTATGTTAATAAAAATAATTTGACATCTTATTTGCTCCATTAAAACAAAGGAAAAAAGTTATAAAACTAAAAGAGCTAAACAAAATCTGTTTTGATTAAAACACCTATTTAAAATATCCTAAAAAGTCTCAAATTGAACATACTGATAAAACACACTAATATTAGATAGCAGGGAAAAGAATCACTAAAAATCTATTTTAAACTAAAGTTATTCACAAACTAGTGTTTCACACAAATTTCAAACAATTCAAATTTGAAAACTACTGGCACTAACAGAAAGTTTATAATTTTTGTGACCTAAAGCAAAAAGATTCACTCAAAAACTCTAAATATTCCAAAAGTTATTCAAAATCTAAAAACAGAAACTGGTCTATTTAGAAAAACAAAATAGAAAAGGAAAAGCCACTTTTAGTCCCGGTTGGTCTCACCAACCGGGACTAAAGGTTCCTTCCCGCGCAGAATTTGGACCGCCGAAAAGGTGGCCTTTAGTCCCGGTTGGTGGCTCCAACGGGGACTAAAGGTTCTTCTCCTGCGCGGGAGAAGGACCTTTAGTCCCGTTTGGAGCCACCAACCGGGACTAAAGGCCAACTTTAATTAGTATATATATCGTCGTTGTCCTGGTGCCAGTTACGGACCGGGAGAACACATCGACGCCGCTAGGCTGCCCGAACTCGTCGTCGTTGCCGCCGCTCCTCGTCTCCGTCCGCCGCCCCTGCTGCTCCTAAACCGCCGACGAGCCCCACGGTGAGCCTCCGCCTCGTTCCCCCTTCTCATCTGCCGCTCTATGTTCGCCCCCCTCGCCGTGCCCACTGAACCCATCTGCCCCACCATGGCCGCCGGCCTGCCCGAGCGACTTCGACTCCAAGTTCATGAACCTTTTAGAATTTTCTCAAGTATGCATTGGTTCACAACAATGTCCTCCCTCCATTTTTATTATTTCGCATATTAGCTTTGTCTAAAGTCAACATCTATAAACCTTAGTCTTAGAAATTGAGAGCGTTCGTAGTCAATCATGGTCGTGTAGATGATAGTTAGATAGGTAGATGATTGATAGATAGATAATAGTTAGATAGTCGAAAAACGCCCTACTCTTAGATAGTTTAAATGATAGTTAGATAGTGTAGATAATTTGAGATGTTTTTTATGGTTCGATGAGATGAACCGATGGTGATGAATAGATGAACCGACGGTGATGACGAATATATGATGGTATCTAGTTTTGTTTTTCTCTAAAGGCGATGATGTCTGTCCTGCATCCTTGTCGTCGACTCGGCGGTGACAACCAGTTTGAGAGGCGCCATGTTCGGGACTGGGCTCCGCCGGGCTGGCACTGGGAGGTGCTACCTTCTGGGGCGCGCAGCTTGGTGAGGAATCGGGGTCTCGTCGTCGACCCAGAGCTTCTTTGGTGGCGGTCGTGTGGGCCACTATCGGTGCAGAGGGAGCCGGCCCCCGAGGAGGTGGTACGTCGCCGTGTCAGGTAGGAGGACGAGCACGTCCGTCGCTACAAGGTTGCGTTGAACGTCAGGTTCTCCAATACCTGGCAGTTTCTTCAGGGATCTCACCCGAGCTATGATCCTATGATGGTTCCTTCTCTTTGGGTGTTCACCGCCCGCGGCTCAGGAACCGCGAGTCGACGTCCAGTTTGATTGGGCGAGATGTATTAGTGATATTATGTGATATTATTGTTGCATTAACTAGATTATTATTCGAGATGTATTCGTGAAGAGTCCCCAATGAATTCTTATTTTTCTGTTGTTTTTTTACCGCTACTGAGATTTTTAATCTGCTCATACACAAATGTGAATACATTAAAAATGTGTGGTAAAAACTAGGGTATCAATGAGCATTAAGAGAAAAAAAATACCATCGATTTTTAATCTTAGAATCATGAACACAGGAAATGTTGACGTCGTCTGACGATGAGGGGAGGATCCCTGAGTGTCGTTTGTGCTGGGATGACAGGGGTATATGCGGCCGTTATCCTCACCTAGACAATGATACGTCCTTCACCGTCAAGCTATAGGATGACTTTGAAATTATTACGGTATGTAAAGACGACATGTATATTTTGTTAATGAAGTATGACGTGTGCTTTTTTGCTTTAATTAATCTTTAATTTTCTTTTGTACAATTCGACTAGTGCGTTCCCTGCAATGCAAGATTCGCTGTCTTGGACAAGTTTCATTTCAAAGAGAAGGATAGTACAGAGCATAAGATAGCTCACCTAAGAATGGAGCATTACACTTTTGTTGTTATGGTAAAAAATGAAGAAGATCATACTATTTTGGTTGTTCTAATTGGAAAGCACTTTGCAAGGCGTATGGGTTGGATGTGGACATGAACATTACCTTCAATCTTGGTAATGACGATGTTCGTGATAATAATATAGAAATTTGGGTGCATGCGGATGACTTGATTCCAGTTCTACCTCCAGGTGAGTTTGTCAACAGATTTGTTAGGTAATTTATATTGATTATTGAAAAGTATTTGGTAGACTAAATTTCTTTATTTTTAATTATCAGCTTATTTCTCTGCTACAAGAACTACACGACAGATAATAGATCGGACCTACTACAGTTATGACTCCGAGCTTACTTGGTTGGAGAAAAATCATTTGATCTCATTTATTCATGATGTTGAGGAATATAAGAACAATTACAGGATTGGCAATAGTTATCATGTATATGTGCCACTAGTGCACAAGTTGAACCATTATAACATCACTTCAAACTACCTTCTAAGAATTTTTTTACTATTAGTACATCCTTTTCATACATTCTTCTTAAGCAAAACTAGTTTGCTAACTATGTTATTATTACTTATGTTCTTCAACAGGTACTCCCGCCAGAGACCTTGCCTAAGGTGATTTGCATATGGTTAGCTTACGGCCAATCCCGATGAGTTACCGTGGTAAATACACGATATGTCAAAGTGAAGAAACCCTGAAAATCAAAGGATGGAGAAATGCAATAAAAGCATCCACGCTACCACTTGGAGACGAATACTTGCGCATCCCACAAGTTGGAGATAGGTTGATCTGTATTCTTCAATGGGGAGATGTAGGAGTTCACCTTTTTTATGCTTTTTTACCTAAGAGAGAGCAGTCGTTAGTGTTTCTAACTTGTGATAACTTGGTCACTTGCTAGTATGATAACAACCAGAATGATGAGGAGTTCACCTTTTTTATGCTATTTTACCTAGAATGATGAAGAGCTGTTTAACTAGTATGATAACAACTAGAATGACGAGGAGTTGATTCATATGATGATGAGTTGTTATATGACATATACTAGTACAAATTAGATGGATGCAACACCAAGTTGAATTAGAGGAAAATACGATGTTGCGAATCGCAACATCGTATTTTCCTCTAATTCAACTTGGTCTCTTGCATCCATCTAATTTGTACTGATGTTGGATGTTGTTCTTCCATAATTTGTACTGATGTTGTATATTAATATGTGTAACCGCGTGAAAATACAATATAGATATAAAACAAGAAATACGCTCTAATAGTTAGCAGTAGCACGTTCACGGAAACACGTAACCGGTAGTTTAGTTATCAGTAGCACCAGTCGGCCCATGCTACGGCTAAACCCCCCTCTAAAAAATCCTAAACCCCAGGGCTTTGTTGTGCCTGACGCGTGGCGGCCTTTTAGTCCCAGTTGGTGTTACCAACCGGGACTAAGGGTCCTCCTGCCTGAGGCCTCCACAGCGGCCACGTGGAACCTCTTTAGTGTCGGTTCGTAACACAACCGGGACTAAAGGCCCTGACAAACCGGGACTAATGTCCCGTTTTCTACTAGTGTATTCATGTCGTTGTGGAGCGTCCGCTCCACATTGAAACCAGACATGAGCGGCCGCGACCTCGCACTAGCTCCGGAATTAAAGCAGCACGCCAGCCGAGGACACTGCCTGCTGCACACCCGGCCGAACACGACTCCTTGCCGCATTCAAACGCCTCCATTAAATCCGCACGTGTGCGGATAAACCTACTTCGACACACGTCCGTTCTTGAGCCGGCCGGCATTAAATACAACATCGGGCAAGCTCCTCGCGCCCGCTCGTTATTTAAAGGAGGCCAAATGGGGGGCAAGAATTGCACCACTCCTCCGCTCCCATTGTTGGGGAATGTTGCATGGGAAACAAAAAAATTCCTACGCACACGCAAGATCTATCCATGGAGATGCATAGCTACGAGAGGGGGAGTGTGTCTACATACCCTTGTAGATCGCTAAGCGGAAGCGTATATAACGTGGTTGATGTAGTCATACTCTTCACGATCCAATCGCGATCCGATCCGATCTAGCGCCGAACGGACGGCACCTCCTCGTTTCGCACACGTGCGGCTCGATGACATCTCCTCCTTCTTGATCCAGCAAGAGAGGAAGGAGAAGTAGATGGGATCTCAACCAGCACGACGGCATGGTGGAGATCGATGGTGGTGGAGCAATCCCGGCAGGGCTTCGCCAAGCGCTACCGTAGATGCGATCTGAGGAGAAAACGATCTAGGGAGAGAGGTAGGGCTGCCACCAGGGCATGGGATTGTTGTGTCCAGCCCTCCCCCTCTCCTCTACTATATATAGGAGGCAAGGGGAAGGGTTTGGTCGCATCCCTAGGCCCCTCCTCCAAGGAGGGCCGGTGGCTAGGGAGGAAACTTGCCTCCCAAGGCAAGTGGACTCACTCCCACTTAGGGTTTCCCCTTCCCCTTGCGCATGCGCCTTGTGGGGCTGGTGCCCCTGGCCCAATAAGGCTAGGGCGCCCCCCCCCTATAGCCCATGCATGCCCTAGGGGCTGGAGGGATGACGTGGCTTGAGACTGCGTCGGTATTTCCCCAAAGAGGAAGGGATGATGCAGCACAGCGACGGTAAGTATTTCCCTCAGTTATGAAACCAAGGTTATCGAACCAGTAGGAGGATCACCACCACCCAATAAGCAGTACCTGCACACAAACAACAAATACTTGCAACCCGACGCGAAGAGAGGTTGTCAATCTCTCTACAGTAAAAAGATAGATAAGGTAGTGATAGATAGGAGAGATATATCTCCCAAGAACACAAAATAAAAAGAGTAAATATGCAGCAATATGTTTTTGGGTTTTTGGTTTTGTAGATCTGAAAACAAAGATTGCAAAAAAAGTAGATCGTAAATCAATATGTTGGAAAAGTAGACCCGGGGGCCGTATGGTTCAGTAGTGGCTTCTCTCATGAGTATAGCGCACGGTGGGTGAACAAATTACTGTTGGGGAATTGATAGAAAATCAAATAGTCATGACTATATGCAAGGCGATGATCATTATATAGGCATCACGTCCAAGATAGATAGACCGACTCCTGCCTGCATCTACCTCTATTACTTCACACATCGACCGCTATCCAGCATGCATCTAGTGTATTAAGTTCATGGAAAAACGGAGTAACGCAATAAGAATGATGACATGATGTAGACAAGATCTATTCATGTAGGAATAGACCCCATCTTGTTATCCTTAATAGCAACGATACATGTGTGTCTTGCTGCCCCTTCTGTCACTGGGAAAGAACACTGCAAGATCGAACCCATCACAAAGCACCTCTTCCCATGGCAAGAAAAATCGATCTAGTCGGCCTACCTAAACCAAAGATTCGGAGAAGAAATACGAGGCTATAAGTAATCATGCATATAAGAGATCAAAGAAGACTCAAATAATATTCATGGATAGAAACTGATCATGAACTCAAAATTCATCGGATCCCAACAAACACACCGCAAAAGTTTACATCAAATAGATCTCCAAGAGACCATTGTATTGAGAATCATAAGAGAGAGAGAGAAGAAGCCATCTAGCTACTGCCTACGGACCCGTAGGTCTATGGTGGACTACTCACGCATCATCGGAGAGGCACCTATGAGGAAGATGAACCCCTCCGTGATGGTGTTTAGATTGGATCTCGAGGTTCTGGAACTTGCGGCGGCTGGAATTGTGTTTTGTCAACTCCCCTAGGGTTTTTGGAATATTTGGGAATTTATAGGCATCATAGGTGGTGGAGAGGGGCCCCGAGGAGGGCACAACCCATCAGGGCTCGCCGGGCCCCCCCTGGCGCGCCCTGGTGGGTTGTGGTCTCCTCGGCCTACTCCCCCGGCACTTCTTTGGCCCACTGGGTGTTTTTTGGTCCAGAAAAAATCTCCAAAAAGTTTCGTCGCGATTGGACTCCGTTTGGTATTGATTTTCTGCAAAGTAAAAAAAACAAGCAAAAACAACAACTGGCACTTTGGCACTATGTCAATAGGTTAGTCCCAAAAAATAATATAAAGTTGTTATAAAATGATTGTAAAACATCCAAGAATGATAATATAATAGCATGGAACAAACAAAAATTATCGATACATTGGAGACGTATCAAGGGATCCTTCCGGACTCCTCCGGAACCCTCTGGAACCTTCCGGAAGCTTCCCGGTACAATACCGGCAAAACCCGAAACTTTTCCGGTAGCCAAAATATGACTTCCCATATATAAATCTTTACCTCCAGACCATTCCGGAGCTCCTCGTGACGTCCGGGATCTCATCCGGGACTCCGAACAACATTCTTTCACTAACGTACATATTCCAATACTACTCTAGCGTCACCGAACGTTAAGCGTGCGGACCCTACGGGTTCGAGAATCATGTGGGCATGACCGAGACACCTCTCCGGTCAATAACCAATAGCAGGACCTGGATGCCCATATTGGTTCCCACATATTCCACGAAGATCTTTATCGGTCAAACCACGATGCCAAGGATTCAATCAATCCCGTATGCAGTTCCCTTTGTCCAGCGGTATGTTACTTGCCCGATAATCGATCGTCGGTATCTCCATACCTAGTTCAATCTCGTTACCGGCAAGTCTCTTTACTCATTCTGTAATACAAGACCCCGTGACTAAATCCTTAGCCACATTGCTTGCAAGCTTCTTGTGATGTTGTATTACCGAGTGGGCCCAGAGATACCTCTCCGTCATACGGAGTGACAAATCCCAGTGTCGATCCATGCCAACCCAACAGATACCCTCGGAGATACCTGTAGAGCACCTTTATAGTCACCCACTTACGTTGTGACGTTTGATACACGCAAGTCATTCCTCCGGTGTCCGGGAGTTGCGTGATCTCATGGTCGTAGGAACAGATACTTGACATGGATAAAGCAGTAGCAATAAACTGGCACGATCAACCTCTATGCTTATGGTTGGGTCTTGTCCATCACATCATTCTCCTAATGATGTGATCCCATTATCAGATGACAACTCATGTCTATGGTCAGGAAACCTTGACCATCTCTGATCAACGAGCTAGTCTAGTAGAGGCTCATTAGGGACATGGTGTTGTCTATGTATCCACACATGTATCTGACTTTCCGATCAATACAATTCTAGCATGGATAATAAACGATTATCATGAACAAGGAAATATGATAATAACCAATTCATTATTACCTCTAGGGCATATTTCCAACAGTCTCCCACTTGCACCAGAGTCAATAATCTAGTTCACATCACCATGTGATTAACACCCAATGAGTTCTGGGGTTTGATCATGTTTTACTTGTGAGAGAGGTTTTTAGTCAACGGGTCTACAACATTCAGATCCGTGTATACTTTGCAAATCTCTATGTCATACTATAGATGCTGCTACTACGCCCCACTTGGAGCTATTCCAAATGTCTACTCCACTATACATATCCGGTTTGCTGCTCAGAGTCATCCGGATCGGTGTCAAAGCTTGCATCGACGTAAACCTTTATGCCGAACTCTTTGTCACCTCCGTAATCGAGAAAAATTTCCTTAGTACTCTAGTTACTAAGGATAATTTTGACCGTTGTCCAGTGATCCACTCCTGGATCACTCTTGTACCCCCTTGCCAGCCACGCGGCAAGGCACACATCAGGTGCGGTACACAACATGGCATACCGTATAGATCCTATGGATAAGGCATAGGGGACAACCTTCGCCCTTTCTCTTTCTTCTGCCGTGGTCGAGCTTTGAGTCTTACTCAACTTCACACCTTACAAATCAGGCAAGAACTCCTTCTTTGACTGATCCATTTTGAACACTTTCAAAATCTTGTCAAGGTATGTACTCATTGAAAGTCTTATCAGGCATCTTGATCTATCTCTATAGATCTTGATGCCCTATATTTAAGTAGCTTTATCCAGGTTTTTACTTTGAAAAACTCCTTTCAAATAACCCTTTATGCTTTCCAGAAATTCTACCTTATTTCCGATCAACAATATGTCATCCACATATACTTATCAGAAATTATATAGTGCTCCCACTCACTTTATTGTAAATACAAGTTTCTTATAAACTTTGTATAAACCCAAAAACTTTGATCACTTTATCAAAGCGTATATTCCAACTCCGAGATGCTTGCCCCAGTCCATAGACGGATCGCTGGAGCTTGCATACCTTTTAGCATCCTTAGGACCGACAAAACCTTCTGATTGTATCACATACAACCTTTCCTCACGAAAACCGTTAAGGAAACTCTGTTTTGACATCCATCTGCCAGATTTCATAATCGAAAAATGCAGCAACTGCTAACATAATTCCAACAGACTTCAGCATCGCTACGGGTGAGAAAGTCTCATCGTAGTCAACTCCTTGAACTTGTCGGAAACTTCTTTGCGACAAGTCGAGCTTTATAAATGGTGACATTTACCATCAGCGTCTGTCTTCTTCTTAAAGGTCCATTTGTACTTAACGGTCTGCCATTCATCGGGCAAGTCTACCAAAGTACATACTTGGCCTTCATACATGGATCTTATCTCGGATTTCATGGCTCCTAGCCATTTTTGGAATCCGAGCCCACCATCGCTTCTTCATAGCTCGTAGGTTCACTGTTGTCTAACAACATGGCCTCCAAGACAGGATTGTCGTACCACTCAGGGCGGTACAATTCCTTGTTGACCTACGAGGCTCAGTAGTAACTTGATCTGAAGTTTCATGGTCATCATCATTAGCTTCCTCTTCATTTGGTGTAGGCGCCGCAAAAACATCTTTCTGCGTCGTGCTACCATCCAACTGAAGTGACGGTTCAATAACCTCATCAAGTTCTACCTTCCTCCACTCAATTCTTTCAAGAGAAACTCTTTCTCGAGAAAGGACCCGTTTTTAGCAACAAACACTTTGCCCTCGGATCTGAGATAGAAGGCATACCCAATTTTTTAGGGTATCTTATGAAGATGCACTTTTCTGCTTTGGGTTCGAGCTTATCAGACATAAGTGTCGCATTCCCAAACTCTAAGAAATGACAGCTTAGGTTTCTGCCAAACCATAATTCATACGGTGTCATTTCAATGGATTTAGATTGTGTCCTATTTTAAAGTGAATGTAGTTGTCTCTAATGCATAATCGCCAAAATGATAGTGGCAAATCGGTAAGAGACACCATAGTACGTACTATATCCAATAGAGCACGGCTATGACGTACGGACACACCATCACACTATGGTGTTCCAGGTGGCGTGAGTTGTGAAACAATTTCCACATTGTCTTAAGTTGCATACCAAACTCGTAACTCAGATATTCACCTCCATGATCATATCATAGACATTTTATCTACTTGTCACGATGATCTTCAACTTCACTCTGAAATTGCTTGAACTTTTCAAACGTTTCAGACTGTGTTCCATCAAGTAAATATACCCATATCTACTCAAATCATCAGTGAAGGTAAGAAAATAACGATATCCACCGCACGCTTCAACACTCATTGGACCGTATACATCAACATGTATTATTTCCAATAAGTCACTTGCCCGCTCCATCATATCGGAAAATGGAGTTTTAGTCATCTTGCCTATGAGGCATGGTCCGCATGTCTCAACCGATTCGAAATCGAGTGAGTCCAAAGATCCATCAGCATGGAGTTTCTTCACGCGCTTTACACCAATATGACCTTAGCGGCAGTGCCACAAGTATGTGGTACTATCATTATTAACTTTGCATCTTTTGGCATCAATATTATGAACATGTGTATCAGTATGATCGAGATTCAATAAACCATTCCCATTGGGTGCATGACCATTGAAGGTATTATTCATGTAAACAGAATAACCATTATTCTCTGACTTAAATGAACAACCGTATTGCAATAAACACGATCTATTCATGTTCATGCTCAACGCAAACACCAAATAACATTTATTTAGGTTCAACACTAATCCCGAAGGTAAAGGGAGCGTGCGATGGTGATCACATCAACCTTGGAAACACTTCCAACACACATCGTCACCTCACCCTTAGCTAGTCTCTGTTTATTCCGTAGCTTTTACTTCGAGTTACCAATATTAGCAACTGAACCGGTATCTAATACCCAGGTGCTACTAGGAGTACTAGTAAGGTACACATCAATAACATGTATATCAAATATACTTTTGTTGACGTTGCCAGCCTTCTTATCTGCCAAGTATCTGGGGCAGCTCCGCTTCAGTGACCGTTCCCCTCATAACAGAAGCACTCAGTCTCGGGTTTGGGTCCAACCTTGGGTTTCTTCATTGGAGCGACAACTGTCTTGCCATTCTCGAAGTATCCCTTCTTGCCCTTGCCCTTCTTGAAACTAGTGGTCTTACCATCAACACTTGATGCTCCTTTTGATTTCTACCTTTCGTGGTGTAAAACATCGCGAATAGCTCAGGGATCATCATCTCCATCCCTGGCATGTTATAGTTCATCACGAAGCTCTAGCAGCTTGGTGGCAGTGACTTGGAGAACTATGTCAATCACTATCTTATCTGGAAGATCAACTCCCACTTGATTCAAGCGATTGTAGCACCCACACAATCTGAGCACATGCTCACCGATTGAGCTATTCTCCTTCATCTTGTAGCAAAGAATCTTGTTGGAGGTCTCATACCTCTCAACACGGGCTCAAGCCTGAAATCCCAATTTCAGCTCTTGGAACATCTCATATGATCTGTGACGTTCAAAACGTCTTTGGAGCCTCAATTCTAAACTGTAAAGTATGACGCACTGAACTATCAAGTAGTCATAAAAAATATGCCTGTCTGATGTTCTCAACACCCACAGACGACGCTTGAGGGGGTGGCGCACCGAGCGGCGCATCAAGGACATAAGCCTTCTGTGCAACAACTGAGGACAATCCTCAGATCACGGACCTAGTCCGTGTAATTGCTACTACCATCTTTCAACTTAGTTTTTTCTCTAGGAACGTATCAAAATATAGGGGAGCTACAGCGTGAGCTATCGATCTACAACATAATTTGCAAAGATATTTTGACTATGTTCATGATAATGAGCTCAATTAATCATATTACTAAAGAACTCCCACTCAAATCAACATCCCTCAGGTTGTCTAAGTGTGACATGATCCAAATCCACCAACCCAAGTCCGATCATCACGTGAGATGAGGTGGTTTCAATGGTGAACATCTCCATGTTGATCATATCTACTATATGACTCATGTTCGACCTTTCGGTCTCCTGTGTTCCGAGGCCATGTCTGTACATGCTAGGCTCGTCAAGTTTAACCCGAGTGTTCCGCATGTGCAAAACTGGCTTGCACCCGTTGTATGTGGACGTAGAGTCTATCACACCCGATCATCGCATGGTGCTTCGAAACGACGAACTTTCGCAACGGTGCACACTCAGGGAGAACACAATTTTATCTTGAAATTTTAGTGAGGAATCACCTTATAATGCTACCATCGTCCTAAGCAAAATAAGATGCATAAAAGGATTAACATCACATGCAAATCATATTAGTGACATGATATGGTCATCATCATCTTGTGCTTTTGATCTCCATCTCCAAAGCACCGGCATGATCTCCATCGTCACCGGCATGACACCATGATCTCCATCATCATGATCTCCATCATCTTGTCGTCATGTGGTTGTCGCGCCAACTATTGCTTCTACAACTATTGCTAACTCATAGCGATAAAGTAAAGCAAGAATGGCGAAAATAAATTAAAGACAACCCTATGGCTCCTGCCGGTTGCCGTACTCATCGACATGCAAGTCGTGATAATCTATACAAAACATGATCATCTCATACATCACATATATCACATCATGTCTTTGGCCATATCACATCACAACATGCCCTGCAAAGTTAGACGTCCTCTACTTTGTTGTTGCAAGTTTTATGTGGCTGCTATGGGCAACTAGTAGGAACCGTTCTTACCTACGCAAAGCCACAACGGTGATATTCAAGTTGCTATTTAACCTTCTACAAGGACCGCCTCTGTCGAATCCGATTCAACTAAAGTGGGAGAGACAGACACCCGCCAGCCATCTTTATGCAACAAGTTGCATGTCAGTCGATGGAACCGGTCTCTCGTACGTGGACGAGTAAGGTTGGTCCGAGCCGCTTCATACCACAATATCGCCGAATAAAGATAAGACTAAGGAAGTAAGCAATCTGAACATCAACGCCCACAAACTCTTTTGTGTTCTACTCGTGCATATCATCTACGCATAGACCTAGCTCATGATGCCACTGTTGGGGAACGTTGCATGGGAAACAAAAAAAATCTACGAACACGCAAGATATATCCATGGAGATGCATAGCTACGAGAGGGAGAGTGTGTCTACATACCCTTGTAGATCGCTAAGCAGAAGCGTATATAAAGCGGTTGATGTAGTCGTACTCTTCACAATCCAATCGCGATCCGATCCGATCTAGCGCCGAACGAACGGCACCTCCGCATTCCGCACACGTGCGGCTCGATGACGTCTCCTCCTTCTTGATCCAGAAAGAGAGGAAGGAGAAGTAGATGGGATCTCAACCAGCACGACGGCATGGTGGAGATGGTGGTGGAGCAATCCCGGCAGGGCTTCGCCAAGCGCTACCATAGATGCGATCTGAGGAGAAAACGATCTAGGGAGAGAGGTAGGGCTGCCACCGGGGCGTGGGATTGTTGTGTCCATCCCTCCCCCTCTCCTCTACTATATATGGGAGGCAAGGGGAAGTGTTTGGTCGCAGCCCTAGGCCCCTCCTCCAAGGAGGGCCGGCGGCTAGGGAGGAAACTTGCCTCCCAAGGCAAGTGGACTCCCTCCCACTTAGGGTTTCCCCTTCCCCTTGCGCATGGGCCTTGTGGGGTTGGTGCCCCTGGCCCAATAAGGCTAGGGTGCCCCCCTACAGCCCATGCACGCCCTAGGTGCTGGAGGGATCCTTTCGGACTCCTCCGGAACCCTCCGGAAGCTTCCCGGTACAATACCGGCAAAACCCAAAACTTTTCCGGTAGCCAAAATATTACTTCCCATATATAAATATTTACCTCCGGACCATTCCGGAGCTCCTCGTGACGTCTGGGATCTCATCCGGGACTCTGAACAACATTCGATCACCAACGTACATATCCCAATACTACTCTAGCGTCACCGAACGTTAAGCGTGCGGACCCTACGGGTTCGAGAATCATGTGGACATGACCGAGACACCTCTCCGGTCAATAACCAATAGCGGGACCTAGATGCCCATATTGGTTCCCACATATTCCACGAAGATCTTTATCAGACGAACCACGATGCCAAGGATTCAATCAATCCCGTATGCGGTTCCCTTTGTCCAGCGGTATGTTACTTGCCCGAGAATCGATCGTCGGTATCTCCATACCTAGTTCAATCTCATTACCAGCAAGTCTCTTTACTCATTCCGTAATACAAGACCTCGTGACTAACTCCTTAGCCACATTGCTTGCAAGCTTCTTGTGATGTTGTATTACCGAGTGGGCCCAGAGATACCTCTCTGTCATACGGAGTGACAAATCCCAGTCTCGATCCATGCCAACCCAACAGATACCCTCGGAGATACCTGTAGAGCACCTTTATAGTCACCCAGTTACGTTGTGACGTTTGATACACACAAGGCATTCCTCCGGTATCCGGGAGTTGCATGATCTCACGGTCGTAGGAACAGATACTTGACATGGATAAAGCAGTAGCAATAAACTGACACGATCAACTGCTATGCTTACGGTTGGGTCTTGTCCATCACATCATTCTCCTAATGATGTGATCCCATTATCAGATGACAACTCATGTCTATGGTCAGGAAACCTTGACCATCTCTGATCAACGAGCTAGTCTAGTAGAGGCTCACTAGGGACATGGTGTTGTCTATGTATCCACACATGTATCTGAGTTTTCGATCAATACAATTCTAGCATGGATAATAAACGATTATCATGAACAAGGAAATATGATAATAACCAATTTATTATTGCCTCTAGGGCATATTTCCAACACCCATATCCTCCTTCCACCATTTTCCACACCCTTTCGATGACATCCAACGAGCCGAAGAGCAGTTTTCCGGCATAAAAGCTGGCTGGGTGGCACGCCAATCCTGCCGGATACGAGCCAGGCAACTCACGGCTCCACCTCCCCTCATCTAGCCCGACGGAGCAAGTTGCCGCTCCACGCTGGCGTCGGGTTCAGCAACTCGCCGCTCTAAGCCAGCCCGCGGAGGAGTGGGCAGTTGCTTCTCGCAGGCATGAAACGGATGACGACGGATTGGGCATTGTGGTTGTCATGGACGAGTCAGACGTCGTGCCATCTGCCGTCAACGTTGGCGGAACCGCGCCCGGTCGATGGAGAAAGAAGAAGATGGCTACGCGGAGCTCAATGAGTCGGTGTCCAACGCGTCCGCATCCGCCAACAACACCGAGGAAACATAGAACATGGGAGGTCGCCGCCAATTTGGTCCAAGGAAGGCCATCGCAGGCGAGTCACCGGCGTCCATAGTCGGTGTCTTGTCCTCTCTCGCCGGCCACCGGCGTCCCCTGCCCCAAAAATAAGCACGGATCTGCGCTTCACGAAAGCTGGTGCAACCCTTCCTGTCGAGGATATTACCCCACGGTATAACCCGGCCTGAAGTATGACCCGGCCGGGACTTGGCGACTCACTGGTGACCCGGCCGAGCTTGGCGGTTCATTGGTGACCCGGCAGGCGGGTCAGATGAACGACAAGACCCAACGGCCCAGAAGGCGGTTCATGGGAGGGCCGACTCATGTTATGGTGGGCCGGTTCACAAAGAAGGTTCAAGGAAAGGAAAGACTCCCTCACAAAGGAAACAAGACCCGGATTAGGATTCAAGAGAGACTAGTCCTAATCCTACTCTCAATAGGACTCTAGATGTAAACCTACCCCTTCAACCTATATATGGAGGGGTAAGGCGCCCCAAGAGGGAGGAGTTCAAGTGATTAGAGATAAACATATTATAAACCCTCGAGACTAGAGATAGCGATTCCGCACCCTTGTAATCGAGATCATCATCATCAATACACACAAAGCAGGACATAGGCTTTTACCTCCATCGGAGGGGCCGAACCTGGGTACCCTCGCGTCTCTCGATTCCGACCAACCCCTCTCAAGCCGCCACCTAGTTGCGATGTCCTCACACCTAAGTTCTCTCACGAGGACATCATGTTGTGACAAAACCACAACAGTTGGCGCCCACCGTGGGGCAGAGCCGCAGAGGTGTTGTGTTCTTGAAGGGAGCTCTCCCAGGAATCGAAGGGCTCGCGATTGACCGGACGAAGAAGAGCCGACGCCGAAGGATCTACATCAACTTCGAGTTCATCGGTCCAGATCGAAGGAACTTTCTATGGGTATCCCGCGTGCTACCGCGGGCGGTCTTCTCAGATCGATGCATTCGACGGCAGATCGGCTGTGCGCCGCGGCTGGGTGATATCGACCTCAATTTTTTTAATCAAGGTCCATCAACACACATGCAGGCCATCAAGGTTCATTAAGTCCATCACGTGCTACAAGCTCCAAGGAACAAATTGCTATATTATTAAATTCTCTCATGGAGTCAAGGGTCAAAGCCAAGTTCAGATCATGCAAAAAATAGGAGGAGGGGAGCCAAGGCAAAAAGTTCAGCACACCGTTAAGGATTTCCAGTACGAATTCAATCTACATAGCGGACATGTCCGATTGTTGCTGCGTTTTCCCGTCCACATGAAGCAGCTCCTGGCGGATTCGGATGGACGTAGCGGCTCAAAAAAAATCAAGCAGAGTATGACTTTGACACGGATCTGAGGTCAATTCCAAAGGAAAATTCAAGCACACGGAAACGGAGCCGCGGTCGCAGCACCATGAGCCGTTCTGCCCCGCGCGTCGCCTCCGCCGCCTGCTGCCGCCCTTGGCTGCGAGCCCGCACACCGGCTCCGCGCCCGCGTCCGCCTCAGTAGCATCCGGCCTCCGCGTCGCCGCATTTCGCCTTCGCCGCTACTCATGCGCGCTCCTCTGGCCGCGCCCGGCTCCCACCGCGCGCACGCCTCGATCCTCCGCCGAGCCGGCCCTTCGCTGCGACACGGCACGAAGCTCTCCCCACCATGCGCAAGTCGCCTCCTGCCTCCGCCGCACCTCACCTCGCTCTGAGCAAGCCGGGTCCCACCGACGCGCGTTCGAGCTGCCCGCCGCCACGCGCCCGCTGCACCCCGCCTCCAGCGCGCCTCTACCGGCTCCCACCTCCAGCAGCGTTGCCCACTCGCCCGCTCCAGCCTGGCCACGCGCCCGCGCACCGGCTTGGTCTACTTGCCGCCCGCGCGCCTGCTCGCCTTCCGCGCCTTGCCCGCGCCGACCCGGCCACCCTCGCGTGCGCCTACGCCAGCCGCATGTACCACCGCCGTGGCTCGCTTCGCCCCCGCCACTCCGAGCCAGCCTCATGTCTGAACCGGCCTCTCCCCGCGGCCCGCTCGCCCGCCTCTGGCCGGCCGCCATCTGTGCCACCCCCTCCACTGCGGCCTTGCTTCCGCTCCCATACCTCGCCTCGACGTCGCGAAATCGCCCCGAGCCGGCGCCCCACTCCGACCGCCAGTCGGCTTGCCGCCCCGCTGCACCGGCTCTCCTCTACGGCTTCGCCCCGCTGCGCTTGTCTCCGTCGCCGTGAGTCACCACCACTGCAGCCTCGCCTTGAGTCGCCGCCACACCGGCCTCTGTCACGCCTCGCTCAGCCTACACCGCCCATGGCACCGGCTCGCCCCGCTCCCGCCGGCTCTGCCTCGCGTCCACACTACCCGCACAGCTCTCCGCGGGCCTCCCGTGGCGGCCTCACCTCCTCTGTGTGGTCGGTTGGGGAATAATATCTAGGAGAGAGGTGGGGACCAGTTGGACAGGGTGAAGGGAGGCGCGGAACAGGTCAACCTTGCCCTGAGAAAATTAATAAAGCGTGTACATGACGTCTGTGGCCTGGCATGCTGTCGCCTGTGGCTGCTTGTGCACGCACACATCAAGTTTGAGGCAGCCCCCACTACTTTTCCTGATCAAGTCAAAGCATTCGATTGCTAGTGTTACTTCTCCATTTTCTCACAAGAAGACAAAAGAGAAAGCAATTAGTACTACGGTACTGCAACAACCTACAAGATTAATTTTTTCTCTCCGTTTGCTACGGGCACACGAAGAAAATACCAGGTGATATCCATCTTATTTATTTTATCAGTACATATTAATTCATATAAGAACAATTACTTTGGCCTCTAATACTTTTATGTAGGACAATTCTTCATTACAAAGACAGCATTATACCGCGGATACGAAGCGCGCACCAGCATCACTCTGCACTGGTGTTCGCCCGTGTCGTGTTGCTCGATGGACTCGCACGTCCGCGCTGGCTCTCAATACCACGGCCGACTTGTGCGTCTACACAGGTTTACAATGTCGCGGTCGACTCTCCCGCCCGTGCCGACTTACAATGTCGCGATCGACTTTCTCGTTCGCGCCGGACTCGAACGCCGCGGGTGATTCCCGCATCTACATCAATACGCCAGGGCCGCGCTCACCCGCCAGTATGAGCCGCCGTCCCCGCGGCCTGGTCTACATCAACACGCCGGTGCCGCAATTGCTCGCTCAAACTGCCCTACGGACGCGCGCAAGCTGCCGTCCCCACGGTCTGGTCTGCATCAACAATGTCACGGACGCCTCGCGTTTCCACACCGGCTTACAATGTCGCGACCGACTCCCGCGCCCACGCCAGCTTACAACGCCGCGGCCGACTCACATCCACACCGGTTTTCAATGCCGCGGTCGACTCTCACGTCTATATCAACATGCCAGGGCAGCGCCCGCCCATATGAGCCGTCCTATGGACGCATGCAAGTCGCCCCCATGGCTAGTATCCTCCAACAACATTAGAGCAAAGGAACAAATGACATTCGGAATCATGTCTTACGCAACATCGCGAAAACAAGTGCCAGCCATTACCTGCACCAGGAAAGTTTGCCATGAAGGAAACATCCCTGGAGAAGCCACAATTTGAACCGATCATTATTGAGTCGGCAATTCAAAGCCAGCGGCAAAAGAAAATGAAAAATGGCCCTCGAGGAGCCAGGAGAGCCGGACTACATGAGAATAACAAAGCATGGGTCAAGAGGCATATGCATTCAATTTGGCCATGATATTTGCCAAAGACATATGATGAGCGTCACGAAGATCATCAGTTCACTACATCGTCTTTAGTTTGGATAAAATCCATCGTTCAGCCGTGAACGTTATACCAGCTTAAGCCACAACCAAGGTCATTGCAGGGAAGATAACCCGGTCCCGGGGGCTGCTGCCTTATTGGTGGAAGATTTAAAGTCGCCCAAGAGGACGAGCCGCCATGATGCGACCGTTCAAACATGGGTGCCCTACCTTATTGGCGAAAGATTTAAAGTCGCCCAAGAGGACGAGCCGCCATGATGCGCCGTTCAAACATGGGTGCCCTGATTTATTGGATCATCATATTATGATCAATGGAATAAAGCCGGCTTATCTGGACCCCAGATGTTTTGCAGTAGTAGCATTGTCTCATGTATATCCTATGGCCAAGATTTTCCATGATCATAGGTCACTTGGGGGCTTCCAACTCAATGAGTTTAGCTTTCATACCCTCTTGACCGGCTTCCATGCCATATATGGGTTAAACCTGCCTGTTTGCAACTTGCTACTCCGCCAGGTGACCCGCCGTACTCTTGACAGTCAATCTTTCAATAAGACCATGAACTTGTCAAAGTTAAAATGGCGGCTTATGTCACCAGAGAGCCGGCTTACAGAGAGCTAGGATAAACTCACCTGTCTGTTGTAGTCTCTCCGCTATGTGGCTCGTTCGTACTCTTAACAGTCAATCTTTTTTAAGACCCTGAACTAGTTAAGGTTAAAACGACGGATTTATGTCACGTGAGAGCCGGCTTACGGGATTAAAGGCGTTCATGCCAAGCTTCTTGGAAGCAAAAACCTTGAGTTTTTTAAAGAATAAGAACAAGAGTTGATCTCTTCTGGTTGTGCCTTCAAAGCTGACTTACAAATATTTGAGATATACATGTATATATTTTCGGTTAGTTGTTTTTATCATATACATACATCATCCTGCATTGCATCATGCATCATACATGCATATCAAGCCGGTCATCAAACCGGGTTACATCGTAACCTCTGCAGGAACAAATAGATTTTTGATAGCCAAAATGGTCGAATCTTCATCATGGTTTATCATAACCAGTATTAAATGATTGGGGTTTTTTAAGCCAGCTCGGAAGAATTAACTATTCCCGAAGAGCCGCCCTATCACATATAATGTCGGGTCATCTAATCGACCAGCTCTTGGATTTTTCCAACTTGTGCTCTGTAGTAAACTACAACACTTATGGATTTCTCAAACATATATTTGCCGGGTTGCACCGCAACCACTAGCAAGGATTTCATTTCAAGGACAAAGGCATCGTTCCAAGATATTCATACAAACAATAAATTACCGGGTTGCATTACAACCACGGTCAAGGATTTTACTCAAGTCAGATCAATGTAAGTTCAAGAGAACTTCTGAAGTACCTTATGATGGGTTGTATTCACACAGTCCCAAGTCGCTGCAGGCATACAACCCGGCACTTGGGGGCTACACTACTCAGATCAATTTTTCTAAAGTCCCAAGTCGCTGCAGGCATGCGACCCGACACTTGAGGGCTACAACATTCAGCTGTTTACCCAGATTATAGGGTCTAAATTGAAGAGCCGGCCCATCACATACTGATGAGCCGGCCCTTGGGGGCTACACATGTGAAATACAAGACACCCAGTCTATATCTGGCGACTCAGATGACAACCCAGATTTCTCAACATTCAACACCAAGTTCAAAGTCCCAGGTTGTTGCAGGCAAGATAACCCGACACTTGGGGGCTACAGGTAATATGGATATTAAAAACTATAGAAGAATACTTTCAAGATGTCAATTATGAGCGAGACTGGTCTCATTTCTGGATGAAAGGTTGCAAAGATCATCTTTTTCAAATTATTCATAGAAAGGCCCAGAAGACCGGCTCAACATCAGATAGACTTTCATCCCAATATTTTTATCAAGTCAGCTGGAGCCCAGTTGTTTGACCCGGCGACACCAACAATCATGACCCGACATTATCAAAAGATCATAACACCGGCAGAGTTTATATAAGCAACCCGGCTTCACAAGTTGAAAGTAGTTTAACAATGGACGAATTTCTATTCCCTATATTTTTATCAAAACCGAGGCAATGGAAAGCCGGCTCAATATCATGTGGATTTCTTATCCCCAAGATTTTCATCAAGCCAAAGTATTGGAGGCCGACTCAACGGCGTATGGGTGTTTTATTCCCAATATTTTGCAAAGGACATGGACCTGCAAGATGATTGTGAAGACGACTCGTTCGTATGAAGAAGAAACCCGGATTTTTGAGGAACCACTTCATTGAAATAAGCCGGCCATGGGAGCGAGCCGGTCACTTAACATATTTATTATTCTTATTTCAGGAGCTTGCCATGAATAAATTCAAGCTAAC
The DNA here is from genome assembly GCA_039707655.1 of Elymus sibiricus. NCBI lineage: Eukaryota > Viridiplantae > Streptophyta > Magnoliopsida > Poales > Poaceae > Elymus > Elymus sibiricus. The sequence continues at coordinate 280,263,618 of CM077663.1, forward strand.
CTGGGGGCTAATGTAGGGGATATTACCCCGCGGTATAACCCGGCCTGAAGTATGACCCGGCCGGGACTTGGCGACTCAATGGTGACCCGGCCGAGCTTGGCAGTTCGTTGGTGACCTGGCAGGCGGGTCAGACGAACGACAAGACCCAACGGCCCATAAGGCGGTTCATGCGAGGGCCGACTCATGTTATGGTGGGCCGGTTCACCGAGAAGGTTCAAGGAAAGGAAAGACTCCCTCACAAAGGAAACAAGACCCGTATTAGGATTCAAGAGAGACTAGTCCTAATCCTACTCTCAGTAGGACTCTACATGTAAACCTACCCTTTCAACCTATATAAGGAGGGGTAAGGCACCCCAAGAGGGAGGAGTTCAAGTGATTAGAGATAAACAGATTAGAAACCCTCGAGACTAGAGGTAGCGATTCCGCACCCTTGTAATCGAGATCATCATCATCAATACACACAAAGCAGGACGTAGGCTTTTACCTCCATCGGAGGGGCCGAACCTGGGTAAACTCGCGTCTCTCGATTCTGACCAACCCCTCTCAAGCCGCCACCTAGTTGCGATGGCCTCACACCTAAGTTCTCTCACGAGGACATCATGCCGTGAAAAAACCACGACACTTCCCCTCCAACTGAAGCACCCCCTTTGCCACTTCGGCGAGCGGTGTAGCCGGAGATAGGGAAAGGGGGAGGAATGTGCCTCCCAGACTCCTGACAGTCTGATGAACGGGCTACCGTACATAGGGAAGACAAAGGGATCTTCCGCGGCCGGCCATAGACTAGTGTAGTGTATCTGTGTTGTGGGAATGGAGCTCCGCACGGCTGAACGTGCACATAGTTTTACCTATTTTATTTAAAATATGCCAAAATGTAACGAATTTCGTCCAGTTTATATAAAATCCGTTGTGTTTGCATACAAATTCATCCGATATGTTGAAAAAATGTTTGAAATGTATGCGGACAGCGTTTGATGACGGCCTCCGGCATCAGTGTCCGTAGACTGATGCCCCTGTCCGTAGACGGATACCAGGGGAATTTGCGGGACGCCGTTGGAGATGCCCTTAGCATGTATGCTTGGGAGTCTATGAGAATGCATGCACGCATACCATACTTCATGAGCACTTTGAGAAACTAATCCAACAAATCTTAAAATTGGTAAAGTCACCACGGAAGCCACATAACTGAAGGAGACATCGTTTTCCGTTGAGTGGAGATTGCCGATAAGACTGGGGAAAAATCAAGAAAATATAGACACATATGCTAAGTCTTGGACTAAAATCTGAGGGGGTTAGGTTCTAACCAAACCTTCTAAGCTATGCTCAGTTCGCAGTCACACCATCAATTTTAGCTCATCATTCCATTGGAGATTGACATGACAAACCTTTTCTCTCTCACTGCAATAGCTACACATGTGATTTTTTTGCTCGTGCGGTTATGACCGCACCCAAACGACCTTCACACTCGGATGGACTAATGCGTGATTTCACTATGTTAATTGCACTACGTGACGTACAACAATTTTTCTATTCTGAAATATTTAGAGTTCTAGCTTTGTCTTAAGTCGATTTTTAAACTTAGATAAGTCTATAGAAGAAGATAAAAAAAACATTTACAACACCATCATTGGATTTATCATAAAATATATTTCCTCACTATATACATATTGAATGTTATAGATATTTGCACGCCTTCCTATAGATTTAGTCAAATATAGAGATGTTTGATGTAAAAAAAAGCTACAACTTCAGTTCATTTGAAACAAAAAGAGTTACTAATACTAGATTGTTACCCTCCTAGTACTAGCTAGTTAGTACCCACTCATGCCATCACACAACACACTTGATTTCACCTACCTAAGATTAGAGGAAATGTTTTGACAGATGGAAATGATTCCACGACGCATATTGCTAACTCTTGGTTGATCGAGAATTTCTTGAATCACTGGCACCCAAAATGTTTGTCACGACTAGAGCCTCTGTCACATGAATATCTCCCCTCTTGTCCGGTAAGGTGAAGAGGTTGCCGACCATTGTCTCAAAGACACCAATTCCTTGAAGGTGGTGACTTAGGATGAACTATCTCTGCTGAAAAAACACATTTAGGGCCTCAAAGTGGATAAAGGCTAGGTGACTATGCATGAAGAGAAGGCAAAGGTAGTGATGGATCACTTGTTGCAGTTCATGGGTGTGCCCCCCTCCCTTGATTTTTGAAATTCATTTGGACAACGGTCACTTAGGTCAGTGACACCCTTCAAGCTTTGTACCTATTGTTCTAAATAGTCAAGATGATCATCGCTATTAGGGAATCTTCGAAGAAAATAGCCCCCGTCGCGGATGGCTTAGCATGGGCCTTTTTCTAGGAGGTGTTGGCTGATTATCAAAGATAACAAATTTCCGCGGGTAAGTGTTTTTGGTCCATTGAAGCTAAAAAAATTTCCACATTGTCAACTCTGCTAGCACCGTCCTCGTCCCAAAAGTGGCATTTTTGAATTGATCTTGGGATACCGCATCAACCTCATGCCTACAATTTTGAAGATCATCTCTAAGGTAGTGGCGCTCAGACTAAGTCCCAACATGAATGACACCACCTCTCCCAGCCAAAATTTCTTTATCAAGACAAGATTCTTGAATGATAACTTTATTTTCATGTTCATCAATACAAGATTAGTTGCCAGAGGGTGTGGAACCCAAAAACATTAGTTGTCTCTGGATGATATGAAAAGATTTTTAGGGGTGTTCCGACTTCGTTGGATTTTGTACTAGTAGTCCATGGTAACGAAGCGAAGGGACGTGGGTGTCGCCTAAAGGAGGGGGTGAATAGACGCTTTAAAATAATTAGGATTTAGGCTTAAACAAATACGGAATAAAACTATCGTTTAATTTATCAAGCAAAAAAACTAAATACACTAGGCTCAACTAGGTGCACCAACAACTTATGATAAGCAAGATAAACAGCTATGTGATAACAAGATATATAACATGAATCGTTATGACTATCACAAAGTAAGTGCACAAGTAAGGGGCTCGGGTAAGAGATAACCGAGGCACGCGGAGACAATGATGTATCTTGATGTTCACACTCTTGCGGATGTCAATCTCTGTTAGAGCGGTATGGAGGTGATGTCTACTACACAACTTTATTCTTGTAGACTCTGTTGCGCCTCCAAGCGCAGAGTTTTGTAGGACAGTAGCAATTTTCCCTTAAGTGGATGACCTAAGGTTTATCAATCTGTGGGAGGTGTAGGATGAAGATGGTCTCTCTCAAACAACCCTGCAATCAAATACAAAAAATCTCTTGTGTCCCCAATACACCCAATACAATGGCAAATTGTATAGGTGCACTAGTTCGGTGAAGAGATGGTGATACAAGTGCAATATGGATGGTAGATATAGGTTTTAGTAATCTGAAAATATAAAAACAGCAAGGTAATAAATAGTAAACAGCAAGCAAAATGATATATTAATGCTTGGAAATAAGGCCTAGGGTTCATACTTTCACTATTGCAATCTCCCAACAATGCTAACATAGTTGAATCATATGATCATCCCTCAATGTGCAATAAAGAATCACTCGAAAGTTCCTATCTAGCGGATAACATAAGATGAAATTGGTGTAGGTAGTAGAATCACGTCAAAGTTATTCTTTCCGATCAATCTTTTGAGCTATTCCTATAAGTGTCACAAACAGCCCTAGAGTTCGTACTAAAATAACACCAATGATATATATCAATCCACCCTAATGTCACCTAGATACTCCAATGTCACCTCAAGTATCTATGGGTAAATTATACGACATGCATCAAACAATCTCAGATTTATCATATTCAATCCAACACAAAGAACTTCAAGGAGCACCCCAAGATTTATATCGGAGAACGTAGGACAAGAACGCGCATCAACCCCTATGCATAGATTACCCCAATGTCACCTCACGAATCCGCAAGTTGAGTACCAAAACATACATCAAGTGAATCAATAGAACACCCCATTGTCACCATGGGTATCCACATGCAAGACATATATCAAGTGTTCTCAAATCCAATATTCAATCCAACATAACGATATCTCAAAGGGAAAGATTCAATTCATCACAACAAGGTAGCAAGGGAATAACATCATATGATCCGACTATATTAACAAAGCCCGTGATACATCAAGATCGTGACATCTCAAGAACATGAGAGAGAGAGAGATTGAACACATATCTACTGGTACATACCCTCATCCCCGAGGGTGAACTACTCCCTCCTCGTCATGGCCTCCGCCGGGATGATGAAGATGGCCACCGGATGATGATTTCCCTCTCCGGAAGGGTACTGGAAAGGCTCCAGATTGGTTTTTCGTCGATACAGAGAGTTCCGGTGGCAGAACGGAGAGTCTCCATTTATTTCTAGGATTTATAGGATTCTTCAGCGTTGGAATCACACGCAACGGAGCCACGTGGGCCCGACCACATATCAGGGCGCGACCTAGGGGGTCGCGTGTGGCCCACTGGTGGCTCCCCTCCGGTGGTTCTTTGCTCCAATATTTCTTATTTCGTCCAGAAAAAATCATCAAAAAGTTTCGGGCGATTCCGAGAACTTTCATTTTCTGCACAAAAACAACACCACGGTAATTCTGCTGAAAACAACGTCAGTCCGGGTTAGTTCTAAATAAATCATATAACGTGCATCAAAACCATATAAAAGTATTTTAATCATAGGTGAATATGGCATGAATACTTCATAAATTATCGATACGTTGGAGACGTATCAGCATCCCCAAGCTTAATTCCTACTCGTCCTCGAGTTGGTAAATAATAAAAGAAATAATTTATGAAGTGTGAATTCTAGCATCGTGAATAGTTTTGATCGTTGATAATTTCAGTCACTTTTCTAGCATCATAACCAGCAACTTTTCTCATAAAAAATCATCATGATAGAGTAGCAATCAATTCACATGTCATGGTTCAAACAATTCATTCACTTGAAACTTAACAATCTATGTTCTTGGTCACCAAACAATTTCAATGCATCATCAAGTCTAAGTAAGAGCTCCACATACTAGTCTTTTATGATTGCTAATACTCAAATCATATTTTTAGAACAAACAATATCCATCGAACACATAGAAAGATAGGGGCTTAATGTTTCGCCTCCCAACATACTTATCATAAAGATAATTGTCAACAATAATGAATCATGATCAAATATATTTGAGTGGATATATATGTTTGGATTTTTCCCCACCACATGGTGCTTTCCAACTAATAGATTGAGGTTGGAATAAGAAGTTGACTCAAGATGGAAGTAAGTAATCATGAAAATAAATAGATTGTCCCTTCGCAGAGGGAAGCAGGGATTTACAGAGGTGCCAGAGATCATTGTTTAAAAACAGAGATGAATAAGTAATTTTGAGTGGTGTGCCTTTCCTGTCAATGTCACAACAGAGTTTTCAAATCTTCCATGGTAATCACATTATTGGCGGTTCCCAAACAGAATTGAAAATTTTTACTCTCCCTCCACCATTCAAACACATTCCATGGCTGGCCGAATCCACGGTTGCCCTCCAAACAATCAACATTCTAGGGGGATTTTTTGTTTATTTATTTTTGTGTTATGCGGGACTGGACATCCTTTTTACCAGCCTCTCTCGTACAATGACAAGTGAATGAACACTCATCTTGAGAATAACTCGCTTATCATGGAAGATAACGACCGCCCCGTCGCTCCATGAGCGGGACGAGCACACAAAACGGATGTTTATTTGAATGTTTTTGAGGTGGCACATGCAAATTTACTTGGAATGGCAGTGAAATACCATATATAGGTAGGTATGGTGGACTCTCATGGAAGAAACTTGGCTCAAGGCTTTGGATGCACAAGTAGTATTTCTACTTAGTACGAAGTTTTGGCTAGCAAAAGGTTCTAAACAAGCACCACATGTTGGAGGATCCATAACAATATAACTTCTATGCAAATATACCCAAACATAACCATTACGTTGTCTTCCTTGTCCAACTTCAACTATTTTATCAAGTTTGAAAATAATTAATGGGTATTCACAATCATAAAAGATGTCCAAGATAATATATTTGTATGTGAAAGTTCTCTTTCTTATACTAATCATTCATGAATTGCTCATATGACCAATACAGTGATTGTTAAACTTCAATAGATTTTACTTTCTAAACCAAATGTGAACTTGCTACTAAGAATATAGCACATTGATAATTTCAGATTTATGATATTTCATTCATTCACAATTTACTCTTAGGATATAAGTGAAGCACAAGAGTAAACATCAAACTACTCTCAAAAGATATAAGTGAAGATCAATGAGTAGTCAAACAATTAAGTAGCTATGTGTTGGAAATATGCCCTAGAGGCAATTAATAAAGTGTTTATTATTATCATATTTCCCTGTTCATGATAATGGTTTATTATTCATGCTAGAATTGTATTGACCGGAAACTTAATACATGTGTGAATAGATAAACAAATACTGAGTCCCTAGTAAGCCTCTACTAGACTAGCTCGTTAGTCAAAAGATGGTTAAGGTTTCCTAACCATAGACATGAGTTGTCATTTGATAACGGGATCACATCATTAGGAGAATGATGTGATGGACATGACCCAACCGTTAGCATAGCACATGATCGTTAAGTTTGGTGCTATTGCTTTCACTATGTCAAATACACGTTCCTCTGACCATGAGATCATGCAACTCCCGGATACCGTAGGAATACTTTGGGTGTATCAAACATCACAACGTAACTGGGTGATTATAAAGGTGCACTACAGGTATCTCCGAAAGTGTTTGTTGAGTTGGCATGGATCGAGATTGGGATTTGTCACTCCGACTATCGGAGAGGTATTTCTGGGCCCTCTCGGTAATACAGCATCACAGAAGCCTTGCAAGCACCGTGACTAAAGAGTTAGTTGCAAGATGATGTATTACGGAACGAGTAAAGAGACTTGCCGATAACGAGATTGAACTAGGTATTGGATACCGACGATCGAATCTCGGGCAAGTAACATACCGCCGGACAAAGGGAACAACGTATGTTGACATATGAGGTTCACCGATAAAGATCTTCGTGGAATATGTAGGAACCAATATGAGCATCTAGGTTCCGCTTTTGGTTATTGACCAGAGAGTCGTCTCGGTCGTGTCTACATCATTCCCGAACCCGTAGGATCCGCACACTTAAGGTTCGATGACGATATAGTATTATATGAGTTATGTGATTGGTGACCGAATGTTGTTCGGAGTCCCGGATGAGATCACGGACATGACGAGGAGTCTCGGAATGTCCGAGAGGTAAAGATTGATATATTGGAAGATAGTATTTGGCCTCCGGAAAAGTTCCGGAAGGTTTCAGATATTTATCGGAGTACCGGAGGGGTTACCGGAACCCCCCGGGGAGTAGCATGGGCCACATGGGCCTCATAGGGGAGGAACACCAGCCCACCAGGGGGCTGGCGCCCCCCCCCCCCCATGAGGGGTCCGAATTGAGCTGGGGATTTGGGCGCCGCCCCCCCCTTTCCTTCCCTCTCTCTCCCTCTCTCCCTACTCCTAGTAGGAGTAGGATTGGGGGGAGGGGGGCGCCACCACCAAGGGGAGTCCTAGTAGGACTCCTCTCCCCCTTGGTGCGCAGCCCCTTGGCTGCCTCCTCCCCCCTCCCTCCTTTATATACGGAGGAGGGGCACCCCTTGGAGACACACAATTGTCCCATAGCCGTGTGCGGTGCCCCGATCTCCGTTTTCCACCTCGGTCATATTTTCGGAGAGCATAGGCGAAGCCCTGCCGGAATCACTTCACCGTCACCGTCGCCACGCCGTCGTGCTGACGGAACTCATCTACTTCCTCGACGTCTTGCTGGATCAAGAAGGCGAGGATCGTCACCGAGCTGCACGTGTGTAGAACTCGGAGGTGCCGTACGTTCGGTGGAGCTCGAAGGATTGTTCGACTACATCAACCATGTTGTGAGACGCTTCCGCTAACGGTCTACGAGGGTACGTAGACACACTCTCCCCTCTCGTAGCGATGCATCTCCATGGATAGATCTTGCGTGAGCGTAGGAATATTTTTTGAAATTCATGCTCCGTTCCCCAACAGTGGCATCCGAGCCAGGTCTATGCGTAGATGTGATTTGCACGAGTAGAACACAAACGAGTTGTGGGCGTGGGTGTATACATATTGCTTGCCGTTACTAGTTGATACTTGATTCGGCGGTATTGTGAGATGAAGCGGCCCGGACCGACATTACGCGTACGCTTACGCGAGACAGGTTTCACCGCTACGTGCACTCGTTGCATAAAGGTGACTGGCGGGTGTCTGTCTCTCTCACTTTAGTTGAATCGGTTTCAATGAAGAGGGTTCTTTTAGAAGATCAAAAAGCAATCACTACACCACGTTGTGGTTTTGCGTAGGTAAGAACGGTTCTTGCAAACCCGTAGCAGCCACGTAAAATTTGCAACAACAAAGTAGAGGACGTCTAACTTGTTTTTGCAGGGTATGCTGGTGATGTGATATGGCCAAGACATGATGTGATATAAGTTGTTGTATGAGATGATCATGTTTTGTAAGTTATCAGGCAACCGGCAGGAGCCTTATGGTTGTCTCGTTATTGTATGCAATGCCAACGCTATGTAATTGCTTTACTTTACCGCGTTGAGTTAGCAGTAGTAGTAGTAGCAATAGCCGGCGAGACGACCACGACGCTGCGATGGAGATCAAGGTGTCACGACGCTACGATGGAGATCATGGTGTCAACCCGGTGACGATGGAGATCATGACGGTGCTTTGCTGATGGAGATCAAAAGCACAAGACGATGATGGCCATATCATGTCACATATTGAATTGCATGTGATGTTAATCCTTTTATGCATCTTATTTTGCTTAGGACGACGGTAGCATTATAAGATGATCCCTTCACTAAATTTCAAGATAGGTGTTCTCCCCTAGTATGCACCGTTGCGAAGGTTCGACGCTTCTAAGCACCACGTGATGATCGGGTGTGCTGGATTCTTTCGTTCGCATACAATGGGTGTAAGCCAGTTTTACACACGCAGAATACTTGGGTTAAACTTGACGAGCCTAGCATATACAGATATGGCCTCGGAACACAAGAGACCAAAAGGTCGAACATGAGTCATATAGTAGATATGATCAACATGAAAGATGTTCACCATTGATAACTAATCCACCTCACGTGATGATCGGACGTGGTTTAGTTGATGTGGATCATGTTACACTTAGACAACTTGAGGGATGTTAATCTAAGTGGGAGTTCTTAAATAATTTGATTAATTGAACTTCAATTATCATGAACACAGTCTAAATAATCTTTGCAATTGTATGTTGTAGATCAATGGCCCGCGCTGTAGTTCCACTAAATTTTAATGCGTTCCTAGAGAAAGCCAAGTTGAAAGATGATGGAAGCAACTATGCGGACTGGGTCCGTAATCTGAGGATCATCCTCATTGCTGCACAGAAGGCTTATGTCCTTGATGCACCGCTGGGTGCCATGCCCCTTGCAGGCTCAACAACAGATGTTATGAACGTCTGACAGTCAAGGAAAGATGACTACTCGATAGTTCAGTGTGCCATACTTTACGGCTTAGAACCGGGGCTCCAAAGACGTTTTGAGCACCACGGAGCATATGAGATGTTCCAAGAGCTGAAACTTGTTTTTCAAGCCAATGCCCGGATCGAGAGATATGATGTCTCCGATAAGTTCTTCAGCTGTAAGATGGAGGAAAATAGTTCTGTCAGTGAGCATATACTCAAAATGTCTGGGTTGCATAACCGCTTGACTCAGATGGGAGTTAATCTTCCAGATGATTCGGTTATTGACAGAATTCTCCAATCACTGCCACCAAGCTACAAGAGCTTTGTGATGAACTATAATATGCAAGGAATGAACAAAAGTATTTCCGAGCTCTTCGCTATGCTTAAAGCTGCGGAGGTTGAAGTCAAGAAAGAGCATCAAGTGTTGATGGTCAAGAAGAGCACCAGTTTCAAGAAGGGCAAGGGAAAGAAGAGGAACTTCAAGAAGAACAGTAAATCAGTTGCTGCTCCAGGGAAGAAACCCAAATCTGGTCCCAAACCCGAGACTGAGTGTTTCCACTGCAAGGGGACTGGTCACTGGAAGCGGAACTGCCCCAAGTACTTGGCAGATAAGAAGGCTGGCAATGTCAACAAAGGTATATTTGATATACATGTTATTGATGTGTACCTTACCAATGCTCGTAGTAGCACCTGGGTATTTGATACTAGTTCGGTTGCTCATATTTATAACTCGAAACAGGAGCTACGGAATAAACGAAGATTGGCTAAGGACGAGGTGACGATGCGCGTCGGGAACGGTTCAAGAGTTGAAGTTATCGCCGTCGGCACGCTACCTCTACATCTACCCTCGGGATTAGTGATGAACCTAAATAATTGTTATTTGGTGCCTGCGTTGAGCATAAACATTATATCTGGATCTTGTTTATTGCGAGACGGTTATTCATTTAAATCAGAGAATAAAGGTTGTTCTATTTTGATGAATAATATCTTTTATGGTCATGCACCGCTTGTGAATGGTTTATTCTTGTTGAATCTCGATCGTGGTGATACACACATCCATAATATTGATGCCAAAAGACGCAAAATTGATAATGATAGTACCACATATTTGTGGCACTGCCGCTTAGGTCATATTGGTGTAAAACGCATGAAGAAACTCCATGCAGATGGACTTTTGGAATCACTTGATTATGAGTCATTTGAGACGTGCGAACCATGCCTCATGGGCAAGATGACTAAGACTCCATTCTCCGGAACAATGGAGCGAGCAACAGACTTGTTGGAAATAATACATACCGATGTATGCGGTCCGATGAGTGTTGAGGCGCGCGGTGGATATCGTTATGTTCTCACGTTCACAGATGATTTGAGTAGATATGGCTATGTCTACTTGATGAAGCATAAATCTGAAACATTTGAAAAGTTCAAAGAATTTCAGAGTGAAGTAGAGAACCATCGTAACAAGAAAATAAAGTTTTTACGATCTGATCGTGGAGGAGAATATTTGAGTTACGAGTTTGGCAATCACTTAAGACAATGTGGAATTGTTTCACAGCTCACGCCACCTGGAACACCATAGCGTAATGGTGTGTCCGAACATCGTAATCGTACTCTATTAGATATGGTGCGTTCTATGATGTCTCTTACCGATTTGCCACTATCATTTTGGGGTTATACATTAGAGACAGCTGCATTCACTTTAAACAGGGCACCGTCTAAATCCATTGAGACGACACCGTATGAACTGTGGTTTGGTAAGAAACCTAAGCTGTCATTTCTGAAAGTTTGGGGATGCAATGCTTATGTCAAAAGGCTTCAGCCAGATAAGCTCGAACCCAAAGCGGATAAGTGCGTCTTCATAGGATACCCAAAGGAGACCATTGGGTACACCTTCTACCACAGATCCGAAAGCAAAGTATTCGTTGCTAAGAATGGATCCTTTCTAGAGAAGGAGTTTCTCTCGAAAGAAGTGAGTGGGAGGAAAGTAGAACTTGATGAGGTAATTGTACCTCCTCTGGATAGTAGTACGCCACAGAAAGAAATTTCTGTGACATCGACACAGACCAGATAAGAAGTTAATGATGATGATCATGAAACTTCAGATCAAGTTGTTACTGAACTTCGAAGGTCAACCAGGACACGTTCCGCACCAGAGTGGTACGGAAATCCAGTCTTGGAGGTCATGTTGCTAGACAACGATGAACCTTCGAACTATGAAGAAGCGATGGCAAGCCCGGATTCCGACAAATGGCTTGAGGCCATGAAATCCGAGATTGGATCCATGTATGAGAACAAAGTGTGGACTTTGGTAGACTTGCCCGATGAACGGCGAGCTATTGAAAATAAATGGATCTTTAAGAAGAAGACGGATGCTGATGGTAATGTTACCGTCTATAAAGCATGACTTGTTGCTAAAGGTTATCGACAAGTTCAAGGAGTTGACTACGATGAGACTTTCTCACCCGTAGCGATACTAAAGTCTGTCAGAATTATGTTAGCAATTGCCGCGTTTTATGATTATGAAATCTGGCAAATGGACGTCAAAACGGCATTCCTTAATGGATTCCTTAAGGAAGAATTGTATATGATGCAACCGGAAGGTTTTGTCGATCCTAAAGGTGCTAACAAAGTATGCAAGCTCCAGCGATCCATCTATGGACTGGTGCAAGCATCTCGGAGCTGGAATACTCGCTTTGATGAAGTGATCAAAGCGTTTGGGTTTATACAAACTTATGGAGAAGCTTGTATTTACAAGAAAGTGAGTGGGAGCTCTGTGGCATTTCTCATATTATATGTGGATGACATATTATTGATGGGAAATGACATAGAATTTCTGGAAAGCATAAAGGGTTATTTGAACAAAAGTTTTTCAATGAAGGATCTCGGAGAAGCTGCTTACATATTAGGCATCAAGATCTATAGAGATAGATCAATACGCCTCATTGGACTTTCACAAAGCACATACCTTGACAAGATTTTGAAGAAGTTCAAAATGGATCAGTCAAAGAAAGGGTTCTTGGCTGTATTGCAAGGTGTGAGATTGAGTAAGACTCAAAGCCCGACCACGGCAGAAGACAAAGAGAAGATGAGTGTCATCCCCTATGCCTCAGCCATAGGCTCTATTATGTATGCCATGCTGTGTACCAGACCTGATGTGTGCCTCGCTATTAGCTTGGTGGGAAGGTACCAAAGTGATCCAGGAGTAGATCACTGGACAGCGGTCAAGAATATCCTGAAGTACCTGAAAAGGACCAAGGACATGTTTCTCGTTTATGGAGGTGACAAAGAGATCATCGTAAAGGGTTACGTCGATGCTAGATTTGACACAGATCCAGATGACTCTAAGTCACAATCTGGATACGTATTTATTCTTAATGGTGGAGCGGTCAGTTGGTGCAGTTCCAAGCAGAGCGTCGTGGCGGGATCTACATGTGAGGCGGAATACATAGCTGCTTCCGAAGCAGCACATGAAGGAGTCTGGATGAAGGAGTTCATATCCGATCTAGGTGTCATACCTAGTACATCAGGTCCAATGACTATCTTATGTGACAACACTGGAGCAATTGCTATAGCAAAGGAGCCCAGGTTTCACAAGAGAACCAAACATATAAAGCATCGCTTCAACTCCATTCGGAATTTGATTAAGGATGGAGACATAGAGATTTGCAAAGTACACACGGATCTGAATGTGGCAGACCCGTTGACTAAACCTCTTCCACGAGCAAAACATGATCAGCACCAGAATGCGATGGGTGTTAGATTCATTACAATGTAATTGACTCTAGTGCAAGTGGGAGACTGTTGGAAATATGCCCTAGAGGCAATTAATAAAGTGTTTATTATTATCATATTTCCCAGTTCATGATAATGGTTTATTATTGATGCTAGAATTGTATTGACCGGAAACTTAATACATGTGTGAATAGATAAACAAATACTGAGTCCCTAGTAAGCCTCTACTAGAATAGCTCGTTAGTCAAAAGATGGTTAAGGTTTCCTAACCATATACATGAGTTGTCATTTGATAACGATATCACATCACTAGGAGAATGATGTGATGGACATGACCCAACCGTTAGCATAGCACATGATCGTTAAGTTTGGTGCTATTGCTTTCACTATGTCAAATACACGTTCCTCTGACCATGAGATCATGCAACTCCCGGATACCGTAGGAATACTTTGGGTGTATCAAACGTCACAACGTAACTGGGTGATTATAAAGGTGCACTACAGGTATCTCCGAAAGTGTTTGTTCAGTTGGCATGGATCGAGATTGGGATTTGTCACTCCGACTATTGGAGAGGTATTTCTGGGCCCTCTCGGTAATACAGGATCACAGAAGCCTTGCAAGCACTGTGACTAAAGAGTTAGTTGCAAGATGATGTATTACGGAACGAGTAAAGAGACTTGCCGGTAACGAGATTGAACTAGGTATTGGATACCGACGATCGAATCTCGGGCAAGTAACATACCGCCGGACAAAGGGAACAACGTATGTTGACATATGAGGTTCACCGATAAAGATCTTCGTCGAATATGTAGGAACCAATATGAGCATCCAGGTTCCGCTGTTGGTTATTGACCAAAGAGTCGTCTCGGTCATGTCTACATCATTCCTGAACCCGTAGGGTCCGCACACTTAAGGTTCGATGACGATATAGTATTATATGAGTTATGTGATTGGTGACCGAATGTTGTTCGGAGTCCCGGATGAGATCACAGACATGACGAGGAGTCTCGGAATGTCCGAGAGGTAAATATTGATATATTGGAAGATAGTATTTGGCCTCCGGAAAAGTTCCGGAAGGTTTCGGATATTTATCGGAGTACCGGAGGGGTTACCGAAACCCCCCGGGGAGTAGCATGGGCCACATGGGCCTCATAGGGGAGGAACACCAGCCCACCAGGGGGCTGGCACGCCCCCCCCCCCATGAGGGGTCCGAATTGGGCTGGGGGTTTGGGGGCCGGCCCCCCCTTTCCTTCCCTCTCTCTCCCTCTCTCCCTACTCCTAGTAGGAGTAGGATTGGGGGGAGGGGGTGCCACCACCAAGGGGAGTCCTAGTAGTGTTGGGGAACGTTGCATGGGAAACAAAAAGTTTCCTACGCACACACAAGATCTATCCATGGTGATGAGCATCTACGAGAGGGAGAGTGAATCTACATACCCTTGTAGATCGCTAAGCGGAAGCGTTAAGAAACGCGGTTGATGTAGTCGAACGTCTCCGCGATCCAAATCGCAAGTCGTCCCTCGAACCGATCATGAACTAGTGCCGAACGGACGGCACCTCCGCGTTCAACACACGTACGGCTTGATGACGCCTTCACCTCCTCGATCCAGCGAGCGATGGTGAAGTAGTAGATGAGTTCCGGCAGCACGACGGCGTGGTGATGGTGGTGAGGAACAATCTCTGCAGGGCTTCGCCAAGCGCTACGGAGATTATGACGTAGGAACTAGAGGGTTAGGGTTGCCGCATACGGCTTGGGGAAATCTTGATGTGTTCCGGGTGCTAGCCCTGCCCCTCTATTTATATGTTGAGTCCTGGGGTCGAAACTTGGAGAAAGAGCCTCCTCAAAGTCGGTTTGGCCCGCAAGGCAAGAGTCATGCTCGGACTCCAGGACCAGACGCCAGGGTCCTCGGCGTCTGGCCCCAGACGCCAGGGTCCCTGGCGTATGGCCCCTGGCCTCCGCAAAACTTCCTTTTGCACCTTCCTAAAGCCTCGTGGGCTTTACCCCTTGGCCCAAATAAAGTGTTCTCGTACCCGAACATTTCGGGAAACATCCGAAACTCCTTCCGGTGAATTTCGGAACCCTTCCGGAGACCAAACACTATTATCCCATATATCAATCTTTACCTCCGGACTATTCCAGAGCTCCTCGTCATGTCCAGGATCTCATCCGGGACTCCAAACAACTTTCGGTCACCAACATAACAACTCAACTATACTTATATCGTCACCAAACGTTAAGTGTGTAGACCCTGCGGGTTCGAGAACTATGTAGACATGACCGAGACACCTCTACGGTCAATAACCAATAGCGGGACCTGGATGCCCATATTGGCTCCTACATATTCTACGAAGATCTTTATCGGTCGAACCTCTATGTCAAGGATTCAGTTAATCCCGTATGTTGTTCCCTTTGTTCTTCGGTATGTTACTTGCCCGAGATTCGATCGTCGGTATCTCTATACCTAGTTCAATCTCGTTACCGGCAAGTCTCTTTACTCGTTCCGTAATACAAGATCTCGTGGCTAACACTTTAGTCACATTGCTTGCAAGGCTCATTGTGATGTTGTATTACCGAGTGGGCCCTGAGATACCTCTCCGTCACACGGAGTAACAAATCCCAGTCTTGATCCATGCCAACCCAACAGACATCCTAGGAGATACCTGTAGAGCACCTTTATAGTCACCCAGTTACGTTGCGACGTTTGATACACACAAGGTACTCCTCCGATGTCAGGGAGTTGCATGATCTCATGGTCATAGGAACAGATACTTGACATGCAGAAAACAATAGCAATAAACTGACACGATCATATGCTACGTTTACAGTTTGGGTCTTGTCCATCACATCATTCTCCTAATGATGTGATCCCGTTATCAAATGACATCTCATGTCCATGGCTAGGAAACCTTCACCATCTTTTGATCAACGAGCTAGTTAACTAGAGGCATACTAGGGACACAGTGTTGTCTATGTACCCACACATGTATTTGAGTTTCCAATCAATACAATTATAGCATGGATAATAAACGATTATCATGAACAAGGAAATACGATAATAACCAATTTATTATTGCCTCTAGGGCATATTTCCAACAGTCTCCCACTTGCACTAGAGTCAATAATCTAGTTCACATCACCATGTGATTTACATTGTTATGAATCTAACACCCAATGAGTTCTGGGGTTCGATTAGATCATGCTTTGCATGTGAGAGAGGTCTTTAGTCAACGGGTCTGCGACATTCAGATCCGTGTGTACTTTGCAAATCTCTATGTCATACTGTAGACACTTCTACCACACTCCACTTGGAGCTATTCCAAATAGCTGCTCCACTATATGTATCCTGACTGCTACTCAGAGTCGTCCGGATAGGTGTCAAAGCTTGCATCGACGTAACCCTTTACGATGAACTCTTCATCACCTCCATAATTGAGAAATATTTCCTTAATCCTCTAGTTACTAAGGATAATCTTGACCGCTGTCCAGTGATCCACTCCTGGATCACTCTTGTACCCCTTGACAGAATCATGGAAAGGCACACATCAGGTGCGGTACACAGCATGGCATACTATACAGAGCCTATGGATAAGGCATAGGGGATGACCTTCGTCCTTTCTCTTTCTTCTGCCGTGGTCGAGCTTTGAGTCTCACTCAACTCCACACCTTACAAATCAGGCAAGAACTCTTTCTTTGACTGATCCATTTTGAACTCTTTCAAAATCTTGTCAAGGTATGTACTCATTGAAAGTCTTATCAGACGTCTTGATCTATCTCTATAGATCTTGATGCCCAATATTTAAGTAGCTTTATTCCAGGTCTTCCTTGAAAAACTCCTTTCAAACGACCCTTTATGCTTTCCAGAAATTCTACATCATTTCCGATCAACAATATGTCAACCACATATACTTATCAGAAATTCTATAGTGCTCCCACTCACTCTATTGTAAATATAAGTTTCTCATAAACTTTGTATAGACATAAAAACTTTGATCACCTCATCAAAGTGTATATTCCAACTCCGAGATGCTTGCTCCAGTCCATAGAAGGATCGCTGGAGTTTGCATACATTTTAGCATCCTTAGGACTGACAAAACCTTCCGGTTGTATCTTATACAACCTTTCTTATGGATACCGTTAAGGAAACGATGTTTTGACATCCATCTGCCAGATTTCATAATTGAAAAATGCAGCAACTGCTAACATGATTCCAACAGACTTTAGCATCGCTACGGGTGAGAAAGTCTCATCGTAGTCAACTCCTTGAACTTGTGAAAAACCCTTTGCCACAAGTCGAGTTTTATAGACGGTGACATTACCGTCCACGTCCGTCTTCCTCTTAAAAAATCCATTTGTTCTGAATGGCCTTACACCCTTCAGGTAATACTTCCAAAGCCCATACTTTGTTTTCTTACATGGATCCCATCTCGGATTTCATGGCCTCTAACCATTTCTCGGAATCCGGGCCCATCATCGCTTCTCCATAGCTCGTAGGTTCATCGTTGTTCAACAACATGACCTCTAAGACAGGGTTGCCGTACCACTCAGGAGCAGTACGCGTCCTTGTCGACCCACGAGGTTCGATAGTAACTTGATCCGAAGTTTCATGATCATCATCATTAACTTCCTCTTCAACTAATGTAGGCTCCACAGAAACAACTTTCTGTGCTGCGCTACTCTTTGGTTGAAACAAAGGTTCAACAACCTCATCAAGTTCTATCTTCCTCCCACTCAATCTTTCGAAAGAAACTTTTTCTCGAGAAAGGACCCGTTTTAGCAACAAACACTTTGTGCTTGGATTTGAGATAGAAGGTTCACCCAACTGTTACGTTAGGGTATTCTATGAAGATGCATTTGTCCGCTTTGGGTTCGAGCTCATTAGGTGAAAACCCTTTTTCACATAAGCGTCGCAGCCCCAAACATTAAAAAATGACAGCTTAGGTTTCCGCCAAACCAAAATTCATACGGTGTCATCTCAACGGACTTATGGTGCCCCTTTTAAAGTGAATGTGGTTGTCTCTAATGCATAACCCTAAAACGATAGTGGTAAATCGATAAGAGACATCATAGTTCGCACCATATCTAATAGAGCACAACTACGACGTTCGGACACACCATCACACTATGGTGTTCCAGGTGGCGTGAGTTGTGAAACAACTTCCACATTGTCTTAAGTTATATACCAAACTCGTAACTCAGATATTTACCTCCACGATCATATCGTAGACATTTTATCTTCTTGTCACGATGATCTCAAACTTCACTCTGAACTTTTCAAACGATTCAGACTTGTGTTTCATTAAGTAAATATACACTATATCTACTCAAATCATCAGTGAAGGTAAGAAAATAACGATATCCACCGCCCACTACAAAACTCACTGGACCGCATACATCAACATGTATCATTTCCAATAAGTCAATTGCCCGCTCCATCATACCGGAAAACGGGGTTTTAGTCATCTTGCCCATGAGGCATGGTCCGCATGTCTCAACCGATTCGAAATCGAATGAGTCCAAAGATCCATCAGCATGGAGTTTCTTCATGCGTTTTACACCAATATGACATTTAGCGGCAGTGCCACAAGTATGTGGTACTATCATTATTAACTTTGTATCTTTTGGCATCAATATTATGAACATGTGTATCACTACGATCAAGATTCAATAAACCACTCTTATTGGGTGCATGACCATTGAAGGTATTATTCATGTAAACAGAATAACCATTATTCTCTAACTGCAATGAATAACCGTATTGCAATAAACTTGATCTAATCACGTTCATGCTTAACGCAAACACCAAATAACATTTATTTAGGTTCATCACTAATCCCAAAGGTAGAGAGAGCGCGCGATGGTGATCACATCAACCTTGGAAACACTTCCAACACTCATCGTCACCTCACCCTTAGCCTCCGTTTATTCCGTAGCTTTTATTTCGAGTTACCAACACTTAGCAACCGAACCGGTATCTAATACCCAGGTGCTACTAGGAGTACTAGTAAGGTACACATCAATAACACGTATATCAAATATACTTCTGTCGACGTTGCCAACCTTCTTATCTACCAAGCATCTAGGATTGTTCCACTTCAGCAACCGTTCTCCTCATAATAGAAGCACTCAGTCTCGGGTTTGGGTTCAACCTTGGGTTTCTTTACTGGAGCAGCAACTGGCTTGCCATCCATGAAGTATCCCTCCTTGCCCTTGCCCTTCTTGAAACTAGTGGTTTTACTAACCATCAACACTTGATGCTCCTTCTTGATTTCTACCTTCGCGGGGTCAAACATCGCGAATAGCTCAGGGATCATTATTTCCATCTCTGGCCTTTTATAGTTCATCACGAAGCTCTAGTAGCTTAGTGACAGTGACTTGGAGAACTATACCAATCACTATCTTATCTGGAAGATCAACTTCCACTCGATTCAAGCAATTGTAGTACCCAGACAATCTGAGCACATGCTCAACGATTGAGCTATTCTCCATCATCTTGCAGGCAAAGAATCTTGTTGGAGGTCTCATACCTCTCAACACGGGCACGAGCCTGAGATCCCAATTTCAGCTCTTAGAACATCTCATATGTTCCGTGACATTCAAAACGTTTTGGAGCCTCAATTCTAAGCCGTAATGCATGACGCACTGAACTATTAAGTAGTCATCGGAACGTGCCTGTCAGATGTTCACAACATCTACAGACGACGCTAGAGGGGGTGGCACACCGAGCGGTGCATTATGGACATAAGCCTTCTGTGCAGCATTGAGGACAATCCTCAGATCATGGACCCAGTCCGCATTATTGCTACCATCATCTTTCAAATCTATTTCTCTAGGAACATATAAAAATTCAAGGGAGCTACAGCGCGAGCTAGTAATCTACAACATAATTTGCAAAGACATTTTGACTATGTTCATGATAATGAGTTTAGTTAATCATATTACTTAAAAACTCCCACTCAAATTGACATCCCTCCGGTCATTCGAGTGTCACATGATCCAAATCCACCAACTCAAGTCCGATCATCACGTGAGTTGAGGTGGTTTCAATGGTGAACATCTTCATGTTGATCATATCTACTATATGACTCATGTTCGACCTTTCGGTCTCTTGTGTTCCGAGGCCATGTCTGTACATGCTAGGCTCGTCAAGTTTAACCCGAGTGTTCCACACGTGCAACATGGCTTACACCCGTTGTATGTGAACGTAGAGTCTATCACACCCGATCATCACGGCGTGTCTCGAAACGACGAACTTTCGCAACGGTGCACACTCGGGGAGAACACAATTTATCTTGAAATTTAAGCGAGGGATCACCTTATAATGCTACCGTCGTCCTAAGCAAAATAAGATGCATAAAAGGATTAACATCACATGCAAATCATAAGTGACATGATATGGCCATGAACTCGTGCTTTTGATCTCCATCTCCAAAGCACCGGCATGATCTCCATCGTCACCGGCATGACACCATGATCTCCATCATCTTGATCTCCATCAACGTGTCGCCATGAGGTTGTCGCGCCGACTGTTGCTTCCACGACTATTGCTAACGTTTAGCGATAAAGTAAAGCATTACATAGCGCTTAATGATTGACACGCAGGTCATACAATAATTAAAGACAACTCTATGGCTCCTGCCAGTTGCCGTACTCATCGACATGCAAGTCGTGATATTCTATACAACACATGATCATCTCATACATCACATATATCTCATCATGTAATTGGCCATATCACATCACAACATACCCTGCAAAAACAAGTTAGACGTCCTCTAATTGTTGTTGCAAATTTTACGTGGCTGCTACGGGTTTGCAAGAACCGTTCTTACCTACGCAAAACCACAACGTGGTGTAGTGATTGCTTTTTGATCTTCTAAAAGAACCCTCTTCATTGAAATTGATTCAACTAAAGTGAGAGAGACAGACACCCGCTAGCCATCTTTATGCAACGAAGTTACATGTCAGTTGAAGGAACCTGTCTCGCGTAAGTGTACGCGTAATGTCGGTCCGGGCCGCTTCATCTCACAATACCGCCGAATCAAGTATCAACTAGTAACGGCAAGCAATATGTATACACCCATGCCCACAACTCGTTTGTGTTCTACTCGAGATCTCATCTACGCATAGACCTAGCTCATGATGCCACTGTTGGGGAACTTTGCATGGGAAACAAAAAATTTCCTACGCACACACAAGATCTATCCATGGTGATGAGCATCTACGAGAGAGAGAGAGTGAATCTACATACCCTTGTAGATCGCTAAGCGGAAGCGTTAAGAAACGCGGTTGATGTAGTCGAACGTCTCCGCGATCCAAATCGCAAGTCGTCCCTCGAACCGATCACGAACTAGTGCCGAACGGACGGCACCTCCGCGTTCAACACACGTACGGCTTGATGACGCCTTCACCTCCTCGATCCAGCGAGCGATGGTGAAGTAGTAGATGAGTTCCGGAAGCACGACGGCGTGGTGATGGTGGTGAGGAACAATCTCTGCAGGGCTTCGCCAAGTGCTACGGAGATTATGACGTAGGAACTAGAGGGTTAGGGTTGCCGCACACGGCTTGGGGAAATCTTGATGTGTTCCGGGTGCTAGCCCTGCCCCTCTATTTATATGTTGAGTCCTGGGGTCGAAACTTGGAGAAAGAGCCTCCTCAAAATCGGTTTGCCCGCAAGGCAAGAGTCCTGCTCGGACTCCAGGACCAGACGCCAGGGTCCTCGGCGTCTGGCCCCAGACGCCAGGGTCCCTGGCGTCTGGCCCCTGGCCTCCGCAAAACTTCCTTTTGCACCTTCCTAAAGCCTCGTGGGCTTTACCCCTTGGCCCAAATAAAGTGTTCTCGTACCCGAACATTTCGGGAAACATCCGAAACTCCTTCCGGTGAATTCCGGAACCCTTCCGGAGACCAAACACTATTATCCCATATATCAATCTTTACCTCTGGACTATTCCAGAGCTCCTCGTCATGTCCGGGATCTCATCCGGGACTCCAAACAACTTTCGGTCACCAACATAACAACTCAACTATACTTATATCGTCACCAAACGTTAAGTGTGTAGACCCTGCGGGTTCGAGAACTATGTAGACATGACCGAGACACCTCTACGGTCAATAACCAATAGCGGGACCTGGATGCCCATATTGGCTCCTACATATTCTACGAAGATCTTTATCGGTCGAACCTCTATGTCAAGGATTCAGTTAATCCCGTATGCTGTTCCCTTTGTTCTTCGGTATGTTACTTGCCCGAGATTCGATCGTCGGTATCTCTATACCTAGTTCAATCTCGTTACCGGCAAGTCTCTTTACTCGTTCCGTAATACAAGATCTCGTGGCTAACACTTTAGTCACATTGCTTGCAAGGCTCATTGTGATGTTGTATTACCGAGTGGGCCCTGAGATACCTCTCCGTCACACGGAGTAACAAATCCCAGTCTTGATCCATGCCAACCCAACAGACATCCTCGGAGATACCTGTAGAGCACCTTTATAGTCACCCAGTTACGTTGCGACGTTTGATACACACAAGGTACTCCTCCGATGTCAGGGAGTTGCATGATCTCATGGTCATAGGAACAGATACTTGACATGCAGAAAACAATAGCAATAAACTGACACAATCATATGCTACGTTTACAGTTTGGGTCTTGTCCATCACATCATTCTCCTAATGATGTGATCCCGTTATCAAATGACATCTCATGTCCATGGCTAGGAAACCTTCACCATCTTTTGATCAACGAGCTAGTTAACTAGAGGCATACTAGGGACACAGTGTTGTCTATGTACCCACACATGTATTTGAGTTTCCAATCAATACAATTATAGCATGGATAATAAACGATTATCATGAACAAGGAAATATGATAATAACCAATTTATTATTGCCTCTAGGGCATATTTCCAACAAGTAGGACTCCTCTCCCCCTTGGTGCGCAGCCCCTTGGCTGCCTCCTCCCCCCTGCCTCCTTTATATACGAAGGAGGGGCACCCCTTGGAGACACACAATTGTCCCATAGCCGTGTGCGGTGCCCCGATCTCCGTTTTCCACCTCGGTCATATTTTCGGAGAGCTTAGGCGAAGCCCTGCCAGAATCACTTCACCATCACCGTCGCCACGCCGTCGTGCTGACGGAACTCATCTACTTCCTCGACGTCTTGCTGGATCAAGAAGGCGAGGATCGTCACCGAGCTGCACGTGTGTAGAACTCGGAGGTGCCGTACGTTCGGTACTCGATCGGTGGAGCTCGAAGGATTGTTTGACTACATCAACCGCGTTGTGAGACGCTTCCGCTAACGGTCTACGAGGGTACGTAGACACACTCTCCCCTCTCGTAGCGATGCATCTCCATGGATAGATCTTGCGTGAGCGTAGGAATTTTTTTGAAGTTCATGCTCCGTTCCCCAACACTATGTGAGGACTCTCTCTCAATAAAGATTTTCAGATCTGATATTTTATTCAAACAGCAAACAAAACAAAAATACATTCCAAGAATAGCACATATCATGTGGACAAATAAAATTTAGGCTCAACATAGGCTAACCGATATTTGTTGACGAAGAGAGGTGGGATGCGTAGCATCCCCAAGCTTAGATGCTTGAGACTTCTTGAAATATTTACTTGGGGGTGCCTTGGGCATCCCCAAGCTTGAGCTTTTGTATCTCGTTCAATCCTCTCATATTCCGGTTTCACCTAAGTCTCAAAAAGTTCATCCACACAAAACTTGAAAAGAACTCGTGAGATAGGTTAGTACACATAAGCATAAATCAACACTTCATGTACTGCCAATACAAGTTGCACAATAATTTTCAAACATTATCTACTGTATACTATCATTTCCACAATTTATATCTACCAATATAAGTCATGAAAACCATCGGAGAAGTAGATAACAAAACTATGACAGCAATCTGTCTAAACAGGACAATCTGTAGCAATTAATTTACAAAGTGCACTTACGTATCTCTAAAAATTATGAAAATTTAGGACATGATAAAGAATTTATATTAAAATACTGTGTAAAAATTTCAGAAACTTTCCACGTTCTAGTAAAATATGAAAAATTTAAACACTACAGCAAAAGTTTCTGTTTTTACACAGCATACATCAAACATGCAATTCAAGCATCCTAAAAGGCAATTCTTGGAATTTTTTATTGAAAAACAAGATTATAAATAACATCTAACAGAGAACACCAAAATATAATGACGCTCCAAGCAAAACACATATTATGTGACGAATAAAAATATAGCACCAAGTAAGATATACCGATAGTGTTGAAGACGAAAAAGGGGATGCCTTCCGGGGCATCCTCAAGCTTAGGCACTTGAGTCTTCCTTGGATATTACCTTGGGGGTTCCTTGGGCATCCCCAAGCTTAGGTTCTTGTCACTCCTTATTCCCCTCATATCGATGTCTCACCCAAAACTTGAAAACTTCAATCACACAAAACTTGACGGAACTTCGTAAGATGGGTTAGTATAATAAATAAAGATCATTCACTTAGGTACTGTCAAGACAAGATTCATAATTGTTCTCACATAATAAGTACTTTATTATACCATTCACATAATTTATATCACTGAATATAAGCTATGGGAACACTAAAACAAGCAAACTATGCATGCAAAACAGAATCTGTCAAAAACAGAACAGTCTGTGAAGATCTGTAGTATAACCATACTTACTTGTCTCTAAAAATTCTGAAAAAATAGGAAAACTTATAGAATTTGCATATAAATACTGCGTAGAAATTTCAGAATTGTTTGATGCTCCAGTAAAATCATAGAAATTCTTTACTGGGGGCAAATGTTTCTGTTTTTGCACAGAATCAAATCAACAAGTATACATAGTATCCAAAGGCTTTACTTGGCACATTATTGGAATAAAATACACAAAACATGATTAATACAGTATCTTAATCATGTGAACACACAAAAACATAAAGTAAAAGTGTTGAGTTGTCTCCCAACAAGCGCTTTTCTTTAAAGCCTTTTAGCTAGGCATGATGATTTCAATGATGCTCACATAGGAATAATATTTGAAACATGCAAAAGAGCATCATGAATCACATGACAAGCGCGTTTAAGTCTAACCCACTTCCTATGCATAGGGATTTTGTGACAAAACAATTTATGGGAGCAATAATCAACTAGCATAGGAAGGCAAAACAAGCATATCTTCAAGATTTTCAACACATAGAGAGGAAACTTGATATTATTGCAATTCCTACAAGCATATGTTCCTCCCTCATAATAAATTTAAGTAGCATCATGAAGGAATTCAAAAATATAAATATCACATAAATCATTATTTTCATGATGCACAAGCATAGAATTTTCATTACTCTCCACATAAGCAAATTCCTTTTCATCCATGGTAGTGGGAGCAAACTCAACAAAATAACTATCATGAGACACTTAATTGACATAACCACATTCAATATTAAAATCATGATGACAAGTTTCATGGTTACTATCACTCTTTATAGCATACATGTCATCATTGTAATCATCATAGATAGGAGGCATGCCATCATCATAATAAATTTGCTCATCAAAACTTGGGGGACTAAAAATATCATCTTCATCAAACATAGCATCCCCAAGCTTGTGGTTTTGCATATAGTTAGCATCATAGAAATTCAGAGAATTCATACTAGCAACATTGCAATCATGCTTATCATTTAAGGAATTCTCATTAAGTATTTTCATAAATTCTTCCTCTACCAATGGAGCACAATTTTCTTAATCCTTATTTTCAGGAGAGACATTATAAAGACGATACAATTGAGGCAAACTAAATTCCATTTTTTTTGTAGTTTTCTTTTATAAAACCAAACTAGTGAAAAACAAGAAACTAAAAGATTTAATTGCAAGATCTAAAGATATACCTTCAAGCACTCACCTCCCCGGCAACGACGCCAGAAAATGTCTTGATGTCTACTACACAACTTTATTCTTGTAGACTCTGTTGGGCCTCCAAGCGCAGAGTTTTGTAGGACAGTAGCAATTTTCCCTCAAGTGGATGACCTAAGGTTTATCAATCCGTGGGAGGTGTAGGATGAATATGGTCTCTCTCAAACAACCCTGCAATCAAATACAAAAAATCTCTTGTGTCCCCAACACACCCAATACAATGGCAAATTGTATAGGTGCACTAGTTCGGCGAAGAGATGGTGATAAAAGTGCAATATGGATGGTAGATATAGGTTTTTGTAATCTGAAAATTAAAACCAGCAAGGTAATAAATAGTAAACAGTGAGAAAAATGATATATTAATGCTTGGAAATAAGGCCTAGGGTTCATACTTTCACTAGTGCAATCTACCAACAATGCTAACATAGTTGAATCATATGATCATCCCTCAACGTGCAACAAAGAATCAATCCAA
Organism: Elymus sibiricus; assembly: GCA_039707655.1. Classification (NCBI taxonomy): domain Eukaryota; kingdom Viridiplantae; phylum Streptophyta; class Magnoliopsida; order Poales; family Poaceae; genus Elymus; species Elymus sibiricus. The sequence continues at coordinate 280,290,293 of CM077663.1, forward strand.
AGTTCCTATCTAGCGGAGAACATAAGATGAAATTGGTGTAGGTAGTAGAACCACCTCAAACTTATTCTTTCTGATCGATCTTTTGAGCTATTCCTATAAGTGTCACAAACAGCCCTAGAGTTCGTACTAAAATAACACCAATGATACATATCAAATCTCCCTAATGTCACCTAGATACTCCAATGTCACCTCAAGTATCCGTGGGTAAATTATACGACAAGCATCAAACAATCTCAGATCTATCATATTCAATCCAACACAAAGAACTTCAAGGAGAACCCCAAGATTTCTATCAGAGTACGTAGGAAAAGAACGTGCATCAACCCCTATGCATAGATTACCCCAATGTCACCTCAGGAATCCGCAAGTTGAGTACCAAAACATACATCAAGTGAATCAATAGAACACTCCATTGTCACCACGGGTATCCACATGCAAGACATATATCAAGTGTTCTCAAATCCAATATTCAATCCAACATAACGATGTCTCAAAGGGAAAGATTCAATTTATCACAACAAGGTAGCAAGGGAATAACATCATATGATCCGACTATATTAACAAAGCCCGTGATACATCAAGATCGTGACATCTCAAGAACACGAGAGAGAGAGAGATATTGAACACATAGCTACTGGTACATACCCTCGGCCCCGAGGGTGAACTACTCCCTCCTCGTCATGGCCTCCGCCGGGATGATGAAGATGGCCACCGGATGATGATTTCCCTTTCCGGCAGGGTACTGGAAAGGCTCCAGATTGGTTTTTCGTCGATATAGAGAGTTGCTGTGGTGGAACGGAGAGTCTCCATTTATTTCTGGGGTTTCTAGGATTTATAGGATTTTTCAGCGTTGGAATCACGCGCAACGGAGCCACGTGGGCCCCACGACATATCAGGGTGCGACCTAGGGGGGCGCGTCCTGATGGCTTGTGGTCCACTGGTGGCTCCCCTCCGGTGGTTCTTCGCTCCAATATTGCTTATTTCCTCCAGAAAAATCATCAAAAAGTTTCCGGCGATTCCGAGAACTTTCATTTTCTGCACAAAAACAACACCACGGTAATTCTGCTGAAAACAGCGTCAGTCCGGGTTAGTTCTAAATAAATCATATAAAGTGCATCAAAATCATATAAAAGTATTGTAATCATAGGTGAATATGGCATGAATACTTCATAAGTTATCGATACGTTGGAGACGTATCAGGAGGCACAATGCTCCCCAAAATGCCACTAGGGCCACCGTATTCTTCTCATGCCCTCGCACAATGCAAGATGTCATGATTCTACTAAGGGGCCCTTGTGGGCGGTCACTAAACCCGTATAAATGATGACCCTTAGGGGCCGGTCACCAAACCTGTACAATTGGCAACCCTTGGGGGCGGTCACCGAACCCGTACAAATTTCTCGGGGCAATGCCCACAACTTAATTGGGGACCCTGGTGCTTTCCCAAAGCTTTACTCCATAATGATTGAGCTTCGCGACACCACCAACCGTCTAGGGCGTCCAAGCACCCAAGAGGCACAATCTCGAGGGTGACTGATACGTCTCCAACGTATCTATAATTTTTGATTGTTCCACGCTGATATATTATCATTCTAGGATACTTTTTGGGTCTTTAATTAACAATTTATAATATTTTTGAGCACTAACCTATTGACCCAGTGCCCAGTGCCAGTTGCTGTTTTCTGCATGTTTTTGCCTTTTCAGGTTTACAATACCAAACGAAGTCCAATTGCCCCGAAACTTTTTGATGATTTTTTTTGGACTAAAAGAAGACCCAGAAGCTTTGGAAGGAGGCCAGGAGGCACACGAGGGCCCCACCACACATCAGGGCGCGCCCTAGGGGGGGTGCGCCCTGATATGTAGTGGCCCCCTCGTGGCTCTCCCGACGTCCCTCTTCTGCCTATAAATTCTCTAATATCGTGAAAACCCTGAAGGCAGTCCCAAAACCCTTTTTCCACCGCCGCAAGTCTCTGTTCCGTCACGAGGCCATCTGGAGCTCCGTTCCGGCACCCTGCCGGAGGGGGATCGATCACGGAGGGCCTTTTCATCAACCTTGCTGCCCTCATGATGATGTGTGAGTAGTTCACCACAGACCTACGGGTCCATAGCTAGTACATAGATGGCAATCTCTCTCTCTTATGATCTTCAATATAATGATCATCGCATCTTCGCTTTGATCTATCCGATGTAATCCTATTGTGCGGTGTGTTTGTTGGGATCCGATGAATTGTGGGTTTATGTTCAGATTATTCATGAAAAGTATTTGAGATGCCTCTGAATTATATTATCTCTTAAGTGCATGATCATTATAGCTTCGTAATGCTCTCCGATCTATTGATGTGCTTTGGCCAAGTAGATTGATATTTCATCGGTGGGAGTGGTGCGTTGTGGTAGGTTCAACCTGGCGAGTTTCTATATCCCAGTGACAAAGTAGGGGACAAGATGCGTCTTTGTGTTGTTGCTACTAAGGATAAAACGATGGAGTTCATTCATATTGATTGAGTTTACTTTGTCTACATCATGTCATTGTTCTCCAAGCATTACTTTGTTTTACTTAATACTCTAGATGCATGCTGGATAGCGGTCGATGAGTGGAGTAATATTAATAGGTGCATGCAGGAGTCGGCCTATTTGCTTATGGACGTGATGCCTATATACACATGATCATTGCCGTGAAAATCGCATAACTATCCGCTTTTCTATCAATTTCCCAACAGTAATTTGTTACCAACCGTATGCTGCCTACATGAGAGATACCGCTAGGGAACACTATGGCCCCCGGGTCTATTCACATATATATATATATGCAAACGATACAATTACCTCGCTGCCTTTATTTACTTTTTACTTATTTTGCATTCATCAACAATTATCTACACAACTCATTTGCTTGCAAATAACGAGATCAAGGGGATTGACAACCCTCTTGCCCGCGTTGGGTGCAAGTCGTTTGTTCATTTGTGTGCAGCCGCTGAAGACGGTTGAGGATTGATATTCCAATTGGTTCGATAAACCTTGGTTTCATAACTGAGGGAAATACTTACCCACTTTGTGCTGCGATTACCCGTTCCTCTTCACGGAAAACCCAACGCAGATCACAAGTATCAGGAAAGATTTCTGGCGCCGTTGCCGGGGAATATTGTCATCAACTATCAAGTAACTTCACACAAATTTTCATTCACTTGTTCTTCTTTTTATTTGCTGTTATATTTAGTTTGTCTCATAAAAATCGAAAATACAAAAATATTTACTTTACTAGTTTGCTAGTTTGCTTGTTTCGTCTCTACTTTGCTTGCTTGCCTAGCTATGTTATCTTTATCTTTATCAAAAACAAACAGAAAGTTTAAAGCAAAAATTTAAAGATAAATGGATCCTCATCCACTTGCTAATCTTTTCAAAAGACCTGATTATGTTGAACCAATAGCTAGTGAGTTGAGTGCACTAGAATTTCCTTATGAGGTCTTGCTTGAAAATCATGAATCTAAAAACTGTGATGAAGTGTTAAAATAAATTTATAAAGTGATTCATGATAGTTTCTTGAATGAAAAGCATGATTGCCATGTTGCTAGTATAAATTCTATGAATATCAATTGTGCTAATGATCATGATTGGAGTGATGATCATGATGTTCCTTGTGATATTGATAATTCTAGCCTTCATGATGAATCTATTATTGAGTATGATATTCGCCACACTACTAAAAGTGGGGTTGGAAGAGTGTCAACTTTAGGTAATAATGATCCTGCTACTTTGGAGAATGATCAATGTTATGATATTTATATTGTTGATTTTGATTATGATCCTACATATAATGAGAGAGGCAAACATGGTTATAAGAATTTGCATGTTACCCAATTACCTCTCTTTGTGTTGAAATTGTTAATGCTTCACCCTTCCTACTTGCATATGTTAGACACTTCTTGTCTTGATAATTTGTTCGCTTATAAAATTCCTACGCATAGGAAGTATGTTAGACTTAAATGTGTTTGTCGCATGTTTTATGATGCTCTCTTTGTGCTTTAACTCTTGTCTTTTATGAGAGCATCATTATTATCCTAAGCCTATCTTGATGGCTATAAAGGAAGAGCTTGTTGGGAGACAACCCAATAGTTATTATTTAATTTCTGTTTGTTTTTTATAACATGATTATTGCCTCTGTAATGGTTATGTTTTTATGTTTAAATTAGTGTTTGTGCCAAGTAAAGCCTTTGGGATGACTCACAAGATAAGTAGAATCGATGCTGAAACAAAACAGAAACTTTTGACTCCAGTGCAGGAAATTTCATTTTTTACTGGAGCGTGATAATGATCCGAAATTTTTACACGGTGTTGCTATACAAAGTTTCGACATTTCCCTAATTGTTCAGAATTTTTAGAGTTATAGAAGTATAGGTTCTCTACAGATTTCTACAGACTTTTATGTTTTAGACAGATTCTGTTTTTGCTTGCATAGTTGCTTATTTCGATTATGCTATGGATTGGATCGGGGGGTATAAGCCATGGAGAAGTTAGAATAAAGTACCTATTATGCATTTATGAAATTTGAATCAATTTATAATAGTACTTAAAGTATGCAATATGTTTCTTATACTAACGGATCCCACGAAGTTTTGTTGAGTTTTGTGTGATTGAAGTTTTCAAGTTTTGGGTGTTACCATGATGGACCACGGAATAATGAGTAGCAAGAGCCTAAGCTTGGGGATGCCCAAGGCACCCCAAGGTAATATTTTATAGTATACTGAAGCGCCTAAGCTTGGGGATGCCCCGGAATGCATCCCCTCTTTCGTCTCAAATCCATCGGTATGTCACTTGAAGCTATATTTTTATTCGTCACATGATATGAGTTTTGCTTGGAGAGTCGTTTGCTTTAGTTTGATTTTACTTTAAGTTTGCCACAATAATTATTTGCTGGACACACCTATTTAAGAGAGACACACCTTCATCATAATTTGTTAGAATACTCTATGTGCTTCACTTATATCTTTTGAGCTTAGCAGTTGCTCTAGTACTTCACTTATATCTTTTTGAGCATGGTGGCGTGTAGATTTTATAGAAATGATTTCACTCTCGTTCTTCACTTATATTTATTTGAGAGTTAATAAATAGTGACGGTAATTTGCATGGGTCATAATACTAGTCCAAAAATATTAGGTATTCAATGAGTGATAATAAAAAACATCATGTAGCACATATAGAGAAATTGTGGGTCAATAATATTGATGTAGTAATATGAAATAGGTGTGAGTTCATAATTGTTAAACCATAGAAGTGTCGATATTAATTGGGGTTGACCTTTTTGTTCATCTAAAAATTAAAGAGGCATGGTGATGATGTGTGAGCATTTCTATTCCTCGTTGAAATCCTAGTGTTGTTTTGGGTCGGAAGCGCGCGATGGTTAACTCCTACCAACCTCTTCCCTCGGTGCATGCAAGCAGTACTTTGATCTATGATAAACTAATAAAACTTTGCAATAAGTATGTGAATTCTTTATGACTAATGTGAAACCATGGACATACGCAATCTCACCCTTTTCATAATTTGCTACCCTCTTCAGTACCGTGCATAGCCCGTTCTCACCTCGAGGATCGGTGCAACTTCCGGCAGTGCATCCAAACCCCGTGACATGATATGCTCTATAGCACATAAGCCTATTATATCTTCCTCAAAACAGCCACCATACCTACCTATCATGGCATTTCCATAGCCATTCCGAGATATATTGCCATGCAAATTCCATCGTCACTTCACATGACTAGTCCGTTCATCGTCATATTGCTTTTCATGATCATATAGAGCCGACGTAGTATTTGTGGCAAAGCCATCGTTCATCATATTTTTGATACATGTCACGCTAGATGATGTCTACTACACTAATTTATTCTTGTAGACTCTATTGGGCCTCCAAGCGTAGAGTTTTGTAGGACAGTAGCAATTTTCCCTCAAGTGGATGACCTAAGGTTTATCAATCCGTGGGAGGTGTAGGATGAAGATGGTCTCTCTCAAACAACCCTGCAATCAAATATAAGAAATCTCTTGTGTCCCCAACACACCCAATACAATGGCAAATTGTATAGGTGCACTAGTTCGGCCAAGAGATGGTGATACGAGTGCAATATGGATGGTAGATATAGGTTTTTGTAATCTGAAAATATAAAAACAGCAAGGTAGTAAATAGTAAACAACGAGAAAAACGGTATGATATGCTTGGAAACAAGGGCTGGGGTTCATACTTTCACTAGTGCAATCTCCAAACAATGCCAACATAGTTGAATCATATGATCATCCCTCAACGTGCAACAAAGAATCACTCCAAAGTTCCTATCTAGCGGGGAACAATAAGATGAAATTGGTGTAGGTAGTAGAACCACCTCAAAGTTATCTTTTTCGATCAATCTTTTGGGATATTACTATAAGTGTCACAAACAACCCTTGAGTTCGTACTAGAACAACACCAATGATACATATCAATCAACCCTAATGTCACCTAGATACTCCAATGTCACCTCAAGTATCCGTGGGTAAATTATGCGACATGCATCAAACAATTTCAGGTCTATCTGGGATTTATAGGATTTTTCAACGTTGGAATCACGCGCAACGGAGCCACGTGGGCCCCACCACATATCACGGCGCGACCTAGGGGAGGGTCGCGCCCTGATGGCTTGTGCCCCACGGGTGGCTCCCCTCTGGTGGTTCTTCGCTCCAATATTGCTTATTTCCTCCAGAAAAAATCACCAAAAAGTTTCGGGCGATTCCGAGAACTTTCATTTTCTGCACAAAAACAACACCATGGTAATTATGCTGAAAACAACGTCACTCCGGGTTAGTTCTAAATAAATCATATAAAGTGCATCAAAACCATACAAAAGTATTGTAAACATAGGAAAATATGGCATGAATACTTCATAAATTATCGATACGTTGGAGACGTATCACTAGATCATTGCACATCCTGGTACACTGCCAGAGGCATTCATACAGAGTCATATCTCCATATCAGTTCTCCATATCGAGTTGTAAGTAAATAAAAGTGTGATGATCATCATTATTAGAGAATTGTCCCAGTGAGGAAAGAATGATGGAGGCTATGATTCTCCCATAAGTCGAGATGAGACTCCGGACGAAAAATAAAGATGGGGGAGGCCAAATAAGCCCACCATCCATTCAAAAAAATGAGAGAAAATGAGAGAAGGGACTTTGATACTACCTTTTACCACACTTTCATATGCTAGTGGGAATTACCTATTCATTATTACAAACTTGGCTTGTATATTCCTATGACAGGCTTCCTCAAATGCCTGAGATCTTCATGAGCAAGCAAGTTGGATGCACACCCCACTTAGCTTCATTTGAGCTTTCATACACTTATAGCTCTAGTGCATCATTTGCATGGCAATCCCTACTCCTCACATTGATATCTATCGATGGGCATCTCCATAGCCCGTTGGTATGCCTAGTTGATGTGAGATTATATTCTCCACTTTTTACCCCTTTGATATCTACCACCATACTCTATTCCACCTAAATGCTATGTCCAATGGCTCACGCTCATGTATTGCGTGAAGAATAAAAAGTTGATGCATATTGAAAAAGTACGATCCAATTGCCTGACTTGGACACTGTGGTGCTTAACATTTGTATTAATGTGGTGAAGATGGAGCAATGCTTTGCTAATACAATAAGATGAATGGGGGGGGGGGGGTAAACATTTCTTAAGGATCGTATACTTTTAAGGATTAATAATTCTGTTTCTTACACTTTAGTATTGCTATGTTAATATTTGTTGATTCATCTTTTCTCAATAAGCATACCTGAATAAGATTACATAATGGATAGCATGTCACATCAAAAATTCTATTTTTATCATTTACCTACTCGAGGACGAGCAGGAATTAAGCTTGGGGATGCTTGATACGTCTCCAATGTATCTATAATTTTTGATTGTTCCATGCTGATATATTATCATTCTAGGATACTTTTTGGGTCTTTATTTACCAATTTATAATATTTTTGAGCACTAACCTATTGACCCAGTGCCCAGTGCCAGTTGTTGTTTTCTGCATGTTTTTGGCTTTTCAGGTTTACAGTACCAAACGAAGTCCAATTGCCCCAAAACTTTTTGATGATTTTTTCTGGACAAAAACAAGACCGAGAAGCTTCGGAAGGAGGTCAGGAGGCACACGAGGGCCCCACCACACATCAGGGCGCGCCTTGGGGGGCGCGGCCTGATATGTGGTGGCCCCCTCGTGGCTCTCCCGACGTCCCTCTTCGGCCTATAAATTCTCTAATATCGTGAAAACCATGAAGGCAGTCCCGAAACCCTTTTTCTGCCGCCGCAAGTCTCTATTCTGTCATGAGGCCATTTGGAGCTCCGTTCCGGCACCCTACCGGAGGGGCGATCGATCACGGAGGGCCTCTTCATCAACCTTGCTGCCCTCATGATGACATGTGAGTAGTTCACCACATACCTACGGCTCCATAGCTAGTACCTAGATGGAAATCTCTCTCTCTTATGATCTTCAATACAATGATCATCACATCTTCGCTTTGATATATCCGATGTAAGCCTATTGTGCGTTGTGTTTGTTGGGATCCAATGAATTGTGGGTTTATGTTCAGATTATTCATGCAAAGTATTTGAGATGCCTTTGAATTATATTATCTCTTAAGTGCATGATCATTATAGCTTCGTAATGCTCTCCGATCTATTGATGTGCTTTGGCCAAGTAGATTGATATTTCATCGGTGGGAGTGGTGCGTTGTGGTAGGTTCAACCTGGCGAGTTTCTATATCCCAGTGACAAAGTAGGGGACAAGATGCGTCTTTGTGTTGTTGCTACTAAGGATAAAACGATGGAGTTCATTCATATTGATTGAGTTTACTTTGTCTACATCATGTCATTGTTCTCCAAGCATTACTTTGTTTTACTTAATACTCTAGATGCATGCTGGATAGCGGTCGATGAGTGGAGTAATATTAATAGGTGCATGCAGGAGTCGGCCTATTTGCTTATGGACGTGATGCCTATATACACATGATCATTGCCATGAAAATCGCATAACTATCCGCTTTTCTATCAATTGCCCAACAGTAATTTGTTACCCACTGTATGCTGCCTACATGAGAGATGCCGCTAGGGAACACTATGGCCCCCGGGTCTATTCACTTATATATTTGCAAACGCTACAATTACCTCGCTGCTTTTATTTACTTTTTATTTATTTTGCATTTATCAACAATTATCTACACAACTCATTTGCTTGCAAGTAACGTGGTCAAGGGGATTGACAACCCTCTTGCCCGCGTTGGGTGCAAGTCGTTTGTTCATTTGTGTGCAGCCGCTGAAGACGGTTGAGGATTGATATTCCTATTGGTTTGATAAACCTTGGTTTCATAACTGAGGGAAATACTTACCCACTTTGTGCTGCAATTAACCGTTCCTCTTCACGGAAAACTCAACACAGATCACAAGTATCAGTGACCAAACACCCAAGAGTAATAAGCTTCTCAACTTTCACTTCCACGTATCACCGTGGAGAACTCAAACCAATGCAAATAATGCAATGGCAATAACACACGAAGTGGTCAAGTCCCTCACTCTCAAATCCCACCAAAGCAAAGAACAAGGAGAACACACAAGAACTCCAAGATCTAGATCCAAGGGGTTCCCCTCACTTAGAGGAGAGATGGATTGGTGAAAACATAGATCTAGATCTCCTCTCTGTTTTCCCTCAAAAAGGAGCAAGAATCATTGGAGGGATTGAGAGATACAAGCTCAAGGAGGGTCAACAATGGTAGGGAAAAACGAGCTCAATGGATAAGATCCATTGGGGAAGAGACCCCCTTTTATAGAGGGGGCTCAGATCCAACCGTTATGCTCAGCCTGCAGTAAAGTGGTACTACCGCTCTAAGGAGCGGTACTACTGCTTCAAGCGGCAGTTCCAGCCTGAAGCCAGTGAGTACATGTTGTCGGAGCGGTACTACCATCCACACCAGCGTTACTACTGTTAAGTGTCACATGAATAGAGGAGCTAGCGGTAGTGGAACAACACTAGAGCAGAAGTACCGTTGGGAATGGTACTTCCGTCCAACTAGCGTTAAGGTGAATAGGGTAACTGAAACTTGCTCGGAAGGAATTTCCCAAGCGGTATTGGCAACGGTAGTAGCAGGCTGAAGTATCACGCAAGTAGTACTACGGGGATACTGCCGCTAAGAGAAAATAGTCAACAGAAAGTTGCACGGAAGGGATTTCTCAAATAGCAGTGGCTGCGGTATGGGAGCTGCAAAATTGCCCAAGCAAAACAGATGGATGCAAGAAAACCAAAACTACCAAAACTTTTGCAAATGAACTCTGATTTCGATGAACTCAAGCTTGATAGAAAGCTAACGACAAGAGTTGTCAAATCACAAGAGATATGCCAATGATATAGAGGTGTGAAACCTCCATCAAGGAAGAACCAGCAAAAACTCCAACATAGAAAAACACAATAGATGATGCATAGGAAATCCGTTTTCGATGAACTTAAGCTTGTCATAGAGATGAGCATAAGCTACAAAAACTCGCAAGGAGAAAAGCCAAACAAGAACCAAGAAAGATGATGCCAAGGAAGCAATGGTTTGAGCTCTCTACGAACGATACGATCAAGCTACTCACTAGAGAGAGCCCCTTGATGGTACAACAATCAAACATATAACCCGATCTCCCAACTAACACCATGAGACCGGTGAAACATAAAACCTATCAAGGTCAAACATTTGCCTTGCGCATAGTCCACTTGAGGTAGATGATGACGATCTTGACCTCCTCAGGTTGGTGTAGGATCGAGAAGGGACGACTAGAGGGGGGGGCGTGAATATACTACTTGACAAAATAAAAACCTAACATTTTCCCAATTTTAATGGTTGGCAGATTTTAGCAATTCTAACAAGTCTAATGCACCCTACACATGCTAGTTAACAAGTATAGGAGCGGAAAGTAAAGACAAGCATATGTAAGAAAGAGTAGAGGTAGGAAGAGCAAACGCAATTGATGACACGAAGATTTTTCCTGTGGTTCCGATAGGTGGTGCTATCGTACGTCCACGCTGATGGAGACTTGAACCCACAAAGGGTAGCGGTCGCGAGAGTCCACGGAGGCTCCACCCGTAAGGGTCCACAAAGTAGCAACCTCGTCTATTCCATCACGGCTTCCGTCCACGAAGGACTAGCCTCACTATGGGTAGATCTTCACGAAGTAGGCGATCCCATTGCCCGTACACACTTCTTGGTTCAACTCCACACACGAAGATGGAGGCTCCCAAGTAACACTTAACCAATCTAGGAGACACCACTCTTCAAAAGGTAATGGATGTGGTAACAATGATGAACTCCTTGCTCTTGTGCTTCAAAAGATAGTCTCCTCAACACACAATCACTCTCTCACAGATTTGGCTTGGTAGAAAAGGTTGATTGGGTGGAAAGCAACTTGAGGAGGCTAGAAATCAAGATTCATATGGTTGGAGTGGAAGATCTTGATCTCAACATATGAGTAGGTGGCTCTCTCTCAGAAAAATGGATGGGGCAAGTGAAGATATGTTTTGAGTGCTTCCTCTACGAGTGAGAGGAGGTGGAGGGGTATATATAGGCATCTCCAAAAATCCAATCATTATAGCATTATTGCCCAACTCGGTGAAACTGGAGCAAAAACTCGGTTGCACCAACTAATGCAAAATGTGGCAACTTTCGGCTTCTCGGTGAGACCGATATATAAATCTCGTACCGATATGGGTGACCTAGGCAATTTCCAAATCTTGGTGAGACTGATTTTCAAAACTCGGAAATTCCGATTCTTAAAAATAGGATACCAGAGAGTTGGTCACTGATTTCGGTTGCACCGAATGGTATATTGGTGTCACCGAGACCTTAGGGTTTTGACTTAGGATCTGTCTAGGGTAAAACTTGGTAGGGCCGAATATGAGAACTTGGTGGCACCGATTTTAGTGGTAGGGTTTAGACAGAGAATTTGTGGGAGAGTTTCATGTGTATTTTTGGTGGCTAATCTCTAAGCACTTGAGCAACCAGATCATCATAGAAACCTCATTCCCTTTTAATAGTATTGGCTTTCCTATGGACTCAAAAGTGATTTCTCACAAAATGCAAAATGTAGAGTCTTCAAGCTTGTTGATTTTGCCAATCCTATTCCATTTCTTCTCCTTCTTTCCTTGGGGATTCTCCACACATTCCATGGGTAATCTTCTCTGTGGAATTTATCTGAAATAAACTAGGTAAAACTATTAGTCCAAGAGACAATGTATGTTGTCATGAATTATCAAAACCTCCAAGGGAGCATATGTGCTTTCAATCTCTCCCTTTTTGGTAATTTATGACAACATACAATCAAAGCTTCAAATTTAGATATGCAAGGATATATGAAAGCTTTGAGAAGCACATGACTAAGACAAGCTCCCCCTAAATGTGTGCAATCCTTTTTAGAGGATAGTTGCTTTGGAATGCATGAGTACACACATAGTAGAAGGGATATGATAAGTCATGTGAACCTTGGCTATATGCATCAAACAAATGTGAATGAGATGTTTCCATTTTCAAGACTTCACTCTTGCAAACAATATGTGCAAGAAGCAAGGGATCATCTTGACCAAGGATATGATGCATATAATTACCTTGAAGTTCTTGAGCATTTTAATAGTAGAAACATGCTTGAAAAAACAATGTTAGGAAACACAAGAGTATTCTACTTATCCAAATGCAAAGGAATCCAAATGTACCAAGATATGAAAGACATATAGAAAAAGTATTTCTTAAGATTGATACGTCTCCAAGAACAATTAGAACTTTTCTCCCCTAAATATGGATTTGTAAGTCTTCCTCTCCCCCTGAATCATAGAATGTAGATATTGGGAGTAGGTAGGGTGAGACAAGTCTAACATGAGATCATATGCACTCTCTCCTTAAAAAGACAGTATGAATTTTGTCTTCTCTCTCCCCCTTAATAACTGATCCTCCTCCTTGAGAGGTATAGGATTTATATTTTCTCCCCTTCATATTATTACCCCTTTAGTAAGCATAAGCTTTGATAATTCTCCCCCTTTGGCATTAATTTCCAAAAAGGGTATGAGGGTAAGAGATCCTTGAGAATAAGGGTCATTGAGGTCATTGACAAGGATGTCAAGAAAAAGGCAATAAACACAATGTGATGGCAAAAATCGGTGACTCCGAGGCAAAGTAAATCGGTGGTGCCAATAAGGAAATATTAGGACTATGGGTAAAATCGGTACAGCTGAAGAGATTCATATCGGTGGTACCGAAGAGGCTCTTGGTAGTATATCTGCATTATCGGTGGAACCGATTTTCCCATCTCGGATTGTCCGAATTTGCAATCAGAAACTTGGCAAAGTTAATTTTTGACCATTTTGTTGACGAAAAAGATTTTCAGAAAGTTTCAATAGATTCAAAATGATTTGCAATGAATTTTTAAAAGGATTTGCAATAAATTTTCAAAAGGATTTGCAATGAATTTTCAAATAGATGAAGATTGAGTGGTTCCAAGAAGGCATGCAACTATAAGATGAACCAAACAAGATACTTCATCTAGATGATGATCGATGACTAGGTCACCTATATTAGAGTATATTAACTTAGGAGCCAAGTAAGAATACTTGATCATAGGTCATACTCATCGTTAAGCTCAAAATGGGGTTACCATTTTTCGTTTAAGCATTTTAATGTTTTCATATCTCTTTGAATTGCTTTTATCTCATGACTTGGAGTAAAGCTTCTTCAAGGATATGATCACGTACCTTGGCGTGATGTCGATGACATGGTGTGTGGGAGGACTTGTAGTGGATGCTCAAAGTTGATGAAGTTCATCTTGAGTTGGGAGCAACCCTTCTTTTCTTTGTAGCTAGTTCCTCCTACAAGGGTTAGTCATGCAAGAAGAACATAATGTATCCAAATGACAAGAGAGAGGTTTTCATCATATGTATGTCAAGGATATAGTTTCTGTTATCTTCTTCCTCCATCACAAAGTAGGATTGTGGATAGTGGCCAAGACAAGATTGCTTTTGATAGTAGTTGTTGGCAATCTTGTGGAATGTAGTTCATCCAAGTATCTACAAAAGGTTAGATGCAATACAAGGTAGCATAGATTTCCAAGATATAAGATAGTATGTTAAAGGTATCAAGGAATAGTCATGTAAGCTCATGCCCTTGCAAGCATCCGAGTGAGTCTAGCTAAAGTTTGAAGCATCAATGATGTTCAACTCACTCCTCAAGTGACAAAACACTTTCTCATCAAGAAGCTTGGTAAATATATCGGCCAATTGCTTATTGGTGCGAACATGTTTGAGATTAATGTCCCCTTTGGCAACATGATCACGAATGAAGTGATGACGAACTTGAATGTGTTTAGTTTGAGAATGTTGCACAGGGTTATGAGCAATCTTAATAGCATTCTCATTGTCACACAACAATGGAACGTGTCTCACATGGATTCCATAACCCTTAAGAGTTTGGGTCATCCATAGTAATTGCACACAACATGATCCGGCGGCAATGTATTCCGCTTCGGCGGTAGATAGAGATATCGAGTTTTGTTTCTTGGATGACCAAGACACAAGATATCTACCAAGAAATTGACATATACCCGAGGTGGATTTTCTATCAACCTTATCTCTGGCATAGTCCGAGTCGGAATAGCCAACAAGGTTAAAAGAAGATCCCTTTGGATACCAAATGCCAAAGTTTGGTGTATGTATCAAGTATCTCACAATTCTTTTCACGGCCTTAAGATGACACTCTTTAGGGGTGGCTTGATATCGAGCGCACATGCACACACTAAGCATGATATCGGGTCGGGAGGCACATAGATATAGCAATAAACCGATCATTGGTCGATAAATCTTTTGATCAACCGGGTTGTCCTCCTTGGTGAGGTCAACATGTCCACTAGTAGGCATAGGAGTTTTCATACCTTTACACTCTTGCATGTTGAACTTCTTGATCAAGTCCTTGGTATACTTGGTTTGAGAGATGAATGTTCCTTCTCTCGTTTGCTTCGACTTGAGTGTAACCTTGAGCTACGAGACGTGTCTTGTTGCGTACCACTTGACCATTTTCATCTTGCTTGTTCCGAAACACCCATTTTGTTCCAATGATGTTTTGCTCGTCCTTGGGCTTCTCCACTAGTGTCCACACTTCATTCCTCTCGAAGTTGTGTAGCTCTTCATGAATGGAATTCACCCAATCCGGGTCTTCAAGTGCTTCTTACACCTTCAAAGTCTCAATACTAGAGATAAATGAGTAATGCTCACAAAAGTTAGCCAAACGAGTTTTAGAGCGAGTTATCCTCCCGGTTTGTATGTCACCGAAGATTTGTTCTAAGGGATGATTTTTGTTCACTCTTGCTCTAAATCTTGGTAGCTTTTGCTTGTTGGATGGTGGAGCTTCCTCATCATCATCTTCTTCATCGTTGTTGAAGGTTTTGTTTCCTTGAGGTGGTGGTGAAGGAGGTTGTGGTGGATCATCATGATGAACTTCCTCCTCCTCTTCATCTTGTCGTGTACCACTTGTGGATGCTTCCATGTTGTTTTGAGGTTCGCCTTGACGTGAGGTAGGAGCTTCCACTTGTATAGATGAAGTGCTTTCCTTCACCTTTATGGGACGAATCTTGCCGATGGACAAGTCTTGGTTGGCTTTCGAAGGTTACTTATCCCCTACATCATTTGGCAATTGTTCGACTTGCGAACCATTAGATTCATCAAACTTCACATCTATCGTCTTTTCAACTTTTCGAGTGAAGTTGTTGTAGACACGGTAGGTGTGAGAGTTTGATCCGTAACCGAGTAGGAAACCCTCATGAGATTTAGGAGCAAATTTAGAACGACGATGCTTATCAAGAATGTAACACTTGGAGCCGAATACCTGAAAGTATCCAACTTGGGGTTTGTTACCGGTGAGTAGCTCGTATGCCGTTTTACCGAGAAGCTTGTGTAGGTAGAGTCGGTTCGTAGCATGACAAGCTGTTTCCACGGCTTCTGCCCAAAAGTGTCTCAGCGTCTTGTATTCGTCGAGCATCGTTCTAGCAATCTCTATAAGAGTCCGATTCTTCCTCTCAACGACTCTATTTTGTTGAGGTGTGTACGTAGCCGAGAACTCATGTGAAATCCCTTCTTCATCAAGAAAGGTGTCCACATTGGTGTTCTTGAACTCCGAACTGTTGTCGCTCCGAACTTTCTTGATCTTGACTTCAAATTGATTTTGAGCCTTGCGAGCGAAGTTCTTGAAGATCTTTTGCACCTGCGACTTGTCATCAAGAAAGAATACCCACGTAAATCTAGAAAAATCATCAACTATAACTAGACCAAAGGAATTTCCACCAAGGCTCTTGTAAGCATTGGGACCAACTAGATCCATGTGAAGCAACTCGAGTGGTCTCCTAGTAGTCATGATGTTCTTTACGGGATGACTTACACCCACTTGTTTTCCTGCTTGACAAGCACTACAAAGTCTATCTTTGTCAAAGATAACATCTTTAATACCAAGTATATGATCACCTTTGATAAGCTTGTCTAGATTACGCATACCAACATGTCCTAGCCTTCTATGCCAAAGACAACCTTTAGAAGATTTTGCAATAAGAGAAGTACGAGGTTTGGATCGCTTAGTGAAATCAACAATGTATAGATAACCTCTACGAAAACCGGTAAAGACCATGCTATGATTGTCTTGACGAAACACTTGGCAATCAACTTTAGTAAATAGCACACTGAAACCGAAGTCGTCTAGTCTAGATACGGAAAGAAGATTATAACCAAGGGATTCAACAAGCATGACATTTTGAATGGAGCTATCATGAGATATGGCCACCTTACCAAGACCGAGTACCTTACCCTTGGAGTTGTCTCCAAAAGTCACATACCTCCGTGGTCCATGGTTTGGTGTGATCTCTTAAAACATGTCTCTATCTCCGGCCATGTGATCGGTGCATCCACTGTCGATAATCCACTCTTTTCCTCCGGACATGCAATCCTTGAAGTTCGCCGTGAGACTTAGATTCTTGATAGTCTTCTCATATTCGATGTCGAGCAACTCATCTTCATAATAGTAGCCATGTTCCACATTATCATCATCAAGTGGGATATCCTCGTCATAAGAGGCAAGAGATTCGTTAGAAGTGTGATCATGACAATGTTCAAGATTATGAATGCGAATGGCTTCAATAATGATGTTGTTGATGGGTATGACATCTCCTTTAGCACGCATGAGGTCTTTAAGCTCAAAGAGATAATCATCGAAATTTGGATCACTAGGTTTCATCTTGTGAAATGCAATAGTTTTATGGAGAATGACATCAAGATTTTTCAAACAGTAGTTTGGATATCTATTCTCTAAATCATTCCACAAGGTATAAGCACACTCAAAGTTTCTCATTTGATCAAACACAATTATTGGCAATCCTCTAATGATAAGATTAACAGTTCTAAGATTGCGAAGCATGTCAATTTCTTCTTCGTGTGAAGGATGTAAGGGATCAATGGGAGGCACGTAAGGACTCTTAACATACTTGCTCAAATGGAATTCATTGAATAGATTAAGCATCTCATATTTCCATTGACTATAGTACTACCTATCAAGAATGGGCACTCTACAACTAAGACTCCCCAAACTAGACACATCCATCTCCTCCAATGGTGATAAAACCAAGGCTATGGAGATCAAAGCTCTGATACCAATTGTAGGATCGAGAAGGGACGTCTAGAGGGGGGGTGAATAGACTACTTGACAAAAAAAAACCTAGCCTTTTCCCAATTTTAATGGTTAGCAGATTTTAGCAATTCTAACAAGTCTAATGCACCCTACACATGCTAGTCAACAAATATAGCAGCAGAAAGTAAAGACAAGCATATGTAAGAAAGAGTAGAGGTAGGAAGATCAAACGCAATTGATGACACGAAGGTTTTTCCCGTGGTTCCGATAGGTGGTGCTATCGTACGTCCACGCTGATGGAGACTTCAACCCACGGAGGGTAGCAGTCGCGAGAGTCCATGGAGGCTTCACCCGTAAGGGTCCACAAAGTAGCAACCTCGTCTATTCCATCATGGCTTCCGTCCACAAAGAACTAGCCTCACTATGCGTAGATCTTCACGAAGTAGGCGATCTCCTTGCCCGTACAAACTTCTTGGTTCAACTCCACACACAAAGACGGAGGCTCCCAAGCGACACCTAACCAATCTAGGAGACACCACTCTCCAAAAGGTAATAGATGTGGTAAAAATGATGAACTCCGTGCTCTTGTGCTTCAAAAGATAGTCTCCTCAACACACAATCACTCACTCACATATTTGGCTTGGTAGAAGAGGTTCATTGGGTGGAAAGCAACTTGAGGAGGCAAGAAATCAAGATTCGTATGGTTGGAGTGGAAGATCTTGATCTCAACACATCAGTAGGTGGCTCTCTCTCAGAAAAATGGATGGGGCAAGTGAAGATATGTTATGAGTGCTTCCTCTAGGAGTGAGAGGAGGTGGAGGGGTATATATAGGCATCTCCAAAAATCCAACCGTTACAACATTATTGCCCAACTCGGTGAAACCGGAGTAAAAACTTGGTTGCACCGACTAGTGCAAAATGTGGCAACTTTCGGTTTCTCGGTGAGATCGATATATAAATCTCGGTGGTACCGATATGGGTGACCTAGGCAGTTTCCAAATCTCGGTGAGACCGATTTTCAAAACTCGGAAATTCTGATTCTTAAAAATAGGATACCAGAGAGTTGGTCACTGATTTCGACCGAATGGAATGTTGGTGTCACCGAGACCTTAGGGTTTTGGCTTAGGATCTGTCTAGGGTAAAACTTGGTAGGGCCAAATATAAGAACTTGGTGGCACCGATTTTAGTGGTAGGGTTTAGACAGAGAATTTGTGGGAGAGTTTCATGTGTATTTTTGGTGGCTAATCTCTAAGCACTTGAGCAACCAGATCATCATAGAAACCTCATCCCCTTCTATGGACTCAAAAGTGATTTCTCGCAAAATGCAAAATGTAGAGTTTTCAAGCTTGTTGATTTTGCCAATCCTGTTCCATTTCTTCTCATTATTTCCTTGGGGATTCTCCACACATTGCATGGCCAATATTCTCTGTAGACTTTATCTGAAATAAACTAGGTAAAACTATTAGTCCAAGAGACAATGTATGTTGTCATGAATTATCAAAACCTCCAAGGGAGCATATGCGCTTTCAGTTGGACAAACTTTCTTGATTGTGCTGGCTCGATGAAGACTAGAATTGCTCCCTATACTCCACTATGGGTGTGCATCTTCTTGGCACATCTTCATCTATCCATTATTACGAGAATGGTCGACAAGCTTCAAATATTATCTATTCGTGATGCTCCACTTGAACTTGCACACCGCAATCTTGATGACGATTACCACTTGATTTCATCCTCCATGGGTTGTATGAGATCTTCCTTTTTATGAAAGCCCATGGAAAGATACCTGACCCCACATAGAAACCTCACATAGATCATGGGTTAGTGCACAAAGCGTAGTGGACAATACTTACCATACCATGGGATCACTTGATCCCACTTGGTACATCGTCTATGCTTTGTCCGTTGATCAACTTGAATCACTCTCCGCCTTAGTCTTGATCAACCTTGTATCTTATCTTCTCTCTTCATAAAAATGATGTCTTGAAGGTAAACATGAATGTTCGCACAATCTTCTTCAAGACATGCTTGCAATTGGCTCAACTATCACATGACCAATCTTTAGATAATTCCTTGAAATGTCACTTTGGTCAACACTTGAACTCCTTCTTTTAACCTTGGAACCAACATATGGTTTTCAAGCAATGCCTATGGACAAACCTTAAATTATAACTCAAAGCAACCATTAGTCCATAGGGATTGTCATCAATTGGCAAAACCAAACATGGGGGCACCATGCTATTTCAAAAAGTTCTTGGTGGCCCTAGAATCCCCTATGACGAGTTCGATACAAACATTTTCAAACACTCCAACAAAAAAAGAACATCATAGGGAATGGTATAAAGGCCTCCTTCTAGTCCTCATCTTGAAGTCCTCTGTCTCTTCCCTTTGCTCTAGAAAAATCTCCGCACAGAATATTGTGAGGCCATTGCAAACTTCTTTAAGAAATCCTCGAAATGGCATTAGTCTAACCATCATCATCGTGATTTAGGAATTTCGGAGGAGCACAACTATCACACTTTCAACAAAAAAATCCACGACGTTCTAGGTTGTTAGGTGCGAGAAATAGAGGTGAAAGCCCAATGGATTAAGTACCTCTGGCCCATTTCCATTGTAGTGTTGCTTGCTCACGCATGGTCTCAGGGCGGATGAGGGTTTGGTTCCCCATATGTGAACTTCCGGGTTTTGGGTAAGATTCGTCAACCATGTTGCTTGCGCCTAAGTTCATGGTTGTGCCGATGGTCCCTTGAATAAGTTGTGTGGCAACACTTTGAGCATTACCATGGGATTGGTTCTCCTCTTCCGACCTTAGCTTATTCAAGTCAACTGTCCATGCTTGCGATCTTCATCGGTCGTGTCTCTTGGCAACGTCCGGTTACTTCCCAACCACGGTTACAACAACTCTTTGGATTTGGTGAGATGGACCATGTATGGCATCGACGCGGGCCATCTGCTTGTACATGTCGGAGACAACGACGATTTCTCCGTGGGCCTTGTCCTATTTTGTTCATTAGGAATGTTTGTGTAAGTCACGTGCTTTTTTTATATACAACCTCTAGCCTTCCGAAAAAAGAACATTGCCACTCTTTTTTAGACAGGAAAAGCCAAACCTCCTCCAACTTTACTTCTTTTTTGAACTGGGGCAAAAGATTTTTTCCTTTACTATTTGATATATATGGACAACACATAGAGGTGGTTGGGGCCTACAGAAATCGTTGCAAAGAATTAGGAAGATATTCTCGCTAGATGTATTGCTCCATTTGAAGCCCAATCTTTTCCCTTCAATTATGTATTAGGGGTGTCCATGATCCCTACCTACCAGTTCCCAAATTGATTGTTGGAGGCGAGAGGGACTGACGGATTCAAGTGTGGTAGACCCTTAGCCTAAAGTCACCCTGAGACTCCCAAGTGGTGGTTAGGATTTTTCAAACCACCATGGATTTGATAACTATACGCATATGATGTTGCAAAAAAAATTGAATGATGTTTGATTTTATGTCATGCAAACGACATATAACTATTGCTCAATGTATTGTCTTAGAGACATATGATACATCCTACATGTATGGTCTAGATGACAGCCAGTGCATTGCCACGAGAAACTTGTCAGAAGAAATACATAAACCAACACCAGAAAAACAATTAAAACTAAGGCAAACACATATGTAAGAGTGTTCTCGATTTACAAATTTGAAGGAATAAAACATAGAGAGATGTAATAAAATGGCGGATAGGGGGGGGGGGGGGGGGGACTTGTGGTGCAATTTTTAACAAAAGTGTGAAGAATTGAACTACATAGGTATGCTCCAAAGGTTCAACATATCGTCTATGACAACCCAAATGTTAACTAAAAACAATAACTTAGAAGTGAAATGCATGACTTGTTGATATGACATAATTGTTTAGATGAATAAATAAATAAAGAGAATGTTATTGTGCTGACGTTCCCAGAAAAGCATGACACAATGAACGTTTTTTTAGGCAATTTAGCTGTTGCGAGAATGGCATGGTCCTTTTGGAAGCATGACAAATTCTGACAAAAATATATTTTAAACCAGCCGGATTTGCCATGCTTGTTAAAAAAAATTATCATCCGTGGACAACACAAATTGTCATAAAAATTGTTCACATTTGCCATGCCTCCTAGCAAACATTGGCTGGTTATGAGGGTTCATGAAAAAGTTATTTATGTCTAATATGCATAACTTGATTACGTGGCACGGCTGTATGAAAGGAAAACTAGACAGTGAGTTAAAAAAGTTATAAAATGGGGGGGAGGGGGGCTGTCGCCTTTCTTTTGTTTTTCAGGAAATTAAATTCGGAAACGAGAAAGGAAAAACGAAAAAAAGCCGAGACGAGGAGTTCCCCACCCTTGTTAAGCTCCCGGCCCATTTGCTAAACTAGGCGCCAACTCCTCGCCGCCTCCCGCTATTTCCTCCCCAATCCATTTCGCTCCTCCTCCGCCCCGTCGACGAACAGAGCGGTCCGTGCCATGCCGCGGCAGGGACGACGGGGAAGAGGGCGCGACCGGACGGGCCGCACCTGAGCGACGTGGGGGTGATCGGGCGGCGCGAATGGACGAATCCGGGGACGCGGGGAGGGGAGGGAGGGGCGGCGGGAGGTCGAGGCAGAATGGGGGCCGCTCGTCGGTCCGGCTCGGCGTGCGGATGGAGTTCAGGTTCTCCAGCTTCCACACCGTTCAGGTGATGTTGATCTGAACACATACATTCTCTTCGCATTGCACCGCTGCATTTCGACACGATTTGGGATCGGTGGTTCGGGGGCTGCCAGAGTGTTCCGTTGCCCGGGAATCTCAATGCGTTGCCCGTCTCTGGGTTAGCTTCGCATGATGGGTTGAATCTTAAATTAATTTCCTAATGCATCGGACTGTCGATTTCGTATGGTAATTTGTACTCGTGGGGTGGATCCTGAAATTCATTGGTGATGGGTTCAGCAGCATGAACGTGTGACTGCAACGTGCATGTTTAGGAAGGAAGATCGATAAATGTACATGCCTATTCTGGTCCTACACTGGGAGAAGCTTCCTCCTTAGCCACGTTTTGTTTGTTTTCGTTCCGTCAGAGAAAGGCAATGCCGGTCGCAGAAAGAATGCTCTGATCTGCTTACATGTTCGGAGATCAATTTATCGGGAGTCATTAGCAAACTCGACATATTTAAGATTTCCCATTTATACTACTAGGCAGGACATGCTTCAATTGCAGTCCTAGCTAAAATCAGCATGCATGCATTTTAGGGTAGTTCGATAGAAGATCTTTGTTGGAACAGATCGAGGATTTTTGCTACTTCATTCGGTGACACTTGGGGATTTGCAAGATCTAGTAGTAATTGTTTGAATAGCTGTACTTATCTTGTTTGGCATGGTATGGAAACACATGGCAGTGCGGCAGATCATTCAAAGGAAATAACATACCGATACAAATGGAGGACACAGGTTTGTTGATGAATTTCTGATTGGTGCTTGCTCAACAGGTACCAGTAGTATCAGACAGGCTGCTCATTACAATCACGTCAGTAGACAGTGGAAAAACAATTGCCAAGTCAAGTAAAGCGGTTGCTCTTAATGGAACCTGTCAATGGCATGACTCCATCCTGCAAACAATTCGGTTTCCTAAAGATGAAGTGTCACAAGAATTTCAGGAGTGTCAGTGCAAGATTGTTGTTTCCATGGTATGGCTATTTCCAGCATGTTTTTCCACCTCATTCACTTGCCTATCAAATTTCCATTCCTTTATTATACTGTTGGCTTACTAACAACACATCTCCCGTTACAGGGATCAACAAGAACTGCTATTCTTGGGGAAGCTTACCTAAATTTGACGGACTATCTCAGTTCATCAGATTCCACTGACATCTCTTTGCCATTGAAGAGGTGCAATTCTGGCACAGTTTTACAGGTAGATTTCATTTAGCTGTACCTGTTTTACCCCAGAGACTGTCTGATGGTTTATGGGATCTCATATGATCTTTAAAATGGCTTTGGTCCGTCTAGTTATATACACCTACAGGTTGTTAGGTCCCTGAAGTGCTTAACTTTCTCTAGGACTTTGCTCATATTCTGTTGACCTGCCACGTGCCATCTATATTAGTTGATTCTTGGATGTACAACAAATGCTTAACTTTCTCTATAATCTAGACTATCATATGCATGTTAGTTAATGGTTGCCAGCCTCTGTTTGTAACCTAGTATTACTAGCAGTATACAGTTTGTATAGCCCAGAAGGAAGCATTAGACGTGATAATTTTAGCTCTTACAGATGAACTCATAAATAATTTATCCAAATTATTATTTCTCTGTATGATATTTTTGTTTTTCATCAACTAAACAGAAGGGCTCAGATAAAATAATAGTTAATGCCAAATCGTAAGGTTTCAAGATATTCATGGGGTAATGATGTGATTTAGACCTATTTTTGTTACTGTTCACAAGTTTTGATTCGCATTGCCGGCGTGGGTTTAAGGTAATTTCTAGGGGAAAGTTATCTCTAGCTGTCAGCTAAAATTCTTGATAAACACCGACCAAATCCCCCTTTATTATGTTTATGATGATCTCTGGTGTTTCTTAATTGCAGCTTAAGATTCAATGTCTTGGCGCAAAATCTAAATCAAGGTAACCTGACAATGTTTTACATTGACATGTCCATATTTCCTATTTTTACTTTGGCGATTGCAGACATTTGTATCTTTAATCTTTGATGGTCACCTATTTGACTGCCAAAACTTCTACTATTTGTTGTATCTTGACTGCTCTTAGGGACTTATTTTCTTTTGTCATGTTGGCATGATGCGCAGTGGGAAATCATGGAAAGAGCTATCTTCTAGTCTTAAGGACTCTAGTCCAACCAATGATGAGATGGACAAAAAGCCAGACGTCTTTGACATTATGTTGAAGTTGAACAAGGGTGCTCAGTCTTTGTCAGAAAATCATTTAGAAGCTGATTATGAAGATGAATCTGGAAATAGGGTATGATGCCTTGGCTAAAATTCATATGGGTCCAAGTTTTCTTTTATTTCGAAAATATTTTGCTGGTCCTCATAAATGACACAGGTACATCAAATGAAATAAAAGGTGGATTTTGGGAAATTTGTGGAATCTCTTCTTTCTCTTCCATTGGTACACATAGATATGTACAAGTACACATGGGCCACTTGGGCTAGACTCTCACGCATAAACATACACATACACAGCCCAACATAAAACAATTTGAATGCCTTGATATGTTATATTAGTTCCTGCTCGAACAGTTTTGTCCACTGATGAGTTGCGAGTTTGAGCTGAAGTAGGCGACAAATTACCTGAAAAGTATAATTTGGGTTGTTGAAGCTATCTGTTGCTTCTCATTTTAATCCCCCTGCAATCAAAATCTTTGAAACAAAATCCCCAGCAGTTACATGCCCAATGTGCATAAGGATGACCAAGTTACAATTTACATTTATAACCTTCTTCCATTTTCAAAGAACACTATCATATTCATGATCTTGGTATGTTAGTTATCTTGTTCTTAGATCTCAATGTCCGCAGTCAGAATTTTCACTTGGGTTGATATGATTTTATATTAAAAATGTGTATTCTGAGAATACATATCCGTTTTATTATGTACCTACCGATGTATGTTCTAATAGAGGGTGTTTGTTTTGTGTTCTTCTGTCTGAGATAGATTCAATCAACATTTGTATTTCCGCTCCTTTTCTAACCCACTGGTCAATGTCCGTTCTAAGTGAACAAGCAAACAAAAGATTGTTTTTCTTATCTAACCTATGGTTGCCACACCTCTTGCAATTATTGCCTAATAATATATACTTGTTGATGTCTTTCAGTGAGAGCCATCTTTTAGAACCATGGAGCCCCGGCTCCACCTCTAGATGTCATTGATTTCAAAAAGAACGGCCTGGAGATCTGTGCCAATATGTGTGATTTGCGGGCTGTTTAGCTAGAATGGCTTAACGCATGGGACAGATATTTTAAATTGTTGTGCTCTACAATGCTTGGGCTGACAGCCTTCTGCCACAACAGCAGTACCCAGCCGAGAGAGAAACCATTGTTCAATAATTCACTGTTCTGGCAAGGAGCAACAAAGAACAGTATGCAACGCCATAGATTAAGAAATTACTGTACTTGATTAGCGGTCCTTGGCCAAATGACTCTGCACAGTGCAGATCTCAAGTTGCCATCTAACGGTAAAGAGACGTGGAGCCCCGGTCCCGTGGTTCTACTGAACTTTTCTCGTTCATTTATCCTTTATATGAGGAGACTAGCATTATAAATAACTAGATATCTGAATATGGATATCAGCGAACGAAGGAAAATAACCTCCTTTTTCAGCAATCAGCACACTATTTCTTTTGTATGCAATGGAGATAACTTCCAGTCCATGCATTAGTCGAATGCACATGCCATTTTTCAGTGTACTATGTATAACTGCAGATTGCGTCTGTAATTTCAGGATGCAAGTTTCTCAGCATCAAAATCTCATGGTGATGATTCATCCAAACATCACCTTGACACCGCCGAAGAAAAATTTGAGGAATTACGTAACGCGGCAAAAATGTGGGAGAGACATTCTCGCAAGTTGAAAATTGAACGGAAGACATTGAAGAATGAGTGTGCTGACAAATCTAAGCAACAGGCTGAGCTTGAACGGCAACTTTCTGCTTCACTTTCTGAACAGAATTCCTTGAGGCAAGAGATTGAACACGTAACAGCCCAACTGAACAAGACCCAAGAGACCAATTTAGAGCTTGTTTCCATTCTCCAAGAACTGGAAGAAACAATAGAACTACAGAGAGTGGAAATGTCCAAACTTCCCCAAGCGAGTGGTGTGGCTGATCACGAGGTCTCCAAAAGTGAATCGACAGTTCAAGAAGCTGCAGACTGGGCTAGAATACTGTCACTAAAAGAAGATGAAATCACAGTGTTGAGGGAGAAATTGAACCGTGTTCTCAAAATGGAGAATGCAGATGGTGCAGGCCCAGATGCTATTTATCTTGAATTGGAAAAAGAAAATGATTTTTTGAAGGTCAAAATACAGGAGCTTGAGAATGACTTCTCTGAATTAACGGAGGAAAATTTGGGGCTTATATACAAATTGAAAGAAGCGAGTGGGGTGGGGAAAGAAGAGGATCCCTGCATTTCTAATAGTGAAGAAATGCCCGATGTGGGGAGCCCAACATATAAGATAAAACACCTAGAGAGAAAATGTACTGACCTTGAGATGAATCTGCAGAATTTTAGGTCCGAGTTCAGTGGTCTAGAAGAGAAGTTCCAGAAAAGCCAAGAGGAGTTACAAGAGAAAACACTTGAATTATCTGAGCTGAGGGAAAAGCTCTCCCATGCCACTGAGCTGGAGGGGGCAGACACTGGTAGTTCAAGACATTACAGACTGAGAAGTGGAGAACCTGATGATACTGAAACTGACTTAGATGTGTTGAAGCGTACAGTTCAGCTGAAGGAACAAGAGATTGATGGTTTGCAACACCGTACGAGAGAAATGGAGAACACCATTGCTGATATTCAGAAAGAGAAGAGTCAGTTAGAGGAACATTTGGCAGCATCACTTCAAGAAAGTAGCATGACTTCAAAATGCTTGGATGAAGCGCATGAAGATCTCGTGCTTACCAACAGTGTAGATTCCCATGTTTCTGCCAATGAGGTTCTCGAAACAAAGATCAGTGAGCTTGTGCGTACAGTTATGCTGAAAGAACAGGAGATCGATGGTTTGCAACATTGTACGAGAGAAATGGAGAACACCATTGCTGATATTCAGAAGGAGAAGAATCAGTTAGAGGAACGTTTGGCAGCATCACTTGAAGAAAGTAGCATGACTTCAAAATGGTTGGATGAAGCGCGTGAAGATCTCCTTGTGCTTACCAGCAGTGTAGATCCCCATGTTTCTGCCAATGAGGTTCTTGAAACAAAGATCAGTGAGCTTGAGCGTACAGTTATGCTGAAAGAACAGGAGATCGATGGTTTGCAACATTGTACGAGAGAAATGGAGAACACCGTTGCTGATATTCAGAAGGAGAAGAGTCAGTTAGAGGAACGTTTGGCAGCATCACTTGAAGAAAGTAGCATGACTTCAAAATGGTTGGATGAAGCGCGTGAAGATCTTCTTGTGCTTACCAGCAGTGTAGATTCCCATGTTTCTGCCAATGAGGTTCTCGAAACAAAGATCAATGAGCTTGTGCATACAGTTATGCTAAAAGAACAGGAGATCGATGGTTTCCAACATTGTATGACAGAATTGGAGAACAATATTTCTGATATTCAGAAGGAGAAGGATCAACTAGAGGAACGTTTGGCGTCATCACTTGAAGAAAGTAGCATGACCTCAAAATGCTTGGATGAAGCGCGGAAAGATATCCTTGTGCTTACCAGCAGTGTAGATTCCCATGTTTCTGCCAATGAGGTTCTCGAAACAAAGATCAATGAGCTTGTGCGTACAGTTATGCTGAAAGAACAGGAGATCGATGGTCTGCAACATTGTATGACAGAAATGGAGAACACTATTTCTGATATCCAGAAGGAGAAGGATCAGCTAGAGGAACGTTTGGCGTCATCACTTGAAGAAAGTAGCATGACTTCAAAATGCTTGGATGAAGCGCGAGAAGATCTCCTTGTGCTTAACAGTAGCATAGATTCTCATGCTTCTGCCAATAAGGTTCTCGAAACAAAGATTAGCGAGCTTGAAAGCCGCAAAGTTGAACTAAAGTTGCTTGTAACAAAGCTGGAACAAGAGAATATTGAGTTTTCAGAGTTCATATCTGAACTAGAGGCTCAGTTGACCACTCTCACAAGTGAAGAGGAGTCAACCAAGCTAGAAATGGATTATTCTATATCACTTATCGCAAATCTTAAGGATTTAGTAGAACAGCAGCAAGCAGAGATGGAAGCTCAAAAGCTGGAAATGAAGCAAAAGCATTTGGAGTCTCAAACTAGATTGTCAGAAGTACAAGAGGATTCGGAGGCTCTAAGAAGATCAAATGCAAAACTACAGGCCACAATTGATAGTGTTGCTGAAGAATGCAGTTCTCTTCAGACTCTAACAGCTGACCTAAAGAAGCAGAAGCTGGAACTACATGACCATTGTGCACAGCTGGAGCAGCAGTTAGATCAATCCAAAAGGAAGACGATGGATTTGTTCGAAACAGCGGAGTTCCTAGAGGCAAAACTCTCTACGCTTCAAAAAGAGGTAACTTTAAAAGAGCAATCTTTGCTTTCAGAGCTGGAGAGTATATTCCAGGAGCACAAGGAACACGAAGAAAGGATAAATAGTGCACATTTCCTTTTACACAAGATAGAGAACGAAAAGATTGGTGAAGTGAAGAATCTTGAGAGGGAGGTTATGAGCCTTACTGCACAGCTGTCCTCCACAGACGGGGAGCGAGAAAATGCCGCCTTGGATAGCATACGTGAGGTCTCCATCCTGCGAGCAGACAAGGCTAAACTTGAGGCTAACCTTGAAGATGTCAGTGCACAGATGAGACATTATCAGTCTCAATTGGAAGATCTTCGTACAGAGTCTAAAACCAAAATAAAAGGCCTGATTGATTCACTTAATGCATCCAAACATCATGAGGAAACGCTGACAACAGATGTTGAGCATATGAGAAGATTGATGGAAGCTGCTAGATCCAATGAAGAAAACTTAAGGAAAACTTCAGACGAACTAGAGTTGAAGTATAAATCCAGTGATTATGAGAAACAGCAAGTAATGGAGGAAATTTCTGGACTAAAAATCCAGGTTAACAAAATGGCAAGCATCCAAGATGAAGTTTTCAAACTACAAAGTTCTCTTGATCATGCTAAGTTTGAAAAGGCAAAATTAGAAGAGCTTCTGCAGTCACTATCAGAAGAATGTGAAGAACTAAAGGTGCAGAAGGCCATGTTAACAGACAAAGTCTCTCGTATCCAGAGTACTTTCCATGATGCTGATGAAGAAAACCGTCGTAAATCCACTCAAGCAAAGCTTGCAGTAAATAAGGTGAGCCATTTAGAATTATACCTTAACTTGTTCTAGATCAGGGCTACGTAGATTTAAATGTGATGGCCATGTGGACTATTTGCACTTAACTATTTCCTTGCTACTTTAGGGTAATGACGACGCTGCTAATGACAATGGAGGTACTCATGTTAATGAAGATCCAGACATTCACTCAAAGCTAGAATTACTAGAGACTAGACTTGCTGATGTATTGGAGGAAAATAAATCATATAGGGCGCAGCTGCAAAGGTTTAGTGACTTATCACGTCCCTCCTCCCTCTGACATTCTGTTGCTAGTAAAACACATTTTTCACTAGATTTCCTTTGCTATACCATGCATATGGGAGTCTTAATTGAACTCCCATGTTCTGAAGGCTGCAGACCATCTAGGTCACTCCATTAAGCATTAAAAAGAAGGATTTCGCTACAAATCGAACGTCAGGTTTTTTAACATGGCAAATTGAACGCCTGAGATAACAAATTATATTGTCACGAGGATGGCAATTTCCTTTAGCAAGCATGGAAAATCCTGGCCATCCTGGCGACACCATAATTTGCCATAAAAACGGTCGATTTGCCATGGTTAAAAATCAACGTCAGATTTTTAACATTTTCGTAAAAAGAAACAGTATTCATGTAAAATTATCCGTGTGGTATTAACTATTCTATACAAAAAATGTTCACAAAAAAAACTATTCTATACAAAAAGATAGTTTGGATGCATGCTCCCAGCTGCTTTACAGCCTTTACTTGCTGCTGTCACCAGTGCATCTAATATAAGGGTGCAACATTGCCGCCCCTAGATGGTCTCCTTGTGCAGAATACATTCATTTCGAAATACTCATATGTAGTTCATATTGAAATCTCTAAAAAGACTTATATTTAGAAACAGAGGGAGTAGATGACATCCTAGTAAGCGTGCAGTCAAAATGCTTCGATTGATTGAGAAAAAAGAAACAGCGAGACATTTGATTTGTGCGTCCGTAAATTGACAACTTCTAATATATAGTTTTTATCATACCATTATCATGATCAAAATAATGTGCACATTAGAATGGATTTCGTTGCATGTGGTTTTTACTACTATAAGGCATCAATCAATGATATCAGGGTACCTTTCAGAGGATCATACTCTCTTTTTACCCTGTACAGTCCAACGGGAGAGGCACAACTCGGTAGCAGGGATGAAAAGGATAACAAGGATGGGAACAGGATAGCACAACTGGAGTCAGAGCTAAAAGATATGCAGGATCGGTTACTCAACGTGAGCATGCAATATGCAGAAGTGGAGGCTCAGCGAGAAGAACTAGTTATGGAGTTGAAAAGTGCAACTGCAAGGAAGGGACGATGGTTCTAGGGGATGACGAGCAACTGTGTGCCATAACCATAAGGCCCACAGTCCACAGTACAGGTACTTCCTCCATGTATTCTCCTGCTCCTTCAAATACATGCAACTGCAATTTGATTTCTTAGATGTGGAGTGCGAAAAAAAATTGGGTTAAATTCAAGGCTGCTACTTTGATAAAACTTTACCTGCTATCGAATACTCAGACACACCATGACAGATGCAGTAGATACTAGCTAATGTAGTACTGGGAATTCCCACCATAGAAAGTTGATTTGTTCTGATGAAAGTCAAAAAAGTAACAGTAACATGAATGTGTAACATTGCCGCCACATGGACTGCATGGTTTGATAGCGGATAATGTGTCATAAATTTGGGCTAAACTACAGTTATCAAGTGGTAAGAAAACCCTCTTTCATTGAAGAAAATTATGCCAGTAAACTCTTTCATTGAAGAAGCTTATGGCAGGAAACCTTTTATCAATGAAGAAATCGCTGATTACTCTTTATACTTTCCTGATCTTGTAGATGCATGAGTACATCAATCAGTGTTTGTGTCCTCATAACGACATGGTTGTCTAATTATCAGGACATATTTTGTCGACGTCGGAGGGTACCGGCATTCCCAGACAATCAGCGTGCAAGAACCGAGTAATTCCAAGCAAGTGCAGAACTGGATATGTGCTCTGAGCTGCACGGGAAACCGTGCCCCAAAAGAATAAAATGCTCATGGTTCTCACTTCTCAGGTCTGCAGTGATGAAGTAATCACATGACAACAACCATTCACAGTTAGCAGTTGGGAGGCCCTACTACACCTAGTCTCAACCGATTGATTATTAGTTATCACAAGCATATGTGATGCAGAGGCCGGGGGTTAACCTCCTTTTCAAAAAAAAAAAAAATATATATGTGGTGCTAGGGGATAGCCTAAAATTCATCCGGTTCATATAACCACCACACAGACCACTCTTCCCTTTACACGGAGCCAACATAACCGTTGGTTAGTTCATCTTTGTAAATTAATCAACTGCTGATAAGTGTAGTTTCTCTTACCGAATTGTATAGTTCATCAAGTGCTATCCTTTTGTAGGCTAAATGTCCTTTCACATGTAATATAGTATACGCTGTACGCACGTAGTCTGTCGATTACCTTGTTATTCGCCTGTTGAGGACAGCATTCTGTCAAGCATAATTTGGCATAGCTTCTCTGATTGAATGTGACAATGGGACCCAACAAAACAATGGTTACAAAATATCTCTAGTGACAAAGAAACTGTTGGCAACCAGGTCATCATTGAAGAAAACAGTTGGTTCGGTCCACCTGTGATGATGTTCATGCATTGGTGCCTGGAGAAGTCTTGGCCCGCGTCTGGTATTTTGCTGATCAAGAAATGAGAAATTGCATTAATACGGCGGCCCTTCGAATGTCTTTCGCACTTGGCAGCTTCAGTGAAAGTTTGTATCAGCTGATAGAATCCTATGTTCAAAGGCAAGGCTTTGAACATGCCCCTCTTGGCTGAAACTCGAAGCATGGCTTGTGAACTGAACTGATCTTGAAACATGTGGCGGGCACTCCGAAATCTGCTGCGTGCATTTTAGACAAATAATTATACTACAAAAGATAATATTGCAGTGAGTAATTATTAAGCCATATGGTCTCTTGCGAGGCTTCATATCTACTAGCAACTCTACTAGAACCGCAGAAACGTCTTATATTTTGAAACGGAGGAAGCACAAACTAGTATGCTACCTACAAAATCCTATCTGATAGGAACTGGGATGATATAGCTCAGTTTATTTATTATTATTTATTTTCTGGCAAAAGCTCAAAAGACGTTCAGACATGGACATGTCACTATCTGGTGGGTTGTAATTTTCCCAAGTGACAAATTGGCGCAAGCTAGAATTTGATTTGAAAAGCAACCACCTAATACCTATCCAATAATATAAGCAATATAGAACAAAACGTCTCCTAGTTGGCTTGGCCCCGTTTACATTTATTTATTTATTTATTCTGAAGATGGAGGGTCAGGCGAGGAAGGGGTCAATGATTTGATTTGTGTTCCCTTTAGCCAACACAAGGAGGAGACTTCTTTCCCAATTTCTGGCTTGCTGTCTATGCCTGTATAATCTGTATGATAGCCTTGAGAATATAGCTTAGCTGGTTTATAATGTCGGCAACTAAGGTGGCCGTTGGTTATACATCATAGTACATACTCAAAATGATTAGCAACTATACATTTAACAAATACTAACATCATTAATATCTACTCCCTCCGTTCCAAAATAAGTGTCTCAAACTTAGTACAACTTTATACTAGAGCTAGTACAAAGTTGAGACACTTATTTTGGGACGGAGGGAGTATATTTTTAGATGGACTAACGTAATTAATAATGCTTTTTCTTATATGTTTGCGTTAGTTTTGCCTCTTCGGAGCATACCACGGTAGTAGACCAGCAAACTTAGGAATGCTTTTCGTCGAATCTACAGAAATAAGGCGCCTAATTCCCAGCCATTTTTATTGAACGAAGAAGCTGACGGTAATCACATTATATAGCTTTGATTATACACAACTCATTGTTCTTAAAAGAACTTGCACAATTGTGAATTTATTATCACTCGGTACTACTATCACACCAAAGCTACAGCACAAACTTACCCAGTTAGGTTAGCTGTACCTGTACACCCACAGGCATGTACGCGTCATCACCCCCGGACCCTCGCAGTCGCCGGCGCGCGCCTCGCCGCGGCCTCCTCTTCTCTTATCGCCTCGATCATGGCGACCACGCGCTCCAGGACGATCTCCTGGTCGTCGCCGTCGTCGCCGGCATCAGGGCCTGCGTGGTCGGCGTAGTAGCAGACCACGACGCACCGGCAGACGGGGCATGAGTTGCGCACGTCGAGCCACCGGTCGATGCAGGGGGCGTGGAAGACGTGGCCGCACGCCGGGACGACCTTCACGCCGTCGTCGTCGCCGAAGGCCTCGAGACAGACGGGGCAGTCCCCCTCGGGCTGCTGCCCCTTCTTGGCGCCAGCGCCAGCGCCGGCGTCAGCGTAGCGCACCACGGGGAGCGCCGCGCCGTCGGCCGGGCGGAGGAGGGCGCTCGGGAAGCCGTGGCGCATGGCACGGCCGCGGCCTGCCATGGCCCGCTGCCGTGCGCAGCGGCAGTAGGTGCAGAGCAGGATGAAGCAGAGCACGATGGAGAGGAACACCACGGCGGTGGCCGCGCCCGACGAGAGGTCGAACTGAGACCTCCCCGACGTCGGGGCGGCCGACGGGTCGTCGCGCGAGGTCGCCAGCCGTCTCGCGTGCGCCGCCGTGGCCATGTCTCCGGCGCCTGCTCGTGCGCGCGACGCGCTCTCGTCTCTGGTTGACTGGTTGTCCGGAGGTCACAGGCCGAGAGAGGGAGTTCTACACAAGCCTTACAGGTGGCCCTTTTTTTCGTGTAATTGAACGCGGGTTTAGTTTTGTGAGATGCTAGATTTTGGGCTATGCGGGTCAGCCGATTTTTATTTTTTTTAGGAAATCAGCCGACTCGACGATCATCTACCAAACCAACCTAAGAGGACCGTGGTATTTCAGCTCGGGTTTCAGTCTTAGACTTACAATGGTGCTCGCATTATTATACTATATGCGTTCCGTAAGATGAGACATTTCCGTTGACTATAAAGGCGTCTGTGAAGACTTCATGAATCTCAAGATGATATGTCGACTCAGTTTCTCACATGCTCATAGGGATAGGATCAACATGAATGTGTTCATATGGATGAGCGTATGTGCGTATCTATGAGTGTATGCGTTTGTAGTGTGTTCAAAAAAAAAAGGCATCGGTTACATCTAGCCACATCCTTCCAAATTAGAAAGCCATGCTCCACTGCTGAAAACCATGCTCCACTCCTGCAAGTCCGTGATCATAGAGTGATTAGTACTCAAACCACGTTCAACCATCCCTTGGCACTTGAAGATATCTTGCTCCACTGCTGCAAGCCTGGCCTTCTCCCTCCCCTCCTTATTTGGGACTTGAGCATCTCGGATGTGGAGCACCCTCTCACGCATCTCAATGACCTGAGGGTGCTTCATAACCTAAGGGAGGTAGGGGTTGATGACCTTCTCGAAGAACTTGTCCTTGGAGGAGCTTGACGACGTCATGGCGATCTAAATCTGTCAGAAAAACAGCCCAAAACAAGAACAGAGGAGAAACTTGCGATGCGATGGTCAAAACATACGAGAGTATATATAATGATTTTTTCTAGGTTAGAATACGTGTCCAGAAAGAAAACAGAGTCGGGGAGGCACACGAGGGCCCCACAAGCTATCAGGGCACGCCCAGGGAGTGGGCGCGCCCGATTGGCTTGTGCCTCCTTCGTGGGTCCCCCTGACTCCTTTTTATTTTTGGAATTTTTCTAAAATACCAAAACCAACAAAACATATTTTTTTCGAATTTTTGGAGTCGGTTTACTCACCGTACCTACTCCCTTTTCAGGTTTCTAGAGTGTTCCGAAAGACCTCTCTTATGTGCTCCTCCGGTGTTATCACTTGAATAATATTAGTTTCAACATTAATGGGTGTACCTGAGATATAATGCTTAATTCTTTGCCCATTTACCACTCTCGTGTTTTTGCCTTCGAAGTTATTAATCTTTATAGCACCGGAGCGATATACCTCCTCGACGACGTAAGGGCCTTCCCATTTAGAGAGAAGCTTACCTGCAAAAAATCTGAAACGAGAATTGTACAAAAGAACTAGGCCTCCTACATTGAATTCCCGTTTTTTGGATTCTCTTATCATGCCATCTTTTAAATTTTTCTTTAAACAACTTGGTATTTTCATAAGCTTGCGTCCTCCATTTATCTAATGAACTAATATAAAATAACCTCTTTCACTTGCAAGTTTAAAGTCATAATTAAGTTCTTTAATTGCCCAATAAGCTTTATGTTCTAACTCAAGAGGTAAATGACAAGCTTTTCCATAGACCATTTTATAGGGAGACATCCCCATGATATTTTTATAAGCAGTTCTATAAGCCCATAAAGCATCGTCGAGTTTATTAGACCAATTCTTTCTAGATCTATTAACAGTCTTTTGCAAGATCAATTTTATTTCTCGATTGTTTAACTCAACTTGACCGCTAGATTGAGGATGATATGGTGATGCAATCCTATGATTAACATCGTATTTAGCTAGAAGCTTACGGAAAGCACCATGAATAAAATGCGAACCACCATCAGTCATTAAATATCTAGGGACTCCAAACCTCAGGAAAATGATATATTTAAGCATTTTAATAGAAGTGTTATGATCAGCACTACTAGGTTGAATAGCTTCTACCCACTTAGTAACGTAATCAACAGCAACTAGGATATGAGTATACCCATTAGAGGAAGGAAAAGGTCCCATATAATCAAAGCCCTAGACAACAAATGGTTCAATAGCAAGTTAATTCATAGGCATTTCCTGACGTCTACCAATGTTACCAATTCTTTGACATTCATCACAAGAGACAACATACTTACGCGCATCCTTGAAAAGAGTAGGCCAATAAAAACCAGATTGTAGTACCTTGTGTGCAGTTCTGTCACCAGCATGGTGTCCTCCGTAGGCCTCGGAGTGACATTTCTGTAGGATCTGTCCCTGTTCATGCTCATGTACACAACGTCTAATGACACCATCTACTCCTTTTTTATAAAGATGTGGGTCATCCCAAAAGTAATGTCTTAAATCATAAAAGAACTTTTTCTTTTGTTGGTAGGTGAAAAACTAGGTGGTATATATTTAGCAACAATGTAATTGGCATAATCAGCATACCAAGGAATACTATGTGAAGTATTTATAACAACAAGTTGCTCGTCAGGAAAATTATCATCAATAGGCAGTGGGTCATCAAGAACATTTTCCATCCTAGACAAGTTATCTGCTACAGGGTTTTCAGCTCCCTTCCTATCAACGATATGCAAGTCAAATTCTTGAAGTAAAAGCACCCACCTAATAAGTCTAGGCTTAGCATCTTTCTTTTCCATAAGGTATTTAGTAGCAGCATGATCAGTGTGAATAGTTACTTTGGAATCAACAATGTAAGGTCTAAACTTATCACATGAAAACACGACTGCTAAAAATTCCTTTTCAGTGGTAGCATAATTTCTTTGAGCATTGTCTAGGGTCTTACTAGCATAATGAATAACATTCAATTTCTTGTCTACTCTTTGCCCTAAAACAGCACCAACAACATAATCACTAGCATCACACATAATTTGAAATGGTAGATTCCAATCAGGTGGTTGGACAATAGGTGCAGAAATCAAGGCTTTCTTAAGTATTTCAAAGGCTTCTACACAATAATCATCAAAAACAAAAAGAATATCTTTTTGAAGAAGATTAGTTAGTGGCCTAGAAGTCTTTCAGAAATCTTTAATGAAACGCCTATAAAAACCAGCATGACCAAGGAAACTTCTTATACCTTTGATATCTTTTGGACATGGCATTTTCTCTGTTGCATCAACTTTAGCTTTGTCTACTTCAATGCCCCGTTCAGAAATTTTATGCCCAAGTAATATACCTCCATTCACCATAAAGTGGCACTTCTCCCAATTCAAGACAATATTAGTTTCTTCACGTCTCTGCAAAACTCGATTAAGATTGCTCAAGCAATCATGAAAAGAAGTCATGTATACGGACAAATAATCCATGAAAACCTCAACAATCTTTTCACAAAATTCAGAGAATATAGCAGTCATACATCTTTGAAAGGTAGCAGATGCATTACATAAGCCAAAAGGCATACGTCTGTAAGCATAAGTTCCAAATGGACAAGTAAAAGTAGTTTTATCTTGATCCTCTTTTGACACGGGCATTTGAGAGAAGCCAGAATATCCATCAAGAAAGCAAAAATGTGTGTGCTTAGATAATCTTTCTAACATTTGATCAATAAAAGGCAAGGGGTAATGATCTTTTCTAGTAGCTTTATTTAATTTCCTGAAATCAATTACAATCCTATAACCAGTTATGATTCTTTGTGGAATAAGTTCATTTTCATTAGGAACAACAATTATACCTCCTTTCTTAGGAACACAATAAACAGGGCTTACCCATCTACTATGAGCAATAAGATAAATTATACCTGTCCCCAGAAGCTTTAGTATTTCAGTTCTTACCACTTCCTTCATCTTAGGATTTAAGCGATGTTGATGATCAACGACAGGTTTAGCATCAGGTTCCATATTAATCTTATGCTGACATAGAATGGGACTAATGCCCTTAAGATCATCAAGAGTATATTCAATAGAAGCCATGTGCTTCTTCAAAGTTTTAAGTAATCTCTTCTCTTCATGCTCTGAAAGGTTAGCACTAATAATACATAATATATCTTCTTTTCATCGAAATAAGCACATTTCAAAGTCTCGGGTAATGTCTTTAGCTCAAACATGAGATCTCCCTTGGGTGGAGGAGGATCCCCTAATATATTAACATGAAAGTTGTGTTTGAGAATAGGTGTTTGTCTAAGAAGTATATCATCTATCTCATTTCTTTCATTCATATGCATATCATTCTCATGGTCTAGCAAATATTGTTCTAGTGGATCAGTAGGAGGCACGACAATAGAAGCAAGACCAATTATTTCATCCTTACTAGGTGATTATTTTTCATAATGTTTTTTGCTGAACTTAGAGAAATTAAATTCATGAGACTCGTCACCAAAGCTTACCTTCACTTTCTCAGTAACACAATTAATTTCAGCATTAACAGTGTTCAAGAAAGGTCTACCAAATATAATGGGACAAAAACTATATTGTTGTGAACCAAGCACTAAGAAATCCGTAGGGTACTTTACTTTTCCACACAAGACATTGATGTCTACTACGCAACTTGTTCTTGTAGACTCGTGTTGGGCCTCCAAGCGCAGAGTTTTGTAGGACAGTAGCAAATTTCCCTCAAGTGGATGACCTAAGGTTTATCAATCCGTGGGAGGCGTAGGATGAAGATGGTCTCTCTCAAACAACCCTGCAACCAAATAATAAAAAGTCTCTTGTGTCCCCAACACACCAAATACAATGGTAAATTGTATATGTGCACTAGTTCGGCGAAGAGATGGTGATACAAGTGTAGTAATGATAGTAGGTATTTATTTTTGTAATAGTAACAATAAAAAAAAGCAAGGTAGCAAGTAACAAAAGTGAGCACAAATGGTATTGCAATGCTCAAAAACAAGGCCTAGTGTCCGTACTTTCGCTAGTGCAATCTCTCAAAAATGCTAATATAATTGGATCACATAACCATCCCTCAACGTGCAACTAAGAATCACTTCAAAGTTCTTATCTAGCGGAGAACATAAGAAGAAATTGTTTGTAGGGTACGAAACCACCTTAACGTTATCCTTTCCGGTCGATCTATCCAAGAGTTCGTACTAAAATAACACCAAGTTATCCTTTCCGATCGATCTATCTAAGAGTTCGTACTAAAATAACACCATATGATACACATCAACCAACTCTAATGTCCCCTAGATACTCCAATGTCACCACAAGTATCCATGAGTTAATTATGCGATACGCATTAAACAATTTCAGATTCATAATACTCAATCCAACACAAAGAACCTCAAAGAGTGCCCCAAGATTTCTATCGGAGAACATGGTATGAAAACGTGCAATCAACCCCTATGCATAGATCCCCTAGGTCACCGAAATCCGCAAGTTGATGCCTCAACATATATCAAGTGAATCAATAGAATACCCCAATGTCACTACGGGTATCCCACGCAAGACGTACATCAAGTGTTCTCAACCAAAATATTCAATCCAACATAACGACATCTCAAAGGGAAAGATTCAATTCATCACAACATGATAGCAAGGGAATAACATCATATGATCCGACTATATTAACAAAGCCCGTGATACATCAAGATCGTGACATCTCAAGAACACGAGAGAGAGAGAGATTGAACACATAGCTACTGGTACATACCCTCAGCCCCGAGGGTGGACTACTCCCTCCTCGTCATGGCTTCCGCCGGGATGATGAAGATGGCCACCGAAGATGATCTACCCTCTCTGGCAGGGTACTGGAACGCCTCCAGATTGGTTTTTCGTCGATACGGAGAGTTGCGGTGGCGGAACTTCTGATCTAGGGTTATTTCCGGGGGTTTCTGAATATATAGGATTTTTGGGCGTCGGTTTCACGCGAAGATGAGTCACGAGGGGCCCACAAGACACCAGAGCGCGCCAGAGGGGGCTGGCTCGCCCTGGTGGGTTGTGGCCACCTCGTGGCTCTTCTGGCCCTCCCACGAAGCTTCTAGTGCCTCTTTTGATCCAAAAAAATCGTCAAAAAGTTTCGTTGCATTTGGAGAACTTTTATTTCTGCACAAAAAACAACACCACGGTAGTTCTGCTGAAAACAGCGTCAGTCCGGGTTTGTTCTAAATAAATCATGTAAAGTGCATCAAATCATATAAAAGTATTGTAAACATAGGTGAATATGGCATGAATACTTCATAAATTATAGATACGTTGAAGACGTATCAGACATCAACATCTCTAATAATACCAAGTGGTGCAATGGTGTCTCTATTTGCAAGTTTAATAGTGACATCAATATCTTCAATCTCAGAGGGTGCTATGTCATTCATAATTTCTTGGTATAAGGTAGAAGGTACATCATTAACACTAGCACCAATGTCACACAAGCCATGATAACAATGATCTCCAATTTTAACAGAAACAACGGGCAAGCCGGTAATAGGTTTATTTTTATCTAAACCATCCCGATTGTTTCTAATAGGTTTTGCAATTCTAGTAGCTTCACCACAGAAATAAATAACCTGTCCATCAATATCATCAGATAAAAGATATTTAACCAAAGCAATATTAGGCTCAACATTTATTCGTTCAGAGAGTTTGGGTGTTCTTATATAACTTTTATTAACCACAGTTGTAGCTTTAGCATGTTCCTTAATCCTAACGGGAAAAGGAGGTTTCTCAATGTAAGCGGTAGGCACAACTGGATCAACATGGTAAACAATTTTTTCCTCTTTAATTCTAATAGGTTCCTCTAATGGTTTTTCAATAGGTGGATGATATTTAAACCACTTCTCCTTAGGGAGATCAACATGAGTAGCAAATGATTCACAGAAAGTAGCTACTATCTCAGAGTCAAGACCATATTTATTGCTAAACTCATGGAAAGCATTAGTTTCCATAAAAGATTTAACATAGTCAAACTTAAGCTTTATACCTGACTCTTTACCTTTGTTGAGTTCCCAATCTTCAGAGTTGCGTTTAATTCTTTCTAGAAGATCCCATTTGAATTCAATAGT
The DNA here is from genome assembly GCA_039707655.1 of Elymus sibiricus. Lineage (NCBI taxonomy): Eukaryota > Viridiplantae > Streptophyta > Magnoliopsida > Poales > Poaceae > Elymus > Elymus sibiricus. The sequence continues at coordinate 280,331,651 of CM077663.1, forward strand.
CTTGTTCATATAGGAACCAGTAGAAGAAGAATCGAGTAATACTTGATCATCATGAGAAAACCGAGCATAATTTTTTTGTATAATCATTTCTCTTGAGAGCTCATGATTGGGGCAAGTGCGCACCATAGATTAAGCCTCCCCCAAGCTTGATCGATACTTTCTCCTTCACGAGGCCAGCAATTATAAATAAAGTTCCGATCACGATGGACTAGATGCATAGGATAAAACTTCTGATGAAATTCCAGCTTCAAGCGATTCCAGTCCCATGATCCAATATCATCCAATAGTCTGTACCACATCAATGCCTTTCCCTCCAAATATAAAGGGAAAACCTTCTTCTTAACTTTGTCTCCAGACAAACCTGCAAGCTTAAATAATCCACAAACCTCATCGACAAATATCAAATGGTAATCAGGATGAGTCGTACCATCATAAAGATTAGCTAGCAGTTTCTCTAACATACCCGCAGGAATCTCATAATAAGTATTTTTAGTAGGTTCAGTAGGTTGAGGAGCAGCCTTTTCAAATTCCGTTCGAGGCGAAGATGCCCCGAACAAACCACTCAAAGGGTGACCGTCCATAGTAACAAGCAATAGTAAATTTCAGCATGTACCGAAAATGTTTCCTTACTAGTTTTCACTTACCAAAGGCGCTTCACTCCCCAGCAACAGCGCCAGAAAAGAGTATTGATGACCCACAAGTATAGGGGATCAATCATAGTCCTTTCGATAAGTAAGAGTGTCAAACCCAAAGAGGAGCAGAAGGAAATGATCAACAGTTTTCAGCAAGGTATTCTTTGCAAGTGTTGTGAGTAACAATAGCAGATAGTTTTGTAGCAAGATGATTCATAACAAGTGACACGTAACAATAGTAATTAAGGTGCAGCAAGATAGTCCAATCCTTTTTATAGCAAAGGACAGGCCATAAAGTATTCTTATATGAAGCAAGTGCTCCCGAGGACACATGGAAATTATTGTCTAGTCATGTTTATCATGTTGAGTTGATTCACGTTCGTTACTTTGATAATTTGATATGTGGGTGGACTGATGCTAAGGTGTTGTTCTTACTTGAATAAACAACCCACTTATGATTACCCCCTCTCGCAAGCATCCGCAACTACGAAAGAAGAATTAAGAATAATCTAACCATAGCATGAAACGTGTGGATCCAAATCAGCCCCTTATGAAGCAACGCATAAACTGGGGTTTAAGCTTCTGTCACTCTCGCAACCCATCATCTACTTGTTACTCCACAATGACTTCCCTTAGGCCCATAACATGGTGAAGTGTCATGTAGTCGACGTTCACATGACACCACTAAGAGAAGCAACAACATACATATCATCAAAATATCGAACGAATACCAACTTCATATGGTTACTTATAACAAGACTTCTCCCATGTCCTCAGGAACAATAGTAACTACTCACACCTCATCAACATGTTCAAGATCAAAGGTATAATAATGATGATCAAGGATCTGAACATAATATCTTCCACCAAGTAAACCAACAAGCATCAACTACAAGATGTAATCAACACTACTAGCAACCAACGGGTACCAATCGGAGGTTTTGAGACAAAGATTGAATACAAGAGATGAACTAGGGTTTGAGATGAGATGGTGTTGGTGAATATGTTAATGAAGATTGGTCCTCCCATGAAGGAGGAAGCGTTGGTGATGATGATGGCTTCGATCTCCCCCTCCCGAAGAGAAGTTTCCCCGGCAGAATCAGCCTACGGGAGTGCAAAAGGGCCTCTGCCTAGGTTTCCGCTTCAAGACGGCGGCGCTTCGTCCCGAAAGATTGATTATAATTTTTTTTGTAGGGTAAAACACATCATATAGGAGAAGACAGGGGTCGGGAGACCTGCTGGGGCCCCACAAGCCATCAGGGCGCGCCCAGGGGGGTGGGCGCGCCCTGTTGGCTTGTGACGCGAATAGGGGTCACGGTATTTCTATGAAAATTTCCTACGTTTTCCTAATTTTCAGAATTTTAAGAGATAGGGAAGTATGATTTTAGATCAGATCTTTACATAATGTTTTGTTTTGACAGATTCTGTTTTGCATGCATAGTTTGCTCGTTTTAATGTTTCCATAGCTTATATTTAGTAATTATGGGAATGATATAATATAGTAGGCATTATGTGAGAAAAATTATGAATCTTGTCTTGACAGTACCTAAGTGAATGATCTATTTTTATTACACTAACCCATCTCATGAGTTCCGTTAAGTTTTGTGTGATTAAAGTTTTTCAAGTTTTGGATGAGATACCGATATGAGGAGAATAAGGAGCGGCAAGACCCTAAGCTTAGGGATGCCCAAGGCATCCCAAGGTAATATTCAATGAAGATTCAAACGTCTAAGCTTGGGGATCCCCCGAAAGGCATCCCCTCTTTCGTCTTCAATCCTAACTGTATGTCTTGCTTGGAGCTATATTTTTAATCGTCACATAATATGTGTTTTGCTTGGAGCGTCATTTTATTTTGTTGGTCTTTGATTTTTGTTATTTATAATCATGTTTTTCAATAAAAAGTACCAATAATTGCCTTTAGGATACTTGAATTGCATGTTTGCTGTGTGTTGTACAAAAACATAAACTTTTTATGTAGTGTTTGAATTTTCATATTTTACTGGAACATGGAAAGTTTCTGAAATTATTAAACAATGTTTGAGTACAAATTCTTTATTATGTCCTAAATTTTCAGAATTTATTGAGTTATAGAAGTACACTTTTGGAATTAATTGCTACAGACTGTCATGTTTAGACAGATTGTTGTCATAGTTTTTTTATCTGCTTGTCCAAGAGTTTTCATGGCTTATGTTGGTAGATTTAAATTGTGGAATGATAGTATACAATACATAATGTTTGAAAATTATTGTGCAACTTGTCTTGGCAGTACATGAAGTGTTGATTTATTCTTATGTGCACTAAACTATGTCACGAGTGTTGGAAATATGCCCTAGAGGCAATAATAAATTGGTTATTATTATATTTCCTTGTTCATGATAATCGTTTATTATCCATGCTATAATTGTATTGATTGGAAACTCAAATACATGTGTGGGTACATAGACAACACTGTGTCCCTAGTAAGCCTCTAGTTGACTAGCTCGTTGATCAAAGATGGTTAAGGTTTCCTAGCCATTGACATGAGATGTCATTTGATAACGGGATCACATCATTAGGAGAATGATGTGATGGACAAGACCCAAACTGTAAACGTAGCATTTGATCGTGTCAGTTTATTGCTATTGTTTTCTGCATGTCAAGTATCTGTTCCTTTGACCATGAGATCATGCAACTCACTAACACCGGAGGAATACCTTGTGTGTATCAAACGTCGCAACGTAACTGGGTGACTATAAAGGTGCTCTACAGGTATCTCCGAGGGTGTCTGTTGGGTTGGCATGGATCAAGACTGGGATTTGTTACTCCGTATGACGGAGAGGTATCTCAGGGCCCACTCGGTAATACAACATCACAATGAGCCTTGCAAGCAATGTGACTAAAGTGTTAGCCACGAGATCTTGTATTACGGAACGAGTAAAGAGACTTGCCGGTAACGAGATTGAACTAGGTATAGTGATACCGACGATCGAATCTCGGGCAAGTAACATACCGAAGAACAAAGGGAACAGCATACGGGATTAACTGAATCCTTGACATAGAGGTTCGACCGATAAAGATCTTCGTAGAATATGTAGGAGCCAATATGGGCATCCAGGTCCCGCTATTGGTTATTGGCCGTAGAGGTGTCTCGGTCATGTCTACATAGTTCTCGAACCCGCAGGGTCTACACACTTAACGTTTGGTGACGATTAGTATAATTGAGTTATTATGTTGGTGACCGAAAGTTGTTCGGAGTCCCGGATAAGATCCCGGACATGACGAGGATCTCCGGAATAGTCCGGAGGTAAAGATTGATATATGTGATAATAGTGTTTTGATCTCCGGAAGAGTTTCGGAGTTCACCGGAATGGGTTCCGGATGTTTACCGAAGTGTTCGGGTGCAGCAACACTTTATATGAGCCAAAGGGATAAAGCCCACAAGGTATTGGAAAGTGCAAAAGTGGTTTTGCTGCCGCGTAAGCGGTACTACCGCTTGGTGAAGCGGTACTACCGCCGGAGCGGTACTACCGCTTGTGTGAAGCGGTACTACCGCCCAAGCGGTACTACCGCTTGTGTGAAGCGGTACTACCGCTTGTGCGCGGCTGTGCACGGTTCGGCAGGGATCCGAGTTGGACTCTTTCCCTGCGGGCCAAACCGACCTTGTGCGGGCAAAACCGACCCGGAGGAGGCTTTTACTCCAAGTTTAGACCCCAAGGCTCAACATATAAATAGAGGGGCAGGGCTAGCACACGGGACACATCAAGATTTCCCCAAGCCGTGTGCGGCAACCCTAACCCTCTAGTTCCTCCGTCATAATCTCCGTAGCGCTTGGCGAAGCCCTGCAGAGATTGTTCCTCACCACCATCACCACGCCGTCGTGCTGCTGGAACTCAACCACTACTTCACCATCGCTCGCTGGATCGAGGAGGTGAAGGCGTCATCAAGCCGTACGTGTGTTGAACGCGGAGGTGCCGTCCGTTCGGCACTAGATCGGAAGGATCGTGATTGGATCGCGGGACGCTCGGCGATTTGGATCGCGAAGACGTTCGACTACATCAACCGCGTTTATTAACGCTTCCGCTTAGCGATCTACAAGGGTATGTAGATTCACTCTCCCTCTCGTAGATGCTCATCACCATGGATAGATCTTGCGTGTGCGTAGGAAAATTTTTGTTTCCCATGCAACGTTCCCCAACAACGAGTTCTTGTCAAGTTTTGTGTGGATGAAGCTTTTAAGATTTAGGGGAAACCATGATACATGATGAATTAACAAGACACAAGAGCTCAATCTTGGGGATGCCCAAGGTTCCCCAAGTCAATATTACAATAACTCTCAAGCATTTAAGCTTGGGGATGCCATGTTAGGCATCCCACCTCTCTCCGTCAACAACTATCGGTTAGCCTATGTACAGCGTAAGTTTTTATTTGTTCACATGATATGTGCTATTCTTGGAGTGTATTTTTGTTTTGTTTGTTATTTGGTTAAAATTCTCATATCTTAAAACCTTTATATTGAGAGAGTCTTCGCATAGCTACTTAATTATTTAACTACTCTTTGATCTTCACTTATATCTTTTGGAGTAGTTTGTCATTCACTCTTGTGCTTCACTTATACCCCAAGAGTAAATTGTTTAATGGATTGAATATTATAAATATGAAAATTTCCATGTGCTATATGCTTGGTAGTAGTTTCACGTTGGGTTTAGAAAGAAAAATCTATTGAAGTTTGACAATTACTACATTGGTCATACAAGCAATTCAAGAATGATTAGTAGAATGAAGAGAACTTTCACATACAGATATATTATCTTGGACATCTTTTATGATTGTGAGTACCCATTAATTATTTTCAACCTTGATCAAATTAGTTCAAGTTGGACAAGGAAGACAACGTAATGAGTTATGTTTGGGTATATTTGCATAAAAGTTATATTGTTATGGATCCTCCAACATGTGGTGCTTACTCATAACCTTTTGCTAGCCAAAACTTCATACTAAGTAGAAATACTACATGTGCATCCAAAATCCTTGAGCCAAGTTTCTTCCATGAGAGTCCACCATACCTACCTATATACGGTATTACCCCGCCTTTCCAAGTAAATTTGCATGTGCCATCTGTAAAACCTCTAAATAAATATTTGCTTTTGTGCCCGTACGGCTCATGGAGCGACGGGGCGGTCAGTATCTTCCATGCTAAGCAGGTTATTCTCATGATGGGTGTTTATTCACTTGTCATTGCACGAGAGAGGCTAGTAAAAAAGGATGCCCAGTCCTGCATGATACAAAAATAAATAAACAAGAACTCCTCCTAGAAAGTTGATTGTTTGGAGGGCATCCATGGATGCGGCTAGCCATGGAAAGTGTTTTAATGGTGGAGGAGGAGTAAAACTTTCATTTTTATTTGGGAACCACCGATAATGTGTTTAACATGGAAGATATTAAAAAATTTTGTCGTCACGTCGACAGGAAAGGCACACCACCCAAAATATATTCATCTGTGTTTTAAACTTTGAGCTCTGGCACCTCTGCAAATCCCTGCTTCCCTCTGCGAAGGGACATTCTATTTACTTTCATGCTATTTACTTTCATGTTATTTACTTTTCATGTTGAGTAAATTTCTTATTTCAAACTCAATCTCTACTTGGCAAGCATCATGTGGTGGGGAAAGATCCAGGTGCATATATCCAGTCAAATATATTTGATCATGAATTGTTATATTTGACAATTTCTATGATAAGTAAGTTGGGAGGCAAAACATTAAGCCCCTGTCTTCCTTCGTGTTCGATGAATGTTATTTGTTCTAAAAATATGCTTTGAGCACTACCAATCATAGAAGACTATATGATAATTGAGTATGTGGAGCTCTTACTTTGACTTTGTAGAAAACAATATGAATTGTAATTGTTTAGTGATTAACAACATAGGTTGTTAAGTTTCAAGAGAATGCTTTGTCTGAAACATAACATGTGAATTGACTGCTACTTTATCATGATAAGTTTTATGAGAAAGATTTGTTTCTTATGATGCTAGGAGAAGTGATTCAAATTATCAATGATCAAACTTATACACTATGCTAGCATTCACATTTCATAAAGTATTTCTTTTATCATTTACCTACTCGAGGACGAGTGTGAATTAAGCTTGGGGATGCCGACCCGTCTCGAACGTATCGATAATTTATGAAGTATTCATGCCATATATACAACAATTTTATATGATTTTGGTGCACTTTTATTTGAATGAAACTAACCTGGACTGACGTTGTTTTCAGCAGAACTATCATGGTGTTATTTTTGTGCAAAAATAAAAGTTCTCGGATTGGGCTAAAAATTTAGGATAATTATTTTTTGGACCAAAAGAGACCCCCGAAGCTTAGAGGAAGGATCAGACGAAGTCCAGGGGAGCGACGAACTCGCCTCATGCGCCTTAGGGGTAGGGAGTGTGCTTTGAGCTCGTGGGCCCCTCGGGCATCCCCTGGCGTGAAACCAACGCCAAAAAATCATATAAATACCAAAAAACCCAGAAATAAACCTAGAACTTCGACGTCGCCGCCGCAAGCCTCTGTTCCGAAGCGATCTCATCCGGAGCCCTATTTGGCGCCCTGTCGGAGGGGGAAATCATCACCGAAGGCCATCTTCATCATCCCGGCAGTCTCCATGGTGGCACGAGGGTATGTACTAGTAGCTATGTGTTTGATCTCTCTCTCTCTCTCTCTCTCTCTCTCTCTCTCTCTCGTGTTCTTGAGTTGGCACGATCTTGATGATTCACAAGATTGTTAATATAGTTGGATCATACGGTGTTCTTCCCTCTCTATCTTGATGTGATGAATTGAGTCTTTCCCTTTGAGGTTTCGTTATGTTGGATTGAATACTTTGGATTTGAGAACACTTATGTATGTCTTGCATGTGGATACCCATGGTGACAATGGGGTATGCTATTGAGTTACTTGATGTATGTTTTGGTAATGAACTTGCGGATTCCCGTGGTGACATTAGGGATGATCTAGGCACATAGGTTGATGCACGTTTTCGTACTACTTTCTCCGACCGAAACTTTGGGGTACTCTTTGCAGTTCTTTGTGCTTGATTGAATATGATGAATCTGAAATTGTTTGATGCATATCGAATAATCAACTCATGGATACTTGCAGTGACATTGGAGTATCTAGGTGACATTAGAGTTGATTTGTGCGCATCATATGGTGTTATTTTAGTACAAACTCTAGGGCTATTTGTGACACTTATAGTTATAGGGATGACTCAATAGATTGATAGGAATGGATAACTTTGAGGTGGTTTTACTACCTACAACAATTTCATCTTATGTTCTCCGCTAGACGGTAACTTTGGAGTGATTCTTTGTCGCACGTTGAGGGATGGTTATATGATTCAATTATGTTAGCAACGTTGAGAGATTGCACTAGTGAAAGTATGAACCCTAGGCCTTGTTTCTAAGCACTGCAATACCGTTTGTGCTCACTTTTATAAATTGTTACCTTGCTGTTTTTGTTACTTCAGATTACAAAAACTTATATCTACTATCCATACTACACTTGTATCACCATCTCTTCGCCGAACCAGTGCACCTATACAACTTGTCATTGTATTGGGTGTGTTGGGGACACAAGAGATTGTTTGTATTTGACTGCAGGGTTGTTTGAGAGAGACCATCTTCATCCTACACCTCCCACGGATTGATAAATCTTAAGTAATCTACTTGAAGAAAATTTGTTATTGTCCTACAAAACTCTGCGCTTGGAGGCCCAACACGAGTCTACAGTAATAAAGTTGCGTAGTAAACATCACCGGACATGTATTGTATTGTTGCTCACTAGACGAATATGCATTGTCGACGTTGTTTTACTTTGTATCCTACTCGTGCTTGTGTGATGTACAAGAAGTTGGAGAAGAAGTCCTTCACCGTCATGCATTGTTGGTTGAAGTTGAATGGGCAACCGAAGTGAAACATTTTCATTGCGAAGACCGCTGTCTAAGCCAACAAGGAAGAAATCGCTGACCCTACCGACCCGACCCAACAATCGTCGAGTAAGGTTACAAGAAATCTACGCGGGGGGGGGGGGGGGGGGAGAGAAGTGGGAGGAGGATAGGGCAAAGCAAGAAGGTGTGACGGCCAAGCTGACGAAGAGGTTCAAGGACATCTTGACGAAGAAGGAGGAGGCATGCGTGAGGCGCTCGGAGATTGAGGAGAAGAAGGTGAAGAGGTTCAAACTATAGAATGGACGCGACGGACAAGCTCAATCTCAAAGAGAGGAGGACCATGATCGACGGGAGAAAGACCGCGCTCGAGGAAAAGAGGGTGAAGATCACCGCTAATGCGAAGGATGCCAAGATGTTGACCTTGAATATCGACTCTCTGGATGCCGACGCAAGAATGATCGTGCAATCTGTCCGCTTCCAGATGTTTCAGCGACAGAAAGATGCATTGACAGCGGCTGACTATGAGACGCGGCGAAAGCGAGGCGGACATGGAGGCTACCTACGTGGCAGCGAGGGCACCTCCTTGATCGGCGAGCAGCTGGCTGGGATTGCCGGTCCAGCTGGCAGAAATGCACGGGTTGTTGGACTGATGTTCTTTTGGATTTAGGCATGTAAAAACTAAGCATATTTGCCTCTTTTTGTTGTGATCAGGCATGCGATCCAGCACGATGTGTGGATTAGATCAAAGTACATTTAAATTTGAATTGACTGACAGACATATTTAGGACAGTATAACCGCACCTAAAGCGAGCCCTCTCAGCGCTTCGCGTTTCTGGCCGTCCGTTTATGCGATCTGGAAGACCCTCTGGTTAACTGGGCCGATTAGGCGATTTGGGAGTTTCCAGCCCACTTAACGAACCGAGCAGGTACGGTCCAGAGCGACAGATCGGTCTGCGCCCGAGACAGAGGACCGGATCGGAGACAGAGGGGGGATCGAGGCGCTCGCGATGCGGCCGGCGTGGGTGCTGCAAGGGGATCCAATCGACGCGCGCGCGATCAATCTTCCTTTGGGATCAGGCCGACGCGCGCGAGGGGATCCCGTGGCGCACGATGCGGGTGACGCCTTATCTGATGGAAACTGCTCCGCTGACACTTAAAATGCAATCACACTTCCGTTTTGGAGCGCGTATTCATGGCCGCTGCCGATCCTTTCCGATGCCGAGGAGTACATGTACGTGTATATATTCCTCCTTTCCTGCCACTCTTCGCCCACCCTTTCCACTCCAGCGGCACATCTTTCAGCAAGCCAAGGCAGGACACGGCGACTGATCCCCCTCGAGTGCACGGCCTTCTCAGTCGCCGGGTATGCGGGTCAGGCAGGCCGTGACACTTGGATTTCATGGGAGAAGAGAAGCAGCCCTATGGCTGTTCGGTGAAGCAGACGACGGAATCTCATCTGCCGGGTTGAAAGAGACGATGAATCATCAGTTCTTGGAAGCGTTAACGACAAGTGATGTGCGCTGCCGTTCGCCTGTATCGTTTAATGGAGATATACATTGTTATTTTCCTAACCTGCAGCTGCTTGACTTCTGCCCGTCCTTCTCTTATTGTAGCAGCTATGGTTCACGGTTGTATTGCCCACTATCTTTATTTTTCTATTTCCCCTGCGATTCCCTCTTCCACTCAGCAATTCTTTTCTGCTAATGTCTTTCCAAACTCAGTTTGTACAGGGGTTTGTCAATCCTGGATCTGGTCAACTATTTGATTCAGACAGATCATGGAAGTTGGTTCTCATATTTTGCTTGGTGAATTCTTCAATGCACAGTTTGCCATGGCTGCTGATCAGGTAATTAGTTCACTCGCAGGACTGCCACACCTCATCTCTTCATGCAAATATAATCCAACGTAGTCTATTTCCGTCATGTGCTTCATCCAAATGCTAACTGAATTTCAACATAAACCAGCTGCTTGTTTTGTTGTCTAAAGTTATTTCAGACTTAGAGAACATTTTGCTGTTTAGAGGTAGCTTTTCTGTAAAAAGTTGTCGTGCTGCTATAATACTAACATGTCACAAATTGTCAAGAGAAATTTAGATAGATCTGATTGAGTTAACAAGTTTATCATGATGTAATATATGCATTGTGATACATTATACTATACTGGTTCGATGCTTGATTTGTTAATGTCATTTCATATTCTGAGGAAGACTCATTCTTTGAGGTAGAACCTGAAACATGTTGAACCTAGGGACTTGGAAGTTTGCTTTGCCCATTGGTTGAGATTTAACGTATGAATACTAACTTATTTTACAACAGCACATGACCACTTCTCAATAGAAGGCAAACTACCTACATACAGCAATTATAATCTCACTGGTATGGCTGTCTCTTTTATTTAATTTAAATAATTGGCATTACTAGCATATTTACCAATTTGTAAAATAGAATAATCATTTCTCTAATTATCATCTTTTTTATTAACTGTTAGTATATATGTAATGCTCACTCTACTTTTGCAGGCCCCTTGAGTCATTTCAGTCCCACAATGTTCAAAAAATATGTGTAAACAGATTGATGGCTTAAGTAGACATGAAGTTCAAGGAAGCTATCCTTATATATTTAGAATTCCATCTATGCATACATCAGAATAACTATGTACTGGACCATCTACGATATTCATAAGCCGTGTCCTAAGACAACAAGCTATACCATGATTATCTAAGCTTGCATTGTGTTGCCAGTCTTATTTTCAAATGGATGTTCCTACGAATTTGCCCCTTGTTATACAAGCTGCACACAGAAAGTATTTATTTATTATTTGATATGTTCACTTCTTAAAAGTATGTGAAATTCACTTCTTAAAAGTACTTATCTACTGCTAAAAGACAACTACTGCTACAATAGCACAATAATTTTCCGCTCTTCCATGTGGATGATGGCTATCAATGTAACTAAATCTTTACTACTATTTGTGCATGATTATACCATGTCTGTTCTTCTAATAGCTTAATGCCATTCCCTTGATACACCACTGCCACCATGGCCAATCCACCAAAAGGAGGCGGAATAGGAAAATAACATCACAAATTAAATATATGTAGATAGGCTAATGGAGTAATAGATTTATAGTAAAATACACTAATGTCGAATCAGAGAGGAAGAGGATATATTATTATTGTTTTTTTGTGAGAGCACGACAAGGAGTTTAGAACTCTCCTTTACTCCACCATAATAACCTATTTTCCAAATTATATTAATCACTTCAATAAAGGAAAGTGGAGCAGAATTTTGCCTTTGTCCAAGGGATGCGATCAATGCAGACCGCGATGGACAACGTCCATTATTTGATGACTATAAAATTAGCAATGATGTATTAACAAGAAAATCACTTTAATAAACAAAATAGATGGATTAACAACAAATGTATATTCCACTTAAAGTTAATTTAACTTAAAAATAAATTTATCCATATACTAAGTTCAATCTCTAATATTTGCCATCAAAATAGACGGGCGCGGCAACGCGCGCCATCAATGATCTAGTACAGGCTAGATGATGCCCTACTGCATCCGTGTTCGTGGACTGGTCACCCCTGTCCACGGACAGATGAAGGAGGAAATTTACGGGTTGCCGTTGGAAATACCCTAACTAACGGACCATCGATGTAAAACAACTCGGCATGTTGTTTCCCTGGGCAGAATCCGGCACGGGTTAGTTGTCACTTCTCAGCCCACGCATACTCTGCTGGAAAAGGCAACCATGCAGACAGACAAGGCACTACCGATTTACATTAACTGTCAAAATCAGCAAGTCAATGGTCCATTTCTTTTCTTTACAGTTTCCGCAACCTATTGGCCGATGATAGCTGGAACCTGTCGAAAAGATACAAGAACGGGGCATTTAGTCGTGTCAAAATTTCTGGACAAGGAAATATTCCAAACATGTCCAAATTGATTTGCAGAGGCATCTCACGTATTGACAATTTTGTTGCCGCTGCCTGTACTAATCTCACCCTGCTTTGCTTTCATTTGCTTTTGTCTAGCCCGATGGACTGCACGAGGGTAGTAGATAATCAGAGGAAGAAGAAAAAAAATAATCACTAAATGCATGTTGGATCATTCTGTGAAACTGTCAACGATACTAAGGAAAACTGGAGAGGCATTATTGGCAATCTGTACTTCTGTAACATCTGTTAGCTTATATAAAGATGATAAACATATAAACATATTATGTGATTACCTCAGTGCTAAGTCAGCTTCTTGCCCAACTTTACGCAGACTTACATTCATATACAGTCCCTGTAGAAGAGAATATGTAATTTTATACCCGAAACAGAAAGTGTAACATAGGGGAAGGAAAGAACTGAAGCTTGGTCTCAATTGATTTGAGACATGTTTTTTTTTAGTATCAGCACCATGGCTACCCATTCAAGTAATCGCAAGACCATCATGGATGACGACAGGCCTACAGCAGCTATGGTTCTAGTCAAGTGATTTCGAAACGTGTAGTACTTTTATCCTTTCACTCTTTGTCAGGGAAAGTGACTAAAGCTCCAAATTGCAATTTCACTGGACTTTCCTGATTTCATTCATAGTTCTAAAACCAAATATTTTCATCCATCTTGTTGATGGTGGGACAGGCATAACCTGGGCTTTCAACTGATACAAACTCATACTAAGACCAACGTGGACATAATCACCTAATATGGTGTCTTGCATAGTCTGCCCGTGAGACCTACAGCATTTTATAGTCTGCACCTCTATCGCAAATTGAAAGCAACCTGATCATGCACAAGACACTGAAGTAATTGGATAGTGCTTCCTTACATTGGTTGTATGGATAGTGGCCCCAGTGGTCATGCTGATTTTTTGATCTGCCACAAGCTGAATGTCCATCTTTTGTATGACAATTGCAAGTGCCACAATTGCTTCTAAAAGAGCAAACTGATCTCCAACACATTTTCGAGGACCTCCACTGAAAGGGATAAACCTGGCAAAAAAAAGGTGATAATGGGAGCACAAAATAATGTAACCATTTTGCAACACTAAAATAACAGGATAAAGAATATTTCTCAAGGTTACTTTCTGACCTGAAATCAGTGTTTGACTCATTTGGAATGGGACCCTCCAAATCAAATCTGTCTGGAATGAATTCATCTGCTCTGTCCCATACCTTCAATAGGAACAAAAGAATACTTATTGCAATGATAAAATGTATTCATGCCCGGACACTGCCCGAGGATGATGATATGCAGTAGACAGACTACTTCCAAGTTTTCAACCTCTGAAACTTAGCGTGATAAGAATTTCTCTTAGTTCATGGTATCATTCTATTGTGTAAATTGGTAGTTTGGTATCATAAATCCATAATATCATCAGTGTAGGCAGCATCAAGGCCATACACATACATAAGTTACTTAACTGGTACTCCCTCTGTAAAGAAATATAAGTAGTGATCTAAACGCTCTTATATTTCTTTACGGATGGTAATTAACTGCTAGGTCATGGTTTGCGAATCTTTTGAGTAAACATACACATTTATGGTAATCAACTCTATTGTTCATCAATAGACTAGACATAGATATGATATATTTCACTGCGCAAAATAGTTAATAAATAGCTTAAAAAATATCAATCAAGATCACAAGATCAAATATTCAGATGAAAAAGGATACCTCAGGTGATCTGTGTATATTGTACACAGAAATCATAATATCTTGACCAGTCTTAACCTTGTAGTTTCCAGGAAGCACATCATCAACTAGTGCACGCCGTATCAGCACCTGTTAATACAGTGTCCTTGAGTAACCAACACTAACTCTGAAGTTGCTTGTCTGAAGCACAAGGAATTACAGGAGGATGTGGGTATAGCCGCATGGACTCATTGATACAGCGCATCAGGTACTTCAGCTCTTTGACATCTTCATATCTGGGGAGTCTACCTTGCAGAACACGATCTACCTCATCTTGGGCTCTCCTTAGTGCTACTGGATCCTTCAGCAGTGTAACACTGAGCAGTCAATAGATATTAAATAGATAATTTAAGTAATGTGTTGCTTATCATTTGAGACTTTACTTGATATATCATTTGGCCAAGATAGAAAGGAGTACCTTACTGAGAAGATAAATAGTCCATGTGAGTACAGAGCCTGTTGTTTCATGACCAGCAACTAACATTGATAATAGATCATCACGTAACTGCAAACTGCTGACCTGGGTTATATAAAGAAAGCATGTTAGTTAAAGCAGTAAGGAATTGAGCAAAGTGCTTGTAACATAAATAGTGAAACAGACAAAACAAATAGCAAACATTGCATGCAAAAACGGCACAACTGGGTTATCACCAAAAGAATTTACTGTGTTCGAAATAGGTTGATTTCAGTCGCTGTGCCAAACAGGTCCTCCGTACTGTTAATGGTCCAAATACTCTGTTATGCCAAGACCACGGTATTTTATACCTACAGGCTAAATTACTGTTTTTTTTACCACGAAACAGTAGGTGAGCCCTTACAGTAAAATTATTATTCGAAGGCAACAAATAATATGGTCTATGCTAAATATTATCATTTGTATGCGTAAAAGTGCTAAAGACTACAGCAAATTTTACGTCGCTGCGCCAAACAGGTCCTCTGTACTGTCAATACTCCAAAATACTCTGTAATGTCAAGACCACGGTATTTTGTACCTACAGGCTAAATTGCTCCTTTTATCAGGAAACAGTAGGGGAGTCCTTGCAGTAAAATTAGTATTCAAAGGCAAACAATAATATGGTCTATGCTACATATAATCATTTGCATGTGTAAATTTTTGACGCTGCAATAGTAATAGGATATCAATAATTGCTCCAGAATCAAACATGCTTTCTCTATCCAAACATTCAGTTGAACTGACACTAGTAACATTGATCAGCTGAGCACTCAAATACATGATGGTTCAATGCCCGATTAATGATTATCAAATACTGCAAAACTAAATGGATAATAAAATGAGCCATCATAAGTGAAAGGTGAAAAACCCTGAGATAATAACAACAATAAGACTAATTTCCAAGATTATATGAAACGGGGAAAGGTAGCTTCCTAGACAGTAAAAACATCAATAGGAACAACAGGAAATTGACATCAAACACTGTTGTAGCTCGGGATAAACTAAACTACCTCTTCACGGCTAGCAAGTAAAAACCGCAGGATGCTAGGATCTGCCTCGTTTACATATTCTTCACCCTCAATCTGTTCATTTTCAGCATCTACGATTGCCTTGCATTTTGTAATTAGCTCTTCAACAGTATTCCTTATTGTGTTAACTGCCTTTTCTGCTTTGATCTGTCTAGGAACAATCTTGCACAGCAAATCGATCTGTAAAAAAATAAACAAGGATCAGATCAGACATCAGTAGTGCAATTTTTCGCTTCTGCAGGTTAGCAAGACCGAAGTCAACCAGAGGTCCAAAACTTAGAAATGTAACATGATGAAAGCACCTACCTGCCAGTATGGTAAAAGATCTGTAGAACGAGCCTCTGCTTCTTTTAGTGCGGTGTAAACAGCATCAATAACAGGACTATCTGATGTGAGGGAATCAAAGTTGTAGTTGAACAAGGACAAACCAATCACATCTAGTGTCATTTGAGAAAACCTCGCTTCCATATTAACAGGTTCACCGCTCAAAGCATATGTCTCGAGCTTTTCCACCAATCTCTCAGCACATTTACAAAATACTTTATCAACCATCACTGAGAGAAATCTTTTGTGTAGAGATGGTACAACTGCTCTACGTCTCACCTAAGATAGCAGATTAATAGTAAGTTAAAGAGAGGATTAATAGACCAACAAGAGAGGGAGGGCATGAAAACTCAAAATCAAATTCATCTGAATAAGAGGCGGGAAGCTTTCAAATTGCACAAGCATCACTCTTTACTAGAAAATACAGTAAGAACTAGTGAGTGTCCCCATGAGTTCCAATTTCAGAGGAAGTCTAATAGAGTAAGAGGGTATATTCCACAAATACAAGGAAGCAAAACTGAGGGTTGTGGTCTGGTTATCAAAAGTTCTAGTCTAGTTCTACACACACGAAGTAAACTTTAATCCAAGTATATATTGTCATCTTTGAGTATTTTGACCATCATTTCCAGTCCAGCACCTATAGTCTGTGAAGTCATATTGGAAGGGCTACACCGAGACCATGTACCAGATAGTATATCAGCAAGTAAGGTGTGTAACTGTTGTCTTAAGTCAAACTTGTGTAAGGTTGGCCAAGTTTATAGGAAAAAACTGTTACATCTAAAAGACTAAAACCAAAATCAGTGGATCCATGATGAATATATATGTTTTCCATGGTCTATTTCTTTGGTATTATAGATGCTGATACTTTCGGTTCCGTGGTGTATTTTCGTTGATACTTTTTGCTATAAACTTTCAAACTTACAAGTAGAAGTTTATCTTAGGACAAAAGTTATGTGCCTCAAATTGTGTTCGAGTATTTGAGAAGCTATAGCATTTTAGAGATAGAGAGAGGACAGACCGTCCAGAGCGCTCCCTCGGCGATGGCGAACCCAGAGCCAAAGAGGAACTCGGAGACCTCGGCGACGAGCCCCTTCTCGTAGCGCGTGCCGTACCCGCGGAGGACGTGCTTGGCCACGGCGGGGTCGCTGACGATGACGAAGTCACGCGGCCCCGCGGCGAGGCGGTAGACGGGCCCTTCCTCGCGGAACCACTTGAAGAGCGGGAGGAAGAGCGCGCCTCCGAGGAGGTCCTGCACGTCGTCGAGCTTAGCGGAGGCGACGGGGATCCCCGAGTCGTCGTTCCCCCGGCCGAGCACCGAGCGGGACAGCGACGTGAGCCAGTCGGGGCTGACCCACGACGTGGTGGGCTTGTCACCTCCTCCTCCGCTTGTGCTCCTCGGCGGGGGCAGGCGGAGGCTGGCGCGGCGAGGAGGCGGTCGTGGGGCCCACGGCGGAGTAGGAGACGCGAACGCGGAGGCGAATGCCGCGGCGGGCATCGCGCCGACCGCCGCGGAGTAATGTCAATTTGGGTTGGGTTTGGGTGAGAGCAGTCGTGGGGGTGTGTGACAGAGAGAGGAGAGAAGAGGAAGAGGATGAGGTTCTCTTTTTTTCCTTTTTTTGAGGAAGGGCGTGAGACTGTGAGAGCATCTCCATCTCCGAGACTCCAACGGCCCGTCAAATTCCACGCAGCCATGCTCCACATCTTTCAAATATAGAGCCTCTCAAAAATACATTCTATTCATATTTCTTACTAGCTAGCTAGCTTTCTGTAAAGTTGAGAAATGTTATGTTGGTTTTTCTTTCGAATAATATTATGTTTGTTGGGTGGTGCATTTTTATGAGCGATTTTCACGTCCCATAAGTGATGCTACAGTGATGTAAAAAGGGCATTTTAAGCCACCTTGGACAAAAACGTTGCTTCAACGGGTAATGCATATGCATATGGTGATGAAAAAAAATTGGGTGGCCCGCAAAATGAAACCTCCTATACCGCGCATGAGCGAGCCGGAACTCCCCTCCTGTTTCTTCATTTCGTTTTATTTTACTTTAGTTTTTTTTGGTTTACTTTTTCTTCTTTGAAATAATTCAGGATTTCAAAAGAGTTTCAAATTTCAAAAAATGTAAATTTGGGGAAAAATTTCCTGAAATCATAAAATGCTCTTGGATTAAAGAAATCATGATTTTGACTAATTTTCGCATATTGAAAAAATGTTCGTGAATTTGATAAAAAATCGAATTCAAAAAAACATGTTTCTTCCTGAATGTTCATAAATGAACATGAATTTCTAAAAATGTTAATCAATACAGAAAAAATACCGATTCCAAAATTGTTCTTCGATTCAAAAAAAGTTCGCCGACCAAAAAAATGTTCATCAATTCAAAAGATGTCCGCCGATTCAAAAACATGTTCAGAATTTCAAAACAGATGTTCTCGCAAGAGAAAAAAAGGTTAGTGATTTCAAAAAAATCGTCGATTTGAAAAATGGTCACGGTTTCATAAAAAAATGTCCGCAAATTCAAAAAATGTCCATGAATTTGAAAAATGTTCAAGACTTCAATCATATGTTCATGAATTTTTAAAAATGCTCACCAATTTGAAAAGTTGTTTGCAACACAAAAAAGAAAAAAAGAAAAAACTAAATTAGAAAAGGAAAGGAAAACCCGGAAGAAAAACATTGAAAAAAGAAACCAATTCAGGGAAGAACCTTCCGAAAACCCATATGGGGAAGAACCCCAAATGGGCCAACCCAGACGAGGACCACGGCCGGGATATGTGCTACGTACGTAGCGACCTATGCGCGAAATAGGATTCCCCCCCCCCTAAAAAATCCCTCCCCCCCTCTGCATATTTGTGGCGGCGCTACCTACTGCCGCAAAACGAAAATGGAGTCGTGTGAAAAGCCAATTGTCCCACAAAAGTTTCCCCGTCGCCTGACCCGTCGCCACCCAACGTCAATCCTGTCCAGATCTCACCACCACAGTGAGTTTGCCACCCACTCCCGGCCCAACCCCTACCTCGTCGCCCATTCTCGTAGTTGTCGATGAGTCCATCCTTCGCTAGTCGATTTGCATCGATTCTGACAGCTTCTCGCCCCTTCCGCCACTCGATATCGCTTCCGCAGCACTCGAGCTCGCCGTTGAGGACAAATAGTTGTCGCCCCTTCCCTCAAGTGGTTTTCGTGGCCACCACCGAGTCGCTGCTCGTCCAAGCTCTCGGTTGTCGGTCGGCGAACCGATGATGTCTCTACCCAAGATTCGTGGCTTCTCGATGGTAGAGGAGCACCACGATTGCATTCCTAGCCGGCTCGGCAACCGCCTCGGCCCTGGCGTGCTACGGCGGTCGGATTTGATGTTCGCGCCCACTAGGTGTTTGAAAAAATCCACCAAGGTAAAAAAAGATATTTTTTATTGCAATTGTGGGGTAAAACTGAAGAAGGGCAAAAAATTGGGCACCGCTTTACATCATTTGCTAAAGCAACAGCCACCGTGTTGCACAATTTTTTCTCTCTACTATCCTATAATGGTTTTTACATCACCAATTTTTTCATCATCTACGAAGATTCTCTAAGGGGTGATTCCCCTATATCTCGCCAATGTAGTTTCAATTAGTTTGTCGTTTTCTCTGAGCTTGAAAAACATAAGTTGTGAAATCATCGACAGTGTTGGTTAAAATTGTTGCTTGTGGTGGCTAGTGAGTTTCTCCACCGAAGGCGGGATGGGATCATGGGAGTCGTTGGTTTTCACGCCAAAGAGTGGTTGATATTTGAGATGTTTTACAGTAACTTAGACAATAATAAACTTAACAGATTGGTGCGATGAAGGTTTAGTTGTTGTTGTAATGTAGTGCTTAAGTTATGTATGGTTGCCTTGAGAATTTTGTATGTATGTTTTTCGATATCTGGTTAATCGTGATTGGTTGTAGGTAAAAGTTGGGTGGTCCTTGAAACTGGGAAAAGGTGGGTAATTGTTTTGATAAAGATGAATTTGGATCACCTGGCATAAATACAGAAATGTCGGTGGACTCGATTCACCTCAAGTCCCACCACATACAAGAATATAAACATGTCTTTTTACACCTTGTGGTAAAAAAATCATGGAAACTATAAAAATCCTCTATTGTTTTGACAAACAAGTAACAAACTAACTACCATCTAAACAAAGTGAAAATGCACACTACTGCTCCTATCTCATTTCCCTCTTTGGCTCGCCGATTTGTATCAAGCCCTCTCTTGCCCCCAAATTAAAATGATTCGCCTAACCTTATTTTCCATTACTTTCACACACACCGCTACAAAAAAATAGTCATCAGTGGGCAGAAATGTTCTTCAGTTACATGCATTGGGTCCATCAATAGCTTGTCACTAGTGGTAATTGTAGGGTTATTTATGTGTCCAGAGAGGGGTTGAATGGACAATTCTAAAGTTATAGTCATGCTTTAGATGTCAATCTTTGGACTTTAAGCTACGGTTGCCTAAACACCCTAAAGCATGCAAGATCTAAGAAAAGTATGTGGTAGCAAAACTTGCAATAAATAGAGGAGCAAGGAAGGGATAAAAAACACATATATGTATCTAGAGACTCGAATTTTTTGGACGATTCTACGTCCTCGTTGGTGGAGGTTAGAACACAAAGTCGTAGGATCACTAATGTTGGGGGGGGGGGGTAAATAATAATTACCGCGAGATCCCATTATCCCAGCTAAGCACAGTCAAAGCTAATTATCAAGGCAAGAATGAGTGAATACAAGGCAAGTTCTTGTCATGGTCAATAAGTCATCAAGGAGAAAAAATGTAAGAAGATGAGGTGAAAGGCTTTAGAGAAGCTTCAAGGCCCAAGCATAGAATCCCACCAAAGGCGGAGGGATGAGAAGGATTGGTCCATGAAACAGCTAATTGAAAGGATCGAGAGGTCGACTAGAGGGGAGCGAATAGGAGACTACAAATTTTAATCTTAACTTCAAATTAGGTCGATGCAGATACATTAGGTTCTCTAGATATGCAAGTGGGTAAACACAACCTATAGGGCAAGCAAATTCAAAGAAAGGTATGCCAGGTAACAATACAATTAGCAAAGCCAACAAGCATACAGAGAAAAGTAAAGGAGCGGGAGAAGGTTAACCACAAGTGAGTTGGGGACATGGATTTTATCCCGAAGTTCACACTCTTTGTAGATGTTAATCTCTGTTGGAGCGGTTCCAAAATCAAAACTCTGTAATGCCACCAAGTGTCTCATTCTATTCTCCCTTTGGGTCAACCCCTCGGGGAAACCCCTTACCTTCCTTGTATCAAGCAGAGGCATAGAGGCTAACCATGAAAAAATCACCGTCGTCGACCAAATGTGGCCACCTAAAAGTGCAACTAATCCCCGGGTGGTTTTGGTAATTAATAACAACGTATACATCATTGGACTAATGCATACTCAAAGATTATTTTAGGAAAGTTCAATGTAGGTGTGGCTAGGACATGTGGATGTGGACCCCTCAAAATGCTAAGGACAAGGATTGGCAAAAGCTCAAAGACTCTATTTTTGGTTTAGTGATCCAAGATCACACTGAGTCCATAGGAAAGCCAATACTATTAAAAGGGGGTGAGGTTTTGGTAATGACTCAATTGCTCAAGTGCTTGACGATATTACTCCAAAAATCCCCAGCCACATTCTCACATCCAAACTTGTCCAAAACCTCAAGTCAATCTCGGTCCCACCGAAACCAACTCATTCGGACCCACCGAGATACTCAAGACAGAAGCCACTGCCTGACCCTAGAAACTCGGTGTAATCGAGATGGCATTCGGTCCCACCGAAGTGCATGTGCCAAGTTTCTATAACCCATTTGTTTCACATCGGAATCGGAACCTTCGAGTGAAACCGATCGGAATTACCGAAACGGGGAACTCCTTAGGTTATCACATATCGGTGCCTCCGAGTGGATTCATCCGGTCTCACTGAAACGTCTAACGTTCGAATCTTTTGCACTACTCGGTGCCTCTGAGATTTCATATCGGTTCCACTGAGTTGGGCATAAAGTGTGTAATGGCTAGATCTTTGGTGATGGCTATATATACCCCTCCACCACCACCTACTCTTGGTGAGAGCAATCAGGACGAAGCATACACCTCCCATATCCATTTTCTGAGAGAGAACCACCTACACTTGTGTTGAGATCAAGGCATTCCACTCCAACCATATGATCCTTGATTTCTAGCCTCCCCAAGTTGCTTTCCACCCAATCTCTCTCTTCTACCAAGCGAAAATTCTATGAGAGAGTGATTGAGTGTTGAGGAGACTATCTACTGAAGCACAAGAGCAAGGAGTTCATCATCAACACAACATGTATTACCTTTTGGAGAGTGGTGTCTCCTAAATTGGTTAGGTGTCGCTTGGGAGCTTTCGAAACGTGTGGAGTTGAACCAAAAAGTTTGTAAGGGCAAGAAGATCGCCTACTTCGTGAAGATCTACGAGTGAGGCTAGTCATGCTTGGACATAAACCATGGTGGAATATACATGGTTGCTTCTTTGTGGACCCTTCGTGTGTGGAGCCCTCCGTGGACTCGCGTAGCCGGTACCCTCCGTGGGTTGAAGTCTCCATCAACACGAACGTATGATAGAACCACCTATCGAAACCATGCCAAAAATCACTTTGTCTTCATTGCGTTTTATTTCTCCGATCCCTCCTTTATTTTCACAATGTCTCTACTTTCTGTTGCCCACTATTTATACTTGCATGTACAAGTTGTTACTTGACTCGTGTGAATCGCTAAAACTTGCCAACAACTAAAATTGGGAAAAGGCTAAGTTTTTAGCTGGTCAAGTAGTCTAATCACCTCCTCTAAACCTACTTGCGATCCTACACCACCGACATGCCTCATGGATGTGCAACGTCTCTCGGACTGCATGGCTTCCTTGGGGAGATTCATCTCAAAGATCGGGGAATGAGGTCACCCCTTGTTCAAGCTCCTGAAGAAGTCGGCCCCTTTGAAGTGGACTTCGAAGGCCTAGCGGGTGCTAACAAGGCCTCAAACAATACCTCACTTCTCTACCGATCCCGGTGGCACCAAGACCTAAGGAACTGTTGTTGCTTTACATCCGACCACCCCCAAGTTGTGAGCATCGTCTTAGTGGTGGAACGGGAAGAGACGTTGGGGCAAGCTCAGGTATGAGCCCCCAACGTCGCTTGCGTCAACTCAAGTTTTTCAGCTCCCCCCCAGAAGATGACCAACGTCGAGCGTGCAACCGAGCCCAAGGTCCTACCTAAAACTGAGATGATGTCGGAGCCCGAGCTCCCATCCATGGACAACGATAGGGGAAGACACCATCCAACCGCAGACACCGAATCTTCGCCCCATTTCAAACGATTCTTCTTTCAAAAACCAGATGAAATTCGCACAAAACCGAAAGATATTTTGTTATATTTCTATATATTTACAACTACTAATCTCCCTGGAAAAGGAGTTGTACCCGATTGTTAGTGGGTGTTTCGATTTTGCGACCTGGTTGGGCCCATCCATCCATAACAAGTGACGCACGTATAACTTCTCCTAGGCCACGTGTCCTTAGTGTTGTGATGTAGGTTCTTGGAGGACATGGGAAATTAGGCTTTGTGGTCGACGTGTCGGCGAACGGAGAGCGGCGAGGGTTTCTGTGTCATTTTCTATTATCATTGTCGGGGTGACCGAGAGGGATGAGGTTTTGTCGACAAGGGGAGGGGCTCGCCAGGCGGGTGGACTTATGCTAGTCTGCATATCCTTTCTTTCGTTTTGCTTTTTGAGGGGAGCCATATGTTGCGTATCTGCATCATCTTCCTCCGCTTTGTGCCTAAAAAGCAAACCCCACAACAAAAGGTGGCCCAACAAGGCGGTCTAGTGCAAGTTTATATGGGCCGCTTGCACTATTTCTACTCCCTTCGTTCACAAATATAAGATGTTTTGGATATTTCAATATGAATTACAAACTAAAATGAGTGAACAAACACATTAAAAAGTGGCTATATACATCTGATTCATAAGAAGTTAGGGCATCTCCAACGCCGACCCACAAATTTGCCCCAGTATCCGTCCACGGACAGGGGGGACCAGTCCACAGACATGGATGTCGGAGTCGGCCATTCAACGCTACCCGCGTACATTTCAAGCTGAGTTTCGACTTAAGAGGACAAAATTCATGCAAACCAGCTGATATTCATCAAAGTTTGGAAAGAAAATAACACAAATCTCCATACATAGCATGCAAGTACAACAATGTCCCAAATTCGATGTCCAACAAGTTTTTCAACGAATCATGCCGAACCACACATATTGTCCCTTAAGCTTCATCCAACAGTGTGTGTACGTAAATGACGGTCTCTGTCATGTGGTACATCATGGCAGCGCGTACGGGCTATACAGTGTGAATAGCAACATTGTGTGAATGGATGATCCAATCAACAAGTTGAGTAGGAAGAAGCAAAACTTATGATATCCTCCTTGGTCCTGTGCAATGGCCACCTTACCTCCAGATGAGAAACTACGTGACAAAACTTGCTGACGATGGTCTAGATGGCGTACCATAGATACGATAACGACCTCACATTGCCATCATGGATGATGTGCATGTCGTAGGATGCAATGTGCTTTCGTTCGTGAAACGATTCATGCACTTGTGAAAGCACATTTGCTCCCTTGGTGGTTTTGGTAATTAATAACAACATATATCTCATTAAACTAATGTTTCCACTAAGTATATTTCAGGAAAAGTTCAATGATGGGATGGCAAAAGGATTGTGGAGAGACCCCTAGATGCAAGGAATTGGATTGGCAAAGCTTCAAGCAAGGAGACTCTACATTTTACTTTGTGAGAAATCAGTTTGAGTCTATAGGAAAGCCAATACTATTAAAAGGGGGTAAGGTATTGATGGTGAGCAAAATGCTCCACGTGCACAAGTGATAGTCACCAAAAACACCCACAAGCTCTTCCACAAAAGTCTGTCAAAAGCCTACCATGCAAAATCGGTGCCACCAACTTTCCCCACTCGGCCCTACCGATTTTCTCTTCAGACAGATCCCAGCCAAACCCTAGATCTTCGGTACTGCCGATTCTGCATCGGTGCCACCGAGTTCAGCTTGCCAACTCTCTGTTGCCTCTTTTCTAAGATTCGGAATTTCCGAGTTTTTGCATCGGTGCCACCGAGTTTTGCAATCTGACCGTTGGTCACCTGATCGGTATTGCCGAGATTTATATATCGGTCTCATCGAGATTCAAAAGTTGCTACCTTTTGAGCAAGTTGGTACCACCGAGTTTTACACTTCGGTGTCACCGAGTTGGTCATTATAGGTGTAACGGTTGGATTTTTGGAGATGCCTATATATACCCCTTCACCACCACCCACTCGCAAGAGAAGCACTCAGAACTATTCCATACTTGCCCCATCTGATTTTCTAAGAGAGAGCCACCTACTCATGTGTTGAGATCAAGCCATTCCATTCCAACCATATGAATCTTGATTTCTAGCCTCCCCAAGTTGCTTTCCATCCAATCAATCTCTTCCACCAAAGCCAAATCTGTGAGAGAGTGATTGTGTGTTGAGGAGTCTATCATCTCGAAGCATAAGAGCAAGGAGTTCATCGTTACTATCGAGCCTATTACCTTTTGGAGGGTGGTGCCTCCTAGATTGGTTAGGTGTCGCTTGGGAGCCTCCTACTTCGTGTTGTGGAGTTGAACCAAGAAGTTTGTAAGGGCAAGGAGATCGCCTACTTCGTCAAGATCTACCCATAGTGAGGCTAGTCCTTCGTGGACGGAAGCCGTTATGGAATAGTCAAGGTTGCTACTTCGTGGACCCTTATGGGTGGAGCCCTCCGTGGACTCTCGCGACCGTTACCCTCCGTGGGTTGAAGACTCCATAAACGTGGACGTACGATAGCACCACCTATCGGAACCACGGGAAAAATCTTCGTGTCTTCTAATTGCGTTTGATCTTCCTCCCTATCCTCTATTACATATGCTTGTCGTTACTTTTCGCTGCTATACTCTTAGACATGCATGTGTAGGGTGTGCTTGACTTGCTATCATTGCTAAAATCTGCCAACACTTAAATTTGGGAAAAGGTAGAAATTTTATTTAGTCAAGTAGTCTAATCACCCCCCCTCTAGACATACTTTCGATCCTACAACTTGCTGCCAAAAGGCCCCTCCTCTGCTCTTGCCTACGAAATCCGTGGATACGGCCAACCGTGCATCGCACAACAACTCATCCTCCATGGTCGAGAACCCCCGCCATGATTCTTACTCTAAAAAAATGACATGGAGTCCGGAAATAAGCTCAATGGCATTTGATCGAACACCTGCCGGCGTGGTGGCCGCCATGTAGATCGTTGAAAGGGTGGCGGAGTGTACCCGGATACAAACGGCTCTAGGGTGGACAACACCATCGTAGAAGGCGTGCGTGCGTGTTGGTGCTGGTTGCGAACGCCCGACAATGCATGTGTGACAGCCGGAGAGGTACATCGACGGTGACGGAGATGGAGGGTGCAAATGCAAAATAAGGAGAGAAGTGAAAAAAAGATGGGGTCGAGAGAGCGGATTTAATGGATCTGGGGTGTCGAAGTCCAACGTGGTTGATTGTCCGGACCCCCCCCCCCCCCCCCCCTCCGCACACACACACTTTGTTTTTATTTTATGAGGGAAAGTGCGTCCGAACCGTCGAACGGATCGATGCAAACCTGCGTTGAATGATTTTCGCAGTCCGAACGCATGCAGACGATTTGAGAGTCGGCCTTTGGAGATGACTTAGAACATCTTATATTTGTGAACTGAGGGAGTAACAAACAAAGTCTGCCGATCAGAATCGAGTTGATTGTCCTCTAAAAAAAATCGATTTGCTTGTGCCTCAAGTCTGACAAGTTTCTTGTGTGTGCGGTCATCGATGGCGTCACATGCTGACCCCGAAGATCTTGATTGATTGAGTTTACACTTTACACACACACCCACGTTGCTCTTAATAAATACTCCTAAATGCACAACTCAAGAAGCAATATCATCTGACAAGCTCAGCTCAGCTCAGCTCGCCTCGGCTCATCTCACAGGTGTAGGGTAGTACGTACTAGAGACCGAAACCTTCACCCCTCAATCGCCATGGCGCTTAGCCTTCGCGCCGCCCCGCCGGCTCACCTGCGTCCGCGCCGACGCGCCACCTCTGTCTCTGTGGTCCGCGCCACTGTGTCCCCTCCTCCGGCGCTCGACAGCAGGCGCCGCCCGCAGAACGTGTCCGGCGAGTTCTTCGTCGGTGAGCTCCCTCATGCAGCCACGCTGATGCTGATGCGATCTCGTCCTCATCGTCCCAGCTGACGGAGTCTTGGTGTGCACTGTGCAGATCACCGGTGCATCGACTGCGCCACCTGCAGGTGGATGGCTCCGGAGGTGTTCAAGAGAGTCGACGGCCAGTCCGCCGTGGCGGCGTAACCCACCTCCGAGGAAATCAGGACCAAGGCACTGCAGGTTGATCACTGTAATTAAAATGCCTTCTTCGATCAGTCAATCGTAGCTGCAATTAACCAGTGTGTTTTGGATGTGCAACACCAGACACTAATTAACTGATGGTATTTCTCTGTCCCAATCGCCCAATTTAGTTCATAGTAATGTTTAATCCTGGTAAAGTTACTGGATTTCCTTCTTGTTCCATAAAGAATGATCAGTCACTGCACAACTAGATCATGGCATTTCCATGTATGTTTGCAGGCCTTGCTCTCTTGCCCTACAAGCTCTATCCACACTGACAAGCCTGCAGAGGACATTCTCCAAGTGCAGAACACGTTCCCTCTCCCCATCGACGACGATCTTCCCGTATGCATACACATTTTCATATATGTTCTCTCTTTTCCTCTCTTTACTCTGCTCACAGTCTTTTAGCATAAAATAATAAATTGTCTGCTGGCCTGTCTCAGGGAGTTTACCTCTGTGGTTACCACTCTGAGAACTCATATGGAGCAACATCTTACCTTATAGTTCACCCGGAAGGGAACATAATGGTTGACAGGTATATTCGCTGTCGATGTTCTCATAACTTGTCAATCAACTTATCAAGTCTCATTCAGAAACTAAAACCAATTATATGTATTCGCTCTAGATGTTCTGATAATTTGTTTTGTTGTCAGCCCGAGGTATACGCCGAAACTAGCAAACCAGCTCGAGAAGCTCGGCGGAGTGCGTTACATGTTTCTGACTCACATGTATGTTCAGACTGACACGATTCTGAATTTATTTATGCGTTTACCGCCTTTTTATTTGGGAGACTGAAGATTGTCTATCTAACCTGTCATCAAACAGTGATGATGCAGCGGATCACCGGAAATGGGCCGAGCGGCTAAAGTGCGAGAGAATCATTCATTCAGGAGATGTAAGAGCCTCAAATACAGAACTGCACTTTTCTCTCTTCATCCTTCTATACCCCACAAACACAATGACCTGTCGAAAGAAACTTACGAGTGTTGGAATGGTTTGCATTTTGAACAAATCATGTTCTGAGGGTACTTGAATGATTTTACTGTAATTCATAAATTCTAAAATTGTATTTTCGCTGATTATCTACTGCAATAACCATGATGATACAGGTAGAGCCTACTACTGCTGATGTCGAGTGCCGAGCGTTGTAATTTCTTGTCTGATATTTGTCCTGATTATTTACTGCAATAACCATCATGCTGAATTGCTGATACAGGTGGAGGATATCACTGCTGATGTCGAGTGGAAACTTACTGGAAATGGCCCCTGGAACATTGGAACTAATTTTGAACTTATCCATACCCCAGGGCATACCAAAGTAAGAAACTGAACTCAATGAATGAAACTACATTGAATAATTACTTCTTGCCTCTGGATTAAATAGGAGGTAAGCTTGGAGATAGGTGCACTATGGCTGCACTGTAAGTTATGAATACATTGGGTTATCACTCTGTCATGTCCCAGATTTCTTAAACTTCAGATAATGGCATGATATTCTTTTGTTGTTGGGAAATGCACTGAGTTTTCTTTTTGCGAATCTTTTTAAATGCAAGGCAGCTCGATTGTACCGATCATGGAAGTATTTAGTGGTCTTTCTTAGCAACACATGTTTGGGGCTTGGTTGGGGCCTCTGGTTTTAGATGTTAGGCTTTGGTGTGAGGTCTGGGTATTCGCTCAGACAATCTGCACCCCTTCATCAAGTGGATAGGAGTAGCGACAAATGTTGCCAAGATGGAGGCTTCAAACTTATTGATGTATTACTTTGTAAGGTCTTTGCGAATAATTAATAAAGTGACTATGCATCGTCCAGATGCAGAGGCCGGGTTTCATCCTCCTTTTCAGAAAAGAAACACGTATTTGGGCACCATACTGATTTTCTTTAACACATCTGTGATTCCTAATTATATATCCATTTTTATAGGGCTCAGTCTGTTTGTTGTACAAACCTCTGAAGGCACTATTTACTGGTGACCATGTCGCAAAATCAGAAGAATCAGACGATCTAAACCTCTTTCTGGTGTACAGTAAGCAATCAGGTAGCAGAACCCTCCCTTCTCCCCAGCCTTCCTAGCTTGTTGAAGATCACTGTTCAATTTTTATCATACGCTAAAACAGCGATTGATGTGTCTACTTCACAACCTTGCAGTGGGTATGCAACTGGACAGCATCAGGAAGTTACTGGACGTAGATTTCGAGTGGTTTTTACCTGGTATGCAGACCTTCAAATGCTGCATATATGAACTAGTACCAAAATTTGGCTTCATTGTTGGATTTGTAAACCATATCATTTTTTTCTTGAACACACATCGAAATGTGTGTCATACTGTACTAGAAGAAGAACACCTAGAAGGTGACAAAACTACAAGGTCAAACAAAACAGACAAAACTGCAGCAAAGGCCAAAAAAAAACTAACTAATGCTGCCTCTGTAAACTAATGTAAGACATTTTTGCAGTTCAATTTCAAATTGAACTGCAAAAACGTCTTATATTAGTGTCCAGAGGTTGTATAAGCTCAGCTAACTATGTTCGACAAAAAAGCTAACCTAACCAGACCGCCGTAAACCATCTCATTACTCGCATTTCCTTGACTTGCACTGATCATTGAGTTGTCTCTTTCCAGGGCATGGCTACCGAATCCGGTATGATGATGTATATGCCAAGAATTCAGCTATTGAGGCTCTCCTTGCTGACTACACAAACTAAGGAAGCATCTTATGATCACAAATTTCAATTATATGGATTCCAGGATAAAGGGACCAGGCGGATATGCAGTCCCAGCGAAATACTGATCGACGCTACTGCTTTGACTTTTTTGTCCAAACACCATGTACTTTACTGTACATGATATCTCTCTCATGGATGTATAAGGCTCGGATATATAGTACCTATAGCAAGTTCAAAACGTTAGTGGAGTATCGTGCAATGAATATGTGTTATTGGAGCAGATTGTACCATGTTTATTAAAGGAAATTATTACATTAGGACCGGTTAGTAAATCAAGCATCTGTATTTCTGTAACATGTTTGTCTGAAGACTGTTTTTATCCTTTCTAATCGAATATTGATTGTCATAGGTAGCATACTAGCATCCGACAAGTGGTTATGAAAGAAAGTAAAAATCTGGAAATAATCATACCTGAGACACTTTCAGGCGAACTGGGGCGCCACCGGATGAGCTCGCTCCAGCACCGTGCTTGAGGCAACCACCATCGAGATGGTCTCCATCTCCATCGATCAAGCGGGAGAGGTAAGGGAGGTGCTCGTCGACCAGTGCAACAGCCAGCTCCGGGACCGTTTGAGGTTTCACATGGGATGCCACTCTATGGCTACCCACCTCAACCCTGGAGCTGCCATATGGACCGTCGGGCGCCATATGGACCGTCGGGCGACTCGGGTGGCGCCCCAAACCAGCTGCCGGGGGCGCATCTCCCTCATCCCCTCCCTCCGCCGCCGCCGGGGGACGCCGCCGGTCTAAGCCCGGGGGACGACGGCGGTGGCGGAGGACATTGCCTCTCTCCCGCAGATCTGGGGTTGCACGGGGCCCCGATTCATGTGGAGGCGCGTCCGATCCGGTCGGCAACGGCGATGGCTGTGGCGCGGCGGCGTGGGCTGCAGGCGCGGTGGCCAGCCCTTCGGGCGACGGCGGCGGCGGCGCACCGTCTGTCTTTGGATCGGCGACGGCGGCGTGGAGGGCCTGGCGGTCTCGTCGGCGGCACCTTCGGTCAGATCTAACCGGTGCAGTCGGCGGTGGTGGTCATCTTTTCCGTCAGAGGTGGTCGGCCTGCGGCTGGGTGGTCAGATCTCGAGATTCGGCATCTAGTCCCGACTACGAGTCGGGGAGACATAGTTGCCGGTGAAAACCGGGCCGTTAGCGGGCGATGGCGGCGTTTTGCGCCGTTACCTTGATGATGGCATCGTTGTGCAACTGTTGTCGACCCACTCGTGCTGCTCCGGGGGAAACTCTAAGATCTGGTGATACGGGGCACGCCCGTGTGCGTCGATCTTTCACGAATTGGAGGTGGATTTGTGAATGAACACGAAGAACATGAAGAACACGAGGGGGAAATCACAAGAGAAACAATCAAAAACAAGTCCAATCACACATCCACCATGCTCACATCCACACAAGATCCACAAGGGTACAAGAACAACAAAGGGAAAGAAGGATACATGGTAGAGTTCATCCCAAATCCCATAGGGAGATGGGGCCTTGAATCCACTAGGGATCTTCCCGTACAAGGGGCCTTGACATCCACTAGGGGGTCTTCTCTCATAGAGGCATCTACTCCATGGGAGAGGTAGTGGAAGGAGCAAAGGCTCATCTATCTATGAGCTAAATCATTGCTAGCCCTAGAAAGGAGGAGGAGGGGTCATATTTATAGTCTTAGGAGAGTTGGGGGTGAGAGAGAGGGGATACATGGGCCTTTGGCCCGCGTCTGCCCGCACAGGGGCCGGATGTCCGGGGCTTCAAGGTGGTGCCGGATGTCCGGGGCTCGGGCGCTGGCTGCAGGTGCTCTCTGTGTAGAAGGGGCCGGATGTCCGGGGGTCTTGTGCCGGATGTCCGGGGCCTTGGCGCCGGTTTTGATGCTCTCTGTCTACGCTCGGCCGGAAATCCGGGGCCGAAGGCCGGATGTCCGGGCCGGGGCCGGATGTCCGGGCCATGGGCCGGATGTCCGATGCCTGTAGCCTTCTCCAGCTGGGCCTTGGCGCCTGCGCAGTCTCCAGGGGCCAGACGTCCGGGGTATGGGCCGGATGTCCGAGGCCTGGAAGGTTTCTTGGCCTTCTTCCGACGTCGCTTCCATGCTTCCCTCGCGGATGGTGTAGTTGTACGTAGGTGCCAGCACTCCTCCTCGTCATCCGTGAAGCTCCGACAATACCTATGCATGCACACGAGAGGAGTGTCAAGTAGTATACCATCCTCGAAGGGGTCAAGTGAACACATGTAAAGGAGATGATTCTGTTGGGGAACGTTGCATGGGAAACAAAAATTTTCCTACGCACACATAAGATCTATCCATGGTGATGAGCATCTACGAGAGGGAGAGTGAATCTACATACCCTTGTAGATCGCTAAGCGGAAGCGTTAATAAACGCGGTTGATGTAGTCGAACGTCTTCGCGATCCAAATCGCCGAGCGTCCCGCGATCCAATCACGATCCTTCCGATCTAGTGCCGAACGGACGGCACCTCCACGTTCAACACACGTACGGCTTGATGACGCCTTCACCTCCTCGATCCAGCGAGCGATGATGAAGTAGTGGTTGAGTTCCAGCAGCACGACGGCGTGGTGATGGTGGTGAGGAACAATCTCTGCAGGGCTTCGCCAAGCACTACGGAGATTATGACGGAGGAACTAGAGGGCTAGGGTTGCCGGCACACGGCTTGGGAAATCCTGATGTGTCCCGTGTGCTAGCCCTGCCCCTCTATTTATATGTTGAGCCTTGGGGTCTAAACTTGGAGTAAAAGTCTCCTCCGGGTCGGTTTTGCCCGCACAAGGTCGGTTTGGCCCGCAGGAAAAGAGTCCAATTCGGACCCTGCCGAATCGTGCACAGCCGCGCACAAGCGGTAGTACCGCTTCACACAAGCGGTAGTACCGCTTGGGCGGTAGTACCGCTTCACACAAGCGGTAGTACCGCTCCGGCGGTAGTACCGCTTCACCAAGCGGTAGTACCGCTTACGCGGCAGCAAAACTACTTTTGCACTTTCCAATACCTTGTGGGCTTTATCCCTTTGGCTCATATAAAGTGTTGCTGCACCCGAACACTTCGGTAAACATCCGGAACCCCTTCCGGTGAACTCCGGAACCCTTCCGGAGATCAAAACACTATTATCACATATATCAATCTTTATCTCCGGACTATTCCGGAGATCCTCGTCATGTCCGGGATCTTATCCGGGACTCCGAACAACTTTCGGTCACCAACATAATAACTCAATTATACTAATCGTCACCAAACGTTAAGTGTGTAGACCCTGCGGGTTCGAGAACTATGTAGACATGACCGAGACACTTCTACGGCCAATAACCAATAGCGGGACCTGGATGCCCATATTGGCTCCTACATATTCTACGAAGATCTTTTATCGGTCGAACCTCTATGTCAAGGATTCAGTTAATCCCGTATGCTGTTCCCTTTGTTCTTCGGTATGTTACTTGCCCGAGATTCGATCGTCGGTATCACTATACCTAGTTCAATCTCGTTACCGGCAAGTCTCTTTACTCGTTCCGTAATACAAGATCTCGTGGCTAACACTTTAGTCACATTGCTTGCAAGGCTCATTGTGATGTTGTATTACCGAGTGGGCCCTGAGATACCTCTCCGTCACACGGAGTAACAAATCCCAGTCTTGATCCATGCCAACCCAACAGACACCCTCGGAGATACCTGTAGAGCACCTTTATAGTCACCCAGTTACGTTGCGACGTTTGATACACACAAGGTATTCCTCCGGTGTTAGTGAGTTGCATGATCTCATGGTCAAAGGAACAGATACTTGACATGCAGAAAACAATAGCAATAAACTGACACGATCAAATGCTACGTTTACAGTTTGGGTCTTGTCCATCACATCATTCTCCTAATGATGTGATCCCGTTATCAAATGACATCTCATGTCCATGGCTAGGAAACCTTAACCATCTTTGATCAACAAGCTAGTCAACTAGAGGCTTACTAGGGACACAGTGTTGTCTATGTACCCACACATGTATTTGAGTTTCCAATCAATACAATTATAGCATGGATAATAAACGATTATCATGAACAAGGAAATATAATAATAACCAATTTATTATTGCCTCTAGGGCATATTTCCAACAGTCTCCCACTTGCACTAGAGTCAATAATCTAGTTCACATCACTATGTGATTTACATTGTAATGAATCGAACACCCATGCAGTTCTGGTGTTGTTCATGTTTAGCCCTTGGAAGAGGTTTAGTCAACGGATCTGCAACATTTAGATCCGTGTGTACTTTGCAAATATTTATGTCGTCCTCCTTGATGTAATCGCGGATGGAATTGAAACGTCGTTTTATGTGTCTGGTCCTCTTGTGAAATCTTGGTTCCTTGGCTAGAGCAATGGCACCAGTGTTATCACAAAACAGAGTCATTGGGTTAAGCGCACTAGGCACTACTCCAAGATCTGTCATGAACTCCTTCATCCAGACACATTCCTTCGCCGCCTCCGAGGCTGCGATGTACTCCGCTTCGCATGTAGAATCAGCTACCACGCTTTGCTTGGAACTGCACCAGCTAACCGCACCCCCATTAAGAATAAATACGTATCCGGTTTGTGACTTAGAGTCATCCGGATCAGTGTCAAAGCTTGCATCGACGTAACCCTTTACGACGAGCTCTTGATCACCTCCATAAACGAGAAACATGTCCTTAGTCCTTTTCAGGTACTTCAGGATATTCTTGACCGCCGTCCAGTGTTCCATTCCTGGATCACTTTGAAACCTTCCGACCATACTTATGGCAAGGCTGACATCGGGTCTTGTGCACAGCATTGCATACATGATAGAGCCTATGGCTGAAGCATAGGGGATGACACTCATCTTTTCTCTATCTTCTGCAGTCACTGGGCATTGAGTCTTACTCAACTTCACACCTTGCAAAACAGGCAAGAACCCCTTCTTGGACTGATCCATTTTGAACTTCTTCAAAATCTTATCAAGGTATGTGCTTTGTGAAAGTCCTATTAAGCGTCTCGATCTATCTCTATAGATCTTGATGCCTAATATGAAAGTAGCTTCTCCTAGGTCCTTCATTGAAAAACTCTTGTTCAAATATTCCTTTACGCTTTCCAGCATTTCTATATTGTTTCCAATCAGCAATATGTCATCCACATATAATATTAGAAACGCTATAGAGCTCCCACTCACTTTCTTGTAAATACAAGCTTCTCCGTAAACTTGTATAAACTCGAACGCTTTGATCACCTCATCAAAACGAAGATTCCAACTCCGAGATGCTTGCACCAGTCCATAAATGGATCGCTGGAGTTTGCAAACTTTGTCAGCATTCTCTGGATCGACAAAACCTTCTGGTTGCATCATATACAACTCTTCCTTAAGGTAACCGTTAAGGAACGCTGTTTTGACATCCATCTGCCAAATTTCATAATCGAAAAAGGCAGCTATTGCTAACATGATTCTGACGGACTTAAGCATCGCTACGGGTGAGAAGGTCTCATCGTAGTCAACTCCTTGAACTTGTGAAAAACCCTTTGCCACAAGTCGAGCTTTATAGACGGTGACATTACCGTCCGCGTCCGTCTTCCTCTTAAAGATCCATTTGTTCTGAATGGCCTTACGCCCTTCAGGTAATACTTCCAAAGTCCATACTTTGTTTTCATACATGGATCCCATCTCGGATTTCATGGCCTCTAACCACTTCTCGGAATCCGGGCTCATCATCGCTTCTCCATAGCTCGTAGGTTCATCGTTGTCTAACAACATGACCTCTAAGACAGGGTTGCCGTACCACTCAGGAGCAGTACGCGTCCTTGTCGACCTACGAGGTTCGATAGCAACTTGATCCAAAGCTTCATGATCATCATCATTAACTTCCTCTTCAGCTAATGTAGGCTCCACAGAAACAACTTTCTACGCTGCGCTACTCTCAGGTTGAAGTAAAGGTTCAACAACCTCATCAAGTTCTATCTTCCTCCCACTCAATTCTTTCGAGAGAAACTCTTTCTCAAGAAATGTTCCGTTTTTAGCGACAAACACTTTGCCTTCGGATCTGAGGTAGAAGGTATACCCAACTGTCTCTTTTGGGTATCCTATGAAGACGCATTTCTCCGCTTTGGGTTCCAGCTTTTCAGGCTGAAGCTTTTTGACATAAGCATCATATCCCCAAACTTTAAGAAACGACAGCTTTGGCTTCTTGTCAAACCAAAGTTCATATGGCGTCGTCTCAACGGATTTCGATGGTGCCCTATTTAAAGTGAATGCAGCTGTCTCTAATGCATAACCCCAAAACGATAGTGGCAAATCGGCAAGAGACATCATAGATCGCACCATATCCAATAAGGTTCGATTACGACGTTCGGACACACCATTACGCTGTGGTGTTCCAGGCGGTGTCAATTGTGAAACAATTCCACACTGTCTTAAGTGACTGCCAAACTCATAACTCAGATATTCTCCTCCTCGATCAGATCGTAGGAATTTAATCTTCTTGTTACGATGATTCTCAACTTCACTCTGAAATTGTTTGAACTTTTCAAATGTTTCAGACTTGTGTTTCATTAAGTAAATATACCCATATCTACTTAAGTCATCAGTGAAGGTGAGAAAGTAACGATAACCACTGCGCGCTTCAATACTCATCGGACCGCACACATCAGTATGTATGATTTCCAATAAGTCACTTGCCCGTTCCATTGTTCCAGAGAACGGCGTTTTAGTCATCTTGCCCATGAGGCATGGTTCACATGTGTCAAGTGATTCAAAATCAAGTGACTCCAAAAGTCCATCAGCATGGAGCTTCCTCATGCGTTTTACGCCAATATGACCTAAACGGCAGTGCCACAAGAAAGTGGTATTATCATTATCAATTCTACATCTTTTGGCATCAATGTTATGAACATGTGTATCATTACTATCGAGATTCAATAAGAATAAACCCTTCACATCGGGTGCATGACCATAAAAGATATTACTCATATAAATAGAACAACCATTATTCTCTGATTTAAATGAGTAACCGTCTCGCAATAAACAAGATCCAGATATAATGTTCATGCTTAACGCAGGCACCAAATAACACTTATTTAGGTTCATCACTAATCCCGACGGTAATCGAAGAGCGAGCGTGCCGACGGCGATCACATCAACCTTGGAACCATTTCCCACGCGCATCGTCACTTCGTCCTTTGCCAGCCTCCGTCTATTCCGCAGTTCCTGTTTTGAGTTGCAAATATGAGCAACCGCACCGGTATCAAATACCCAGGCACTACAACGAGAGTTGGTAAGGTACACATCAATAACATGTATATCATATATACCTTGTTTGTTGTTGGCCGCCTTCTTGTCAGCCAAATACTTGGGGCAATTCCGCTTCCAGTGTCCAGTTCCCTTGCAATGAAAACACACAGTTTCTGGTTTGGGTCCAGCCTTGGGTTTCTTCACGAGAGGAGCAACTGCTTTGCCACTCTGCTTGGAGTTACCCTTCTTACCCTTGCCATTTTTCTTGAAACTAGTGGTTTTATTGACCATCAACACTTGATGCTCCTTCTGAATTTCAGACTCAGCGGCTTTCAGCATCGCAAACAGCTCGGCAACTGACTTGTTCATCCCGTGCATGTTATAGTTCAACACGAAGCTCTTGTAGCTAGGTGGCAATGATTGAAGAACTCTGTCAGTGATAGCCTCTGGCGGAAGGGGCATCCCTAACTCAGCCAGACGGGTGGAGTACCCAGACATTCTGAGCACGTGATCACTGATAGACCCGTTCTCCTCCATCTTGCAAGCATAGAACTTATCGGAGATCTCATATCTCTCGATCCGGGCATTCTTCTGAAAGATAAACTTCAACTCCTGGAACATCTCATATGCTCCATGACGTTCAAAACGTCTTTGAAGTCCCGGTTCTAAGCCATACAACATTGCACATTGAACTATTGAGTAATCATCAGAACGAGCCTGCCAGGCGTTCACAACGTCTAGAGACTCAACTGGAGCGGGTGGATCACCAAGCGGTGCATCAAGGACATAAGCCTTCTGGGAAGCCGTAAGGATAATCCTTAGATTACGGGCCCAGTCCACAAAGTTACTTCCATCATCTTTCAACTTAGCTTTCTCTAGGAACGCATTAAAATTCAGGGGTGCTACCGCGCGAGCCATGATCTACAACATAAATATAGCAAAGACAACTTAGACTATTGTTCTTAGATAATGAGTTTAGTTAATCATATTACTTAAAAACTCCCACTCAAATTGACATCCCTCCGATCATTCGAGTGCAACATGATCCAAATCCACCAACTCAAGTCCGATCATCACGTGAGTTGAGGTGGTTTCAATGGTGAACATCTTCATGTTGATCATATCTACTATATGACTCATGTTCGACCTTTCGGTCTCTTGTGTTCCGAGGCCATGTCTGTACATGCTAGGCTCGTCAAGTTTAACCCGAATGTTCCGCACGTGTAACATGGCTTACACCCGTTGTATGCGAACGTAGAGTCTATCACACCCGATCATCACGGCGTGTCTCGAAACGACGAACTTTCGCAACGGTGCACACTTGGGGAGAACACAATTTATCTTGAAATTTAAGTGAGGGATCACCTTATAATGCTACCGTCGTCCTAAGCAAAATAAGATGCATAAAAGGATTAACATCACATGCAAATCATAAGTGACATGATATGGCCATGAACTTGTGCTTTTGATCTCCATCTCCAAAGCACCGGCATGATCTCCATCGTCACCGGCATGACACCATGATCTCCATCATCTTGATCTCCATCAACGTGTCGCCATAAGGTTGTCGCGCCGACTGTTGCTTCCACGACTATAGCTAACGTTTAGCGATAAAGTAAAGCATTACATAGCGCTTAATGATTGACACGCAGGTCATACAATAATTAAAGACAACTCTATGGCTCCTGCCAGTTGCCGTACTCATCGACATGCAAGTCGTGATATTCTATACAATACATGATCATCTCATACATCACATATATCTCATCATGTAATTGGCCATATCACCTCACAACATACCCTGCAAAAACAAGTTAGACGTCCTCTAATTGTTGTTGCAAATTTTACGTGGCTGCTACGGGTATCTAGCAAGAACGATTCTTACCTACGCAAAACCACAACGTGGTGTAGTGATTGCTTTTTGATCTTCTAAAAGAACCCTCTTCATTGAACCGATTCAACTAAAGTGAGAGAGACAGACACCCGCCAGTCACCTTTATGCAACAAGTGCACGCAGCGGTGAAACCAGTCTCGCGTAAGCGTACGCGTAATGTCGGTCCGGGCCGCTTCATCTCACAATACCGCGGAATCAAGTATCAACTAGTAACGGCAAGCAATATGTATACACCCACGCCCACAACTCGTTTGTGTTCTACTCGAGATCTCATCTACGCATAGACCTAGCTCATGATGCCACTGTTGGGGAACGTTGCATGGGAAACAAAAATTTTCCTACGCACACATAAGATCTATCCATGGTGATGAGCATCTACGAGAGGGAGAGTGAATCTACATACCCTTGTAGATCGCTAAGCGGAAGCGTTAATAAACGCGGTTGATGTAGTCGAACGTCTTCGCGATCCAAATCGCCGAGCGTCCCGCGATCCAATCACGATCCTTCCGATCTAGTGCCGAACGGACGGCACCTCCACGTTCAACACACGTACGGCTTGATGACGCCTTCACCTCCTCGATCCAGCGAGCGATGATGAAGTAGTGGTTGAGTTCCAGCAGCACGACGGCGTGGTGATGGTGGTGAGGAACAATCTCTGCAGGGCTTCGCCAAGCACTACGGAGATTATGACGGAGGAACTAGAGGGCTAGGGTTGCCGGCACACGGCTTGGGAAATCCTGATGTGTCCCGTGTGCTAGCCCTGCCCCTCTATTTATATGTTGAGCCTTGGGGTCTAAACTTGGAGTAAAAGTCTCCTCCGGGTCGGTTTTGCCCGCACAAGGTCGGTTTGGCCCGCAGGAAAAGAGTCCAATTCGGACCCTGCCGAATCGTGCACAGCCGCGCACAAGCGGTAGTACCGCTTCACACAAGCGGTAGTACCGCTTGGGCGGTAGTACCGCTTCACACAAGCGGTAGTACCGCTTCACCAAGCGGTAGTACCGCTTACGCGGCAGCAAAACTACTTTTGCACTTTCCAATACCTTGTGGGCTTTATCCCTTTGGCTCATATAAAGTGTTGCTGCACCCGAACACTTCGGTAAACATCCGGAACCCCTTCCGGTGAACTCTGGAACCCTTCCGGAGATCAAAACACTATTATCACATATATCAATCTTTATCTCCGGACTATTCCGGAGATCCTCGTCATGTCCGGGATCTTATCCGGGACTCCGAACAACTTTCGGTCACCAACATAATAACTCAATTATACTAATCGTCACCAAACGTTAAGTGTGTAGACCCTGCGGGTTCGAGAACTATGTAGACATGACCGAGACACTTCTACGGCCAATAACCAATAGCGGGACCTGGATGCCCATATTGGCTCCTACATATTCTACGAAGATCTTTTATCGGTCGAACCTCTATGTCAAGGATTCAGTTAATCCCGTATGCTGTTCCCTTTGTTCTTCGGTATGTTACTTGCCCGAGATTCGATCGTCGGTATCACTATACCTAGTTCAATCTCGTTACCGGCAAGTCTCTTTACTCGTTCCGTAATACAAGATCTCGTGGCTAACACTTTAGTCACATTGCTTGCAAGGCTCATTGTGATGTTGTATTACCGAGTGGGCCCTGAGATACCTCTCCGTCACACGGAGTAACAAATCCCAGTCTTGATCCATGCCAACCCAACAGACACCCTCGGAGATACCTGTAGAGCACCTTTATAGTCACCCAGTTACGTTGCGACGTTTGATACACACAAGGTATTCCTCCGGTGTTAGTGAGTTGCATGATCTCATGGTCAAAGGAACAGATACTTGACATGCAGAAAACAATAGCAATAAACTGACACGATCAAATGCTACGTTTACAGTTTGGGTCTTGTCCATCACATCATTCTCCTAATGATGTGATCCCGTTATCAAATGACATCTCATGTCCATGGCTAGGAAACCTTAACCATCTTTGATCAACAAGCTAGTCAACTAGAGGCTTACTAGGGACACAGTGTTGTCTATGTACCCACACATGTATTTGAGTTTCCAATCAATACAATTATAGCATGGATAATAAACGATTATCATGAACAAGGAAATATAATAATAACCAATTTATTATTGCCTCTAGGGCATATTTCCAACAGATTCACCTTTATGTATGTGAATTAGTTGTGGCACGTGTCACTTGCCAAACGGACCCTTGTCATGGTAATGTCCGTAGGATGCTCCGCATCATCCCCTCCCCTTGGGAAAGATCCGTCCTCGGATCACAATCCAAATCACCATGGAAAGAAGATGGCGTCGCCGTGTAGATGTGGACGATCACCAAACACTCATCATCAAGCTCTAAGGGGGCACTCTCGAATGTCTCACCGCCTAGTAATTCCTTCAAAAGGAGCAAATATGACAAACACTTGGAAAAACAAATGTGGTTAGCGTTAGTGCAAAACCAAGCATTCAAGTGGTGAATCACCGCACAAGTGTTGTCATCATGCATAACATATGGTGTGACAAGGGATTGTGTCATGGCATGTAAGCATACAAATTAAGCACAAGCAATGCAATCATGGAAACAAGTATGCCTAGGTGGGGTAGGGATGCCAATATGCGTGATAATATAACAAGCATGTACCTCAAGGTCATAGCACGCATGCACAAAGCAATCAACAAAAGGTCTATGGTATGCATAGGAATCATTCACAACACCAAGTAAAATGAAGTGTCTAGACACATGGTGCAAGTGCAATACAATCCAAGCATAATGTGCACATGGTGTAGTGAAGATAGTGCGGCACTCAACACAATAGAAAGAGCAATTGTGCATCATGTGTGAGGCAATCAAGTCAAGCATGTAGCAAGCAATGTGGCATGGAAAATGTGAAGAATGGACATTGTTGCAACCAAGCATATGATAAGAGCAAAAGATCCATAAGTTGGATGCAACACACAAGGCATATGGGTCATGATGCATGGAAAGATGGCAATCAAGAATGGAAGCAATATCTCTAACATGCGTGCAAGTAATTGGTCCAAGATGACCCATATATGTCATGGTACAAGCAACACAAGTAGGATGATCCACAATATCCATGCTCAAGAAGGATGTCACCTTGAAAACTTGTCCTTGTGCGTCCTTCACAATGTCGATGCGCAAGAAAGTGCGATGTAGAAACGCGTCGATGTAGAATGGCTCGCTCTCAAGAGCTCGAATGGTCAACTCACGTGAAGTGGAAGTTGACATGTAGTCAAAGTATCCTACACATACACACAACAAAGGAAACAATGTATGTGCATGATATACAAACACATCATCCATCATGATGGTTCTCTTCTCTTGCACATAAGCGTTAGGATCAAAAGTGCATGAACAATATGATGCAACAATGGCTATATTCATGACACTAGGCATATGGTGCAAAGAAGGAAAGAAAGCATGCTTCACATGAAAGATGGCAAAAGCTCCAAGAATATGGGAGAAAGCTATGAGGGCAATCTCATTAGCAAGATCAAAAGCAGTGCTGCAATCAATACATGGCAAAGCATAGAGCATGAGAGAGGCAACATATGGAGACATATGACAATAAGCAATATCACTCATGTGCAAAGCATGGCAATGGTTGTCATCAACCGCATAAAAGGAGCGCATCGGTGATGCAACACAAGCAAGCATAGTGATCATGTCGTGCAAACTAGTAGTGCGAAGATGCAACATACTAGAGGAAATCATGGCGATCATGTCATGTGAGAAAATAGTGGGCATAAGTAATGCACATGACATATCCCAAGCAAGACAAGTAATGGGGTGATCCTCAATACCATCATAGGCATGTGTCACAAAGCAATCATGGTAATACCAAATAATATCTCCACCAAGCTTGCAAGTACACATACAAGTCATATAATCAAGTGTCATGTGATATGCAAAACATGGGTCACAAATGCATGTCAAGGTCATAGAAGTGAGCATATCATGCAAAGTGATCATGGCAATATGGGAAAAATAAGTGTAATGAGCAAGAAGCCATAGCCATGTGAGAGCCATGTAGAAGAAATGCGCGAAGTCCTTGTGCGAGGGGAATGGTTGGAGACACATTCCGGTGAATCCCAAAGCATCGGTGCCCTCAAGAGCTCTTTTCGTCAACTCATGGGATTGTGAGGTTGACGAGTAATCATGAGTACCTACACACAACAAAGGCAAAGGGAAAATTGTGTGTGCGTGGTATATGTATACATCATCCGTTAGGATGTGCATGTGCTTATGTTCGTTAGCACAAAATATCCAATGCTCAAATAAGTGAGATGCATGATATAAGAACATGTCATCCATCATGAAAGGTTTGTTATTATTTATATCATAATGGAGACTAGAAATATGTAGTGCATCATGTCAAATATCGAGAGCATTGTTATTCATGATATGCGGATGGTGCACACAATAAGTGGGATCATGCAATTGATGGGATGGAGCAAAATCTCCCAACATGCATGAGGAAACTATTGGGGTCTCCTCATGTGCAATAGCGGAAGCATAATTCGGAGAATATGGACAACATCCAAAACAATGCATATCCGTAGCTAGGTGGTCATGGCATGTCATATGTGAGCAATTGCGCAAATGATGTAAAGTGAGCATGGAAATATCATCACAAGAAAAGCAAATGCCAATAACCATGGGTTTGTCATCTATGCCATAT
Source organism: Elymus sibiricus (assembly GCA_039707655.1). Lineage (NCBI taxonomy): Eukaryota > Viridiplantae > Streptophyta > Magnoliopsida > Poales > Poaceae > Elymus > Elymus sibiricus. Next base: position 280,375,692 of record CM077663.1, read on the forward strand.
GTGCAAATTGGGTTTATTTTAATGTCATATGCATAGTTACTACGATGAGATTGTAAAGATGCAATATGGGTGATCTCATGCATAGCATATGACAAATCAAGCGGATTGTCAAACATGATGTGACCAATAGAATTTGCACAATATATCCTATGGAGTATAGCATCACAACTAGGCAAGTCAACATGCTCATCATCATATTCATCAAAAAATGGCACATCTAAGCATGAAGAAGACATAGCATGTGGTGTGGCCATAAGGTGATCAACATCATGCAAGCAATCAATGGCAAGATAGTCCACTGGTGGGACAAGCAAAGAACCTTCACCTATGTTACCTTTAGAGCTCCGCTCATGTGATGTAGGTGAGGCGGGAAGTACCAGCTCGTGGTCGACATCATGATGGAACCATGTGGGGGGGTGCATCATATTACACCATGTCCATCGTCTTGTCCAAAGGAAGGACGAAGTCGTCAAGGATCGACGCGTCATCGTGTATGGGACCTAGCACCAAAGGAGAAGACACAATAGAGATAGAGGATAAGTTGTTAGAAATCGAAATGGACTCACATGCCCTATCAACTACCTCACTCTCTCTATGTGGTGGTGGCTCACTCACTCCCTCTAGGTAGTTGCACTCATACTCACATATGGTGGAGTCACTCGTCTCACTCAAGTGGTGGGGTTTGTGTCTCTCCTCACATGGGAATTGAGGCAACCCATCACATATGGAGCTAGTGGTGAAGTCACTCTCACTCTCAATATGGTGGCAAAAGTCTCTCAACTCATCACCAAACGCCGCCGTGGTCGAAGGGAAAATCCCATGCTCAACCAACTCGTCACCGTCGCCGTGGATGAATGTCGAAGATGGCACATCATCACTCTCGCCTCCAAAGATGGAAGCGTCATCCTTGCTCATCATCTTGTCGCTCGCCTCCAAAGCATGTTCCTTGAGTGGCTCCATAGTCGTGGTCGTCGCCGCGCCGTCTTCAAAAAGAGTCGTGGTAGACTCGGCCCCGTCAAAGCCACAAACAGGGATGTCAGTGAAGTCGGACTTGGGAGCGTCGTCTTGGAGCTCGTCGGGCTTGGACATCTTGGTGGTACCATCCTCATGCTCGTCGTCGTGGAGCTTGGTTGTCGCGAAGTGTGCTCGGGGTCGAGTAGCCTTGGCCTTGAGTTCTTGTTCTGCCTTGAGAGCACCAACGTAGATGTCGTCGACAGACTCGTAGTTGTTGTGGAAGATAGTCTTGGCGATGTCGTTGTTCAATCCCATCATGAAGTGGAACTTCATCCAAATGGGGTCGTCCACACTGGCTCGTCGCAAGGCTTTCTTCATCTTCATGAAGTACTCATCGAGGGACTTGGATCCTTGTATGGTGTCCTCCAATTGGCGTTGAAGATGTCCCGTGTATGTAGAAGGCACAAACTCTCGCCGCATCGCTTTCTTCGTCTTGGACCAATTCATGTCGAAGCTCGTCGAAGATGTGTGAAGCCACCATGTCGACGCGTAGTCGTGGAAGTTTCTTGTGGCGCACTTCACTTGATCTTCGGAAGGGACTTGAAGTAGCTTGCCATCTTGTGCTCCCACTCGAGGTACTCTTCGGGGTCATGAGTCCCATAGAATGGAATGTCGAAGTCCTGGTAGCTTGTGGAAGTCGCGGGCTTGAGCTTGGGGAGCTTCTCTTGAGGTGCTTGTCGGCGAAGATGCCGCATATCCAAAGACAAATATGCCTTGAAGTTGCTTGGCGAAGATGCCAAGGTAGGAGGTGAAGTCATCAAGCGGTGGTTGGTGTCGAGCTCGTGACCTTCACTCTTGTTCTTTGTTTGATGCCTTGATGTTGGCGTTGTTATTTCTTCATGTCGTTGATGGTGTCGATGCCGAGGTGATCTTGCCGAAGATGGTAGCTCAGAAGCATGTGCACTTGAGCGTCTTCTGGAAGATGATGAAGACCTCTTGCCGATGTTGATGAGGACCTTGAGTTCCTCCATTTGAGCATCCAACTTGGCGTTGATGGTTTTCTTCATGGCAATGAACTCGTCATTGTTGTTGTAGACCGAAGGAGATGATGTGCTTTGCCTATCCATCACAAGACTCGAGCAAAGGTGAGTGGGAAATGAGATAAACAATACCAAAATACCGTTTCCCAAAGTTGAGGATGTATCCCATTTCACTCAATGTGGAATGAAAGAATAGGGGAATTGGTACCGGACTTTTTCACTCACACCTACAATGTAAAGCTTATCGAGTGGCTTGGTTAGGACAAGTGGCACAAATTTCAAGCAATTGTTAGTCAAGATATCGAAAATGTTGAGAAAGATTCACAAAATTGCAATGCAAAGCAAATAGATCAATAGCTATGGTGGCACAAGGAACACACACACGGATAGATAAATGGGATCCGCGCAATCAAGGAATGAGCACAAAATGTGAGAGACCCGGGAAAAGCTCGTGTTGCACGGATACTAGAAGAGACAATAGCTCGATTGCTCAAATGGGCTAGATACGCGCTTGTGCACCAACCTAAAAGAGTAAATGTGCCGTCTTCAATCCCAAGTATGCTATGTATGTATGATCCAAGTGTATGAACTATGCAAAATGGCTCAATGCTATTGCTATTGCTTACAAGCTCTTTTGTATCTCCTCTTTTAATTAAAAGATTTTTTTTCTTTTTTTTCTCTATGCTTGATGCTCGAACCAAGATATGAGACAACTATGATGGATATGCACGGGAGAGACTTATGTCACAATGTAGATAGCAAGATGTTTGCACGCTAAAACTAGCTATGCGGCATAAGAGTATCACTACGGTGCACAAGTAACGTGGCCCGGCAATTCTCAACTCGCTAGTCTCAATGGGTAAGGTACGCAATAGGCTCGAAGCGATCAATGCAATGTCAAGGTAATAGACAATGATGTCGTCGAGGTTACCGTCCTTGCTTACGGTTGGGGTGCCAAAAGGCAAAGTGGCCGATGTCGATGTCGAGGCCGAGGCGATGATGAGTGGCGGCGTTGTCGATGTAGAACCGTCCCTAATTATCCGAAAGACCTTAGGAAACGGAAACCGCAACTCAAAATCTCAAGCAAAATTGGGTTAGGGTGGCGGAAGTTTATGGTGGAAAAGCAATGCTGAAGTTATGGTGTAGGCCTAGGCAAACTTGCCAAAATTCCAAAAATATGATGGAGTCAAATGGTGGTGGCACTAATTTTTTGGGATGGAGGGTGTCTATAGTTACAAAACGAGCTAAAGAACGTCAAAATCGAACTCCGTATGAATTAGTTATGGACAAAACGGTGAAACACGCAGGCTGAAATTCCCAAGGGCCGGATATCCGGGGGGTCAGGCCAGATTTTCGGGGGCCGATGTCCAGAATCGCCCGATTTTTGTGCTCCAGGGCCCGGATGTCCGGCCCGATGGCCCGGATGTCCGGCCGGTGGCCCAGATGTCCGGCCCGACGATTCCAGATCGAGATTTGGGCACGGGAACTCAATTTGGGGCGGAAATTTTAGATCTCGTGGGTCAAAATTGATGGGGAAAAAGAAAAAATGGGGTGGATTTCGTGGTGGGAAAGCTAGATCTACTTGCTAAACACGAACTCCATGGATCAGAATCAACAAAATCTCACAAGAACCAACAAATCACAAATATTTTGGTGAGGCTATTTTTGGTGGGGATTTTTGAATTGGGACAAAAACACACAAAATTAGGCTAGAAAACGAAGGGGAGGAGTCCAAATTCGTGAGAAACGTGGCTCTTGATACCAATATGATACGGGGCACGCCCGTGTGCGTCGATCTTTCACGAATTGGATGTGGATTTGTGAATGAACACGAAGAACATGAAGAACACGAGGGGGAAATTACAAGTGAAACACTAAAAAACAAGTCCAATCACACATCCACTATGCTCACATCCACACAAGATCCACAAGGGTACAAGAACAAGGGAAATAAGGATACATGGTAGAGTTCATCCCAAATCTCATAGGGAGATGGGGCCTTGAATCCACTAGGGATCTTCCCGTGCAAGGGGCCTTGACATCCACTAGGGGGTCTTCTCTCATAGAGGCATCTACTCCATGGGAGAGGTAGTGGAAGGAGCAAAGGCTCATCTATCTATGAGCTAAATCATTGCTAGCCCTAGAAAGGAGGGGTCCTATTTATAGTCTTAGGAGAGTTGGGGGCGAGAGAGAGAGGGGATACATGGGCCTTTGGCCCGCGTCTGCCCGCACAGGGGCCGGATGTCTGGGCCAGGGGCCGGATGTCTGGGGCTTCAAGGTGGTGCCAGATGTCCGGGCTGTGGAGGCCAGATGTCCGGGGCTCGGGCGCTGGCTACAGGTGATCTCTGTGTAGAAGGGGCCGGATGTCCGGGGGTCTTGTGCCGGATGTCCGGGGCCTTGACGCCGGTTTTGATGCTCTCTGTCTACGCTCGGCCGGAAATCCGGGGCCAAAGGTCGGATGTCCGGGCTGGGGCCGGATGTCCGATGCCTGTAGCCTTCTCCAGCTGGGCCTTGGCGCCTGTGCAGTCTCCAGGGGCTGGACGTCCGGGGTATGGGCCGGATGTCCGAGGCCTGGAAGGTTTCTTGGCCTTCTTCCGACGTCGCTTCCATGCTTCCCTCGCGGATGGTGTAGTTGTACGTAGGTGCCGGCACTCCACCTCGTCATCCGTGAAGCTCCGACAATACCTATGCATGCACACGAGAGGAGTGTCAAGTAGTATACCATCCTCGAAGGGGTCAAGTGAACACGTGTAAAGGAGATGATTCACCTTTATGTATGTGAAGTAGTTGTGGCACGTGTCACTTGCCAAACGGACTCTTGTCATGGTGATGTCCGTAGGATGCTCCGCATCATCTGGTCTTCCAGATCGGACGATGGCGGTACTATGGTGCCATTTCTTTCTTGGTAGCATCGTTTGTGGAGCAGCGCTGGAAGACAGAGGCAGGAGGTGGAGCGGCTTCGTCTTGCACGAAACTTCGGTGGGGCTGTCAAGTCATGCCTGACCGACAGGTGCTATGCTGAGTCATGCCTGGTTGGCAGGTGCTACGCATGACAGATCTTCTAGAGTCTTCGCGTCTGGGCGGATGAGCACAGGGCGGTGGCGCCGTTGGGCGCCGTGGTGGCGTCGACGGATGTTCAGTCTGGCAAGGATGATGCGGATATCTCTCCTGAAGATGGTTCAATGGTCCGATGATGATGGCGGCTTTAGGTAGGCTGCACCGGTTGTTGGTCCCGATACGTTATGTGGATGGATTGACGACGACATCGGTTTTAGATATGAGGAGTGAGAGAACTCCACATTATCGAGTTTCTAGGTGTGAGTGGTGGCTTCGGGTGAATTGATGTATGTTCGTGTCAAACCTTTATGGAATAATTAATAAAGATGGCTGCATGCATCGATTGATGCAGAGGCCGGGGGTTCAACCTCCTTTTCCAAAAAAATGGCTTTCCAGAGGTGTCATCGTTGAAAGTTCAATCATGCCCTTAATCGTAGTTCGATATGGATGACAATATACTTAAGGGGCTAACATGTTTGCTAAGTAAATACAAGTTCTACTCCCCGGTGATACTTCGTGTGAGGATCATAGACCTCCAAATGATTATTGACTCAACATATATGCAACAACGACGAGAAGCATAGCTTTTCTCGATTCTTAAGTTATAGGGATCTCAGACTATTAAAAAGGATCAAAGTGCTCACGAAAGATTTTCTCAACCCATTAGGACCATAACACTCCATTCCTACTCAAAAACTCCAATGCCAAAAGCCTAGTCAAATTCTTTGCTCATTTGGTGCCAAAAATTCACATATCTGGTAGCCGGACTGCCCGGTCAATTTCCTGTCGGACTATCCGACTAGCCATTCTTCAACATCACTAGCTTGTATTACAATCAAAAACGAGGAAATTTAACAAAGTTTCAACTAACAATGAAGTTTGAACAAAAAAACTAAAAAAACTACGTGAGACACCAAACAATGACCTCGTACGCATGTCCTGTGAGGCCGTCGTCACCTCGGTCATAATCCAGGCTGTCGGCACCTCGGTCTTAATCCACGCCGCCGTCAGCATTGTCGTCCAAGCCGTCGTTGTCGTCCTTCTAGTGTGGAAGAAGGCCCGCTGATGTCTCCGTCGTATCTATAATTTTTGATTGTTTCATGCCAATATTATACAACTTTCACACATTTTTGGCAACATTTTATATGATTTATTGGACTAACCTATTGATCCAGTGCCTAGTGCCAGTTCCTTTTTGTTGCATGTTTTTTGTTTCACTAAATATCCATATCAAACGAAGTCCAAACGTGATAAAAATTTACGGAGATTTTTTTTGGAATATTTGTGAATTTTGAGAAGTGGAATCAATGCAAACGGAGGCCCACAGCCCCCACAAGACACCAGGGCGCGGCCAGGGGGCCCAAGCGCGCCCTGGTGGGTTGTGCCCACCTCGTAAGTCGGTTGGAGCTCTCCTTCAGGCGCAAGGAAGCTAATTTTTGGATAAAAATACCCTCAAAATTTCAGCCCGTTCGGAGTTACGGATCTCCGGAAATACAAGAAACGGTTTTCGGCCAGAAAACAAGAACGCGAAACAGAAGAGAACAGAGAGGGAGATCCAATCTAGGAGGGGCTCCTGCCCCTCCGCCGCCATGGAGGCCATGGACCAGAGGGGGAACTCTCCTCCCATCTGGGGGAGGCCAAGGAAGAAGAAGAAGGGGGGGGGCTCTCTCCCCCTCTCTCCCGGTGGCGCCGGAACGCCGCCGGGGCAATCATCGTGACGACGATCTACTCCAACAACTTCGCCGCCATCAACACCAACTCTCTCCCCCTCTATGCAGCGGTGTAACACCTCTCTTCCCCGCTGTAATCTCTACTTAAACATGATGCTCAACTCCATATATTATTTCCCAATGATATTTGGCTATCCTATGTTGTTTGAGTAGATCTCTTTTGTCCTATGTGTTAATTGTGGTATGATGTTATGGATGTGAGTTGTATGTTGATATGGTGCTGTCCTATGGTGCCCTCCGTGTCGCGCAAATGTGAGAGATCCCCGCTGTAGGGTGTTGCAATATGTTCATGATTTGCCTATGGTGGGTTGCTTGAGTGACAGAAACATAAACCCGAGTAGGTGGGTTGTTGCGTATGGGAGTAAAGGGGACTTGATACTTAATGCTATGGTTGGGTTTTACATTAATGAACTTTGGTAGTTGCGAATGCTTGCTAGAGTTCCAATCATAAGTGCATATGATCCAAGTACGGAAAGTGTGTTAGCGTATGCCTCTTCCTCATTGCATATGACAAGTATCTATCATATTACATTCAATTGCCTAGGGACAATCTTTCTCTTGCGTTACACAAAAAGCTTTCAACTAAGTTATTTACTTTTATTGTTCTTTTATTAAAACAGCACCTAACTTTTATTTCCACGTTCTTTATTATCTTGCAAAGTACTTCTAGTTTTATTCCCGAAAAGTAGTTTCATACTTGTTCTAGGTAAAGCAAGCATTAGCGTGCGTAGAGTTGTATCGGTGGTCGATAGAACTTGAGGGAATATTTGTTCTACCTTTAGCTCCTCGTTGGGTTCGACACTCTTACTTATCGAAAAAGGCTACAAACGATCCCCTAGACTTGTGGGTTATCAAAACCTTTTTCTGGCGCCGTTGCCGGGGAGCAATAGCGTGGGGTGAATATTCTCGTGTGTGCTTGTTTGCTTTATCACTAAGTAATTTTTATTTTCTGTTATTAGTTTTTTTTATATCTTTAGTTATGGATACGGAACACGAAACACCAAAAAAATTAGTGGTACTTGCTACTCATGGAGATGGGGAACCTCCTAAAACCCTCGATGCTAGTTATGTGCAAAGTATTAAATACTACTTTGATAATCCTGAGAAAACAACATTCAACTTGATAATGGGAGTAATCTTGGATCAACGTGAATACTTAGAGATTATCGCTTGACTCAAAAAAGGGAAATTGTTATGCGATCAAATTCATATGTTGCATTGGTATGCTCGGGAGCTATGCTTGAGATATGATATTACTTGTTGCTCTAGGATGAACGCTCCACACCTTCCCTTTTCATGCAAATTTAATGATAATGAAACCTTAGCTTCTTATGCTAAAGGTATTTATGATTACTATGATGTGGAACGAATAGAAGAATTTGTTGCTTTTAAAGGTGCTTATGAAGTTGCTTCTTTGATGGAAAAGTATGATGATGTTTCTTACAAATCCAAAAATCTTGCCATACTTAAATATTGCTATGAGAATTATGATTGCAATGTTGATATTATTGAATTTATTGAAAGAATGTCCGCTGCCTTGGAAGAGATTAATATTTTGTAGGGACCTACGGAAGGAGAAGTTGCTGAAACTGTGAGCTCATTAGATGAAGAAGATGAGGAGGAGAGCGAAGAACAAAAGGAGGAAGAGTGGATTAGCTACCTGTGCCCACCTTCTAATGAGAGTAACTCTTCAAATCATACATTGTTTAATTACCCTTCGTGCTTACCGAAGGATGAATGCTATGATGATTGTTATGATCCCTTGGATTCGTTTGAAATATCCCTTTTTGATGAACTTGATGCTTGCTATGCTTGTGGCCAAGATGCCAATATGAATTATGCTTATGAAGATGCACTTGCTATAGTTCCTTATGTTAAGCATGAAATTGTTGCTATTGCACCCACACATGATAGTCCTATTATCTTTTTGAATTCTCCCAACTACACTATATCGGAGAAGTTTGCTCTTATTAAGGATTACATTGATGGGTTGCGTTTTGCTACTACACATGATAATTTTGATGAATATAATATGCATGTGCTTGCTGCTCCTACTTGCAATTATTATGATAGAGGAACCAAATCTTCACCTCTCTATGTTTCCAATACTATGAAATTGCAAGAAACTGTTTATACTATGGATTGGCCTTTACTTAATGTGCATGAATTGTTCTTGTATGACATGTCGATGCATAGGAAGAGAGTTAGACTTCGTTGTCACATGATATATATCACTTTGTGCTCACTACTAAATTACAAATCATTGTTAATTAAAATTGGCTTTGATATACCTTGGGATCCAGGTGGATCCATTACTTGAGCACTTTATGCCTAGCTTAATGGCTTTAAACAAAGCGCTGCCAGGGAGACAACCCGGAAGTTTTAGAGAGTCGTTTATTTTTGTTGTGTGCTTTTATAAAGTTTAAAAACAAAAAAAATATAGAGGGGAACCTAAAACTTCACAAAAGGAAAGGTGAAAGTGAGAAGAGATGATGAGCATCGTTGAAGTGGGGGCTAGCCTTGAACTTTTGTTCATGCCCATGGAAACTTTGTGAATCTTGAATCACAGAAACTTTTCCAACAAAAATAATTATCCCCTTGTACAAATCCATTGTATTATAAAAATAATGTGCCAAGATTTGCCTTTAGGATGTTTGAATTGCTTGTTTGACGTGTGCTGTGCAAAAACAGAAACTTTTGCCGTAAAGTTTGAATTTTCAAATTTTACTGGAGCGTGCAAAAATTCTGAAATTTGTACACACTACTTTTATGCAAATATTTTCTCGCGTCCTAATTTTTCAGAATTTTTTGAGCTACAGAAGTATACGTGTCTACAAATCTTTACAGACTGTCCTGTTTTTCACAGATTCTTGTTATAGATGCTTTGCGTGCTTATGTTTGAATTCTTGTTGAGCCCCATTGACTTGGGAGCCATAGAATTGTGATAGCATATAGTGGGTAATGTTATATTATAAATATGCAATAATTTTATGGCAAGACATGATGGGATTTGGTGTTATGTGTACTAACGGATCTCACGAATTTTCTGTTAAGTTTTGTGTGATTGAAAATTTTAAGTTTTGGGTGTTATCACGATGAGAAGGAATAAGGAGTAGCAAGACCCTAAGCTTGGGGATGCCCAAGGCACCCCAAGGTAATATTCTAGGAAGACTCAAGCGTCTAAGCTTGGGGATGCCCCGGGAAGGCATGCCCTCTTTTATTCCAAATCATCGGTATGTCACTTGGAGCTATATTTTTATTCATCACATGATATGCGTAAATTTTGGAGCGTCTTTTGTGTTTAGTTTTCACTTTTCTTTTATGCACCATGCTGGTATGAGATAGTCCATGGTTGATTTATAGAATGCTCATTGCACTTCACTTATATATTTTGAGTATGGCTTTATAGAATGCTTCATGTACTTCACTTATATCATTTGAAGTTTGGATTGCCTGTTTCTCTTCACATAAGAAAACCGTTATTCGTAGAATGCTCTTTTGATTCACTTATATTTATTAGAGCATGGTCTTTTGTAGAAAGAATTAAACTCTCTTGCTTCACTTATATCTATTTAGAGAGTCAACAGGAATTGGTCATTTGCATGGTTATTCATAAAATCCTACATAAAACTTAGGGATCACTGAATATGATATGTTTGATTCCTTGCAATAGTTTTGCGATATAGAGATGATAATATGTGGGAGGTACTAGTGGATGATCGTGTTTAGTAAGATATTGGTGTTAAGGTTTGTGATTCCCGAAGCATGCACGTATAGTCTCCCGTTATGCCAGGAAGTTGGAGCACAATTTATTCTTGATTGTCTATCTTTGTGTGAAGGTCGGGGGCGCGCGATGGTTAACTCCTACCAACCTCCCCCCTAGGAGCATGCATAGTAATACTTTGCTTCGAGGGCTAATAAATTTTTGCAATAAGTATGTGAGTTCTTTATGACTAATGTGAGTCCATGGATTATACGCACTCTTATCTTTCCGCAATTTGCTAGCCTCTACGGTACCGTGCATTGCCCTTTCACACCCCGAGAGTCGGTGCAAACTTCGCCGGTGCATCCAAACCCCGTGATATGATACGCTCTATCACACATAAGCCTTATTATATCTTCCTCAAAACAGCCACCATACCTACCTATTATGGCATTTCCATCGCCATTCCGAGATATATTGCCATGCAACTTCCACCGCCTCCGTTTTGATGACTTGAGCATTCATTGTCATATTGCATTACATGATCGTAAGATAGCTAGCATGATGTTTTCTTGGCTTGTCCGTTTTTTGATATCTTTGCTACGCTTGATCATTGCATTCATATAGGGTCATACTTTGTTCTACTATCATTATAATATCGAGTTGTAAGTAAATAGAAGTGTGATGATCATCATCATTCATTATTAGAGCATGCCCCAGTGATGAAAGGATGATGGAAACTATGATTCCCCCACAAGTCGGGATGAGGCTCCGGACAAAGAAAAAAAAGAAAAAGAAAAAAAAGGAAAAAAGGAAAAAAAATGAAAAAAAAATGAAAGAAGTAGAAGGGCCATGCTAATTCCACACTTGTGCTTCAAAGTAGCACCATATTTTTCATATAGAGAGTCTTCTGTGTTGTCACTTTCATATACTAGTGGGAATTTTTCATTAGAGTTAGATTGCATACCCACTTAGTTTTCATATTGAGCTTTCATACACTTATAGCTCTTAGTGCATCCGTTGCATGGCAATCCCTACTCCTCGCATTGATATCTATTGATGGGCATCTCCATAGCCCGTTGATACGCTGAGTTGATGCGAGACTTTCTTCTCTACTTTTACCCCTTTGAAACCTACCACCATATTCTATTCCACCCATAGTGCTATATCCATGGCTTGCGCTCATGTATTGTGTGAGAGTTAAAAATGTTGAAGCGCGTTAAAAAGTATGAACCAATTGCTTGGCTGACACCGGGGTAGTACATGATTTATACTTTGTGTTAAGAAGACAGAGCATGACAAGGCTATATGATTTTGTAGGGATAGCGTTCTTTAGCCTTGATATTTTGAAAGACATGATTGTTTGTTGGGATGCCTGAGTATTAATGTCTTTATGTCAAAACTAGACTATTGCTTTGAATCACTCGTGTCTTAATATTCATGCCATGATTAGATATATGATCAAGATTATGCTAGGTAGCATTCCACATCAAAAATTATCTTTTTTATCATTTACCTACTCGAGGACGAGCAGGAATTAAGCTTGGGGATGCTGATACATCTCCGTCGTATCTATAATTTTTGATTGTTTCATGCCAATATTATACAACTTTCACATATTTTTGTCAACATTTTATCTGATTTATTGGACCAACCTATTGATCCAGTGCCCAGTGCCAGTTCCTGTTTGTTGCATGTTTTTTGTTTCGCATAATATCCATATCAAACGAAGTCCAAACGTGATAAAAATTTACGGAGATTTTTTTTGGAATATTTGTGAATTTTGAGAAGTGGAATCAACGCAAACGGAGGCCCACAACCCCCACAAGACACGAGGGCGCGGCCAAGGGGGGCAGGCGCGCCCTGGTGGGTTGTGCCCACCTCGTAAGTCAGTTGTAGCTCTCCTTCAGGCGAGAGGAAGCTAATTTTTGGATAAAAATCCCCTCAAAATTTTACCCCGATCGGAGTTACGGATCTCCGAGAATATAAGCTCTCCTTCAGGCCAGAAAACAGGAACGCGAAACAGAAGAGAACAGAGAGGGAGATCCAATCTAGGAGGGGCTCCTGCCCCTCCGCCGCCATGGAGGCCATGGACCAGAGGGGGAACTCTCCTCCCATCTAGGGGGGATGCCAAGGAAGAATAAGAAGGACGGGGGCTCTCTCCCCCTCTCTCCCGATGGCGTCGGAACGCCGCCGGGGCAATCATCGTGACGACGATCTACTCTAACAACTTCGCCGCCGTCAACACCAACTCTCTCCCCCTCTATGCAGCGGTGTAACACCTCTCTTCCCCGCTGTAATCTCTACTTAAACATCTCCATATATTATTTCCCAATGATATTTGGCTATCCTATGATGTTTGAGTAGATCTCTTTTGTCCTATGGGTTAATTGTGGTATGATGTTATGGATGTGAGTTGTATGTTGATATGGTGCTGTCCTATGGTGCCCTCCGTGTCGCGCAAACGTGAGGGATCCCCGCTGTAGGGTGTTGCAATATGTTCATGATTTGCCTATGGTGGGTTGCTTGAGTGACAGAAACATAAACCCGAGTAGGTGGGTTGTTGCGTATGGGAGTAAAGGGGACTTGATACTTAATGCTATGGTTGGGTTTTATTAATGAACTTTGGTAGTTGCGGATGCTTGCTAGAGTTCCAATCATAAGTGCATATGATCCAAGTACGGAAAGTGTGTTAGCGTATGCCTCTTCCTCATTGCATATGACAAGTATCTATCATATTATATTCAATTGCCTAGGGACAATCTTTCTCTTGCGTTACACAAAAAGCTTTCAACTAAGTTATTTACGTTTATTGTTCTTTTATTAAAACAACACCTAACTTTTATTTCCACGTTCTTTATTATCTTGCAAAGTACTTCTAGTTTTATTCCCGCAAAGTAGTTTCATACTTGTTCTAGGTAAAGCAAGCATTAGCGTGCGTAGAGTTGTATCGGTGGTCGATAGAACTTGAGGGAATATTTGTTCTACCTTTAGCTCCTCGTTGGGTTCGACACTCTTACTTATCGTAAAAGGCTACAAATGATCCCCTACACTTGTGGGTTATCACCCGCCAGGCGTCGCCATAACTTTGATCGGCCACCGCTGCGCGTTAGCGGCACAACCGCTCAGCTGCCTCCGCTTGGCACTGATGATCGACCGCCTCCACTTTGCGGCGACGGTCGGCCGTGGAGTTTGTCTTGTGCGGCCCGCCTTGTGGCTTGAGCTGGGCTAACTGCTCGAACTCTGGTAATTCCACTTTGAGGAGCTGGTCGTTGATTCGGCAGCGGCAGTGGGTGGAGGTCTCTATGGTAGTCTTGGAGCGATTAATGGCACAGGCCTTCAAGAGGTCGGGGTCCACGAGAACCTAAGCCGGGGCGGCATCCGACCTCGTGAATGTTGGAAACGTAGCATGAAAATAAATAAAAATCCTACAAAACACTCAAGATCTAATCTATGAGATGCATAGCAACGAGAGGGAAGAGTGTGTCTACGTACCCTCGTAGACCATTAAGAGGAAGCGTATATCACGCGGTTGATGTAGTCGTACTCTTCACGATCCAATCGCGATCCAATCCGATCCAGCGCCGAACGGACGACACCTCCGCGTTCAACACACGTGCGGCTCGGTGACGTCTCCTCCTTATTGATCTAGCAAGCGAGGGAGGATAAGTAGATGGGATCTCGGCCAGCACGACGGCGTGGTGGCGGCTGTGGTGTGGCGCCGGCAGGACTTCGTTGTGCGTTGCTGGGGCGACGAACGAGGAAGAAACGAGAGAGGCGGGGAAAGGGCCGCGGCCATGGGAAGTTGTGCTGCCCCCTTACGGCTCCCACCTTTATATAGGCGTGGGAGGGGATGGTGGGTTGCCCTCCAAGCCCTTAGGGTCGTTGGCCAAGGGGGGAGGAAGGAAATCCCTCCTTTCCTTCCCCATCGATCGTTATCCCCCTTTCTAGGGATCTTGATCTTATCCCTTCGGGATATGATCCTATTCCTTTGGGTTGGGGGGGTCTTGGTGCGCCTAGACCAGGGGTGTGGGGCCTTTCCCCACTAGCCACGTCCATGTGGGTACACTCATGTAGGTGGGCCCCACTCCATAACCTTCTAGAACCTTTTCGGTACAATACCGAAAAATCCCGAACGTTTTTCGGAACCCTGAATATGACTTCCCATATATAAATGTTTACCTCCAAACCATTCCGGAGATCCTCGTGACGTCCGGGATCTCATCCGGGACTCCGAACAACATTTGGTCACCAATGCAATTATCCCTATACTACTCTAGCGTCATCGAAGGTTAAGCGTGCAGACGCTATGGGTTTGGAAATCATGTAGACATGACCAAGACACCTCTCTGATCAATAACCAATAGCGGGACCTGGATGCCCATATTGGTTCCTACATATTCCACGAAGATCTTTATCGGTTGAACCATGATGTCGAGGATTCGGTTAATCCCGTATGCAATTCCTTTTGTCCAGCGATATGTTACTTGCCCGATATTCATCGTCAGTATCTCCATACCTAGTTCAATCTCGTTATCGACAAGTCTCTTTACTCGTTCCGTAATACAAGATCCCATGACTAACTCATTAGCCACGTTTCTTGCAAGCTCTTTATGATGTTGTATTACCGAGAGGGCCCGAGATATCTCTCCGTCATACGGAGTGACAAAACCCCAGTCTCGGTCCATGCCAACCTAACAGACACCTTCAGAGATACTTGTAGAGCACCTTTATGATCACCCAGTTATGAAGTGACGTTTGATAGCACACAAGGTATTCCTCCGGTATCTGGGAGCTGCATGATCTCATGGTCTTAGGAATAGATACTTGACATGAAGAAAGCTACAACAATAAACTTAAGTGATATGACTATATGCTAGTTCACGGTTGGGTCTTGTCCATCACATCATTCTTCTAATGATGCGATCCCGTTATCAAATGACAACTCCTGTCTATGGTTAGGAAACCTTAACCATCTTTGATCGACGAGCTAGTCTAGTAGAGGCTCACTAGGGACATGGTGTTGTTTATGTATCCACACATGTATTTAAGTTTCCGGTCAATACAATTCTAGCATGGATAATAAACATTTATCATGAACAACGAAATATGATAATAACTAGTTTATTATTGCCTCTAGGGCATATTTCCAACAGTGAACGCAGCCCGACATGTCATGTTGTGCCACTCCTGCATGCTGAATCGGCCACCTGTAGGATTGAAAGTATGTCTAGAGGGGTGATTAGACTACTTACCAAATTTTAAAGATGACTCTTTTCCCAATTTTAGTTCTTGCCAAATTTTAGCAATTCTAAGGAAGTATAGAAACACCATACACATGCAATTCTAATCATAGGTAGTGGAAAGTAAAGACATTACAAGTGATAGTAGTGAAGGGGGGGGGGGTTTGAAGATATGCAAACGCTATGGTGACATGGAAGATTTTGACCCGTGGTTTCGATAGGTGGTGCTATTGTATGTCCACGTTGATTGAGGGTTCAATCTCAAGGATCAATGATCTCAAGGATAACAGTTGCAAGATTCCACGGGGGGCTCCACCCATAAAGGGTCCATGAAGAAGTAACCCTGCATATAACACCATGACTTACGCCCACGAAGGACTAGCCTCAGTCGGGGTAGATTTTCACGAGGTAGGAGATCTCCTTGACCTTACAATCTTTTTGGTTTCTCCACACAATTTGGAGACTCCCAAGCACACCAAACCGATCTAGGAGGCACCACCCTCCAAAAGATAATAGGTGAGGTTGTTGATGATGAACTCCATGCTCTTGTGCTTCAAAAGATATCAACACTCAAACACTCTCTCACAGATTTTGGCTACGGGGTAGGAGAGGATTTGGGTGAAAAGCAATGAGGTGACTAGAAATCAAAGGTTCAATGGTAGGAGTGGTGTCTTTTGATCCCAACACGAGGATGGGGAGCTCTCTCTGAGAAAAATGTATATGGGAAGTGTTTGCTTCGCTCTGGTTGCTCTCTCAGAGTTTGGTGGAGTGAGTTGGGTATATATAAGCATTACAAAAAAGGGATAATTGGTTTCATGCCCCTAGTTGGGTCACACTCGGTTGGTTTACCCCTAGTTTCCGAAAACACGCGTTCCTGCCTAAACCACTTTGCTCCTCTTATGCTTTTGCCCTTTGACCGTTTGACCGTCATTTTAAAAAATTCATAACAAATTCATATTAACTCAGAAAAATGCAAATAAGGTATCAAAATATTCAGAAAGACATCACCTATATGTGCATGACATTTGCATTCATGAAAAAAGTGTTTGAAAGTCCCCATCTCAGTTTTAGCTCATATAGGCGATGGGGACTTTCCAACAACTTTGTCATGAATGCAAATGACATGCACATGTATGTGATATTTTTCTGAACATTTTCACATATTATTTGCATTTTTCTGAGTTAGTACGAATTTGTTATGAAGTTTTTAAAATGACGGCCAAACGGTCAAAGGGCAAAATCATAAGACGAGCAAAGTGGTTTGGACAGGAACACGTGTTTTTGGAAACTAGGGGTAAACTAGCCGAGTGTGACCCAACTAGGGGCATAAAACCAATTATCTACAAAAAATCCAACCATTACACACCCGTTATGCATTATTCGGTGGGACCGGCTGAAACCACTCGGTGAGACTGATCAGTAAAAAGGTTTGAACTTTAGGCATTTCCGTGAGACCGGGTGAAAACGTTCGGTGGCTCCGAGATGTGATGACCTAAGCACTTTCCGCACTTCGGTGGCACCGCCTGAAACCGGTCGGAAATTCCGATTGAATTTTAGTTGGCAACAAAAGGTTGGCAAGTGCACTTCAGTGGGACTGAAGGGCCAACTCATTGAGACCGAATGTTTAGGATTTAGGCAACGAATATGTCATAGATAACTCGGTGATACCAGATAGGAGTGGTTCATGGGTCCGAGTTTCACTTAGAATTTTGGACATGGTGGGATGTAAGATTTTGACTCACGCTTTTGGAGCTTAATTTCTAAGCACTTGAACAGTGAGTCCATGAGCACAACCTCATCCCTTTTTGATAGTATTGACATACCTATGGATTCAATGTGATCTTGGATCACTTAAATATAAATTTGGGTCTTGAGGCATTGACCAACACTTGTCCTTAGCATTTTGAGGAGTCCAAATTCACATCCAATTGTTGCACCTAAATGAATTTTCCTGAAATATTCTTTTGAATATGCATTAGTTGAATGAGATATATATTCTAATGAAATACCAAAACCACTCGGGGATTAGATGCACTTTCACCGTTGTCACCGCCGCCACCGATGTAGTTGGCAAGACGACCGCGCGCATTAGCGATCGCAGGGAGGGCGAATCCTCCTTTTTCATGGTGACCGAGCGCCACTGGCTCTCGACTATCGACAGGGCGGTGAAGGCGGCGCCAGCTACTTGCCGCGGCGGAGACGGTTGTGCGACGGGGACGATAGCTCCTTCTTGACGTGACGTCTAATTTGGATGTCACGGTTGCGCAACAGGGATGACTCCTCCTCCTTGACGTGGCGTTTGATTTGGACATCGTGGTCACGTGGCGGGGTGGTGGCTCCTCTTTGAAGCTTTGTACGATTGGACACATGGGTCGCGCGAGGATAGCAGCAAGGGCAGCGTCGGACCACTGTCATAGCAGGACATCTTGAACAGTTTCTCCCTCTGTTGCGCGAACTCATCGTTCGTCTGCGTGGCCTCGGTGAGGAGGGGAGGTTGTTGTTGCTCCTCGTCGTCGGACGAGATGGTCTCCATCTTCGCGAAAGAGGGACCCCCTGATTCAGATAGGTGCGAGGAGAACCACTTGTTGTCGTCGAACTTGTCCATCGCGGCGGTGTGCGGAGGAGAGGAGAGGTGAGGCTGCAAGGTAGGGTGTAGCGTTTCATGGCAGCGTTTGGACGGATTAAGTAGCCGGGGCACGCGAACCAGCGTGACTTCTGTATGCTAGCAGACGGAGTTGGTTTCTCCGCCGCCGCACCTATGCGAGTATCGTGTCGGTCAGCTAACATTGCGGTATGTGGCGGCCAGTATCAGGTCACGATCGATATGAATAGAATAAAAAAATGGAGTAGACGGTTCGAGACCAAGTGGAGGAGGGGGCATTTTGTGAGAGCCTCACTTAATAGGGGTGATAGACTACTCATATCAATAAGAAATTTCTTCTTTTCCGAGAGCCCATTCGGAAACAACTCCAAAGTTAAGCGTTCTCAGCTTGGAGCAATTTTTAGAATGGGTGACCGATTGGAAAATTGGTCCTAGGTGCGCACGAGTGAGGACAAAGTGCACAAGAAGGACTAGTGTTGATCTATGGCGCCAATCTCGATCCCGTCAAGAGTAACGGCCAGTAACCGACGGGTATGTCCAGGGTGTTACAAGTTGGTATCAGAGCCAACCCGCGCGGTTACACGGATGTTCGCGGGTGAGGTGCATGGTCATGTTTTGCATGACGTTTGTGGCCCGTCGTAACACACGACATGACACATGTGTCGGACTGGACGCACACACGTGTGCCAAGAGGGAATGTTCCTGTGGCCCGATGAGGACGTCAGATCCTTTGAATGGGGGTATATGTGAGAGCCTAACTTAATAGGGATGATAGACTACTCATATCAATAAGGAATTTCATCTTTTAGTTCTGGTTTGTTCGATTTCGTATGTTCGAACTGGTCCTAACATTTTTGGTGACCGTCATTCAGTCTCACAACGTGAAATGTTCGATCCAGACATAGGGGCGATTTTGTGATCTAGGCTGGAGCGGATGCTCCTATTCCGCGCGTCGCGCGACACAAAGCGAACCCCTCCTGTGCATGTGCGTGCTTTGGGCCGGCCCAAGTGTGGGCGGGGCGTCCCTAGTTTTTTTATTTCCATTTTTCACACCCGAAAAAACAAAATAAAATAAAAAGGAAAACCCGAAAAAACCCTGAAAAAAGAAAATCACTCGGGAAAGGTTCTAGAAGCTTTCCAAAACCGGTGGGAAATACACATAGGGCTAGTTTGGTTGACGTCCTCACGTTTGTGCCTGAGATAAAATGATGCGTGGACTGAGCCTGAAATGAAGAGGACTTTCTGCCTGGCCAGGCATCCATATGACTGAAGCGTTTTGTTCGTGACCTGGCCTGGACGGCATCAAGCCCTCCTCATGCATGTGCTAATACTTTATTTGTAAACCGATACTGTTGCTGTACACTCCAGGCATACTCCAGGCTCACTCCAGGCGTCCCATTTCAAATGCCTGGACCAGGCTAATCACATGCCGGGCTTGTAAAGTCAGGCTAACCACACGATGGGACTTCCCAGGCCAGGCTAGCACATGCATCTTCAGGCCATCAACCAAACACTCTTCAGGCAACATCCAGGGATACACCAGGCCAGGCAATAAATTGTCAGGAAGCGATCCAAACACACCCATAAAAACAGTTGTACTAGACCGGCGTGTGTTTCGGGAGGGTGCATGTTTGGTCGATATCCTTCGACGTACGCGGCAATAATGCTACACTTATGGGAAGAGTCTAGGTAAACACATTAAAGACATTCGCGTGACCTCCTAGGTTTGGCTAGTATCAGGTGGTTGTTATTTCGCGAAAAAAAGTATTAGGTGGTTGTTTTGAAAATTGTGGTCTTGGTTGAACTTCGGTCCAGCACCTCAGTCCTTAGCTCGTTCCCGTAGGGCTCTAGGTGAATATTGTCCGACGTATGAATCGGGCTGTAAATATTTATAGGTCGGGTCTTTACTAAAAAAAGCGCAATAGCACACTACAACAATTTGAAGAAATCTGCAAGTGACTCTAATTTGAATTCGCTAGCATCTTTTTTTCCGGTAGGCCACTCCGCGAGCAAGCAGTGTCACGAGGAGTGTTCTTTCCGTGAGTGTAGCAGAGTTGCCCTTATAACAGGGTGGCATGGGCTTTAGCCGCAACGGGCGGAACAAGAGATCGGTAATAAATAGCATGGCCCATGCGTTGACACCCATTCCGCCTGTTAGCCCGTCGGACAAGCCCATGTGCTCGACGTGACGCGATATGGAATTTGCACAGGCCCATATCACCACAAAGCCACCACCATGTGGACATCATTTCGCTTTTCTCAAAAAAAAAAATGTGGACATCATTTCGCTCTCGCCTTCCTTCCTTCCTTCCTTGGCGCCCTCCTCCGCTTATTTCACGCGATTCCGAGCACGAACGAGGGGATCCAACCCGAACAGAAGAAACGATCCCACTTCTCCATTCAACACGAGGACCCAAATCATCCCGACATAAGAAGGTTGGGCCGACGGCGAAAGCCGCATGATCCGTCGGTGCCTCCCTTTCCCCGAAAAAGAATTCGGGACCGAGCAACCGAACGAACGACGCGGGGCTGACGAGGCCGCCGCCGCCGCCGCGCGGCGCCGTGGTCCACACCAGACGGTGATCAGGTGGCTAGTACTGTAGATCCTCCTCGACGAGGCCAGACGTGCGCGCGCGTGCGTGCGTGCGCGGGTCGCGACTCGCGAGGGATTGATTGGCCAGCCGGCCGGCCGGACGGACCACCCTCGGGGCGCTGAAAGCTATGCGGTGTACAGTGCCGCGAATTAACCGCGTCCAGTCCAGCTGCCTCCTCCCGCCACACGTGCGCGCCCGTTGTTCGGTTTCAAACGCAGCCAGCTGTGGCTGTGTCAGCATTAACTGCCGACGTGCCCTGGAACTGACCCATTCCCGCCATTCCACACGTCTCAAGTTTAAGTTACTTCGGCAGAACCACTGTGTCAAAGCCTTACCCTTCAGTATCTGCAGGGATAAAAAGAGTACTGTACTCAAAAATATTGCACTGTACTGTACTCCGGTAGGAGTAGTACTACCCTGGAGAAAAGAAAACAATGGCACTGGTTAATCCCAAGCGATAAGTACGCAGCCGGCAGGGCTGTGGTTCACATGTGGAGAATCACTGTGGTTCCCCTGGCGAGCACGGCCACACGACAAACTTCTCGTCAATAAGTAAAAGAAATGAGAACAAAAGTAAGAAGCGAAAAACAGTTCACGGACAGGAGATCCGACTACGGGCGCTGCCAGCCACCGGATCCAACAAAGAGAGGATCGGATTACCATGTTCTAGAGAAACCGAGCTCGCCCTTTCCCCCTCCCCCTTCCGCGACCGTCCCCGCGGCGGCCGGGCCACGCCCCCCGCCTCCCGCCTCCTCCCCCCCTTCCCTCCCCCTTCCGCCGTCGCCGGTGTGCTGCGCCGGCCCTTGGTCGGGCGGCCCCGGTGGCGGCGGACCTCCGGCCCTTCCCGTCCTGGCTTGGGTGGCACGGGGCAGCCCGGGACCAGGTGGTGTTCCTCGGCGGCAATGGTCCGGCGCGGCGGCGGGGCTTCCCCTGGTGCGGCGTGGGTGGCCTAGGTGGTGGTGGTGCTGCCGTTGGTGGCTGGGTGGCAGTAGTGGCGCTCCGGCCCTGCAGGCCCAAATCTGGGCCCCTCGGGCCCGATCTGGGTCAGGACGGGCCTGCCTCGTTGCCTTCCGTTGGCTTGCGGCGCGGCTCGCGACCGAGATGACAGCGTGGCGATGGGAGCTTTACGGGCCTGTTTGTGTCCGGCTGAGCTTTTGGGCTGATCAGGGTGGCGGCGGCCGCCGCCTACGTGCAGCAGCGCGACGGCGAGGACTTTACGAGCCCCAGGGCTCGGGCGGACCTGTTTGCCCTGGTGTGTCCCTGCTGCTGTGTCCGGTCAGCACCTGCCGATGGCGGTGGAGGACGTCCTCCAGGTGGCTGCGCTGCTGCCGCCCTCCGGCTCCAATGGCTCGGTGTGCTCTTGTCGTCGCATCCGGACGGGGGACCGTCTTGGACGGTGGAGGTGGTTCCCTCCTGCGTGGTTGTCCTCCTGTCGGCCCTTATCTACGGTTGGTTCGCCTCAGGCGGCCTTGCTATGTTGGCCATGGTGAGACGACGATGGTGACTGCAAGACCATGGAGGCGTATGTTGGTGGATGACATGCTTGGTGGAGCGCCTCTGATTGTCCGGGAGGTGGTGTTTTGGGGGTCGGAAGAAATCCTTGTCATTTGACACCGACACGGTGACGCTTGAGAGTGTCACCCTTCCTTCGTGAAGGGCGTCAGGTGTACCTCCTCCCCACTCCTCGGAGCGTACCGGGGGAAACCCTAGGATCTGTCTGGGCAGCAGTGTCATCGTCGTCACTATCCTTTTTGGAGGTGCTGCTTGGTACGTGATGAATCAGAGTGCTAGGATCGTGGTGGGAATACTCCGGAGGGGACGCAGTGGTTGCGAATCATTGTTGTTTTCGTTTATCCGTCGGTGTTGGCATTGTTTTGTTTTTTTAGGCGTGGTTGTGTTGTTTGTCCCAGCAGTGGTTTATTGTTGTATCGTGGTTGCTATATATATAGCGGAGCCAAAGCCTATACCACGGATGTTCTAGAGAAACCGATCACCAATCTTTACAGAGGATAACCATTTTGAAATAATTACTTCGCAGGGCTTCCTTTTTACTAGCAGACGACAGGCCATGAAGAAGACTAGTAACTGTCACGCGCATTTTTTTAAACAAGCTCCTTTGTTTGAACTTGGAAGCGCAGTCGGAGGAGTCGGATTCCCTCGGCGATGCCTGCGGTGCCGCTGGCGTTGCTGCTGCTTGCCGGTAGGCGCGCGGGACACGTCGACGTCGGGGGATCACGACAGGACGAACGTGAGGAAGCGGGTGGTAGTGTCCGACTCCGGCCCTGGCCTGGCGAATAAATCTACGCGCACGGGCGGCGGCATCCGATGCTCGGCCAAGCGTCTACAGGACACGGGGGGAGGCAGGGAGCCGCTGCGCCTATCCGGAAACTCGCGGGCGCGGCGGCTCAGTGGGAAACCGCGGGATTTTCCGCTAGTTTAATCGCGCGCGACTCCACACGACGGTATCCGATGATCCCCCTGCCCTACCTCGCTCCAGAGCGCAGGTCCGCGTCCATGTGCCGTTTTACGACGGGGTCCTTGGCCCTGCCTGACTCCTCCTGACTCAGCCTGGCTCACCACCGTGGGAGAATTTTTTATTTTTTACAGGAGGGCTGAATGCTTTTGTGTTCCGATTTTCAGGTTCTTCCGCGCGCTTCTCTCGCATCGACACATGCGTCACGTAGGGATTTGAAGATGGTCCCTTTTTCATTCATTCATGGTACCTGCTGATTGGTGGGGAGGGTCGGGTGTTCTCGCAACCAGGACCATGCGTGAAGCTGCTGCCTCCGGAGGGCATTCGATCACATGCTTTGCTGTGCTGGGTATCTCAGCGAACATATGGACTGTCCATGACAGTTCAATGGGAAAGTAACCCAATGGGGAGGTAAACAAAATGACTCGATGGGAAAGTACGTGATTAATCTGTGTGTTTTTACGGTATCCGAGTTTACCGAGGGTTCGAATCCCTCTCTTTCCGTTTCTGTTAATTCACCAACGTTACCGACCACAATGAAATTTCTAGTAAGAGAAAAATCCGTCGACTTTCTAAATCGTGAGTCCGTAGACAATGATACGGTAGCAGGTCATCCAGCCTTGTTCCCTTAAACTTATGTTTTTTTTAAGTTCGCAAGCTTAAACTAAAATCATATCAAATCGTAGGCGATTAGAAAAATTCAAATGCGACAGTAGTTCTAATTTAGCTATTACAATCCAAGTAAGTTTTTAAATTAAAGTAATTCATACTTGAATTCAATTAGCACATACTACCTCCGTTTCAAAATAAGTGTTGTTAACCATGTGCAACTTTAAAGGAGTATGTTCTAGTTGTCCCCTTTAATGGTCCACAAATGCTAAATCAAAATTTTCTTGAGTTGCTTGATCCCGAATTTGTTGATGCATTTGAACAAACTCATCAAACGTGACCTGATTTTGATGCGGAAGTTGCATAGGATCACCTGTGTTCTTAAATTTCAGACCTGCCGCAACATCTTCACCCTTATCCCCCACGATCATGTTGTGCATGATCACACAATATCTCATCATCCCCCACAAGGTCTTTGGATCCCATTGTTTAGCAGGTACACGAACAACTGCAAAGCGGGTCTCGAGCACTTCAAATGCCCTCTCCACATCATTTCTATTTCCTCTTGTCTTTTGGGAAAAGTGAAATAGTTTCTGAGCAACTGGCTCAGAGATGGTCCTGACAAAGGTAGCCCGCAGAGATTATATACCACCAACCAGACAGTAGTCCATATTGTATTGATGCCCATTAACACTATAGTTGCAAGGAGGAGCTTACCCTTCAGTCAGTCTAGCAGACAATGGTGATCGCTGCAGCACATTGATATCATTGTGAGACCCAGGCGTACAAAACAAAGTGTGCTATATAGAGGTCATGTGATGCAACTGCTTCAAGAATGATGGTGGACATCTTAACATGTCCCTGATATTGCACTTGTAGAGTTTTTGGGCAATTCTTTCATCTCTAGTGCATGTAATAAAGAGATCCGAGCAAACCTTGCCACCCTCTTGCTTCGGACATTGTCAATAGCCTCTTAGTGTCCGCGATAGATGGTTATCTCAAGTATTGAGGTTCAAACACCTCGACCACTATAGTAGCAAATCTGACCATGACGTCTTTGCATGTGCTTTCACACATGCGAAGGTACTCGTCCCACGAATATGTAGACGCGCAATATTCAATCATCCGCAATGCAACCATGCACTTCTGGTAACCATAATCCAATCCTTCCTACGACATCCTTTTTCAAGATGAAATATTCATCGTATGACCGAACGCCGATGTAGAGGCGATCGAAGAATTTTTTGCATCCAAAAGCGCCGGCGAAAATTTTCCGTAAATAGGGCATCAGGGGCAAAGTAGTCGTCCATCAACGCCAAATGTTTTTGTGCCCTGATCCGATTCAGCACTCGATGACCCTTGACCAATCCCTTGAATTGTGAACATGCACTTTCACACGCATGACTCTTCGGGCGAAACTGTCATACTATAAGGGCCAAATGCGAAGGCACCCGAATACCGAGTCGGACATCTGGGCCCAATCACCCTAGGCTGCTTGGCCCTGCCACTACCAACCATCAACCGCTATGGTACGCTAAACTAGCACAAGCTTCAGCGCCCAGACTGTCCGAGTTGATTCCCCCATACCATGTGTGTTGTTGGAAATATGCCCTAGAGGCAATAATATTTGTATTGTTTATTTACATGTTTATAATTAAGAGTTTATTTTCTATGCTATAACTTCTATGATTCTCTAATATGGGATTCGTAGGCAAACTCATAAGCACGTGTAGAATGATAAACGGTAAACCTGATTCGTAGTCTTGCCTCTAGGACTAGCACAAGTGTTGCGTGATGATCATGTTTTTCTGGTCATGTGCATTTGGTTAAGTCTAACGATGATTGATAACCTACAAGTATAGCGGATCGCAACGGTTTTCGAGGCTAGAGTATTCAACCCAAATTTATAGATTCGACACAAGGCGAGCCAAAGAATACTTGAGAGTATTAGCAGTTGAGTTGTCAATTCAACCACACGTGGAGATTAAATATCTGCAGCAAAGTGATCAGTAGCACAGTAATATGATAGTTTGGTAGCAGTAGCAACAATAACAGTAGCGGTAACAGTAGTAGCAGTAGTTTTGTAGCAGTTGGAACAGCAGCAGCAGCAATAGTAACTTAGCAAGAACAATAAGTGGAAAACTCGTAGGCACTGGATCGGTAACTCGTTGGATGATATTCGTCATGTAACAGTCATAACCTAGGGAGATACAGAACTAGTTCAGTTCATCAATGTAATGTAGGCATGTATTCCGTAAATAGTCATACGTGCTTATGGAAAAGAACTTGCATGACATCTTTTGTCCTACCCTCCCGTGGCAGCGGGGTCCATAAGGAAACTAAGGGATATTAAGGCCTCCTTTTAATAGAGAACCGGAACAAAGCATTAACACATAGTGAATACATGAACTCCTCAAACTACGGTCATCACCGCGAAGTATCCCAAATATTGTCACTATGGGGTTGACGGATCATAACACGTAATAGGTGCATATGACTGGGCAAGATCGGATAAAAACATAGATATAGAGATGATAACATAAACGGTTCAGATCTGAAATCATGGCACTCGGGCCCTAGTGACAAGCATTAGGCATAGCAAAGTCATAGCAACATCAATCTCAGAACATAATGGATACTAGTGATCAAGCCCTAACAAAACTAACTCGATTACATGATGAATCTCATCCAACTCCTCACCGACCAGCAAGCCTACGAAGGAATTACTCACTCCCGGTGGGGAGCATCATGGAATTGGCGATGGAGAAAGGTTGGTGATGACGAAGACCAAAGATTCCCCTCTCCGGAGCCCCAAACGGGCTCCAGATCTGGCCTCCCGATGAAGAACAGGAGGTGGCGGCGGCTCCGTATCGTAAAACGCAATGAAACTTTCTCTTTAATTTTTTTCTCCAAAAATAGGAATTTATAGTGGCGGAATTTGGGTCAGTGGGGCCACGAGGTGGGCACAACCCACCAGGGCGCGCCCAGGGGGCCTGGCGCGCCCTGGTGGGTGGTGGCCACCCTGGCCCCCTTCCTCGGTGGTTTTGGCTCCAATAATTCACATATATTCTGAAATAATTCTCCAAAAAGTATCGTTCCATTCCGAGAACTTTTATTTCTGCACAAAAACAACACCATGGTAGTTCTGCTGAAAACAACGTCAGTCCGGGTTAGTTTCATTCAAATCATGCAAATTAAAGTCCAAAACTAGGGCAAAAGAGTGAGGAAAAGTAGATACGTTGGAGACGTATCAACTCCCCCAAGCTTAAACCTTTGCTTGTCCTCAAGCAATTCAGTTGACAAACTGAAAGTGATAAAGAAAAACTTTTATGAACTCTTTTGTTCTTGTTTACATATATATGCTTAAGTAGCACCCAGGTTTTCAGCAAAGATTATGACTAACCATGTCGACAATAACTCTTAGAAATTATATTAACTCATAACAATGACATAAGAAACTAGCGAGCAATAATAAGATATCTCAAGCGCTAACACTTTGTCAAAACAACATGATACAATATGACAATAGTGGTATCTCGCTAGCCCTTTCTGAGACCGCAAAACATAAATGCAGAGCACCTCCAAAGTTCAAGCAGCGACTAAACATTTTAATTCATGGTAGAAAAGATCCAGTCATGCTCCACCCAACATCAACCATACACAATGCATGAGGATGACAATAGTGCTCTCAGGTCTGGCGCTTATTTGAGAAGGTGATGACTCAACATAAAAGTAAATAGATAGTCCCTTCACAGAGGGAAGCATGGATTTGCAGCAGTGCCAGAGCTCAAAGTTTAAAACAGAGATAGATATAATTTTGGGAGGTACACCCTTCCTGTCAACGTCACGACCAAGAGTTATCAATATCTTCCATGCTAAACAAATTAGCGGCGGTTCCCAAGCGGTAAAAGTAAAGATTTACTCCCCCTCCACCAACAATCACACTCCACGGCGAGCCGCATCCACGGGTACCGTCCAAACCAACAACATTCCTGGGGGCGTTTTGTTTAATTATTTTTTATTTTTGATTTCGGGACTGGGAATCCCTATTACCGCCCCTCTCGTGTAAGGACAAGTGAATAAACACTCATCATGAGAATAACCCGCTTAGCATGGAAGATACTGATCGCCCCGTGTCGCTCCATGAGCGGTCCAGGCACACAAAATTGATGTTCATTTGAATTTTTAGAGGTGGCACATGCAAATTTACTTGGAACGGCAGGGTAATACCGCATATAGGTAGATATAGTGGACTCGTCTGGCATAACTTGGTTTAAAGGTTTTGATGCACAAGCAGTATTCCCGCTTAGTACATGCGATGTCTAGCAATTAGATTAAGAAGCGGCCAGCTAGAGAGCGAAAACGGTCATGAACATGCATTACATATGATCAACATTGAATACTAGCATGAGTAGGATATGGACACCATGAACATAAATATTATGAAGGCTATGTTGGTTTTGATTCAACTACATGCGTGAACATGTGCCAAGTCAAGCCACATGAAACATTCAGAGGAGGATACCATATCATCATACCGCATCACAACCATTTTAATGCATGTTGACACCCAAGATAAATCATTATCCACTCCTAGCTACTTAAGCATGGCATGAACAACTATAATCTCTAATGATCATTGCAAACATTTTTGATCATAATGAGTTGAATCAAGGGATACTAGGTTAAACATATTTACAAAAACAAAAACAAGTTGAGTTCATACCCGCCTTTCTCTGCCACAGTCAATTCATCAAATGTCGTCATTATTGCCTTTCACTTGCATGACCGAACGATAAGAAGATAATAATAGTGCAAGAGTGTCGTGGACTAAGCTGGAATTTGCAAACATTTTATTCAAGAGGAGAAGGCAAAGTAATATGGGCTCTTTGTTAGATAAACAGTAATGCAGATGAGAGCCACTCAACAATTTCATTGTGGTCTTCTCCTAGGTACGACTCAAGTAAAAAGAAAAGAATTTCAGGGAAACACACTGAAATATTTTTTGAGTTTTTTGGTTTTTTCTTGAAGAAAGTAAATTAAAGAGGAAAAACAAAAACGAGGAAAACAATTTACACGGGAAAGCTCCCGACAAGTAAAAGAAGAAGCGAGAAATCTTTTTGGGTTTTCTTTTTTAATGCTACAATTAAACTAAGCTAGAAAGAAAAACTAAAAAGAAGTAGGAAATATTTTTGGATTTTGTCAAAGTTTTTCAAACACACAAGAAGAAAGCGAGAAAATAAATTTAGCATGGATATTACAATGAAAAAGTATGAACACCGACAACTCGAATGAAATGTGTGAACATGAATGTAATGTCGGTGGAAATACGTACTCCCCCAAGCTTAGGCTTTTGGCCTAGCTTGGTAATCACCATCCATATGAATAATAATCTGGGCGATGGCTCATTGAGGTCCTCGGGGCAGACTCCGCGGCCCTACTGGTAGCTTCAACCTCCACGTTGTATGCATGGGCTTCGCTCTCAAGGACATAATATCTCCCCCTAGTGTGAAAATCAAAGAGAGCAGGAGCATGGGGTCATTTTTTATTGCACGGAGAAAACAGAAAACAAGATAATCATGGCATTTTATTTTATTTGACAAGCTAAAACAGAAAATAAAAGGTGGGGGCAGAGAGTTGTGCTTACTAGATTCATCGACGTCATACCTCTCAAAAATTATTCATTAATAAGGTTGATCAAGTCTTATTAACAACCACTTCCGATTAGCATGAAACCGATGAACTTTCGTAAGACACTAAGTTACCTCAATGGGGATGTGCATATCCCCAACAATAAGTATATCATATTTCTTTTTAGCAGTAGGTAGAGGTAATTTAAAACTTTCAATAGTGATGGTCGGAGATTCTTCAATAACATTTATACCATTCACTTGGAACTGTTTCTTCGGAAAGTGCACTGTATGCTCATTACCATTGATATGAAAAGTGACTTTGCTTTTATTGCAATCAATAACAGCCCCTGCAGTATTCAAAAAGGGTCTACCCAGGATAATCGACATGTCGTCGTCCTCAGGCATCTCAAGAATAACAAAGTCCGTTAAGATAGTAACATTTGCAACAACAACGGGCACGTCCTCACAAATACCGATAGGTATGGCCATTGATTTGTCAGCCATTTGCAATGATATCTCAGTAGGTGTGAGTTTATTCAAATCAAGTCTTTTATATAAGGAGAAAGGCATGACACTAACACCGGCTCCCAAATCACACAAAGCAGTTTTGACATAGTTTCTTTTGATGGAGCAAGGTATAGTTGGTATTCCAGGATCTCCAAGTTTTTTAGGTACTCCATCCTTAAAAGAATAATTAGCAAGCATGGTGGAGATTTCAGCTTCAGGTATATTTCTTTTATTTGTGATGATGTCTTTCATATACTTTGCATAAGGGGCCATCTTCAAGATATCAGTTAAGCGGGTACGCAAAAAGACTGGGCCAATCATCTCAGCAAAGCGCTCAAATTCTTCATCATCCTTTTTCTTAGATGGCTTAGGTGGAAATGGCATGGGTTTCTGAACCCATGGCTCTCTTTCTTTACCATGTTTCCTAGCCACAAAGTCTCTTTTATCATAACATTTATTTTTAGGTTGTGGGTTATCAAGATCAAGAGCAGGCTCTATTTCAACATCATTATCTAGTTCTTTATCATTACTAGGTTGAGCATCATCGTGAACATCATCATTATCATTTTCATTATCACTAGGTTGATGTTCACTACCAGATTGAGTTTCGGCATCAGAAATAGAGACATCATTACTATCAGGAGGTTTTTGTGTCTCAGGTTCACTAGAGGTATGCAAAGTCCTATCATTTTTCTTTTTTCTTTTTCTTATTAGAAGGACTAGGTGCATCAGGATTAATTCTCTGAGAATCTTGTTCAATTCTCTTAGGATGACCCTCAGGATAAAGTGGTTCTTGGGTCATTCTACCTCCTCTAGTTACTACTCTAGCAGCAAAATCATGCATATTATTATTCATTTCATCAAGCAATTCTTTTTGAGACTTAGCAACTTGTTCTAGCCGAGTTTGAACCATAGAGGCATGCTTTCCTACACCTCTAACATCATTACTGATTCTAAATAGCAAGTCACTCAAGCGAGCCATCATATCAGAATTGTATTTCAATTGTTTCAGAACATGAGCATTGAAATGATCTTGCTTCATAATATAGTTATCAAACTCATATAAGCATTGACTAGGATGTTTATTGTAAGGGATATCACCTTCATAAAACTTTAATAAAGAATTTACCTCTACCACCTGTGGAGGTGGTGGTGTGTCAAGGCCATGTATTTCTTCTATAGGTGGCAAATTCTTAACATCCTCAGCTTTAATACCTTTTTCCTTCATAGATTTCTTTGCCTCTTGCATATCTTCAGGACTGAGAAATAAGATACCCCTCTTCTTCGGAGTGGGTTTAGGCGGTGGTTCGGGAAGAGTCCAATCATCATAATTCTTCAATATGTTATTCAATAATTCCTCAGCTTGTTCAACAGTTCGTTCCCTGAAAACACAACCAGCACAACTATCTAGGAAGTCCCTAGAAGGATCGGTTAGTCCATTATAAAAGATATCAAGTATTTCATTTTTCTTGAGAGGATGATCAGGCAAAGCATTAAGCAATTGGAGAAGCCTCCCCCAAGCTTGTGGGAGACTCTCTTCTTCAATTTGCACAAAGTTAAATATTTCCTATAAGGCAGCTTGTTTCTTATGAGCAGGAAAATATTTTTCAGAGAACTAGTAGATCATATCCTGGGGACTACGCACACAACTAGGAGTAAGAGTATTGTACCATGTCTTAGCATCACCCTTTAATGAGAACGGAAATAACTTAAGGATATAATAGTAGCGAATCTTCTCATCATGAGCAAAGAGGGTCGCTATATCATTCAGCTTAGTAAGGTGTGCCACTACAGTTTCAATTTCATAGCCATGGAAAGGATCAGCTTCAACCAAAGTGATTAACTCTGGGTTGACAGAGAATTCATAATCCTTATCGGTAACAAAGATAGGTGAAGTAGCAAACTTAGCATCACATTTCATTCTAGCATTCAAAGTCTTCTCCTTATACTTGCGTAGCAATTTCTTAAGATCGTTTCTATCCTTGCAAGAAAGAATTTCTCTAGTTATCTCTTCGCCCATAACATAACCTTCAGGTATCTTAGGCATTTCAAACTTAGGAGAGCTAGGACTAATAGTGTTTCATAATCATCATCAGTTTCATAAGCTTCATCAGTTTCAGCAATCTCATCAGTTTCAGTAGTTTCATTTTCTTTAGCTCTAGCAATTTGTTCATCAAGAAATTCTCCTAGTGGCACATTATCATCAAACATGGTACTAGTATCATCATAAACATCATTCATAGCAGAGGTAGCATCATCAATAACTTGCGACATATCAGGATTACTAGCATGTGGTGGTGTTGCAAGCTTACTCATAACAGAAGGTGAATCAAGTGCAGAGCTAGATGGCAGTTCCTTACCTCCCCTTGTCTTAGAGGGAAAAATCTTAGTCTTTGGATCCTTCAGATTCTTCATAGTGATAAATTGATATAAATCCCAAGTGACTCAACAAATATTGGTATGCTCCCCGGCAATGGCACCAGAAAAAGGTCTTGATAACCCACAAGTATAGGGGATCGCAATAGTTTTAGAGGGTAGAGTATTCAACCCAAATTTATAGATTCGACACAAGGGGGGCCAAAGAATACTTGAGAGTATTAGCAGTTGAGTTGTCAATTCAACCACACCTGGAGATTAAATATCTGCAGCAAAGTGATCAGTAGCACAGCAATATGATAGTTTGGTAGCATTAGCAACAGTAACAGTAGCGGTAACAGTAGTAGCAGTAGTTTTGTAGCAGTTGGAACAGCAGCAGCAGCAATAGTAACTTAGCAAGAACAATAAGTGGAAAACTCGTAGGCACTGGATCGGTAACTCATTGGATGATATTCGTCATGTAACAGTCATAACCTAGGGTGATACAGAACTAGCTCAGTTCATCAATGTAATGTAGGCATGTATTCCGTAAATAGTCATACATGCTTATGGAAAAGATCTTGCATGGCATCTTTTGTCCTACCCTCCTGTGACAGTGGGGTCCATAAGGAAACTAAGGGATATTAAGGCCTCCTTTTAATAGAGAACCGAAACAAAGCATTAACACATAGTGAATACATGAACTCCTCAAACTACGGTCATCACCGCGAAGTATCCCAAATATTGTCACTATGGGGTTGACGGATCATAACACGTAATAGGTGCATATGACTGGGCAAGATCGGATCAAAAACATAGATATAGAGATGATAACATAAACGGTTCAGATCTGAAATCATGGCACTCGGGCCCTAGTGACAAGCATTAGGCATAGCAAAGTCATAGCAACATCAATCTCAGAACATAATGGATACTAGTGATCAAGCCCTAACAAAACCAACTCGATTACATGATGAATCTCATCCAACTCCTCACCGACCAGCAAGCCTATGAAGGAATTACTCACTCCCGGTGGGGAGCATCATGGAATTGGCGATGGAGAAAGGTTGGTGATGACGAAGACCGAAGATTCCCCTCTCCGGAGCCCCAAACGGGCTCCAGATCTATCCTCCCGATGAAGAACAGGAGGTGGCGGCGGCTCTGTATCGTAAAACGCGATGAAACTTTCTCTCTGATATTTTTATCCAAAAATAGGAATTTATAGTGGCGGAGTTAGGGTCAGTGGGGCCACGAAGTGGGCACAACCCACCAAGGCACGCCCAGGGGGCCTGGCGCGCCCTGGTGGGTGGTGGCCACCCTGGCCCCCCTCCTCGGTGGTTTTTGGCTCCAATAATTCACATATATTCTGAAATAATTCTCTAAAAAGTTTCGTTCCATTCCGAGAACTTTTATTTCTGCACAAAAACAACACCATGGTAGTTCTGCTGAAAACAACGTCAGTCCGGGTTAGTTCCATTCAAATCATGCAAATTAGAGTCCAAAACAAGGGCAAAAGAGTGAAGAAAAGTAGATACGTTGGAGACGTATCAATGATGCCAAACAACATTGAGAGTACGATGTTAGTAGAATGATCATATTGAATGGACCTAATTTGTTTGTTATACTTTGAAATGTTATTGTCACAAATCTATAGATATAACACGGAGAGTTAATGTATACTTTAGTTCATTAGACCATGAGAGTATCATAGTCACTTCATACAAGATGATAGACTTTGGGGTTTCTCAAACATCATTAGTAACGCGGTGATCATAATGACAAATTTCAGGTTCATCGGAAAGTGAGACAAGGGGCTAGATAGGTCAAGAGTGGGATTTGCCTCTGCGTTGATGGAGAGATATTCTTAGGGCCATGTTGGTGTGATGATATACATCATCGTCTGGCCAGGCACATGTGACTAAGTCACAGGGATGTCGGAACATGTCAACGAGAAAGAAGAACAAAACCAGTAATGAGGAGTCCGATATAATGAGTATAAGAATGACTCAAGCAGATACCGATATATCTCACTTCGGGTTTTGTAACGTATCATGAAGCAAAGGGAATAACCAAAGGTTCACTAGAATATAATCTGTGCATTCATCGGGTTCAATATGGATGTCCATGATTCCGCTATTGTTGATTGAATGAAAGGGAATTTCATTCATGTATATGTTTTACCAAACCTATAGTGTCAAAGGATTAAGGGAATTACGATCTATTGAGTGTTCGTGGAGTGAGAGAGAAACACAATAGTTTCAAGAATATAAGAAATAGTTTTAAGAGAAACCAGAAGCGTTTCGTGGTTACCGAAAGAGTTTCGGGGTTTACCGGGAATTGATATACAGGTGGAAAATGTTTCCAAAGGTACTAAATAAATGATAAAAGGTTCTAATTGATTACGACGATTATTAGAATCTATTTAATATCCACGTGTTAAGGAGAATATTAAAAAGGCCTAGTGGTGGAGAGTTATTGGGCCCTAGGGCCCAATAACAAAGGAGGCGCGCCCCTTGGTCTTTTTGAAGGCCTAGGGGAGGCCAAGTTGGAAGGGGGGAGGACTCCTCATACTCCAAGGGTTGGTGCAAGGGAAGGAGTGCTTCTCCCTTGTGGCGCCCCTCCCCTCTCCCTACACCTATATATATTAGAGGTTTTGGCCCTTGGAGACACACAAGTTTGAAGCCTCCTCTAGTTCTCTAGTTCTAGTTATAATTTAGAGTTGATCTAGATTAGAGCTAGAACCAGTTCTCTCTAATCCTCATAATAGAGAAGCCCCGTGTGGTTGTATTCTTCTCCCTCGAATTCTCTGGCGACGATTAGTTCTGGACGGCGAAGCGCTACCAGATCGTAAAGCCCGTACGCCTGCAACCCATTGAGAGGTCGTGCTTTCGGTCTTTAGTTCGAGGGATCGTTCGTGAATGGTTCGAGGGACTTCATCAACGATCTACACCAACTTTTCTTCCGCTGCAACTCGAAGTTGGTAATGATCTGATCTAAACCTCCAATGCATCTTCATAGTGTTCGTGGTATCGTGATCATAAGGCGATTTTGTTTGTTTTCTAGAACGTCTCCAACAGTTGCATCATGAGCGGTTCTATGAGTAGATGATGATTTCAATCCAGATAATATTGTGAGGGTATTGCACAAAGTTTTTATTAATGAATTTGAACTATTGCTAAGAAGGATTAAGAACTAGATGAGTTCTAGATCTTAATAAAAATACACGAGTAGAAGATAAGATCTATTGTGTTAGATGCAATCTTTTACTTGATGTTCTTGTTTGCTTCCCTCGAGTGTTGCTTCAAATTGTTTCATTGACGGTATGATGTAGCTTTGTTACTAAGTTCTAGGAATCGACGATTCTGGCTATCATTGATCTGCTAACGGTTCAGGCACTGCCAACCCTCCCTCCGGTGGGGGATTGAGCAGGCAGCTCCTCATGGCTCTCCGACCCACTGGTCCGGGTTGTGCATTTTGGTATATAATGCACCGTAGGCCTTGATGGTGTCCTGGACTAGGGGGTACTCACCACGTCGTCTCCCAACCAGTGGGTCGGGCTGAAGACCCCCAAGGCTATTCGCTAATGGGCCACTTCGGGCAGCCCATGATGCATACAAGGGAGATTCCACAAGACTTGACGCACAAGACAAGAGCTCCTCTAAACCCTAGGCCTACGGTGCATTATATAAACCGATGCCAGGCTAGTCAATAGACAACCTCAATCTTATATTCATTACAACAATCTCGTGGTAGATACGTGTACTCTGTACTATCCCCCATATGAATACAATCAAAAGCAGGACGTAGGGTATTATCTCCTCAAGAGAGCCCGAACCTGGGTAAAATCATGTGTCCATGTTACCATCGCTCCAAGACGCCTAGCTTAGGACCCCTACTACGAGATATGTCGGATTTGACACCGACATTGGTGCTTTCATTGAGAGTCCGCTAGGTGTTCGTCGCGGATTGATGGGATGATCAGGTGCTATTTTTTCAATCAGATCTATTCCATACAATTTGATTTATTTGAGAATTGTTATTGTCGGATCGCAATTTTATTTCGCAGGCTCGTGCGAGACCGATTTTGGTCTTAGATCGGGTCAGGGAATTTATATGCCGGCCACCGCTAACTGTCGAGAAAATAAAAGCATTCAACCGAATAGATCGGCGCATGGCTGGCTTTGTGCCCCCCACGCGATCCGGGGTCATCTGTGATCGAAGGAGCTTGAAGCAGACCTCCTCAGGCAACGCGTGCACAGGGTCGTGAAAAGAAAATCGGGGATCCAACCAGCGGCGCTCCAGCCGAGGAGATCACGCACTGATACACCGGGGCAGACAGGAAGTCATCTAGTATGCGGCAACCCACAAGGAGATCAATCCTTCCTTTTCTTTATTATTTTATTAAGGCAGTCTATGCTTTTAAACTTTGGTCTGTCTTCCGTGCACTTTTTCACGTACTATTGATTTGACCCTTGCGTGAATAGTACCATTATAGTAGTATTTGCTAATACTTACGTGAAGTGCTAAACCTCCTGCGCCGTATCAATTCTGGTCTGATGTTTAATTTCTACATCATCTGCTAATTGCCTTACAAATCGTCACATGATATTCTTTGTAATGATGTAGTATAAATTATTTGTGCCATCATATTTTCTACCGGTCGGCACTATTATGTGTATGCAGATCGCAGTATGGCCTATGTGATGGCCCACTCAGCTTCATGTCCGTCGTCCGAGGAACGCCACATCTGGAACTCGGATCACCCTGCGAATTCGGATTTTGTTGCCTCAGCGCGCCGAGGCCCTGTGTCGACATCGGCCTTGTGCCAGGCCACATCGCGTTCAATAATTCATTTCGCATAAATAGTTCTATAAAGAATTTTATTTATTTATTTTTATTATTATCTGGCTTGTGCTACTTCATGTATGCAGATAAACGATCTTGACTACGCCACTCCGCCACCTCTGCAAGCTGACGTCGTCGTCCTGCCTGCATCGATCAAGCTGAGGCGTCACTTCGGCCTGTGGACCTATGCGTTGGGAACTCCGCCGGACAGACCTCGATGCTCAGGCCATATTTCTTTAATTATTTACTTAAATTCAATTAATTAAGTACAATTATTATATATATACATATATTTGTTATTATTTTTGGGCTTGCACTATTTTTATGTGCACATGCAATTGGCTTTGACAGGCAATGCCGTCACCTCGGCATGCCGACGTTGTCGTCCTGCCCGCGTCGTCAAGTTGTGTCGTCACCCCGGCGCACTGCCCTGTGGTGGCACTGCCGCGCTGTCGCTTCATCAAGCAGACCTTGGCTGGACCGGGGGCTTCACCCCGCTACCTCGGATGCGCTGTGTCGCTACTTCGGAGTGTCGAATTCCTCACTCGGTCACCTCAAAACGGGCTTGGGGGCTGGGACCTCGTTTAACCCGAGGACCATGCAACGTGTTGGATCTGACAAAATTCTATGGATGTCCTCGTCCCACCACAAGCCCGAATCGCATCATCAACACCAGGCACATTCACCAGCTAAGTCGATTTCATGCTCAATTTTTTTTTCATTTAAAAAATTTGGTTCAACTGAGCATTATGTTTTTGTCTTAAAACAAAAAGTTGTTTGTTAAAAACTTAGTTTGTTAAAAACACTTCCTTTACCCAAGTTAAACTGGAGGCTCTAAATTAATATGAGCCATTTTATAATAAAAGTGTTTTCTTCTTGGTCGTTGCAAAGTCTTTTTCTGCTACTCTTTTTTCTAACACGAGTGTGTGGTCAATAGCCGGGTAGCCTGTTTTCTTTGTAAAGCTGCTTGAGTTTAGTTCGCTAAACAGGCTCAGAGAAACACTCCGCCTTCGGGATATGGAGGTTGTAGCCAAAGGCTGACCCGCTTGAAGTTTGGAGATCGGATGTATTATGTTAAAGCACGACCGAAGCACATATTAATTTTAAGTCTAATTTCGGGTTGGCACAAAAAAATTGATTCTATTTAAACATAATGTTTTTGCGTAAGTTTTTTGGTTTTCCCGAGCATAACTCTCGTAATACAACGCCAAACGCCTGCAAGGCATCGGCAATATCAACAGGGGGCTGCAGCTAGAGCCGAACCCACCAAGAGCCGAGGTACTCCATGCAGTCCTCGGTAAAACATTCTCGGATATTGCTTTATATACACCAGTTTCGAATTGTGTCTTTTGTCAATAGTTGGATTGCCCGGCTTCTGTGATTGCCTCCTACATTCTGCTTTGTTCGGCTAGGTGTGCAAAGGGAGAACCATTGCGATTGTACTTCCGATTTAACTGGTCAAGTACCTCAGTGGAAAAAGCCGAAAACTGACTATCACAATGAGCGCAACCTGGTCAACGATTAGATGACTCTGTCAAACTATAGACCGATAGAGGTTACCCCGGTTGCCTTTCATAAAATTGGCTGAAGTGTTAATGGCTTGACCTCGGCTGACGCCGAACACTAACCGGGGGCTACTAACTGGCCTCCCAAACTTTAAGCTCCTATGACTAAGTGAAAGTTATAAAGCCTAAATATCTGATTGCTTCGTTTCCGCTAACATAACTTCCTCCGGGCACCGACACGTCGGCTAAGGGTTGTCTTGTTACTGCGGAAACACCCTGCGTAGCATCTTCAAAGGGGTAAAAGCCGACGATGGGCCACTCTCACATGATAAACGGTCACACATGAGTCAAAATAGCATATATCATAAAATCATTTGTATTCAATGTGCATGTGCCGCCTTCCGTAATCATCGTTATAAAGCCATAAATATGCATCAATTTGACTTAAGATTTTGACCAAGCTGGGTTGCCTGGCTCCTGTGCTTACCCCCCACGTTCCCGATTGTTTGGCTAGGGGGTAAAGGGAGCACCTCTGTGATTGTTACTTCCGGGTCATCAAGGTTAGTACCTCAGACTGGGTGAAGCCGAAAGCTAGCCATCTTAAGAATATAATTGGTCGGCAGCGACGGAAGTTAAAATTTTGGTTCATTAAAGACCAAAGAGTTCGGGAACATTCCCCAAACTAAATCCTCAATATTTTCCTCCCACATTGATCGGAGTTGAGGTTTCACGATCATGATCAACATGATATCCTGGGAAAAGGGACTTATAAATGAACTATTTTTCCCAGAAGATGTTTCTTACGTTAAATAGTAATATAACATATCGCTCCACGTACCTTTGTTTATAAAACCATATGGCCGGATTGCCTTGTTTGCTGTAAATCTTTGCCCTTATAATGGCTTTACAAAGTAGGACAAACACTCCTCGGCTACTGGCCGAGGAGGTTGAAGCCGATGGTCGGTCAACAAAGTCTTGTACAATGCGGATCCGAGCATTAATGATGTAAAGTACTTGGATACATAGAATCATTACACATAAATTGTGTCAAACGTAACAAAGTTTGTGTCAAACAAATATCGATCCTTAATTCGACCACCCGTACCCAAATTAAGGCTCGGGGGCTACTGCATTGACGATTCAATGTAGAAAATTTAAGTGCAAAACAGTTTCCGACGAGATTACGATCCTCGGGTTGGTCGGCCGCACCCAACCTGAGTCTCGGGGGCTACTGCACAACGCATTTTAATGCCTAAAGTATGCTGCCGAGCAAGGAATTGATCCTCAGGCCGATTTCACGAATCGACCTGAGTCTCAGGGGCTACTGGGATTAGTGGTTTTATTTTATCCTTCACGTGCATCCCGGGTTTTAGACCGACACGCACCTTGAGGGCTACTGGCTATATATATCGGCAGAGAATAAATTGCACCAATCAAAAAATCAGCCCATGGTCGGGGTGGTGCACCACCTCGGAAGCAGTCCGGGATAAAGCTCGGGCGCAAGTGGCTAGCTCCATAGAGGGCATTTCCGGCATTAAGCTCGGCTGAAATCCTTCAATTTGTTAAAAAGACCAAGGTAATTTATGACACCTCGGACGCCGATCATTGTTGGAGCTCGGATGCAATCCGGCCTTGGAGCTCAGATGCAGTCCGACATAAAGCTCAAGATCGGAGACACCTCGGAAGCAGTCCGGCATAAAGCTCGCATGCGAATGGCTGGCTCCATAAAAGATTATTTCCGGCATTAAGCTCGGATAAACTCCTTCAACTTGTTCAAGACCGAGGTAATCTATGACGCCTCGGATGCAGTTCGGCGTTGGAGCTCGGCTGCAAAAAGACACCTCGGATGTAGTTCGGCGTTATAGTTCGGACGCAAGTGGGCACCGCCGCACGGGAAACACTTCGAACCCGAGTTGTGACGTAAAAGGTAACAAGTCATCAATAAAAGCCAAAAACTTAAAGGGCTCCTCAGATGCCCGACGTGTGAACTCTCCGGATTCAGCTCGGCGATCCTCAAGATCGGACATGGGAAGATTTGTTGAACCAGTTTTCAAGACCGATGACCGAAGACAAAGAACTGTGCGGAAGAACCGAGGAGCGTCCCCAACTTGAAGACCGGTTCAGGGGGCTACTGATGGTGTCCTGGACTAGGGGGTACTCACCACGTCGTCTCCCGACCAGTGGGTTGGGCCGAGGACCCCCAAGGCTATTCGCTAATGGGCCACTTCGGGCAGCCCATGATGCATACAAGGGAGATTCCACAAGACTTGACGCACAAGACAAGAGCTCCTCTAAACCCTAGGCCTACGGTGCATTATATAAACCGAGGCCAGGCTAGTCAATAGACAACCTCAATCTCATATTCATTACAACAATCTCGTGGTAGATACGTGTACTCTGTACTATCCCCCATATGAATACAATCAAAAGCAGGACGTAGGGTATTATCTCCTCAAGAGAGCCCGGACCTGGGTAAAATCCTGTGTCCATGTTACCATCGCTCCAAGACGCCTAGCTTAGGACCCCTACTACGAGATATGTCGGATTTGACACCGACAAACGGTTCTTGGGCTACATCATAGTCAAGAATAGTGAACCGTTGCAAACATGAGAGGGCATGTAGATTTTGATCTACACGGGATCACACATATTAACGAAGTTTACTATGGGGATAGATATTTTTAATTAAGTATCTTCCCTCACACACCTCACAAAGTTAATCTAGCAACAATAGTAATCATACGTGATGGTGAACGTAGGTAGCTAGTGTTCTCTGTAACCCTAGAAGCCACGCAAAGTAAATTTGCTAAACCCAATTAGAGGACATCTAACTTGGTTTGGCAGGTTGCATGCGATGTGGTATAGCCTTCATAATGATAACAAATTTATGTATGAGATGTTACAAGTGCAACTAATCTCCGGCTGGTTTTGGTAATTCATAACAACATATATATCATTGAGCTAATGCCTACTCAAAGAATATTTCAGGAAAAGTTCAATATAGGTATGGCTATACACTACAAACAAAAACACTTCCGTGATAATACGTGTTTGTCATAGTAGGTCACGTTTTCTGACACGCATATACATCCATGAAGATTTTATAATAGAATGAAGATAGTCATACATGTGATGTCGTAGAAGTGTTCCATGACTATACTCAAATTATCATCATAGAAGTGTCCACTTCCATGGAGATAAATGGCGCGTCATAGAAGTGATTTCGTCAAGGGTAACCAACACGTGGCAGCCACTGTAACGGCTCTACGTTAAGCTATCAGGTGTAGGTTTTGGATCCGATACCCATTAACTGCCCCAACCAATGATGATTTTCCACGTGTCATTTTCTCATTCGCCAAGGGATACACGTTTTAGCTAACTGTTCCGACAGATGCCATCCACCCATTGGACGAGAGGCGCCTATGATACGTCGACACGTGGCACGACCCAACAGTGGTCCATTTAGGTTAAAAAGGCCGACCCAGCCAAAGGCACATAAGATTTGGTCAGTTACTAGTGGGTCGGCCCTATAGCGGTCCGCTTGAGCATGGCCCATTTACGGCCCACCGCCAGTTCAGACCCGTTAATTGTTTACTTAGTATTTGGGCCCATTAAGGCCCAATATGTTTTCGGCCTGTTAGAGGCCCGTTAGAGAAATGAGCCCATTACATCTCGGTGTATCTTTCAGCCTGGTAATGGCCCGTGCTGCCCCTAGGCCAGTTATCTTCCAACGCGACATTCGGCCCATTAACGGTCGGAAATATCAGCGGCAACATTTCAGCCCAACCTAACTTTGGGCCTGTTAAAGGCCTGTCGCATATTTTGGCCGGTTGCTGGCTCTACTTAGCTTTCAGACTATTAAAGGCCCATGTTGTGATTGGGCCAACCAAGGCTTGAGGTATGTTTCGGCCTGATACTGGTCCGTCATGTAACTGGTCCAATGATGGCCCGAGGTAGCTTTCAGCCTGTTAAAGGCTCATGGAATACTCGTGAAAAGTGAGGCCCGACATGCTTTTCGGCCTGCTAAAGGCCCATGGTGTCTTCTGGGCCAAGTGAGGCCATCAACATATTCGGCCTATTAACAGCCCGAAGCAACATGGGCCTAGCAAAATGTTGGGCCTGCCAAAGGCCCGTGAGAGTTAGGGGCCTGGGCCTATCGGGTCCAAGAATGTCCCATAGGGCAGGTCAATGCATGCCCAAGTACATCTAGTTAAGGGCATGTCCAATTATGGCCCGCCGAAACGCTGTCCCATTGAGGCGCATGTTTCGGCCCGTTCGACTCCATCTTCGGATCGATTATCTTTTTTCCAAAAAAAGTCTTTGGTTGTATTACTATATACACTAACTGCATAAGCAAAGGTAAGTATAATATGGTTTACCTCAAAACCCCGCAAGAGGCCTTTGAAGACCCCTCGCATACCGGCCTCTGCGGCTCGGTAGCTTTGCAGCACATCACTCATCATAGTGCGGTGCTCGGCGTGAATGGAAGAGCCATCCACAACTTCCCCCACTTCATCCGTCCACCCTCTGGACGCTTGCCCCTGGGTAGGCGGAGGTGAACGGACTGCCTCGTCCCTCTCCCTTATCGGAGAAGAAATCACCAGGGTGGGTGGCCGATTCTTCTCGGCGCCCGCAAACACCAAGGAGGTGCGCTCCCCTGGTTGTGTTCCTTCTGTGTAAGAAGGAACCTTGATC
The DNA here is from genome assembly GCA_039707655.1 of Elymus sibiricus. Classification (NCBI taxonomy): domain Eukaryota; kingdom Viridiplantae; phylum Streptophyta; class Magnoliopsida; order Poales; family Poaceae; genus Elymus; species Elymus sibiricus. Next base: position 280,419,237 of record CM077663.1, read on the forward strand.
AAAGGGTCCTCGACAGCCAATGAATCCATCCCAACCGTGGGCACACTAGCGGTTGCACCCGTGGTAGTCAACGGGTTGGGCCGGTGATGTCGCCTACCCTGGTATCTCGGGCACGATAGGGGTTCTGCGGTGCCTCTCCGAGGAGTTGCTGGAAGGAAGCCCGCTCGATCCCCCATCACTGGGGACCGCCCCTTGGTGCATGTAGAAGGCGAAATGGAAGTGTTGGAAAAACCTTGGAAATGATGCAGCTATATAGATGTAAGGTTAAAAAGGACATAGGGATTCTTCCTTAGTGGAGGCTTGCGTCGGTCAGCCTCGGACTCCTTGCTCTCCGAGGAAGATAGAGGGATCTAGACCTTGGGCCTGCGGGGCGCGACATCGGATGCCCTCGCCAGACGCCTCCTACCCCCACGGGTCTCCACCCCAATGGGGTCTTCAGACGCCGCCCGCTTCCTCTGAGGTGAGGAGTTGTCCTCGTCCTCCTCGACCTCCTCCATGGCTCTGGCTAAGGGGTCAGATTTGATGTCCTCGGATTTAGAATCCGAGGGTTCCCCGGTCTGAGGGCCTTCGGTTCTGCCCCTTTTTCTCCCCAACTTCTTTGTGGCCTTGGTCGGACCCATTGGGGGAACCAGGGCTAGGAGGGCCTGGAGCGCGCGAGAGATATCCTCTTCGGGTTGAGGGGCGGGGCAGTCTATATGTACTGCTCGATTCAGCCGCTCCTGCGCATCGGAAAAATACTACATTTAAGAATCTTCATGTTCGAACGAAGAGGATCAGTAGAAGGAATAATTACCTCCTTTGGCACACGCGCTTTGGAGTAGCGGTTGTCAGGCCCGTGCACGGGGAATTCGGTCCACTTCGTCTTGAAGAGTGATGTCCACATGCCGCTCCTGCGTATTGGCACGTAAGAAATGATCGATCGTCGGCGGGTCTTTGGGGGTATAAAGCCACATCGGATTGGCCTGAAGTTGAAGTGGCAAGATCTTGCCATGCAGCGTCACATCGATGATGTGCACCAGATCTTCGACTGGAGGATCAAGACCTCCTCGGGATTGCCCCATTTCGCATTCTTCGGCTGCCAGGAATGTAGCTTCCTCAACGACAACCCTGTGAAGGGCGGGAGTGCAGCCAGGTTCTCGGCCCGGGGCTCAGTGATATAGAACCACTCCTCTTGCCACCTCTTCACCGTTTCAACGTAAGTGCCCTCCGGCCAGGCTGTGTTCTGGCGTTTGCTGATCATCGCCCCACCGAATCCGGTGAAGTCGTTGCCGCCACCACTCTTGTGTTTGCAGTAGAAGGTCCTCAGCCATAAGCCAAAGTGGGGAGGGATCCGCAAGAAGGCCTCGCACATTGTAATGAAGGCGGAAAGGTGGACGATTGAATTTGGGGTGAGATTGTAAAAATCAACCCCGTAAAAGAAAAGAATCCCCCACACAAAAGGATGCAGGGGGAAGCCCAGACCTCTGACGAGGTGGGAAACAAAAACGACCTGCTCCCTAGCTTTGGGAGTGGGAACAAGCTGGTTAGGCTCGAGAACCCGACAGGCTGCACCTGCGGGAATGTAACCCACCTCTCGAAGCTCGTTGATGGTGGAGATGTCCATCGCAGAAGGACACCACCGTCCCTTTAGATCCGCCTCTGCCATTGCCGTGGAAAGTAACGGAGGAGGCTGTGTTTGCAGGAAGCAGAAGGACTTTTCGGTGTGGGAGCAGGAAGAAGGCGTGAGGGGGAAGGGTTACCGCCTTGGGCTTTTATAGGCTGGTAAAGATGCAAACGGACCCCTTAACTGTGCCGTTGAAATCGCCACGTTCCGTAATGGATCGAGCCGTTGTGGATGTGTGGGGTGTCGTACCCGATTGATGATATCCCCTAAAATGCGGGGCACGATCTCTGTTTTTAGATGACATACCAAGAGTCGCCTCGAACCGCGGTTCGAGTAATCTATGACCGATGTGTATGGTGTCATTAAAATGACGATTTTGTAAAATTTATCAGAGCCTTGCTACAAGATTCGTTGGCCGTAAAACACCTCAGATGAATTAAAGGGCCGAGCAATCTACTTAATTCTTGAACTTGTCCGTCGAGCCGAAGATTGTGTTATCCGAAGTAATGTATTCACAGACTGTTCCGTGAAGATTCCTATGATCGGCGTCGAAGAATAGTTCGGGGGCTACTAAGGGAGTCCTGGACTAAGGGGTCCCAGCAGAGGTGGGCTGTTTAGTAGGCTAGGCTGGGGGCCATCAAGGAGGAGGACTTCGGAGGCATTGAGGTGAGGCGTGTGCAACCTGGATTCTGCCGAAGGCTTGACGTGTACTCCAAGGGAGGAAGATTCCGTTCGGCATGTAATGTATAGATGGTAACCGACATTTATGTAAGCCTAGGTACCCCCGGTGCTTATATAAACCGTGGGGTTTAGCCTGTAGGGGAGATGTATTCACAACATCATAACCTCTAGGGTTTAGTCCACAAATCCACGATCTCAAGGTAGATCAACTCTGTAATCTCCACAATATGAATACAAAAAAGTAGGACGTAGGTTTTTACCTCCATCAAGAGGGCCCAAACCTGGGTAAAACGCCTTGTGTTCTTCGTGTTCTGTTACCATCTGTCCAATCTTACATCTCGGCCCCCTACCCGAGATCTACCGGTTTTGACACCGACACCCGGGATGCGTGCATCTTGAGTTCGGGCGCACCATGATGGTTGAAGTTCATGGTGGAGGCAGTCAGTAGTGGCGGCACCCATGCCGATGGCGAGCATCAATGGCGATAGTTGAAGCAGCGTGAGGAGGCTTCGGCTCGACGGGGGTGACCGCTACTCTCTAGGGGATCCAGATCCAGATCCTGTAACACACCAGATGTTGCGGTGGGGGAGCTTGCAACAACGACTCTATTGCAAAACCTAGTCTAGGTTATACGTTGCTCCTAGCCATCTGATTAAAATCAGATCCAACGACCACGGAGGCGGCGAACGTGTGCTTTGTTATTCGTCGGGACTGACCTATTAACCCACTACCTAGTGCCAGTTCCTGTTTTTTGCATGTTTTTGACTTTTTAGAAAATGAAAAACAAACAAAGTCCAAACACGATGAAACTTTATGGGGGTTATTTTTCGACATAAAGAGACCCTAGAAGCTTCGGGAGGAGGACAGAAGGGCTACGAGAGATCCACAAGCTCACAGAGCGGGCCCTGGGGGTAGGGCGCGCCCCTGATCTCGTGGCCCCCTCACAACTCTGTTTGACCTAAATCCACTTCTATATATTCTCATATATTCCCAAACCAACAGAGAGACAACCGAAAAACTTTTTCCGCCGCTGCAAGCCTCTGTTCTTTTGCGATCCCATCTGGAGACCTTTTTGGTACTATGTCGGAGGGGGAATCAATCACAGAGGCCCTCTACATAAACCTTGTTTCCTCCATGATGATGTGTGAGTAGTTCATCACAGACCTACGGGTCCATAGCTAGTAGCTAGATGGCTTCTTCTCTCTCGTTGATCTTCAATACCATGTTCTCCTCGATCCTCTTGGAGACCTATTCGATGTAATCTTATTTTGCGGTGTGTTTGTTGGGATCCGATGAATTGTGGGTTTATTATCAGATTATTCATTAAAAGTAACTGAGTCCTTTCCGAACTTCATTATGCATGATCGTTATAGCTTTGTATTTCTCTCCGATCTATCTGTTTAGTTTGGCCAACCAGATTGATTTATCTTCAGCGGGAGAGGTGCTTTGTAGGGGGTTCAATTTTACGGTGCTCTATATCCCAGTGACAGAAGGGGACAAGACACATATTTATATATTTGCCACTAAGGATAAAATGACTGGGTCTGAACATATTGCTTGTCTTACTTTGTCTACATCATGTCATCATATATAAACCGAGGATTTTAGTCTTTGGGGACACGATGACCAGTGATACGTCTCTGTTGTATCTATAATTTTTGAACATTTCATGCCATTATTTTACAACTTTTATATACTTTTGGCAACAATTTATATGATTTTCTTGGACTAACATATTTATCCAGTGTCGAGTGTCAGTTCCTGTTTGTTGCATGTTTTTTGTTTCGCAAAAAATCCATATCAAACAAAGTACAAACGTGATAAAATTTTACGGAGATTTATTTTGGAATATATGTGATTTTTGGGGAAAATAATCAACACCAGACGATGTCTAAGGGGCCCACGAGCTTGCTAGGCACGCCTTGGGGGTAGGAAGTCGGTTTGGGTTGTCCTTCGACTGGAAAGAAGCTAATATCCGGATAAACCCCCCTCAAAATTTCAGTCCAATTAGAGTTACGGATATCCGGGAATTTAAGAAATGGTGAAACACCAGAAAAAAGGAACGCAAAACAGAAGAGAAACAAAGAGAGAGATCCAATCTTGGAGGGGTTCCTCCCCTCTGGGAGCCATGTCGGCCAAGGACCAGAGGGTAAACTCTCCTCCAGTCTAGGGGGAGGCCAAGGAAGAAGAAGGAGAGAGATCTCTCCGCCTCTCTCCCGCTGGCGCTGGAGTGTCGACGGGGGAACTAGCGTGGCGGTGATCTACACCAACAACTCCGCCGTCTTCCTCAACACCACCATCACCTTCCCTCATCTATTTACAGCGGTCCACTCTCCCGCAACCTGTTGTCCCCCCTACTTGAACATGTTGCTCTATACTTTATATTATTATCCAATGATGTGTTGCCATCCGATGATGTTTACGTAGATTTATTTTGTCCTATGGGTTGATTGATGATCTTAATTGGTTTGAATTGCCTGTTTTATTTTGACGTTGTCCTACGGTGCCTTCCGTGCCGCACACACGTGGGGGATTCCCGCTGTAGGGTGTTGCAATACATTCATGATTCTCTTATAGTGGGTAGTGATACGTCTCTGTCGTATCTATAATTTTTAATTGTTTCACGCCATTATTTTACAACTTTTATATATTTTTGGCAATAATTTATATGATTTTCTTGGACTAAAATATTGATCGAGTGCCCAGTGTTAGTTTCTGTTTGTTACATGTTTTTGTTTCACAGAAAATCCATATCAAATGAAGTCCAAACGTGATAGAAATTTATTGAGATTTATTTTGGAATATATGTGATTTTTGGGAAAACAATCAACGCCAGACGATGTTTGAGTTCCACGCGAGCCAGCAGGGCGCGCCCTGGGGGGTAGGTGATACGTCTCCAACGTATCTATAATTTTTGATTGTTCCATGCTATAATATTATCCCAATGAAATCGTAGGGGACAAGACACGTATTTGTATTGCAGCCACTAAGGATAAAACGATGGGGTTTATTTATATTAATTGAGTTTGCTTTGTCTACATCATGTAATCTTTCTCCAAGCATTACTCTGTTTGTCATGAACTTTATACCTAGAGAGGCAAGCATAGAAGTGCTCTCGAAGTGGAGTAATAGTAGTAGATGCAGGCAGGAGTCAGTATACTTGTTTATGGACGTGATGCCTATATACACATGATAATTGACGTGAATAATTGCATAACTATGCGCTTTTCTATCAATTGTCCAAGAGTAATTTGTTTACCCACCGTATGCTTTATTTATGAGAGAAGCCTCTAGCGAACACTATGCCCCCCCTGGTCTATTCACTTATACCACTACTAGGAGAAACCTTATAGGCATGACACTATCAGTAGCGCTAGAAAGTAACAGGCGCTGCTGGTAATTACCAGTAGCGCTGGATTTTGGCAGCGCTACAAGTAAAGACTTAGCAGTAGCGCTAGAAGCAAAAAGAGCGCTACTGCTAAGGGGGACCCGACGAGCCCACCTACACTGATTAGCCCGACGACACTGGGGGTGACAGTTAGGGAAGGTATGGTGGGCTCACTACCGCCACCCGCCAAGAAGCAAAGGAGGAGACCGGATAGAAAAGGCCCTAAAGGCGCCAGAGCTGCTTCAAGCAGCTAGCCGCCTCTGAAGCCCCGGGAGGTAGACAGAATACCTGTCGTAGGTGCGGAGCGTTTCCATGTCGCCGGCCACCCGATCCTACCTCAGAAAGCGCTAGAGGACATACTGAACAATGATCTAAGGAGACTTCATGATGATGTACTGGCCAGAGAGAAAAGCCTTCTCATCTCGGAAAAACCAGGATACCCGCTTTACGCGGCTCAGGTGCCGGGTGGGAAGTTGTACGTCGAGGGATGGCCCGCGGATAAGTTCATCCTGCGATTTGACTACATCTAAGACATGTTCCACATGACCAAGCTAGATCTCTAGTTCATTCGCATGTATGCGCTGTATCTCAACTACATCATTAGGATCGAGAACATAAAATATATCTGCGTCGCGGACCCGTACCATATGCACGAGAGCTTCTTGGATGTCTGCAAAGAGCACCGTGACTATGCGAGCAAGTACATCGGCGGCTTCATGATCGCTAATAAGGACAAGGAAGCGATTCTCCTGCCTTATCATCCCACATAAGTCATCCGCGCATATCCTTTCGTAAGTGTTAATCATTCCTTTGCACGCATGGAGGCTAATTTGAGGTGTACTTAATTTGCGCAGCGGGGGGGGGGGGGGGGGGCGCCGTCCTCATCGTTCTGTACCCAGAATACTCCCATGCTATATACTTGGACTCATCGAAGAACATCAAGAAAAAGGATTACAAGCACATAAAGAGTGTTCTCGATAGTGCCCTGTTAACCTTCAGCCTGTCTAGTGGATATATCAAGGTGAAAAAGCACAGGAAGAACGGGCTGGTTTTCAGCCATAAGACCAACTTCTGCTGCATCCAGCAACCGCACAACAGTAAGGCTGATGGATTCTACCTCATGCATCACCTGCTCGAGTTCAGAAGGGATAATCAACGCCTTCGCATGTCAGCTACTACCAACGATGCCGAGATTGTCAACTGGGCCACAAGCATAGGAAAGACACCGGATCATCGAATCCGAGCTGAGTTTTATCACGTACAGTGTGAACTTGCCCAAGTGATCATGAAGCTGGTCCTCGAACCAACAGGGATGTTCTACCATGGGCCAATCACGCGGGATGATGTCCGAGCACTGCTAATCGCTCAGCGTCTGGACCTGAAGCCTTTCAAGAAGCTCGGGTGCATCCTCCCTGACTATGAAGATTGGACCGAGGACTGATTGTCGTTGACAATATATGTGTCACTAGCGTCCAGACGAAACTATGTGATGTAATTAAACGGTGGTCCTGAACTAGCGTAGATCGCTCTAGTTAATTAGTTTGGGTATGAGAAACTTCGTCATTTATGTTTACTATAGGTTGCTTGTATTTTGCTAATTATGCCTCTTTGTTTCTTAAGTACATTATGTTGCATATTATCGTTCAGTTCATCAACTGACGATGCAGGTACATAGATCAGAGATGGCGACGGGCTGCTACGTCGTGTTCGTTGGGAGGGTTCCAGGAGTCTACGACCACTGGCTAGACGCTCAGGCCTAGGTGGACAAGTACCCCGGTGCTAGCCACAGAGGGTTCGACAGCAGAGCCGAAGCGGAAAGTAGTTACTTGAGGTGGACGCTCAGGCAAGAGCAGGGGCGGAACCGCCGGTTCCTCAAGTACTACATAGTCGCGGTCTTGCTCATGCTGATCGCTCTTCTCTTCTACATCATGGTTTAGATAGAGATGATGAAACTTGTGTGTGTGCCATGACCATGCAGTTGCACTTATTCGAGACATGACATGACTTTTGTATCGCTATTTTCGAGATGTGATGATATTTGTGTTGAATGATGATGATGATGGTATGACGAGACTACTGTATGTGTATGATATGATGAGAATAGTGTATGTTTATTGTGATCTGATGAAACTACTGTATAGAGCCTGTATAAATACATCACAAATACGTAGAGGGGGTATGAATCTGTGAAAGAAGGAATACTAGCAGCAGCGCTGGAAGGCATATAGCAGCAGCGCTGGATTAGCAGCAGCGCTTGCCTTTCTGCAGCGCTACAGATAGTTAGCAGTAGGGCTGGTCAGTGCAGCGCTACTGCTAACCAGACTTAGCAATAGCGCTACACCAGCCAGCGCTACTGCTAGAACTTAGCTGTAGCGCGTTAGCAGTAGCACTGGACCCAGCGCTACTACTATAGGTTTTTCAAGCGCTACTAGTAGGGTTTCTCCTAGTAGTGTACATTTACAAACGCTACTATTTTATTGTTGACATTTATTTTTTTATTTATTTTGCAATTTACAATTACCAACTATCATCTACACTATTCATTGATGACCCACAAGTGTAGGGGATCAATCGTAGTCCTTTCGATAAGTAAGAGTGTCGAACCCAACGTACTCTTATATTAAGCAAGCGCTCCCGAGGACACATGGGAATTCCGTCTAGTCATGTTCATCATGTTGGGTTGATTCGCGTTCGCTACTTTGATAATTTGATATGTGGGTGGACCGGTGCTAAGGTGTTGTTCTTACTTGAACTAACAACCTACTTATGATTACCCCCTCTCACAAGCATCCGCAACTACAAAAGAAGAATTAAGATAAATCTAACCATAGCATGAAACATTTGGATCCAAATCAGCCCCTTATGAAGCAACGCATAAGTTTAAGCTTCTGTCACTCTAGCAACCCATCATCTACTTGTTACTCCACAATGAATTCCCTTAGGCCCATATCATGGTGAAGTGTCATGTAGTCGATGTTCACATGATACCACTAAGAGAAGTAACAACATACATATCATCAAAATATCGAACGAATACCAACTTCACATGATTACTTATAACAAGACTTCTCCCACGTCCTCGGGAACAAAAGTAACTACTCACACCTCATCAACATATTCAAGATCAGAGGTGCAATAATAATAATTAAGGATTTGAACATAATTCCTTCCACCAAGCAATCCAACAAGCATCAACTACAAGATGCAATCAACACAACTAGTCACCCACAGGTACCAATCTGAGGTTTTGGGACAAAGATTGAATACATGAGATGAACTAGGGTTGGAGATGAGATGGTGCTTGTGAAGATGTTGATGAAGATTGGTCCTCCCATGAAGGAGGAAGTGTTGGTGATGACGATGGCTTCGATCTCCCTCTCCCGAAGAGGAATTTCCCCGGTAGAATCTGACTGTCGGAGTGCAAAAGGGCCTCTGCCCAGGTTTCCGCTTCGAGACAGCGGCGCTTCGTCCCGAAAGGTTTCTTATGATTTTTTCTAGGGTAAAACACACCATATAGGAGAAGAGGGACGTCGGGAGGCCAGCCAGGGCCCCACAAGCCATCAGGGCGCGGCCTGAGGGGTGCCTTGTTGGCTTGTGCCTGGCTGGTGGGCACCCTCTGGTATATTTTAGGCCCATAAATTCATATATATTAAATAAAAATTCCTCATGAAGTTTCAGGTCATTTGGAGTCTGGTGATTTTTCTGCCTTTTTCGGTTTTCCGGTCCAGAATCCCAGTTTCCAGATAATTCCCTCTTTGTGATGTACCTTGCATATTCAGAGAGAAAAGGCATAAGAATTGTATGATAATGGGTAATAATGGACAAGAATATCATAAATATGAATAAGAAGTCATGATGCAAAATGGACGTATCACACATTTGCTTGCAAGTAACGAGTCCAAGGGGATTGACAACCCTCTTGTCCGCGTTGGGTGCAAGTGTTTGCTCTTTTGTGTGTAGGCGCTGAAGAGGGGAGTTGTGTTGTCCTCCTATTGGTTTGATAACCTTGGTTCTCACTGAGGGAAATACTTATCTATAATGTGCTGCATCATCCCCTCCTCTTCGGGGAAAAACCCAACGCAGATCACAAGTACCAAAAGGGATTTCTGGCGCCATTGCCGGGGAGTATCACCAACTTACTATCAACTACCTTCTCACAAATTATCATTCACTTGTTCTATTTTTTATTTTATGTTATATTTTGCTTGCAATAAAAATCAAAAATACATAAAATATTTATATTTGCTAGTTTACTTGTTTCCTTTCCTAGTTCTTTGCTCGAAGTTGCTATCATGTCTAATTTTATAATTGAGAAGGATAATGAAATTAAAACCCCCAAAGAGGAGACTCCCCCGCAGCGAGATGTAAAAGTTTTTATTACAGGGAAGGGGAATATCATAGGGAAAAGCATTATCCAAGAATTCTTTAACTGTACGGGTACGTTTGCTTGAAAGGATATGCCAATCCTTAAAACAACCAAAAGTTACGCCGATGCTATTTCCGCTCTTATTATTAAGCTTGAAAGAGGATTTATGTGTACTCACCCTACTTTTCAAAGGCTTTTCTATGAGTTGTCGGTCATAAAGGATCCTAGAGCTAAGAAGGTAGCCACCCTTATCCTCATGCATGAATTTGACTATATAGTACGAGAGGCTCGGGATATATTTGATCACTATAATATGAGTTGTGAACATCCTGTGATAGATGAAATTTTATATAATGAGGACTATATGATGAGGTATGTGCTTTTAGACAACCATACTTTTGATGAAAATACAAGTAAATAAGAAGTTCCTCCTATTCACATTATACAACAAGTTTTCAATGCCATCAATAAACAATATTCTTAGATATTAAGAGAGAATACAAAAGGTTTTCAAGAAAGTAGTATCGAGAGTGCTAAGATTTTACTTGATGATGTGTTCCCTATTGTCTTTTAAAAACCTCCTCCCCAAGATGAGAACACTAAGGATGATATCACTTCATACTATGCATTATGCCTAGCTAGGGGCATAAAATAATAGCGCTAGTTGGGAGGCAACCAAATAGTTATCTTATTATTTTTTCTTTTACTTTCTGTCATTTTGTGATAACATGATTATTGCCTCTGTAATGATTGTGTTTTTATGTTTAAATTAGTGTTTGTGCCAAGTAAAGCCTTTGGGGTGACTTGCATGATGATTAGAATTGATGCGGTGCAAAAACAAAAACTTTAGCGTCGAGTGCAGAATTTCTATGATTCTGGAACATCTTTTGATCTGAAGTTTTTACACAGTATTGATATACAAATTCCCCAGGTTGTCCTATTTTTTCAGAATTTTTGAATTTACATAAGTATAGTTTCTTTACAAATCATTACCGACTGTTTTGTTTTAGACATATTTTATTTTTGCTTGCATAGTTTGCTTGTTTCGATGATGCTATAGATTGTATCGGGGGTATAATCCATGGAGAAGTTAGAATATAGTACCTTATGCAATAATAAAATAATAATCAATTTATAACAGTACCCAAAGTATTTTATATGTTTATTATACTAATGGATCTCACAAAGTTCTGTTCAGTTTTGTGTGCTGAAGTTTTCAAGTTTTGAGTGTTATCACGATGGATGAAGGAATAAGGAGCAGCAAGAGCCTAAGCTTGGGGATGCCCAAGGCACCCCAAGTAAAACTCTAGGAATACTCAAGCGTCTAAGCTTGGGGATGCCCCGTAAGGCATCTCCTCTTTCGTCTCAATCCATCAGTATGTCACTTGGAGCTATATTTTTATTCATCACATGATATGAGTTTTGCTTGGAGCGTCGTTTGCTTTTTTCGTTTGCTTTAGTTTTCCACAATCATTGTTTGCTGGACACACCTATTTGAGAGAGAAACACCTTCGCCATGATATTTTAGAATACTCTATGTGCTTCACTTATATCTTTTGAGCTTAGTAGTTGCTCTAGTACTTCACTTATATCTTTGTGAGCACGGTAGCGTATGGATTTTATAGAATAATTGCACTCTCATTCTTCACTTATATTTGTTTGAGAGTTAATAAATAGTGATGGTAATTTGCATGGGTTATAAGACTAGTCCAAAAATAATAGGTATTCAAGGAGTGCATAATCAAAACCTTCATGTAGCACATAAAAGAGAAACCATGGGTTAATAATATTGATGTGGTAATGTGAAAGGGTGTTACTGCATGGTTGTTGGTCCTTAGGAGTATCGATATTAAAAGTTGTTAATTTCCCATTTTTCTAAATATTGTTTATGGCATGGCGGGGATGATGTGTGATCATTATTATTCCTAGTTGAAATCCTAGTGTTTTTTTGAGTAGGAGGCACGCGATGGTTAACTCCTCCCAACCTCCTCCCTAGGGGCATGCGAGTATTACTTTGTTTCGAGAAAGCTAATAAAACTTTGCAATAAGTATATGAGTTCTTTATGACTAATGTTAATCCATGGACATACACACTCTCACCTCCTCATATTTTGCTAGCCTCTTCGGTACTGTGCATTGCCCATTCTCACTTTGAGGATCGGTGCGAACTTCGCCGGTGCATCTGAACCCCGCAACATGATACGCTCTGTTGCACATAAGCCTCCTTATATCTTTCTCAAAACAGCCATCATGGCCATTCCGAGATATATTGCCATGCAACTTCCACTGTCACATCATATGACTAGTTCACTCATTGCTACATTGCTTTGCATGATCATGTAGCTCACATAGTATTTGTGGCAAAGCCACCGTTCATCATTATCATACATGCTACACTAGATCATTGCACATCCTGGTACGCTACCAGAGGCATTCATATTGAGCCATATTGTTTCATAGTTTTTCATGTTGAGTTGTAAGTAAATAAAAGTGTGATGAATATCATCATTAGGGCATTGTCTCAGTGAGAAAAAAAAGAGAAAAAGGGGGGATAAAGAAAAAGAAAAAAGAAAGAAAGAAAAAGGAAAGGAAAAAAAGAAAAGAAAGGAAAAAAGAAAAAAAGAAAATAAATGAGAGAAAAGAGAGAAGGGATAGTGCTACTAACTCTTTTTCCACACTTGTGCGTCAAAGTAGCACCAAGTTTTTCATATAGAAAGTCTCATGTTTTGTCACTTCCATATGCTAGTGGGAATTTTTCATTATAGAACTTGGCTTGTATATTCCAATGACGAGCTTCCTCAAATGCCCGAGGTCTTCATCAGCAAGCAAGTTGGATGCACACCCACTTAACTTCATTCGAGCTTTCATACACTTTATAGCTCTAGTGCATCTGTTGCATGGCAATCCCTACTCCCCGCATTGATATCTATTGATGGGCATCTCCATAGCCTGTTGATACGCCTAGTTGATGCGAGACTTTCTTCTCCACTTTTTACCCCTTTGATATCTACCACCACATTCTATTCCACATATATGCTATGTCCATGGTTCACGCTCATGTATTGCGTGAAGAATAAAAAGCTGACGTGTTAAAAAGTACGATCCAATTTCCAGACTTGGACACCGTGGTGCTTGACATTTGTATTAATGTGGTGAAGACGAAGTCATGCCTTACTAATATGGTAAAATGAATAGGGGTAAATATTCTTTGAGGATCGCATATTTCAAAAGATTGATGATTGTGTTACTTATGCTTATAAATATTACTATGTTGATGTTTGTTAATTCATCGTTTCTCAATGAGCATACATGCAAGAGATTACATGTTGGGTAGCATGTCACATCAAAAATTCTGTTTTTATCATTTACCTACTCGAGGATGGGCAGGAATTAAGCCTGGGGATGCTGATACGTCTCCAACATATCTATAATTTTTGATTGTTCCATGCTATAATATTATCATTCTAGGATACTTTTTGGGCATTTATTTGCCGATTCATATTATTTTTTAGCACTAACCTATAAACTCAGTGCCAAGTGTTAGTTGATGTTTTCTACATGTTTTTAGCTTTTCAGGTTTACAGTACCAAACGAAGTCCAATAGCCCCGAAACTTTTCGAATAAAAATCTGGACCAAAAGAAGACCTGGAAGCTTCGGTAGGAGGCCAGGGGCCGCACGAGGGCCCCACAAGCCAACAGGGCACGTCAGGGGGTGGTCGCGCCCTGTTAGCTTGTGGCTGCCCCCCTCGTCTCTTGACACACCTCTCTAGACTATAAATTCACATATATTCCAAAAACCCTAGGGGAGCTCCCGAAACACTATTTCCGCTGCCGCAAGTCTCTGTTCCGCCGCAATCTCATCTGGAGCCCTTTTCCGGTGCCTTGCCGGAGGGGGGATCAATCACGGATGGCCTCTTCATCATCCTTTCTGCTCCCATGGTGATGTGTGAGTAGTCCACCACAGACCTACGGGTCCATAGCTAGTACATAGATGGTTTTCTCTCTCTTTGATCTTCACTACAAAGTTCACAGTGATCTTCGCAGTGATCTATTTGATGTAATCTTCTTTTGCGGTGTGTTTGTTGGGATCCGAAGAATTGTGGGTTTATGTTCAGATTATTTATGATAAAAGATTTGAGTATTCTCTGAATACTTATTTTATTCTTATTTGCATGATTATCATAGCTTCGTAAATCTCTCCGATCTATCGGTTTAGTTTGGTCAACTAGATTGGTTTATATATCTTCAGTGAGAGGGGTGCGTTGTAGTGGGTTCAATCTTGTAGTGCTCTATATCCCAGTGACATTGTAGGGGACAAGACACGTATTTGTATTGCTGCCACTAAGGATAAAACAATGGGGTTCATTCATATTAATTGAGTTTACTTTGTCTACATCATGTCACCGTTCTCCAAGCATTACTCTGTTTGTCATGAACTTAATACCTAGAGAGGCAAGCATAGAAGCGCTCTCGAAGTGGAGTAATAGTAGTAGATGCAGGCAGGAATCAGTATACTTGTTTATGGACGTGATGCCTATATACACATGATCGTTGCCGTGAATAATTGCATAACTATGCGCTTTTCTATCAATTTCCCAACAGTAATTTGTTTACCCACCGTATGCTTTATTTATGAGAGAAGCCTCTAGCGAACACTATGGCCCCCGGGTCTATTCACTTATATATTTACAAACGCTACTATTTTATTGCTGCCATTTATTTGTTTTTATTTAATTTTGTAATCTATAATTACCAACTATCATCTACACTACTCATTTGCTTGCAAGTAATGAGTCCAAGGGGATTGACAACCCTCTTGCCCGCATTGGGTGCAAGTGTTTGCTCTTTTGTGTGTAGGCGATAAAGACGGAAGTTTTGTGGTCCTCCTATTAGTTCAATAACCTTGGTTCTCACTGAGGGAAATACTTGTATATACTGTTCTACATCATCCCCTCCTCTTCGGGGAAAAACCCAACGCAGATCACAAGTATCAGTAGGGTGCGCCCCCTAGCTCGTGGGCCCCTCGGAGGTCGGTTGAGGGTGTCCTTCAGCTACAAGGAAGCTAATATTCAGATAAAAGTCCCCTCAATATTTCATCCCAATTAGTGTTACGGATCTTCGGGAATTTAGGAAACGGTGAAACGCCAGAAAACAGGAACGCGAAACGGAACAAAAACACAGAGAGAGAGAGAGAGATCCAATGTCGGAGGGGTTCCTCCCCTATGGGAGCCATGGCGGCCATGGACCAGAGGGTAAACCTTACTCCCATCTAGGGTGGAGCCCAAGTAAGAATACGAAGGAGGGGGGCTCTCCCCCCCTCTCTTCCGGTGGCGTCGGAGTGTCGCCGGGGGAACTAGCGTGGCGGCGATCTACACCAACAACTCCACCGTATTCCTCAACACTATCATCACCTTCCCTCATTTATTTACAGATCTTCACTCTCCCGCAACCCGTTATACCCCCTACTTGAACATGGTGCTTTATGCTTCATATTATTATCCAATGACGTGTTGCCATCCTATGATGTTTGAGTACATCTCTTTTGTCCTAAGGGTTAAATGATGATCTTGATTGGTTTGACTTGCATGTTTTGTTTTGGTGATGTCCTATGGTGCCTTCCGTGTCGCACACATGTGGGGGATTCCTGCTGTAGGGTGTTGCAATACGTTTATTATTCGCTTATAGTGGGTAGCGAGGGTGACATCAACTTATACCCGAGTAAGGGGGTTGTTGCGTATGTCGGTAAAGGGGATTTGTTACTTAATGCTCTGGTTGGGTTTTGCCTTAATGATCTATAATAGTTGCCAATGCTTGATAGAGTTCCAATCATAAGTTCATATGATTCAAGTATGGAAAGTATGTTAGCTCATGCCTCTTCCTCATATAAAATTGCAATAATAATTACCGACCTAGTTATCAATTGCCTAGGACAATCTCGCAAATCCTACCACCACTTTTCCACACTCGCTATATTAACTTAATTGTTCTCTTATTAAAACAACACCTAACTTTTATTTCCATGTTCTTTATTATCTTGCAAAACTATCTTCTTACACCTATAAAGTACTTCTAGTTCTATTCCCGCAAAGTAGTTGATTCTTGTACTAGGTATAGTGAACATTGTTGCGCGTAGAGTTGTATCGGCGGTCGATAGAACTTGAGAGAATATTAATTCTACCTTTAGCTCCTCGTTGGGAACGACACTCTTACTTATCGAAAAAGGCTACAAACGATCCCCTATACTACGGGGTTATTAGGTAGCGAGAGTGACATAAGCTTATGCCCAAGTAAGGGGGTTCTTGCGTAGGGGAGTAAAGGGGACTTGTTACTTAATGCTATGGTTGGGTTTTACCTTAATGGTCTTTAGTAGTTGTAGACGCTTGCTAGAGTTACAATCATAAGTTCATATGATCCAAGTACGGAAAGTATGTTAGCTCATGCCTCTCCCTCATATAAAATTGCAATAATGATTACCGATCAAGTTATCAATTGCCTAGGACAATATCAGAAATCCTACCACCACTTCTCCACACTCGCTATATTAACTTAATTGTTCTTCTATTAAAACATTAGCTAACTTTTATTTCCACGTTCTTTATTATCTTGAGATTCTATCTTCTTACACCTACAAAGTACTTCTAGTTTTATTCCCGCAAAGTAGTTTATTTCTTGTACTAGGTAAAGTGAACATTGTTGCATGTAGAGTTGTATCGGTGGTCGATAGAATTTGAGAGAATATTAATTATACCTTTAGCTCCTCATTGGGTTTGACACTCTTACTTATCGAAAAAGGCTACAAACGATCCCCTATATTTGTGGGTTGTCAAGACCTTTTTCTGGTGCCGTTGCTGGTTAGCAAAAGCGTGGGGTTAATATTCTCGTGTGTGCTTGTTTGATTTATCACTAAGTAGTTTTTATTTTCTATTCCAAGTTGTTTATATCTTTAGTTATAGATATGGAACACGAAATACCAAAAAATAGTTGTACTTGCTACTCGTGGAGATGGGGAACCTCCTAAAACCCTCGATGCTGGTTATATGGAAAACATTAAATACTACTTTGATAATGCTGAGAAATCCCCATTCAACTTTATAATGGGAATACATTTCAGTTAATAATTTTTTGCGGTGCACATCAGTTGAGGAAAACTTTCACATCCAGTTATCTATTCAAGCTCATGATGAGGTGATAGATATGCAAAGTCGTACGGCCGAAACGGTTCTTTCTGCAAGCAGTCATGACACTTGGACTTGTGCTTGGGGCACCTCAAATTACACTGCTAGCAAGTATTATTCCTTCTTCTTCTTCAGAGAAGTTGCTCCACATTCGGCCTTCAAATGGCTTTGGCAATGTCGGTGTCTTATAAAAATCAAAGTCTTTGGTTGGTTGCTCATTTTGGACAGACTTAATACCCGTAACATGCTTAAGAGAAGACACAACATTGGGGATAATCTTGATTGTCTGCTTTGCGACCAACATGTTGAGGAAACAGCGGAACACCTCTTTTTCTCATGCTCATCCAGCCATGCTTCTTGGACGAAATTGAACATTTCATGGCCTCCAAATGGTAATAGATTGTAGTTGCTAGACTATGCTAAAGAGATATGGCACAACCCAATGTTTATGGAGGTCTTTCTCACCGACGCTTGGAGATTATGGAAGGAAAGGAATAATAATCATTTTAGAAGAATTACTCCAAGTTTGCCTTCGTGGAGGCTCTTTTCAAGGAAGATTTCTCCCTTCTTAAGTATAGAGCCAAAGAGTCTCTCAAGCCTTTTATTACTGCCTTTGTAGACTCTCTTTGTTAAACTACGTATATTTATACTCTCCGTTGTTGCTCTTCTGTCCAATAGCTTTCCTTGAATCCCACCCAAAGTGGGGGCTTCCCCCCTCTTATGTACACATGTAAACATTGATTATTTTTTAATTTAATTGCAGTAGGAGTCTCACCTACTGCTTTAGGGTAAAAAAACTTGATAATGGGAGACACGTTGGATCAACGTGAGTACTTTAGGGTTTATCACTTGACTCAAAAAGGAAAACACTTATGGGATCAAATTAAAATGTTGCATCGGTATGCTTGGAATTTATGCTTAAGATGTGATTATACTTGTTGCTCTAAGACGGAGGCTCCACACCATCCCTTTCAATGTGAATTTAGTGATAATATAATCTTGTATTCTTATGCTAATGGTGTATATGATTAGTATGATGTGAAACAAATAGAAGAATTTGTTGCTTTTAAGGGTGCTTATGCAATAGAATCTTTGTTTGAAAAGTGTGAAGAGTGACATGATGCACTTTACAGATCCAAAAATTATGCTATACTTAAATATTGCAATGAGAATTATGAATACAATGCCTCTGTTGATAAATTTATTAAGAAAGTCTCCGCTGCCCAAGAAGAGAATATTTTTTAAGAAGAAATTGCTGAAACTATGAGTTCATTAGATGAAAAATATGAGGAGGGGAGCGAATAAAAAAGGAGGAAGAGCGGCTTGATCACCCGTGCCCACCTTCTAATGAGAGTAACTCTTTAAGTCATGCATTGTTTAATTTGCCTTTGGGCTTATGAAGGATGAATGTTATGATAATTGCTATGATCCCTTGGATTCGTTTGAAATATCCTTTTTTGATGACTTGATGCGTGTTATGCTTGTGGCCATGATGCCAATATGAATTACGCTTATGTAGATGAACTTACTATAATTACTTATGTTAAGCACGAAATTGTTGCTATTGCACCCACACACGATAGTCCTATTATCTTTTTGAATTCTTCCAACTACACTATATCGGAGTAATTTGCACTTATTAAGGATTATATTGATGGGTTGCGTTTTTCCATTACACATGATGATTTTGATGGATGTAATATGCATGTGCTTTCTGCTCCTAGTTGAAATTATTATGAGAGAGGAACTACATCTCCAACTCTCTATGTTTTCAATTCAATAAAATTGCAAGAAACTGTTTATACTTTGTACTATGCATTGGCCTTTACTTTGTGTGAATGAATTGTTCTTCTATGACATGCCAATGCATAGGAAGATAGTTAGACTTCGTTGTTACATGATATATGTTGCTTTGTGCTCACTACTAAATTACAAATCATTGTTAATTAAAAATGGCTTTGATATACCTAGGGATCCGGGTGAATAAATTACTTGAGCACTATATGCCTAGCTTAATGGCTTTAAAGAAAGCGCTACCAAGGAGATAACCCGGAAGTTTTATAGAGTCATTTTATTCTGTTTTGTGCTTATAAAATAATTAAAAAAACAAATAAAGTGGGGAACCCAAAACTTTTCAAAAAGAAAAGTGAAATTGCGACAAATGAGCAATGTGGAAGTTGGGGCTAGCCTTGAACTTTGTTCATGCCCATGGAAACTTCGTGAGTGTTGGATTACAGAATCTTTCAATAAAAATAATTATCCTGTTGTATAAATCCATTATATTATAAAAATAATATGCCAAGATTTACCTTTAGGGTGTTTAAATTTTTTGTTTGATGTGTGCTGTGCAAAAATAGAAACTATTTCTGTAGTGTTTGAATTTTCATATTTTTTTGAGAATTTTTAGAGTTACAAAAGTATATATTTCATCTGCATCTTTATAGACTGTCATGTTTTTCATAGATTGTTGTTATAGTTTCTTTATCTGCTTATATTTGAAATGTGTTGAGCCCAATATATTTGGGAGCCATAGAATTGTGATAGAATACAAAGAGTAATTTTGGATTATAATTATATAATAATGTAATAGCAAGACATTATTGGATTTGAAGTTATATGTACTAACCCTTCTAATAAAAGTTACGTTCAATTTTATGTGGATGAAGTGTTCGAAGATCGAGGAGGTATCGATATGAGAAAAATAAGGAGAGGCAAGAGTTCAAGATTGTGGATGCCCAAGGAACCCCAAGTAAATATTCAAGGATACTCAAGCATCTAAGCTTGGGGATGCCCCGGAAGGCATCACGTTTTTCTTCCTCGACAATTATCGGCATGTCTTGGTTTTTGTTTTGTTCACATGATATGCGTAAATTCTTGGAGCGTCCTGTGCCTTTTAGTTTTCTTTTAGCAATGCACCATGTTGGTATGGGATAGTACTTGGTTAATTTATAGAATGCTCTTTGCACTTCACTTAGATCTTTTGAGTATGGATTTATAGAATGCTTCGTGTGCTTCACTCTTATCTTTTGAAGTTTGGATGCTCGCTTCTCCACATTGGGAACACCATTATTTGTAGAATGCTCTTTTGCTTCACCTATATTTATTAGAGCATGTCCAGGTATTTTGTAGAAAGAATTAAGCTCTCATGCTTCACCTCTACCAATTTAGAGAGTTAAAAGGTATTGGTTATTCACATGGTTAGTCATAAAATCCTACATAAAACTTGTAGATTACTGAATATGATATGTTTGATTCCTTGCAGTAGTTTCGCGACATTAAGATAGTAATATGTGCATGCACTAGTGGATGATCATGGTTTAGTAGGAATATCGATGTTAAGGTTTGTGATCTCCTATTCATTAAAGTGTCGGTTATGGCATGACCGGGATGTTGGAGCACATTATTCCTCGTTGAAATCCTTGTGTTGTTTGAGTCGGGGGGCGCGATGGTTAACTCCCCCAACCTCCTGCTTAGGGGCGCACTAGTAGTACTTTGCTTCTAGAGAGCTAATAAAACTTTCACAGTAAGTATATGAGTTCTTTATGACTAATGCGAGTCCAGGTATTATACGGACTCTCACCTTTTTGCAATTTGCTAGCCTCTTCGGTGCCGTGCATTACCGTTTCTCACCCCGAGAGTTGGTGCAAACTTCGCCAGTGCATCCAAACCCCGTGATATGATACACTCTATCACACGTAAGACTACTTATATCTTCCTCAAATCAGTCGCCATACCTACCTATTATAGCATTTCCATAGCCATTCTGAGATATACTACCGTGCAACTTCCATCATCATCATATACATGACTTGAGCATTCATTGTCATATTGCTTTGCATGATCGTAAGATATCTAGCATGATATTTTGATGGCTTGTCCGTTTTCCGATATCTTTGCTACGCTAGATCATCGCACATCCTGGTACACTACCAGAGCCATTCATACGGAGTCGTCTTATATACTTTTATCGACTTGTAATATCGAGTTATAAGTAAATGAAAGTGTGATGATCGTCATTATTAGAGCATTATCACAGTGATAAAAGGATGATGGAGACTATGATTCCCCCAAAGAAGGGGTGAGACTCCGGACGAAAAAAAAGAGAAAAAGGGGGAGGCAAAAGGAGCCCACCAAAAAGAGAGAGAAGGGGGAGGCAAAAAGACCCCACCACAAAAAATGAGAGAAAAATAGAGAAGGGGAAATGTTACTATCCTTTTACCACACTTGTGCTTCAAACTAACACCATACTTTTATCGAGTTGTAATATCGAGTTATAAGTAAATGAAAGTGTGATGATCGTTATTATTAGAGCATTATCACAGTGAGAAAAGGATGATGGAGACTATGATTCCCCCAAAGAAGGGGTGAGACTCCGGACGAAAAAAAAGAGAAAAAGGGGGAGGCAAAAGGAGCCCACCAAAAAGAGAGAGAAGGGGGAGGCAAAAAGACCCCACCACAAAAAATGAGAGAAAAATAGAGAAGGGGAAATGTTACTATCCTTTTACCACACTTGTGCTTCAAAATAACACCATGTTCTTCATATAGAGAGTCTCCTGAGTTGTCATTTTGATATACTACTGCGAATTTTTCATTATAGAACTTGGCTTGTATATTCCGATGACGGGCTTCCTCGAATGCCCGAGGTCTTCATGAGCAAGCAAGTTGGATGCACACCCATTTAGTTTCATTTGAGCTTTCATACACTCATAGCTCTTGGTGCATCCGTTGCATGGCAATCCCTACACCTCGAATTGATATCGATTGATGGGCATCTCCATACCCCGTTGATCCACCAATTGATGTGAGCCTTTCTTCCTTTTTGATTTCTCCTATTGATCTTTACCACCATAGTGTATTCCACCTGTAGTGTTATGTCCATGGCTCACGCTCATGTATTGAGTGTAGTTGAAATGTCGAAGCACGTGAAAAAGTATGAACAAAATGCCTGACTTGAGACCGGGGTGATCCTAATTTGTACTTGTGTTAGGAAGATGGAGTCAAACCATGCTTACATGATTAAATGTGTAGGGACAACATTCTTTAGCATCGTTTATGTTGAAGGACATGATTGTTTATTAGTTAACGTGAGTATGGATGTCTTTTTGTCAAATAATAGGCTATTGCCTTGAATCACTCATATCTTAATATTCATTCCATGATTAGATATTTGTTCAAGATTATGTTAGGTAGCATTCCACATTAAAAAATATCCTTTTATCATTTACCTACTTGAGGATGAGTAGAAATTAAGCTTGGGGATGCTGATACATCTCCATCGTATCAATAATTTTTGAATGTTTCATGCCATTATTTTACAACTTTTATATACTTTTCGCAACAGTTTATATGATTTTCTTGGACTAACATATTGATCAAGTGCTTAGTGCCAGTTCATGTTTGTTGCATGTTTTTTGTTTCACTGAAAATCCATATCAAACTAAGCCCAAACACGATAAAATTTTACGAAAATTTATTTTGGAATATATGTGATTTTTGGGAAAAAGAATCAACGCCAGACAATGTCCAAGGGGCCCACGAGCTCGCTAGGCGCGCTCTGAGGGGATAGGGCACGTCGGGAAAGCTCGTGGGCGCCTCGGAGGTCAGTTGGGAGTGTCCTTCGACTGCAAGGTAGATAATATCCAGATAAAAATCCCTCAAAACTTTAGCCCAATCGGAGTCACGTATCTCCGAGAATTTAAGATAAGGTGAAACGCCAGAAAACAGGAACGCAAAACAAAAGAGAAACAGAGAAAGAGATCCAATCTCGGAGGGGTTCCTCCCCTCCGAAAGCCATGTCGGCCAAGGAACAGACCAGAAACTCTCCTAAAATCTAGGGGGGCAAGTATGAAGAATAAGGAGGGGGCTCCCTCCTCCTCTCTTCTGGTGGCGTCGGAGTGTCGCCAAGGGAATTAGCGTGGCGGCGATCTACAACAATAACTCCGTCGTCTTCCTCAACACTACCATCACCTTCCCTCATCTATTTATAGCGGTCCACTCTCCCATAACCCGTTGTACCTCCTACTCGAACATGGTGCTTTATGCTTCATATTATTATCCAATGATGTGTGGTCCTATGATGTTTGAGTAGATTTATTTTGTCCTATGGGTTGATTGATGATCTTGCTTGGTTTGAGTTGCGTGTTTTATTTTGGTGTTGTCCTATGGTGACTTTCGTGCAACGCACACGTGGGGGATTCCCGTTGTAGGGTGTTGCAATACGTTCATGATTCGCTTATACTGGGTAGCAAGAGTGACATGAGCTTATACCCGAGTAAGGGGGTTGTTGCGTATGGGAGTAAAGGGGACTTGTTACTTAATGCTATGGTTGGGTTTTCCCTGAATGATATTTAGTAGTTGCGGATGCTTGCTAAAGTTCCAATCATAAGTTCATACGATACAAGTACGAAAAGTATGTTAGCTCATGCCTCTCCCTCACATAAAATTGCAATAATGATTACCGACCTAGTTATCAGTTGCCTAGGACAATCGCGGGAATCCTACCACCGTTTCTCCACACTCATTATATTAAATTAATTGTTCTTTTATTTAAACAACACCTAACTTTTAGTTCCATGTTCTTTATTATCTTGCAATACTATCTTCTTACACCTACAAAGTTCTTCTAGTTTTATTCCCGCAAAGTAGTTTATTTCTTGTACTAGGTAATGTGAACATTGTTGCGCGTAGAGTTGTATCGGTGGTCGATAGAACTTGAGAGAATACTAATTCTACCTTTAGCTCCGCATTGGGTTCGACACTCTTACTTATCGAAAAAGCCTACAAACGATCCCCTATACTCGTGGCTTATCAATAAGTCCTAGGGCTTAGAACACAATCATCCAATCTTGTTAGATCATCTTGTACTTTGTATCCTATCACATCAATGCAATCAAAGCATGATATAGGGTTTTACCTATTAGAAAGGGTCCGAACCTGGCTAAAACATTGTCTACGTTGTCACAGGTTACCATTGTTCCTAGATCCACAACTTGGGACCCCCTACCAAAGATCCGCCAGTTTTAGCACCAACATGGGGTCCTAAGCTACACATCTTGGAGCGATGGTAACATGGACACAGGATTTTACCTAGGGTTGGGTCCTTTTGAAGAGATAATACCCTACGTCTTGCTTTTGATTGTATTGATATGGGGGATAGTACAGAGTATAGGTATGTAGCACGAGAATGTTGATCTAAGTTGTACTGATCTATTGACTCGTCAGCCCTCCGTTTATATAATGTATCGGGGCCTAGGATAACAGGAATCCATGTGTTTTCAACAAGTCTTGTGGAATCTTCCTTGTATACATCATGGGCCTCTCCAAGTGGCCTGCTAATGAACCAGCATGGGGTCCTCGACCCGGCCCTCCTGGCCGGGAGATGACAAGGATGAGTACCCCCTAATCCAGGACACTGTCAGATATGTAGAAGACCGGATGTTTCTTATGCGCTAAGTGTTAGTAGGAGGTACCAAAGTGATCTAGGATTAGCTCACTGGCAGGTGTTAAAAATATTCTTAAGTAACTCGGAAGGACGAAGGACAGTCTCCTTGTCTATGGAGGGGATGAAGAGCTGGTTGTAAGTGGTTACACTGACACTAGTTTCATGACTGATATAGATCAATATAAATCTCAATCGGGCTATGTTGTCACTCTTAACGATGGTGCGGTGGTTTGAAAAGTTTCAAGCGAACACTGTTGCGGATTCTACGGCGGAACCAGAGTATATTGCACCTTCAGAAGCTTCGAAGGAGGTAGTCTGGATCAAGAAGTTTCTTGAAGATATTCATGTGGATCCAAGTGCATTCAATCCAATGGATCTCTATTGTGATAATAATGGCGTTGTTGCTCAGGCAAATGAATTGAGGTCCCAGAAGAAGACCAGACATATCAAACGCAAGTATCACATCATCCTACAACATATCTAAAAGGGTTTTGTGCAAGTACTCAAGATTCACATGGATTTGAATGTGTCAGACCCGATGATGAAGCCTCTGCCATGAGCAAACAATGAGCAACACTAAATATCCATTGGTGTTAGAGAAGCTATGTAACTATATTATTTACTCTAGTTCAAGTGGTAGTCTATTGGAAATACGCCCTAGAGGCAATAAAATTTGTATTATTTATTTCCACGTTTATAATTAAGAGTTTATATTATATGCTATAACTGTTATAATTCTTGAATATGTGATTCGTAAGAAAACTTGTAATCACGTGCAGAATGATCAACGGTAAAACCTGATTCCTAGTCTTGCCTCTAGGACTAACTCAAGTGTTGCGTGATGATCATGTTTTCCTGGTCATGGGCATTTGGTTAAGTGTAACGATGATGCCAAACAACATTGAGATTATGATGTTTGTAGAACGATCATATTGAATTAGCGCAATTTGTTTGTTATACTTTGAGATGTTATCGTCACAAGTCTATAGATATAACACGGAGAGTTAATGTATGATTTAGTTCCTTAGACCATGAGAGTATCATAGTCACTTCATACCAGATGATAGACTTTGTGGTTGCTCAAACTTCCTTTGTAACACGGTGATCATAGCAACAACTTCCAAGTTCATTTAAAACTGTGGCAAGGGACTAGATAGCTCAAGAGTGGGATTTACTCCTCCGATAATGGAGCGATATTATTAGGGACCTCTTGGTGTGATGGCATCCATTATCGTCTTGCCAGACACATGTGACAAAGTCACTGGGATGTCGAAACATGTCAACGAGAAATAAGAATAAAACTGGTAAAGAGGAGACACGTATAATGAGCATGAATGACTCGAGTGAATACCGATATACAAAGTGGCCAGAATCGAGATTCTGAATCGGATCGGAGCTCCATTGATAGGATCATGAGTCATATAATCATAACTACTAGGATCGTAGAAACTTAGATTTTATGAGCAAAATTGTAGAGTCGGAGGAGCAAGTTTGGATCGTAAGGTCATTAGAGTCTAAGACTTGAGTCAAGATTCTGACAACCTTACCGATATATCACACCTCCGGGTTTGTAAAGTATTGTGAAGAAAAGGGAATAGCGTATGATAACCAAAGGTTCAATTGAAAATAATTCGTCTGTTCATAGGGCTAAATATGGATATCTACGGTTCCGGTATTGCTCATTGAACGAAAGACGGTTCGTTCATGTCTATGTTTTACCTAACCTACAGGGTCACACGTTTAAGGGAATTAAGATTGTTGAGTGTTAGTGGAGTGAGAGTTATGAGAAAATATTCTCAAAATATTTTTTGGGACTATAAGAAACAATTTCGAGAGAAACAGGAAGCGTTTGGGGGTTACGAGAAGAGTTTCAGGGTTTACCGGGTAATACAAGTAATTGATATATAGGTGGAAAGTGTTTCCACAGACATTAAATATATGATAAAAGGTTATAATATTTTTTATGAGGATTTTAGAATATTTCTAATATCAAAGGCTAAAGAAAATACTAAAATGCCTAGTAGTGGAGAGTTATTGGGCCTTAGGGCCGAATAAGTTTAACAGTGGCAATGGGTACCCGCAACCCACTAACCCGACAGGTAAAAACCCAATTAGGGTATGGGTTTGGGAAAAATAAATACCCATGGGTTTATAAATGGTAAAAAAATTGTACCCATCAGGTAAGGCGGGTATGTGTACGGGGATGCAATACCCAGACCCGCATACCCGCATACCCATGTACCAATTCTTTCTAACATGTAGGTCCCATGTGCCATTCACTGAAGGAAAAAAAATGTTGCTTTACACTAGGATAACACAACCGCTAGCCTCGACCCAAAATCCCCTGCCCTTACCGATGTGAATGATCTTGGTTAAATGTATTGGTCTTTCTTCCGAACTCATGATTTTGTCATTTATTTGTTTGTCTTATTATATAGTCTCCTTCACTTGATCATTTAAAAGAAGATAAATAGATGTGAATGTTTCTCGAAAAAGACCATTTACATGATACTCATCCATGAATGTAATTGGACTTTGTTTAATGCCATCTAGTTCATGCTTGTTGCTATCCACCTTTGAAAATTAATACCCTTATTTCTATCTATCGAACAACACATCGTAATTTATATGTGATGAAATGCTAAAATGTGGTGTATATGTGTTGAAATGCTGAAGTATACATGCTGAAATGTTGTGTGTATATGCGGAAATGCTAAAAATGCATGGTGAAGTGTGAATTGGTAAGGTGGCGGAGATTGATATTTTTACTCGTGGGTCTACCCGCACCTGGCCGGGTACGAGTATGGAAACAATTTGAAACCCAAGGTGTGGGTACGTGTACGGGTTGGGGCGACCATTACCCGTAACCGAACCTGGTGGGTGCCATGGTGACCAATAACAAAGGAGGCGCCCCCTTAGCCTTTTTGGAGACCTAGGGGAGTCCAAATTGGAAGGGGAGGAGGACTCCTCTCCACCTAGGTCTGGAGCAAAAGGAGGAGTCCTTCCTCCCCTTCTGGCGCCCCCTCCCCTCTCCCTACACCTATATATACTAGAGGTTTTGGCCCTTGGAGACACACAAGTTTTGAAGCCTCCTCTTGTTCTCTAGCTCTAGTTCTAATTTAGAGTTGATCTAGATTATAGCTAGACCTAGTTATCTCTAATTCTCGTAATAGAAAATCCACATGTGGTTCTCTTCTATCCCTCTAATTCTCTGTTGACGATTAGTTCCGGACGGTGAAGCGCTGCCAGATCGTAAAGCCCGTTGATAACCCACAAGTGTAGGGGATCATTTGTAGCCTTTTTCGATAAGTAAGAGTGTTGAACCCAACGAGGAGCTAAAGGTAGAACAAATATTCCCTCAAGTTCTATCGACCACCAATACAACTCTACGCACGCTAATGCTTGCTTTACCTAGAACAAATATGAAACTACTTTGCGGGAATAAAACTAGAAGTACTTAGCAAGAAAATAAAGAACGTGGAAATAAAAGTTAGGTGCTGTTTTAATAAAAGAACAATAAAAGTAAATAACTTAGTAGAAAGCTTTTTTGTGTAACGCAAGAGAAAGATTGTCCCTAGGCAATTGAATATAATATGATAGATACTTGTTATATGCAATGTGGGAGAGGCATACGCTAACACACTTTCCGTACTTGGATCATATGCACTTCCGATTGGAACTCTAGCAAGCATCCGCAACTACCAAAGTTCATTAAGGTAAAACCCAACCATAGCATTAAGTATCAAGTCCCCTTTACTCCCATACGCAACAACCCACCTACTCGGGTTTATGCTTCTGTCACTCAAGCAACCCACCATAGGCAAATCATGAACATATTGCAACACCCTACAGCGGGGATCCCTCACATATGCGCGACACGGAGGGCACCATAGGACAGCACCATATCAACATACAACTCACATCCATAACATCATACCGCAATTAACCCATAGGACAAAAGAGATCTACTCAAACATCGTAGGATAGCCAAATATCATTGGGAACTAATATATGGAGTTGAGCATCATGTTTAAGTAGAGATTACAGCGTCGAAGAGAGGTGTTACACCGCTGCATAGAGGGGGAGAGAGTTGGTGTTGACGGCGGCGAAGTTGTTGGTGTAGATCGCCGTCACGATGATTGCCCCGACGGCGTTCCGGCGCCATCGGGAGAGAGGGGGAGAGAGCCCCCCGGCTTATTCTTCTTCCTTGGCCTCCCCCCTAGATGGGAGGAGAGTTCCCCCTCTGGACCATGGCCTCCATGGCGGCGGAGGGGCAGGAGCCCTTCCTAGATTGGATCTCCCTCTCTGTTCTCTTCTGTTTCACGTTCCTGTGTTCTGGCCGAAAACCGTTTCTTATATTCCCGGAGATCCGTAACTCCGATCGGGCTTAAATTGTGAGGGGATTTTTATTCAAAAATTAGCTTCCTTGCGCCCGAAGGAGAGCTCCAACCGACTTACGAGGTGGGCATAACCCACCAGGGCGCGCCTGCCCCCCCTAGCCGCGCCGTGGTGTCTTGTGGGGACTGTGGGACTCCGTTTGCGTTGATTCGACTTCTCAAAATTCACAAATATTCCAAAAAAAATCTCCGTAAATTTTTATCGCATTTGGACTTCGTTTGATATGGATATTCTGCAAAACAAAAAACATGCTACAGACAGGAACTGGCGCTGGGCACTGGATCAATAGGTTAGTCCAATAAATCAAATAAAATGTTGCCAAAAATATATCAAAGTTGTATAATATTGGCATGAAACAATCAAAAATTATAGATACGACGGAGACGTATCAGCATCCCCAAGCTTAATTCATGCTCGTCCTCGAGTAGGTAAATGATAAAAAGATAATTTTTGATGTGGAATGCTACCTAGCAAAATCTTGATCATATATCTAATCATGGCATGAATATTAAGACACGAGTGATTCAAAGCAATAGTCTAGTTTTGACATAAAGACATTAATACTCAGGCATCCCAACAAACAATCATGTCTTTCAAAATATCAAGGCTAAAGAACGCTATCCCTACAAAATCATATAGCCTTGTCATGCTGTGTCTTCTTAACACAACGTATAAATCATATACTACCCCGGTATCAGCCAAGCAATTGGTTCATACTTTTTAGCGCGCTTCAACATTTTCAACTCTCACGCAATACATGAGCGCAAGCCATGGATATAGCACTATGGGTGGAATAGAATATGGTGGTAGGTTTCAAAGGGGTAAAAGTGGAGAAGAAAGTCTCGCATCAACTCAGCATATCAACGGGCTATGGAGATGCCCATCAATAGATATCAATGCGAGGAGTAGGGATTGCCATGCAACGGATGCACTAAGAGATAAAAGTGTATGAAAGCTCAATATGAAAACTAAGTGGGTATGCATCTAACTCTATAATGAAAAATTCCCACTAGTATATGAAAGTGACAACATAGGAGACTCTCTATATGAAAAACATGGTGCTACTTTGAAGCACAAGTGTGGAATTAGCATGCCCCTTTTTCTTTCCTTTTTTTCTTTCTTCTTTTTCTTTTTTTCATTTTCTTTTTTTCTATTTTTCTTTGTCCGGAGCCTCATCCCGACTTGTGGGGGAATCATAGTTTCCATCATCCTTTCATCACTGGGGCATGCTCTAATAATGAATAATGATGATCATCACACTTCTATTTACTTACAACTCAATATTACAACAAAGTAGAACAAAGTATGACTCTATATGAATGCAGTGATCTAGCGTAGCAAAGATATCAAAAAATGGACAAGCCATGAAAACATCATGCTAGCTATCTTACGATCATGTAATGCAATATGACAATGAATGCTCAAGTCATCAAAACGGTGGCGGTGGAGGTTGCATGGCAATATATCTTGGAATGGCTATGGAAATGCCATAATAGGTAGGTATGGTGGCTGTTTTGAGGAAGATATAATAAGGTTGATGTGTGATAGAGCGTATCATATCACGGGGTTTGGATGCACCGGCGAAGTTTGCACCGACTCTCGAGGTGAGAAAGGGCAATGCACGGTACCGTAGAGGCTAGCAAATTGCGGAAAGGTAAGAGTGTGTATAATCCATGGACTCACATTAGTCATAAAGAACTCACATACTTATTGCAAAAAATTTATTAGCTCTCTCGAAGCAAATTATTACTACGCATGCTCCTAAGGGGGAGGTTGGTAGGAGTTAACCATCGCACGCCCCGACCTTCACTCAAGGATAGACAATCAAGGATAAATTGTGCTCCAACTTCCTAGCATAACGGGAGACTATACGTGCATGCTTCGGGAATCACAAACCTTAACACCAATACCTTACTAAACACGATCATCGACTAGTACCTCTCACATATTATCATCTCTATATCGCAAAACTATTGAAAGGAATCAAACGTATCATATTCAGTGATCCCTAAGTTTTATGTAGGATTTTATGACTAATCATGTGAATGACCAATTCCTATTGACTCTCTAAATAGATATAAGTGAAGCAAGAGAGTTTAATTCTTTCTACAAAAGACCATGACATGCTCTAATAAATATAAGTTAAGCAAAAGAGAATTCTTCAAATAACGTTTTTCTATGTGAAGAGAAACAGGCAATCCAAACTTCAAATGATATAAGTGAAGCACATGAAGCATTCTATAAAGCCATACTCAAAAGATATAAATGAAGTGCAATGAGCATTCTATAAATCAACCATGGACTATCTCATACCAGCATGGTGCATAAAATAAAAGTGAAAACTAAACATAAAAGACGCTCCAACATTTACATATATCACATGAACGAAACGAAAACGAAAACATACCGATACTTGTTGAAGAAAGATGGGATGCCTTCCGGAGCATCCCCAAGCTTAGACGCTTGAGTCTCCTTGGATATTTACTTGGGGTGCCTTGGGCATCCCCAAACTTGAACTCTTGCCTCTCCTCCTTCTCCTCATATCGAGACCTCCTCGATGTTCGAACACTTCATCCACACAAAACTTAACAGAAGACTGGTGAGATCCGTTAGTATAATAAAGCAAATTTCTACTTTAAGTACTGTTGCAAACACATTCATATTTTATATTTTCATTATCCCTGCTGTATTATAACTTTTCCATGGCTTATACCACCGATAAAATCGATAGTTTCATCAAAACAAGCAAAACAATGCATCAAAAACAGAATCTGTCTTAAACAGGACAGTCTGTAGTAATCTGAACTTTGACCATACTTCTGTAACTCCAAAAATTCTTAAAAATTAGGAAGAAATAAAAAATTTGTATAGAAATACTGTGTATAAATTTCAGAAACTTTTGACGTTCCAGTAAAAAATGAAAATTCACGCACTACAGCCAAAGTTTCTGTTTTTACACCGCACATACCAACAAGCAATCTAATCATCCTAAAGCCAAATCTTGGCACATTATTTTTATAATACAATGGATTTGTACAAGGGGATAATTATTTTTGTTGGAAAAGTTTTCGTGATTCAAAACTCACAAAGTTTCCATGGGCATGAACAAAGTTCAAGGATTTCCCCCACTTCAACGATACTCATCATCTCTCTCACTTTCACCTTTCCTTTTATGAAGTTTTAGGTTCTCCTCTATATATTTTTTTGTTTTAAACTTTATAAAAGCACACAACAGAAATAAATAACTCTCTAAAACTTCCGGGTTGTCTCCCTGGCAGCGCTTTCTTTAAAGCCATTAAGCTAGGCATAAAGTGCTCAAGTAGTGGATCCACCCGGATCCCAAGGTATATCAAAGCCAATTTTAATTAACAATGATTTGTAATTTAGTAGTGAGCACAAAGTGATATATATCATGCAATGACGAAGTCTAACTCTCTTCCTATGCATCGGCATGTCATACAAGAACAATTTATGCACATCAAGTAAAGGCCAATACATAGCATAAGTTGTATCTTGCAATTTTATAGTATTGGAAACATAGAGAGGTGAAGATATAGTTCCTCTCTCATAATAATTGCAAGTAGGAGCAGAAAGCACATGCATATTATATTCATCAAAATCATCATGTGTAGTAGCAAAACGCAACCCATCAATGTAATCCTTAATACGTGCAAACTTCTCCGATATAGTGTAGCTGGGAGAATTCAAAAAGATAATAGGACTATCATGTGAGGGTGCAATAGCAACAATTTCATGCTTAACATAAGGAACTATAGCAAGTTCATCTTCATAAGCATAATTCATATTGGCATCATGGCCACAAGCATAGCAAGCATCAAGTTCATCAAAAATGGATATTTCAAATGAATCCAAGGGATCATAGCAATTATCATAGCATTCATCATGGCATTCATCCTTCGGTATGTATGAAGGGAAATTAAACAATGCATGAGTTAGAGAGTTACTCTCATTAGAAGGTGGGCACGGGTAGCTAATCCGCTCTTTCTCCTTTTGTTTTTCGCTCTCCTCCTCATCCTTTTCATCTAATGAGCTCACAGTTTCAGCAATTTCTTCTTCCATAGATTCCTGCAAAATATTAGTCTCTTGCAAGGCAGCGGTCATTCTTTCAATAAATTCTTTAACATAAGCAATAGAAGCATAGTTTTCATAGCAATATTCAAGTATGGCAAAAATTTCAGATTTGTTAAGAGTAGCATCATACTTTTCAATCAAATAAGCAATTTCATATGCACCCTTAAAAGCACCAAATTCTTCAATTTGTTCAACATCAAAAATAGCAATAGGCTTCCTTGGCATAAGAAGATAGTATTTCATTATCATTAAACACACATTGGTAGGGAAGGTGTCTTTTAGTTTCTTCAGAACAACAAGTAAAATCATGTAATTCATATAAATTCCAAGCATAGCAACACAAAGTATTAATTTGATGCCACAAGAGTTTCCCTTTTTGAGATGTGCGGTGTCGCACGTAATAAGCATGCTCATTTAATGATTTTCCCTCAACTAAGCTAGTTGGCTCTTCAGCACGAGCACAAATGGATCGAAGATGATCCAAATAATATTCTTCGGTAGTACGGAACACTAGTGGTTCCTCAACTTTTGGAGCAGCAAGTACATCTAATTTTTTGGTATTTTGCGTTTCCTTCCCATATCTAAAGATAGAAAACAAGAGCACAAAATAAAAAGAACTTAGTGATAAAGCAAACAAGCACACACTAGAATATTCACCCCACGCTATTGCTCCCCGGCAACGCCGCCAGAAAAAGGTCTTGATAACCCACAAGTGTAGGGGATCGTTTGTAGCCTTTTTCGATAAGTAAGAGTGTCGAACCCAACAAGGAGCTAAAGGTAGAACAAATATTCCCTCAAGTTCTATCGACCACCGATACAACTCTACGCACGCTAATGCTTGCTCTACCTAGAACAAGTATGAAACTACTTTGCGGGAATAAAACTAGAAGTACTTAGAGAGAAAATAAAGAACGTAGAAATAAAAGCTAGGTGTTGTTTTAATAAAAGAACAATAAAAGTAAATAACTTAGTAGAAAGCTTTTTGTGTAACGCAAGAGAAAGATTGTCCCTAGGCAATTGAATATAATATGATAGATACTTGTTATATGCAATGAGGGAGAGGCATACGCTAACACACTTTCCGTACTTGGATCATATGCACTTATGATCGGAACTCTAGCAAATATCCGCAACTACAAAAGTTCATTAAGGTAAAACCCAACCATAGCATTAAGTATCAAGTCCCCTTTACTCCCATACGCAACAACCCACCTACTCGGGTTTATGCTTCTGTCACTCAAGCAACCCACCATAGGCAAATCATGAACATATTGCAACACCCTACAGCGGGGATCCCTCATGTTTGCGCGACGCGGAGGGCACCATAGGCCAGCACCATATCAACATACAACTCACATCCATAACATCATACCACAATTAACCCATAGGACAAAAGAGATATACTCAGACATCATAGGATAGCCAAATATCATTGGGAAATAATATATGGAGTTGAGCACCATGTTTAAGTAGAGATTACAGCGGGGAAGAGAGGTGTTACACCGCTGCATAGAGGGGGGGAGAGTTGGTGTTGATGGCGGCGAAGTTGTTGGTGTAGATCGCCGTCACGATGGTTGCCCCGGCGGCGTTCCGGCGCCACCGCGAGAGAGGGGGAGAGAGCCCCCCTCCATCTTCTTCTTCCTTGGCCTCCCTCCTAGATGGGAAGAGAGTTTCCCCTCTGTTCCATGGCCTCCATGGCAGCGGAGGGGTAGGAACCCCTCCTAGTCTGGATCTCCCTCTCTGTTCTCTTCTCTTTCACGTTCCTATTTTCTGGCCGAAAACCGTTTCTTTTATTCCCGGAGATCCGTGACTCCGATCGGGCTGAAATTTTGAGGGGATTTTTATCCAAAAATCCGCTTCCTTGCACCCGAAGGAGAGCTCCAATCGACTTACGAGGTGGGCATAACCCGCCAGGGCGCGCCTGGGCCCCCTGGCCATGCCCTGGTGTCTTGTGGGGGCTGTGGGCCTCCGTTTGCGTTGATTCCACTTCTAAAAATTCAAAAATATTTCAAAAAAATCTCCGTAAATTTTTATCACATCTGGACTTCGTTTGATATGGATATTCTGCGAAACAAAAAACATGCAACAGACAGGAACTGGCACTGGGCACTGGATCAATAGGTTAGTCCAATAAATCATATAAAATGTTGCCAAAAATATGTCAAAGTTTTATAATATTGGCATGAAACAATCAAAAATTATAGATACGATGGAGACGTATCACCCGTATGCCTGAAATTCGTAGAGAGGTCATGCTTTCCGTGTTTGGTTCAAGGGATCGCTCATGAACGGTTCGAGGGACTTCATAAACAATCTACACCAGCTCTTCTATCGCTGCAACATGAATTTGGTAACGATCTAATCTAAACCTCTAATGCATCTTCATAATGTTCATGGGATCATGATCATAGGGCGGTTTTTTTCTACTACGTCTCCAACACGTGCAACTGTCTGCGCTCAGGAAATGAGTCACCAACCCATGTATCTCCTTTCTCTCCCTACCCACTTTGTTCCGTACCTATACCAGATGACCTATTGCACCAATTAGCGCATAGACTAACCGTATCCCGGAAGTTAAGCAAACTATTTAAGATATTTTTGCTCAACTGTCTGCAAATGATTATGTAAATGACGCGTTTCTATTTGCCATGAGAATGGTCATTGCCCATTACTTTATTTTGTGGCTTGTTTTTGATGACATGAGACTATGTTCGCGATGAAATTTTTCCCAACTGTCTACAACTATGTAAAGACCAACTGCAACCAGAAGTTAAGCATGCTATGGGCGGCGTATAACAGACACTCTTTCAATAAATCATCCAAAAGGGTGATTGAGAAGGTGAATGTATTGTAGATTTATTCTTTCATGCTCCAGTCCGGTTAATTGGAAACCCGAACACATATCCCACGATGAATGTCATATGAAGCATTTGAACCAAGAACCCCACCCGAGAACACATGAGCAGAAGGAAACCTGACAAACCGACCAAACAATTGACAATCCACGAAAGAGTGTGACTAGCAAGCACGAGAACCATACATGCTAGTCGTCCATGGAGCAGGGGTAAAAGGTCGAGAGAAACGGTAGAAAACGCCATCCGGACAACCCCAACAGTTTCAATGCTGGTCAACACAACACGTGATCCGTCCAGCCGCAAGGGTCTCAAGGTTCGGGCATCGCAAAAAGACCACACCCAAATCCAAAAACATGCCTTCTCGTCAAGGGGATGGAGCGGCGAGAAACCACGGCATAGTCTGACAACCAGTCTAATAGAAATCAAGCAAAACATGCCTGATGTTCACATTGTGTTGCTATGAATGACCATTCAAAGGAGTGCAAAGGTGAAGTAAAAAATGTAAGCAAGCTATATGAAACAGTTTCCGACAAAGGCATTCAGACATGGTCCATCAACCCAAAGGATGTCTTAGGTCCCTTGCATAAGGGCCATACACATATGCATAGTACAACCGGGCGTTAAGTAAACTAATTGTGGCGGCTAGGACAAAATCCATGTATCATCATTAACAAACTAAAGACATGTTTTCCTAGCATCATTTGAACGGCCAAGATGCTATGCAACATGCTTCCTCTTAATTTGATTTTTTTAAAGGTTAGTCTTATAGAACATAGTAGAGAACAAATTTGATACGGTGGTTCTCTATATGTTTAACTTAGGCCTGCCGAGTTCGTGGATCCCATGATCAAGCGAGGGCAAGATCCAGTTTCTACCCTACCTGGATTCATAAACCTCATAGGTGCCTCCATAGACAACCATTGCAAATGGAATCACTCAACTCATGATCGCATGGCACACCTTTCTCGTTCGAGGTTCTTCGGTTGGTCCTTTGTCGGGGGTTTGTTTCGTCTTCTTCATTTGGGGTTCCACGTCTATCACGATGTTTTTTTCATTCCCGTCGGCGATACGTGTCTCTGGGCTCTCCATGTTCACAACTATGACCATAGTCATTTCCATCTTGTTTTGAAGTTGATTCCAAAAAACACTCCCACAAATGGTTCATTGATAACCCACAACTGTAGGGAATTGTTTGTAGCCTTTTCGATAAATAAGAGTGTCGAACCCAACGAGGAGATAAAGGTAGAATTAATATTCTCTCAAGTTCTATGGACCACCGATACAACTCTACGCACGCTAACACTTACTTTACCTAGAACAAGTATCAAACATTTTGTAGGTGTAATAAGACAAGTTTGCAAGAATAAAACAACAAGTACTTTGCGAGATAATAAAAGTTAGTTTGTTTTAGTAGAGAGCCTTTTGTAGAACAATGAGAAAGATTTGTCCCTAGCCAATTGATTATGACATGTGTGATAATTTTCATATGCTATGAGGGAGAGACATAAGCTAACATAATTTTCGTACTTGGATCATATGCACGTATGATTGGAACTCTAGCAAGCATCCACAACTACTAAAGATACTTAAGGTAAAACCCAACTATAGCATTAAGTATAAAGTCCCCTTTAATCACATACACAACAATCCTCTTACTCGGGTTTAGACTGTTGTCAACCCCGCAACCCACTATAAGCTAATCATGAACATATTGCAAAACCCTACATCGGTAATCCCACACACTTGTGCAACACGGAGGGCACCATAAGACAGCACCATAATAACATACAACTCATGTCAATCATACCATACCACAATTAACCCTTAGAACAAAAAATCTATTCAAACATCATAGGATGGCAACACATCATTGGATAATAATATGTGGCATAAAACACCATGTTTAAGCAGGGATTACAACGGGAATACAGAGGTTACACCGCTGCATAGAGGGGGGAGAGAGTTGACGGTGATGGTGGCGAAGTTGTTGATGTAGATCATTGTCATGATGGTTCCCTCAACGGCACTCTGGCTCCACCGGGAGAGGGGGAGAGAGCCCCCCTCCTTCTTCTTACTTGGCCTCCCCCTAGATGGGGGAGGGTTTCCCCTCTGGTACTTGGCCGCCATGGATCCCATAGGGGAGGAGACCCCTCCGAGATCGGATCTTTCTCTCTATCCGTTTCTTCTTTGTTTCACGTCCGTTTTCGGACCCCTTCTCCTTTTATATTCCCGGAGATCCGTAACTCCGGTTGGCCTGAAATTTTGAGGGGATTTCCCCCCGGAAATTACTTCTTGCGATGAAAGAAGGTGTACAACCGACCTACGAGGTTGCCACAAGGAATTAGGGCGCGGCCACCCCTTTTCGCGCCCTATTGTCTTGTGGGGCCCTTGGGCACCGTATTGCGTTGATTCTTTCTCCCAAAAGTCATAGATATTCCAATAAAAATATCTATATGAAATTATTGCATTTGGACTCCGTTTGATATGGATTTTGTGTGAAACTAAAAACATGCCACAGGAACTGACACTTGGCACTGGATCAATATGTTAGTCCCAAAAATAATATAAATTGTTGCCAAAGTATGTGAAAGTTATAGAATATCGGCATGAAACAATCAATAATTATAGATACGACAGAGACGTATCAGCATCCCCAAGCTTAATTCCTGCTCGTCCTGGAGTAGGTAAATGATAAAACAAGATAATTTTTGCTTCGGAATGCTACATAACACAATCTTGATCAATAATCTAATCATGGCATGAATATTAGGATACGGGTGATTCAAGGCAATAGTCTATCAATTTGATATTGAAACCATAATAAAAAACATGCATGTAATTCATCATTGCCTTTCATCATAATTGAGTTAAAGGAAAAAACCTCTATACACTTAATTGTGTTAAGCATGACACACTCAGTCTTCCTTGCATAGATATATCAAATCAAGAGTACTCCGGTGCTTAACCAAGCACTTGACTCATACTTTTTCACACGCTTCGGCTTTTTCAACTTCACTCAATACCTGAGCGTGAGCCATGGACTTTCAGCACTTTAGGTGGAATCGAATGATGGTAGGGATTGATAAGAGAAGACAAAAGTTTGGATAGTCTCACACTAATTAGGAGGATCATTAGGCTATGGAGATGCCTTTTAACCGATATCGGTGTGAGGAGTAGTGTTTGACATGCAAATTTTGCTGCACTAGAGCTATAAGTTTATATAAGCTCTCTACTGAAACTAAGTGGGCATTCACTCGGGTAATTGAGGAACCCGTAAATGAATATGCAAGCTAAGTTCTATATTGATTCCCACTAGTACATGAAAGTGACTAAACATGTGGACTCTCTATATGAACAACATGGTGATACTTTGAAGCACAAGCGTGGATAAAGGATAATAGCATTGCCCCCTCTCTCTTTTCTTTTTCTTTTTTAGTGGGCTCTTTTTGGCCTCTCTATTTTTTATCCTCACTGGTAGGGCCAAGCTTTAGAATGCATCACACTTTTATTTACTTACAACTCGATAAACTGAATGATATGACTCTATATGAATAACTCTGGCACTGTACCAGGATGTGCATATATCTAGCATAACATGTATTGCAATGATGAACGGTGGCTTTGCCACAAATATCATGTCACCTCTATACGATTATGCAAAGCAATATGACAATGAACAAGAAGTCATATGAAAGGTAACCGTGGAAGTTGCAATGCAATATATCTTGGAATGGCTATGGAAATGCCATGATAGGTAGGTATCATTGTTGTTTTGAGGAAGGGTATAAGGTTTATGTGTGATAGAGCATATCATACCATGGGATTTGGATGCACTGGCGAAGTATGCGCCTAATCTCGAGGAGAGAACGGGCAATGCATAGTACTGAAGAGGCTAGCAAAATACGGAAAGGATGGAAGTTCTTACGACCCACAAACTCACATTAGTCACAAGGAACTTAGATACGTATTGTGTCCTTGATTACCTCTCTCGAAGCAAAGCACTCATCGCATGCCTCTAGGGAGGAGGTTGGGAGGAGTTAACCATCGCGCGCCCCCAATCCGGACAACACAAAGACTCAATCAATGATAAATTATGCTCCGACCTAACCGCTAATGTCAGCGGCCACCACTTTACATGTGTGAGCATTTACTTGCGTAATGACTTACTTCCCTTAACACCATCATTAATACTCGACTTTAATTCTTTTACAAGCATGCCTCCATATTACCACCTTAATATCGCAAAATTATTGCAAGGAATCAAACATATCATATTCAATGATCTACAAGTTTTATGTTGGATTTTATGACTAACCATGTGTATGACCAATTCCTGTTAACTCTCTAAATAGATATAAGTGAAGCATGAGAGTTTAATTATTTATACAAAAGACCACACTCTAATAAATATAAGTGAAGCAAAAGAGCATTCTACAAATAATGGTTTTCCAAATGTAGAGAGACGAGCATCCAAACTTCAAACGATATAAGTGAAGCATACGAAGCATTCTATAAAGCCATACTCAAAAGATATAAGTGAAGTGCATAGAACATTCTACAAATCATCCAAGGACTATCCCATACTTTCATGGTGAATCAAAGAAAAGGAAAAACAAGCACAAAATACGTTCCAAGAATTTATGCATATCATGTAAACAAAAAAAAACCGAGACATACCGTTAATTGTCGAGGAAGAAAGATGGGATGCCTTCTGGGACATCCCCAAGCTTAGACGCTTGAGTCTCCTTGAATATTTACTTGGGTTTAATTGGGCATCCACAATCTTAAACTCTTTCATGTCCATATTCTTCTCATATCGATGCCTCCTCGGTCTTCGAACACTTCATCCACACAAAACTCAACAGAACTTTTATTAGAGGGGGTTAGTACATATAACATCAAATCCCATCATGTACTACTATAAAAATATTTAATAATTATAATAAAACATTACCTAATGTATTCTAACACAATTATAGTTTCCCATATCAATGGGGCTTGGCAAAATTGCAAACACTAGGAGATAACGAAACTATAACAACAATCTGTGAAAACAGGACAGTCCGTAAAGATACAGATGAAATATGTACTTATGTAACTCCAAAAAATCTGAAAAATTAGGATGTAATAAAGAATTTGCATAAGAGTACTATGTAGAACTTCGAGATTTTTTTTCATTCTAGTAAAATACTATAAATCAAACACTACAGCCAAAGTTTCTGTTTTTGCACTACACATATCAAACAAGCAATTGAAACATCCTAAAGGTAAATCTAGGCACATTATTTTTATAAAACAATGGAATTGTACAAGGGGATAATTATTTTTGTTATAAACTTCCATGAAAAATTCTACATTGTTTTCATCAGCATGAACACAAGTGTTCAAGGTCGACCCTCACTTCTCAAGTGCATAACTTTCCAATCACTTCTCTTTTTGAAAAAGTTTTAGGTTCCCCTCTATATTTTTTTTGTTTTTATTTATCTTAAAAGCAGACAACAAAATAAAATTAATCCCTAAAACTTCTGGGTTGTCTCCCAGGCAGCGCTTTCTTTAAAGCCATTAAGCTAGGCATATTGTGCTCAAGTAATCTATCTACCCGGGCCCCAAGTTGTATCAAAGCCAATTTAAATTAACAATGATTTGTAATTTAGTAGTGATCACAAAGTAATATATATCATAAAACAACGGAGCCTAACTCTCTTCCTATGCATTGACATGTCATAAAAGAACAATTCATTCACACAAAGTAAATGCCAATACATAGCTTAGGTAGTTTCTTGCAATTTTATCGTTTTGGAAACATACAGAGGTGAAGATTTGATTCCTCTCTCATAATAATTTCAAGTAGTAGCAGCAAGCACATGCATATTATATCCATCGAATCATCATGTGCAATGGTAAAATGCAACCCGTCAATATAACCCTTAATAAGAGCAAACTTCTCCGATATAGTGTAGTTGAGAGAATTCAAAAAGATAATAGGATTATCATGTGTGGGTGCAATAGCAACAATTTCATGTTTAACATATGGAATTATAGAAAGTTCATCTTCATAAGCATCATTAATATTGGCATCATGGACACAAGCATAACAAGCATCAAGTTCGTGAAAAAGGGATATTTTAAACGAATCCAACGGAACATATCAATAGCATTAACCTCCGGTAAACAAGAAGGGAAATTAATTAAGGTATGAGATAAAGAGTCACTTTTATTAGAAGGTGGGCACGGGTGATCAATCCGCTCTTCCTCCTTTTGTTTTTCGCTCTCCTCCTCATATTTTTCATCTAATGAACTCATCGTTTCAACAAGTTGTTCTTCCATAGAAGCCTGAAAATATTACTATCTTCCAAAGCAGCAGACATTCTCCCAATAAATTCATTAGCATAAGCATTAGAAGCATAGTTCTCATAGCAATATTTAAGTATGGCAAAATTTCAGATTTGTAAAGAGTAGCATCATACTTTTCAATGAAAGAAGCAATCTCATAGGCACCCTTAAACGCAAGAAATTCTTCTATTTGTTCAATATCATAGTAATCATATATACCCTTGGCGTGAGATGCCAAGATTTCATTATCATTAAATTCACATGAAACGGGAAGGTGTGAAACCTCCATCTTGGAGCAACAATATAATCATACATAGAGAACATATTCAAGGCATACCAATGTAGCATCTTTATTTGATCCCATAAGAGCTTCCCTTTTTGTGTCAAGCGATAATGCCTAAAGTATTCACATTGATACAAAGTGTATCCCATTATCATATCGAATGGAGATTTATCAGGATTATCAAATAAGTAATTAAGGTTCCACACATAACCAGCATCGAGGGTTTTAGGAGGTTCCCCATCTCCATGAGTAGCAAGTACAACTATTTTTTTGATAACTAAAGATAGAAACAACTTAGAATTTTATTACTTAGTGATAAAGCAAACAAGAACACACGAGAATATTCACCCAACAATATTGCTCCCCGATAATGGCGCCAGAAAAGATCTTGATAACCCACAAATGTAGGGGGTCATTTGTAGCCTTTCGATAAATAAGAGTATCAAACCCAACGAGGTGCTAAAGGTATAATTAATATTCTCTCAAGTTTTATCGACCGCGATACAACTCTAAGCATGCTAACGCTTACTTTACCTATAACAAGTATGAAACTATTTTGTAGGTTTAATAGGATAAGTTTGCAAGAATAAAACTAGAAGTACTTTCTGAGATAATGAAAGTTAGTTTGTTTCAGTAGGGAGCCTTTTGTAGAACAATGAGAAATAGTTGTCCCTAGGCAAATTAATATGACATGTGTGATAATTTTCATATGTTGTGAGGGAGAGGCATAAGCTAACATAATTTATGTACTTGGATCATATGCACGAATGATTGGAACTCTAGCAAGCATCTGCAACTACTAAAGATCATTAAGGTAAAAGCCAACCATAGCATTAAGTATAAAGTCCTCTTTAATCCCATACACAACAATCCTCTTACTCGGGTTTAGGCTATTGTCAACCCCACAACCCACTATAAGTTTATCATGAACATATTGCAAAACCCTACCGTGGTAATCTCACACGCTTGCGTGACACAGAGGGCACCATAGGACAACACGATAATAACATACAACTCATATCAATCATACCATACCAAATTAACCCGTAGGACAAAAAGAATTTACTCAAACAACATAGGATGTCAACACATCATTGGATAATAATATGTAGCATAAAACACCA
The DNA here is from genome assembly GCA_039707655.1 of Elymus sibiricus. Taxonomy (NCBI): domain Eukaryota; kingdom Viridiplantae; phylum Streptophyta; class Magnoliopsida; order Poales; family Poaceae; genus Elymus; species Elymus sibiricus. Next base: position 280,462,976 of record CM077663.1, read on the forward strand.
TGTTTAAGTAGAGATTACATCGGGAATAGAGAGGTTACACCGCTGCATAGAAGGTGAGAGAGTTGATGGTGACGGCGGTGAAGTTGTTGACGTAGATCATCGTCGCGATGGTTCCCTCGGTGGCACTCTGGTGCCACCGGGGGAGAGGGGGAGAGAACCCCCCTCCTTCTTCTTCTTCTTCCTTCGCCTTCCCCTAGATGGGAGGAGGGTTCCCCCCTGGTCCTTGGCCGCCAAGGCTCCTGGAGGGGAGGAGCCCCCTCCGAGATTAGATCTCTCTCTCTATTTCTTCTATGTTTTGCGTCTGTTTTTAGAGTCCTTCCCCGATTCTTATATTCCCGGAGATCCCTAACTCCGAGGAAATTATATTTCTTGCGGAGAAAGAAGGGATCCAACCGACCTACGAGGTGGCCACAAGACATTAGAGCATGGCCACCCGCCCTGGTCATGCCATTTTGTCTTGTGGGGCCCTCGGGCACTATCTTGGTTGATTCTTTTGCCCAAAAATCACATATATTCCTAAAAAAATATCCATAAAATTTTATCTTGTTTGGACTTCGGATATGGATTTTCTGTGAAAAAAATGCAAAAAACAGGAACTGACACTCGGCACTCGATCAATATGTTAGTCCCAAATATAATATAAATTGTTGCCAAAAGTATGCGGAAGTTGTAGAATATTGGCATGAAACATTCAAAAATCATAGATACGACGGTGACGTATCATTCGTCTACCATTTTGGTTGCATTTCTTGATAATGTCCTTTCGGGATAATTGACAAAGCAAATGTTTGATATACGTGCCGATCTTAACTTGCTTAGCTCCATGGTTGCAGTTAGTCATTGCAGAAATTACGCAATGGGAGAAACCACCTGTCATGCACAGATTGGATGATTAAGCAAGCTACTAGAAAGAAGATCCTACTGAACCATCTGAACCCACAATGTTAACCCATGAGATGGTAGGACGTTTTTGCATGCAGAGCAGAAAAGGACCAAATTACCAACCCCATCTAAGAATGAACCAGCTAGACAACAAGGTGTTACATCATTCTTTGAGCTGCCCTTATCAACACCGGGTGGAAATCAAGCAAAGCTAGACACCGTCGAGATGGACCCCGTTGTGCCATGGGCTAACGTCACTTGACCGGCTAATAAGGCACGCTCCCGTGCCTACCTGGATCGCACGAACTAAATAGCCTATCACAGGGTGAACAACACAGTCATAGCCTTCTTTTTGTCGGTGCACTCATGGATACAAGTGAACAAGGCCTATAGCTGGAGCAAGGGCTAGTTCCAACCACCGATGCCCCGTCGTTGCCTCCTCCTGCCATGAATGAGGCCAAGTAACTTCTATGGGTATTTTTCTTCTCCAACTTGGCAGGTAAAGATCCGAAAAAGCATCACATAGCGGAGGCGGTTGATACGTCTCCAACGTATCGATAATTTATGAAGTATTCGTGCTATATTTACCCAAGTTCTACATGGTTTTGATGCACTTATCTATCATTTGAATGAAACTAACCCGAAATGACGTTGTTTTTAGCAGAATTACCATGGTGTTATTTTTGTGCAGAAATAAAAGTTCTCGGAATGAGATGAAAATTTACGGTGATTTTGTATGGATAAAAAGAGACCCACGGAGCACCAGAGATGGACCGGTAAGTGGCCGAGGGCTCCACGAGCCTAGGGGGCGCTCCCCCTAGGGCGCGCCCCCCGAGCTCATAGGACCCTCGGGCACCCCCTGGCGTGAAACTAATGCCAAAATATCCTAAAAATACAGAAACCACGAAAAATAAACGTAGAACTTCCGCTCCACCGCCGCAAGCCTCTGTTCCAAAGCGATCTCATCTGGAGCCCTTTTCCGGCACCCTGTCGGAGGGGGAAATCGTCACCAGAGGCCATCTTCATCATCCCGGCGTTCTCCATGATGATGAGGGGTAGTTCACCCTCGGGGCTGAGGGTATGTAGTAGTAGCTATGTGTTTAATCTCTCTCTCTCTCTCTCTCTCTCTCTCTCTCTCTCTCGGGTTCTTGAGTTGGCACGATCTTGACGTATCACGAGCTTTGTTAATATAGTTAGATCAAGCTTGGGGATGCCCAAGGCTCCCCAAGTCAATATTACATGAAGTCTCAAGCATCTAAGCTTGGGGATGCCACGTTAGGCATCCCACCTCTTGATACGTCTCCAACGTATCTATATTTTTTATTGTTTCATTATATTATATTATCAGTATAGGATACTTTATATGCTATTTTATATCATTTTCCGGAACTAACCTATTAACCCAGGGCCAAGTGTCAGTTGCTATTTTTTGCCAGTTTTTGGTTTTCCAGGAAATCTGTATCAAATGAAGTCCAAATGCTATGACCCAGGAAGCTTCGGGAGGAGTCGGGAAGTGAGACGAGGAGACGACAAGGCAACAGGGCGTGCCTAGGGGGGTAGGCGGGCCCTGATGCTTTGTGTGCCCCTCGTGGATCCGTTTGACCTAATTCCACCTCCATAAATTCTCTAAAACAGGGAAACCAACAGACACCCACCCGAAAAACTTTTTCCGCCACTGCAAGCCTCTATTCCGATGGGAGGCCATCTGGAAACCTTTTTCGGTACTCTGTCGGAGGGGGAATCGACCATGGAGGCCACCTACGTCAACCTTGTTGCCTCCATGATGATGCATGAGTAGTCCACCATAGACCTACGGGTCCATAGCTAGTACCTAGATGGCTTCTTCTCTCTCTTTAATCTTCAATACCATGTTCACCGCGATTCCCGCGGTGATCTATCCGATGTAATCTTCTTTTGCGGTGTGTTTGTCGGGATCCGATGAATTGTGGGTTTATGATCATATTATTCATTGAAAGTAATTGAGACTTTTCTGAATTCTATTATGCATGATTGTTATAGCTTCATATTTCTCTCCGATCTATCGGTTTGGTTTGGCCAACTAGATTTATTTATCTTCAGTGGGAGTGGTGCATTGTAATGGGTTCAATCTTGCGGTGCTCTATATCCCAGTGAAAGAAGGGGACAAGACACGTATTTGTATTGTTGCCATTAAGGATAAAATGACGGGATCTGAACGTATTGCTTGTCTTATTTTATCTACATCATGTCACATTGCTCCAAGCATTACTCTATTTGTCATGAACTTAATACCATAGATGTAGGCGGGAGTCGGTAGATTGGTGGAGTAATAGTTGTAGATGCATAATTCTTTCAGTCTACTTCTTTGTGGGCGTGATGCATGTATACATGATCATTGTCTTGAATAACATGCCATAACTATGCGCAATTTTGTCAATTGCCCAACAGTAATTTGTCTACCCACCGTATGCTATTTTCGAGAGAGAAGCCTCTAGCGAACACTATGGCCTCCGGGTCTACTTAAACATAAATACAAAAAACCTAACATAATTTTCTGCAATTTATTTTATTTTATTTTATTTTGCCTTTATATTATCTGTCTCTATCAAGATTTAATCCTTGCAAGTAACGAGTTCAAGGGTCTTGACAACCCTCTTGCCCGCGTTGGGTGCAAGTGTTTGGTTGTGTGTGTAGGTGATGTTGAAAGGAGTTTGCTTGGTTCTCCTATTGGTTCGATAACCTTGGTTCTCACCGAGGGAAATACTTATCTCTATTACAGGGCCGTCTCCAGGAATTTCGGGGCCCCGGGCGAAATGCAAATAGGGTCATAAAATTTTAAATTTTTGTATATTGAAGAATTATCCAAAAAAAGCCTCATAGTTATCCACGAAACGCCTCATGCGAAAGCATACAAAAATTTGCTCAACTAAACAATATATATATAACTTGAACTCAATACTTAATGATCAAACAAAATAGATAAAACATGACAAAAAATACAAATAATAATAAGGGATACAAAAGAATACCAAATCAATAGTTTGCATCATCCATATTCGTCCCATATGCCATATGTGTAGGTGTGGACAATCCTATTGACTGTTGTTGCATGCCACCAGTGAAAAAATATCCGCATCTTATTTTTCTGTAACGGGAAATAAAACTGATATAAATATGCATCATTTTTCATTTAATCCATACATACATACATACATACATACAGGGTTTTTTTGATTCAATATCAGTTCAATGTTGAAATTCATCAATCTGGAAATCAACGCATACATCATGTCGCATCTTGTATTGTTGTTTGCCTGTCTCGATCAAAGAAATTAGCCATTGATTCAGTGGCAAGGCGGCAAGCAGTGCCGGAGTTTCTCAGATTTGGACGCATGGCCAGTTTTCAGTGTGGCTGAGGTAGGGCCGGCGCCCGGCGGCAGCAGCACCACGGCCGCGGCGGCCGTGTGGAGGACGGGGAGCATTGCCAGAAACCATGCGACGGTGTTAGCGCGGAGCAGCTACCAGGCGGGGCTAGACGGTAGGAGAGCGGCCGGCGGCGGCGGTATGCAACGGACCAGCAGTTGTTGACTTCGTCGCACGGGAGCATGGGAGATTGCGAGGCGGCGCACATGTGCGTGGACGGAGGACTGGGGGAGGGTCGCGGCCCTAGGGCTCCTGCTGTAGCAGGCGGCGCGCAGGCGGTTCACCTCTGGTTTTTTCTCCAATCGGGGGCCCCATGATTTGGGGGGCCCTGTGCGGTCGGCCACTTTGGCCCCCCTCATCGACGGGCCTGCTCTATTGTGGTGCATCTCCTCTCCTCTTCAGGGAAAATCCCAACGCAACTCACAAGTAGCAAGAAGAATTCCTCGCACCGTTGCCTGGGAGACATCATCAAACTCTCGTCAGGTCCCTACCCATAAACTATCTTTCACTTGTTATTTTTTTATGTTATATTTTACTTTATATAAGAATCAAAAATATAAAAATATTCTATTTGCACGTTTGCTTTGTTATCTAGTTTACTTGTTTGCTTGCTAGTTCACTCGCTTTGTCACTATGTCTCAAGAAAATACCAAATCAAGTAGCTTTTCAAATACAAATAATAATGATTTTATTAGTACTCCAATACCACCCACCACTAGTGCGGAAGCTTTTGATATAAATGTTTTTTGCTGAATCTTGTTATGAAAGAACAATTTGCAGGAAGCCCTAATGAGGATGCTACTTCACATCTTAATACCTTTGTTGAATTATGTGACATGCAAAATAAAAAAGATGTGGATAATGATGTGGTTAAACTTAAATTATTTCTTTTCTCACTAAAAGATAAAGCTAAAACTTGGTTTTCATCCTTGCCTTGCAACAGTATTGGAATTGGGATAAGTGTAAGGATGCTTTTATTGCCAAGTATTTTCCTCCTGCTAAGATTATATTTCTCCGAAACCAAATTATGAATTTTAAACAACATGAGCAAGACCATGTTGCGCAAGCATGGGAGAGAATGAAATTGATGATTAGAAATTGTCCCACTCATGGCTTAAGTTTATGGATGATGATACAAAATTACTATGCGGGACTAAACTTTGTGTCGAGAAATCTTCAATACTCCGCTGCAGGTGGTTCCTTTATGGACATTACATTGGGAGAAGCTAAAAAGCTACTAGAGAATATCATGACAAATTATTCTCAATGGCACACCGAACGAGCTCCAACTGGTAAGAAGGTAAATTATGTCAAAGAAATCACTACTTTGAGCGATAAGTTGGATTCTCTTATGAATATAATTCCAAATAAGAATGCTCATGTTAATCCCAATGATGTGCCATTATCTACTTTGATTGAGCAAAATAATGATGCCATTGATGTGAAATTTGTCTCTAGAAATAATTTCAATAACAATGCTTATAGAGGTAATTTCAATCCTTGACCGTATCCCGGTAATTCCTCTAATAAGTATGGCAATTCTTATGGTAATTCCTATGGTAATTCTTCCAATAATAATAATAGGATGTCCTCCGATCTTGAGAACACAAAGAATTTATTAGTTCTCAAAAGATTTTCAATGCTATGATTGAAGAAAAACTACATAAAGTTGACGATATGGCTAGAAACATGGATAGGATTGCTCATGATGTGGAAACTCTTAAAAGTAAAAAAAATCCACCCAAAAATGATATTAATGAGTCTATTAAATCCATCCAAATATCTATTAATGAAAGTAAGGAGAGGACCGCAAGGTTGAGGGCTAAGCGAGAATTCCTAGAAAAAGCGATTCCTCCCGATTTTTATCGTAATCATGATGAAGATGTTAAAATGATTGGTGTTTCTCCTATTGAATCTTTGTTTACTAATCTTTCAGCTTTAGTTAGAAGGCTCCCCGTTTGTTTGGAGGGTGATGATCTTATTGATAAAAATGAAAAAAGTGGGTTTGGAGAGGTCAAAACTTTAAATAGTAATGCACCCACTACTTTGGACTACAAGGACTTTAATTATGAAAGTTGTTACTTAGTTGAATGTATTTCCTTGTTGCAATCCATGATTAGCTCATGTAATGCCTATGAACAAAATAAAGCTTTTACTAAACATATTGTAGAAGCTATGATAAAAGCTCATGAGGACAAACTTGAGTTAGAGGTTTCAATACCTAGAAAGTTGCATGATGAATGGGAACCTACTATTAAAATTAAACTTAAAGATTATGAATGCAATGCTTTGTGTGACCTTGGTTCTAGCGTTTGTACAATACCAAAATCTTTATGTGATGTGCTAGGTCTCGTCGATATAAATGAATGTTCCTTTAACTTGCATTTAGCAGATTCCACTATTAAGAAACCATTGGGTAGAAAAAATGATGTCCTTATTCTTGCTAATAGAAATTATGTTTCCGTGGATTTCATTGTGCTTGATATTGAATAAAAAATTTATTGCCATATTATCCTTGGTTGACCTTTCCTACGAACTATAGGTGCTATTATTGACATGAAAGAAGGTAATATAAGATTCCAATTCGCATTAAATAAAGGGATGTAATGCTTCCCTAGAAAGAGAATTAAACCACCTTATGAATCTATTATGAGGGACACCTATGGAATCAATTTGATGGATGACAATACTTGATACTATGCATTATGCCTAGCGAGGGGCATAAAACAATGATGCTTGTTGGGAGGCAATCCAATAGTTATCTTTAAATTTTTGTTTTACTTTCTATTTTGGTGTGTTGACAAGATTATTGATATTGTAATGATTGTGTTTTTATGTTTAAATTAGTGTTTGTGCCAAGTAAAGCCATTGGGATGATTTGGAAGATAGTAGAATTGATGCTATGCAAAAATAGGAACTTTTGCGTCCGGTGCAGAATTTCTCTGATTTTACTGGAACTTTTTTTTGATCTCAAAGTATTGGTATACAAATTTCCCAGGTTTTCCTAATGTTTCAAAAAGTATGGTTTTAGTACAGATCATTACAGACTATTCTGTTTTAGAAAGATTCCGTTTTTGCTTGTTTCGATGATGCTTGGATTGTAGGAGGATATAAGCCATGGAGAAGTTAAAATACAGTACCTATTATGCAATAATGAAATGTGAATCAATTTACAACAGTATCTAAAGTATTTGACATGTCTATGATACTAACGGATCTCACGAGGTTTTGCTGAGTTTTGTGTGCTGAAGTTTTCAAGTTTTGGGTGAGACAATGATGGATGAAGGAATAACGAGCGGCAAGCATCTAAGCTTGGGGATGCCCCGAATGGCATCCCCTCTTCCGTCTCCAATTTATTGGTATGTCACTTGGGCCTATATTTTATTCATCACAATGATATGTGTTTTGCTTGGAGCATCGTGTGTTATATTTTGCTTTTTTCCTTTTAGTTTGTCACAATCATTTTTTGTCAGACACACATATTTGAGAGAGACACGCGTTCATCATAATTTGTTAGAATCCTCTATATGCTTCACTTATATCTTTTGAGCTAGGCAGTTGGTCTAGTGCTTCACTTATATCTTTTTAGAGCACGGCGGCATTCAGATTTGTTGAAATAATTGATCTCTCATGCTTCACTTAAATCTTTTTGAGAGTACATAAGAAACAAGAACGGTAATGGTCACGTGTTATAAGACTAGTCCAAAAAGGATAGGTATTCAAGGGGGATATAATAAAAACTATTATGTAGCTCACTAAAAAAGAAACATGAGTTGATTATATTGATGCAGTAATATGAAAGGACATGAGTACATGATTACTGGTTAGTAGAAATATTGGTAATTAAAGCTTGTTATTTTTTTATTCATTTAAGTATTAACTATGGCATGGTGATGATGTGTGAGCATTTTTATGTCTGAAATGAAATCCTATCGTGTTTTTTGAATCGGAGGCGCACGATGGTTAACTCCTACCAACCTCCTCCCTAGGGCCATGTGGTAGTACTTTGCTTCGAGAGAGCTAATAAGGCTTTACAATAAGTATATGAGTTCTTTATGACTAATGTGAATCCATGGATATACGCACTCTCACCGTTCCGTAATTGCTAGCCTCTTCTGATGTAGCCACCAGTGTCGAAGTGGGCGTTTTGCATAAAAATGTTTTCATGCCACACATATTCATACAGAGTGGCCGACGGAAATTTTGACCGGTTCGATGCTGCTCCAGGTCCCTCCACCATTGGAAAAAGTCACACCGAATTTTAGAACTCCACCGGGTAAAGTCTTGATCCGATCGGCCGTGACGAAACAAGCAAGTATGGAGTTCAAAGCTGCTACGTGACGTTGTGTCGTGAAAAGGCTACACAATGCATGGCGTACTTATTTTGGTCAAAGTACTACTTGTATGTGAGGAGTTTGAGTCTTAGGTAGATTCCAGGTTAATTAACGGTGCCGGCTAATTAAATGAGTTATTTTGTTAGTTGGGATAGGAAGAAGAGTCTGTGTCAGTTAAAACTATCTAGGAAGTCGGTTTGGTAAGCCTATATAAAGGGCCGGCTACGGGAGGAGTTTTTTTTTAGATTTGTTTTCGATCGAGAGTTTCAATAAACAGAAAACGTCCCATGTCGGGGGACACCAAATACTGTCTTCGTTACTGATCCATGTGGATTTTGTTGCTGCTGCGCGTGGAGTTGATCTAATCTACTCAACGCTAGTTTTTGATCTTACGGCCATGTATCTTTGCTCGACAGTAATTTCTTGTTGCTGCTGCTAGTACCGCGAAAGATCGGGCCATCTACACGCACAAATTAGCGTCTTGCTAGTTTGTGCTTTATCAAGTGGTATCAGAGCAAGGTTGTTCACGGTACTGTGTTGATCAAGATGTCGAACTCCGTCAACAAGAAGAACCCCGAGGTTGCTGCTAATTCTGAGGAAGTTGTACGCCCAGTGTACGCGGATGATATTCCTGAAAATATTCGGGATGGTTTTGACCACACATGCAACTACGTCAAGCAATGTCATGACGCGCTCGAGGTGAAGCTTGGCCAAAGGATAGATGTCATGATCACTAGGTTAGACGCTTCGGCGGACATCATCAATACGCCGATGACTGATTCCGTGCCACCACAGGCTGCTCCCATGCGTTACGCACCAGCGGCTCGTGACGGACATGTCGGCATGCATGATCGCCGTTTGGCGGCACAGCCACATGCTAGAGATGATGGCCTCGATGACGGTGTTGACAATGAGGCGGGTACGCGCCACGCCAGCGACACTATGAGCTTCGTCCTGAAACTTCCGCTCATGGGGGAGGGCATGATCGTGTGGGTCAAGCTGCGCATGTGCCTTTGGATGATGGAATTGGGCGCATAAAAATTTCAATTCCTTCATTTTCCGGCAAGTGTGAACCGGAAGTCTATTTGGAGTGGGAGATGCGCGTTGATCAAATTTTTGATGCCCATCATTATAGTGAAGAGAAGAAAGTTCAACTTGCTAGAATTGAGTTCACAAGTTATGCACTAATTTGGTGGAATCAAATTTTTTGGTTGCGACAACGCCCGATGACTTGGCAAGGGATGAAAGAATTCACGAGGCGAAATTGTACAACAAGTTGTAGCGGCTCTCTCAAGGTAATACGAGTGTTGATGAATATTATAAGGAGATGGAATTGCTTATGATACGTACAGGGACGACGGAGGATCCATAGGCGACCATGGCACGTTTCTTTAACGGGCTAAATATCGAGGTACAAGATCATCTTGAGATGGTGGTCTACTACAACATACAAGATCTTGTGCACCAAGTTGTGCATGCGGAACAGCAGATTAAGCGATGACAAGCCAACACAGTTCCCAGTACCACTTTGAACACATGGCGACGCTCGCAGCATAAGGGTGAGGATGTCAGTCCTAGCTCCAGGGCAACATTATCAAATCTCTCTCATGGTTCCGTGCAAAAGGATGCTTCCAAATCAGGATTGTCGATGGTTGATTCTCTTGTGCAGTCGACCAGACGCACTAGTGACGTAGAGTGTTTCAAGTGTGGAGGAAGGGGGCATATGAAACGTGAATGTCCTAATGAGAAAAGAGTGAGCTCATGAAAGTTGGCTATGCATCTGCTAGTGATGAAGATGTAGTTTCTGACACTTCTAGTGAAAAATCTAAGGATGCTGAAAATGTGGTTGCGAGTTTTGAAGCTGCTGAATAATATCCGTCACTGATGGTGCAGCGAGTGCAAGAGGCTCGCATTGAGGATAAGGGACAACGTTGGAATATTTTTCAAACTCAATGCAAAATCAACGACATCAATTGTAAGTTGATCATAGATGGAGGAAGCTACACCAACGCGGTCGGCAAGGGGTTGGTGGAAGCTTTAGGGTTACCTGCATGGAAGCACCCTCAGCCACACCGTGTTGAGTGGCTATATCAGACGGGGAAAGTGAAAGTTACTCATAAGGTGCGTGTCAATTTTTCTGTTGGCGAGTATATGGACACAGTGATATGTGATGTTTTGCCGATGGATGCATGTCATTTTTTATTGGGGAGACCATGGCAATACATTCGGCGAGCCACACATGAGGGAAGGTCAAACACCTATTCTTTTTGGGATGCTAGAAGGCCATGTGTGTTGCAACCAATGTTTGCTGGTGCTATCAAAGAGGATGACATTATTTCAGTTTAAAAAAAGTCCCAAAAGCTATCACGAATCCGAGCACGACTTCGTTTCAAGAGGGAAAGGATGATGTGGCCACCAGTGCCGAAGTGGGCGTTCTGCATAAAAACTGTTTTCATGCCACACATGTTCATACAGAGTGTCCGACAGAAATTTTGATCGGTTCGATGCTGCTCCAGGTCCCTCCGCCATTGGAAAAAGTGAGACCAAATTTTAGAACTCCACCAGGTAAAGTCTTGATCCGATCGGCCGTGATGAAATAAGCAAGTATGGAGTTCAAAGCTGCTACGTGACGTTACGTCGTGAAAAGGCTACACAATGCATGGCGTTCTTATTTTGGTCAAAGTACTACTAGTACATGAGGAGTTTGATTCTTAGGTAGATTCTAGGGTAATTAACGGTGTAGGCTAATTAAATAGTTATTTTGTTAGTTGGAATAGGAGGAGAGTCTGTGTCAGTTAAACTATCTAGCAAGTCGGTTCGGTAAGCCTATATAAAGGGTCGGCTACGGCCGTGTACGGGAGGAGTTTTTTTTAGATTTGTTTTCGATCGAGAGTTTCAATGAAGAGAAAACGTCCCATGTCGGGGGACACCAAATATTGTCTTCGTTGCTGATCCATGTGGATTTTGTTGTTGTTGCGCGTGGAGTTGATCTAATCTACTCAACGCTAGTTTTTGATCTTATGGTCTTGTATCTTTGCTCGACCGGAATTTCTTGTTGCTGCTGCTAGTATCGTGAAAGATCGGGCCGTCTACACGCACAAATTAGCGTCTTGCTAGTTTGTGCTTTATCATCTTCGGTGTTGTGCATTGCCCATTCTCACCTCGAGAGTCGGTGCAACCTTTGCCGGTGCAACTGATACATCTCCAATGTATCTACTTTTCCTCACCCTTTTGCCCTTGTTTTGGACTCTAATTTGCATGATTTGAATGGAACTAACCCGGACTGACGCTGTTTACAGCATAACTACCATGGTGTTGTTTTTGTGCAGAAATAAAAGTTCTCGGAATGGAACGAAACTTTTTGGAGAATTATTTCAGAATATATGTGAATTATTGGAGCCAAAATCCACCGAAGAGGGGGCCAGGGTAGCCAGCACCCACCAGGGCGCGCCAGGCCCCCTGGGCGCGCCCTACTGGGTTGTGCCCACCTCGTGGTCCCACTGACCCTAATTTCACCACTATAAATTCCTATTTTTGGAGAAAAAAGTAAGAGAGAAAGTTTCATCGCGTTTTACGATACGGAGCCGCCGCCACCTCTTGTTCTTCATCGGGAGGCCAGATCTGGAGCCCGTTTGGGGCTCCGAAGAGGGGAATCTTCGGTCTTCGTCTTCACCAACCTTTCTCCATCGCCAATTCCATGATGCTCCCCACCGGGAGTGAGTAATTCCTTCGTAGGCTTGCTGGTCGGTGAGGAGTTGGATGAGATTCATCATGTAATCGAGTTAGTTTTGTTAGGGCTTGATCACTAGTATCCATTATATTCTGAGAATGATGTTGCTATGACTTTGCTATGCCTAATGCTTGTCAATAGGCCCCGAGTGCCATGATTTCAGATCTGAACCGTTTATGTTATCATCTCTATATCCATATTCTTGATCCGATCTTGCCTAGTGATATGCACCTATTACGTGTTATGATCTGTCAACCCCATAGTGACAATATTTGGGATACTTCGCGGTGATGACCGTAGTTTGAGGAGTTCATGTATTCACCATGTGTTAATGCTTTGTTCCGGTTCTCTATTAAAAGGAGGCCTTAATATCCCTTAGTTTCCTTATGGACCCCGCTGCCATGGGAGGGTAGGACAAAAGATGTCATGCAAGTTCTTTTCCATAAGCATGTATGACTATTTACGGAATACATGCCTACATTACGTTGATGAACTGGAGCTAGTTCTGTATCGCCCTAGTTTATGACTGTTATATGACGAATATCATCCAACGAGTTACCGATCTAGTGCCTACGAGCTTTTTACTTATTGTTCTTGCTAAGTTATTACTGTTGTTGCTGCTGTTCCAACTGCTACAAAACTATTGCTACTACTGTTACCGCTACTGTTACTGTCACTGCTGCTATCAAACTATCATATTAATGTGCTACTGATCACTCTGCTGCAGATATTTAATCTCCAGGTGTGGTTGAATTTACAACTCAACTGCTAATACTCTCAAGTATTCTTTGGCTCCCCTTGTGTCGAATCTATAAATTTGGGTTGAATACTCTACCCTCAAAAACTGTTGCGATCCCCTATACTTGTGGGTTATCAAGACCTTTTTCTGGCGCCGTTGTCGGGGAGCATAGCAATATTTGTTGAGTCACTTGGGATTTATATCAGTTGATCACTATGAAGAATCTGAAGGATCCAAAGACTAAGATTTTTCCCTCTAAGACGAGGGGAGGTAAGGAACTGCCATCTAGCTCTGCACTTGATTCACCTTCTGTTATGAGTAAGCTTGCAACACCACCAGATGCTAGTAATCCTGATATGTCACTAGTTATTGATGATGCTACCTCTGCTATGAATGATGCTTATGATGATGCTAGTACCATGCTTGATGATAATGTGCCACTAGGAGAATTTCTTGATGAGAAATTGCTAGAGCTAAAGAGAATAAAACCACTGAAACTGATGAGATTGCAGAAACTGATGAAGCTTATGAAGCTGATAATGACTATGAAACTCCTATTAGTCCTAGCTCTCCTAAGTTTGAAATGCCTAAGATACATGAAGGTTATGTTATGGACAAAGAGATAACTAGAGAAATTCTTTCTTGCAAGGATAGAAACGATCTTAAGAATTTGCTATGCAAGTATAAGGAAAAGACGCTGAATGCTAGAATGAAATGTGATCCTAAGTTTGCTACTTCACCTATCCTTGTTACCGATAAGGATTATGAATTCTCTGTCGACCCAGAGTTAATTACTTTGGTTAAATCTGATCCTTTCCATGGCTATAAACTGAAACTGTAGTGGCACACCTTACTAAGCTAAATGATATAGCCACCCTTTTTGCTCATGATGAGAAGATTCGCTACTATTATATCCTTAAGTTATTTCCATTCTCATTAAAGGGTGATGCTAATACATGGTATAATACTCTTGCTCTTGGTTGTGTGCGTAGTCCCCAAGATATGATCTACTACTTCTGTGAAAAATATTTTCCTGCTCATAAGAAATAAGCCGCCTTACAGGAAATATTTAACTTTGTGCAAGTTGAAGAAGAGAGTCTCCCACAAGCTTGGTGGAGGCTTCTCCAATTGCTTAATGCTTTGCCTGATCATCCTCTTAAGAAAAATGAAATACTTGATATCTTTTATAATGGACTAACCGATGCTTCTAGGGACTTCCTAGATAGTTGTGCTGGTTGTGTTTTCAGGGAACGAACTATTGAACAAGCTGAGGAATTGTTGAATAATATATTGAAAAATTATGATGATTGGACTCTTCCTGAACCACCGCCTAAACCCACTCCGAAGAAGAGGGGTATCTTATTTGTCAGTCCTGAAGATATGCAAGAGGCAAAGAAATCTATGAAGGAAAAAGGTATTAAAGCTGAGGATGTTAAGAATTTGCCACCTATTGAAGAAATACATGGCCTTGACTCAGCACCACCTCCACAGGTGGTAGAGGTAAATTCTTTATTAAAGTTTAATGAAAGTGACATCCCTCACAATAAACATCCTAGTCAATGCTTATATGAGTTTGACAACTATATTATGAAGCAAGATCATTTCAATGCCCATGTTCTGAAACAATTGAAATATAATTCTGATATGATTGCTCGCTTGAGTGACTTGCTATTTAGAATCAGTAATGATGTTAGAGGTGTAGGAAAGCATGCCTCTATGGTTCAAACTCAGCTAGAACAAGTTGCTAAGTCTCAAAAAGAGTTGCCTGATGAAATGAATAATAATATGCATGATTTTGTTGCTAGAGTAGTAACTAGAGGAGGTAGAATGACCCAAGAACCACTTTATCCTGAGGGTCATCCTAAGAGAATTGAGCTAGATTCTCAGAGAATTAATACTGATGCACCTAGTCCTTCTAAGAAGAAAAAGAAAAAGAAAAAGAAAAATGATAGGACTTTGCATACCTCTAGTGAACCTGAGACACAAAAACCTCCTGATAATAATGATGTCTCTATTTCCGATGCTGAAACTCAATCTGGTAGTGAACATTCACCTAGTGATAATGATAATAATGATGTTCATGATGATGCTCAACCTAGTAATAATAGAGAACCAGATAATGATGTTGAAACAAAGCCTCCTCCTGATCTTGATAACCCACAACCTAAAAATAAACGCTATGATAAAAGAGACTTTGTGGCTAGGAAACATGGTAAAGAAAGAGAGCCATGGGTTCAAAAACCCATGCCATTTCCACCTAAGCCATCTAAGAAAAAGGATGATGAAGAATTTGAACGCTTTGCTGAAATGATTAGGCCAGTCTTTTTTGCGTACCCGCTTAACCGATATCCTAAAAATGGCCCCTTATGCAAAGTATATGAAAGACATCATCACAAATAAAAGAAAGATACCTGAAGCTGAAATCTCCACCATGCTTGCTAATTATTCTTTTAAGGATGGAGTACCTAAAAAACTTGGAGATCCTGGAATACCAACTATACCTTGCTCCATTAAGAGAAACTATGTCAAAACTGCTTTGTGTGATTTGGGAGCCGGTGTTAGTGTTATGCCTTTCTCCTTATATAAAAGACTTGATTTGAATAAACTCACACCTACTGAGATATCATTGCAAATGGCTGACAAATCAACGGCCATACCTATCTGCAAGAGCACATTTATCCATGTGTGGTATTGGTAATTGATGACAATCCCTATGGACTAATGATTTGTTTGTAGGTACTTCTTGAAGTCCATCTGTTGGTTTCAAGGAGTTTATATGGTGGCCAAGGTGGTATTCAAGGTTTTATCCAAAGATTGGTCATGTGAGAGTTGAGCTCATTGCAAGCATGTCTTGAAGAAGAAGATTGTGTGAACATTCATGTTTACCTTCAAGACATCATCTTTGTGAAGAGAGAAGAGAAGACACAAGGTTGATCAAGATTAAGGCAAAGAATGATTCAAGTTGATCAACTCACAAAGCGCAGAAGATGTACCAAGTGGGATCAAGTGATCCCATGGTATGGTAAGCATTGTCCATTACGCTTTGTGTACTAACCCATGGTCTACGTGAGAGTTCGTTGTGGGTTAGGTATATTTCCATGGGCTTGCGTCAAGAGGAAGATCTCATACAACCCATGGAGGATGACATCAAGGTTGTGGTGTGCAAGTTCAAGTGAAGCATCACGGAGAGATCATGCTTGAAGCTTGCCGTCCATTGTGGTGACAATGGACTTGTGAAGATGTGGCAAAGAGTGGCTCACCCATAGTGGAGTATGGGGGAGCAATCAACTAGTCTTCATCGAGCCAACGCAATAAAGAAAGGTGGTACATCTTGAGGAGGACAAGATCGTCATCATCAAGCTCAAGTGGACTATGTGCAAGGCAAAGGTTTGACCTTGATAGGGTTTTCTATTTTACCGGTCTCATGATGGTAGTTGGGAGACTGGGTTATAGGATCGATAGTCGTACTATCAAGGGGGGCTCTCAAGTGAGTAGCTTGATCGTATCGTTCGTTGAGATCTCAAACCATTGCATTCTTGGCATCATCATCTTTCTTGGTTCTTGGTTGGCTTTTCTCTATGTGGGTTCTTGAGCTTATGGTTAGCTTCATGACAAGCTCAAGTTCATCGAAACGGAGTCCATATGCTTTTTCTATGATGTTTTCGATGTTGGAGTTTTTGCCGGTTCTTCATTGATAGAGGTTTCACATCTCTATATCATTGGCATTTGCATACTGCCTCTTCTTATTATAACAAGCTTGAGTTTGCTCAATTCGGAGCTCATATGCGAAGGTTATGGTAGTTCTGTTTTTACTGTTTCCATCCGGTTGCTTGAGTTCTTTGTTACTCTCCCGAGGGCGGTAGTACCGCTGGCCACAGCGGTAGTACCGCTGGGGGGTTCCGACTCCTTACGCGGTAGTACCGCTGGGGGGTTCCGACTCCTTACGCGGGGCACCAGACACTGCCTTGTCTGGTGTCTGGTGACCCACGCCACCAGAGCAGTAGTAGGGCGGTAGGAACAAGCGGTACTACCGCTGCCCCCTACTACTGCTCAAATCTGCGTACGGGCGGTAGTACCGCTCCCAGGGGCGGTACTACCACTTGTGTGCGGGCTGTGGGGGTAACGGTTGGAGTTTCCCCCACCTATTTAAGGGGGTCTTCTTCCCCGATGGATCTTATCCTTTGAGCTCGAGTTTGCCCCCCATTGTTGACCTTCTTTGAGCTTGCTAACTCTCAATCCCTCCAATGATTCTTGCTAGTTCTTGAGGGAAAAGGGAGAGGAGATCTACATCCACGTTTCCATCAATCACTTTCTCCTCTATGTGAGGGGAACCGCTTGGATCTAGATCTTGGAGTTCTTCGTGTTCTTCTTTGTTCTTCCTCTCATTTTCCACCATAGCATTAGTTGTTGTGGTGGGATTTGGGAGAGAAGGACTTGGGCACTCCGTGTGCCCTTGCCATTGCATTTGGTGCATAGGTTTGAGTTCTCCACGGTGATACGTGGAAGTGAAGTTTGAGAAGCTTATCACTCTTGGGTGTTTGAGCACCCTAGAGCTTGTTCCTCTTGGGTGCCTTGGCACCCTAGACAGTTGGTGGTGTCTCAGAGCTCAATCATTGTGGTGTAAAGCTCCGGGCAAGCGTCGGGGTCTCCAATTAAGTTGTGGAGATTGCCCCGAGCAATTTGTACGGGTACCGGTGACCGCCCCCAAGGGTTGCCAAAGTGTACGGGTACCGGTGACCGCCCCCAAGGGTTGCAATTTGTACGGGTTCGGTGACCGCCCTCAAGGGTCCCTTAGTGGAATCACGGCATCTTGCATTGTGCGAGGGCGTGAGGAAATTACGGTGGCCTTAGTGGCATCTTGGGGAGCATTGTGCATCCACACCGCTCCGAACGGAGATTAGCATCCGCAAGGGTGTGAACTTTGGGATACATCGTCGTCTCCATGTGCCTCGGTTATCTCTTACTCGAGCCCTTTACTTATGCGATTTACTTTGTGGTAGCCATATTGTTTCATGTTATATAACTTGCTATCACTTAGTTGTTTATCTTGCTTAGCATAAGTTGTTGGTGCACATAGGTGAGCCTAGTTGTTTTAGGTTTTGTGCTTGGCATATTAAACGTTAGTTTTATTTCGCATTTGTTCAAGCCTAAACCGTAATTATTTTAAAGCGCCTATTCACGCCCCCCTCTAGGCGATATCCACGTTCTTTCACTATCGGTATTTGTGAGGACGTGCCCGTTGTTGTTACAAATGTTACTATCTTAACTGACTTTGTTATTCTTGAGATGCCCGAGGACGACAATATGTCGATTATCCTTGGTAGACCCTTTTTGAATACTGCAGGGGTTGTTATTGATTGCAATAAAAGCAAAGTCACATTTCATATCAATGGTAATGAGCATACGGTGCACTTTCTGAAGAAACAGTTCCAAGTGAATGGTATAAATGTTATTGAAGAATCTCCGATCATCACTATTGGAAGTTTTCAATTACCTCTACCTGCTGCTAAAAAGAAATATGATATACTTATTGTTGGGGATATGCACATCCCCATTGAGGTAACTTAGTGTTTTACGAAAGTTCTTTGGTTTTATGCTAATGGGAAGTGGTTGTTAATAAGACTTGATCAACCTTATTAATGAATCATTTTTTAGAGGTATGACGTCGATGAATCTAGTAAGCGCAACTCTCTGCTCCCACCTTTTATTTTCTGTTTAAGTTAGTCAAATAATATAAAATGCCATGATTATCCTGTTTTCTGTTTTCTCCGTGCAATAAAAAAATATCCCAAAAATAAAAATTCTCAGAATGCCCTGAAAATTTAACACAATTTTTTTGGAATATTTGTGAATTTCTGGTGCAAATAATACCAGAGGGGGATGCACCTGGTGCCCACAAGACACCAGGGCGCGCCAGCACCCCCAGGCGCGCCCTCGTGGGTTGTGGCCCCCACATGGCCCCCCTCACTTATCTCTTTAGCCCACTTCATCACCTACCTCCAGAAAAAAAATCACCATAGCCACCATTTTCGTGTTCTTGCTCTCAAACCTGTGGATTTCGATCTCTTTGCTCGAAGCTCCGTTTTTGAAACTGTTTGGAGGGATTGCTACTTGGTATGTGACTCCTCCATTGCTCCAATTAGTTTTTGTTTTTGTAGTTATTTTTAGAGTAATTAGCTACTCTTGGTGCTACTGTAGATGAGCTTGCATGTTGAATTCTTAGAGTTCTAAGTAGTTTGAATGCTCAATATGGCCTCTATGCATGCTTGGGAGTAGTTGCTAACAATCTTACAAAGTTTTGTTGACAAATTTTTTGTGGACTAAAAATTTTCAGAATTTTTATAGGAATAAAAATGAATATATTTAGGAAGTTCTCCTCCAAGAAAAATGCCAAAGGAGTTATTGGGGAATCATCGGACAATGACCTTCACACCCCAAGAAAGGTGGAGGTGCGGCCGTGCGAATGGCCGCATGATGCCTTCATGGAGGAGGCCGGGTTCCATCAAGAGTTTGCTCAGTTTGTTGCAAACGCTGGGTTAACCGAGTTCCTCGCAGCTAAGTGTGACCAATATCACATCCTTACAAATTCCTTTGTGCAAAGTTTCCATTATTTAGGGAGAAAAAACCCTCCTGAAGTGCAGTTTAATCTTTATGCTGAAACTTACACGTTGTCGCTAACTGACTCCTGCAACATATGCTTGATTCCTTCTGATGGGGACTTGAGAGAACCTAGGCCATCTGAGTTTGAGGATTTTCTCCTCACGTTAACCGTGGGTGAGGACAGAGGCGTGTCGAGCGCCACTGCTACCAGTTTGCAGTTTCCCTCAGTACATTATTTTGCCTTGGTCATCGCTAAGTGTTTAACTGCTAGGGAGAAGGTCGGCGCACTCAGTGCCCCTGACCTTGCTATTTTACGTCATGCACTTTATGGTGATCACACCTTTAGTATGGGGGCTATAATTGCTCGACGCTTACATCTTAACAAAACTAAGGGAAAGATACATGGTGGTATTTATGCTACTCGTCTAGCGAGCCACTATAGAGTCCAATTTCGCCCACATGATTATCTCTTATCCCGAGTTTACCTTGATCACAAGTCACTGCAGGCTCACCAATTCCTAGATGTAACTGATTCTCCCCATGACATTCATTATAACCTAGTATTTAGCAGGGAAACACGTGATATTATTCCACTGCATGCACCTGCTTTGTTTGATTCTATTGCCAGGAACGGATACAGGATCATGCCAGATGACATTACAGCCTACCGGAACAACCTAGCAGCTGCTGAGGAGAAGCCCCAGGGGTGGGATGCTCAGGTGCCTCCTCCGCCTCACTACGACTTGGGACCGGATGGCTACTACGGATGGTGATTACCAAGCTAGGCCAAAAGCCAAAGCTTGGGGGAGTACGTATTTCCACCGACATTACATTCTTGTTCACACATTTCATTCCAGTTGTCGGTGTTCACACTTTTTCATTGTAATATCCATGCTAGATTTGTTTTCTCGCTTTCTTCTTGTGTGTTTGAAAAACTTTGAGAAAGTACAAAAATATTTCCTACTTCTTTTTAGTTTTTCTTTCTAGCTTAGTTTAATTGTAGCATCAAAAAGAAAACCTAAAAAGATTTATCGCTTCTTCTTTTATTCGTTGGGAGCTTTCCCGTGTAAATAGTTTTTCTCCTTTTGTTTTTCCTCTTTAATTTGCTTTCTTCAAGAAAAACCAAAAACTCCAAAAATATTTCAGTGTGTTTCTCTGAAATTCTTTTCTTTTTACTCGAGTCGTACCTAGGAGAAGACCACAATGAAATTGTTGAGTGGCGCTCATCTGCATTATTGTTTATCCAACAAAGAGCCCATGTTACTTTGTCTTCTCCTCTTGAATAAAATGTTTGCAGATTCCAGCTTAGTCCACGGCACTCTTGCACTATTATTATCTTCTTATCGTTCGGTCATGCAAGTGAAGGGTAATAATGACGACATCTGATGAATTGACTATGGCAGAGAAAGGCGGGTATGAACTCAACTTGTTTTTGTTTTTGTAAATATGTTTAAACTAGTATCCCTTGATTCAGCTCATTATGATCAAACATGTTTGCAATGACCATTAGAGATTATAGTTGTTCATGCCATGCTTAAGTAGCTAGGAGTGGATAATGATTTATCTTGGGTATCAACATGCATTAAAATGGTTGTGATGCGGTATGATGATACAGTATCCTCCTCTGAATGTTTCAAGTGGCTTGACTTGGCACATGTTCACGCATGTAGTTGAATCAAAACCAACATAGCCTTCATGATATTTATGTTCATGGTGTCCATATCCTACTCATGCTAGTATTCAATGCTGATTATATGTAATGCATGTTCATGACCGTTTTTGCTCTCTAGCTGGCCGCTTTTTAATTCAATTGCTAGCCTTCACGTGTACTAAGCGGAAATATTGCTTGTGCATCAAAACCCTTAAACCAAGTTATGCCAGATGAGTCCACTATATCTACCTATATGCGGTATTACCCTCCCGTTCCAAGTAAATTTGCATGTGCCACCTCTAAAAATTCAAATGAACATCTGTTTTGTGTGCCTAGACCACTCATGGAGCGACAGGGGGGCGGTCAGTATCTTCCATGCTAAGTGGTTATTCTCATGATGAGTGTTTATTCACTTGTCCTTACACGAGAGGGGCGGTAATAGGGATTCCCAGTCCCGAAATCAAAAATCAAAAATAATTAAACAAAACTCCCCCAGGAATGTTGTTGGTTTGGACGGTACCCGTGGATGCGGCTAGCCATAGAGTGTGATTGTTGGTGGAGGGGGAGTAAACCTTTACTTTTACCGCTTGGGAACCGCCACTAATTTGTTTAGCATGGAAGATATCGATAACTCTTGGTCGTGACGTTGACAGGAAGGGTGTACCTCCCAAAATTATATCTATCTCCGTTTTAAACTTTGAGCTCTGGCACCGCTGCAAATCCATGCTTCCCTCTGTGAAGGGACTATCTATTTACTTTTATGTTGTGTCATCACCTTCTCAAATAAGCGCCAGACCTGAGAGCACTATTGTCATCCGCATGCATTGTGTATAGTTGATGTTGGGTGCAGCATGACTGGATCCTTTCTACCATGAATTACAATGTTTAGTCGCTGCTTGAACTTTGGAGGTGCTCTGCATTTATGTTTTGCGGTCTCAGAAAGGGCTAGCGAGATACCACTATTGTCATATTGTATCATGATTGTTTTGACAAAGTGTTGGCGCTTGAGATATCTTATTATTGCTCGCTAGTTGCTTATGTTATTGTTATGAGTTAATATAATTTCTAAGAGTTATTGTTGATATGGTTAGTCATAATCTTTGTTGAAAACCAGGGTGCTACTTAAGCATACATATGTAAACAAGAACAAAAGAGTTCATAAAAGTTTTTCTTTATCACTTTCAGTTTGTCAACTGAATTGCTTGAGGACAAGCAAAGGTTTAAGCTTGGGGGAGTTGATACATCTCCAACGTATCTACTTTTCCTCACCCTTTTGCCCTTGTTTTGGACACTAATTTGCATGATTTGAATGGAACTAACCCGGACTGACGCTGTTTTCAGCATAACTACCATGGTGTTGTTTTTGTCCAGAAATAAAAGTTCTCGGAATGAAACAAAACTTTTTGGAGAATTATTTCAGAATATATGTGAATTATTGGAGCCAAAATCCACCGAAGAGGGGGGGCAGGGTGGCCAGCACCCACCAGGGCGCGCCAGGCCCCCTAGGCACGCCCTGGTGGGTTGTGCCCACCTCGTGGCCCCACTGACCCTAATTCTGCCACTATAAATTCCTATTTTTTGAGAAAAATATCAGAGAGAAAGTTTCATCGTGTTTTACGATACGGAGCCGCCGCCACCTCGTGTTCTTCATCGGGAGGATAGATCTGGAGCCCATTTGGGGCTCTGGAGAGGGGAATCTTCGGTCTTCGTCATCACCAACCTTTCTCCATCGCCAATTCCATGATGCTCCCCACCGGGAGTGAGTAATTCCTTCGTAGGCTTGCTGGTCGGTGAGGAGTTGGATGAGATTCATCATGTAATCGAGTTAGTTTTGTTAGGGCTTGATCACTAGTATCCATTATGTTCTGAGATTGATGTTGCTATGACTTTGCTATGCCTAATGCTTGTCACTAGGGCCCGAGTGCCATGATTTCAGATCTGAACCGTTTATGTTATCATCTCTATATCCATGTTCTTGATCCGATCTTGCCTAGTGATATGCACCTATTACGTGTTATGATCCGTCAACCCCATAGTGACAATATTTGGGATACTTCGCGGTGATGACCGTACTTTGAGGAGTTCATGTATTCACCATGTGTTAATGCTTTGTTCCGGTTCTCTATTAAAAGGAGGCCTTAATATCCCTTAGTTTCCTTATGGACCCCGCTGCCACGGGAGGGTAGGACAAAAGATGTCATGCATGTTCTTTTCCATAAACATGTATGACTATTTACGGAATACATGCCTACATTACGTTGATGAACTGGAGCTAGTTCTGTATCGCCCTAGGTTATGACTGTTATATGACGAATATCATCCAACGAGTTACCGATCCAGTGCCTACAAGCTTTTCACTTATTGTTCTTGCTAAGTTATTACTGTTGTTGCTGCTATTCCAACTGCTACAAAACTATTGCTACTACTGTTACCGCTACTGTTACTATCACTGCTGCTATCAAACTATCATATTACTGTGCTACTGATCACTTTGCTGCAGATACTTAATCTCCATGTGTGGTTGAATTGACAACTCAACTGCTAATACTCTCAAGTATTCTTTGGCTCCCCTTGTGTCGAATCTATAAATTTGGGTTGAATACTCTACCCTCGAAAACTGTTGCGATCCCCTATACTTGTGGGTTATCAGCAACCAAACCCCGTGATATGATACGCTATCACACATAAGACGCCTTATGTCTTCCTCAAAACAGCCACCATACCTACCTATCATGGCATTTTCATCGCCATTCCGAGATATATTGCCATGCAACTTCCACTGTTCCGTCACATGACTTGATTGTTCATCATAATATTGCTTTGCATGATCATATAGCTAACATAGTATTTGTGGCAAAGCCACCGTTCATCATTGTCTACGAGTTACGCTAGATCATTGCACATCATGGTACACTGCCAGAGGCATTCATATAGAGTCATATTGTTTTATGATGAGTTGTAATATTGAGTTTTAATTAAATAAAAGTGTGATGATCATCTTTATTAGAGCATGGTCCTAGTGAGGAAAGGATGATGGAGACTATGATTCCCCCACAAGTCGGGATGAGACTCCGGATGAAAAATAAAATAAAATAAACAAAGAAATGGGGGAGACAGTGTTACTATCCATTTACCACACATGTGCCTCAAGGTGGCACCATGTTCTTCATATAGAGAGTGTCCTGAGTTGTCATTTTCATATGCTAGTGGGAATTTTTCATTATAGAACTTGGCTTGTATATTCCAATGAGGGGCTTCCTCAGATGCTCGAGGTCTTCATGAGCAAGCAAGTTGGATACACACCGACTTAGCTTCCTTTGAGATTTCATACACTTATAGCTCTAGTGCATCCGTTGCATGGGAATCCCTACTCCTCGCATTGATATCGATTGATGGGCATCTCCGTAGCCCATTAGTCCGCTTAGTTGATGTGGGACTTCCTTTCCACTTTGACTCCCTTGATATCTACCACCATACTCTATTCCACCCATATGCTATATCCATGGTTCACGCTCATGTATTGCGTGAAGTTGAAAAATGTTGAAGTGTCTTAGAAGTATGATCCAATTGTTTGGTTTGACACCGGGGTGCTCATGATTTATACTTATGCGGTGAATACGGAGTCATGCCATGCTTGATACGATAAAATGAGTAGGGAATAACATTCTTTAAGGATCGTGTATTTTGAAAAGTAATGACTATGCTATTTATGTTTACGGATATTATTATGTTGATATCAATTAGTCCATTGTTTCTCAATGATCATACTTAAAAGAGATTACATGTTGGGTAACATGTCGCATCAAAAATTCAGTTTTTATGATTTACCTACTCGAGGACGAGCAGGAATTAAGCTTGGTGATGCTAATACGTCTCCAACTTATCCATATTTTTTTATTGTTCCATGCTATTATATTATCAATCTAGGATACTTTATATGGTATTTTATAGCATTTTTGGGAACAACCTATTAACCCAGTGCCAAGTGCCACTTGCTGTTTTTTTACTTCTTTTTGGTTTTCTAGGAAATCTGTACCAAACAAAGTCCAAATGCTACAAAACTTTTTGACGATTTTTTTCTGGACAAAAAAAACCAGGAAGCTTTGACAGGAGTCAGGAAGTGAGACGAGGACACGGCAAGGCAACAGGGCGTGCCCAGGGGGTAGGCGTGCCCAAATGCCTTGTGGGCCCCTTGTGGCTCCATCTGACCTAATTCCACCATAAATTCTCTAACACCGGGAAGCCAACAGAGACCCACCCGAAACACTTTTTCCGCTGCTGCAAGCCTCTGTTCTGACGGGAGGCCATCTGGAGACCTTTTCCGGTAATCTGTCGGAGGGGGAATCAACCACGGAGGCCATCTACATCAACCTTGCTGCCTCCATGATGATGCGTGAGTAGTCCACCACAGACTACGGGTCCATTGCTAGTGCCTAGATGGATTCTTCTCTCTCTTTGATCTTCAATCCATGTTCATCGCGATTCCCGCGGTGATCTATCCGATGTAACCTTCTTTTGCGATGTGTTTGTCGGGATCCGATGAATTGTGGGTTTACGATCAGATTATTTGTTGAAAGTAATCGAGTCTTTTCTGATTATGCATGATTGTTATTGCTTCGTATTTCTCTCCGATCTATCGGTTTGGTTTGGCCAACTAGATTGATTTATCTTAAGTGGGAGTGGTGCTTGTAATGGGTTCAATCTTGCGGTGCTCTATATCCCAGTGATAGAAGGGGACAAGACATGTATCTGTATTGTTTCCATTAAGGATAAAACAACGGGATCTAAACATATTGCTTGTCTTATTTTGTCTAAATCATGTCACCTTGCTCCAAGCATTACTCCGTTTGTCATGAACTTAATACCATAGATGCAGGCAGGAGTCGGTCGATTGGTGGAGTAATAATTGTAGATGCAGAACCATTTTAGTCTACTTGTTTGTGGACGTGATGCCTATATACATGATCATTACCGTGAATAACATGTCATAACTATGTGCAATTTTGTCAATTGCCCAACAGTAGTTTGTCTACCCACCATATGCTGTTTTGAGAGAGAAGCCTCTAGCGAACACTATGGCCCCCGGGTCTACTTAAACATAAAAACAAAAAAACTAAAAATACTTTTCTATAATTTATTTACTTTTATTTTATTTTGCGTTTACATTATCTATCTCTATCAAGATTTAGTCCTTGCAAGTAACGAGTTCAAGGGGCTTGACAACCCTCTTGCCCGCATTGGGTGCAAGTGTTTGATTTTGTGTGTGTAGGTGTTATTGAAAGGAGTTTGCTTGGTTCTCCTATTGGTTCGATAACCTGTGTTCTCATTGAGGGAAAAACTTATCTCTATTGTGCTACATCTCCTCTCCTCTTCGGGGAAAATTCCAACGCAGATCACAAGTAGCACCTCTCTTTGTCAACAAATATGGGTTATCCTATGTTGAGCCTAAGTTTTTATTCATTCACATGATATGTGTCATTCTTGGAGTGTTTTTGTTTTGCTTGTTGTTTGAATAAAATCCTTGGATCCAAAATCTTTATTTGAGACAGTCTTCACATAGCTACTTAATTGTGTAACTACTCTTTGATCTTCACTTATATTTGTTGGAGTAGTTTGCCTTTCACTCTTGTGCTTCACTTATATCCTAAGAGTAAATTGTTGAATGAATCGAACATCATCGATCTGAAATTATCCATGTTCTATATGCTTAGTAGTATTTCACATTGGGTTTAGAAAGTAAAATCTATTGAAGTTTGACAATCACAATATTGGTCATACAAATATATTATCTTGGGCATCTTTTGTAGTTGTGAATACACATTAATTATTTTCAAACTTGATCAAATTAGTTGAAGTTGGACAAGGAAGAAACGTAATGGTTTAAATTTGGATATATTTGCATAGAAGTTATGTTGTTATGGATCCTCCAACATGTGGTACTTGTTTATAATCTTTGCTAGCCAAAACTTCGTACTAAGTAGAAATACTACTTGTGCATCCAAAATCCTTGAGCGAAGTTTCTTCCATGAGAGTTCACCATACCTACCTATATATGGTATTTCACTGCCATTCCAAGTAAATTTGCATGTGTCCTCTCCAAAACCTTCAAATAAATACATGTTTTGTGTGCCCGTACCGCTCATGAAGCGACGGGGCGGTCAGTATCTTCCATGTTAAGCGGATTATTCTCATGATGGGTACTTATTCACTTGTCATTACACGAGAGAGGCAGGTAAAAAGGTGGTTATTCTCATGATGGGTGTTTATTTACTTTTAAGTTGAGTCAACTTGTTATTTCATCCTCAATCTCTACTTGTCAAGCATCATGTGGTGGGGAAGGATCCCGGAATATATATCCAGTCAAATATATTTGATCATGAATTATTATTGTTGACAATTATCTTGATGATAAGTAAGTTGGGAGGCAAAACATTAAGCCCCTATCTTTCTCTGTTATCGATGGATGATACTTGTTCTAAAAAAGTACTGATGTCTACTACGCAACCTTCTTATTGTAGACTCGTGTTGGGCCTCCAAGCGCAGAGTTTTGTAGGACAGTAGCAAATTTCCCTCAAGTGGATGACCTAAGGTTTATCAATGCGTGGGAGGCGTAGGATGAAGATGGTCTCTCTCAAACAACCCTGCAACCAAATAACAAAGAGTCTCTTGTGTCCCCAACATACCCAATACAATGGTAAATTGTATAGGTGCACTAGTTCGGCGAAGAGATGGTGATACAAGTGTAGTATGGATGGTAGATATAGGTTTTTGTAATCTGAAAATATAAAAACAGCAAGGTAACTAATGATAAAAGTGAGCACAAACGGTATTGCAATGCTTGGAAACAAGGCCTAGGGTTCATACTTTCACTAGTGCAAGTTCTCTCAACAATACTGACATAGTTGAATCATATGTAAATCCCTCACGTGCGACAAAGAGTTCACTCCAAAGTCACAAATAGCGGAGAACAAACGAAGGAATTATTGTAGGGTACGAAACCACCTCAAAGTTATCTTTTCTGATCAATCTTATGAGCTATCCCTATAAGTGTCACGAACAGCCCTAGAGTTCGTACTAAAATAACACCTTAAGATACACATCAACCAAAACCCTAATGTCACCTAGATACTCCAATGTCACCACGAGTACCCATGGGCTTGATTATACAATATGCATCACACAATTTCAGATTCATCATGTTCAATCCAACACAAAGAACTTCAAAGAGTGCCCCAAAGTTTCTACCGGAGAGTCAAGACGAAAACATGTGCCAACCCCTATGCATAGATTCCCAAGGTCACGGAACCCGCAAGTTGATCACCAAAACATACATCAAGTGGATCAATAGAACATCCCATTGTCACCACGGATATCCCATCGCAAGACATACATCAAGTGTTCTCAAATACTTTAAAGACTCAATCCGATATTAAAACTTCAAAGGGAAAACTCAACTCATCACAAGAAGATAGAGAGGGGAAAACTCCATATGATTCATCTATATTAATAAAGCTCGCGGTACATCAAGATTGTGTCATCTCAAGAACACGAGAGAGAGAGATCAAACACATAGCTACTGGTACATACCCTCAGCCCCGAGGGTGAACTACTCCCTCCTAGTCATGGAGACCGCCGGGATGATGAAGATGGCCTCCGGTGATGGTTTCCTCCTCCGGCAGGGTGCCGGAACGGGCTCCCGATTGGTTTTTCGTGGCTACAGAGGCTTGCGGGGGCGGAACTCCCGATCTAGGTTTGTTTCTGGTGGTTTCTATATTTATAGGAATTTTTGGCGTCAGAAACAAGTCAAGGTGGGCCACGAGGCGACGACAAGCCAGGGGGCGCGCCCTAGGGGGGGGGGCACGCCCCCCAGGCTTGTGGTGGCCTCATGGCTCTTCTGGCCCAACTCCAATGCTCCCTGGGCTTCTTCTGGTCCATAAAAAATCACCGTAGATTTTTATTCCGTTTGGACTCCGTTTGATATTCCTTTTCTGTAAAACTCAAAAACACAGAAAAAACAGAAACTGTCACTGGGCTCTAGGTTAATAGGTTAGTCCCAAAAATAATATAAAGTTGTAGTAAAATGATTGTAAAACATCCAAGAATGATAATATAACAGCATGGAACAAGCAAAAATTATAGATACGTTGGAGACGTATCAAGTACTAGCAATCATAGAAAACTATATGATAATTGAGTATGTGGATCTCTTACTTAGACTTTGTAGAAAACAATATGAATCATAATTGTTTGGTGACTAAGAACATAGGTAGTTAAGTTTCAAGAGAATGCATTGTTTGAACCATAACATGTGAATTGATTGCTACTTTATTATGATGAGAAATAGTTATTGTTTATGATGCTAGGAAAAGTGATTGAAATTATCATTGATCAAACTTATACACTATGCTAGCATTCACACTTCATAATTATTTCTTTTATCGTTTACCTACTCAAGGACAAGCAGGAATTAAGCTTGGGGATGCTGATACGTCTCCAACGTATCGATAATTTATGAAGTATTCATGCCATATTCACCTATGTTTAAAATACATGTGTGGGTACATAGACAACATTGTGTCCCTAGTATGGCTCTAATAAGACTAGCTCGTTGATCAAAGATGGTTAAGGTTTCCTAGCCATAGACATGAGATGTCATTTGATAACGTGATCACATCATTTGGAGAATGATGTGATGGACAAGACCCAAACTGTGAACGTAGCATATGATCGTGTCAGTTTATTGCTAGTGTTTTCTGCATGTCAAGTATGTGTTCCTATGACCATGAGATCATGCAACTCACTGACACCGGAGGAATACCTTGTGTGTATCAAACGTCACAACGTAACTGGGTGACTATAAAGATGCTCTACAGGTATCTCCGAAGGTGTCTGTTGAGTTGGCATGGCTCAAGACTGGGATTTGTTACTCCGTGTGACGGAGATGTATCTCAGGGCCCACTCGGTAATACAATATCATAATGAGCCTTGCAAGCAAAGTGACTAAAGTGTTAGCCACGGGATCTTGTATTATGAAACGAGTAAAGAAACTTGCCGGTAACGAGAATGAACTAGGTATGGAGATACCGACGATCGAATCTCGGACAAGTAACATACCGATGAACAAAGGGAACATCGTACGGGATTAACTGAATCCTTGACATAGAGGTTCAACCGATAAAGATCTTCGTAGAATATGTAGGAACTAATATGGGCATCCAGGTCCCGCTATTGGTTATTGACCGTAGAGGTGTCTCGGTCATGTCTACATAGTTCTCGAACCCGCAGGGTCTGCACACTTAATGTTCGGTGACGTTTCGGTAGTATTGAGTTATGCATGGTGGTGACCGAAGGTTGTTTGGAGTCCCAGATGAGATCCCGGACGTCACGAGGAGCTCCGCAATGGTCCAGAGGTAAAGATTTATATATGGGAAGTCATATTTTGGCGACCGGAAAAGTTTCGGGTTTTTCCGGTATTGTACCGGGAAGCTTCTAGAAGGTTCCGGAAACTTCCGGAGGAGTCCGGAAGTCCACCAAGGGTTCCACCACGTCCCAACGGTTTGCATGGGCTGAGGGGAGGCGCCCTGGCCTTATTGGGTCAGGCGCACAAGTCCCTCAAGGCCCATGTGGCATGGGAGAGGTGGAAAGTCCACCTGTTTATGGAAAGGGAGGGAATTGGACTAGGAGTCCAACTCCTCCCCCTTGGCTGCGCCCTAGGGCTTGGAGGGGCTGATCTCCACGCCCCTCCACCTATATATAGAGGGGAGGGGCGCCCCAAGAGCACACACGAAGCCCTTGGCGCCCCTCTCTCTCCCTAGATCGTTTTCTCCTACGTTCGCGGTTTCGGTAGTGCTAGGCGTAGCCCTGCCGGGAAAGCACCACCGCCACCACGCCGTCGTGTTGCCGGAGAACTCATCTACCTCTCCGCTCTCCCTTGCTGGATCAAGGAGGCGGAGATCGTCATCGAGCTGTACGTGTGCTGAACGCGGAGGTGTCGTCCGTTCGGCGCTAGATTGGAAGGACCGTGATTGGATCGCGGGACGGATCATGATTGGATCGTAGGACGGCTTGCGATTTGGATCGCGAAGACGTTCGACTACATCAACCGCGTTTCTTAACGCTTCCCGCTTAGCGATCTACAAGGGTACGTAGATCCACTCTCCCTCTCGTAGATGCTCATCACCATGGATAGATCTTGCGTGTGCGTAGGAAATTTTTTGTTTCCCATGCAACGTTCCCCAACACCCGGCACGCCCTTCATAAATTGCATTAAAACCATATAAAAGTATTTTAAACATAGGTGAATATGGCATGAATACTTCATAAATTATCGATACGTTGGAGACGTATCATATAGTGGTACCAAGTTTCTCAAATTTTGTCCCTCGCGGACAATCAAGCTATTGTCTCTCTTTGTGTTAGTGTAACAGGAGCATTTGTCTTTGATAGGTCATATTGTGTTTTCTCATTCCCTTGTTTGCACAAAAGCCCCACTATCCTTGTGTGTATGTTTCTATGGTTCATTTCTCTATGCTTTGGTATGTGTGTATCACATTTACAATCATATCAATCTGCTTTGGTATGTGTGTATCACATTTACAATCATATCAATCTTCACTGAACTTACCAATATCTTGATTCGCTTCTTATCAGTTTTGTTCCACTATCCCATCCAAGCTACACATATAAGCCTTGTGTTAGGCGTGCGAGCTCTCGGATATGATTCTTTCCCAGCTTATCTCTCATTTACAAATGTAAATCGAGAGGTATTTTAGATCTCCAACTCAATAAAGAATATGTAACTTTGGCATAGTCCATTTCCTTTAGCTACTCACGCCTCGCTTGATTGTCACAATGTTTATGAAAAGTGGAACACATCCGGATCTCGAAGGCAACACAGACTCCTTCGAGTATGTGACCAAGTATAAACATCGCTCTTCAGTTAGCGGTTAACAACAAAAGAAGATGAGTGTATTCAACGCATAGACACTGGAATGCGAGTAGCCAAAGCTTGGCATGACGAAAGCTAGGATGAGGTCTTGAAGGAGCAAATGGATGAATTAAGCAACATCATGAACAAATGTACACCCTACTTGACTTTTAACACCTGGAAGATCATCAAGTTTGTGTTGGTCCAAGCATACCTCAATGACAAAGTTCACATCAATCTATGAAAAGTTGCCACTCCGAGGACCGAGAGCCCATCATTCTACCCATCCTTGTGGAAATGGGCTACACGATCGAACTCGATACCGTAACAGCGAGATCATGAAGCTTGTGAACAACATGAATGTGAAGGACATGGCCAAGCTCACCAAGACCGCCAACGACAAAGCCAAACGATTGGAATAAGAAGCTCATCTTTCACACGTCAATGAAGAATCCCATCAAGAGTGTATTGTGCTACGTGAGGAGTTGAGTTATGCTCATAGTTTTCTGAATTTTAATTTGATATTCTCATATATTAGCTAGGATTATCAATTCCCTAGTAATTACAGAGATATGCAGATCTCCTTATTTTAATGCTATGTTGGAGATATCAATGCAATCTTGAGGATATGAAGACAGAATCAGGCAATACATAAAGAGAGGATAATTTCCATATAAAATAGATCACCAAAGAAGATGACCTACGATCGCACCACCCAGGAATGGCCTTGGGAAGTTCACCCAAGGCACTTCCCTATTGGGCTTGAGGTTCACTTCATGACGCTTCTCCCCTAGAACCCTATTCTAGACGATCGCGAATGATCCCCAATGTATAAAGGATAAGGACGACTCTAAATCCGTCCCCTCGCCACTATACCAAGTCATCTCCATCACACCTAAGCTTTACCGCTATCACCACCAAACAGCAACCACCATCCCCATATGAAATTGCATCACTAAACGCTAATGCATTGATACGGTAAATCGATAATCACCAAATAAACCCACAAGACATAATAAGACCGAGGATGATGACTTAATCCTTGACCCAGAGGTAGTCGGTAGTGGTTTCCCATGAACGCATCCCCCACTTATGTAGTTACAAGTTCATTATTATCTATTCATCGTACCAATGCTTATTTTTCTATTTTATGATCCCAAGCATACGCACGTAGTTGCAGGTGAAACCTCTATTCTGGTATATTTCCCTATATTTTTTACAAACGTTCCCAATTTTGTATGTGTTTCTGCACTGATCTAACATTACAGTACACTGGTCCAGGAACATGAACGATATGCGATGGCAGGTACTTTCTAGAAGTGCCTTCACCTGCACGATTACTTCATGGTTTGACATACCTAGGCCTCTAGATAAGAAGGCCATTTACTACAATTTGAATCAGATCAGGGTAATCAACCCTTTTTTCTAGAGCCATTATCAGGGAAGTATTGTGTTGCTCTAGTATGGTCACTAGAGTTCATATTTATTTAATTTGTTTATGTTCTAATTTTGTGTCAGTTTGCTAATTATCTTTTGGCTAGAGAAAAAAAATGGAAGACAAAGTAGCAAAGAAGCATGAGGAGTTCACTACCCCGGTTGACAATTGTATACACGGTCGATTAGTCAACCCATTGTCGAGATCGAGCAATATAAGGTTGAACATAAGTTGTTTAATTTGGTTCAACGGAACAAATTTGTAGGGACCACCACTGAAGATGCATATATGCATATCCACACTTTCACTATGACATGCGATATTATATGCATGAAGGATGCAAAACGTGATAATATTCCCATTTTCACTTGGAGGTAGTGGAAAGAATAGTTGCTTGCATTACCAAAAGGCATCATCATTACGTGTGACGGCTATTCAATTTTCTTATGACTAAGTATTTCCCTCCAACTTAAAACCACGCAACTTCGCGCTAATATAAGATGTTTTTGACATGAAGATCGCAAACCACTAGCACTTGTATGGGAAAGTATGAAGGAAACCGTTAGGAACTGTCCTAGCAACGACATGTAGGAGTTTCTTGTCCTTTGTACATTTTATAATGCTTTGAACCCTTAGTAGAAACAATATGTTAGACATTGCCGCAGGAGGATCCTTCATGGGATGCCATGCGCCGGAAACAAACAAATTGCTAGAGATATGCAAGAAAACCATGATCAATATGGTATGTGGAAAGGACTTCGACATGAAATGCAAATTGTATCGGTGAAGAGAAAAATGAAAAGCTTGCGCGGAATCTGCTACCAATAATGTTAATTTTATTGCTCATGGAAATTGCAATTCCGGTTGGAAAAAAATCAAAATTCTTTTGGACATAATTATCAAAGCCCTACACTAAACCCGAAGGGGCTCCAAAATAATATTAGAAACAACAATGAAAATAGTAACGGTGATCATAGGACCTAAAGGAAACTCTAAAATCTTTTATTGTTGCTCAAACTGAGCAGAATAATTCCTTTATCAAATTTCTAAAAGCCCATGATGTTGTCCCAGGCAGATGACCGGAAATTTGGCTATACTTACCAATGACATGCATGTTCTTCAAGAACGAACTCATAACATCAAGACACATGTTGTAAAGATTATTGGAAAGCCAGACTCTAATCCTAGCAAAGTTTGTGGGGGAAATGTAACCAAATCCAGTGGAAACCATAAAGATGTTGAGGAGCACCAATGACAATATGTTTGGAGAACTCGACTTCAACAATGCAGCAACTTAATCTTGGTCCTTTGTTATTAGCGATTTATGGTCGAATTTAGCCAATTCAACTTTTAAGCAAGATGTGGGTATTAAGGAAAACATTGTGGTGTAGATCAAGGATTGTGTGGTGACAAGCAAAATGTGAGTTGTTATTGTTCTGGTAAGGCCGGAGACGCCAGATCCAGGAGTCATGAACCCCGGAGGTCCATTTCTAAGGAAGGTGTCGCCCATGGGGAGTCACCCTTGTGGAACGGGAGCCAAAGGCGCAGAGGTTGTGGCAATTACTGGCTCTGAAGCCGATGTATCCATCACAGATGGAATCATGTGCTTTGCGGCAGCATCACTGGTGAGGTTGCCAAGTGGGACTGTGCCTAGCACTGTTGTTAGGATGGCCACTTGGTGCTCTCACGAGGACTTGCTCAAGGATGATGGCTTTTGGCGTGAACTCGTTATCGGTGGTTGATGTTAGGGTTGCTTCGCTATCCCCCGTCCCCGTGATGGAGATGACGCCGGCCTCCTCGTCTTCTGTCTCTGACATGGAGATGGTACTTGCCTCGTCACCCTGCGTACGTGGGAGCGAGACGAGACTAGCAGAGTTGAGTGCACTCCGAAATGTAACCATCCAGGATGTAGTCCTTTGGTATGTGGGCGATGAAGGAATTATCGCACACCATCATGACTAGGTTTGAGATCAGAGCGGGTTGGTGGTACTTCACGAAGTTGGCGCAGCTATCCAAACTCTAGGCCAGGGCTTTAGCCCCCGGAGCTAGACGTGTTGGTGTGTTGTCGTTATCCTCCGAGTCATAGGTTGGCGGTGAAGATGACACAGACTCCAATGACGTCGCGTGTGTGATATGTTGTGGCGGTGGAACGCACATGCCGACGTCGTCATAGCGGTTGATGATGAATGCGAACAACTCGAAGAAGACAGTGCGGGAGAGGGAGGTCGGTGTGTCGATGTCGACCCGGCCCAGCCTGCCCCCATTGAAGGTGAAAGAGCACAAGGTGAGGCTTTTTCCTGATGGGAGGCCGCCAGAAGCGAGGGGAGATACAATCTGGACTCGGTCTCCGGCTAGCGCAGCCCCTACCTGGCACGCCAACTTACGGTACATAGAACCTTCCGTACCCTCTATAGGGTGGCGAACGCAGCTGGAAGTACCAAATCAGAGGTCACATGATGAACTTACCCGGGTCTACGCCTCCGTTCAGGAGTAACACCATGTGTTATGCTTCTGATTTGTATTCATGGTGTAGTACCTTGTGCGAGGATTGCATTGGGGACGATGATACGTGATTGCCGAGAGTAAATGGGATGGCGGCCCCTAGCCCCCAACTTATATAGGTGATGGGGCATAGGGTTTTATAGGGGGTAGATCCAATCTTGGTGCCACCATATTCTCTTGTATCCCAAGATGTGTTGGGGAACGTTGCATGGGAAACAAAAATTTTCCTACGCACACGCAAGATCTATCCAAGGTGATGAGCATCTACGAGAGGGAGAGTGGATCTACGTACCCTTGTAGATCGCTAAGCGGGAAGCGTTAAGAAACGCGGTTGATGTAGTCAAACGTCTTCGCGATCCAAATCGCAAGCCGTCCCGCGATCCAATCACGAGCTGTCCCGCGATCCAATCACGAGCCGTCCCGCGATCCAATCAAGGTCCTTCCGATCTAGCGCCGAACGGACGGCACCTCCGCGTTCAGCACACGTACAGCTCGATGACGATCTCCGCCTCCTTGATCCAGCAAGGGAGAGCGGAGAGGTAGATGAGTTCTCCGGCAACACGATGGCGTGGTGGCGGTGGTGGTGGTGCTATCCCGGCAGGGCTACGCCTAGCGCTACCGAAACCGCGAACGGAGGAGAAAACGATCTATGGAGAGAGAGGGGCGCCAAGGGCTTCGTGTGTGCTCTTGGGGCGCCCCCTCCCCTCTATATATAGGTGGAGGGTAGTGTAGATCAGCCCCTCCAATCCCTAGGGCGCAGCCAAGGGGGAGGAGTTGGACTCCTAGTCCAATTCCCTCTCTTTCCATAAACAGGTGGACTTTCCACCTCTCCCAAGCCACATGGGCCTTGAGGGACTTGTGCGCCTGGCCCAATAAGGCCAGGGCACCTCCCCTCAGCCCATGCAAACCCTTGGGACGTGGTGGAACCCTTGGTGGACTTCCGGACTCCTCCGGAAGTTTCCGGAACCTTCTAGAAGCTTCCCGGTACAATACCGGAAAAACCTGAAACTTTTCCGGTCGCCAAAATATGACTTTCCATATATAAATCTTTACCTCCGGACCATTGCGGAGCTCCTCGTGACATCCGGGATCTCATCCGGGACTCCGAACAACCTTTGGTCACCACCATGCATAACTCGATACTATCGAAACGTCACCGAACGTTAAGTGTGCAGACCCTGCGGGTTCGAGAACTATGTAGACATGACCGAGACACCTCTACGGTCAATAACCAATAGCGGGACCTGGATGCCCATATTGGTTCCTACATATTCTACGAAGATCTTTATCGGTTGAACCTCTATGTCAAGGATTCAGTTAATCCCGTATAATGTTCCCTTTGTTCTTCGGTATGTTACTTGCCCGAGATTCGATCGTCGGTATCTCTATACCTAGTTCAATCTCGTTACCGGCAAGTCTCTTTACTTGTTCCATAGTACAAGATCCTGTGGCTAACTCTTTAGTCACTTTGCTTGCAAGGCTTATTGTGATGTTGTATTACCGAGTGGGCCCTGAGATACATCTCCGTCACACAGAGTAACAAATCCCAGTCTTGATCCATGCCAACTCAACAGACACCCTCGGAGATACCTGTAGAGCACCTTTATAGTCACCCAGTTACGTTGCGACATTTGATACACACAAGGTACTCCTCCGGTGTCAGTGAGTTGCATGATCTCATGGTCATAGGAACAGATACTTGACATGCAGAAAACAATAGCAATAAACTGACACGATCATATGCTACGTTCATTGTTTGGGTCTTGTCCATCACATCATTCTCCTAATGATGTGATCCCGTTATCAAATGACATCTCATGTCTATGGCTAGGAAACCTTAACCATCTTTGATAAATGAGCTAGTCTAGTAGAGGCTTACTAGGGACACGTTGTTGTCTATGTATCCACACATGTATTTGAGTTTCCAATCAATACAATTCTAACATGGATAATAAACGATTATCATGGACAAGGAAATATGATAATAACTAATTTATTATTGCCTCTAGGGCATATTTCCAATAGTCTCCCACTTGCACTAGAGTCAATAATCTAGCTCACATCGCTATGTGACTTACATTGTTATGAATCTAACACCCAATGAGTTCTGGGGTTCGATCATGTTTTGCATGTGAGAGAGGTTTTAGTCAACGGTCTACAACATTCAGATCCGTGTGTTCTTTGCAAATCTATATGTCATACTGTAGATGCTGCTACCATGCTCTACTTGGAGCTATTCCAAATGGCTGCTCCACTATACGTATTCGGATTGCTACTCACAGTCATCCGGATTGGTGTCAAAGCTTGCATCGACGTAACACTTTACGATGAACTCTTTATCACCTCCATAATCGAGAAACATTTCCTTAGTCCTCTAGTTACTAAGGATAATTTTGACCGCTGTCCAGTGATCCACTCCTGGACCACTATTGTACCCCTTGACAGACTCATGGCAAGGCACACACCAGGTGCGGTACACAGCATGGCATACTATACAGAGCCTATGGATAAGGCATAGGGGATGACCTTCGTCCTTTCTCTTTCTTCTGCCATGGTCGAGCTTTGAGTCTCACTCAACTCCACACATTTACAAATCAGGCAAGAACTCTTTCTTTGACTGATCCATTTTGAACTCTTTCAAAATCTTGTCAAGGTATGTACTCATTGAAAGTCTTATCAGACGTCTTGATCTATCTTTGTAGATCCTGATGCCCAATATTTAAGTAGCTTCATTCCAGGTTTTCCTTTGAAAAACTCCTTTCAAATAACCCTTTATGCTTTCCAGAAATTCTACATCATTTCCGATCAACAATATGTCATTCACATGTACTTATCAGAAATTCTATAGTGCTCCCACTCACTTTATTGTAAATACAAGTTTCTCATAAACTTTGTATAGACCCAAAAACTTTGATCACCTCATCAAAGCGTATATTCCAACTCCGAGATGCTTGCTCCAGTCCATAGAAGGATCGCTGGAGCTTGCATACATTTTAGCATCCTTAGGACTGACAAAACCTTCCAGTTGTATCACATACAACCTTTCTTCAATGAAACCGTTAAGGAAACGATGTTTTGACATCCATCTGCCAGATTTCATAATCGAAAAATGCAGCAACTGCTAACATAATTCCAACAGACTTTTAGCATCGCTACGGGTGAGAAAGTCTCATCGTAATCAACTCCTTGAACTTGTCGGAAACTTCTTTGCGACAAGTCGAGCTTTATAAATGGTGACATTTACCATCAGCGTCTGTCTTCTTCTTAAAGGTCCATTTGTACTCAACGGCCTGCCGTTTAACGGGCAAGTCTACCAAAGTCCATACTTGGTTTTCATACATGGATCCTTTCTCGGATTTCATGGCTCCTAGCCATTTGTTGGAATCCGGGCCCACCATCGCTTCTTCATAGCTCGTAGGTTCACTGTTGTCTAACAACATGACCTCCAAGACAGGATTGACGTACCACTCAGAGGCGGTACGAGTTCTTATCGGCCTACGAGGTTCGGTAGTAACTTGATCCGAAGTGTCATGATCATCATCATTAACTTCCTCTTCATTTGGTGTAGGCTCTATAGAAACATCTTTCTGCGCTGCGCTACTCTCTGGTTGAAGTAAAGGTTCAACAACCTCATCAAGTTCTATTTTCCTCCCACTCAATTCTTCCGAGAGAAACTCTTTCTCGAGAAATGACCCATTCTTTGCGAGAAACACTTTGCCTTCGGATCTGACATAGAAGGTATACCCAACTGTCTCTTTTGGGTATCCTATGAAGACGCATTTCTCCGCTTCGGGTTCCAGCTTTTCAGGCTGAAGCTTTTTGACATAAGCATAACATCCCCAAACTTTAAGAAACAACAACTTTGGCTTCTTGCCAAACCACAGTTCATATGGCGTCGTCTCAACGGATTTCGATGGTGCCCTATTTAAAGTGAATGCAGTTGTCTCTGATGCATAACCCCAAAACGATAGTGGCAAATCGGCAAGAGACATCATAGAACGAACCATATCTAATAAGGTTTGATTACGACGTTCGGATACACCATTACGCTGTGGTGTTTCAGGCGGTGTCAATTGTGAAACAATTCCACACTGTCTTAAGTGACTGCCAAACTCATAACTCAGATATTCTCCTCCTCGATCAGATCGAAGGAATTTAATCTTCTTGTTACGATGATTCTCAACTTCACTCTGAAATTGCTTGAACTTTTCAAATGTTTCAGACTTGTGTTTCACTAAGTAAATATACCCATATCTACTTAAGTCATCGGTGAAGGTGAGAAAATATCGATATCCACCGCACGCTTCAACACTCATTGGACTGCATACATCAACATGTATCATTTCCAATAAGTCACTTGCCCGCTCCATCAAGCCGGAAAACGGGGTTTTAGTCATCTTGCCCATGAGGCATGGTCTGCATGTCTCAACCAATTCGAAATCGAGTGAGTCCAAAGATCCATCAGCATGGAGTTTCTGCATGCGTTTTACACCAATATGACCTTTAGCGGCAGTGCCACAAATATGTGGTACTATCATTATTAACTTTGCATCTTTTTGGCATCAATGAACATGTGTATTACTACGATCGAGATTCAATGAACCATTCACATTGGCTGCATGACCATTGAAGGTATTATTCGTGTAAACAGAATAACCATTATTCTCTTACTTAAATGAATAACCGTATTGCAATAAACACGATCTAATCACGTTTATGCTCAACGCAAACACCAAATAACATTTATTTTGGTTCATCACTAATCCCGAAGGTAGAGAGAGTGTGCGATGGTGATCACATCAACCTTGGAAACACTTCAAACACACATCGTCACCTCGCCCTTAGCTAGTCTCCGTTTATTCCGTAGCTTTTATTTCGAGTTACCAACATTTAGCAACTGAACCGGTATCTAATACCCAGGTGCTACTAGGAGTACTAGCAAGGTACACATGAATAAAACGTATATCAAATATACTTCTGTTGACGTTGCCAGCCTACTTATCTACCAAGTATCTAGGGCAGTTCCGCTTCAGTGACCGTTCTCCTCATAATAGAAGCACTTAGTCTCGGGTTTGGGTTCAACCTTGGGTTTCTTCACTGGAGCATCAACTGGCTTGCCATCCATGAAGTTTCCCTCCTTGCCCTTGCCCTTCCCGAAACTAGTGGTTTTACTAACCATCAACACTTGATGCTCCTTCTTGATTTCTACCTTCGCGGTGTCAAACATCGCGAATAGCTCGGGGATCATTATTTCCATCCCTGGCATTTCATAGTTCATCACGAAGCTCTAGTAGCTTTGTGGCAGTGACTTGGAGAACTATATCAATCACTATCTTATCTGGAAGATCAACTCCCACTTGATTCAAGCGATTGTAGCACCCACACAATCTGAGCACATGCTCACCGACTGAGCTATTCTCCTTCATCTTGTAGGCAAAGAATCTTGTTGGAGGTCTCATACCTCTCAACACGGGCACGAGCCTGAAATCCCAATTTCAGATCTTAGAACATCTCATATGTTCCGTGACGTTCAAAACGTTTTGGAGCCTCAATTCTAAGCCGTAATGCATGACGCACTGAACTATCAAGTAGTCATCAGAATGTGCCTGTCAGATGTTCACAACATCTACAGACGACGCTTGAGGGGGGTGGCGCACCGAGCGGTGCATTAAGGACATAAGCCTTCTGTGCAGCAATGAGGACAATCCTCAGATCACGGACCCAGTCTGTATTATTGCTACCATCATCTTTCAAATCTATTTCTCTAGGAACATATAAAAATTTAAGGGAGCTACAGCGCGAGCTAGTGATCTACAACATAATTTGCAAAGACATTTTGACTATGTTCATGATAATGAGTTCAATTAATCATATTACTTAAGAACTCCCACTCAAATCAACATCCCTAAGGTTGTCTAAGTGTGACATGATCCAAATCCACCAACCCAAGTCCGATCATCACGTGAGATGAGGTGGTTTCAATGGTGAACATCTCCATGTTGATCATATCTACTATATGACTCATGCTCGACCTTTCGGTCGCTTGTGTTTCGAGGCCATGTCTGTACATGCTAGGCTCGTCAAGTTTAACCCGAGTGTTCTGCATGTGCAACACTGGCT
Source organism: Elymus sibiricus (assembly GCA_039707655.1). NCBI lineage: Eukaryota > Viridiplantae > Streptophyta > Magnoliopsida > Poales > Poaceae > Elymus > Elymus sibiricus. The sequence goes on from CM077663.1 coordinate 280,505,298, forward strand.
TGCACCCATTGTATGCAAATGTAGAGTCTATCACACCCGATCATCACGTGGTGTCTCGAAACGACGAACTTTCGCAACGGTGCACACTCGGGGAGAACACAATTTTATCTTGAAATTTCAGTGAGGGATCACCTTATAATGCTACCGTCGTCCTAAGCAAAATAAGATGTATAAAAGGATTAACATCACATGCAAATCATAAGTGACATGATATGGCCATGAACTTGTGCTTTTGATCTCCATCTCCAAAGCACCGGCATGATCTGCATCGTCACCGGCATGACACCATGATCTCCATCATCTTGATCTCCATCAACGTGTCGCCATGAGGTTGTCACGCCAACTGTTGCTTCTACGACTATTGCTAACTCATAGCGATAAAGTAAAGCAAAACGGCAAAAATAAATTAAAGACAACCCTATGGCTCCTGTCGGTTGCCGTACTCATCGACATGCAAGTCGTGATATTCTATACAATACATGATCATCTCATACATCACATATATCTCATCATGTAATTGGCCATATCACATCACAACATACCCTGCAAAAACAAGTTAGACGTCCTCTAATTGTTGTTGCATGTTTTACGTGGCTGCTACGGGTATCTAGCAAGAACGATTCTTACCTACGCAAAAACCACAACGGTGATACACAAATTGCTATTCAACCTTCTCAAGGACCTCCTTTGTCGAATCCGATCTAACTAAAGTGGGAGAGACAGACACCCGCCAACCATCTTTATGCAACAAAGTCACATGTCAGTTGATGGAACCGGTCTCTCGTAAGCGTATGAGTAAGGTTGGTCCGGGCCGCTTCATCCCACAATACCGCTGAATCAAGAAAAGACCAAGGGAGGAAGCAATCTGAGCATCAACGCCCGCAAACTCCTTTGTGTTCTATTCGTGATCTCATCTACGCATAGACCTAGCTCATGATGCCACTGTTGGGGAACGTTGCATGGGAAACAAAAAATTTCCTACGCACACGCAAGATCTATCCATGGTGATGAGCATCTACGAGAGGGAGAGTGGATCTACGTACCCTTGTATATCGCTAAGTGGGAAGCATTAAGAAATGCGGTTGATGTAGTCGAACGTCTTCGCGATCCAAATCGCAAGCCGTTCCGCGATCCAATCACGGTCCTTCCGATCTAGCGCCGAACGGACGGCGCCTCCGCGTTGAGCACACGTACAGCTCGATGACCATCTCCGCCTCCTTGATCTAGCAAGGGAGAGCGGAGATGTAGATGAGTTCTCCGGCAACACGACGGCGTGGTGGCGGTGGTGGTGGTGCTATCCCGGCAGGGCTATGCCTAGCGCTACCGAAACCGCGAACGGAGGAGAAAAAGATCTAGGGAGAGAGAGGGCGCAAGGGCTTCGTGTGTGCTCTTGGGGCGCCTCCTCACCTCTATATATAGGTGGAGGGGCGTGGAGATCAGCCCCTCCAAGCCCTAGGGCGCATCCAAGGGGGAGGAGTTGGACTCCTAGTCCAATTCCCTCCCTTTCCATAAACAGGTGGACTTTCCACCTCTCACAAGCCACATGGGCCTTGAGGGACTTGTGCGCCTGGCCCAATAAGGCCAGGGTGCCTCCCCTCAGCCCATGCAAACCCTTGGGATGTGGTGGAACCCTTGGTGGACTTCCGGACTCCTCCGGAAGTTTCTGGAACCTTCTAGAAGCTTCCCGGTACAATACCGGAAAAACCCAAAACTTTTCCGGTCGCCAAAATATGACTTCCCATATATAAATCTTTACCTCCAGACCATTGCGGAGCTCCTCGTGACGTCCGGGATCTCATCTGGGACTCCGAACAACCTTCGTTCACCACCATGCATAACTCAATACTACCGAAACGTCACCGAACGTTAAGTGTGCAGACCCTGCGGGTTCGAGAACTATGTAGACATGACCGAGACACCTCTACGGTCAATAACCAATAGCGGGACCTGGATGCCCATATTGGTTCCTACATATTCTACGAAGATCTTTATCGGTTGAACCTCTATGTCAAGGATTCAGTTAATCCCGTATAATGTTCCCTTTGTTCTTCGGTATGTTACTTGCCAGAGATTCGATCGTCGGTATCTCTATACCTAGTTCAATCTCGTTACCGGCAAATCTCTTTACTCGTTCCATAGTACAAGATCCTGTGGCTAACTCTTTAGTCACTTTGCTTGCAAGGCTTATTGTGATGTTGTATTACCGAGTGGGCCCTGAGATACCTCTCCGTCACACGGAGTAACAAATCCCAGTCTTGATCCATGCCAACTCAACAGACACCCTCGGAGATACCTGTAGAGCACCTTTATAGTCACCCAGTTACGTTGCGACATTTGATACACACAAGGTACTCCTCCGGTGTCAGTGAGTTGCATGATCTCATGGTCATAGGAACAGATACTTGACATGCAGAAAACAATAGCAATAAACTGACACGATCATATGCTACGTTCATTGTTTGGGTCTTGTCCATCACATCATTCTCCTAATGATGTGATCCCGTTATCAAATGACATCTCATGTCTATGGCTAGGAAACCTTAACCATCTTTGATCAATGAGCTAGTCTAGTAGAGGCTTACTAGGGACACTTTGTTGTCTATGTATCCACACATGTATTTGAGTTTCCAATCAATACAATTCTAGCATGGATAATAAACGATTATCATGAACAAGGAAATATGATAATAACTAATTTATTATTGCCTCTAGGGCATATTTCCAACAAGATGATCCCTAGATTCTTATCCGGGCTCTAGAGCTCCCTCTTGCTGTTGGACCTCCATCAAGCTTCATGATCCCTAAAGTCGGTCTGCTGCCGAGCTCCCCACCAAGAGGCCATCCCCGGTGTATTACACCATCACTCGTGTTGAACTTGTTCGGCTCGATTTTCATTTCAGTTTTATTTGAATTGCCTTGGTTTTTATCACAGGTTTCTTTGAAAGTTAACCTTTTCCGTCTAATGTTCAAAAATAAAACATCCAAAAAGATTTTCTTTGCTTTTTCAGTGCGTGTACTCTTCGGTAACTTTGCTAAATTTTTTTGTAACTAAGTTCTTTCGATCCAAGTAGGGAAGGAACACATCCTAAGGAGAGAAGTGTGAACATTCATGAGAGGTACGTCCTACAAGCTCCCACTTTAGAAACTTGAATACACATGCTAGTTTGTAGTAGTAATAGTGAAGTGTGATGTACTCAAGTGGGGATAGGTCTTAGGTAGTTAGTTTATATTTTTATTTTCCTAACTAAACTAGTTAAGTAGCATTTGCTTTGTATCATTTAGTTAACTGAGACTAGTATTTTTTTATTAATGATAAAATGGAGAGAATATAATAAGAAAATTCCTACGAGACTTGGGTGGTGTTGTTATAATTGTCTTAAAGGTATAGTCTTATAGGAACACGACCTCATAGTGCTTGAAATAATAGATTTGATAGCTTTCTTATGTGAAGTTGACCGATGAAGTTGATGTTTCGAATTTTTCGAGAGCTCTACATGTCAAAAGTTGTCGCATAAACATTAATATATGATGTATGCGTATTTTAAGCCCTTTATCGCAACCGAAGAGAAAGTTGGCTACTCCGCTGGCCTACGAACGATCTACACTGGGTAAATACTGGATTTTGTCTATTGAGTTGGTTCATGCGGGTAGCAGAAATGCTATGAGGTGTAATATTTGCTTTCTCAAATATTTGTGCTATGCATTGTGAAACTTGAACACTCGAATGACCAATGATCGATCCACCAGGGATAAATCCCAGATATCAGCTATGAGTGGGATCACAATTTAGCGGCAATGCTATATTGGATATTGCACCCCCACCCCACCCCACACACACACATAAACACATGCTCACTTTACAGATATCACTCTTTGGCATAGTCTTGTTTACTGAGAAATAGATATTTGTGGTAAGCACAATGACTAAATTGAGCACTTAAAAGGCTTGACTAAATAATACTTGTGGGAGAGTAACTAGATGTTCTAGTTCTATTATTTCTTTTCGACACTATCTCGCCCTCTTAATAAAGTTTTACTTATTTTTTGTTTTCACAACAAGCAAGTGTTGAATAGATAAAAACAAAATAAATTTAGTTAACTAATTTAAATATGTAATAATAGTTTTGTCCTAATTGTATTGACCAAACAATATTTTGTACTGACCAACCGCTGTTGTATCTCTGCTAAGTTTTCATGTGAAAGAATATGTAGACCTATCTAGGCATTACCACTTGTAAGTGAAGCTAGCCTTCTTCAAAATTTATTTTAAACTCTTAAGTTCTTTTTGGGTCGCCATTCTTGCGTGAGGACAACCAGAGTTTAAGCCTGGGCAGTCGAATGAGTGGAATTTACACTCCATGAGCTTAAACTTGGTATTCTATGTGATTATCACTTAAATTTGCCTACTAATCACTGATAATTGCAACAATATGAAAATATCCTTCTTCTAATGTATTCTATGTGATTATCACTTAAAGTTCTAATTGCAGCAGATATGGGTGTAATCTGGAGGAACTGAAAACATAACTAGGCAATACATAAAGAGAGCATAATTACCATATAAAGAAGACCACCATAGGTGACTCGAAAAGCAAGACACCCTCTAGTGTGAGTGGGGTGCACTCGTACCGATGGTCGTATTGACCGAAAACCCAAAAATGGTTCCATGAAGTCCATCAAAGGCACTTCTCTAACGAGACCGGGGTCCACTTCACGACACTTTGCCTCTGAAATCCTATTTCAAACGATCTGTGTTATATAAAGGAGAAGGGGGACTCTAGAGTCGTCCCATCGCTGCCATACCAAGTCATCTCAATCATGCATGAGCTCTGCCGATGTCACCACCTAGCAGGAGTCACACCATCTCCATCTCCCTTGGATATACTTGCAGTCGATATTCCATTGCATCCTACAGTATTGTAAGATGGTTAATCATTCATCATCAAATAAACCCTTCTACTGTGTCTCTCATTTTTTTATTTGATTGTGATGTGTGAGTAATGCTCACTCACGTTCTATCTATGGGGTCCACAATATGATTATCTTTATATTATGTATGTGCAACGATTTGTCCCTTTTCTCCTCAAGATCCTAGGACTAGCTGGTATTTGGCGCATCGATGATCGGCCAAATGAGAGGCAAGTATCAAGGAAGAATGGAAGGCTACACCGAAGACTCGTGACAGTAAAGCTACAACAAGTTGTTGTTTACTTTGATGACATGCTAGTTAATAGAAGATATCTTGATGATCATCTCGTGCATGTTGCAATGAAGTTCTGCGTAACTATAAATTGTTTGCCATCATTAATATATGGATCTTTTGCAAGGCCCAACCCGTTTTCTAAGGCATTGTTGTTTCCTCAAATGGTATGGAGTTGATGGGTCTAAGATTGACATGATAAAATGTTGTCATCAACCCACTAATGCGACACAAGTATGGAGTGTGTCATTTATGAGTTTTTCTAAGTTTGCAGCCCCCCCCCCCCCCCCCCCCAATCGGCATAGACGGTGTGCGAATTATAATCCTCTTGCTAAGGTTGAGCTTACGGAAGGCGGCCTCAGCTATCGCCACTTGGACTTCCTGATTGGCACTGATTGGCAATGACATTTTGAGGCGGGGCCCATGCCAAGTTCAGAGACAAGGCAAGTGCTTGTTACCATTTGTTCAAAGTCGAAATCTTGCAAAGCATCAAGTGCACAATGTGTGATACTCTTTCTTAGGAAAAAGAAATTCATACTATTCCTATACAATGATGCTCCCTCCGTGTTTGAAATGTTTGCCTTTGTGATATTTATTCGGTCTACTTTGATCATCTATGTAAAATAGTTACAATTTCAGTATTGTAAAGTTTGATGTTGTCAATGTTGACAACTCCTCTCAATTGATAATCAAACGCGTAAAGTTTGACCAACGCAATTTCTATGAGGACTAACCTCTTCAAAAGGAATGAGCAGTAGATTTACCCATTTCTCCTTGTTGGGATTTGTAACACAATTCATGAAATTCACCCACAAAATTATTGTTCAATGTTACGAATACTTCTAAGATAGTACTCGGTTATGAGTAACTACTAACCTGATTGAAAATATTTCCGAGAATCTTTCTATATTCATAAAATCGAAATTATGATCAAGAACTATACGCATGTCTTTGTGCAAGGCGTTATGTGTATTACTTACGGAAGAGGGAGTGCACGCTTCAGTTAGACGGTTAAAGTAGCTTGGACTGGATAAGATAAGATGAGACGAGATAAAACGGAAGCGCAATTTAGGTCAAATACGGCTCACAGCAACGCCTCCACTCCTGTACAACTAAACTACAAGAGAAACAGTACAACAAGGACCTAAACGCAATAACCAGATCAACTAGCCGTGCCGGGCACAAAAGGACACGCGCCGAATACAAAAGTGCGGCTACAAAGGCGGGCCCTTTCTCCCAAAACCGGAGCATATCCCCACCTAAACCCACCTCGCATCAACCATTCAGCGAGCCAGTGCCCCAAGCAACCTTCCCCTCCTCCTCCTCCTCCTCCTCCCCGAGCCCCCTCGTTCCCTCCACTACCCCGCACGCGCGCCGCCACCGTACGCCACGCACCACCACCAACCCAAGAAGCTCCCTCTCATCTTCCTTCTGTCCTCCTCCTCTCTCTCTCACGGGCACAGGAGTAGGCGCCGCCGGCCGGCATCGAGATTCGAGACCGGCCATGTCTGCGTCGCCGGAGTTCTACAAGCCGGCGCCGGCCTTCTCGCCGTGCCGCTCTCCGCTGACCCCGCACAGAGACGCCGCCGCAGCAGCGGGTGGAGCAGGAGCAGCAGGAGGAGCAGGCCAGCAGGCGGGCGCGTGGGAGGAGCAGTGCTGCCGGACGCCGACGGGCGCGGGGAGCGAGCTGAAGCAGGCGGCCGCGACGTGCCCGCCGGCGCCGAGGAAGCCGCGGGCGCCGGCCGCGCCGTGCCGGAAGCGGCTGTTCGAGGTGGAGGTGTTCAGCCTGCGGCTGGACGAGCTGGAGCGCCTCTTCTGGCGCCCGCACGCGCCGCCGCCGCCGCCCGAGAAGAAGGTCAAGCCCAAGCGCCGCAGGGTGGCGCCGCCGAGCGCCTCGCCGTCGCCGGGGCCCAGCAAGAGCTAGCTCGCCAGCACCACGTGCGCCTCCCGGCCGGCCAAGCCGTTTTGGCCTGCCGGCGCTAGTCGCGGTAGCTAGCGTAAGATTTGGTACCGCGTTTTTACCGCGGTACTCGTGCTCTATGCTACTACGTACTACTCGCTCGATTAGACTACTAGTTCAGTTCGTGGTGCCCGTAGCTAGGCAGTAGTAGTAGCAGCAGCAGCAGCAGTTCTTGCTTTTTTACTGTATGTGATACACCCCGTAGCGCCGTGGTCAATGGAGTAATAGTGGTAGCAGTAAACTTGTAACAGGTTAAGTTTCCTTCTTCCATAGTGTAATAATAGGTCAAAAATTTGCTTCCATGGAGTGCACAGTGCAGGCTGTATAGATGTGTAATGAGAAGCTTGGTCGATGCCTAATGTGATGTAGTACCAGTCTAAGCAGTCTCGTTCCCAATACAAGTTACTTATCCATTCTTCAGGACTGTGTTCATTTTCTCTGAATTTTTAGCCTATGTGTTAGGGTTGAGGGGGGGATTAAATCCAAAATCCCCTCAATTCCCTCCAAGAAGGAGCAGCTTTGAATTTGTTAATTGGCGGGTCGCGGCCATGCTTACGGCAAGCTAGGGCACGAGAGATGTTGTGATTCGTCAGTAACTCTGAGCAGTTTTCTATGGGACTCTGGCTTCATTGCACGATGGTTGGCGCGGGGCGCCTCGGACGCCGGCGCGGCCGGCCCTATGCTGGCGTTGCGAGATGCTGTCTCCGGCCGTCGTTGTCGCCTACGTCTGCCGCTTGGTGGCGTCCTGTTTTCCTTCGATGGCAACCCTGGTGCTTAATCCGGCCATGCCTCCACCAACTGTCTATGCAGGGGAGAGGAGGAATCATCCGTGCAGAGGTAAACGAGGGCAGTGGTACAAACTTAGCAATGATATGCCGCCGTGACTTTTACCGAAGTTTCTGCAGCTTTTTGCGTCCGCAGCTCGTGAGGCGGATTGATTCCGTCACAACTGGTGCTGCTAATCAATGTGCTGGGGGTGTTCAGTGTTCGCAGACTGTTTCTGTCCAGGAATAGTCGAGCAGCAGGTGCTGAGAGAAGAGACGGCGTACGGCCGGGCAAATCTCCTGATGCCCGTTGCAGCCTTCCGGACTCCCATCATCATCACGACCTCTTCAAATCATTCTGCCTTGCCGGGAACACTGTGTTCTGGGGGTAACTTTTCTTTTCTTGTCACAGCAGCACGAAGACGAAGACGACCATTAAATGGCCGTACGTACGTATTCGATTTCTATACGGATGAATGCAGCAGGACCCGTATCATATCATTATGGTTCGGATATGTATTTTATTACAGCATCGTTCTTTGAACTTTTCAACACCGCAATCCGGGGCATTTGCTGACATTTAAGACGGGTGCAGAAAGCTGAGGACGTGCAGCACATTTGCATACGTAGATGGTGATTTGATTTCACATTTATTGAGCCAACGCTCGTTCATGTACGGTGTACATACAGCACTGTACTGTTCGTTTGCTAACCCGACCAAGTCACTATGATACAAGGCTGCTGTCCCATAAATATACACCAAGGATAATGGTGTTAGCATCATCAAAATGGTAAGAGGGTGAAAGAATGGTCAATATCGATGCAAAAGAAAAAAAATCAAAGAGGAAAACAGCTATATATGCAGCTGGAGCAAACAAAAATGAAACACTCGCAGACCACCCGCCTTCGCCTACGGCCCTGCCTCGATCTTCTCGATGGCTTCTAACCTCGTTTTCCTTTTCCATCCTTTCATGGTGGCCACCAGGTTAACCAGCCCGACGACCTGGCTCTTGCTGTATTCCTGCAGGGTTATGCAGCGATGGACCGTGTAAATAATTTGCATCCTCTAGTTTAAAATGAGCTTGTAGTAAGATTCTCTGAGTTCTTACTGGATGAGACCGTGCCCAGTGGACATACTCCGTCTCCGGCAAATAATAAGCCTGTTTAGTTCAAAGAAGAATCGTTAACAGCAATGGTCTTTGTCAATACCAAATTTATATGGGAAATGAATGGTTAAATTACATCCGTGTAGGAGGTGCTCTCCAGGCAGAACTAATGCCATTAAATTAGTCCTACGCACGTCAGGGTTCAGCTAATTTGCTGATACATACCTTTACGAAGGTTTCTACAATTTGCAGCCTCGGCTTAACATTCGACGATACTATGTGTTGCAGCCCATTAATCAGTACCTGAAAGAACAGAAAAACTCTTACTACTAAGTCGTCCTCTGCCTTTCAACTCACACAAGACCACTGCATAAGAGTACAACCTGTAGGTCAAGTGACATCAGTGCACGCCCTTCATCAGTGCACCTTTTCACTCTAGACAGTCCTTCAACTAACACTTCTGCGATGCTCTCTATGCCATAGTCCAGCAAGACGTGTTGGAGCTGGGGAAGAACATATAAGAAATCGAAAAATTGATAGAAGGAACAAAGCAGAGAGATTCTTGAGCTCTAGAAAGTTACAAATTTAACACCCATATAATAAACAAAGTCTAGTGACACTAAAGAGAAAAATATTCAGTCAATTGGTTCACGCTAACCTCCTTAGAAATTCCTCCATGGTCCAATCTTGTTTTGTAATGTTTGAACTCGCCCAATAATAAATCAACGTAGCTGGAATAGAAAAAAAGGTCCAAACAATAATCAGTGGCACAGACATATAAAGAAGACCATCATGTATTCAGCTTCACAGTACCAAGGAGTAACACTGACTGCAAGAGTAGAAGGTGTGATTTTATCTTCAGAAACTAAACTTTGCAAGACAACAACAACAACAACAACAACAGAGCCTTTAGTACCAAACAAGTTGGGGTAGGCTAGAGGTGAAACCCATAAGATCTCGTGACCAACTCAAGGTTCTGGCACATGGATAGCAAACTTTGCAAGACATAGAAAGGAAATAATGCCATATAACCACAGAACTCCATCAACATCACATGCAAACTGATTGATTTATGTTGAAAACTAATGCATAAGTGAATAAGACTGCCAGATAAGAGTTCAAACAGAACATAAAAAAAGGCCAAAGAGAGAGACTCGAAACAATAATCTTCAATATAAGCATACCCATTGTGGTCTGTGCCAAGCTCCTTGACCTCCCATTTGGCATTTGCTATCTTATCTGGATACCTGAAAAGCGCACCAAATGCAGTAACTGAGCAAGATACTATTGTTATATCTAATTCTAATAGCATCTATGGAGATGCCTGTCTCACCCAAGTTATACTCGGCCAAAAGAAATATGATGACACGAGATTTCAAGGGATTCGCAAAACACATGAAAAGTTTATTCAACATACCCATTAATATGCAAAAGCATCCGTGCACTTGTTCTATGAATGTGCTCAGCCAAGTCTGGAACGGTGTCCACCTATCATAAACAAGAAAAATGGCAGATTTCGGCATTTAGACAGAATGTACCATGGACAATAGCAGCACCAATTACAACAGAAGTCGAGAAATTTACCAATGTCCCGAAAAACTCTTCAACAACGGAACTGTTATTTTGAGATAACACAGACTGTAGATGGGCTCTAGATCTGTTCAAAACTCGAGCAACCAATGAAATTGTTTCGGCAGCTGCGCATCTCTCCTGCGAGAAAAGGAGAAGTTCCAAATATAGATTCAGGTATTCACTCGCCCACTCGTAATAGCCATATGCTTTTTAAACACCTAATTAAGCAGAAGGAAACTTCAGAAACAAAACTTTCAGTTTGACCTAGTTCATGAGAGAAAGAATTACACTGATAGTGAGGCACGCATTCAAGGACTTATGTAAGAATATTATCATAAAGAAAGGATCACATCAGCCTCATGCCTACACCTTATAAATTTCTCCCGGTCCTACACTTTATAAATTTCTCCCAGTCCTACACCTAAATTCTTTCCATTGAGCCTTTTTTTAACTGGCACATAATCCTCCATTAATTTGTAAATGAAAATCATTTGCAGACAGTATTTGTTTTTCCCTTACTTTTGTCCTCCACTTACTCCACCATACTCCAGTTATAGACCAACAATGACAAGGACTCTGCTCTCCTCGCTATCCACAAGTAACTTCACAAGGCTAAAAAGTACTCCCTCCGAACCATAATATAAGATGTTTTAGGTATTGAGGGAGTACTCGGCATCCCCTCACATTACAACCAAAAGTTTTGCCTTCACAACAACTAGCTGCTATAACTTCTTTCTCATATTCACACAAATAAATATAAGCTATTCCGTCCGTTCCTAAATATAAGACCCTTTAGAGATTCCAATATGGACTACATACGGATGTATATAATCGTATTTCAGAGTGTACATTCACTCATTTTGATCTGTATGTAGTCCATATTGAAATCTCTAAAAAGTCATATTTAGAAACGGAAGGAGTAGTACATATACTGTGCCAAGGGAAGCAATTAGCTATTAAAAGAAAACCGTGAACCAAATATGGAAAACTGTCCCGCGGTAACCAGCAGAAGTGAATGAACTAAATTCATTACAGCTGCGAGAGTTTATCTTTTTAAATTTAGACACGTATTGGAGCAGTTAATGCTGAAGCCATGAAAATATATGTTGAAGTGTATATGTGGATTGCACTGTTTTTGAGTCATCGATTAGTCATCGACCAGTCGATGAGTCGTAAAAAGAAGTCGAGTCAACAACGTGTCGACTAGTCGACGAGTCGCGACTAGTCGCAGCTGCAGGTCGACTATTCAAGAGTCGCTACCCTAGAACGACTCGTCGACTCGAAAACCATGGTGGATTGCCTAGCCCTTTCCAACAGTTCGGACTTTTGGTTGCGTTGGCTAGTGCATGAAGCTATTATTCAAAAATAACATGGTATCAAGGCCTAAGGTCTTGAGTTCAAGTCCTGGGTTTCGCAATTTATTCAAAAATGGCTGCCGCCCACCTCTGTGTCCACGTATAGGCCTCTTGAGCCATACTTCTGAGTCTATTCACGTGTTGACTTCCCGCGTCACACGTCGAGGGGGTGTTGAAGTGTATATGTGTATTGCCTAGCCCTTTCCATCAATTCGGACTTTTGGTTGTGTTGGCTAGTGCATGAAGCTTAACAATATAGACACGTCGCCAATGTTATGAAACTTCATGCAGCCTCTTAATAACTCCAAGGGCTGCATGCATGAAGCCATGAATTAACAGACACGACCTGAATTCTTATGAAGCAAGCTAAAGCCAAATGTGTTGTCTATGACAGGTCAAACATTAAATTTATGGTGAGTAATGTACTCAGCTCCGAATACTAAGAATATGTTAAAAGTGCACATAGCCACATACATAAGGCTATAAGCATAGCCATGTAAAACAAGGAGTTACCTTCAACCCATAGGAGGTGAACATTGAGCTTGGGGGCGCAGTAGGCATCACATCCATTTGGGCAATAGTTGAACCAATTGATAGAGGTGACGAAGATGGATACAAACTGTTCTGTGGTTTAATCCACTGATCAGAGTCTTGTGTTATTTTTGATAAAGCCGCTTTAAGCCGAACTGAATACAACACAAGCATCAGAAAGGACATATGAGCTCCAAATCAGCAATCATGAATTTGCATTAATAGCAAAGAACCACGAGCCAAGAAAAAATGCTGTATAAAGCATAAACTATACATGATTGAGAATCAGGTAGTGGCTTGCCACTTTGACTCCTGTCCTGGTACCCAAATGTCTCGTATATGTGGTGATAAAAGATGCCAAAAAGTTGGAAGATGCCCTGGAATAAGTTGTTAAGTATGAACAGCAGAAGATATTCCACAAACATCAAATGCATGCAGTTTACCGCAACAAAAAATCTATTGACACCATAACTGACCTTAAAAAGCTCGACATTGACCATTTCCAGCTTTTGCATAAGTCTGGCATATTTATCCATCATCCTGATTCCAGTGGAGCAGTGACAGCTTAGCTTAGGAAGTTAGGTTATAGAAATTTCTCAAGTTAAGGTACATGAGTATTTGATACCTTAACAAAGAAAGTGATGATCCTGTCTGTGATGAAATGTCTCCATCTTTCCAATGTGAAGTATTGCCTTTCACAATTTTTGTTTTCAATGTCCTACTGGGCAATTGACTATCTTCATCAATGAAATCAGCAAGAAGGTCTTCATTCTCTTCATCAAATGGTGAATTATTTCCATTGCCATGGACAGAATTATTAACAGCTCCTTTCGGGGATTCCGCGGAGCCATTCTCTAACTTGAAAGTAAATGGGTTCCCAATATTAAGCCAGGAAGCAAATCCATTGTTTTGCCTTCCTGTATTGGTTGCGGTAGAATTTCCACGGAAATAATCATTTGGCAAGGTAGAACCACGACTGGTAGGCGAAATCAGTGTAGCGCCATCACCAGTAAGTCCTGCTAAACTAATTATCTGTGTAGCTTCAGCAGACATTATTGTCCAAGATTCCTTTTCCAGTACCATTTTAAGTGCCTGCCAAAAGAATCACAAAATGAAAACTATTAAAATGCCACACTGAATGCAAAAGTCAACAATGACCATGCCATCAATAAAGCAAAATGCCGACTAGAGCAATCTGTGCAATACCATAACACAAAATAGTAGTGAAACATAGCAAAGTATGTAAATAGCCCAGTTCATAATGCGGTTGTACTTGCACTGTTAAAAAACGAGCCGGAGGAGGGGGCGGATAGAGAAACCTCAGGTTGTTTTATCAAAGGAATGACAAGTGGGTTTCCTGTTGTACTGACTCAGGAATTTGGTGCAAAGATAAACAGAAGCAGCTCGCATCAAGATCAGCCTACAACAGCAAATCCTGAGATACAATGGCTAAAACATTGGCACCGTGTTTCTACAGAAACTACACTCTTTGCCCGATGCTATAGTTTCAACAGGGGTTTAATAACTTGCCAGCACTCATGGAGTGTGCATAGTTGGATAAAGGACTAGTGTGATATTATCTGACTCGCAGAACAATTAATGCTTGTACTTCTAATAATTGAATAGTAGTCATTGGGCATACGTATATATTTTGCCGGTGAAAGGTCACTATGTAGTTCAAACAGACTGTCTTCAGCTTCTGTCGGAATTCGCTAGCTTCAAACCCACAAAATGCTTCACCAGCCAAAATAAATATTGTGAGATCTTCGTAGTTCTTCAGAAATTGGTATATGCTAGTTGAAGAAACAGCTGAACAAGCCAGTAAAACAGACAAGCGACTTGTTGCCAGTTGCCAAAGATTTCTCCGCCCTCTTTCAAATGTATATGCAACAAGTTTTGTAGCATCTGTCCTCAGTTGAAAGAATGGAGCATCTGTTCCTGATGTGCTAGCATCAGGATTACTGCCAGAAGATGGTATCCCGTCGCTCTTCATGGCAGCAACATCATCATGATTGACTACTGCACTTGAATGGCCTCTTCTTGAATCAGCTGAAGTTTCACTTGGACTCTGAGATGTGTTATTCTGAAGAGAAGAAAACACAGGTTCCATTAATAACTATACAAAAACAAATATTCAAATCAGAATTGTTAAGAACTCAGCCAAAATATTTCATCAGATTTAGATGCAAATCTATGGGAAGATAGATCAAACTAGATTGGATTTACTTCATACTGAGATCAGGTTCCGCTTTATTATACATTCAATATATGACTGACAACATATATAATTTTTACCAACTATCAGTTCCATACACAGAGAAGAGGTTAAAAAACTGTTGACATTTGACACCTGTATATAAGAAGCTTCTTCAGCTGGAAGTTCCAATGGTATCACATATATAATTAATAATGCAGAAAATTTAAATTTGTGGTTTTTCGTAATGGTTTACACTTACATAGAAATGGATTCGCCAATTCTAGTACAAACATGATTCAGGAGGCAAGTCCAAATACGAATTGGACTTGCTTATGAGGCTGCCATTAATCTAGACACGCCATCAAAATTTCAAGAAAAAAAATTGACAGCACACCTATAAAAAAAGTTACCTTTACTTCTGGGCAAAAGCTCATAATAGCATAATATGACCGCATCAACGAAAATATGTTCTCGAGAGTTTTTAACAAGCAGGGGCGGAGTTTGGACTCAGGAACTTGAACACAAAGATCACTATATGTAAATCTGCAGAAAATAAACATCAGTGGAGTGAGGAGTGAAGAGAAACTTGAATAGTGTCTGGTTTCATATTTGGAGTATCTAGCCCACAAGATTCCCTCAAAAAAACGGACGTGGGTTTATCTGTAAAATGACATAAATGATAGGCCATTTACATACATCTTATGCTGCTTTAGATGATTGGAAACAGTCTGTCAGTGTATGGCAACATAGACTGGGTTGGTACACCACTATCCTAGCAGAGAAGGGGACCATGATTTTCCGCAGAAACTGCAGCACTTGAGACAATAGCATGCGAACATATGAAGCTCCAATTTTTGAGTAAATCAATCCCAGTGCAAGATGTAAATTGTGAAACATAATCCTTTTAAGTTAATACTTAATAGTTTGGTTTGCCAAAAAAAATCGTCCAAGGCTGATAAAATTCGCCCATCCATACACATATGTCCAAAACAGTGTATTTTTTATTTAATCTTAGTGCAAAGAAAAGAACAAACATATGGTGCTAAATACATACCTATTTCTCTGTGTATTATTTCCCACCTCCTGCAATATTAGAGAAAATGGTATGTTATGGAAAAGGCTGTCGTATTGCACAACCCAAGGGAGCAAAAATACATTACTATATAACTTGGACTGCAACTGCAAGTCGATCTACTCTTATCTGGACCAAAGCAATCTACTAGACCTAGACTAACAGGAAACCATAATAACCCCAAAAAAATATGGCATGTGAAGAAGTTAACAGTAAAAGACCGTATGAACAGCAAGAGTATAGCAAGAAAGAATATGCCAATAAATCAAATGTGATACCTCTTCCAACATTTCCTTCAGGACAATATGTGTTCGAGAGAGTACTTCTTGCAAAAAGAAACTCTGCATCTTTTCAGCCATGCCAACAATGTCACCCATCAATGCGAATGCATCAATCACCTATAATTCAGAGTTAATCGTTAAAAGGATATAATTCAAGAAAGTTAGCAAAAAATATTACCAACCCAAGAAAGCATACAAAATAATGGCCAGGTAAATACTCACGGTTAGATAGCTTTCTTCACTGAAGGTCTGACAAACTCCCAGTAAATGGTTGTCCAATTTTCTGATTGTCCTTGCTAACCATGCCTGCAGGGCAGAAATACCATCATCAGAATAAATATAAATGAAACAAAGCGAAGTGAGAAGTGCACATGACTCCATCGGATTTGATGGTGATCAAGAGTTTTGTTTCTCTGAATAAACCAACAGAAAACTATAGGACGAATGCCACAATTACCTCAATCCCTCGTCCCATTTCTTGTACGGCAGAAAGGCCTGAATAGTTCTCCAAGATTTGCAGATACTCTGGTAATAATTGAAATGCCTGCGACCATCAGTAAGGTATCATAAGTAAAGTAACATAATTTGTACAAAAAATATGGATTGTCATACACATAGCAAACACACAGCACTAGGGTCATTTAAGTGGAGTAACAAACAACCCTTATTCTAAAAGGTGATTTATGGGGCTGAAAACTGTTGAAGTGTATATGTGGATTGCCTAGCCCTTTCCATTAGTTCAGAATTTTGGTTGCGTTAGCTAGTGCATGAAGCTTAGCATGGTATCAGAGTCTAAGGTCTTGAGTTCAAATCCTAGCTTTCGCAATTTGTTCAGAAATTGCTGCTGCCCCCCTTTGTGTCCACGTATAGGCCTCTTGAGCCATACCTCTAAGTCTATTCGCGTGTTGACTTCCTGCGTCACACATGAGAGGGGGTGTTGAAGTGTATATGTGGAATGCCTGGCCCTTTCCATAAGTTCTGACTTTTGGTTGCGTTGGCTAGTGCATGAAGCTTAACAAAACACTACTGTAGTAAAATCATGAGATAAAGATTATGCATATATCTGTCTTGAGTAGAGAAGATAAACAACTAACTAGAGCAAATTAAAAGTGCTCATGGCCAAAATCACCTACCTGAAAGTAATTTTCTTTCTCAACAAAAGTTTCAAGCTCCATTTGCATATCTTGAGCATGTCGAAGTTCTGTAAGAACAGGAAGAACATCCTGCATTACACAAAAACTAAACATTTTTATGTATAGATCCTCAATTCTATGTATCTAGAGCTAGCTGTAGTGAAAGAGATATAGCATTTAAATTTAACAATGCATTAAACATTAATAACTCCATCTTAAGAGTTGACACACTAAGAACCTCGCTTTATACCAGAATGGCAGCTCAGTGATCTTTATGAACAGCCTAGGGACAATCACCAAGCTTATCCAGTTAATGCAGAACATGAACATAAAACAACAGCAGGGAACATTTACATATTGAGGCATTAGAGCTCCCGCTCCCGCGACGCGCCCCGTGCGCGCGTCTCGGGGGCCGCAGATCCGCCGCCGGCGTTCGCGCTCCTCCCCGTCCTCTTCCCCCCTCGCCGCCGCCGGAGGGCGTCCGCCGGGCGAAGCCCGTGCGACGCGGGCGGCGGCGGGGCCTCTCCTTCCTCCCCTGTTCGAGGCTCCGGCGGCGCGGGTCAGCCGCTCGTGGGGGGCGCGGTTTCCGGCGAGGCTCCCGATGGCGGGGTCGTTCGGATCCGTTGGTTTCGGTGCTGGAAGGTGGTGGTGCGCCGCCGCGGCGCAGGTGGTGGGGATCCGGTGTCTTCTTCGTTGTGGATCTCGATCTGCGGTAGGGTGGCGCGGCAGGTATGCTGGGGGCGGTCTCGCCGGAGGGGGCTTCTACACGGGGGGCATGGAGGCGGCGTGGTGCCGCTGTGCCTGCTCGCCGGCGCTGGTCTGCGCTGCGTGCGGCCTCTCCCCTCGGCGGCGGATCTGGCCGGTGCCTGGATCCGCGCGCGTGGATGCTAGGTGCTGGTCCTGCTGCCTGCTGTTGGGGCATGGGGCTGGCTGCTCCTGCTCCGGTGCTTCCTTGGGCGCGCGCGGCGGCGTCCTGCCTGTGGTGAGTGGTGCTGGTGGAGGTGATGGGGGGTGGTGGCGGTGCTGTTGCAGCTGCTCTTGATCTCACTGCCTTCAGTTCGTGCGGTGGGGCGCTTCGGTTCTGGTCTCCGACGGGTGCGCGGTGGCACGCATGGGGTGTGCCGGCGCGCCTGATGTATGGCTGCAGCCCGGACCATGGTGGTTCCTGGCCTCGGGCAGTGCTCCTCTGCTCCTTGCTGGCATGGTGCTTGGCAGGGCACGGTCGACCACGCTGCGTCCGGTGGCATGCGCTCGGCTGGCTGTTGATGGATCTCGTGCCTTATGCGGATGTTTGGTCGTCGGTGGTCTCCACAAGGTGTGGTTGGCTCTGGCGGCTTGTCGCGCTTCTTCGTCAATTGAAGGGTTCGATGGTGGTGGTGGTCGGCTGCCGTCTAGTTGTAGGGATGTGCTCAAACTCCGGGTGAGAACCCTGCATCGACTATGTTGATGCCGGCGGCAACGGCGTCTATGGACGTCGTTTTCCTCGTAGGAGGTGCCGTTGTGGAGCTCCAGCACTTACAATACTCTGCTTTGTGGTCTCCGGGTGAAAACCTAAGATCGGGCTTGCCAGATCGGATGACGGTGTTGTGCCATTGACAACACTACCTCCTTGGAGGCGTCATCTTGGAGATCCAAACAACGGCTTCAGTTTGCTGCGTGTGGTTGAGGGTGGTTCGTTTGGCGGTGGTGGTGTTCTTCTTCTTGTGTTTCTCTTCGGCTGCCCTTCGTGTGACCTCCGTGCTTGCTCAAGACCCTGGTAATGCTTGCTCAAGACCCTCTCATGGTTCCGTTGTGTTGCGGCGAGCTTCGTGCTCTTGGTGTTGTCTTTGCTCATCTTTGCTCAATGATGGCGCAAGATGCCTCTCAAACTTGATATCGTTCCGTTTCCTGTGGCGGAGCCCCAGTCAAGGTTTGTGTCTGGGATGACACTCGTTGATTGTGGATGCTCCTCAGTTGTGCCAGGGGGGCGGTATGCTTGCCGATGCGTTCGGCTGTTTGCAAAGTCTTGGTATTGTGATCTCTCGACGACACCCCTCATCTTCTGACGTCTCTCTTGGTGATGGTCTTGGTCCTCTAGCTAGGTCATGCCTTCTTCTGGGCGCCTTTTTCTTTTCTCATCTCCCTTTTCCTTGTTAATTGTACGGTTTTCGGCCCGATTTCCCTCATAAACGGGGTCAAGTTGTTAAGGTTTTCGATCCGGTTTTCCTTATAAACCGGATCACCACTCTGGCATTTTGGCCCACTTTGAGCAATATATTCAGGTGCCCCCCCCCCCCCCCCCCCCGCGGTGATTCTCAAAAAAAAAAAAAAAAAAAAAAACAGCAGGCACCTACCAACAAAGCTTGTTTTTTCTTTGATTTTACATTGACAACCAGATCCCTTGACACCTCATTCTTGGAAGAGGATATGTGCCTTCGACCGTTCTGAAATAATAATTAATTCATAAGGGCCAGATACCCAAAAGGGGTAAAATAATGTTTGCAAGGAAAAAAAATTGTGAGGTAATACCATGCAGATCACATTTGCAACCTTTAAGTCTTGTTCTAACTCCATCACTAACTGCATCCCCTTCACTGGCCAAAAATTAGTATCAGAAATCTGGTTTTTGTTGAAAGACTACGTTTTGGTAGCATATAATATAAATATCTCTATCAATCATAACTAAAAGTGCTTAAAAACCTAAACATATCAAAGAAGATGCATCCATCGAAAGGATCAGCCAAAGACAAAATTGCAAAGGAATTCAATGGAAATATATCCTATACCGTGCAGAGAAATAGAAAACTAATCAACGAAGATGTTGTACAGTCTGATCGGACACATACCCATTTCTTCATGGTGGCCCATAACATGATGAGACAGTCGTTCTGCGATCTTGTCGAGCTGCGCTAATCTCAAAGTAGACTGCAAAAATGAAATGTACATCGCAAAAAAAAGAAACGGAATGTGTTAACAGAAGTGCACATGCATAGAGATAGAACTGAACTTTTGGTGGTGATTGTGAAATATATTCATGGACAGCTAGAATGATAGGAAACGACAAAAGGGGGTCGGTTTCTTCTACAGAGGGCACAAGTTGCATTCATAAGGCAATTACTTCCGAAACTGTCATTAACATATCCACACCGGTATGGGTGCAAATATCACGCAGAAGCATGGTCTACATAAGCTTTTGCATAGCATGCGCTGTGGTGATAATGGCTTGAGGTGATTATAACTGGCACACTGACCTGCTTATCGAAATAGGTGGCGTCACCAGCTCCTTCAGAAATATTTGCCAGAATGTACTTTATGGGGTCGAATTCCTGCACATGATTCGAACACAAAAGCATCAAGCCCAACTGGCACAAAGCCGCGGCACCCACGCCTCGAAAAATGCAGCACCAACCTCCTCGTAGAACACCTCCTCGAGCTCACCCACGGCTGGCCCCTGCGGGTTGCTCCCGTAGATCGAGACCAGGTCCTCCGAATTGGACGGCAGGTTGATCCTCTCGTGTGGTGGCAGCCCGGCGATCGCGCGCGCAGCGGCCGCCGCAGCAGCAGCTCGAGCTGGAACCTACGGGCGCACGGTACGGTGATAAGCAACCAGCCACTATCGCTGGATCCAACGCGGGACGACGGATGGACGGCGGAGAGGTAGGGAGGGGTGGAGCAGCACGGTACCTCGGGGCGGGAAGGGGCAGGGGCTGGGGTCGGGGGGATGAGGCCGAGGGAGCGCGCGGAGCGGACGGAGCTGAGGAGCCTCTCGCCGACGCGGGAGAGGTCCATGCCGCCGCCCTGGATCAGGAGCAGAGGCAGGAAGACGAGCGGCGAGGGCCCCGACTCGAAGAGCTCGCCGCCGCTGCCGCCGAAGGGGGAGGCGGGGGAGGAGGCCGAGGGCGCGGTAGGCGGCGGCGAGTCGCCCCGCATCTCAGCGGCGCCGCGCCCCCTCGGCGCGGCGGTGGACCATGGGGGGGAGCGCCGCCCGCGGCAGCCCCCAGATCCGCGCGCGGGTCAGGGTCCGCCCCGCGCGTCGTCGGCGGGCTGGATCGCGCGGGGGAGGAGAGGACCGGGTGGTTGGTCGGTCGGTCGCGTGGCTGTGTGTCTGTGTGCGTGTGTTGGAGTGGGGGAGATGGGCGTACGGTGCGGGGCGGGGCGGGGCGGGGCTGGAAGAGAAGAAAGAGCGGTGAGGTAATAGGCGAGACGAGGAAGGGGATGATGCACTGGTTTTTTCTCTTTCTTTCTCCGCGGCATTTTTCCATGGGGAAAGGTCGCCGTGTTTTTGGGTAGTGGCTTCGAATTGCTGTCTTGTGAAGTGTTCGGGTCATCGTGTGTTGATGAGTTTTCCTTTCAAACAAAAACATCAGTGGTTTAAGTTTTCAGACAATACATAGTTGTAGCGGAAATCAGTACCACTGGCTTTGATTCAAAATAATCGCAAAGGAAATTTGGACGTTTTTGTTTCTATGTAAGATGTTTGCCTCATAAAATTGCATTTCAGCCAACGTGTGGTTGGATGGTTAGGAGGACAGTGGTCTCTCCTGTCCGTCAGAGTTCAAGTTTCAGAGTTGACATTGATGCTTATATTTTTCTGTATTGATTTCAAGTCTTTCGGCGATGTGTGTTCGGTGGGAGGAGACATTCCAGTCAACTACGAAGGCGTCTATGGCGATTTCGTCAATTTCAAGATGATGTGGCGGCTCAGTTTTCGGAGGTGCTCATATGGGTAGGGTGTGCATACGTGCATTCATAGGGGTGAGTATATGCTTGTGTATGTGAGTGACTTTGATTGTACTGTGCTAAAAAATGCATTCCATAGGACTTTTTTTCTTAGGATCCATTTCTACAAGATTTAGAAAAAAAACATCCACTCAACCCTTATGTGAAGAATTCTTTTATTTTGCAAGTGCACAATCGAACATACAAGTAACCTTATATTGTTGAAATTGGCATTATGCGGTATTTATGTGTTTTTATTGTTATGAATCATGTGAACCACAAAGGCCTTAGTTGAATTTTAACTTTTGTCTATTTAGGTTTACTCCGGATGTAGAATATACACCGCTGTGCGGACGGAAGAGGAAGCTGAGAGGCGAACAAACATGTGGATAGTGAAAGTGCAATCTTGCTCTTAAGAATATTTTGATGTTGATGACAAAATACATATGAGGGACTAATTATGTTTGCTGAGTATATACACAGGTTATTAGCTCCCTTGGCATCACTATGTGGGATCATGGACACATCATACGAGATATGACTCAAGGGGATTACCAACAAAGAAAAGAAACTTTTGATTCTCTTCTTATATTTCTTGAGTAATAGGGATCCCGCACTATTAAGAGGGGATCCAAGTGGCATGTTCAAGATTTGCTCAAAGTATCATTTGATGGTCATCATTTCCTGGCCTTGCTCCATAAAGACCAAATATCCGTAGGAAAATCCTTAGCCACAACCTATATGAAGCCCACCTCATTGTGTTGGTCCCTAGCCGGATCATCCGGACCTGGTCCCGGATCATACGGACCTAGTCCCGGATCATCCGGCTAGGCGCCTCTCACATACCAGTAGGTTGTTCGTGAAGCCGGATCATAAGGACCTTGCCCCGGATCATCCGGGCCTTGGCCCGGATCATCCGGCTAAGCCGCTCCCAAACACCAGTGGCCTTTCTACATAGCCGGATCATTCGGACGACCGTCCAGTTCATCCGGGCATTGCCCGGATCATCCGGGCCTTGAACCAGATCATCCGGGCAGGTCAAATACTGACCGAACGGCTCTATTGTGTTGAAAGTATATAAAGCCCTCTTACATGTTCGGGAAAGATTTGACCACTACACTCATACACAACCGACGAACACAAGTGCTCCCTCTCTCTCTTGCTCCTCCACGAAATCCTAGATCCCGAGTCGATCTTGGTGTGTTTCAGAGAGTTGTTCCAATCAAAAGAAAGATCCACTTCTTCCTCTTCTTGTGACCAAAGCAAATCATGATTTGAGCAAGTCTTGAGATTTTCCCTTCGGATCTTGTTACTCTTGGAGGTTGGAGTACTCCGGCGAGGAATCGTTCATTGTGATTACCCCCGGAAAGTTTGTGAGGGTTTGGAGACCACCCCAAGGTCTACCACTAGTGGTTGAGAAACGCCTTCGTGGTGTTGTCTCAAGGAGAGAATAGGGTGAGCCTTCGTGGCATTGGTGTGCCTTCGTGGTAACATCCACCTCTCTAAACGGTGACGTAGCTTCCCTCCAAGGAAGTGAACATCGGCATACATCCTCGTCTCTTGGAGTTGCGGTTATCCCTAACCCTAGCTCCCTACTTGTGGTTACTTGTCTCTTAAGTGTTTCACCTACTTTATATTGTGTTTGTCTAGCTATTTAGTGGCTTAATTTGTGCTTCCTACTTGTCCCCTTATCACCTTTGCAATTGTTAGGCTCACCGTCATATTCCGCATTATGGCCTAAAATTGCTAAGTAACAACTAAAATTTGTAACTGTACCTATTCAGCCCCCCTCTAGGTCCATCTCGATCCTTTCAATTGGTATCAGAGCCTCGTGCTCTAATATTGTGGCTTAACCACCCTAGAGCGAGATGGATAACGATGGGAACCCTTTAGCTGCACTTCCTCTTGAGAAAGGGTCAGCTTCTTCGGAAGTGCGACAATCTTTCACCTCTGAGGGTCTTGAAAGGGCCCCCACTAAGCAAAAGAAGGAGCATGATGCTTCTATTGAGGCCTTGGTCAAAATGAGGTTGGATGCATTAGCTGCAAGAACTCCACCACTGGAAAACCCAGGGGGTGTGATAAAGTAACCAAATGCATCCCTTCCTAGTTTGGGCCAACAACCTCAAGCTGGCGACCATACCGGTGTCCCATGGTTGTATGCAAAATCTAGAGTTGAGAAACCTAGGTATAATGCAGCGGGAAACCCTCCTTTACTTGATAACACTGCCGATTTTTCTTTGTGGGGGGTTGGTATGCAGGATCATCTTAGGTTTGTCAACGATGAAATGCTAGAAGTCATGGAGAAATGTTACAACCCTGTGAATCCCAAGGATCTCACACCAGGTGAAGAATATGACAAACACCTCAATGACACCGCAATCATGCTCATAAGAAAGGGCATGTCTGACAAGCAGAAAAGGCCCTACATTCACCTCACAAATGCAAAAACTATGGGATAGCCTTGTGATGACCAAGACTGGAACTTCCTCTCTCCGTCTTGCACAATATGAGATTGCAAAAGGGGCATTACAATATTTCTGCATGGAGAAAGGTAAAGACCCCAAGCAACTTCATGAGCGATTGATGACACTTGCCGCTGACATTGAATCATATGATCGTGACAAGAGACAAGATGGATTCAACTTGACCAAGCTTTTTCTTGTGGGCAAATTGCTAAATGCCCTTGCTCCATATCATCATCAAATGGTGTGAGACATAATAAGAGAACATGGATTCAAGGACATGTCTCCCGATGATGTCATTTCAACCTTCCAACTATTTGAAGAATCAAAGGCAAATGCTACAAGACACCTTGCCATGCATGGTTCTTATCACCCAAGACAAACCTGGCCTTGAAGGCCAAGCACGTAATGGATGATGATGTGAGTGAAGAAGAAGAAGAAGAAGATGTTGAAGAAGAAGGCTATGAAGTTGACTCGGATGAGGGGCCCTCGTATGAAGACATGGCTCTCTTTGTGAAGAAGTTCAGTGCGGGAAAAATCAAGGGAAGATTTCAAAAGAAGAAAGTAAGGACTTGCTACAATTATGAAGAAACCAACCATTTCTCAAACGAGTGTCCCTATGAAAAGAGAGAAGATAAACCAAGATTTCCGAAGACTTTTGTGAAGAAGAAGTTGCCCAACCCATTGAACTCCAAGTTCAAGAAGTGTGAGGGGAAGGCTATGGTTGCCCAAGACGAGTCCGACCCCGATGATGTTAGAGGTGTTGCAGGTGTAGCTCAAGACACTCAAACCACATTGAGACTCGTAAACAAGACCGGTAATGTTGTCACATACAACTATATGAAAGACTATGAAGGCAACGCACACAAATGTCTCATGGCAAAGGCCACGGTAGATAATGATGAGGGTCAAGCTTCTTCGGACAAGGTGAAGGTAACTCCACGTCCAGACCCTCCTCTATTTATTCCTACCACACCTAGTGATGAATATCTTGATGTTGAGGATCATGATCATGAATATGAAATAAGTGATGCTATGTTTGCTAAAATGGAGAAAGTCATGTGCTCTCTCAAAGGAAAGAAGCTCGTTATGTTTCGTATGCTTATGGAGATGGTGAGTAAGCACACCATCTCCATCAAGGAACTCGAAACCCTCGTCACCGAGGAAAAGGAAAAATGTGAAATCCTTGAGCGGAAAGTCTTATATGAGGAAGCATGTAATGATGAATTGTGCTTAAAAATAGGTGCAAACATTGATAAACACACTAAAGATTGTGAACTCCTACATTTGTCTCTCAAGACAAAGGAAGAAGAGCTCAATCTCCTTACTAAGAAGTTTGACGAACTCAAGCTCACTTATCTTAACACACTTAGGAAAGCCTACTACTCTCCTATTATAAATGTTGATGCTTATGATACTAACCCCAGTGGTGACCTAGTTTGCTTACTTGAGGAGGATCGGGTGTTAAAGGCTCAAATTGAAAAAGGGCTCATGTCATGTGCCCAAGGACAAAAGAACCTCAATGAAGTATTGGGTCAACACAAAGAGGTTGTGGCCAAGGAAGGGCTTGGATTTGATCCAAGCACAAGCAAGAATAAGGTAGCGACGCATAAGTCTACAACTCCCCTCAAGGAGACATTTGTGCGAGAAGGGCACAAGGAGAAAGGAAAGGGTAAGGTTGACAAGGCTGTGAGTAGGAAGGCCACTAGGGGCAAGCCTACTCCCAACAAGCCAAAAGAATTTATGCCTCCATCATATGTGCTTCGTAAGGGAAAAGATGGAGATGTTTATGCTCAGTTTGTTGGTCCTAGAAATGCTTTTCGGTTTTATGCAATTTGGGTTCCTAAGACCCTTGTTACTAACTTGAGAGGTCCCATTGTAAAATGGGTGCCTCTAACCAAGACTTGAATTGTGTGTAGGTCACTATCTCCGGTGGAGTCAAATGGGTGATTGATAGCGGTTGCTCAAATCATATGACCGGAGATGACACACTGCTCATGGACTTCATGGAAGTTATTCGACCATTTATGAGCATTGTCTTTGGTGGAGGGTCTAAAGGGAAGGTACCTGGTTTGGGCAAGGTGGCTATCACCAATGACACGTCACTTACAAATGTCATGCTTGTCCAATCCCTGAAATATCATTTGCTTTCTGTTCGTCAATTGGCTTCTGTTGGTTATGATACACATCTTTGGACTAACCAATGTATCTTTTCAGAAAGATCGTGTGTGTAGTGCATGCATAGCAGGGAAGCAACATCAATCAAAGCATCCCCCCAAGAACATAGTATCAACTTCAAGACCTTTGGAGCTCCTTCACGTGGATCTCTTTGGGCCTCCTTCATGGGACAGTCTTGGTGGGAAGAATTATGGGTTTGTTATTGTTAATGATTACTGAAGATACACATGGGTGTTCTTTCTCAAGTCCAAGGACGAGACAAAAATCACCTTCATTGATTTTGCCAAGCAAGCTCAACGCAAGTTTGACAAAGAAATCTTGGCAATAAGAAGTGACAACGGTTCTGAATTCAAGAACTATACTTTGGAAAAGTTTCTTAGTGATGAAGGAATTGAGCATCAATACTCCGCACCATATACCCCTCAACAAAATGGGGTAGTGGAGAGGAAGAATCGCACACTTGTGGAAATGGCGAGGTTCATGTTGGATGAGTACAAATCACCTCATAGCTTTTGGGCAGAGGCTGTCAACACAGCATGTCATGCATAAAATCGTCCATTCCTTCGCAAGATCTTGGAGAAGACCCATATGAACTCATAACCAGAATCAAACCAAATGTCAAATATTTCCGGGTCTTTGGTTGCAAATGCTTCATTCTCAACAAGAGAGAATGGTTAGGAAAATTTCAATCTAAAACAACCGAAGGAATATTTGTTGGTTATGGATCAAACTCTCATGCCTATAGGGTCTACAACAAATCCACCGGATGTGTTGTAGAAACTTGTGACGTGGTGTTTGATGAATTTAATGGCTCCCATGGGGAGCAAGTTGATCTAAGTGATGCAGGTGATGAGGATCCTTCACAAGACATTTTGACCATGGGTGTAGGTGCTCTCCTTCCAATGGAACATGTTCGTGAAGGTGCAAATGAGGACACAAGCACCACTCATGCTCAAACGACTACTACACCAACATCACCACAAGATCACATCCCCCAAGAGGACTTCATGATCCAAGATCAAGACTCTACACAAGAACAAGTTCATTATCAAGTACAAGAACACGAACAAATTTGTCATCAAGAACAAGAACAAGAACATGCACATGTCTATGATGACGAACCATATGATGATGGTGAACCTCAACAAATGATGCATGAAGAAGAAGATCTTCCACCACACATTGTAGATCCATATGTTGAAGATGTTGACGATGGGAAGGAAATTGAACCTCGTGAAAACTTAACCTCCATCATGCCTCGTGTGGCCCGTCGTGTTGATGTTAAGCAAATCCATACCGGCATATCGGAAGGTAGAGTCACTCGTAAACAATTAACAAACTTTTGTGCTCACTTTTCGTTTGTCTCTAGTGTTGTACCACTCAAGGCACAAGATGCGTTGACGGACAACGACTGGCTTGTTGCAATGCAAGAAGAGTTGAACAGCTTCGAGCGCAACAAAGTATTGTCTTTAGTCAAAAGGCCAACTAAGGAACACGATGTTATTGGAACAAAATGGATCTTCAAGAACAAGCAAGATGAGCATGGTACAATCATCAGAAACAAGGCAAGGTTAGTGGCACAAGGGTACTCGCAAGTTGAAGGTTTGGACTTTGATGAGACCTTTGCTCCCGTTGCCCGCCTTGAATCAATTCGCATCTTACTTGCTTATGCTGCTTTCAATGGTTTTACTTTACATCAAATGGATGTGAAGAGTGCATTTATTAATGGTCCTCTACAAGAAGAGGTCTATGTATCACAACCACCCGGTTTCGTTGACCCCGATCACAAAGACTATGTGTAAAAACGTCACAAGGCTCTTATGGCCTCAAACAAGCACCTCGTGCTTGGTATGATCATCTTAAGAAGTTTTTACTCGATGATGGTTTTGTGAGAGGGGTGATTGACCCTACTCTTTTTACTAAAAGGGAAAAGGGTGATTTGATCTTATGCCAAATTTACGTAGATGATATCATTTTTGGTTCTCCTAACATTCATTTATGCAAGAAGTTTGCGGAATTCATGACCAAGACCTTTGAGATGTCACTCAATGCGGACTTGAAGTTCTTTCTCGGTTTTCAAATTCAACAATTTCAAGAAGGAATTTTCTTATCTCAAACCACCAAAAATTTTCTTCACGAAGACACAAACGGTATCCCATTTGACCCATCTCTTTATCGCTCTATGATTGGCTCATTGCTTTACCTTTGTGCATCTAGACCAGACATCATGTTAAGTGCAGGCATTTGTGCAAGATTTCAAGCTACCCCTAGGGAAAGTCATCATAAGGCGGTTAAGCATATTCTTAGATACCTTGTTCACACCCCAAAGTTGGGTCTATGGTACCCCAAGGATGCCAAGTTTGATCTCATTGAGTACACGGATGCGGATTGGGCTGGAGACAAGGTGGGAAGGAAATCCACCTCCGGGGCTTACCAGTTTCTTGGACGCTCCTTGGTAAGTTGGTCCTCGAAGAAGCAAAATTGTGTCTCCCTATCCACCGCTGAAGCCGAATATATTGCAACTGCAAGTTGTGCCACACAATTGCTATGGATGAGGCAAACTTTGAAGGACTATGGTATAACTTACAGACATGTGCCTCTAAGATACGACAATGAAAGTGCCATCAAGCTTGCTGAAAACCCTGTTGATCACCCTCACACCAAGCACATTGACATTCGGTATCATTTCTTAAGAGACCATGTGCAAAAGGGGCACATAGCTCTTGCTCATGTTGGCACGGACATTCAACTTGCTGACATCTTCACCAAACTGCTGGATGAAGCTAGGTTCTGTCAACTTAGGCGTGAACTTGGTATCTTGGAGCTTGATAGCATTATGTGAAATTTTTGCACACCTGTGATACGTCTCCGTCGTATATATAATTTTTGATTGTTTCATGCCAATATTATACAACTTTCACATATTTTTGGCAACATTTTATATGATTTATTAGACTAACCTATTGATCCAATGCCCAGTGCCAGTTCCTGTTTGTTGCATGTTTTTTGTTTCGCAGAATATCCATATCAAACGAAGTCCAAACACGATAAAAAATTTACGGATATTTTTTTGGAATATTTGTGAATTTTGAGAAGTGTAATCAACACAAACGGAGGCCCACAGCCCCCACAAGACACCAGGGCACGGCCAGGGGGCCCAGGCGCGCCCTGGTGGGTTGTGCCCACCTCGTAAGTCAGTTGGAGCTCTCCTTCGGGCGCAAGGAAGCTAATTTTTGGATAAAAATCCCCTCAAAATTTCAGCCCGATCGGAGTTACGGATCTCTGGGAATATAAGAAACGGTTTTCGGCCAGAAAACAGGAACGCAAAACAGAAGAGAACAGAGAGGGAGATCCAATCTCGGAGGGGCTCCTACCCCTCCGCCGCCATGGAGGCCATGGACCAGAGGGGGAACTATCCTCCCATCTAGGGGGGAGGCCAAGGAAGAAGAAAAAACAGCATTGCAATCATCGTGACAGCGATCTACACCAACAACTTCGCCGCCATCAACACCAACTCTCTGACCCTCTATGCAGCGGTGTAACACCTCTCTTCCCCGCTGTAATCTCTACTTAAACATGGTGCTCAACTCCATATATTTATTTCTCAATGATATTTGGCTATCCTATGATGTTTGAGTAGATCTCTTTTGTCCTATGGGTTAATTGTGGTATGATGTTATGGATGTGAGTTGTATGATGATATGGTGCTGTCCTATGGTGCCCTCCGTGTCACGCAAACAAGAGGGGTCCCTATTGTAGGGTGTTGCAATATGTTCATGATTTGCCTATGGTGGGTTGCGTGAGTGACAGAAGCACAAACCCGAGTAGGTGGGTTGTTGCGTATGGGAGTAAAGGGGACTTGATACTTAATGCTATGGTTGGGTTTTACCTTAATGAACTTTGGTAGTTGCGGATGCTTGCTAGAGTTCCAATCATAAGTGCATATGATCCAAGCACGGAAAGTGTTTAGCGTATGCCTCTCCCTCATTGCATATGACAAGTATCTATCATATTACATTCAATTGCCTAGGGACAATCTTTCTCTTGCATTACACAAAAAGCTTTCTACTAAGTTATTTACTTTTATTGTTCTTTTATTAAAATAGAACCTAACTTTTATTTCCACGTTTTTTATTACCTTGCAAAGTACTTCTAGTTTTATTCCCGCAAAGTAGTTTCATACTTGTTCTAGGTAAAGCAAGCATTAGCATGCGTAGAGTTGTATCAGTGGTCGATAAAACTTGAGGGAATATTTGTTCTACCTTTAGCTCCTCGTTGGGTTCGACACTCTTACTTATCAAAAAAGGCTACAAATGATCCCCTACACTTGTGGGTTATCAAGACCTTTTTCTGGCGCCGTTGCCGGGGATCAATAGCGTGGGGCGAATATTCTCGTGTGTGCTTGTTTGCTTTATCACTAAGTAATTTTTATTTTTTTTATTAGTTGTTTTATATCTTTAGTTATGGATATGGAACACGAAACACCAAAAAAATTAGTGGTACTTGCTACTCATGGAGATGGGGAACCTCCTAAAACCCTCGATGCTAGTTATGTGCAAAGTATTAAATACTACTTTGATAATCCTGAGAAGACCCCATTCAACTTGATAATGGGAGTAATGTTGGATCAACGTGAATACTTTAGAGATTATCGCTTGAATCAAAAAGGGAAATTGTTATGGGATCAAATTCATATGTTGCAATGGTATGCTCAGGAGCTATGCTTGAGATATGATATTACTTGTTGCTCTAGGATGAACGCTCCACACCTTCCCTTTTCATGCAAATTTAATGATAATGAAACCTTAGCTTCTTATGCTAAAGGTATTTATGATTACTATGATGTGGAACGAATAGAAGAATTTGTTGCTTTTAAAGGTGCTTATGAAGTTGCTTCTTTGATGGAAAAGTATGATGATGTTTCTTACAAATCTGAAAATTTTGCCATACTTAAATATTGCTATAAGAATTATGATTGCAATGCTGATATTATTGAATTTATTGAAAGAATGACCGCTGCCTTGGAGGAGACTAATATTTTGCAGGAATCTATGGAAGAAGAAATTGCTGAAATTGTGAGCTCATTAGATGAAAAAGATGAGGAGGAGAGCGAAGAACAAAAGGAGGAAGAGCGGATTGATCACCCGTGCCCACCTTCTAATGAGAGTAACTCTTCAACTCATACATTGTTTAATTACCCTTCGTGCTTACCAAACGATGAATGCTATGATAATTGATATGATCCCGTGGATTCGTTTGAAATATCCCTTTTTGATGAACTTGATGCTTGCTATGCTTGTGGCCAAGATGCTGATGTCTACTACGCAACTTTATTCTTGTAGACTTTGTTGGGCCTCCAAGCGCAGAGTTCTGTAGGACAGTAGCAATTTTCCCTCAAGTGGATGACCTAAGGTTTATCAATCCGTCGGAGGTGTAGGATGAAGATGGTCTCTCTCAAACAACCCTGCAATCAAATAGAAGAAATCTCTTTTGTCCCCAACACACCCAATACAATGGCAAATTGTATAGGTGCACTAGTTCGACGAAGAGATGGTGATACAAGTGCAATATGGATGGTAGATATAGGTTTTTGTAATCTAAAAATATAAAAACAGCAAGGTAGCAAGTAACAAAAGTGAGCACAAACGGTATTTGCAATGCTTGAAAACAAGGCCTAGGGTTCGTACTTTCGCTAGTGCAATCTCTCAACAATGCTAATATAATTGGATCACATAACCATCCCTCAACGTGCAACGGAGAATCACTCCAAAGTTCCTATCTAGCGGAGAACATAAGAAGAAATTGTTTGTAGGGTACGAAACCACCTTAAAGTTATCCTTTCCGATCGATCTATCCAAGAGTTCGTACTAAAATAACACCAAGTTATCCTTTCCGATCGATCCATCTAAGAGTTCGTACTAGAATAACACCATATGATACGCATCAACCAACTCTAATGTCACCTAGATACTCCAATGTCACCACAAGTATCCATGAGTTAATTATACCATACGCATCAAACAATTTCAGATTCATAATACTCAATCCAACACAAAGAACCTCAAAGAGTGCCCCAAGATTTTTATCGGAGAACAAGGCATGAAAACGTGCAATCAACCCCTATGCGTAGATCCCCAAGGTCACCGGAATCCGCAAGTTGACGCCATAACATATATAAGTGAATCACTTGAATACCCCAATGTCACTACGGGTATCCGCATGCAAGACATACATCAAGTGCTCTCAAATCCATAAAAGTATTCAATCCGATAATAACAAAATCTCATAGGAAAAACTCAATTCATCACAACAAGATAGAGAGGGGAAAACACCATATGATCCAAGTATATTAACAAAGTCCGTGATACATCAAGATCGTGCCATCTCAAGAACACGAGAGAGAGATTAAACACATAGCTACCAGTACAAACCCTGAGCCCCAAGGTGGATTACTCACACATTATCTTGGTGAGAAAGAGAGAGTTGTTGATGGAGAGGTGCAGCCCCAAAGAGATGGAGGCGATGGCGGCAGCGGTGGCGAAGGGCGGCGGCCCGTTGCCCCCCTTCATCCTTGGTCTTGGTACTGCAATGGAGGAGCCTCTCTCCTTCTTGGCGGCTGCCAAGGGAGAGGCAAATTCGTGGCTTTTGGTGGCTCTTCCGAAATTAGGGTTTTTCTCTCCTTATATGTGCCTCTGTGGTGCTCTATGGCCCTCCGATGGATGGACCCTTGATCCAATGGCTCTTGGGCACCTCTAGAACCTTCCTACGGACTCCTCACATCCCTCATGAGTCCTCAAAGTCGTGGCTTGGCCGAATACATCAGATATGGTAAGAGTTGGACTCAATCACGTCATCAATTCTCGTAATCCCGTAATCAGATATTTTCCTCCAGTAAAATGGGTCTACAGATCGCATCCGAATTCCGTTTTGGAAGAATTTGGAGTCCAGAATCAATGCCATAAAATTCCCCACACTTTCTTAGTTTTAGCTTTTTTCGTTTGACGCCGTCTTCGGGGGTCAAACTGACGATCTCTAAATACTGTTTGTGGACAGATTTCAGGAAAGTCAGAGTCCTCCTCCAACAAGGCTCCTTTTGCGATTTTTTCGCCAATTTCCAATTAAATCCTACACATCAAAGTGTGAAACAATAACTTGTGCAGTTTTGCAACTATTAATAGGTTAGTACCAATAAATCATAAAACCATAGTAAAAACATAGGCAAATATGACATGAATACTTCATAAATTATCGATACGTTGAAGACGTATCAGCATCCCCAAGCTTAATTCCTACTCGTCCTTGAGTAGGTAAATGATAAAAGAACTAATTTATAAAGTGTGAATGCTAGAATAATATATAAGTTTGATCATTGATAATTTCAGTCAATTTTCTAGCATCATAACCAGCAACTTTTTCTCATAAAAATCATCATGATAGAGTAGCAACCAATTCATATGTTATGGTTCAAACAATGAATTCTCTTGAAATTTAGCAACCTATGTTCTTAGTCACCAAACAATTCCCATTCAACTTATTCTCAACAAAGTCTAAGTAAGAGCCCCACATACTCAATCATCCTATAGTCTTCTATGATTGCTAGTACTCAAAGCATATTTTTAGAACAAATGGCATCCATCGAACACAGAGAAAGATAGGGGCTTAATGTTTCGCCTCCCAACTCATTTATCATAGAGATAATTGTCAACAATAATAAGTCATGATCAAATATATTTGACTGGATATATATGTTTGGATCTGTCCCCACCACATGATGCTTGCCAACTAATAGACTGAGGTTGGAATAAGAAGTTGACTCAACATGAATAGTAAATAACATGAAAGTAAATAGATTGTCCCTTCGCAGAGGGAAGCAGGGATTTGCAAAGGTGCCAAAGCTCAAAGCTTAAATCAGAGATAAATATAATTTTGGGAGGTGCACCCTTCCTTTCAACGTTACGACCAAGAGTTATCAATATCTTCCATGTTAAACACATTAGCGGCGGTTCTCAAGCTGTAAAAGTAAGTGTTTACTCCCCCTCCACCAACAAACACACTCCACGGCTAGCCGAATCCACGGGTACCGTCCATACCAACAACATTCCTGGGGCAGTTTTGTTTAATTATTTGCATTTTTTTATTTCGGGACCGGGAATCCCTATTACCGCCCCTCTCGTGTAAGGACGAGTGAATAAACACTCATCATGAGAATAACCCGCTTAACATGGAAGATACTGACCGCCCCCCGTCGCTCCATGAGCGGTCAGACACACAAAACATATGTTTATTTGAATGTTTAGAGGTGGCACATGCAAATTTACTTGGAATGACAATGAAATACCATATATAGGTAGGTATGGTGGATTCTTATGGAAGAAACTTGGCTTAAGGATTTGGATGCACAAGTAGTATCTCTACTTAGTACGAAGTGTTGGCTAGCAAAAAGTTCTAAACAAGCACCACATGTTGGAGGATCCATAACAATATAACTTCTATGCAAATATACACAACCATAACTCATTACGTTGTCTTCCTTGTACAACTTCAACTAATTTGCTCAAGTTTGAAAATAATTAATGGGTATTCACAATCATAGAAGATGTCCAAGATAATATATTTGTATGTGAAAGTTCTCTTCCTTATACTAATCATTAACGAATTGCTTGTATGACCAATATTGTGATTGTTAAACTTCAATAGATTTTACTTTCTAAACCAAATTTGAAACTACTACTAAGCATAAAGCACATTAATAATTTCAGATTTATGATATTCAATTCATTCACAATTTACTCATAGGATATAAGTGAAGCACAAGAGTAAACATCAAACTACTCTCAAAAGATATAAGTGAAGATCAATGAGTAGTCAAACAATAAAGTAGCTATGTGAGGACTCTCTCTTTCAATAAAGATTTTCAGATCTGAGTATTTTATTCAAACAACAAACTAAACAAAAATAGAACTCCAAGAATAGCACGCATCATGTGGACAAATAAAAATTTAGGCTCAACATAGGCTAACCGATAAATGTTGATGAAGAGAGGTGGGATGCGTAGCATCCCCAAGCTTAGATGCTTGAGACTTCTTGAAATATTTACTTGGGGTGCCTTGGGCATCCCCAAGCTTGAGCTTTTGTATCTTGTTCAATCCTCTCATATCATGGTTTCGCCTATTCTCAAAAACTTCATCCACACAAAACTTGAAAAGAACTCGTGAGATAGGTTAGTGCACATAATAATAAATCAACTCTTTATGTACTGCCAAGACAAGTTGCACAATAATTTTTAAACATCATCTACTGTTTACTATCGTTTCTACAATTTATATCTACCAATATAGGCTATGGAAACTATAGGATAAGTAGATAACAAAACTATGACAGCAATTTGTCCAAACAGAATAGTCTGTAGCAATCTATTAAACCAGTGTACTTCTGTAACTCCAAAAATTATGAAAATTTAGGAAATGCTAAAGAATTTATATGAAAACACTGTGTAAAATTTTTAGAACTTTCCACGTTCCAGTAAAATATGAAAATTCAAACACTACAGCAAAAGTTTTTGTTTTTACACAACACACATCAAACATGCAATTCAAGCATCCTAAAGGCAATTCTTGGAATTTTTTATTGAAAAACAAGATTATAAATAACACCTAACAGAAAATAACAAAATAAAATGACGCTCCAAGCAAAACTCATATTATGTGACGAATAAAAATATAGCTCTAAGTAAGATATACCGATAATGTTGAAGACGAAAGAGGGGATGCCTTTCGGGGCATCCCCAAGCTTAGGCGCTTGAGTCTTCCATGGATATTAACTTGGGGGTGCCTTGGGAATCCCCAAGCTTAGGTTCTTGTCACTCCTTATTCTCCTCATATCGGTGTCTCACTCAAAACTTGAAAACTTCAATCACACAAAACTTAACGGAACTTTGTGAGAAGGGTTAGTGTAATAAAGATAAATCATTCACTTAGGTACTGTCAATACAAGATTCATAATTGTTCCCACATGATACCTACTGTATTATATCATTACAATAATTTATACCATTAAATATAAGCTATGGAAACACTAAAACAGGCAAACTATGCATGCAAAACAGAATCTGTCACAAACAGAACAGTCTGTGAAGATCTGTAGTATAGCCATACTTCCCTGTCTCTGAAAATTCTGAAAAATTAGTAAAACCTGAATAATTTGTATATTCATACTTTGTGAAAATTTCAGATTATTATCACGCTCCAGTAAAAAATTAAAATTCCTGTACTGGAGTCAAAAGTTTCTGTTTTGGTTCAGCATTAATTCTACTCATCTTGTGAGTCATCCCAAAGGCTTTAATTGACACTTTATTGAAAGAAAAGGCACAAAATATTATTACTACAGTATCTTAATCATGTGAACACATCAAAACAGAAAGTATAAGTGTTGGGTTGTCTCCCAACAAGCGCTTTTTCTCTAATGCCTTTTAGCTAGGCATGACGATTTCAATGATGCTCACATAGGAATAGTATTTGAAACATGTAAGAGAGAATCATGAATCTCATGACAAACACATTTAAGTCTAACCCACTTCCTATGCATAGGGATTTTGTGAGCAAACAATTTATGGGAACAAGAATCAACTAGCATAGGAAGGCAAAACAAGCATAACTTCAAAACTTTGAACACATAGAGAGGAAACTTGATATTATTGCAATTCCTACAAGCATATGTTCCTCCCTCATAATAATTTTCAGTAGCATCATGAAGGAATTTCACAATATAAATATCACATAAATTATTCTTTTCATGATGCACAAGCATAGAATTTTCATTACTCTCCACATAAGAAAATTTCTTTCATCCATGGTAGTGGGAGCAAACTCAACAAAATAACTATCATGAGACACTTGATTGACATAACCACATTCAATATTAAAATCATGATGACAAGTTTCATGGTCACTACCACT
Source organism: Elymus sibiricus (assembly GCA_039707655.1). Taxonomy (NCBI): domain Eukaryota; kingdom Viridiplantae; phylum Streptophyta; class Magnoliopsida; order Poales; family Poaceae; genus Elymus; species Elymus sibiricus. The sequence goes on from CM077663.1 coordinate 280,542,762, forward strand.
CTTTATAGCATACATGTCATCATCATAATCATCATAGATAGGAGGCATGCCATCATCATAATAAATTTGCTCATCAAAACTTGGGGGACTAAAAATATCATCTTCATCAAATATAGCATCCCCAAGCTTGTGGCTTTGCATATCATTAGCATCATGGATATTCAGAGAATTCATACTAGCAACATTGCAATCATGCTCATCATTCAAGGAATTCTCATTAAGTATTTTCATTGTTTCTTCCTCTACCAATTGAGCACAATTTTCTGAATATTTGTTTTCACGAAAGACATTATAAAGACGAAACAAATGATGCAACCTAAACTCCATTTTTTTAATAGTTTTCTTTTATAAAACCAAACTAGTGAAAAACAAGAAACTAAAAGATTTAATTGCAAGATCTAAAGATATACCTTCAAGCACTCACCTCCCCGGCAACGACGCCAGAAAAGAGCTTGATGTCTACTACGCAACTTTATTCTTGTAGACTTTGTTGGGCCTCCAAAAGCAGAGTTTTGTAGGACAATAAGAATTTTCCCTCAAGTGGATGACCTAAGGTTTATCAATCCGTCGGAGGTGTAGGATGAAGATGGTCTCTCTCAAACAACCCTGCAATCAAATACAAGAAATCTCTTGTGTCCCCAACACACCCAATACAATGGCAAATTGTATAGGTGCACTAGTTTGGCAAAGAGATGGTGATACAAGTGCAATATGGATGGTACATATAGGTTTTTGTAATCTGAAAATATAAAAACAGCAAGGTAGCAAGTAACAAAAGTGATCACAAACGGTATTGCAATGCTTGAAAACAAGGCCTAGGGTCCGTACTTTCGCTAGTGCAATCTCTCAACAATGCTAATATAATTGGATCAGATAATCATCCCTCAACATGCAACGAAGAATCACTCCAAAGTTCTTATCTAACGGAGAACATAAGAAGAAATTGTTTGTAGGGTACGAAACCACCTTAAAGTTATCCTTTCCGATCGATCTATCCAAGAGTTCGTACTAAAATAACACCAAGTTATCCTTTCCGATCGATCTATCTAAGAGTTTGTACTAGAATAACACCATATGATACGCATCAACCAACTCTAATGTCACCTAGATACTCCAATGTCACCACAAGTATCCATGAGTTAATTATACCATACACATCAGACAATTTCAGATTCATAATACTCAATCCAACACAAAGAACCTCAAAGAGTGCCCCAAGATTTTTATGGGAGAACAAGGCATGAAAACGTGCAATCAACCCCTATGGGTAGATCCCCAAGGTCACCGGAATCCGCAAGTTGACGCCATAACATATATCAAGTGAATCACTTGAATACCCCAATGTCACTACGGGTATCCGCATGCAAGACATACATCAAGTGCTCTAAAATTCATAAAAGTATTCAATCCGATAATAACAAAATCTCAAAGGGAAAAATCAATTCATCACAACAAGATAGAGAGGGGAAAACACCATATGATCCAAGTATATTAACACAGCCCGTGATATATGAAGATCATGCCATCTCAAGAACACGAGAGAGAGAGATTAAACACATAACTACCGGTACAAACCCTTAGCCCCAAGGTGGATTACTCACACATTATCATGGTGAGAAAGAGAGAGTTGTTGATTGGGAGGTGCAACCCCAAAGAGATGGAGGCGATGGCGGCCACGACGCCGGCGACGGGCGGCGGCCCGTTGCCCCCCTTCTTCCTTGGTATTGGTGCTGCAATGGAGGAGCCTCTCTCCTTCTTGGCGGCTGCCAAGGGAGAGGCAAATTTGTGGCTTTTGGTGGCTCTCCCAAAATTAGGGTTTTTCTCTCCTTATATGTGCCTCTGTGGTGCTCTATGGCCCTCCGATGGATGGACCCTTGATCCAATGGCTCTTGGGCACCTCTAGAACCTTACTAGGGACTCCTTACATCCCTCATGAGTCCTCAAAGTCGTGGCTTGGCCGAATACATCAGATATGGTAAGAGTTGGACTCAATCACGTCATCAATTCTCGTAATCTCGTAATCAGATATTTTCCTCCAGTAAAATGGGTCTACAGATCTCATCCGAACTCTGTTTTGAAATAATTTGGAGTCCAGAATCAATGCCATTAAATTCCCCACACTTTCCTAGTTTTAGCTTTTTCCATTTGACGCCGTCTTCGGGGGTCAAACTGACGATCTCTAGAAACTGTTTGTGGACAGATTTCAGGAAAGTCAGAGTCCTCCTCCAACAATGCTCCTTTTGCGTTTTTTTCGCCAATTTCCAATTAATTACTACACATCAAAGTGTGAAACAATAACTTGTGCAATTTTTCAACTATTAATAGGTTAGTCCCAATAAATCATAAAACCATAGTAAAAACATAGGCAAATATGACATGAATACTTCATAAATTATCGATACGTTGAAGACGTATCAGATGCCAATATGAATTATGCTTATGAAGATGAACTTGCTATAGTTCCTTATGTTAAGAATGAAATTTTTTCTATTGCATCCACACATGATAGTCCTATTATCTTTTTGAATTCTCCCAACTACACTATATCGGAGAAGTTTGCTCTTATTAAGGATTACATTGATGGGTTGCGTTTTGCTACTACGCATGATGATTTTGATGAATATAATATGCATGTGCTTGCTGCTCCTACTTGCAATTATTATGAGATAGGAACCAAATCTTCACCTCTCTATGTTTTCAATACTATGAAATTGCAAGAATCTGTTTATACTATGCATTGGCCTTTACTTAATGTGCATGAATTGTTCTTGTATGACATGCCGATGCATAGGAAGAGGGTTAGACTTCGTTGTCACATGATATATATCACTTTGTGCTCACTACTAAATTACAAATCATTCCTAATAAAAATTGGCTTTGATATACCTTGGGATCCGGGTGGATCCATTACTTGAGCACTTTATGCCTAGCTTAATGGCTTTAAAGAAAGCGCTGCCAGGGAGACAACCCGGAAGTTTTAGAGAGTCGTTTATTTCTGTTGTGTGCTTTTATAAAGTTTTTAAAAAAATATAGAGGGGAACCTAAAACTTCACAAAAGGAAAGGTGAAAGTGAGAGAGATGATGAGCATCGTTGAAGTGGGGGATATCCTTAAACTTTGTTCATGCCCATGGAAGCTTTGTGAATCTTGAATCACGGAAAGTTTTCCAACAAAAATAATTATCCCCTTGTACAAATCCATTGTATTATAAAAATAATGTGCCAAGATTTGCCTTTAGGATGATTAGATTGCTTGTTGGTATGTGCGATGTAAAAATAGAAACTTTGGATGTAGTGCGTGAATTTTCATTTTTTACTGGAACGTCAAAAGTTTCTGAAATTTTTTACAAAGTATTTCTATACAAAATGTTTATTTCGTCCTAATGTTTCAGAATTTTTGGAGTTACAGAAGTATGGTCAAAGTTCAGATTACTACAGACTGTCCTGTTTAAGACAGATTCTGTTTTTGATGCATTGTTTTGCTTGTTTTGATGAAACTATCAATTTTATCGGTGGTATAAGCCATGGAAAAGTCATAATACAGCAGGGATAATGCAAATATAAAATATTAATGGGTTTGCAACAGTACTTAAAGTAGAAATTTTCTTTATTATACTAACGGATCTCACCAGTCTTTTGTTAAGTTTTGTGTGGATGAAGTGTTCAAACATCGAGGAGGTCTCGATATGAGGAGAAGGAGGAGAGGCAAGAGTTCAAGCTTGGGGATGCCCAAGGCACCCCAATTAAATATCCAAGGAGACCCAAGTGTCTAAGCTTGGGGATGCCCCGGAAGGCATCCCATCTTTCTTCAACAAGTATCGGTATGTTTTCGTTTTCGTTTCGTTCATGTGATATGTGTAAATCTTGGAGCGTCTTTTGTGTTTAGTTTTCACTTTTCTTTTATGCACCATGCTGGTATGAGATAGTCCATGGTTGATTTATAGAATGCTCATTGCACTTCACTTATATCTTTTGAGTATGGCTTTATAGAATGCTTCATGTGCTTCACTTATATCATTTGAAGTTTGGATTGCCTGTTTCTCTTCACATAGAAAACCGTTATTCGTAGAATGCTCTTTTGCTTCACTTATATCTATTAGAGCATTGTATTTTGTAGAAAGAATTAAACTCTCTTGCTTCACTTATATCTATTTAGAGAGTCAACAGGAATTGGTCATTCACATGGTTAGTCATAAAATAGTACATAAAACTTATGGATCACCGAATATGATATGTTTGATTCCTTGCAATAGTTTTGCGATATAGAGATGATAATATGTGGGAGGTACTAGTGGATGATCGTGCTTAGTAAGATATTGATGTTAAGGTTTGTGATTCCCGAAGCATGCACGTATAGTCTCCCGTTATGCTAGGAAATTGGAGCACAATTTATTCTTGATTGTCTATCTTTGTGTGAAGGTCGGGGGCACGCGATGGTTAACTCCTACCAACCTCCCCCCTAGGAGCATGAGTAGTAATACTTTGCTTCGAGGGCTAATAAACTTTTGCAATAAGTATATGAGTTCTTTATGACTAATGCGAGTCCATGGATTATACGCACTCTTACCTTTCCGCAATTTGCTAGCCTCTACGGTACCGTGCATTGCCCTTTCTCACCCTGAGAGTAGGTGCAAACTTCGCCGGTGCATCCAAACCCCGCGATATGATATGCTCTATCACACATAAGCCTTATTATATGTTCCTCAAAACAGCCACCATACATACCTATTATGGCATTTCCATAGCCATTCCGAGATATATTGCCATGCAACTTCCACCGCTTCCGTTTTTGATGACTTGAGCATTCATTGTCATATTGCATTACATGATCGTAAGATAGCTAGCATGATGTTTCCATGGCTTGTCCATTTTTTTGATATCTTTGCTACGCTAGATCATTGCATTCATATAGAGTCATACTTTGTTCTACTATCGTTGTAATATTGAGTTGTAAGTAAATAGAAGTGTGATGATCATCATTATTCATTATTAGAGCATGCCCCAGTGATAAAAGGATGATGGAAAATATGATTCCCCCACAAGTCGGGATGAGGCTCCGGACAAAGAAAAAAAAAGAAAAAGAAAAAAATAGAAAAAAAAGAAAAAGAAAAAAATGAAAAAAATATGAAAGAAGTAGAAGGGGCATGCTAATTCCACACTTGTGCTTCAAAGTAGCACCATGTTTTTCATATAGAGAGTCTCCTATATTGTCACTTTCATATACTAGTGGGAATTTTTCATTATAGAGTTAGATGCATACCCACTTAGTTTTCATATTGAGCTTTCATACACTTATAGCTCTTAGTGCATCCGTTGCATGGCAATCCCTACTCCTCGCGTTGATATCTATTGATGGGCATCTCCATAGCCCGTTGATACGCTGAGTTGATGCGAGACTTTCTTCTCCACTTTTACCCCTTTGAAACCTACCACCATATTCTATTCCACCCATAGTGCTATATCCATGGCTTGCGCTCATGTATTGCGTGAGAGTTGAAAATGCTGAAGCACGTTAAAAAGTATGAACCAATTGCTTGGCTGACACCGGGGTAGTACATGATTTATACTTTGTGTTAAGAAGACAGAGCATGACAAGGCTATATGATTTTGTAGGGATAGCGTTCTTTAACCTTGATATTTTGAAAGACATGATTGTTTGTTGGGATGCCTGAGTATTAATGTCTTTATGTCAAAACTAGACTATTGCTTTGAATCACTTGTGTCTTAATATTCATGCCATGACTAGATATATGATCAAGATTATGCTAGGTAGCATTCCACATCAATTTTTTTTTTATCATTTACATACTCGAGGACGAGCAGGAATTAAGCTTAGGGATGCTGATACGTCTCCATCGTATCTATAATTTTTGATTGTTTCATGCCAATATTATACAACTTTCACATATTTTTGGCAACATTTTATATGATTTATTGGACTAACCTATTGATCCAGGGCCCGAGTGCCAGTTCCTATTAGTTGCATATTTTTTGTTTCGTAGAATATCCATATCAAACGAAGTCCAAACACGATAAAAATTTACGGAGATTTTTTTTGGAATATTTGTGAATTTGGAGAAGTGGAATCAACGCAAACGGAGGCCCACAACCCCCACAAGACACCAGGGCGCGGCCAGGGGGGCCAAGCGCGCCCTGGTGGGTTGTGCCCACCTCGTAAGTCGGTTGGAGCTCTCCTTCGGGAGCAAGGAAGCTAATTTTTGGATAAAAACCCCCTCAAAATTTCAGCCCGATCAGAGTTACGGATCTCCGGGAATATAAGAAACGGTTTTCGGCCAGAAAACAGGAACGCGAAACAGAGGAGAACAGAGAGGGAGATCCAATCTCGGAGGGGCTCCTACCCCTCCGCCGTCATGGAGGACATGGACCAGACGGGGAACTCTCCTCCCATCTAGGGGGGCCAAGGAAGAAGAAGAAGGAGGGGGGCTCTCTCCCCCTCTCTCCCGGTGGCGGCGGAACGCCGCCGGGGCAATCATCGTGACGACGATCTACATCAACAACTTCGCCGCCGTCAACACCAACTCTCTCCCCCTCTATGCAGCGGTGTAACACCTCTCTTCCCCGCTGTAATATCTACTTAAACATGGTGCTTAACTCCATATATTATTTCCCAATGATATTTGGCTATCCTATGATGTTTGAGTAGATCTCTTTTGTCCTATGGGTTAATTGTGGTATGATGTTATGGATGTGAGTTGTATGTTGATATGGTGCCGTCCTATGGTGCCCTCTGTGTCGCGCAAACGTGAGGGATCCCCGTTGTAGGGTGTTGCAATATGTTCATGATTTGCCTATGGTGGGTTGCGTGAGTGACAGAAGCACAAACCCGAGTAGGTGGGTTGTTGCGTATGGGAGTAAAGGGGACTTGATACTTAATGCTATGGTTGGGTTTTACCTTAATGAACTTTTGTAGTTGCGGATGCTTGCTAGAGTTCCAATCATAAGTGCATATGATCCAAGTACGGAAAGTGTGTTAGCGTATGCATCTCCCTCATTGCATATGACAAGTATCTATCATATTATATTCAATTGCCTAGGGACAATCTTTCTCTTGCATTACACAAAAAGCTTTCTACTAAGTTATTTACTTTTATTGTTCTTTTATTAAAACAGCACCTAACTTTTATTTCCACGTTCTTTATTATCTTGCAAAGTACTTCTAGTTTTATTCCAGCAAAGTAGTTTTATACTTGTTCTAGGTAAAGCAAGCATTAGCGTGCGTAGAGTTGTATCGGTGGTCGATAGAACTTGAGGGAATATTTGTTCTACCTTCAGCTCCTCGTTGGGTTCGACACTCTTACTTATCGAAAAAGGCTACAAACAATCCCCTACACTTGTGGGTTATCAACCTGCATACATTTACTTTATGTCGTGTCTAGGTGTAGGCATGTACTTAGGGGGAGACATTCAACTCATGAGTACTCTCACCCTATATGATGCACAAATAAACCAAACACTCTCAAAGTTCCTTTGCTCACTTTTGTGACTTGGTGCTTTAAATGATGGAGTTGTGACAATGGGCTCAAGTTCATATCTTCATAGTGCCATACCATGTTTACTCAAACACGGTGGCCTAAGCCACCCCCCCTACCATGAACAATGTTAGAGCGTTTTTGGTTATCGTGCCTAGGGTCAACATTATACAGTTAGTCTTGTTTGTTATGACATATATGCTACATTTTATCACTCCTATGCCAAAATCATGCATTCTCGCATATAGTGGTCTCTCTCTCTCTCTCTCTATATATATATATATATATATATGTACCTGCCTTCCTAGGATAAAGAATTTTCCTCACTATCTCTGTGGATTCAGTCTCTATCTGCATCTCCTCACCATCGACATATATATAAACGTTCTGTCCTGCCTATCCTCTGTTTGCCCAGCCCGGATGATCTGGGTCCCCTTCCGGACATCCGGATGCTGATACGTCCGGATCATCCGGGTCCCTGTCCGGACATCTGGACTCCTCCGGATCATCCGGGTCCCTGTCCGGACATCCGGACTCCTCCGGATCATCCGGGTCGCCTTCCGATCATCCGAGTGGGTCCGCGCCCAACACTAAAACTGCAGCCCACGGAGAGGGGCAGAGGGTTATCCTCTGTTTTCTCCCCCCGTCTCATTCGGGCACCCCATCGCTGCTGGTGGTCCTCCGCGGCCGCCCCTGCTCACCTGGCCGGCCGGTCGCTTGGATCCCGCGCGCTTCCCCTCTCCTCCCCCCGATCTACTCCTTGCCCGTGTCCCTCTCCCTCGGTACTCGCTCGCACTGCGGCCTCGTCCACTCGACCCGGGGAGCCGACATGGTGGTCGGGCGTGGTGGTGGCGGCCAACACGTCAAGAAGACGACCGCGGGCCCCTCTCGTGACACGCGTCATCAGGTCTCTATGGACTCTGAGGATTCTGCTCGTCCTCTCAAGAAGGTGTCGGCTCGTGCACGTCCTTCCTATGCGGGGCAAGATGACCCTGACTTTGAGGCGGATCTTCAGGAAGAGGAACTGGTGTCTATTCGTTCCAAAACAAAATCAAAGAAGAAGATGGCATCCACTGCTTTCGGTTCCCAGTCTGTTCCAACTGCGAGGTTGGTTCTGTCCCTGGCCAACCCCTCCAACCGTGGCCGTCGTCCTGCCGACTTTCATCCCATGGAGCCCACAGAGTATTCTGCATTAAGGAGAGATGTCAATCAATTAGCTGACCCTGCAAATGCCATCGATCCTCGTTTTCGTACATTGGTTCAGCAAGACATCTATCAGTCCGTGATTGCTCTCCTCGGGTTCTCTCCTCAACATCATGTGGATGTGGCTCACATTGAGGCCAATACTTCCAAGTTTGAAGGTGTTCTGGAGAAGATTTATGGGATGGGGCTGCGTTGTGCCATGACTCTTCACTGTGACTGGAATGAGGCTGCCATCCGTCAATTCTACGCCACCTATTTCTTCCATCCGGATCGCTCCATCACTTGGATGACTCATCACTCTCAATTTACTGTCAGCTTTGAGGAGTTTGCTGCTGCCTTGGGGATGCCTGGCTCTGAGGCTCATCTCTATCGGATTCATGAGGTTAATTCGCAGTTCGAAGCCATGCCTATTAGTGCCTGTGGCTGTCTTGTCATACCTCCTTCTCAGATGTCCACGGTGCAGAAAGGGAAGGAAGTCAATGATATCTCTATCTTTCGTCCCAAATACCGGTGGCTTTTCCAGTGTGTTCTTGACTCCATTGCTCCCAAGAAAGGGGATCGTGGAATGGTTCGGGCATACAACATTGACTTACTGTACTATTCTCGGAAGGCTCCCAACCGTCCCATTGACATGGCTGATTTTCTGTGGCACGAGATTCGCATGGCTAGCTTTCAGAAGCTTCGAACCCTTCCCCATGCTCCTTTCATTCAGACAGTGATTGACTCTGTTTATCCATGTCCCATCGCCAAGACGTCCATTCACACCATGTGGACTCCGCGCGATGACTCTTCCAAGGGGAAGGCCCCTGTTTCTCCGAGTGCTGCGACCGCTTCTCGCCCCACTAAACCATTTATGAAGCCTTTTGATCGCCTAGCCCGCTTTATTGGTGAAAGGACGTGGATGTCACCTAGAGGGGGGGGGGTGAATAGGCGCTTTAAAATAATTATGGTTTAGGCTTGAACAAATGCGGAATAAAACTAACGTTTAATATGTCAAGCACAAAACCTAAAACAACTAGGCTCACCTATGTGCACCAACAACTTATGCTACGCAAGATAAACAACTAAGTGATAGCAAGATATAAACATGAAACAATATGGCTATCACAAAGTAAAGTGCATAAGTAAAGGGCTCGGGTAAGAGATAACCGAGGCACGCGGAGACGACGATGTATCCCGAAGTTCACACCCTTGCGGATGCTAATCTCCGTTCGGAGCGGTGTGGAGGCACAATGCTCCCCAAGATGCCACTAAGGCCACCGTAATCTCCTCACGCCCTCGCACAATGCAAGATGCCGTGATTCCACTAAAGGACCCTTGAGGGCGGTCACCGAACCCGTACAAATGGCAACCCTTGGGGGCGGTCACCGGTACCCGTACACTTTGGCAACCCTTGGGGGCGGTCACCGGTACCCGTACAAATTGCTCGGGGCAATCTCCACAACCTAATTGGAGACCCCGACGCTTGCCCGGAGCTTTACACCACAATGATTGAGCTCCGAGACACCACCAACCATCTAGGGCGCCAAGGCACCCAAGAGGAACAAGCTCTAGGGTGCTCAAACACCCAAGAGTAATAAGCTTCTCAAACTTCACTTCCACGTATCACCGTGGAGAACTCAAACCTATGCACCAAATGCAATGGCAAGGGCACATGGAGTGCCCAAGTCCTTCTCTCCCAAATACCACCAAAGCAACTAATGCTAGGGAGAAAAATGAGAGGAAGAACAAAGAAGAACACGAAGAACTCCAAGATCTAGATCCAATGGGTTCCCCTCACATAGAGGAGAAAGTGATTGGTGGAAATGTGGATCTAGATCTCCTCTCCCTTTTCCCTCAAGAACTAGCAAGAATCATTGGAGGGATTGAGAGATAGCAAGCTCGAAGAAGGTCAACAATGGGGGGCAAACTCGAGCTTAAGAGATAAGATGCATTGGGGAAGAAGACCCCCTTTTATAGGTGGGAGAAAATCCAACCGTTACCCCACAGCACGCACACAAGCGGTAGTACCGCCCCTGGGAGCGGTACTACCGCCCACCAGCAGAACTGAGCAGCAGTAGAAGGGGTGGCGGTAGTACTGCTTGGTACTACCGCCACTACTACCGCTGCGGCTGGAGGGCTGGCGCGGGACACCAGACAAGTGTCTGGAGCTGTCTGGTGCCTCACGCGAGTTCGTCGAGCCACCCCACTTCCCCCCAGCGGTACTGCCGCTGGCCAGGGCGGTAGTACCGGCTATAAGCGGTACTACCGTGTTGGCTAGAGCGGTACTACCGCGGGAGAGAAACAAAGAACCCAAGCAACCAGATGGATACAGTAAAACCAGAACTGCCATAACCTTCGCATATGAGCTCCGAATTGAGCAAACTCAAGCTTGTTGGATTCAGGACGACAAGAGCTATCCAACAGCGACAGTATGAAAATGCCAATGATATAGAGATGTGAAACCTCTATGAATGAAGAACCGGCAAGAACTCCAAGATCGAAAACATCATAGAAGATGCATATGGACTCCGTTTTTGATGAACTTGAGCTTGTCATGAAGCTGACCATAAGCTCAAGAACCCACATAGAGAAAAGCCAACCAAGAACCAAGAAAGATGATGATGCCAAGAATGCAATGGTTTGAGCTCTCAACGAACGGTACGATCAAGCTACTCACTTGAGAGCCCCCCTTGATAGTACGGCTATCGATCCTATAACCCGGTCTCCCAACTACCACCATGAGACCGGTAAAATAGAAAACCTTATCAAGGTCAAACCTTTGCCTTGCGCATAGTCCACTTGAGCTAGACGATGACGATCTTGTCCTTCTCAAGATGGACCACCTTTCTTGATTGCGCCGACTCGATGAAGACTAGTAGATTGCTCCCCCATACTCCACTATGGGTGAGCCACTCTTCGGCACTCTTCACAAGTCACTACAGGAATCAGCTGCTTTGCCGTCTGCCATAGCAGACGGCAAAGGCATACTTTGCGGACGGCTGCCGGCAAAGGCCTCTTTGCCGTCTGCTGGCAGACGGCAAAGCACCTAGACGGCAGACAAAAGGTGCCAGCCCCGTTAGAGGGCTAACAGCGCTCTTTGCCGTCTGCCAGCAGACGGCAAAGAGCTGCAGCCGACGTCAGCTGACGTCATGCGTCAGCTGGGCCAACGCAGGCTCTTTGCCGTCTGCCAGCAGACGGCAAAGAAGCAAAGTTCTTTGCCGTCTGCCAGCAGACGGCAAAGAGGCCAAATAGGCCAGCCCAGGTTGCACAGGCTGCTGCCACGTGCCCACTTTGCCGTCTGCTAACAGACGGCAAACCTCTTTGCCGTCTGCTAGCAGACGGCAAAGTGGCTATATAGCAACTGTTTTTTCTGTTTTTTCTTATATCAATTCATTTTCACAGAAATTCAAACACACACATATATATATATATATTCAGAATCACATAATAAGGCAAAACATTATGTCTTATCCACCACATAATATGTCTCATCCACCACATAATAAACAACACATATGCAAATAATATGCAAGCCATATGGATATGATCATCCAACACATACCAAATCAAAACATATGCAAGTCTCATCCATACATATGCAAGTTTCATTCATCTATACATACATATGCAAGTGTCACATTGTTGATCCTAGAAAATCAAAAGAAAATGGAAGGACAAGGACTCCATGAACGCAAGCTTCCGTGAAGTGAATCAAATCTGCAAAATGAGAAAGAAGAAAGTTAGAAGAAGAAGACTAGAAGAAGAAGAAGAAGACTAGAATTTTTCTCCTCTTCTTGTTCTTCTTCTTATTGCTTACTTGTGTCATTTTAGAGCTAACCTAGGTAAATAGGCCATTTTTGACCTAAATATGCTAAGTATATCATAAATGAACTAAAAAAAGCTAAGTATAGGTCATTTTTGTGCTAACATAAGTAATTATGCCATTTTTGAGCTAATTAAGCATATTAAGTCATTTTGGAGCTAAATATGTCATTTCTTAAGCATATTATGTCATTTTTGAGCTAGCTAAGCATATTAAGTCATTTTGGAGGAATAAATGCTAAGTATAGGTCATTTTAGAGCTATCCTAGGTTAAATAGGTCATTTTAGAGCTATCCAAGGTTAAATAGGTCCATTTTTTAGCTAGCTAAGCATATAAATTCATTTTGGAGGAATAAATGCTAAGTATAGGTCATTTTAGAGCTATCATATGTTAAATAGGTCATTTTTGAGCTAATTAAGGTTATTATGTCATTTTTGAGCTAGCTAAGCATATAAATTCATTTTGGAGGAATAAATGCTAAGTATAGGTCATTTTAGAGCTATCCTAGGTTAAATAGGTCATTTTGGAGCTAATTAAGGTTATTATGTCATTTTTGAGCTACCTAAGCATATTAAGTCATTTTGGAGGAATAAATGCTAAGTATAGGTCATTTTAGAGCTATCCTAGGTTAAATAGGTCATTTTGGAGCTAATTAAGGTTTTTATGTAATTTTTGAGCTAGCTAAGCATATAAATTCATTTTGGAGGAATAAATGCTAAGTATAGGTCATTTTAGAGCTATCCTAGGTTAAAGAATGAATACCTGACATGAATAATGTGTATATAATTTAAGTGTATCATCATCATGAACATAATAAAAAATTGAATACCTAACATGAACTAATTAATAATATATATTTACATAATAATAATTGAATACCTGGCATGAACTATAATATTAATCTTCATCGTCATCATTAATAAATGCATCATCATCGTCTATATATGCTTCGGGGTCAATAAATGCATCATCATCATCATCACTATCAGTAATGACGTGCTCATCATCATCATCAATAAATGCATCAACATGTGGAAGGCCTCCTGTACGTAATCGGTCAAGCATTGACAGGTCATCCGCAGCAGTAACCTCTTCTTGTTCCGGCTTAGGCTCGGATTCACTGCCGCTGTCTACTTCAATGTTCTGGTGTGAAGTAGAGCGGTTCTTGAAACGTTTTTTGGAAAGACGTGTTTCTTGGAAGAATTCTCCTTCATATGTGTCTGGGTTAATGTGAGGTTCATAATCCTCTTCATTGGGGGGAGGTGGTCTAACACGTGGCGGCACTTCATAAACGACATCCCAACCATTCAGATTTGGATCAGTTTGGCAGGCCCACGGTAGATAGAAAACTTGGGTCGCCTGTTGAGCCGTAATATAGACATCGGGAACATCCAAATGGGTGCTTTGTTTGATTTCGACTAGCCCTAGATGTTCATGAGTCCTTCTAGTCTCCTTCGGCTGGAACCAATAACATTTGAAGACTACGACGTTCGGTGGGTTTGCACCATAGAATAGAAGTTCATAAATTGCTTCAACTCTTCCATAATACTCGGTACCTCCTTCGCCGATAGCAGAGACACAACAATTTGTAGACTTTCGGTCGGCCATAGATAGCTCTTTGCCATAGGTACGAAAGCGGTACCCGTTGATGTCGTATTTGTCAAATGAACGGACCTTATAGTCAAAACCATTTGCGACTTGTCTCAATTCGGCGTCCATAGACTCTGAACTAGCCTACAAGTTTAATACGAAAGGATTGTTGCATTAGCCGGAAATTAGACGAAGAAATGAAATGGTCTAATGGAAATTACCGTTTGTTTGAACCAAGAGATGAAACCGGGATAGCCGCCTCCATGCATTGCGAGAAGCTCATACTCTTCGACAGAATCCTTTTGGATCACCGCTCCATACGAGAATTCGGCGACGTATCGACTGTATCAAATATCCGGGAATAAGAGCAGTTCAAAGGAATTAGAGGTTGCGAAACAATGTACCGAGAACTTACTCGATGTACGGCCGCACTTCTGTTAGGTTGTTCAAGATATACAACGTAATGGTCCGCCATTCGTCGACATCCAACGGTAAGGAAGTATAAGCACCGGCTGGTGCGAGCTTCCCTTTGAATAGGCTGAGGTTGGATCCACCCTTTTTAGGGTCGCCAGCATTGTACCGAGGCTTCGGATTATGCAAATGACGATTTTTGGCTTCGTAGTGTGCTGTCACGAAGTTTGCCGCCTCCTCAGTAATGAATGCCTCGGCCATCGATGCTTCAATTCGACGTTTATTTTTACATTTTTCTCGAAGCGTCTTCTGCATCCTCTCAGTTGCGTAGCACCAACGATTCTGCTCGGGCCCCCCCAATCGTGCCTCGGTCGGGAGATGCAAAATCAAATGCTGCATTGGATTAAAGAAGCCCGGTGGAAAGATCTTCTCTAACTTGCAGATCAACTCCGGCGCCAACTCTTCCAGTTCTTCTAGCAAGCCAGGCGATAGTTCTTTCGCACAAAGAACACGGAAGAAATAGCTCAGCTCTGCCAGTACTAGCCATTCATCCTCAGGGATAAAGCCACGCAACATCACCGGCATTACCCACTCAAGCCATATGTGCCAATCATGACTCTTGAGACCAAATATTTTCAATTTTTCAAGGCTCGCTCCCCTCTTTGGATTCGCTGCATACCCATCGGGGAACATCAACTCATTTTTCACCCACAGGAGTATTTCCCTCATAACTGGCCTTCCAAGATTGAACCATGCCTTTGGCTTCGTCCAGTTCTTCTTTCCTTTCGGTTGTCGCATGTTTTGTAGTGGTCTATCACATAGAGCCCGCTGATCGACTCTAGCCTTAGGATTATCCTTTGTTTTCCCCTCTATGCTGAACAATGTACCAAAGAGGGCCTCGCCGACATTCTTTTCAGTGTGCATCACGTCGATGTTGTGTGGGCAAAGGAGGTCTTTGAAGTAAGGCAGATCCCACAAGCATGTCTTGTGAGTCCAGGCGTGTTCCGAATTATACCCCTTGAAATACCCTGGACGCTCTGGATCCGGCTCGAGAGAGTTTAACTGATCGAGGGTCTGTTGGCCTGTCAATGCAGGTGGTGCAGAGTTTTTGACAACTCTACCTTTGATGAAGTTCTTCTTGTCTTTTCTGAACTTATGGCGAGGATCCAGGAACTGTCTATGCATGTCGAAGCAAGAAAACTTGCCACCCGTCTGCAGCCGACGAAACTCAAGAGCTGCCTTGCATGTGGGGCACGGGAACCTTCCATGCACACACCAGCCAATGAATAGCGCATACGCCGGCAAGTCATGCATCGAGTACATGTACCACACACGCATTAGGAAGTTTTTTTTGTAGCGGCGTCGTATGTCTTGATCCCATTATCCCAAGCTTCTTGCAGTTCATCCTTAAGCGGCTGCATGTACACATTCATACTCTTCCCCAGATAGTTGGGCCCCGGAATTATCAACGTCAGGAAAATGTTCTTTCTTTGCATAATCTGTCCGGGGGGGAGATTGAGTGGAATGACAAATACATGCCAACAACTGTATTGGGCTGCCATCATACCAAACACATTGAACCCATCCGTGCTTATGGCGATTCGAGGATGCCTTGGATCTGCCGCTTTAGCATGATGTATTGTATCGAAGCGCTTCCACGCAAAAGCGTCCGATGTGTGTACCAACATCGGCTCCCCATCTGCATCTAGTTCGGTTCTTTTGCCCAATTTGTGCCATGTCATCTGTCTGGCCGTCTCTTCGACCATGAAAAGACGTTGAAGTCTTGGTATGATTGGCATATACCGAAGAACATTAACTGGGATTTTTGTCTGACTCTTCTCACCCATACCGTTGTCTACCTCAACATACCTGGAAGACTGGCAAACGGGACAATACTTCAAGTCTGCATACTCAAGCCTAAATAAGGCACATCCTTTCTCACAGGCATCTATCTTCTCATAGGGCATCTTAAGTACACGGAGGATTTTGTCCGACTGGTACAGGTTTGCAGGCATTACATGGCCTTTGGGTAGAAAACGTCCAAATAGTGTCATCATCGCGTCGTAGCATTCTCTGCCCAAGTTGAATTGAGCCTTCAGAGCCATTACTTGTGCGATGGCATCCAGCTGACAAAGCTCAGTGTGCTCGTGGAGAGGACGTTTTGAAGACTCCAACATATCATTGAAGGCTTTTGCAGATTCCTCCATCTCATCGTCCGAATCCCGAGCATCATCAAAGTCTTCCACCATGTCTTCCATCCCGGTACCATGCTCGTCGGTGCGACGACGGCCCTCCTTAGCTCTGGCACGTTGGGCAGACTCACCATGAAATCTCCAGACCTTATAATTAGGCGTAAAACCCAACTTCTGCAGGTGTTTGATCATTTCAAACTCTGACTTCTTATGAAAGTTGTCGCACTCGACACAGGGGCACCAGGTTGTTTCCTGTCCATTTGCAAATGCGGCTCTCACAAACCCCTTGGTTTTTCTTATCCATTCATGGGTCATGTCTTTCTGACTAGTGTGACCGGTGTACATCCACGCACGATCACTCATCTTGCCTAGCTACTGGACACACAAGAAATATATACATAATTTAGCAAACCATATTCATCAGTTAATAGAGTTTGTCAGTTTTATTACGTCCATGCAACCTAGACGCTAGTAGGTAAAGATAGGTCCTAATCCCACCCGAGTATGTGTAGATGGGTTCGTTTTCCCATGCTCGGCTCCGGATCTGACGCAAAATTTCGGCAGCACCTCCCCGCTGTTCTCCTGATACACGTCTCGGCAATAAGCAGAGAGGATGTGTACCCGGAGAACAACAGGGAGGCACTGACGAAATTCTGCATCGGATCCGGAGTAGAGCATATGGGAAAATGAACCCAATCTACACATACTCGGGCTGTCCATGGATAACGTTGGACAATTCAAAAGAATCACGGTTATAAATATGCAAATGCATGCATATTTATAGATGTAACCCTTTCGAACGGGAGACGCATAGTGGTCACGCATACTGATGATTGACACCTATAGCTAGCAAGTTTCATCGGCACGAAGACCAGAACAGAGCAAATGAAGGGGGGAGGAGGAGATGTCATTTGTGCTCACCCACGAACGGAGGGGCGGAGCTCATCGTACGCACGGGGAGGTCGTCGAACACCAGACCCTCGCAGCAACGAAAGAACTGCACATTTAAATCCACCCGATCAACACAAATATATATTGATGTTTTTCATAACAAAATAGGGAAATATATGACCCCGTCGGCCTCTGGAAGGCCGAAGAGCACCTTTTCGGTCAACAGGAGGCCGAAGAGGTGTCGGCGTCGGGGGTGTCGTGGTGTCGGGCTGTCGTGGTGTCGGGTCGGGGTGTCGGGGTGTCGGGGTGTCGTGTCGGGGTGTCGGGGTGTGTCGGATGTCGTGTCGGGGTGTCATGTCGGGGTCGGGGTGTCATGTCAGGGTCGGGGTGTTGGGGTGTCGTGTCGGGGTCGGGGTGTCGTGTCGGGGTCGGGGTCCGGGTGTCGGGGTCTTTTTTTCCTCTTTTTCCTTTTCTTCTTCTTCCTTTTCTTCTTCTTCCTTTTCTTCTTCTTCCTCTTCTTCCTTTTCTTCCTTTTTTCCTTCTTCTCCTTCTCCTTCTTCTTCTTCTTCTTCTTCTTCTTCTTCTTCTTCTTCTCTTCTTTTCTTCTTCCTTTCCTTTTTCCTCTTCTTCTTCTCCTCCTCTCCTCCTCTTCTTCTTCTTCTTCTTCTTCTTCTTCTTCTTCTTATTTTTTCTTCTCCTCCTCCTCTTCTTCTTTTTCTTTTTCTTCTTCTTCTTCTTCTTCTTCTTCTTCTTATTTTTTCTTCTTTTCCTTTTTCTTTTTCCTTTTTTTCCTTTTTCTTTTCTTCTTTTTCTTTCTTCTAGGTTTCTTTCTACCTAAATGTCTAAATATCTAAAAACCTAAACATCTAAGTATCTAAACTCCTAAATGTCTAAATATCTAAAACCTAAACAGAAAAAATAAAAAAAACAGAAAAAAGGGGCAGGAGGGGGAGCTCACCAGAGGGGGGCAGAGGGGTTGGCCGGCGAGGGGGCGGCGACGGGGCTGGCCGGCGTCCGGGCCGCGACGGGGCGGCGAGGGGCAGGCCTGGGCGCGGCCGCGCGGGCACGGGGCGGGGCAGTGGGGCGGGGCAGTGGGCGGCGTCGGCAGTCGCGGGTGCGGCGGCGGCGAGCGGCGGGCGGCGGGTCGGGGGCGGCGGCGGGTGCGGCGGTGGCGTGGGGTAGGGGTCGGGAGGGGAGAGGCAGAGAGAGTGGAGAGAGTGGAGGGGGGGGTGGGCCGTTAGGGCCGTTAGTAGGTATTTTCTTTGCCGTCTGCTAGCAGACGACAAAGATTCTTTGCCGTCCGCTAGCAGACGGCAAAGAGGTGGGGTGGGCCGTTGCAGTTAACTGGCCTCCACTGGGCCCCACCCCACCTCTTTGCCGTCTGCTAGCGGACGGCAAAGAAACTTTGCCGTCCACTAGCAGACGGCAAAGAGCTGGCTGATGGCAAACAGTGTCTTTGCCATCAGCCAGATCTTTGCCATCTGCTTTCCCAAAGCAGACGGCAAACAACCTCTTTGCCGTCTGCCAGCAGACGGCAAAGAGCTGGCAGATGGCAAAGTCCCTGATTCCAGTAGTGAGTCCATTGTCACCACAATGAACGGCAAGCTTCAAGCATGATCTCTCCGTGATGCTTCACTTGAACTTGCACACCGCAACCTTGATGACGATCACCACTTGATGTCATCTTCCATGGGTTGTATGGGATGTTCCTCTTGATGCAATCCCATGGAAATATACCCAACCCTACAAAGAACACTCATGTAGACCATGGGTTAGTACACAAAGCGTAATGGACAATGCTTACCATACCATGGGATCAATTGATCCCTCTCGGTATATCTTGTACGCTTTGTGTGTTGATCAACTTGGTTTACTCTTTGACTTAGTCTTGATCAACCTTGTATCTTATCTTCTCTCTTCATAAAGATGATGTCTTGAAGGTAAACATGAATGCTAACACAATCTTCTTCTTCAAGACATGCTTGCAATAAGCTCAACTCTCACATGACCAATCTTTGGATAAAACCTTGAATACCACCTTGGTCACCATATAAACTCCTTGAAACCAACAGATGGACTTCAAGAAGTGCCTATGGACAAATCCTTCGAATATAACTCAAGGCTACCATTAGTCCATAGGGGTTGTCATCAATTACCAAAACCACACATGGATAAATGTGCTCTTACAATTGGGAAGTCCCATAAAGCGATATTTGACACCTGCCGCTTCACCGCCACTCACATTGCTACCGCTGAGGTTCGTCGCATCTCTGAGGCGAATGCACTTAGGGCTCACCTCCGTGCGCGCCCTGGGAGTCCTGTTGAGCCTGATGAACCTCTTCCGGAGCGGCTTCCTCTTCCGGCTGTCGACTTTCCTTCTGCCGCAGATTTTCCTGAGTTCTTCCTTGATGATGCTGATTCCAGCAATGGTGATGGAGATGACGATGCTGAGTGATCCTCTGTGGTGAACCTGTCATTTCCCTTTTTGGTATTTCCTGCCAAGGGGGAGATGTATATCTTAGGGTGTATGGGTATGTCGTGTCATGGTGCTCTACCTTAGGGTGTGTGGGTATGTCGTGTCATGGTGCTCCTAGTGCTACTCTTAATATTTGATGTTAAGCGAGCACTTGGCATATGTGTCACATTTAGGTATTGAACCTATGTGTAATGAATCTATGGTACTTATCTTATGCTACCTTGTAAGTATGGATCTTGTTTAGTTACAACTGAGGAAATCCACTCTATGTGTGCATCATTCTCACATCCCACTATTTTGTCTCTACACACATTGAGGGGGAGCTTTTCTTTTCTAAAATATACAAACATATACCTTGTATTTTTGAGCTATATGTATTTTTGTCATCAACTACCAAAAAGGGGGAGATTGAAAGTGCAATCTTGCTCTTAAGAATATTTTGATGTTGATGACAAAATACATATGAGGGACTAATTATGTTTGCTGAGTATATACACAGGTTATTAGCTCCCCTGGCATCACTATGTGGGATCATGGACACGTCATACGAGATATGACTCAAGGGGATTACCAACAAAGAAAAGAAACTTTTGATTCTCTTCTTATATTTCTTGAGTAATAGGGATCCCGCACTATTAAGAGGGGATCCAAGTGGCATGTTCAAGATTTGCTCAAAGTATCATCTGATGGTCATCATTTCCTGGCACTTGCTCCATAAAGACCAAATATCCGTAGGAAAATCCTTAGCCACAACCTATATGAAACCCACCTCATTGTGCTGGTCCCTAGCCGGATCATCCGGACCTGGTCCCGGATCATCCGGGCGCTGTCCGGATCATCCGGACCTCGTCCCGGATCATCCGGCTAGGCGCCTCTCACATACCAGTAGGTTGTTCGTGAAGCCGGATCATCCGGACCTTGCCCCGGATCATCCGGGTTATGCCCGGATCATCTGGGACTTGGCCCGGATCATCCGGCTAAGCCGCTCCCAAACACCAGTGGCCTTTCTACATAGCCGGATCATCCGGACGACCGTCCAGTTCATCCGGGCATTGCCCGGATCATCCGGGCCCTGAGCCAGATCATCCGGGCAGGTCAAATACTGACCAAACGGCTCTATTGTGTTGAAAGTATATAAAGCCCTCTTACCTATTCGGGAAAGATTTGACCACTACACTCATACACAACCGACGAACACAAGTGCTCCCTCTCTCTCTTGCTCCTCCACGAAATCCTAGATCCCAAGTCGATCTTGGTGTGTTTGAGAGAGTTGTTCCAATCAAAAGAAAGATCCACTTCTTCCTCTTCTTGTGACCAAACCAAATCGTGATTTGAGCAAGTCTTGAGCTTTTCCCTTTGGATCTTGGTACTCCTGGAGGTTGGAGACTCCTAGGCGGTATGAGTACTCCGGCGAGGAATCGTTCATTGTGACTACCCCCGGAAAGTTTGTGAGGGTTTGGAGACCACCCCAAGGTCTACCACTAGTGGTTGAGAAACGCCTTCATGGTGTTATCTCAAGGAGAGAATAGGGTGAGCCTTCGTGGCGTTGGTGTGCCTTCGTGGTAACATCCACCTCTCTAAATGGTGACGTAGCTTCCCTCCAAGGAAGTGAACATCGGCATACACCCTCGTCTCTCGGAGTTGCGGTTATCCCTAACCCTAGCTCCCTACTTGTGGTTACTTGTCTCTTAAGTGTTTCACTTACTTTATATTGTGTTTGTCTAGCTATTTAGTGGCTTAATTTGTGCTTCATACTTGTCCCCTTATCACCTTTGCAATTGTTAGGCTCACCGTCCTATTCCGCATTATAGCCTAAAATTGCTAAGTAACAACTAAAATTTGTAACTGTACCTATTCACGCCCCCTCAAGGTCCATCTCGATCCTTTCATATAGGCACACCAAAAAGTTCGCCCATCAGAAGAGCTAAAATGATCTGGCAAGGACAATAATCGACTAAGTCTTAGCACAAACTAGACGATGCCTCTCGCGTTGTTGCATGGATTGGTTGCAACATATTTCAATAGGATTTGGTTGTTGACACATGACTATTTGAATTAATAATATGAGAGTTGGAATTGAGAGAACACAAGATTTATTGTATTTGATTTGGCCCACAACTTTTATAGCGATAAAGTTGTGTTGTTCATCCTTACGCTAGTGTAGTTATCCCTACTAATTATGTCAGGACACAACCAACACATACATAGCATACACCACATGATATACACGGGTAGCACAAATTTCATTGCATTTGCATAATCAAGAGGACTTTTTTTTTTCTTAGGAGCCATTTCTAGAAGATTTAGAAAAAAAAACAACCACTCCAGCCTCATGTGAAGAATTCTTTATTTTGCATGTGCACAATCGAACATACAAGTAACCCTATATTGTTGAAATTGGCATTATGCGGTATTTATGTGTTTTTATTGTTTTATGTTTTTTATGAATCCTGTGAACCACAAAGGCCTTAATTGAATTTTAACTTTTGTCTATTTAGTTTTACTCCGGACGTGGAACATACACCGCTATGTGGACGGAATAGGAAGTTGGGAGGCGACCAAACATGTGGATAGTGTAAGAGCACATTTATCCATGTGTGGTTTTGGTAATTGATGACAATCCCTATGGACTAATGGTTGCCTTGAGTTATATTCGAAGGATTTGTCCGTAGGTACTTCTTGAAGTCCATCTGTTGGTTTCAAGGAGTTTATATGGTGACCAAGGTGGTATTCAAGGTTTTATCCAAAGATTGGTCATGTGAGAGTTGAGCCTATTGCAAGCATGTCTTGAAGAAGAAGATTGTGTGAGCATTCATGTTTACCTTCAAGACATCATCTTTATGAAGAGAGAAGATAAGATAAAAGGTTGATCAAGACTAAGTCAAAGAGTGAACCAAGTTGATCAACACACAAATCGTACAAGATACACCGAGAGGGATCAAGTGATCCCATGGTATGGTAAGCGTTGTCCATTACGCTTTGTGTACTAACCCATGGTCTACGTGAGTGTTCTTTGTAGGGTTAGGTATATTTCCATGGGATTGCATCAAGAGAAAGATCCCATATAACCCATGGAAGATGACATCAAGTGGTGATCGTCATCAAGGTTGCGGTGTGCAAGTTCAAGTGAAGCATACCAGAGAGATCATGCTTGAAGCTTGTCGTCCATTGTGATGACAATGGACTTGTGAAGATGTGCCGAAGAGTGGCTCACCCATAGTGGAGTATGGGGGAGCAATCTACTAGTCTTCATCGAGCCGGCACAATCAAGAAAGGTGGTCCATCTTGAGAAGGACAAGATCGTCATCATCTAGCTCAAGTGGACTATGCGCAAGGCAAAGGTTTGACCTTGATAGGGTTTTCTATTTTACCGGTCTCATGGTGGTAGTTGGGAGACCGGGTTATAGGATCGATAACCGTACTATCAAGGGGGGCTCTCAAGTGAGTAGCTTGATCGTATCGTTCGTTGAGAGCTCAAACCATTGCATTCTTGGCATCATCATCTTTCTTGGTTCTTGGTTGGTTTTTCTCTATGCGAGTTTTTGAGCTTATGGTCTTCATCGTGATAAGTTCAAGCTCATCGAAAACAGATTTCGTATGCATCATATTGTGTTTTCGGTGTTGGAGATTTTGCCGGATATTTATTGGGAAGGTCATCTTCCTTATCCTAGTGGCATTTATTCTCCATTGCTTGTTCTTAATTTAACTAGTCATTGTTGGATAGCTCTTGTTGTCCTTTATCCAACAAGCTTGAGTTTGCTCAAATCGGAGCTCGTATGCGAAAGTTATGGCTGTTTCAGTCTTACCTGTTTTACATAGGGAGGTTGTACCGCCCCATAGAGAGGTTGTACCGGTTGACCGGTACAACCGGTGTTTGGAGCGGTTGTACCGCTCCAGAATTGGTCCGAAGGTCGTACCGACCATGTACCGCTCTACCATCGGACTAGTTTCTGTTTTGGAGCGGTCCTTGGGCGGTTGTGGGCCGGTTGTTCCGGTTATTCCGGTACTACCGGTGCCCCGGGCGGTTGTACCGCTTATTGCTTTTGCTACAGGTTGGTTTTGTCTGCTTTGACCGGTTGTACCGGTCTTCATAGCGGTTGTACCGCCCCTGTGTCATCCTGCACATAACTGGCAGATTTGTGGGGACCTATTTAAGGGGGTCTTCTTCCCCAATGGTTTCCCAACTTTGGAGCTCATTTTTGCCCCCCCATTGTTGACCTTCTTTGAGCTTGCTAACTCTCAATCCCTCCAATGATTCTTGCTAGTTCTTGAGGGAAAAGAGAGAGGAGATCTAGATCCACATTTCCACCAATCACTTTCTCCTCTATGTGAGGGAAACCCCTTGGATCTAGTTCTTGGAGTTCTTGGTGTTCTTCTTTGTTCTTCCTCTCATTTTCCTCCCTAGCATTAGTTGCTTTGGTGGGATTTTGGAGAGAAGGACTTGGGCACTCTGTGTGCCCTTGCCATTGCATTTGGTGCATAGGTTTGAGTTCTCCACGGTGATACGTGGAAGTGAAGTTTGAGAAGCTTATTACTCTTGGGTGTTTGAGCACCCTAGAGCTTGTTCCTCTTGGGTGCCTTGGCGCCCTAGACGGTTGGTGGTGCCTCGGAGCTCAATCATTGTGGTGTAAAGCTCCGGGCAAGCGTCGGGGTCTCCAATTAGGTTGTGGAGATTGCCCCGAGCAATTTGTACGGGTACCGGTGACCGCCCCCAAGGGTTGCCAAAGTGTACGGGTACCGGTGACCGCCCCCAAGGGTTGCCATTTGTACGGGTTCGGTGACCGCCCTCAAGGGTCCCTTAGTGTAATCACGACATCTTGCATTGTGCGAGGGCATGAGGAGATTACGGTGGCCTTAGTGGCATCTTGGGGAGCATTGTGCCTCCACACCGCTCCGAACGGAGATTAGCATCCGCAAGGGTGTGAACTTCGGGATACATCGTCGTCTCCGCGTGCCTCGGTTATCTCTTACCCGAGCCCTGTACTTATGCACTTTACTTTGTGATAGTCATATTGTTTCTTGTTATATATCTTGCTATCACTTAGTTGTTTATCTTGCTTCGCATAAGTTGTTGGTGCACATAGGTGAGCCTAGTTGTTTTAGGTTTTGTGCTTGACATATTAAACGTTAGTTTTATTTCGCATTTGTTCAAGCCTAAACCGTAATTATTTTAAAGCGCCTATTCACCCCCTCTCTAGGCGACATCCACGTCCTTTCAATTGGTATCAGAGCTAGTTCTCTCATTATTAGGTTTAACCACCTAGAGAGTAAAGATGTCGACTAGGGGATTAGGATTCTCTGACACTCTTAGTTTCGATGGCACAAATTTTGATGTTTGGGTAATTCGCATGCTTAATCTCTTTAGGGTCATGGACCCAAATTTGGAGCGAATTGTAGATATTGGTTTTTCTCCTCCAAAGGATTCTCAACACATATCTTTAGAGGATGAGAAAAACTCTTATCTCAATGCTCAAGCTTCTAATGTGCTTTTCGATGCTTTGAGCAATGTAGTTATATTTCAACTCATGCCGTTCCGGGATGCTCATGAGTTGTGGACAAAGCTTCAAGATAAATATGGTGTGTCCAAGATTTGTAGGGATGATTGTTCTCCCTCCACCTCCGGTCGTGTTGCCTTCTCAACTTCATCTACTTCACCTACATGTGGATTGACACAAGGTAATGATATGGTGAGTAGTGGTGATCATTGTAATGATGATAGTGGGCTCATTGTTGATGTTGCTTCATCACTATCTTATTGCAATGCTTCATCTTTGGACTTTAACGCTTCGAGCACTCTGAATGTTTCACATGCTTGTGTTAATAGTCCTTGCATATCATGTAGAAACTTCTTGACTAAATCTCATGATGATATGCTTGCTATATCTTGTTGCCATGATAAAAATGTATCTATTTCCGCGAGTTGTTATGCTAACAATGTAGAGGAAACTCAACACTCTGTGGAACAAGATGTGGTCTTGAATGATGCTTCAAAGGATCCTACATCATCATCTATTGTTTCTCACTTTTGCCTTATGGCTAAGGCTTCAAAGGTATCTCCTACCTTGAATCCCAATATATCTTATGATGATGATGTTGATGATAATGAGGATGAGCATAATGATGAAGAGAGTGATAATATTGCTTCCTTAAAAATTAAGGGTGAAATGATTTTTAAAGCTCTTCATAAGAATAAAATTGCTCGTTCCAACTTCATGGAAATCATGTCTATTGCCATTGAGGGCAAGAAATACATTGAGGGGTTGGAAGCTCACCTCGAGGAGCATGAGTCCACCATTGAGAAAATGGAAGGTCATGAGCGTGATTACGCTAATGAGATCGCGGAGCTATCTCAAGCTCTTGAAAATGAACAAACCACCAAGGAATCTCTTGAGGAGACCTTTGCTATAGAATTAGCTAGATTAAAGGAATCCCATGATAGGGCTCTCGAGGTGGCTAATGATTTTAGTACTAAAAATGATAAGCTTGAAGTTGCTCATGCTAAACTCCTTGAGGACTTTGAGCACCTCGAAAACGGCTCAAGGGTCATTAAGAGTTCGCTCATCGAACTCACCGAATCTCATGCTCAACTTGAAGCTTCATATGCTAAAGAGCTTGCCAAGTTGCCTTCTCCTCTTGTTTTTAATGATGATGCTTGTGCTACTAACTCTATTCCTTGTGAAGCATCCATTTTGAAGGAGAATGTTGAGCTAAGGGCTCAACTTGAGTTGCTATCTAGCAATTATGGGAAATTGGAAGAAAGTCATGAAAAGCTCTCGAGCTCTCATGGTGATCTTCTAGTATCCCATAATGTGCTAAAAATAGCTCAGGAGGCTAGTACTACTAAGGTAACATCAAGTGAGCCTCATGTGGACATTAGCACTACATCTAGTAGAAATGCTTTATTGCCACGTGCTAGTCCTCGTAGTTCATCTACTCATAATGTTGCTATATCTTGTGATGAATTACTTTCCTTGCCTTGTTGCTCTAACGATGAAGCTTATACTTCCTCTAGTACTTGTATTGATACTAACCATGTAGAGGAAATCAAAGAGCTCAAGGCCCAAGTCACTTCTTTTAAGAAAGACTTGGAAAAGAGTCATGAAGGGAAGTCCACACTCAACAATATCTTGTGTGGGCAAAAATCCCCAAATGACAAAGGTGGACTTGGATTCAACTCCAATAAGAAGAAGAAGTCCAAGAGCAACAACAAGAAGGGCCAAGAACAAGTCAAGAACTCAGCCAAGTTTGTTTGCTTCACGTGCAAAATAGAAGGGCACCATGTTAGATCTTGCCCATTGAAGAAGAAGCCCCATAGTGACAAGCAACAAGGGAAGCGGCCAGAAGTTCAATCTCATGCTCAACGTCAAGTTGAAGAAAGGCCACTTCCCAAGAAGACCCAAGTCAACGCTCCTCAAGTTGAGAAATCAATTGAGAAGAAAGTAAAGGGTAGATGTTGCTACTTATGTCGTGAGAAGGGTCACTTTGCTTCTTCATGCACTAATGGTAAAGTATCCAACCCAATTATTATTGATGACATCTATTCTCTTGGGAAGGACAAGGTTGGCAATGTGTTTGCCAAGTTTGTTGGTACTCAAAGCGGTGTCAAGAAAAGAACCATTTGGGTTGCCAAGCCTATTGTGACTAACCTCTTAGGACCCAACTTGGTTGGGGACCAACAAGCTCAAACTTGATCAATAGGTATTGTTGGAGGGCATTGGTGACTTGGCTACATCATGAAGAATTAAGGGATCTTCATCATTCATATTATCTCAAGCCAAGTCATTTGGATTATCGAGTTTCTATCTTATATCCAATGTGCCTCCTTGCGGTAACTTGTACTTTAATTGCTTACATTGTTAGTTACTTTCCCCTTTGCATGTTGTGGTTTTGTACCTTGCATGTGTTTGTATATGGTGTGCCTCCGGCTTGCTTATCTTGAGTAATCAAGTATGGGTATGTTGGTTTGCACATCATGTACGTGTGCGTATTTTGTTGAGCCTTTTTGCATTTTGTTTGTATCTTTGTCGGCTCTTTTGAGAGATTAATGGATTATCCCATTTTGGGGGAGTGATGTGCTTTGTGCACTTCACGATCCTCAAAATGTGTGTACATGAGGAATACCACTTAGTATTGATATTACAAGATTATCTAGCTTCTATGTGGTATGTCTTCTCATGAGAAATTCAAATTCTAAATGGTCCATTAATTATCTTGTTGGATTTCATTTGCCACTTGTTAATAACGTTGGGTTATCACATTATGGGGGAGTAATATGCTATGTGCATATTACAAGCCTAGAGAATGTGTACATTTGAGATATTGCCACTTAGATTTGATATTATAATTTATCTTGTTCCTAGGTGGCATGTTAGCTCTACAAGTGTCATTTGCTTATGATTTAGGTGTGAAGATGATGTTGCATATCTTTGCAATCTACCAATAGGAATTATTTCAAAATACTTCTTGTCCTTTGACAATTGGTATTCGTTTATGTGGTAGAAATTGCTAATCATCTTCATATGATTTTGTTTATCCGTTTGTCTTCCTTACCTCTTGTGGATCTTTTTGAACATGTCTAGTGTTTCTATAGATATAGGGAAAGTGATGATCCCATCTTGTGCATTTTGTATTCAAATGCAAATTCTATATAATGCACATCTCTTGGGGGAGCTATCCTATTTTCTTTAGAACATTCTCTTTATGCGTTTATCATAAAATCTTTTGATCCCTATCAAGTGTGTGTTGCTGGAAGGCAAGCCTTTTTCTTTTTGGTGCTTTGTGCCATCATGAAAACCTACCAAGGGTTTGGTTTGTTTGGAACCTAGCTCTCTTTTGGGAACTTGATACCTCGTATTTGTTTTCCTTCTATTGGTATCTTGTTTCCTTTTATTTGGCATGTGTCAATGGATATCTCATTCCTTGATGTATCTTTTAATCGGTATACTTCAAGTGATAATCCTTCGTTTGGTATCTTCTTTTCACTTGTTACCTTGTCTTTTGGTATCTTATCAACTATGTGTTGATTTGATTCTTGAAAGTCGTAAGCATGCATATTTACTATGTACTTTCTTTGGCATGCTTTCTTTCTTCGACCCAATATATAGGAGAAACTCAACTATGTCACAAATTGGCTAAAGTGTGCATTAAATTCAAGTTCATATCAATATGCACATAGTTATGTGGAGTTTGTCCTATGTATTGTTGGTCTACTAACTCTTTGGTCCCAATGAGTTTGGGTACCATTTTGTTTGTGTTGTTGTTCTAGGAACAATTGGAGATGCATTGGATGCTCGGCTCACTTACAAGGAAGGTGTTGACACCATGTGCTTATTGGAGCCAAGCTAGGATGATCGATGAACCATTATCTACTACATCAATCCAATGCTATCTCGGTAACAAGTATCTACTTCATGCATACATTTCTTGCATTCAACTTCTTGTAGGTTGCATCATGGCATGAACTTCTTGAGTCTTTCTTGTGGTACTTGTTTCCTTTCTCAAAGCGTCTCAACGATGATGTCATATTGCTAGTTGTGATGTCTTTGATGTTCGTGTATTGGGAGTTCATTTATGTACAATAAGAAAATATTAGGCTATGTGCTATGCTTTCAAGCAAAGATCTTATTGGTATATTTATGACTTCCTTTTGGATATCTTGTTCGTTCCTTCTTGTAACTATTTCGTGTGTACATCATTCTTTGTGGATATATCATCATGATTGTCCTCTACCTAGAATCTTATACACATGAGAGAAGTTACATCTCTAGTTGATATCCTCTTTTCTTTCACGTCCACCGTTGCATTCCCTTTTTATTTCCTTGGTGGTTTTGTGAAAGAATTTGTCTTGAGTGCGGATCTTATATCCTTGCATCTTGATGCACTCCTTGGTGGTGAAGATTATTTTCCTCATGCTTGTCTTCACGAGGGTTTTGCCATCTCGATTGGTATCCCTCATCTTGACAAGGCTATTATTTCCTATCTTCACCATGGGTTGTCACAAGCTTTGGTTTTTAATTTTCTTATTAGTAAGCTTGTGAACCCATTTGCTAAAGTGCTTTGTGTGTGTGGGAAGGATATGTCTTGCACTTTGTGTCTCATTTCATCAAGACTATATTGATGCTTAATGCTCATCCTTATAATAGTCTTCTCAAGTGCCTTGCCATGACTCACACACATCATTTTGGGTTGAGCGTATTCTTAAGTTGCCTCTTTTACATGTTGCTCAACCATATGTTTGGTGCAAGTGATATTCTTATTGTCTTATCTACGTGCTTGCACTTATTGTGTGTTTCTATTGATTTTGGGGGAGTGATGATCCTATTTTGTGCTCTTGTATCCAAATAAAAAAAATCTTAATAGTGCACAAATCATGGGGAGCTTCCTTAGTTTCTCTAAAACACTCTATTACCCATATCATAATATATTTTATTCCTGTGGCTCGTAGGTCCATGTGATTGTTTGTTCAATTGGTATCTTTTGATTGCTTGCTTCTCTTTTGTATGTCTTTGTGCCATACGATCCTTTTGGCAATCTTTGGATCCTCAATATAGTTTGTCCTCCTCCAACCACTTATCATTGGACATGTGTATGTCATTGCACTCATATTTTGAGAAATACACACCATTTTGAGGAGCACCTATTATATTGGCTTTCTAAGCTTTTCACCCATTTTTGCAATCGATGCCAATGGGGGAGAAGTTTAGAGAGTTTAGTTTGGAAAGTTTAGCGAGTTTTGCTTTTGATTGCTTAAGCATTTGCATCTCATACCCATGCATTATTGCTTTGCATGTGTGTGCTTGGTTGTGCTTATTTCCTTATATAAACTCTCTTCAAAGTGGTTGTCATCAATTACCAAAATGGGGGAGATTGTAAGAGCACATTTATCCATGTGTGGTTTTGGTAATTGATGACAATCCCTATGGACTAATGGTTGCCTTGAGTTATATTCGAAGGATTTGTCCGTAGGTACTTCTTGAAGTCCATCTGTTGGTTTCAAGGAGTTTATATGGTGACCAAGGTGGTATTCAAGGTTTTATCCAAAGATTGGTCATGTGAGAGTTGAGCCTATTGCAAGCATGTCTTGAAGAAGAAGATTGTGTGAGCATTCATGTTTACCATCAAGACATCATCTTTATGAAGAGAGAAGATAAGATACAAGGTTGATCAAGACTAAGTCAAAGAGTGAACCAAGTTGATCAACACACAAAGCGTACAAGATACACCGAGAGGGATCAAGTGATCCCATGGTATGGTAAGCGTTGTCCATTACGCTTTGTGTACTAACCCATGGTCTACGTGAGTGTTCTTTGTAGGGTTAGGTATATTTCCATGGGATTGCATCAAGAGGAAGATCCCATATAACCCATGGAAGATGACATCAAGTGGTGATCGTCATCAAGGTTGCGGTGTGCAAGTTCAAGTGAAGCATAACGGAGAGATCATGCTTGAAGCCTGCCGTCCATTGTGATGACAATGGACTTGTGAAGATGTGCCGAAGAGTGGCTCACCCATAGTGGAGTATGGGGGAGCAATCTACTAGTCTTCATCGAGCCGGCACAATCAAGAAAGGTGGTCCATCTTGAGAAGGACAAGATCGTCATCATCTAGCTCAAGTGGACTATGCGCAAGGCAAAGGTTTGACCTTGATAGGGTTTTCTATTTTACCGGTCTCATGGTGGTAGTTGGGAGACCGGGTTATAGGATCGATAGCCGTACTATCAAGGGGGGCTCTCAAGTGAGTAGCTTGATCGTATCGTTCGTTGAGAGCTCAAACCATTGCATTCTTGGCATCATCATCTTTCTTGGTTCTTGGTTGGTTTTTCTCTATGTGAGTTTTTGAGCTTATGGTCTTCATCGTGATAAGTTCAAGCTCATCGAAAACAGATTTCGTATGCATCATATTGTGTTTTCGGTGTTGGAGATTTTGCCGGATATTTATTGGGAAGGTCATCTTCCTTATCCTAGTGGCATTTATTCTCCATTGCTTGTTCTTAATTTAACTAGTCATTGTTGGATAGCTCTTGTTGTCCTTTATCCAACAAGCTTGAGTTTGCTCAAATCGGAGCTCGTATGCGAAAGTTATGGCTGTTTCAGTCTTACCTGTTTTACATAGGGAGGTTGTACCGCCCCATAGAGAGGTTGTACCGGTTGACCGGTACAACCGGTGTTTGGAGCGGTTGTACCGCTCCAGAATTGGTCCGAAGGTTGTACCGACCATGTACCGCTCTACCATCGGACTAGTTTCTGTTTTGGAGCGGTTCTTGGGCGGTTGTGGGCCGGTTGTTCCGGTTATTCCGGTACTACCGGTGCCCCGGGCGGTTGTACCGCTTATTGCTTTTGCTACAGGTTGGTTTTGTCTGGTTTGACCGGTTGTACCGGTCTTCATAGCGGTTGTACCGCCCCTGTGTCATCCTGCACATAACGGGCAGATTTGTGGGGACCTATTTAAGGGGGTCTTCTTCCCCAATGGTTCCCCAACTTTGGAGCTCGTTTCTGCCCCCCATTGTTGACCTTCTTTGAGCTTGCTAACTCTCAATCCCTCCAATGATTCTTGCTAGTTCTTGAGGGAAAAGAGAGAGGAGATCTAGATCCACATTTCCACCAATCACTTTCTCCTCTACGTGAGGGAAACCCCTTGGATCTAGTTCTTGGAGTTCTTGGTGTTCTTCTTTGTTCTTCCTCTCATTTTCCCCACTAGCATTAGTTGCTTTGGTGGGATTTTGGAGAGAAGGACTTGGGCACTCCGTGTGCCCTTGCCATTGCATTTGGTGCACAGGTTTGAGTTCTCCACGGTGATACGTGGAAGTGAAGTTTGAGAAGCTTATTACTCTTGGGTGTTTGAGCACCCTAGAGCTTGTTCCTCTTGGGTGCCTTGGCGCCCTAGACGGTTGGTGGTGCCTCGGAGCTCAATCATTGTGGTGTAAAGCTCCGGGCAAGCGTCGGGGTCTCCAATTAGGTTGTGGAGATTGCCCCGAGCAATTTGTACGGGTACCGGTGACCGCCCCCAAGGGTTGCCAAAGTGTACGGGTACCGGTGACCGCCCCCAAGGGTTGCCATTTGTACAGGTTCGGTGACCGCCCTCAAGGGACCCTTAGTGGAATCACGGCATCTTGCATTGTGCGAGGGCGTGAGGAGATTACGGTGGCCTTAGTGGCATCTTGGGGAGCATTGTGCATCCACACCGCTCCGAACGGAGATTAGCATCCGCAAGGGTGTGAACTTCGGGATACATCGTCGTCTCCGCGTGCCTCGGTTATCTCTTACCCGAGCCCTGTACTTATGCACTTTACTTTGTGATAGCCATATTGTTTCTTGTTATATATCTTGCTATCACTTAGTTGTTTATCTTGCTTCGCATAAGTTGTTGGTGCACATAGGTGAGCCTAGTTGTTTTAGGTTTTGTGCTTGACATATTAAACGTTAGTTTTATTTCGCATTTGTTCAAGCCTAAACCGTAATTATTTTAAAGCGCCTATTCACCCCCCCTCTAGGCGACATCCGCGTCCTTTCAGATAGGCACGCCAAAAAGTTCACCTATCAGAAGAGCTAAAATGATCTGGCAAGGACAATAATCGACTAAGTCTTAGCACAAACTAAACGATACCTCTCGCGTTGTTGCATGGATTGGTTGCAACGTATTTCAATAGGATTTGGTTGTTGGAACATAACTATTTGAATTAATAATATGATAGCTGGAATTGAAAAAACACAAGATTTATTGTATTTGATTTGGCCCACAACTTTTATGGCAATAAAGTTGTGTTGTTCATCCTTACGCTAGTGTAGTTATCCCTACTAATTATGTCAGGACACAACCAACACATACATAGCATACACCACATGATATACATTGGTAGCACAAATTTCATTGCACTTGCATAATCAAGAGGATTGGTACAACCATTGGTCGTCTCGAATCTTCGCATGTTATATAGAAGTTCCTTGAGGCAAACCAAGCAGATCTTACTGTAAAAGAATATGGTATAATTCTTGTGGAACATAGACCTACTGAAACAATTGAAATACTATTGAGGCTTTGTACCGATGGTGGTAAGGTCTGCACAATAGGATAGCAACGCTAGTAAAAAATATGAGTTCGATGAATTCCGAACTTTGTTAACAGCTACGACCAGCCCCCTCTCCAATCAAGTCGGGGTGGGAGGGTCTTTCCACTTTGACCTATCTATAAAACATATGGCACACAAAAAGTAGATAATCATCGCCTTGTGTTGATTCTAAAACCCAATCAATTTAGTTTGCTTCATTTTGTTTTCATGTTTGTGTTTATTATCACAGAATGTTATCTTTTCATGTGTTTTGGCCCACTTTGCTTTTCGCCCCAAGGTCACCGTAGCGATAGGGCCAACGTTGATGGGTAGTTAATGAAGGCGATGATGCGGGCTCACTCAAGCTGCTCTTTTATAATTGTTCGTCACGTCTTGTTATGCATTTGCTTTATCCCAGGAGGAATTACATCCGTAGAGAAAAGGTTTTGGAAGATTAGAACCTCATTTCATAGTTACCTTCTCATCACTAAACATGAATGACTCAATGTGGTAGCAACCATACACAGCAATTTCATCCAAACTTATTGAGCCATTTTAATACCTATGTGTTCCAAAAAAAACACCACGTGAATTCAAATACGTTTGGTTGTATTTTAACATACAAGAGGCGAGTGATGACTTTGTCAATCTCAAGACCCAAAATTGCCCTGCGTAGATACTGTGATCATACACTGGTCGTTTTAGTACATATTTGATCTATCGATGGTTGTAGTGTCGGACGAGCATTGTACAAAAAAAGTTGTTCCTTAAGACCCGTCAGTTCAACCTCTCGGATGTGCTCGTAGTAGGGTGTACATGTGTGCGTTCATAAGGAAGCATGTATGTGTGTATGTGAGCGCCAGTGTCCATAAAGAAAACATAGGATAAGCAGGAAAGTTCACATTATGTGAGCTGCTAAATAATGATCTTCACGATGGAAAGATGAGAATGAGATTGACCAAAGACCAGTAGCTGTCACCGCAAACATAATTGGTGAAATCGGGGCGTGAAAAGGAGGCTAGAGACTTAGAGCATCTCCAATAGACGGTCCAAATGTAAAAATACCTAACTTTTGGACCGTCTGGGGCAAAAAACGCTGCTCCAACAGACGGTCCATATGTAAAAAAAATTAGACCGCGGCCTCCCGGTGATGTAAAATTGAACACCTCGCGGTGCAAATTTACATCACGAGATACAACTGCTCCAAATTCGGCCGCCGCCCGCGAAACGCCAACCGCTCTTCATTCTCTTTCCCGCCCGCCCGCTCGCGCCCGCCCGAACACCGGCCAGCCGGAATCCGCCGCCGCGACCGCCCAAATCCCCGCCGCCGTCGCCGCCACCGCCCCAAATCCCCGCCGCCGCCCTCCGCCCCCGTCGCCTCCCTCGCCGGAAGCCAGCTCGCAGCCGCTCGGGCGCCGCCGAATTGGGAGGCAGCCGCCGCGGGATTCGGCGCCTCCGGCGGTCCGGCTGTCCCGGTATGCCTCCGCCGACCTCCTCCCCGTCGGCCGTGGGCCTCTCCACGGTCCTTGCGCCAGCCGCACGACCGCCGCACCAAGCCCGCCGCCCGGCCGCCGAACTCTTCTTCGCCGCCCGCCGAGCTCCTCTTCGCCGGCCTCCAAGCTCAGCTCTTATCACCGCCGCCGTCCGGAGCCGACCGCAGCCGTCCGCAGCAGCCAATCCAACCGGCGGCCATCTTCTTCCACCTATTGGAGTTGCTCTTTTGGACCATCAATTTGGACCATCTGTTGGAGTTGCTCTTTTGGACCATCAATTTGGACTATCTGTTGGAGTTGAGCATTTTTCGGAGCTCCAAAACGCACTTTTTGGCGGTCCAAATTTTACATCGGCGGTTTTGGACCGTCAAAATTTGGACTATCTATTGGAGATGCTCTTATGCAAGTAAGTACACGAGGTGCATCTCCAGGATTCCATCACACAACAACAATGGACAACCTTTGAAGTCAACTGCAGGCATAACCAGCAGCACATACTCGTATTTTGTAGCCCTATTAAGTCAAAATAGAAAATATGTCCAAGCTAGTGTTCATAGCATTTGAAGTATTGGGCTGCATATTTTTATTCTCTTTTCAGTCCCGATAACCATTCCGAAGTCATTTCGGGTTGTATACCGAGCCAGGAGGGTTTGGCCCTAGCATGAACACACTGTACCCACACACTATCAAGAAGATCGGCAAGCCACAACAGGTCATGATTTAATTATTGCTCTTGCATCCGTGCGTGGCTCTCTACTGGGAA
Organism: Elymus sibiricus; assembly: GCA_039707655.1. NCBI lineage: Eukaryota > Viridiplantae > Streptophyta > Magnoliopsida > Poales > Poaceae > Elymus > Elymus sibiricus. The sequence goes on from CM077663.1 coordinate 280,579,119, forward strand.
TTTACATGTACAACGGCGTATGGTCGGTTACAAGTCCTACCAAAATTCTGCTCCCCGGGCGTGCAGCTACTTATCAGTTCCATAGCAGAATGGGGAAGACAAAAATAAAGAATGGGGATCAGTGGAACTACGTAACACAAACTGTAACCTTTTTTCTTTGTATATGAGCAGGAAGAAAAACCGTCCCGTGTCCAGCCCGTGCCCTCCAGAGTTGCCGAGCTCCTTTGAAGAGGGGAGATCCAGGGGTGGAGGAAAGAATGTGTATTCACAACCACGGCGCCTTCACGCTTCGCCTCTTCTGCTCCTCTTGTCGGATTGCCGCAAGAGAAAACCATCAGCACTGATGAACCAGATCTTGCAGCTGACATGATCGATTCATTTGGATATCTCTTTTGGTTCTTCCGGTTTTACTACTGCTATTGTCCCAGTGGCTTTTGTTTGTAACCCGACTTCTGCCTCTCGAGCAACTTCACCTTGCTCTTGAGCTTCTTGTCCAGTTTCTTAATATATTTCTCTTCCCTTTCGCGGTCGGCCATACCAGACCAGAACACCTGGCCGGTCAATGGCCACAGCCATTGGTCCTTCCCGGGGTGCATGCCGTCATCCGCTTCCTCTGCTAGATCCTCGTCCATGCTTTTCAGGAGGGTGAAATTGAAGAACTTCACCCACATCTCCTTTCTTTCCTCCTGCGGATGCTGCTCTCTGCTCTCCCCAGTGACAGGGTTAAGGTACACCATCTTCCTTCCACTGTGATAGGCCCAGATATTTACAAGGATTTCCAGGATTCGACAGTAGCAGTGCCTTTTCTGAGGTAAAGATGACGGCTGAGTTGAGATGGCATCTGTATTTGAATTATAAAGACAAGTTGTGTGTGTGTGTGGGGGGGGGGGGGGGGGGGGGGGGGGGGGGATGGTCACCTCAGGTTGTGATGCTCCAAGCAAGCATGAAGCTGGCTCGGTATTGTTTCCATTCAAGTTATGAAGCGAATCAACAAACATCCTGCAAAACACGACTCTCAATGAAAATGATGAACACATAAAGATGAGTGAATACTTGCTAAAAATATGGGACATTACCTTGAGAACATGATAAACTTCAAAAAGGATGGGGTGGGCATTACCCAACTATGAAGAGTAGACCAATAGTCGCCATCATTAGGCATTGGTGGCAGGGCTGCAGCACCCTCTGGTAATCCGTACATATTCCTAAATGCATCCTCAAAAAGAGTTCTGCCAAATAACAATGAAGGTAAAGCCCAAGTAAGCAGATTGGAATAGAGCAATGTAGAAATCTCTTGCCTAATACACAATGGAGCTACATCATCAAACAATAATTCAAAAGGTAGGAACTAATAGCACAAGTCCCTTTAGATCAAGTTTGAAGCAAAGAAAACGCAATACTACACCAAGGACAAAATGATCTGGGGAGTAGTTCCTCACCCTATTGCCTGAACTCAAAGGAACATACCAAAAAAAAACACTAAAAGGGAACATGTGAAGACTTCAAAAGGCACCTGCAATGACCAGAATTTAGGCAATCACACGTTGACCAAAAGTTGGATGTTTGATCAGTATCCATTGGCACCCAATAGTATATAACATCCTCATGATTTTCCCCAGCCATGGTTTTCTCTAAGGTTTCTTCAGCATTTTCAGACAAGGAAACCTGATGCGAGGAAAAGGATTAAAAACATAATACATATCCTGTTTCAACAAAAAAAACTCATCCAACAGTTAATATTTATGCCAGGCTCCACAAAGGCAATATAGACAAAATGTACTTTTTCCAGTACGTATTAAGCAGCAATAATATCAGGCATCAAATTCAGAGAACGCACCATTATGAACAGAGGAACTATTGCTGCTTAAAAATATCATTATGTAGGGTCATTGCTGTGTGAATGACTGAAACAAAAAGTTACTTAATAGTTTTACTGGGGCGGCTCATATGAATAGATATTTTCCATCCAGAAAACCTAAAATGCCAAGGTATTTAAATTTGAACTGTGTGTTTAGGGTGTAGAAAAGTTTCTCTAGCAGCATGTACTGGACATAACAACACAAGTGAAGAGTAAATTCAAATTGACTTCCATGGTTAAAAAAAATGATTGCAGAATCTGAACTCCTTTTCTTCCTGGAAGAATACAAGTTTCTCAACAAATTCACAAAACTAATATGGCCAAAAGTGACACAGGACTGAGGAAAATCAATGAGAAATTCATATTTTGTACCTTCCTTCCAGCAGCTCGCCATGACTGGAACCCTATCCACGGTAACTTATGTACAGTATCAATTCTGTTCGCAATGGCAAACATAGCACCAAATTCACAAAGAAGATCGCGATAGTACGTATTGTCCAAAACCAAAAGCCGCATAACAGCATCAACATCATCTGATCTGGGTCTCCTGCCTCCTTTTGACTGACACAAAATTTATCCAAAAAAGTCACAAGTGGTGAATGCAACTTTAACAGCAAGATCAACAGGTAAGAATAACACAATAAAGCATTGTGCCGATAAACATACATGAACTTCAAATTTTAATTGCCAGAAATCCTAACAATTGCAATGAACCCCAAATTTTGTTTCTTTTGATATGACAATAAAACAAAGTGGAAATGATTCACACTGCCAAACTGGAAACGGAAGTTGAACACACAAGCACAGTTAGGTAAAACTGTGCCTGGACTTACAAGAGTGATGCCACGATATAAAGAACCATGGTGTAAAAATGGCCATGCTCCCTCTCCACGGTAAATCTCATATATACAGACGGGCTGCCCAGTTCTTTCCAGTTCGCCTTCATCACGTTCATTTCCTTCAGGCTTCATTCTTTCCGATTTTCGGGCATTTCTGTACACCTCATCCCATGTTAACAGAGGTTTTTCCACCCTTTCATCAATCTACATAGCACAAAAGTACATGAAATTTTATCCAGAATAGTACATTTTAGTATTGTTGGAGAAGAGGAATTATGTAAAAACAACCAAAAAAAACTCACCTCCTCCATTTCTCTCATCTCGATGTCTTCAAAGATTTCAACTTCACTTAGATCATCCCAATCAGACTGGGTAGGGTAGTCATATGAAGAAGTATCATTGCTATCAGAATCGGTTGTCCAATTACTTTGAGCGGATTCCCCTAAGAGAATACCAGCAATTCTTGTGTGATTATGTCTTTCATCTTCTGAAGAACTATTGCCTAGTGCAGCTTTCGACTCGAAAGGATCCCATAACCATGTTCTCTCTTTAACTTTAGAGAAGGAAAGTGGTAATCTTGCCTCTGAAGGATAGTGCAACACACTTTCAAGAAGCTTAACATGAGCAACAATACAATCATATGCTAACATGTTTTTTGAAAGTAGCTTTCCCTCCAAAGCAACAGAATAGGCAGTGTCCAAAAGTCCCTTTTCTCCTAAAATCCGCATGAAAGCTGAGGCTGCTGTGCTTGGGTCACCAGAATTAAAAAGGAAGGCGTGAATACCATCAGTGACCTGAAAATAACAAATATGTTTGTGAAAAGGATCTCCCAACACAACAGTGGCAAAGCAAAGAACATATTATGGAATGGATTAAGTAGCATACATATTTTGTTATAACAGTTAGATTTGGCGCAATGATTGGAATTTCAGAGGACATAGACCGCAACAACAAAGGAGGGAAACCAGGTTCCTGTCTTAAAGATCCATAGAGAACAATATCAACAAACATTAGCAGGTTTCCGATATCATGTGTCATGGGGAAATGCTTTACAGAATCATCAGGAAATCCCATATGAGATGCAAGTTCCTGTACAAAGAAAAAAAGGATAGTCAGTGGAGCCAAAGATGACCTGATATGGGACAAACAGCAGTCTCCCTCTCCCATGTGTGTAATGAACTCATTTCACAGCACCTAAATGTTTATGCAAATAAAATATGTATCACATATAACATGCCATGCATCAGTCGTCTAGTGCCTTCAGTCAAACATAGGAAGACCTTGCAGTCTCAACTCTAAATAAAAATTGCTATTTTCTAGAGTACAAGGCATTTCTGCCAAGATTCACGACGAAAATAGGATATAATATTACCTGGAAAGCAGAGTTATAGGCGTCAGTGCCATTTCCACAGAAAAAGATGAACTGCACTCCCAATTTTTTAGTTCTTGCCATGTCCATGACATGTGGAGCTGATGCACGCAAGACTGTTACGTAATCCCATGGTAATTCATCAAAGAACAGGTAGCTCCCAACAACCAAAACAACAACATCTTCTTCTTTGATTCCATGTTGCTTCCTTATAGTTCCTTGAGAATGTGACAAGCCGTATCGTTTAGCAGCCCAGATATCAACCGGAGAACCAGGAATCACCAAGAAATTCCCAGTATCAAGTGGAGAGTATAATAGCTAAAATCAGAAAGATAAAAGTCAGATAAAGGCTATGCTCATCTTTAGTTTAATTATTTCAGAATACAAAGTTGAGGCAACACATACAGGGAGGTGGCTATCTGGAAACACAACGTTAGTGCATGCATTAAAATGAGCTCGCCAATCTTCAATATGATTTGGAATGGACAGATGTGGCTCCGGATAATTTCTAAGGTGCTGCCCAAGAGCATCATCGTGAATAAGCCAAACCACTGGTAGAAGTCGAAAAGGTTCCTGCATAAGACTGAACACAACATAAACGTGCTGAGTTGGAAAACAAATAAATGTTCAGATAAAGGGGAAAGAAAGTCCAAAATGGTAAAAACAAAACAATAACTCGTTTAATAACATACAAGTTCAGTCAAACGGCAGAATTGGAGCAGTTGTCATTTTAGGGTGTGTTTGGTTTTGGTTGGAGTGGAATGGAACGGGTCCGTTCCGCACCCGGTCAATATTCCTGCGTTTGGTTGAGGAAGGAACCAGAACACACCGATTGTAGTAAGGGGAGTATACCCGTGAGACGCGGAACGCACCAGTACCTCTGAATCGGTGGAATTACATCGTTCCGCCTCTGCCCCCGAGACTCTCCTCTCCCTCTTGTTTTTCCACTCTCAGCCGCCTCTCTGCCATCTCATCTCTCCCGCTCGTCTTTCTCCCTCACAGCCGTCTCTCTCGTCTCTCCCAGCGACAGAAGGAGTGGCCCTCCTGCCACGGGCACATCTGGGCGAAGGAAGGGGAGTGATCCGTCCTGCCGCAGGCACATCTGTGCGGCAGCATCGACGAAGGAGGAACTGAGCAGTGGTCAGCTTGGGCGGAGCGGAGAGAACAGAAGGAGCAGCATCAAGCATGGGCTGCGGCAGTGGTTGGTGGTTGCCGGTGGTGGCCTCACCTGCTAGGCGGCTGCCGGACGCTGCACGAATCAATTTGTTGAGAAGCACAACATGAGCAGCTCACGCAGCGCGAGCAGACGGCAGCGTAACACACATCCGGGTACTGACCAGCGACTTGGAGAGGATTGGCATGCGGAGGCTACACCACGGGAGAGAATCAGGCTCTGCTCCATCGTGCACTCTCACTTGTGTGTTCGCCAGTAACTATTGATAATCACATACATGGATAATTGTACATGCTTGTTGTTGCCTTTTGCAATTGTAAATTTGTGCATGCTCGTGGGCCATTTCTTGAGGATCTTTCTAAATTTATTAGTAAATATATGATTTGTGTATAGACTATTGATGTCATTTATTTAACATGATTATATAGCATAATACAAATTATTGGTTATGAGAAACAAATAAAATGTTATTTTGAAATTTAAATATAATGCTTCTGAAAATATAATTATGTTGCATATATTGCCAGAAAAGCAAGCACTAATTTGAACGTTTTTCATTCCATTCCACCAACCAAACACTGAGACGTAACTGTTCCATTCCACCTCATTATTCGTACCAAACACAGGGATGGAACCACTCCATTCCTGTGGAATGGAAGTATGGAACAATTACATTCCATTCCACTTGGTTCTTCAACCAAACACACCCTTAGTTATCAGCAGAACTGGAATGCTTCTAGTACAACCAGGAATAATTTATTTTGGGTAGATTTGTCTTTGTCAGAGACATGGATCACAATTATTACATTGTGCTCACATAAGAGCATATACAAACTTCCACCCAACTAATTACGTGGAACTCCATAACTAATCAGAACTCTACAGCTAGATAACAATAATGCTCAAAAGGTTCCATCATTTGCCTAGAGCATTTCATGTAAAGTGCTATATGAGACCATGACTAAGCTAAAGTAGATTAAACTGTTCCGGGAGTTGATATTCTGATTTCTGGCAACATAATGTTGACTCCAGTCCAAAATCAGCAAAACGACCAACTAAAACAATCATAAAATGATGCGATTAAGCCTTAAAAGCAGTACAGAGGGTTAAAAAACGGTGCAATTAACTAATATCAGTCTGTACTTTCGTAGAACTGCCATGTCAAAATTGCCAAAAATTTGCAACAGTAAGTTGATTATACCAGGTGGTCATAAACAAAGATTGCAAATAAAGGAATTAGTTGATACAGTTATGTATGATGCATAGTGTTTTAGCTAAATTAGACATGGAGAAATAGTATACATGGTCGCACAAATAACTGTATCTAAAATTGCACTGTGTCTCAAAAGAAACAAATCACGGACTCACATCGAAACAACCCTTTTCCCTTCAAGAGAGCTTACGAGCACAGCATTGTATCTAGCAGAGAATATAAGCACCAAGCAATTAGTAAGAATAACATGTGAATAAAGGGAAATATTCCACGCTAAGTATTCAGTACTCACTTTGACCAATCGACATACTTCAGCTTCTCAAAGCTCACAACATTTACATGGCAAATAATTTTCCAAATATCGTGAGCTTTCCCATCCACGAAAGCTAAAACCTGCCCCATAGCAACTCGGTCAACAAAAAAAAAGGTGTGAAGTGTTCTAACATGGGATAAATTGGCCATCGCCAGTTACAGATTACTCTCAGTCTACGCTCATCGCAATTTGAAATATGCAACCCAGTGACAACTGGACTTTCACCAAAGAAGCAATCTGTCTACAGTGTGTCATTGCCATTGCAAAGAGGCAACTCACCTCGACGTCATATCCGAGTCCCACAAGACTTTTTGCTAAGGTAGTGAGCATCAGGGATTCTGCGTCTATGTTCATAGTTCCCACAACCTGAAACAATGCAAGAGCCAAACTCAACTCCATGGCATGTGGCTGCAACAAAAACAATTCATACGTACGAGACTTGACCAACAAAAAAACCAATTACCGAAGCAAACACGAGGTACATCTATCTAGGTAAGCATGTTTGTTCCTCCGCCCAATAATCTCTGATCAGTACAGATAAAATGATAAATAATTGTAGTAGCACCAGCGATCGAAACCGCCCACGTTTCACTTGGTAAACTCCAGACAGAGCTCCATCAGATAGATTAAAAATGAGCATTCCTCACCGAAACCGAAATTTTGGAACTGATGCAGCTAAGCTACGAGGTACTAAGCGTGAATTATACTATGTAATTAAGTAGCGCGAGAGCGAGGGAACAGGGGCACTCACGAGCGCTAGCCTGACGGGCTCGAGGCCGGGCCACCACCTGCGCGCGGATCTCGCGGCCTCGAGCCGGCTCTCGGTGTCGAACGCGCGCAGCACCATGCGCGAGGCCGAGAACCGCGTCGGCCCTCCCCCGTCCGACGTAGCCGGGGCCTCCTCCCCGTCCGCCGCCGCGTCGCCGTCGCCGTCGCCGATGGGGAGCAGCTGCCAGACGACGAGCAGGGAGGCCGTGAAGAGCGCGACGAGGAGGGCGAAGAAGAGGTGGCTCGGACGGCACGACAGCCCGGGCCGCCGCCGCCTCCGCACGGCGCCCGCGGCCGAGGTGGGCCCGCCGGCGCCGGCGGCGGGGAGGTGGTGGGCGGCGTCGGAGTGGGCCCCGCGCCGCCACATTGGAGCGGCGGCGACGGCGGCGATCGGGGAGCCGTCTCGTCCCGGGGGGGGCAGTGGCTTGGCTGGCTGGACTGGGTCAGTGGGAGCTGCGCGTTGTTGCTGCCATGCGACTCGTCGCGAGCCCACGAGTAGGATCGACTCGGCGGGTTGGTTCGGGTGCGGGGTTTGGATTTGGCGACGCGTCACGAGGGAGGGGAGGAGGGTTGGGATCGATCAGGCGAATTGCCGAGCCGAGCAACCGCCGCGCCGCGGGGGGGGGACGGACGAACGAACGAACGAATCTGTGGACTTGCGTGGCGGTGAGAGCCCGAGCTGGAATACCCGCAAGGCCGCAACGCAAGCAGCAGGACGCACTGCCTCCTCTACCTCTGTCTGGCTGTAGCGTACATTTTCGAAAAGGGGCGCTTTATATTACTTAAAAGATTTAAGTATTACACCCGGCCTCTGCATAACTAAGATGCACACAGCCAAACAAGGTCCTCTCACACAAACAAAAAATAAAAAAGGCGAAATACAAAGAGACATGTAGAGTCCGTATAACGCCTAAAGCGTAGGGGGCCAATCCTAAGATCATGCTGCCACCCATGTTGGGTAAAAGTATCCCTCGCCGTAGCCTCCAATCGTGTACACACCTCCGTAAACAGGTCTCGATTCTCCACGCGTTGTAGAGAGGACCATAAACGAAGAGTCCCTGTACATCTGTAGATAACCTGCATCAGAGAAGTACTTTTATCATTAAAAACCTTATCATTTCTACATAGCCAAAGCGACCAAATAACGGCAAGCGCTCCCACCCTGAGAAGAGTTCTAAACCTGTGATCAATCCCATGTAACCAGTTACCAAATACATTAGCAACGCTACAAGGGGGATACAAGCTAGAAGCTATTTGGATGACTGACCATATAGAACGAGCCAATTTGCATTGGAAGAATATATGTTTTATTGTCTCATCATGGTGACAAAAAACACATTGCGTACTTCCATGCCAATTCCTCTTAATAAGGTTATCTTTAGTAAGAATGACTCCGCGACGAAGATACCATGCAAAGATTTTATTCTTAAGAGGTATCTTCATCTTCCAGATCTTCTTGTTATTATCAACTGGCACATCAGACTGGAGTAACGCTCTATACATTGACTCCACTGAGAATTGTCCATTCCCATGGAGGTTCCATCGGAAAACATCAGACCCATGTGACAATTGCACCGTGGACAACCGCTGGAGCAGGGTGTTCCACGATTGGAGTCTGGGTCCAATTAAATCTCTTCTGAACGTCACATTTGGCAGAAAAGATTCCATTACCGTGGCGATAGTATCACCTTGTGGCGCACAATGTTGTATAGAGCCGGATATTGTTCCCGGAGTGTGGCATCTCCTAGCCACTTGTCCTCCCAGAATCTAATTTCCGAGCCGTCCTTAATTGAGAAGGATCCATAGCAGAAGAAATATTTCTTCGTAGCCATTAGACCCGCCCAAAAGTGGGAATCCCCAGGCTTCCAGTATACCTGGGATACCGCCTTGGAACCCACATATTTCCTCCTTAGGAGGGTTTGCCATACACCATCTTCCGTCAGTAATTTGAACAACCATTTGCCGAGGAGGGCCATATTCTTAACCTCAAGGTCATGAATGCCCAACCCGCCTTGGTCTTTGGGACGGCAAACCACACTCCATTTGGCCAGTCGATATTTCTTTCTCTCGCTATCTCCTTGCCAAAAGAATCTTGATCGGAAATAATCCAATCTATGTAAGACTCCTTTCGGCAACTGGAAGAAGGAAATCATATATAGTACCATATTACTTAGTACTGAATTGATGAGGACCAATCTTCCACCCAGAGACAGCAGTTTACCTTTCCAACTGCTAAGTCTTTTTTGCAGTCTCTCCTCGACGTGTTTCCATTCAGCATTTGTGAGTCTCCGATAATGTATCGGTATCCCCAAATATGTGATTGGAAACTGGCCCAACCCGCATCCGAACAGTTCAGCGTACAGGTGGGCCTCGTCTTGAGCGTCGCCAAAGCAAAACAATTCACTTTTATGAAAATTGATCTTGAGACCCGAGAGTTGCTCGAATGCTGATAAAATCAGTTTCATATTTCTCGCTTTCTCGAGGTCATGATCCATGAAGAGAATCGTATCGTCGGCATATTGAAGTATAGAGAGACCACCATCAACAAGATGATTTACTACCCCATCAATTTGGCCGTCAACCTTGGCACGCTCAATCATGACCACTAGCATATCCGCCACTATATTGAATAGCATGGGCGATATCGAGTCACCTTGTCGCAATCCCTTCTTCGTTTGGAAATAGTGTCCAACGTCATCATTGACCTTAATGGCAACACTACCTCCAGAAACAAAGCTATGAACCATAGCGCGCCACTCTGCAGAAAATCCTTTCATCCTAAGAGTCTGTTGAAGAAATGGCCACTTGACTTTGTCATAAGTTTTTTCAAAGTCTATTTTGAGTACCACCCCATTCAACTTTTTCCGGTGTAATTCATGGACTGTTTCATGAAGAACAACAACTCCATCTAGGATGTGTCTGCCTTGCATGAAAGCTGTCTGTGAAGGGCGAACCACACGTTCAGCAACCGAATTCAACCTAATAGTCGCAACCTTCGTGAATATTTTAAAACTAACATTAAGGAGGCAAATAGGTCTATATTGTTGTATCCTTTCAGCCTCATTAACCTTAGGTAATAAAATAATCTCACCGAAGTTTAAGCGAAACAATTCTAGTTGGCCAGCATGAAGGTCGCTAAACAAAAGTAGGAGATCCGGTTTGATGACTTCCCAGAAGTTCTGATAGAACTCTGCGGGAAAACCATCCGGACCCGGAGCTTTGTTATGCTCCATTAGGAAAACCGCCTTTCTAACTTCCTCCTCGGAGTATGAAGCTGTTAGTAGGCTGTTTTCCTCATCAGAGACCTGGGGGATGTCATCTGTTCGGGACTCATCCATCGAGAAGTTTCCTTCCTCTGGGGCTCCGAACAGATTTTTATAATAATTAGTGATATAAGATTTAAGTTGCTCATGCCCCTCAATCGTGCCCTCATCCTGTTGTAGGGAATGAATAACTTTCTTCCGATGTCTGCCATTGGCGATTCCATGGAAATATCTAGTATTCGAATCACCTTTCAGGATAAACTGAGAGTTAGAATGTTGGTACCACTTGAGTTCCTCTTCACGCAGCATGTTAGCTATCTGTGCATTTGAATGATTCTTGATCTCGATTTCATGCTCAGATAGAGGTCTAACCTCTGCCAAAGCTTCTAATTCATCAATGATAGATGAAAGACGAAGCTTCTCCTTTTTGAGGATACCTACCGTATGCCTAGCCCAACCACCAAGGAATTTACGTAATGCACGCATTTTGTTATTCCATTTGTGTATTGGGGTAGGCCCGGCCACCGGTTTCTCCCACACCTCCTTGACCATATCATGGAAGCCATCCCGAAGCAACCACCCAAGTTCGAACTTGAACTTGCGTTTATGTTGTGGTCGTGGCAAACCAGTAGTTAGGAGAATGGGTGTGTGGTCTGATATAGCCTCGATACGAGGTAGAGCACGAACAGACACCATAGGAAATTTAGATTCCCAGTCAGTATCCATTAAAACGCGATCTAGTTTCTCATATGTCGGTTCCGGAAGACTGTTCGCCCAAGTGAATTGTCTTCCAATCATGGATACCTCTCGTAGATCTAGACTGTCGATGACAGCGTTGAAAAGGAAAGGCCAATGATTATCAAACCTACCGCGGCTTTTCTCATTTGGAAATCGAAGCAAATTGAAATCCCCACCTATAAGAATGGGATAGGGATTATCTTTCGCCAGATTAACCAATTCACGGAGAAAATCGGCCTTGAACTCATCCTGGGCTGCCCCATACACGGCGACGAGGGTCCATGTGAAGTTGTCGGCCTTGTTGCGGATATGGAGTTTAACGTGAAACTCGCCATCCGAACTAGCCAAAACATCCATAGTCCCTGTATTTACGCCAAGTAAAATGCCACCAGAACGACCTCTAGGCGGTCGTGAAACCCAAGTAAAGTCTATCCCGCCTGAAAGACGGTTAAGCAGACTCACTGAGAAATCACGTCTCCCCGTTTCAGAGATAGCCAAAAAGTCTACATCGTGTTCCCTATTACATTCCGCAATGAATAAATGTTTAGCCAAGTCACGGAGACCTCTGCTATTAAAAAACATTCCATTCATAAGGAAACAATAGGAGATTTAGAACACTTCGCCCTCTTATGGGTCTTACTACCTTTTTTCGAACGTGCGGTCTTTGATTTACGTCCGGATGTTGTAAGCTCAATCAATGAACTAAGCCCGGGTTCATCTAGACCCACGTCCGAAACCGCTCCTACTAAGTGAGTGAGTAGCTGACCATCTGATGTGGCATGCAGCTCCTCATCATCAGTATGAGAGGCATAAGACTTGCTAGAAACACGTGGAGTAACTTTTAATCGGTCATATTCCAAATGTTTCAAAGCGTTAGTCGAAAAAGAAATATCCTTCTCATTCTTTCCAAGACTAACACCCACATTATTTAACTTAGAAACGATGGCAGTATTGGAAAAAGCTAAAAAGGATTTGGGTGACGACGTAATACCTTGGTTGTCGAGGTTCTGCGTTGCCTTACGCCGCATTGCCTTGGCCAAGGAGTCCTCATCTGTGTCCATAGAACCGTCGTCGGCAACCGTATGCCGACTACTCCGTCGTGTAGGTGTCATCCCCATCGGAGGTCATGGCGCCAGCTCTACTGCCCGTGGAGGGGATGATGGTGGAGTAGCAACCCCCTCCCCGACAGTCTCAACCGTAGGCTCGAGCGACGAGGTCGCCGTCTGAAGTGTGTCAGGGGCCGGACCAGTCGTACCAGCGAACGCTGTAGGGATGGACGTGGCCGGCTCCACCTGCGGCTGAAGGGCGTCCAACATCATAGACTCAACCGCCGTTGCAATCGGGACAGCAGGAGTTTGCATGGCTGGGGCGGACACGTCCGTCATCACCTGGGGCCTAAGAGCAGCCACGCGTGCATGCATGCATGGCTGCACACCCGAGGCCGACCGTTCAGCACCATGCCCAGCCGGTGTATGCATGCATGGCTGTACACCCGAGGCCGGCCCTTCAGCACCACGCCCAGCCGGGGCCAACTTGCCCAGCTCGTCCCGAGCAGGTAGCTGGGCGGCCGCCTGCAGCGCAGGTGGTGGCTGGTGCTTCGAAGTCCCGTCCCGTCGCCCTGCCGTGTCGTCGCTGTCCTGCACCGTGATGGAAACAGCCGGCTGCGTCACTACCGTCAGTGTTGGCGACGACGGTTGCAACGCCACCTGACCCGCTGGCTGCCGGTGCACCGATGATGAGTCCGGACGCCCCGCCGAGCCGCCGGTGGCCTCCACCGACTTGAGAATCGCGGGATGCGACGCTGCCGTATGAGTTGGCGACGACGGCTGCGATGCAAACTCGACCCGCGGCAACATGACGGGCCCCTCACACTGTGTGTCCACCTCTTGTGTATGCATGTGCATGCATGTAGCAACAGGAGACCGGACTGGCCCATGCACTTGTGGCTCGGCCATCACTTGAGCGTGCATGTGCATGCACGTAGCAGCAGGAGGCCGCCCCGCTGAGCCGCTGGTTGACTGCACCGGCGTGACGCCGACGGCCTGCGACGCTGCCGTCAGAGTTGACGACGACGGCTCCGACACAACGTCAGCCCGCGGAGTGGTAGGTGACGATGACTCCCGTTGAAGTACCTGCGTAGATCTTTCAAGACAACCACTTAACGTGGGATTAGATCGTAATTTCGCGACGAGCTCAATGCCTCGTGGGGTCTGCGGTGTAGAGTTAAAAGGGGTCACTGCCATCAGCATAGAGACTGTCCCTGATGCATCATGAGACACAACACTCGCGAGTTCTCGTCGTTGTACTTGAGTCTTATGAGTGTCATTGGCAGAAGTAGAAGTAGATGACGGTTGGTTGGAGGGGTTCACGGTGTGCTCCGAGGTGTCCATCTCGTCGTCCTTGTCCTTCACACCGCCATCGTCGTCAGCATCATCACCCTTGCGCTTCCAAATAAAAGGAATAAAGTCTGGATCCGGCACATAACCTGCAGGCTCCCTCCTAAACGTGAAAGCATATCCCTTGAGCTTAACCACCACATCCGTGGAAATGAAAGGCCCAGTATCATCCTTATCCTTCGACAAAATCTGAGTGTTAGTCATAGCCACCAGAATACGAACAACCCCATGACGTCGTAGGCTAATAAGATCAACATCCAACGTCTTGCCCATTAAAGTACCAACTGCCCATAAACCCCAAAAATGGCGAACAGTATGGGGAACACCCTCAACATGTAGCCAAGTCTGCTGAAGTTCAACCTTATGTGGAATCTCCTGAGATTTCCATGCAAAAACAGTCATCTGGGCATTAACCGAAGGTACGTTCATTTGGATTCCATCAACCCTGTCCAAATCCTCAAAAGAGGGAAAACTAACAAGGTAAGCATCCGATCCATGCTGAATAGCCTCCCACTTCCACTGTGTATGTACCGGGCACCTCCTGGCAATCTGACTCTCGACAACGCTAGCCGGGACCATCATACCACTAACCTGAACACATGCGATAGGTGTCCGGGTGGGCGCCAAGTGATCCTTGACAACACAGTCTGGCAGCTGGGCAAAGTACGTCTCCTCAGCACCAACCCCCGAAACAAAAGCATGGGGCTTCTGTAGTTTAAGAACCGGGCAATGCAACGTCGGGTGAGCGATCTTATCACAAATATAACAGTAATGTTGCACCGTGCAATCCTTCACTGCATGCGTATCAACTGCACACTTCCAGCAACGGACCCCTTTTTTTGCCTTGCCCTTTGGCGCTGCAGGATCTACCTGCACATCAGTTGCTAGAGGCACCAGCGGTGGTGCATCGACAGCAGCCTGTCCCTGCGGAATCTTCGGCATCTGTGAATTCTGTGGGTGCAATACAACCTGCTGGTATTGCCCGTGTTGATATGGTTGCATATATTGCTGCGGTAAGGGCTGCTGTGGAATCTGTTGCTGGATTGGCACGTGCTGAGTGGGACGCTGAAAGCCATGCTGCATAGGAGCACCTGCAAACTGTGGCTGCAACGGTTTTTTCTTCTTTTTACATTTCTGAGCAGCACCTTGTTGGCCGACCGCGAAAGCCGGAGGGTGCGGCTGGATCGTAGTCCCCACCGAATGGAACTGCGGAGGCACGGTCATCCCTGTAGACGAAGCCCCGTACACAGGAGCCAGCCCAACATTGGGTGCCAGACTGTACGGAGATTGATATTGCCCTGGCTGACCAAAAACCGGAGTCTGATTTCCTCCATAACCATAGCCCGGCGGCTGTCCTTGCTGCTGTTGAGAGTAGGCCGGAGTTCCGTTGAAGGTTTGTGCCGGAGCCGCCGGGTGGGAAGACGTAGGTGAAGGACCTCGAGGATTCGACCCTCCCGCGGTCGAGGCGCCCCGCGCCGGAGGAGGCACCCCCGCCATGGACTGCAGTGATGCCGCAACCACGGCGTAGGAACGGCCGTCACGAACGACCAGAGGTGCAGCCCGAGTCGGCGGCGGCGCTCGCAGACAGAGTTGGGGATGATCGATCGTAGGCTTGGCGGCGTCAGGAGTGGAAGACGAAGATGCAGGTGCGGTCGATGGCGTGTTTGGTGTAGCAGCCCGTCTGACCTCTCGTGACTGGGTATTGAGGCCGCCCCAGAGAGCCCACATGCGCCGAGCAAGGAAGGCACAGGAAAAAGTTTGGCACGTACCACGCGTAAGGCTATTCTCCAGGGGAGGTGGATTTTGAATCACCATAGACTTCGCCCCTGACTCAGCCGCCCGTACGTCCTCAGATCCCGGCGTGGAAACCGGCTCCGATGAGCTCTCCCGGACTGCCGAGGAAGGGATCACACTCGCCACCTGTATGAACTCTCCGAGAACAGGCGGTGGCGTCACCCTGCGCGGCGGCAAAGGACCTCTCCAACTCCCCATGCGCGGGACGCGGTTTAGCCTGATTCCAGTTGGAGAAGACGACAAACTCCGTCCACGTCGCAGCACCGGCGCCGAGCCAGCCGGCGATGCGGCCTGATGCCGATCCGATCCAGTCGCGTCCATGGCGTTCTCCTGATCCCTGCAGTCCGAAGGCGTTACCGGCGGCGATGACGTCCGTCTCTCCCAAAAACGAGACGCCGGAGTTGGAAAACCAACGTCGTTCCAGAACTCTTGTACGAGCTCCGCCTCGGTCTTCCTCTTCCTGTGGATCATCGGAGTCCAATCTGCATCTTTTTCCTCTTCTCCTAACACCTCCATAGCCATCTTGATACCCACTGTCGGTGCACTATCCTCATCGGAAGAACCATAGTGCGAACCAAGGCAAGAGAATCTTGATCCGCTTAATCTCTCCGCCGGAGAGGACGTCGCCGGCGCCGCCGCAGCAGGCCGAGGCGCCAGCGTGAGCCGTCTATCCCGGGTCATGGCATCACCACGTCGCCTCTGTGTGGGGGAAATATATAATTGACTGGCTATATATCACCCAGAGAGTAATGGAAGCTCCGGCTGTAGCGTACATGAAAACATCGTATAATTCGTATTTGTATCCATTTCTATATTATTTTTTCATCATGGTATAAGAGCAACTCTAGAAGATCCCGCAAAAACCTTGCCGGCCCGTAAAATCCCGGCGATTTTGTGAGTTCTCGCATTTTTTCGGCCTGAACAGGTCCGATAAAAGGCCAGTGTCCGTAAAAAAATTGCGGTGACCCGCATATCCCGCCTTCGCCGCTACATGTACGGGGAGACTTTAATGTTAGACAACCATATTCCCTCCGTCGAAATCCACACCACGCCACTGGTAGCCCTCGCAAAGCCCGGGAAGAAATTCCGCCTTATGTCCTCCGTCGTTTCTCCTAGATGGACGATTGATGAAGTCAAATCCAGCAGATCTTGAGTAGGGGGGTCCGAACAGGTATGGTGCGATGGTAACAGAAGACAAGGCTTTACCCAGGTTCGGGCTCTCTCGAAGAGATAGTACCCTACGTCATGTTTTGATTGTACTGATTTCGAGGTAGTGCAGATTACATGTTGATCTACCGCGAGATCGTTGTGTGTCGTATACGAGCCCTTCCCTCGGCTTATATAGATAGCGGGGTTGTCTATCGTTTACACATACAGCGGTTACATCTAAGGTAATCGTGGTATATAAGGATGGCAATGGGTAGGGTATGATGCGGGTATAATAATCCCATACACATACCCATGTTTCTCATGCGCGTAAAATCATACACATACCCTACCCATCGGGTAAATATCCATATCCATGCCCATACCCTATGGGTATCCATGCCCGGTGGGTATCAATCGGGCGCGTCAACACGACATTTAAGGGTGGTGGTGTGATTGCTACTTCCATGTGTGGTGGAGGTGCGAGCCACTGAGAGGTTTCTATGGTTGGGGAATAGGTTACTGGGAGATGGTTATGGGGGTCGGATTACATCTCTTACATACAATGAGTTGGTATTTAGGGTTTATAACATATGTGACCCACTAGTAAGATAATCGGGTAGGGTCTGGGCATACCTATGGGCACTAAATCATACCCATGCCCTACCCATGAATAATCGGATAGGGTTCAAGTATTGCCCATGGGCATGAAAATGTGTCCATACCCTACCCATGCGGGTCCGGTACCCACGAGTACTTGTGCCCATGGGTAAAATTGCCATCCTTAGTGGTATAGATGACCTCTAAGTCTTGGAGCAGGCGCCAAATCTTCGAAAACATCCATTCTTAGCACTCCTGGGGCCGTCGAGGGTGACCCACTAGTGAATCATCATGGGGGTCCTCGACCTGGCCCTCCTGGATGGGAGACGATGTTGTGAGCACCCCCTAGTCCAGGATACCATCAGTAGCCCCTGAGCCGATCTTCAAGTAGAGGACGCTCCTCGATTCTTTTGAACTGCTCTCCGTCTTCGGTCGCCGGTCTTGAAAGCTGGTTCAACAAGCCCCCTCCGCTCCTCTGAATTGGTTGAATTTGGTCGAAAGTTCCCACGTTGGATATCTGAGGAGCCCCTTAAAAATTTTGTCGCTCTTTAACAGATACCCTTGCCGTTTCGTCCCCTCTGTTACCTTAGCGACGAAGTGTTCCCGCGCTCGGATCAAGATGACAGTCCGGGCCTGTTCTGACGACTTTGACCGGCTCGATCCATCATCCCACGTGACAGTGATGTGCTTTCATTTTGAGGGTCATCCAGCGTGCTAGCGCGGCTTGAGGCCCCACCATTGACACCTCTAATCAGTAAAGCTATCATTCCCCGAGATACGCATAGTGTCGCAATTAACCGTCCCCACGATTCATGTGCGTGCTTAACGCACGACCCCTGAGGAACCCGCGATATTACCGCTACATGACTGAAGTGCCCTGTCGTTGCTTCACGGAAGGCCACCATATAAAAGGGGCGTGGCCGCAGCGTGGAGAAATTCTACATCCCCCGGACCCCATTCCCTCCTTCGAAGCTCTTGCATCCCCCTTCACCTCCTCGTTTTTTGTTCGTCCCGAGCGAATCGTCCAACCGCCGCTGTCTGAAGCGATTTGCCGCCATGGATCCAGTGGCTGCTTCATCTTCGCTCTCCGATGGCAACGTTGAAGGAGGATGGAAGCACTGCTTCGTGGCTCAAGATTAGTTGGATTGGCTTTTTGAGCTGGGCTATCTGCCACGACCGGAGGTGGCTTTCGCTCGTCCAAGATTGGTCGCCATCAATAGTGATATCATTCAAGATCGTTGGCCCAACCCCCGGGAGAACGAGCGGGTATGCTTTGTCCCCTTTCCCCTCAGGGGCTTGGGTTTCCCAATTCATCCCTTCTTAAGGGGTTTGATGCACTTTTACGGCCTCCAGCTACACCATCGTTCCCCCAATTTCATCCTCCACATTGCCTGTTATGTCATATTATGTGAGGCATCCCTCGGATGTCAGTCACACTTCGGCTTGTAGTGCAGATACTTATGTGTGATACCACGGATGCGAGGCGGCAAGCTGGCAGAGTGTGGTGCGACCGAGATTTTTAGGGTAGCTGGGTCCAGATACCTTGTCAGTACCCCTGAGGAATCGAATGAAAACTGGCAAGAGGAATGGTTTTACCTTCCCGGTGACCCACTGCTGGAAATATGCCCTAGAGGCAATAATAAATGGTTATTATCAAATTTCCTTGTTCATGGTAAGTATTTTTTATTCATGCTAGAATTGTATTGACCTGAAACTTAAATACATGTGTGGATACATAAACAACACCGTGTCCCTAATGAGCCTCTACTAGACTAGCTCGTTGATCAAAGATGATTAAGGTTTCCTAGCCATAGACATGAGTTGTCATTTGATAACGGGGTCACATCATTAGGAGAATGATGTGATGGACAGTACCCAACCGTAAGCTTAGCATATGATTGTGTCATTAAAGTTTAATTGATATAGCTTTCTTCATGTCAAGTATCTGTTCCTAAGATCATGAGATCATGCAACTTCCTGACACCGGAGGAATACCTTGTGAGCTATCAAACGTCACTTCATAACATGGTGATCATAATGGTGCTATTCAGGTATCTCTGAAAGTGTTTGTTGGGTTGGCATGGATCGAGACTGGTATTTGTCACACCGTGTGACGGAGAAATATCATTGGGCCCACTCGGTTATACAACATCACAAGAATCTTGCAAGCATGTGAGTAATGAGTTTAGTCATAGGATCTTGTTGGAGATATGCCTTAGAGGCAATCATGTATGATGATATTTCCTATGTGTTTATGAATAAAGATAGTCCTTGGACATTATCAATGATGTGTATTAACAAGTACATGACTTGTTGGTGAGACTATGCATTGCATGATGACTGTCCTAAATGGTCCCTAGTCAAAAGGGCGGTGTGGACGCGCAACCTGTTAGACTAGCATATGACACGGTGGATGGTCTGGTCTCACTGACCATGTAGCATTGGATGCTAGCCGGATAATATGGACTCGGAAAGATCTGGTCGGATTCGACGTAGTCGGATCCAAGTTGAGATAAGGTCTCAGTTTGACAGACCCGACTATGAGACGCAACAATAGGTCATCTGAGAGTCTCTAGTACAACATACGTTCTATGTCCTAAGACCTGAGCTGACGCATGTACTCGGGATGGTGACAGACTTGCTTTGGGCCGACCAAACGCTACTCCGTAACTGGGTAGTTATAAAGGTAGGTTTCGGGCATGTCCTGACCCATGCTGCGAGACATGGTTGAGCAAGATGGGATTTCCCCCTCCGATCAGGAGAGATATACTCCGGGCCCCTCGGGTGATCCGACCTGGATAAGCATGGCCATGCAATGAGGATTATGAGATAATCCGAAGTGTTGGTCGGATTCACCGAAACGAGAAAGAGGTCGTGCTGCAACAAGGATGACCATGTCGCCTTGAGCATGACAACATATATCGTGTGGCAAAGGGAACAGAAGTGTGAAGTACAGGTTCACCTAACTAGCTTCATCGGACACTTGGAGTCGGCACGCTTTGCTAGAGGCCGCTACCGACTAGTCGAGTCGGATGTGATCTGACTCGCGACCAAGTGAACGAGAACCTAAGGGGTTGCGCGCTTAAGGGAAGGAACTACACGTGGGCTTTAGGATCCGTGCGAGGCCTAAGAGTTGAGCCCGCGTCGGATGCCTATATATAGTGGAGGTGCGTCACACCCATCTGGTTGATCACTTCGGCGCCGTCATTAGGGCTTTGCATGTGTTGCAACTAGCCACCTCCACTCGCCGCCGAACTGTGTGATCGGACCTAGCAGTCCGCCGCACGGTGTTCCTCCTGCACGTGCGAATACCGTTAGAGGCGGTGCACTTGCGCCGCTCCGCCGAACCTGTACGTGGGATCTGACGACCGGCAGTTCGAGGGAGATCGGACCGGCTACGCGAGGGAGATCGGCTGAGGAGGAGACGGACCTCACGGACGCGCTGCCCCAACTCTACTTCCGCTACACGACACTGCGTGTCTAGTGGTAATGATCTGTGATCCATCTCCGTAGCATGTTCTTGTTTGTTCTGCGTGTAGGAAATTTTTAATTTGCATGCGATGCACCTACGGTAGAACCCAACAGTCGTATCAGAGCCTTTGCTATAGGATTTGGATTCAGATCGGATGCATATTTGATATGTGGAGGCGGCGGATGAGATCTGCCGTCGTTCATGAGATCGGCTATGTGCACAGTTGATGAGATCAACTGCACATCGGGGTCGTTAAGGCTATATTTTCTGTCCATCGGAATCGATGAGGTCGTGACACAACCTACCCGTACCGGTCGGTATCCGCCATCGGGGTTAACAGTGAAACGTAAATCCGAATCGGGTTCACGGGACCGCCGTGTGCGTAGCGCCTTGTATTTCGTACACGATCACACAAACCGGTAGAATGCGATTCTATGCACAACTTTGTTTTGCAGGTTTGAGGTAAATAGTATGGCTCATGTGTATGTGATGCATGTGTGTAACTTAACATGATTTGCGTGTCATGATTGTCAGCCGGCAGGAGCCAAAGTGATGTCATTATATTGTATAACGACCTGCGCGTCGACTTGTGATTCTCTGTAAATTCATTACTAGTTGTAGTAGTTGGAGGACAGAGATCAAGTTCGAGGCTTTGGCGTCCCGGCGTGACGAACAAGATGGAGTTCCGCCCTGGTCATCGGAGTTGGAGCCGGCCTGGAAGGACATCCATGAAGGAGCCATACTATTTCACATATTTTTGTTTATATGTGATTGATATTGCTTCTTGTTTTCTATGCATGTTATAATGGTAGAAAGATCCCTCGTTAATATCAAGCACATTGCCATTCCGGATGTTGCGCCTTCGCACGTCAAGTACGTCTAGTGGTGGGCTCATAAAATTGAGGTGCTACTAGATGTCCTTGAACTGGAGGGTTCGTGTCGGACACGGACATGCACTGCATCAGGTTAACTTGACAAGGCTATCAAAACGGTTTTGGGCCTTATGGCAAAGAAGGTTGGGAGCCGGCGTATAAGATACCTACCCGATCGACAGGAGTCGTATAGAGATACGATTAGCAAGGGGTTGCTTACCGAATAGGCAAGTTGGCTAGCAGTGATGCTAAAGCTCACTAGTCACTCGCGCTAGACGGATCCTGAATCACTGAGAGTTTACGGAGGGATGCCGACTTCAGTGGGAGTAGTTCTGTTTAAGGCTTGAATTACTCTACATAAACACATTGCTTAGTGATTGCATATTTTCTGTTATAGATCAATGGCGCCACCTACTCAACCCAACTTTGCATTGAAATCAATTCTGGAAAAGGATAAACTGAATGGAACAAACTTTACCACCTGGTATAGAAATTTGAGAATTGTTCTCAAGCACGATAAAAGGAACGTGTTCTAGAGGACCCACTTCCAGAGGAACCTGCAGAGAATGCTAGTGCCACAACCAAGAATGCCCATCAGAAACTCGTTGATGAATCAAACGAGATCAGCTGCCTCATGCTGGCTTGTATGGAGCCCGATTTGCAATAGCATTTCAAAAACGTTGAGGCTTTCGATATGATCGAGAGTCTCAAGAACATGTTTCAAGTGCAGGCTAGGACTGAAAGGTTCAACGTCTGGCAATCCTTGATGGATTGTAAGCTGAAAGAGGGTGATCCATTGAGCCCACATGTGATCAAGATGATCGGGTACGTGCAAGCTTTGGATCGGTTAGGCTTCCCACTTGGGGACAAGCTGTGCACGGATGCAATTATGGGTTCTCTTCCACCTAGCTATGCGACGTTTGTCTCTAACTATCATATGCATGGCATGGATAAGAAGCTCATTGAATTGCATGGGATGCCCAAGGTGACAAAACAAGATATTAAGAAAGGCACGCATCAAGTGTTGATGGTTCAGAAATTGGCTAAGTTCAAGAAGAGTTGGTCCAAGAAAAAGGGCAAGGCAAAGGGCACGGAGAAGGTTGTCTCTGCCGCTGCGCCGAAGCCGAGACTAGACTCAAAGACTATTTGTTTTCATTGCAAGGAAACTGGTTATTGGAAGAGGAACTGCAGAAAGTGGCTTGATGAGCATGGCAAGAAGGCCGAAAATGCTTCTTCAGGCAAAGGTACACTTGTTACATATGTTATAGACATTTACCTTGCTCACATACCTAGTAGCTCTTGGGTATTTGATACCGGATCGGTTATTCATATTTGCAACTCGATGCAGGGGCTAATAAGAACTAGGCGTGTGGCACAAGGGGAGATTGACATCAGGGTCGGCAACAAAGCAAGAGTTGCTGCGTTGGAGGTCGGCACGATGCAGCTCAAGCTTCCTTCTGGATTTATTTTGGAATTGAATAATTGTTATTACATTCCCGCACTTAGTCGGAACATTATTTCTGCCTCATGCTTGATGAGTCAGGGTTATGAATTCAGTTTAAAGAACAATGGTTGTTCATTTTATTTGAATGGAATGTTCCACGGCTATGCACCCATTGTAGATGGGCTATTTATTCTGAATCTGGAAATGAAACCAGACTATAACATGAATGTCAAGAGGCATAAGCGTAATGAGATAAATCCGACATACTTCTGGCATTGCCGGCTTGGACACATTAGTCTGAAACGCATGAAGAAGCTCCATGATGATGGACTCCTAACTTCGTCCGACTTTGGGTCATTCGAGACATGCGAATCATGCTTGCTAGGCAAGATGACTAAGTCTCCTTTTGCAAAGAGTTGCGAAAGGGCGTCTGAGCTGTTGGAGCTTATACACACTGATGTGTGTGGTCCAATGAGCACAACGGCCAGAGGTGGCTATCAGTACTTCGTGACTTTTACCGACGACTTGAGTAGATATGGATATATCTATTTGATGAGGCACAAGTCGAAAACTTTTGAAAAGTTCAAAGAGTTTCAAAATGAGGTTGAAAATCAGCTCGGCAAGACAATAAAGCTTCTACGATCAGATCGTGGAGGTGAGTGCATGAGCCAGGAGTTTGATGATCATCTGAAAAGCCGAGGTATAGTACCTTAGCTCACACCTCCGGGAACGCCACAGAGAAACGGCGTGTCAGAATGGAGAAATCGAACCTTGTAGGACATGGTCCGATCGATGATGAGCAAATCGGATTTACCCTTGTCATTCTGGGGATACGCTCTAGAAACTGCAGCTTTCACACTTAATAGGGTACCATCAAAATCCGTAGATAAGAGACCACATGAGATGTGGACTGGGAAGAGTCCTAGTTTGTCTTTTCTAAAGATTTGGGGTTGTGAAGCATTTGTCAAACAACTCATGTCGGACAAGCTTACACCCAAGTTGGATAAATGCATATTCATGGGATATCCGAGGGAAACCTTGGGATACAGCTTCTACAACCGAGAAGAGAACAAAGTGTTTGTTGCTCGGAACGGGGCTTTCCTAGAGAAAGAGTTTCTTAGTCGGGAAGCAGTGGGAAAACGGTGCGACTCGAAGAAATTCGAGAGCCACTCGGGGACGACTCAGCTGGTGATGAGATCATACCGGAGTTGGTCAGGGAACCCGTAGTGGAATCGGCATCGGAGCCACGAAGGTTGGAAAGATTGCGTAGAGTGCGGGATGTGTTGTTGCTAGAAAGCGACGAGCCGGCCACGTATGCGGAAGCGATGGTGAGCCCAGATTCTGAGACATGGCTGGAGGCCATGAGATCCGAGTTAAAGTCCATGGATGATAATCAAGTCTGGGACTTGGTTGATCCGCCACCTGGTGTAATTGCCATTGGTTGCAAATGGATCTTTAAGAATAAAACCGATGTGGATGGAAATGTTCAGATCCACAAAGCTCGGCTTGTCGCTAAAGGTTATGGACAAGTTCCTTGGAATTGACTACGATGAGACCTACTCGTCGGTAGCGATGCTAAAGTTGATGAGGATCATACTAGCTATAGCTTCATATTTCGATTATGAGATATGGTAGATGGATGTCAAAACGGCTTTCCTTCATGGAAATTTAAAGGAGGATGTATACATGATATAGCCTGAAGGTTTTGTCGATCCAAATAATGCTAGTAAAATATGCAAGCTTAAGAGATCCATTTATGGATTGAAGCAAGCAGCTCGGAGTTGGAATATTCGTTTTGATGAAGTCGTCGTTGACCTTGGTCTCATCAAGAACGAAGAGGACTATTGTTTATACAAGAAGTCTAGTGGGAGCTTGGTAGTATTTTTGATCATGTATGTGGATGACATACTGCTGATCAGAAATGATGCTTCGATGATGAACTCAGTCAAGGAATCATTGAATGGCAAGTTTTCGATGAAATACCTTGGAGAAGCAGTGTACATTTTAGGCATCAAGATCTATAGAGATAGATCGAAGAGGCTGCTCGGCTTAAGCCAGAGCACGTACATAGATAAAGTGTTGAAGCGGTTCAACATGAGTGAGGCCAAGAAAGGGTTCTTGCCCATCTCACATGGTATAAGGCTAAACAAGACTCAGAGTCCTACGACTTCTGATGAGCGAAACCGGATGAGTAGGATTCCGTATGCTTCGGCAATAGGATCCATCATGTATGCCATGCTATGTACTCGACCTGATGTTGCCTATGCAATAAGCTTAACAAGCAGATACCAGGCTGACCCAGGTGAGAGTCACTGGGCAGCGGTGAAAACTATCCTGAAGTACCTGAAAAGGACTAAAGAGATGTTCCTAATTTATGGAGGTGAGGAGGAGCTCTGCGTAAAGGGTTACGCTGATGCTAGTTTCCAAACCGACAGGGATGATTGTCGATCGCAAACTGGATTCGTGTATGTCATGAATGGAGGAGCAGTGAGCTGGACGAGTTCCAAGCAAGATACGGTGGCTGACTCCACAACAGAGGTCGAATACATTGCGGCTTGTGAAGCCACAAAAGAAGGCGTTTGGATTCGGAAGTTCTTGGAGGACCTTGGGGTGTTCCCGGGCTGGGCAAAACCGCTGGACCTGTATTGCGACAATTCAGGTGCCATCGCACAGGCCAAGGAGCCGAGACAACACCACAAGACCAGGCACATAGACCGAAAGTATCACCTGATACGAAAGCTCGTAAAGAATGATGATACTAATTTATGCAAGATTCACATGGATGAAAATGTTGCAGATCCGTTGACTAAGCCACTTCCACAACCCAAGCATGAGGGGCATGTTAGATCTATGGGTATTCGATGTCTATTCGATTGACTCTAGTGCAAGTGGGAGACTGTTGGAGATGTGCCCTAGAGGCAATCATGTATGATGATATTTCCTATGTGTTTATGAATAAAGATAGTCCTTAGACATTATCAATGATGTGTATTAACAAGTACGTGACTTGTTTGTGAGACTATGCATTACATGATGACTGTCCTAAATGGTCCTTAGTCAAAAGGGTTGTGTGGACGCGCAGCCAGTTGGACTAGCATATGACACATTGGATGGTCTGGTCTCACTGACCATGTAGCATTGGATGCTAGCCGGATAATATGGACTCAGAAAAATCTGGTCGGATTCGATGTAGTTGGATCCGAGTTGAGATAAGGTCTGAGTTGGACAGACCCGACTATGAGACGCAGCGATAGGTCATCTGAGAGTCTCTAGTACAACATATGTTCTATGTCCTAAGACCTGAGCTGACGCATGTACTCGGGATGGTGACAGACTTGCTTTGGGCCGACCAAATGCTACTCCGTAACTGGGTAGTTATAAAGGTAGGTTTCAGGCTTGTCCTGACCCATGCTGCGAGACATGGTTGAGAAAGATGGGATTTGCCCATCCGACCAGGAGAGATATACTCTGGGCCCCTCGGATGATCCGACCTGGATAAGAATGGCCATGCGATGAGGATTATGAGATAATCCGAAGTGTTGGTCGGATTCACCAGAACGAGAAAGAGGTCGTGTTGCAACAAGGATGACCATGTCGCCTTGAGCATGACAACATATATTGTGTGGCAAAGGGAACAGAAGTGTGAAGTACAGGTTCGCCTAACCAGCTTCATCGGACACTTGGAGTCGACACGCTTTGCTAGAGGCCGCTACCGACTAGTCGAGTCAGATGTGATCTGACTCGCGACCAAGTGAACGAGAACCTAAGGGGCCGTGCGCTTAAGGGAAGGAACTACACGTGGGCTTTAGGATCCCTGCGAGGCCCAAGAGTTGAGCCCGCGCCGGATGCCTATATATAGTGGAGGTGCGGCACACCCATCTGGTTGATCACTTCGGCGCCGTCATTAGGGCTTTGCATGTGTTGCAACTAGCCATATCCACTCGCCGCCGAACTGTGTGATCGGACCTAGCAGTCCGCCGCACGGTGTTCCTGCTGCACGCGCGGATACCGTTAGAGGCGGTGCACTTGCACCACTCCGGCGAACCTGTACGTGGGATCTGATGACCGGCAGTTCGAGGGAGATCGGACCAGCTGCGCGAGGGAGATCAGCCGAGGAGGAGACGGACCTCGCGGACGCTCTGCCCCAACTCTACTTCCGCTGCATGGCA
The DNA here is from genome assembly GCA_039707655.1 of Elymus sibiricus. NCBI lineage: Eukaryota > Viridiplantae > Streptophyta > Magnoliopsida > Poales > Poaceae > Elymus > Elymus sibiricus. The sequence goes on from CM077663.1 coordinate 280,606,547, forward strand.
CTGCGTGTCTAGTGGTAACGATTTGTGATCCATCTCCGTAGCATGTTCTTGGTTGTTCTCCGCGTAGGAAATTTTTAATTTGCATGCGATTTACCTATGGTAGAACCCAACAGATCTTGCGTTACGGAATGAGTAAAGAGACTTGCCGGTAACGAGATTGAATTAGGTATGGAGATACCGACGATCAAATCTTGGGCAAGTAACATATTGCAGGACAAAGGGAATTGCATACGGGATTAGCCAAATCCTCGACATCGTAGTTCAACCGATAAAGATCTTCGTGGAATATGTAGGAACCAATATAGGCATCCAGGTCCCGCTATCGGTTATTGACCGGAGAGGTGTCTTGGTCATATCTACATGATTCTCGAACCCGTAGGGTCACACACTTAACATTCGATAACACTAGGGTAGTATTGAGATATTAATGGCAATGGAACGAATGTTGTTCGGAGTCCCGGATGAGATCCCGGACGTCACGAGGAGTTCTGGAATGGTCTGGAGGTAAATATTTATATATGGGAAATCCTATTTTGGCTACCGGAAAAGTTTTGGGTTTTGCCGGTATTGTACCGGGAAGCTTATGGAAGGTTTCGGATGATTCCGAAGGGGTCCATAAGTCCACCAAGGGTTCCACTTCTGCTTGTGATCTGCGTTGGGTTTTTCCCCGAAGAGGAAGGGCGAAGCAATATAGTAGCGATAAGTATTTCCCTCATTGAGAACCAAGGTTATCGAACCAGTAGGAGAATCACGACAACTTTGGGTCAACAATACCTGCACACACAAAACCAGACACTTGCACCCAACACGGGAAAGAGGGTTGTCAAGCCCCTTGAACTCGTTACTTGCAAGGATTATTTCTAATAGTGATAGATAGATAAATATAAAAGTAAAATAAATAGAAAGTAAATAAATTGCAGCAAGGTTTTTAGGGTTTAGCAATATGATTTGAATAGATCCGGGGGCCATAGTTTACACTAGAGGCTTCTCTCTAGAACACATAGCATACGACATGTAGACAAATTACTATTGGGCAATTGATAGAAAAGCACATTGTTATGATGTTATTCATGGCAATTGTCGGAGTAAATAATACTAGGGTAGTGACGGCCTGGTACACTAGACTACACGAGCAAATCATAAGGCTTCTCATAAGACCAGAGGATGAGACATGAGGACTTCATAATATCCATCGGGTATCGTTCGAGTGGGAAGTTCCGGAGGATATGCTTTCCCTTCACGGGGTCTGTCCGGGAAGGTGCCTGGGTACCTCCGAGAAGAAGAGGCCCCCGTCATGGCCTGAGGGATGAAAACCCTTGTTCTGCATGATTCCTCATGCGGCTTCCTTACAGTCGAAGCCATCGACTGTTGGTGCGGCTAGATTCGCTCGTCGCTTACACTGCCACAGTCTCGAAGTGGCAGGATAACAGGGAAGTATCTGGTGGGTATTTACCTGGCCCTGAAAGGACCACATCATCGCTTGTATAGGCATGCCCCGGACGGCCATACCTTCATAGTACTGCATGTTCTGTCCCACTTGGGGTATGCTTTCGACCGATGAGAGCCTCTGAGAGGCCTCTCTAGACACTATAAATAGAGGAGCCCGAGACTCCTCAGGGGGTCGATCTTTCGCACAAGAAAAGGAGACAAAGGTCGACTCCACCATTGTAACACACATTCCAGCTCTCTACCATTTCAATACAACAAAGCAGGAGTAGGGTATTACACCACCAAGGTGGCTCAAACCTGTGTAGTTCTTCGTGTTCATCCACCATACATCATTCATGACTTAGGATAGTTGGGCGTGTTCAGTCCCTGACTGAACTCTCAAAGGGTTGTTGATCACAGCTCATATGTAGGTTCTTGGAAACCGACATTTGGCGTGCCAGGTAGGGGACTGAGGCGTCTTCGACCGTCTTGGTCTACTCCAGCCGTTTCTTTGAGAGTAGGATCCGGTAACCTTTCCGCTGAGGATGGTGCGAGGCAAGCTTCCTCGCAAAGCTGCCAGAATCGAGATTCTGAATCGGATTGGAGCTCCGTTGGTAGGGTCGTGAATCATAGAATCATAACTACCATGATCGTAGAAACTTAGATTCTATGAGCAAAATCGTAGAATCGTAGGGGCTAGTTCGGATCGTAAGGTCGTAAGATTATAAGACTTGCGTCGCGATTCTGACAACTTTGCTCCTCGACCAACGACGCACGCCCGGGTTCATCTGCCCGGGCGGGGCCTTTTCCCGTTGCGTCGCGGTCACGCGATACCTGATACTCGTGATCTGCGTTGGGTTTTCCGTGAAGAGGAACGGGTAATCGCAGCACAAAGTGGGTAAGTATTTCCCTCAGTTATGAAACCAAGGTTTATCGAACCAATAGGTATACCAATTCTCAACCGTCTTTAGCGGCTGCACACAAAAGAACAAACAACTTGCACCCAACGCCGGCAAGAGGATTGTCAATCCCCATGATCTCGTTATTTGCAAGCAAGTGAGTTGTGTAGATAATTGTAGATAATAGTAAAGTGCAAAATAAAATAAAAGGTAATAAATAACAGCAAGGTAATGACAACGTTTGTGAATTTATAAGTGAATAGACTCGGGGTCCATAGAGTTTTCTAGTGGCATCTCTCATAAGCAAAGCATACGGTGGGTAAACAAATTACTGTTGGGCAATTGGTAGAAAAGCGAATAATTATGCGATGTTCACGGCAATGATCATGTGTATATAGGCATCACATCCATAAGCAAATAGGCCAACTCCTGCCTGCACCTACTACTATTACTCCACTTCAAGAGCGCTTCTATGCTTGCCTCTCTACGTATTAAGTTCATGAAAACGGAGTAATGCTTGGAGAATGATGACATGATTTAGACAAAGTAAACTCAACTAATACGAATAAACCCCATCGTTTTATCCTTAGTAGCAACAACACAAAGACGCAACTTGTCCCCTTCTGTCACCGGGATATAGAAACTTGTCAGGTTGAACCTACTACAGCGCACCACTCCCACCGAAGAAATATCAATCTAGTTGGCCAAACTATCTCAATAGATCGGAGAGCATTACGAAGCTATGATGATCATGCAAATAAGAATCATAGTAATCAAGTTTGACTCAAATACTTTTCATGAATAATCTGAACATAAACTCACAATTCATCGGATCCCAACAAACACACCATACAAAGGGATTACATCAAATAGATCAAGGCAAAGATGCGATGAACATTGTATTGAAGATCAAGAGAGAGAGAGAGACATTGCCATCTAGGTACTACCTACGGACCCGTAGGTCTGTTGTGAACTACTCACACATCATGGTGAGGGCAGCAAGGTTGATGAAGAGGCCCTCCATGATCGATCTCCCCTCCGGCAGGGTGCTGGAACGGAGGTGTAGATGGCCTCCCGTCGGAACAGAGACTTGCAGCGGCGGAAAAAGAGTTTCGGGAGCGCTTCTGGTGTTTTTAGGCTAGATGTGAATTTATAGGCCACAGAACAACATATCTGGCCGCGCCTCCCGGGGGCGCGGCCAGATGGCTTGCGGGCCCCTGGTGCATCTCCTGGCCCTCCTCCGAAGCTTCTAGGTCTTGTATTTGTCCAGAAAAAATAACCAAAAAAGTTTCGTGACAATTGGACTCCGTTTAGTATTGTAACTCTGAAAAGGCAAAAACACGCAGAAAATAGGAACTGGCACTGGGCACTGGGTCAATAGGTTAGTGCTCAAAAATATTATAAATTGGTAAATAAATACCCAAAAAGTATCCTAGAATGATAATATATCAGCATGGAACAATCAAAAATTATAGATACGTTGGAGACGTATCAGCATCCCCAAGCTTAATTCCTGCTCGTCCTCGAGTAGGTAAATGATAAAAACAGATTTTTTGATGTGACATGCTACCCATTATGTAATCCTTGGTATGTATGCTCATTGAGAAATGATGAATTAACAAACAACAACATAGTAATATTTATAAGTATAAGAAACAAAATAATTATTTTTTCAAAGTATACGATCCTAAAAGAATGTTTTACCCCTATTCATCTTATTATATTAGCAAGGCATGACTCCATCTTCACCACATAGATATAAATGTTAAGCACCACGGTGTTCAAGTCAGGCAATTGGATTGTACTTTTTCAATATGCATCAACTTTTTATTCTTTACGCAATACATGAGCGTGAACCATTGGACATAACATATAGGTGGAATAGAATATGGTGGTAGGTATCAAAGGGGTAAAAAGTGGAGAAGATAGTCTCGCATCAACTAGGCGTACCAACGAGCTATGGAGATGCTCATCGATAGATATCAATGCGAGGAGTAGGGATTGCCATGCAAATGATGCACTAGAGCTATAAGTGTATGAAAGCTCAACTGAAGCAAAGTGGGGTGTGCATCAAACTTGCTTGCTCATGAAGACCTCTGGCATTTGAGGAAGCCCGTTATAGGAATATACAAGCCAAGTTTATTATATGAAAAGGTAATTCCCACTAGAATATGGAAGTGTCAACATAGGAGACTCTCTATATGAAGAACATGGTGCCACTTTGAGGCACAAGTGTGGTAAAGGATAGTAGCAAAGTCCCATCTCTCTTTTCTCTCATTTTTTTATTTTTATGGTGGGCTTTTCTCTTTTTTTTTCTTTTTGCCTCCCCCATTTTCTTTTTTTATATGGTGGGCTCATTTGGCCTCCCCCATTTTTATTTCATTTTTCGTCCGGAGTCTCATCCCGACTTGTGGGGGAATCATAGTCTCCATCATCCTTTCCTCACTGGGACAATGCTCTAATAATGATGATCATCACACTTTTATTTACTTACACCTCAACATGAAGAACCGATAGGAAGTTATGACTCTGTATGAATGCCTCTGGCAGTGTACCAGGATGTGCAATGATCTAGCGTGACATGTATCAAAAATATGAAGAACAATGGCTTTGCCACAAATACTATGTCAGCTCTATATGATCATGCAAAGCATTATGATGATAAACGAACTAGTCATGTGAAGTGACGATGGAATTTGCATGGCAATATATCTCGGAATGGCTATGGAAATGCCATAATAGGTAGGTATGGTGGCTGTTTTGAGAAAGATATAATGAGGCTTATGTGCAACAGGGCGTATCATGTCACGGGGTTTGGATGCACCGGTGAATATTTGCACCGATCCTCGAGGTGAGAATGGGCTATGCACGGTACCGAAGAGGCTAGCAAATATGAGAAGGTGAAGATGCGTATGTCCATGGTGTCACATTAGTCATAAAGAACTCACATACGTATTGCAAAGTTTTATTAGTTTTATCACAAATCAAAGTACTCCTCGCATGCCCCGAGGGAGGAGGTTGGTAGGAGTTAACCATCGCGCGCCCCCGACTCAAAACAACACTAGGATTTCAACGATGGATATAAATGCTCACACATCATCACCATGCCTCTTTAATTTTTAGATGAATAAGTTAACACCTCTTAATCTCGACACTTCTACGAATCAACAATTTTGGACTCACACCTTTTTCATATTACTACATCAATGTCATTAACCCACAACTTCTCTATATGTGCTACACGATGGTTTTGATTATCATACATTGAATACCTAATATTCTTGGACTAGTCTTATGACCCATGCAAATTACTGTCACTATTACTCAGCTCTCAAACAAATATAAGTGAAGAACGAGAGCATATTATTTCTATAAAATCTACACGCCACCGTGCTCAAAAAGATATAAGTGAAGTACTAGAGCAACTGCCTAGCTCAAAAGATATAAGTGAAGCACATAGAGTATTCTAGCAAATTATCATGAAGGCGTGTCTCTCCCAAATAGGTGTGTCCAGCAAATGATGATTGTGACAAACTGAAAGTAAAAGCAAGCAAAAGCAAATGACGCTCCAAGCAAAACACATATCATGTGATGAATAAAATATAGCTCCAAGTGACATACCGATGGATTGAGACGAAAGAGGGGATGCCTTCCGGGGCATCCCCAAGCTTAGACGCTTGAGTCTCCTTAGAATTATACTTGGGGTGCCTTGGTCATCCCCAAGCTTGGGCTCTTGCTACTCCTTATTCCGTAGTCCATCGTGATCACACCCAAAACTTGAAAACTTCAATCACACAAAACTCAACAAAACTTCGTGAGATCCGTTAGTATAAGAAACATATTGCATACTTGAGGTACGGTCATAAATTGATTCAAATTCATTTTTGCATAATAGGTACTGTATTCTAACTTACCCATGGCTTACACCCCCCGATATAGTCCATGGCATAATCAAAACAAGCAAACTATGCAAGCAAAACAGAACCTATTTAAAACAGAACAGTCTGTAGCAATCTGTAAAGAGCCCTTGCTTCTGTAACTCTAAAAATTCTGAAAAATTACGACAACGTAAAGAATTTGTATAACAATACTTTGTTAAAATTTCAGATCATTATCACGCTCCAGTAAAAAATGAAAATTCTTGCTCTTGAGTCAAAGTTTCTGTTTCAGATTCAGTATCGTTTCTACTCATCTTGTGAGTCATCCCAAAGGCTTTACTTGGCACAAACACTAATTAAAACATAAGAATACAATCATTACAGAGGCAACAATCATGTTATCACACAAAAACAGAAAGTAAAAACAAAAATAAAGATACATATCGGGTTGCCTCCCAACAAGCGTTGTTGTTTTATGCCCCTAGCTAGGCATAATGCATAGTTTCAAGTGTTGTCATCTTTGACACTCAACCCATAGGTAGCCCTCATGATTGATTCATAAGGTGGTTGAATTTTCTTCCTAGGGAAGTGTTCCATCCCCTTCTATAATGGGAATTGGAATCTTATGTTTCCCTCTTTCATATCAATAATTGCACCTATAGTTCGTAAAAATGGCCTTCCAAGTATTATGGGACAAGAAGGATTGCAATCAATATCAAGCACAATGAAATCTACAGGCACATAATTTTTGTTTGCAATAATAAGCACATCATTAATTCTACCTAAAGGTTTCTTGATGGTAGAATCCGCAAGATGCAAGTTTAGGGAACACTCTTCAATATTAGTGAGACCAAGCACATCACATAAAGTTTTTGGTATGGTTGAAATACTAGCACCAAGGTCACACAAAGCATTGCATTCATATTTATTTATCTTTATTTTGATAGTAGGTTCCCACTTATCATGCAATTTTCTAGGAATATAAATTTCAAGCTCAAGTTTCTCATCATAAGCTTTTATCATAGCTTCTACTATATGATCGGTAAAAGCTTTGTGTTGTTCATAAGCATTGGGTGAGATAATATTGGATTGCAGCAAGGAAATACATTCTTCTAAAGAGCATTTATCATAATTAAAGTCCTTGTAATCCAAGATAGTGGGCACATCACTATTTAAAGTTTTGACCTCTCCAAACCCACCTTTTTCAGTTTTAGTATTAGAATTATCACCCTCCAAGCAAATGTGACACTCCTTAACTATAGTTGACTCATCTCCAGTCCCTTTATCATTTATATTCAGAGATGTAAACAAAGATTCAATAGGAGAAACGCCAATCATTTTAAGATCTTCATCATGATTCCGGCAAAAACCGGGTGGAAGAGCTTTTTCTAAGAATTCTCGCTTAGCTCTCAACTTAGCGGTCCTCTCCTTACTTTCATTAATAGATAATTGGATAGATTTAATAGTCTCATTAAAATCATGCTTGGGTAGCAAAGACTTATTTTTAAGATTTTCAACATCAAGAGCAATTCTATCCATGTTTTTAGCCAAAGTATCAATCATATGCAACTTTTCTTCTATCGTAGTGTTGAAAACCTTTTGAGAATTAATAAATTCTTTAATTGTGATCTCAAGATCAGAAGGTATCTTATTAGAATTTGTAGAAGTATTGCCATATGAATTACCATAAGAATTTCCATAGTTGTTATAGGAATTACCGGGATACAGTCTAGCATTGAAATTTCCTCTATAAGCATTGTTGTTGAAATTATTTCGCGAGATAAAGTTCACATCAATAGCATCATTATTTTGCTAAATCAAAGTAGACAAAGGAATATCATTGGGATCAACATTAGCATTTTTATTAGCAACCATATTCATAAGAGCATCCACTTTTTCATTCAAAGTAGCGGTTTCTTCAACATAATTTACCTTCTTACCAGTTGGAGCTCTTTCGGTATGCCATTGAGAATAATTTATCATAATGTTGTCCAGAGTTTTTGTGGCCTCTCCTAAGGTCACATCCATGAAGGTACCACCCGCGACAGAATCTAGAAGATTTCTAGACACAAAGTTTAGTCCAGCATAGAAATTTTGGATAATCATCCACAAGTTTAAGCCATGAGTTGGACAATTTCTTATCATAAATTTCATTATCTCCCAAGCTTGAGCAACATGTTCTTGATCTTTCTGTTTAAAATTCATTATTTGATTTCTAAGGGAGATAATCTTAGCAGGAGGAAAATGCTTGGCAATAAAAGCATCTTTACACTTATCCCACGTTCCAATACTATTACGAGGTAAAGATGAAAACCAAGCTTTAGATTTGTCTCTTAGTGAAAAAGGAAATAATTTTAATTTCACAATATCATTATCCATATCCTTTTTCTTTTGCATATCACATAATTCAAAAAAGGTATTAAGATGTGATGCGGGATCCTCAGTAGGACTTCCCGAAAATTGATATTTCATGAGAAGATTGAGCAATGCAACATTAATATCAAATGCCTCCGCACTAGTGGCGGGTGGTATAGGAGTACTAATAAAATCATTGTTATTAGTATTTGAGAAATCACACAACTTAGTAGTTTCTTGAGACATGGTGACCGGACTAGCAAAACAAGCAAGACAACTAAACTAGCAAGTAAAGCAAACTAGAAGCAAATTAGTAACTAGCAAAGGTAAATATTTTCGTGTTTTTGATTTTTATGAGACAAACTAAATATAATAGCAAATAAAAAGAAGAACAAGTGAATGAAATTTTGTGTGAAGTTACTTGATAGTTGGTGATGGTATTCCCCGGCAACGGCGCCAGAAATCCTTCCTGATACTCGTGATCCGCGTTGGGTTTTCCGTGAAGAGGAACGGGTAATCGCAGCACAAAGTGGGTAAGTATTTCCCTCAGTTATGAAATGAAGGTTTATCGAACCAATAGTAATATCAATCCTCAACCGTCTTCAGCGGCTGCACACAAAAGAACAAACAACTTGCACCCAACGCCGGCAAGAGGGTTGTCAATCCCCTTGATCTCGTTATTTGCAAGCAAGCGAGTTGTGTAGATAATTGTAGATAATAGTAAAGTGAAAAATAAAATAAAAGGTAATAAACAACAAGGTAATGATAGCATTTGTGAATTTATAAGTGAATAGACCCGGGGGCCGTAGAGTTCTCTAGTGGCATCTCTCATAAGCAAAGCATACGGTGGGTAAACAAATTACTGTTGGGCAATTGATAGAAAAGCGAATAATTATGCAATGTTCACGGCAATGATCATGTGTATATAGGCATCACGTCCATAAGCAAATATGCTGACTCCTGCCTGCACCTACTACTATTACTCCACTTCAAGAGCGCTTCTATGCTTGCCTCTCTACGTATTAAGTTCATGACAAACGGAGTAATGCTTGGAGAACTATGACATGATGTAGACAAAGTAAACTCAACTAATATGAATAAACCCCATTGTTTTATCCTTAGTAGCAACAACACAAAGACGCAACTTGTCCCCTTCTGTCACCGGGATATAGAAACTCGTCAGGTTGAACCTACTACAACACACCACTCCCACCGAAGAAATATCAATCTAGTTGGCCAAACTATCTCAATAGATCGGAGAGCATTACGAAGCTATGATGATCATGCAAATAAGAATCATAGTAATCAGGTTTGACTCAAATACTTTTCATGAATAGTCTGAACATAAACTCACAATTCATCGGATCCCGACAAACACACCATACAAAGGGATTACATCGGATAGATCAAGGCAAAGATGCGATGAACATTGTATTGAAGATCAAGAGAGAGAGAGAGATTGCCACCTAGGTACTACCTACGGACCCATAGGTCTGTGGTGAACTACTCACACATCATGGTGAGGGAAACAAGGTTGATGAAGACGCCCTCCGTGATCGATCTCCCCTCCGGCAGGGTGCCGGAACGGAGGTGTAGATGGCCTCCCGTCGGAATAGAGACTTGCGGCGGCGGAAAAAGTGTTTCGGGAGCGCTTTTGGTGTTTTTGGTGTAGATGTGAATTTATAGGCCAGAGAACGACGTCGAGAGGAGCTCCACGGGGCCACAAAATATCTGGCCGCGCCCCCCTGGGGGCACGGCCAGATGGCTTGTGGGCCCTTGGTGCATCTCCTGGCCCTCCTCCGAAGCTTCTAGGTCTTGTATTTGTCCAGAAAAAATCACCAAAAAGTTTCGCGACAATTGGACTCCGTTTAGTATTGTAACTCTGAAAAGGCAAAAACACGCAGAAAATAGGAACTGGCACTGGGCAATGGGTCAATAGGTTAGTGCTCAAAAATATTATAAATTTGTAAATAAATATCCAAAAAGTATCCTAGAATGATAATATATCAGCATGGAACAATAAAAAATTATAGACACGTTGGAGATGTATCAATACCCACACGGCGACTGATACGTCTCCAACGTATCTATAATTTTTGCTTGTTCCATGCTGTTATATTATCATTCTTGGATGTTTTACAATCATTTTATAACAACTTTATATCATTTTTTGGGACTAACCTATTGACATAGTGCCAAAGTGCCAGTTGCTGTTTTTGCTTGTTTTTTACTTCGCAGAAAATCAATACCAAACGGAGTCCAATCGCGACGAAACTTTTTGGAGATTTTTTCTGGACCAGAAGACACCCGGTGGGCCAAAGAAGATCCAGGAAGGTGGGTTGTGGAGAGCACAACCTACTAGGGCGCGCCAGGGGCCCCCCGGCGCGCCCTGATGGGTTGTGCCCTCCACGGGGCCCCTCTGCACCGCCTCTGATGCCTATAAATTCCCAAATATTCCAAAAACCCTAGGGGAGTCGATGAAACACAATTCCAGCCGCCGCAAGTTCGAGAACCTCGAGATCCAATCTAAACACCATCACGGAGGGGTTCATCTTCCTCATAGGTGCCTCTCCGATGATGCGTGAGTAGTCCACCATAGACCTACGGGTCCGTAGGCAGTAGCTAGATGGTTTCTTCTCTCTCTCTTATGATTCTCAATACAATGGTCTCTTGGAGATCTATTTGATGTAAACTTTTGCGGTGTGTTTGTTGGGATCCGATGAATTTTGAGTTCATGATCAGTTTCTATCCATGAATATTATTTGAGTCTTCTTTGATCTCTTATATGCATGATTGCTTATAGCATCGTATTTCTTCTTCGAATCTTTGGTTTAGTTAGGCCGACTAGATCGATTTTTCTTGCCATGGGAAGAGGTGCTTTGTGATGGGTTCGATCTTGCGGTGTTCTTTTCCAGTGACAGAAGGGGCAGCAAGACACGCATGTATCATTGCTATTAAGGATAACAAGATGGGGTGTATTCCTACATGAATAGATCTTGTCTACATCATGTCATCGTTCTTATTGCATTACTCCATTTTTCCATGAATTTAATACACTAGATGCATGCTGGATAGCGGTCGATGTGTGGAGTAATAGAGGTAGATGAAGGCAGGAGTCGGTCTACCTATTTTGGACGTGATGCCTATATAATGATCATCGCCTTGGATATCGTCATGACTATTCGATTTTCTATCAGTTGCCTAACAGTAATTTGTTCACCCACCGTGCGCTATACTCATGAGAGAAGCCACTAGTGAACCCTACGGCCCGTGGGTCTACTTTTCCATCATATTGCTTTCCGATCTACGTTTTTGCAATCTTTGTTTTCAGATCTACAAAACCAAAAATCCAAAAATATATTGTTGCATATTTACTCTTTTTATTTGTGTTCTTGAGAGATCTATCTCTCCTATCTATCACTACCTAATCTATCTTTTTACCGTAGAGAGATTGACAACTTCTCTTTCGCGTCGGGTTGCAAGTATTTGTTGTTTGTGTGCAGGTGCTGCTTATTGGGTAGTGGTGATCCTCCTACTGGTTCGACAACCTTGGTTTCATAACTGAGGGAAATACTTACCGTCGCTGTGTTGCATCATCCCTTCCTCTTTGGGGAAATACCGTCGCAGTCTCAAGCCACGTCAAAGGAATTTTTGGCGCCGTTGCCGGGGAGGAAGCGGTCTCTTCTACGTGCCTATCGTAGGCGCCGAGGGGACTCCACCATTATCTACCAGGTTCCTAATCACAAATCTCATCTCCTTGCAATTACATTATTTGCCATTTGCCTCTCGTTTCCCTCTCCCCCACTTCACCAATTTGCCGTTTTATTCGCCCTCTTTTTCATTTGCCTTTTTCTCGTCAGATCTCTTGCCTAGTCATTATGGCTAGTTCTACCTTTGTTGCGTGTACTCCCGATAATGAGGTTCTTAATTTTAAGCAAAGGGGAGGGGAGAACCTAAAAGATGCTTGGTATAGGATTTGCAGTGCTCATAATAGATCTATCCATAAGCAATCTACCGTTGTTCTTCTTCGTAGCTTTTATGTGGGCATCACCACTTGGTATAGATTCGTCCTTGATATGATTACCGATGGGAATTTCTTGATGTGTCCTTCTTTAGATGCTTTTAATGCTTTGGGAAGTTTAGTGGGATCACCACCTATCATGATCAATGAAACAACTTTAACTCTCGAACATGTTATGGAGAGATTAGATGCTATTGAAAAGAAGATGATTACTAAAGGACATCTTGATGATCTAGATAAAAAGATGCATAATCTTGCTAATAAAATTGGATCTAAGGCGGGAGATGCGCTTGAATTGATCAAGGAAAAAGAAACCGTAGTTAACGAGAGGGTAGAGGAGAGCCCTTACCGGATTGATAAGATAGAAGAGATTTTTAGTAATTTGGGTTCAGCTTTTTCTTCTATCAAAACTATTGAAAAAACTCCCGTAAAGATTGGCAAGACCACGCAAGTCACTAAGAACAAAGTTGCTACGCCTCGTAGTCACAAGGGGGGTCTTAAAATGATTAATATTCATCCCGACTTTGTTGAAATCATAAGAGACCCTATTTACAAGAATGAATTTTTTGGGTTTCTTCCTAGGAGTGTTGTCATAAAAAACATGCATGCTAAATCCTTGAGGAAATCTAGTTGTGTGATTGAAGAATTGAAAACCAAGGATGACAATACTTGAATCTATCCATTATGCATAGCTAGGGGCGTAAAACGATAGCGCTTGTTGGGAGGTAACCCAATGAATAAATAAATTTTTGCTTTTTTCCTTTCTGTTTTTGTGTGTTGACACAATCATGCCTCTGATATGATTGTGTTTTTATGGTTTATTTAGTGTTTGTGCCAAGTAAAGCCTTTAGGATGATTCATAGGATGAGTAGAAGCGATGTTGAATCTGAAACAGAAACTTTGCCTCCAGTGCACGAATTTTCATTTTTTGCTGGAACGTGATATTGAGATGAAACTTTAACACAGTGTTGCTATACAAATTCCTTACGTTGTACTAATTGTTCAGAATTTTTAGAGTTACGGAAGTATGGTTAGTGTACAGATTACTACAGACTGTTCTGTTTATGACAGATTCTGTTTTCGTTGCATTGTATGCTTGTTTTGATGAATCTATGGGTTATAGAAGGGTATGAGCCATGGTACAGTTAAAATACAGTAGGTATAATGCAATAACAAAATATGAATGGGTTTGCAACAGCACCTAAAGTAGTGATTTGCTTTATTATACTAACGGATCTCACGAAGATTTTGTTGAGTTTTGTGTGATTGAAGTTTTCAAGTTTTTGGGTGAGATCACGATGGATGAAGGAATAAGGAGTGATAAGAGCCTAAGCTTGGGGATGCTACCGCACCCCCAAGATATATCCAAAGAGTAACAAGCAACTAAGCTTGGGGATTCCCCCGAGTGGCATCCCCTCTTTCTTCTAACGACCATCGGTATTTTACTTGGAGCTATATTTTTATTCGTCACGTATCATGAGTTTTGCTTGGAGCGTCTTGTATCTTTGCTTGCTTTGTTTGTTAGTTTTTCCTTTGTATCCTTGCTGGACACACCTATTTGAGAAAGCCAAAATCATGCTATGATTTGTTAGAATTGCTCTATGTGCTTCACTTAAACTTTTTGAGCTATAGAATTGCTCTAGTGCTTCCCTTATATCTTTTTGAGCACTGTGTGCTTGGAAATTTTTGTAGAAATACTCTCATGCTTCACTTAGATTAATTTGAGAGTAGGTAAATTTTGAAGAAATCCTCTCATGCTTCACTTATACCTTCTTGAGAGATGAAATCTTTATGCTCATGTGCTTCACTTAAATTTGTTTGAGCTTGCCAAAAAGCAATGGCAATATATGAAACTAGTCCCAAAGTGATAGATATCCAAGGAGGATATAATAAAAAATTTCATGAAGATCATTGGACAAATTAAACTTGATTCTTTGTAATAGTTTTGAAACATGATGATAGTAATATGTGAGTCATGTTAGTGAGTAATTATGCTTAGTAGGAATATTGGTGTTAAGGTTTGTGATTCCCTATGCATGTACGAAAGTCAATAGTTATGCGATGAAGTTACATCCTACTTGTGGTGCATTATTCGGTGTTAGTTATTTTCAATGCTCACTTATGTGAATTTTTGTTTCTTGGTTTGGTTGCTTCTCAATCTTTTTGCTAGCCTCCATTTGTACTAAGTAGAAATACTACTTGTGCATCCAAAATCCTTAAACCAAGTTTTGCCTCATGAGTCCACCATACCTACCTATATGCGGTATTTCCATGCCGTTCCAAGCAAATTTCTATGTGCCATCTCTAAATTTTCAAAATAAATTTTCTCTTTTGTGTGCCCGTACCGCTCATGAAATGGTGGGGAGTGTCCAATATTTTTCCATGCTAGATGTGTTATTCTCAAGATGAGTGTTTATTCACTTGTCATTGCACGAGAGTGCGGCGGTAATAGGGATGCCCATTCCCGAAATGAAAAAGGAAAAAAATATTTACTTTATGTTGTCAAATAATAAATTCCTTGGAAAGTGTTGGTATGGAAGGCAACCGTGGATACGGCCCGCCATGGAAAGTGAAAGTTTGGTGGAAAAAGGAATACACTTTATTTTCTGTTTGGGAACCGCCTATGATATATCTAGCATGGAAAGTATTGTGAACTACTTTGTCGTTTTCGTTGACAGGAAAAGCATGCCACCCAAAATATATTTTCTCTCTCAATTTAAACCTTGAGCTCTGGCACCTCTACAAATCCCTACATCCCTCTGCGAAGGGCCTTTCTATTTACTTTATGCAATTTTTATTTTTACTTTGAGTCTCCATCTTCTCTTATAAGCACCAACTAGGGGGCACTATGATCGTACTTGAGCATTGGGCATAGCTAATATTTGAGTGTGTTTCATGAATGGATCAATGATTGAGCATGATGGGCTAGGGATAACTTTCTTTAGTGTTGATATTTTGAAAGACATGGTTGCTTGGTGACATGCTTGAGTATTGAAGTCATTATGTTAAAACTAGACTATTGCTTTGAATCATTATAAGTCCAAATGTCCAGGCTATACAAAAGAAAAGAATGTGATGAACATGTTAGGCAGCATTCCACATCAAAAATTCTATTTTTATCATTCACCTACTCGAGGACGGGTAGGAATTAAGCTTGGGGATGCTGATACGTCTCCAACGTATCTATAATTTTTGCTTGTTCCATGCTGTTATATTATCATTCTTGCATGTTTTACAATCATTTTATAACAACTTTATATCATTTTTTGGACTAACCTATTGACATACTGCCAAAGTGCCAGTTGCTGTTTTTGCTTGTTTTTTACTTCGCAGAAAATCAATACCAAACGGAGTCCAATCACGACAAAACTTTTTGGAGATTTTTTCTGGACTAGAAGACACCCAGTGGGCCAAAGAAGAGCCAGGAAGGTGGGCTGTGGAGAGCACAACCCACCAGGGCGCGCCAGGGGGCCCCCGGCGCGCCCTGATGGGTTGTGCCCTCCACGGGGCCCCTCCACACCGCCTCTGATGCCTATAAATTCCCAAATATTCCAAAAACCCTAGGGGAGTCGACGAAACACAATTCCAGCCGCCGCAAGTTCCAGAACCTTGAGATCCAATCTAAACACCATCACGAAGGGGTTCATCTTCCTCATAGGTGCCTCTCCGATGATGCATGAGTAGTCCACCATAGACCTACAGGTCCGTAGGCAGTAGCTAGATGGCTTCTTCTCTCTCTCTTATGATTCTCAATACAATGGTCTCTTGGAGATATATTTGATGTAAACTTTTGCGGTGTGTTTGTTGGGATCCGAAGAATTTTGAGTTCATGACCAGTTTCTATCCATGAATATTATTTGAGTCTTCTTTGATCTCTTATATGCATGATTGCTTATAGCATCATATTTCTTCTTTGAATCTTTGGTTTAGTTAGGCTGACTAGATCGATTTTTCTTGCCATGGGAAGAGGTGCTTTGTGATGGGTTCGATCTTGCGGTGTTCTTTCCCACTGACAGAAGGGGCAGCAAGACACGCATGTATCGTTGCCATTAAGGATAACAAGATGGGGTATATTCCTACATGAATAGATCTTGTCTACATGATGTCATCATTCTTATTGTATTACTTCGTTTTTCCATGAACTTAATACACTAGATGCATGCTGGATAGCGGTCGATGTGTGGAGTAATAGAGGTAGATGCAGGCAGGAGTCGGTCTATCTATTTTGGACGTGATGCCTATATAATGATCATCGCCTTGGATATCGTCATGACTATTCGATTTTCTATCAATTGCCCAACAGTAATTTGTTCACCCTGTTGGAAATATGCCCTAGAGGCAATAATAAATTGGTTATTATTATATTTCCTCGTTCATGATAATCGTTTATTATCCATGCTATAATTGTATTGATTGGAAACTCAAATACATGTGTGGGTACATAGACAACACTGTGTCCCTAGTAAGCCTCTAGTTAACTAGCTCGTTGATCAAAAGATGGTGAAGGTTTCCTAGCCATGGACATGAGATGTCATTTGATAACGGGATCACATCATTAGGAGAATGATGTGATGGACAAGACCCAAACTACGAACATAGCATATGATCGTGTAAGTTTATTGCTATTGTTTTCTGCATGTCAAGTATCTGTTCCTATGACCATGAGATCATGCAACTCACTGACACCGGAGGAATACCTTGTGTGTATCAAACGTCACAATGTAACTGGGTGACTATAAAGGTGCTCTACAGATATCTCTGAGGGTGTCTGTTGGGTTGGCATGGATCAAGACTGGGATTTGTTACTCCGTGTGACGGAGAGGTATCTCAGGGCCCACTCGGTAATACAACATCACAATGAGCCTTGCAAGCAAAGTGACTAAAGAGTTAGCCACAGGATCTTGTATTACGGAACGAGTAAAGAGACTTGCCGGTAACGAGATTGAACTAGGTATAGAGATACCGACGATCGAATCTCGGGCAAATAACATACCAAAGAACAAAGGGAACAGCATACGGGATTAACTGAATCCTTGACATAGAGGTTCGACCGATATAGATCTTCGTAGAATATGTAGGAACCAATATGGGCATCCAGGTCCCGCTATTGGTTATTGACCGTAGAGGTGTCTCGGTCATGTCTACATAGTTCTCGAACCCGCAGGGTCTACACACTTAACGTTTGGTGACGATTAGTATAGTTGAGTTATTGTGTTGGTGACCGAAGGTTGTTCGGAGTCCCGGATAAAATCCCGGACATGACGAGGATCTCCGGAAGAGTCCGGAGGTAAAGTTTGATATTTGTGATAATAGTGTTTTGATCTCCGGAAGGGTTCCGGAATTCACCGGAAGGGGTTCCGGATGTTTACCGAAGTGTTCGGGTGCAGCAACACTTTATATGGGCCAAACGGGTAAAGCCCACGAGGTATTGGAAAGTGCAAAAGGAAGTTTTGCTGCTGCCTTAAGCGGTACTACCGCTTGTAAAGGCAGTACTACCGCTTAAGCGGTACTACCGCTTGTGTGAAGCGGTACTACCACTTGTACGCGGTACTGCTGGAATCCGAGTGGGACTCTTTCCATGCGGGCCAAACCGACCTTGTGCGGGCAAAACCGACCTTGTGGAGGCTTTCTCTCCAAGTTTAGAGCCTAGGGCTCAACATATAAATAGAGGGGCAGGGCTAGCACACGGGAGACATCAAGATTTCCCAAGCCGTGTGCCGGCAACCCTAACCCTCTAGTTCCTCCCGTCACAATCTCCGTAGTGCATGGCGAAGCCCTGCAGAGATTGTTCCTCACCACCATCACCACGCCGTCGTGCTGCCGGAACTCATCCACTACTTCACCATCGCTCGCTGGATCGAGGAGGTGAAGGCGTCATCAAGCCGTACGTGTGTTGAACGCGGAGGTGCCGTCCGTTCGGCGCTAGATCGTGTTTGGATCGAGGGACGACTTGCGATTTGGATCGCGAAGACGTTCGACTACATCAACCGCGTTTCTTAACGCTTCCGCTTAGCGATCTACAACGGTATGTAGATTCACTCTCCCTCTCGTAGATGCTCATCACCATGGATAGATCTTGCGTGTGCGTAGGAAATTTTTTGTTTCCCATGCGACGTTCCCCAACAGTGGCATCTGAGCTAGGTCTATGTGTAGATAAGATCTCGAGTAGAACACAAAGGAGTTTGTGGGCGTTGATATTCAGATTGCTTCCTCCCTTGGTCTTTTCTTGTTTCGGCGGTATTGTGGGATGAAGCGGCTCGGACCAACATTACTCGTACGCCTACGAGAGACCGGTTCCATCAACTGACGTGTAACTTCGTTGCATAAAGATGGCTGGCGGGTGTCTGTCTCTCCTACTTTAGTCGGATCGGATTTGACAAAGGCGGTCCTTGAGAAGGTTGAAAAGCAATTTTTGTATCACCGTTGTGGTTTTTGCGTAGGTAAGAATTGTTCTTGCTAGATACCCGTAGCAGCCACGTAAAACTTGCAACAACAATTAGAGGACGTCTAACTTGTTTTTGCAGGGTATGTTGTGATGTGATATGGCCAATTACATGATGAGATATATGTGATGTATGAGATGATCATGTGTTGTATAGAATATCACGACTTGCATGTCGATCAGTACGGCAACTGGCAGGAGCCATAGAGTTGTCTTTAATTATTTTCTCCATTTTGCTTTACTTTATCGCTATGAGTTAGCAATAGTCGTGGAAGCAACAGTCGGCGCGACAACCTCATGGCGACACGTTGATGGAGATCAAGATGATGGAGATCATGGTGTCATGCCGGTGACGATGGAGATCATGCCGGTGCTTTGGAGATGGAGATCAAAAGCACAAGTTCATGGCCATATCATGTCACTTATGATTTGCATGTGATGTTAATCCTTTTATGCATCTTATTTTACTTAGGACGACGGTAGCATTATAAGGTGATCCCTCACTTAAATTTCAAGATAAAATTGTGTTCTCCCCCAGTGTGCACCGTTGCAAAAGTTCGTCGTTTCGAGACACCACGTGATGATCGGGTGTGATAGACTCTACGTTCGCATACAACGGGTGCAAGCCAGTGTTGCACGTGCGGAACACTCGGGTTAAACTTGACGAGCCTAGCATGTACAGACATGGCCTCGGAACACAAGAGACCGAAAGGTCGAACATGGGTCATATAGTAGATATGATCAACATGAAGATGTTCACCATTGAAACCACCTCAACTCACGTGATGATCGGACTTGAGTTGGTGGATTTGGATCATGTGACACTCGAATGACCGGAGGGATGTCAATTTGAGTGGGAGTTTTTTTAAGTAATATGATTAACTAAACTCATTATCTTGAACAATAGTCTAAGTTGCCTTTGCTATATTTATGTTGTAGATCATGACTCGCGCACTAGCACCCCTGAATTTTAATGCGTTCCTAGAGAAAGCTAAGTTGAAAGATGATGGAAGTAACTTTGTGGACTGGGCCCGTAATCTAAGGATTATCCTTACGGCTTCCCAGAAGGCTTATGTCCTTGATGCACCGCTTGGTGATCCACCCGCTCCAGTTGAGTCTCTAGACGTTGTGAACGCCTGGCAGGCTCGCTCTAATGATTACTCAATAGTTCAATGTGCAATTTTGTATGGTTTAGAACCGGGACTTCAAAGACGTTTTGAACGTCATGGAGCATATGAGATGTTCCAGGAGTTGAGGTTTATCTTTCAGAAGAATGCCCGGATCGAGAGGTATGAGACCTCCGATAAGTTCTATGCTTGCAAGATGGAGGAGAACGGGTCTGTTAGTGATCACATACTCAGAATGTCTGGGTACTCCACCCGTTTGGCTGAATTGGGGATGCCCTTTCCGCCAGAGGCTATCACTGACAGAGTTCTTCAATCATTGCCACCTAGCTACAAGAGCTTCGTGTTGAACTATAATATGCACGGGATGAACAAGTCAGTCGCCGAGCTGTTTGCGATGCTGAAAGTCGCTGAGTCTGAAATTCAGAAGGAGCATCAAGTGTTGATGGTCAATAAAACCACTAGTTTCAAGAAAAATGGCAAGGGTAAGAAGGGTAACTCCAAGAAGAGTGGCAAAGCAGTTGCTCCTCCCGTGAAGAAACCCAAGGCTGGACCCAAACCAGAAACTGTGTGCTTTCATTGCAAGGGAACTGGACACTGGAAGCGGAACTGCCCCAAGTATTTGGCTGACAAGAAGGCGGCCAACAACAAAAAAGGTATATATGATATACATGTTATTGATGTGTACCTTACCAACTCTCGTTGTAGTGCCTGGGTATTTGATACCAGTGCGGTTGCTCACATTTGCAACTCTAAACAGGAACTGCGGAATAGACGGAGGCTGGCAAAGGATGAAGTGACGATGCACGTGGGAAATGGTTCCAAGGTTGATGTGATCGCCGTCGGCACGCTCGCTCTTCAATTACCATCGGGATTAGTGATGAACCTGAATAATTGTTATTTAGTGCCTGCGTTAAGCATGAACATTATATCTGGATCTTGTTTATTGCGAGATGGTTACTCATTTAAATCAGAGAATAATGGTTGTTCTATTTATATGAGTAATATCTTTTATGGTCATGCACCCGAAGTGAGGGGTTTATTCTTATTGAATCTCGATAGTAATTATACACATGTTCATAACATTGATGCCAAAAGATGTAGAATTGATAATGATAATACCACTTTCTTGTGGCACTGTCGTTTAGGTCATATTGGCGTAAAACGCATGAGGAAGCTCCATGCTGATGGACTTTTGGAGTCACTTGATTTTGAATCACTTAACACATGCGAGCCATGCCTCATGGGCAAGATGACTAAAACGCCGTTCTCTGGAACAATGGAACGGGCAAGTGACTTGTTGGAAATCATACATACTGATGTGTGCGTTCCAATGAGTATTGAGGCGCGCGGTGGTTATCGTTACTTTCTCACCTTCACTGATGACTTAAGTAGATATGGGTATATTTACTTAATGAAACACAAGTCTGAAACGTTTGAAAAGTTCAAACAATTTCAGAGTGAAGTTGAGAATCATCGTAACAAGAAGATTAAATTCCTACGATCTGATCAAGGAGGAGAATATCTGAGTTATTAGTTTGGCAGTCACTTAAGACAATGTGGAATTGTTTCACAACTGACACCGCCTGGAACAGCACAGCGTAATGGTGTGTCCGAACATCGTAATCGAACCTTATTGGATATGGTGCGATCTATGATGTCTCTTGCCGATTTGCCACTATCGTTTTGGGGTTATGCATTAGAGACAGCTGCATTCACTTTAAATAGGGCACCATCGAAATCCGTTGAGACGACGCCATATGAACTTTGGTTTGGCAAGAAGCCAAAGCTGTCGTTTCTTAAAGTTTGGGGATGTGATGCTTATGTCAAAAAGCTTCAGCCTGAAAAGCTGGAACCCAAAGCGGAGAAATGCGTCTTCATAGGATACCCAAAAGAGACAGTTGGGTATACCTTCTACCTCAGATCCGAAGGCAAAGTGTTTGTCGCTAAAAACGGAACATTTCTTGAGAAAGAGTTTCTCTCGAAAGAATTGAGTGGGAGGAAGATAGAACTTGATGAGGTTGTTGAACCTTTACTTCAACCTGAGAGTAGCGTAGCACAGAAAGATGTTTCTGTAGAGCCTACATCAGCTGAAGAGGAAGTTGATGATGATCATATAGCTTCGGATCAAGTTGCTATCGATCCTCGTAGGTCGACAAGGACGCGTACTGCTCCTGAGTGGTACGGCAACCCTGTCTTAGAGGTCATGTTGTTGGACAACGATGAACCTACGAGCTATGGAGAAGCGATGATGGGCCCGGATTCCGAGAAGTGGTTAGAGGCCATGAAATCCGAGATGGGATCCATGTATGAAAACAAAGTGTGGACTTTGGAAGTATTACCTGAAGGGCGTAAGGCCATTCAGAATAAATGGATCTTTAAGAGGAAGATGGACGCGGACGGTAATGTCACCGTCTATAAAGCTCGACTTGTGGCAAAGGGTTTTTCACAAGTTCAAGGAGTTGACTACGATGAGACCTTCTCACCCGTAGCGATGCTTAAGTCCGTCAGAATCATGTTAGCAATAGCTGCCTTTTTCGATTATGAAATTTGGAAGATGGATGTCAAAACAGCGTTCCTTAACGGTTTCCTTAAGGAAAAGTTGTATATGATGCAGCCAGAAGGTTTTGTCGATCCAGAGAATGTTGACAAAGTTTGCAAACTCCAGCGATCCATTTATGGACTGGTGCAAGCATCTCGGAGTTGGAATCTTCGCTTTGATGAGGTGATCAAAGCGTTCGAGTTTATACAAGTTTACGGAGAAGCTTGTATTTACAAGAAAGTGAGTGGGAGCTCTATAGCGTTTCTAATATTATATGTGGATGACATATTACTGATTGGAAACAATATAGAAATGTTGGAAAGCATGAAGGAATATTTGAACAAGAGTTTTTCAATGAAGGACCTAGGAGAAGCTGCTTTCATATTAGGCATCAAGATCTATAGAGATAGATCAAGACATTTAATAGGACTTTCACAAAGCACATACCTTGATAAGATTTTGAAGAAGTTCAAAATGGATCAGTCCAAGAAGGGGTTCTTGCCTGTTTTGCAAGGTGTGAAGTTGAGTAAGACTCAATGCCCAGTGACTGCAGAAGATAGAGAAAAGATGAGTGTCATCCCCTATGCTTCAGCCATAGGCTCTATCATGTATGCAATGCTGTGCACAAGACCCGATGTCAGCCTTGCCAGAAGTATGGTCGGAAGGTTTCAAAGTGATCCAGGAATGGAACACTGGTCGGCGGTCAAGAATATCCTGAAGTACCTGAAAAGGACTAAGGACATGTTTCTCGTTTATGGAGGTGATCAAGAGCTCGTCGTAAAGGGTTACGTCGATGCAAGCTTTGACACTGATCCGGATGACTCTAAGTCGCAAACCGGATACGTATTTATTCTTAATGGGGGTGCGGTTAGCTGGTGCAGTTCCAAGCAAAGCGTGGTAGCTGATTCTACATGCGAAGCGGAGTACATCGCTGCCTCGGAGGCGGCGAAGGAAGGTGTCTGGATGAAGGAGTTCATGACAGATCTTGGAGTAGTGCCTAGTGCGCTTAACCCAATGACTCTGTTTTGTGATAATACTGGTGCCATTGCTCTAGCCAAGGAACCAAGATTTCACAAGAGGACCAAACACATAAAGCGACGTTTCAATTCCATCCGCGATTACATCAAGGAGGACGACATAAATATTTGCAAAGTACACACGGATCTGAATGTTGCAGATCCGATGACTAAACCTCTTCCAAGGGCTAAACATGAACAACACCAGAACTGCATGGGTGTTCGATTCATTACAATGTAAATCACACAGTGATGTGAACTAGATTATTGACTCTAGTGCAAGTGGGAGACTGTTGGAAATATGCCCTAGAGGCCCCCACGGCGCGCCCTGATGGGTTGTGCCCTCCACGGGGCCCCTCCACACCGCCTCTGATGCCTATAAATTCCCAAATATTCCAAAAACCCTAGGGGAGTCGACGAAACACAATTCCAGCCGCCGCAAGTTCCAGAACCTTGAGATCCAATCTAAACACCATCACAGAGGGGTTCATCTTCCTCATAGGTGCCTCTCCGATGATGCATGCGTAGTCCACCATAGACCTACAGGTCCGTAGGCAGTAGCTAGATGGCTTCTTCTCTCTCTCTTATGATTCTCAATACAATGGTCTCTTGGAGATATATTTGATGTAAACTTTTGCGGTGTGTTTGTTGGGATCCGAAGAATTTTGAGTTCATGACCAGTTTCTATCCATGAATATTATTTGAGTCTTCTTTGATCTCTTATATGCATGATTGCTTATAGCATCATATTTCTTCTTTGAATCTTTGGTTTAGTTAGGCTGACTAGATCGATTTTTCTTGCCATGGGAAGAGGTGCTTTGTGATGGGTTCGATCTTGCGGTGTTCTTTCCCAGTGACAGAAGGGGCAGCAAGACACGCATGTATCGTTGCTATTAAGGATAACAAGATGGGGTATATTCCTACATGAATAGATCTTGTCTACATGATGTCATCATTCTTATTGTATTACTTCGTTTTTCCATGAACTTAATACACTAGATGCATGCTGGATAGCGGTCGATGTGTGGAGTAATAGAGGTAGATGCAGGCAGGAGTCGGTCTATCTATTTTGGACGTGATGCCTATATAATGATCATCGCCTTGGATATCGTCATGACTATTCGATTTTCTATCAATTGCCCAACAGTAATTTGTTCACCCTGTTGGAAATATGCCCTAGAGGCAATAATAAATTGGTTATTATTATATTTCCTCGTTCATGATAATCGTTTATTATCCATGCTATAATTGTATTGATTGGAAACTCAAATACATGTGTGGGTACATAGACAACACTGTGTCCCTAGTAAGCCTCTAGTTAACTAGCTCGTTGATCAAAAGATGGTGAAGGTTTCCTAGCCATGGACATGAGATGTCATTTGATAACGGGATCACATCATTAGGAGAATGATGTGATGGACAAGACCCAAACTACGAACATAGCATATGATCGTGTAAGTTTATTGCTATTGTTTTCTGCATGTCAAGTATCTGTTCCTATGACCATGAGATCATGCAACTCACTGACACCGGAGGAATACCTTGTGTGTATCAAACGTCACAACGTAACTGGGTGACTATAAAGGTGCTCTACAGGTATCTCCGAGGGTGTCTGTTGGGTTGGCATGGATCAAGACTGGGATTTGTTACTCCGTGTGACGGAGAGGTATCTCAGGGCCCACTCGGTAATACAACATCACAATGAGCCTTGCAAGCAAAGTGACTAAAGAGTTAGCCACAGGATCTTGTATTACGGAACGAGTAAAGAGACTTGCCGGTAAGGTAACGAGATTGAACTAGGTATAGAGATACCGACGATCGAATCTCGGGCAAGTAACATACCGAAGAACAAAGGGAACAGCATACGGGATTAATTGAATCCTTGACATAGAGGTTCGACCGATATATATCTTCGTAGAATATGTAGGAACCAATATGGGCATCCAGGTCCCGCTATTGGTTATTGACCGTAGAGGTGTCTCGGTCATGTCTACATAGTTCTCGAACCCGCAGGGTCTACACACTTAACGTTTGGTGACGATTAGTATAGTTGAGTTATTGTGTTGGTGACCGAAGGTTGTTCGGAGTCCCGGATAAAATCCCGGACATGACGAGGATCTCCGGAAGAGTCCGGAGGTAAAGTTTGATATATGTGATAATAGTGTTTTGATCTCCGGAAGGGTTCCGGAATTCACCGGAAGGGGTTCCGGATGTTTACCGAAGTGTTCGGGTGCAGCAACACTTTATATGGGCCAAAGGGGTAAAGCCCACGAGGTATTGGAAAGTGCAAAAGGAAGTTTTGCTGCTGCCTTAAGCGGTACTACCGCTTGTAAAGGCAGTACTACCGCGTAAGCGGTACTACCGCTTGTGTGAAGCGGTACTACCGCTCCAGTGGTACTACCGCTCGTGAGCGGTACTACCGCTTGTACGCGGTACTGCTGGAATCCGAGTGGGACTCTTTCCGTGCGGGCCAAACCGACCTTGTGCGGGCAAAACCGACCTTGTGGAGGCTTTCTCTCCAAGTTTAGACCCCAGGGCTCAACATATAAATAGAGGGGCAGGGCTAGCACACGGGAGACATCAAGATTTCCCAAGCCGTGTGCCGGCAACCCTAACCCTCTAGTTCCTCCCGTCACAATCTCCGTAGTGCTTGGCGAAGCCCTGCAGAGATTGTTCCTCACCACCATCACCACGCCGTCGTGCTGCCGGAACTCATCCACTACTTAACCATCGCTCGCTGGATCGAGGAGGTGAAGGCGTCATCAAGCCGTACGTGTGTTGAATGCGGAGGTGCCGTCCGTTCGGCGCTAGATCGTGTTTGGATCGAGGGACGACTTGCGATTTGGATCGCGAAGACGTTCGACTACATCAACCGCGTTTCTTAACGCTTCCGCTTAGCGATCTACAAGGGTATGTAGATTCACTCTCCCTCTCGTAGATGCTCATCACCATGGATAGATCTTGCGTGTGCGTAGGAAAATTTTTGTTTCCCATGCGACGTTCCCCAACACACCCACCATGCGCTATACTCATGAGAGAAGCCACTAGTGAACCCTACGGCCGCCGGGTCTACTTTTCCATCATATTGCTTTCCGATCTACGTTTTTGCAATCTTTGTTTTCAGATCTACAAAACCAAAAACCCAAAAATATATCGCTGCATATTTACTCTTTTTATTTGTGTTCTTGAGAGATCTATCTCTCCTATCTATCACTACCTAATCTATCTTTTTACCGTAAAGAGATTGCCAACCTCTCTTTCGCGTCGGGTTGCAAGTATTTGTTGTTTGTGTGCAGGTGCTGCTTATTGGGTGGTGGTGATCCTCCTACTGGTTCGATAACCTTGGTTTCATAACTGAGGGAAATACTTACCGTCGCTGTGCTGCATCATCCCTTCCTCTTTGGGGAAATACCGACGCAGTCTCAAACCACGTCAGCGACATAGGTCCATAGAAGCGCGACAGGGGGGGTCCCGCGTCCAAGGAACCACGTGTAGCCAATGCCCGCATTGTTCCTCTCCTACGACTCTGGAAGAAGCCCGAGAGGCGGCTCGGCCGCCGCACGAGGCATTTTTGGCCAGCTACACGCACCAAATATAACTCCAGAAATGTGGAAAAGATGGGACCCTGTTACCTCTTACTACGACGGAGCCACGAAGATGCATCTGCTGCATCCAGTCATATGACCGTGGTCAGAATTGGGTAACTGGGGTGTGTCGTGCCAGGCGCGATGTAAAATGTTCTCGGGACCTCTCTCGCGCGGACCGCTTTCCTCAGGTTGCTAGGCTCCTGTCCCCTTTCCTCCGCGGAGGGGATCACAGCCGCAAGCCTCGCCTACACGTTGGAAAGTTTTCGGGTCCATACCCGACGAACCTTTTCCTTCTGGCTACGAGCCCACTGCTACTCGCCCACGCGGTCGAGCCACAACAGAGCGTCGTGTCCCCTGAATGGAATGCTCCCGGAAATCTTCCCGCGCGAGTCACTTCCTAGAGGCTACGACACTGGAGCCAACCCCCTATAGTGGATCTAGAAACACGTACCCCACCCGAGCGAGGGGAAAGCTCCCGGGTTACTCTCAGGATTAGTTACTTTTTGTCCTAGAATGTAATTGTATACATTGAATACTAATTAGAAAAATTTCAACTGTCTAATTGTAGACGTTGAAAACTAATTAAAAAAATGACCCAGACGGGCACCTCAAACGCTTGGGTTGAGTGGCACCCCTTATATCCAGCCCAAATGTAGGGCAGATATGGGGAGACCCGGGCGCGACCGAACGCGTCCACCACACCGGACCCGACACACCAACCCCACCACAAATTGACCAAATCCACCCCCTCGACCTACCGATTCCATTTTCTCTCTCTCCTCTCTTCTTCCTCCTCCGCGTCGGACGTCTTGTAGCTCGGATCAATTGATTGCATGCATTGGCAATGGAAGAACTTACTCAAAGGTTTGCATGGAATGTATCAAGATCACATCAAAGAGGCCACCATCATACTGGAAGCAGTGACATCACATGGCTTAGGATTTGGCATGCTTTCTTTGGAATGTTGGGTTCTCACGATGACATCAACATGCTTCAACGATCTTCCGAGTTCAGGAGGCTTTGTAATGGAGAATCACCGCCATGCAACTACACTGTCAACGGTCGTGACTACAACATGGATACTATCTTGCCGATGGCATCTATCCTCAACGGGCGGTGTTTGTGAAGATCATATCCGAACCACAAGGCAACAAACAAGCCACTTTGCAACAATGCAGGAAGCAGCTAGGAAGGATGTGGACAGGGCATTCGGAGTGCTTCAAGCTTGTTAGGGAATTGTTCGTGGACCTGCAATGATCTGGGGATCAGAAATTTTGTGGCAACCGACGACATGTTGTGTTATTTTACACAATATAATTGTCGAGGATGAAGGTGATGGTGTAACTCAAACCAATGACTTTGAAGCGTCTGGAGAACAAGTTCAAATCCTGAAAGATAAAGATGCAAATTAGCTTATGAACTTTGTACAGATGCATTAGAATCTTCAAAATTATCACGTGCACATGCAACTACTCAGTGATCTTGTGGAGCATATGAGGACCCATAATGAAAACCAAAGAGCCAATGTTTGAGTTGCACACTTAAAATAATTTTATGTAAGAACTATGCATTTTCGCTACCAACATTTTTTATTACGTGCGATATTGACGTGTATGATGAATGTGCATGTATTTGAGAGCCTCAATTTGAGGTACGTGACTGCCACGCACGACATATGAGGGACGGCCCTGATGCCTTCATGGGCGTACCCGGGCGCGTCCGCGGACGTATAGGGGGCGGATTTGCCAAGGTCGGTTATAGATACTCTTAGAACATCTCTAGTAAAACCTCGCTGACCTTTATAATTCCGATCTTTTTACAAGATTCGGTAAAAATTTCAGATCGAGCAGACTCGGTAAAAAAAACGACTCGTAAAAAATATAAGCGCGACCCGTAAAATTCCGACTCCGTCGATATACTTACCGGACCCTTGCCTATTTAGGATCTCTATCCGGCATTTCCCCCACCTACCTCCACCTCAAATCCCCCACCCCGGCAATCGATTCTCGCGCGCACGACCCCTTTTCGAGCAAATCCATGTCGAGCGGAGGTCGCAATGGCTCACCGCCGCACAAGCCAGTCTTCCGCGACGCCGAGGCCGACAGCTCCAGCTGCCCCCAGTCGAGGCATGGTGCTCGAAGCAGGCCCCGGAGGGCGGCGCCCACTCCTTCAGCAGCGGCTGGAGGGTGTGGAGCAAGTTCGACGAGATCGGGGAGACCCTTTGGTCGACCACCAAGGGTGTCTGCAAGGCGGAGATTGAGCTCCACGAGGCCACGCAGGTGTTCGAGGCCGGAGAAGAAGGCGTCGCACGGCTCAAGGCGGCTAAGGAGGGGTACCAGCTCGCGTACACTCTCTACAAGTCCGTGATCGAGTACTACCTCAACGTCAAGCCCTAGAATAGTTTAGATTTAGGTTTATCTACTATGTTTTTAAGTTTGTGTGTTTGAATGTGTGATAAATTCTGATCAATTATGGTGACGCGAAGTTCAATCTGAAATTATGCTGTCCTTCAAATTCATTTTACAGATCCCATAAACGAATTTTACGGTACTGCGTTTTACATGATAGTTGCTCTCATGGCTAATTGATGACTAACAGATATTGTGAAACATAACACATAGAAAAGCTCAAAAAACAACAGTCATTGACAGTACAAATCAGATCATGTTACAAAAATCGTACGCACGGACATTATATATAGAAGCAGAACCAAACACGCACATGTATGCTAGCATCGAACCATCCAGAACCCGTAGAAAACTTAAACCAAAACGCCAGAACCGATCGTTCCAGCAGCATTACACGGCCGCGCAGAGACCAGGAGATGACTCGATCGATCAGGAGCAGCTCTTGTCGTCGGCGTCGACGTCGCACTGCGGCACGGTGGCGTAGTAGGGCCCTGCCGAGAAAGCGATCTCGGTGGGGCCGACCCGCGAGGGGCGGGACGGCTTCTCGCCGGTCCTGCCGCCGTTGAAGTCGGTGAGCACGGCGCAGCCCTTGTCCCCGGACCTGACGAGGCGGACGAGGCAGTGCGCCGGGTCGAGGCGGCAGCTGCCGCCGTCGTGGGCGTACGGCACGTCCACCTTGAACACCCCCTCCTCGTCCGTCGTGTCCGTGCGGTGGATCACCGTCCGCCCCGTGCGCTCGTCCAGGCACGTCACCGCCACCACGCTGCCTGCGAAACCATCACAGCATACGTTACATACATATTCGTCGGTCATGCCGTCGTGAGCGCGCGAAGAGCAACGAAGGCGCCGGTCGCCGGCGAGGGAGGAGGTAGCGATGGCCGGCGCGTGCTAGAGATAAGTACAGTACAGAGGTTTCAGGCGGACCGTACCGGCGATGGGCTTGGCGCTGTAGGCGTAGGCGTTCCAGTTCTTGGTGCAGTCCTGGCACAGCACGGTGCCCGTCACCGTGAACTTGGACGCGCCGTAGCTGTCACCGGCGTCGGCGCACGTCGCCGCCGCGGCCACCAGCACGAGCGCGGCCAGCATCGACGCCCTCCTCCACGCCATCGCCGACCAAAGACCAAGTAGCTAGCTAGCTAGCTCGATGGAATGGAACGGATGGGCCGGTGAAATGGGGTCGATCGAGCGAGCTGTGTGTCAAGCCAGCGCGCGGCGGCTTTATCGTGGAGTGGCCTCTCGGCCATGGCGGTCGACGTGAGCCCAACTCGCTATAGGCTGACGACGACGTGCGCGCCATTTTCAGGTGTCGGTACGGCAGAGTAGAATAGCCTCCTCTTGTTGCAGCCACGACAGCACCGACCCAACCCAGTCCGACGTGGACGCGATATGACGCCGACACGTGGGCCAGACGGCCCAACAGCTGACGGTCCCACAT
The DNA here is from genome assembly GCA_039707655.1 of Elymus sibiricus. Lineage (NCBI taxonomy): Eukaryota > Viridiplantae > Streptophyta > Magnoliopsida > Poales > Poaceae > Elymus > Elymus sibiricus. Next base: position 280,637,682 of record CM077663.1, read on the forward strand.
GCCAGTGGGTGATTACACCCATCTCTTCTCCCTTTCGCTCACTTTCCCCTCACGTCCCCAGCTTCTCAACCAAGAGTCGAGCTCCGCCAGCAATAGCCGTCGCGCGCGCCGCCGAGCGAGAAATTCGAGGGGAAAATAGAGAAGAATCCGACCAAGAACTAGCGTCCGCAGCCTAACACCTGGCTCCGATGCTCGGTCGAACCCCTCCCCCGCCATGAGAGACCCGAAGGTGAAGACAGCAAGAGCCCACAAGCCGCGCCATTGCCACCTCCTCGACAGGCTCAGGAAGCGCCACTTCTACAGGTGGCGGTGGCTCCTCTGGCTGGCCCTCTCCGCCTACCTCATCCTCCCGGCGCTCCCGCCCTCCCTCCGCGGCCCCGGCTCCGAGCCCCGCCCGGGCGTCCGGATCTACGCCTACGACCTCCCGCAGCGCTTCAACCGGGCCTGGGCGGCCGCCGACGCGCGGTGCGCGCGCCACCTCTTCGCCGCCGAGGTGGCCGTGCACGAGGCGCTGCTGCTGCGGCAGCGGCGCGCGGGCCTGCGCCCCGAGGAGGCCGACCTCTTCCTCGTGCCCGTCTACGCCTGCTGCAACTTCTCCACGCCCACGGGGCTCCCGTCGCTGGCGCACGCGCGCGGGCTGCTCGCCGACGCCGTCGGCCTCGTCCGCGCCGGGATGCCCTTCTGGAACCGCTCCGCCGGGGCCGACCACGTCTTGGTCGCGTCGCACGACTTCGGCGCCTGCTTCCACCCCATGGTGACCGCCCGCTGCTCGATCAAACCTCCAATCCTTAGCTGTTTCTTGGATGCATCGTTCTTGTGTCTGATTTTGCCGCATCATGGTTGATCAATCAGGAGGATGTGGCGATCGCGGCCGGCATCCCGGAGTTCTTGAAGAGGTCGATCCTGCTGCAGACATTCGGCGTGCAGGGCCGGCACCCTTGCCAGGACGTGGAGCATGTGGTGATCCCGCCATACGTGCCGTCTGAGGTGGCTCCTCGGGAGCTGCCGGCACCGGAGAAGGCGCGTCGGGACATCTTTGCCTTCTTCCGGGGCAAGATGGAGGTCCATCCCAAGAACATCAGCGGCCACTTCTACAGCAGGTAAGCAAGTATGATTACTGATTCATCATGTTCAGAGCTTCAGATAACATTTTGGCTCGATTAGTCAGTCACAGTTGCAGCTTACCACAACCTACTTCGCACTTGCGTCAGGAAGGTGAGGACTGAGCTGCTGCGGCTGTATGGCCGCAACCGCAAGTTCCACCTGAGGCGGAAACGGCACGACGGCTACCGGTCGGAGATGGCGCGCTCCTTGTTCTGCCTCTGCCCGCTGGGTTGGGCGCCATGGAGCCCTCGTCTCGTGGAGTCGGTCCTCCTGGGCTGCATCCCCGTCATCATCGCCGACAACATACGGCTGCCGTTCCCCGGCGTCCTCCGGTGGCCGGACATCTCGCTGCATGTGGCCGAGAGGGACGTGGCCGGCCTCGAGGCGGTGCTCGACCACGTCGCGGCGACCAACCTGACGACGATACAGAGGAACCTGTGGGACCCCGTGAAACGGAGGGCGCTGGTTTTTGACCGCCCGATGGAGGAGGGAGACGCCACCTGGCAGGTGCTCGAGGAGCTCGAGGCGAAGCTTGAGCGGTTGCGACGGCAGGGGCGGGGGAGGTGAGCGGAATTCCGAGGTGAGCGATGTAACCGGGTTCGGAGAGTGGTGCCGTCGCCATCCCATCCCTTAATGTGAACCTCGTCTCTGACTTCACTTGTTGCTTTGATATGTTGGCAATATGTGCTGTGCTCTACTCCCATCTCATCAGAAATGAATTGGTGACATATTATCTACTGTACGTACTTACTGAATGGCATTGCACGCATGCAGGATCCATATCTAGCACTAAGAGCATCTACAGCCGGACCTAGAAAATCTGATCCCTTAAACGCCCGTGGACGCGCCCGGTCAGTGTTCGGGTGTGTCCGTTTTGAGCCCCTATAATTTGGTCCGCGCAGCCACACTTCTCATTTTTCTTCTTATATGTCCGGTCACTTGCACGTGATTGGTGGAGAAGAAGAGAGAGAAAGAAAATAATGAATAAGAAAAGAGAAAAGGTGGTCCGGAGTGGGGTCGCGTCCTACGTGGCGGACTGACCGGGCGTGTCCGGGCGCGTCCGCGAGCCCTCATATCGTCCCCATATTTGAGATGGATATGAGGGGTGTCGGTCAGTCCGGGTGTTTGAGACGGATATGAGGGGTCCGGTTGGGTCGCATTTTTGTGACCGGTCAGTGACCGGGAGGGCGTTCCGGGCGTTTGAGGAGCATATAGGGGGTCCGGCTGTAGATCTCTAAGAGGTCTCAGGTCCGGCCCGCGCTCCCTCGAAGCCGTGCTGAAAGTGAAGGGCGGTACCGAATCCGAGGACAAAGACCTAGGCCTTCTAAGAGCATGCTTGTTTGCCTTTCATATGAGCAAAGTGATTCCTAAAGGTCAGGTTAAACAAGTGAATCATCGGTTGCAAGCACGAGAGCAAGCGATTGAAAAGGAGGAGAAAGAACCACGATAATCGGATGTCGAAGCCAGCTTTCCTGGTAGAGATACACATTTGGGATAAGAGGTCGCTAGAGCTCGGGCTGTTGAAATTGGTCCCAGGTAGGGGAAGTGTCAGGTCCTGAACCGAAACAACACTGAAGACGCATTCAGACAACCAGATGGGAAGATGATGCTCAAGACCATCCAACGGCTCGGATGACTCTCGCCGTTTCACTCATTCACTGAATCCTGTAACAGTGAGACTACCGTTATTTTACTGTGTAGTTAAATTACCATAGATGAGCTGGCTTCAGGCATAAAGCAAGGGCAAGGGCTTCGTGGAGAGGCATTCGATCACTTTTCCTCAATTAGTCTGATAGTGTAGAACCCTAGTTTACTTTCCTCTTGTAAGGCAGCGCCGCCAACTATCAAGACTACCTGAAATTCTCGTGAAATTACAGTAAATCATACAGTTCGTTGGCATATTTCTTAGATCGTGTGAATCCTGTGTTTTAGAGTCTCACAAAGGTATCCAGAGACATTTGATTCCTCGGCAAAGGAGGCGAGATCAAGCAGGCAAGGGCTCGAGGTTGGGCTCTCCTGTAAAATCCCTCCCGTCCCTCCTTGTTTGCGGCGGTGGTGACGACCACTGTGGAGGCGAGCGTGGCGGCGGCGTTCATTCGAGTCCGGGAAGGTTGCGCGGAGACACTCTCCTCGTGGTAAAATCCCTGTCCTTGAAGTTGATCCGTGTGCTACTGGTGGCGTGAGTTCGGGTGTGAAGAACAGATTGGTTTTTACTATAAAATCCCTGTCCCTCCGCTTGATCTCTCAGGAGTTGGGTTCAGATCCGATCTGAGATGGCAGATACACGCGCCAAAGTTCAGATCACGGTGGATCGGGTCGAGAAAGAAGTAGCAGACCTTCGTGCTGAATTAGCAGATCTGGAGGAATTGAAGGAAGAGGTGAATCAACTGAGAGCAGAAATGGTGACCATGCCTCGGGTGGAAAACAAGTTGGCAGAAATGAATGCTGAGATTCAGCACACACTGAAACTCATCCTGCAGAATATGACACTCAACAGTCAGAAGACAGAAGTAGTTACTCCAGGATCGATGAGCCAACCAGGTTTTCAGCCTACACAAAGTTCACCTCCAGTGATCAACATCTCAGACAGAACAAAACCAGATACAACTCAGGTGAATAGGAACTTGGAAAACGAATTTGGAGTTCACAAATCAATTCCAATTCCTAGTTTACCAGGTCTGACAACAGCCATACCAAGTGAGAACTTATTTACAGAAAGTACAACTGTGAATGCAGAGAAAAACAAAGGAGTGCAGGAACAACAACAGTTCAGGTTAACTGCCGGTTACACCACTGTGGAAGTCCAAGCTCATACATTGGGACTTTCAGGAAACAGTAGATACTTTGCCCCAATCACTGCTCCCTTGTATACTCCCCCTTCAACATATAATCCCATCACAGGCCAGTACATCAATATGTGCACTAATGGTCCTCCTCAGCCTCCTGTATATCAAGCAGCGGGAAATCTGTATGATATGCAAAGGAATCAATTTATAACACAGTTGGGAGGTCCTTCTTATTTTGCTGAAGCAGTATTAAAAGGTCCAAGGCTGGACATTCCATTATTTAATGGAGAAGATCCTATTGGCTGGTTAATTGCCTGTGAGAAATTCTTTGATATGTCTGGAACTCCCTATGATCAATGGGTAAATTTAGCTACAGGACACTTACAAGGCAGAGCTTCCAATTGGTTGAAGAATATATGTGTTCCCTGGCAAATGATTACTTGGCAACAGTTCTACCAAATGATAGCTGACAGATTTTCTGAAGCAAGTGTTCATGAAGCTGTAGAACTACTGAAAAACATCCAACAACAATCTTCTGTGCTCCAGTACATAGACAATTTTGAGCATTGTGTGGCTCTAGTGAAAAGAGATCATCCCTGTTTACAGGAAAATTTTCTGTTGAGCTGTTTTATTGGAGGACTGAAGGCTGATATTAAACATGAAGTCTGTGGACAAAAACCAACTGGGATTATAGAAGCTTATTGGTATGCCAAGGTATATGAGAAAGCTGCTGCAGCTAGAAAGGTAACAGCTCCAACAGGGTACAGAACTAGGAACTACTCCACTCCCTACAAGAGCAACAATCCTCAGTTACAGGTACAAGTTCCTGCTTAGGAAAAATATATAGTACCCTTTCCCAAGGATGCCAGGGCTTGCTGGTATAGTAGAGAACCCTGGACAAGGCAACACAAATGCAAGATAGGCAAAACACTACACATTTTGCAGGAAGTGGAAGATGAGGAGGACACTGACAATACAGAAGAGAATAATGGCCCTGAACAGATGTATCATACTGCTCCTAACACTCCAGATAAAGAAAAAGTCACAGAGGGTGCTGTAGCAAAACCTACATAGGCAATGCACATCTCGGTACATGCCACAACAGGCACACCAGGGCCAAACACTTTCTCCTTGATTGTGGAAATAGCAGGAAAGAAAGCAACAACCCTGTTTGACAGTGGATCTTCAGATACTTTCATGAGTACAGAGTTTGCAGTGAAAACAAATTGCTTTCAGCAACCAATACAACCCAGAAAAGTAACTATTGCAGGAGGAGGCCAACTACTGTCAGTTGCTCAAGTGCCAGAAATGGATTTTAAAGTTCAAGGACATACTTTCTCTAGCAAATTCAAGCTACTAGATCTAGTGTCCTATGACATAATTCTGGGTGCTGATTGGATATACAATTATAGTCCAATTTGTTTAGACCTAGTAGAAAGATTGCTGGTTCTAACAAAGAAAGGCCAACCTGTAACTCTGTTTGACCATACAATTCCAAAGAAGAAATGCATCATATCAGCTCCCAGGATGGAAAAGTTGTTACAAAAAGGAGTGATGGGATATATCTTACACATCAATGAAGTGGAAACAGAACATAACAGACCTGCTCCTCCCCCAGCTGTTCTCCAACCACTATTACAAAAATTTGCTGATGTATTTGAAGAATCTCAACAACTGCCTCCAAAGAGAGACTGTGATCACAAGATAGTATTACAGGAAGGAGCCAAACCTCCAAATTTGAGGCCTTATAGAGTGCCACATTATCAGAAAACAGCTATGGAAAAAATTATCAAACAACTCATCAAAAGAGGGGAGATACAGGAAAGTTTCAGTCCCTTCTCTTCCCCAGCTATTATGGCCAGGAAAAAAGATGGAGGTTGGAGACTGTGTGTGGATTATAGGGAACTAAATGCTGTCACTGTGAAGAACAAGTTCCCTATGCCCATCATTGAAGATCTGTTGGATAAATTGAATGGGGCCAAAATATTTTCCAAACTAGATCTAAGGTCTGGGTATCATCAAATCAGGATGGCCACTGAAGATATCGCTAAAACTGCTTTCAGAACACACATGGGCCATTATGAATACACAGTAGTTCCTTTTGGACTATCATGTGGCCCAGGAACTTTCCAGAACCTCATGAATAAGGTTGCTGCAGAAGTTAATGAACCAGACAAGGAAAAATTTCTGTTGGTTTTCTTTGATGACATGCTGATATTCAGCAAATCCATGGAAGAGCACATTCAACACGTAGAGAAAACATTGACAACTTTGAGAAAGAATGAACTGTATGTGAAAATCTCTAAATGCACATTTGCTACAAATCAAGTGGCCTATTTGGGACACATCATTTCCTCAGAAGGAGTATCTACTGATCCCAGCAAGATACAGGCAGTAAAAGACTGGCCAGAACCTGATAATGTGACCAAATTAAGAGGGTTCTTGGGATTAATTGGATACTATAGGAGATTTGTGAAGGACTATGGCAAAATCTGCAGACCTTTACATGATATGCCGAAGAAAGATGCCTTCAAGTGGGGTCCTCCACAAAATCAAGCCTTCCTACTGCTGAAGAAGACAATGACAAGTTGCCCTGTCCTAGCCCTTCCAAATTTCTCCCTCCCATTTACAATTGAGGCTGATGCATGTGCAAAGGGAATTGGAGCAGTCCTTATGCAACAAGGCAGACCTCTAGCTTTTCTCAGCAAAAGCTTAGGTCCAAAGTTTGCTGCACAATCCATTTATGAAAAAGAAGAAATGGCCATTCTGGAAGCACTGAAGAAGTGGAGACACTACATTTGGGGAAATTCCCTGATCATCAAGACATACCAACACTCCCTGAAATATATGACAACTCAAAGACTGACAGAGGGAGTTCAACACAAGCTGCTACTGAAATTGTTGGAGTATGATTATACCATTGAGTATAAGAAAGGCAAAGAAAATGTAGTAGCTGATGCATTGTCAAGAAGAGACAATTTGCACAACAACCAGTGTAACACAATCACTGCAGTAGTTCCACAATGGACTGAAGATGTGAAAAATAGTTACACAGGAGATTCAGACAGTGACAAACTTCTTAAAAAAGTAGCTGCTGATGTTGGCCAGGATCCTAAGTTCTCTCCTCAGAATGGTATTATCAAGTACAAAAACATGATATATGTGGGTGCACAGACAAGTTTCAGACAGCAGTTGTTACACACTTTTCATTCTTCTGCCATAGGAGGTCATTCTGGTGTTAAGGCTACATATCACAGAATTAAGAAAGTGTTCTATTGGCCTAGTAAGAAGAAGGAGATAGAAACTTTTGTGAGTGAATGTCCAGTGTGTCAACTGAACAAAGTAGAACATGTTTTTCCTCCAGGATTGCTACAACCTCTACCTGTTCCTGATATGACCTGGGCTCACATTACCATGGATTTCATTATTGCTTTGACAAATTCACAAGGCAAAGAAGTAATCCTAGTAGTAGTGGACAGGTTCACCAAATATGCCCATTTTATTCCATTGGCTCATCCATACACAGTGCAAACAGTGTTTTAAGCTCTGATGGGCAATGTAATTAAACTCCATGGTCTGCCAATATGCATTGTTTCAGACAGAGACAACATTTTCACGAGTGCTCTATACCAGGAACTGTTCAAAGCTTTTGGAGTCAAACTCAGGTTTAGCACAACATCTCATCCCCAAACTGATGGCCAAACGGAGCGAGTGAATCAATGTCTCGAAGCATATTTAAGAGGCATGGTATTTCAGGAACCCAAGAAATGGATGAAATGGTTACCACTAGCAGAACTATGGTACAATACTTCCTACCATTCCTCCCTCAAATGTACCCCTTTTCAAGCACTCTATGGATACACACCACCACAGATTGGAGAATTCTCACTGGACCAACCCCTGTCTCCTGAAGCTCGTTTAACTGTATCTGACAGAGAGCACATGATGAAACGTCCGAAAGCAAACTTGGAACATGCTCAAAGCAGGATCAAACACTTCACAGACATGAAAAGAACAGAGAGAACATTTTTAGAAGGAGACATGGTGTATCTAAATATACAACCATACAGGCAAAATGCATTTGGCCTCAGAGGATCCCTGAAACTGAGATCAAAATTCTACGGGCCTTACAAAGTTCTGGAGAAGATTGGAGAAGTATCCTACAAACTACAATTACCTGAGGGCACTATCCTGTGTTTCACATCAGCCAACTGAAGAAACATGTTGGGCACCAAGCCATTCCATTACCACATGTTCCACTCGTGACTCCAGAGGGCTACGTCAAGACCATCCCTGTAGCAGTGCTGAACAGAAGAGTGATCCAACGCAACAAGACTCCAGTGGGACAATGTTTGGTTCAATGGGAAAGCCTAGCACCTGATGATGCAACTTGGGAGGACGTGGCATTCTTGAACAAAACCTTCCCAGGACACAAGCTGTTTCACCTTGAGGACAAGGCGCTTGTCATGGCGGCGGCATTGTCAGGTCCTGAACCGAAACAACACTGAAGACGCATTCAGACAACCAACGGCTAAGATGGGAAGATGACGCTCAAGACCATCCAACGGCTCGGATGACTCCTCGCCGTTTCACTCATTCATTGAATCCTGTAACAGTGAGACTACCGTTATTTTACTGTGTAGTTAAATTACCACAGATGAGCTGGCTTCAGGCATAAAGCAAGGGCAAGGGCTTCGTGGAGAGGCATTCGATCACTTTTCCTCAATTAGTCTGATAGTGTAGAACCCTAGTTTACTTTCCTCTTGTAAGGCAGCGCCGCCAACTATCAAGACTACCTGAAATTCTCGTGAAATTACAATAAATCATACAGTTCGTCGGCATATTTCTTAGATCGTGTGAATCCTGTGATTTAGAGTCTCACAGGAAGACATCGTCGTCTCCTCCATCGAGGAGGCGATCACCGCCATGCGGGTCGTCGACTTGTCATGGCCGGACGGGTTGCGATGCCGGTTCACTGCCTATAGCGCCAGCATGGGTCAGAAGGCACCGTCGCCTGGTTGCTCTTCCTCCTTGTTTCCTGAGAATTTTTTTTCCTGTAGATGAGGTGTCTGGCGACGCTGGTGCCAGCACTGAATAGTAGCAGGAGCTAGTGGCAAGCTGCTTCTGAAGTGGCCTAGTGTTCGGGAGCTCACTGTTTGATTGACATAATTTCCTTTCTGGCAGTTGAATTTGTTCATCAACGAGTGTTTACTTTAAACAAACTGATAATATGATCAGTTTTCTTACTCGACTCTTGTCCCTCGAATTAAAACGACACAAGTTCGGAATCGATGAATGCATGCACAAAATCATTCCTCTTTCACAACTTGTTCACAATTACGTCCACGAGGCCCCAAAACAAACTGAAACTCAACGGTGCAGGAAAACAAGAGGATGTCAATGCAAGCCATAACTGACAAAAAAAATACCCCCTCCGTCCCATATATACATCCGTTTGAGTGATAGTTAATATGAGACGGAGGGAGTAACACAGAAGAAAACAAGCCAGGAGTCACTCAGTTCCTCCCAATACATGGGGTCTATTATCTACATCTTCAGAGGAGCAGGATTTGGCCTTTGCATCCTCTACCTATGTTGAGTAGAGAGGCATACTAAATTTGGAAAAATATACTACTCCCTCCATCCCGAATTACTTGTCTTAGATTTGTCTAGATACGGGTGTATTTAGATACTAAAAAGACAACTAATTTGGGACGGAGGTAATATTATATATGAACTTAGCATCATAGCATGTACTCTGTCCTGCACTTTCAGGCCATGAACATTAGTTTCATTTCCAAAAGATTGAGACGAGTCAAAACAGCCAGAAAACTGACTTAACCACAAGCCACTCTTTGTAAGTTCACATATGGCAAACTTAACCAAGATATCAGCATCTCTAACTTTTTGTCAGTTGTCATCCTCATCCTCATTATCTTGCAGCAGGGCTCCTCGCGCCCTCGCCCTAAAGAAAGAACAGCATACATTAGAGCCAGTTTACTACTATTCGATGTATTAAACTTCCATTCACATCAAAGTAGTGTTTCAAGGATTGTTGTACAACCTCCGAGACGTGGGGGCTACCCTCTTTGTGGCTTTAGTAGCTGGAGGGGCTTTACTAGGGGAAGGTACTGCAGATTTGCGATTCCATTAGCTGATACAGTATTATGTTATCCTAATTCTGCATGAAGAAGAAGCATGATCACCTGATATTTGCTGCTGTACAGGAGCTGTAACTTGATCAGAGCCCAGAGTCACAGCAGACACACTTGGAACCTGATCAGCCAGCAGCTTTGGCTTTGTTGCCTTTCTTTTGTCTAGGAAAGAAAGAGCTTCAAGTTGCTTTTGCATGATTTCATTCTTTTCCTGTGACATGAGACTATTACAAACATCCCAGCAATTTACATTCCCAATATCCAACTATTGAGCAAAACAAAACTGCACAGGAATTGCTTCGCTGTTATACAAAAAACATGCTCATAATTCATAAGAAACAGCACATGCAAACAGCATATCACAATGAACCTCAAATGATATATGGAGTGCTTATCAAAACTGGGTCAATCGAGAAACCAGGATGTTTGAGCTTTCATGAAAGCTTTTGAGAGGAAAAATGGATTGCTGAATGTAAGCATACATTCGTATGCAGTGAACTCCCACAGATCATGTTTTAGTGTACAATGGAAAGCTGTTAAACTACTCTGTTAAAAACTATTCGACAATTTAACAAGAAAATACGTAGATTCAGTGAGCGACACTCATGATCCCATTTACACTACTGTATTCATCAAGCAGCAGCAACAATAACACGAACTAGTTCGGAAGTATTGGTTAGGACTTAGGAGATAAGATGACCTACTCTTTCAGTTGACAGACTCCCCATCAGCTGTGACATTTGTTCTTGTTCTGCAAAAGAAATAAAATAGCACATGCCCTGAATATAGTTTTGAGTCACAGTTTGATGCTTTGTGAGCAACAAACGTAACTACCAGATAGGCAATTACGCGTAGAAAAAGCAAGCAACAACAACCTTTGGATGCATGCTCCCGTGTAGTCCTATAAGCTCCATAGAGCGCCAGCGAGAACTCGGCTATGACATCACTCGTCGCAGCGCCAGTAACACCATGGAGAGAAATGGTGATGCGAGGCAGGCCCTTTGCCTTGGTAGCCACAAGCTTTGCTCCATCAGAGCCTGAACAAAGCAAAGATGTCATTATCTATCATGTAATGTTTGCCACAAGTGAGATGAATATTTGGGGAATTTGAAGTGGGCGTGGGTGGCATGCCGGTTGACTTGCGGAGTTGGTCGGCGGAGAGGAGCAGCTTCACCTCGCCGGAGGACAAAGAGGACTTGAGGTAATCCAGGAAGTCGGCCCAGGAGCCCCCGATTCCAACATCGTCTCTCTTGGATTGATTCGCAGGAAAGGCACCACACGCACGATGGAGAAGCTTTGTGTTAGCACCAGTTGGATGCAGGTAGGTGCAGACGAGGACGAGTGAGGAAGGGGGGGCTTACGAGGTCGTCGAGGTCGGAGATGGAGAGGGAGCGGTCCCAGGCGAGGGAGTGGCAGTCGGTGGCGACGACGCGGAGGGCGGCGGCGGAGCGGGCGTGGGCGCGGAAGAGGATGGGGCGCGCCGTGGGGTGGCCCTCCGGCTTGGCTTCGCCGAAGACCGCGCCAAACGCGTCCTCCAGGTCCACCGCCGCCGCCATCTGGCAACTGGACCAGACGGCGACGAGGAGCGGAGGAGGCGGAGGCGCGGGGAGGGCGCCGTGTCTTTCCTCTCGTCCTCTGGGTTTGACTCGACTACAACCAAGGTACGTAACGAACGCTAGAAAGCGTAATTACCTTCCAGTGGTTGTTTACGCATTCTGTAGAAAGCATGACAGCATATTACTCGTCAGTTCCTGAATCGAGCAGATTTATTTTCAGACATTTTTTTCGACAATACTGGGTACGCAGCTCTTGTACTTCATCAAGTTTTTTTTCCCTGGTCAGCAATCATCTTTCAAATGATTTGATATGTTCTTCGTCACTTGAAGAGAAATTTGTCCAATATTGTCTCACATGATTTGGGCATATACAATATAGAGGACGGTTAAAACGGACTGCAATATCATAAAAGAACTAGCAATGGACAGGGATGAGTGAAAATTAACTATTCACATGCGAGAACCATGACTTCATTTCAAGATCTTATGGGTTTTAACTCTAGCCTTCTTCAACTTGGTTGGAACCGAGAGACTTTTTTGTTGTTCATCGAGGTTTAGCTTGTCGGTTGCTAAACTGTGTTGCATTTTGCTTACTTAATAATCTACTAAAAACATGATGACAAAATAGACAAAAGAGCATCAAACAAACATCATGCACAATACCGCAACAAAACTATGAAGTTCAGTTAACCTTTGGTCCTCGCTTTTAGTTGTGGTTGGGGATCTGCAGTTGTAGTGTCTTGTGTGTGGGGGCGCGTTTTGAAGGTTGTAATACCTGATCGGGCCTTGTTGGTCGACTGCTACCTTTGTATTATCAATTTCATTGAAATTGGAGATGGAGGCTCCTTAATTCAAAAAATAATTACTATGTAAAATATGCATAAGTGGGCTAGACAAATGGGATTATGATCATACACCACAAAGGCAAATGTAATCTAGTAGTGCATTTGGTTGTAGACTATCCCTCAGTTGGCGAGGAATAGCCACTTTTTAGATGGTTGATAGGTCTTTAGTTTGGAATTTTTGAGTGGTTGGGGATTACGAGATCAATGAATATCAATAAGAAAAATGCTTGAGTGGAACCGCTGAATAGTGATGAATAAGCGCAACCACTCTCGTCCTTGACCCTCGTGTCCTAAATCGGTACGCACTGTCTCACCATCCCCTGAATGGCGCTAACCTCACCTCTCTCTCTCTCCCCCTCTCCCTAGCATGTGGAACAAGTGATGGCGGGTTGTCATATGAGAACTAGCAAATGCCATGGCTTGGACGGTGGCGACAATCGGCTAGCTAGTGCGTGTGCACATGTGAGGAAAAGCAACTAGCTAGTTTGTGTGCACATGTGAGGAAAAGTAGCATGAGCAGCTCAGGAGGTTGAGGAGGAGTAGGGTCGGTGAACGGAGGGCACTCGACGGACAAGGTCAAAGACAAGGAGATGGGCGTGCAGGGGGCGCGAGTTTATGTCTTGTTCTGAGTGTGGTGCCACGATGGGCAGTGGTGTTTGAGCATGAGTGCACGACATGCGCGGGCTTGAGGAGCTTGGGGCACCGATGGTAGCATGAACGGGGCCAGCAACTGAAAAGTCAGACGATTAAAGTGTTGCTCATCTGCTCTCCAAGTGTCGCCTAGGGGACAACATGGGACGAGAGAGAAAGATGAGTCGGTTCGACAAGTGAGGGAGACTGATCTGGCTATGCTCATTCTCAAGGAATTGTCCTTATGGGCCACGACAGTAGGGAGGGGGATTCCTATGTGTTTGGTAGAAGTGGAGTGTTGTATGTTTTCTTGCCCCTGGTTTGGGCATTCTTGTATATTGGCTACCCTTCTTTCTTCTATATAAAGCTATTCGGTCTAGGGATTATTGTATATTGGCTACCCTTCTTTCTTTATAGCCATCGGCCTGGGGATCCTTGTATATTGGCTACCCTTCTTTCTTCTATAAAGCTATCGTATGCATTTTGTGTACCCTGAAAGAAAAAATGAATGGTTAGCAAAGAATGATTCTCTAGTTTCTTCTTGTTGTTGCAACATTAAGTTCAATGGAACGTTCTAACGTTGTTCTGATAGTTCAACTCCGACGCAGTTAGGAACATCTTTTTGAATAGCTCATGTTCAAGTATGTTTCCTATTAGTGAGATAGTGACTTCAAGCAACGACAATGACATATCTAGACAATCCCTTATATTTTAGCTCCTCAAACGACCACTTACCCTTTAAGTCCTTATATTTGGTCCGCTCCCTAAAAAAATCGCCAAATATTCGTAATTCAAATTTACATACTACATTTCAACTACATATGTGCACACCTATTAAATCCAGACATGATAATTAAGGTTCACACAATTCACAAAAATTACAAATTCAAAGTTTACAAACCAAATTATTCAAAGTCAAACACACGAAAGGGTTCAAATGAAGTAAAGAGCATGCTAAAAGTACAACTCTGAAGTGTTATGGAGTAGCCACGGATGCTCAACAATATCATCTTGGAGTTAGGTATGAACTTGTCGGTCTTGATGCTTTGATGCACTACGAGGAACCTATGTATCTTGTTTACATTGTGCCCGGCTCAACAGGGTCCCCACTGGAGATTTATCGAAAGTACTCTCGCATGCCTCTCTCATCTTCAGTGATCATGTTATTATGCAACATGTCATTATTTGTCATATGACCTTGGGGTTCTAATACTCGGCAGGGCCCGAATAATTTATTTTTCACGAATACGCAAAGTTTGCGTATCTTTACATTGATAGAAGGATATAACAAGTACATAGAAAGGTACAACACATGCACAAAATGCAAGTTGGCGTGAACACGGTGCCCAAAATAGAGGTACTCGGCCCGAACGAGAAAACAACACAGCTAAACTTCCCTAACTTGAGAGGCAGTCTGAACCAACATGACGTCCGACATCCACAAATCCAGCACCGGGTACGCCATGAGCACATAAGACTACACCTTCAAGAAGGATATCAACACTGTGGAGCCGTCACCGTTCGATTCGAAGCATTAGACCTAGGGTTTCCCCTGGTGCTCGAAGAGGGGCACACAGAGAGGCCATGGCAACGCCTCCAAGGAGGGGATGACACTCACCGGTGTAACCGCTACCAGCACCGACATGCCGAGCAGAGATTTCTCCCTGGCCTGTGTCTGAGTAATCCCATTGCCCTTGAACAAGAACCGAGAATTGGAGGTGGTAGGTCCAAAACCGCCACAAGAGGGGGAGACGTGTCGGGTATGCAAGCATGAGACATGAAGACGTGAAACTTCGAGGTGTTCGAGGTTGGAGAGTTGGCGGGCAGAGAGGGCCGACGCAAAGGGCACGACGACGATGACGCAGGGCCCCGAATAATGGCAAAGCGCTTCTGAAGCACACCGAAAGCTCTCTCCACATCCTCTTGTGTCGACTCTTGACGCTTTGCAAAGTGAGCTCTGTTGTTCCCTTGAGGATGCTAGATTGTCTTGAAAAATGTGGCCATGGAGGATAGATGCCATCTGCAAGATATTAGTCCGTCGTGTAGTGATGGCCATTGGTCTTCGGCAACAAGCCTGTGAACAATAGTGATCTCGACAACACATTCAAGTCATTATGCGGGACAATCCAAAGAATGAGTTCCAGATCCGTAGATCAACCAAAGCAACAACCTTAAAGATGATTGTTGGATTTTTGCAGTGGCCTTTGTATCGATTCCATCATGCAGGACAATTCTTCCATGTTCAGTGCATGCAACCAATTGATCTAAGCATCCGAGGCCATCCTCGTTCTTCATTCAACCCCAGGAGCCTCTCAGTGTCTTCATCGGTGGGGGCCCTCAAGTACTCCGCCCCAAAGATCTCAATCACGACTTTTGTGTACTTTTGAACTGCCTCCAAGATTGTATCTTCTCCAATGCGTACAGTCATCAACGACATCGGCCGAACACCCATATGCAAGCACTCGAACAGCCGCAATATATTTCATCGGTGGGATTGGGCTTATCTTCCCCAATGCACTCCTTAACTTAAACCAATCGTCATGCTTCTCAATAGCTTTTGCAATGGTGGGAAAGAGACTTATGTGCATCTAAAATCACTGACAAAAATGCTTGTCCGGTAGGTTGCATCAAGGGTAAAGTAATCTCTCATAATCTTGGCATGGTCCTCCGCTCTATCTCGATTGATGTGCATACGGCTAAATTGTGATCCTAATATCGGCCGCTGAAAATCCTCATTGAAGATCATGTCAATTGTCATTTCCAAGTCATCATCGTCTTCTTTCTCCTCCGAGAAAGAGTCATCAAAGATCATCTCCACCAACCACTTAATCTACACTATGACTGATTAGGTTCAATTCAATTGCCAAAAAGAAAAACAAGATGAAAAAGCACAAAAAAACTGACCTAGGCAATCCGTCAAATACTTTAAGGACGGAGGAGGTGTCACGGTCGGCTGACGATGTTGAGCCGACACCCAAGCAGCTAGTGGTTGGTAGTCTATGGAGGGGCTCGAAGGAAGAAGAGGTGGTGCTTGCTTCCAGCGGCGGGATCAACGAAGCGACGACGGTGATAGAGCTTGATTCGGGCGACGACAACAATCGACGAGCGTCTTAGAGCAGGGTGGATGGGCGATGGAGCAATGGGGTGTCAGCGGAGGCAAAGGGTGGTTTATGGAAGCAACACCAAGGAAGATGCGGCGCGTCGTGGAAAGGGTGCGACCGAGGAGGAGGGGACAATTTTTACTCCGCAGTGTGCAACTAAGTATACTAGTAGAATGCTTGTGCGTTGCTACGGGCTACATTGCATATACTTTAGGAAGTAAATCTGTTATGAACTCTTAATCCAATTATGCCTCACAATATGGTTGGTTACACCTATTGGTTGTTTTTAAATGCAGTCTTTGTTATTTTCGTTGTAGGTATATCATGGAGAAAAAAACGTGCTACAAAATAAAATTCACTAATTAGACATGCATGAATTTGGTATCAAGGATGACTACTATAAAATAAAATTCCCTAATTAGACGTGCATGACCTTGGTATCAAGAATGATCACTAATTAGACACCCTTTGATACTTTTGTATGACATGTTCGGATGAACCAATTATGCAATATTATATGGTTGTGTGCATTATTCGATGCAGAGACCAGGGTCTATCCTGCTTTTCAAAAAGAAGAAAACCTAGGGACTTGTGGGACTATCATACTCCTATATGAATTGACACTTGAGGCGAGCCTTTGAGCAATGTTGGTTGCTTAGGACTGAACTAATTGACATTTTTATTCTGTTTAGAACTCTCATATGACATTACCATGGATGAATGGAACTATATACTCTCAACTTTAAGGAGAAAGATGGGAAGAGTAGAACTGTGGGTAGTGGGTATAGAAAGGAAAGGTAGAAGTAGATTGAATAAATGGTTGAAGTTGACAAGCTGGTTGAATTAGGTGCCATGTTTGCTCGGGATAGGAACTTAGGACATCTGTCCGCCCGCATCCGTCCGGACCGCGTGGTCTGAATGTGTTTTGCCATCCGACACAGCCCCGTGTTGGTCCACCGATTGGTCCAGACGCACTTTTTCCCGCAAAGTCAAAACAAACTTGGGGGGCTTTGTGGGAGTCCGAACAGCAGCCACGTAGAACACCGACACCCCGGCCCACCCAAAACATCTCCCGAACCCCGCGCGTCCAACCTCCCATCTTTCTCTGATTCGTTTTCTCTCTTTCCTCCGCCACCGCTCCACCACCCTGGCCGCCCAGCCATCTCCTGCAACACTACACCCGGGCTCGACATCGCTTCTCCTCCATTGTCGTTCCATTCCTCTCCTCCGTCTACCACTTAGGTACTATCTGTTGGAAATATGCCCTAGAGGAAATAATAAAGTGATTATTATTATATTTCCTTGTTCATGATAATCGTTTATTATCCATGCTATAATTGTATTGATTGGAAACTCAATTGCATGTGTGGATACATAGACAACACTGTGTCCCTAGTATGCCTCTAGTAGACTAGCTCGTTGATCAAAGATGGTCAAGGTTTCCTAGCCATAGACATGAGATGTCATTTGATAACGGGATCACATCATTAGGAGAATGATGTGATGGACAAGACCCAAACTATGAACGTAGCATATGATCATGTCAGTTTATTGCTATTGTTTTCTGCATGTCAAGTATCTGTTCCTATGACCATGAGATCATGCAACTCACTGACACCGGAGGAATACCTTGCGTGTATCAAACGTCACAACGTAACTGGGTGACTATAAAGATGCTCTACAGGTATCTCCGAAGGTGTCTATTGAGCTGGCATG
This sequence comes from Elymus sibiricus, assembly GCA_039707655.1. Lineage (NCBI taxonomy): Eukaryota > Viridiplantae > Streptophyta > Magnoliopsida > Poales > Poaceae > Elymus > Elymus sibiricus. The sequence continues at coordinate 280,655,575 of CM077663.1, forward strand.
GATCGAGACTGGGATTTGTTACTCCGTGTGACGGAGAGGTATCTTAGGGCCCACTCGGTAATACAACATCACAATAAGCCTTGCAAGCAATGTGACTAAAGTGTTAGCCACGGGATCTTGTATTACGGAACGAGTAAAGAGACTTGCCGGTAACGAGATTGAACTAGGTATAGAGATACCGACGATCGAATCTCGGGCAAGTAACATACCAAAGAACAAAGGGAACAACATACGGGATTAACTGAATCCTTGACATAGAGGTTCAACCGATAAAGATCTTCGTAGAATATGTAGGAACCAATATGGGCATCCAGGTCCCGCTATTGGTTATTGACCATAGAGGTGTCTCGGTCATGTCTACATAGTTCTCGAACCCGCAAGGTCTGCACACTTAACGTTCGCTGACGTTTCGGTAGTATTGAGTTATGTATGGTGGTGACCGAAGGTTGTTCGGAGTCCCAGATGAGATACCGGACGTCACGAGGAGCTCCGGAATGGTCCGGAGGTAAAGATTGATATATAGGAAGTCCCGTTTTGGCCACCGGAAAAGTTTCGGGTATTTCCGGTAGTGTACCGGGAGTGCCGGAGGGCCATCGGGAGGGGCCACCCATGCCGAGAGGCCACATGGGCCTGAGGGGTGGTGCACCAGCCCTTAGTGGGCTGGGAAAACTAGCCCCACAAGGCCCATGCAGCCAAGAAGGTGGGAAAGGAAAAAAACCCAAGTGGGGAAGGTAAACTCCAAGTAGGAAAGGAATCCTACTAGGAGTAGGATTGGAGGTGGAATCCTCCACCTCCTCCTGGTTCGGTCGAACCCCTATGGAAAACCCTAGGGAGGCTGCCTCCTCCCTCTCCCTCCTATATATACTAGAGGAATAGAGGCCCCAAAAACACAAGTCCACGTGCTGGTTCTCTATTCCCTAGTTTCTCCACCAAATAGATTCCGACGGCGCTTAGGCGAAGCCCTGCCGGAACAGTTCCACCACCGCCGCCGCCGCACCGTCGCGCTGCCGGAGAACTCATCTACCTCTCCGCCCCCTCTTGCTGGATCAAGAAGGCAGAGATCGTCATCGAGCTGTACGTGTGCTGAACGCGGAGGTGCCGTCCGTTCGGCGCTAGATCGTGATTGGATCGCGGGACGGCTAGCGATTTGGATCACGAAGACGTTCGACTACATCAACCGCGTTTCTTAACGCTTCTTGCTTAGCGATCTACAAGGGTATGTAGATCCACTCTCCCTCTCGTAGATGCTCATCACCATGGATAGATCTTGCGTGTGCGTAGGAAATTTTTTGTTTCCCATGCAATGTTCCCAACAGTGGCATCATGTTCTAGGTCTATGTGTAGATGAGATCACGAGTAGAGCACAAAGGAGTTTGTGGGCATTGATGCTCAGATTGCTTTCTCCCTTGGTCTTTTCTTGATTCAGTGGTATTGTGGGATGAAGCGGCCCGGACCAACATTACTCGTACGCTTACGAGAGATCGGTTCCATCAACTGACATGTAACTTTGTTGCATAAAGATGGCTGTCGGGTGTCTGTCTCTCCCACTTTAGTTGGATCGGATTCGACAAAGGCGGTCCTTGAGAAGGTTGAATAGCAATTTGTGTATCACCGTTGTGGTTTATGCGTAGGTAAGAATAGTTCTTGCTAGATACCCGTAGCAGCCACGTAAAACATGCAACAACAATTAGAGGACGTCTAACTTGTTTTTGCGGGGTATGTTGTGATGTGATATGGCCAATTACATGATGAGATATATGTGATGTATGAGATGATCATGTTTTGTATAGAATATCACGACTTGCATGTCGATGAGTACGGCAACCGGCAGGAGCCATAGGGTTGTCTTTAATTTATTTTCGCTGTTTTGCTTTACTTTATCGCTATGAGTTAGCAATAGTCGTAGAAGCAACAGTTGGAGCAACAACCTCATGGCGACACGTTGATGGAGATCAAGATGATGGAGATCATGGTGTCATGCCGGTGACGATGGAGATCATGCCGGTGCTTTGGAGATGGAGATCAAAAGCACAAGTTCTTGGCCATATCATGTCACTTATGATTTGCATGTGATGTTAATCCTTTTATGCATCTTATTTTGCTTAGGACGACGATAGCATTATAAGGTGATCCCTCACTAAAATTTCAAGATAAAATTGTGTTCTCCCTGAGTGTGCACCGTTGCGAAAGTTCGTCTTTTCGAGACACCACGTGATGACCGGGTGTGATAGACTCTACGTTCACATACAATGGGTGCAAGCCAGTGTTGCACGTGCGGAACACTCGGGTTAAACTTGACGAGCCTAGCATGTACAGACATGGCCTCGGAACACAAGAGACCGAAAGGTCGAACATGAGTCATATAGTAGACATGATCAACATGAAGATGTTCACCAATGAAACCATCTCATCTCACGTGATGATCGGACTTGAGTTGGTGAATTTGGATCATGTGACACTCGAATGACCGGAGGGATGTCAATTTGAGTGGGAGTTTTTAAGTAATATGATTAACTAAACTCATTATTTTGAACAATAGTCTAAGTTGTTTTTGCAAAATTTATGTTGTAGATCAATGGCTCGCGCAGTAGCACCCCTGAATTTTAATGCGTTCCTAGAGAAAGCTAAGTTGAAAGATGATGGAAGTAACTTTGTGGACTGGGCCCGTAATCTAAGGATTATCCTTACGGCTTCCCAAAAAGCTTATGTCCTTGATGCACCGCTTGGTGATCCACCCGCTCCAGTAGAGTCTGCAGACGTTGCGAACGCCTGGCAGGCACGTTCTGATGATTACTCAATAGTTCAATGTGCAATGTTGTATGGCTTAGAACCGGGACTTCAAAGACGTTTTGAACGTCATGGAGCATATGATATGTTCATGGAGTTGAAGTTTATCTTTCAGAAGAATGCCCGGATCGAGAGGTATGAGACCTCCGATAAGTTCTATGCCTGTAAGATGGAGGAGAACGGGTCTGCCAGTGAACACATACTCAAAATGTCTGGGTATTCCACCCGTCTGGCTGAATTGGGTATGCCCCTTCCGCCAGAGGAGATCACTGACAGAGTTCTTCAATCACTGCCTCCTAGCTACAAGAGCTTCGTGTTGAACTATAACATGCACGGGATGAACAAGTCAGTCGCCGAGCTGTTTGCGATGTTGAAAGTCGCTGAGTCTAAGATTCAGAAGGAGCATCAAGTGTTGATGGTCAATAAAACCACTAGTTTCAAGAAGAATGGCAAGGGTAAGAAGGGTAACTCCAAGAAGAGTGGCAAGCAGTTGCCCCTCCCGTGAAGAAACCCAAGGCTGGACCCAAGCCAGAAACTGAGTGCTTTCATTGCAAGGGAACTGGTCACTGGAAGCGGAACTGCCCCAAGTATCTGGCTGACAAGAAGGCGGCCAACACCAAACAAGGTATATATGATATACATGTTATTGATGTGTACCTTACCAACTCTCGTTGTAGTGCCTGGGTATTTGATACCGGTTTGGTTGCTCACATTTGCAACTCAAAACAGGAACTGCGGAATAGACGAAGGCTGGAAAGGACGAAGTGACGATGCACGTGGGAAATGGTTCCAAGGTTGATGTGATCGCCGTCGGCTCGCTCGCTCTTCGATTACCATCGGGATTAGTGATGAACCTGAATAATTGTTATTTAGTGCCTGCGTTAAGCATGAACATTATATCTGGATCTTGTTTATTGCGAGACAGTTACTCATTTAAATCAGAGAATAATGGTTGTTCTATTTATATGAGTAATATCTTTTATGGTCATGCACCCAATGTGAGGGGTTTATTCTTATTGAATCTCGATAGTGATGATACACATGTTCATAACATTGATGCCAAAAGATGTAGAATTGATAATGATAGTACCACTTTCTTGTGGCACTGCCACTTAGGTCATATTGGTGTAAAACGCATGAAGATGCTCCATGTTGATGGACTTTTGGAGTCACTTGATTTTGAATCACTTGACACATGTGAACCATGCCTCATGGGCAAGATGACTAAGACCCCGTTCTTTGGAACAATGGAACGGGCAAGTGACTTATTGGAAATCATACATACTGATGTGTGCGGTCCGATGAGCATTGAGGCGCGCGGTGGTTATCATTACTTTCTCACCTTCACTGATGACTTAAGTAGATATGGGTATATTTACTTAATGAAACACAAGTCTGAAACATTTGAAAAGTTCAAGCAATTTCAGAGTGAAGTTGAGAATCATCGTAACAAGAAGATCAAATTCCTGCGATCTGATCGAGGAGGAGAATATCTGAGTTATGAGTTTGGCAGTCACTTAAGACAATGTGGAATTGTTTCACAATTGACACCGCCTGGAACACCACAGCGAAATGGTGTGTCCGAACGTCGTAATCAAACCTTATTAGATATGGTGCGATCTATGGTGTCTCTTGCCGATTTGCCACTATCGTTTTGGGGTTATGCATTAGAGACAGCTGCATTTACTTTAAATAGGGCACCATCGAAATCCGTTGAGACGACGCCATATGAACTGTGGTTTGGCAAGAAGCCAAAGTTGTTGTTTCTTAAAGTTTGGGGATGTGATGCTTATGTCAAAAAGCTTCAGCCTGAAAAGCTGGAACCCAAAGCAGAGAAATGCGTCTTCATAGGATACCCAAAAGAGACAGTTGGGTATACCTTCTATCTCAGATCCGAAGGCAAAGTGTTTGTCGCTAAAAACGGAACATTTCTTGAGAAAGAGTTTCTCTCGAAAGAATTGAGTGGGAGGAAAATAGAACTTGATGAGGTTGTTGAACCTTTACTTCAACCAGAGAGTAGCGCAGCGCAGAAAGATGTTTCTGTAGAGCCTACATCGGTTGAAGAGGAAGTTAATGATGATGATCATGAAGCTTCGGATCAAGTTGCTATCGAACCTCGTAGGTCGACAAGGATGCGTACTGCTCCTGAGTGGTACGGCAACCCTGTCTTAGAGGTCATGTTGTTGGACAACGATGAACCTACGAGCTATGGAGAAGCGATGATGGGCCCGGATTCTGAAAAATGGTTAGAGGCCATGAAATCCGAGATGGGATCCATGTATGAAAAGAAATTATGGGCTTTGGAAGTATTACCTGAAGGGCGAAAGGCCATTCAGAACAAATGGATCTTTAAGAGGAAGACGGACGCGGACGGTAATGTCACCGTCTATAAAGCTCGACTTGTGGCAAAGGGTTTTTCACAAGTTCAAGGAGTTGACTACGATGAGACCTTCTCACCTGTAGCGATGTTTAAGTCCGTCAGAATCATGTTAGCAATAGCTGCATTTTTCGATTATGAAATTTGGCAGATGGATGTCAAAACAGCGTTCCTTAACGGTTTCCTTAAGGAAGAGTTGTATATGATGCAACCACAAGGTTTTGTCAATCCAGAGAATGCTGACAAAGTTTGCAAACTCCAGCGATCCATTTATGGACTGGTGCAAGCATCTCGGAGTTGGAATCTTCGCTTTGATGAGGTGATCAAAGCGTTCGGGTTTATACAAGTTTACGGAGAAGCTTGTATTTATAAGAAAGTGAGCAGGAGCTCTATAGCATTTCTAATATTATATGTGGATGACATATTGCTGATTGGAAACAATATAGAAATGTTGGAAAGCGTGAAGGAATATTTGAACAAGAGTTTTTCAATGAAGGACCTAGGAGAAGCTGCTTTCATATTAGGCATCAAGATCTATAGAGATAGATCGAGACGCTTAATAGGACTTTCACAGAGCACATACCTTGACAAAGTTTTGAAGAAGTTCAAAATGGATTAGTCCAAGAAGGGGTTCTTGCCTGTATTGCAAGGTGTGAAGTTGAGTAAGACTCAATGCCCAGTGACTGCAGAAGATAGAGAAAAGATGAGCGTCGTCCCCTATGCTTCAGCCATAGGCTCTATCATGTATGCAATGTTGTGCACAAGACCCGATGTCAGCCTTGCCATAAGTATGGCCGGAAGGTTTCAAAGTGATCCAGGAATGGAACACTGGACGACGGTCAAGAATATCCTTAAGTACCTGAAAAGGGCTAAGGACTTGTTTCTCATTTATGGAGGTGATCTAGAGCTCGTCGTAAAGGGTTACGTCGATGCAAGCTTTGACTCTGATCCGGATGACTCTAAGTCTCAAACCAGATACATATTTATTCTCAATGGGGGTGTGGTAAGCTGGTGTAGTTCCAAGCAGAGCGTGGTAGCTGATTCTACATGCGAAGCGGAGTACATCGCTGCCTCGGAGGCGGCGAAGGAAGGTTTCTGGATGAAGGAGTTCATGACAGATCTTGGAGTAGTGCCTAGTGCACTAAACCCAATGACTCTGCTCTGTGACAACACTGGTGCCATTGCTCTGGCCAAGGAACCAAGGTTTCACAAGAGGACCAGACACATAAAGCGACGTTTCAATTCCATCCGCGATTACATCAAGGAGGAGGACATAAATATTTGCAAAGTACACACAGATCTGAATATCGCAGACCCGATGACTAAACCTCTTCCAAGGGCTAAACATGATCAACACCAGAACTGTATGGGTGTTAGATTCATTACAATGTAAATCACATAGTGATGTGAGCTAGATTATTGACTCTAGTGCAAGTGGGAGACTATTGGAAATATTCCCTAGAGGCAATAATAAAGTGATTATTATTATATTTCCTTGTTCATGATAATCATTTATTATCCATGCTATAATTGTATTGATTGGAAACTCAATTGCATGTGTGGATACATAGACAACACCGTGTCCCTAGTATGCCTCTAGTAGACTAGCTCGTTGATCAAAGATGGTCAAGGTTTCCTAGCCATAGACATGAGATGTCATTTGATAACGGGATCACATCATTAGGAGAATGATGTGATGGACAAGACCCAAACTATGAACGTAGCATATGATCGTGTCAGTTTATTGCTATTGTTTTCTGCATGTCAAGTATCTGTTCCTATGACCATGAGATCATGCAACTCACTGACACCGGAGGAATACCTTGCGTGTATCAAACGTCACAACGTAACTGGGTGACTATAAAGATGCTCTATAGGTATCTCCGAAGGTGTCTGTTGAGCTGGCATGGATCGAGACTGGGATTTATTACTCCGTGTGACGGAGAGGTATCTCAGGGCCCACTCGGTAATACAACATCACAATAAGCCTTGCAAGCAATGTGACTAAAGTGTTAGCCACGGGATCTTGTATTATGGAACGAGTAAAGAGACTTGCCGGTAACGATATTGAACTAGGTATAGAGATACCGACGATCGAATCTCGGTCAAGTGACATACCAAAGAACAAAGGGAACAACATACGGGATTAACTGAATCCTTGACATAGAGGTTCAACCGATAAAGATCTTCGTAGAATATGTAGGAACCAATATGGGCATCCAGGTCCCGCTATTGGTTATTGACCGTAGAGGTGTCTCGGTCATGTCTACATAGTTCTCGAACCCGCAGGGTCTGCACACTTTACGTTCGCTGACGTTTCGGTAGTATTGAGTTATGTATGGTGGTGACCGAAGGTTGTTCGGAGTCCCGGATGAGATCCCGGACGTCACGAGGAGCTCTTAAATGGTCTGGAGGTAAAGATTGATATATAGGAAGTCCCGTTTTGGCCACCGAAAAAGTTTCGGGTATTTCCGGTAGTGTACCGGGAGTGCCGGAGGGCCATCGGGAGGGGCCACCCACGCCGGGAGGCCACATGGGCCTGAGGGGTGGTGCACCAGCCCTTAGTGGGCTGGGCAAACCAGCCCCACAAGGCCCATGCGGCCAGGAAGGTGGGAAAGGAAAAAACCCCAAGTGGGGAAGGTAAACTCCAAGTTGGAAAGGAATCCTACTAGGAGTAGGATTGGAGGTGGAATCCTCCACCTCCTCCTGGTTCGGCCGAACCCCTAGGGGGAACCCTAGGGAGGCTGCCTCCTCCCCTCCCTCCTATATATACTAGAGGAATAGAGGCCCCAAAGACACAAGTCCACGTGCTGGTTCTCTATTACCTAGTTTCTCCACCAAATAGATTCCGATGGTGCTTAGGGGAAGCCCTGCCGGAACAGTTCCACCACCACCGCCGCCGCGCCGTCGCGCTGCCGGAGAACTCATCTACCTCTCCGCCCCCTCTTGATGGATCAAGAAGGCGGAGATTGTCATCGAGCTGTACGTGTGCTGAACGCGGAGGTGCCGTCCGTTCGGCGCTAGATCGTGATTGGATCGCGGGACGGCTAGCGATTTGGATCGTGAAGACGTTCGACTACATAAACCGCGTTTCTTAACGCTTCCCTCTTAGCGATCTACAAGGGTATGTAGATCCACTCTCCCTCTCGTAGATGCTCATCACCATGGATAGATCTTGCGTGTGCGTAGGAAATTTTTTGTTTCCCATGCAACGTTCCCAACACTATCCGCCCTATGGTTTTGACCATGCTTCGCAAGTGTTCAGTGAATTGCACATGCTAATTTGTCTGTCCTTCTTTTTTGAAATAATGGATTGAGATATGAAGTACATATACGAGCACTATGTTGAGTAGTCGGGAGGATCGTCCGACGAGTAAGACTACATAGATGAGATGACAATGATGTAGGTGGTCCTTGTAGAAGCGGAGCCTGTGAAAGAGCATGTTCTAAATTTCAAGGATTCGATCAAGTGTCATCGAGTGCTCAACCACAATAGTGCGTGCAACCATTTGACATTGTGATAATCCCCAACTGCAATGAATCATCGTAGCACTTTCCAAAGATGGAAGTGGTAAGTATGGAGTGTCGAACCCACAAGGAGCTAAAGGTAAGATCAATATTCTCTCAAGTCCTATCTACCACTGATACGACTCTACGTACACTGAATGTTTGCTTCTATCTAGAAACGAGAAAAAACTGCGCTGTGGGTATAAAAAGGATAGCTTTGCATGATATTGGAGAACAAAAATTTGAAAAATAGTTGCGTCCTAAATAAAGTTAGAATATATTACAAATAGCGAGTGTGGAATAATGATGGTATGGTGTGTGAAATTGTCCTAGGCAATTGATAACAAGACCGGTAATCATTATTGAAATTTTATATAAGGGAGAGACATGAGCTAACATACTTTCCATACTTGGATCATATGAACTTATGATTGGAACTCTAGCAAGCATCCACAACTACTAGAGATCATTAAGGTAAACCCAACCATAACATTAACACTTCAGGTCCCCTTTACTTCCATACGCAACAACCCCCTTACTCGGGTGTAAGCTTCTGTCACTCTAGCCGCCCACTATAGGTGAATCATGAACGTATTTCAACACCCTACAATGGGGATCCCTCACGTGTGCGTGGCACGGAGGGCACCTTCGGACAACACCAACATAAAAACACAACTCAAACCAATCAATATCATCAATCAATCTAAAGAACAAAAGAGATCTACTCAAACATCATAGAATGACAACACATCATTGGATAATAATATGTGACATAAAACACCATGTTCAAGTAGGGGATTATGGCGGGGTGTGGGAGAGTGGACCGCTGAAAATAGACGAGGAAGGTGATGAAGACGATCACCGCGGTGATGGTTCCCCTGGTGGCACTCTGGCGCCACTCGGAGAGAGGGGGAGAGAGTCTCCTTCCTTAGGCTTCCTCCTCCATGGTCTCTCCCTAGATGGGGAGAGGTTCTCCCCTCTGGTACTTGCCCTCCATGGCTCCCGGAGGGGCGAGGGCCCATCCGAGATTGGATCTCTCTTTGTTTTCTTTTATGTTTTCTCTCCAGATGAGTTTTTCTTCGATACAAAGAGTTGCGGCGGTGGAGCGAAGAGTCTAGGTTAATTTCTGATGGTTTCTCTATGTATAGAATTTTTCATTGTTGGAATCACGCCAAACAGAGCCATGGGGTGGTCCTAAGCCATGAGGGCGCCATACCCCCCCGACGCGCCCTGATGGTTTGAGAGCACCTGGTGGCCCCCCTCCGGTGGTTCTTCGCTCCAATATTGCTCATATGTTATATAAAAAATCATCCAAATATTTTTGGCGATTCCGAGAACTTTCATTTTCTGCACAAAAAACAACACCACGGTAATTCTGCTGAAAACAGCGTCAGTCCAGGTTAGTTCTAATTAAATCATATAAATTGCATCAAAACCATATAAAAGTATTATAAACATAGGTGAATATGGCATGAATACTTCATAAATTATCGTTACGTTGGAGACGTATCACATTGATGGACGACTACTTTGCCCTGTATACCCTATTCGCTGACAATTTTCGACGCTGCTTTCAAATGTGAAAAAATGTCTTCGATCGTTTACATGATGTCTGGTCCTTTGATGAATACTTCATATTGAAGAAGGATGTCGTGGGAAGGACTGGGTTCTCTAGTTACCAGAAGTGCACGACCATTGATTCATCGGACGAATACCTACAGATGTCTAAGACCCCATGCGAAGATGTCGTGGTAAGAATTGCTACTGTCGTGGTCTCGGTGTTTGGACCTCAGTACCCGAGAGAACCAACTGTCACAGACAAAGAGAGGATATTGGCAATGTGTGAAGTAAGAGGGCGGCCTGATACATCTTCGATGTATCTATAATTTTTGATTGTTTCATGCTATTATATTATCAATCTTGAATACTTTATATGCAATTATATGCTATTTTATATCATTTTTGGGACTAACCTATTAACCCAGTGCCCATTGTCAGTTTCTGTTTTTGCCTATTTTTGGACTTTTCCGAAAATCAATACCAAACGGAGTCCAAATTGGATAAAAATTTACGAGGGTTATTTTTGGATCAGAAGAGACCCGGGAAGCTTCGGGGGGTGGCCAGGAGACCCACGGGGTAGCCACGAGCTAGGTCGACACACCCTGGGGGTAGGGAACGCCCCCTAGCTCGTGGGCCCCCGTGGTACCTCCTGACGTAATTCCACTTCTATATATTCCCAATTATCCCCAAAACATCAAAGAGCCACCTGAAACAATTTTTCCGCCGCCGCAAGTCTATGTTCTTCCATGATCCCATCTGGAGGCCTTTTCCGGTACTCTGTCGGAGGGGGAATCCATCACGAAGGTTGACTACATCAACCTTGCTGCCTCCATGATGATGTGTGAGTAGTTCACCACAGACATACGAGTCCATAGCTAGTAGCTAGATAGCTTTTTCTCTCTCTTTGATCTTCAATACAAAGTTCTTCACGATTATCGTGATGATCTATCCTATGTAATCTTCTTTTGTGGTGCATTTGTTGGGATCCGATGAATTGAGGGTTTATGATCAGACTATTCATGAAAAGTAAATGAGTCTTCTTTGAATTCTATTATGCATGATTTTTATAGCCTTGCAAGTCTCCCCGATCTATCAGTTTGGTTTGGCCAACTAGATTGATTTATCTTCAGTGGGGGGAGTGCTTGTAGTGGATTCAATCTTGTGGTGCTCTATATCCCAGTGACAAAAGGGGACAAGACACGTATTGTATTGTTGCTACTAAAACGATGGGGTTTGAACTTTGAACATGTTGCTTGGTCTTACTTTGTCTACATCATGTCATATTGCGTAAAACATTACTCTGTTTGTCATGAACTTAATACCATAGATGCATGCTGGATAGCGGTCGATTGGTGGAGTAATAGTAGTAGATGCAGAATCATTTCAATCTACTTGCCATAGGCATGATGCATAATCATTGCCATGAATAACATCATAACTATGCGCTTTTCTATCAATTGCCCAATAGTAATTTGTCTACCCATCATATGCTATGCGTTCGAGAGAGAAGCCTCTAGTGAAAATTATGGCTCCCGAGTCTACTCAAATAATATTACAAAAACCTAAAAACCTTGCTGCAATTTATTTACTTTATTTTCATTTTAATTTTATATTTCTCTATCTATCACTATCAGAAGTAATCCTTGCAAATAACAAGTTCATGGGGCTTGACAACCCTCTTGTACGCGTTGGGTGCAAGTGTTTGGCTTTGTGTGTGTAGGTATTGTTGATGCAAGTTGTCGTGATTCTCCTACTGGTCCAATAACCTTGGTTCTCATTGAGGGAAATACTTATCGCTACTATATTGCTTCACCCTTCCTCTTTGGCAAAAAACCCAACGTAGCTCACGAGTAGCAGAAAGAATTTCTGGCGCCGTTGCCGGGGATATATCACCAACTTCGCATGACGTCCCTTCACACAAACTATCAATCACTTGTTCTAGTTTTTGCTTGTCTTTTTTATTTATCATTATATTTGTTTTTACGAAAAAGTCAAAAACACAAATATTTCTATTTGCTTGTTTGCCTAGTTTGCTACTTTACTTGTTTTCTAGTTTGCTTGTTTTGCTTAAAGTTGCTATCATGTCTGACTTTGTGATCGCTAAGGGCGATAGTAAGGATAATGAACCTGAAAAGAAAGACCCTCCCGTTAAGCTTGACAGTAAAACTTCTGTAATGGGAAGCGGGAATATTATTGGGAAAAGTGTTATTCAAGAATTCTTCACTTGTACATGAGTTTTGGTAAATCATGGTGAGCCCATTCTTAAACGAACCAATAGTTATGCTCAAGCCATCCCCGCTCTTATGATTAAGCTTGAAAGAAGATTTACTCATACTCACCCCACTTTGCAAATATTGTTCTTTGAGCTTCCAGTCATAAATGATCCTAGAGCTAAGAAAATAGCCACAATTGTCTTAATGAACGAGTTTGATTATATAGTTCATCAAGCTAGAGGAATTTTTGATCATTATGATATGCATTATGAGTACCCTATGATAGATGAAATTCTTTATGATAGAGATTTTATGAGAAGGTATATGTCTAGTGATCATCATGCTTTTGAGGAAAATGCTAGGAAGGAAGTACCAAAACTTGATCTAATCCATCAACTTTTCAATATTACCAACCAACAATATTCTTGGATTATCAAAGGCAATAAAGATGGGTATGATGAATATTATTTTGATAATGCTAAAGTCATTATATATGATAAATTTACGATTTCTCATGAAAGGTCCCTTGATGACCAAACTTCTCAGAAATCAAACTTGGAGAAGATAAAAGTTATGAAAGATAGTTCGTTCCATTATTTGACCTCCCCTAATAGAAGGTCTATTGTTGAAAGAAGTTAATTAGTGAGAAGTGCTTATGATGATATTATGTATAAGAATGTTATGGAAATCATGAAACATGATAAGGAGAACAATACTTGAAACAATGCATTATGCCTAGCTAGGGGCATAAAACAATAACGCTTGTTGGGAGGCAACCCAGTAGTTATCTTTAAACTTTTATTTTAATTTATGTTAGTTTGAGTTCACATAATTTTTTCTACTGTAATGTTTGTGTTTTTATGTTTAAATTAGTGTTTGTGCCAAGTAAAGCCGTTGGGATGATTTGAAAGATAGTATAATTGATGTTGTGCAAAAACAGAAACTTTTATGCCCAGTGCAGAATTTCTATGATTTTACCGGAGCTTCTTTTTTATATGAATTTTTTACACAATATTGATATACAGATTTCCCACGTTGTCCTAAATTTTGAGAATTTCCATAGTTACAGAAGTATGGTTTTTAGTACAGATCACTACAGACTATTCTGTTTTAGACAAATTTTGTTTTTTGCTTGCATAGTTTGCTTGTTTTGATGATGTTATGGATTGTATCGGGGGTATAAGCCATGGAGAATTTGGAATACAGTACCTATTATGCAATAATAAAACATTAATCAATTTATAACAGCACCTAAAGTATTTGATATATCTATTATACTAACGGATCTCACGAGGTTTTCTTGAGTTCTGTGTGATGAAGTTTTCAAGTTTTGGGCGAGACAACGATGGATGAAGGAATAAGGAGCGGCAAGACCCTAGGCTTTGGGATGCCCAAAGCACCCCAAGGTAATATTCAAGGAATACCCAAGCATCTAAGCTTGGGGATGCCCCAGAAGGCATGCCCTCTTTCGTCTCCAATCTATCGGTATGTCACTTGTAGCTATATTTTTATTCATCACATGATATGAGTTTTGCTTGGAACATCGTGTGTTATAGTTTATTTACTTTTTAGTTTTCCACAAGTATCGTTTGCTGGACACACTTTTCTAGAGAGACAAACTTTCATTATAATTTCTTAGAATACTCTATGTGCTTCACTTATATTTTTTGAGCTAGGCAGTTGCTCTAGTGCTTCACTTATATCTTGTTAGAGCACGGCGGCGGTCGTATTTTATATAAATGGTTGAACTATCATACTTCACTTAAATATTTTTGAGAGTATAAGGCATAAGGAATGGTAATTTGCACGTGTTATAAGACTAGTCCAAAAAGGATAGGTATTCAAGGGAAATATAATAAAAACTTTCATGTAGCTCACCAAAGATGAAACATGGGTTAATTATATTGATGTAGTAATATGAAAGGATATAGGTTCATGATCATTGGAGGAATATCCGTATTAAAGTTTTTTATTTAATTCTCATCTAAATATTGGTCATGGCATGGTGATGAGGTGTGAGCATTTTTATGTCTGAAATGAAATCCTATCGTGTTGTTCGAACCGGGGGCGCGCGATGGTTAAATCCTCCCGACCTCCTCCCTAGGGGCATGCGGTAGTGCTTTGCTTCGAGAGAGCTAATAGGGCTTCACAATAAGTATATGAGTTCTTTATGACTAATGTGAGTCCATGGATATACACTCACCTTTCCGTAATTTGCTAGCTTGATCGGTACCGTGCATTGCCCTTTATCACCTCGAGAGTCGGTGCAAACTTCGCCGGTGCATCCAAACCCCGTGATATGATACACTCTATCGCACATAAGCCTCCTTATATCTTCCTCAAAACAGCCACCATACCTACCTATCATGCATTTCCATAGCCATTCCGAGATACATTTCCATGCAACTTCCACCGTTCCGTCACATGACTTGTGTGTTCATCATCATATTGCTTTGCATGATCATATAGATATAACATACTATTTGCGGCAAAGCCACCGTTCATCATTGATTACATGTTATGCTAGATCACTGCACATCCTGGTACACTGCGAGAGACATTCATATAGAGTCATATTTGTAACGACCCAGACTTTATACAATGTCATTACCCACTTAATTACAATTAAAACAGTCATATAAATTAAATTAGTACATATCATATTTCTTCAACAAGCATAATCACTCAAATGTTTTTTTATTCATACACCTCAAATAATACAGCAGTACAAGCGTATACAATTCTTTGGTAAAACAAAAAAGATAGGGGAGACCAGACCATGCTAAATTGTGCAACGAATGACACATCAAACCTAGACTAGCACAAAAATATCTCTGGGTCAACCAGGACAGTAGGACACATTAGATACACACACTGACCATCACTCTCATGTGCACCATATATTAATAGTCAATGGGTCAACAGTATAATCTATGTATGGGCTTGAACCTTCAGCCAATTAGAAGCTAGCACCTGTGAGAACAATGGAGAAGGGGATGGGCAACCATACCAGCTAGGAGAAATGGAGTTTAGATATTAAGTGGAGGGAGTGTAGAGCAAGCACTACCAAGGTTTGACATGTCTTCATCCTTCCCCAAATATCCAAACCAGCAACTTGTCTTCCTCCCATTGCCTTCATCTTTCTATCTGCAACCAACAAAGATCCAAGAACAATAAGTTAAGATGGTGACCTGAGAAATCATCAGTAGATCGAAGGGGATAGGCTGGAGGTAGAAGCTATCTTTTTTTTTATTAATTTTGTCACATATTATGCCGGTTGAAAATTTTCCAAATATGTGATCCTGTCGGCCTAGAGGAAGCCGACTGGATCCAGTCGGCCTGGAGGAAACCAATTAGTCCCAATCGGCTTCGCCTAGGCCGATAGGGCAATCGGCCACAACATCTCTGCTCCAGTCGGCTTCGGTGTAGCTGATTGGACCCATTCGGCTTAGCCGTGACCAATAAGTACTAATCGGTTTCGCCGTGACCAATTAGCTCCAATTGGTGTTGGCAAAGCCAATAGGTGCATGTAATCATATATTTTGATGCGTAACTAAGATTTTCTGATGACCAGAATGACAAAATAGCCCCTCACGACTAGGCGGCAAGACTTTTTCCCGCCAATATCTCCCGCCATCGTTTCTCCCTTATCAGTTCCCGCCATTGTTTCTCCCTTATCAGTTCCCGCCAATATCTCCTGCCATAGTTTCCCGCTTGTTCGTTCCCGCCAATATCTCCCGCCATCGTTTCCCGCTTGTTCGTTCCCGCCAATATCTCCCGCCATAGTTTCCCTCTTCTTAGTTCCCGCCTATTCTTCTCTACTGAACCTATAAAACCCCCTCCACACTAAGCTGGGTAAGTAGTCCAGTATAGTATCGTAGTTTCGTGAAGATGTCCCATTATCCTTTTGATCATAGTTTCCACTCTGGTATGTCCCATCGTCTTCTATGTTTAGCCGCCAATTTCAAGATCGACGATAGAGTAGTTCCATGGGACGAACTCATCAATAGTGACACCATAATGAATGAGTTGGCTCACGCATTAGCTAGGAGTGGGTGGCCTCCTAGGACATTTGAGGAGATACGGAAAGAACTTCTCAGGTTGCATGGAAGATGGCAGAAGCAACTCCATAAGAGTGAATCGTACCTCAAGTTTGCAGCAGAAAATACAGATTTATGGACATCAGAGAGTGAGGACGAAGATGACCTCTTCATGCCGAGCACCAAGGTCAAGACAACCGCATCGTCGAAGGGCAAGAGTTCTGCATCCACAAAGGGCAAGAGCTCTTCGTCGACAAAGGGCAATAGCTCTTCGTCGACAAAGGGCAATAGCTCTGCATCGAAGAAGGGCAAGAGCTCTGCATCAACGGAGGAGGACGATGATGCCTTCATGTAGTTTTTAGCTATATTTTGTAATTTCAGTTGTACTGTTTAATTTGTGTGTACTATATTGTTTTGTGGGCATTATGTTTTATCTAAGCGCGACATTGGATACTAATTTGTCTCATACATAAGTAGATAGTCATTTGTCCCATACATAGAATAGACATATGTCTCATACATAATTAGATAGTCATGTCTCTACTGATCGACAGAAGCGTCAATGACGCCGCCTGCCCCGGCGCTCAGGCGGTGTGCCTGGCGTACTCCAGCCCAACCTCTGGGGGGGCCTAATGTTACAAAGAGGAACCTCGGACCCGTCCTGGTCATCCTGTGTATCCTGGGTGGGTCCTGGTGGAGGAGTCGAAAACATGTCCATCCCCATGTATTGCTGCGATAGTGGCTCACCCTCACTCCCCCACCCAGATCCGGACGCTGTCGCGTGCTGATATGGATGTGGCCGAAACATGAAACCCGATGTCGGACTCTGCTGCTGTGGCGGAGGATGAAACGCAAAGCTAGACGAGGGAGCATGCTGCTCTGGGTGTTGCCACGCCGAACTGCCAGCCTGGTCAGGAGGTAGTGGAGGTGGCGTCGGCTGCTGCTGCTGCTCCTGTGTTAGGCGAGGACGTGGTTGTTGTCGTTGCGTGGATTGCCGCAGCTGCTGCTGCTGCTGGGGAACAACGTCCGAAGTGCAGGTGCACGTGATAGCCGTGTAGACAGCTCGTAGCTTCTGCTCCAGACGCGCGAACCATGGCCTGAGCTGAGATGTATGTACCATAAGAGGTCCAGACGACAGTGGTCGTGTATAGTCCCTGACCTCACTATGAAGACCGTATGCCAGCTCAGCCTGCAATTGTCACGATGATTATTAATTATGGATGGCATAGTATGTAACCAGAAGATGCATTATATAAAGACAATAGATATTACCGCGTACTGCCTAGAGCCCGAAGTATCATAGCTCGGGTATGTATCAGACGTAACGGGGTCTGGTATCTCCTCTGGATGAGGGTGCTGCACGATGCGTAACCTTGTCCCGCCCATGTACCGATGCAAATAGGCATTGAATTCATCGAGATCAAACATACGAACCTCTTCCCACAGACGTGTCGTCGCAGTATCCCAGTCTGTCATGTACGGCTGAAGCCTTTGGACCCACTGCTGTTGTGTCCTGCTTATCCCCTTCCTTGTGTTCCTGCAATTGAGGTGTGTGTTTAACAATTAACTGGTGATTCACTGTGAACATATTTGAATGACAATGAAACATTGAATAAGTATACAATACTCGTGAACTACTGCTGGCAGTGGGTTCTCAATAGGGGGGGGGGGTGACCATCTGCCGAAGACCAAATTGCCTCATAACTCACTGTTGCGCCATCTCCTCGACGAAGATATCGAACATAATCTTCGATTTCGTCATCCAGTAATATTGATCTCTTGTGCATAGCTCAGAAATACCGCCGGGGTACCTGGCATGTATGGCTGCTTGCGTGTACGGCTGCCATATCGCCCCGGTGTACGTATCGAACTACTCGTTTAATGCCGTGTAGGCTCACCTAGTCTGCTCAGCAGCATAGCGTCTCTGCACAGATTATAAGTGAGTTTTCGGCCATAGTGTGAGCAAAGAACATGCATTAAATTATAACACAAGACATACCTTGCGACGCGTCCAGCACAGACCGAAAGTAGGCATGTCGATTCCGTCAGCATCAAACAGGTGGCCTGCAGGATAACCCTCATGGACATCTATGTTCGGCCGTCCGATAGAGAACCTCTCCCACGACCACAGCTGTAAAAATAGAGGGCATCCAAGAAGGGCTGACTTGTCCGACGCAAGCTGGCAACCTCGGTATGTAGCTGCTAAGACCGCCGAACCCCAACTCCTAGGTGTGATCTGATTAGGCATCTCAGCTCTCGCGATCTCCAGTGCAGTAGGGATGTAGCGCGCACTTACAGTGGTGACATGGTTCTCTGTGAACATAACCTTCCCGAGAAGCCACGGTAGGTACGCCTCCAGGCTACGAGTGATCTGTGTCGCATTCAGAGGGACATTTGGGAAATTCTTGATCTGTATTGAGCCAAGAGAAGGTATTAGTAAACAACAAATTTAATTGTAAAACCTGAAACACGAAAGATACGTGGCTGAGGAACTAACACTGAAACGTTGCAGCCACTCATACTTAGGTCCATGAGTCTCCGACGCAAGAACCGGAGCGCCATCAAAAACACCCTCGAAACGTTGTGCCATAGATGCCTCCCAACCAGGCGGTGCATCCAACGGTCCTATGGCAGGACCTGCCAAGGGTAGGCCCAGCAGCATTGATACATCCTCTAGAGTAGGAGCCATCTCTCCCCAGCGGAAGTGGAATGTGTGGGTCTCAGGCCTCCATCGGTCCACTAAGCAGGTGAGCAGAGAGAAGTCAATGGCGACACGTCTGGAGGTATCAGTGGCCTCTACTAGACGCGCGAAAGGTAAAAGTCCAGCCCATTTCAATCTGCATATCAGAAAGCATAACAATTCATTTAGTGTGGCACATTAAATCTGGCTTGAAATAAATAAATAAAACACGTACCTGTCAACCCAATCCGGGTGTATCTTCCAGTCCACCTTAGCAGTGCGAGTGACAAGGGGGTCGAGCTTGCGCTCACATAACAGCGTGGCACGATGCTTACTATCAATCTCCGGATTTAGCAACGACGGTTCCTCCGCTCTACTATAGTGCATTTAAAGATAGTGCCACACTTAATACAAATTTAAAAGATAGTGCCACACTTAATACAAATTTAAAAGATAGTGCCACACTTAATACAAATTAAAAACATAGTGCCACACTTAATACAAATTAAAAACATAGTGCCACACTTAATACAAACTAAAAACATAGTGCCACACTTAATACAAATTAAAAACATAGAGTAGTCACTTAGTAGAAATTTAAAGATAGCCTAGCTTCTTCCTCTTGCTCTCCCTCTTCCTCCTCTTCGTCCACGACTGCCTCGTCCACGCCTAGCGCCCCCCTGGTAGTGACGAAAGTGGGACATTCAGGGTCCCTATGTCCAAATTCATTGCAGAGAATGCATTGCATGGTGCGCCCTCCGGCATCCGATTCATCCATATCATTCCGGATGCGCTGACACTGTCGTCTACCTCTACTTGTATGCATAAACTCAGGGTGTGGAATGTATCTCCGTTCAACAGGGTCAACGGTGTTGAAGTTACCCATTGATCGAAAACCAAGCAACTCACCTGTCCATGTATTGAGGACGGACTCTTTTAGAAAGTATGGAGATACGAATGAGATTGCGTCCAGTCCTAACTGCCCGCAAGCAGCAAGTACATGCGAGCAAGGTAGGTGAAGCAACTTTGGTTTGTTGCATGTGCACTCGCACGTTGGCCGGACTTCGTTTCCAATTTTCACCTCGTGTGTCCTCGACACATTTGCACATCCGAATTTGTTGTTAGCTAACCGGACCTCATACCTTCGCTCTAGATTTCCGATGGCAACAACAGTGTGTGACCGGGCTTTTTCCATCTTTTCATTCATGTACTTCATAACCCTTTCACAGTAACGTGTGTTCGGATTGTTAGTGATATGCAGGGCGGTGCTTTGACGTCTATCTCTGAAATACTTCACCGTACCATAGAAAATTCCCTCAACAATAGCTGTAAGTGGCAAAGCCCTATTTCCTCTGAGGACAAAGTTATATGTTTCAGCGAGGTTGGTAGTCATGACACCGTACCTTGCTCCATGTGTGTCATGCAGCAAAGACCACCTCTCAAGAGGCTCATGCTCTATCCACTGATCAAAGGTTTTAATTGTCCTCCCAAGCCTTCTCCTAGTACCAGGTGGATCAAATCCTGGCAAGTCACAAAGCCCAACAGGCTCCTCCTCGACGGCAGCTGATCCTATTGCTAACTGTGCAGCTACTGCTTCAACATGTGCCCTCACAGCTGCATCTCGTGCAGCTCTCCTGTCTCTGACATGTCTCTGCGTGCAAGTATTTAGTCTGTTACGTATCAAATTGTACTTCCATAGCTGGTTCTGCTTGCAGAGTTTCTTGAATAGATTCATGAGGTTCTTATTTCTGAATTGCGAGAAGAAATTGGCCCCAAGATGGCGCATGCACCAACGGCTCTGCAAGTCCTACCATGGAGTTTGTTCCTCAGGACCATGGTTTGACAATGTCTTTATCGCACTGAGTATACCTGCATGTCTGTCATGAAGAATGCACACATTCGGCTTATCCTGCACAACAGCTATTTTCAATTGCCTGAAGAACCATGTCCAACTTTCAATGTTCTCGCTTTCCACAAAAGCAAATGCCAGAGGAACGACTTGGTTTTGACCGTCTTGACCAATGGCGGTCAGGATCTGACCCTTGTACTTGCCAGTGAGAAAAGTGCCATCCACACATATCACTTGTCGACAATGTCTGAAAGATTCTATGCACACACCGAAAGAGAAGAACAATCGATGCAACACCTTTACATTTGGGAACTCTGGCATGAACAAGTCTTGGATATCGACATAGGTGCCTGGATTACGGTCCTGCAGTGTGTGGAGGAGCCAAACAACAGAGTCATATGCATCAAAATACGAACCAAATCTGGTCTCAAGTGCCCTCTTCTTAGCCCTCCAAGCCTTGCCATAGGATATTTTGTACTTGAACCTGACGAAGACTTTTGTCTGGATAGCCTTCACTTCCATAGCTTTGCCCTCCACTATCTCGCTATAAAGCAACCGAGCAATGAGGGTGGACGTAAGGTTTGGATGATCTTGAGGGATGCAGGGAATAACACAAGTGTGATGAACCAAGTCACTGATCACCCAGTTTGTGCCATACTTAGGGAGATAGCCATGCACCCTCGCTGGACAACCCGGGTTCTTGCATACCATTGTCAAGTTTTTCGGACTTGACACATCTGCTACAAAAACCCTTTGCGTGGACATTGCCCAACTAATTATTGCATCCTTGAGAGCTTGCTTGTTTGGATACAGCGCACCCGTCGCAATGTTGTTCTGGTGATATTGCCACGCAGAATCATGGCCATCATTCACGGTCATTGCATTTGAGAAGTCCTGATTCCATGATGCAGGATTAGGCACCTGCTGGACGTTCTCTTCTTCATCTGACTCGTCAGAATCATCAGCAATATCACCATCTCTATCTTCATTTTCCATCTGGTTTTGCATGTGTCCATCTACCTCATCAGCATCCGCCTCGCCACTGCCATAATCATCGGCATTTCCTCCTTCTACATGACTGCTCTGCCCTAATTCGTAAACATCATCTCCAGCATGGGACGCATAATTTGACATTGAATCATGCATCCCTTCACTGCTCTGGCCATAATCGTAACCACCGTCTGGTTCAGTTGCACTGACCTGCTTCACGACGGGAAGCACTAAGGCGACAGGATTAACTCCCCTGCTCGAGCAAGCTTGTAACCAGCGCACCCAATGAGAGTCCCGCTCTATTTCCTTCAAATAGAAGAAAATATTCGAACTGGATCGGGTCCATAATGCATGAACACCCACGGTGTGTGTTTCAGTATTTAACCCTAAACACCCGGCAAGCCATTCTGTCAACTGACCAACAGACCATGTTTCAGGGGCAGTCGCTGGCAATTCAACGTACTAAAATTCACTCAGATCAGCTCCTATCTCAGTCATTTGGACATTACCAGGGCCGTAGTAAAACCCTAACTCCACTAAATCAGACATATCTGTTGACCTAAAAAATTATTCAACAACACAAATATTAAGGAAAAGGCAAACTGATAATTTTACCGAACCAACTAAAAATTACCACAGCTATCCAAATATTACCCAAAGCTACCGGACCAATTAAAAATTACCACACAACTAAATATTTGACAACTACATATTCTATCGAACCCGAAACCAATTTTACCGAACCAACTAAAAAATACCACAGGTACCCAAATTTTACCGCACCAAATAAAAAAATGCCATACAACTAAATATTTGACATCTACATATTGTATCGAACCAACGCTACCGGATCAACTAAAATATTCTACACACATAAATATCCACACAACTTAACACTACGGGAATGGACTTTGGATATATTACCCTTGAAGTGTGTGAAGAAACGACGAACGGCGGGCTTCAAACATGCGAACGGACGACGAACACCGGAATGTCCACCTCCACTGCCTCCACCTCCACCTCCACCTCCACCTCCACCACCTCCACCTCCACCTCCACCACCTCCACCTCCACCACTGATACGTCTCCAACGTATCTATAATTTATGAAGTATTCATGCCATGTTTACAATAATTTTATATGATTTTGGTATGATTTTATTAGAACTAACCCGGATTGACGCTGTTTTCAGCAGAACTACCATGGTGTCGTTTTTTGTGCAGAAATAAAAGTTCTCGGAATGGGCTGAAAATTTACGGTGATTTTTTATGGACCAAAAGAGACCCCCGAAGAACCGGAGCTGGGCCAGGAAGTGACCGAGGAGGCCACAAGCCTAGGGGGCGCGCCCTACCCCCCGGGAGGGTCCTCCTGGCTTGTGGACTCCTCGAGCACCCCCTTGACGTGAGACCGACGCCAAAAATTCCTATAAATACCAAAACCCCCAGAAAGAACCCTAGATCAGAAGTTCCGCCGCCGCAAGTCTCTCTAGCCACGAAAAATCAATCTTGGCCCTCTCCGGCACCCCGCCGGAGGGGGTCACCATTACCGGAGACCATGGAGGAGGAAGACGGAGGGGCCATCATCACCATGGAGGCCAAGGACCAGAGGGAGAACCTCTCCCCACCTAGGGGGGAGGCCATGGAGGAGGAAGCACAAGGGGGAGACCCTCTCCCCCTCTCTCTCGATGGCGCCGGAGTGCCATCGGGGGAACCATCGCCGCGGTGATCGTCTTCATCAACATCACCTTCTTCATCACCGTCCTCATATCTTTTCAGCGGTCCACTCTCCCGCATCCCGCTGTAATCCCCTACTTGAACATGGTGCTTTATGCCACATATTATGATCCAATGATGTGTTGCCATCCTATGATGTTTTGAGTAGATTTCTTTTGTCTTATGGGTTGATTGATGATCTAGATTGGTTTGAGTTGTATGTTTATTTTGGTGCTGTCATATGGTGCCTTCCGTGCCGCGCACACGTGAAGGATTCCCGCTGTAGGGTGCTGCAATACGTTCATGATTCGCTTATAGTGGGTTGCTAGAGTGACAGAAGCTTAAACCCGAGTAAGGGGGTTGTTGCGTATGGGATAAAGGGGACTTGATGCTTTAATGCTATGGTTGGGTTTTACCTTAATGATCTTTAGTAGTTGCGGATGCTTGCTAGAGTTTCAATCATAAGTGCATATGATCCAAGTAGAGAAAGTATGTTAGCTTATGCCTCTCCCTCATATAAAATTGCAATAATGATTACTGATCTTGTTAACAATTGCCTAGGACAATTTCGCACACCGACCCATCATTATTCCACACTCGCTATTTGTAATATATTGTAATATATTCTAACTTTATGATAACAACACCTATTTTTATATTTTAGTTCTCCGATATCATGCAAAGCTATTCTCTTCATACCCACAATGTAGTTTTATTTCTCATTTCTAGTTGGAAGCAAACGTTCGACATACGTAGAGTCGTATCAGTGGCAGATAGGACTTGAGAGAATATTGATCTTACCTTTAGCTCCTTGTGGGTTCGACACTCCATACTTATCACTTCCACCTTTGAAAATTGCTACGATGATTCCTTGCACTTGGGGATTATCAAGCACCTTCACAATGGTCACCACCACCACTACGAGCTACCCCATCACGAGATCGAGGTTACCCTAGCATCCCCTAGCACTCTAGAAGCAATCTACGGTGAAAAACTAGGAAGAAATCGGCTAAATATGCAGTAAGAAATTGGGGGGCTTCGGGTTGAGAGAGAGATGAGAAAGAACAGAGAAGAGAGGAAGAGAGGGAGGCGCGGCCGAAGGTGGCTGGGTCCTATCGGCTTCGGCGTAGCCGATTGGGCCCAGTCGGCCTTGGCGCAGTCGGCTAGACGGCGTCAGGCCGAGTGACGTGCTCGGCCCAGTAGTCGGCCGCCACATGGCCGACAGCCCACTTATCGGCCGCCCAGTGGCCGACAGGCTCCTGTCGGCTTCCCCGTGACCGACTGGATCCAGTCGGCTTCCTCTAGGCCGACAGGATCACATATTTGGAAATTTTTCAACCGGCATAATATGTGACGAAATTAATAAAAAAAAGATAACATTTAAAAAAAAATAGCCCTAGTAGGGTGGAGTCTAAACGTAGGAGTAACAAGAGTAAGGCCAGAAGAGAGGACAACAGAAGAAAGGTGAGTTCTTCTTTTTCTTCCATTTCTTTAGTACTCACTTACACAAGCAAGTCAACCAAGATGCACACACAAAAGTATCCTAGTTATTCATATTTGCACACAAATCACAACAAGAACATATATCTCTGTTCTTGAAATCAACAGTATAAGAAAGAAAGGGAGTAATGCTTTACAAGGGGGGAAATAATAATATGGACCAAGATATATAGGCAATAGCAATACACCCAGATTATTTACAGGGGAGAACTTACTCAGTACACAAACACACATGGGAGCCAATTTAATTTACTAAATCTGAGAACTTAATCATAAGTAAAATAGGGAGAGGAACAAGGGCACCACTAACCTGCACATATGCTCGATCTGCTCCATGGTCGCACTCTTCAGCATTAACCTGCACCACCAGCGGCACCACAGCCACTAGCGCCGGCGACTTCGATCTAGAGCAGCAGAGGAGCAGCCTCAACAAGAACCTAACCTGCAAGTCAAATCACAAAGGGGATTAGAGAGTTTGGGGTTGAATCCTTCGGAAAAAATTGGAGATTTGGATCAGGGGAGAGAGAGAGAGTGGAGGATCCAGCAGCGACATCCTTTCCCGTCGCTGGCGGGGCCATCAATCTGGGCAAGGTAGGAGGCACCAGGTGAGAGAGGAGCGTTGCACGTAGCTGTTTTTTTGGACTTGGATTCTTTACCTATATATAATATTAAAGGGAGGAGTGTTTCTCCACTTTTCTTCGTCCATCAAAGTTATTTTCGTACGTCAAAGGTTGTTTTCGTACGTCCTCCACCCCTCACGCCTAATAAAGCAGCCACCGCTCCGGTCGTACGTCGTCGGCGTTTTTGCAAAAAAGCCCCTGCGTTTAATCGAATTCAACCTGCAGTCCTTCGGTAAGTGGAAAAAACGTTTCGTCTTTTTTATAAAAAAAACTGGGCAGATTCACTCCGGCGCATCTCGTCGCCAGCGTCCGCCCCTCCTCATCCTCCCCCCTGCGCGGCAGCGTCCGCCCCTCCTCCTCCTCCTCCTCCCCCCCCCCCCCCCCGCGCCGCTTCTCCTACTCCCCTCGCCGCGCGGATCCGGTGGCTGTGGGGTCTCTGGCGCGCTGGAGCGGCTTGACTTCGAGCGGGCTCTGCTTTGAGCGGGGTCAACGGCCGGTGAGAGCGCGGCGGACTGAACGTCGGCGAAGGTGGCGGGCTCACGGATCCGGCGGCTGCTCGCGATTCGTCACCTTCGGCACCTCCCCGGATTGGATCCGGCGGCTGCTCGCGATTCGTCACCGACGGCACCTCCCCGGATTGGATCCGGCGGCTGCTCGCGAGTCGCGACCCACGTGATCTACTCGCTACTGCCTGGCCGCGCCATGTATGTGGAGAAGGGCACCGGTGCTGGAGCCAAGCTGCTGCTGCTCTCCTTTCTTTCTCAGCTCGATGCTCCCCACCCGCCGCCAAGTTGTTTGATGGCGCCCCTCCCAAAATCCACATGGTTGTGCTGCATCTTCTTGTGGCAGGTTAATTCGAGTTAGCAACTTACAGTATTCTCTTTAATTCTATGTGCAGCCCTACCATGTTCTCTGAATTTCTGTGCGCAGCCCATCTGTTGCTGAAACTTTTCTTACTATCTTCATGTGCTTCCATGTTCGGTAAAATTGTTGTATTTGACATTCATAGTATCTTGTGCAGTCAGTATTTGATGTATACCCTTGATTTTAAAAGTGACGCTTGATGATAAAAATAGATAGGACCAATCTTGCCACCTCCTGATATGGAGTGGCTGAAGGTGGATCTTGATGGATCTTTTTACGAGCATATGTACGCATGCTGTTGGATGGTCCAATTTTGCTATTGGTGATTGCTGCAGGAACACACAGGTAGCTTATCTTAGCACAGTTGATTAATTTTGCTTGATCAGCTAAAGCTCACGCTCTGTCTGCAACATGCCGTTCATTAATTCGGAAGGACAACCTTATATTAGGAAAATTAATGATCTATATTTTGATCTGCACTTTGTGGATTACTTTTTTCTTTCTTTGACAACTTGATTTCTTGATGTTTCAGGTCAGCCAGTGGCCAGCGATTTTTAGATTCTTGCTATGCCCTGGCCTAAGGGTGTTCACCTACCTGTGCTCAGGACGATACACAAATGCAGGATTGGTCTTTGTATTTCCTTTTTCTTTTTCTTGGTATGCATATCTCTGAATATTGTGAGCCGTGATTTACATGCTACCGTGTGTGCCATTGTGCCCGTATAATGATTCTTATTATTTTCTCGAACGGGTATAGTGATTCTTACCGAGCCACCACTGCTACGCAATTTTCTTATCAAAATTGATGCAAGAAATAACAAACTAATACAGGGAAAGGAGTACAATTTTTTACACAATAATCTATATATGCCCTGCAGTACCCGTGAGCCTGCAGATAGGTAGAGATTGATAAATTGTGTAGCTTCACGTTCCTGTTTTTTCCATTGAAATTTTGGATTTGGAAGCTAATCATGGATTGTTTCAATTTCTTGCAATATATTACCAAATGCGATGAAGGAAAAGATGTTGCCACTGATGATGACGACATTGGGTGAGATATTTCATGGTTGCATTCTTGTGTTAGTAACTTCCTGTAGCATACTCCATGAAATATTTGGTAAGATGACATATTCCATGAATTTTGTTTCTCATATTGATATATAACAGTCGGTGAACTGAAGATCTGGGCGCAGGGTAGAATTCTTGGTTGATTCTAGAATTTCTTCGTTGATTAGTTGGATCAACAGCTTTTATGAAGTTCAAGGTGTCTTTTAGCGGACTATGCCATATTTGTCTTATCTCTATACTAACAATATTTCTGCATCATCAACTGATAGAAATCATTTGGGACCAGTGATATCTTCCCCGCGCTGGGTGCTTCCCTATTATGAACAACTATAGAGACATTGGATTCCACAAGGTGGCAGGCTTGTGTCATTGTTGTTGATATCATCATGCATTATCATGAAATTTTTATTCCTTGATCAAATGTGGGGATCATATTTCAGATAGGTACAGAGGTCACAGTTGCTAAGTTTGTCAAATGGCATATGTTCCCTTGGAAGGCACGGCTTGTTTGATAGATGTACTGCACTCCTTGAAGTCAAGTGTGAGTAGCCTTGCTTCAAGAGTCTAGGTGATTTCGGTTCTTTTAATGTAAAAATCTTATGATGGGGCCTGATACAACAAAGTGTAATCATGTACGTTGGTGACTCAGGAAATCCAAAAAAAGCACCTGGTCTTGCAGGTTCATGGCATAACTTGAAGAAAAGTTCCTTTTTTTACTGCTCAAGCATGTAGATGATACATTGTTGGCAACTGGATCAATAACCATGTCATTAGTAAGAAAAAAAGCTGTAGATCCATAGACTAATACTCCTATATTGGTTTGGTTTCTTATGTATTTATTACCCCTTCACACATATAACTTGTGTCTCTTGCTTCTTAAGATTATTGCCTGGTATGGTGTCCAATAAATTCAGAGATTGCATCTGCAGTGGTCTGTAGCTACAAAGATGATAATTTAGAAAAAAATAGATGAGGACTATCCATTGAGAAGCATAATAATGTTTTTATTTCTTCTTCATGACAATCAAGGTCAAACGAATATCTTCATGTTTATCAGAATAAATTGAATTGATGGACAGTGCCACTCCATTAATAACTAGAGCTAGCGGCGTGTTCACCTAGATGGTTACATTTTCTTCTTAGAATAATATACAATGCAGGAATTAGTCTGTGCATTAGAATTGTAATCGTTAGTGACAAATTACCTCATAAAGTGTTAGATTATTATCTAACAATCGTATATCAACCTGCCGCGAGATGGTCAAAATCTTCACGCACTCGACACTCATTGTATTGATTTTTTTAACAATACTCATTGTAATAAGTGGTCAATCCATAGTTTGGTTACCCCGTTGCAACGCACGGGCCCTTTTGCTATAGTACTAAATGGTGCTATGTTCGGTTGAGCACTACTAGTACTACCTCCGTCCGGGTGTATAGAGCTTGCACGTAGTTCTAGGCCGACAATTTAACTAGTTAAATATTAGATTATATGTGATAAAAAACATACATTTAGAAACTACACCTCCATATGAATCTAATGATATACTTTTGATGATGTATAACATATATTTACTTGGTCAAATTGATGACCTAGAACTACGTGCACGCCCTATACACCTGGATGGAGGGAGTACCAGTACACAGAAAATAGTACAGGAGAGAGAGATTTAGAGAAAAGGGAGAGGGCACGTGTAAGATTGTGGTCTAGTAATTAACGAGGTGCACATCTAGTAATTATCTAGTCTACGTCTGCCTACTTAAAATGCAAACTTAGTAAAAAGACTAGATTAAAAAGAAATTGATATGACTACAGAATGACCACACTGCACCGGCGTATTTTTATTTTTAGTTATTCACTCGACTTAGTATCGGTATATATATATATGTATATATATATATATATATATATATATATATATATATATATATATATATATATATATATATATATATATATATATGTCAAATTGTAGGAAGCGAGGAAGATCTGGAGAAGGAAGTGCTACAGAAGCAATTGGAGTCCAGGTCTGAGTACGAGAACTCAGGCAAGCTCTCCTTGATCATGCTAAGTAGAACTATTTTCCAAAAAACACTATTATCTACTATATCTCATCATCAACTTGCATAAAATGTTTTCGAATAAATTGTGTGGAGTGAATGTTAGTAAATAGTTGGGTTAGCTGATGGAGCAACTAATCCATTTTTATAATTATTTGGTGGGTAGAGGGTGCCCGGAATGGACATACTAAAAGGTTACATATGGCTATCATATTAGGATTAAAGAACTTTCACTCATTTTATGCGTCATACTACAACCGTATCAACTATGGTCTCGTCTAAGATGGGTTAAGCCCATTGCCCATAAAGTTATTATACTCTCCACATGGGTAAGTAGTACTAGGATGAGCGATGAGTTCTCGTGCTAATGCCGGATGGGTGCATTAGCAAG
Source organism: Elymus sibiricus (assembly GCA_039707655.1). Taxonomy (NCBI): domain Eukaryota; kingdom Viridiplantae; phylum Streptophyta; class Magnoliopsida; order Poales; family Poaceae; genus Elymus; species Elymus sibiricus. The sequence goes on from CM077663.1 coordinate 280,685,794, forward strand.
CGCTATATATTAAGCGTTGGTGGAGTGCGGGTTCCGAAACTCGACACAACGGCTAGTGACCACTAGCCGGGTGGAGATATAATATACATAAATGGGAAAAAATCTTTATGCTCGGAACCATGTCTCGCATCTAAGGAAATGCATATGACAATTACTGTTTTTGAACTCTATGGGTAAAGTGATACAAACTCTGCAGGGTTAAAGAAAACATGAATTCATGCGAGTGTCTTGGATTGGAGATTACGGGAACCATTGGTGGTTCCATCTAGCAATATGAGTGTTTGATAGCTTTTAACAAATATTTATTTATTTTAAGGTGTTGAGTTAAGGTAGGACTTGTTGATTTATATTGAACTATCATGATTGTTGCATTTTGCTATTTGAGATTGCTGAGTACTTTGTACTCACTCTTGCCATTAATCCTCTCTTTCTTAGAGCAAAGCTTGTATGAGAATCCTACGGGACCAAGTGAGGGGAGTAATATTGACGACTACAACTACTCAGATGATCCAAATATGGACCCAACTAGTGATATGTATGATCTGGACGTCACCTATGGGTGTTGGGATGAATACTTAACTACAGATCTAGCTATGTAATCCAGGAACTATATTATCAATATTTATCTAGTATTGCTAGTTTGAACTCCAGTGTTGGGAGATATAATAATTTGGCGAATATCTGAGAAGCTTACTTGAGGCTTTTAGTCCTGCGTGGCATGGTATTGTAATATAAATGACCATCCCTAGATATTTCCCTGTTGCAAATCTCTGACATGGATTATTATTTGACAAGACAAGACTTTGTCAAGAAATAATCCAAGGACTAGTGTCATTATCTAAATTAATAATGACATGGATCGTCACAATATTGTTCTTTACCGAGTTGTAATTTTGAGTTGTAAGTAAATAAAAGTGTGATGATCATCATTATTAGAGCATTGTCCCAGTGAGAAAAGGATGATGGAGACTATGATTCCCCCACAAGTCGGGATGAGACTCCGGACAAAATAAAATAAAAAACAGGGGAGGCCAAATGAGCCCACTATATATATAAAAAGAGAAAAGAGAAAAATGAGAGAAAAAGAGAGAAGGGGCAATGTTACTATTCTTTACCACACTTGTGCCTCAAAGTGGCACCATGTTCTTCATATAAAGAGTCTCCAGTTTTGTCACTTTCATATACTAGTGGGAATTTTTCATTATATAACTTGGCTTGTATATTCCGAAGATGGGTGTTACTTGTGAGCTACGTTGGGATTTTCCCCGAAGAGGAGGGGAGATGCAGTACAGTAGAGATAAGTATTTCCCTCAGTGAGAACCAAGGTTATCGAACCAATAGGAGAACCAATGCAAATTCCCGTAAACAACACCTACACACACAAAACCAAACACTGGCACCCAACGCGGGCAAGAAGGTTGTCAAGCCCCTTGAAGTCGTCACTTGCAAGGATTAAATCTTGATAGAATAGATATTGCAAATAATAAAAGTAAATATAAATAATAGAAAGGCATCAAGGTAATTTAGATATTTTTGTTTTTATGTTTAAGTAGACCCGGGGGCCATAGTGTTCATTAGAGGCTTCTCTCTCGAAAGTAGCATACAGTGGGTAGACAAATTACTGTAGGGCAATTGATAGAAAAGCGCATAGTTATGACATGTTATTCATGGCAACGCTCATGTATATAGGCATCACGTCCATAAACAAGTAGATTGAAACGATTCTGCATCTACTACTATTACTTCACCAATAAACCGTAATCCAGCATGCATCTATGGTATTAAGTTCATAACAAACGAAGTAATGCTTGGAGCAAGATGACATGATGTAGACAAAGTAAGACAAGTAATATGTTCAGACCCCGTCGTTTTATCCTTAATAGCAACAATACAAATACATGTCTTGACCCCTTTTGTCACGAGGATAGAGCACCGCAAGATTGAACCCACTACAATGTGATACTTGTGATCTGCGTTGGGTTTTCCGTCAAGAGGAACGGGTAATTGTAGCACAAAGCGGATAGTATTTCCCTCAGTTATGAAACCAAGGTTTATCAAACCAATAGGAATATCAATCTTCAACCATCTTCAGCGGCTGCACACAAACGAACAAACGACTTGCACCCAATGTGGGCAAGAGAGTTGTCAATCCCCTTGATTTCGTTATTTGCAAGCAAATGAGTTGTGTAGATAATTGTTGATAAAAGAAAAATAAATAAAAAGTAAATAAAGGCAATGAGGTAATGATAGAGTTTGCAAATATATAAGTGAATAGACCCGGGGCCATAGTGTTTTCTAGTGGCATCTCTCATGTAGGCAGCATACGGTGGGTAAACAAATTACTGTTGGGCAATTGATAGAAAAGCGGATAGTTATGTGATTTTCACGGCAATGATCATGTATATATAGGCATCACGTCCATAAGCAAATAGGCCGACTCCTGCCTGCACCTATTACTATTACTCCACTCATCGACCGCTATCCAGCATGCATCTAGAGTATTAAGTAGAACAGAGTAATGCTTGGAGAACGATGACATGATATAGACAAAGTAAACTCAAACAATATGAATGAACCCCATCGTTTTATCCTTAGTAGCAACAACACAAAGACGCATCTTGTCCCCTACATTGTCACCGGGATATAGAAACTCGCCTGGTTGAACCTACCACAACGCACCACTCCCACCGATGAAATATCAATCTACTTGGCCAAAGCACCTCAATAGATCAGAGAGCATTACGAAGCTATAATGATCATGCACTTAAGAGATAATATAATTCAGAGGCATCTCAAATACTTTTCATGAATAATCTGAACATAAACCCACAATTCATCGGATCCCAACAAACACACCGCACAATAGGATTACATCGGATAGATCAAAGCAAAAATGCGATGACCATTGTATTGAAGATCATAAGAGAGAGATTGCCATCTAGGTACTAGCTATTGAGGGATCACTAGAAGTGTGTGTCTAGAGGGGGGGGGGATGAATAGACTACTAGCACAAATTAAAACCTACCCTTTTCCCAAAGTTAATGGTTGGCAAATTTTAGCAATTATAGCAAGTCTAATGCACCCTACACATGCTAGTCAACAAGTATGGCAGCGGAAAGTAAGACAAGCACATGTAAGAGAGAGTAGAGATAGGAAGATCAAACGCAATTTGGATACGCAAAGATTTTTCCCGTGGTTCCGATAGGTGGCGCTATCGTATATCCACATTTATGGAGTCTTCAACCCACGGAGGGTAACGGCCGTGAGAGTCCACGGAGGGCTCCACCCATAAGGGTCCACGAAGTAGCAACCTTGACTATTCCATAACGGCTTCCGTCCACGAAGGACTAGCCTCACTATGGGTAGATCTTCACGAAGTAGGCGATCTCCTTGCCCGTACAAACTTCTTGGTTCAACTCCACAACACGAAGTAGGAGGCTCCCAAGGAACACCTAACCAATCTAGGAGGCACCACCCTCCAAAAGGTAATAGGCTTGATAGTGATGATGAACTCCTTGCTCTTGTGCTTCAAGATGATAGACTCCTTAACACTCAATCACTCTCTCACAGATTTGGCTTGGTAGAAGAGATTGATTGGGTGGAAAGCAACTTGGGGAGGCTAGAAATCAAGATCCATATGGTTGGAGTGGATGATCTTGATGTCAACACAAGGGTAGGTGGTTCTCTCAAAAAAAAACAGATGGGGCAAGTGTGGAATAGTTCCGAGTGCTTCTCTTTCGAGTGAGTGGTGGTGGAGGGGTTGTTGGGGAACGTCGCATGGGAAACAAAAATTTTCCTACGCACACACAAGATCTATCCATGGTGATGAGCATCTACGAGAGGGAGAGTGAATCTACATACCCTTGTAGATCGCTAAGTGGAAGCGTTAAGAAACGCGGTTGATGTAGTCGAACGTCTTCGCGATCCAAATCGACGAGCGTCCCGCGATCTCATCACGATCCGTCTCGCGATCCAATCACGATCACGGTCCTTCCGATCTAGCGCCGAACGGACGGCACCTCCGCGTTCAACACACGTACGGCTTGATGACGCCTTCACCTCCTCGATCCAGCGAGCGATGGTGAAGTAGTAGATGAGTTCCGGCAGCACGACGGCGTGGTGATGGTGGTGAGGAACAATCTCTGCAGGGCTTCGCCAAGCACTACGGAGATTATGACGGGAGGAACTAGAGGGTTAGGGTTGCCGGCACACGGCTTGGGAAATCTTGATGTGTCCCGTGTGCTAGCCCTGCCCCTCTATTTATATGTTGAGCCCTGGGGTCTAAACTTGGAGAGAACGCCTCCACAAGGTCGGTTTTGCCCGCACAAGGTCGGTTTGGCCCGCACGGAAAGAGTCCCACTCGGATTCCAGCAGTACCGCGTACAAGCGGTAGTACCGCTCACAAGCGGTAGTACCGCTTGAGCGGTAGTACCGCTTCACACAAGCGGTAGTACCGCTTACGCGGTAGTACCGCTTCACACAAGCGGTAGTACCGCTTACGCGGTAGTACTGCCTTACCAGCGGTAGTACCGCTTAAGGCAGCAGCAAAACTTCCTTTTGCACTTTCCAATACCTCGTGGGCTTTACCCCTTTTGCCCATATAAAGTGTTGCTGCACCCGAACATTTCGGTAAACACCCGGAACCCCTTTCGGAGATCAAAACACTATTATCACATATATCAATCTTTACCTCCGGACTCTTCTGGAGATCCTTGTCATGTCCGGGATCTTATCCGGGACTCCGAACAACCTTCGGTCACCAACACAATAACTCAACTATACTAATCGTCACCAAACGTTAAGTGTGTAGACCCTGCGGGTTCGAGAACTATGTAGACATGACCGAGACACCTCTACGGTCAATAACCAATAGCGGGACCTGGATGCCCATATTGGTTCCTACATATTCTACGAAGATCTTCATCGGTTGAACCTCTATGTCAAGGATCCAGTTAATCCCGTATGCTGTTCCCTTTGTTCTTCGGTATGTTACTTGCCCGAGATTCGATCGTCGGTATCTCTATACCTAGTTCAATCTCATTATCGGCAAGTCTCTTTACTCGTTCCGTAATACAAGATCTCGTGGCTAACACTTTAGTCACATTGCTTGCAAGGCTCATTGTGATGTTGTATTACCGAGTGGGCCCTGAGATACCTCTCCGTCACACGGAGTAACAAATCCCAGTCTTGATCCATGCCAACCCAACAGACACCCTCGGAGATACCTGTAGAGCACCTTTATAGTCACCCAGTTACGTTGTGACGTTTGATACACACAAGGCACTCCTACGGTGTCAGTGAATTGCATGATCTCATGGTCATAGGAACAGATACTTGACATGCAAAAAACAATAGCAACAAACTGACACGATCATATGCTACATTTATAGTTTGGGTCTTGTCCATCACATCATTCTCCTAATGATGTGATCCCGTTATCAAATGACATCTCATGTCCATGGCTAGGAAACCTTCACCATCTTTTGATCAACGAGCTAGTTAACTAGAGGCTTACTAGGGACACAGTGTTGTCTATGTACCCACACATGTATTTGAGTTTCCAATCAATACAATTATAGCATGGATAATAAACGATTATCATGAACAAGGAAATATAATAATAACCAATTTATTATTGCCTCTAGGGCATATTTCCAACAGTCTCCCACTTGCACTAGAGTCAATAATCTAGTTCACATCACTATGTGATTTACATTGTAATGAATCGAACACCCATGTAGTTCTGGTGTTGTTCATGTTTAGCCCTTGGAAGAGGTTTAGTCATCGGATCTGCAACATTCAGATCCGTGTGTACTTTGCAAATATTTATGTCATCCTCCTTGATGTAATCGCGGATGGAATTGAAACGTCGCTTTATGTGTCTGGTCCTCTTGTGAAATCTTGGTTCCTTGGCTAGCGCAATGGCACCGGTATTATCACAAAACAGAGTCATTGGGTTAAGCGCACTAGGCACTACTCCAAGATCTGTCATGAACTCCTTCATCCAGACACCTTCCTTCGCCGCCTCCGAGGCAGCGATGTACTCCGCTTCGCATGTAGAATCAGCTACCACGCTTTGCTTGGAACTGCACCAGCTAACCGCACCCCTATTAAGAATAAATACGTATCCGGTTTGTGACTTAGAGTCATCCGGATCAGTGTCAAAGCTTGCATCGACGTAACCCTTTACGACGAGCTCTTGATCACCTCCATAAACGAGAAACATGTCCTTAGTCCTTTTCAGGTACTTCAGGATATTCTTGACCGCCGTCCAGTGTTCCATTCCTGGATCACTTTGAAACCTTCCGACCATACTTATGGCAAGGCTGACATCGGGTCTTGAGCACAGCATTGCATACATGATAGAGCCTATGGCTGAACATAGGGGATGACACTCATCTTTTCTCTATCTCCTGCAGTCACTGGGCATTGAGTCTTACTCAACTTCACACCTTGCAAAACAGGCAAGAACCCCTTCTTGGACTGATCCATTTTGAACTTCTTCAAAATCTTATCAAGGTATGTGCTTTGTGAAAGTCCTATTAAACGTCTTGATCTATCTCTATAGATCTTGATGCCTAATATGAAAGCAGCTTCTCCTAGGTCCTTCATTGAAAAACTCTTGTTCAAATATTCCTTCATGCTTTCCAACATTTCTATATTGTTTCCAATCAGTAATATGTCATCCACATATAATATTAGAAACGCTATAGAGCTCCCACTCACTTTCTTGTAAACACAAGCTTCTCCGTAAACTTGTATAAACTCGAACGCTTTGATCACCTCATCAAAGCGAAGATTCCAACTCCGAGATGCTTGCACCAGTCCATAAATGGATCACTGGAGTTTGCAAACTTTGTCAGCATTCTCTGGATCGACAAAACCTTCTGGTTGCATCATATACAACTCTTCCTTAAGGAAACCGTTAAGGAACGCTGTTTTGACATCCATCTGCCAAATTTCATAATCGAAAAAGGCAGCTATTGCTAACATGATTCTGACGGACTTAAGCATCGCTATGGGTGAGAAGGTCTCATCGTAGTCAACTCCTTGAACTTGTGAAAAACCCTTTGCCACAAGTCGAGCTTTATAGATGGTGACATTACCGTCCGCGTCCGTCTTCCTCTTATAGATCCATTTCTTCTGAATGGCCTTACGCCCTTCAGGTAATACTTCCAAAGTCCACACTTTGTTTTCATACATGGATCCCATCTCGGATTTCATGGCCTCTAACCACTTCTCGGAATCTGGGCCCATCATCGCTTCTCCATAGCTTGTAGGTTCATCGTTGTCTAACAACATGACTTCTAAGACAGGGTTGCCATACCACTCAGGAGCAGTACGCGTCCTTGTCGACCTACGAGGTTTGATAGCAACTTGATCCGAAGCTTTATGATCATCATCAACTTCCTCTTCAGCTGATGTAGGCTCTATAGAAACATCTTTCTGCGCTGCGCTACTCTCAGGTTGAAGTAAAGGTTCAACAACCTCATCAAGTTCTATCTTCCTCCCACTCAATTCTTTCGAGAGAAACTCTTTCTCAAGAAATGTTCCGTTTTTAGCGACAAACACTTTGCCTTCGGATCTGAGGTAGAAGGTATACCCAACTGTCTCTTTTGGGTATCCTATGAAGACGCATTTCTCCGCTTTGGGTTCCAGCTTTTCAGGCTGAAGCTTTTTGACATAAGCATCACATCCCCAAACTTTAAGAAACGACAGCTTCGGCTTCTTGCCAAACCAAAGTTCATATGGCGTCATCTCAACGGATTTTGATGGTGCCCTATTTAAAGTGAATGTAGTTGTCTCTAATGCATAACCCCAAAACGATAGTGGCAAATCGGCAAGAGACATCATAGATCGCACCATATCCAATAAGGTTCGATTACGACGTTCGGACACACCATTACGCTGTGGTGTTCCAGGCGGTGTCAGTTGTGAAACAATTCCACATTGTCTTAAGTGACTGCCAAACTCATAACTCAGATATTCTCCTCCTCGATCAGATCGTAGGAATTTAATCTTCTTGTTACGATGATTCTCAACTTCACTCTGAAATTGTTTGAACTTTTCAAACGTTTCAGACTTGTGTTTCATTAAGTAAATATACCCATATCTACTTAAGTCATCAGTGAAGGTGAGAAAGTAACGATAACCACCGCGCGCCTCAATGCTCATCGGACCGCACACATCAGTATGTATGATTTCCAACAAGTCACTTGCCCGTTCCATTGTTCCAGAGAACGGCGTTTTAGTCATCTTGCAAATGAGGCATGGCTCACATGTGTCAAGTGATTCAAAATCAAGTGACTCCAAAAGTCCATCAGCATGGAGCTTCCTCATACGTTTTACGCCAATATGACCTAAACGGCAGTGCCACAAGAAAGTGGTATTATCATTATCAATTCTACATCTTTTGGCAACATGTGTATCATTACTATCGAGATTCAATAAGAATAAACCCCTCACATCGGGTGCATGACCATAAAAGATATTACTCATATAAATAGAACAACCATTATTCTCTGATTTAAATGAGTAACCGTCTCGCAATAAACAAGATCCAGATATAATGTTCATGCTTAACGCAGGCACCAAATAACATTTATTCAGGTTCATCACTAATCCCGATGGTAATCGAAGAGCGAGCGTGCCGACGGCGATCACATCAACCTTGGAACCATTTCCCACGCGCATCGTCACTTCGTCCTTTGCCAGCCTCCGTCTATTCCGCAGTTCCTGTTTTGAGTTGCAAATATGAGCAACCGCACCGGTATCAAATACCCAGGCACTACAACGAGAGTTGGTAAGGTACACATCAATAACATGTATATCATATATACCTTGTTTGTTGTTGGCCACCTTCTTGCCAGCCAAATACTTGGGGCAGTTCCGCTTCCAGTGTCCAGTTCCCTTGCAATGAAAGCACACAGTTTCTGGTTTGGGTCCAGCCTTGGGTTTCTTCACGGGAGGAGCAACTGCTTTGCCACTCTTCTTGGAGTTACCCTTCTTACCCTTGCCATTTATCTTGAAACTAGTGGTTTTATTGACCATCAACACTTGACGCTCCTTCTGAATTTCAGACTCAGTGGCTTTCAGCATCGCAAACAGCTCGGCGACTGACTTGTTCATCCCGTGCATGTTATAGTTCAACACGAAGCTCTTGTAGCTAGGTGGCAATGATTGAAGAACACTGTCAGTGATAGCCTCTGGCGGAAGGGGCATTCCCAATTCAGCCAGACGGGTGGAGTACCCAAGACATTCTGAGTATGTGATCACTGATAGACCCGTTCTCCTCCATCTTGCAAGCATAGAACTTATCGGAGATCTCATACCTCTCGATCCGGGCATTCTTCTGAAAGATAAACTTCAACTCCTAGAACATCTCATATGCTCCATGCCGTTCAAAACGTCTTTGAAGTCCCGGTTCTAAGCCATACAATATTGCACATTGAACTATTGAGTAATCTTCAGAACGAGCCTGCCAGGCGTTCACAACGTCTAGAGACTCAACTGGAGCGGGTGGATCACCAAGCGGTGCATCAAGGACATAAGCCTTCTGGGAAGCCGTAAGGATAATCCTTAGATTACGGGCCCAGTCCACAAAGTTACTTCCATCATCTTTCAACTTAGCTTTCTCTAGGAACGCATTAAAATTCAGGGGTGCTACTGCGCGAGCCATGATCTACAACATAAATATTGCAAAGACAATTTATTCTATTGTTCAAGATAATGAGTTTAGTTAATCATATTACTTAAAACTCCCACTCAGATTGACATCCCTCCGGTCATTCGAGTGTAACATGATCCAAATCCACCAACTCAAGTCCGATCATCACGTGAGTTGAGGTGGTTTCAATGGTGAACATCTTCATGTTGATCATATCTACTATATGACTCATGTTCGACCTTTCGGTCTCTTGTGTTCCGAGGCCATATCTGTACATGCTAGGCTCGTCAAGTTTAACCCGAGTGTTCCGCATGTGCAACACTGGCTTGCACCTGTTGTATGTGAACGTAGAGTCTATCACACCCGATCATCACGTGGTGTCTCGAAACGACGAACTTTCGCAACGGTGCACACTCGGGGAGAACACAATTTATCTTGAAATTTAAGTGAGGGATCACCTTATAATGCTACCGTCGACCTAAGCAAAACAAGATGCATAAAATGATTAACATCACATGCAAATCATAAGTGACATGATATGGCCATGAACTTGTGCTTTTGATCTCCATCTCCAAAGCACCGGCATGATCTCCATCGTCACCGGCATGACACCATGATCTCCATCATCTTGATCTCCATCAACGTGTCGCCATGAGGTTGTCGCGCCGACTGTTGCTTCCACGACTATTGCTAACTCATAGCGATAAAGTAAAGCAAAACGGCGAAAATAATTAAAGACAACTCTATGGCTCCTGCCAGTTGCCGTACTCATCGACATGCAAGTCGTGATATTCTATACAACACATGATCATCTCATACATCACATATATCTCATCATGTAATTGGCCATATCACATCACAACATACCCTGCAAAAACAAGTTAGACGTCCTCTAATTGTTATTGCAAGTTTTATGTGGCTACTACGGGTATCTAGCAAGAACGATTCTTACCTACGCAAAAACCACAACGGTGATATAAAAATTGCTTTTCAACCTTCTCAAGGACCGCCTTTGTCAAATCCGATCCGACTAAAGTGGGAGAAACACACACCCGCTAGCCATCTTTATGCAACGAAGTTACATGTCAGTTGAAGGAACCGGTCTCTCGTAAGCGTACGAGTAATGTTGGTCCGAGCCGCTTCATCCCACAATACCGCTGAAACAAGAAAAGACCAAGGGAGGAAGCAATCTGAATATCAACGCCCACAAAACCCTTTTGTGTTCTACTCGAGATCTCATCTACGCATAGACCTAGCTCTGATGCCACTGTTGGGTAACGTCGCATGTGAAACAAAAATTTTCCTACGCACACGCAAGATCTATCCATGGTGATGAGCATCTACGAGAGGGAGAGTGAATCTACATACCCTTGTAGATCGCTAAGCGGAAGCGTTAAGAAACGCGGTTGATGTAGTCGAACGTCTTCGCGATCCAAATCGCCGAGCGTCCCGCGATCTCATCACGATCCGTCTCGCGATCCAATCACGATCACGGTCCTTCCGATCTAGCGCCGAACGGACGACACCTCCGCGTTCAACACACGTACGGCTTGATGACGCCTTCACCTCCTCGATCCAGCGAGCGATGGTGAAGTAGTAGATGAGTTCCAGCAGCACGACGGCGTGGTGATGGTGGTGAGGAACAATCTCTGCAGGGCTTCGCCAAGCACTACGGAGATTATGACGGGAGGAACTAGAGGGTTAGGGTTGCCGGCACACGGCTTGGGAAATCTTGATGTGTCCCGTGTGCTAGCCCTGCCCCTCTATTTATATGTTGAGCCCTGGGGTCTAAACTTGGAGAGAAATCCTCCACAAGGTCGGTTTTGCCCGCACAAGGTCGGTTTGGCCCGCACGGAAAGAGTCCCACTCGGATTCCAGCAGTACCGCGTACAAGCGGTAGTACCGCTCACGAGCGGTAGTACCGCTTGAGCGGTAGTACCGCTTCACACAAGCGGTAGTACCGCTTACGCGGTAGTACCGCTTCACACAAGTGGTAGTACCGCTTACGCGGTAGTACTACCTTACCAGCGGTAGTACCGCTTAAGGCAGCAGCAAAACTTCCTTTTGCACTTTCCAATACCTCGTGGGCTTTACCCCTTTTGCCCATATAAAGTGTTGCTGCACCCGAACACTTCGGTAAACACCCAGAACCCCTTCCGGTGAATTCCGGAACCCTTCCGGAGATCAAAACACTATTATCACATATATCAATCTTTACCTCCGGACTCTTTCGGAGATCCTTGTCATGTCCGGGATCTTATCCGGGACTCCGAACAACCTTCGGTCACCAACACAATAACTCAACTATACTAATCGTCACCAAACGTTAAGTGTGTAGACCCTGCGGGTTCGAGAACTATGTAGACATGACCGAGACACCTCTACGGTCAATAACCAATAGCGGGACCTGGATGCCCATATTGGTTCCTACATATTCTACGAAGATCTTCATCGGTTGAACCTCTATGTCAAGGATCCAGTTAATCCCGTATGCTGTTCCCTTTGTTCTTCGGTATGCTACTTGCCCGAGATTCGATCGTCGGTATCTCTATACCTAGTTCAATCTCGTTATCGGCAAGTCTCTTTACTCGTTCCGTAATACAAGATCTCGTGGCTAACACTTTAGTCACATTGCTTGCAAGGCTCATTGTGATGTTGTATTACCGAGTGGGCCCTGAGATACCTCTCCATCACACGGAGTAACAAATCCCAGTCTTGATCCATGCCAACCCAACAGACACCCTCGGAGATACCTGTAGAGCACCTTTATAGTCACCCAGTTACGTTGTGACGTTTGATACACACAAGGCACTCCTACGGTGTCAGTGAATTGCATGATCTCATGGTCATAGGAACAGATACTTGACATGCAGAAAACAATAGCAACAAACTGACACGATCATATGCTACGTTTATAGTTTGGGTCTTGTCCATCACATCATTCTCCTAATGATGTGATCCCGTTATCAAATGACATCTCATGTCCATGGCTAGGAAACCTTCACCATCTTTTGATCAACGAGCTAGTTAACTAGAGGCTTACTAGGGACACAGTGTTGTCTATGTACCCACACATGTATTTGAGTTTCCAATCAATACAATTGTAGCATGGATAATAAACGATTATCATGAACAAGGAAATATAATAATAACCAATTTATTATTGCCTCTAGGGCATATTTCCAACAGGGGTATATATAGGTATCTCCAAAAATCCAACCGTTACACCTTTACTGACCAACTCGGTGACACTGAAGTATAAAACTCGGTGGTACCGAGTTGCTCAAAAGGTAGCAACTTTTGAATCTCGGTGAGACCGATATATAGTTCTCGGCAGTACCGACAAGGTGACCAACGGTCAGATTGCAAACTCGGTGGCACCGATCCAAAAACTCGGAAATTCCGAATTTAAGAAAAGGGGCAACATAAAGTTGGCAACTGAAACTCGGTGGCACCGATGCATAATCGGTTGTACCGAAAACTTTGTCTGAGGTGAAAATCGGTAGGGCCGAGTGGGAAAATTAGGTGGCACCGATTTTGCATGATAGGCTTTTGACAGACTTTTGTGGAAGAGCTTGTGGTTGTTTTTGGTGACTATCACTAGTGCACGTGGAGCATTTTGTTCACCATCAATACCTCACCCCCTTTTAATAGTATTGGCTTTCCTATAGACTCAAAGTTATTTCTCACAAAGTTAAATGTAGAGTCTTCTTGCTTGAAGCATTGCCAATCCTATTACTTGCATCTAGGGGTCTCTCCACAATCCTTTTGCCATCACTCTCTGTGGACTTTATCTGAAATACACTAGATAAGAGTATTAGTCCAAGAGACAATGTATGTTGTCATGAATTATCAAAACCACCAAGGGAGTATATTGTGCTTTCAATCTCCCCCTTTTTGGTAATTGATGACAACATACAATCAAAGCTTCAATTTAAGATATGCAAAAATATGTGAAGGCTTTTAAGGATACATGACTAATACAAGCTCCCCCTAAATGTGTGCAATCCATTTTAAAGGATAGTTGCTTTGGAATGCATGAACACACACATAGTAGAAAGGACATGAGAAGTCATGTATATCTTGGCTATATGCATCAAGTATATATGAATGAAATGATTCCATGTTCAAGATTCACTCTTGCAAACAACATGCGCAAGAAGCAAGAGATCATCTTGAGCAGGAATATGATGCATATACTTACCTTGAGGTCCTTGAGCATTTAATAGCAGGAACACACTTGAAAAAACAATGTTAGGAAACACAAGTGTATTCTAATTGTGTAAATGCAAATGAAACCGAGAGTACCAAGACATGGAAGACATATGGGAGATAGTTTCTTAAGAATGATATGTCTCCAAACACATTTAGAGCTTTCTCCCCTTGAGTCATAGCATGTAGATATTGAGAGTAGGTAGGGCTGAGAAAAGTCTAAAACAGATAAGAATCAAATTCAATCAGATTTATTCTGCTCTCTTCTGAGATAAGGGATCCTTGATATTTCTCCCCCTTGACGTGGAAGAGATCCTTGAACTTTCTCCCTCTTTATCTTGTTAAGTGTACACTTCTACTTTTCATGATTATCTCTCCCCCTGAAGCATGAATGCTTAGATATTTCTCCCCTTTAATATTATCTCCCCCTTTGGTATGAGTATAAGCTTTGAAGCTTTGACATTTCTCCCCCTTTGGCATTAATTTCCAAAAAGGGTCACGCAAAGGGTTAGATAAAAGGAATCATTGAGTGGGAAGGGATCCTAGAGAATAAGGGTCATTGAGAGCATTTGAGACAAGGGTTCCTTGAAAACAGTTTTCTCCCCCTTAAGATCTGAAAGCTTTTAAGATTTCTCCTCCTTTGATGTAGAGATCCTTGAATATTTGAGATTATACCTCTTGATGTTTCTCCCCCTACATCATTGTGGGATCATTGATCTGACCAAAAAACCAAAACAGACAAAATGCATAGAAGTTTTTTGCAAAAAGTCGGTGGCTCCGAGGCAAAAGGTGTCGGTAGCATCGATATGTGATTTTGCAGTGTGACTGCAATATCGGTGAGACCGAGTTTTTGGGATTGGAGACTCAGAGATAGAAAACAGAAACTTGTCAAAATGATTTTTGGCTATTTTTGTCAAATACAGCTTTTCAGAAAGTCTCAAAAGAGTCACAAAGATTTTCAATGAATTCTCATAAAGATTTGCAAAGAATTTTCAGAAATATTTGCAATGAATTTTCAGAAAGATTTGCAATGAATTTTCATCTAGGTTAGAGTCGAATGGAAATGTCAATGATCAACAAAACAAAAATTCTCCATTCAATTCTTATAACTAGATGATGGGCGGTGACTAGGTCACCTATGTTAGAGTACATTGACTTAAGGAGTCAAGCAAGAATACATGATCATAGGTCATACTCATCGTTAAGCTCGAAATGGGGTTACCATTTTTCGTTTAAGCATTTTAATGTCTTCATATCGCTTGAGTTGCTTTATCACATGACTTGGAGTAAAGCTATATCAAGGATATGAGTACATACCTTTGAGTGATGTTGATGACGTGGCTTGTAGGTGAACTTGATGAGGATGCTCGAGGTTGATGAAGTTCATCTTGAGTTGGGAGCAATCCTTCTTGTTTTGGTTCACTTATCACCTACATAGGTTAGTTACGCAAGGAAGAACATGATATATCAAAATGACACGATACCAATTGTGAGTTGATACCAATTGAGAAATTCAAATATGTGTCAAGGATATGTTTTCTTGTCCTCTTCCTTCCATCACCAAAGAGGGGCTGTGGATACTTGGCCATGACAAGATTGCTTAAGATATGAGTTGATGGCAATCTTGTGGAGTGTTGTTCTTCCAAGTACCTACAAAAGGGTTAGATGCAATACAAGGGAGCATAGAATTCCAAGATATATGAAATTCATGGTGATGATAGCATGGAATGGTCAAGTAAGCTCACCCCCTTGCATGCATCCGAGTGAGTCTAGCTCAAGTTTGAAGAATCAATGATGTTCAACTCACTCCTCAAGTAACAAAACACTTTCTCATCAAGTGGCTTAGTAAAGATATCGGCCAATTGCTTGTTAGTACGAACATGCTTAAGATTAATATCTCCTTTGGCAACATGATCACGAATGAAATGATGTCGAACTTGAATATGCTTAGTTCGAGAATGTTGCACGGGATTACGACCAATCTTAATAGCACTTTCATTGTCACAAAGTAATGGAACATTTCTCACATGTATTCCATAATCCTTAAGTGTTTGTGTCATCCATAGCAATTGTGCACAACACGATCCGACGGCAATATACTCAGCTTCGGCGGTAGATAGAGATACCGAGTTTTGTTTCTTGGAGGACCAAGACACAAGAGATCTACCAAGAAATTGACATGTACCCGAGGTGGATTTTCTATCAACCTTATCACCGGCATAGTCCGAATCGGAATAGCCAACAAGGTTAAAAGAAGATCCCTTGGGATACCAAATGCCAAAGTTTGGTGTATGTATCAAATATCTCACAATACGTTTCACGGCCAAAAGATGACACTCTTTAGGTGCAGCTTGATATCGGGCACACATGCACACACTTAGCATAATGTCAGGACGGGAGGCACATACATATAACAATGAACCAATCATAGAACGATAAACCTTTTGATCAACCGGTTCGTCCTCCTTGGTAAGATCAACATGTCCACTAGTAGGCATAGGAGTTTTCATACCTTTACACTCTTGCATGTTGAACTTCTTGATCAAGTCCTTGGTATACTTGGTTTGAGATATGAAGGTTCCTTCTCTCGTTTGCTTGATTTGCAAACCAAGGAAAAATTTCAGCTCACACATCATGGACATCTCATACTTCTCGGACATCAACCTTCCAAATCTTTCACTAAATTGTGGGTTAGTAGATCCAAAGATAATATCATCCACATAAATTTGGCACACAAATAGTTCACCATTAACTCCTTTAGTGAATAAGGTTGCGTCAACTTTACCAATCTCAAAACCCTTTTCAATAAGAAACTTCGTTAGGCACTTATACCAAGCACGAGGAGCTTGCTTAAGACCATATAAAGCTTTGTGAAGTTTGTAGACGTGGTTTGGTTTCTTAGGATTCAAAAATCCAGGAGGTTGTTTAACATAGACCTCCTCCTCTATTTACCCATTTAAAAATGCACTTTTAATGTCCATTTGGTAAATAGTGATATCATGGTGATTGGCATAAGCAAGAAGAATCTGAATTGCTTCAAGTCTAGCAACGGGGGCATAGGTCTCACCGTAGTCCATACCTTCAACTTGCGTATATCCTTGGGCTACGAGACGCGCCTTGTTGCGTACAACTTGACCGTCTTCATCTTGCTTGTTCTGAAACACCCATTTTGTACCGATGATGTTGTGCTCGTCCTTGGGCTTCTCCACGAGTGTCCACACTTCGTTCCTCTCGAAGTTGTGAAGATCTTCATGCATAGCATTCACCCAATCCGGGTCTTCATGTGCTTGTTCAACCTTCAAGGGTTCAATGCTAGAGATGAAAGAATAATGCTCACAAAAATTTGCTAAGCGAGTTTTAGAGCGAGTGATTCTCCTGGTCTGTATGTCACCAAAGATTTGGTTTAGAGGATGGTTCTTGGTCACTCTTGCTCGAACTCGGGGTAGCTTTCGCTTGTTGGATGGTGGAGCTTCTTCATCATCATCTCCTTCATCTTCGTTGTTGTCGAAGGTGTCGTTTCCTTGAGGTGGTGGTGAACGAGGTTGTGGTGGATCTTCATGATGTACTTCCTCCTCCTCTTCATCTTGTCGTGTACCACTTGTGGATGCTTCCATGTCGTTTTGTGGGTCGCCTTGACGCGAAGTAGGAGCTTCCACTTGGGTTGATGAAGTATTTTCCTTCACCTCCTTTGGACGAATCTTGCCGATGGACAAGTCTTGGATAGCTTCCGAAGGATCCTTATCTCCTACATCATTTGGCAATTGCTCGACTTGCGAACCATTAGATTCATCAAACTTCACATCTACCATCTCTTCAACTTTTCGAGTGAAGTTGTTGTAGACACGGTAAGTGTGAGAGTTCGGTCCGTAACCAAGTAGGAATCCTTCATGAGATTTAGGAGCAAATTTAGTACGACGATGCTTATCAAGAATGTAGCAGTTAGAGCCGAATACCCGAAAGTATCCAACTTGGGGTTTGTTACCGGTGAGTAGCTCGTATGCCGTTTTACCGAGAAGCTTGTGTAAGTAGAGTCGGTTTGTGGCATGACATGCTGTTTCCACGGCTTCTGCCCAAAAGTGTCTTGGCGTCTTGTATTCGTCAAGCATCGTTCTTGCCATCTCAATAAGAGTTCGGTTCTTCCTCTCAACAACTCCATTTTGTTGAGGCATGTACGTAGTCGAGAACTCATGTGAAATGCCTTCTTCGTCAAGAAAGGTATCTACATGGGTGTTCTTGAACTTCGATCCGTTATCGCTCTGAACCTTCTTGATCTTCACCTCAAATTGATTTTGCACTTTGCGAGTGAAGTTCTTGAAGATCTTTTGTACCCGCGACTTATCATCAAGAAAGAATACCCACGTAAATCGTCTCCTAGTGGTCATGATGTTCTTGACCGGATGACTTCCACCTACTTGCTTTCCAGCTTGACAAGCGCTACAAAGCCTATCTTTGTCAAAGATAACATCTTTAACACCAAGAATGTGATCGCCCTTGATAAGCTTATCTAGATTGCGCATGCCTACATGTCCTAGCCTTCTATGCCATAGCCAACCTTTAGATGATTTTGCAATAAGACAAGTGCGAGGTTGGGCCTTTTTAGTGAAATTGACTATGTATGGATCACCTCTACGAATACCGGTAAAGACAATGTTATGATTGTCATGACAAAACACTTGGCAATCTACTTTAGTAAATAGCACATTGAAACCGAAGTCTACTAGTCTAGATACGGAAAGAAGATTGTAGCTAAGGGATTCAACAAGCATGACATTTTGAATAGAACTATCATGAGATATGGCCACCTTACCAAGACCAAGTACCTTTGGTAGGAGCTAGGGTCCTACCAGGCCTAGACCGTAGGTTGTAGGGGTGGAAGGATGGATGGCGAGGGGTTGGGCGCGGCCGGCGGCGCGATGGCGCCATGATCGCGCGAGGAGGAGGCGGCGGCGGTGAGAGAGAGGGCTAGGGTTTTAGGGTTCAGGCTCCTAAGGGGAGCCGGGCAATAGTTATGACATATTGCTTAATTCCAAAAGGTGGCCTTACAACTGTTTATATAATCCTTGCTGCTAATAAAAATAAGATAAGTTGGGCTAAGCCCCTAACTAGATGCGCCCATTGGGCCTTCTCCGGCTATAAGTGACGCCGGTCATAACATCTCTCCCCGCCTGCGCAAACAGCTCGTCCTCGAGCTGGAAGTCTGGAAAATGTTGGCGGAACTCCGCAAGCTGCTCCCAAGTGGCGTCCTCCTCCGGAAGGCCTTGCCACTGGATCAACAAATGCCACACCCCGCGACGCTGCTGGACCTGCAACACCTTCGCCGGTCCTGGAAGAAGGCGCCCGTCGGAGGTTGGAGGGAGCACCGGCGTGGTCACCGGCGGTTCCCCGCAGAAGGACTTCAGCAACCCCACATGGAAGACGTCATGAATGAGGGCACCGGCCGGAAGCTGAAGGCGGTAAGCAACCTTTCCGATGCGTTCCAGCACGGAAAACGGCCTTGCGTAGCGAGGGCCCAGCTTGCGCTTCGCACGCGGGTCGAGTGACTGCGTGGAGCGGTGAAGGAGGCGTAGCCACACCCAGTCGCCTACCGCAAACTCCACCTTGCGGTGGTGGTCATCGTAGTATTTCTTGGATAGCTGCTGGGCCTGGAGAAGTCGTTGGCGCACCTCAGCAAGGATCTCATCCCTGCTGCGAAGAAGGTCGCCAGCCGCCTCCGTCCTAGCCGTCTCGGGGTCAACCGGCAGGATGGGCGGGGGCGGTCGGCCATAGACCACCTTAAAAGGCGTGGCGCGCAGGGCGGAGTGGTATGAAGTGTTGTAGCAGTACTCCGCCCACGCGAGTCAGTCCACCCAAGCACGGGGACGATCACCTGTAACACAACGAAAATACATGGCAATCACCTTGTTGACCACCTCAGATTGGCGTCCGTCTGAGGATGGAAGGCCGTACTCAGGCACAGCTTTACGCCCGCCATCCGGAATAGATCGCGCCAGACATGCCCAGTGAACATCGGGTCCCGGTTGCTGACGATCGAAGAGGGGAACCCGTGGAGGCGGACGATGCCGTCGAAGAAGGCACGCGCCACGGAGGCGGCAGTGTAGGGATGGCCGAGCGCGATGAAGTGTGCGTACTTGGAGAAGTGGTCAACCACCGTAAGGATGACGGACTTGCCGCCCACCTTGGGAAGGCCCTCGATGAAGTCCATGGAGATGTCGGCCCATACCTGAGAGGGAACCTCCAGGGGCTGGAGCAGCCCGGCCGGTCGCAGCGTCTCCGTCTTGTTGCGCTGGCACGTCAGGCAAGACCGCACCCAATCTCGTACCAGGGCCCGGTCGCCGGGGATGTAGAAATCGGCGTGGAGACGGTGGAGGGTCTTCTGTATGCCCTCGTGGCCGGCTGAGTGTGCCAGCAGCAGGACCTGGTGACGGAGGTCACCGTGATTCGGCACGAAGAGCCGGCGCCCATGCAGGAGCAGGCCATCCGCCAAGCGCCACGGCTCCTCTAGGTCGCCAGCGTCGAGGCACTACCGAAGGAGCTGAGCGTCCGAAGCGTCCGGGGTGGCCCTGCAGATGTCATCAATGAGGGCGAAGGAGGGCCCCGAGCGGATGCAGAGGACCGCCCCCGCGGAGTCGACAACGTCCGAGTCGTGGTCGGCGTCGCGGTGGGACAGTGCGTCGGCCACGGTGTTGAGGCGGCCTGGACGATACTCGACGGTGAAGTCGAAGCCAAAGAGCTTGCTGATCCACTGATGCTGCGGCACGGTGGAGAGCCTCTGGTCCAATAAGAACTTGAGGCTGTAGTGATCCGTGCGAATACGGAACGACTTCCCCCAGAGATACGGCCGCCAGTGGCGCACGGCCTGCACCAAGCCAATGAGCTCCCTCTCATAGGCCGCGAGCTTATGATGGCGCGTGGCGAAGGGCCCGCTGAAGAACGCAAGCGGCCCGTCACCCTGATGAAGGACGGCGCCAAACCCCACGCCCGAGGCGTCGCAGTCCACCATGAACGGCTTGTCGAAGTCGGGCATCTGGAGGACCGGGCCCGTTGTGAGGGCCCGCTTGAGGCGCTCGAACGCCTCGGTCGCCTTAGCATCCCAAGCGAAGGCGTCGCGACGCAACAGGCGCGTGAGCGGGGATGCGATGAGGCCAAACTCCTGGATGAATTTCCGGTAGTACCCCGCGAGGCCCAGGAAGCCTCGTAGGGCCCGTGGCGAGTGCGGCATCGGCCGGGCCGCGACAGCCGCCACCTTGTCGGCATCCATAGCGACACCCTCGGCCGAGATGACGTGGCCGAGGTAGGCGACCGAAGACGTGCCGAACGAGCACTTCGAGCGCTTGAGGTGAAGATGGTGCGCTCGAAGCTCGTTGAAGACGATGGCGACGTGCTGAAGGTGCTCCGCCCACGAGGCACTGTAGATAAGAATGTCATCAAAGAAAACGAGCACAAACCGGCGCAAGTAGGGGCGGAGAACATCGTTCATCAAGGCATGAAAGGTCGCCGGGGCGTTGGAGAGACCAAAAGGCATCACCAAGAACTCAAAATGGCCGTGATGAGTTCGAAACGCTGTCTTCGCGACATCGTCCGGGTGCATCCGCACCTGGTGGTAGCCGGAACGGAGGTCGAGCTTGGTGAAGAAGCGTGCCCCATGTAGC
Source organism: Elymus sibiricus (assembly GCA_039707655.1). NCBI lineage: Eukaryota > Viridiplantae > Streptophyta > Magnoliopsida > Poales > Poaceae > Elymus > Elymus sibiricus. Next base: position 280,707,322 of record CM077663.1, read on the forward strand.
TCGTCGACGACCGGAATGGGAAATTTGTCCTTGAGCGTCTGGGCGTTAAGAGCACGGTAGTCGATGCAGAAACGCCGCGTGCCGTCCGCCTTGCGAACGAGGAGGACTGGCGCCGAAAATGGCGAGGTAGAGATCCGGATGATGCCCAAGGCGAGCATGACCGCGCACTGCCGCTCCAGCTCGTCCTTTTGCAGCTGGGGGTAGCGGTAAGGGCGCACCGCAACAGGGGCTGTGCCCGGCAGTAGGTGAATGCGGTGGTCGTACGCCCGGGCTGGCGGAAGGCCCTGGGGCTCGTCGAAGAGGTCACGGTGCTGCTGCAAAAGATGATCCAACAGGGGGTGCTCGGGCCCTGCAGCAGTCGCCGTCAGCTGCAGATGCGGCGCCGCTGGTGAGGCGCCACCCACGCCCTCCCACCGGACGCGGTGACCCAGGCGCCAGAAGGTCATCGTCATGGTGTCGAAGTCCCAGAGGATGGGACCCAGGGTCCGCAAGAAGTCGACGCCGAGGATGAAGTCAAAGCAGCCCAAGTCGATGCTGGCGCACGTGATGGTGAAGTGCTCGTCGCCGATGGTGATGGGGACGTTCCGCGCAATCCCATGACATCGGAGGCGGTCCCCGTTAGCCACGGTGACCCGGAGCTGCTCCCCGCCCGTCGGCTGGAGCGCCAAGCGGCGCATGGTCAACTTGGGCAGGAAGTTATGGGTGGAGCCCGTATCCAGGAGGGCCACGAGGCGCTCGCCATTCATCATCACCGCCTGGAGCATAGTCTTCTCCGCTCGTATACCCGCGAGGGCATGGAGGGAGACCACGAGAGCTGTCGCCGGAGTGGGCGCCAGTGCGACCTCCGCAGCAATTGGGGCGGGCAAGTCGCCGAGCCCGTCGGCGGCGGTGTCCTCCTCGATGTAGTCGGCCACCTCCAAGTAGAAGAGCCGCGGGCAGACGTGGCTCGGCATGTAGGGCTTGTCGCAGTTATAGCATAGCCCCTGGCGACGGCGCTCGAGCTGCTCGGCCGGGGTGAGCCAGCGGAAGGGCCGCGTCGCGGCCGGAGCGTTGGTTGCTGAAGAGGCCGGAGGCGGACGCCCCGGCACTGGTGGTGTCGGGGGCGGCCTGGCTGGCTGTCGGGCGCCCCGTGCCGGCGCCGCCGGCTGCAAGGCCTGTGCGCGACGCTCGAAGGCGCGGGCATAATACATGGCCGTCTGTAGGTCCTGAGGTCCCCGCAGCTCCACGTCCACGCGGATATGATCCGGCAGACCGCCCATGAAGAGCTCGGCCCGCTGGCTAGCCGTCACGTCGGGCGCGTGGCACGCCAGGGCCTGGAAGCGGTCGGCGAAGTCCTGCACCGTGGAGGTGAAGGGTAGGCGGCCAAGCTACGCCAGCCGGCTCCCGCGTATCGGCGGCCCGAAGCGTAAGAGGCAGAGCTCGCGAAAACGCTACCATGGGGGCATGCCGCCCTTGTCCTGCTCGAGAGCGTAATACCAAGTCTGTGCGGCGCCTCGAAGGTGATACGAAGCGAGCCAGGTGCGGTCCGACGCGAGCGTGCGTTGCCCCCGGAAAAACTGGTCACATTGATTAAGCCAGTTCAGGGGGTCCTCGGTGCCGTCGTAGGTGGCGAAGTCGAGCTTGGCGAAGCGCGGTGGCATGTGGTTATGGCCGCCGTGGGGGTACGCCTCGTCGGCACGGAGCAGCGAGGGGGACGGCACCGGGTCGGTGGCCCTGGAGGCCCCCCCCCCGTGGAACGGAGGACCGTCGGGGCCGGCGTAAGGGCCCGTGAAGCTGGAGGGCCCGCCGTACTGCAGGGGTGGCGCCGACGGCGACTGGATGTGCGGCGGCCCCAAAGCCGTCGTGTAGACCGGCTGCGAAGTTCCGGCTAACTAGGACGGTAACGGTGATGGCAAGGGGGGGGGAACCTGACTTGGTGGATCGGAACCCCCGCCGCCGCGGTAAGGGCTGGCCCGGAGCTGGCAGGTGGTGGCGGCGACAGCTGCAGCGGCTGCTGCAGCGGCCCGACGGACGCGGCGGAGGCCGCCAGGGACGACGGCTGCCACGGCAGCCACGGCGGCCCGGTGGTGGCGACGGGCGGCGCGGCCGGTTGCGGCCCGTAGGGCCCGGCCAAGTACAGCCGGATGCCCTGGACCGCCTGGGCGAGATCCCGAAGCGACCCGGACACCTCCTCCGGTGTGAGGACGGCGGGGGCGGGCGCGACGGAGGAGGCCGGCACGGGCAGGAGCGGGGCGACGGCCGTGGTGGTCATCGGGGGCGACGAGGTGGTCGGCAGCGGAAGGGACGGGGTGGGCAGCGGCGTGGACATGATCGAACTAGAGCTACCTGATACCAGATTGGTAGGAGCTAGGGTCCTACCAGGCCTAGACCGTAGGTTGTAGGGGTGGAAGGATGGATGGTGAGGGGTTGGGCGCGGCCGGCGGCGCGATGGCGCCGTGATCGCGCGAGGAGGAGGCGACGGTGGTGAGAGAGAGGGCTAGGGTTTTAGGGTTCCGGCTCCTAAGGGGAGCCGGGCAATAGTTATGACTTATTTCTTAATTCCAAAAGGTGGCCTTACAACTGTTTATATAATCCTTGCTGCTAATAAAAATAAGATAAGTTGGGCTAAGCCCCTAACTAGACGCGCCCATTGGGCCTTCTCCGGCTATAAGTGACGCCGGTCATAACAACCTTACCCTTGGAGTTGTCTCCAAAGGTCACATACCTCCGAGGTCCTTGATTAGATGTGATCTCTTGGAACATGTCTTTATATCCAGTCATATGATCGGTGCATCCACTGTCGAGAATCCACTCTTTTCCACCGGACATGTAATCCTTGAAATTCGCCATGAGACTTAGGCACACATCGTTTTGGCACATTCAATGTCAAACATCTCATATTCATCATAATAGCCATGTTCTTTATTGTCATCATCAGGTGGAATCTCCTCATCGTAGAAACCAAGAGATTTGTTAGAATTTGAAAGCACAATGTGCTCCCTTGGTGGTTTTGATAATTCATGACAACATACATTATCTCTTGGACTAATACTTTTACCTAGTGTATTTCAGATAAAGTCCACAGAGAGGGTTGGCAAAAGGATTGTGGAGAAACCCCAAGATGCAAGGAAATGGATTGGCAAAGCTTCAAGCAAGAGGACTCTACATTTTACTTTGTGAGAAATCACTTTGAGTCCATAGGAAAGCCAATACTATTAAAAGGGGGTAAGGTACTGTTGGTGAACAAGATGCTCCACGTGCACAAGAGATAGTCACCAAAAACACCCACAAGCTCTTCCACAAAAGTCTGTCCAAAGCCAAACATCCAAAATTGGTGCAACCAACAATTTCCACTCGGTGCCACCGATTCCCAAATTCAGACAGACCCATGCCAAACCCTAGCACATCGGTGCAACCGATTCCACTTCGGTGCCACCGAATTTGGGTTGCCAACTTTCTGTTACCTCGATTCACAACATCGGTACCACCGAGTTTGTTGGATCGGCGTCACTGAGTTGCGCAATCTGACCGTTGGTCACCTTATCGGTACCACCGAGAATTATATATCGGTCTCACCGAGATTCAAAAGTTACTGCCTTTTGGTCACTTCGGTACCACCGAGATTCACACATCGGTGTCACCGAGTTGGTCACTTTAGGTGTAACTGTTGGATTTTTGGGGATGCCTATATATACCCCTTCACCACCACCCACTCAAAAGAGAAGCACTCAGAACTATTCCATACTTGCCCCATCATATTTTCTGAGAGAGAGCCACCTACTCATGTGTTGAGATCAAGCCATTCCACTCTATCCATATGAATCTTGATCTCTAGCCTCCCCAAGTTGCTTTCCACCAAATCCATCTCTTCCACCATAGCCAAATCTGTGAGAGAGTGATTGTGTGTTGAGGAGTCTATCATCTTGAAGCACAAGAGCAAGGAGTTCATCAACATTGCCGAGCCAATTACCTTTTGGAGGATGGTGCCTCCTAGATTGGTTAGGTGTCGCTTGGGAGCCTCCTACTTCGTGTTGTGGAGTTGAACCAAGAAGTTTGTACGGGCAAGGAGATCACCTACTTCGTGAAGATCTACCCATAGTGAGGCTAGTCCTTCGTGGATGGAAGCCGTTATGGAATAGTCAAGGTTGCTACTTCGTGGACCCTTATGGGTGGAGCCCTCCGTGGACTCTCGCGACCGTTACCCTCCGTGGGTTGAAGACTCCATAAACGTGGACGTACGATAGCGCCACCTATCGGAACCACGGGAAAAATCTTCGTGTCCCTCGTGCGTTTGATCTCCCTATCTCAACTCCTTACTTCCATGTGAAATGTATTTACTTTCCACTGCCATACTTTTTGACATGCATGTGTAGGGTGTACTTGACTTGCTATAATTGTTAAAATCTGCCAACCAATTAACTTGGGAAAAGGTTAGGTTTTTAATTCCTGCTAGTAGTCTATTCACCCCCCCCTCTAGACACACACGTCTAGTGATCCTACAAGTGGTATCAGAGCATTGGTCTCGATTGCTTCGGTTTCATCACCGTGGAGGAAGATGGATGTGTCTAGTATAGGAAGTTTGAGTTGTAGAGTGCCTATTCTTGATGGGGAGTACTATAGTCAATGGAAACATATGATGCTTGAGCTATTCAATGAATTTCATTTGAGCAAGTATGTTAAGAACCCCTATGTACCTCCCACACGAAGAGGAAATTGATATGCTATGCAATCTTAGAACTGTCAATCTTATCGTTGGAGGATTGCCTAGAATTGTGCTTAATTAAATGAAGAACTTTGAATGTGCTTATACTTTGTGGAATGACTTGGAGAAACGATATCCGAGTTATTCATTGAGTAATCGTATTGAAATTCTTCATAAAACTATTGCCTTTCACAAAATGAAGCCTAGTGATCCCAAGTTTGATGACTATCTATTTGAGCTTAGAGACCTCTTGCGTGCTAAAGGAGATGTCATAACTATCAACAACATCATTGTAGAAGCCATTCGAATTCATAAATTTGAACATTGTCATGATCACAACCTTAATGAATCTCTTGTTCTTTGTGACGAGGATTTCCCACTTGATGATGACAATGTGGAACATGGCTACTATGATGAAGATGAGCTGTTCGACATCAAGCATGAGAAGATCATGAAGAATCTAAGCCTCATGGCAAACTTCAAGTATTACATGTCCGGAGGAAAAGAGTGGATTCTCGATAGTGGATGCACCGATCATATGACCGGAGATAGAGAGATGTTTGAAGAGATCACACCAAACCATGGACCGCGAAGGTATGTTTCAAAACGTCATGCTTGTTGAATCTCTTGGCTACAATCTTATTTCCGTATCTAGACTTGCCGACTTTGGTTTTAATGTGCTATTCACGAAAGTAGATTGCCAAGTGTTTCGTCAAGATAATCATAAAATGGTCTTTACCGGTTTTCGTAGAGGTGTTCTATACATTGTCGATTTCACTAAGAGATCCAAACCTCGAACTTGTCTTATTGCAAAATCTTCTAAAGGTTGGCTTTGGCATAGAATACTAGGACATGTTGGCATGCGTAATCTAGACAAGTTTATCAAAGGTGATCACATACTTGGTGTTAAAGATGTTATCTTTGACAAAGATAGACTTTGTAGTGCTTGTCAAGCTGGAAAGCAAGTAGGTGGAAGTCATCCTGTAAACATCATCATGACTACTAGGAGACCACTCGAGTTACTTCACATGAATCTTTTTGGTCCCAATGCTTACAAGAGCCTCGGTGGAAATTCCTATGGTCTAGTTATAGTTGATTATTTTTCCAGATTTACGTGGATATTCTTTCTTGATGATAAGTCGCAGGTACAAAAGATCTTCAAGAACTTCGTTCTGCAAAGCGCAAAATTAGTTTGAAGTGAAGATCAAGAAGGTTCGGAGCGATAACGGATCGGAGTTCAAGAACACCCATGTGGATACCTTTCTTGACGAAGAAGGTGTTTCACATGATTTCTCGGCTACGTACACGCCTCAACAAAATGAAGTTGTTGAGAGGAAGAACCGAACTCTTATTGAGATGGCAAGAACGATGCTTGACGAATACAAGACACCAAGACACTTTTGGGCAGAAGCCGTGGAAACAGCATGTCATGCCACGAACCGACTCTACTTGCACAAGCTTCTCGGTAAAACGGCATACGAGCTACTCACCGGTAACAAACCCCAAGTTGGATACTTTCGGGTATTCGGCTCAAAGTGCTACATTCTTGATAAGCATCGCCGTACTAAATTTGCTCCTAAATCTCATGAAGGATTTCTACTTGGTTATGGACCAAACTCTCACACTTACCGTGTCTACAACAACTTCACTCGAAAAGTTGAAGAGATGGTAGATGTGAAGTTTGATGAATCTAATGGTTCGCAAGTCGAACAATTGCCAAATGATGTAGGAGATAAGGACCCTTTGGAAGCTATCCAAGACTTGTCCATTGGCAAGATTCGTCCCATGGAGGTGAAGGAAAGTACTTCGTCAACTCAAGTGGAAGCCCCTACTTCACGTCAAGGTGAACCTCGACACGACATGGAGGCATCCACAAGCGGTACACGACAAGATGAAGAGGAGGAAGTACATCATGAAGATCCACCACAACCACCTTCACCACCACCTCAAGGAAACGACACCTTCAACAACAACGAAGATGAAGGAGAAGATGATGATGAAGAAGCTCCCCCGTCCAACAAGCCTAAGCTACCCCGAGTTCGAGCAAGAGTGACCAAGAACCATCCTCTAAACCAAATCTTTGGTGACATACAAACCGGGAGAATCACTCGCTCTAAAACTCGCTTAGCTAATTTTTGTGAGCATTATTCTTTCATCTCTAGCATTGAACCCTTGAAGGTAGAACAAGCTCTTGAAGACCCGGATTGGGTGATCGCAATGCATGAAGAGCTTCACAACTTCGAGAGGAATGAAGTGTGGACACTCGTGGAGAAGCCCAAGGACGAGCACAACATCATCGAAACCAAATGGGTGTTTCGAAACAAGCAAGACGAAGACGGTCAAGTCGTACGCAACAAGGCACGTCTCGTAGCCCAAGGATATACGCAAGTCGAAGGTATGGACTATGGTGAGACCTATGCCCTCGTCGCTAGACTTGAAGCTATTCACATTCTTCTCACTTATGCTAATCACCATGATATCACGCTTTATCAAATGGACATTAAAAGTGCATTCTTAAATGGTGAGATTGAAGAAGAGGTCTATGTCAAACAACCCCCTGGTTTTGTGAATCCTAAGAAACTTAATCATGTTTACAAGCTTCGTAAAGCCCTTTATGGTCTTAAGCAAACTCCACGTGCTTGGTATAAATGCTTAACGAAGTTTCTCAATGAAAAAGGTTTTCAAATTGGTAAAATTGACGCAACCTTATTCACTTAGAGAGTTGATGGTGAATTATTTGTGTGCCAAATTTATGTGGATGATATTATCTTTGGATCTACTAACCAACAATTTAGTGAAAGATTTGGAAGGTTGATGTCCGAGAAGTATGAGATGTCCATGATGTGTGAGCTGAAATTCTTTCTTGGTCTACAAATCAAGAAAACGAGAGAAGGAACTTTCATCTCTCAAACCAAGTATACCAAGGACTTGATCAAGAAGTTCAACATGCAAGAACGTAAAGGTATGAAAACTCCTATGCCTACTAGTGGACATGTTGATCTTACCAAGGAGGACGAATCGGTTGATCAAAAAGTTTATCGATCTATGATTGGTTCATTGCTATATCTATGTGCCTCCCGTCCCGATATTATGCTTAGTGTTTGCATGTGTGCTAGATATCAAGCTACACCTAAAGAGTGTCATCTTTTGGCCGTGAAACATATTGTGAGATATTTGATACAAACACCAAACTTTGGCATTTGGTATCCCAAGGGATCTTCCTTTAACCTTGTTGGATATTCCGATTCGGACTATGCCGGTGACAAGGTTGATAGAAAATCCACGTCGGGTACTTGTCAATTTCTTGGTAGATCTCTTGTGTCTTGGTCTTCCAAGAAACAAAACTCTGTATCTCTATCTACTACCGAAGCTGAGTATATTGCTGCCGGATCGTGTTGTGCACAATTACTATGGATGACACAAACGCTTAAGGATTATGGAATTCATGTTAAAAATGTTCCATTACTTTGTGACAATGAAAGTGCTATTAAAATTGGCCATAATCCTGTGCAACATTCTCGAGCTAAACATATTCAAGTTCGACATCATTTCATTCGTGATCATGTTGCCAAAGGAGACATTGATCTTAAGCATGTTCGCACTAACAAGCAATTGGCCGACATCTTTACTAAGCCACTTGATGAGAAAGTGTTTTGTCACTTAAGAAGTGAGTTGAACATCATTGATGCTTCAAACTTGAGCTAGACTCACTCGGATGCATGCAAGGGCATGAGCTTACTTGATTCTTCCATGATACACTTGACATGTTACTCTATTCCATGGAAATATATGCTCCCTTGCATTGCAACTAACCTTTTGTAGGTACTTGGGAAAACTTCATTCCACAAGATTGCCATCAACTCCAATCATAAGCAATCTTGTCATGACCAAGTATCCACAAGCTCTCTTGATGATGGAAGGAAGAAGACAACAAATACATATCCTTGACACATATTTGTACTTCACAATTAGTATCGTGTCATATCATGTTCTTCCTTGCATGACTAACCTATGTAGGTGACAAGTGTACTAAAACGAGAAGGATTGCTTCCAACTCAAGATGATCTTCATCAACATCGAGCATCCTCAACAAGTTCACCTACAAGCTACGTCATCAACATCACTCAAAGGTATGTACTCATATCCTTGAAAAAGCTTTACTCCAAGTCATGAGATAAAGCAACTCAAGTGATATGAAAACATTAAAATGCTTAATCAAAAAATGGTAACCCCATTTTGAGCTTAAATATGAGTATGACCTATGATCAAGCATTCTTGCTTGGCTCCTATGTCAATATACTCTAATATAGGTGACCTAGTCACCGCCCATCCTCTAGTTAAGAACCACTCAAATCTTCACTAGTTGATATCTTTTTGTAAAATCTTTTGCATTTCCTTTGAAAATTTCTTTTGACACTTTGTTACAAGTTTTCTAAATTAATTTGCAAGTTTCTCAAACATTGCCAAGTTTCTGTTTTAGCCTCGGAGCCGCCGATACAAATAACTCGGTTCTACCGAATTAGCAGATGAGCTGCAAAACAACATCTCGGTACCACCGACTTGTTTGTCTCGGAGCCACCGATTTGATATCTTCTCCAGTCTGTGTTCATGTCAGTAAATCTTTGTTTTCTGAGTGATCCCATAGTGATATATACATTTCTTCGATGATCCCTCATTTAAAAAAAAAATTAATTAGGGGGAGAAATCAATTCAAGGATCCCTAACTCAAGGGAGGAGAAGTTCTACAAACTCTCAGTTTAACCAAAGGGGGAGAAATTATTTTCCCTGGTTTCCTCAGTATTAATGGTCTCTAAAATTTTCATGTCTATGGACCCTACATTCAATGACCCTTGTTCTCAAGGATCCCTTCTTAATCAGTGATCCCTGTATCTAACCCTGTGTATGACCTTTTTGGAAATTAATGCCAAAGGGGGAGAAATACCAAAGCTTCAAAGCTAAAGGGGGAGATACATGCTTATGCAAAAGGGGAGATATAATCAAGGGGGAGAGGAAAATATCAAGCTTACTTATATAGACAAGGGGAGAATACCAAAGTAGGGGGAGAAAAATATGTTTGGGGGAAATGTTTATTTCATTTGACTACTCATCTTAGACTTTTCTCACCCTATCCAATCCCAATATCTACATGCTAAGATTCAGGGGGAGAGGATGATCTACTATTTCATACCTAGGGGAGAAAGTTCTAAATTACCTTGGAGACATATCAATCTTAAGGAATACTATCTTCTACATGTTCTCCATATCTTGGTACTTTTGAGTTCTATTGCTTTTGATTGGTAGAATACTCTTGTGTTTCCTAACATTGTTTTCTCAAGTGTGTTTCTACTACAAGAATGCTCAAGAACTCAAGGTAAGTATATGCATCATATCTTTGTTCAAGATGATCTCTTGCTTCTTGCACATATTGTTTGCAAGGGTGAAGTCTTGAACAAGGATACATCTCAGTCATATATATTTGATGCATATAGCCAAGATACACATGACTCATTCTATCCCTTCTACTATATGTGTGTCCATGCATTCCAAAGCAACTAACCTTTAAAGAGATTGCACACATTTAGGGGGAGCAAGTCTAAGTCATGTGTCTCTCAAAGTCTTCATTATATCCATGCATATCTTTATTTGAAGCTTTGATTGTATGTTGTCACCAATTACCAAAAAGGGGGAGATTGAAAGCACAATGTGCTTCCTTGGTGGTTTTGATAATTCATGACAACATACATTATCTCTTGGACTAATACTTTTACCTAGTGTATTTCAGATAAAGTCCACAGAGAGGGTTGGCAAAAGGATTGTGGAGAAACCCCAAGATGCAAGGAAATGGATTGGCAAAGCTTCAATCAAGAGGACTCTACATTTTAGTTTGTGAGAAATCACTTTGAGTCCATAGGAAAGCCAATACTATTAAAAGGGGGTAAGGTACTGTTGGTGAACAAGATGCTCCACGTGCACAAGAGATAGTCACCAAAAACACCCACAAGCTCTTCCACAAAAGTCTGTCCAAAGCCAAACATCCAAAATCGGTGCAACCAACAATTTCCACTCGGTGCCACCGATTCCCAAATTCAGACAGACCCATGCCAAACGCTAGCACATCGGTGCAACCGATTCCACTTCGATGCCACCAAGTTTGGGTTTCCAACTTTCTGTTACCTCGATTCACAAAATCGGTACCACCGAGTTTGTTGGATCGGCGTCACCAAGTTGCGCAATCTGACCGTTGGTCACCTTATCGGTACCACCGAGAATTATATATCGGTCTCATCGAGATTCAAAAGTTACTGCCTTTTGGTCACTTCGGTACCACCGAGATTCACACATCGGTGTCACCGAGTTGGTCACTTTAGGTGTAACGGTTGGATTTTTGGGGATGCCTATATATACCCCTTCACCACCACCCACTCGAAAGAGAAGCACTCAGAACTATTCCATACTTGCCCCATCATATTTTCTGAGAGAGAGCCACCTACTCATGTGTTGAGATCAAGCCATTCCACTCTATCCATATGAATCTTGATCTCTAGCCTCCCCAAGTTGCTTTCCACCAAATCAATCTCTTTCACCATAGCCAAATCTGTGAGAGAGTGATTGTGTGTTGATTAGTCTATCATCTTGAAGCACAAGAGCAAGGAGTTCATCGACATTGCCGAGCCTATTACCTTTTGGAGGGTGGTGCCTCCTAGATTGGTTAGGTGTCGCTTGGGAGCCTCCTACTTCGTGTTGTGGAGTTGAACCAAGAAGTTTGTACGGGCAAGGAGATCGCCTACTTCGTAAAGATCTACCCATAGTGAGGCTAGTCCTTCGTGGACGGAAGCCGTTATGGAATAGTCAAGGTTGCTACTTCGTGGACCCTTATGGGTGGAGCCCTCCGTGGACTCTCGCGACCGTTACCCTCCGTGGGTTGAAGACTCCATAAACGTGGACGTACGATAGCGCCACCTATCAGAACCACGGGAAAAATCTGCGTGTCCCTCATGCGTTTGATCTCCCTATCTCAATTCCTTACTTCCATGTGCAATGTCTTTACTTTCCACTGCCATACTTGTTGACATGCATGTGTAGGGTGTACTTGACTTGCTATAATTGTTAAAATCTGCCAACCAATTAACTTGGGAAAAGGTTAGGTTTTTAATTCCTGCTAGTAGTCTATTCACCCCCCCACTAGACACACACTTCTAGTGATCCTACAGAATTTCGACCAAGACAATGTTCAAACTTATGTATACGAATGGCTTCTACAACAATGTTACTAATAGTAATGACATCTCCTTTAGCACGCATAAGATCACGAAGCTCAAATAAGCATTTATCAAAGTTTGGATCACTAGGCTTCATCTCATGAAAAGAAATGGTCTTATGAAGAATTTCATCAAGATTACTTAATGAATAATTTGGATATCATTTCTCCAAATCATTCCACAAAGTATAAGCACATTCAAAATTCTTCAATTGATTAAGCACAAATCTTGGCAAACCTCTAATGATAATATTGATAGTTCTAAGGTTACCAAGCATATCCATTTCCTCTTCTTGTGTGGGATGTAAGGGATCAATGGGGGGCACATAGGGATTTTCAATGTACTTGCTCAAATGGAATTTATCAAATAGATCAAGCATAGCATGTTTCCACTGACTATAGTACTCTCCATCAAGAATAGGCACTCTACAACTCAAACTCTCCAAACTAGACACATCCATCTTCCTCCAAAGGTGATTAAACCAAGGTTATGGAGACCTTGCTCTGATACCAATTGAGGGATCAGTAGAAGTGTGTGTATAGAGGGGGGTGAATAGACTACTAGCACAAATTAAAACCTACCCTTTTCCCAAAGATAATGGTTGGCAGATTTTAGCAATTATAGCAGGTCTAATGCACCCTACACATGCTAGTCAACAACTATGACAGCGGAAAGTAAGTCAAGCACATGTAAGAGAGAGTAGAGATAGGAAGATCAAACTCAATTTGGAGACGCAAAGATTTTTTCCATGGTTCCGATAGGTGGCGCTATCATACATCCACGTTTATGGAGTCTTCAACCCACGGAGGGTAACGACCGTGAGAGTCCACGGAGGGCTCCACCCATAAGGGTCCACGAAGTATGAACCTTGACTATTCCATAACGGCTTCCATCCACGAAGGACTAGCCTCACTATGGGTAGATCTTCACGAAGTAGGCGATCTCCTTGCCCGTACAAACTTCTTGGTTCAACTCCACAACACGAAGTAGAAGGCTCCCAAGCAACACCTAACCAATCTAGGAGGCACCACCCTCCAAAAGGTAATAGGCTTGATAGTGATGATGAACTCCTTGCTCTTGTGCTTCAAGATGATAGACTCCTCAACACTCAATCACTCTCTCACAGATTTGGCTTGGTAGAAGAGATTGATTGGGTGGAAAGCAACTTGGGGAGGCTAGAAATAAAGATCCTTATGGTTGGAGTGGATGATCTTCATCTCAACACAAGGGTAGGTGGTTCTCTTTCAGAAAACTGGATGGGGCAAGTGTGGAATAGTTCTGAGTGCTTCTCTTTCGAGTGAGTGGTGGTGGAAGGGTATATATAGGCATCTCCAAAAATCCAACCATTACACCTTTACTGACCAACTCGATGACACCGAAGTATAAAACTCGATGGTACCGAGTTGCTCAAAAGGTAGCAACTTTTGAATCTCGGTGAGACCGATATATAGTTCTCGGCAGTACCGACAAGGTGACCAACAGTCAGATTGTAAACTCGGTGTCCCCGATCCAAAAACTCGGAAATTCCGAATTTAAGAAAAGGGGCAACAAAAAGTTGGCAACTGAAACTCGGTGGCACCGATGCAGAATCGGTTGTACCGAAAACTTAGGGTTTGGCTGGGATCTGTCTGAGGTGAAAATCGGTAGGGCCGAGTGGGAAAATTTGGTGGCACCGATTTTGCATGATAGGCTTTTGACAGACTTTTGTGGAAGAGCTTGTGGGTGTTTTTGGTGACTATCACTTGTGCACGTGGAGCATTTTGTTCACCATCAATACCTCACCCCCTTTTAATAGTATTGGCTTTCCTATAGACTCAAAGTGATTTCTCACAAAGTAAAATGTAGAGTCTTCTTGCTTGAAGCTTTGCCAATCCTATTCCTTGCATATAGGGGTCTCTCAACAATCCTTTTGCCATCACTCTCTGTGGACTTTATCTGAAATACACTAGATAAGAGTATCAGGCCAAGAGACAATGTATGTTGTCATGAATTATCAAAACCACCAAGGGAGCATATTGTGCTTTCACCTATGGACCCGTAGGTCTGTGGTGAACTACTCACACATCATCATGAGGGCAACGAGGTTGATGAAGAGGCCCTCCGTGATTGATCCCCCCCTCCGATAGGGTGCCGATACGGAGCTCCAGATGGCCTCGCGACGGAAGAGAGACTTGCGGCAGCGGAAAAAGTGTTTCGGGACTGCTTCTGTTTTTTAGGATTTTAGGGAATTTATAGCCCGAAGAGGGTGTTGGGGAACGTTGCATGGGAAACAAAAAATTTCCTACGCACACACAAGATCTATCCATGGTGATGAGCATCTACGAGAGGGAGAGTGGATCTACATACCCTTGTAGATCGCTAAGCGGGAAGCGTTAAGAAACGCGGTTGATTTAGTCGAACGTCTTCGCGATCCAAATCGCCGAGCGTCCCGCGATCCCATCACGATCCATCTCGTGATCCAATCTCGATCCGTCCCGCGATCCCATCACGATCCGTCTCGCGATCCAATCTCGATCCGTCTTGCGATCCCATCACGATCCGTCCCGCGATCAAATCACGAATCGTCTCGCGATCCTGATCACGGTCCTTCCGATCTAGCACCGAACGGACGACACCTCCGCGTTCAGCACACGTACAGCTCGATGACGATCTTCGCCTTCTTAATCCAGGAAGAGGGAGCGGAGAGGTAGAAGAGTTCTCCGGCGGCGCGGCGGCGCGGCGGCAATGGTGGTGGAACAATTCCGGCAGGGCTTCGCCTAAGCACCGCTGAAACTAAACTAGAGGAGAAACCGATCTAGATGAAGTAGAGGGAGCACGTGGCAATTAGGGTTAGCTCTTCCCTCTAAATCCTCTAGTATATATAGGAGGGAGGGAGGGGAGGAGGCAGCCTCAAACCCTCAAGGGCTGGCCGAAATTGGAGGTGGAGGAGTCCTACTCCAATCCTATTAGGAGTAGGATTCCTCCTCTCCACTTGGAAACCCTTTCCACCTTTCCTCCTTTGGATTTTTTCCACCCAAAGCCACATGGGCCTTAGTGGGGGGGGGGGGGGGTTAGGCCAGCCCACTAGGGGCTGGTTTGACTCCTCCCACAGCCCATGAGGTCCTTTGGGTCGAGACACCCCTCCCGATGGTCCCCGGTACCCCTCCCGGCACTCCCGGTACACTACCGAAATACCCGAAACTTTTCCGGTGACCAAAACGGGACTTCCTATATATCAATCTTTACCTCCGGACCATTCTGAAGCTCCTCGTGACGTCCAGGATCTCATCCGGGACTCCGAACAACCTTCGGTCACCACCATACATAACTCTACTATACCGAAACGTCACCGAACCTTAAGTGTGCAGACCCTGCGGGTTCGAGAACTATGTAGACATGACCGAGACACCTCTACGATCAATAACCAATAGCGGGACCTGGATGCCCATATTGGTTCCTACATATTCTACGAAGATCTTTATCGGTTGAACCTCTATGTCAAGGATTCAGTTAATCCCGTACGTTGTTCCCTTTGTTCTTCGGTATGTTACTTGCCCGAGATTCGATCGTCGGTATCTCTATACCTAGTTCAATCTCGTTACCGGCAAGTCTCTTTACTCGTTCTGTAATACAAGATCCCATGGCTAACACTTAGTCACATTGCTTGCAAGGCTTATTGTGATGTTGTATTACCGAGTGGGCCCTGAGATACCTCTCCGTCACACGGAGTAACAAATCCCAGTCTTGATCCATGCCCACTCAACAGACACCCTCGGAGATACCTGTAGAGCATCTTTATAGTCACCCAGTTATGTTGTGACGTTTGATACACACAAGGTATTCCTCCGGTGTCAGTGAGTTGCATGATCTCATGGTCATAGGAACAGATACTTGACATGCAGAAAACTATAGCAATAAACTGACACGATCATATGCTATGTTTATAGTTTGGGTCTTGTCCATCACATCATTCTCCTAATGATGTGATCCCGTTATCAAATGACATCTCATATCTATGGCCAGAAAACCTTGACCATCTTTGATCAACGAACTAGTTAACTAGAGGCATACTAGGGACACGGTGTTGTCTATGTACCCACACATGTATTTGAGTTTCCAATCAATACAATTATAGCATGGATAATAAATGATTATCACGAACAAGGAAATATAATAATAACCAATTTATTATTGCCTCTAGGGCATATTTCCAACAAAGGGACATCGGGAGGCGCCCGAGGGGGCCACCACATATCAGGACGCGCCCTGATACGTGGTGCGGCCCTTGTGCACCCCCTGGCTTCCTTCCGAAGCTTCTAGGTCATCATATAGTCCAGAAAAAATTGTCAAAAAGTTTCGTGGCAATTGGACTTCGTTTGGTACAGTAAACCTGCAAAGGCAAATACAAGCAGAAAACAACAACTGGCACTGGGCACTGGGTCAATAGGTTAGTGCTCACAAATATTATAAATTGGTAAATAATGACCCAAAAAGTATCCTAGAATGATAATATATCAGCATGGAACAATAAAAAATTATAGATACGTTGGAGACGTATCAAGCATCCCCAAGCTTAATTCCTGCTCGTCCTCGAGTAGGTAAATGATAAAAACAGAATTTTTGATGTGACATGCTATCCACTATGTAATCTTATTCAGGTATGCTCATTGAGAAAATATGAATCAACAAATATTAACATAGCAATATTCAAAATGTGAGAAACAATATTGTTAATTCCTAAAAGTATACGATTCTTAAGAAATATTTACCCCCCCATTCATCTTATTGTATTAGCAAGGCATGGCTCCATCTTCACGACATTAATACAAATGTTAAGCACCACAGTGTCCAAGTCAGGCAATTGGTTCGTACTTTTTCAATATGCATCAACTTTTTATTCTTCACGCAATACATGAGCGTGGGCCATTGGACATAGCATTTAAATGAAATAGAATATGGTGGTAGATATCAAAGGGGTAGGAACTGGAGAAGATAGTCTCACATCAACTAGGCGTACCAACGGGCTATGGAGATTCCCATCGATAGATGTCAATGCGAGGAGTAGGGATTGCCATGCAAATGATGCACTAGAGCTATAAGTGTATGAAAGCTCAAATGAAGCTAAGTAGGGTGTGCATCCAAATCGCTTGCTCATGAAGACCTCGGGCATTTGAGGAAGCCCGTCATAGGAATATACAAGCCAAGTTTGAAATAATGAATAGGTAATTCCCACTAGCATATGAAAGTGATATATCATGAGACTCTCTACATGAGGCATGGTGCCACTTTGAGGCACAAGTGTGGTAAAGGATAGTAGCAAAGTCCCTTCTCTCATTTTCTCTCATTTTTTTGAATGGATGGTGGGGTCATTTGGCCTCCCCCATCTTTATTTTTGTCTGGAGTCTCATCTCGACTTATGGGAGAATCATCGTCTCCATCATTCTTTCCTCACTGGGACAATGCTGTAATAATGATGATCATCACACTTTTTATTTACTTACAACTCAATATGGAGAACTGATATGAAGATATGACTCTGTATGAATGCCTCTGGCAGTGTACCAGGATGTGCGATGATCTAGCGTGACATGTATCAAAAACATTATGACGGTGGCTTTGCCACAAATACTATGTTAGCTCTATATGATCATGCAAAGCAATGTGACGATGAACAAACTAGTCATGTGAAGTGATGATGGAATTTGCATGGCAATATATCTCGGAATGGCTATGGAAATGCCATGATAGGTAGGTATGGTGGCTGTTTTGAGGAAGATATAATATGGCTTATGTGCAACAGAGCGTGTCATGTCACGGGGTTTGGATGCACCAGCGAAAGTTGCACTGATCCTCGAGGTGAGAACGGGCTATGCACGGTACCGAAGAGGCTAGCAAATTATGAAAAGGTGAGATTGCGTATGTCCATGGTTTCACATTAGTAATAAAGAACTCATATACTTATTGCAAAGTTTTGTTAGTCTATCATAAATCAAAGTACTAACCGCATGCCCCAAGGGAAGAGGTTGGTAGGAGTTAACCATCGCGCGCTTCCGACCCGAAACAACACTAGGATTTCAATGAGGAATAGAAATGCTCACGCATCATCATCATGCCTCTTTAATTTTTAGATGAACAAAAAGGTCAACCCCTCTTAATATCGACACTTCTACGGTTTAACAATTATGAACTCACACCTATTTCATATTACTACATCAATATCATTAACCCACAATTTCTTTATATGTGCTACATGATGGTTTTGATTATCACTCTTTGAATACCTAATACTTTTGGACTAGTCTGTATGACCCATGCAAATTACCATAACTATTTATTAACTCTCAAACAAATATAAGTGAAGAACGAGAGTAAAATCATTTCTTTAAAATCTACACGCCACCGTGCTCAAAAAGATATAAGTGAAGTACTAGAGCAACTGCTAAGCTCAAAAGATACAAGTGAAGCGCATAGAGTATTCTATCAAATTATGATGAAGGTGTGTATCTCTTAAATAGGTGTGTCCAGCAAACAATTTTTGTGGCAAACTGAAAGTAAAAGCAAACTAAAGCAAACGACGCTCCAAGCAAAACTCATATCATGTGACGAATAAAAATATAGCTCCAAGTGGCATGCCGATGGATTTGAGACGAAAGAGGGGATGCCTTCTGGGGCATCCCCAAGCTTAGACGCTTGAGTCTCCTTTAAAATATTACCTTGGGGTGCCTTGGGCATCCCCAAGCTTAGGCTCTTGCTACTCCTTATTCCTTTGTCCATCAAGATAACACCCAAAACTTGAAAACTTCAATCACACAAAACTCAACAAAACCTCGTGAGATCCATTAGTATAAGAAACATATTGCATACTTTAAGTACTGTTGTAAATTCATTCAAATTTCATAAATTCATAATAGTTACTGTATTCTAACTTCTCCATGGCTTATACCCCCTGATACAATCCATAGTTTAATCAAAATAAGCAACTATGCAAGCAAAAACAGAATCTGTCTAAAACAAAACAGTCTGTAGAAATCTGTAGATACCCTATACTTCTGTAACTCTAAAATTCTGAAAAAATCGGAAAACCTCGAAAATATGTATAGAAACACTTTGTAAAAATTTCAGATCATTATCACACTCCAAAAAAAATTAAAATTCATGTACTGGAGTCAAAAGTTTTGGTACTGTTTCAGCATCGATTCTACTTATCTTGTGAGTCATCCCAAAGGCTTTACTTGGCACAAACACTAATTTAAACACAAAAACATAATCATTACATAGGAAATAATCATGCTATTAAAAATAAACAGAAAGTTCTAAGCAAAAATTTAAAGATAACTATTGGGTTGCCTCCCAACAAGCGCTATTGTTTTATGCCCCTAGCTAGGCATAATGCATAGTTTCAAGTATTGTAATATCCACGGAAACGATTCGTCATGCTATAATCATATTCCCTTGTTTCAGCAGCAAGTTTTCTAATAGGTAAGAAAAAAATAACTGAAGGGACTAAACTTCACAACACAAGGATCCGAGAGATCTATTTTAGGAGGAATAGGAGGCTCTTCTTTAGGTTTCTCATAGGTGATAACTATTTCCTCATTGTAAAGATTTCGATGAAGGTATTTTCTTAATTCTCTCTCAAGATCATAACCCATTCCAAGTTTTGGTATAGAAAATTGATCATTATGTTCAGAGATTTTATCAACTAGGACATTAGGTGGAACCTTCTTTCTAAGGTTTTCATCATAATCAACATAGTCCGTTGACTTTAGTTTTCTTACCCCTTCCAACTCATAAAGAATTCCTTCTATTGGCGGGCACTCAAAATTAATCCTATAATAAGAAAATATATCTCTAGACTCTTGTATAATATTGTCAAATTCTTGAGCAAGAAATATAGTGGCTAGACGTTTAGTAGGAGCTTCCTGAATATTAGAGAATTCTAGAAACGACCATTGTATGAAAGGATGCATGTGGACAAATTGTCTTTCCAATGTGCAATAAGCATAGATATGGCATCACATAGCTTGTAGTTATAGTAACAATGGAACCACCCATCAATGGTAATGATCCCGCACAAGTGAAAAAATCTTGAATAACACTCTTGCCAATAATATTTCCACTACCTATACGGAGTTTGTTTGTTTGCATAGTGGGTTCACTATTAGAAGGATCATCATTCGCAAGATTATCAAGTTTTTCCTTAGCAACTTCATCAAAATTTCTTTTAGCATTTTTAGCACAAGGTGAAGTTGGATGCTCAAGGGCTTCCGCACTAGCGGCGCAAACACCACTAATCTCAAAATCAGACATGATAGCAACTTCAAGCAAGCAAAGGAGCAAACTTGTAACAAGCAAAGATAAATATTTTTGTATTTTTGATTTTTATGAGACAAGCTAAATATAACAGCAAATAAAAAGAAGAACAAGTGAATGAAAATTGGTGTGAAGTTACTTGGTAATTGATGATGATATTCCCCGGCAACGGCGCCATAAGTCCTTCCTGATACTTGTGATCTGCATTGGGTTTTCCGTGAAGAGGAACGGGTAATTGCAGCACAAAGCGGATAAGTATTTCCCTCACTTATGAAACCAAGTTTTATCGAACTAATAGGAATATCAATCCTCAATCGTCTTCAGCAGCTGCACACAAATGAACAAACGACTTGCACCCAACGCGGGCAAGAGGGTTGTCAATCCCCTTGATCTCGTTATTTGCAAGCAAATGAGTTGTGTAGATAATTGTTGATAAAAGCAAAATAAATAAAAATTAAATAAAGGCAACGAGGCAATAATAGCATTTGCAAATATATAAGTGAATAGACCCGGGCGTCATAGTGTTCTCTAGTGGCATCTCTCATGTAGGCAGCATACGGTGGGTAAACAAATTACTGTTGGGCAATTGATAGAAAAGCGGATAGTTATGCGATTTTCACGGCAATGATCATGTATATATAGGCATCACGTCCATAAGCAAATAGGCCGACTCCTGCCTGCACCTATTACTATTACTCCACTCATTGACCGCTATCCAGCATGCATCTAGAGTATTAAGTAAAACAGAGTAATGCTTGGAGAATGATAACAATGTAGACAAAGAAAACTCAAACAATATGAATGAACCCCATCGTTTTCTCCTTAGTAGCAATAACACAAAGACGCATCTTGTCCCCTACTTTGTCACTGGGATATAAAAACTCGCCAGGTTGAACCTACCACAACGCACCACTCCCATCGATGAAATATCAATCTACTTAGCCAAAGCACATCAATAGATCGGAGAGCATTACGAATCTATAATGATCATGCACTTAAGAGATAATATAATTCAGAGGCATCTCAAATACTTTTCATGAATAATCTAAACATAAACCCACAATTCATCGGATCCCAACAAACTCACCGCACAATAGGATTACATCGGATAGATCAAAGTGAAGATGCAATGACCATTGTATTGAAGATCATAAGAGAGAGATTGCCATATAGGTACTAGGTATGGACCCATAGGTCTGTGGTGAACTTCTCACACATCATCATGAGGGCAACGAGGTTGATGAAGAGGCCCTCCGTGATCGATCCCCCCTCCGGCAGGGTGCTAGAACAAACTCCAGATGGCCTCGCGACGGAACAAAGTCTTGCAGCGGCGAAAAAAGGGTTTCGGGACTACTTCTGGTTTTTTTTAGGATTTTAGGGAATTTATAGGCCGAAGAGGGATGGCGATAGGCGCCCGAGGGGGCCACCACATATCAGGGCGTGCCCTGATACGTGGTGCGGCCCTCGTGCACTCCTGGCTTCCTTCCGAAGCTTCTAGGTCTTCATATAGTCCATAAAAAATCATCAAAAAGTTTTGTGGCAATTGGACTTCGTTTGATACAATAAACCTGCAAAGGCAAAAACAAGGAGAAAGCAGCAACTGGCACTGGGCACTGGGTCAATAAGTTAGTGCTAAAAAATATTATAAATTGGTAAATAATGACCCAGAAAGTATCCTAGAATGATAATATATCAGCATGGAACAATCAAAAATTATAGATACGTTGGAGAAGTATCACAACGCACCACTCGCACAAAAGATAAACCAATCTAGTTGGCCAAACCAAATCGATAGATCAGAGATAAATACTAAGCTATAAGATCATGTATATTGAAATTCACAGGAGACTCAATAACTTTTCATGAATAACTTGATCATAAACCCATAATTCATCGGATCCCAACAAACACACCGCAAAAGAAGATTACATCGAATAGATCATCGCGGAGATCGCGATGAACTTTTTATTGAAGATCAAAGAGAGAGAAGAAGCCATCTAGGTACTAGCTATGGACCCGTAGGTCTGTGGTCCCACTACTCACGCATCATCATGGAGGCATCAAGGTTGATGTAGATGGCCTCCGTGATCGATTCCCCCTCCGGTAGAGCTCCAGAAAGGGTCTCAAGATGGCCTCTCATTGTAACAGAGGCTTGCAGCAGCAGAAAAGTGTTTCGGGTGGCTCTCTATTGGTTTCCCGATAATTGAGAATTTATATAAGTGGAATTAGGTCAGAAAGAGCCACGAGGGGCCCACAAGGCAGGTGAGTGCGCCTACCCCCCTAGGTGCGCCGAGGTGACTTGTGGCCTCCTCGTGAGGCTTCCTAACTCCTCTCAAAGCTTCCTAGGTCACTTTTGTCCAAAAAATCGTTAAAAAGTTTCGTATTGTTTGGATTTTTTTGCTATAGATTTTCTGGAAAACCAAAAACATGCAGAAAACAACAACTAGCACTTGGCATTGGGTTAATATGCTAGTTCCCAAATATTATATAAAATAACATATAATTGCATATAAAGTATCCTAGATTGATAATATAATAGCATGGAACAATCAAAAATTATAGATACGTTGAAGACGTATCAGCGTCCCCAAGCTTAATTCCTGCTCGTCCTCGAGTAGGTAAATGATAAAAACAATTTTTTTGTTGTGACATGCTGCACAACATGTAATCTCTTTTTAGTGTGATCATTGAGAAACGATGAACTAATTGATATCAAGATAATAATATCCATAAACATAAATAACATAATCATTACTCTTCAAAATATACGATCCTTGAAGAATGTTATTCCCTACTCATTTTATCATATCAAGCATGGCATGACTACATCTTCATCACATAAGTATAAATCATGAGCACCCCGGTGTCAAACCAGGCAAATGGATCGTACTTCTAACGCGCTTTAGCAATTTCAACTTCACGCAATACATGTGCATGAACCATGGATATTGCATATGGGTGGAATAGAATATGGTTTCAGACATCAAAGGAGTCAAAGTGGAAAAGAAAGTCCCGCATCGACAAGGCGTATCAACGGTCTATGGAGATGACCATCAATAGATATCAATGCGAGGAGTAGGGATTGCCATGCAACGGATGCACTAGAGCTCTAAGTGTATGAAAGCTCATCGGAAGCTAATTAGGTGTGCATCCAACTTGCTTGCTCATGAAGAACTCGGGCATTTGAGGAAGCCCGTCATTGGAATATACAAGACAAGTTCTATAATGAAAAATTCCCACTAGCATATGAAAATGACAACTCAGGAGACTCTCTATATGAAAAACATGGTGCCACTTTGAGGCACAAGTGTGGAAAAGGATAGTAACACCATCCCTTCTCTCTTTTTCTCTTTTTCTCCACTTTTTCCTTTTTTTTCTTTTCCTTTTTTTTGTGGTGGGCTCATTTGGCCTACCCCATTTTTCATCTTTCGTCCGGAGCTCATCTCGACTTGTGGGGGAATCATTTACTCCATCATCCTTTCCTCACCGGGCCAGTTCTCTAATAATGATGATCATCAGTCTTTTATTTACTTACAAGTTACAACTCTATATAACAACTCAACATGAAACAATTATGACTCTATATGAATGCCTTTGGCAGTGTACCAGGATGTGCAATGATCTAGCGTAACATGTAAACAATGATGAATGGTGGATTTGCCACAAATAATATGTCAGCTATATGATCATGCAAAGCAATATGATGATGAACACACAAGTCATGTGACGGAACGGTGGAAGTTGCATGGCAATATATCTCATAATAGACATGGAAATGCCATGATAGGTAGGTATGGTGGCTATTTTGAGGAAGATATAAGGCGGCTTATGTGCGATAGAGTGAATCATATCACGGGGTTTGGATGCACCGGTGAAGTTTGCACCGACTCTCAAGGTGAGAAAGGGCAATGCACAGAACCGAGGAGGCTAGCAAATTATGGAGAGGTGAGAGTGCGTATAGCCATGGACTCACATTGGTCATAAAGAACTCATATAGTTATTGCGAAGCCTTATTAGTTCTCTCAAAGCAAAACACTACCGCATACCCCTAGGGAGGAGGTTGGGACAAGTTAACCATCGCGCATCCCCGATTCAAACAACACGATATGATTTCATTTTAGAATTAAAAATGCTCACACATTATGACCATGCCATGTTAATACTTATATGAATAAAAAATAGAAAGTTTTAATTACCGATATTTCTACTAACCAACAATCATGTAGTCATGTCCTTTCACATTACTACATCAATATAATCAACTCATGTTTCTTCTTTAGTGAGCTACATGAAAGTTTTTATTATATCCCCCACGAATACCTATCCTTTTTGGACTAGTCTTATAACTCGTGCCATGTTCCATTCCTATTTCTTATTACACTCTCAAAAATATTTAAGCGAAGTATGAGAGTTCAACCATTTCTAGAAAATTTAGACGTCGTCGTGCTCTAAAAAGATATAAGTGAAGCACTAGAGCAACTGCCTAGCTCAAAAGATATAAGTGAAGCACATAGAGTATTCTACCAAATTATGATGACCGCGTGTCTCTCCCAAATAGGTGTGTCCAACAAACAATGATTGTGGAAAACTAAAATAAAAACAATATAAAACACATGACGCTTCAAGTAAAGCACATATCATGTGATGAATAAAAATATAGCTCCAAGTGACATACCGATAGATTGGAGACGAAAGAGGGGATGCCTTCCGGGGCATCCCCAAGCTTAGACACTTGGGTATTCCTTGAATATTACCTTGGGGTGCCTTGCGAATCCCCAAGCTTAGGGTCTTTCCACTCCTTATTCCTTCATCCATCGTTCTCTCACCCAAAACTTGAAAACTTCAGCACACAAAACTCAACAAAACCTCGTGAGATCCGTTAGTATAATCAACATATCAAATACTTTAGGTACTATTATAAATTGATTCCTATTTCATCATTTCATAATAGGTACTGTATTCTAACTTCTCCATGTCTTATACCCCCCGATACAATCCATAGCATCATCAAAACAAGCAAACTATGCAAACAAAAATAGAATCTGTCTAAAACAAAATAATCTGAAAAGATCTGCAGAAAAAAATACTTATGTAACTCCGAAAATTCTTAAAGCTTATAACAACCTGGGAAATTTGTATATAAATACTGTGTAAAAATTTCAGATCAATAATATGTTCCAGTAAAATCATAGAAATTCTGCACTGGACGCAAAAGTTTCTGTTTTTGCACCGTATCTATACTACTATCTTCCAAATCATCCGAAAGGCTTTACTTGGCACAAACACTAATTTAAACATAAAAACACAGTCAATACAGTAGTAATAATCATGTCAACACACCAAAACAGAAAGCAAAACAAAAATTTAAAGATAACTATTGGGTTGCCTCCCAACAAACGATATTGTTTTATGCCCCTAGCTAGGCATAATGCATAGTATCAAGTATTGTGCAACAATGCTTCCTAGGAGTTTTAGCACATAAGTTATTAATGATCACACTCCTATGGACAAAGAGAGGAGGTTTGATAATAGATTCCTTTACTACATTTATGAAATTGGGGTGCACACTAATCATTTGAATATCCTCATTCTTTTTACTAGGTGTACCATTCGTAGTCTTAGGAACAGACATAAACTTGTGACTCTTATTTATAGGATCTTTATCAATAGTTTTAGTAGGAACGAAAACTGAGCCCATTTTATTAAGAATTTCTTCCAACTTATCAATTCGGGATGGACTTTGTCCTGACTCTTTACTAAAATTTGGCTCATTTTATTTTAACATGTTTAGAATAATTCCTACTTTGGAACCAACTTGAGTGACTTGATTATGGACCTTCTTGTCTAGATTTTCAATGTGCTCAATAGTAGGCATTTTATTTTCTATAGCATCTAGCCTACGCATAACATCTTCCAATGTCAAAATGGTTCCATTAACAATAGTAGGGGATGATCCTACAAGATTTTCAATAGAATTAAGAGCATCCGGAGTGTGAATCATTCAGAAATTACCGCCAGTAATGGTGTCAAGAACTAATCTATACCAAGTAGTCACACCCACATAAAAATTACGAAGCAAAACATTGGTGGATCGCTTATGAGTTGACCTATTTTGAGCATTGCAAATCCTATACCAAGCATCTTTTAAACTCTCTCCTCCCCTTTGTATGAAATTAAGCACTTCATTCTCGGGAGTACACAGAACAATAGAAGAACTAGCCATGATATAAAGCAAACAAGTAAA
This sequence comes from Elymus sibiricus, assembly GCA_039707655.1. Classification (NCBI taxonomy): domain Eukaryota; kingdom Viridiplantae; phylum Streptophyta; class Magnoliopsida; order Poales; family Poaceae; genus Elymus; species Elymus sibiricus. The sequence continues at coordinate 280,733,798 of CM077663.1, forward strand.
CTAACAAGTAAACCAGATAACTAAGCAAACAAGCAAATAGAAATATTTTTGTATTTTTGGTTTTTATATAAAGTAAAATATAACAGCAATTAAAAAGTAGAACAAGTGAAAGATAATTTATGTGTAGGGACCTGACAAGAATTTGATGATGCTCCCCGGCAACGAGGCCAAAAATTCTTCCTGCTACTTGTGAGCCCCGTTGGGATTTTCCCTGAAGAGGAGGGGCGATGCAGTACAATAGACATAAGTATTTACCTCAGTGAGAACAAGGTTATTGAACCAATAGGAGAACCAATGGAAATTACCGTAAACAGCACCTACACACACAAAACCAAATCTTGGTAGAATAGATATTGAAAATAATATAAGTAAATATGAATAATAAAAAGGCAGCAAGGTAATTTAGATGTTTTTGTTTTTATGTTTAAGTAGATCCGAGGGCCATAGTGTTTGCTAGAGGCTTCTCTCTCGAAAGTAGCATATGGTGGGTAGACAAGTTATTGTTGGGCAATTGATAGAAAATCACATAGTTATGCCATGTTATTCATGGAAATGATCATGTATATAGGCATCACGTCCATAAAAAAGTAGACTGAAACGATTCTGCATCTACTACTATTACTTCGCCAATCGACTGTTATCTAGCATGCATCTATGGTATTAAGTTCATAACAAACAAAGTAATGAGCAAGATGACTTCATGTGGACAAAGTAAGACAAGCAATATATTCAGACCCCATCATTTTATCCTTAATGGCAACAATACAAATACGTGTCTTGACCATTTCTGTCACGAGGATAGAGCACTACAAGATTGAACCCACTACAACGAACCACTCCCACAGAAGATAAACCAATCTAGTTGGTCAAACCAAATCGATAGATCAGAGAGAAATACGAAGCTATAAGGTCATGCATATTGAAATTCAGAGGAGACTCAATAACTTTTCATGAATAATATGATCATATGCCCACAATTCATCGGATCCCAACAAACACACCACAAAAGAAGATTACATCAGATAGATCATCGCGAAGATCATGATGAACTTTGCATTGAATATCAAAGAGAGAGAAGAAGCCATCTAGGTACTAGCTATGGACTCGTAGGTCTGTGGTGGACTACTCACACATCATCATGGAGGCAGCAAGGTTGACGTAGATGGCCTTCATGATTGATTCCCCCTCTGGCAGATCACCGAAAAAGGTCTCCAGATGGCCTCCCAACGGAACAGAGGCTTGCGACGGCGGAAAAAGTGTTTCGGGTGGCTCTTTGTTGGTTTCCCAATATTTGAGAATTTATATAAATGGAATTAGGTCAGGAGGAGCCACGAGTGGCCCACAAGGCAGGTGGGCGTGCCTACCCCCCTAGGCGCGCCGAGGTGACTTGTGGCCTCCTCGTGAGGCTTCCTGTCTCCTCTAAAAGCTTTCTGGGTCTCTTTTGTCCAGAAAAAAATCGTCAACAAGTTTCGTAGCGTTTGGACTTCGTTTGGTACAGATTTCCTGGAAAACCAAAAATATGCAGAAAACAACAACTGGTACTTGGCACTGGGTTAATAGGTTAGCTCCCAAAAATGAAATAAAATAGCATAGAATTGCATATAAAGTATCCTAGATTGATAATATAATAGCATGGAACAATCAAAAATTATAAATACGTTAGAGACGTATCAACATGCTTCCTCAAATGCCCGAGGTCTTCATGAGTAAGCAAGTTGGATGCACGTCCACTTAGTTTCATTTGAGCTTTCATACACTTATAGCTATAGTGCATCTGTTGCATGGCAATCCCTACTCCTCGCATCGATATCGATCGATGGGCATCTCCATAGCCCGTCGCCTAGTTGATGTTAGCCTTTCCCACTGTGACACCCTGCTTTTGTGCTACAGTGATCATTGTAATTAAGCATAGTGATGACCATGATCAGTGCCTAATCATTTTGCTAAACAAGATATGATCCAGTTAAAATTCATATCTCAATTTAAATTTCACTTCAAAAGCCAATTGAATTTTATGGTGATAAAATAATTCTCCAAACAGCATCAGGAAAATGTTGCACACTTGTGGAATAATCCAAAACAATTATTGTTAAGGAAAACAACATCACCCTCAAGCTGGTGTGGACCCCACCATCCAAAACAGAACCATTTTGCATTTAAAATGCCCTTTAAATTGCATGGTTAATTCCAACAGTACCCAAAAATCCTCAAACTTGTTGTGGCCATTCAAAATATTGCAAGTTATTAAATGGACCATGTTACACATTTTTGCTAAAAGGAAATATGGCCAAAAGGAATTAAAACAGAAACTTATAAAAGAAGAAAGAAAAGAAAAAAAAAGAAAAGAAAAAGCCCCCCCTGCCCTAGGCCTTAGGCCACAGTGGCAGGCCCAGGCCGGCCCAGCGGCCCCCTCGGTCGTCTCGCACCTCGCTACAGTAGGGCGACCGAGGCGCGCGCGCGCGACTGGGCGCGTCCCCGCCGGACCGGCTCGCCGGCGACGGCCCAGTGGTTATAAGGGCGCCCCGACGCCCCCCCTGAAACCCTAGCCCCCAGATCCCCCCTTGCTCTCTCCTCGCGCCGCCGCTCTCCTCCCGCACCCGCATCCGAGCGCCGCCGTCGCCATGGCCGCCGGCTAGCCGCAGCCACCGAGCCCCATTCGCCTCGCCGTCGTGTCCCCCAGCTCCGCCGCCGTCCGCTGCTTCGACCCCGCCCACAGGAGCAAGACTGGAGCCCCTGCGTCATCCCCGCGCCGTCGTCTTCCACCTCGGACCCGAGCGCTCGCCGTCGTCGATTCGCCGCCGTCGCGCTACCCCGAGCCCACCTTTGCACGCCTACAGGACCACCGTGAGCACCCCGTCCTCCTCCCTCTCTCTATGCACTCTCCTCTGTGCCGTAGCCGCCGTTCCGTCGAGCTCCCGAACGCGTCGCCGCCGACGAGCTCATCGTCGTCGTTGTGGCCATTGCCACGCTCGCCCGAGCTCACCATCGAGCTCCTGGTGCTTCCAGGAGCGCGACGCACACGCGCACGCACTCTTCCGAGCCCCCTATCACCGTTTTCGTCGAGCTCCCGAACGCACCGCCGCCTCCGCTCATCGCCGGCGCCGTTTCCGGCCAACTCCGGCAACACCGCGGCCACCACTAGATGCGGCGCTGCACGCTCGTTCGAACGCGCCCACGCGCGGGCCAAATGACCCTCTGTGGGCGAATCCCGACGCCGGCCCGTGCCCTCCGCCGCGTTTTGGCGTCGCCGGCGTTGAGCCGCCGGCCGCCGCCGATGTGGCTGGGCTGGGGCCACCCCCAGTGACCCTGCCAGTGGGCGAGGGGGACCCGGTTGACCAGTTGACTTGGTCAACTGGCTGACTGGGCACAACCCAGTCACTGACAGGTGGGGCCCGACCCCCCCTGTGTATGACATGTGGGCCCAGCCCCTTTTTAATTAATTAAGTTAGTTTAATTAATTTTGATAATTAGTTTAACGTAATTTGTCACCGAGTCTAATTAACCAGTTAGTTTAATTTAAACTCTGTTTAGACTCTGAGTCTATGACAGGTGGGGCCCACTGGTCAGGTTTGACCAGCCTGCCCCACTGTTGACTGCTGATGCAATGCTGACGTCATGCTGACGTCATAAATGCTTTTTCGAATTAAATTAAATCTGTTTAATTTCAGAATCTTAATAAAACTTTGAAAATCAATACAAAATAATCCGTAACTCGGATGAAAAAGTTTTATACATGAAAGTCGATCAGAAAAATCCCACGAATCCGAATACGCTGTCCATTCATCTGTCACATGCTCCTAGCATGATGAACATGGACATTTAGCATTAGGATCATCTGTCCGGTAATAGCCAGAGACCCGAACAATATCGTCAGATATTCATCCGACCCGTCTGCGACGTGTAGTACTACGTTAGTGCATGCCTAGCTCTGCATATTGCCATGTCAAGCATCGTGTTGCATCTGTGCTTTGTATTTATTGTTTCTCCCCCCTCTTCTTACCGGTAGACCCCGAGACTGACGGTGCTGCCGGGTACGACTACACCGTTGACGATCAGGCCTTTGCCGCAGAGCAGCAAGGCAAGTAAACCCCCTTGAGCATTCCGATATCGCCCATTCTTCCCTCTTATTCTTGCATTAGTTTTTGCTACTGTATTAGTTAGCTCCTGTTCTGATGCATAGCCTGTTTTTGTTAAACTGCTACCATACCTGCAATCATATCAACTGCTTAGAATAGGTTGATCAATGAATCCCCAGTGACCCCCTTAGTCCCAGTTGCCCCTGCTTCTTCATCGACGACTCGACGACTCGAAGACTCGGTCAACCGACCGACGAGCCAGGCCCCTCACATCACCGCACACCCCCTTTGTTGTACGACTCTGCAGAGCTACTATCGAGTACCGAGGGTGACACCTCGTGAAGTACATCCTCGAGACGGGGCGACGGGACCACAATTTATGGGTCGCGCTTGCCCCGCATTAATAAAACGCTAATGGGTTGGTTATTTGATCTGAGTTGGGTCGTTGGCCTTTTTACGCACCAAACCATTGCGTGGGAGAAGTTATGGGTACTCAGCATCGTTGTATCAGCCGAAGCTCTTCGGACGTCAGCAATGGAGCGGCGCGCGCCCGAGTGGTCCGCAACGGCACCGCGCTTGTTATAAGGGGTGCTAGGACTGACCTCGGCCGCGTTCGCATCGTGCAGGAGTGCAAAGGGCGATTGGCCCTTGACCCCTACGCGCTTAGGATTTAGACCGGCGGGCTGGCCTCTTCGTTGAGCCTAGGTGGGGCGATGACGTGCTGATATCCTGAGGCTGGGCATGACCCAGGAAAGTGTGTCCGGCCGGAGGTGATCAGGCGTGTTGGAAATGCGGTGCACCCCTGCAGGGATGAATTCATCTATTCGAATAGTCGTGTCCACGGTAATAGGACGACTTGGAGTTGTACCTTGACCTTCTACAACTATAACTGTGATTTAAATTTGAAATGAATGTTGGCTCCGAGATTGCTTCCTCGCAGGGAGTCGAGGAAGAATCTATGGGTGTGGTTACTTAATAAAATTGCTACAATAATATGGCTATATATGAGATACCAGTCTATTCTCTTCTAATGCTGCAAGATGCTAAAGATGCTAGTCTTCGACAGGACTAGGCCTTCTCCCTATTCTTGCTTTCTGCAGTCAGTCCAGATATAACCCCTCCCCTTGATAATGATGCATACTTAGCATAGTTCTGATGTCAGTCTTGCGAGTACTTTGGATGAGTACTCACCGCTGCTTTGCTTTCTCTTTCCCCCTCGATACGATTCCGCGTTCAGACGATGTAGCCCAGGAGATGGAGTACGCCGGAGACAACTACTACACCACCGCTGGAGCCTACTACTACGTGGAGAGTGCCGACGCTCAGGAGTAGTTAGGAGGTTCCCAGGCAGGAGGCCTCGCCTCTTTCGATCCGCTGCTTATGTTTGTGCTAGCCTTCTTAAGGCAAAACTTGTTTAACTTATGTCTGTACTCAGATATTAATTGCTTCCGCTGACTCGTGCTTGTCGAGCTTTGTATTCGAGCCCTCGAGGCCCCTGGCTTCTAATATGAAGCTGTATGACTTTAATTTGTGTCTAGTATTGTGTTGTGATATTAATTAGTGAGTCCCTAATCTTGGTCATACGCATTGCGTGTTTGTTTAGCGTACGGTCGAAATTGGAGGCGTCACAAGTTGGTATCAGAGCCGACTGCCTGTAGGTAGCCCCCTTTCCAACTCCTTGGCCGAAGTTGAGTCTAGTCATTGAAAAACTTTTACTAACATTGTTGTGTGGCTTACGGGCCCACATCTCAATCGGGTGGTATTAGGATCTTTTATTCCTCGTCTATACTCTGGGTTCTGATCTCTCTTCTCTTTCGGGTTAAAGGGTTTATTAACTCTAACTCTAGGTTCTCGTAACTACTTCCCCCGGAGAGCCCCTCACTCCAGATGATGGCTTGATTCATCAGAAGATTCCGAAGATACTCTCTGAAGTTCTCTCGAGAACTTGTGCTCATCGCCTTTGCGATTCCCTTCCTCCGTCAACCCCTATGGATGATTACATACAATTGTCGCTCATACTTTCATATCCAATTGTTCTTGTTATTACAAGGTACATCGAATTGTCTTATCGAGAATTCGTTCGTCCTCAATGATCTTGGGTTTCGCAAGTCCTTCGAGTTGCTATTCGATCTCCCGAAATCCTCAGTAGCCTATTGCTCTTGGCCTTTCTCACCTGCTTGCGTTATGGTTAATTCCATATGTATAGCAATATTCATTAAATCCTTTGTGGTCGTCATCTAATCTTATTGATTCAACATGTGTATGAATGCACGCAATCGTCAGTTGTTCCTCATAAATTATCGTTCCGGCCTGGACATCTTTACGAACCTGAGTTGGTTCTCGACAAATCAACCTTAATTGATTGTCCATCTAAGTCCTTTCATCTTACTTGTAGTTGATCGGAGCATCTGTTTCCGATACACCAATTTGGAAGTCTTAATTCCTTTGGTTATTTAAGCATCAAATTATTTGGATGTTCTATGGTCTAATGCCTTGCATTTTTTCTCCCTCTGATTGGGTACCGATACTCACATCAGGTCCTTTGCGGACTGCCAGACCCATTGTTGGGTTATTATCCAATAGCATCCTTCACATTCAAAATTCTTGTGATGGTCTTCCCCTGATACATGATGCTATTGGTAAACTGTGTCTTCTCCCTCTGATAAGTTGTATCCTATGCTTTTGTCAGCCATGCTCTGTTGTCAAGCATGTGTTAATTACTCTTGAAGCTTGTGGTATATGTTCCTAAGATGCCCCGATGGGTTGGACATATGCCTTCCTTAATTCGTGTGAGCCCGGAAGCTTCTATGGCCATACTCTAGTGGTGTTTTGACAGTTAAACTTTCAAAACTACAACTTTATCAAAGGCGAGGTGTAAATGGAAGGTGGTGCATTGATGAAGTGGGAGTCAACCTTGAAACTTGTGTTCATGCCCATGGAAACGATGTTGATCTTATCATACAAGCTTCTCCTTTCATATAATCAATCATTGTATGATTTGACATTGTATCTTTGATCTTGTCCTTTGAAATCGTGGTTCCGACCATGGTGTTCTACTTTGTTTTCGTTCTTGGACAAGTAAAGTGCTTGTCCTCCACAGATCAATACGCTAGTCTAACCTCTATTCTGATCTACCTCCGAGTATTATCCCTGGTATCTTGATAAATATCATGGGGCTTTATAACTTCTTATGAGCTCCTCATCAACTATGATATTTCACTGATTCCAGTTTCCTCGTGTTCTGAGTTGTTGGACAATCAAGGATGTTGATATCTGAATCGAGTACGCTTTGCGATTCAACAACTCGTAGGAATCTTCTTTGCTTATGAGTTGTACTCGATCATGTCATTCCAAGCTGTTAGATGCTGAAGCCTGACTATATGCCTTGAATGCATTAAATGAGTCACCTCTTGAAGGGATTGAAAACATTCCAGTTGTTCGGGATTTCCAAGATGTTTTTCCGGAAGAACTTCCAGGGATCCCCCCCTGCTAGAGCTGTCTAGTTTGTTATCGATTTGGTACCTAGTACCACTCCTATAGCCAAGCGTCCGTATAAGATGCCACCACATGAACTCCTTGAACTTAAACAAGAAACTGACAATTCGCTTCGTCTGGGTTTCATTCGTCCAAGTTCCTCTGCTTGGGGAGCACCTTCTCTCTTTGTCAAGAAGAAAGATGGTACGAATCGATTGGTCCAAGATTACCATCCCATCAACCAAGCAACGATTCAAAACAAATATCTGCTTCCTCGGATCAACGATCTATATGATCAACTTGCCGGTTCATCAGTGTTTTAAAAACTTGACTTGAGGTTGGGTTACCATCAGATCCGAGTTCGTGAAGAGGATATTCCCAAGACTGCATTCGTTACTCGTTATGGTTCATACGAGTACACCGTCAGGTCCTTTGGCTTGACCAATGCCCCAGCAACCTTCTCTCACCTGATGAACTATATATTCATGGATTACGTCGATAAATTTGTCGTGGTTTATCTGGATGATATCCTAGTTTACTCCAAGAATAAAGAAGAGCATGCTGAACATTTTTGTCTTATACTGGAGAGGCTTAGAGAACATCAACTTTATGCAAAGTATTCAAAGTGTGAGTTCTAGATGGACGAAGTAACCTACCTTGGTCATGTGATCTCCAAGGATGGTATTGCGGTCAACTCTGAACGAGTTCAGGCTATTCTTGACTGGACTCCCCCGAAGAATGTCAAGCAAGTCAGAAGTTTTCTCGGACTCGCCAGCTATTGTCGTCGATTCGTCGAGAACTTCTCCAAGATTGCAAAGCCCTTAACCAATCTACTTCACAAGGGTGTTAAATATGAGTGGACAGAAAAATGTCAGGAGAGCTTTCAGGCACTTAAGGACAAACTGACGTCTGCTCCAGTGCTTGCTCCTCCGGATACTCGTAAGGACTTCGTCATTTATTGTGATGCTTCACGTCAAGGAATGGGATGTGTCCTAATGCAAGAATGCAGAGTGGTTGCTTATGCATCTCGTCAATTGCGTCCTCATGAAGAAAACTACCCAGTTCATGACCTTGAACTTGCTGCAGTAATTCACGCACTGAAGGAGTGGCGGCAATACCTTGTTGGTAATCGTTGCGAGATCTACACCGACCACCAAAGTCTGAAGTATCTGTTTACTCAGCCAGATCTGAACCTCCGTCAACAGAGATGGATGGAGCGCATAGCAGATTACAATGTGGGTATTTCTTACACACCTGGGAAGGCTAATGTAATGGCTGATGCTTTGAGCCGCAAGTCATACTGCAACCACCTTCAGGTTCACAAGGTTCACCCCCTTCTTCAAAAGGAATTTCGCAAGCTGAATCTCCATATTGTTCCTCAGGGTTATCTCGCTCCCCCTCCTGAAGGGTCCTACAAAATGAACCTCCACGTTGTTTCCCAGGGTTCTCTTAATACCCTGGTTGCTAAACCAGATCTAGTGGACGTCATCAAGTGGATCCAGAAGTGTGACAATGAAGTCGAGAGGATTAAATTCGATCTCGCAGAAGGAAAGCCATCATCCTTCACTATTGCTGAGGATGGCGCTTTGTACTTCAAAGGCCGCCTAGTGGTACCGAGTAAGGAGAAAAACCATGATATGACTCAGGAGGTCATGAAGGAAGCACATGACACTCCGCTGTCTATTCATCCTGGTAGTACCAAGATGTACCAAGACATTCGTCGAAGATTCTGGTGGTCTAACATGAAGCAAGACATTGCACACTATGTTTCAGAATGTGACATTTGCCGTCGGATCAAAGCAGAACATCAAAGGCCTGCCGGAACTCTGCAACCTATTACGGTTCCTGAATGGAAATGGGACCATGTTGAAATGGACTTCGTCACTGGTTTTCCCAGATCGCAGAAAGGTAATGATGCTATTCTTGTCGTCATTGATCGACTGTCCAAAGTTGCACATTTTCTGGCTGTCAAGGAAACTATTACTGCCAGTCAGCTAGCAGATCTTTACATGTCCAGAGTTGTTTCACTCCACAGTATTCCATTGGTGATTAGTTCAGACCGTGGCAGTTTATTCACTTCAAGATTCTGGGCAAGTTTCCAGGAAGCTATGGGAACTCATTTGTCCTTCAACACCGCTTTTCACCCTCAATCCCAGGGACAAGTTGAAAGAGTCAATCAGATTCTCGAAGACATGCTTCGAGCTTGTGTCATTTCTTTCGGCAAGAAATGGGAGGAATCTCTCCCGTATGCTGAGTTTCCCTACAACAATAGCTATCAAGCTAGTCTGAAGATGGCTCCCTTTGAAGTGTTATATGGACGTAAGTGTCGAACTCCTCTGAATTGGTCAGAAACAGGGGAACGTACACTTATCGGCCCGGATATTATCCAACATGCCGAAGATCAAGTCCGCATTATTCATGCAAATCTGAAGGCTGCTCAGTCTCATTAGAAGAGTCAGTATGACCGTCATCATAAAGATATGGTCTATCAACCTGGCGAAAAGGCTTATCTTCGAGTCACGCCAATGAGAGGTACACACCGTTTCGGGATCAAGGGCAAGCTGGCTCCTCGATATATTGGTCCTTTCACTGTTCTCGAAAGGCGTGGTAAAGTGGCATATCAACTGGAACTACCGGCAAACCTTTCTCAGGTTCACGATGTGTTCCATGTGTCACAGCTTCGTCGCTGCTTCAAGGATCCTATCCGAGCAGTGGATCATGATATGCTTGAGCTGCAACAAGACCTCTCTTACAACGAGCAACCAGTCCGCATTCTCGATGAAACTGAACGTCGGACTCGTCAGAAGGTTACCAAGTTCTTCAAAGTGCATTGGGCAAATCATTCTGAAGACGAAGCCACTTGGGAACGCGAAGATCATCTTCGTGCAGAATACCCCGGGCTCTTTCCTTCTACTTCTTGATTCTCGGGACGAGAATTCTTGTTAGTAGGGGAGAATTGTGACACCCTGGTTTTGTGCTACAGTGATCATTGTAATTAAGCATAGTGATGACCATGATCAGTGCCTAATCATTTTGCTAAACAAGATATGATCCAGTTAAAATTCATATCTCAATTTAAATTTCACTTCAAAAGCCAATTGAATTTTATGGTGATAAAATAATTCTCCAAACAGCATCAGGAAAATGTTGCACACTTGTGGAATAATCCAAAACAATTATTGTTAAGGAAAACAACATCACCCTCAAGCTGGTGTGGACCCCACCATCCAAAATAGAACCATTTTGCATTTAAAATGCCCTTTACATTGCATGGTTAATTCCAACAGTACCCAAAAATCCTCAAACTTGTTGTGGCCATTCCAAATATTGCAAGTTATTAAATGGACCATGTTACACATTTTTGCTAAAAGGAAATATGGCCAAAAGGAATTAAAACAGAAACTTATAAAAGAAACAGAAAAGAAAAAAAAAAGCCCCCCTACCCTGGGCCTTAGGCCACAGTGGCAGGCCCAGGCCGGCCCAGCGGCCCCCCGGTGGTTATAAGGGCGCCCCGACGCCCCCCCTGAAACCCTAGCCCCCAGATCCCCCCTTGCTCTCTCCTCGCGCCGCCGCTCTCCTCCCGCACCCGCATCCGACCGCCGCCGTCGCCATGGCCGCCGGCTAGCCGCAGCCACCGAGCCCCATTCGCCTCGCCGTCGTGTCCCCCAGCTCCGCCGCCGTCCGCTGCTTCGACCCCGCCCACAGGAGCAAGACTAGAGCCCTTGCATCGTCCCCGCGCCATCGTCTTCCACCTCGGACCCGAGCGCTCGCCGTCGTCGATTCGCCGCCGTCGCGCTACCCCGAGCCCACCTTTGCACGCCTACAGGACCATCGTGAGCACCCCGTCCTCCTCCCTCTCTCTATGCGCTCTCCTTTGTGCCGTAGCCGCCGTTCCGTCGAGCTCCCGAACGCGTCGCCGCCGACGAGCTCGTCGCCGTCGTTGTGGCCATTGCCACGCTCGCCTGAGCTCACCATCGAGCTCATGGTGCTTCCAGGAGCGCGACGCACACGCGCACGCACTCTTCCGAGCCCCCTATCACCGTTTCCGTCGAGCTCCCAAATGCGCCGCCGCCTCCGCTCATCGCCGGCGCTGTTTCCGGCCAACTCCGGCAACGCCGCGGCCACCACTAGATGCGGCGTTGCGCGCTCGTTCGAACGCGCCCACGCGCGGGCCAAATGACCCTCTGTGGGCGAATCCCGACGCCGGCCCGTGCCCTCCGCCGCATTTTGGCATTGCCGGCGTTAAGCCGCCGGCCGCCGCCGACGTGGCTGGGCTGGGGCCACCCCAGTGACCCTGCCAGTGGGTGAGGGTGACCCAGTTGACCAGTTGACTTGGTCAACTGGCTGACTGGGCACAGCCCAGTCACTGACAGGTGGGGCCCGACCCCCCCCCCCCGTGTATGACATGTGGGCCCAGCCCCTTTTTAATTAATTAAGTTAGTTTAATTAATTTTGATAATTAGTTTAACCTAATTAATCACTGACAGATGGGGCCCCCCCCTCTAATTAACCCGTTAGTTTAATTTAAACTCTGTTTAGACTCTGAGTCTATGACAGGTGGGGACAGCTGGTCAGGTTTGACCAGTCTGCCCCACTGTTGACTACTGATGCAATGCTGACGTCATAAATGCTTTTTCGAATTAAATTAAATCTGTTTAATTTCAGAATCTTAATAAAACTTTGAAAATCAATACAAAATAATCCGTAACTCGGATGAAAAAGTTTTATACATGAAAGTCGATCAGAAAAATCCCACGAATCCGAATACGTTGTCCGTTCATCTGTCACATGCTCCTAGCATGATGAACATGGACATTTAGCATTAGGATCATCTGTCCAGTAATAGCCAGAGATCCGGAAAATATCGTCAGATATTCTTCCGACCCGTCTGTGACGTGTAGTACTACGTTAGTGCATGCCTAGCTCTGCATATTGCCATGTCATGCATCGTGTTGCATCTGTGCTTTGTATTTATTGTTTCTCCCCCCTCTTCTTACCGGTAGACCCCGAGACTGACGGTGCTGCCGGGTACGACTACACCGTTGACGATCAGGCCTTTGCCGCAGAGCAGCAAGGCAAGCAAACCCCCTTGAGCATTCCGATATCGCCCATTCTTCCCTCTTATTCTTGCATTAGTTTTTGCTACTATATTAGTTAGCTCCTATTCTGATGCATAGCCTGTTTTTGTTAAACTGCTACCATACCTGCAATCATATCAACTGCTTAGAATAGGTTGATCAATGAATCCCCAGTGACCCCCTTAGTCCCAGTTGCCCCTGCTTCTTCATCGACGACTCGAAGACTCGATCAACCGACCGACGAGCCAGGCCCCTCACATCACCGCACACCCCCTTTGTTGTACGACTCTGCAGAGCTACTATCGAGTACCGAGGGTGACACCTCGTGAAGTACTCATGATGCTAGCTCTGTGGTGCAGCTAGTCGGTCGTGGTTATCGAGGGTGATTCCTCCTTCACCACTCCCGACGATGACTCTGTCGTGCAACCCCTCAAGCGTGGGACCCTCGAGGGTGATTCCTCTAAGTCCACCTTGACGGTTTCATCGAGCGGGGCCCTTTGAGGGTGATTCCTCAGGTTCCGTCTTGATGTGTTATACACACAGTTACTATGACCTGGTTACAGAAACATGTTGGTGATGGGTCGGCCCTCAGGGGTACCGACGGTTTGATGATGATGAGGCGTGGACGGGCAGGAGAGGCCCTTGCCACACATCCTCGAGACGGGGCGACGGGACCGCAATTTATGGGTCGCGCTTGCCCCGCATTAATAAAATGCTAATGGGTTGAGTATTTGATCTGAGTTGGGTCGTTGGCCTTTTTACGCACCAAACCATCGCATGGGAGAAGTTATGGGTACTCAATGTCGTTGTATCAGCCGAAGCTCTTCGGACGTCAGCAATGGAGCGGCGCGCGCCCGAGTGGTCCGCAACGGCACCGCGCTTGTTATAAGGGGTGCTAGGACTGACCTCGGCCGCGTTCGCATCGTGCGGGAGTGCAAAGGGCGATTGGCCCATGACCCCTGCGCGCTTAGGATTTAGACCGGCGGGCTGGCCTCTTCGTTGAGCCTAGGTGGGGCGACGACGTGCTGATATCCCGAGGCCGGGCATGACCCAGGAAAGTGTGTCCGGCCGGAGGTGATCAGGCGTGTTGGAAATGCGGTGCACCCCTGCAGGGATGAATTCATCTATTTGAATAGCCGTGTCCATGGTAACAGGACGACTTGGAGTTGTACCTTGACCTTCTACGACTATAACTGTGATTTAAATTTGAAATGGATGTTGGCTCCGAGATTGCTTCCTCGCAGGGAGTCGAGGAAGAATCTCTGGGCGTGGTTACTTAATAAAATTGCTACAATAATATGGCTGTATATGAGATACCAGTCTACTCTCTTCTAATGCTGCAAGATGCTGAAGATGCTAGTCTTCGACAGGACTAGGCCTTCTCCCTATTCTTGCTTTCTGTAGTCAGTCCAGATATAACCCCTCCCCTTGATAATGATGCATACTTAGCATAGTTCTGATGTCAGTCTTGCGAGTACTTTGGATGAGTACTCACCGCTGCTTTGCTTTCTCTTTCCCCCTCGATACGATTCCGCGTTCAGACGATGTAGCCCAGAAGATGGAGTACGCCGGAGACGACTACTACACCACCGCTGGAGCCTACTACTACGTGGAGAGTGCCGACGCTCAGGAGTAGTTAGGAGGTTCCCAGGCAGGAGGCCTCGCCTCTTTCGATCCGCTGCTTATGTTTGTGCTAGCCTTCTTAAGGCAAAACTTGTTTAACTTATGTCTGTACTCAGATATTAATTGCTTCCGCTGACTCGTGCTTGTCGAACTTTGTATTCGAGCCCTCGAGGCCCCTGGCTTGTAATATGAAGCTGTATGACTTTAATTTGTGTCTATTGTTGTGTTGTGATATTAATTAGTGAGTCCCTAATCTTGGTCGTACGCATTGCGTGTTTGTTTAGGGTACGGTCGAAATTGGGGGCGTCACACCCACCTTTTGACTCCTTTGATATCTACCATCATATTATATTCCACCCATATGCTATATCCATGGCTCACGCCCATGTATTGCATGAAGTTGAAAATTCTGAAGCGCATTAGAAGTACGATCCAATTGCCTGGTTTGACACCGAGGTGCTCATTTTTATACTTATGCGGTGAAGACGGAGTTATGCCATGCTTAATATGATAAAACGAGTAGGGGATAACATTCTTTAATGATCGTATATTTTGAAACAATATTGATTAAGCTTCTTGTGTTCGTGAATATTATTATGTTAATTTTAATTGATTCATCGTTTCTCAATATCTACACCTGAAAGAGATTACATGCTGGGTAGCATGCACATCAATTTTTTTGTTTTTATCATTTACCTACTCGAGGACAAGCAGGAATTAAGCATGGGGATGTTGATACGTCTCTGACGTATCTATAAATTTTGATTGTTTCATGCTATTATATTATCAATCTTGAATACTTTATATGCAATTATATGCCATTTTATATGGGACTAACCTATTAACTCAGTGCCCAGTGTCAGTTTCTGTTTTTTGCAAGGTTTTGAACTTTTCAGAAAATCAATACCAAACGGAGTCCAAATTGGATAAAAATTTACGGGAGTTATTTTTTGACCACAAGAGACTCCGGAAGTTTCGGGAGGTGGCCAGGAGACCTACGGGGTGGCCACGAGCTAGGCCAACGCTCCTCGGGGGTAGGGCGCACCCCCTAGCTCGTGGGTCCCCCCTAGCACCTCCTGACCTAATTCCACTTCTATATATTCCCAATTATCCCAAAAACATCACAGAGCAACCCGAAACCATTTTTCCGCCGCCGCAAGTCTCTGTTCTTCCGCGATCCCATTTGGAGGCCTTTTCCCGTACTCTGCCAGAGGGGGAATCCATCACGGAGGTCGTCTACATCAACCTTGCTGCTTCCATGATGATGTGTGAGTAGTTCACCACAGACCTGCGGGTCCATAGCTAGTAGCTAGATGGCTTCTTCTCTCTCTTTGATCTTCAGTACAAAGTTCTTCGTGATTCTCACGATGATCTATACGATGTAATCTTCTTTTGTGGTGCGTTTGTTAGGATCCGATGAATTGAGGGTTTATGATCAGCTTATTCATGAAAAGTAATTGAGTCTTCTTTGAATTCTATTGTGCATGATTGTTATAGCTTTGCAAGTCTCTCCGATCTATCGGTTTGGATTGGCCAACTAGATTGATTTATCTTCAGTGGGAGGAGTGCATTGTAGTGGGTTCAATCTTGCGGTGCTCTATATCCCAGTGACAGAAGGGGACAAGACACGTATTGTATTGTTGCGACAAATGGTAAAACGACAGGGTTTGAACATATTGTTTGGTCTTACTTTGTCTACATCATGTCATCTTGCTTAAAACATTACTTTGTTTGTCATGAACTTAATACCATAGATGCATGCTTGATAGTGGTCGATTGGTGGAGTAGTAGTAGTAGATGCACAATCGTTTCGGTCTACTTGTCACGGACGTGATGCCTATATACATTATCATTGCCATGAATAACATCATAACTATGTGCTTTTCTATCAATTGCCCAATAGTAATTTGTCTACCCATCGCATGCTATGCGTCGAGAGAGAAGCCTCCAGTGAAAACTATGCCCCCGGGGTCTTTCAAATCATATTATAAAAACCTAAAAACCTTACTGCAGGTTATTTACTTTATTTTTATTTACTTTTATATTTATCTATCTATCACTATCAGAAGTAATCCTTGCAAGTAATGAGTTCAAGGGGCTTGACAACCCTCGTGTCTGCGTTGGGTGCAAGTGTTTGGTTTTGTATGTGGAGGTATTGTTGACGCAACTTGTTGTGGTTCTCCTACTGGTTCGATAACCTTGGTTCTCACTAAGGGAAATACTTATCACTAGTATATTGCTTCACCCTTCCTCTTTGGGGAAAAACCCAACACAACTCACAAGTAGCACGACCATGTTTGCTTCGATCTCTTAACTGCATGCATTGGAGATGGAAAAACTGTCCAAAGCTCTACAAGGGCAATATCACGGTCATGTTAAGAAGCCCACCATCATTCTTGAAGCACTTGCATCACATGATTTCTGGATTTGGCACTCTCTTTGTCATGCCCGGGTCTCAGAATGACATCAATGTGCTGCAACGATCACCATTGTTTGCCAGGTTGACTGAAGGGAAAGCTCTTCCTTGCCACTATACTATCAATGGGCTACTTTCTAGTTGATGGCATCTATTCTTCGTGGGTTACCTTTGTGAAGATCATCACTGATCCAGTTGGTCATAAAAAGTCTCACTTTGCCCAAAAGCGAGAAGCAGTTAGAAAGAATGTTGAGAGGGCATTTGGAGTTCTACATGCACGTTTTGCAATTGTTCGTGGACCTGATAAACAATGGGATCCGGACACCTTGTGGGGGGTGATGATATGTTGTGTGATCATGCACAACATGATCGTGGAGGATGAAGGCAAGGATGCTGCCGTAGGTCTTGAATTTGAGCTACAAAATAAATTCACTAATTATGCCTCTCAATCTAGCCTGATACACCTACTAATTATTTTGAAATGCACTCTTTGTTATTTTAATTGTCGGTATATCATGGAGAAAAAATTGAGCTACAAAATAAATTCACTAATTAGACATGCCTACAATCATTCTTGATACCAAGATCATGCATATTTGCGCTCGCCCGGCCGTCCGCTGCAGCACTCGTCCCATGATGGAAATAATGCATGGATAGGAAGATGGTGGTGCGAGGAAAATCGATTGGTGGAGATTGCATAGGTGAGGACTCTTCCTACAACTACATCTCCATGGGTACCTCGTCGTCTCTCATCCTCCTGCCAGCTCCGCCCTCCTCATCGCGCCTCTTCCACCTGCGTGCGTCACCGGCCCATTAGAGGCAATGTGGCGGGATTTCACTTGGCTGCTCAACTCATGTGGCTCCGGATAAACCATGGGTTCCTCTTTCCAACACTGTCGCGACTATGACCACGGGATCAAGGGAGGTGACCACACCACAACCCCGGCGTCAACCTATCCCTACCCCAATATGCGACACCCAAGGATGGCGATCTCCCTTCCGGTCATCGCATCCCAAGAGTTGTGTCGGCGGCCGAACGCTCCTGTCCTGGCACCCTCTATCTTTCCACACTAGATCTAGAAGGATGATGCACGACGGCGTCCGGATCGACCCTGAGGCACGCTCCGTGGGAACCTCCTCTCATGACGCACGATGGCGACTAGATCAACCCTGAGGCGTATTGTTGTTTCAGAGGATGTCAGCCCTGCGTGTGTGGAGGTGGAAGCTGATAGTTTTTTTTGGGGGGGGGGGATCAAGAGGAGAGAAGTTCGAGGTACAAGTACAATCCCAACTCCCTTTAGTAGAGATACGGTTGAAACCATTTTCTATTATTAATTATCTGCATTCCTAATTAAGTATGTGCTAATTAATTAACTATATTAATGGCTCTATTTCAGAATTGATTTGGTCTGAAAAATCCCTATTTAAATAGATTAAATTAATTGCATGTCTGGCTAATTGATTGCATTGAAGACTTAATTTTCAAATTGATATGATGTTTGGTTTCTAAATTATTTATACAATGACTGGGTACCGATGAACGATCGTATGGACTCCCATTTAGGAGTAGAAATTTGAAAGTCGAGGTGACCCCAGAGTAAAAAAAATTACTCTTTGAACGTCGATAAGGGATGTGCTAGGTATGGTTTAGAGGAGGAAAACCAATTTTTACTCCTCTAATGACTTTCAAGGGATCAGTTAGAGATGTTCTTAGTACTTTACACTACATTTTGCAAAGCAAAGCAGAGCTAAACTTGTGACTGAATGTGCGGGGCCCCAAGAACATCCTGTGTAAACATTTCAGATCTTCATTCAAGTGCCGGACAATAGAGTTGGAGTAGTCACAAACGATCCAAACATGCCTTCCCGATGGAAACCTGACCATTTGGATGTGCAATCTAAGAGCATTTTTAATAAAAGATGTAGATGCAAAAATAACTAATTTTTACATCTTTGAGGCCAAGAACCCACCTCCAACAGTTGATGTAGATGTAAAAAAATTACATCTCCGTCTTTTGAAGATGTAAAATACAACATCTTGAGATGTAAATATACATCTTCACTTAAAAGAGATGTAAAACAGTCATTCGCGTGTGAACTGCCCAACTGCCTTCATTCAACTTCCGCCCACCCACCCGTCGCCCGCCCGTCTCCCGTCCGGCTCCCGCCTGACACCCGACGCCGCCATGGCCGACGCCGACAACCCCGCCGTCGTTGGTCTGCCCCACATCGCTCCAGCCGCCGGCGGCTCTAATTCGGCCTCTGCCTTCATGCCGCCGCCCCGAATTTACCCCACCTCGTCCGGTCACCATCAGGCTGAAGTCGCCTGCGAAGAAGTAGCGGGCCAGAAAACCATGTGGTGGAGGCATTAAGCGGTCGGTTGGGCGGGGGCGTAACCCGGCGGCCAATCAACCTCGATCGACCAAAATTTCAAAGCCGAACGCGGCTGCGGCGGGGGATTGGCTGACGCCGGCGGCCATGTCTTCCTCCTCCTGTCAAAGAGGCCCTCCTCCACCTTCGCCGTCGCCACTGTCGACCATGGACGATGATGTGGTCATGCCGACGGCCACCACATCCAACGTGTTCGACGAAATGTCCCAAAGGTAAAAAAAATAATTCTTTTCATTGCTTTTGTGCTCGTGTTTCTTCTTCTAACTAGAAGGGTTGGGCGCGCTTTGCTGCGCCGTCGGTGTTGCTGGGTTTTCATAAAAAAATTACTTCCTTTGTTTCAAAATTTAAGGCGTAATTTTTTGAAAAAATAAACTTTTTAAGTTTGACCAAATTTGTAGAGAAATATATCAATATACATAATATCAAATCGATATCATTAGATTCATCACGATTTTTTTTAATTATTGATTTAGTATTGTGGATGTCAATATTTTTGGCCCTGAACTTGGTCAAAGTTAAAGATATTATACTTTTCTAAAACTTAATACACCTTATGTCTTAAAACTGAGTGAGTATTTGGTTTCGCGAGAGGGGGAGACGATGAAGTGTGTATTTTATTTATAATGCATCGTGTTTGGTGGGCCTTCAGTGGTGTGCTTCAGTGTTATTTGCTAAGCAATCTATAATTTTGTGTGAAAATTTCACCGGCGACTGCATGTTCGATATCGGTGCTAGAATATTACATATTGGCACTTTTTAAGGTGGTGAGAGGGCTGTCGGTTGATTAATATGTTTTTATAGGTCAATTGTTGTCGGTTGATTTAGAAAATCGTTGGACTGTCAAAATCGTAAATCAAATCCAAAATTAAATACCTCGATGAAATGAGAGAGCTTCAAAATTAAAGAGCACAAGGAATAAAAGAATATAATAACATAGACGAATTAAAAGAATTTACTAAGTGTGATGAATTAAAGGAATTAAATAAGAGAGCTCCTTGAGAAATTGTTGACCTGGTCAAAATCAGGTGACCCAATTATAAATTGAAGATATCAATTGATTGTGAGGCCTTAAAATTAAGGACCATAACGTATTTATAAATATAGTTTAGAAAAATTGAATAAAAGAGCATTGAGAAATTGTTGACCCGGTCAAAATCGGGTGACCCAATGTCAATTGGAGACCTCAATTGTATGTGGGCTCTTCAATTTTAGGAGGATTAGTGTTATAGTATATTTCCAATATGATTCCGTGTAAGCTCATTTGTAGTTTTAATGATGAAACATTCATGCGGGCAACTCATCTCTCAAGTGATGATTATATCTCTCAAGATGCATCACAAGAATATAAAACTCAATTTGATGATGATAATCTTGACATGGACAAAAAGGGCTTCGTTATGACGGGAAGAACCACAAATTATAGCCCTTCCAAAGATGTCTTGATTTACATCGCTTGGAATAAAATCTCTCAAGACGCATCCGTTGGGAGTGATCAAGCAGCGAATACGTATTGGCAACACATCAAGGAGTACTTCAATGAGCGCAATACTAGTTGCTACTTTCGGTCAAAGGACTCAATTCGTCAACCTTGGGGCACCATCAATGCCGAATGCCAAAAGTGGGCCAGATGCTTGTTAAATGTTGAGCGCATGAACCCGAATGGTTGCGGCGAAAGTGATTTGGTAATCATTTGCTACTTGTTGAAATGGTATGAAATGTGGTTGTACAGCAGCCGCGCGGCCGGTCGCTAGTTTACATCTTCATTTTGCATCACCTATTGAAGTTACACTTCTACATCTCCGTTTTACATTATCCGTTGGAGTTGGCTCTTTTAAAAAAAATGTAAAAATCACTTTTTAGAGATGTAAATATTACAATCTCCTGCTTCTACACCTTCAAATTTACATCTTCAATTGAAGATGCTCTAAGGGCTAGGTCACTCACCACCCAATCCAGGGCCTTTCTGCAAAGCGATAACCAGGCCCTGTGGATGTGGGTGTTTGTATGCAAAAATGCTAGGTTTGGTCCCAATGTTGCAGATCCGACGGCTCCAGTTTGGGTTTCCAGGTCTCCGGATGACACTTTCTCGCACTTATCCTGCCAGTATTGTGGCACCAAATGCTTGCAAAATAAAGCCTGATGTAGCCAATTCAAATACTCCCTCCGTTCACAAAACTAAGATGTTATCGATATTTCAATATAAACTACATACGAACTGAAATGAGTGAACATACACACTAAAACTTGTCTATATACATCTAATTCAGAAAAAAGTAAAAACAATCTGAAAAAAGTTGGAACATCTTATAGTATTTGCAAACGGATGGCGTACTTCTTAAGATCATTTCCTCAACCAAACCTTCAATAATTTTTAAAGGAAAAAAAAATCTAGCAGGTAGTACAATGAAGTTGTATATGGATAGTAACCAACCCTTTAACCGAACTGCAAAAACGTATTATATTTTCTGAGGTGGTACAATCTACTGATGTATCCCAATAATAGAGAAAACAATTCGACTTTTGCTCACTAGTTACCCTGAATACTTCAGGTAGGCATTGGCAAAATATGCCCTGCTGAATTATCAGGAAATGAAAGTCAGCTGAGCAACTCGCTAGACTTATTGTAAATCGTTATGCTCTCTTCTATAAAAATATGGTACATGATTTGCGTACTCTCGAAAAAAAGTCAGCTGAGCAATATAATACAAGCATGCTATCCAGCAATGACAATTGCGGCAAGCCTCCATGTATGCTCTCTGTAATGTCATCAATCAGTTACCGTGGCACCTCACAGATATGGATGAGAACTATTAAGCACATAATGCTCCATTAATAGTAGAGAATATAAGGTTCAACTATCATACAATGAAGTATATGGATAGTTCATGATACAGATCAGCAATGCAGTACATCCTTGAAGGGTCCAAGTGGCACCAAGAGGGCATTTGCACAGGGTGAACTGAATTTCGTATGGGAATGGATTCAAATCAAGAGAAAAGCTAATGAACTGAACACACCAGAGATCTAACAATAGCTTATGAAAACCAAAATTAGATAGTCGGTCTCTCAGTTATCACTACAAAACAACCCACTAACTGCAGGGGGGAAATCCACAGCACGGAGTGATAAGAGCATAGCAATTGCTACCCAAAGAATACGTATAATCGTGTTGAATGGATTATCACACGGTCAGTTTTCATTATTCCCCGGCCAAAATTCCCTTTTTAGGGGCTCAAAATTACCACTTCAATTACAACAGCTTCAATTGAATCATGCTGCAGAGAGTCCCCAACTCATCTCAGTCGGACAATCAAATCTATCTATGCCTCAATCCCACGCACTCAAGATCTAAATCGTAAAGCAAAAAAAAGCAAATCTTACGAGTTTGCTTGGGCTCCATCCACCGCAACCACCGCGTTCTCCTCAGCGGCGGCGGCCGCCGCATCCGCCTCGATCTGCTTCTTGTTGCGCTCGATCGCCTCGCCGACCTCCTTGGGCATGTACTTCTCGTCGTGCTTGGCGAGCACCTCCGTGCCGCGCAAGAAGCACTGGCCCTCCAGCGCCTTATCGGAGACCTTCCTCCCCGCCCAGTCGCGGCGAAGGTCGTCGGTGAGCGGCTTGAGGAAGCCCTCGACGACGACGGAGTGGCCCTCGCGGAAGAGGTCGGGGAGGGCGCCCTCGTAGCGGACGAGGACGTCGGTGACGAGGTCCGTGACGACGAACTCGATCTCGGAGGAGGAGGAGGAGGGGTGGGCGACGGAGCCCTCGAGGACGAGCCCGCCGAGGCGGCAGCGGGTCTTGGAGGGGTCGGTGGCGAAGCGCGCGAGCGCGTCGGTGGGGGTGAGGTAGAAGACGAGCTGGTCCTGGAAGGTGGCGAGCACGGTGACCACGAACCCGGCCGCGCAACCGAAGGTGAGCGCGTAGGTCCAGAGGCGCCGGCTCTGCAGCTGCCGCGCCCGCGCCCCGATGTCCGCCGCGCGCTGCCGCGGCGCCCCCGGCCCGGCCCGCCTCGTCGCGGAGAAGAAGCGCGCGGGCTGGGCTAACGGGGCGGTGGCGGGGGCGCCGGTGACGCGCGCGGCGGGGATCGGGGTCAGGGTGTGGAGGAGGGCGGAGAGGAGGCGGCGGGAGGGGAGAAGGCGCGAAAAGGCCATGGGGACGGCAGGGGGTGGGATCTGGAAGGCGCGGGGCCGAGGGAATGGGGGAAGGGAGAGGCGTGTGTGCGCGGTGCGCTCGCCTTTGGCTCCGGATGGGTGGTCGGCCGCTGATCTTCTTGCTGCGCACGGCACGCCGGTGCGGCGAGGTCAAACTGGGCTGCGCCGTTCTTGCGAATGGACCCCCGAGGTCCGAGGGAGAGCGGAAACATCGTGGATTTCTGGCCAAGGAAAGTGAGCGGAAATAGTAAATTGTTGGGAAAAATGCACCGGGGTGTTGCTTCTGAGTTTCTGCCGACCAGACCTGGCCAAACGGGCCAGCCCGGCCCGGCCCGGCCCGGCCGTAAACGGGCCCGGCACGGCACGGCCCGCCCAGGCACGTTTAGCAAACGGGCCGTGCCGTGCCGGCCCACGTGCTGACCCCTCCGGCCCAGGCACGGCCCGGGAGCTATACGGGCCGGCCCGTCGGCACGCCAGGCCCGCTGGCCCGCTAGTTTTTTAGCCTGTTAGGTTGTTTTTTGGGCCGATTTTGGCCCATTGGGCTGTTTTGTAGTTATATATATATAAAAAAATCTAAATAAAAAATAAAAAATGTAAACGGGCCGTGCCGTGCCGGCCCGCATGCCCAACCTTCAGGCCCAGGCATGGCCCGAGGCGTGCCGCGTGCCGGGTCTGGCCCGTCACGTGTCGTGCCGGCGTGTCCGTGGGCCGGCATGCCAGGCCCGGCCCGTTTGGCCAGGTCTGACTGCCGACACTCACGTTTTGAAAAACGCTGGAATTACCAATTTTTGTCTAAAAAATACATCAGTTTCATGTTTCACAACTATGTTCAGTGGGGTGAGATGTTCCCGTCGATGACGACGCGCCTACGGTGACTTCGTAAATCTTAAGATGATATGCCGGCTCAGTCTCTCGAAGGTGCTCACAGGGATAGGGTATGCGTGTGTGCGTTCATAAGGGTGAGTGTATGCGTGTGTATATGAGCGATTGCGTCTGTACTGTGTTAAAAAAAATCTATGTAGTGATACAACATAACTGATCGTTAATCATATTGGTTGCCTCCATATCGTGTGACTCATCCGTCAATGAGACATCTATTTTCTTTCCAATCTACGCCATCCTTACGAGGGAATTATGTGAAATTTTCTTCGCGCCACACACAACATCTATATGGAGCGCGATCCAAAAGTACAAAGTGCGGTGATTCTGACAAGTATGACAATTTTGCTACAACGTCATTTGTGTTTAGAACCGTCATATTGACAATTATTATGGGGGTTGACTCGTTATGTCGACTATGCTAGAGTTGCTCAAGTTTTTAGTACCAGCACATATCATGTATAGACAACACCAGTGATCCCTCGCAAAAAAAACCAGTGATAATACATACAACAATATGTCTATAACTAATCTATCTTTAGCCTTGACTGTATGTGAGTACATATTACATGCATCATCCATAAAACAACAAAAATCACTATTTGTAGAATGTCCATCAAAATTATATCAGTTGTTTTCATTTATGAAGAAACCATATTGCTCTTTCTGTCTCTTTCATCCACCTCATCTACATTCCTATGAGGCATCTCTTACGTACGACCAATGTCACATTGTTACTATTGTATGTGCCCAAAGTAGAGTTGAGATTGCAACAGGACGGTTGTCATTATAGGTTGACAGAGTGGGGCCGCTAAGAGTGTAGATCTTAGATAACCCTATTTTTGGTGATTAATGATAGACTAATTGAGAGGGCTAACTATGTATCGAGTTATATTTGAGGATTTTTTTAGGGAAGACCACCATGGCTGGCTTTATTGAAGTCAAAAGAGCATTACATCATCCACGAGCTTAGCTACCAGACAATTCGAAGGTTCGTTTGTCTAACTAAGCGAAATCTTAATACAAAAGCTATAATTGACTAGCACGTGCGCTGCCTGATTAGCAGAACAATAACAATGTCTCACTACTGGAATCAGGTACTTTGCCGTCTGCCATAGCGGACGGCAAAGGGTAGGACCACCAACGGCAAAGCCTTTGCCGTCCGGCAGCAGACGGCCAAATTTCCGGCACTGAGAACCCCGGTAAAGGAGGGCTTTGCCGTCTGCCTTTGTACTTCAGACGGCAAAGTGTTTTTGCCGTCAGGCAGCAGACGGCAAAGCGACTGGACGGCGTAAACTTGAGTTAACCCCGTTAGTGGCTAACGGAGCCTTTGCCGTCTGCCAACCTCTCCTTTGCCGTCCGTAGAAAAAAACTGGGACATTATTGCCAGTTTGCCGACGGCCACCGTCGGCATAGTTTCTTTGCCGTCCGCCCCCGGCCGCAGAAAAAACTGGGGCAACATTGCCACTTTGCCGACGGCCACCGTCGGCATAGTTTCTTTGCCGTCCGCCCCCGGACGACAAATGTACCAAATAGCAGGCCTGGCACTCCCAGGGTGCACAGGTGAATGACACGTGTCGCCTTTGCCGTCGGTGCCGGACGGCAAAGAAACTATGCCGACGGTGGCCGTCGGCAAAGTGGCAATATTGCCCCAGTTTTTTCTGTTTTTTCTTATATCCAACAATTTTCACAGGAAAAATATGCTATATATGTATATATTTCACAATAACCCTACTGATGATCATCCAACAACAAGCACAAGCACAAGTATCCAACAAACATACCAAAACAAATGTCACATTGTTCACCATATTACAATAGTAACAAGTTTCACATATGTAGCAAGTTTAACATTGTTCATCGATACAAAATCGCAAGCACTCCATCAATGCAAGCTTCCGTGAAGTGACTCTAATCTGCAAAATGGGAAATACGAAAGTTAGATGAAGAAGACTAGAATAAGAAGAAGAAGATGAAGAAGCAGTTTTCTTCTCTCTACCTTTCTCCTCTTGTTTTCTTCTTCTTATTGCTTATTTGTGTCATTCGGGCAAAATTGGAAGAAGGATAGGTCTTTCGAGGTTTGACTCATGGTGTGTATGGTGCGCACTCACTCACACTTATATGGTGGTGTATGTTGGTGGACAGTACATAACACTAATATTTTGACAGTTGGTGATGGTCGTTTCCCCTAACACTAATATTTCGGAAGGAGCTAAGTTTGTCTAAGTGCTAAGTTTGTCTTTCTTTGAGAAAATGAGCTAAGTTTGGGGCTTACCGTCCTCGTCATCACGGAGGAGAGGCACCGCGGTTGCTCGGACCGGTTTCACCTGGAGAAGGCTGCCCTGGAGAAGGGTCGTGCGATGCGACTCTGGAGTTAAGCTGCACCAAAGATGATTTGCAATGTCTCGTTAGCATGATGACACTGAAAAGATCATTGCATTGAAATGAAACTCGCCGTTGCAGCCGTGGTAATGACTGGCATCGACGGAGCGGCCTGGCCGGTCTTCTCACACATAGTCTGCACATTTGGTTTTCACAAGTCAACGATATTCATTATTAATGAAAGGAACATTAAATGCAAGATTTGACAAGCCTCCTAATCGATTCTAGCCTTAGGATTATCCTTTGACTTCCCCTCTATGCCGAACAATGTACCAAAAATGGCCTCGGCGATATTCTTTTCAGTGTGCATCACGTCGATGTTGTGTGGGCAAAGGAGGTCTTTGAAGTAAGGCAGATCCCATAAGCATGACTTGTGAGTCCATGCGTGTTCCGTATTATACCCTTTGAAATACCCAGGACGTTTTGGATCCGGCTCGAGAGCGTTTAACTGATCCAGGAGCTGTTGGCCTGTCAACGCGGGTGGTGCAGAGTTTTTGACAACTCTACCTTTGATGAAATTCTTCTTGTCTTTTCTGAACTTATGGCGAGGATCCAGGAACTGTCTATGCATGTCGAAGCAAGAATACTTGCGACCCGCCTGCAGCCAACGGAACTGAAGAGCTGCCTTGCATGTGGGGCACGAGAACCTTCCATGCACACACCAGCCAACGAATAGGGCATACGCCGGCAAGTCATGCGTCGAGTACATGTACCACACATGCATTTTGAACGTTTTTTTGGTAGCGGCATCGTATGTCTTGATCCCATTATCCCAAGCTTGTTGCAATTCATCCTTAAGCGGCTGCATGTACATATTCATATTCTTCCCCGGATAGTTGGGCCCTGGAATTATCAACGTCAAGAAAATGTTCTTTCTTTTCATAATCTCTCCGGGGGGGGGAGATTGAGTGGAATGACAAATACAGGCCAACAACTGTATTGGGTTGCCGTCATACCAAACACATTGAACCCATCCGTGCTTATGGCGACTCGAGGATGCCTTGGATCTGCCGCTTTATCGTTATGTAATGCATCGAAGTGCTTCCACGCACAAGCGTCTGAAGTGTGTACCAACATCTGATTCCCATCTGCATCTAGTTCGGTTCTTTTGCCCAATTTATGCCACGTCATCTGTCTGGCCATCTCTTCGACCATGAAAAGACGTTGAAGTCTTGGTATGATTGGCATATACCGAAGAACATTAACTGGGATTTTGGTCTAACTCTTCTCACCCATACCGTTGTCTACCACAACATACCTGGAAGACTTGCAAATGGGACAATAGTTCAAGCCCGCATACTCAAGCCTAAATAAGGCACATCCATTCTCACAGGCATCTATCTTCTCATAGGGCATCTTAAGTGCGCATAGGATTTTGTCCGACTGGTACAGGTTTGCAGGCAATACATGGCCTTTGGGTAGAAAGCGTCCAAATATTGTCATCATCGCGTCGTAGCATTCTCTGCCCAGGTTGAACTGAGCCTTCAAAGCCATTACTTGCGCGATGGCATCCAGCTGACAAAGCTCAGTGTGCTCGTGGAGAGGACGTTTTGAAGACTCCAACATTTCATAGAAGGCCTTTGCAGATTCCTCCATCTCATCGTCCGAATCCCTAGCATCATCAAAGTCTTGCACCATGTCTTCGATCCCGGTACCATGCTCGTCGGTGCGATGACGAACCACCTCAGCTCTGGCACGTTGGGCAGACTCACCATGAAAAGTCCACACCGTATAATTAGGCCTAAAACCTCACTTCTGCAGGTGTTTAACCATTTCACCCTCTGTCTGCCTTTTATAGTTGTCGCACCGGGGACAGGGACACCATGTTTTTTACTGGCCATTTGCAAATGCGGCTCTCACAAACCCCTTGGTATTTATTAACCATTCTTTGGTCATGTCTTTCTGACTGGTGTGACCGGTGTACATCCACGCACGATCAGTCATCTTGCCTAGCTACTGGACACACAAAAAATATATATATATATTTCAGCATATATATTCATCAGTTAATCAAGTTTGTCAGTTTTATTACGTCCAGGCAACCTACACGCTAATAGGTTAAGATAGGTCCTAATCCCACTCGAGTTTGTGTAGATTGGGTTCGTTTTCCCATGCACTGCTCCGGATCCGATGGAGAATTTCGACAGCACCTCCCCGCTGTTCTCCTGATACACGTCTCGGCAATAAGCAGAGAGGATGTGTACCCGGAGAACAACAGGGAGGCACTGACGAAATTCTGCATAGGATTAAGAGCAGAGCATACGGGAAAACGAACCCAATCTACACATACTCGGGCTGTCCATGGATAACGTTGGACAATTCGAAAGAACGGCGGTTATAAATATGCAAAGACATGCATATTTATAGATGTCGTCCTTTCGAACGGGCGACGCATACTGGTCACGCATACTGATGATTGAAGACACCTATAGCTAGCAAGTTTCATCGGCACGAAGATCGGAACAGAGCAAATTAAGGGGGGGGGAGGAGAAGTCATTTGTGCTCACCCACGAACGCAGGGGCGGAGCTCGTCCAACGCACTGGGAGGTCGTCGAACAACAGACCCTCGCAGCAACGAAACAACTGCACATTGAAATCCACCCGATCAACACAAATATGATGTTTTCCATAACAAAATCGGAAAATATATGACCTAACACATGATTTACAAAACTATGACCCCGTCGCCCTCTGGAAGGACGAAGAGCACCTTTTCGGTCAACAGGAGGCCGAAGAGGTGTCGGGGGTCGGGGGTCAGTGGCGTCGGGGGCGGCGCATTAACAATTGCGCGGAGTGCGGGGGTCAGACGCATACTGGTCAGCTTCTTCTTCTTATTCTTCTTCTTCTCCTCCTTTTTCCTCTTCTTCTTCTCCTCTTCTCCTCTTCTCCCCTTTTTCTTCTTCTTCTTCTCTTCTTCTTCTTCTTCTTCTTCTTCTTATTCTTCTTCTTCTCCTCCTTTTTCCTCTTCTTCTTCTCCTCTTCTCCTCCTTTTCTTCTTCTTTTCCTTTTTCCTCTTCTCCTTCTCCTCCTCTCTTCTTTCTTCTTCTTCTTCTTCTCTTCTTTTTCTTCTTCTTTTCCTTTTCCTCTTCTCCTTCTACTCCTCTCCTCTTTCTTCTTCTTCTTCTTCTTCTTCTTCTTCTTCTTTTTTCTTCTAGTTTTTTTCCTTTCTACTTTTCTTCTAAGTTTTTTCTTTTCTATCTAAGTTTTTCCTACCTAATAAACTAACTATCTAATTTAACAGAAAAAAACAGAAAAAACTAACTAAAAAAACAGGAAAAAAATGTGAGGGGGGCGACCCGGCACTCACCGGAGACGGCGGGGCCGGGGGCGGCCGGGGCGGCGTAGCGGCCGGGGCGGCGTAGCGGCCGGTGGCGGGGGCGGGGGCTTCTGGCGTCGGCGCGGCCGGTGGCGGGGTGGCAGGTGCGGGGGCGTCTGGCGGTGAGGCGGCCGGCGACGGGGCTTCTGCCGGCGGGGCGACCGGCTGCGGGGCGGCCAGCGACGGGGCGGCCGGGGGCGGGTGCTGGGGCGGCCGGCAGCGGGTGCGGGGCGGCGGGCAGCGGGTGCGGGGACGGGGGCGGGGGCGGCCGGCGGCGGGGCTGCCGGCAGCGGGTGCGGGGGCGGCCGGCGGCGGGTGCGGGGGCGGCGGTGGGGAATTGGGGGGAGAGAGAGAGAAAGAAAGAGAGTGAGAGGGGATGGGGTGGGGGTCGGGCTATAGCCGTTACTAGCCGTTAGCTTTGCCGTCTGCTGGCGGACGACAAAGAGTCCCCAGGCAGACGGCAAAGATCGAGCATACGGCCCACCACCGCCACGGGGCCAGTGGGGCCCAGGTGGGTTCTTTGCCGTCTGCCTTCGGGCTCTTTGCCGTCCGCTGGCTGACGGCAAAGCCCTGGCGGATGGCAAATGGTTTCGTTGCCGTTAGCCTGTTCTTTGCCGTCCGTTCCTACTCAGCTGATGGCAAATGCTCTCTTTGCCATCTGCCAACAGACGGCAAAGAGCTGGCAGACGGCAAATTGCTGAATTCCAGTAGTGTCTATAGGTGACCTTCCCAAATTAAAGTAGATAAATTGACACACTCCTAACAAATATTGTGGTATCAACTATGACCCCTACCTCAAACTTATGAAGATGGTGTCTACCACAATCTCTAGATTTCAATTTACAGGTCTTCTGTGAATCCACGAATTATATTGAGTGTATGACGGTTGTAAGTATGCGCAGTGGCAGAGGCATGAATGCCTAAAATCTAATGTTGAGGGGGGCGGTTCGTAGGGAACGGTTAAAAATGCCATTGTTCATATGATTTATAGTGTTAAAATCAGGATGTTAGGGGTAGCCCGGCCCCTAGTGTCCACCCGTGCCCCCGTGTCGGAGTTGAATCCGATAGATCACGGGTAGGGTGTCCTGAGTTGGTGATCTTGGCTTAATGGTAACAGGACAAAGAGGGGACATGATGTTTACCCAGGTTCAGGCCCTCTCAAAGAGGTAAAACCCTACGCCATGCTTCTGTTGTATCGATTGTGGAGGGGGTACAAAGTACATGATGATCTACCTCGAGATCGTATGTGAATGAATCTACCCTACGGTCTAAACCGCTCGGCTTATATAGTCATTGGGGGTACCTAGGGTTACATGTAGGTCAGTTACATCAAGGTATAAACATGCCCATGATTCAATCACATCTTGGAGTATGCACCAAGTCACCAAGTCTTGGGAGGATTTCATCTTGAGTACACTATGGGGCATGGCAATCATGGCCCACTTGTCGGTTGTCTGGGGATCCTCGCCCCAGCCGATGATTGGGGCCCGAGGTGATTATCACCCCACTGAGACACCGTCAGTAGCCCTTGAACCGGTCTTCCAAGCCGAGGACAGGTCCTCGGACGGCTCGCCCGAGTTACTGATCTTCGGCCTTGCAAACTGGTTCAGCATTCTTTTTGCATCTTCCTCCGTTGTAACCATATTTTAGTCCAAGAAGTGATATACCTCGGACATCCAAGGAGCTCCAACCAAGCTCCCTGAGAAGTACTTTTCTCTTCATCGGATCTGAAGACCCTATAAATGGCGAAGTCTCCCAGTGATGGGGTGGGTGAGTCGATTGGGTCGTGTCCTGACAACTTTGATCGAAATCTAACAGTCACCACGTACTATAGAACCAAAAAGTCCCATCAGTAGTGTAAGTGCATCTAGTGCCACCCTTGTTTGGTTTTGGAGTATTGAAGACAAACGTGGTTGAGGGACTAATGTGTTTGTGAGAGTTCACAGGATAACACAGATAGAAGTCCCTGGAGATTCGGTTTAACCGTCGAAGACGACCCCTAAAAATGTCCGAAGACATTGACGATGGCCGAAGCCATTGGTGGTATGCGAAGATAATCGCCCGAAGTTAATGAAACGCGAAGACGAAGTCTTTTGGTAGCTTTGTTTCTTCTTTCCTGAGTCATAGGAACCACCGTACTGTTAAGTGGGGTCGACGTGATCGAAGTCAGACGTTGACGTGATGCTCAACCCAAACCTATGTCTTCGAGTGAAGACTATGAGAGGAAATCTCTTCCAGAGTTGGTTGAGTCAGCTTTAGTTGTAGCCCAAGTAAAGTTGCCGCGTGTGTTTGAAATCCGACCGTTGTGACATGTGTCGGTTGGCCATTGACCCAGGGTCATATTGGTCATATCAGGTCGGGTTGCCCGCTGGCTATAAATAGCCCACCCCTCCACCATGAGAAGGTGGCTGCTGATAACCCACAAGTATAGGTTTCCCAACAGTTTTCGAGGGTAGAGTATTCAACCCAAATTTATTGATTCGACACAAGGGGAGCCAAAGAATATTCTCGAGTATTAGCAGCTGAGTTGTCAATTCAACCACACCTGGAAGACTTAATATCTGCAGCAAAATATTTAGTAGCAAAGTAGTATGGAAGTAACGGTAACGGTGGCAAAAGTAACAGTAGCGGTTTTGTAGCAATCGTAACAGTGGCAACGGAAAAGTAACTTAGCAAAGATCAATATGTGAAAAGCTCGTAGGCAATGGATAGTAAAAATCATTCTTCCTTTTCATCTAGTCTAAAGGGTATCTCAAAGTGTCTAGCAAGGCGAGAAGAATAAATACCTCCAAAGATAGGACCCTTCGAACGATTTAAACTCAACAGTCGAGCAACAATAGCGCCCAAACTAAAAGTTCTATCACGGTGTAAAGCATGGCGCAAAACGGCTAGGTCAGGAGCGCTTAGGCCTCCACTCTCCCCACGACCAATCAAACATCTCCCCGCAAATAATGAGTAATAGCGCAAAACAGGAAAATGTAAACTAGCCACTCTGGCTCCCGACACCCCTCTCTCTTCCCCTACAGTGGTTTCAGCAATAAAATCTTCCACATCTCTAGGACGGGGTTCACTGACGCTGCCCTCATAAGGTAATTTGCAAACATTGCAAAAATCGTAAAGAGTCATCTTCTTAGGCACATCATATAAGTGAAATTCTACCATAGGAGGATTTTCCCTATAATGAAAGTGAAAGTTTTGCACGAAGGTATTAGTGAGTAAGAGGTATTGGTCACACTTATCGTGGAGGAAGTCGGTGATGCCTGCATTCTCCGCCAAATAGTAAAAATCATTGTAAATTCCGTCCGCCTTCAAGAATGCATCACTTGGCCATTCACATGGCCGAACCTCCGCGGTGCGGGGAAGATTGTATTTGGGCTTCTCTTTCTTCTCATTTTCATTTTCTTTAGAACCCCGGCTTGAAGAGCCTCTTAACAATCTCCTCATCATTTTCTTCCTCTGAAGAATTTCTAAAATTTTAGTAACTCAAAATAAAGGTGAACAAAACTCAACAAAATTCAAAGCAACCACTCCCATAAGTGCCTAGAGGCTAAATCATGCATCTAAACTACTTGGGACCATACAAATTTAGCATGCAAGCTCAAGAACAAGGTCACCACAGCAGCAAAAATTTGCAATATATAAAGCACTAGAACAAAAACTAATTGGACCATTGGAGGAGTCACATACCGAAGAACAATCCCCCAAAACAGTTTTGCAAATGGAGCTTTGCACAAGGAGATCGAAAATGGCAGCAAGATGAGCTAGGACACGGGTTTGAGCAATGGTGGGATTTTTTATGGAGGAAGACGAAGTGGATGGGTGCTGGAATAAGTGAGGGGGGGTCTACGTGGGACCCACAAGCCACCAAGGCGCGCCCTGGGGGGGTGGGCGCGCCCCCTGGGCTTGTGGCTCACTGGTGCAGCCCCCTGGTGTGTTCTAAGTGCCAAATATTCTTAAATATTCTATAAAAAATCATACTAAATTTTCAGGGCATTTGGAGAACTTTTATTTCCAGGTCATTTTTTGTTGTACGGATAATTCAGAAAACAGAAAAATAATAGCATTTTTACTTTATTTAATCTAAACAAAAAAAAGTAAAAGTTGGGTACAGAAGGTTGTGCTTTCTAAATTCATCCATCTCATGCCCGTCAAAAGGAATTCGTTAACAAGGTTGATCAAGTCTTATTAACAAACTTCTTTTGAGTAACATGAAACCGGAGAATTTTTGAATAACACTAAGTTACCTCAACGGGGACAGGCATGTCCCCTACCATGATTATTTCATATTTCTTCTTGACAGTAGGGAGAGGGAATTTAAAACCTCCAATAGCAATTGTTGGAATTTCTCCAATAGAGTTGATACTATGAACTTGAGGTTGTTTCTTCGGAAAGTGCACCGTATGCTCATTACCATTAACATGAAAAGTGACATTGCCTTTGTTGCAATCAATAACAGCCCCTGCAGTGTTCAAAACGGGTCTACCAAGGATGATCGACATGCTGTCGTCCTCGGGAATATCAAGAATAACAAAGTCTGTTAAGATAGTAACGTTTGCAACCACAACAGGCACATTCTCGCAAATACCGATGGGTAGAGCGGTTGATTTATCAGCCATTTGCAAAGAGATTTTAGTAGGTGTCAACTTATTCAAATCAAGTCTACGATATAAAGAGAAAGGCATAACACTAACACCGACTCCCAAATCACATAAAGCGGTTTTAACATAGTTTCTTTTAATGGAGCATGGTATAGTTGGTATTCATGCATCTCCTAGTTTCTTTGGTACTCCACCCTTAAAGGTATAATTAGCAAGCATGGTGGAAATTTCAGCTTCCGGTATCTTTCTTTTATTAGTCACAATATCTTTCATATACTTAGCATAAGGAGACATTTTCAGAATATCAGTCAACCGCATACGCAAAAAGACAGGTCTAAGCATTTCAACAAAGCGCTCAAAATCCTCATCATCCTTTTTCTTGGATGGCTTAGGAGGAAAGGGCATGGGTTTTTGAACCCAAGGTTCTCTTTCTTTACCATGCTTCCTAGCAACGAAGTCTCTTTTATCATATCTTTTATTCTTAGATTGTGGGTTATCAAGATCAACAGCAGGTTCAATCTCCACATCATTATCATTACTAAGTTGAGCATCAACATGAACATCATCATTAACATTATCACCCAGTTCATGTTCATCACCAGTTTGTGTTTCAGCATCAGAAATAGAAATATCATTTGGGTTTTCATGTGTATCAATAACAGGTTCACCAGCAGCATGCAAAGTCCTATCATCATTCTTTTTCTTTCTTTTGCTAGAATGACTAGGTGCATCAGTATTAATTCTCTAAGAATCTTGCTCAATTCTCTTGGGGTGGCCCTTAGGATATAAAGGTTCCCGAGTCATTTTACCACCTCTAGTCACTACTCTAACAGCATTATCATTCATCTCATTAAGCAAATCATTTTGTGCCTTAAGTACTTGTTCTACTTAAGTAGTTACCATGGAAGCATGTTTACTGATAAGCTTGAGATCATTAACAGTTCTACTCATATATTCACCTAAACGATCAAGCATGTAAGCATTATGTTTCAATTGTCTACTAATATAAGCATTGAAATTTTCTTGTTTAACAATAAATTTATCAAATTCATCCAAGCATTGGCTAGCAGACTTATTACGAGGAATATCACCTTCATCAAATCTACGGAGAGAATTTACCTCTACTACCTGTGTCGGGTTATCAAGACCATGTATTTCTTCAATAGGTGGTAGATTCTTAACATCTTCAGCTTTAATACCTTTTTCTTTCATAGATTTCTTTGCCTCTTGCATATCTTCAGGACTGAGAAATAGAATACCTCTTTTCTTCGGAGTGGACTTTGGAGGTGGTTCGGGAATAGTCCAATCATTATCATTGCTCAATATATTATTCAATAATAGTTCAGCTTGTTCAACAGTTCGTTCCCTGAAAACACAACCAGCACAACTATCTAGGTGGTCCCTAGAAGCATCGGTTAGTCCATTATAAAAGATATCAAGTATTTCATTTTTCTTGAGAGGATGATCAGGCAAAGCATTAAGTAATTGGAGAAGCCTCCCCCAAGCTTGTGGGAGACTCTCTTCTTCAATTTGCACAAAGTTAAATATTTCCTGCAAGGCAGCTTGTTTCTTATGGGCAGGAAAATATTTTTCAGAGAAGTAATATATCATATCCCGGGGACTACGCACACAACCAGGAGCAAGAGAATTAAACCATATCTTAGCATCACCCTTTAATGAGAAAGGAAACAATTTAAGAATATAGTAATAACGAATTTTTTCCTCATGAGTAAATAGGGTGGCTATATCATTCAATTTAGTAAGATGTGCCACAACAGTTTCAGACTCATAACCATGGAAAGGATCAGATTCAACCAAAGTAATTAACTCAGGATCGACAGAGAATTCCTAATCCTTATCAGTAACAAAAATAGGTGAAGTAGCAAACTTAGATCATATTGCATTCTAGCATTCAAAGATTTTTCCTTCCACTTGCATAGTAATTTCTTAAGATCATCTCTATCCTTACAAGCAAGAAAGTCCCTAGCTACCTCTCCATCCATAACATAACCCTCAGGTATAACAGGCAATTCATATCTAGGAGAGCTAGGTCTAACAGGTATCTGAAAGTGTTCAGTTTCAATAATTTCATCAGTTTCAGAAATATCATCAGTTTCAGTGATCTCATTCTCTCTAACCCTAGCAAGTTGTTCATCAAGAAATTCACCCAAAGGCACAGTATTATCAAGCATAGCAGAAGTGGCATCATCAATTACTTGCGACATATCAGAATTACTAGCAAGTGGTGGTGTCGCAAATTTACTCATAACAGAAGGTGAATCAAGTGCAGAGCTAGATGGCAGTTCCTTACCTCCCCTCGTAGTAGAGGGATAGATCTTGGTTTTTGGGTCTTTCAGATTCTTCATAGTGATCAACAGATATAGATCCCAAGTGACTCAGAGAATAGAGCTATGCTCCCCGTCAACGGCAAAAGAAAGAGGTCTTGATAATCCACAAGTATAGGGGATCGCAACAGTTTTCGAGGGTAGAGTATTCAACCCAAATTTATTGATTCGACACAAGGGGAGCCAAAGAATATTCTCGAGTATTAGCAGCTGAGTTGTCAATTCAACCACACCTGAAAGACTTAATATCTGTAGCAAAGTATTTAGTAGCAAAGTAGTATGGAAGTAACGGTAACGGTGGCAAAAGTAACAGTAGCGGTTTTGTAGCAATCGTAAAAGTGGCAACAGAAAAGTAACTTAGCAAAGATCAATATGTGAAAAGCTCGTAGGCAATGGATCAGTGATGGATAATTATGTCGGATGGCATTCATCATGCAACAGTTATAACCTAGGGTGACACAGAACTAGCTCCAATTCATCAATATAATGTAGGCATGTATTCCATATATAGTCATACGTGCTTATGGAAAAGAACTTGCATGACATCTTTTGTCCTACCCTCCCGTGGCAGCGGGGTCCTAATGGAAACTAAGGGATATTAAGGCCTCCTTTTAATAGAGAACCGGACCAAAGCATTAGCACTTAGTGAATACATGAACTCCTCAAACTACGGTAATCACCGGAAAGAATCCCAATTATTGTCACCTTGGGGTATGCGGATCATAACACATAATAGGTGTCTACAACTTGCAAGATAGGATCAAGAACACATATATATTCGTGAAAACATAATAGGTTCAGATCTGAAATCATGGCACTCGGGCCCTAGTGACAAGCATTAAGCATAGCAAAGTCATAGCAATATCAATCTCAGAACATAGTGGATACTAGGGATCAAACACTAACAAAACTAACTCGATTACATGGTAAATCTCATCCAACCCATCACCGTCCAGCAAGCCTACGATGGAATTACTCACGAACGGCAGAGAGCATCATGAAATTGGTGATGAAGGATGGTTGGTGATGACGACGGCGTCGATTTCCCCTCTCCGGAGCCCAAAATGGACTCCAGATCTGCCCTCCCGAGGAAGAACAGGAGGTGGCGGCGGCTCCGTATCGTGAAACGTGATGAACTCTTCTCCTTGATTTATTTCTCCCCGAATAGGGTTATATGGAGTTGGAGTTGAGGTCGGAGGAGTTGCAGGGGGCCCACAAGCCACCAGGGCGCGCCCTAGGGGGGCGCCCCCCTGGCTTGTGGCCAATGGGTGGACCCCCTCTGGTTGATTCTTTCGCCAGTATTTTTTATTAATTCCAAAAATATTCTCCGTAAATTTTCAGGTCAATCCGAGAACTTTTATTTCTACACAAAAATAACACCAAGGCAATTCTGCTGAAAAAAGCGTCAGTCCGGGTTAGTTCCATTCGAATCATGCAAATTAGAGTCCAAAACAAGGGCAAAAGAGTTTGGAAAAGTAGATACGATGGAGACGTATCAGCTGCTCAGAGAGAGATACGGCTGTTGTCGTTTTGGAGCAACCCACCTCGAAGACATTGAGAGAGAGAAATATCCTGCGAGGATAAACCTAAACACCTAGAGCTAGAGTGTTTGAGCATCACCGAAGTCGTTCTGTTCTGAGAGAACCAAAGACTTATTACACTTGAAGACTGTGATCTTCCAGACGGCTAGGCGTCTGGGTCTAGAGAAATCCAAGAGTCATTGTGGATCGCCGGGTGACCAAGTTTGTACGGGTTTCGGAAGTATCCCCTGAAGACTTACCTGAGTGATTGGGCGTTGTCTAAGTGACTTCGACTCAAGGGGAATAAGGTGAAGACGAGGTCTTCTGAGTTCAATCTCAGCCTCCCTAACCAGACGTACAGTTGTCACAGCAACTGGAACTGGTCCAACAAATCCTGTGTCTTCATCAAGCTGCTGGTTCTATCCTTCACTCTTTACTTTCTGTACTAAACTGTGAACCTATTGCATGAATACATTTGACTGAAGATATTCCCCGAAGACATTCATATCTGCTGTTTATCTTCATACTATCTAAGTTTGTCTTCGACTCATCTTACCGTGTATGATGATAATGCTCAACTTGCTTGTATGTCTTCATTGTATTGCATGCCTTGCTTAGATCCTTGATATAGATCCCTACCTGGTCCTATTTCGCTTCCGCATACTTCAAATACATTCACTGTTTCGAAGCCTTTCATAAAAATCGCCTATTCACCCCCCCTCTAGTCGATAACTAGCACTTTCAATTAGTATCAGAGCAAGGTACTCCCTTGTTCTATGTTTTGGTTTAACCACCTGGAGTTTTAGCTATGTCGACTGCAGGGATTATCAAGGTCTCCGCTGCGTGCCCTGTCTTCGATGGCACGGATTACCCCTACTGGAAGAACAAGATGCGCATGCATCTCGAAGCCATTGACAACGACCTATGGTATGTTGTCATGGCAGGCATTCCTGAGGTTGGTGAAGGTGTTACTGCTGCTGATGTGAGGAGGTTCGCACAAGTGGACTCCACCGCCAAGAACATCATCTGTGGTCACCTGACCAAAGGACAGTATGGCCGTGTGAGTGCACTTAACACTACAAAGCAAATCTGGGAATGGCTGTCCAAAGTAAATGAAGGTGTCTCATCTCAAAGAGACTCTCGTGTTGATGTGCTTCGCAACCTGTTCAACCGCTTCAAGAGACTTGACAACGAAAATGTTCAGCTCACGTTTGATCGACTCACCGACATCTCAAATGAGCTAAATGCACTTGGCGCCACTGATATCACCAAACATGAAGTCGTGAAGAAGCTACTCAGATCACTTGACAGTTCCTTTGATATACTCGCATTCATGATCCAAGAGCGCCCTGACTTCAAGAGTTTGGATCCCGCCGATATCCTCGAGAGGTTGAACACACATGAGTTCCAACAAGCTGAGAAGAGGGATATCTACGGTCCCAGTTATAGCCGTTCTCGTGCCCTGAAGGCCAAGGCTGTGTCCTCATCTGAAGACAACTCTGAATACAGTTCTGACAGTGTTGAAGACTTTGGAAAAGAACTCGCTCTGCTTGTCAGGAAGTTTCGGAAGTTTGCCAAGTCAAAACGCTATGCAAAATCTTCAAAGCGTGATTCCAAGAGGTCTGGTGAAATGTCTTCAATAGACAGCAAGAAGCAAACCTGTCACAAGTGCAAGAAAGTTGGCCATTTCATTGATGATTGTCCTCGATGGGAAAAGGAATCCAAGAAGAAGAGCAAGGACTATGACTCAGATGACAAGAAGAAGAAGAAGTATGCAAAGTCTTCATCACACAAGAAGAGTTCATCTGGCAAGGCACATGCTTTCATCGGAAAGGAGATGGATTCACTGTCTGAATCTGGTTCTGAAGCTGAGGAAGCATCTGAGGAGGAATCTGACACTGAAGTAGCTAGACTAGCAATGGCTTCGGCATATCTCTCCACCTCTGTCTTCGAACCCAAAGACAACGGCTCTTTCTTCAACACCGAAGCAAGTGATGATACTCCGGCCTACTGCTTCATGGCGAAAGCCTCCAAGGTATCCTCAAAAGCCTCACGTCATGACTCTGAATCCGAAGTTGAATCTGATGATGACATGAAACCTAGCAATGCTAAACTTGTAAAAATTGCCACCAAGCAACAAAGTGCCATGGAGAAAATGCAAACTACTCTAGAGAAAAGCGATGACGTGTTACGCAAAGAAATGAGTCTGGACGAAACTATGGCTGAAGACATGCGTAGTCTTCGTTCAAGGTTTGAGGATCTCCAAAGTCGTCATGATGCTCTCTCAACTCATCATGAGAAGCTTTCTCTTGAATATCTTCAGAAAAAGATTGATCTTGAGAAATTGAGAGAAGCTCATGATGACCTACGGAAGGAAAACGACTCACTCCTAGCAAAACAGATCAGTACCGCTCAGGATGAATTTGATGCTCCATGCTTAAAATGCATTGCTCGTGAAGCTAATGATTCAACTGCTGAATGTTCAAATGCTTCTGAAAATGCATTATCTTCAACTGTATTTGTGGTAACTAATCCCTCATCTGAGGAAACCACTGCCATCACTGACGACAATGGCAGGTTGAAGACATTGCTTGAAACTGGCATGTACAAGAGTCTTAAAGGACATCAGATTCTTTGTGATGTCCTAAAGAAGACAATCTTGAACAAAAACCCTAGGAAAGAGGGTTTGGGTTTCGAAAGAAACATCAATGCTGATGGTTCCTACTGGACTCCTGAGGAGTATCCCAAAACCACATGGGTTACTGCAAAAGGACCTTCAGTGGATCCATCCACATTATCTAGCTTTAACTGTGCTAATCCCGTCATCATTGATGAGTCATTTGACTCCAATTATAAGTTGTTCAAATCTATGAATGGTGAAGTGTTTGCCAGGTATATTGGAACTAACTGCAGGAATGGTTCACCTATGAAGAAGATCTGGGTCCCCAAATGTCTTCTTGAGAAGCTTCCAGTCAATGTCATGACAACACCACGGAAGAAGACAAACACCAGACCAAAGTCTTCATATGGACCAAAATCTTCATATGAATCAAAGTCTTCATATGATCATTCTAACACCTATGTTTCGCAGGGAAGAGCTCAAAGGGCTCACGAATATGTGCACTATGGCATGAATCGCTATGTTCATCCCACTAAGAATTATTCTGCATATTCATTTGAGTACTCTAACCCCCCTGTGAAACGAACCATTAGGGCATCTTTGCCCAAATTCTCTGATGCTGCCTTACGACTCATTGCTTCTAAGCCACCCCTCCGCATGTGGGTGGTTAAGAAGAACTAATATCTTCATGCAGCATCAGGTCTCCAGATGGGATGAAGCCTATCTTGAAGATAATCTCTGGAGACCCGAAAATGATCTTGTTTGGACGTAAGAAAATTAATGCGAATGGTGTTACCATTCATATCGTCCAATATCTTCATACAATTATGCACGGCAATATCTTCATCAATGCATGTTACAGTTGCATGCTTTGGTGAACTAGACTAATTCTCAATGCAGGAAAGCAAATCCAATGCCACTGAATGGATTATGGATAGTGGATGCACCAGTCATATGACTGGTGATCGAAGCCTATTGATGGAGCAAACTCTTCGACCTCCAACAAAGGACCACATCGTGTTTGCTGACAAGAGCAGCAGCAAAGTATTGGGGCTAGGTAGAGTTGCCATCTCAAGAGACCGACACATGGAAAATGTCATGCTTGTAGAATCCCTTGGATACAACTTGATGTCTGTCTCCATGCTCTGTGACTTAGATATGCTTGTCATCTTTGACAAATTTCGATGTGTTGTGCTCATGGCCTCTGACAAAACCAAAGTCTTCGAAGGTTTTCAAAGAGGTGATTTGTACATGGTAGATT
The DNA here is from genome assembly GCA_039707655.1 of Elymus sibiricus. NCBI lineage: Eukaryota > Viridiplantae > Streptophyta > Magnoliopsida > Poales > Poaceae > Elymus > Elymus sibiricus. Next base: position 280,775,928 of record CM077663.1, read on the forward strand.
TCTCTGCAGGACCACAGGTTGCCTCATGTCTTTTAGCAAAGGCTTCGGAATGCTGGTTATGGCACAAAAGGCTAGGACATGCTGGGATGAGGAACTTACACACACTCGCCAAGAAGAAGCTTATCATTGGTGTCGAAGGTGTCAAGTTCAAGAAGGACCACCTCTGTGGCGCATGTGAAGCCGGGAAGATGACTAGGGCCAAACATCCCTCGAAGACAATCATGACGACCACTCATCCCTTCGAGCTGCTACACATGGACTTATTCAGCCCTACTCACTACTCCACCTTCTCTACCACTGCAAATCTATATGGCTTCGTAATCGTTGATGACTATTCTCGATTCACTTGGGTGCATATCATACTCTATAAAACAGAAGTGCAGAATGTCTTCAGGCGCTTCGCAAATAGGTGTATGAACAACTACAACATCAAGATCAAGCACATCAGGAGTGACAACGGCACTGAATTCAAGAACACAGGCTTGGATACCTATCTTGATATTCTTGGCATCACTCATGAGTTCTCCGCTCAATATACTCCTCAACAGAATGGCGTCGTGGAGCGCAAGAACAGGACTCTTATTGAGATGGCTCGCACCATGCTTGATGAATACAAGACACCACGGAAGCTATGGCCTGAGCCATTGATACTACATGCCACATCATCAACAGAGTATATCTTCACAAGTTCTTCAAGAAAACATCATATGAGCTTCTCACTGGTAAGAAACCCAATGTAAGTTATTTCAAAGTCTTTGGTGCAAGATGCTGGATAAGGGATCCACACCACACTTCAAAATTTGCACCAAAAGCACACGAGGGTTTCATGCTTGGTTATGGAAAGGATTCGCACACCTATAGAGTCTTCAACACTTTCCACAACAAAGTTGTTGAAACTGTAGATGTGTGATTCGATGAAACTAATGGCTCGCAAAGAGAGCACCTACCTCATGTGCTAGATGAACTACCTCCTGACGAAGCTACCAGATTGATGGGAACTGGGGAAATCATGCCTGAAGAACCTGAAGTTGAAGAAGTCATCATTCCTCAATCCACCCAGCGCGAAGACAATGCTGAAACTGAAGATATTGCTGCCGACGAAGACAATGCTTAGCAGCAAGAATAGAGTCTTCGCCCTGCTCATCCACGCGTGGCTAATGAAGTCCAAATTGAGAGAATGCTAGACATCATAAATGCACCAGGTCCACTCACTCGCTCCAGAGCAACTCAACTGGCTAACTTTTGTGGGCATTTTGCTTTTGTATCTATCACAGAGCCCACCAACGTAGATGAAGCTTTCAAGGAATCAAAATGGATTCAAGCCATGCAAGAAGAGCTTCACCAGTTCGAGCTCAACAATGTGTGGGAGCTCGTGAAGCACCCTGATCCAAGGAAGCACAACGTCATTGGCATGAAGTGGATCTTCCGCAACAAGCAAGATGAGTCTGGTCAAGTCGTCTGAAACAAGGCTCGACTTGTGGCCCAAGGTTATACACAAGTCGAGGGTATTGATTTCGGTGAAACATTTGCTCTTCTTGCTAGACTCGAAGCTATTCGCATATTGCTTGCTTATGCTAACCATCATGACATATGCTTATATCAAATGGATGTCAAAAGTGCATTCCTCAATGGTAAGATTCAGGAAGAAGTATATGTTGCTCAACCACCAGGGTTTGAAGACCCAAAGCATCCTGACAAAGTCTACAAGCTCAACAAGGCGTTGTATGGCCTCAAGCAAGCACCAAGAGCTTGGTATGACACACTCAAGGAGTTCCTCAAGAAGAAAGGCTTCAAACCCGGTTCACTCGATCCCACTCTCTTCACTAAATCCTATGACAGTGAACTATTTGTGTGTCAAATCTATGTGGATGACATTATCTTCGGTTGTACAAACAATCGATACAGTGATGAGTTTGCCTTTATGATGCAAGAGAAATACCAAATGTCGATGATGGGAGAACTGAAATTCTTCCTAGGGCTTCAGATTCGACAACAACCCCATGACATCTTCATATCTCAGGAGAAGTACCTTAAGGACTGCCTCAAGAAATTTGCCATGAATGAAGCCAAAGGTTACAAGACGCCAATGCCAACAAATGGTCACCTCTGCACTCACGAAAATGGTAAAGATTTTGATCAGAAGGTATATCGCTCCATGATTGGCTCTTTATTGTACCTATGTGCATCTAGGCCAGATATTATGCTTAGCATTTGCATGTGTGCCCGATTTCAAGCGGCACCAAAGGAGTCGCATCACCTCGCGGTGAAGTGAATACTTAGATATCTGGCTCACACCCCAACACTAGGATTATGGTATCCAAAGGGTTCGAAGTTTGAACTCATTGGCTATTCAGATTCTGAGTTCGCTGGCGACAGAGTTGAGCGCAAGTCTACATCAGGCACTTGTCACTTTCTGGGACGATCTCTTGTATGTTGGCCTTTGAAGAAGCAGAATTGTGTATCACTCTCCACTACCGAAGCCGAATACATTGCTGTTGGCGCTTGCTGCACTCAGCTTCTCTGGATGAAGCAAACTCTCAAGGACTACGGCGTCAACCTGAAGCATGTACCTCTCTACTGCGATAATGAGAGTGCTATCAAGATCTCCTACAACCCAGTACAACATTCGAAGACGAAGCATATACAGATTCGACATCATTTTCTTTGGGATCACGTGATGAAGGGTGACATCAACATCAAGCATGCTGACACTGAAGATCAGTTAGCGGATATCTTCATGAAGCCTTTGGATGAGAAGAGATTTTGCAAGTTACAGTGTGAGCTAAATATCTTAGAATCCTCAAATGTCCTTTGAATGGGAATACATCCTAACGCTTATGCATGATTGATGACTCTTGATGCACAACACACGAAGTAATGTATGTCTTCAATCTCATGAAGACCTACACTCTAAGTGTGAATACATTAACGAAGAATATGACCTCAGAGCGCCACGACAATTGTGCGCCGTGTCTGAGTCAAACATTCTTATATGGTGGGTAACGCCACCACAATATTCGAAGACATTGCCTTTATCTTCGTATTTCTTCATGTCTTCGAAAATTGTGTTTGTCTTCGAACTAATTTGAATTTGCATATCTCGTAATGTTGAATATATTTAGTATTCTTGGAGTTTGTCCTCTACAGCATTGAGCCTATAGCTACATCTTCGAACTTTCCTAGGCCAATGTGATCGGACCCACTATTCTTGTCTGTTCTAATCTCGTCTTACTCTATTCAACTCCAGTCATATACATTCTACTTGACACGTGTTGATTATCTTCTCTGTGTTCTTGTCAGTGAAGGTTAATCCAACCAACCGTTTAAAATTCTAATTTTTTGTCGTTACCGCTCTTATCGCAACAAACTTCCCGCGCCGTCGCTTCCGGTCGTGTAGTGGGCTGTCAGTCGTGTTGCATGCACGCCACGTGTCCCACTAGAGCCGAAGAGTCCGGGGCATAAACGGCCAAACTGATCGGATGTTCCCACCCTTATAAATACATGTGCCCCAGCTCAATAATTACTCTCCTCTTCCTCCGCCACCTCCAAGCTCCAAACCCTAGCGCCGTCGCTGGATCTCATCGTCGCCGGAGAAGGAGCGCTTAGCTGTCATAACTCCTCCGTCGATGTACTCACGCCGGCCGCGACCATCTTCATCCGCCGCCGCCGTAGGTGTCTTCCACTACCAAGCTAGGGTGTGGCAGATTGGACTGTCGGCCTCTCCGCCTTCGTCGACTAGTTCTTCGTGTTCTTCACCGTGGTAAATAAAAACTGAATTTTTACCATGCTTTTGATCTTTGCAAATTACCATATACCTTCGAGATCTGTTTTTCCACCTTCACTTCAACGGATCTCACACTTGTACCTCTATTTGCTCAATACTTATGCTTATGTTTCAAATCTAGGTTGATTTCTCACTTGTGCGAATTCTCGAACTTGCACAAATCTGAAACCGCCCTATCTGTGTGCAAAAGTGAAAGTCTTCGGTGAAAGAGGTCAATGTCTTCATACCACGATATATAGTTTTAAAATCTACTGAGAATGCATATGACCTCTTCCACTCCCTCGCATCTCTAACTCTTTCATAGGTACATGTCCGCAACAGAATCGCTTGGATCTCATAGTCTCAATTCGTTTGTAGACTACTTGTAGATTCATTTGCACTCACCAGGAGCAAGCTCACACTTGAATCAATCTTCGAAGCCTTTGCCCAACTCGAAGCCTTTGAAGACTATGGCTAGAGATGATGCTCCAAAGAAAGGTGGTAGACAGAGACGCCTGAACACTGCCAAGGATCTTCCCCCAGAGTTGTATGAGCGTTACAAGTCTGATGAAGATGAAACCTATGGACACCGCAAAACTCGAATCCAATGGATTCGAAGATATTGGGTAGAAAAGTGGTTCAATTATCAGTTTGTTACAGATGAGCATGCCGAGAAAAATGCAAAGAAGGCACCTTGGACTGATATTATCTATAAGAATCTTCATCCGAAGACTGAGGCTGAAGCTAGAAGGATTGGCTTCTTTCCGTGCATGGTCAGGCCTCCAATGCCCAGAAACCCACATCCCTCCAGCATCCGTGGTTGTCCTGAACCTGCTAAGTCTGAGGATGGGCATGAAGAGAATCCTCCAGCTCCTGATCCGAAGCCTATGAAGAAGTCAAAGGCTTCAAAGCCAAAGGCTTCAAAGCCAAAAGCTTCAAAGGCTTCCAAGGCTGTTGGAACCACATCACAGGCCTCAAGGTCCCCATCTATTGATTCTGAAGACCCAGAAGAGGAGGCTCGTCTTGTTAGACGGATGAAACGGAAGGTTGCCGCTTCCAGAGGACCGAAGCCATCTGTCTCATTGATGGATGCTGCTAATATGATCGAGCTCTCCGATGATGAGTTTGATGATGAAGCGCTGGCAAGACTGATCCAGCAAAAGGAAGAGGAAGCCAAACGACTTGAAGACTTACCTCTCTTCGACCCAGCAATACTCGAGCACTTCATTGACCAGTGGTTTGCTGATCCTTCTCTTACCATGGATGCCCTACAGTTGCCCATTGGTCTTAGCGTCACATTCCAAGGGCTCGTAAATGAGGAGCTAACTGTGGCTCAAAAGGTTGTTCAACTCAAGGCGAAGATAAGCCATGAGAAGGCCCTCTTCAAGGCAAATGTCCACAAGCTCAAGGCTGACCAGATCCAAGGTTATCTACTGATGATGAAAGACCTCAAGGCTGTATTTGAGAAGAGATGTGAAGCTGTCAAAGGAGCCCTTGTGTGTCTCAAGAAAAAGGCCAACACCATGATTCAAGCCCACAATGAGATGTTGAAGCGCAAGGCTCTTGGCCAACCTGCTCTTGATCCACGGATCATTGAGAGATCCCGACAGGCTTCAATGTCTTCGGACCAAACTGCTCCATCAAGGTCTGAACAACGAGGCATTGAGTTTCCAGCTGGCTTCTCTGGCTCTCGCGCACCTCCGCTTTCCCCAGCTGTCTCTAGTAAGATGACAAAGAAAGCCGAAGCTCTAGCCAAGAAGCGCAAGGCTGCTGCTTCTGAAGCTCAACCTCCGAAGAAGCAGAAGGCAAAGAAGCTCCTGCCCCCTGTGTCTGCTCAAGTACCTCCACCTCCACCTGTTACATAAACCACCCATGCTGCTCAACAGGAGCCACCGCAAGTGACGCCTATCTCCATGGCTCCTCCTGCCTTTGAAAATCAAGAGAGGCAAGTGATACTACACAAGTCTGCTACCATAGAGACTCCTACTGTTGATGACATTCCAGCTGGTGAAGACATCCCAGCTGAAGACATTGTTCCCGATGCTACCGCTGATGAAGCCAATGTAGAGGGAGAAAACCCCATGATGAACACTGATGCACCTGATGACAGTGAGTATGTTGATATCGGCACTCCTCTGAGGCCCTCAGTGCCAGAGAACATCCCAAGTACTCCGCCATCCGCATTTTCAACCCCTGTGCCCAGAACACCTGAGTCTCCATTTGTGGCCAGTGAAGTGGAACCCACGGAGCGTGCGTCGCCTCTCAAAAGGCTTCGCCGTGGACCCAGATTGGATACATCTTCGATGCAGAGCATCCCAGAAGACGTGGTCCGCGTGTCTCCCACTGCACCTGTTGATGGCGTCCTCAGAATCAGAGACGTTGCTCATAACGTGCCAGAGAATGAAGCCCCTGCCACTGAAGACAATGCTGCTGAAAACATTGTGGGCGAAGCCAATGCCCCATCCCCTGATGGTCCTCCAGTCCCTGTGATGCCTTCCTCCGACGACAATGCTGACAACATTGTGCTGGCTCGTAACAGAGAAGGGCAAATGGTTCTCACCAAATGGCCCAGGCTGGTAGCTCCACCAAGGATGGGTCCGCAATACGAATATCATCTTCAAAGGCGCCTCAATGTTCTGAACCTATGCCAAGGCTACCTATGCTTCACCAACAAGGACGTGCTCGTCCTCATATCTTCAGCGTAAAGTCATTCCGGCTCAACAACACCTTTTTCGACTCTGACCGCAATTCGTATGCCCGTTCGAAGATTCAGTCTGATAGGTTCTGGAGCATCCCTCAAAGGGAATACTACACATGTGTGCTTTATGGCCAGAACCAAATCTTCCCACACAAAAAGCTCAGTCTTGAAGGCATGAAGGGATTGCCATGTTTTGACCAAGCCATTGATTGTCTTCGAGATGTTGGACTCCTGGCTTTTGTCACTGATCATGAAGATTGGAATGAGGAGCTCATTCTACAGTTCTACGCCACCCTCCACATCTCTGGCTTCGGGCGAGACCTAAAGACATGGAAGTTGCACTTCATGATTCGCGATGAATATGTTACAACTGATGCTGCATAATTCTTTCCAGCAACACCTCTTGCATCCTCTGATGAAGTCATGCCCAGCATCTTCCAACTGCCCCAGCCAAATATGACTGAAATGCTCACAATGATGGAACCATTGGCACCTGAAGCAGATCTGCCACAATCATTTTTCATCAATGATCTTCAGTATCTGCCAAAGACTATCTATCACATTCTTCATCACACCATTTGGCCAATCAAAGGGCATTCATCTTCGAGCAAGATTGAAGGTGCTCTGAAGACATTGATCTACAACATCGTCTATGGCATTAGGTTTGATCATCAAGATCTCTTCCTGCGCAATCTGGCTGCAAATGGCATCACCTTGTTTGAACCCAAGATCTATGCACCATGGATTATGCGTTTCATCAAGTACAGATCCAACACAAGGTTCTTGCCATCAGCTCGCAATCATGGGATATATCTTCCTGATGTCGAAGTCATTCACACTGACATCTACCCTACAAAGAGCAAGAATTCCCTGATGCAAGGCACCAGTGGCACAGCTGATGAGGAAGGTCTTCACATCCCATCTGATGCATCCCGTGCAAGGATCATTGGCTCCATTCGACAACCTCAACCAAGTGCAACAGCCACTGCCAGCACTTTGCCTCGCCAAGCTCGTACCAGGACTGAACGTGCAATGACAGATAGAGAGCTTCTTGTCTCTCTCATTCAGAAGCAAGATCGTCATCATGAGTGGACTCGAAGACAAATGGCTTCTATGGTTCACGACATCAATAGAATTCGCAATCTCACAACCAAGAATGCTTTTGTTGCTCATGAGACAGGCCGCCGTGCCTGGAGAACATTGACCATGCTGGCTCCTAAGGATGATCTTCGTGAAGATGGCTACAGGCAACACTTTCACTTCAGTGCTTCGCCACCTCGCACTGAGAAATGGCGTCGGACGCCTTCTCTCGAAGACAGTGACTTCTCCTCTGAAGCCCCCTCCGTCAATGTGCGTCTTGCCAATGATGACTCAGATGATGTCTCTTCTCCGTCGACTGCACATCGCGACACTACACCAAGCTCACCTGCACCAACAAACGTCGACCCTACCGCACCATCGTCTTCAACTCCTGCTGGGGACGTGTAGTGCCCAATGTCTTCATCCTATTTGGTCATTCGATGACAAAGGGGGAGAACATTGGTGATAGTATTCAAACAGGTCTACCTATATGGGCTGGGTGTTGTCTTTTGATTAAGTTTACAACTCTCATTTTGGAACATTTGCTATTTGGGTTGTAAAACTTAAGTCCTGATGGACGTCTGCACACTTTATGTTTACCATACCTTTGGCGCTACTTTAAGTTTATGATATGCGCTCGAAGCCATACTGCTGATGTCTACTACGCAACTTTATTCTTGTAGACTTTGTTGGGCCTCCAGGCGCATAGTTTTGTAGGACAGTAGCAATTTTCCCTCAAGTGGATGACCTAAGGTTTATCAATCCATGGGAGGTGTAGGATGAAGATGGTCTCTCTCAAACAACCCTGCAACCAAATAATAAAAAGTCTCTTGTGTCACCAACACACCCAATACAATGGAAAATTGTATAGGTGCACTAGTTCGGCGAAGAGATGGTGATACAAGTGCAATATGGATGATAGATATAGGTTTTTGTAATCTCAAAATATAAAAACAGCAAGGTAGCAAGTAACAAAAGCGAGCACAAACGGTATTGCAATGCTTGAAAACAAGGCCTAGGGTCCGTACTTTCACTAGTGCAATCTCTCAACAATGCTAATATAATTGGATCACATAACCATCCCTCAACGTGCAATGAAGAATCACTCCAAAGTTCTTATCTAGCGGAGAACATAAGAAGAAATTGTTTGTAGGGTACAAAACCACCTTAAAGTTATCCTTTCCGATCGATCTATTCAAGAGTTCGTACTAAGATAACATCAAGTTATCCTTTCCATTCGATCTATCTAAGAGTTCGTACTAGAATAACACCATATGATACGCATCAACCAACTCTAATGTCACCTAGATACTCCAATGTCACCACAAGTATCCATGAGTTAATTATACGATACGCATCAAACAATTTCAGATTCATAATACTCAATCCACACAAAGAACCTCAAAGAGTGCCCCAAGATTTCTATCGGAGAAAGTGGGACAAGAACGTGTATCAACCCCTATGCATAGATTACCCCAATGTCACCGCGGGAATCCGCAAGTTGAGTACGAAAACATATATCAAGTGAATCAATTGAACACCCCATTGTCACCACGGGTATCCGCATGCAAGACATATATCAAGTGTTCTCAAATCCATAAAAGTATTCAATCCGGTAACAAAATCTCAAAAGGGAAAACTCAATTCATCACAACTAGATAGAGAGGGAAACACATCATATGATCCGACTATATTAACAAAGCCCGTGATACATCAAGATCGTGACATCTCAAGAACACGAGAGAGAGAGAGATTGAACACATAGCTATTGGTACATACCCTCAGCCCCGAGGGTGGACTACTCCCTCCTCGTCATGGCCTCCGCCGGGATGATGAAGATGACCACCGGAGATGGATTCCCCTCTCCGGCAGGGTACCGGAACGTCTCCAGATTGGTTTTTCGTCGATACAGAGAGTTGCGGCGGAGGAGCGGAGAGTCTAGGGTTATTTCTGATGGTTTCTATATTTATAGGATTTTTGGGCGTCGATTTCACGCCAAGATGGGCCACGAGGAGGGCACGATACACCAGGGCGCGCATGGGCCCTCTGGCGCGCCCTGGTGGGTTGTGCCCACCTCGTGGCTCTTCTCCGGTGGTTCTTCGCTCCAATATTGCTTATTTGGTCCAGAAAAAATCACCAAAAAGTTTCGGGCGATTCCGAGAACTTTCATTTTCCGCACAAAAACAACACCACGGTAATTCTGCTGAAAACAGCGTCAGTCCGGGTTAGTTCTAAATAAATCATATAAAGTGCATCAAAACTATATAAAAGTATTGTAAACATAGGTGAATATGGCATGAATACTTCATAAATTATCGATACGTTGGAGACGTATCAGCATCCCCAAGCTTAATTCATGCTCGTCCTCGAGTAGGTAAATGATAAAAGAAATAATTTATGAAGTGTGAATGCTAGTATAGTGCATAAGTTTGATCAATGATAATTTCAACCACTTTTCCTAGCATCATAACAACAACTCTTTCTCATAAAACTCATAATGATAAAGTAGCAACCAATTCACATGTTACGGTTCAAACAATGAATTCTCTTGAAACTTAACAACCTATGTTCTTATTCACCAAACAATTACAATTCAACTTATTCTCAACAAAGTCTAAGTAAGAGCTCCACATACTCAATCATCATATAGTCTTCTATGATTGCTAGTACTCAAAGCATATTTTTAGAACAAATGGCATCCATCGAACACACAGAAAGATAGGGGCTTAATGTTTCGCCTCCCAACTCATTTATCATAAAGATAATTGTCAACAATAATAAATCATGATCAAATATATTTGACTGGATATATATGTTTGGATCTTTCCCGACCACATGATGCTTGCCAACTAATAGAAGTAGGTTAGAATAATAAGTTGACTCAACATGAAAAGTAAATAACATGAAAGTAAATAGATATTCCCTTCGCAGAGGGAAGCAGGGATTTGCAAAGGTGCCAGAGCTCATGGTTTAAAAATAGAGATAAATATAATTTTGAGAGGTGCACCCTTCCTGTCAACGTTACGACCAAGAGTTATCAATATCTTCCATGTTAAACACATTAGCGATGATTCCCATGCGGTAAAAGTAAAGGTTTACTCCCCCTCCACCAACAAACACACTCCACGGCTAGCCGAATCCACGGGTACCATCCATACAAACAACATTCCAGGGGGAGTTTTGTTTAATTATTTGCATTTTTTTATTTCGGGACTGGGAATCCCTATTACAGCCCCTCTCGTGCAAGGATGAGTGAATAAACACTCATCATGAGAATAACCCACTTAACATGGAAGATACTGACCGCCCCCTATCGCTCCATGAGCGGTCCAGGCACACAAAACAGATGCTCATTTAAAATTTTAGAGGTGGCACATGCAAATTTACTTAGAACAGTAGGGTAATACCGCATATAGGTAGATATAGTGGACTCTCATGGCAAGAAACTTGGTTTAAGGGTTTTTGGATGCACAAGTAGTATCTCTACTTAGTACGAATTTTTGGCTAGCAAAAGATCCTAAGCAAACACCACATGTTGGAGGATCCATAACAATATAACTTCTATGCAAATATACACAACCATAACTCATTACGTTGTCTTCCTTGTCCAACTTCAACTAATTTGCTCAAGTTTGAAAATAATTAATGCGTATTCACAATCGTAGAAGATGTCCAAGATAATATATTTGTATGTGAAAGTTCTCTTTCTTACACTAATCATTCATGAATTGCTTGTATGACCAATATTGTGATTGTCAAACTTCAATAGATTTTACTTTCTAAACCAAATGTGAAACTACTACTAAGCATAAAGCACATTAATAATTTCAGATTTATGATATTCAATTCATTCACAATTTACTCATAGGATATAAGTGAAGCACAAGAGTAAACATCAAGCTACTCTCAAAAGATATAAGTGAAGATCAATGAGTAGTCAAACAATTAAGTAGCTATGTGAGGACTCTCTCTCAATAAAGATTTTTAGATCTGGGTATTTTATTTAAACAGCAAGCAAAAGAAAAATAGCACTCCAAGAATAGCACGCATCATGTGAACAAATAAAAATTTAGGCTCAACATAGGCTAACCGATAATTGCTGATGAAGAGAGGTGGGATGCGTAGCATCCCCAAGCTTAGATGCTTGAGACTTCTTGAAATATTTACTTGGGGTGCCTTGGGCATCCCCAAGCTTGAGATTTAGTATCTCGTTCAATCCTCTCATATCCCGGTTTCACCTAAGTCTCAAAAACTTCATCCACACAAAACTCAAAAAGAACCCGTGAGATAGGTTAGTACACATAAGAACAAATCAACACTTCATGTACTGCCAAGACAAGTTGCACAATAATTTTCAAACATCATCTACTCTTTACTATCATTTCCACAATTTATATCTACCAATATAGGCTATGGAAACTATAGGATAAGTAGATAACAAAACTATGACAGCAATCTGTCCAAACAGAACAGTCTGTAGCAATCTATTAAACCAGTGTACTTATGTAACTCAAAACATTATGAAAATTTAGGACATGCTAAATAATTTATATTAAAATACTGTGTAAAAATTTCAGAAACTTTCCACATTCCAGTAAAATATGAAAATTCAAACACTACAGCAAAAGTTTCTGTTTTTACACAGCACACATCAAACATGCAATTCAAGCATCCTAAAGGCAATTCTTGGAACTTTTTATTGAAAAAAAAGATTATAAATAACACCTAACAGAAAATAACAAAATATAATGACTATCCAAGCAAAGCACATATTATGTGACGAATAAAAATATAGCTCTAAGTAAGATATACCGATAATGTTGAAGACGAAAGAGGGGATGCCTTCCGGGGCATCCCCAAGCTTAGGCGCTTGAGTCTTCCATGGATATTACCTTGTGGGTGCCTTGGTTATCCCCAAGCTTAGGTTCTTGTCACTCCTTATTCTTCTCATATCGGTGTCTCACCCAAAACTTGAAAACTTCAATCACACAAAACTTAACGGAACTTCGTGAGATGGGTTAGTATAATAAATAAAGATCATTCACTTAGGTATTGTCAAGACAAGATTCATAATTGTTATCACATAATACCTACTGTATTCTACCATTCACATAATTTATATCACTGAATATAAGTTATGGGAACACTAAAACAAGCAAACTATGCATGCAAAACAGAATCCGTCAAAAGCAGAACAGTCTATAAAGATCTGTAGTGTAACCATACTTACCTGTCTCTAAAATTCTGAAAAATTAGGAAAACCTGAATAATTTGTATATGAAGACTGTGTAAAAATTTCATATCATTATCACGCTCCAGTAAAAAAATGAAAATTCCTATACTGGAGTCAAAAGTTTTTGTTTTGGTCCCGCATCAATTCTAGTCATCTTGTGAGTCATCCCAAAGGCTTTACTTGGCACTTTATTGAAATAAAAGACACAAAACATGATTACTACAGTAGCTTAATCATGTGAACACACAAAAATAGAAAGTAAAAGTGTTGGGTTGTCTCCCAACAAGCGCTTTTCTTTAATGCCTTTTAGCTAGGCATGATGATTTCAATGATGCTCACATAAAAAGTAGTAATTGAAACATGAAGAGAGCATCATGAATCTTATGACAAGCACATTTAAGTCTAACCCATTTCCTATGCATAGGGATTTTGTGAGCAAACAATTTATGGGAGCAAGAATCAACTAGCATAGGAAGGCAAAACAAGCATAACTTAAAAGCTTGGAACACATAGAGAGGAAACTTGATATTATTGCAATTCCTACAAGCATATGTTCCTCCCTCATAATAAATTTCAGTATCATCATGAAGGAATTTCACAATATAACTATCACATAAAGCATTCTTTTCATGATGCACAAGCATAGAATTTTTATTACTACCCACACAAGCAAAATTCTTCTCATTCAAAGTAGTGGGAGCAAACTCAACAAAATAACTATCATGAAACACTTGATTGACATAACCACATTCAATATTAAAATCATGATAACAAGTTTCATGGTTAATATCACTCCTTATAGCATACATGTCATCACAATAATCATCATACATAGGAGGCATGCTATCATCATAATAAATTTGCTCATCAAAACTTGGGGGACTAAAAATATCATCTTCATCAAACATAGCATCCCCAAGCTTGTGGCTTTGCATATCATTAGCATCATGGATATTCAGAGAATTCATACTAGCAACAGTACAATCATGCTCATCATTCAAGGAATTCTCATCAAGTATTTTCATAATTTCTTCCTCTACCAATTAAGCACAATTTTCTGAATCCTTATTTTCACGAAAGACATTATAAAGACGAAACAAATGATGCAACCTAAGCTCCATTTTTTTGTAGTTCTCTTTTATAAAACCAAACTAGTGAAAAACAAGAAACTAAAAGATTTAATTGCAATATCTAAAGATATACCTTCAAGCACTCACCTCCCCGGCAACGGCGCCAGAAAAGAGCATGATGTCTACTACGCAACTTTATTCTTGTAGACTTTGTTGGGCCTCCAAACGCAAAGTTTTGTAGGACAGTAGAAATTTTCCCTCGAGTGGATGACCTAAGGTTTATCAATCCGTGGGAGGTGTAGGATGAAGATGGTCTCTCTCAAACAACCCTGCAACCAAATAATAAAAAGTCTCTTGTGTCCCCAACACACCCAATACAATGGCAAATTGTATAGGTGCACTAGTTCGACAAAGAGATGGTGATACAAGTGCAATATGGATGATAGATATAGGTTTTTGTAATCTCAAAATATAAAAACAGCAAGGTAGCAAGTAACAAAAGTGAGCACAAACGGTATTGCAATGCTTGAAAACAAGGCCTAGGGTCCGTACTTTCACTAGTGCAATCTCTCAACAATGCTAATATAATTGGATCACATAACCATCCCTCAACGTGCAACGAAGAATCACTCCAAAGTTCTTATCTAGCGGAGAACATAAGAAGAAATTGTTTGTAGGGTACGAAACCACCTTAAAGCTATCCTTTCCGATCGATCTATTCAAGAGTTCGTACTAAGATAACATCAAGTTATCCTTTCCGTTCGATCTATCTAAGAGTTCGTACTAGAATAACACCATATGATACGCATCAACCAACTCTAATGTCACCTAGATACTCCAATGTCACCACAAGTATCCATGAGTTAATTATACGATACACATCAAACAATTTCAGATTCATAATACTCAATCCACACAAAGAACCTCAAAGAGTGCCCCAAGATTTCTATCGGAGAAAGTAGGACAAGAACGTGTATCAACCCCTATGCATAGATTACCCCAATGTCACCGCGGGAATCCGCAAGTTGAGTACCAAAACATATATCAAGTGAATCAATTGAACACCCCATTGTCACCACGGGTATTCGCATGCAATACATATATCAAGTGTTCTCAAATCCATAAAAGTATTCAATCCGGTAATGAAATCTCAAAGGGAAAACTCAATTCATCACAACTAGATAGAGAGGGAAACACATCATATGATCCGACTATATTAACAAAGCCCGTGATACATCAAGATCGTGACATCTCAAGAACACGAGAGAGAGAGATTGAACACATAGCATTTGGTACATACCCTCAGCCCCGAGGGGGGACTACTCCCTCCTCATCATGGCCTCCGCCGGGATGATGAAGATGACCACCGGAGATGGATTCCCCTCTCCGGCAGGGTACTGGAATGTCTAGGGTTATTTCTGATGGTTTCTATATTTATAGGATTTTTGGGCGTCGGTTTAACGCCAAGATGGGCCACGAGGAGGGCACGATACACCAGGGCGCGCCTGGGCCCTCTGGCGCGCCCTGGTGGGTTGTGCCCACCTCGTGGCTCTTCTCCGGTGGTTCTTCGCTCCAATATTGCTTATTTGGTCCAGAAAAAATTACCAAACAGTTCCGGGCGATTCCGAGAACTTTCATTTTCTGCACAAAAACAACACCACGGTAATTCTGCTGAAAACAACGTCAGTCCGGGTTAGTTCTAAATAAATCATATAAAGTGCATCAAAACTATATAAAAGTATTGTAAACATAGGTGAATATGGCATGAATACTTCATAAATTATCGATACGTTGGAGACGTATCAACTGCAGATGCACATTTTTCATTATGCATTTCATTATCTTCGAAATATCCTTTAAATGCATAGTGATTGGATTACAAGATATAGGGGGAGAACTCCACAAACTATAACCTGCCATGTGCTTTTGCATTCCAAGCAAAATCTTTATAAGCACATCTTCAGGGGGAGCTCTCTATATCTTGCAATCATAATCTCCAAGTTCTTATCTTCACATGTATTATTCCCGTTGAAAACTTCAACCAGTTTGTCATCAATCACCAAAAAGGGGGAGATTGTAAGTGCATCTAGTGCCACCCTTGTTTGGTTTTGGAGTATTAAAGACAAACGTGGTTGAGGGACTAATGTGTTTGTGAGAGTTCACAGGATAACACAGATAGAAGTCCCTAGAGATTCGGTTTAACCGTCGAAGACGACCCCTAAAAAGGTCCGAAGACATTGACGATGGCCGAAGCCATTGGTGGTATGCGAAGATAATCGCCCGAAGTTAATGAAACGCGAAGACGAAGTCTTTTGGTAGTTTTGTTTCTTCTTTCCTGTGTCATAGGAACCACCGTACTGTTAAGTGGGGTCGACGTGATCGAAGTCAGACGCTGACGTGATGCTCAACCCAAACCTATGTCTTCGAGTGAAGACTATGAGAGGAATTCTCTTCCAGAGTTGGTTGAGTCAGCTTTACTTGTAGCCCAAGTAAAGCTGCCGCGTGTGTTTGAAATCCGACCATTGTGACATGTCGGTTGGCCATTGACCCAGGGTCATATTGGTCATATCAGGTCGGGTTGCCTGCTGGCTATAAATAGCCCACCCCCTCCACCATGAGAAGGTGGCTGCTCACAGAGAGATACGGCTGTTGTCGTTTTGGAGCAACCCACCTCGAAGACATTGAGAGAGAGAAACATCCTGCGAGGATAAACCTAAACACCTAGAGCTAGAGTGTTTGAGCATCACCGAAGTCGGTCTGTTCTGAGAGAACCGAAGACTTATTACACTTGATTGTGATCTTCCAGACGGTTAGGCGTCTGGGTCTAGAGCAATCCAAGAGTCATTGTGGATCGCCGGGTGACCAAGTTTGTACGGGTTTCGGAAGTCTCCCCTGAAGACTTGCCTAAGTGATTGGGCGTTGTCTAAGTGACTTTGGCTCAAGGGGAATAAGGTGAAGACGAGGTCTTCTGAGTTTAATCTCAGCCTCCCTAACCAGACGTACAGTTGTCACATCAACTGGAACTGGTCCAACAAATCATGTGTCTTCATCAAGCTGCTGGTTCTATCCTTCTCTCTTTACTTTATGTACTGAACTGTGAACCTATTGCATGAATACATTTGACTGAAGACATTCCCCGAAGACATTCATATCTGCTGTTTATCTTCATACTATCTAAGTTTGTCTTCGACTCATCTTAGCGTGTACGATGATAATGCTCAACTTGCTTGTATGTCTTCATTGTATTGCATGCCTTGCTTAGATCCTTGATATAGATCCCTACCTGATCCTGTTTCGCTTCCGCATACTTCGAATACATTCACTATTTTGAAGCCTTTCATAAAAATTGCCTATTCACCCCCCTCTAGTCGATAACTAGCACTTTCAGGTAGTCACTATATCAGGTTTTACCGTAGCCCGAGGCCGTTGCCATTGGCATGTCCCGTCAATAAAGGGATCGTGCTCCGGATTTTCGGTGGCATTATTAATAAAATCCCTCAACTCATGTGCGTACATAATGCACGTCGTGTTGGGAACCGGCAAAATTACTTCGTGGTATCATGCCTTTTGATGTCTTTTACTGGCTTATAAAGGGATGCCAATGAATTCAACCCATTCCCACATCTTCCCCTTTGCTTCATGTGCATGAATTCCCTAAGCTCCAGGGTCCATAGCATAGAGCCGAGACCCATCCTTTTCATCTTCCCTTCACCTCTTTCCCGATCTCTGATAATGGCCGGGATGGGCAAGGGTGCCGCTGTGGTGACAATCGAAGAGAAGGCGACAAGGAAGAGGGATGATACGTCTCCAACATATCTATAATTTTTTATATGTTATTACATATTTATATTATCAATCTTATATTCTTTATATGCCATTTTATATTGTTTAACTCGGTGCCCACCTAGGTAGTGGAGGAGGCGCCTGTGCACCTTCACTATCGACGGTGACACCTCTTCCTGTCACGACCTTGCCACGCCAGTTGGGGCACGACGACGCCACTGGCTGGTCGTTGCAGTCATATCGATTGTGCAGTGACGACATCGGCTCCTCCTTCATGTGGCGCCCTATTTGAATGAGACGGTTACGCGAAGGTACATTGGCTCCTCAGTCACGCATTATGTTGGAAAAGGCAATGCCTAGAAGGCGCTTAGGCATGCTTAGGCACTAGGCAATAACCAAACACCTTGCCTAGGGAACAAGCGGAACTCTAGGCATGGCATGCAAGAAATTGTCCACTCAAGTGATAAATTATGTCATATTACACTTGGAGACCAAAGTTTCCATCGTCCAATAGCAATAGCTGGTAGTTTACTCACTTATATTCTCTAATTTGATATTGATACACATATAACATCCCAAATACAACCTAATCATCAAAATTGTACGTACGCCTAGGTTTCTCCTAGGGCACTTAAGCACCACCTAGCCGGTAGGCAAAGGTCAACCGCCTCGCTTACCGCTAGCGCGTTTTCCAACCTCACATCATAGCACGGTGGCGATGCTAACTCCTCTTTCCCCAGAGTGACCACTCATTAATGAGCTCCTTTGACGCACGTAGTCCGTGACCGCCACCTCCACAGGAGTGGCTGCTGCTGCGGCGGCTTCTCCTCCTTGTCGCCCGAGGAGATGATGATCTCCTCGTTCTTGGAGGAGCCGACGACCATGAAGGTCGAGGGCCCCGAAGACCGACTATGGCGGTGCTGGGATCCGTAGGGATATCAGGAGCCGCCGCCTACCGTCATGGAGAACCATGACTTAGGCATGGTATGGATACAATGTTCTAGATGGCGTCGAAGAGGAGAGGTTCAGAGAGGGTGGAAGCGGGGAGGAAGAGGAGTGGTGTGGTGTGAACGACGTTGGAGCCATGCTTAAATAGGTACAACCATGCCAGGCGAAGGGACGAGAAGCCACGGGAAGCCATCTTGAATGCAACGGACAGAGTAGGCTTCTCACTCGCCGTGTCGGCACTGAAGCGGCGCCGCCCGCTCGCCTGACCGTGTTGCACTAACCGATACAAGTGTCGTTGACTCACATCCGCTCTAGAGCGATGCTAACCAGCATGAATGTGCGTCAACCGCTTCGCGCAGACAGGGTTTTCTGCACGAAGAGGATTTTGGATGGGATCGCAGTGGAGGATGTGAACGTGATAGTGGTCCAGATGCCTGTAAGATCACCTAGTTTCCACGAACTTATGGGTGCCGTGTTGGATGACAAACTGGGTCTGGACCATTCAATCTGGAGAATTATGGCGGTTCGAGGGTTCACGTTGGAGATGCCCTTAGGGCCTGGTTGGGACTGCTCTGCTTCCTATAATTCAGCTCCTCTCTAGAAAACGCAAGCCAAACGGGGTAGTTCAACAATATGTTGCTCCGTAAAAATACTCGAATATAAGATACAACTCCATTTTTAAGCTCTTCATGGGGTGCCCCAAAAATTGTAGAAACTGGAACTGGAGGAAAATCACTGCCATCAGTAATGGATGCCCCTTTGTTTTTTGGGATTTCTATTTTCATGTCCCTCCTTGCTTAGTTCTGCTCAGTTTTGCCCCCGCTTTTTTTGCAGCCCTCACTTTTCCCCTTCACCGCACGGCCCACCCTCATAGAAGCCCAAACCGGGGTCTACTGTTGGGTCAAAGCCTTCAACCGTTACTTGGCATGGTTATTGACGCATGGGACACCCCTGTCAGCGGCCGAGCAATCATAGATAATGGGTGCATATACTTACTTTGTAGGGCCCGTCTGTCAGCGACCGTGTGGTCATAGGTGGGTGGTCTCACTGATGCGTCGGACACCGTGCGGGCCAATTTGTCAGCGGGTGAGCAGTTACTGACGCGTGGACGGTGGGCCAATCTGTCAGCGGGTGCACGGTCACTGACGTGTGGGACCCCACGGGCCCATCTGTCGGTGGGTGCGTGGTGGTATCTGAGCGCTCTCACTGACGTGTGGGACAGCCCTGTCGACGGGTCAATCTGTATGCGAGTGCACGGTTACTGACGCGCGGGGCCCCAATCGTGGGCCCATCTGTTGGTGGGTGCACCGCGGAGTGGTATCTGAGCGCTCTCACTGACGCATGGGACGCCCCTATCGGCGGGCCAATCGGTATGCGGGTGCACAGTTACTGACACGTGGGACCCTAACCGCGGGCCCATCTGTAGGCGGGTGCACGGTGGTATCTGAGGGCTCTCACTGACATGTGGGATGCCCCTGTCGGCGGGTCAGCCTATCAGCGGTTACACGGTTACTGACGCACGGGACCCCAAACGCGGGCCAATCTGTCAGTGGTTGCGCGGTGGGAAGAGGGCAAAAAAGGTGGCTTATTACGACAGAATTTTTACTCGAACTCGAGACCACCCGCTCAAAGAGCGACGCAAACGCCAACTAACCAAGTACTTCTACGACGTCGTTTGAAACTTTCTTCGCTCTTCCTTTTTTTCTCTTTTCCAATATTTTTTGCAACATTATGTTTAATTTCTGGTTCAAATGGACACCAAAAATGAACATTTTTTCTGTTTCTTCCTTTTGAAATCTTTTCATCCAAAGAGTACCTTCTGTTCTTTCACTCCAATGTTTGCAACGGTCACCACTAATTTCAAACAAAGGAACAAGTATTTGCAAGCAATAAATAACCACAATAAAATTCAATTCGATGCAAATAAATATTCAGAAAAATAAAAATGCAATTGCACAAACAGAACATTAATATTTTATATATTCCCTTAATATATTGGGAACACGCACATTACATAGATAGGTCCCTATATAGATAGATGGGACGCTAGATACAGGACTTAGCCCGACAGTAACACCAAACATGACATGGCCCCTACACCACCAAGTTCACTCCGGGCACCCGCTCACTCCTCATCCCTGGGGAAGCTATAGGGAGAGTGTGCATGCCGCCAGCGGTAGGGAAGATGTTGTCGAAGTTGGTGAAGATGTTGTAGGTGGTGAAGACGATGAACTCGCACCCGCACTAGAAGACTTTGCCGAGGAGCAAGTAGGCGTCGAGGCAGTTGGTGCATAGCAAGGAGCCCAATCACAAGGCCTCCATTGGCACGAACCTCTTCGATGCAGAACATCCTTGGAGAGCCGCGTGGGAGGTGGCGGTAGCCGGCCGTGATGAAGTAGTTCGCCAGCTCCGTCGGGCCCCTCCACCTTGAGATAGACCACAACCAGAGGGTTTGCTCCACGATGACCCTGGCGGGGTACTTCCTCTCCCACACGGTGGCTGACAAACGGTAGGTTGGGATGCTGTACTGCATCTTCTCTGCTTTGGCTTTGGCTTTTTGGTGAAGAAGAAGGGGGCGCGGATGTATGTGAGATCGAGTTGAGAGAAGATGTGGATGGGAGGTGTTTAAATAACCGTGGACCCGTTTCATTGCGTTCATCGTGGCACGGTCTCCACGTTCACACGTTTAATGACCTCTACGTCGAACGGAGCCCTATGCGTTTTCACACGGACTCGGGGCATATCGATCAGTAAAGTTGCATGCGTTTTAATAGCCCTGATGCGACGAGGATGTGGTGTCTATGCACGCATGCATGGAGACGGCATGGCTGCATGCATTTTTATCGCCCTGGTGTGATGACGTGTCGGTTCCCGCGTGCATGCATGGCAACGGCGTGGCTTCGCGCGCATGCATGGCAGGCTAAGATGACGAGCAGAGAACCATGACCCATATCCATCGGTCCGACGAGCGTCCCCCAACCGAAGTATGCAGACCGCATGTTCACTTTCCAGCCCACGGCCGCTGCTGCTTGTCCCTCTTCTGTCGCTGCCAAGTGGGCCACTCATGTTAGGACCCGACCAAATCCAACCAATCAGGTCGTCTCTCGCGGATCGACCATGTGTAATCCTAACGCGTGATCTATATCGTCCCTGCTCCAATGGCCCGGATGGTGCGGTGTTTCAGAAGGGGTTTGAGGGGTTTTGAGAGGGGTTTGGGGGGGGGGTTAGGGTTGAGCATAAGTAATTTTAAAAAATCAGAAAAATGTAAAACTTGTGTGCATCATTGTTTTATGTGACTAAGTTGCTAGGAAAAATAAGAAACCACGTCTACGGATATTTTTCATGAAATTCCCTTCACGTAACTTAGCTACCACGAATGAGGTTGCATAGTTTTAAGGGAAATGAACTAGGGTTCAGGGTTAATCATAGCATAGTATGTCCTAACGATCCCATATTGGGCATGTACCCCTATTTGGACACTAGATGTCAAGGATCTTTTTAGTTCATTTAGAAAAGGTCGAAAAAATGCTTAGGAATGGGGTTGTTTACCCTAACTTGGGAGCTCATTTGGAGCACATTTTGCATGACTATGAGTTTTACTTCACAAACGTGCTCGGATTGATTACCTAACGTGCATAAAAGTTGAGAATGCATTGGAACATCAATACACATGTAAGTACTAATTTCAAATGTGCCTCAAATTTGAAAGTTGGCTCAAATTTGAAATCTGGCTCAAATTTGGAACATGGCACATAGTTTTCAAAGTACAACACACATCAAAATACAAGTATCATTACATCACACAAAATGAGACTCATAGACTAATAGTTTTCACTTCTTCTTCTTCTTCTTCTTACCACAACTTGCTTTTGATTTGACAACACAAAGTTCACTAATGCTCTTGGTTTTCTTCACATTACTAGCTATAATAGTTTCAGTTTGCAATGTTTCCACCTCAACAACTGGATTAACTTCACTTTGCAATGTTTCAACAACAAAGGGGCTGGCCTGCACGCTTCCTCCTGACAAAAAGCATGTCATTTGGTTAGTAACTAAAAAATAGCCAAATGAAAAACATCACAAACATGAACGTACTTTGGCCTTTCAGGAGTGTAATGACACTTTGGAGATCCTTTTCGGTGCCCAAGTTCATGGCACATCTTGCATCCATTTTTTTTACCTTTTTGGGACCTTTTAGGCTTTGCATCTATCTCTCCCTTCTTACTACTCTCACTTTTCTCAAACCCTGCCTCGAATGTACTCTCCTTAGGCCTGCCAGCCTTTCTTTTCGTTAGGGATGGACACATGGAAAATTTGATTTCCACTTCAGGACAGTAAGACTGATTTGTAAGTGCTGGAATTGGAGCTGCATACGTAGCCTTGAATCTTGCTACTGAGTAATATTCATGAAAATATTGGTCCATATTTATCTTTGGTTGGGAGGCCAAGAAAAGCATTGCATGCACACATGATTTCCCAGTGTGTTGCCACTCGAGGCAAGTGCAGACATGCATTTCGGTGTTAACAACACGTCGCCTTCTAGTTTTGGTATCTCTAACTTCAGCACACCACACTGTAGATTTTTCAACAGATAAATATGTAACATTTCTGCTCCTGTTGACCACCTGTTGTACCACTACAGGAAGCTTATCCTCTTGCAGACAATCACCAATCCTTCTTCTCAATTCCCACAAACGCATGATCATGATCCTTATTTGGTCAACCATGTCATGCACAAGCAAGTTTATAAACTGCTTCACCTTGTTATTAAAAAGCTCTGCCAAGTTGTTGTTGATATAATCACACTTGATGGCAGTGTTAAATTCTGATATGTACCATAATAGAGAATGGTATGTGTTCATCCATGGACAAAACTCACTGCATGCTGCCATTATCTTACCAAGATGATATGAATGTGTCTGATTAGTGTAAGATCTTGCTACTGGCCACATGTGCTCAAATTCGTCCCAGTAAATGTTTTGATCAAATTCATCCACATTTGTCCGAAGCACTCCCTCTACTCAGCATGGGGAAAAACATTCTTGACTGAAATTTCTAGCTCTTTACATGCACCTGTGTGGAATGCCAAAGGTGACATTGTCTCTATGCATCTTTTCAACTGCATCATGAACCATGTCAATGAAACCTTTGTCTCTGACTGAAACAAGCCAATAGCAATAGGGAACATCCAATCGTGGCCATCTAGAGCATTGCATGCTGCCAATTGACCATTCTACTTCCCAGTCAAAGAAGAAGCGCCTATGCTCAAATATGGACGGCACCCTGCTTTGAAGCCATCGATGCAAGGCTTTAAAGCCATGAAGAACTTAGAGAAAATGACTTTGCCATCCTCTATTATCTTAGTATCTATCTCAACAACACTGCCAGGTGACCTCTTCTCCACCTCTGCTTTGAAGTTATAAAGCATCCTAAAGGTATTTGCCCAATCACCATATAATTGTTTCATTGCCCTTTGCTTTTCCTTCCACACTGTGGTATATTTGAGCTTAATGGGGTACTGATTTTCTAAGTATACCAAAAGTTTCTTTGCAGTAGTGTTTGGTTTCTTGGCTAAAATAGGAGTGATCTTTTCTGCAACCCAACTGTGTGATGTCATGGTTGATACTCTCTGTGAACTTGTAATACAAGTATGTTGATGTGGGATTTGATTAATCCTGGCGGTACTTCCATTAGGTTGGCGTCTAGCAAATATGTACCAGTTGCAACAATGGCGTTTTCATCAAAACCTCTGCGCATCGCATAAAACTTCTTTCTATCAGTCCACTTAGTTTTGACATCAAACTCATGCTTCACTGCATAAGTCTTGAAACACATCCTAAACTCATCCAAGTTTGGCCACAACTTCCCCACTTCAATAACAGGGTTTTCTTTGTCATAGGCGTTTACCATCTCATCATCATGTGCATCATCAACACCATCTGCAACATCTTCCATCAACTGTCCATCCATATCTTCAGATGAATCTCTGTTAGCACTAGCGGGCAAACTACATTCACCCTCTCCTCCTTATCTCTACCATCTACTGGAATGCCAAAAAAAGTTGCCATCTCAGTATCCGCCATTGGTGTAGTGAACAAATTTGTAGGGTCATCTAATTCTACTTAATTTCAATCAACGGAAGCAACCCTTGCGGCACCACTCCCCTGTTTGTCAATGTCGGTTCCATCTCGTTCAGCCCACCCGCGCTCCCCACAATCTAGATTGTAAATCATATGAAAACAGAGGCGTCGCGGTCAGATCTAAATCGACATGGTGTAGGGTTCCGAATTCACTTACCTCATCCGTCGCGGCCGAGAACGGTAACTTTGCTGCCCGCCGCCGAGAATGAAGAGGGGAACATGGAGGGTTCAATCCGACACGAGGGCACGTTTCACTCGATGCATTGCCTAATTAAGTGGAACCCACCTGCCTTAACATAAGCTCATTCTGTTGACGTCCGTTTTATCACCCGGCCGGACCTTAATTATTTCTGCCTTAAAACGTCGCAGGAAAACCTTTTTTATTACCGACTGCGTCCCTCCCCTTCCATTACGCGTTCAAAAACGTCTCGTAGGAAGTAATTAAGGTGCCCCACCTGTCAGGATATCACGTCGGCCCACTAGTCAGGAGGTAACGGTCAAAGGCATTGACTGGACGACAGTGCTCTGTTTGGCCTTTCGTGAGCAAGTGGTCGAGGGGAGAGGGGAAATGTGAGAAAACTTAGTTGGTCAGGCAAAACTGAGCACAACTAAGCAATGAGGGGCATAGAAATAGAAATCCCTTGTTTTTTCCACCATCCAATCAAATAGATTCTTTCTATCAAATTTCTCATCGAAGGCAAGCATGCTAAACTGCTCTATGGTGAAGCCGCAACTACTATATGAAACTACTTCAAAGTGGATTTGGTGGAGTGAAACTAATTTTAATGAAGTGAAACAGTCCCAAAGAGACCCATCTCTTAAGGGCACGTTTGGTTGTCTACAGCGATTTTGTCTGCATTGCATGTGTTTCAACAGCCCAAAAACCAGTATCTACACATAGTTTGGTTGTCCATATCTAGGTTGGTTGCATGAGGGACCTAATATTGACCCGCCGTTTGGTTGGCTGCATTGCAGTAAGCGCACAAATCACACGTTGTTTGGTTGCATAAATTGTTGCCACCAGTTCTCAATAGTGGTGGCCTTACCACACACGATCTGAACATAGTTTCAGTCCTACCTAAGAAACAAATCGCAATTCATCCTAGCTACTAACAAATGGCAGTACAAATTATTAAGAGCCATACGTCTGAATAAGGGTAAGTTCATTGATGCTAACTAGGTGGAAATCCATCCGCTTCCTCTTCTTCTGCTGTTGTTTCTTCTTCTTCGACTTCTTCTTCTGCTCACTTGTTGTTGCTTCTTCTCTTCTGCTGTTGTTGGCTCCTCTTCTTCAGATCCTTGCCTGACCTCTGTTGTCCCACTTTCCATGTGCCTAGCCCATCCTTTTGTTCTTCCAGCTTAGTTGTCAAATGCCTCCACACCATGGCCGAAGCTGACAACATTGTCAGACGTCACATCTTCCTCCTCCGACACCAGTTCATCACAGTCTCATTGCAGGATCCAGTTATGCAGAATGCAACAAGCAAGAACAAGCTTAACCTGGATGGGGAAAGTGTGGAATGGCTTTTGATACAGGATCTTGAACCTGTTCTTTAGAGCTCCAAATGCCCTCTCAATAGTAACTAGGCTAGATTGTGTGAGATTAAATGGTGCCTATAGAGTCCTAGGATAGTTCCTACCAGCAAACTTGTTCAGATGGTACCTGGTTTTTCTGAAGGGTGAAAGAACACCTGTACAACGTGCATAGCCAGCATCTCCTAGGTAGAACTTGCCATCTGGGGATATTGATACCATCGGGATGACTCATGCTGTCATTGAGAATGCTAGCATCATGTCCTGATCCTTCCCATCTAGCAAGCACACATGTGAACTTCAGATCAAAGTCAACAACACTAAGCACATGCTAGCTTGGGTAGTGCTTTCTACCCCTGTGTGATGCTGATTGTGACCTCGACACTCTCGCAGTGACATGAGTATCATCTATTGCCGCAATGCAATCTTGGAAAGGCATTACAAGAGGGTGTTATGGCTATAGTAGAAAAACACAAGCATATCAAGGCATGAACTACACACTGTCAGTGTTGACCTTGAAGTATGGATATCATCTTGGGCTTGTGTGAATCTTGGTAGGAGTCCGACCGGTTGGCGGCCTGATCATCTCTCCTCTGAGCTCCTGAACACCATAAAACACTTGCCTGAAGTAGCTGGAAATTGTCTCCATTGATCTCCTAAATATGTTGTGCATAACCTGAACCTCTGGTTATGACCAACAACATGAAGGAACATGACTACTTGATCTTCCACACTGGTGTGGATGCTATCTTATAACAGCCCCCTGCTCCTGAAGGTTTCCACAAGCCTGGCGAAAGGTGCTCTCTCCATTCAAAGCATTCACAGAGCCTCTGTGTCGTTGCCGTTGTAGATGTAGTTGAGATTTGCCATCCGCTTCTGATCCCAGATTAACATTGGACCATAACGGATGACATGCTTATCACCACGATGAATAATTCTCTTATGGATAAACATGAGCCACACCTGAATCACGGCTATCAGTGCTGTTTCCTTAACTATCAACTTCAACCGTGCGTCTATAACCTAGTCAACATCGAGAGTGCGTTGGGCAATGAGGAAATCGGTCCTACACCTTACCTAACATAGGAGGAAGGGGGTAACATGTTGCTTACTGGCTTCAAAGAGGATGACGACGAAAGAGTGGCCATGGCTGAGTTCAGGACGACCAGACGGTGGCCAAGAGGAAGGGGAGAAGCAGCTGCCGCTGCCGAAGAGTGATGCTGCCAAGTCCGCCGCTACAGCCGCTTGCGCAGATCTGGGTCATCACCGTCGCCGGTGTTAAGAACAGATGAACTGCTTGTCATAGAGCTAGCGGTGACCGAGTAAATGGGGTGATGAGGCTAGATTTCGACCGATTTCCATCTCCCGTCATCTTCACACAATTTCCCCTCACGCCTTCTCTTTTGCGCCACACTCAACCTGACTTGTTGGAAACTATCGATTTAAGGGTTTTCAACGGGCCAGGTGTAATGCCCAAGATGCGATCCTATCCTTATTTTGGCTCGAGGGCCTCGACAGGTATAGAAGCGCATCTCGTCGTTTCGCAAGAATGGATATCATTACAAGTACATGTAAAGAAGAGATGAGTATATAGAATTGGCTTACATTGAGAACTTGGATCATTGATGAGCACCACGATAGCAACAATCCTAAGGAATGCTTTAGGTGAAATCCAATCCAAGATAACTCCAAGAAAGAAATGATGGGTTTAAATATCTCATTCTCGAAACTACTTCTCTTCGAGACTCCTCATGAACCAAGAATGCTACAACACCATCTCAAAAGATAAGGGAGAAAGAATTGCATTTTGAAATGCAAGATAAGAATACTTGAGGACCTCCAACAAAATCTTGAAGAACACTTGAGAATGAGAGAAATCTTGATGAACCACCATGAAGAGCCTCCGGAAATGAAGGATGATAGAAAAGAATTGAAGGTTGTAAAATGAACAAGGTTGAGGTCTTGGAAAGATTTAGATGAAGCTTCGCGAAGAGAGTCTTGAGAAACTTGGAACTCCGGAAAAGAAAAGATAAGCAACTAGAATAGAGAATTTGATATCATGAACAACCTCTGGAAGAATGCTTGAAATCACCTTGTTGAAACAAGAATAATAATTATGTTATGCTTATCCTTCATAAAGTTTAATTGGTGACAAACAATGGATTTCACACACCACTTATTCTTCTTGAAAAGGATAGAAGAGAGAGATATAGAGCACAACTTAAAGAAGTCTTCAACGAAACATCGGAATAATTGAGAGACGAACGAAGAGACAACAATTGAGAAGAATTTGAGAACAAAAGCTGAAAGCTGCGAACGAAGAAATCTTCTGAAATGATGACCTTCGGAGGATCGAGAAATGACAATAACTCTGAAATGCTCCGGATAGATATGGAAAGAATTACTCATGACCGAAAACAATTGAGAGGATAGCATGAAGATGAGATGACAAGTCTTCGAAAGAACGGAGAAAGATTTAAGAGAAACTCTTCTTGGTCTTCAAGGCAAGGAATGAAGGCGAGAAACATCACCAAGAATTACTACGACACTCCGGAACAATGAATAAGGAAAGGTTGAGCCAACGATGAAAATAACTTGAAGCAATCTTGGGAAAGAAATATGACTGATGAGAATCATTCTTACGTCATATTTGAAAAGAACTTGAGGACATCTCCGGAAAAAATTAGAAGAGTCAGGTAAGATCCTGGGAAAAAACCTGTGGGTTATGAGCCCACTCAAAGAAAACACCGTTGAAATGACTGCTTAAAAGATATTGCACTGGTACAAATTGAAAACTTGATGAGGTGAGAACCTCGGAATAATTTGAAAGGAATTGAATGAAAACACGAATCTTCTGAGGTATCTTCAACACTCCGGATAGAATAGAGAGAGATGAATAAACAAGAGAGGTTTGGATGAAAATTTCTAACACAGAAAAGCCTTTGGAGAGTGAAAAGGATATGATGAGCACCAAAAGCTTGAATTGAATCCACCGGAGAAGAAACAAGAATGAAGAGTGAAATGATGAACTTGAGCACTTGGAATCTTACAATGAATCACCGGATACCATATGGAAGAAAAGATAGCGGAAGCATCAATGAAAAGAAAGGCACTAGGATGAGAATTTAATTGATGAAGAAAAAGGGCGGGAGGGCGGGGAAAAACAAAGACAACTTGATACCGATGAGATGAACTTCGGAAAGAAATACGAGGATTGATCTTGCAAATATTGGAGAGGGTTGAATTAACTTGATGAGAAACACACCGGTTAGGAAAGATATGAAATCACCACTTGACATCGAAGCAACTCAAATTACCATACTCCAACAAAACAAAAGATGAGGCTTTAGAATTAAGCCGGAAACAAATACATAACCCATTATGCATTCGTTGAAAGGATAATCCTAGGTAACTACTTGAATTCCCACCTAAGAATTTCCGAA
Organism: Elymus sibiricus; assembly: GCA_039707655.1. Taxonomy (NCBI): domain Eukaryota; kingdom Viridiplantae; phylum Streptophyta; class Magnoliopsida; order Poales; family Poaceae; genus Elymus; species Elymus sibiricus. The sequence goes on from CM077663.1 coordinate 280,805,619, forward strand.
GTCTTTCTTGTTTATGCGATTCGGGTTGCGGACCCAGGAACGTACCCAAGGTAATCAGCTACAACTGCACCCGCAACCTTCCACACCATAATCCAAGAAACTCCGCAAACTCGTCTACCTCAGACACTCGTAATCACAACGATGCTAAACATGGCAGTACCCTGGACGCTCTCCCCAGTACTGGGTGCCTCCAAACTTATCTCGGCACGAAAAGTATTGAAGCAATTTCGAACATCCTCCGTCCTGAGATACTAAGGAAACTGAATGATAACGATGTGCAAAAATCCCTCGGAGCTCTACTCCTCGATAACATGAGGCACCAAGACAGAATTCCTTCACATCGGCATCATATAGTTTCCAAAATACCCGCGTGATCCTAAAAAAAAATTTGAGCGAGAAGAGGAGTAGAATCAAAATTCCTAAGTCGAATACCTCACCAGAGCATAGAAGAGGAGTAAAAGAAACCTACACTCCGATATAACTAGACTCAAAACAGTTTTTTACTAGACTCGACTCGGCCAAGTTCGATCAATCAAGGGGGCTCCTAGGTCGGTACAGGCTCTGATACCAACTTGTAACGCCCAAGATGCGATCCTATCCTTATTTTGGCTCGAGGGCCTCGACAGGGATAGAAGCGCATCTCGTCGTTTTGCAAGAATAAATATCATTACAAGTACATGTAAAGAAGAGATGAGTATATAGAATTGGCTTACACTCGCCACAAGCTACATCAATGTCACATCAATACAACAACATATCCAAACATCATACAGAAGAGCAGGGTCCGACTACGGACGAAAACAAACGATAAAATGACATCCATCCTTGCTATCCCAGGTTGCCGCCTGGAACCCATCCTATGATCGATGAAGAAGAAGAAGAAGAACTCCAAATCAAACAAAGCATCGCTCTCACGTCAAAGCATCGCATTACCTGTACCTACAACTGTTGTTGTAGTAATCTGTGAGCCACAGGGACTCAGCAATCTCATTTCCAAGGGTATCAAGACTATTAAAGCTTAATGGGTGAGATATGGTTAAGTGGTGAGGCTGCAGCAAGCACTAAGCATTTATTTGAGTGGCTAACTTACGAGTACAAGAATAAAGGGGGATGATCGTCGAATAAACGGACGTGAACTAATAATGATCTCTAAGAGATCCTGAACACCTACTTACGTCAAACATAACCCCACCGTGTTCTCTCTCGGTTCAGAAATTCACGAGAAAAGACAGTCACGGTTACGCACACAGTTGGTGTATTTTATTTGAGTTTACTTCAAGTTTGCTATGAACGGGTGTCAAACAAAGTTTCCAAGTTGCCACGTAACTGCGGGCACGGCTTTCCGAAAGATTTAACCCTGCAGGGGTGCTCCAACTCATCCATCACAAACTAACCACACGCCGCGGGAATAACCTCGACCACGAATCTCGTGATCTTCCTAGGCAATTCCACTGGAAAACCGCTACCTCGAGATAGCCCGAAGTATTCTCGGAATTCCTCGCACAAGACGTTCGAGAAAGGTAAAACAAATCCAACAAGGCCGCCCGACGTGCCGACAATCCCGATAGGAGCCGCGTATCTCGTTCTCAGGGCACAACCGGATGGGACTAGCTACGGGGAAAACCAATCCCCGAGTTTCCTCGAGGCGGCCCCGCAGGCAGCCCATTTGGGACCAACACCATCAGCACTGCCCCCCTGTATTATGTTGATTAATCCGCGGGTAGCGCTAACTCCCTATGCATTACTAACGGTGTTCAGTATTATTATGTTGAGCAAATGTAGTACCAATGTTGGGCCTTGCCAGACAAATTTTATCCTAAAACGAAAATCAAGGGGGTCCCCATAACAACCCCGAGCATGTTAGGAGCGCTCAATTATGAAACATTACACCGGTGCACAAGTAACTAGGGTGGCACGAGTGGAACAAAACACCGAGCAAAAGGCCAAGCCTTCCACCCTTTACCAAGTATATATGTGCATTAAATTAAATAGCAAATAATATTGTGATAGCTGGAAATAATTGCACCTGCAACTAGAGGGCTGAGCAAGCGGTAACATAGCCAAACAATGTTTTGCTGGGATGTGGAGGGGTTAGAGGCTTATCATGGCATTTTGGGAGGCTTGACAAACAAGTGGTAGGTAGCGAGACAAGCGATAGAAACGAGACAACTAGCATGGCAATGATAGTAATGGTATCCAGGGAAATGATCATCTTGCCTGAGATCCCGCTTGGAATAAGATCGAGTCCATGAAGAAGACGAACCAACGTAGTCGAACGAATCCTCACACTCCGAAGCGGTTTCGGAACTCTATCGAGAAGAAGCAATCCGAAAACAACAATCAACACATGATAAACACCACAACATATGCATGACATGATGCACAACAAGGATGATGCATGTTATGCATGACAGGACAAGGCACAACAATCAACTCCTACACATTAAGTGAAGTTCAATATGCAACGAGTTGCATATTGACGAAACTCCACGTTCGAATTATTTAGTTCACTCTCGTTAGGTACACAACAATATTAAATGTTATTACACATGGCAAGAGGTGAAGCATAATGAAAATACACTATCTAGGCATATTAAATGAGGTCGAAAACAACATATAGCATTTCCGAAACGACCCCATATGTTAATTTTGAAATTGATCCAGATCCGTACTAATCATGTTTTATAGTTGTTAAACAGGAAAATAAAGTATACCATACAATTCTACACGTCATTCTAGTCGATTTACATATATGGAACATCTCAAACGGAGCTACGGTCTAAAAGATATGACCTTCACAAGATTATATGTCATGAATGCAAAATGCATGAAAATGACAACCCCAAGCACTTCAAAACATGGATGCAGCAAGATATTATGAAACTACATGAAATTCTAGACAAGTTACATATGCAACATGTTCAAAACGGAGCTACGGTTCAACCACAACAACCAACACAAGTTTTAATTCAAATCTGTCCAAAACAGCAACATAGCATATTGCACACATGAAAACAACAAGCTACAAGATTCCAAAATACACAAACTAAGCATGGGGCAGTAGCATATAACACACACTTCATTTCATCTTCACATATCATACTCAAAAGAGTCATTGTCCACATGGTAGGAAGCTCACAACATGGCAATAAAATATAGCAAATTAGGACTTACTGAAAATAACAGTTTTTTAGCATAGCAGATTTTCATGGAGGCATATTGGCATCAGTAAAACTATATGCTACAGGGCATATATTGGCATCAAACTTAACAGCATGGTAGTAGACATGATGCACTACAAATCATTCCATGGTGGCAAGGTCTAATTATGCATAGAATCATAGCAAACATCAACTCAACATGGCATCATGAAGAAGACATATTCTCAGACTTAGAGAAAAATTAGAGTAGACATGTGCAGCAGTTTTTAACAGGTTGACATATTGGACAACAGAATTAATTATGATGCTTAACCTATTCATGCAAGCTATTGGCACAACATGATAGGCAACAACATGCTTAACAAAAGACTCATTGATGGCAACCACAAAAGACTCCTAGATCAATAGCAAATCACATGGCAACATGGCAACAAAATAACAGTTTTCAGATTTAGAAATATTTTGAACCCTCAAAACAGCAGTATTTTATAGCATGTTGGCAACAAGAAAATAACACCTAAACATACATTTCTATAGCAACCAAAATGACCAGGGCCTAGCACACATGTCCAAGGACATATCTCATGTTCAAAATTATTTCATATCATGCATGGATTAATTCACACAAAAAAAACAAAAGGGTATCATAACAAAAATGACCTGCACACAAAATGCTCAAAAGACAAAACTAAATGCACAGATAAATTCTATGGATTTTTCTACCCCAAAATCATATATAATATGTGGATTTTCACTATAAAACAAATGACACAATATTTATGCGAGATTAGGACATAAACCGTTTTAGCAAGCTATATGTGCAAAATAAATGCAACCAACACATCAAATATTTTTAGCATGCATGAAAATACGATATAACTAATCTACACATTTTACATATAGGATTTGATTAATCCCGATGCACGGTTAAACATATATGCGCAATGCAAAATATGGCATTTATGCGAATTGAACGCATACATCACAATAAACATTTTTCATGCATGAAAAAGAGATATTAATAATCTATACAAAATTCTGGACATTTTTCATATACAACACATTTGGATCCGGTGCACGGTTAATTACTTAACAACATTTTAAAAACATGCGTTTTTCTGCAATTTAACATGTCCAGGGTTTATTGCTAAAAACACAGACAAGGAAAAAAAATATGCGGGCCGAAACTGCACAGGACATGGGCTAAACAGGTGAGCGCGGGATAGCTAAAACACTCACAAGGCGGGGCATAGGGCGGTGCTCACCATCGTGGCCTTGGGCCGGAGGAGCTAGCAAGGCCGCGGCTGGCACCCGCGGTGGCTGGGCCTTGGCCAGTTCGCTGGATGCGGCCCATGCGCTGGCGGAGGCCCAGGCGCGAGTCAACGGGCGCGTCCCCGTCGTCCCACACGAGCAGAAGGGCAAGGCGGCCATGGCAGCAGGAACTGCAGTGGCACCGGCGCGCGACGTGCGGCGGCAAGGGAGGCTTGCGGACGGCCGGAACGGATGGATCTGGGCATGGGGAAGCCGGATCCGGGCGCGGACGAAGGTCCCGGCGAATCCGGCGATGGGGTTTGAGGCGGCGACCACGGCGCCATGGGAGGTTCCTGCGAGAAGAAAAGAGAGGGAGCGAAGAGATTAGAGGAAGAAGGGAAAGCACAGAAGGAAGGAGAGGGAGGAGGGGTCCGGCAGGCTCGACCTGCTTGTCGCCGGCGAGGTCCGGCGATGCTGCGGGCGACCGGTCGGCAGCGGCGGGGTCGGGCGTGAGGCAAGGGCAGCCATGGGAGGTGCTCGGGCGCGGGGCGGGCGAGCTCGGCCCAGATCGGGCCCGGGCGGGCGGCGGCGGGCTCGGTCGGGCCCCGGGAGGGCTAGACCCGGGCCACGGTGGCTGGAGTCATGGAGGAGGACAGATGGCGGCCTCTGACTGGCTAGGAGCGGCGGCGCGGTGGAATCTGGCGCGACAAGTGTCGGTCGGCGGCTGGCTTGGCACGAAAAACGATGGAGCGGCGGCGGCTACGAGGTGGGGGGCTGCGGCTGAGGGTTAGGGGTAGGTTTAGGTCTAGGTTTTGTTTAGGAATGTCCAAAAATGGACTAGAGGGGGTCTATATATAGCAAGGGGGCTAGGGTTAGGGGAGGTTTTGCACCGTTTTTGACCCACCGATCGCGATCGGACGGTCCGGTCGGAGTGGCAAGTTAGGATGGGCTGGTTGGGCTGTGTAGATGGGCTAGGTGGGGAAGAAAGGAAAGATTTGTGGCCCGTGACAAGTTTTGGAAAACCGAAAACGACCGATAGATAAACCGATGACGGCGCTGCTACGGTTGACCGTTCGGGTATCAAACGACCTCTGATTGCGACGAAATTTGACAGGCGGTCTACCTACAATATAACAAGATTGCACGCCAACTTTCGACCCAATCCGAGAATATTTTTCGCGCGCCTTTTAGAACATTTTTTTAAACGAATGCCGCGGGCGCGTGCGAGTGTGGTTGGTCTCAAAACGGTCATCGACGAGAACGGAGAGAACCGGCGACTACGAACGAATGCGGTTTTTGAAAAATGATGGCAACGAAGTTGCCGATGCTATGCAAATGATGCGAATGATGCAAAAATGAATGCGACAAACAAACGAATCACACGACGAGATTGAAAAACAATGGGAATCTTCTGAAGCGTCGGTCTCGGGCTGTTACACCAGGCTCTCGGACGCTTTAAGGTTCGCTGCGAGCCATCCCATCCAGTTTGCAACCAAACGCTTGGAGATAATACGGGCAACCACGTCCTAATTATTTTGTCCAACAATCTCCAAAACTCGGAGTTGTTGACTCATTCATTACCGAGAGAAATATATGTGCACATACACACCGGAAAGCTTATGAACAATGTTTTTCTCTCTTTCTTTTTTCCTAATTGCTCCCTGATCAATATCAATAACACTTTAACACCATTCTGGCGGACAACATCCACTTCGCTGTTTTCCTCCTCAGACAACAAGAATCACATGCTGCTGTCGTCCCTGATCAGGCACCCTGTGCATTCTTGATGCGTTCCTTCTTTGCTCCTGCAGCAAGAAAGAGGCGACGGGCAGCAAGAAAATTGTTAAGAACTTGCTCACTCCCCTGTTTAAAACTCAGACGACACAACAGACCTGGAGCATTTGCAGCCGGTACTGCATCTGGCCGTGCTGCACCGCGGAGATGAGCCGCATGAGGACGTAGAACGGCAGCAAGATCCCACTAGCCCTGAGCAAGTATACCTTCAAAGCAAAGGAACACATGTCAAACAATCATGGATCACCATCATTTCTTTATCGATCCGAGGGAAGAATTCATGGAACTCACCGTCAGTAGGCTGAAGGCGTATTGGTTTGCGGCGCCGATGGTCACCAGGGCGACGAGATGCCTCAGCAGCAGCACCACAGTGAACTGCACGGACAAGCGGAATTCGGTCAGAGTTCAACACCATTCTTATCTGAAGTTCTGAACCTGGCAATGTGGTTCAAGTCTCGGTCAGGGATGTACCGTCACCGTCACCGACCGGCACCAGGCAGCATTTCTGCCGGCGACGTTCGCGCACTCGGCGTAGGCCGGGTCGCCGGCCGCCGCGTCGAGCCCGGTCAACGGGGTATCCTCCGGTCCCTCGTGGTCCAGCCTTGGGACCTCCAGGCTCCCTCTGCACCACGAACGGCAGGTTAACCGTTAACGTGTGATGGTGATGACAGGATTCAACATTTGACTCATTTGCAAGGCTGCAGGAGTGCAGGACACGGCTGTACAGATGTGAAAATGGAGGGCATCTTATCTGCCATCTCATGGGGAGAATAATCAGGACAAGGTGCGAAGGTGGTTGGTACGTGGTGTACAACATGGCTTGCGAAACAGCTAGACCGAATCCACGTACCCGCCGGCGGTTCTGTCGATGATCATTTGTTCTTTGCTTTCCCCTCGTCCTAAAGAAACAAGATGCCATGCGGACAGCTGCTGTTTGATTGGGATTCTTGTTTATTTACCTGAATGGTTTGATTTTCCTATACTGGTTGTGGCTCGTCATTGTAAACCCCGGCAACCAGGTCAGGATCCGAATGCTCATTGGGCATTATAACAGCAAAAACATGGATTGGTGACAGTTGCATGGCACTAGGCATGGATTGGTTGTGCAAGATTTTACTATTCAGCGTTCACTACGTTCTATAGCCTCTTTGCGCGTACCAGCACCGGTCCCAGTTACCAATGAGAGAGAGAGAGGGAGAGAGTGAGTGGGGAGGGGCGGCACCTGATGGTGACTGCGACATGAGCAACTTGAGTTTTCTTGGGAGCAACGGTGTATCCAGGCTCGTAATTCTGACAGCAAAAACATGTGTTAAACAAAGGCAATGAAACAAGCTTGCAGAGAGCTCTATGAAGAGATTGTAGTCGTTGTGCTAAAAACATCGACTTTTTACCCAAGCTGTCAAGCACTCACTCACACGGGTCTCAATTCCGGAAATCGTGGAAAAGGACGAACAGAGTTGGTTATCATCCCATAGCCTAGTCCTCTTTTTTTTGCTATATACTCCCTCCGTTTCTTTATGTAAGGTGTATTATTTCCGGCACGGTGACCAAGGCACATAATTATAGACATGTTAAGACTAAATTACTCTTAGCAAATTTGTTTGTTAGTAAAAAGTGAATCAATTAGTCCAGAAAAGTATGAGATACATGCAATCGACAAAAAGATAGTTTCCTTTTTTTACTATAAGAAGATATACAGACAATCAAAAAGAGATACTTTCCTTTTTTAGGAGGACTAACAAGAGAATTATGAGGAATTAGAAGAAATGCATCTTACATTCTGAAATTTTATTAAAAAACAAATACACCTTATATAAAGGAACAGAGGGAGTATTTAAGTAAAAAAAGGGGGAAAACTCTCATGGATAAAACAGTAGAAAATGACGATCAAGCAGAGTAGAGGATTGGAATGGAAGTTTTTCAGAAAGGGAAATTCTCACATGGATAAACGGCGGGAAATGATGATCAAGCAAGCAAAATAACCGGACGCGCGAGGATTCCATTGAGACTTTTTCAAGGAGACGTAACAGAGCAGAGAAGGCCGAGGTAGCTACTCGAATTACCTGGAGGCAAATCTCGCAGACGGCGCTCCCCTTCTCGTCGCACCATCTCTGCACGCAACCCATGTGAGCATACTGCCGAGGACGACATGAACACGCACGCAGATCAGCCATCAAGAAACGGCGCCGATCGGGATTGAGCAGGACAACAGCCAAAAAAGAAGACGAAAATCCATGCATGCGCATACCTTGAGGGAGCCGGAGCATCCGCAGGGAGACTCCATGGAGGTTGCGGTCGCGCAGCCGTCGTCCCCTTCCTCCTCGTGGCAAATCCTGCACTGCCTCGGCGAGCACGAGCACCACGCCTCGTCATGCCGCTCCATCCCCCTCCTCCCTCCGATCTCCGAATTCCGGCCTTCCTCTCTGGCTCTGGCTCCGAACGCTCTGGTCCCGTGGGTGGCTAACTGGCTATTGGCTGCTCCTCCGTCTGCTTCCTCTGTTTCTCTCCCCTTCCCTGAATGGAGATGGAATTGAATAAGGTTTGTTTGGAACAAAGGTGGCATTGAATAAGTACGACGAGGCGGAGGAGGAGAAACCGAAAGAGGCCACGGAAATCCAAATGCGCGACAGGTGGTGGCCCCGAACGCTCCGGGAACGGCCACGGCAGTTGCTAGTTACTTCCGGGCCGCCGCAACGGGCATGCCTACTATTAGCCATGCGCACTGCGGGACGGAATGGGGGCCGCTCGATCTGGGGCTCCGGCGTGCTATGTACGGCCATATCGTTGCCATGCTTCCTGCCGTACATGAAGTATTTGTGTCGTGGACTCGGCAGGCTGTGTACTGCTCAGGAGCTGTGTTCTTCGAGAAGAAGTAGTGTATAATCCTTAGAAAAAAAAGAAATGTAAGCGTATGAATGAAACTCGTTTCTAAAAGAAGGATTGCACGAGTACTACTTTAGAGCATCTCTAACGAGCAGATCAAAATTTTGGCCATTCAGATTTATTTATTGGATGAGGATGGGGCTGGACTGCAGGATGTTGCTGCTGCACCAAAGTTGTTGCTTGCTATAACTGATGGTAGTGGCATGGATCTGAAGGAGTGTGGCTCGCCTACAAGCAGTACCTCTAGCAGCAAAAGGGCGAAATTATCCAAGAACGGTGATAAAAATGAGATATCGACGGCCTCCCTCGAGTAGGACCGCCGGACGCAATGAATATTTTATCTTGGAACTGTCGGGGGGTGGGGAACCGCCGGACAGTTCGTGAGGTTTTGACCCTCTCAAAAGCCAATAACCCCAAGCTTGTCTTCATGTGTGAAACGAGACAAGCGTCAGACAAAGTGGAGAAACTCAAGTGGAGACTTGGGTTGAAAGGTTTTCATGGTGTTCACAGTGATGGAAAAAGTGGAGGCTTAACGCTCTTTTGGGATGAGGCGCTGTCAGTTACGATCCTCGACTACATTGATGTCCAAGTTGTCGATGGCGGCACGGGGGTCTCGTGGAGAGGGACTTTTGTTTATGGTGAACCGAGAGTTGAGAATAGACACATCATGTGGGATCATTTATCTAGGCTTCGAGCGATTTCGCAGGATCCTTGGTTTGTTTGTGGAGACTACAACGAGGCGCTGTGGCAACACGAACATTTATCCAGGACCATGCGATTTGAGACACAAATGTCGGCTTTCAGAGATTGTTTACTCGTCTGTGAGCTGGAGGATTTGGGATTCAGCGGGATTCCGTACACTTACAATAATGGGCAGGTTGGTGATCGTAATGTACAAGTCCGGCTTGATCGTGCTTGCGCGGACGAGTCATGGAGAGACTTGTACCCGGCAGCAAGGGTTCTTCATCTGGCAACACCTTGCTTAGACCACGCGCCATTGCTGGTGCAACTTGAGGAGGTGCCGGATCTCCAGAAAAAACTTCATATTCCAAGGTACGAAATTATGTGGGAGCGCCACCCGGCGTTCTCGGAAGTGATCGCCAAGGCTTGGGCGAAAAACAAACCAACCGAGGGTCTGAGGTCGGTTTCGGGATCATTATCAGAGATGATGAAAGAGTTAAAAAGTTGGAGTAAAGCAAATTTTGGGAACGTGTTAAAGGAGATAGAGACTCTCAGATCGCAGTTAACTGAACTTCAACTGGACGGGGCCGAACAGTCACATATTCGCCGCAAAATGAACGAGCTAGATGAACTGTTGTATCGAGAGGAAATGTTGTGGCTTCAACGGTCTCGTATTACATGGTTAAAGGAAGGGGAGCGCAACACTAGTTATCTGCACAGAAGGGCTGTTTGGCGGGCTCAAAGGAATCATATACAACGACTGTTGAAGGCAGATGGCTCCTGGTGCACTTCTCCAACGGACATGGAAAGGATGGCCAAGTCTTATTTTAAGGATGTGTATACTAAGGACCCTACCCTTGATCCCAGGGAGGTTCTGGAGTGTATTGCCCCTAGAGTAACAGATGATATGAATGAATCACTATGTAAACCGTATTCAGAACATGAAATTTCGGACGCCTTATTTCAGATAGGCCCCTTGAAGGCCCCGGGCACGGACGGTTTCCCTGCCCGTTTTTACCAGCGGAACTGGGCTGTGCTGAAAGAACAAATTATTGCGGCGGTTCAGGAATTCCTCAGTATAGGAGTTATGCCGGAAGGGATTAACGATACGGCCATAATGTTGATTCCCAAGGTTCCCCATCCAAAGGAACTGAAGGACTTTCGACCAATCAGCCTTTGTAACGTAATTTATAAGGTTATTTCAAAATGTTTGGTAAACATGTTAAGACCTCTACTCACTGAGCTTATTTCAGAAAATCAGAGTGCTTTCATTCCTGGTAGGCTCATTTCAGATAACTCAATTATTGCTTTTGAATGTATTCATCATATTCAGTCTATGTTGGAGAACTCAGAGGCCTTCTGTGCGTACAAGCTGGACCTCTCAAAAGCCTATGATTGTGTTGACTGGGTATTCCTGGAAAGGGCCCTTATCAGGTGGGGTTTCTCTCCGCACTGGATTTCTCGTGTCATGGCTTGTGTTTCTTCTGTCAAGTATTCTGTGAAGTTTAATGGCAAGTTGTTGGAGTCCTTTACCCCTTCTAGGGGGCTTCGACAAGGTGATCCATTGTCCCCTTTTTATTCCTTTTTGTGGCGGATGCTTTGTCAGCTCTCATCAATAAGTCAATGACCGAGGATGGTTTAAAAGGGGTCAGAATTTGTAGAGGAGCTCCTGAAATATCACATCTATTATTTGCGGACGACTCACTATTATTTTTCCAAGCGTCTGAGCAGCAGGCAGTGTTGGTGAAAGGTTTGTTGAACACTTACGCCGTGGCCACGGGCCAATTAATTAATCCTTCAAAGTGTTCCATCCTTTTTTCCGATCATTGCTTGCCTTCAGTCGCTACAGAAGTAAAGAGTGTGCTGGAAATTACTCAGGAAGTTTTTGAGCCTAAGTATTTAGGGCTCCCAGTGCTGGAGGGGAGAATGCACAAAGGGAAATTTGAAACAATACAGGAGAGACTAAGGAAGAGGTTAGTAGACTGGGGCGAGCAGTATATGTCCTCAGGAAACAAAGAAATATTAATTAAGTCTGTTGCTCAAGCAATTCCGGCTTATGTTATGAGTGTCTTCAAACTACCAGCTTCGGTATGTGATGAACTAACTCGCATGATTCGTCAGTATTGGTGGGGTGTTGAAAGAGGGAAGAGAAAGATGGCTTGGTTGAGCTGGGATAAGATGAGTTTGCCGAAATCTATGGGGGGCATGGGTTTTCGAGATATGAGGGCATTCAACCAGGCACTTCTCGCGAAGCAAGCCTGGAGACTTCTAGATGCCCCTGAAAGTTTATGTGCAAGATTATTGAAAGCCAAGTATTTTGCTTCAGGACACCTCCTCGACACAGTGTTTACGGGTAATGGTTCTGCAGTATGGAAGGGTATATTGCACGGTCTCGAGTTGTTAAAGAAGGGCATAATTTGGCGCGTGGGGAATGGGTCTCTTATCCGTACCTGGAGAGATCCTTGGATTTCGCGTCCCTATTCTTACCGACCTATTACCCCAAAGCGCAACTGTCGGTTTAATAGGGTTTCTGACTTTTTGGATGGAAATGGTGCATGGAGGTGGGATAGGCTTCGGGATCACTTTTGGGCTCTGGACATTGAACATATTCTGAAAATACGAACCTCCCCAAGGCAGCGTATGGATTTTGTTTCATGGGCTCCTGAGAAAAGTGGTGTGTTCACGGTCAAAAGTGCTTATAAACTGGCTACATGCGATCATAATGTTTCCTTCGCAGGAGGTTCTTCTAGCTCTGTTCCGAGTGGTTGCCGCTCGATTTGGAATTGCATATGGAACTCCTCGGTTCCCCAACGGATGAAAATCTCTGCTTGGAAAGTCGCCACAGGTGCCCTGCCTACAGAAAAGTGCAAAGTATTCAGACATCTTGCGACAAAATCGACGTGCCCTTTATGTGGCGTGGAGGAGGAAGGATCCTTCCATGCTTTAATTACTTGTCCCCATGCCAGGAATATATGGCTGGGCATGCGTACAAGATGGCCCCTCCCAGGTGACGAATTGCTGATTGATAATGGGAAGGAATGGCTGCTACATTTGCTATCTAGATGCTCTGATGATATACGTGACATGATCATCATGCTTACATGGCGTATTTGGCAGTTGAGGACTGACCAAATTCACGGTAAGGATGTACCTCCAGTTCAGGTCACAGTCAATTTTCTGGACAGTTATTATAAATCAGTTAAGTTGGCTGGTCGTTTCTCAACTGAGGAGATTATCAAGGGAAAGATGCCATCTTCGGCTGTCCCGTCCAGGACAGAGAAACAGACGCCTCCCGCAGCGCCGTGGCCGAAGCCAAAGCCAGGCCACGTAGCTCTATCAGTGGACGGGTCCTTCAGCTGTTCCGATGGCTCTGCGGCTGCTGGGATGGTATTACGCGACAGTGCAGGTCATATCATCTTTTCTGCTTACCGGGTGATCTTCCACTGCAATGACTCCTTGGAAGCAGAAATACATGCAATCATGCAAGGGGTGGCTTTGGCCGTTCAACATTCCACACTTCCGGTTGTCGTTCAGTCGGACTCGGTGGAAGCACTTTCCTGCTTGTTGACAAGGGACTGGAGCGCTCTGCGTATGGTCATTTAGTTCGAGAAATCAAAGAGTTACTGAGTAGTAGGGAGTTTTATCCTCAGAAAATTCTTCGTAGTCAAAATAGAGTTGCAGATCGGCTGGCCAATTATAGCCGTACCGAGAGTACAACTGCTATGTGGTTGACCTCGGCTCCACCTTGTATCGAGGATTTGTGGCCTCTTGACTGTAACACTATTACCTAGAAATAAAACTCCCGTTTTTTTCGCAAAAAAATATATTACAAAACGTTCTTCTCCTTTCACGAGCGACTCTCACCATTTAGGGTCTCTCGCCGGTGTTGGAGCCGATCTGTCTCATCTTTGTTGGACTTAGGGCCATGGAGGCGAGGTGGATCCTAGCCCTTGCCAATGAGAGGGATCTTGCTTCATTTTTAAATGTTTTTTGTCTGTTTAGATTTTGTATCCCGCTCAGTAAGGTCGGACGGCAGTGGCTCCCTCAAGATAGAATAAGATTCTCATTGCAAGGCCCCCGTCCCCCGCGGTGTGCCTTACATCGTCAGAGGGTGTGTGGAGGTGTGTCTCTAGCTGATCTCATGGGATTCAGCAGGTCTTTGTTGTCGGTGTATCTGATCTTCGCTTGTCTGCGCTCGTGTGTCTACAACTAGATCATGCGCACTACGGGGGCCACTCGATCTGGGGCTCGGCGTGCTGTGTACGGCCAGATCGTTGCCATGCTTCCTGTCGTACGTGAAGTAGTAGTACTCGTATTTGTCATGGACTCGCTGCTCAGGGGCGTTGTGTCAGGTTGTGTTCTTCGAGAAGAGGAAGTAGTGTTGATCCTTACAAAAAAGAGGAGAAATGGAAGCTTATGGAACTCGTTTTAAAAAGAAGAATCATACCCCTCCGTTCAAGTGCATTGGACGCCTAAGAGAATTCAGGATTTTCTTTTTTGAATAAAAACGTAGATTATTTTCTACCTTATGCATTCAAAACGGGTCGGGAACCCGAATGACAAGAGTCATATACATGAAAGTGGTGTTAGGGCTCCACAGAGCATCCAGCAGGCCACCACTAGACCCGAGGTGAAGAACAAAGAGGGGTGGGGGGGGAGAGGTGAGTATCATCCTAGTTTGCTAGGAGTTCATCAGCCCAATTGAGCATTTTTGCCCTTTGTGATTCCCGTGGGGCACGTACTAGCCATAGTTTCAGTAGGTCAAAAATCTCTTTATATATCTTCCGCTCCATCCAAAAGTCTCCGTGAAAGACTTGCGCATTCCTTGCGTTCCAGAGGGAAACCGCACATGCTGCAAAGAGAACATTCCACATCTTTCCAAACCTCCCAGTGGGCTGATCAGATAGGAGGAATTCTGTTGAAGTCTGCGAGGCGACTGCTATCTCATATATGTTCAGTTTTTTCCACACGGCCCATGTAAGCTTGCATCTGAGTATGATGTGGTCCATAGTTTCTTTTGCTGAGCACCGATCACATCCATTGTGAAACACCACTTTAGTCCAGTTCTTCCTTAGCATATTGTCACGTGTGTTGTGTATGTCCCTTAGAGCCAGCCATAAGAAAATTCTATACTTGTGTGGGATGATCTTGTCCCAGATGAGTGGTGCAAGCGGACAGGTTTTTCCTCTGAAATTGATCAGCTTATAAAAGCATGCAGTAGAGAGGTGCTTATCTCCTGTGATAGGAACTCTGACATCAGGCGTGCTCACCTGTGGATAGACGTTTGCAAGAAAGGCATTCAAGCATTCCAACTCTTGAACCGCTTGAGATGTGAGGTTTGGGTAGAGTTGAAGATCCCAGTGTCCTTCTCTGAATTGTGATGCCACCGTGCAAAACTTGGATGTGGAGAAAGTGAAAAACGCGGGAAAAGTGAAATTGAGATGGCCACATTCGAGCCAGAGGTCGTACCAGAAGGATATCGCAGCCTCGCTGCCGAGGGTACATTTAGAAGCTTCTATCACCAGCTGTAGGGATGCCCTTATGTCCCTTGCAATAAGCGTGTCTCCGTTATGAGCAGACGAACAAAGTGCTCTCTGATAGTATTTTTGAATAAACCATTTGTAGCATGGGACCTCACTGTTGCCTAATACCTTAATCATGAATCTGCAAATCATAGCCATGTTGTGTGTGTGCAAATCTCTGATTCCCAGGCCTCCATTTATTTTTGGCAGTGTGATATAATCCCAGGCCACCAGGCACTTGCCCCCCAGAGCACAATTCTTCCCCTGTCACAAGAAGCCCCTCAGAATTTGCTCCAACTTCTGAATTGACTGTTTTGGCCACAGGAAGCGCCCCATGAAATAATTAGGTATTGCTGCAAGAACTGCATTAATCAGAGTTACCCTGCCACCCCAAGATAGAAAAGTGGCTAGCCAACCATATAGTCTCTTGTCCACCTTGTGGATCACCGACATCAACATCCCATGCATGATTTTGTGCAAAGAGAGAGGTATGTGCACGGGAATGTTGTTGTCTGGCACTGTAGCAGATCAGCTATTGTTTGGCAAGCTTGTTGATCCATACATATGGGGACGAAAGAACTTTTGTGGTAGTTTATCTTGAGGCCTGTGAAGTTGGAGAAATCATCTAGGATTCTCTTGATAATAGAAACCTGCTGTGTTTCTCCCCGAATAATCAACAACGTATCATCCGCGTATTGTAGCACAGGGAAAGAACCATCGACTCCTAACGGATGAGCGAGGTTCCCTGCTCGGTGCTCTTTGTTGCAGAGCTGTTTTAGTATGTCAGCAACGATAATAAAGAGGTACGGTGAGATGGCATCACCCTACCGCAGGCCTCCTTTGGATATGATCTTTTCCCCAAGCTTGCCATTGACAATGATCCGTGACGAGCTGGAGTAGAGGACGTCAGAAATCCATCTGATCCACCTTGCACCAAACCCCCTGGCCTCAAGAATTTGGCACAGGGCCTTCCAGCTGACATTGTCGAACGCTTTATGGAAATCAAGTTTTAGGGCAATCATTGGTATCTTTCTCTTCTTTGCCTGCTGTACAAACTCAGCTGCAAGGGCAAAATTTTCGGTGATACATCTTCTAGGGAGAAATCCAGACTGTAGCGGATGGATAAGGTGAATAATAAGTCATTGTAGTCCACATTGCACCAAACCCCCTGGCCTCAAGAATTTGGCACAGGGCCTTCCAGCTGACACTGTCGAACGCTTTATGGAAATCAAGTTTTAGGGCGATCATTGGTATCTTTCTCTTCTTTGCATGTTGTACAAACTCAGCTGCAAGGGCGAAATTTTCGGTGATACATCTTCCAGGGAGAAAGCCAGGCTGTAGCGGATGGATAAGGTGAATAATAAGTCGTTGTAGTCTAACTGCCAGGACCTTAGTGACCAGCTTTGGTATGCTATGAACAAGCGAGATAGGCCGAAAATCCTTGATGTCCGTAGGGTTGTCCTTCTTTGGTATGAGTACAATATTGGTTGTGTTTATGCCCTGTAGGTTGTAGTCATGGTCATAGAATTCGCCAAAAAACCTCATCAGATCCTCGTGTAGAAGCCCTTGGAAGTGTTTGTAAAACTCATATGTAAAACCATCGGGTCCAGGGCTGTAGCTTTTGGGTGCTCGTTGAATTACTGTTGCAATTTCCCCCCATGTAAAAGGTTCTTTCAATGCCCTCAGGTCCATTTGGTCATACAGTTCAGAGGGGGTGACCGTCGGCAGAGGTTCGAAGTGTCTGCCAAGGATATTGGTGAAAAAATCAGTGGCGATGGTAAGCTTGTCCTGGTCTCTAAAGAATTCAGGTCCATCTTTTACCAACAGTCTGATCGTATTTTTTCTATGTTGACAGTTTGCAGCTGCATGGAAAAACTTTGTATTTTCGTCGCCCAAAGTGCATCCTTGGATCTTGGCTCTGCGTCTCCAGATGCTGGTCTGCCAGAGTATGAGATCCTGAGCCTTATTGTTCACATGTTTCCTTAAAGAGCTCTCAATCCTTGTTAGGCGACTCCTCTCCTCGGCTGCATCTAAGTATTGCACCACATGTTTGCAATTGCCAAGGGTAGCTTGTATGGGGGATTTCATGCGAGTTCACTTCCTCAAAGCAGCCCTTGTTCGTCTAAATTTGAAGCTGAGAAGGCTGGCTGCAGACTTGAAGAACCTGGTGCCCCGCCCCCAGCTATTGGCAATGATTTCCCTTGCTTCTGGTACCTGTAGCCAGTGATCTTCAAATCTGAAGAACATACTTTTCGGCGTGTCATCAGAGAACTCCACTACAATTAGCACATGGTCAGATGTTGCGGCAGGCATTGCGAGGGCAGTAGTTTGCAAGAACCCAAGGCACCAATCTGCATTAACCAGGACTCGATCCAGTTTGATCATAGTAGGCTCTTCCCTCTTGTTCGACCAAGTGAAGTTTCCATTTGCCACATCAATGTCATCTAGAGCATTTTCCCTGATCCAAGTGTTGAATCTGTCCATTAGAGCCCAGTTCTTCCTCCCTTGCGATTTCTCATGTGCGTACCTATACATATTAAAATCACCTAAGAGGATCCAGGGGCCCTCAATTTATGCAGCCGTTCGGTCCATTGACTCAAAAAAATTAGAGCGTTCGGCTTCGTCGCATGGAGCGTAAACTGTGGTCACGGTGAAACTGTCATTGTTGCTTCTGGACTGAAAGCGAGCAGTGTTGGTGAACGTTGCATGGGAAACAAAAAATTTCCTACGCACATGCAAGATCTATCCATGGTGATGAGCATCTACGAGAGGGAGAGTGGATCTACATACCCTTGTAGATCGCTAAGCGGGAAGCGTTAAGAAACGCGGTTGATGTAGTCGAACGTCTTCGCGATCCAAATCGCCAAGCGTCCCGCGATCCAATCACGATCCGTCCCGATCTAGCGCTGAACGGACGGCACCTCCGCGTTCAGCACACGTACAGCTCGATGACGATCTCCGCCATCTTGATCCAGCAAGAGGGAGCGGAGAGGTAGATGAGTTCTCCGGCAGCGCGACGGCGCGGCGGCGGCGGCGGTGGAACTATTCCAGTAGGGCTTCGCCTAAGCACCGCTGAAAACTAGAGGACTTGATCTATTGGGAGAGAGGGCTGCACCATGGCTTAGGGTTGAAGTTCTTTTGCCCTCTCTCCCTCTAGTATATATAGGAGGAAGGGGAGGGAGGCCGGCGGCCCAAGGGCTGCCCCTTGGTGCGGCCGCAAGGAGGAAAGGTGGAGGAGTCCTACTCCAATCCTACTAGGAGTAGGATTCCTCTTCCTCCACTTGGAAATTCTTTCCACCTTTGTGTTTTCCCACCCGCAGCCGCATGGGCCTTAGTGGGGGGCTCGGCCAGCCCACTAAGGGCTGGCTTGAATCCTCCCACAGCCCATGAGGCCCTTTGGGTCGAGACACCCCTCCCGATGGTCCCCGGTACCCCTCCCGGTACACTACCGAAATACCTGAAACTTTTCCGGTGACCAAAACGGGACTTCCTATATATCAATCTTTACCTCCGGACCATTCCGGAGCTCCTCGTGACGTCCTGGATCTCATTCGGAACTCCGAACAACCTTCGGTCGCCACCATACATAACTCTATACTACTGAAACGTCATCGAACGTTAAGTGTGCAGACCCTGCGGGTTCGAGAACTATGTAGACATGACCGACACACCTCTACGGTCAATAACCAATAGTGGGACCTGGATGCCCATATTGGTTCCTACATATTCTACGAAGATCTTTATCGGTTGAACCTCTATGTCAAGGATTCAGTTAATCTCGTATATTGTTCCCTTTATTCTTCGGTATGTTACTTGCCCGAGATTCGATCGTCGGTATCTCTATACCTAGTTCAATCTCGCTACTGGCAAGTCTCTTTACTCGTTCCGTAATACAAGATCTCGTGGCTAACACTTTAGTCACATTTGCTTGCAAGGCTTGTTGTGATGTTGTATTACCGAGTGGGCCCTGAGATACCTCTCCGTCACACGGAGTAACAAATCCCAGTCTTGATCCATGCCAGCTCAACAGACACCTTCGGAGATACCTGTAGAGCATCTTTATAGTCACACAGTTACGTTGTGACATTTGATACACACAAGGTACTCCTCCGGTGTCAGTGAGTTGCATGATCTCATGGTCATAGGAACAGATACTTGACATGCAGAAAACTATAGCAATAAACTGACGCGATCATATGTTGCGTTCATAGTTTGGGTCTTGTCCATCACATCATTCTCCTAATGATATGATCCCATTATCAAATGACATCTCATGTCTATGGCTAGGAAACCTTGACCATCTTTGATCAACGAGCTAGTCTACTAGAGGCATACTAGGGACACAGTGTTGTCTATGTATCCACACATGTATCGGTGTTTCCAATCAATACAATTATAGCATGGATAATAAATGATTATCATGAACAAGGAAATATAATAATAACTACTTTTATTATTGCCTCTAGGGCATATTTCCAACAGTCTCCCACTTGCACTAGAATCAATAATCTAGCTCACATCACTATGTGATTTACATTGTAATGAATCTAACACCCATGCAGTTCTGGTGTTGATCATGTTTAGCCCTTGGAAGAGGTTTAGTCATCGGATCTGCAACATTCAGATCTGTGTGTACTTTGCAAATATTTATGTTGTCCTCCTTGATGTAATCGCGGATGGAGTTGAAACGTCGCTTTATGTGTCTGGTCCTCTTGTGAAACCTTGGTTCCTTGGCTAGAGCAATGGCACCAGTGTTATCACAGAACAGAGTCATTGGGTTCAGTGCACTAGGCACTACTCCAAGATCTGTCATGAACTCCTTCATCCAGACACCTTCCTTCGCCGCCTCCGAGGCAGCGATGTACTCCGCTTCGCATGTAGAATCAGTTACCACGCTTTGCTTGGAACTGCACCAGCTTACCGCACCCCCATTGAGAATAAATACGTATCCGGTTTGCGACTTAGAGTCATCCGGATCAGTGTCAAAGCTTGCATCGACGTAACCCTTTACGACGAGCTCTTGATCACCTCCATAAACGAGAAACATGTCCTTAGTCCTTTTCAGGTACTTCAGGATATTCTTGACCGCCATCCAGTGTTCCATTCCTAGATCACTTTGAAACCTTCCGGCCATACTTATGGCAAGGCTGACATCGGGTCTTGTGCACAGCATTGCATACATGATAGAGCCTATGGCTGAAGCATAGGGGACGACACTCATCTTTTCTCTATCTTCTACAGTAACTGGGCATTGAGTCTTACTCAACTTCACACCTTGCAATAAAGGCAAGAACCCCTTCTTGGACTGATCCATTTTGAACTTCTTCAAAACTTTGTCAAGGTATGTGCTCTGTGAAAGTCCTATTAAACGTCTCGATCTATCTCTATAGATTTTGATGCCTAATATGAAAGCAGCTTCTCCTAGGTCCTTCATTGAAAAACTCTTGTTCAAATATTCCTTCACGCTTTCCAACATTTCTATATTGTTTCCAATCAGCAATATGTCATCCACATATAATATTAGAAACGCTATAGAGCTCCCACTCACTTTCTGTTAAATACAAGCTTCTCTGTAAACTTGTATAAACCCGAACGCTTTGATCACCTCATCAAAGCGAAGATTCCAACTCCGAGATGCTTGCACCAGTTCATAAATGGATCGCTGGAGTTTGCAAACTTTGTCAACATTCTCTGGATCGACAAAACCTTCTGGTTGCATCATATACAACTCTTCCTTAAGGAAACCGTTAAGGAACGCTGTTTTGACATCCATCTGCCAAATTTCATAATCGAAAAAAGGCAGCTATTGCTAACATGATTCTGA
The DNA here is from genome assembly GCA_039707655.1 of Elymus sibiricus. Lineage (NCBI taxonomy): Eukaryota > Viridiplantae > Streptophyta > Magnoliopsida > Poales > Poaceae > Elymus > Elymus sibiricus. Next base: position 280,826,735 of record CM077663.1, read on the forward strand.
CGGACTTAAGCATCGCTACGGGTGAGAAGGTCTCATCATAGTCAACTCCTTGAACTTGTGAAAAACCCTTTGCCACAAGTCGAGCTTTATAGACGGTGACATTACCGTCCGCGTCCGTCTTCCTTTTAAAGATCCATTTGTTCTGAATGGCCTTACGCCCTTCAGGTAATACTTCCAAAGCCCATACTTTGTTTTCATACATGGATCCCATCTCGGATTTCATGGCCTCTAACCATTTCTCGGAATCCGGGCCCATCATCGCTTCTCCATGGCTCGTAGGTTCATCGTTGTCCAACAACATGACCTCTAAGACAGGGTTGCCGTACCACTCTGGAGCAGTACGCGTCCTTGTCGACCTACGAGGTTCGATAGCAACTTGATCTGAAGCTTCATGATCATCATCATTAACTTCCTCCTCAACCGATGTAGGCTCTACAGAAACATCTTTCTGCGCTGCGCTACTCTCAGGTTGAAGTAAAGGTTCAACAACCTCATCAAGTTCTATCTTCCTCCCACTCAATTCTTTCGAGAGAAACTCTTTCTCAAGAAATGTTCCGTTTTTAGCGACAAACACTTTGCCTTCGGATCTGAGATAGAAGGTATACCCAACTGTCTCTTTTGGGTATCCTATGAAGACGCATTTCTCCGCTTTGGGTTCCAGCTTTTCAGGCTGAAGCTTTTTGACATAAGCATCACATCCCCAAACTTTAAGAAACGACAACTTTGGCTTCTTGCCAAACCACAGTTCATATGGCGTCGTCTCAACGGATTTCGATGGTGCCCTATTTAAAGTGAATGCAGCTGTCTCTAATGCATAACCCCAAAACGATAGTGGCAAATCGGCAAGAGACATCATAGATCGCACCATATCCAATAGGGTTCGATTACGACGTTCGGACACACCATTACGCTGTGGTGTTCCAGGCGGTGTCAATTGTGAAACAATTCCACACTATCTTAAGTGACTGCCAAACTCATAACTCAGATATTCTCCTCCTCGATCAGATCGTAGGAATTTTATCTTTCTTGTTACGATGATTCTCAACTTCACTCTGAAATTGCTTGAACTTTTCAAATGTTTCAGACTAATGTTTCATTAAGTAAATATACCCATATCTACTTAAGTCATAAGTGAAGGTGAGAAAATAACGATATCCACCGCATGCCTCAATGCTCATCGGACCGCACACATCAGTATGTATGATTTCCAACAAGTCACTTGCCCGTTCCATTGTTCCAGAGAACGGTGTTTTAGTCATCTTGCCCATGAGGCATGGCTCACATGTGTCAAGTGATTCAAAATCAAGTGACTCCAAAAGTCCATCAGCATGGAGCTTCTTCATGCGTTTTACACCAATATGACCCAAACGACAGTGCCACAAGAAAGTGGTATTATCATTATCAATCCTACATCTTTTGGCATCAATGTTATGAACATGTGTATCATCACTATCGAGATTCAATAAGAATAAACCCCTCACATTGGGTGCATGACCATAAAAGATATTACTCATATAAATAGAACAACCATTATTCTCTGATTTAAATGAGTAACCGTCTCGCAATAAACAAGATCCAGATATAATGTTCATGCTTAACGCAGGCACTAAATACACTACACCATGACACTCAAAGCAGCGTCAAACAATCTGTCGGCATAGGTCACCTAAGGCGACACATTTAGTGTCGGGAAAGACCTTTGCCGACAGAAAGGAGTTGTCGCCTATAGTCCTGCCGGGAAAGGTCTTTGCCGACAGATAAATCTATGCCGACAGACAGTATGACGACGTTGGTGAGATCTATGGCGACAGACATTTCTACACCGACAGACTGAGCTATATCGACAGATCATCTGACAGTGTGCTATGCCGACAGATTGTGCGACATCCATTGCTACGCCGACAGTTTGTCTGTCAATGCGCTATACCGACAGATAGTGCGACGTCCAATACTTCTGCCGACACATTTGCTGCCACGGTTCTGCATTTCAGCACAAATGCAAAATGCACCATATTTTGAATGAAATTACATTCATAATATTCAATTCATGTTCAATACGCAATACATATACAAACAATTGCACTCTTGTATTCATCACAAGATACCATTGATCAATACATTTATATTCAACATATAGAAGATTCATTAGTTTTCTTCACTCAAGTTAGCTACATCCACTAAGGAAATACATAGGTCGACATACGTGCTATGGCCTGTTACAAAACATGGGCTAAGTTCATAAGAGACTCATGTTCGGTCACTATACAAATCACTATGGAACAGACCAAGTCTTTGATCATCGAACCAACAACAACTTCCATATGATGAAAATAGGTCGACCATGCATGCCATGAACAAAAGCCATAACATCTTCGACTTAATACTTTCTGCCATTTGACCCTGCAAAATCACTCATATGTTTCAGCAATATTATCATAGGAGCATTTGCTCAAACATCTGAGTTGCTCTTGAGTCCAAAAATCTAAAAGCAGAAGATGTACACCAAACTGGCTTGCTTAAATGAAAAGTAAACAAATACTCCTAGCTTGCTCTTGAGTACTTGATTGCACAACCTCTCTAATTAAATGTATGCATCTCTCCTAGTTTTTTTATTTCTCTCTAATTTTCAAATTTAATTTGGCAGCATATAGGTCAAAGCCCAAAACATACTTATTTAAATGCAATGAAGAAACCCAGTTACATGCACAGTTGTCAAGAAGCAGCCATGAATATATAGCCCAGCTTTGTAGAAAATAAAGCATCAAACCAGCATTCAAGTTTTACAAACACACGTACAGATCCATGAGAGTTTGCATGTTACATGAGAGTTTCCATATGCTGATAAAAAAAGAAAGTAGTGCCAAACAAGGGTGAGGAATACAAAAGGGGAAATTATTTAGAATTATACTGGAAACCATCTACATCGTTCAAAGTTAGCTAGAGTTTTAACTAAACATATAGCTCTGAACTACAATGGTTGAGAACCAACAAGTCGTTGTGAAACTTGATTAGTTAGATTGCTATAGCCCAGCAGTGTTGTGCAGACATTGATAGCCTCTTCTATTTCCTACTATTGCAATACAAGCAGAAAAAAACAAGAGCAACTAACCACCACATAAACATTGTCAGACCATGCAACTCCGCTAATTATCATAAATGTAAAAGAGGAAGCAACTCCTATTTCCTTAATGGACTAGATCTGACAGAACATAATAGCAACTTGACTCTCGAGCAGAATTTAGGAACTGATAATTCCTTTTACACGTACTATAAGCAGATCTTTCATCGAGAAAGGTGGAACTTAACCAATCTGGACACTATAAATCAACACAACACGAGGAGGGGCCCCTTACCTTTTTCTAACAAGAAGCAAGAAACTCGATTGCAGAATTCATCTCTGGTTGGGTTGAAGCACCAGATAGTTACTCTAGCACTGATCTAGGGCTCCGTTTTCAATCTGAACATTAGCAGTGCTTATCCACCAATCAGTCGTAGGCTTGAGGTTAAACTTGAGGGACATAAAAGATAACTTTCATATGTTCAGTGCAGTATAAGTCAATGATAACTTTAATGGCTTCGAAATGCTGGTGCAATGTTGGTCAAGATCATTCAATGGTAAAGCATGACAGTGAATCAAACTACAAGTTTTTTTCTTCATATTACACAGTACACATAGAAACAAGCTATCATGTAAATGCCTGAAGTAGCAGATTATCCTCCTTTCGATTTGATGGTCTGATGCATCATCGATTATAGTTTGATGCAAACTCTCTGATAGTCTGATGAATCATCTATTTATAGTGACATTAAAAACTAGTGTATATGTGTGTAATTATATGCTTACATACACACGCTATGAAGCATGAAACATGACAAGAAAAATGCAAAGGAGACCCAGAAGAAAAACAATAGACTTTTAGTTCACACTGATGACCCTTTTTCCCATTCTAGCCCTTTTTATTTTTGAGAGCATCATACCACAGATAACAGTGAACAAACAATTCCCTTTCTACAAAAAATCCTATTCAGTTCTATAAGACCTCTCACCTTCCTCTTGTTTTCACCAATATTTGTGAGCCTCTATAGTTCATCATTTGCTAAGCTTGCTTCCTCCTCTTATTTTTGCCATATTTTCTGCTGCAAATAACACATATTGTTGAACATGATGCTTAAGAGACAATGGTAGAAAAGAAGATGCATACCAAGCAAATTATGTAATGAGTTAACACAGGGCAGCAACAAAATAAAATTCAAACAATCATCAATTTCTATATCTTTTCACAACTCCAAGCAGCAGCAAGATAATAAGAATCTGGGTGGCAACTATAAATCAGCATGGCATGATGGTCGTGGACACATAGAGCATGAGAGAGCGAGAGAGAGCACCAGTGGCTTACTACTAGCGATGCCGGAGTGGAAGTAAAATCAGGTCCACCGGACACGTAGCGCGGAAGGCATCGGAGTGGAAGAAGAATCACTGCGCACACCACATGACAGCTCTGTCCTGCACCTGCGTGCGCAAGGAAACACATTGATACAGTAGGCATGTCAATTACAGTGAATACATATGGTGTACTCAGCAGCAAAGAAACACAGATGTAGATGCTTCAGCACACACTAATCCATCATAATTATCAAAAGGGAAATATATTTGGACGTACGAACTTCCATAGCTTAGCCCAAATGGGAAATGTTGTTCTGTTTTGGAGCTAGCAATTAGGATATAACATGTCCACATTATCTAAAAGGAAATATGTTTGATATGAACCCTGAAGCAATAACAACAATCTTAGACAAGCTGCGAAAGTAACTGGCAGATGCTCTACAATATAATTCGTTGCCAACCTATATAACACCCCCTTAAATATGGAAATGATAGTTAGATCAATAAATAAAGGAACAGAGATACCCTTACGTAGCATCAACCTTATGGGAGCACAATGTCAAGCAACTGTCCTGCACCATAAATTTTGGCTGCATGTATAGCAAAAGAAAAGGCAAGTAGGTCAACATACAGCGGAAGCAACTAATGGCCACCACACTTCATAATCTCTCTCTTGATTTTTCAGTCTCTAAAATAAATAAATAATGATTGTCAAATCTGAGGCACAGCCGAAGGAAAAGGAGATTCACATAATCACTTAAACTTCCATACACTACATACAGAGTCCAAGTTTAAGTTTTAATATTGATCTTATAACATGTTCTGTTACAAAGATGCAAACTGCACTACTGGTTTCGCAATTTTCCACCGGCACTTTGGAAAGTGAGTTGCTAATACAGGTGGCACTTTTGGAACGACAAGCACAACGACCTTCTAGTAGGAAACTAAAGGTGCATGCTACATAAGGTAATATTTCCAAATATAGGTGGCCAACATAATTTATTCAGTCTGAAACTTCAGGTGCTGCAAAGGATTGTGCTTCATTTGTTCAAGAAGACAAGTTGGATTGCAGGACCTCTCCTCTTCTCCTCTCTGAAGAAATAATTACCGTGGTGCAGTAAGCAAATTTAGGCCGGAGGAAGGAGACGAACAGAAGGGGATAGAAGAGAAATGCTTACATTGTCCATGGCGTCGGAGCAACGACAGAGCACCTGCGCGCGCGTGAGGAAAACACATCAGCGAAGGGAGCGACCAAATCAAAACTAACCAACAGTCGCGGGGGGGGGGGAGGAGACCTTCCATGGCAGCGGTTGCTAGTGCGTGGTTGTGGAGATGGAGCCCGAGGTGGATCCGGCGCTGGGAGCAGAGGTGCTCGACGACGATGGCGCTGGCGGATCTGGGCGCGCCATGGCCGCCGCCTGACCTGCTCTTGGTCGCGGTGGATCTGCCTCCCTCTTGTCTTGCCCTGTCTTCAGGAGGCACCTTGGGCTTGGGAACGTGCGGAAGCACCACATGCTAGAAGGAGCTTTTGGGAGGCGCCATCGGTGGTGGGAAAGGCGGCGGCGCGAGCAAATCGGCCAGCAAGTCAGGGGCGGCAGCGGTGGGAGCGTGTGTGGTGTGTGTGTGGGGGGGGGCGATAAGATGGGGTGGCGGCCGGGTGGAGAAAGAGATAAGAGTTTCTGCGTCTCTCGCGCGCAACTTGTCCCGCTTGGCTCGAAATAAGTGGGCCGGGTCCAAACTTACGCTGACACTTTTTCCATCGCAAAGCAACAACGACAGATAATCTAACAGCAAAGAAACTTATACCGACACATTGTATGTCCACAAACCGTTATGCATTGCCGATAGACACACCATTGAAAGTCTAGAGCAACCTCGACCATTCGTGTGTCGGCATTGTTGTGGACAAATAATGTGTCGGTAAAATACACTTGTACCGACAGATGCATGTCGCCATTGTGGTGTCATGGTGTAGTGATAACAATTATTCAGGTTCATCATTAATCCCGATGGTAATCGAAGAGCGAGCGTGCCGACGGCGATCACATCAACCTTGGAACCATTTCCCACGCGCATCGTCACTTCGTCATTTGCCAGCCTCCGTCTATTCCGCGGTTCCTGTTTTGAGTTGCAAATGTGAGCAACCGCACCAGTATCAAATACCCAGGCACTACAACGAGAGCTGGTAAGGTACACATCAATAACATGTATATCATATATACCTTGTTTGTTGTTGGCCGCCTTCTTGTCAGCCAAATACTTGGGGCAGTTCCGCTTCCAGTGACCAGTTCCCTTGCAATGAAAGCACTCAGTTTCTGGCTTGGGTCCAGACTTGGGTTTCTTCCTGGGAGGGGCAACTGCTTTGCCACTCTTCTTGGAGTTACCCTTCATACCCTTGCCATTCTTCTTGAAACTAGTGGTTTTATTGACCATCAACACTTGATGCTCTTTCTGAATCTTAGACTCAGCGACTTTCAACATCGCAAACAGCTCGGCGACTGACTTGTTCATCCTGTGCATGTTATAGTTCAACACGAAGCTCTTATAGCTAGGTGGCAATGATTGAAGAACTCTGTCAGTGATCGCCTCTGCTGGAAGGGGCATCCCCAATTCAGCTAGACGTGTGGAATACCCAGACATTTTGAGTATGTGTTCACTGACAGACCCGTTCTCCTCCATCTTGCAAGCATAGAACTTATCGGAGGTCTCATACCTCTCGATCCGGGCATTCTTCTGAAAGATAAACTTCAACTCAAGGAGCATATCATATGATCCATGACGTTCAAAACGTCTTTGAAGTCCTGGTTCTAAGCCATACAACATTGCACATTGAACCATTGAGTAATCATCAGAACGAGTCTGCCAGGCGTTCACGATGTCTGGAGACTCAACTGGAGCGGGTGGATCACCAAGCGGTGCATCAAGGACATAACTCTTTTGGGAAGCCGTAAGGATAATCCTCAGATTACGGGCCCAGCCCACAAAGTTACTTCCATCATCTTTCAACTTAGCTTTCTCTAGGAACGCATTAAAATTCAGGGGTGCTACTGCGCGAGCCATGATCTACAACATAATTTTTGCAAAAACAACTTAGACTATTGTTCAAGATAATGAGTTTAGTTAATCATATTACTTAAAAACTCTCACTCAAATTGACATCCCTCCGGTCATTCGAGTGTCACATGATCCAAATCCACCAACTCAAGTCCGATCATCACGTGAGTTGAGGTGGTTTCAATGGTGAACATCTTCATGTTGATCATATCTACTATATGACTCATGTTCGACCTTTCGGTCTCTTGTGTTCCGAGGCCATGTCTGTACATGCTAGGCTCGTCAAGTTTAACCCGAGTGTTCCGCACGTGCAACACTGGCTTGCACCCGTTGTATGCGAATGTAGAGTCTATCACACCCGATCATCACGTGGTGTCTCGAAACGACGAACTTTCGCAACGGTGCACACTCGGGGAGAACACAACTTATCTTGAAATTTAAGTGAGGGATCACCTTATAATGCTAATGTCGTCCTAAGCAAAATAAGATGCATAAAAGGATTAACATCACATGCAAATCATAAGTGACATGATATGGCCATGAACTTGTGCTTTTGATCTCCATCTTCAAAGCACCGGCATGATCTCCATCGTCACCGGCGTGACACCATGATCTCCATCATCTTGATCTCCACCAATGTGTCGCCATGAGGTTGTCGCGCCGACTGTTGCTTCCACAACTATTGCTAACTCATAGCGATAAAGTAAAGCAAAAACGGCGAAAATAATTAAAGACAACCCTATGGCTCCTGCCGGTTGCCGTACTCATCGACATGCAAGTCGTGATATTCTATACAATACATGATCATCTCATACATCACATATATCTCATCATGTAATTGGCCATATCACATCACAACATACCCTGCAAAAACAAGTTAGACGTCCTCTAATTGTTGTTGCAAGTTTTACGTGGCTGCTACGGGTATCTAGCAAGAACAATTCTTACCTACGCAAAAACCACAACGGTGATACAAAAATTGCTATTCAACCTTCTCAAGGACCGCCTTTGTCAAATCCGATCCGACTAAAGTGGGAGAAATAGACACCCGCCAGCCATCTTTATGCATCGAAGTTACATGTCAGTTGATGGAACCGGTCTCTCGTAAGCGTACGAGTAATGTTGGTCTGGGCCACTTCATCCCACAATACCGCCGAATCAAGAAAAGACCAAAGGAGGAAGCAATCTGAATATCAACGCCCACAAACTCCTTTGTGTTTCTACTCGAGATCTCATCTACACATAGACCTAGCTCATGATGCCACTGTTGGTGAACGTTGCATGGGAAACAAAAAATTTCCTACGCACACGCAAGATCTATCCATGGGGATGATCATCTATGAGAGGGAGAGTGGATCTACATACCCTTGTAGATCGCTAAGCGGGAAGCGTTAAGAAACGCGGTTGATGTAGTCGAACGTCTTCGCGATCCAAATCGCCAAGCGTCCCGTGATCCAATCACGATCCGTCTCGATCTAGCGCCGAACGGACGGCACCTCCGCGTTCAGCACACGTACAACTCGATGACGATCTCCGCCTTCTTGATCCAGCAAGAGGGAGCGGAGAGGTAGATGAGTTCTCCGGCAGCGCGATGGCGCGGCGGCGGTGGTGGTGGAACTATTCTAGTAGGGCTTCGCCTAAGCACTACCGGAATCTATTTGGTGGAGGAACTAGAGAATAGAGAACTAGCACGTGGCCGTGTGTCCTTGGGGGCTCTATTCCTCTAGTATATATAGGAGGGAGGGGGGAGGAGGCAGCCTCCCTAGGGTTTCCCCTAGGGGTCGGCCGAACCAGGGCAAGGAGGAGTCCAATCCACTTCCTACTAGGAAGTGGATTCATATTAGGAAGGAGTCCTATTCCTTCCTATCTCCACCTTTTTTCCTCTTGGGCATATGAGCCCTTATGGGGTCGGTTCCCCAGCCCATTAGGGGCTGGTGCGCCACCTCTTGGGCCCATGTGCCCCCCCCCCCCCCGGGGTGGGTGGGCCTCACCCGGTGGACCCCCGGAACCCATTCGTCACTCCCGGTACACTACCGGAAATATCCGAAACTTTTCCGGAACCCAAATATCACCTTCCTATATATAAATCTTTACCTACGGACCATTCTGGAGCTCCTCGTGACGTCCGGGATCTCATCCGGGACTCCGAACAACCTTCGGTCACCAACACATATATCTCAATACTACCGAAACATCACCGAACGTTAAGTGTGCAGACCCTGCGGGTTCGAGAACTATGTAGACATGACCGAGACACCTCTACGGTCAATAACCAATAGCGGGACCTGGATGCCCATATTGGTTCCTACATATTATACGAAGATCTTTATCGGTTGAACCTCTATGTCAAGGATTCAGTTAATCCCGTATGTTGTTCCCTTTGTTCTTCGGTATGTTACTTGCCCGAGATTCGATCGTCGGTATCTCTATACCTAGTTCAATCTCGTTATCGGCAAGTCTCTTTACTCGTTCCGTAATACAAGATCCGTGGCTAACTCTTTAGTCACTTTGCTTGCAAGGCTTATTGTGATGTTGTATTACCGAGTGGGCCCTGAGATACCTTTCCGTCACACGGAGTAACAAATCCCAGTCTCGATCCATGCTAGCTCAACAGACACCTTCGGAGATACCTGTAGAGCATCTTTATAGTCACCCAGTTACGTTGCGACGTTTGATACACACAAGGTATTCCTCTGGTGTCAGTGAGTTGCATGATCTCATGGTCATAGGAATAGATACTTTGACATGCAGAAACAATAGCAATAAACTGACACGATCATATGCTACGTTCATTGTTTGGGTCTTGTCCATCACATCATTCTCCTAATGATGTGATCCCGTTATCAAATGACATCTCATGTCTATGGCTAGGAAACCTTGACCATCTTTGATCAACGAGCTAGTCTATTAGAGGCATACTAGGGACACAGTGTTGTCTATGTACCCACACATGTATTTGAGTTTCCAATCAATACAATTACAGCATGGATAATAAACGATTATCATGAACAAGGAAATATGATAATAACTAAATTATTATTGCCTCTAGGGCATATTTCCAACATGTAGCTGCAGCCGTAGTTGGTGGAACTTGTTTGTCCACACTTAGCAATGTTTCCAACGTTTTGCTATCAATTTGACCCGCCGTCATGCTGCCGGGTCTCCCTGGCGAAATATAAGCTATTTCATACCTGTAGTTGACGGTGGCTTATAACTTTAATACTGACCCGTCAGATAACGTCGCCGTCTTAGAGTCATAGTTGTTTTGGTCATGCTGCGTTTTTAACCCGCCATGTTTCCATGCCTTTCCACAGCCTTTTAACCCGCCGTCATGGGTAAGGCCCCTGCTTCTTGCGACTGGGTAGGCTCTGGGGTTACCGAGGAAATACTCAACGATTTTGTAGTCATGGGAGTTTTACCGGCTCAGGACGTTATCCATTGGAGGGTTCCCGGCAACGAAGTCACTCCCGAACCCAAGGATGGGGAAGTTATTGTCTTCACAGATCATCTTCTCCGTGGCTTCTCACCGCCCGGCTCAAAGTTTTTCCAGGACGCCCTGCATTTCTACAAGCTGCGTCCTCAAGACATTGGCCCCAATTATGTCACCAGTTTGTGCCAGTTCCAAATTCTCTGTGAGGCCTACCTGCAAGAAGAGCCGTCCGTTGACCTCTTCAGGGACTATTTCTATATCAACCGCCAAACGGAGATCGCAGATGGGCCAAACCTAGAGCTTGGGGGTGTTTCCATTCAAAGACGGAGGGGTGTATCCTTTCCTTCGGCGATTCTGCCTAGTCATCCCAAGGACTGGAATCAGACCTGGTTTTATTGCAAGGATACTTCCCCCGAAGGAGAAAATCCACTGCCGGGTTACCGTCCTTACCGGCTCAGCACGGACACCGAGCTCCCAGACCGGATGTCTGCCATAGAGCGCGCCCAATATGGCCCAACTTTTTCAAAGATAAGGGCCCTGTTAGCCAACGGGTTAACTGGCGTTGATCTGACCCGCTGCTGGGTCTCTTGGAGAATTATGCCGCTGAGCCGCTGCAACGCCTTAATGTGCCAATATACTGGTGAGGTGGATGACCCTCAGCGTTTCAATCAAACGCCCTTGACGGATCAGGACCTTAATGCAATCGTCAAATCCTTGCTGGGTGAGCCGCAAGAAGCTTGCAACAAGACAGGGTTAAGCCCTTTCTACGCTCGTAACCCGGCTCCTGCGGTAAACTTATATTCCAATCTTCACCCCTTTCCTTTAGACGCCGCACCAGACTTTATTTAACCTTTCTAGAAATGTATGTTTATATGCAGGCCAGCTCTTCCTTCTGGAACAAAAGACTAAACTCCACCTCCAAGAAGAAAAGCAAGGACACCAAAGCCCGAGCTCCGGCTCGTAAGAAGAAACAAACAACTGAGGAGTTGTTCGGTCTGGATGACTCAGAGGTAGAACTTGATTCCCTTGGCCTTCTTTTCATGCAACTTATTGACGCTGACTCCTCTCAGGACGATGCGGAGGCAAGCGAAGCCGGTGCTGCAGAGATAACTATCATCTCCTCCGACTCAGAACCTCTACCAACAGAGAAAATCCGGTGGGTCATCCGGAAAGTAAAGTTTTCACATCCTCTTGCTCACTTGGATCCCGACTTTATTTTGAAGAAGCAACAACATGACGCTAGACGTCAGACCCGGAGCGGCGGCTCTGAAGAGCTGGTGGCCGGCTTACCTGACACTCCGGCTCGTCGGAAACGTCGCAACGAGGTACTTCAATACTTATATTTGTACTTCTGCATATTAGTCTTGTGCTGTCACTTGCTCATGCTGCTTATTTTAATTGTATCAGGAATCACCTCCTTCGTCTGGCGACTCGATCGCCTCCAAACTGCCTCCCCTTGTTATTAACCCAGGGTAAACTTCTTTGCATCTTTTTTCTGTTTATTACCATTCTGTCCTTGCATATAACTCACAATGAAGTCCTTGTTCGCAGGGCCCAGGCTAAGAAGAGGAAACCGAGCGAGTCATCTTCCCGTCCGGATGTCTCAGAGCCGGAGGACCCGAAGCTCGACACTCCTGGAGTTCAAGTTGAACCCTCCGAAGCTGGCCAAGGTGCCCATGACGATACTCCCCAGCCTGCTGAGCCGGCGGATGCCGATGTTATGATTCCCAAGGCCAATCTGGAGACGGATCCTAAACCGCCCAGCCCCCTGCCGACAACTCAAGGTGCGACTGCTCAAGAAGAAGAAGTCACTATCACCGGCTCAGCTTATAACGCTCCGGCCCCTTCCAACGTGCTAACCAAGCACATCAATAAGGATGAGGCGCCTTCACCTGAGAAGGAGAAGGCTAAGCTTGATCTGCCTAACTTGGAGAAACTGACTGCTGATGAACTGCATTCGGGTTATCTGAGCCGCCTTTCCACGAGCCGGGACATGGAGGTCAACCTAGTTGGCATGATGAAGAGGAAATATGAGGTATTCCACTTTTCTATTCTCCGTATATCCTTACGTAGCCCCCAAGAGCCGGCTTATGTTCTCGAAGATACGCCGGGTCTTCAGTAGTATGTAAACTGTGATAGACCAACGTGTAGCCCCCAAGGGCCGGGTCATTATGCCAATAATGAGCCGGCACTTATTGTCTTGATAAATGCAAAAATGCCAAGTGTAGCCCCCAAGTGTCAGGTCATTATGCCAATAATGAGCCGGAACTTTTATAGATCTGATCTTAGACTTGTAGAGCAATGTGTAGCCCCCAAGGGCCGGGTTATCTTCATGAAGATGATCCGGGTCTTATTTGTATTGTAGAAATTTGAAAGAACTGATACACATTAGCCCCCAAGTGTCAAGTATATTGCTTGCAATCTGCTTGGGACTTGTAACAATCCTCTGCAGTACCTCTAAACACTACTATGAGCCAGACTGGCGGCTTAAAATTGATAATCTTGCTGTTTGATAATTTGTCATGTGTAGGAATCTTTACATGCGGCCGAGTCTAGCTTGACCGACATCAGGAAAAGCCTAGCACTGCAGCAAGACGCCCGGGCTGAAGCTGACACCAAGTGGCGGCTCTCTGCGGCGGAACTGGAAAAGATCAAGGCTGAGCTTGAGGCGTATAAAAAATCTGCTGAAGCCAGCCAAGCCGCCCTGACCAAACGTGCAGAAGATGCCGAGGGCCGTCTTAAACCTGTTACTGAAGAGTTGACCAGCCTGAAGCGCCATATAACCCGGATGACCGAAGCCGTCTTTGGTAAGCATTGTTGACTATATTATGACCATGTTCCAAATATTCTTATAGAGACTCGCCCGGCGACTTACAAACTTGATCTGTTTTGCAGGCAAACGAACTCGCCAGCTTCCAGATAATAGCTTGTTGAAGCTGAAGGCTTTATATGCCTTCACTGAACAGCTGTACGCTGGAAGCCTCTTCACCATCAGGGCTGTGTTTGGCGAAAAGGGGGTGCCAAAACTGATCAAGGATGTGCTAAATTGCCTCTCCACCGTCCCCAAGCACTTTGAAGAGATGAAGAAATCAGCCGCCCGCAAGGGTGCAGTATCTGCTTTAAGCCGGGCATTGGCATATGCACCGGAACTCAACCCGGAAGAAATGATGGGAGGCTTCCTGCAGCTCAAGGACGACGGGTTAGAATTCACTCAGGATGATTACGCCCGTTGCTTCAGAGCATCTCGAGTGTTGGCCAGCCGGTTAGCCGCAGAAGCTGATCTGACAACATACCAGACGGCTTACGACGACAGCAACACGCGAGTCCGGGCGCCTACATTTGAGCCGACGGATCTGACCCCTCAACGGCGTAAGCACGTCTTTGCCCCTAACGTTGATCCGTCTCCAATCTTGCATGATGAAGCTGAATTTGAAGCTTTACTCAACTGCAACTGGGATGTGGACAACCTTCAGATCCAGGAGAGCGAAGACCCGGCGCAGGATGACCCGTCAATGAGCTAGGCGAAGAGCCGGTCCCTAATGACGTTAACCCGGGCAAAGCTGAGCCGCCGGGTTATGACTTGTGAAAAAACTTGAGTCCCACATTTTGGGTCCTCCGAGGCCTTGTAATAGCCGTAGGAAAAACTTGATTGCTTGTGATGTGCCTTCGTGCACTTTTGTTGAGCTTCTTCAACTCATATGCCGGCGGTTCAAAACTTTTCCAGTATGAATGTCTTGACATGATTAGATGCATCAGTATGAATTCATCGATTCCCACTGGCGGGCTATACTCCATGAGCAATGCTAAGCCGGGATTACCCAGACACTTAGAATCTTATCATGAAAAACGCCTGCAAAAACAAATAGTAGAATATATACTTGTATATCTCCTGCTTTGTAAGCCGGCTTTAAAGGCACTGCGAGAAGAGATAACTCTTATTTTTGCTTTTTTAAGAAAATTGTTTTGCTTCAAAGAAGCTAGGCATGAAAACCTGAAACCTCGTAAGCCGGCTCTCACGTGACATAAATCCGTTGTTTAAACCTTAGCAAGTTCAGGGTCTTTAAAAAAGATTGACTTTGCTAAGAGTATGAACGGGCCACATAGCGGAGAGGCTACAACAGACAAGGCGAGTTTATCCTAGCTCACTGTAAGCCGGCTCTCTCGTGACAAAAGCCGCCGTTTTAACTCTGAACAGTTCAGGGTCTTAAAAAGATTGACTGTCAGGCATACGGCGGGTCACATGGTGGAGTAGCAAGTTGCAAACAGGCAGGTTTAACTCGAATATGGCATATAAAGCCGGTCAAGAGGGTATGAAAGCTAAACCCAGTGGGTTGGAAGCCCCCAAGTGACCTTATGAAGAATCAACTCTTTGCACGAAACTTGGTGCAGGAAAAACGGCAGAGGCCCCGAATTATAGGGATGCCGGCTTTATTATATCATAAAAAGTGGTATATACAATGACAGAAGTATGTACATTGATGAGAGCCAGTGGCTCAAGTGTAGTACGGCCGAAGATGAGCAATGTTTCATGGCCTGGCAGTTTCCTCCCCAGAAGTGTGTGACTTGTCGCTCTCCCGTATGTCAATGAGATAATAGGAACCATTGTTGAGATTTCTGCTGATCACAAAAGGTCCTTCCTAGGGAGGTGACAACTTATGCATATCTGACTGGTCTTGAATCAGCCGGAGCACTAAGTCGCCTTCTTGGAACGTCCGGGTCTTAACTCTGTGGCTATGATAGCGACGCAGATCTTGCTGGTAAATCGCCGACCGTGCTGCCACAAGATCCCGTTCTTCATCTAAGGCATCCAAAGCATCCTAACGCGCCGTCTCATTATCAGTTTCAACGTAAGCCGCCACCCTGGGCGAGTCATGACGGATATCACTGGGGAGAACAGCTTCTGCGCCATAAACCATGAAGAAAGGCATGTAGCCTGTTGACCTGTTGGGGGTGGTTCTGATGCTCCAAAGAACTGAAGGTAACTCCTCCACCCAACAACCCGGCGTTCGCTCCAAAGGAACCATAAGCCGGGGTTTTATCCCTCTCAAAATTTCCTGGTTAGCACGCTCTGCTTGGCCATTGGACTGTGGGTGAGCCACGGAGGAAACATCAAGGCGGATGTGTTCATCGTCACAAAACTTTTTCATAGCCCCCTTGGACAGATTTGTACCATTGTCAGTAATGATACTATGAGGATAACCAAAACAAAAAATCAGCTTTTTGACTAACTGAACTGCCGTTGCTGCGTCACACTTACTGACCGGCTCTGCCTCAACCCACTTAGTAAACTTGTCAACCGCCACCAAGAGGTGGGTCTTCTTGTCTTTAGACCTCTTAAATGGTCCAACCATATCAAGCCCCCGGACCGCAAACGGCCAGGTGATTGGAATCATCCGTAACTCTTGAGCCGGCACATGAGCACGTCTTCCAAATTTCTGACGCCCATCACATTTACTGACCAAGTCTTCTGCATCTGCATGAGCTGTTAACCAGTAAAACCCGTGCCGAAAAGCCTTCGCCGCCAAAGATTTTGACCCGGCGTGATGACCACAATCGCCGGCATGTATCTCTTGTAAGATTTCACGGCCCTCGTCAGGAGAGACACATCGCTGAAAAACGCCAGTCACGCTGCACCTGTGCAACTCGCCATTGACAATAGTCATAGACTTAGACCGCCTCATAATCTGTCGCGCCAGGGTCTCGTCTTGGGGTAACTCGCCGCGAGTCAGATACGCCAGATAAGGCAGCGTCCAATCAGGGATTGCGCGGAGAGCGGCCACCAATTGTCCTTCCGGGTCAGGTATAGCAAGATCCTCTTCCGACGGTAATTTAACCGACGGGTGATGCAGTACATCCAGAAATACATTAGGTGGCACTGGCTTACGCTGAGACCCCATTCTTGATAACGCGTCAGCCGCCTCATTCTTCCGATGATCAATATGATCCACCTGATAGCCCTTAAAGTGACCAGCAGTAACATCAACCGCCTGCGATAAGCCGCCATGCGAGGATCCTTAGAATCCCACGTGCCTGATACTTGTTGGGCCACCAGGTCTGAGTCGCCGAGGCATCTGACCCGGCTCAAATTCATTTCCTTGGCTACACGGAGCCCATGAAGCAAGGCTTCATACTCAGCTGCATTGTTAGTACAAGGAAACATTAGCCTCAAAACATAAGAAAACTTGTCACCTCGTGGGGAGGTTAAAACAACACCAGCCCCCGAGCCTTCCAATTGTCTGGATCCATCAAAATGAATCATCCAATACGTGTTGTCCGGCTTCTCCTCGGGTGCTTGACATTCTGTCCAGTCATTGATAAAATCCACCAGGGCTTGAGATTTAACAGCCGTCCGAGGTACATACTTCAGATTAAGAGGCCCAAGCTCAATTGCCCACTTAGCAATCCTGCCGGTGGCTTCTCTATTTTGAATGATATCTCCCAAAGGGGCAGAGCTGACCACCGTGATTGGATGCCCAAGGAAATAATGCTTCATCTTGCGATTTGCCATGAATACTCCAAACACCAGCTTTTGCCAATGCGGGTATCTTTGCTTGGATTCTGTCAAAACCTCGCTGACATAGTAAACCGGCCGCTGGACTGGATATTCCTTGCCTGCCTCCTTGCACTCCACAACGACTGCAGCACTGATGGCTTTATTATTAGCCACCACGTACAGGAGCAAAGGCTCTTTTTCCACCGGAACAGCCAAGACAGGCGGCTCAGCCAACTGCTTTTTGAGCGCCTCAAACGCATCATTGGCAGCATCGCTCTAGACAAAGTCATCTGTCTTCTTCATCATCTGATACAAAGGAATAGCTTTCTCACCCAGGCGGCTTATGAACCGGCTTAAAGCGGCAATACGACCCGCCAAGCGCTGGACATCATTAATGCACGCCGGCTTAGACAAGGAGGTGATGGCTTTTATCTTATCTAGGTTAGCCTCAATGCCCCGCTCGGAGACCAAGAATCCCAGGAGCTTGCCTGCAGGCACACCAAACACACACTTAGCCGGGTTAAGCATCATCTTGTAAACCCGCAGGTTATCAAAAGTTTCCTTCAAATCATCTAGCAGAGTTTCCTTCTTCCTTGACTTGACCACAATATTATCCACATAAGCATGAACATTGCGCCCAATTTGACTATGAAGACAGTTCTGCACACAGCGTTGATAAGTCGCCTGCGCGCTTTTGAGTCCAAAAGGCATAGACACGTAGCAGAAAGCTCCAAAAGGTGTGATGAAAGATGTCTTCTCTTGGTCTTTGACTGCCATCTTGATCTGATGATAACCCGAATAAGCGTCCAGGAAACATAAACTCTCACAACCCTCCGTTGCATCAATGATCTGGTCGATACGGGGGAGAGCAAATGGATCAACCGGACATGCCTTGTTGAGATCTATGTAATCTACACACATGCGCCACGTGTCGTTCTTCTTAAGTACAAGCACGGGGTTAGCTAACCACTCCGGGTGAAAAACCTCCACGATAAACCCTGCTGCCAAGAGCCGGGCTACCTCTTCCCCAATAGATTTACGCCGCTCTTCATTGAAATGACGGAGGAATTGTTTGACCGGCTTAAACTTAGGATCCACATTAAGGTGGTGCTCAACGAATTCTCTCGGTACACCCGGCATGTCAGAAGGCTTCCATGCAAAGATGTCTCGATTCTCACGGATGAATTCGATGAGCGCGCTTTCCTATTTGGGGTCCATATTGGCCCCAATAGTGAACTGCTGAGATGAGTCGCCAGGAGCAAAATCCACCAACTTGGTATCTTCTGCCACAAACTTCAGGGGCGGGTCAGATTCTGTGTTGGGCTTCTTCAGCGGGGTCATATCCGCCGGGTCAACATTGTCCTTATAAAACTTAAGCTCTGCCTCAGCACAACTTGACTCCGCATATGCAGCATCACCTTCCTCACACTCAAGAGCAATCTTCCGATCACCATGTACTGTAATCGTTCCCTTCAGACCAGGCATCTTGAGCTGCAAGTAAACATAACAGGGCCGTGCCATGAACTTAGCATAAGCCGGCCTTCCAAACAGGGTGTGATACGTGCTTTTGATTTTAACCACCTCAAACCACAAGGTCTCTGCCCTGTAATGAACTCATCACCAAAGGCTACCTCCGGGGCAATTTTTCCAACTGGATAAGCCGATTTGCCGCGTACCACACCGTGAAAAACTGTGGATGATGGCTTGAGATCCTTGTCAACCAGGTTCATTCGACGGAAAGTGTCATAATATAGGATGTTGATGTTGCTGCCGCCATCCATCAGCACCTTGGTAAACACATAGCCTCCTACCTGAGGGGCTACCACGAGGGCTAAGTGCCCCGGGTTATCAACTCGCGGCAGGTGATCCTCCCTACTCCATGATATCGTGTACTCAGACCACTTCAAGTACTGCGGAAGAGCCGGCATGGCTGCGTTAACCGCCCGCTTGCGCACTTTCTGATCCCGCTTATCAAGGCTTGTTGTAAAAACGTGATGTTGGCCTCCATTAAGCTGCTTTGGGTTACTTTGATACCCTGACTGGTTGTTTTGTTGCTGACCACCATTGCCAGACTGCTGATTATGACCTCCATGGTTACCTTGACCTTGATAACCAGAGTTTGAGCCGCCTGCACCGAAGCCGGACCCAGGAGAGCCGGATCCTGACCCGTCGGGCGGTCCGTTGCCGTTACCTTGATGCTGGCTAAGGCTGTAATTCCAGAACTCCCACATAACCCAACAATCCTTCCAAGCATGAGTGGATGGCTTATTGGGCGGGCTATGCTTCGGGCAGGGGTCATTAAGCATTGCTTCCATGTTGAAAGGCTTATTTTTACCGAAAGGCGGTTTACCGTTCCCCTTGCCACAGTTGTTCCCAGCATTGGTGTTGGCTACCAGATCTGAACCTCCATCCGGATGCTTCCGTTTACCGCCATTGCCTGGATTGTTGTTTCCTGCCCCGTTCTACTGCTGACCCTTGCCGTTGCCATTCTTCTTGCCCTTAGCCGATTTTTCATCATCAGACCCAGGATCCTTCGTGCTGTCAGAGTCTGCATATTTGGTGAGAGCCGCCATGAGCTCCCCCATGTCCTGGCAAGAACGCTTGAGCCGTCCAAGCTTCTGCTTAAGGGGCAAAAAAGTGACAATTTTTCTCCAAAATCAGAACCGCCTGAGCCACCGTGATATTATCAGATGAGTGGATAATGGTTGAGACCCGCCGGACCCAATGGTGGGCCGACTCATCCTCATGCTGCACGCAGTGATCTAAATCCACAATCGTCATAGGCTGCTTGCACGTCCCTTGAAAGTTCTTAATGAATTTCGCCTTTAACTCGGCCCAGGAATTAATGGTGTTGGGCGGCAAACCCTTTAACCATGTACGAGCCGGTCCTTCCAGTATCATGATGAAATACTTGGCACAGACTGCATCACTAACATCCAGCATCTCCATGGCTAGCTCATAACTCTCGATCCAGGCTTCCGAAGGCAGATCAGCCGTATAATTAGGTACCTTGCATGGGCCCTTGAAGTCTTTCGGCAGGCGCTCATTTCGCAGAGCCGGCACTAAACACGGCACTCCCACAGCTCTGGAGGTTACTCCAGCTCCTACCGAAGCTGAAGGTGTTACCGGGGGCGGGTCTTGGTAAGCCGCCGCAGCCGCCGCCTCCCGCTGAGCTCTAGCATTATCCACGATCGCCTGAGCATCAACAACGGGTGGGCTATCATAGGGCGGGTTCCGACGCCGCTCGCTACTAGACACCGCTGGCGACTCTATACGTCGGCTGTAACTGCGGCTCGGGATAGGGGTCGAGTGCACATGACTCCGGCTATAAGTATACTTCTCTTGTTGCGCCACCGCTGTCTGCAAGTACCCAATTGCGTTCCGCGCCTCTTCTGCAAAGGGCGTCCCATCGGTGATAGGGAGCGCGTTGAGCCTGGCTGCCGCTGCTACCATGTTCTCCACCAGGTTAGAGTAATGTCCGGGTGGTGTCGGAAAACGCTGCAGCGGGGTCTGGTTCCTGC
The DNA here is from genome assembly GCA_039707655.1 of Elymus sibiricus. Taxonomy (NCBI): domain Eukaryota; kingdom Viridiplantae; phylum Streptophyta; class Magnoliopsida; order Poales; family Poaceae; genus Elymus; species Elymus sibiricus. Next base: position 280,847,617 of record CM077663.1, read on the forward strand.
GGGGCGGGTCTGGCTGCCGATGCTGAACCACCGCCCTGCTCCCAGGCACCTCCGCCATCCTGGTCATGGAAAGCGGCGCATTTGGCCTTGCTCCCGGGGTATTGAAAAGATTTCTTGGCTCATACTGATCAAGCAGGCGGGTCTGATGCCTCATCCGAATAACTGCATCTGAGGCTTGTTGATCCAGATTGAGACAAAAAGCTTCCGCCCTAAGGCGCTCCGACTCAGCATCCATCTGAGCCTTCAACGCATTGATTTCCTCCTGGGACCTGGTCATCTGGTCCTTCAACCTTGTAATCTCCGCATTACGGTCTGCTTGGTTTTCCGCTGTGACCTCGGTTCCCATCAGAGTTGTAAGTTCACTCATCAGATCCAGCCAAACTTGAGCTGCGGGCCTAGCTGACCCGGCCCCTGCCGCGTCGGCCGCCGCCGTCCCAGCCGCCGTGCTACCAGAAGTCGGTGCCGATCCAACCATGAAGACGGCGGCTTGGCTCGGCACCTCATAGGGCTCCGGGTCAAGGTAACCCTCAAAGTAGCCCCCAAGCCCGCCGTTGTGAAGCTGGTAGATTGATTCCGCCTCTCCGCTCGAGGATCCATCCTCTGAGCAGATGAGGGTTTCCTCCCGCGACATGGAACCTTCCTCAAGTTCCGTGCCTTGGGTGAAGCTGACGAAGACGTGCTTTCGGCCCGGGTTGATCCGGGCGGGTTGCGCGCGCCGGGCCGACTCGACGAGGTCGGTGCAGATGTCCGGCCCAGGCTTAGATCCGCCGATCTTGCCGATGAAGACGTGAATTCCGCCGAAGGGGGGCCGGTACCCGTACTCAATTGAGTCGGCCTCGGGGCCCCAGCCGGCGTCGTCGATGTAGAGCTTGCCGTGGCGACTCTTGGTCATCCTGCCAACGGCGTATCCCTCGATCCCTGGGAGAAAGCCCTTCGAGTACTCCAAACCACCACGCACTTGCCCCACGGTGGGCGCCAACTGTCGTGGTTTTGTCACGGCAGATGTCCTAGTGCAAGGACTTGGGGGTGAAGCCATCGCTACGGCGGTTAACTCGAAGGGGTTGATCGGGACGAAAGACACAGGTTTACCCAGGTTCGGCCCCTTTCGAAGGAGGTAATAGCCTACGTCCCGCTTTGAGTTGTATTGATTGGATATCTATTACAAGGGAACGGATTCGCTTTACCTAGTACTCAATCAAAGGTTTCATGTCTTAAGCCGCCCAGGGAACCCGCCTTTATATACATAGGTCGAGGCCCTAGGCTTACAAGAGTCCGGGCCGGGTTACATCTAGTAACCGACCTTATCTCTAACTATCCTTGCCTTGTCTGGCAAACCATCTCCCGGCGGCTTACGCCTCCGGGTCACACGTAGCCTTTCGGCTCTGGGCCTCTCCCAGGCCCATCTGGTAAGTCACTTCCAGGCCTTGTCCTGACCTTTCAGCCTGCTCAGGCCTTACTGCTAAGCCGCCAACTTCATGACCCGGCCCCTCCTGGGTGGGTCTCACCACGAGGTTATATCCCCAACAAGGTCTGTGTTTGCTACTGGCGAGAAGGAGCCCACTGACAGCAGTCCCACAAAAGGGACGGGGACCGGGCGGATGGGCCGAGTGCAGATGTTTCTGGAGTTAAGGACCCGGTGGGCTTGCACCCGGATCTGGGCCAGAGGCTGAGGCAGCCCAGGGAACGTGGGTTCACCAGCGAGTGCGAGGAGAGGCCCAACGTCAGGAATCATGGAGTGCGGAACCGAAGCTTTGGGCGGGTACCTGCACTCGACGGAGGGCAGTAAAGGGAGTGTGCGGGAACAGAATTCCCCGAAAGGGTTTTAGGCCAGAGTTTGAAGAGGATGGATCTGCAGGTGTGATGTTCGATCTTTTCCGTTGTGAGGTCAAAGCACAGGAAGTGGCTATGGCCTTTGCTAGCCAGATTGACCACGACCACGCCCGAGGCGGAGCGGCAGTTGCTCAGCTTAACGGAGAAGGTGAAGCTTAGGGTGTCCGGATCAAAGGTAACTTCCACATGAGGCCACCTGACCTCCGTGGCAAGTAGGACGGGCTTGAGGCAGAGACGATCTTCATCCTCATGAGCAATCTCCTGGATAGTGGGAATGGCAAAGGTGTCATATTTGTGGAGCTTGGGTTTGGCGGATAGCTTGACCATGGCAATGGTGTCGCCAAAGGTGGTGAAGTGCGGGAACTGGAATGCTCGGAAGGCGCGATCTGCCATGGTTTCGTTGGAAGCACGGGAGGCGCGTGGGTTGGCATGCCCACGCCTAATCCCACGAGCGGGAGCGTGGTCACCGCCTTCGTGGGGGAAGGTGTCTTGCGGGAGGGGAGGGGAGGATGGTGAGCCCAGCGTGCGTGCCACGTCCCAGATCTCATTGATGGTGACATTAGCGTATATGCCTGCCCCGTCGATGCGGTGGAAAGCTAGGTGGTGCGGGATGTGTTGGAGGGCCTCTACCTTGGCCAACACCAGGATTCAGGAGAAGTCATTACCATGCAGACAAGCGTGGCTGACACCGGGAAGACTGACAAAGCCCGCAAGGCTCGACGATACCCCCCGATGATCCCAGAGCTCAAGGGGCATTTTTTCAAGAGATGAGCTGACAATGTGGCGAAAAGCGAAGTGAAGGCATTGTCACCGGAATTGTGTGGAAGGATGTCTACGCGGAGGGAACTAGTCTCTATTGGGCTGGCACTCATGGCGGCAGCTTGGTTAGCTTCCCATAGGAAAACAACAAAAACCGTCCCCGTGGCACATCCGGCGTACCGGACAGCCGAGATGCCCAAGCGCTCTCTGAAAAAGTGTTTGAGCCATGGGAGAAAGCCCGACATGGGAGGAGTGATGTTGACGAGGCAGACTAGGGCGTTTTGATCCGGAAGCATGGGGTAGTGGACGTCTAGGGAGGTTGGGCGGCCGCGGATAACAGACTCCATGGGGGCGGGGAGGACTAGCTCGAAGGGGAGAGGGGATTGATCAAGAGTGGGTTGTGGGTCTAGGGCTGGGGGCTGGTGATGGCGAGAGCTGTCTCCGTACCACTATATGAAGGCCGAGGAGGGGGCAGGGAGGTCGGAGGTCGCGGGTAGAGCTGCACTGAGATGAGACATGGCCCACTTTGCGGCAGGACCAACATACTAGAGGATCACGACAATCTTTGCGTCGGTGACTGTAGGAGAGGCATGTAAAGCAGCGGCGATGCAAATATTTGGGCATTGAAAGGAGCTTTATTGCATTGGGAGAATTGTGTAGCATGGTAGGCGTATGATTCCCATGCAAAAGATTTGACAAGAGGGCATGCAGATAGGAGTTATGACAAGAGAGTCATTAATGAATTCAGGATTTTCAAAAGTATAAGTCGCCGTGCAAATTTCTTTTTTTTTTGCGGGGAACATTGGAGAGCTTTATTCAACGAATGCATTCCCCGAGCAATCGGCCAAAAGGCTGTTGGTCAGGAAGCTAAGGGTAGTCTCGAGCCAACTTTCAGTCACATTAAGCGTACTAGCACGCTTAGCACATAGATGTGCACGACCGTTTAGCGCTCTTATTACATGTTAAATTGCAAAGGAAGAAAAGCTAATAATGAGCTCTCTAATTCTACGAAAAATCGGTGCTACAATTGAACGATTGTTGTAGGGAGTGTCCCAGAGGTATACTGCATCTAAACAATCAGTCTCCAGGGTCACCTCGGTGAAACCCCTCAACCTGGCGAAAAGCACGTCCTCCTTCATGGCTTGAACCTCAACGATCAGTGGGTCAGATACCCCCCAAGTGTGGCTTGCACCAGGCTCCCAAGAAGGCTGAAGCCGATTGGGCCACTCCTCCCGCACCCGCAATGCCATCTTCAATGTTGATTGAGGCATCAGTGTTGATTTTTATGATGTTTGCATCTAGAAGGCGCCAACCATAGCCTGGCAGCATAGTGGTCTGCTGCCTAGGAAGTTCCAGCAACACTAGATCCTCTTGAGTGCGTCTTACCGAGTTCGCCAGATCAATCTACACCTGATCATGCGTCCACCTATTGCGAAACATCCAGATGGACCACATAATTATGATGGTTATCGCGCGGTCCTTCTCCGAGGACCACTGCTGCTTGCATATAATGTCCCTTGCCCAAGCGTTTGGGTGAAGCCGGTGTAAGACTATATCAAACAAATTACGTGCTTCCTAGCCTTGTTTCACTCCTGAGGGGGTACAATTCTTTTTTTTTTTAGGACTAGCCATATATGGTCGACAGCCACACCAAGAAAGGGGGAAGCCACGCCAAGCAAGGGGGAAGCCATAGCTGGGCAGATCCGACAATCAATGGAGGAGCCGACCCGAAGCGGAGTGCTACTCGCGTGTCGTCCCCTGCAAGAGACGACATCAACAAAGCCACAGGTCCCCGAGCTGATGACCTGCAAGTGCACAAAATTGTTGTAGCACTTTTGTGAGGCGGTGTCATGGGTGTCAGGTGTGTGGAGGTGGGGGGATTCATAACAATTTTTGGTCGGGAGGAAGTTCATCCAATGGTCCATAAAATGATTGGCTATGGCCAAAAATGCAGAACCGATTGGCAGATAGACAACACCTCCATGTAAATCTGCACACCTCAGCCTGTACATTGACAATTTTAGCAGCTGAAAGAAATGAACGCAATATACAATTTATACTTTATAGACAGATCTACATGGTAGATGCAGGATGAAAATCATATTCAAACTTTCCGGTACTTAAGGACATTTTCCGTGCAAGGTATGGCGTGCATCGTATGCATGTAAACAGTTCAGGTATACATATATCATCTGAAAAAGGTGTGTCATGTACGTGTAAATGAAATGTTCCAAGACATGCCATTGCGAAATTCAATGGATTGTTATACATCATCGTCTCAATGAGAAGGTTGGGCCAGCTCAGCAGCGATGGTGAATAGCAGATCATTCAAAAGCTGAATAGAGCTGGACCAGATGGTAACTCAGAAGATCATGAGCATGTGCCTTTGCAAGGAGCATCTTTGCAGTGACAGACGGGCTGGCCTGAAATCTCCCATCCGTTGAACCCACGTTCAAGCACCATGATGTTCTTTATCCCTGAATCTTCCTTGGACTCTGATAGATAATCCGAAAACATCCGAGCACAGGACGGACCTCGCACCTGGCGCGTGGTGACAGGACATGAAAGAACAACACAATTTGATAAGCAAAATATATGGTATAAAATATAGAATACGGGATACCAAGACTCGATTTATTTCTTATCCTACCAATATAAACTGTAAGATACTGAAATGATGTCGCAGGATTAACACGATCAGAGATATGACAGTACAAAAAAATAAGTTTTCGAACCATAAACTTAAATGGTACATTAGAACTAACTAAATGTAAAACAAATGTCACACCAAAGCTAGTGTATGAAATCAGATGAATTAACAATGCCAATTATCTTTAATGTCAGAAGAGAACAATAGAATTTCAAGGTACTCCCTCCGTCCCATAATATAAGAACGTTTTTGACACTACACTGTGTCAAAAACGTTCTTATATTATGGGACGGAGGGAGTATTTACCAAGTTTTTGGCAACATATTTGACTATAGAAAGCAAGAAAGAGAACGTGTAAATTTTGCTTAAGACATGTTTTGCATCCAAGAACTTGTCCACTGATTGTACCTCTACTTTGCTCACTGTTATCCCTTTTGTGGTAAAGTCTGCGCGCTCACGTTACATTTACCCTATATTTCACATTTTGTACGTGTGGTTCTGAATCTCATCTTTAAGTTTCTGTATAAATTTGTGGTTACTATTGGCAAGGTGGGGGCAAATGAAATATTCTAGGCTTGAACCACTAATATACATGAATGCACGCAGGCAACCTGCGAAGCTTGCATACAAGTATGCGGAGAGTCAACTTGGTGAAATTTCTCACTTGACATTAACATAAAGCTGACTTTTGATACACACATGCAGGCTTTCACGGGTTTCCGCTTTATCCAACACGAAAAAAAAATCCACAAAAAGAATATTCAGACACCCATTCAATAAGCTCAAAATGCTTTATCTGACTACCTTGAGTGAGTACTTAATAGCATGTTCCAGGTAGAAGAGGTGGGTGAAATTTGTTTTATAAAATCAGAAACATCACAAAGCAGAAACAATCCAAAGGAAAAAAGAAGAAAACCTCCTGCTACAAATTTTCTTTTGTAAAATGTAAAATCTCTGGCTTGGCACCATGTAGAAGATTTAGATTTTAGAATGCTACTCTTCGAGACCTCAGTTGAAACAACAATCCATTGATGGATCTCACTAACTAGAGTTTCGAAACAAACTACGGCAGACATTAACATTATAGAAAGGCGCCTTAACGACAAGTGTGGACATGGCCTAATTGATGATTCAAATCCTCAAGTGTCTAAAACTGAACCTAGGGTTCCAACAAGTACGAGTAGCATTTTAAACAAACAAAACACACTACATGTGCATGCTTAATTCCAACAAAGTCATAGTCATAGGGCTTCAAAGTTAGTTAACCAACGAGCTAGCTAGGAGAGAAGAAGACCAGATGGAAATTTGGCCAAGGTTCCCCCACCCACGGTGGCACAAGAATATTGCATAATGTGTCCCAAAAAGAGGAATATTGCATAATCTCAATTGCCACCCTACCACATGCCCGTAGAAACCAGTAGTGAATCAATAACGCGCGACGCGATGGGAGACCGGATCGATTGCGTAGTGCTGTCTGTGTCGAGAATCTGATTTCCTTGTATTTTCGTTTAGAGACGAGGGGAGGCCCGAAAGGGGGATCTTCTTCACCTGGCTGAGCGCGCAGTGGAAGACGAGGGTGTCCTTGCCGCTGGTGGCCCGCACGAGCTCCGGCAGCCGCGCCGCGAAGCTGCCGCTGGCGAAGTGGTGCGACCCCGCGATGTGCGCCTGGTAGCTCCTCTCCTCGTCCCTTCCAAACCACACCAAGAGAAAAACAGTCATCAGCTCCCAAATCGGCGCGGCGGCGGAGGGCTGGCGCGCGCGGCCCGGGTGTCAGGTCCGAGTAGATCAGGACGCCAACAATCGATCGTATCAAAAGATCAAGAGAAATCAGAATTGGATCTGGGATTTATTGCTATCAAAAAGGAACCATAGCGTATAGAGTGTATGTGTGTTCACAGCCAACTAGGCAAATCTTCGAGAATAAGCATAATAGAATGCCAGCCACAACCCGACTGTTAAGTAGGTGGCCTGACCAGCGACGGAATGTAAATGTACAGGATGAATCGGACGACTCGCGACGAGTCCTTGACAAAGGAGCGATCTGGGCCGTTCATCTGTGACGAAGCGTTTTGTCTGAATCTTCAACAGTTAACTGAAGAAATGTACACTGCTTCAGTAGGCCTGACATTGCCCCCTTCTTGAGCAACGACGGGTCCTCACGTCGTTTCACTTGCCGCACGCCATGCTTGAGTAGTCTCTTTGAAGAAAACTGGGAAGGTATATTTGATGAAATCTGCGTCTTCCCAAGTAGCATCATCCGGAGGTAGATTTTCCCATTGTATCAGCCACTGCACCACAGGGATGTCTTTTCTGGGAATTTGCCTGACTTGCAACACGCCAGCTGGACCCATTTTGATTGTTCCATCAGAATTCACCATGGGCAGATTGGGACTTGGAATCGCTTTAGCACCAATGTGTTGCTTCAGTTGACTCACATGAAAGACAGGGTGGATTTTCACATGTTCAGGAAATTGGAGCTTGTATGCTGAATTCCCCACTCTCTGAGTCACTAGAAAAGGGCCATAATATTTGTTTTGCAGTTTCAGGGCACCTCTGAAACCAAAAGCTGCTAATCTGTAGGGGGCCATTTTGAGATACACTAAATCTCCCACCTGAAATATCCTCTCTTTCCTTTTTTGATCAGCATACCTTTTCATCCTTTGTTGTGCTTGCAGCAAGTTACATTTCAGTTGGTCTAGCATGTGTTGCTTGGCAGAAAGGAAATCTTGTGCGTCCATGTCATCTGGGTCAGGAATGGCTAGTTCTGCTATTAATGGGGGTGGAAATCCATACAAAGCCTGAAAAGGTGACATCTTCAGAGCAGTGTGATAAGTAGAGTTGTACCAGTACTCTGCTAAAGATAACCAGGAATTCCATTTCTTAGGCTCATTAGTAGTCATGCACCTTAGATAGGTCTCGAAGCACTGATTTACTCGCTCCGTTTGGCCATCTGTTTGTGGGTGATAAGCTGAGCTGTATCTTAATTCCACCTTGAGAGCAGAGAAGATATCCTTCCAAAGCTTACTGGTAAATATCCTATCTCTGTCAGATATAATTAACTTGGGTGGGCCATGTAATCTGATAATGTGATCTACAACGGCTTGAGCTACAGTCTGAACAGTGTAAGGGTGGGATAATGGAATGAAGTGGGAATACTTAGTGAACCTATCCACTACCACCATGATCACTTCCTTTCCTTGAGAATTTGGAAGGCCCTCGATGAAGTCCATTGATATGTGTTGCCATGCCATGTCAGCAACATGCAATGGATCTAGAAGTCCAGGCTGTAACCAATTTTCATGTTTAGCTCTTTGGCAAATAGGACAAGCTGATATGAACTTTTCCACGTCTGCTTTTAACCCATGCCAGTAGAATATGCTCTTCATTCTTTGATAAGATGCTCTCATTCCTGAATGGCCTCCCACTGGGGAATTGTGCAAGGCCATGATGAGTTGAAGTCTCAAAGCAGGTAGGTTGCCCACCAGAATTTTTCCTTTATATCTGATAATCCCAGCAGTGAGAGTGTAATCTGATGTTGAATCAGGTTTCTGTAGCAGTAATTGTTCCAATAACTGTTTTGTCTCCTTATCATGTTGGTAACTTTCAAACAATTACTCAGCCCAGATTGGAGTTACAGTAGATAGTGACATGCACTTGGGTAACACTCTAGAGAGAGCATCAGCCACTTTGTTTTCAACTCCCTTTTTGTACTGAATTTTGAAATGGAATTCTAACAACTTCATCATGAGTTTGTGCTGCACTCCTTCAGTCAATTTCTGATCAGTGATGAACTTGAGGGATTGTTGATCTGTCTTGATTATAAGTTCATTACCAATGAGATAGTGTCTCCATCTTTTCAAAGCTTCCAAAATTGCCAAAGCTTCTTTTTCATAAGTTGAAAGAGCTGCATTTCTTGGACAAAGGGAAGAACTGTAATAAGAAAGAGGTCTCCCTTGTTGCATTAATACAGCCCCTATTCCTCTGCCAGAAGCATCAGTTTCCAACACAAAATGTTGTGTGAAATCTGGGAGAGCCAATACTGGTGCTGTAATTAATGCTTGTTGTAGCTGCTTGAAAGCCTTGTCCTGTGCTTGTGCCCACACAAACTGTCCTTTTTTAAGTGCATCATGGAGAGGTCTACAGATCAGACCATAACCTTTAATGAATCGCCTGTAATAACCTGCTAAGCCTAGGAAACTTCTCAATTTTGTCACATTATCCGGAACTGGCCAGTCCGCGATTGCTACTATCTTCTGTGGGTCAGTAGACACTCCTTTTTCAGATATGACATGCCCTAAATATTCCACTTGTTGCACAGCAAACACACACTTGGATAACTTTGCGTACAATTGGTCTTCTTTTAGCAGGTCTAACACAGCTTTGATGTGTTCCAAATGTTCCTTGAGATCTTTTCTATAGATAAGGATATCATCAAAAAAGACTAGCACAAACTTCCTCGAGTAAGGCCCAAATATAGTATTCATTAATTCCTGGAAGGTTCCAGGTGCATTAGACAAACCAAATGGCATTACCAGGTATTCAAAATGGCCAAGAAATGTTCGAAAAACTGTTTTATGAATATCATCTGGGTGCATTCTTATCTGATGGTATTCAGATCTAAGATCCAACTTGGAAAAATATTTTGCTCCATGTAATTCATCCAGTAGATCTTCTATCACAGGTATAGGAAATTTATTTTTCACTGTCAGAGAATTCAGCTTTCTAAAATCAGTACACAACCTCATGGAACCATCTTTCTTTTTAACCAATATCACAAGAGCTGCAAAGGGGCTTTGACTGTGTCTTATGAAGTGAGCAGCTAGTAATTTCTTTATTTGCTCTTCCATTTCTTTCTTTTGGTGTTGAGGAACTCTGTAGGGCCTAACTTGTGGCGGTGTAGTTCCTGGAACCAAAGGAATGGTATGATCTAGTGCTCTGTGGGGAGGGAGAGTGGTGGGTTCCTCAAACAAGTCTGCATATTGTAATAGCAATTTCTGTACTTGTGGTGGAGTTTTAAAACCCTCTGGAGCAGCCATTATAATATTCTGGACTTGCATCAAAAATACTTCCACTCCCTTGTCAATTAATTTGTGCATTTCTTTGGCAGGAATTTCCTTTACAGTGGCAGGACTGTTATAGATGGCAGTAGTGACAGTTTGCATGCCTTCCTGAGAGAAACTGAAGGTTTGTTTTGGTATATCAAATGATACTGGGCTGACAGTAGTGAACCAATCATAGCCCAAGATAACATCATGACTCGGCAGTGTAAGCACTCTGAAACTGTGTGTTAATTTGAGTTTTGCTAGCTGAAAATCACAGGCTGGAACTATAGCTGTTGAAAGCAATTGTCCTCCTCCAGGTACAGCAATTTTTCTAGGAATAACAGGTATTAAGTTGCAGTTTGCTTTGATTGCAAAGTCATGGTTGATAAACGAGGAAGTACTGCCTGAATCTAGTAGAGCAATTCCTCTTTTTCCATTTATGTGAATCACCACCGTTGGAGTAGGTACTGCTAACTGATGTCCCATTGCCTGAACTAAAATAAACATGGCCTGCTCTTCTTGATCAGTTGTTTCTGTTTGTTCCCTAGTTGGACAATCTTCAGTGTCAGTTGTCTGTTGTTCCTCTGTTTCCTGCTGCATTAAATGAACATTGGGTATGAGTTTGCACTTATGCCCATGCATCCATTTGTCTCCACATCTCCAACACTCTCCCACTTTTCTGATTTTCTGTGGTTGAGGGTTGTTTGTTTCAGACTGTCTCATAGGCAACTGCTGCTGATAGGGAGTTGTGACAGTTTTGTTAGTCTGAATTCCCACAGTGTTCTTCTGATAGTAATTAGGGTATGGAACTCCTTGCTTTTTAGGAATGACTGGGGCAGGTGGGTGACATGGCTCTACATCTTTAGCCAAACAATATGCATCTGTCAGTGTTTGGGGTCTTAATGTCTGATTTGGAATTTAATTCCCTCTCTCAGTCCATTAACAAAACATCTTACAAACCAAAGCTCTCCTAACTCTGGATTTTCCTCCTGCACTTCAGCCATTAGATCTTCAAATTGCTTGGTGTATTCAGACACCGTTGCATAGTGCTGCTTTAATGTATTGAACTTTTCAGTCAGGTCATAAGATCCCTGTTCTGAAAACCTTTTTATAACCTCTTTGCCAAACTGAGACCAGTTAAGTTGCTTTTTTATCAGTCCAGATCTCCTCAACCAAGTGTCAGCATCACCAGTCATATACATCTGTGCTAGAGAAACTTTATACTCTTCAGGAGCTGCTGACATCTGAAAATATTTGTTACATTGCCTTATCCAACCGACAGGGTCAGTGCCCTCAAACCTGGGAAAATCCAGTTTAGGTCCTTTTGTCACTGCTTTCATAAACTGTGCCTGCATATCATGTTCATATGTTCTATAATAGCCCTGCCACAATTGTCTCTCTCTGTTAGGCTGATACTGTTGGAAAACAGGAGTGTGAGGTCTGCTTTGATGTCCAACTGGGGTACCCTTTTCTGATGTAAGATCATGTGTTTGGTAACCAGGAGGAATTCTGGGTCTATCCACACGTATGGGAGGTAATTTTTGCAGCTGCAATTCCTCCAACTGTTTTGTCAATTCTCTTTCTTTCTCCAGATGCATCCTTAGATATTCCTTTCTAGCTTCTTGTTCTTTCAACTCTGCCTGAGCTAAAGTGGGTGATCTGACCAACTGACTGGTGTTAATTTCAGCCGCTTTCTCACCCTGATCATTACTTTTAGGAACTAGCGACTGCAGTACGGTGTTGATCGATGCCAATTGCTTCCCTAACTGAAGAACAACTTGCTCTACACCACCCACTTTTTCACATATCTGAGTCTGTTTAGTGCTGATAGAAGATACCTCAGCTTGCAGATCTGCCGGTAACCTGCCCCTTAGGTCCGATCCTGCCGCCGCCGACGCTACCGCCACCGAGCTGCACGAACCAGCGATGGACGTGGAATTTTACCACCACGAGATGGTCTCGGGCAACCACTCCGCGCTACTGGTTTGTAGCCGAACAATTCGCCGCCACCAGCGCCTCCAAGAACACGGGCACCGCCGCCAGCGCCACCACGGACCAGATCGCCGCCTCCAACGCCGCCACGGACCAGATCGCCGCCGCCAACGCCGCTCCGGAACAGGTCCGCACCGCCACCACAACAGGGAGGGATTTGGGTGGGATTTACCTTTGTAGTGATTTTTCTTCCTCCGCCGAGGATCAACTAGCTCTGAGTACCAATTTGTCAGGTCCGAGTAGATCAGGACGCCAACAATCGATCGTATCAAAAGATCAAGAGAGAAATCAGAATTGGATCTGGGATTTATTGCTATCAAAGAGGAACCATAGCGTATAGAGTGTATGTGTGTTCACAGCCAACCAGGCAAATCTTCGAGAATAAGCATAATAGAATGCCAGCCACAACCCGGCTGTTAAGTAGGTGGCCTGACCAGCGACGGAATGTAAATGTACAGGATGAATCGGACGACTCGCGACGAGTCCTTGACAAAGGAGCGATCTGGGCCGTTCATCCGTGACGAAGCGTTTTGTCTGAATCTTCAACAGTTATATTATATACAAGAAAAAAAGGGAGAAAACAACGGCATACGTACGTAGGGACTGGAATGAAAAGTTGCAATACACAGAATCAATACCAACGTCCCAAAGACGAAAATTTGATTTTGAAAGGGCAATTCAGTTCAGGTCTCAAGAGACGAACTTCAAAGACCAACAAAGGCCTAAAAGGACCAAAATTTAAATTTACAGAATTGGCAGGGTCGCGCGAACGCATACCCCCTCTGTCACAAATTACAACATCCACTCTCCCGCTTGGGAAGATGGTAGGCCGACGCACCCACCAAGTGCAATGTGGGCCATCAACCTAGGCCACGGGCCTTCTTGATAGCCCGTTGACCCCGTCCAGGTAAGTATGTTACAACGTGGGCAGTGCCGCTCCTTATGTAGCCTCCTGCCCCCTCGCAACCAGCTCCGCCAGGCGAGGTGGTACTAAACATCTCGACCTCCCGCTGCCGCGGCGCGTAGGACGCGCCGGTGCGTTGCCTCCTGGGCCGGATGTTTCCCGAGGCCCGTGAATGTGAGAGCCCACGGGCCCCGAAAACCTCCTCGCTCATGTCATGCGCGCGCGCCAACCCTTTCCCGTCGCCGGCGCCACCGCATCCGAAAATTTCCCTCCTCTCTCTTTTCCCCAATCCGTTCTCCAATCCCACTCCCCTATGCCGGCGTCCGGGACGCGCTCCCGGGGCCGGCCGCCGCAGACGCTGGAGGAGGGGGCGCGCGACGAAGAGGCGCCGGGGGAGGATGAGGCGGTCGAGGTCGGCGCCGACGGTGGGGCGGCGACTCGTGCGTCAACGGCTCAGCCGGTGCCGCAGGTCAGCTCTTCCAGCTCGGGGGAGGAGGCGGGGGATGGGGATGGGAATGGGGATGACGAGGACGAGGACGCGGAGGGGCCGCTCCTCCCCAGCTGCCCCGTGTGTATGAACGCATGGACCGCCGATGGCGAGCATCGCGTAAGGTGAGAGGGAATTGTGCCGTGATCTGGTGGGTTTACTAGGTAGACCCCTTGCGCTGTGTGCTTCTGGTTCTACATTGCTTGGTACTGCTGCCGCGGTTCCTTAGTTTCGTTGCTCTGCGGATTAGCAGAGACCACATGGTAATTGTGCTGCGTTTCCCCCTTAAAACTTGGGGCTGATGTGATTTCGGTGTAGACTATAGTGGTTGACTGGAGGTTCATGTTTTAGACGATGCCGCAGGTTTAGTTTGGCACATATTTGAATCATAAACTACAGCGTTGTCATTGGTTTTTATATTGGACTGGATGTCCCTTAATGTAGGATTGCTATGTGATTTTAAGCCTGGATCTAAACTTAACTATATTAATGTTGTAACTTGGTTATTCATGAAACATGTGAAGCGTCATGGAATTATTCATCTTCGTTTTGTTTTTGCTTCTTGTTTAGAACGTAATGTCTAGCGATCCGATCAAAAGCTGTGAATTAGCTCCTCTCTGTCACGCTGTCTTTGGCCTGCTGAGTAGCAGGCGAACATAATCTTGCGGAGTTAAGATTGTCTCTGATTGTAACTGGGCCACCTAAGTTCTAGGTTTTTCAATAGTTTAGAGCTGGGTCATGGCCTTTGATCTGAAATGGGCCACCGAATTTGCTAACAACGCAGAAACTGCAGTACTGCACTTACTATGCATCATTGAGCATTTTGATTATTTGAATTTTGTTTCCAGGGGGTGATGAACCTCGTTTATTCTTTAAAAACCGTTTCTAGTTTCTTATTTGCTGGTTTTGTGGCATAGATCTATGTTTTGAACTCATTATTTGTAGCCCCCAAAATAACTCGTCTTGGTGGAAATCTTGAATTGCTAACTATATGATACTCTACTTGTAGTTGCATTCCTTGTGGGCATGTCTATGGCAGATCATGCTTAGAAAAATGGTTAGCACAGTGTGGGAAGAAAAGTGCCACGGTATGCTGTCAACAATTCCTAGTTTATAATCACATCTTTAAGTGAATCACACACTCTTATTGGGAGAAATACTTCTCAATGACCATGGTTGTTTTTATTATTTAATCAGTGTCCTCAGTGCGGCAAGTTGTTTAGACAAAAGAACATTATCAACCTCTATGCACCAGAGATTGTTGTTCCAAATAATGATCTTGAAAAGGTTAGTTTTTCTTTTTTACTTTTCCTTGGATATTTTTCTGACAATGGACTAAAGCTTGTTTGGTTTATACAGCAAGTATTGTCATTGAGAGATAAAAATGAATTTCTTGAGAATCAAGTAAGCTACTTCCTTTTCAGAATCCACTTTTTTTTGGCTTCAAACTGATATTAGGACTTATGAACACTCTTTTCCGTTGACATGTTCACTGAATGTAACATATTATGAGTCACATTACTAAGAAGGATATTTGTACTTCTGTTAGTCTGTATGAACATTAATTAGTAATTACACCTGTGAATCAAGAAATCCTGGTGATAAGACTACATGGTCTTATATGAGTACACTTTGTCGCTTAAGGCAGCAAAGAATAATAAAAGGATTAAAAAACAAAATGGATAACAAACTATTAGCAACATCTTCAAGTGCAAATAAAAGTCAAACGGATTATGGATACAAAAAGGGAAACTCAGATGGAATCTGAGTAAATCATAGGTGTTTGATAGACTGTCACTCCCTGCCTGGTTCAGCAAGTGTCTGATTACTCTCTTTTTAGTCGATTCTGTAGCTTGTGCATGCCCGGTGTTGAATGTTCACTTGTGCTATTGAATTCATCTCTTCGTGCCATTTCAGTTCAGTGTAAGTGTAAATGTGTAATGATTAATAAGCTTTGCCATTTTTATGAGAAATATGTTACTGTTCTGTTGTTGGGCTATAGGCAATTGACATATTCTCTTATCATAACACTCCTATAAAGATATTAAGTCACCACAAGGCAGACATTGCATATAATTGTTATATAACCTAATACTTTTATGTTTCCATGCAGCAACAAAAATTAATTGAGGAGCTAAAAGAATATAAGGTACATGTGTAACTTCTTTACTTTGGTATCGCTATTTAAAGTACAAACAATAGTTTCATTGTGTAACCATGCATACTATTTAAACTGAAAATCTAGTACGGCGATTATTCTTAGTAATGCTGTGCAGATAAAAGCTTACCTCTCAGTTTATTCATCTTAACAAAGCCTCCTGTGTATGTTTCCTTATTGTAGTACTAAATTGCTAGTTTCTGACTGGCCTCTGCTGTGTCAGGAAATAAACCTTTTTGTTCAGTAGAGCCTTGTATTTATTCACTTATGTTTTTATATGTCTTGCAGAGGCAGATTTTGTTGCAGCAACATCTAATAAATGAATCAAGCTCAAAGCGACAGGTAGCATTACTCAAAATATTAATTTTATTATCATTTATACTATAGAGGACGCTAACGTTCTACAACCAATTATGAAGAAAATGGCAGAACAATCATCGGATGGAGCAATGGTTGCAGAGTCACTTCCCTCACTTAGAGCACATGGTGGCAGTAGCGATCTTTGCAAGTTTGTTCTCCAGGTTTAATTTTTTTCAAGTGTTGCTTGATCGCCTCTTTCTGTTGTACATTTATACTTTATGGAGCAATCTTGAGAGTTATTTTCTAGTGGCATTTAGTTGTGCCTTATAAAGGATCATGTAATATGATAAAATCAACCACGTACATGCCTTGGTAACTTGTTTGTCATGCCAACTTTAGGCCCCAAAGGGTCATATAATCTTTTGATCCAATTTGTTTTTCTGTTCCTAACTTCGTTCTCACCTAGAAACATAACCACTCATTCGCGTAAGGCACCGTGTTCTGAAGTTGTTTACTATATGTTGTAGAATGAGTTTGTCCTAGATGGAGCTCGAGTCATGGGCATAGATGCATCCAGCCAGATTATACTAGCGTCTGGAAGGGCTCCGGGAGTTAGTGCTGAACATGTCCTTACCAAGGTACAAATTACAAACTAGATGTGTTGATTAATGATTGAAGATGAGTTATGCTTCTTGACACAAATTTTGGTTGTTTATTCGTAGTCACCTTATGTATCTCTACTCATAATTTCGACAGATCTGCATGTTCTCTAGACAGGAAACAAAAGTCCGCCTGCCGCCTAACACAAAAGCTGTCAGGGATATTTGCATAACTCCTGGGGGCCTTGCTATTTTTGCATCTCTTGGCAGGAAATTGTCACTTCTCAGGTCAGTCTGCAACATATGCCAGTTCAATTTCTCACTGTTTTATTTAACAGATTTTAACTTACTTTTCCTTTTGTGCGATATGAATATCACAGCATGACAACCAACAATGTCGTCCTTCAATATGATCTACCGGTGATTCTTTGAACTTGAAGTTCACAAATTTTGCAAGTTCACAAAACAATCTCCCCAACATTTTGTTCCTTCACGTGATTCCTTTTGCGATTAACTTCATTATAAGCATATATATATTTTAAACTATAGATGGTGTGTTTGCTTGAGGGTATGGGTTTCCAGAAGGCTTTCCCTTTTTTATGAATATATATTAAAATGCATCAGGTGTCCACTATAGCATACATGTTTCAAAATATTAGAAGATTTACATCGTGTGGCACTTGTTTCTGACAATGATGCATAGAAATTTGAACATTTAAACTTACTGAATATATGCTTTCCAGTTAGAACTTTGTTTTGTGAACTACTTGAACAGTATATCCTAGCCTGCTAATTTTTGTATTTTAATACCATGCAGGCTCCAGGCTGGTCCTGTTCAGGGGATCAAACTGGCCCCAACCACGTGTATGCTGGATTACAGGTGGCTACTCAAAATCTCTTATGATTCTTTCTGAACTTTTTGTGCTATTTGAAAGGGTGACAAGAAACTTCTGTCGAATTTTACAGAATGGCATGCTTTTGGTCTTTGATACCCGCCAAACCAAAGGACCACTGCACTCCTTGAGTGGTCTATCTACAAACCCAGTTCATACAATCCACTCTGTGGTAGATGATAGTGGTTCCACGAAGATTGTCTCTGCTTCTTCCATAGGACCCTGCATTTGGGATGTGGATGGCAGTGAAAATAGGTACTTGGCAGTTCTAAAAAGCTCTTACTGATTCTTGCTGATGCTTATGGTATGTGCAAATGCGATATTGGTTCTTTCATTTGTGCTTCACATTGTCAAAAGTTGGTCGTTTTTCCAGGCCGAATTTGCTTACCGGGACGGAAAACCAAGGGGTCTGCATATCCCTTGCATGCGCCACTCCATCAAGTGATCTGATCGTGGCTTCCTTCCGTCCGAGGGTTGAGTTTTCGGGCGATGGCACTGCATCTCAAATGGCAATATCACAGTCACCGACGCTCTCCAGTTCCGGAAAGCTCGGGTGCCATGCCCTGCTGAGGAGGACAAGCAGCACATCCTTCGTGAAAGAGCAGATCTGCAACGGCAGCGTGAGTGAGCTGCGGATGTCGAAGTCCGCAATCATACCCTGCAGCGGAAACGGCCAACGCCTCTTTGCCTACGGCGATGAGTCGGTGCGCGGAGTCCGCGCGTGGCTGCTGCCTTCGTTTCAGCCGCTCGCTGATCTCAGGCCGCACCGCCGACCGATCCTTGACCTGAGGTTCGCGGAGAGCTCCACAGGGGAGAAGTACCTCGGGTGCTTGAGCGAGGAGAAGCTGCAGGTCTTCAGAATTACGTAGGTCGTAGCAGACGAGACCCAGTCACTGATCACTGATCATTCATTCCTTGTAGCGCTTCACTAGTTTTGTTGTACTGGCATGAACAGGCCTTCCTCTGTACAGTGCTTTCTAAACCACATACCACAGTGCATAAACCTGCGGTATGATTTGCTATTTTTGTGATATAAATCAGAGATTCAAATCGGATGCCGCCTTGTGTGTATGCATGCACATTACGCTGACATTTTTCCAGGTTAGTGCACAAATGGAGTTTAATCAGTTGATAACTCGAGAAAGTCTGACTACAATCTGGCAGAAAGAGAGCTTTGCAGAGATCATTGATTGATAATGCAGTTCGCAATACCACTACAGAGCAGGACACGATCGAAGCATTTCGTCGAACACGTATGCCCCATCCAAGCGTGGCGGTCAGCCGCCGCCGGCGCGCGAGTAGAGCGTCCTGAGAGTGTCGACGACCGGGCGGAACCCGTCGCGGAGCGGCACGACGGAGACGGCGCGGAGGTGCTCGGCGCCGTCCTTGGCGGGCTCGCGCAGCGCCAGGCGGCACATCTCCCCCTGCAGGGCGTCCGACGCGGCGCGCGCGGCGCCCCGGTGCGCGGCGAAGAGGCGCGCGAGCTCGTCGGCGGGGCAGCCGAGCAGGGCGCGCGCGGCGTGGTCGAAGAGGACGACGGGGAAGACGCGGTCGTGGGTGGCCACGGAGAGGAGCAGCCGGTAGGCGCGCGCCGGGGCGGGCCCGCCGCAGGCCCCGCAGGGGGCGCCCTCGGGGTGGCCGGGGGCGCGCGGCGGCCGCAGGCCGGGCAGGCGAGGTACGAGAAGTCGGACGTGTCGGCCGCCACGACGGTGCAGTACGGCGGCGTCCACGTCGCCGCCGCCGCCGCCACCGCTGCAGCCGGCGAGAGACATCCTGGCCCAAGCCCAAGAGTAGCCGTTCGATTCCGGCCCACGAGCGCCACAGCCTTTTTTTAACTTTGCGTTACGACTTCTAGTCTTCTACGGGTGGCTCGCTCGATTTCTGTGAGCCGTCCACTGGAGATCGGACGGCTAGGGAGATCACGTGCTCCCTCTTATATCCTGGATCTGCGCCGTCGTCCCGACCGACCGACCAGGCAGCGTTCGGTGTCCGGACCAACCCAATCCCAATCCAACCTCGAGAGTCGGGGCCGCTGCCTCTCACCGTCGCCGCCGCGGCTTCCCCCCGCTGACCTCCGCCGGACTCGTAGAGTTTCTTCAGTCGTCCTCTTCCCTTCTGGAGATCCGTACCCTAGGTAAGCCTCGGTTTCGTCGACTTCACCTGCACCTAATTTGCGCCGTGTTAGCAGAAATCGGCTATCTTCCTCGAGATTTCCTGCCTTTATCTGTACGCGTGCGTTGCCCGAGTAGATGCGAACCCGGTTGCTGTTGCCCGATGTGGTCGCCGCCCCTAGGGTTTCTTTCGCTGAAGCTTGTCCTTCCTACGATAGGACTTACGAGCATGGCCCGGTGGGACTGTTGAGGCGCTCGTAGGTTGATTATCCATCGTGCTGAGGTGGTTGTAGGACGGTTCATGGTTCTAGAGTCAGGTGGTAAAACAAAATTTGGTTCATGGTTCTAGAGTCAGGTGGTAAAACAAAATTTATTGTTAGGGCGCGAATTGGGTGGTGGTGTTGTCTGGGAAGGAAACCCTCGCGTCGCGAGGAATTGAGATGCGTGGGCGGTGCTTGCATGTCGTGAACGGTGATGGCGGAAAGTAGGGGAAGTTTGTGCGGCCTACTGTTGGAATTCAGCGTGCTTAGTAAAGGATGATGATGGTTGTTGGCCTCATGGGGTTGGATTTCAGCCTGTGGTTTTGTTGTCGACAGGAAGGAAAGAAGGAAGGAAGGGAGGAAGGAAGCAGGGTGAGTTGTGGTGATTTTGTGGTTTGGACGCGTGGTGTTCACATTTTGGTGGGAGCTTGGAGGCAGGAGATTTAGAAGGAAGGGTTGACGATGAGCAGCCGAAGCCCGCCGTCGAGGGACCGGAGGATGCGTACTGAACGCACCTCGTACCGTGATGCGCCATACCGGAGAGACAGGGACAGCCGCCGTGGTCCAAGCAGGTTTGAGCCGCCTTATTTAAATGAAACACGATGAACATTTGGCATCGTATATCAAACGTTGCTGCTTTCTCTCCTAACCGTATGTGTTGGCCATAATGCTACCTGAAGAGGCCTTACATTAGTTCTGGTTTCTATGATGGTAGCAGGGGTCTGTGTATCCTCTAATTATTTCCTTTACTGTACTGCAGGTCTGCTAGTGATTTGTGCAACAACTGTAAGCGTCCAGGGCATTTTGCTAGAGACTGTCCAAATGTGTCTGTCTGCCATGCCTGTGGCCTTCCAGGGTAAGGGCTATTACTTGTTTGGTCATGCGGATCTGAGATTTTGCAGTCTTGCATGTTAGCTTATGTTAATATCTTCCATTATGTAGCAACTTTTTATTGTATTATTGACTTATTCATAATGATTCCAATGCTTTCAATGTTCTCAATAGCCCTGCTATTTTCTAGTGCATATTTTACATCAGATCACCATAATTGACGGTTGCAATTATTTGCTTTTGTATGCCGTATTGTATCTAGAACTCTGTCTGCCATCGAGTAACTATTTATTGCTTTCTTTTCCTGTGGGGTTTTCATGCTTTTAATATTCTCAGTAGACCTAGTTGTTTTCCAGTGCATATTTGACATTGGGTTACCATGATTAATGGTTGCGATTATTTGCTAAAGCTTAACCATTTTGAGGGACCTTATGTTCTTGTCATGTTTGATGAGAATTCTAGTATCAGCATGAATTGATAGTTATTTGAGATCCCCCCCCCCCCCCCCCCCCCCCCCCCCCCCGCAACACACACCCCTCAAAACAATACATGTGCATCTCTGTTTTAGTCATTTGTAATCATTGTATGTTAGTACCTTTTTAGTGCAAGTGCCTTGTACAAGGATTTGGTTCATTTTTCATAATTTATTCTGGATGCAAATGTATTATCAGAACGTGGTGGTTAATAAATGAGGATACTTGAAGCTTGAACCGTACATAGATCATAAGCACCATATAAAAATGACCAGTACATGATACATTGTGAAGCTTAAGTTGTACACAGGTCATACGTTATTCTTCCATGTGACCAGGAAAATAGTACATTCTCTACCTTTCTTCTGAAGCAAAAACATTGCCCACTCAATTTTTAAATTTCTGCAGGCACATTGCAGCTGAGTGTTCTTCCAAAGATCTCTGCTGGAACTGCAAAGAGCCTGGGCACATGGCTAATGCCTGCCCGAATGAAGGGATATGCCGCAACTGTGGCAAATCAGGCCACATTGCACAAAAGACTGCACTGCTCCGCCAATGCTGCCTGGAGAAGTGAAGCTCTGCAACAACTGCTACAAACCAGGGCACATTGCCGTGGAGTGCACCAACGAGAAGGCCTGCAACAACTGTAGGAAGAGTGGCCATCTTGCCCGTAACTGCACCAATGAGCCTGTTTGCAACCTGTGCCATGTTGCAGGGCATTTGGCCCGTCAATGCCCCAAAGCCGATGAGATCAACGAGAGGGGTGGGCCTCCTCCCTTCCGTGGTGGCGATGCTCCCTTCCGTGGTGGCGATGCTCTGTTCCGTGGTGGCGATGCTCTGTTCCGCGGTGGTGATGCTCCCTTCCGCGGTGGCGGTGGTGCTCTCTTCCGTGGTGGCTACAGTGACGTGGTCTGCCGGGCCTGCAACCAGGTTGGCCATATGAGCCGTGACTGCATGGGTGGCGCCTTCATGATCTGCAACAACTGCGGTGGTCGTGGTCACATGGCTTACGAGTGTCCATCTGGGAGGCTCCTGGATCGGTTCCCTCCACGCCGTTACTGAACGGCTACCAAGAGCTCTTTCAGATGACTGTTCCTTTTGATTGATCGTGTTGTGAATCATCATTTTGCCGTGCTTCATGTTTTTGAATGTCGAGGGATTAAGTATTCCAGTTGTTTCTGCAACTTGTTAGTCTCGTGGACTGAATGGCTTCTAGGGCCTTTTCAGATCAGACTCCCTTGTGATCTCCTTGTGTTTTGCATAATAACTGTTTTCATGGATTAGTGTACCAAGTGTTTATCTGTACATTGTGATTTCAGCTATCTTAACTGGTTCATTCTGTTGAGAATGGGTCTATATAAATAGAGTGTGTTATCGTATAAATTCTTATTACTTACAAGTTTCATGGTCTTCACCGTGTTTTGAATGTTATTCCGCATTTTCTTGAGGCAGCTGTTTTCAAGTTTTATACGTCCTATTGTGTTGTTCTCCCAAAGTTTAGAACCTTGTTCGTGATGCTGTGCAATCTTATTACTGGAGAACACGAGTGAACATGAATGGATGTACATTTTTTTTTCATGGACATAACTTTGTAAAATTCAGTACGACCATCAAGCGCACAAACTTAATCATATTTTCCTTATTGAATGCCAATCCACGGACATATAGCAGATAGCAAGCTCTCTTCAAGGCTATCTGAAAAATATTATTGGTCAGCATAACAAGTTCCAGGAGAGTATTCAGTTCCGGGACGTTCACCACACTTACAAGAAAACAAAAAATCACAGAACAAAGAACTACTACACATGCCCAGCTCAACAGAACTATTTTCACAATACCATAACTGAACAAGATCATCAGAGAGGCGCTGAGGATGCACTCTATAAGACCATCTAATCCAACTTTGCAGAACTGAACCCGTTGGCACCTTCTTTCTCGCTGTCGCTTGGCGCCAGATCCTTCAACTATTTCATGCCGCGGGGGGGGGGGGGGGGGGGGGGGGGGGGGGGGGGGCAAGAAAAGTTAATAAAATTAGCTGCATATATATATATATAGTCACCTTAACAGCCAATTTGCAGTCGGCAATTTTGCAAATTGGAAAAAGAAATGCACGACAGAAGATATAAGTAACGACAGGAGAAGATATAAACAGTTAAAACAAACTACCTTTGCTAGGTAAGCCTTGTGGAATCTGTAACCCTGAAAGAACAATATACTCAAATTAGAGATCTTGCGCTTCCTGAGATTTTGAATAGTGCCTATGTGCAATGAAGGGGAAAACTTACTCTGTCGGTCCCATATAGGTAATCACAGTACGTGAAAACAGAAGCAAAATTGCTCTGGCTTTGGCCTCCAACGTAGTGATGATAATCATGGTATTCTGCTCCTCCATAGAACGGAATATACTTTGTCAGGCTGAATGGGAAATCAAAACTGCAAAGTGAAAAGATAAAGTTCAGAAATGTCTTGTGGGGTAGTCATGGACAGTATCATTGTTCACAGCAACAACAACCATACACAAAGTAAAATAATACAAGGCTTATCCTAAAAAATGGATTGGATGTGGCATAACTTAGCTGTTCACGCATATTATCATTTCTTCAAGAATTGTAGGTTGTATCTTTTTTCATAGCAGAGTGAAATTATAATTAAGAAACATAAGATACTTTGGCCAAAATAATCAAGTCACATGAATTGAAAATTTCAAACACAGCTGGGGAAAAACCGAATAGATGTAGAGTTTGTTTGTTAACTGTGTCCTAGAAAAGAGATAATTGATTTAGCTTCTTCATTACCAGGTTCTTCCATTCATATAGTTATAGATGAACAAAGAAATGCATTCCTAAGAAAACCTCCCATGTTTCTATATGGCGTGGCGTATACACGTTATGCAAACAGAACATATGGTTACTTTACTTTATTTTCTCATGGCTTGTTAAACCTTTCTTTTTGTCTTTTTGGATCGTAACCAAATAAGAACTTCTCGAGTTATCAGAATCCATAGTCAAATTCAGGCATTGGTTATTTAAGTTAGATGAAATAGTAATAGTTTGGCTCACATTAAGTAGCCGACGTAATCAATAACTCAACTAATTCAGACGTAGACCCATGCAGCTAACATTGCAATCATCCAGCAACTCCATTTATTAGAAATCCATCCATCACGAGCAACAAAATATAACCTTTGCCAAATACTGCATCATGCATACATCGTCACATACATTGTCAGCTAGCTATTTAGTGGCTACAGAATCATAAAAATAATGTCACGGGAGAAGTTATGGAAAGTCCTTACCCGCTGTGCGTGTCAATGGCTTCCATCTGACGAAGGATAATCCAGAGCCAGAACGTAATCATGTGGCCCGGTGCGATGGCCGGCCCAGCGAATGAGGGGATGCCAAGTATGAGCACCTCTGCCCAGTGTGCGTATGGCGCTGCGAAGCCAATGGGCGCGGTGTACTCGTGGTGGATCCGGTGGATCTTCTCATAGCCCCACTCACCGTGCAGCAGCCGGTGGATCCAGTAGTTGAGGTAGTCCTCAATCAGGAAGTAGACCAGCAGCTGTGCCGCCATCTCCCCCAGAGACGGCAGCGGCAGCCCGGTGTGGATTCCCACCATCTGCAGCGATCAATCATCAATCAAAGAGGATAAATTTATTATTGTTTCATCGTAAGTGCTACAACAGTCATTTGTTTTTGCCAGACCGCGTGGGAGAAAAATGGGTGGATCTTTGAAATGTGGATCACTTGTAGAGGGTTTTGGAGAAGAACCCAGGCCATAAATTCCTCAAATCTAGTACCGTCCGAACATGCAGATCAAAAGGACACCCGGATGGGAATCTAAATTCCCAACCTGTAAGCGCTGGAGCATTCGATCTTTTCCGTGGAACCCCAAATCTCCGGCCGCATTGCGCAGATTCATCATCCACCGAGAGAAAGAGAAGAAAAAAACGAGGGTCGGGGGGAGAAGCGGACCTTGACGGCGGGGTAGGAGACGAGCTGGAGCGGGCCGATGACGAGGAAGAAGATGCGCATGACGTCCCCGTAGCACTTGATGAAGTCGGCCCGCGAGAGGCGCACCCGGGGCTGCAGCTTGTACGGCCCGACGGCCCGCGGCGCGCGGAGCTCGAGCAGCGCGACGGGGAGCGGCGCGAGCGTGAAGACGACGAGGAGGAAGAGGATGTTGAGGCAGTAGAGGTGGTAGTCGGGCGCCGCGGCGGTCCACCGGAACCAGAGCGCCTCCGCGGGCGTCATGGCCCGCCCCAGCGCCGCCTCCGCCTCCGCCGCCGTCGCCCACGGGAGCATCTCGTCCGGCCCGGACACGCAGGCAGGCAGGCAGGCAGGCAAAGGACACTGGCCAATCTCGCTCCTCGGACGGATCGTCCACCACCACTACTGTCCTCCCACTCTCCCGGGGACGCGTCCGTAATTTCTGTGAAATCGCGGGGGGTGGCTGCGCCGCGCCGTGTGTTTTGCCGCTCCTCGCGGGGGGTGGCTGCGCCGCGCCGTGTGTTTTGCCGCTCCTCCCTGCCCCGGGTTTCCAGTCCAGAGTGGGCTCGGTTGCACTGGCGCTGGGCCGGCGGGTGGCCGTGAGCGCGAGACGCCGTGCTCCGCTTTATGAGTTGAGTTGGGTTGGAGCCACTCAAAAAAAAAAAAAAGAGTTGGGTTGGCTGGACGTGTCGCTGACGTGTGGGGACGGGGTGGTCTGTGTCATGTGGATTTTGGCTTCTTTTTTTCGGGCACTGTGGATTTTGGTTGTCAGCGAGTGATTGGCGGGCTGGGCCGGCCGGCCTTTGTCCGGTACCGATGATTTTCACTTTCTCTAAGTTGGATCTCACGTGCCACATGGAGCCCCTGTGGCTGGCTGTCCTTGGACACATATGGCATGCATGATCTGGAATTTTTTTTCTCAAGGGAGAAGGGTTTTATATTGATTAATCTGGATCAGGATGATCCAGATGCATGATCTGGACTTTGATACTATGGACTGCTTTTAGCTCGCGGGTGGTGGTTTTAGCCAGTTGATTGATCCCGAGATTAGACGAGAGCTGAGTTTTCAGTTCCTTTTTCAAGTAACCGGGAGAAGCTCTACCTTTTCATGAAGAAGAGAAACAATGGGCTCATCCTGTTTATTAACTACTCTCTTAAAAATGATTTTATATTATGAAATGGAGGGAGTAAATTAGATGGAGGTGAGCAGCGACTACGAGATTTTCGGATTTCAAAAGAAATTTAAGCAAGGAAAAAAATTAGTGGGGGTTCCAGGTGTGTCATTCCACCCTTTTAAAAGAAATAGAAAACAAAAAACAATTTATATCACAGATTTTTGCATTAGTTGTCCACAATTTAAAGTCTAGTTTTTCTGTCTACTAGTTAAGATTGTGAATATATACATGAAAAATTACACAATTTTGTAGTGTTTAATCAGAAAGTCCTATTCTGACCCCGAGCTCAAATGCACCCAATGAAAAAAATGATTTTTTTTGCGATAAACTTTAACAAATGTTTTGTACACTTATCAAATTTCAGCACAAAAATGACATTCTTGGTAGTCGTGGCAAAAAAAATCAGCGCTTCAAAATGTTTTCAAAACCAATATTTTTGGAGCATCGATTTTGGTATTTCGCCACGACTTTCACGAATGCTATTTTGTGCTGAAATTTTGCAAGAATACAAAACATTTGTCAAAGTTTACCGCAAAAAAAATCATAATTTTTTGAATGTTTTTACTATTTTTTTTATTTTACTGTTCATTGGGGAGCATTTGAGCTCGGAGTAGATACTCCACGTCATGTTTTATCCACAAACTTTGAAGTAGTCATTGAAGTTATCTTAAGTGCATGTAAATTGTGTCATCCCAAGTTCTCAAGTCCTATATCCTTCACTAAAACTAGGAACACATTCACTCACATCGACAACATGATGAACAATTGGTGTCGTCGTTTTCTCACGACAGATGCCATAGGGTGGCTTATCGAGTGTGGTTGGGGCCGACGGGCTCCGGGAGCGGGATTAGGCACGAGCGGTGATAGACACACGACGTACCCAGGTTCAGGGCCCTCCGTGGGAGGTAATACCCCTAGTCCTGCTGGTCTAGTTGGATGGGGAGAGATGTTACAATGGTGCTCCTTGAGCTGTTCGTCTGGAGGTGGAAGAGGGAGCAGCCGGCTCCTCTTCCCCTGCTATGTGTGGGTGTGAGAGAGGGATGAACGCCTCCGTGCGTGTGTTTTTCTTGTCCGATGCATGGGGGCCTCGGGGGGTTTTATAGGCCAACCCCCCGGCGTACAATATTCTTAAGATATTACAAGGGGGGACCCGGCTGGCAGCCTCTCCAGCCGGCCAGGGGGCCCGCCGGCTGGGTCGTCTTGTCGCCCGTAGGGCCCGCCGGCTGCGCGGTCCCATCGCCAGCTGGGGCCCGCCAGCCGGCTCTTCTATTGGCCTACGCTCACCTGCCGCGGCACGGGCTGCCCCGCCCGGCGTCGTCTTGCGCCCGCCGGCCGAAGTCAGCGGTACAACCGGTAGCGCTGTAGCCACGCCGGGGCAGGTAACAGAGTGCACGGCGGCGCAGAGGTACTGTGGCTCCGTCGGGTCCAAATCAGTCCTCGGTCAGCGGTACGGTCTGCCGGACTGTAGCCATGCGCGTCCGTGCGTCAGCGGCCGTTGTAGCTACATCGGAGTCCGTCGTGGGGGTCGCGTCCCGTCAGCGTACCCGGCCGCAGTAGGAAGGGACGGATACCCGCCCGTCTAGAGGTCAGCGGGCGAGCTAGTCACGTAGCGGCCAGGCGCGCCTAGCCGGGGGCCAGATGGCCGGCTCCTGTTCAGCCGGCCGCGGGCCAGCCGGCCAGGGGGTCAACCGGCCCCTCCCTGCCGGTCGCGGACCAGCCGGCAGTGGCCAGCCGGCCAGGGAGGCAGCCGGCCACTGACCAGCCGGCCGTGGGCCAGCCAGCCGTATAGTTTTTTCGGAAAGGAGCTGGAACTCCCTCTCCTTGTCATACCCAGGGGTAATAACCTCGTCAGTAGTCCCCGAAGCCGGCGGGGGCCCGCGTCCGCCTGACGAGGGGCAATCGGCGGTTTCATCCGGCCATGCCCGTCTGTCGTGCGGGACCGGCCGGGCGGCCGCGCCGGCCACCGCCTCCGACGCCTCGGGCCCTGTCGCGCCGCTTCGGGCCCCGTGCCGGACCACGGCGCGCCATGCGGGGCGTGATGATGTCGTGGGTCCTGCGCCTGTGGCTCGACGGGACGCCTTCCCGGGCCTAGTCTGATAGGTCCCGGGCCTAGCCCGATAGGCCTCGGGCCGCAGGCCGGGATCCTCTGCGCTTGGACCCCAGCGGCCGCGGCGCACGATGCCCACGTCCCGCGGATTCCCCGGGGGAGTGGGCGCAGTTAATCCCCACGTCCCCCAGGCGCTGCCCCGTGTTTATAAGGGGAGAGGGAGGGGCGGAGGCAGCTTGCGCACCATTCTTCCCTTCGTCTTCCTTCTCGCGCGTGGCTCGTCGTTTCGGCTCGCATCGCTGCGCCACCCATCTTCTTCCTCGCGCTCGCTCGCCGCGGCTCGCACCGCTGCTCTGCCCGTCTTCTTCCTCGCGCTCGTTCGCCGCAGAGATGGCCGACGGACCCTCCGACAGCTGGGGCGGATCCATCATCACCGAGGAGGATATCGCGCACCTCCGCCGCGCCCGGATGTTGCCGTCGGGGGACCGCGTTGCCGCCCGTCCGCCGGGCAGCGAGGTGGCACCCGAACCCTAGGAGGGGGAGTTCGTGGTGTTCGCGTGGCACTTCTCGCGCGGCTTCGGTCTGCCGGTGAGCCAATTCTTTCGCTTCTTCATGGATACGTTCGACCTCCAGCCGCACCACCTTGGGCCCAACTCCATTCTCCAGCTCTCGAGCTTCGTGACGCTCTGCGAGGGCTACCTCGGGCTGCTCCCCTTCGTGGAGTTATGGAGGAAACTCTTCTACCTCAAGGCCCTGAGGAACGAGGACGAGCCGTACGCCTGCGGGGGCGCGGTGATATGTGTCCGGGGCCCATTGTTCCCCCGCATCACCCTCATCGAATCTGTCAAGAGGTGGAACCGGCCGTTCTTCTACGTGAAGAACGTCGACCCGGCACGGGACTACATCCGGCTGCCAGCCTTCGTCAACGCCCCGTCCTCCGGGATCAACTGGACGGGCGACGGGCCGTTCGTGGACGTCCTCGCGGAGCTGGGCCGGCTCAAGACCATGAGAGCCGGAGAGGGGCTGGTCGCGCCCGATTTGGTGGCCGCCTTCATCGACCGCCGGGTGCTGCCTCTGCAGCAGAGGCCGCACCGGATTTGCGACATGTCGGGCCGGCGAGACCCCTACCGGCTGTCCACCTTCGACCTGTCGTTGTCCCAGGTGGCGAGGCGGGTGAACGCCATCACTAATTTCAAGCTGGCGCCGGGGACTTGGAGGTTTGGCAAGCTGCCGTACAGCCGGCACGACCCGACGCCCCTGGTATGCCCTGCTGCGGTAATTCTCTCCCCCCTTTGATTCTCCAGCCGGCCCTTCCCAGCTCACACACACCATGCTGACCGCAACACTCCGTGCGACAGAACACGCCGGACGGCCCGCACTGTTGGAAATATGCCCTAGAGGCAATAATAAATTGGTTATTATTATATTTCCTTGTTCGTGATAATCATTTATTATCCATGCTATAATTGTATTGATTGGAAACTCAAATACATGTGTGGGTACATAGACAACACCGTGTCCCTAGTATGCCTCTAGTTAACTAGTTCGTTGATCAAAGATGGTCAAGGTTTCCTGGCCATAGACATGAGATGTCATTTGATAACGGGATCACATCATTAGGAGAATGATGTGATGGACAAGACCCAAACTATAAACATAGCATATGATCGTGTCAGTTTATTGCTATAGTTTTCTGCATGTCAAGTATCTGTTCCTATAACCATGAGATCATGCAACTCACTGACACCGGAGGAATACCTTGTGTGTATCAAACGTCACAACGTAACTGGGTGACTATAAAGATGCTCTATAGGTATCTCCGAGGGTGTTTGTTGAGTGGGCATGGATCAAGACTGGGATTTGTTACTCCGTGTGACGGAGAGGTATCTCAGGGCCCACTCGGTAATACAACATCACAATAAGCCTTGCAAGCAATGTGACTAAGTGTTAGCCACGGGATCTTGTATTACAGAACGAGTAAAGAGACTTGCCGGTAACGAGATCGAACTAGGTATAGAGATACCGACGATCGAATCTCGGGCAAGTAACATACCGAAGAACAAAGGGAACAGCGTACGGGATTAACTGAATCCTTGACATAGAGGTTCAACCGATAAAGATCTTTGTAGAATATGTAGGAACCAATATGGGCATCCAGGTCCCGCTATTGGTTATTGACCGTAGAGGTGTCTTGGTCATGTCTACATAGTTCTCGAACCCGCAGGGTCTGCACACTTAAGGTTCGGTGACGTTTCGGTATAGTAGAGTTATGTATGGTGGTGACCGAAGGTTGTTCGGAGTCCCGGATGAGATCCTGGACGTCACGAGGAGCTCCGGAATGGTCCGGATGTAAATATTGATATATAGGAAGTCCCGTTTTGGTCACCGGAAAAGTTTCAGGTATTTCGGTAGTGTACCGGGAGTGCCGGGAGGGGTACCGGGGACCATCGGGAGGGGTGTCTCGACCCAAAGGGCCTCATGGGATGTGGGAGGAGTCAAGCCAGCCCTTAGTGGGCTGTCCGAGCCCCCCACTAAGGCCCATGCGGCTAGGGGTGAGAAAAACCCAAAAGGGGAAAGGTGGAAAGGGTTTCCAAGTGGAGAGGAGGAATCCTACTCCTAATAGGATTGGAGTAGGACTCCTCCACCTCCAATTTCGGCCAGCCCTTGAGGGTTTGAGGCTGCCTCCTCCCCTCCCTCCCTCCTATATATACTAGAGGATTTAGAGGGGAGAGCCAACCCTAATTGCCACGTGCTCCCTCTACTTCATCTAGATCGGTTTCTCCTCTAGTCTAGTTTCAGCGGTGCTTAGGCGAAGCCCTGCCGGAATTGTTCCACCACCATAGTCGTCGCGCCGCCGGAGAACTCTTCTACCTCTCCGCTCCCTCTTGCTGGATCAAGAAGGCGGAGATCGTCATCGAGCTGTACGTGTGCTGAACGCGGAGGTGCCGTCCGTTCGGCGCTAGATCGGGACGGATCGTGATTGGATCGCGGGACGCTCGGCAATTTGGATCGCGAAGACGTTCGACTACATCAACCGCGTTTCTTAACGCTTCCCGCTTAGCGATCTACAAGGGTACGTAGATCCACTCTCCCTCTCGTAGATGCTCATCACCATGGATAGATCTTGCGTGTGCGTAGGAAATTTTTTGTTTCCCATGCAACGTTCCCCAACACGCACCCCCAGGTATTCCAGGCGGAGCGTGTCGAGTCCAACCCGGAGGACTTCGAGCTGGGGGGCGGCGTCGAAGAGGGGGCCGACTCCTCGGGAGAGGTCGAGGCGGATAACGTGATGGGCGACCCGGGAGCCGGCGGGTCCAGAGTGGCTGGTGAGTTCCCCTCCGGACCCTCCATCAAAGATTGAACTGACAACGATGATGACGATGATGATGTTCGGATCCTGGACGCGCCACCCCCCGCAGCTCGGCGGGAGAAACGCGGGCGGAGCGAGGAGCGGCCGACCCGCGGCCAGACGGCCGAGGCCACTCGCCGGGAGAAGAGGCCGGCCGTGGGGCAACCGTCGACACAGCCGCCGGCTCGCAAGAGAGCGCGAGCGGCTGCCGCGAAGCCGCCGGCCTGGGCCAGGCGGGTCCTTTCCGTCGTCGCTGGGTGAGCATCCTTCTCTGAATTCTTACTGGTTTTTCGGGTTCGCGAGCCGGCAAGCGCCTGAGGCCCCGTCTTTTGTCTGCTCCAAGGAGGCCATCGAGCTCCACGACACGGAGTCGGCTGCCGGCCCGGTGGATGTCGCCACCCTGCAGGCGCAGGAGCACGCGGCTACGGCGCGGGAGGAGAAGAGGCGGCTCGCGGAGATGCGAGCCGCGAAAGCGGGGGCGAAGGGCGCGCCCTCGCGTTCGGGGGCCTCGAGCGGCGGGAGGCGGAGGCGGTCCACCGACCCGGAGCGCGCGACCGA
This sequence comes from Elymus sibiricus, assembly GCA_039707655.1. NCBI lineage: Eukaryota > Viridiplantae > Streptophyta > Magnoliopsida > Poales > Poaceae > Elymus > Elymus sibiricus. The sequence continues at coordinate 280,880,024 of CM077663.1, forward strand.
CTCTGCTGCGGAATCGACGCGGAGGTCGAGGCCTCCATCGAGCGAGCCGCTAGAGCCGGCCGTGGAAACGGCCGTGGCCCCGCCCGCGGCGGAAGTGACCCGGCCGGTGGGAACGGTCCCCGAGACGGCTCCGGAGACGGCTCAGCGGGGGGAGGCGGTGGTGACTTCTTCCGTCATCGGGCCGGCAGCAGCGGGCGTGCCCGTCGCCCCGGCTGTGCCGGAGGCGGCACCGGAGGCACCGGCCGGAGGGAAGAGTGAGCCGGCCCGGCAGGAGGTGGAGCCGGCGGCACCGGTCGTGGAGGGGCCTGAGGCCAGCTCCCGAGCCTTGGTGGTCACCGCCAATCCTCCACCGGCTGCTGCGGTGGTGGACGCCGGGTCGAGCGGCGGGTTGAGCCGGTCGAGGCGGACCATGCTGGACGTGATCCGGGACTGGGAGACGCCGGCACTCGTCCCAGCTGATCCGGCTCCTCCAGCCGGCGTCCCAGCCCTTGCACCTGGGGAGCCAGGCCGCATCATGGCGCACTGCCGTGAGGGGCTGGCCAGGTTCGCGGAGGCCGCCGAAAGCAACTTTTGGCGCGTGGAGGCGGCGGTGGAGGTGAGACTCTTCTGCCTTGTGTTGAATTTCCAGTGGGGGCGCGCGAGCGCACCCACTGGGTGTAGCCCCCGAGATTCGGGCCGGCTGCGCGGCTGCGTGGTAGCCGGGCTGGATCTAACCCTTTTTGCTTATCTGACTTGTTGTTTCTTGGCGCGGGGCAGGCTGAGAACGCTAGGCGGCAGGCGCTCTTCGATGAGGCGGTCCTTATCCACAACCGCGGCAAGCTCGGCTACTACCGGGTCCAGGAGGAGCTGAAGAAGGCGCAAGGTATGTTGGTTCCAGTGGGGGCGCGCGAGCGAACCCACTGGGTGTAGCCCCCGAGAGTCGGGCCGGCTACTCGGCAGCCGGTCCGGGTCTTCCGCGTTGGAGTGGCTTATGCTTGGTTTTTTTATGCAGAGGAGCTGGTCCCGATCCGGCAGAAGAGGGATGAACTGGCCTCCGAGCGGGACCGGCTGGGTCAGGAGCTCCAGGCGGCCACGTCGGAGCGGGACCGGCTGGGGCAGGAGCTCCAGGCAGCCACGTCGGAGCGGGAGCGTCTGACCGCGGAGCTGCATCGGGAGGTGGCGGCCCGGGAGGATGCCGCCAAGCGGGCGGCCGAGGCCACCCAGCGGTGAAAGCACATTTGCTCCCTTGGTGGTTTTGGTAATTAATAACAACATATTAGTCATTGAACTAATGTTTCCACTAAGTATATTTCAGGAAAAGTTCAATGATAGGGATGGCAAAAGGATTGTGGAGATTGTGGAAATACCCCAAGATGCAAGGAAATGGATTGGCAAAGCTTCAAGCAAGAGGACTCTACATTTCACTTTGTGAGAAATCACTTTGAGTCCATAGGAAAGCCAATACTATTAAAAGGGGGTAAGGTTTTGTTGGTGAACAAAATGCTCATACGTGCACAAGTGATAGTCACCAAAAACACCCACAAGCTCTTCCACAAAAGTCTGTCCATAGCCAAATATTCAAAATCGGTGCAACCAACACTTTCCACTCGGTGCCACCGATTCCCAAACTCAGACAGACTCAGCCAAACCCTAGCCACTTCGGTGCAACCGATTCCATTCCGGTGCCACCGAGTTAGGTTGCCAACTTTCTGTTACGCAAATTCACAATATCGGTACCACCGAGATTGTTGGATCGGCGTCACCGAGAATGTCAATCTGACCGTTGGTCACCTTATCGGTGCAACCGAGTTTCCTATATCGGTCTCACCGAGATTCAAAAGTTGCCACCTTTTGGTCACTTCGGTACCACCGAGATTAACACATCGGTGTCACTGAGTTGGTCATTTTGTGTGTAACGGTTGGATTTTTGGGGATGCCTATATATACCCCTTCACCACCACCTACTCGAAAGAGAAGCACTCAGAACTATTCCATACTTGCCCCATCCAGTTTTCTGAGAGAGAGCCACCTACCCTTGTGTTGAGGTCAAGATCTTCCACTCCAACCATATGGATCTTGATTTCTAGCCTCCCCAAGTTGCTTTCCACCAATCCCATCTCTTCCACCAAGCCAAATCTGTGAGAGAGTGATTGTGTGTTGAGGAGTCTATCATCTTGAAGCACAAGAGCAAGGAGTTCATCGTCATTACCGAGCCTATTACCTTTTGGAGGGTGGTGCCTCCTAGATTGGTTAGGTGTCGCTTGGGAGCCTCCTACTTCGTGTTGTGGAGTTGAACCAAGAAGTTTGTAAGGGCAAGGAGATCGCCTACTTCGTGAAGATCTACCCATAGTGAGGCTAGTCCTTCGTGGACGGAAGCTGTTATGGAATAGTCAAGGTTGCTACTTCGTGGACCCTTATGGGTGGAGCCCTCCGTGGACTCTCGTGACCGTTACCCTCCGTGGGTTGAAGACTCCATAAACGTGGATGTACGATAGCACCACCTATCGGAACCACGGGAAAAATCATCGTGTCTACAATTGCGTTTGATCTTCCTACCCTATCCTTTCTACTCATGCTTGTTATTACTTTCCGCTGCTATACTCTTAGACTTGCATGTGTAGGGTGTACTTGACTTGCCATGAAATGCTAAAAACTGCCAACTCTAAAATTTGGGAAAAGGCAAAACTTTTATTTGGTCAAGTAGTCTAATCACCCCCCCTCTAGACATACTTTCGGTCCTACAAGTGGTATCAGAGCTTTGGTCTCCATTGCATTGGTCTCACAACCTAGGAGAGTATGACGTCTAGTGAGGGTAATTATCACCGTAGAGGTCCGTACTTTGATGGCACTAATTTTGCTAGTTGGAAGCACAAAATGAAAATGCATATTCTTGGTCATAACCCCGCCGTTTGGGCTGTTGTTCGTGTTGGCTTGCAAGGTGAATTCTTTGGTGATGGAAAGGAACCGGATCGTGAAGCGACCGCGGAAGAATTGAAGATGTTGCAATACAATGCTCAAGCATGTGACATTCTCTTCAACTGCCTATGCCCCGAAGAATTCAACAAAATCAGCCGTCTTGAGAATGCAAAAGAGATTTGGGATACTTTGGTTGATATGCACGAAGGAACTGAGCCCGTGAGAGAATCCAAGTTAGATGTTCTTCAAAGTCAGCTTGACAAGTTCAAGATGAAGGATGGTGAAGGAGTCGCAGAGATGTACTCTAGGCTAGCTCTCATCACCAATGAGATTGGCGGCTTAGGAAGCGAAGAAATGACCGACAAATTCATCATCAAGAAGATACTTAGAGCTTTGGATGAGAGATGTGACACCGTATGCACATTGATCCAAATGATGCCCAACTATAAAGATCTCAAGCCTACGGAAGTCATTGGAAGGATTGTTGCTCATGAGATGACACTCAAAGACAAAGAAGAGCTTCACCACAAGTCTAGCGGTGCTTACAAAGCCACAAGTGATGCTCCCGCAACTTCAAGCAACAACCTCGTCACCAATGAAGAGATAACTCTCATGGTCAAGAAATTCAACAAGTTCTATAAGAATAGAGGCAAAGAAAGAACTCCAACTCAAGATATGATGAGAAGCGTTCGTCAAGTCGTGACCGCAATTGCTACAATTGTGGGAAGCCCGGACACTACTCCAATGAGTGCACGGCTCCCTACAAATGAAGAGAAGAGTCACCTCGAAGACGAAGCTCAAGGAATGATTCACCTCAAAGAGAGAGAAGGAGTAGAGATGATCATTATGAACGAAGACCCTCAAGGAGAAGTAGAGATTCAGAGAAGAAGGACAAGTACACCAAGAGCTACACAAGAAGAAAACATCAAGCTCATGTTGGTGAATGGGTTTCCGGCTCTGACTCCGACAACAACTCCGAGAGAAGCTATCACTCCGACTCCGACTATAGTCAAGATGATGGTGTTGCCGGAATTGCTCTAGTGACCACCAACTCCTATGATCTATTTGATTCACCAAACGAAGGGAGTGGAAGTTGCTTCATGGATAAAGGCCCCAAGGTATCACACCCCGAGTATCTTGATTTTAATAGTGATGAAGATGACTTGCTTTGTGATGATGACTTGCTATTTTATAAAACTAGTGATGTTAGTCAAAATGAACTTGATAATTCTCATGCTAGTCAAGATAAGTCAATTGATGATGATAAGATGAAAATAGAAGAACTAACTAAAGAACTAAAAACTCTTAAGTTAGCTCATGAATCTACTCTCGAAGATCATAGAGAGCTTGTGAGAACTCATGAGAAGCTACGCTTCGAGAAGCTCAATTTGGAGCAAGAGCATGAGTTTCTTAAAGCTATCAATGACGATCTCCGAAAGAAGACTTCATCTTATCTAGCCAAACGACTACTCTTGTCTACATTCATGCCTCAAGTTAAAACTAAGCAATCTAGTAACAAAGGCAAGAAAGGTTCTTCATCTAGTAGCAACAATAAAAATGCTAAACCTAATGATGTTGCTTCTAGTAGTTCTATTGATTCCACTAATGATGATTCTCTTAGCCAAGTTACACTTGAGCAAGAAAATGCTTTATTGAAAGGAATTATAGAGAAAGGTATCTACAAGAGTCTTGACGGGTGTAAGCAATTTGAGGAAATTGTACGCAAGCACGGAGGATACCGAAAGAACCATGGTGTTGGCTACTTCAACGCTAATGGAGTTGAATGGGAAGAAGGTCAATACCCCTAGCCCAAGTTTGTTCCTCAAAAGGAGAAGTATGAAAATACTCTTCCCAAGAGAACAAACACTCAAGATGACCTTCCACCACAAGACCACAAGCTCAAGGGCAAGAACAAGCTTCAAGAGGACATTGACTCATATGAAGATGAATCCCTAGCTTTGGTGGAGTGGGTTCCCAAGGCTACGTCAAGCTCAACTTCTACAAAGGCTACTACAACACCAAGGATCCCCATCAACTTGATGTGGGTCCCCAAGAAGAAGAACTAGTAAGTCCTTGAGGGGTGACTCCGCTAATGAAATTCACTCACATTCATTATTGGCAAGAACTATTTGCAATCAACATCAACTCTATGCAATAGTTCAAGGAGTCACACATTCCCTCAAAGGTAAGCAAGGGACAAGGTAATCAACAAATCAATGGACATCATCACACATGCTTTGCACTCCATGTCCATAGATATCCTTGTATTTGTCTCTTGTGTGTTGGGACTAACCCATGTAGGTGAGAAGAGTAAGGAAACAACAAGGATGCTCCCAACTCTTGGTGATCTTCATCAACCTTGAGCATCCACCACTACCTCACCAACATGAAGTCTTCATCGACAAAACCCAAGGTTAGTTTATCCCTCTTATGGGGGGATGTCACATCAAGGAGGAGCTTTACTCTAAGACTTGAGTCAAAGCATCTCTTAGCATGTGACAACATTAAATGCTTTATGTAAAAGTGGTAACCCCACTTGTGCTTAAACGATGAGTATGACCTATGATCAAGTATTTTTACTTGGCTCCTAAGTCAATATACTCATATATAGATGACTTCGTCATCGCCCAAGTGCTTGTTAGATGCTAGTGTGTATGTGCATGTTGTCATGATTTCATTTGACATCTTATTGTGTGAGCATGTTGGTCTGCATTTATTTTCCCATTCGAGGACATCCAATTGTTGTTATTTGGCTTTTGATTTATCTTTTGCCAATTGGATGAACAAGAATGCCTAGGACCACTCCTTAGCTATCTATGCTTTCTCACCTCATATTCCATTCATGCTACATCACAAAATTTGAACAAGTACTTTTCGATCCCTCTGTGTGTGGAGCACTCGGAGTTCCGTATCGACAAGGACTGACCATTAAAACCTCCCAAGTGCATCTCGGTGGAACCAACCCACAATTCTCGGTCTCACCGAATGCCTAGGGTTGATCTGGTTTTCTATCTCGGTACTACCGATTCCATATTCTCGGTTACACGGAGTTTCCCTGTCAGCTGACAGTTGAGGAACTCGGTGACACCGAAAATTTAGAATCGGTGTCACCGACAGTGAAGGGTATATAACCTGTGGTCCCGACGGTTCGAAAATTCAATCTTCAATCGTCGCGCCCCAAACCCTAAACTGCCGCAGAAGGACCCCCTGGTCGTCGCCCTTGTCTCCCCGCGCTCCTCCGCCGCTGGGATCCTCGCCGTCGACGGGCATCTTCCCCGCCGTCGCCGCCGTAGCGGGTCCGTCACCGAGTTAGGGTACGGATTCGTTCTTCCTTGCGCTCCCCGTCTGATTCTCGTGCATTGGATTCAATATTATCTATAAGCCACCATTTGCAATCCTCTCAATCCTCTAAAAACTTCCTGTAGTTAGAGAACGATCGATTTTGTAGGGTTTGCTCCGCCCGATGGAACTCGGTGGAACCGAAGTGAACAAATCGGTGTCACCGATTTGCCTATCTGTACTGCTGAGAACTTTCTCGGTGAAACCGAGTACTTCTTTTCGGTCTCACCGAAAAGAGTGCCAAGTTTCTGTTAAGGAGAAAGTCAGTCTCGGCAGCACCGAAATTTTTGCTTCGGCTGTACCGATTTTCATGTGACAGAATGCAAACCTTGAGAATCTTTTGTTCAAACTTTCAAAAACCAGCTGATAATTTTGTGATGACTCATCTTCTTCTGCTCCTCTATACTCTATTCACAGGGTCAGTATGTAAAGTGCTGAGGACAGTGAGAACAATTTTCAAGAGGGAACATTGTGATGAGTTCAGGCACTAGTCCTGAGTCTAGTTCATCTTCAGATCTGAGGCTACTCCATCAACATGCTGATTCATCTTGACGGTCACACGAGGATTAGAGTCATGGACTTAATTGTTGAGACAGTTAAGAGGGTTGCTGTTGATCAGAAGCGCTCTTGCTGCTATGCACCCTACATCCAAATGCTCATCAACTCTAAGCTGGAGAAGCACATATTTGCTCTGGACAGACCCCACTTGCCCCTACAGCCAGATCTCGAGGACAACATTGTGGTGATGGATCCAGAACATCCCACATCAGCTGCAGCTCAGGCAGAGGCAGAGGCAGCTAGAGCCACTAGTGCTCAAGTCCCTAGATCCAGGAACGAGCAAATGGATCTGTTGATATCATCAGTTTAGGGCATGCAGAAGGACATTAAGGACATCTTGAACAACCAGAACAGCCTTGTCAGGATCTTTGAGAACAGGATCAAGACCCTTAATGATAAGGTGGATGGGCTGACTAAGACAGTCAATGAGCTCAAGAAGGAAGTTGACTCAGTGCCTCTTCCTCATTCTTCAGATGATGATGATGACGATGAGGATGACTCACCTCTCAGGCCAGGCACACAGTTTACTACTCAGGCCAGATCAGCCACTGTGCCAGCTCCAGACTTGAGGCCCTCTTCATCAGCTCCTGCTATTGTCACCTCAGCTCCTGCTCCATCAGCTTCAGTTCCTCCAGTTGCCACTCCAACTCCATCCACGACATCTGCAGAGATCTTCGCCGACGCTGTTCTCTCGACTCCTTCATCAACCACCGGAGGAGATCAGCCCAAGAACGTTTAGATATATGCCTTTGAACTTTTTGGTAACTTGTTGCCAAAGGGGGAGAAGTGTATATAGATCTTTAGGCTTCAAGTGAGAGAGCGTTTGGTTTTTATTGCTTTTTCAAAAACAATTGTCTTTTGGTTGCTTGTGTTGAACTTATTTGTGTTTTGATCATACGATTAATGTGTGTTGTGCTACTATTTCCTATCATCTTAATGCTTATGAGATGATCATTATCTTTGTTTGGTTGTGTTGTGCTATGATGTTCATTCTAATTATTCTCGCACACCACCAAGATGTATGTGACATGGAAGAAGTGCCCCATGTACCTAATCGATTGTGCATTTGCATTCAAATGCAAATTTAAAATAATGCACAAATTTAGGGGGAGCTCTTGCTTATCACATACTTCTCAAAGCGACGATTATGTTCATTGATTATATCTTTATCGAAGCTTTGATCTATATGTGGTCATCAATTACCAAAAAGGGGGAGATTGAAAGCACATTTGCTCCCTTGGTGGTTTTGGTAATTAATAACAACATATAAGTCATTGAACTAATGTTTCCACTAAGTATATTTCAGGAAAAGTTCAATGATAGGGATGGAAAAAGGATTGTGGAGATTGTGGAAATACCCCAAGATGCAAGGAAATGGATTGGCAAAGCTTCAAGCAAGAGGACTCTACATTTCACTTTGTGAGAAATCACTTTGAGTCCATAGGAAAGCCAATACTATTAAAAGGGGGTAAGGTTTTGTTGGTGAACAAAATGCTCATACGTGCACAAGTGATAGTCACCAAAAACACCCACAAGCTCTTCCACAAAAGTCTGTCCATAGCCAAATATTCAAAATCGGTGCAACCAACACTTTCCACTCGGTGCCACCGATTCCCAAACTCAGACAGACTCAGCCAAACCCTAGCCACTTCGGTGCAACCGATTCCATTCCGGTGCCACCGAGTTAGGTTGCCAACTTTCTGTTACGCAAATTCACAATATCGGTACCACCGAGATTGTTGGATCGGCGTCACCGAGAATGTCAATCTGACCGTTGGTCACCTTATCGGTGCAACCGAGTTTCCTATATCGGTCTCACCGAGATTCAAAAGTTGCCACCTTTTGGTCACTTCGGCACCACCGAGATTAACACATCGGTGTCACCGAGTTGGTCATTTTGTGTGTAACGGTTGGATTTTTGGGGATGCCTATATATACCCCTTCACCACCACCTACTCGAAAGAGAAGCACTCAGAACTATTCCATACTTGCCCCATCCAGTTTTCTGAGAGAGAGCCACCTACCATTGTGTTGAGGTCAAGATCTTCCACTCCAACCATATGGATCTTGATTTCTAGCCTCCCCAAGTTGCTTTCCACCAATCCCATCTCTTCCACCAAGCCAAATCTGTGAGAGAGTGATTGTGTGTTGAGGAGTCTATCATCTTGAAGCACAAGAGCAAGGAGTTCATCGTCATTACCGAGCCTATTACCTTTTGGAGGGTGGTGCCTCCTAGATTGGTTAGGTGTCGCTTGGGAGCCTCCTACTTCGTGTTGTGGAGTTGAACCAAGAAGTTTGTAAGGGCAAGGAGATCGCCTACTTCATGAAGATCTACCCATAGTGAGGCTAGTCCTTCGTGGACGGAAGCCGTTATGGAATAGTCAAGGTTGCTACTTCGTGGACCCTTATGGGTGGAGCCCTCCGTGGACTCTCGCGACCGTTACCCTCCGTGGGTTGAAGACTCCATAAACGTGGATGTACGATAGCACCACCTATCGGAACCACGGGAAAAATCATCGTGTCTACAATTGCGTTTGATCTTCCTACCCTATCCTTTCTACTCATGCTTGTTATTACTTTCCGCTGCTATACTCTTAGACTTGCATGTGTAGGGTGTACTTGACTTGCCATGAAATGCTAAAAACTGCCAACTCTAAAATTTAGGAAAAGGCAAAACTTTTATTTGGTCAAGTAGTCTAATCACCCCCCTCTAGACATACTTTCGGTCCTACAAGCGGGCCACCACTCTTCAGGCTGAGGTAGATCGCCTCAAGGGGGAGCTCGAGACGCGCGGGGTCGCCCTTGCTCATGCGGAGGAGGCGCTGGAGAGGGAGAAGAGCGCAGGCCTTCAGTTCGCCCTCGAGATGGACGAGGCCTTCCAGAGTAAGCTTTGTTTGAGTCTTTTCTTCCTTCGCCGACTGCTTTCGACTTGCTTTTGTCTTGTTTGTTGATTCCTTTCTCTCCCCCCAGACCGGTTCCCGGAGACCCAGCGCCGTGCCGAGCGGGCTGTGGCGGATCACCGGGAGTGCCTGCGGCAGCGCGGGCAGGAGGTTGAGGAGGACGCCGGTTGGGACGTGGCGGAGCTCGCGCTGGCCATTGAGAACCGGCTGATCCACGTCCAGCGCTGCATGGACCGGCTCCAGACGGCCGGCAAAGAGGTGATCGCGGCCCTCTGGCCGGGTCGTGGGGCGCCGGTGGGCCGCGTGGCGCTGTGGCTGGAGAACGCGGTGGCCCGGTTCGGTGTTTGGAAGGCCTCGGCGGCTCGGGCCGGGGCGCAGATGGCCCTCCGGTTCGTCACGTCATGGTACACCGGCGTCAACCTGGACCGGCTGGCCACGATGCGTGAGGTCCCTGAGGCGGAACGGATCACCCGCGAAGATGCCCTCGTCCGTCGGGCCAACGAGCTGGCCTCGTACGTCGACCCGGACGAGCTCCTGCTGGCGCTTGGCGAAGACGGCGAGCCGGTCGCCGAGGACTCCTTCGGCAACCCTCAGGGCCGTGAGGACGATGAGGTCGCCGACAAGAGCACCGACTCCAGCACCGGCAGTGACACCGAGGCCATGGAGGAAGAGCCGGCTGGTACTGCGTCGGAGGCCTAGGCGCCCCTCCTTTTCTTTTTGCTGTATCAGCTCCCTTTGCTGCAAGACTTGTTTAATATGCATTTCCACCCACTGGGGGTGTATTGTAAAGAATCCTTGGCCTGTGGCCTTTTGCTTATGAATTTGCTTGAAGTCAAAAAACGTTTGCGTGCAGGCTCCTCCCTTTCCTTTTACCTTTCGACTCTTGTTTTACGCACAGGTTCCTTCCGGCTTCCGTCCCGCCTGTCAGCCAGCCGGGAGCCGGTCTGGGACAGGGACGGGGCATCGTCCTTGGGGAAAACGAGCGGTCCTTAGAGTTGTCCGGCTAGGGTTGGGGCAAGCCAGCAGGGGCTGGGTTCTAGAGGTAACATGGTCCGGTTGGACCCGTCCGGCTGTTATTCCTAAGGTGGCGTTCGTGTGGTAAGTTTCTTTCTACCCCATGGCCCCGCCAGCCGGACAGCCGGGGGCCGGTCTGTGGCTGGGTAGGGGGGGGGGGGGGGTAGGAAAGGGTTGCTTGCCCACGCTACTTGCCTGCTTTGGAGAAGAGCCGGCGAACCCCCGGGCCAGGGAGCCAGACCCGGGTGCCCAGTCTAAAGAATGACAAGCCTTTGAAGGAATTTGAAAAGGGGCGTGCCCCAAGTGCCAGCTTGGGGCCCCCATTGCATTCATTGAGTTCCAACGGAAGGGAAGATACATACATACATTGGTTTTTTCTTAACAGTAGAACGGTCGGAGGAGTGCTGCGTTCCATGGGCGTCCTGTCTCCTCGCCGGAGGCATCTCTCTTGCGTTTCTGCGACTTCTGGGCATCTATCAGGTAGTAGGCGTTGTTGTGCAATGCCTTGCTGACGATGAACGGGCTCTCCCATGGGGAGGACAGCTTGTGCTGGCCGGCGGTTCGCTGGATCCGTCTGAGCACCAGGTCCCCCTCACGGAAAGAGAGGGGCCGGATCCGCTTGCTGTGGTAGTGCCGGAGCTTCTGCTGGTAGATGGTCGTCCGACTCAGGGCCAGCTCGCGCGCTTCTTCGAGTAGGTCGACGCCGTCTTCTCTTGCTTCCTTCGCGTCCTTCTCCGTGTACAGGGTGACCCGAGGCGAATCGAACTCGACGTCAGTGGGGATGATCGCCTCGGACCCGTAGACGAGAAAGAAAGGGGTGTAGCCGGTCGACCGGTTGGGCATGGTCCTGAGACTCCAGAGGACGGCCGATAGCTCATCAACCCAGCAGCCGGCCGACCGTACGAGGGGCGCCACCAGCCGAGGCTTGAGGCCGGCCAGGAGCAAGCGTTTGCCCTCTCCGCCTGGCCGTTGGACTGTGGGTGGGCCACCGACGCGAGGTCGAGCCGGATGCCCTCCTGGGAGCAGAAACGCGCCATCGCGCCTTTGGCGAAATTCGTGCCGTTGTCGGTGATGATGCTGTGGGGAACGCCGTAGCGGACCGTGACATCCTTGATGAACCGGACGGCTGTGGGGCCGTCCAGTTTCTTGATGGGTCTGGCTTCGATCCACTTGGTGAACTTGTCGACAGCCACCAGCAGATGTGTCATGCCGCCTCGGGCGGTCTTGAAGGGTCCTACCATGTCCAGCCCCCAGACGGCGAAGGGCCACGAAAGTGGGATGGTCTGGAGGGCCGTGGCCGGCAGGTGGCTCTGCGTGCTGAAGCGTTGGCACCCCTCGCACTTGTCGACCAGTCGCTTGGCCTCTTCCAAGGCCGTCGGCCAGTAGAAACCGTGACGGAAGGCCTTGGCCACCAAGGTTCTAGAGGCGGCGTGATGCCCGCACTCGCCCTGGTGGATGTCGAGGAGGATTTCTTGCCCCTTCTCTGGCTCGACGCAGCGCTGGAACACGCCGGTGGTGCTGCGATGGACGGGCTCGTGGTTGATGATGCTGTAGGCCGGGGCGCGGCGTTGGATTTGCCGGGCCTTGTCTTCGTCAGGGGGTAGCTCTTCGCACAAGAGGAAAGCCAGAATGGGCTGGGCCCACGAGGGGGCTGAGACGGGAGCCGGCTCGGGCTTGAGTGGGGCGCCGGGGGCAGCCGGAGCCGGCCCGTCAGTCCCCGGAACTGGGACAGCGGGGGGTGCGGCGATTGCCGTCAGGACGGCCGTAGAGTCGGAGCGAGCCGCCGCGGGGGTGCCGGATGCCGGAGCCGGCGGCGTGGGGGTTGTTGCTGGAGCTGATGGCGCCGACAGGGCAGTCGGTGCTGGCGGTGCTGGTAGAGCTGCCGGAGCAGCCGGTACGAAGATAGACTCCGATTCGGGGGATGGCTTGATAGAAGGCTTGAGCAGTCGCTCGAGGGAAACGCCGGCTGGGATGGCCTGCCGGGTGGAGCCGATTTTCGCCAATGTATCGGCCGCCTCGTTGTTCGCTTGAGGGACGTGGTGGAACTCACAGCCCTCGAAGGAGCCGGTGAGCTGCTGGACGAGGAAGCGGTAGCTGGCCATGTTGGCGTCCCTGGCGTCCCATTCGCCAGAGACCTGCTGTACCACGAGGTCGGAGTCACCAAAGCAGATGATGCGCTGGATCCCGATCTCCTTGGCGAGCCGGAGGCCGTGGACGAGCGCCTCGTACTCGGCCACGTTGTTGGAGGCGGCAAAGAGGATCTGGAGCGCGTACTTGAGTTGGTCCCCCTTAGGGGACGACAAGACGATGCCGGCTCCCAAGCCGGTTCGCATCTTCGAGCCGTTGAAGTGCATGCGCCAGTGCGTGGAGTCCGGGGGAGGCGGCACGAACTGGGTTTCGGCCCAGTCGACGAGGAAATCCGCCATGGTCTGTGACTTGATGGCGGTGTGCGGCTCGTACCGGATCTCGTGGTCGGCGAGGGCGATGGCCCATTTGGCGATCCGGTCGGTTGCGTCCTGGCCGCTCATGATCTCGCCGAGCGGGGCCGTGCTCACCACGGTGATGGTGTGCTCCTGTAAGTACTGCTTGACCTTCTTGGTGGCGAAGTATATGCCGTAGCACATCTTCTGGTAGTGGGGGTAATTCTGCTTGGAGGCGGACATGACCTCGCTGAGGTAGTCGACGGGGCGCTGGACCGGCAGCGCTTTGCCCTCCTCTGGCCGCTCCACCCCTAGCACGACGCTGACCACGCGGGTGGTGGACGCGATGTACGCGAGCATCGGCTCCTTCTCAGCCGGCGCCGCCAAGATGGGGGCGCTGGAGAGCGTGCGCTTGAGGTCGCGGAACGCCGCGTCCGCCTGGTCGGTCCACTCGAACTTGGGTGACTTCCTCATGAGCTAGTAAAGAGGCAGCGCCTTCTCGCCCAGCCGGCTGATGAACCGGCTGAGTGAGGCAAGACAGCCGGCGAACTTCTGGATGTCGACGAGCTTGGCCGGCTTGTGCATGCGCTCGATGGCTCTGATCTTCTCCGGGTTGGCTTCAATGCCGCGGGCGGACACGAAGAAACCCAGGAGCTGGCCGGCGGGCACGCCAAACACGCACTTCTCCGGGTTCAGCTTGATCTTGTATTCGCGCAAGTTGGCGAAGGTCTCCCAGAGATCGTCGAGGAGGCTGAAATGCTTCTTGGTCTTGACGACGATATCGTCCACGTAGACGTGGATGTTCCTGCCGATCTGCGGCAGGAGGCACTTCTGCATGCAGCGCTGGAAAGTGGCGCCCGCATTGTTCAGGCCGAAGGACATGGTGATGTAGCAGTAGGCCCCAAAGGGGGTGATGAAGGAGGTCTTCAGCCGGTCGGCCGGGTCCAGTTTGATCTGGTGGTAGCCTGAGTAGGCGTCCAGGAAAGACAGCAGGTCGCAGCCGGCCGTGGAGTCGATAACTTGATCGATCTGCGGCAGGGCGAACGGGTCCTTGGGACATGCCTTGTTCAGGCTCGTGTAGTCGATACACATGCGCCACGTCTTGTTTTTCTTTAGCACCAGGACTGGGTTGGCCAGCCAGTCCGGGTGGAACACTTCCATGATGAAGCCGGCAACGAGCAGCCGGGCGATCTCCTCTCCTATGGTACGCCGCTTCTCCTCGGAGAAACGGCGCAGGGGTTGCTTGACCGGCTTTGCATCCAGCCGTACGTGAAGTTTGTGCTCGGCGAACTTCCTCGGAACACCCGACATGTCTTTTGGAGACCATGCAAAGATGTCCCGATTCTCACGGAGGAAGTCGACGAGCTCGCCTTCCTATTTGCTGCTGAGGTTGGCGCCGATGGTGACGCACTGCTTGGGGTTGGCCGGGTCGAGCGGCACCTGCCTAGTGTCTTTGGACGTCTGGAATGACGCTTCGCCGGCAGTCTGGGACGGGGGAGCCGGCACGTTAGAGGCGTGAGCCACGAGCCGGTCGAGTTGCCGCTTCTCCTCCGCTATCTCCAGGGCCTCGGCCAGCCGGCTGCCATCGCGAGCGCATTCGATCGACATCTTATAGTTGTCGGCGATGGTGATGATGCCCTTAGGACCCGGCATCTTGAGCTTGAGGTAGGCATAGTGGGGGATCGCCATGAACTTGACGAGGGCCGGCCGGCCCAACAACGCGTGGTAGGGGCTGTCGAGGTCCACCACCTCGAACCAGATCGGCTCCCGGCGGAAGTGGCTCTGGTCGCCGAAGAGGACGTCGAGCTCGATCTTGCCGATGGGGGTGCAGGACTTTCCCCGCACGATGCCGTGGAAAACCGTCCGGCTCGCTCGCAGGTCTTTCTCCTTGAGCCCCCGCTTGATCATCGTGTCGCGATAGAGGATGTTGATGCTGCTGCCTCCGTCGACCAACACCCGCGAGAAACGGCAGGTGCGCCTCTCGGAGACGATGGTGGGGTCGAGGACGAGGGCATGACTGCCTGGGTTTGGCATCACGGCCGGGTGGTCCGCCCGTCTCCAGGTGACCGGCTTCTCGGACCAGTGCATGAACTGGGGGACCGAGGGGGCGACGGCGTTCACCTCGTGCCGGCGCTGGCGCACGCTGTGTTTGTCGGTTGCTTCGCTGGTGAAGCCGACGAAGGACCCGTCCTGGCGGGGGAACTGGTCGTGGAGGCGGCCGTCGTTGGCGGCCGGGGACGGAGCAGGCGGCGGGGCCTGGACCGGAGCCGGCTCGCGGGGAGCCGGAGGCGGAGGAGCCGAAGGCCCTCTCCTCGGGCCAGCCGCTGGGAGAAGCTGCACTGCCGGAGCGTATGGGTGGCCGGCTTGGCCCCGGAGTGGTGCTTGCAGGGCAGGTCGAGCATCTGCTCGAAGGTAAGCTTGGGATGCCAGGCGGCCTTGCCGGTGCGCTGACACTGGCTGGGGGCCTGGGCAGCCGGCTTTTCCTCTTCGATGGTGGCGACCTGCTGGCTCCCGTAGCGGGGATCCGGCTGGTCGGACTTGCGTTTGTTGTTCTGCTGCTGCCGGTTGTCGGCGGCCGCCCGCGGCGCGGCGGGCGGCGTAGCCGGCTTGGCCGGCGTGGTGACCTTCATCCGCATTGCGGAGTCGGCCGTGGCGTACTTGTCCGCCTTGGCCATCAGGTCCGCCAAGGTAGCCGGCTCGGAGCACAAGAGCTTGTGTTTGAGGTGGGTGCCGTCGCGGCAACCCTCGATGAAATACTGGATGGCCTGCACTTCGTGCACGCTCTCGCAGGAGTTGCGGAGCTCGGTCCAGCGTGTGAGGTAGTCGCGAAGGGGTTCTTCCGGCCCCTGGACGCACATGGCCAGCTCGCGGGGCCGGCCGGGCCGCTTGTAGGTGCCGGTGAAGTTGCGGACGAAGGCTTCCTCGAAGTCCGTCCAGGTGTTGATGCTGCCGGCCGATTGGCTGTTATGCCAGGTCCGAGCCGAGCCGGTCAACATTAGGGGGGCGTAGCGCACGACAACGCGCTTGTTCCCTCTGACGATGCCGACCGCGGTGGTATAGTCGACCAGCCAGTCCTCCGGCTTGGCGGAGCCATTGTACTTCGGGGTGTCGCGAGGGAGAGTGAAGCTGGCCGGGAACGGCTCGTTACGGATTCGAGTGTCGAAGCACGCCGGGCCGATCGAGCCCTCCTCCTCGAGGAGGGCCGACTGTGCCAGCCGCTCGATGCGGGTCTGAGCGTCGTTCTCGCTCCGCGGGACGCGCGGGCCGAGCCGAGCGGCGAGCTCGGGGCGGACAGTTGGGGCAGGCGAGCGGGCACGCTCCCGCCGTGGAGGCGGGGTATGGTCCCGGCTGCGCCGGCTACCGCCAGCCGGAGCGTCGTTGTGCCGGCTGGTGACGGCCGGCTGCTCGTCTCGCAGCCGGGTGCGTCCGTTGTGAGACCCAGCGCCCCGCCGGCCGGAGCCGCGAGGGGAAGAGGCCTGCTGCACCAGCCGGCGCTGGCCAGTAGTAGGCGGAGTGTCCCCCTCAGGGACGGGGATTTCGGAGCCGGCGTTGACGCCGTCGAGCCGGGCCTGCTGGGCATTGGCGGTCGCGATGAGGTCCTGGATGTGTCGTTCCTGCAGCTCTCGCTCTTCGCCCTCCAGGCCGACGAGGTCGGCGTAGGCCACGTGGGCCGCCCTTAGGTTGGCGGCCGGAGTGTCGTAGGTGGGAAGCCTGCCACCAAGGATTTCCGTGACCACGCGGCCACGGTTGCGGACGTCACCGCGCCGGCTGGGCTCGTTGCCGGCAGGGGTGAGGCCGTAGGCGGAGTTATACTCGCGCTGCGCGGACTCCATCCGGCGCTTGGTGGTGGCAAGCATGGTCGCCTCGTCGAACAGCAGCCGGCGAGCGCTTCCAGCTCGGCCGTAGCCGTGGTTGGGTTTGCCGTCGGCGCGACGGGGGTGCTGAGGCCCCGAAGCACGGCGCCGAGGGGGTCGGAGGTGCCAGCGCGAGCGGCCGCGGCGGCCGCGTCCGCCTCCGCCCTGGCGCGGCCGGAGGTCGTGGAGGAGCCGGTGGCCATTACCCCCGCGAGGACGCGGGGGCCGCCGGCCTCGCCCGAGGCAAGTGCGCTCACGGACGAGGGCGGGTCGAGGCAGTCGAGCACCTGGCTAGGGTACTCGTCGGCAGTTGGCTCGTTGGAGAGGCTCAGCTTACCGACGCGCTCGGTGAGGATGGCGATGTCGATCCGAGGGTCGCCGCCGAGCCACCCAACGGGGAGGCCGACAGCGTCGCCCGCAGGGCCAGCAGGGGCGAGGTTCTGCCCCGCAGGAGCAAGCCCCACGAGCGTGCAGTTCCGCCAGGACGCGGGGCGGGCGGGAGAGGTGGTGAAGGGTCCCGCCCGGAGCGTGACTCCGGCCGGCGCCGCGGGCGGCCCCACGGTGGGCGCCAACTGTCGTCGTTTTCTCACGACAGATGCCATAGGGTGGCTTATCGAGTGTGGTTGGGGCCGAAGGACGCCGATGGGCTCCGGGAGCGGGATTAGGCACGAGCGGTGATAGACACACGACGTACCCAGGTTCACGGCCCTCCGTGGGAGGTAATACCCCTAGTCCTGCTGGTCTAGTTGGATGGGGAGAGATGTTACAATGGTGCTCTTTGAGCTGTTCGTCTGGAGGTGGAAGAGGGAGCAGCCGGCTCCTCTTCCCTTGCTATGTGTGGGTGTGAGAGAGGGATGAACGCCTCTGTGCGTGTGTTTTTCTTGTCCGATGCATGGGGGCCTCGGGGGGTTTTATAGGCCAACCCCCCGGCGTACAGTATTCTTAAGATATTACAAGGGGGGACCCGGCTGGCAGCCTCTCCAGCCGGCCAGGGGGGCCGCCGGCTGGGTCGTCTTGTCGCTTGTAGGGCCCGCCGGCTGCGCGGTCCCATCGCCAGCCGGGGCCCGCCAGCCGGCTCTTCTATTGGCCCGCGCTCACCTGCCGCGGCACGGGCTGCCCCGCCCGGCGTCGTCTTGCGCCCGCCGGCCGAAGTCAGCGGTACGGCCGGTAGCGCTATAGCCACGCCGGGGCAGGTAACGGAGTGGACGGCGGCGCAGAGGTACTGTGGCTCCGCCGGGTCCAAATCAGTCCTCGGTCAGCGGTACGGTCTGCCGGACTGTAGCCATGCGCGTCCGTGCGTCAGCGGCCGCTGTAGCTACATCGGAGTCCGTCGTGGGGGTCGCGTCCCGTCAGCGTACCCGGCCGCAGTAGGAAGGGACGGATACCCGCCCGTCCAAAGGTCAGCGGGCGAGCTAGTCGCGTAGCGGCCAGGCGCGCCTAGCCGGGGGCCAGACGGCCGGCTCCTGTTCAGCCGGCCGCGGGTCAGCCGGCCAGGGGGTCAACCGGCCCCTCCCTGCCGGTCGCGGACCAGCCGGCAGTGGCCAGCCGGCCAGGGAGGCAGCCGGCCACTGACCAGCCGGCCGTGGGCCAGCCAGCCGTATAGTTTTTTCGGAAAGGAGCTAGAACTCCCTCTCCTTGGCATACCCAGGGGTAATAACCCCGTCAATTGGTTTGTTTGGCCGACAAACCCGAACCACACACACACACACACACACACACACACACACACCAACATTTATAAGTGCATATTTTTTCACTAATATTCTTTCTAGTCTTTGATGGGACGATGTTTTAGACAGTGGCACGATTTTGAAACGTAACCTTTGATGAATTTGCACTTATATTACAGTCATAAAACCCAGTAAATACTATATTTTTTTAAAGTACTGTATTTTTGAATATAAATCTACACATATAGTTTTCATATAACTATTTCAGTTCCCTAAAAGAATCATCATAACTTGTAGGTGAATACCGGGGATTAAACAAACTGATGGACAAAGCGTTAAATATGCTTCTCTGGGACTAGATGTAATTTCGTATACTCTTTGGGCCTTGTGCGTTATTCATGGACCTGGATGCAAAGCGTAGCATGTAGATTCATAGTACAAGAACGGCACGGGCGTGTTGCTGTTCAACTTTTGCTTGCTCGGATTAAGAACTCTCTCGCCGCGCTTTTGCATTTGGAAAGCGCTATGTGATGGTAACATATTAGGCCTTTCTCAATGCTTCACGTTGTAATGTGCTAAGCATGTCACATAGATGAAAAAATGACATGACACAACAATTAAGGAGGAGAGAGAGAGCACTTTGATTACCCTAAAAAGTACCAATGCCAAGCACTCCAACATAGACAAAACACTTAAATGAAGAAATCTCATCAGCGCATGAAAGAATTTAGGTGCTAAATCATTAAATGAAATGGGTTTAGCTACAATAAGTTAAGCACCTATGCATTGAGGACTTGAGCTGTCAAGCCATTTAATACACTTAGGACCTCACCTAAGCACTGATGCATTGGCAGCAGCCTTATGTTACTCTATTTATCTCTTTCCTCGTCAAGGGGACCCCCTATCCCCGTTGCTCTTTGTTCTTGCCATTGACACATTGCACCACATCCTTGCCACGGCGACTTCCCAAGGCCATCTTGAACCGCTCAGAGCTCGACCCATTCGTGCATCACTTTATGCTGATGATGCTGCCATATTTGTCTCCCCAATAAAAAATGACATTCAGTTTTTGGCTTCAACTCTTGCCTCTTTTGGGGATGTTACTGGACTGGTCACCAATTGTGCCAAAAGTCTTGTTGCGCCCATTCGTTGCGGTAACATTGATCTTGATGATGTCCTTCAGGCCTTCCCGGCTGTTCGCTCCACCTTCCCAATGAAGTATTTGGGACTGCCTCTTTCAGTTACAAGGTTGAAGAGGATACACTTTCAGTTCTTAGAAGATAAAGTTGATGGAAAGCTACCGCCTTGGATCGCGAGGCATGTGGCTACCTTGGGCCGCGTCATTCTGGTCAAGGCTGTGCTTACCGCCATTGCTATATATCATATTACGCCTCTAGAGTTGCCGGTGGAGGTGAGGAAGAAGATTGACAGTTTGCGGCGCGCCTACCTTTGGGCGGGATGTGACAAGGTGACTGGTGGAAAATGCAAGGTCAACTGGGAACTTGTCTGCAAGCCCAAGCTCTTCGGTGGGTTGGGCATCCTAAACCTGGAGAAGTTTGCTACTGCCCTTCGATTGCGATGGCTTTGGTATGAATGGGCTAACCCACCCAAGACTTGGGTTGGGATGGGAACGCCGTGCAATGACAATGACAGGGACATTTTTTGCAGCAGCCACCACGGTTCACATTGGAGATGGAAGTAAGGCGAAGTTCTGGGAATCATCTTGGCTTCAAGGCATGAGACCCAAAGATATTGCTCCTAGGATTTTTGACCTCTTGAAACAGAAATCTTGCTTGGTCCAAACTGCTCTCCTCAACAACTATTGGGTTAGTCAGATTGATACCCATCATGGGATCACCCTGGAGCAATTACAGGAGTTCATCACACTTTGGGAGAAATTATCCTCTGTTACTCTCAACAACAATGTGCAAGATATTATCCACTGGAAGTTCACCTCTCAAGGAGAATACTTGACATCGACTGCCTATATGGCACAGTTTGCGGGACACACGACTAGCATCATGCCTGCTGCTGTTTGGAAGGTTTGGGCCCTTCCGAAATGCAAGTTTTTTGCTTGGTTGATAATTCAAAACAGAATATGGACGGCTGACCGATTGCTCCGTCATGGCTGGCCGAACTGCAACCTTTGTCCGCTTTGCAAGCAAGTCCAGGAAACCGCGGCGCATCTTCTCTTCCAGTGTAGGTTCTCCCAGCGTGTTTGGGTTGAAGTTGCTTCCTGGATTGGCCTACATCGTGATGTGGTGAGGAGCTGGAGATTTGAGGCTTCAGTTCGGGAATGGTGGATTAAAAATGTGATTGAGCGCGGAAACCAGAGAAAGGCTATGGCCTCCTTGTTCATGCTTATGTCTTGGGAGATTTGGAAAGAGCGCAACGCAAGGTATTCCGTAACACTGCCGCTACAGCGATGATGGTCATCACCAAGATCAAAGAGGAGGCCCGTCTTTGGGCTATGGCAGGTGCCACCCACTTGAGTATTGTAATGCCGCGAGAGTAGTTCTTAGGTTCCCCGCTTTGCGGCTATTTGTCTAAAACCTTCTTTCTTAATCAATGAAAATGGCAAGTCTTTTGCCTTGTTTCAAAAAAAAATTTAATTACTCATCACATCACTTTTTTTTTGCTTATGTGACATGTATGTTACTACCTATGTTTCTCCCACCATGATCAACCTAAAGATAAATCTACACACATAGTTTCCATGTAACTATTTCAGTTCCCTAAAAGAATCATCGTAACTTGTAAGTGAACACCGGGGATTAAAACAAACTGATGGACAAAGCGTTAAATACGCTTCGTTGGGCGGAAATTGCCTTTGGTGACCGAGCTCACTGGAGGCCTCCAAATTCAAAATTCAAATTTCACCATAATTCATATTTTTACATTTCAAAAAATTCTGAAATAAAGTACAGATATACATGAAGGCATAACACACATGTGTGTAAATTTTCAGGGCAAAATATGTTGAAATGAGGGCTGTGCAAAAAAGACAAATCTGAGGCTGTTTAACACATGATACTATTCATCCTCCCAGGCCATCAATTTGTCTTTTTTGTACATGTCGCATTTCAACGTATTTCATCATAAAATTTTACACACATATGGGTTACATCCTTACATACACACATATTTTTTTTCAGAATTTTTTGAAACGTAAAAATTTAAATTTGAATTTTTCAAAAATAAAGGCCTCCATGGAGCTCGGCCTCCAAAACGCCATTCTCTTCGTTGGGACTATATGTAATTTCCTATACTCTTCGGGCCTTGTCTGCGCTATTCGTGGACCTGGATGCAAACCGTAACCCGTAGTACAAGAACGGCACGGACGTGTTGCCGTTCAACCTTTGCTTGCTCTCGGATCCAGAAATCTCTCGTCGCGCTTTTCCTTTCCCGCTCCTGTCCTGTCCAAGTGGGGAAAGCATCCGTCTGAAACCGAAACGAATCGAAAACAAAAAAGGGTCTGCGATCTCGTCCAAATAAAAAAGTCTGCGATCGACGTTCTTCCGGCGGTCCGTTTCAAAGGGAGACGTGCCTTGTCAAGCTGGGCAACGCGGTCCACAGGTTATGTATGCATGCATGAGGACAAACGGCTTTTTCTTCTTTCCGGGTGGAGGACAGGATGGATGTGGCTCGGTGAATGATGAGCTGTCGATCCTGAAACTGAGATCATCTCTCGTTTTCGCCGAGGCAGGGTTTGATTTTGGGACGCGGCGTGTCATGTGGTCGTGTTCTCCTTGCCGTCTTGATTTGATTGTTGTCGAGCACATGCATGGTTTTATCTTCTCAAGTTTGGTGTGTATCGCCTAACTGGAAACGGAGAATAAACATGTATGTATGTAGGCATTTTTTTTCTTCGTCTTGTTTACAACAATGGACTTCGAACCTCATGTCATGTAAGCCGGCCGCGAGGCAGATGGGCATGGGCGCGTGGCCACGCGCACGCACACGTGAGCGGCAAAATGGAATCGGTCTGAGAAGAAGGGATGGGCGCCATGCACGCATGTCCATTGTGGTTGTCAATGGAAGCTCGGTGGTATGGCCCATGCGCAGGCAGCACAGTGGTATTGGTACATCATCCATGTCGATCGGCGCGTGATCGCTTACGGATACGGGGACAAATTTTGTGTTTTAACCTTTGTGCTAACAAAATCCAGAATTGACCTCGTTTTTAAAGAAATTTCGATTATAACCCTTTTTGTCACGCCAACATCTCTAGCGTCTGGATTGCACATGAGACGTTATGGTCCCTGGCGTCTGGTCCGTGTTCCGTACAACCGGCTAACCCGTTGACCTACTCACGTGGCAAAGGACCAGACGCCAGGCACCCTGGCGTCCTGGTGGTCATACCAGGACCAGACGCCAGGGTGCCTGGCGTCTCGTCCTTTGCCACGTCAACTGGGCAACGGGTCAGCCGGTCGTGCGGGTCAAGGACTAGACGCCACGGATCGTGGCGTCTCCTGTGCAACCTAGACGTCAGGGATGTTGGCATGACCAAAACATGTCAGTTTTATTGTTTTTTGAAAACGAGGTCAATTTCAAATTTTATTAGCACAAAAGGTTATAACACAAAAATTCTCCCGGATACGGGGATATGTTCAGGTGTGTTTATAACAAGTAGTCCTGACCCACCTATGAGTGTTGGTTCTGCACGCTATAGCTCTATATAAGAGCATCTACAAACGAACCCTTCATACCCGTCTTAAACGTCCGGACAGGCCGCCTGGTCACTGACCGGTCACGAAATTGCGACCCAACCGGGCGCCTCAAACGGGCCTCAAACTCCCGGACTAACCGCCACCCCTCATATCTAACCCAAATATGAGGCGGATATGGGAACGCCCGAGCATGTCCGCCACGTCAGACCCGACAGTCTGACCCCACCGCAAATTACAACAAATCCACCCGGCAGAACTGCCGGATCCATTTGCTCTTTCTCTCTTCTTCCTCCATCGTGTCGTCCGTCTTGCAGCTCCGCCGCCGCACGCGCTCCGCCGTCGTTCCTAGCCTCTACTCCGGTAGAGCAGTCTTTTGTCCCGTCCTTGCCGCGGGGGACGTCGTCACCGGCCCGGAAGACGCCGCGGTACGTCGTCAACTCTCTAGCTCCGCCTTGCGCTGGATGTGTTTAACACATTCTCTGACCGGATTATTTTGTCCAAATTTTAGGGGAAAACGATGGATTCCAATGCTTCGTCCGACGAGGAGTATGGACCGACGGAGCTTGATCAAATGATTGAAGATCAGTTCTTTGATTCGTCGGATTCGGACGAAGAAGTGGACATGATCATGCTTATGAGCATGCAAGAGGAAATGGACCTGCAAGTGGAGCATATCCTCAATTTCAAGGGCTCAATCAAAGGGAGAAGAGTGATCAATCGGGATAGGGTATCCGGAGCAAAGCTACTCCAGAAGGACTACTTTGAGACGAACCCAACTTTCCTAGATGATCATGGTTTTGTCGCCGTTTTCGCATGCGAAAATCATTGTTTTTTGGATTGTGGACACAGTGGAGGCACATGACGACTACTTCAAGCTCACAAGGGATTGTTGCGGTCAACTCTCTTTCTCTGCCAAGCAGAAGTGCACGGCTGCTCTAAGAATGCTTGCACTTGGTACTGCCGCAGATGCCGTTGATGAAATGGTCAAGACAGGGGAGAGCACATGCCTGAAGACTACTGTCAAGTTTGCCCGTGCTCTGGTCGAGGTGTTTGGAGCAGAGTATTTGAGAGAACCAAATGCACAGGACACAGAGAAGTTGTTGGCTATTGAAGAGGCAAGAGGGTTTCCAGGAATGATGCGATCAATTGATTGCATGCATTGGCAGTGGAAGAACTGTCCCAAAGGTTTGCGATGAATGTATCAAGGTCACACCACAGAGGCCACCATCATACTAGAAGCGGTGGCATCACATGAATTATGGATTTGGCAAGCTTTCTTTGGAATGTCGGGTTCTCACAACGACATCAACGTGCTTCAACGATATCCCGTGTTTAGGAGGCTTTGCAATGGGGAATCACCGCCGTGCAACTACACCGTCAACGACCGAGACTACAACATGGGATACTATCTTGCCGATGGCATCTATTCTCAGTGGGCTGCATTTTTGAAGACCATATCCGAACCACAGGGCAACAAACAAAAGCATTTCGCAACAATGCAGGAAGCAGCTAGGAAGAATGTGGAGAGAGCATTCGGAGTGCTGCAAGCTCGTTGGGGAATTGTTCATGGGGCTGGAATGATGTGGGAATAAGAAACTTTATGGCAACTCATGACATGTTGTGTCATTTTGCATAATATGATTGTCGAGGACGAGGGTGATGGTGTAGCCCAAACCAATGATTTTGGAGCACCTGGTGAACAGTTGAAATCCCGGAAGATCAAGATGCAGCTCAGCTTATGAACTTTCTACTGATGCATCAGAATCTCCGAGACCATCAGGTGCACGCGCAACTATTAAATGATCTGGTGGACCATATGTGGACCCATAATGGAAACCAAAGAGTAGATGATTGATTGTGCACTTCAAATAAATTTTTGTAAACACTATTTATGTTCGATACCAACATTTGTTATTTATGTGCGATAATGGTATGTTTTCGTGATCGACGTGCATGGTTTTGCATGAATTTGAGAGTCCGGATATGAGATATGTGGATGTGTGGAGCGATTTATGAGGGGCCGTTCGAATGGGTCCGCGAGTGTGCCCGGGCGTGTCTGCGGGCGTATATGGGCCAGATTTGTCCAGTCCGGTTGTAGATGCTCTAAGAGCATCTACAGTCGGAGGTTGAAAATATGACCCCTCAAAGCCCACGGACGCGCCCGTGGAGAGTGACCGGTCACGCCTTAAATAAACACAATTGCATCTGGACATCTCATACTAGATTCTCAAATCCATACAAAAGTATGCAAACGAAAAAACCTACGTACTACGTAGAAACCTAACTACTACTCCTCGTCGGAAATTTCTATGATCTCCGTGCCCACCGGTGGATACATGGACGACAACTGCAGGTCCGCCCCCTCCGGCGCCTCCGCTCCGGCCTCCTCCGCCGCTATCTCCGCGTCGAGCTCGTCGAAGAGCGCGTCGGCCTCCGCCTGACTCTGCCGGATGAGCTCTCGGTTGGCCGACACCTCGGCCTCATCCTGGATGGATTCTAGGATGGCCTGCTGCTCCTCCATCTCCTTGGCTTGGGCGACGGCGAACTCCGCCTTCGCCTCCGCCATGTTAAAGCCCAAAGCAGGCTTCTCCGCCTCTTCCTCCTCCGCATCGGCCACCTCCATCGGCTCCGGTAGCTCCTCCTCCTCCTCCTCCGGCTCCATCGAGTCCGGAGGCAGACCCACAGCGATGCGAGCAGCTCGCCTAGCCTGGATCTCCGCCTCGATCTGCATCCGGCGCTCCGACGTGAGCATCGCGTAGGTGGTGATCCTACGGCGGAGCATATCAACGCCGGAGAGCTTGGGAGAGCGAGGGAGAGGAGGCGGACGGGCTGGGTGGCGGCACAGAGAGGGAGGAGGTGGATGTGCCAGGGCTGGGGAACGTTGACCGGCTTAAATAGACGGATTTGGCCTCGGGCGGCGAGCCGGAGAGGTGCCACGCGGCGTTCACACCGTGGTGACTATCGACGCGTCCGTCGGATCGTCGGGTTTCCGGGCGAGTCCGCGTGGGACCCCATCGTCAGGCCGACGTGGCAGGCAGGCCCGGGCGTCCCCATATCCGCCCCATAGGCTGGATATGAGGGGTGTCGGTCAACCCGGGCGTTTGAGGCCCGTTTAGGGCGCCCGTCTGGGTCAAATTTTCGTGACCGGGCGGCATACCAGGACGTTTGAGACGGGTATGAGGGGTCCGGTTGTAGATGCTCTAATCCTTGTACTTGTACCAACTCTCCCCTTCTACTCCTACATGATAACATGTAGTGAAGATCATCGTTATCAACATGCACATTGCTACGATACTATACAACTTAATGCACATTATCGTTGACATGCACATTGTTATGATTCTACATAACTTAGTGCACATCACCATTGACATGCACATTATTATGACATCCTACACAATTCAGTGCACATCACCATTTACCACATTGGTCGATGTTTAATATGCAAGAACTGTGATAGTGTGTTGAGCGAGCCTATGTTCTTTATTGCAGTGCTCCGTCGGCAAGTTGGTCCTCGACAATGCTGCTTAGGGCAGTCGCCCCAAGGATACGGGAGAAAACAACGGCTCCAAGAGGTGTCAGGGAAGGCTGCCGAATGTTGGACACTTCCATGAGAAAGTATCTCCAAGTCACTTCTGCAACCTGGGTTGGATTTACTTCCCATCCCCGATGTCTTCCGACAACACCTCGGCACCATCCCACAACATATCATTCTGAAGATGAACATTGCCTGCAGGTCAGGCTCCCGGATGTCAATCAGAAGGTTGCCATGGATCAAGGGTGTCCGGCTTCGCCATAGCCCACCAGATGGAGATCTCGTACTTCCTGACCTTCACGTTCCTGACCCAGGATGCTTTCAGGGTAACCGTCTTCGACCGTTCCTGCGCAGAGGTGGTGATCAAGTGCAGCTAGCGCGATCGAGCCCTTGGCATGGTCGATGAGTGAAGACTTTGTAATCTCTTTTTATTAATATACTAGAGTCGAAGATGCACAACGCATGTCAAGCCCGTGGGGAGTCTCGTTTATATTTCGAATAATTACTTCAAGTTTTATTTCTATTGCATGCATGTCTTTTTTTCATGTTTAGTTGGTTGGGTTTCTTTTGTTTTGTTTGGGTTTTATAGGAAGGAGAGGAGGTGTAGATTTGTTTTGGCAAGGTTCATTGGTGCAATAAATTTATTTGTAACATGTTTACATCCGTCATAGTTGCTCTTTTTGTTCTTGCGTGTAGATATGGTTGACTTGTTTTTTTGTATAGAGCGACAAAGACCGTTGCCCATGGCATCAATTTCATGTTTTTATGGAACAAAAGTGTTTTAAGGATCATGTGATTAAAGTTTAAAATGAACCATGATTTATTTATGGCAACGAGTTAAATAGTAGAGGTGCGGTGAAAAACAAATCATTTTAAATACGGTGCAACAAATTGCTCCTTTTTAGTCTGCTCGTGGGTAAATCATTAGTGTTTTGCCTTTTTTTGTCCTTGTGGAATTTCTTCACCATGTGAGGCCTGGCGGCAGTCAATAAGAGAAGAACCAGTGCCATGTTGTTTCTTAACTGTATTGTTTCTTATCTCGGTGGCATGAACTTCTTCTTCCATGACCTTTGTGTATTCTTCTTGTATGTGGCCTTCCATATCTTCATTGCACTGATATGAGAGCTTTAATAGATGAACAATTTTAGAATCAGTAGCATGAAAGGTGTCTTTTATAGGTGTGAGTACTACCGATAGAGTGAGATTTTTTTATCTTGCATGGTGAGCGAAGGATGGTGGGGTTATCGACGATCATAATGGTTGTAGAGCTTTAATAGATGATGAATAGATCACAACACAACAGTAGGTAATACAAAAAAAGAGGAAAACAATCCTTAATCATTTTTGTAAAGAAACTTGGGTTTTTCTTTTTGTATTTTCCTCGAAGTATTGTTCACGTGGATGCACTATGTTGGTACTATTCCGGTCTACATTTCAGGTACTGTTCGTATAATATTTTTGCTGGATATGGTTATATTCCACTTTATTCGGTGTGCATGGAAACACTGGTCACATGAAGCATTGAAGTTACTGTTTTGAAAACAGCATTTCAGTTTATTCGGGTTAACTGTTCTAATTTATTAGTTTTAATGTTCTCTTAAAATCAGATTTCACTCAAATCGTTAGAGGAAAATAAAATCATGGGGCAACAGTCCATAAGAACGAATATAAGAAAAAAAATGAGCAATACCCCTTTAAACAATAAAAAAAGGGTTACAACCGAAGACACGATCATTTTCTTGGATTTTGACTTCGTCGTGAAAGGACGATCACTTTATTATCACTAAGAGCAATGCCAATAGGTAAAATTAATTATTACATAATATGAATATAGATCAGATCAAAGTAAGTTGCTATTTATTAGGCCCATTTTTTTAACACTAAGAGCAATGCCAATATGTAAAATTAATTATCACATAACATGAATATAGATCAGATTAAATTGAATTGTTATTTATTCGGTTTCTTTTACCTATGTGGTTTTAAGTAATCCATTAGATTTGTCCATTTTCACTTTAGGTAATTATCTATAAGTAAGTCTAGAAGATATCATGACATAATTATATTAAAGTGAACCCGTAAACAGTTTACAAAGCAGAAATAATAATAATAATAACAACAACAACAACAACAACAACAACAACAACAACAACAATAATAATAATAATAATAATAATAATAATAATAATATCAGAATACTTGTACGCGTAAGAGGGCAATAAAACATACATGAAGATCTCCTTTTGAAAATGTGAAAACCTATGATGATATATAGTGCATAAAATAAGAAGTCATTTTTTTCTGCATACCGTTCATAAGTGGTACTATTCATAAATAACACTTTCCATAAAATTCCTTTGGAAGTGTGAAACCCTATGATGTTTTCTGCACGTAAAAAATAATTTTTTTCTTCTCAAGCACTGTTCACAACCGGGCACTATTCACATGCGGTTACCATTCATCATTACTGTTCACTGGACATCTAAGTGAACAGTCGAAGATCGAGAAAAGTCAAAAAAAGGAGAATTTTGGAAAGCTTTCCACTTTAATATTTGTACTTATATGTGGGTCTTGAACTTGTATCAATATGGTTATTGTGTATGACTGTGTGTGCCACTATTATGCATATGCTTATTCAACGTGGTTTAATCTATGCTCCTTAATGTTCCTGCCACGATTATGCGTATGCTTATTCGTGTGATTTAATCTATGCTCCTTACTGTTGCTACCACTATATTATACCTATGATTATGTGTGCTAATAACCTCATCATTCGAAGAGGAGGTTACCACGCTGCACGTCTCGCAAGTAACCAAAGTAACCAAAGAACCACACATTGCATCTAAAAAGCACATACATGCATGCAACCACTGGCGGATCCTCCTGGGGACCGTACCGGGCCATGGCCCGGTCTTCCCACAGAAAAATATAGGCATTAGACCCAGTAAAACCAGTAAATGGTGGCCCATTTGTTACAATTTACTTATTCGGCCATGCTAGCACTATGGGCTTACCATTTGACCCCTCCTAACTTTGTTGTCACGCTTCACCACTGCATGCAACCAAATGTGATGCTTGTGTCTCTGGTCTTATATAGCCTGGAACTTTGTGGGCAACTAAACATGGTCCAGAACATGTATGTTTCCATCATACTCCATCGGGTCAGACTCCCAGACGCCCCAAAAATGTTGCAGATAACCAAACAACACCTTAAATCCGACATGTTCGTCCAACCTAGGACATGCTTCGTCTTCTTAGTTTGTCTATTTTTTTAAAGGTCTTCTAAGTTTGTCATGTCACCTCATCCTACAAATGTTTTACAACGTTTGGTGGGTGTTTCGATCAAGTGAGGGGACGCACGACTCTGGAAAGATTCCCTCTCTTTAAGAAGCCTCCCCCCTCCATCGTGCGGTCGTGCCTTGGCAACATCATTCTCAGTTTGACAACTAGGACCTGGCATCGCTAGCTCTTCAAATGAACTCCTCAAAAGTCTAAGGAGTTACTCCTCAAAACACCCCACATGCTCGTATTTAAACAATCCACTCATCCTTTCTAAACATTCTCTTTCCAATGAAAAATGGTGCCAATCACAGTGAAGCCTTACCAGTTGTTGTATATATCGTCATGCCACGCATTCGTCCCCTGCCCGATTATAAAAGTCGGCGGCAACCCTCCCAATCCCCCCGCCCCAAGCCCTAGCCGCCGTACACCAATCCATGCTCCTACTCGGCGAAGGAGGAGGAGCAGAAGGAGGTGGTCGATGACGAGATCGGTCCATGGGAGCTCACCGAGATGGAAATGGAGGTGGAGTTTGTCGAGCACGAAGCGGTGGAGGCGCAACTCTAGCATGCCGATGAGGCCACCTTGCCGCCATCCTTGCTGGTGTGGAACCAGTAGAGGAGCACCTCGCATTCAGGGCTCCCATCGAATTTGAGCGTGTTGTTGAGCTCCATGCAGCGTACGCGACGATGGATTTGCAGCAAAACACGGTGTTCGCCGAGCTCGAAGTGCTCGACTCTGATGACTCCAATGACCCAGGCCAAGGAAGGACACCCATGAGCTCCAACAACAACAAGGAGCCCATCTTTGACATCTCCTCCGAAGAGGATATATGTTTTTATTTGTTTTAGTTGATAAATTGGGTTAATTATGTGGTGCTTAGTTTCATTTGAGTACTCCCTCTGGTCATTTATACTCTGCGTATAACTTCCTTCGTATATTTTTCCGATTTTCACTGCGCATTCCCCTTCCTCATTGAATCTTTCCTTTTATGCCCCTGATAATGTTGGAATGTTTATGTATAAGTATGCACTTATCTTGATCTCGTTTCAAATCGTATTGAAAATACAAGTTTATGCACTTCGTGATTTGGGAGAAGGCTAGGTGCACAAATGTTTAACTCGTCATGTTTTGAGGGGTCATTTTGAGGCCATGTACAATGCAAGGTGCTTAAGGGAAGTGCTTAGAGAAATAAACCTGTTTTTTTAAGCACCGGTGCTTATTTGTAGAGGGTTGACGCTTAAGAAAAACTCGATTTATTTCATTAAGCATCTCCTTAAGCATCTTGTATTGTACAAGACCTAAGTTTAGGTGACGGGATAGAGATGCCCTTGGCCAGTGTTACTCTAATCTCATGAAACTAACCTTAGCCAACTTTCCAAACAATTGTTAGATATTTAGCTCCAAATTGAGATCCATAAGTGAGTGTAGCCCATTTAGGGTGTGGTTAGGTCTCAGTCGACCGAGTTAACCAAATCTTAGTCAAGTGATATAATATATAAGAAGAAAAAAGGAAAAGCTGAAAAGAAGATTTATGTATGAATCTTCATGCAAGATCAACGGAATACTGAGACTTGACAAAACTGATTATAAATTCTCAGTTTTTTTAGCTCAGAACACACCCGTGTGTGTATTTTCGCATGAATATCAACGTGACTTGCGACTAAAATTCACTTACAGTTTTGCTATAACCATATCATTACCATCCTTTTAACTCTAGCATTTAAAAATGTGATTTAAACGTGAATGATTCAGGTTTTACTTACGCAGTTATAGAGAACAATGTTGCCAACTTATATTTTTGGTCATTAGTGTATGAAAAAACCTTGATCATGATTCATGACTGCTACTTGAGAATATAGGATCATGTGCACACCCGAAACCACCATCCATCCCCTTCCTCCCCCCCCCCTCTCTCTCTTCCAGACGTGCAGAGGCATAACCAGAGAGGCGACAAGAACAAGGGCTACTATTTTATCTTCTCCACCATTTGATTACATTGCTTCATACATATTCGGATCACTTTGCCGCCAACTAGGACTTGTATATACAAAGAGATAGCAAACCCTTACCGCATAACTCATAATGTAATGGTCTTACACGGATGATTAAACAAACTTCTCACATGCCAGGATGCTCATCTGTACTACTTCAAGAAAGACAATATTATTGTTCATTGTAGACAATAGAATTATTCACTACACCGTAGCACCACAGCTGAAGCAAGGATACAGAGTACCATCCTTCTCATGGAGTAAACGGGATAAATGTTGTGTGTGGAAAAGATCTTAATCCAACACCAGAAGAACTGTGAAAGAATTAAGGGCTCCCAACAGAAAGGATCTTAATTACATGTTTACGTCAAGAAAAGTCTCAGTGATGTTCATCTCAGTTTCAAATGTACGTTGATCTAGTTATAGGCCTTGCATCTGTGTGTTTGAAACAGTAGCTAGTACAAGCTGCTCAGCTTCTCCAGAGATTAACATTTACCAACAGATGGAGACAGTCGAAGGATTGACATTTACACAGTGGATCACTTGGAGCGGGCGATTTCAAGAGATCATTCGAGGATCAGTTCAATGCTGCCTGAATTTTCTCTGCGGACGGATCGCTACCTGAGATGTACTACCTTCATGCGGAATTCTTTCCAGTCTGCAGGTGGTGAAGAAAGAAAGCAAAAAAATTCATTCCGTCTGCAGGTAGCAAGGTCAGAAGAAAAAGAAGAGCAGATAAGTTGGCAGCAGTCAGAAGCAACAAACCAGCATCTCATGGTCACCCATTATTTCCTCGATCACCTCAGCAAGAACCTTTTCTGCACTGTTGGGAACAAGTGCTGCGAACGCGGCTTGTTCCAACCCTGAACAGTGAGCAAACATCTCATCAGTTTGATGACACGCGGCCTGAGATTAAGCATCCAAAACTGAATTTATTTCATCACATAGTCTTCTGTTTGTGTGTGTGGAAAGATGCTGTTTTTTTCTCTTACAGTTTCTGAATTTCTTTGATCTAGGACTAAGGAACCAGTACCTGTTTCTGGGAAGGCATTGATGAACATCATCATCTCCTCACCGGTCAGACCAGAAAAGATGCATATTCTTTGCGGAGATTTCAAAATCTGTGAACCGAACACACATGTTTAACTAGCGATCCATTGTAAAATTTAAGGCTATGAAAGAAGCGATCGAAGGCATTTAGGAAGACTGTTATTTCAGTATAAAAGTGTAAGTAAGCGCAGTAAAGAATGAAAATGTCATGTTTGCAAATGTCGTTACCTTGACAGCTTCTACATTAGGCTGAGCGTGCATGGCATCCCACAAAGTTTGTTTCGTCATTTCTTCTGTACAATGAATCACCTGACGCATGAACAAGTTTTCTGAACTTTCAGGATCGCATGACAAACTTTCTACAGTATTTTTATCCCACATGGTTGTTTCTGAATAAGAGTAAGCTTTGGCTCGAGAAGACGCCTGTTTTTTTAACAGTGTAGAAGACTCCTATTGGTTCAATCTCTGTTCTTCTTCTGCAGTTAAATGTACCAAACCTGTTCCGTTCTCGGTAAACTTCTGTTACAGCAGGCGCGAAACTTAACGGGCTTGCTAAAAATCAGTCGACTGAGACTTCACGAAGTCTCAATCGACACTATAATCTGTTGATCTTGCATCGAGATTCGTGCATACAGTTTTTTTCTTCTTCTTGCATACTATACTACTTGAGCGAGACTTCGCGAAGTCTCAGTCGACTGAGACCTAGACACTCCCAAAACTTAATTACCTTGAGGAAATCACCGTCGAGCTCCTTCAGGAACTCCTGAATCTGCACTAGTGAAAATTAGCGTTCTATCTGTCAATATCGGCATGCAAGTATCACGCGGGCTCTAACAATCGTGTGAACCGAATACCTTGACGGTCTCGCTTTTATCGAATCCGATGAGCAATATTGCCTGAAATGGGGTCATAATTCAGTGGCATTGATCTCACCATTTCGAAGTAAAGAAAATCACTATATTTCACCGGAAACAGCAGCTATATATATGCAGCAGAGGCGTGGAATAGCACTCGCTTGTAACGCGCAACCGGCGGTGACTCACCGGCGGTCCGTACATCGGGTCCTCGGCGTTCAGCGGCACGAACTTGGAGTCCTCTGCTACAAGCTCCGCCGGGGCTCCTGGGACGAAGGAGGAGCGTCAGGTGTGCGGAAGGAAACTGGGTATATTGCAGGTGCGTGGCGACGCACGCGCACCTTCGGGAGGCAGCGACGATCGGAGCTGGGGCAGGCGCCATATTATCCTCGGCAACGGCGACGGCTGCGCCGCGACGGATGCGGGGGTGCGGGACGATACGCGGTAGGAGGGGGCGAAGGGTCTGGTCAGGATTTGGCGGTGGAGGACGGGGGCGGACGGCGAAGTCATCGGCGCCGGCAGCGAGGGCGACGGCGGCGTTATCCTTCTGTGTGTTGTGTGGTTTTGTACGTGGTCTCTGTTTCGTCACGGGTTCGCTGTTCTCGTGTTACCGCTGTCACGCAATGCTAGCCGTCTGATTGATGCGTAGGACTGAGATTAACCGTTGTTGCTAGACGGCAGGTAGCCATTAATTGTACCATACTAGCAAACATGCCCGTGCGTTGCAATGGAAGAAAAAAAATCACATCTCTAATGGCTCAAGAGCTTCCAGTCTGGCTCATATTTTCACAAGAGACCAGTTGGTTCCGATCCGTGCTATAGTACATGTATAATATCAGCACTCGATGGTGTCTCTTTCTTTAAGCAAAATCAAAATCTAACTGGACATGTCATATTTATTATTTTTATAGCGAACATGCTCGTGTGTTGCACCGGTGCATGAGTATCTATTCAAAAAGGATGTGCGTTGCAACAGGAACATACATTTCTCTTCGGTCATCTCATGGGTCCTCCATGCAACCATTTTGATGCTCTCGATCTCCTGGAGCTAGCACGTAGTTCATTTCATACCATATACCTACATGTAGAAATTAGGTCAAAGCAACATCTGTTTTCTTTTATAAGAGCTGCGCAATTGAGATTTCTTTTTCACATTTGATTGATCTAGACATACCAGTTGTGCTGGATATATATTTTTTGTTAAGTTGAAGGAGTATATATAGCAACGTTTCGTATTGTGACTTTAATCAATAAAAAATGTATGTTCAATGTAGCATCACCTTAAGACACATAGATTACCTTACATTGTAGAGTGCACGGGCTAACAATACCATAAAAAGTTGCTCTGTTCCTGTATGCCACGTACCATGGTACGATCAAATGAATGCATGAGCACATACGTGTAGAGCAAGCACCAAACATATAACTCAAGATCAAAGTGGCTTTAACAAAACTCACCAAAACATATGACACGTGATCTTTTACCGAAAGCCATCACTATACATCTAGCAATAGTTACAGTCATCTATGTTTGCGTGTTAGGTTGTGATACACATCAACATACTACACTATGATAATACGATCACCAAGAAGAGCTTTGTATATGCCGGATAGATTAAACTATGCGATCATAGACACATAGTAGGGTTAATCATTCAAAACCGGGTATGGACGGCGGACCGGTTGGCCAAGCGGGGATGGCCCAACTATGGGCTATGCCCTCTTTGCCGCACCACCATCGAGTCGGCCGCCCATTTGATGTTCCCGTGCCGCTTCTCCCTACGAGTTTGGGCCTCCATCCGTGATTGGCTTGGACATCATTGCTTCGATGCTAGCTCTTGGGCGGGCATCAACAATGCTTCCGCTTAGTGGGGCCACTTCATGCAAGGAAATTGTGACAACCGTAAGGGGATGGCTTCGCTCGCAATGCTAGTCGTTTGGGAAATTTGGAACGAACACAATGCAAGGGTCTTCAATAACAAATTCACGACAACGGGTTTCATCTTTTATAGGATCCGTGAGGAGGCCTCTATTTGGGTTAAGGCGGGAGCTAAGCGTTTGAGTAATTTGATGCCGGAAGAGTAGGCTTATGTCTTTGGTGGGCTGTCCTTTGGGCATGTATGAAACTCAAACTCTCTCTTAATTAATGAACGTGACAAAGCTTTTGCCCTTTTAAAAAAATTACCTCGGATTAGCAGTATGGAAAAATAGCTGCGCAACCAAAATATCAGTCACTGCATGGCCCAGGCCCAGGGTCCGGGGTAGCAATTCTTCTTCCTGTGCTGTTTAAACAGAGTCCAAAGCCTAGAGAATCAATCCAATCGATTAGATTAGAGCTAAGCTAGCTCCCTTGAAAATCAATCAAGCTGCTTGCGCTTGTGTGTGCTTGCTAGTTTTGAACATTTGTATTCCGGCTATGGATCTTTGCCCAGCACTATAAGCCAACAACTCCACTCCTCAACACCACCGGTAGCGTCCTCTGCGGCAATCAATCAAGGGCGGAGTAGTTGCTTGATTTAATTAGCCGCTCCAACGCATCTCACGAGCCTGCTTGGCTTAATTAGCCACTCCCTTTCTTATTTGTCAAATGCAACCACACACCAACTAATTTCTGAAGTTTTAATTTCTTTGTCTCCCAATGATATGTACCAACACCTCGCCCTTCGTTCGTTAATTCTCAGGCAGCTGGTTTATTCTACGACAACTTGTACGCGTATATAAACCCGTGAGATTTTAAGCAAAAAAGCGAGGTGGGACTATTTTATTAAGTAGCGGATTGCGTCTTATATCAAAAAGTGAAGCTAGGTGAGTTGGTTGTGGCGTTTGCAATGATTCTGTTATGTCATGGGTTCGATCCTCACTTCAATCAAATAATTTTTTTCTGCTCACGCATGAGCTTTTTTTTTTTTCTTTTTCTTTTCTGCTCACGCATGAGCTGCGTACGGCCCAATTGTGCATGGACGGCCCACTCAGATGACAGGTGACCGAGGAAATTTTGGGTACCTTGTGCTCAAAAAAAAAAAAAAAAAGGAAATTTTGGGTACCTGAACTGCGGGTCGAATACTAAGAAGGTTAGGGGTGGCCCAGTCGGTCAGTAGTTTGCGCGTAGCCCCGAATTAGTACCACCTCGAGTATTTACACGTGTATAATACCGGTCGCGGTGTGACTTCTGCCGGAAAGAAAACGACGCCTAGAGGTGTGTATCGTTTTAGGGGGTATTCAGGGTCCAAACGATAATCCAAGCGGAGCCTAAGGATGTATTTGTTTCACGATTTTGTAATGTAACCTCATTACGCTGGTAACATATACCGTTCAAATGTGTTTGGTTTGGTCGAGACGCGTAATCTGTCAACGGGGTATCAATTCCGGGTTAGTATAAATCTGATTACGTCTACCACATGACATATATGGTAAGCAACTTAAATTATTTTTAAAAAATCTGATTACGTCGAAAATCTCATGTATCGGAAACCGTCTCTTTCCCACATGAAGCCCTTTCCCACGATATAGTATTCCTTGCGGTCTCCTCCGCCCAGACGCCGCCGCCGGTGTACCACGTCTTCTTCGCGGTCTCCTCTGCCTAAGGCGCCGCCGTGCCTTGACGGCCGCCGGCGAGTCGCCGACCACCGGAAACCAAGATAGGTACATGGCGTCGCCGAAGCCACCCCTCCCAACCACAGCCGCACGTTGAAGCTCGCAGTCGGCGCCTCCGCCTTCTACCACACCAGCCGTCGGGGCTCCGCCTTCGTCTACGACACAAGTACGCAACTGGCATCCATCGTTGCCATCCCGCAGCGGCACAGGCGCACGGCCGCTTTGGTCAGTCGCTGTATCGGTTTGTATGTTGTGCCTCGTTGTGCTATGCCTAGCAGCTAGAGAGCTGCATAGACCAAGCCACCGGTCGGCCAGCCCGTCGAGTGCTAGACCTGTATATAGTCTACTGAGAGCAACTTTAACCCGGCGACCCATTTCGTCCTCGCGTGTCCGTTTGGGTCGTCGCAGACACAAAACTTGGCCCAACGCGCTGACCCAAACGGACGCGCGTCCGTTTTTCGTCCGCCCCTGACCCATTCCAGGCCCAAATTTGGGCGGCATTTGCGTCGACGCGGACACGAAGCGGACGCCTGACGTGGCTTGAGACTGCGTTGGTATTTCCCCAAAGAGGAAGGGATGATGCAGCACAACGACGGTAAGTATTTTTCTCAGTTATGAAACCAAGGTATCGAACCAGTATGAGGATCATGCAACACTATGTAAACATCACCTCCACACAAAAAACAAATACTTTCAACCCGACGCGAAAGAGAGGTTGTCAATCTCTCCACTGTAAAAAGATAGATTAGGTTGTGATAGATTGGATAGATAGATCTCGCAAGAACACAAAATAAAAGAGGCAAATAAAAAGTGCAGCAAGGTATTTTTGGGTTTTTGAAATGATAGATCTGAAAACAAAAGCGGCAAAAAGATAGATAGAAAAGCAATATGTTGGAAAAGTAGACCCGGGGGCCGTAGGTTTCACTAGTGGCTTCTCTCATGAGTATAACACACGGTGGGTGAACAAATTACTCTTGGACAATTGATAGAAGATCAAATAATCATGACGATATCCAAGGCGATGATCATTATATAGGCATCACGTCCGAGATTAGTAGACCGAAACGATTCTGCATCTACTACTATTACTCCACACATCGACCGCTATCCAACATGCATCTAGTGTATTAAATTCATTGAAAAACGGAGTAATGCAATAAGAACGATAACATGATGTAGACAAGATCTATTCATGTAGAAATAGACCCCATCTTGCTATCCTTAATAGCAATGATACATGCGTGCCTCGCTGCCCCTTCTGTCACTGGGAGAGGACACCGCAAGATCGAACCCATCACAAAGCACCTCTTCCCATGGCAAGAAAAATCGATCTAGTTGGCCTAACTAAACCAAAGATTCGAAGAAGAAATACGAGGCTATAAGTAATCATGCATATAAGAGATCAAAGAAGACTCAAATAATATTCATGGATAGAAACTGATCATTAACTCAAATCGGATCCCAACAAACACACCGCAAAAGTTTACATCAAATAGATCTCCAAGAGACCATTGTATTGAGAATCAAGAGAAAGAGAGGAAGCCATCTAGCTACTGCCTACGGACCCGTATGTCTATGGTGGACTACTCACGCATCATCGGAGAGGCACCAATGAGGATGATGAACCCCTCCGTGATGGTGTTAGATTGGATCTCGCGGTTCTGGAACTTGCGGCGGCTGGGTGTATTTTTCGTTGACTCCTCTAGGGTTTCTGGAGTATTTGGGTATTTATAGAGCTCACAGGCGGTGGAGGGGGTTCCCGAGGCGGCCACAACCCATCAGGGCACGCCCGGGGCCCCTGGCGCGCCCTGGTGGGTTGTGGGCGGCCTGGGCTCCCTTCTGGTTACTTCTTGTTGGAAATATGCCCTAGAGGCAATAATAAATTGGTTATTATTATATTTCCTTGTTCATGATAATCGTTTATTATCCATGCTATAATTGTATTGATTGGAAACTCAAATACATGTGTGGGTACATAGACAACACTGTGTCCCTAGTAAGCCTCTAGTTGACTAGCTCGTTGATCAAAGATGGTTAAGGTTTCCTAGCCATTGACATGAGATGTCATTTGATAATGGGATCACATCATTAGGAGAATGATGTGATGGACAAGACCCAAACTGTAAACGTAGCACTTGATCGTGTCAGTTTATTGCTATTGTTTTCTGCATGTCAAGTATCTGTTCCTTTGACCATGAGATCATGCAACTCACTGACACCGGAGGAATACCTTGTGTGTATCAAACGTCGCAACGTAACTGGGTGACTATAAAGGTGCTCTACAGGTATCTCCGAGGGTGTCTGTTGGGTTGGCATGGATCAAGACTGGGATTTGTTACTCCGTATGACGGAGAGGTATCTCAGGGCCCACTCGGTAATACAACATCACAATGAGCCTTGCAAGCAATGTGACTAAAGTGTTAGCCACGAGATCTTGTATTACGGAACGAGTAAAGAGACTTGCCGGTAACGAGATTGAACTAGGTATAGTGATACCGATGATCGAATCTCGGGCAAGTAACATACCGAAGAACAAAGGGAACAGCATACGGGATTAACTGAATCCTTGACATAGAGGTTCGACTGATAAAGATCTTCGTAGAATATGTAGGAGCCAATATGGGCATCCAGGTCCCGCTATTGGTTATTGGCCGTAGAGGTGTCTCGGTCATGTCTACATAGTTCTCGAACCCGCAGGGTCTACACACTTAACGTTTGGTGACGATTAGTATAATTGAGTTATTATGTTGGTGACCGAAAGTTGTTCGGAGTCCCGGATAAGATCCCGGACATGACGAGGATCTCCGGAATAGTCCGGAGGTAAAGATTGATATATGTGATAATAGTGTTTTGATCTCTGGAAGGGTTCCGGAGTTCACCGGAAGGGGTTCCGGA
The DNA here is from genome assembly GCA_039707655.1 of Elymus sibiricus. Classification (NCBI taxonomy): domain Eukaryota; kingdom Viridiplantae; phylum Streptophyta; class Magnoliopsida; order Poales; family Poaceae; genus Elymus; species Elymus sibiricus. The sequence goes on from CM077663.1 coordinate 280,920,545, forward strand.
TGTTTACCGAAGTGTTCGGGTGCAGCAACACTTTATATGAGCCAAAGGGATAAAGCCCACAAGGTATTGGAAAGTGCAAAAGTAGTTTTGCTGCCGCGTAAGCGGTACTACCGCTTGGTGAAGCGGTACTACCGCCGGAGCGGTACTACCGCTTGTGTGAAGCGGTACTACCGCCCGAGCGGTACTACCGCTTGTGTGAAGCGGTACTACCGCCCAAGCGGTACTACCGCTTGTGTGAAGCGGTACTACCGCTTGTGCGCGGCTGTGCACGGTTCGGCAGGGATCCGAGTTGGACTCTTTCCCTGCGGGCCAAACCGACCTTGTGCGGGCAAAACCGACCCGGAGGAGGCTTTTACTCCAAGTTTAGACCCCAAGGCTCAACATATAAATAGAGGGGCAGGGCTAGCACACGGGATACATCAAGATTTCCCCAAGCCGTGTGCGGCAACCCTAACCCTCTAGTTCCTCCGTCATAATCTCCGTAGTGCTTGGCGAAGCCCTGCAGAGATTGTTCCTCACCACCATCACCACGCCGTCGTGCTGCTGGAACTCAACCACTACTTCACCATCGCTCGCTGGATCGAGGAGGTGAAGGCGTCATCAAGCCGTACGTGTGTTGAACGCGGAGGTGCCGTCCGTTCGGCACTAGATCGGAAGGATCGTGATTGGATCGCGGGACGCTCGGCGATTTGGATCGCGAAGACGTTCGACTACATCAACCGCGTTTATTAACGCTTCCGCTTAGCGATCTACAAGGGTATGTAGATCCACTCTCCCTCTCGTAGATGCTCATCACCATGGATAGATCTTATGTGTGCGTAGGAAAATTTTTGTTTCCCATGCAACGTTCCCCAACACTTCTTTGGTCCACTGGACTTCTTCTGGTCCAAAAACTTCTCCAAAAAGTTTAGTCGCGATTGGTACTGATATTCTGCGAAGTAAAAAAACAAGCAAAAATAGCAACTGGCACTTTGGCACTATGTCAATAGGTTAGTCCCAAAAAATGATATAAAGTTGCTATAAAATGATTCTAAAACATCCAAGATTGATAATATAACAGCATGGAATAAGCAAAAATTATAGATACGTTGGAGACGTATAAACGCCCGCGTCTCCCGTCCTTCTCTTCCTCCTGGCCCACCAGTCGGTGGCCCGTACGCCAGTCTCCTCTTCCTCCTTCGCCTTCAAATCACCCGCCCGCCCACGCCTACCACCCCCCCGCCCACTTCCGCCGTCGCTGCCAGCAATCCGCCTGTAGAGTCACCCTCCCGGCAGCCTCATCTCGCGCCGCCGCCGCCCAGCTCCGCTACTTTGTATCGGTGGGGTGCGAGGCTCCTCACCGGCCGGAGTCTTCCACAACGTCCGCAAGGTGTTCAACGCTTTGCCCGCAAGGTACAAATGGACTCCGACGATGAGTATTTTTTCTACAATGTTCTTTGTGATTCGGATGATTCTTCATCCGATGATGAGGAGCTCATGGCAGCTACGTTAGTTGTCCATGACCACGTAAGTATGGAGCGACCACAGCTTAGGGGCTCCATATCGGGACACACGCCGGCACTGAATCGCAACCGGGAGAGTGGCCATTTCCTACTTTGGAAAGACTACTTTGAGACCCCAAACCCGCTCTTCAAACATCACATGTTCCGACGCCGTTTTCGTATGGCTAGGCATGTGTTCAACCGTATTCGGGAGGGGGTGGAGTACGATAACTATTTAGAATGCAAGACGGATGCGCTTGGAAATATTAGCTTCTCCTCTTATCAAAAATGCACTACTGCCATTCGGATGCTTGCATACGGAGTTCTCAGTGATCTCATTGATGTGTATGTCCGGATGAGTGAGTCGGCATGCCTTGAGTCCATGTACAGGTTTTGCAAAGCTGCCATAGCTGTGTTTGGGCCAGAGTATTTGAGAGAGCCGACTGCTGCTGATACAACACGGTTGCTGTAGATGAATGCTGGCAGGGGGTTCTCGAGGATGCTTGGTAGCATAGATTGTATGCATTGGAAGTGAAAAAATTGCCCTTTGCTTGGCAGGGGCAGTATAAGGGCCATGTCCGAGCTTGCACTGTCATACTTGAGGCCGTGGCTTCCCAAGATCTCTGGATTTGGCACTCTTTCTTCGGGATGGCCGGATCTCACAACGATATCAATGTGCTCCAGCGCTCTCCGGTGTTTTCTAGGATGGCAGAAGGCAATTTCCCGGAGGTCAATGTTGAGATCAGTGGCCACAAATACACCAATGGATACTATCTAGGTGATGGTATCTATTCAAAGTGGTCTACTCTTGTGAAGACAATCTTCAATCCTGTAGGAGAGAAGAGAAAGAGATTTGCCCAAGAGCAAGAGTGTCAGAAAAGATGTAGAGCGTGACTTTGGCGTTCTTCAATCCCGACGGTGCATCGTTCGGTATCCTGCTAGAACTTAAAGCATCAAAAAGTTGTGGGAGGTGATGACAGCTTGTGTGATCATGCACAACATGATCATAGAGGATGAGCGCCCATAACGTCTCTATGATAAAGGTTTGAGTTTCAGGGTGACAATGTTGTGCCTGAGCATGGAGGACGGGCAACGTTTGCACATTTCGTCGAGTTTCATCATAAGATGTGTGATTGGGATACTCACAAGCAGTTGCAAAATGATTTGTTAGTATATGTGGATTCATGTCGGCAACCAATAGATGTATCAGCAAGCTTTTCTTTTAAATGTGTTGAGACAATTTAATGTTAAACTATGAGATATTTTTTGTAGTTCTTGAACTATGCAATGTTTTGTATCGAACATTTATTAATCTAGAACTAAATTTTATTTTATGTGGTATTATTATCAAAGCGATCAAAAAATGCCTGCCGGCGCGGACGAAAAATGGGTCGGCGCGTTGGACGCATGGCCGATCCAAACGAAAAAAGGGATGGACGAGCCGAACCAAACGGACAAAAGACGGACAAAGCTCGCGTCCATTTAAGTCGCCCGGTTGGAGTTGCTCTGACTGGAACACACACACGCACATACACATGAGCACGGCTGTCGGCCATGCGCTAGAAATTTGCTGGAATAAGATAACGTTACAGTTCATAGAACCAGACAGAGTTTAATTTTCGCACATAACGTTTACAGTGACAGTGTAATTTGATTATGTTTATGTTGCGCCACTGCTCACGAACCAAACACCTCCTAAATGACCTGCTGCTCCGAAGACCCACCTGGACGCCCTCTTAATCACTGATTTGGCGTATTCGTCGATCATGAATCTACGGTTGCGATCCGCGCAGGGCTAGGGAAACGAGCGTCTACAGTCCGAACTTGCAAATCCGGCCCCTCAAACGTTCGCAGACGCGTCGAACGCATTCGCAGACACAAACCGATCACGCCTTAAATAATGAATTCTACATTCGGACACCTTTAGGATCAACACACTAGTCAACACATGGCATCACATAACCCCTCGCGTCACCTCCCCTCGGGCGGCACCAGGGCCCCCCGAACCCTAGCCGCCAGTCCCTTGATACGTCTCCAACGTATCTATAATTTTTTATTGTTCCATGCTATTATATTATCATTCTTGGATGTTTTACAATCATTTTATAGCAACTTTATATCATTTTTTGAAACTAACCTATTGACATAGTGCCAACTGCCAGTTGCTGTTTTTGCTTGTTTTTTTACTTCGCAGAATATCAGTACCAATCGCGACTAAACTTTTTGGAGAAGTTTTTGGACCACAAGAGAACTAGTGAGCCAAAGAAGCACCCGGGAGGAGGCCCGAGGGGCCCAGAAGACACCAGGGCGCGCCTTGATGGTTGTGGAGCCCTCGGGAGTCCCCTCCACTGCCTCCGAGCTCTATAAATACCCAAATATTCTAGAAACCCTAGATGAGTCGACGAAAAACATTTCCAGCCACCGCAAGTTCCAGAACCGCGAGATCCAATCTAACACCATCACGGAGGGGTTCATCATCCTCATTGGTGCCTCTCCGATGATGCGTGAGTAGTCCACCATAGACCTACGGGTCCGTAGGCAGTAGCTAGATGGCTTCCTCTCTCTCTTTTGATTCTCAATACAATGGTCTCTTGGCGATCTATTTGATATAATGACTTTTTGCGGTGTGTTTGTTGGGATCCGATGAATTTTGAGTTCATGATCAGTTTCTATCCATGAATATTATTTGAGTCTTCTTTGATATCTTATATGCATGATTATTTATAGCCTTGTATTTCTTCTTCGAATCTTTGGTTTAGTTAGGCCAACTAGATCGATTTTTCTTGCCATGGGAAGAGGTGCTTTGTGATGGGTTCGATCTTGCGGTGTCCTCTCCCAGTGACAGAAAGGGCAGCGAGGCACACATGTATCGTTGCTATTAAGGATAACAAGATGGGGTCTATTCCTACATGAATAGATCTTGTCTACATCATGTCATCGTTCTTATTGCATTGCTCCGTTTCTCCATGAACTTAATACACTAGATGCATGCTGGATAGCGGTCGATGTGTGTAGTAATAGTAGTAGATGCAGAATCGTTTTGGTCTACTAATCTTGGACGTGATGCCTATATATTGATCATTGCCTTGGATATCGTCATGATTATTTGATCTTCTATCAATTGCCCAACAGTAATTTGTTTACCCACCGTGTGCTATACTCATGAGAGAAGCCACTAGTGAAACCTACGGCCCCCGGGTCTATCCTTTTAATATATTGTTTTCCGATCTATCTTTTTTCACTTTTGTTTTCAGATCTATTATTCCAAAAAACCAAAAATACCTTGCTGCACTTTTTATTTGCTTCTTTTATTTTGTGTTCTTGTGCGATCTATTTATCCAATATACTACACCTAATCTATCTTTTTATCGTTGAGAGATTGACAACCTCTCTTACGCGTCGGGTTGCAAGTATTTGTTCTTTGTGTGCAGGTACCGTTTACATAGCGTTGCGTGGTCCTCCTCCTAGGTTCGATAACCTTGGTTTCATAACTGAGGGAAATACTTACCGTAGTCGTGCTGCATCATCCCATCCTCTTTGGGGAAATACCGACGCAGTCTCAAGCCACGTCAAAGGAACTTCTGGCGCTGTTGCTGGGGAGGAGGTGCGAAAGTAGTTTCTCTTGCCAATCTATGGAGCCGGGGAGACATCATCAACATCTATCAGGTTCCTAATCAAAAATCTCATCTCCTTGCAATTTACATTATTTGCCATTTGCCTCTTGTTTTCCTCTCCCCCACTTCACAAAAATTTTCGTTTTATTCGCCCTCTTTTTCGTTTGCCTTTTTCTCGTCAGATCTCTTGTTTGCTTGCAATCTTGTTTGCGTAGTCACGATGACTCAAGAAAATACCAAATTGTGTGATTTTTCCAATACCAATAATAATGATTTTATTAGCACTCCGATTGCTCCTCCTGCCACTAGTGCGGAATCTTGTGATATTAATGCCGCTTTGTTGAATCTTGTTATGAAAGATCAATTTTCCGGTACTCCTAATGAGGATGTCGCGTCCCATCTAAACACATTCGTAGAATTGTGTGATATGCAAAAGAAAAAAGATGTGGACATTGATATAGTGAAGTTGAAATTATTTCCTTTCTCCTTGCGGGATCGTGCAAAAAATTGGTTTTCTTCTTTGCCTCGCAATAGTATCGATTCTTGGGATAAGTGCAAGGATGCTTGATAACCCACAAGTGTAGGGGATTGTTTGTAGCCTTTTTCGATAAATAAGAGTGTCGAACCCAACGAGGAGCTAAAGGTAGAACAAATATTCCCTCAAGTTCTATCGACCACCGATACAACTCTACGCACACTTTAACGTTTGCTTTGCCTAGAACAAGTATGAAACTATTTTGTAGGTGATAGGATAGTTTGCACGAATAAAACTAGAAGTACCTGTGGGAATAAAACTACGAGTAAATTGCAAGATAATAAAAGTTATTTGTTTAGTAGAAAGCTTTTGTCAAACAAGAAGGTTATTTGTCCCTAGGCAATTGATAACTAGACCGGTAATCATTATTGCAGTTTTATATGAGGGAGATGCATGAGCTAACATACTTTCCGTACTTGGATCATATGTACTTATGATTGGAACTCTAGCAAGCATCCGCAACTACCAAAGATCCTTAAGGTAAAACCCAACCATAGCATTAAGTATCAAGTCCTCTTTACTCCCATATGCAACAACCCACCTACTCGGGTATGTGTCTTCTGTCACTCACGCCACCCACCATAAGCAAATCATGAACATATTACAACGCCTTACAGCGGGGATCCCTCACGTTTGCGCGACACGAAGGGCACCATAGGACAGCACCAAAATAAAACATACAGCTCATAACAACCACGATCATCAATTAGCCCATAGGACAAAACGGATCTACTCAAACATCATAGGATAGCCACATATCATTGGGAAATAATATATGGAGTTGAGCACCATGTTTAAGTAGAGATTACAGAGGAGAAGAGAGGTGTTACACCGCTGCATAGAGGGGGAGAGAGTTAGTGTTGACGGCGGCAAAGTTGTCGATGTAGATCGCCGTCACGATGATTGCCCCGGCGGCGTTCCGGCGCCACCGGGAGAGAGGGGGAGAGAGCCCCCTCCTTCTTACTCTTCCTCCCCCCCCCTAGATGGGAGGAGAGTTCCCCCTCTGGTCCATGGCCTCCATGGCGGCGGAGGGGCAGGAGCCCCTCCGAGATTGGATCTCCCTCTCTGTTCTTTTCTGTTTTGCGTTCCCATTTTCTGGCTGAAAACCGTTTCTTATATTCCCGGAGATCCGTAACTCCGATTGCGCTGAGATTTTAACACGATTTTTTTCCAGATATAAACTTCCTTGCGCCCGAAGTAGAGCTCCAACCGACTTACGAGGAGGCCACGATACACCACCACGCGCCTGGTCCCTGGGGCGCGCCCTGGTGTCTCGTGGTGGTTGTGGGCATCCTTTTGCGTTGATTCCGCCTCCCAAAAATCACAAATATTCCAAAACAATTCTCCGTAAATTTTTATTGCGTTTGGACTTTGCTTGATATGGATATTCTGCGAAACAAAAAACATGCAACAAACAGGAACTGACACTAGGCACTGGATCAATATGTTAGTCCAATAAATCATATAAAATGTTGCCAAAAATATGTGAAAGTTGTATAATATTGGCATGAAACAATCAAAAATTATAGATACGATGGAGATGTATCAGCATCCCCAAGCTTAATTCCTGCTCGTCCTCGAGTAGGTAAATGATAAAAAAGATAATTTTTGATGTGGAATGCTACCTAGCATAATCTTGATCATATATATAATCATGGCATGAATATTAAGACATGAGTGATTCAAAGCAATAGTCTATAATTTGACATAAAGACATTAATACTCAGGCATCCCAGCAAACAATCATGTCTTTGAAAATATCAAGGCTAAACGACGCTATCCCTACAAAATCATATAGCCTTATCATGCTCTTTCTTCTTAACACAAAGTATAAATCATGTACTCCCCCGGTGTCAGCCAAGCAATTGGTTCATACTTTTCAACGCGCTTCAGCATTTTCAACTCTCACGCAATACATGAGCGCAAGCCATGGATATAACACTATGGGTGGAATAGAATGTGGTGGTAGACATTAATATAGAGAAGACAAAAAGGAAGATAGTCTCACATCGAAGCGGCTAATCAACGGGCTATGATATGCCCATCAATTGATATCAATACGAGGAGTAGGGATTGCCATGCAACGGATGCACTAAGAGCTATAAGTGTATGAAAGCTCAAACTGAAACTAATTGGGTGTGCATCTAACTCTATAATGAGAAATTCCCACTAGTATATGAAAGGGACAACATAGGAGACTCTCTATATGAAAAACATGGTGCTACTTTGAAGCACAAGTGTGGAATTAGCATGCCCCTTCTCTCTTTGTCTCTCATTTTTTTTTCTTTTTTTTCTTCTCTTTTTTTCTTTTTATATTTGTCCGGAGCCTCATCCCGACTTGTGGGGGAATCATAGTTTCCATCATCCTTTCCTCACTGGGACATGCTCTAATAATGAATAATGATGATCATCACACTTCTATTTACTTACAACTCAATATTACAACTCGATAGTAGAACAAAGTATGACTCTATATGAATGCCTCTGGCAGTGTACCAGGATGTGCAATGATCTAGCGTAGCAAAGATATCAAAAGACAAGCCATGGAAACATCATGCTAGCTATCTTACGATCATGTAAAGCAATATGACAATGAATGCTCAAGTCATCAGAACGGAAGCGGTGGAAGTTGCATGGCAATATATCTCGGAATGGCTATGGAAATGCCATAATAGGTAGGTATGGTGGCTGTTTTGAGGAAGATATAATAAGGCTTATGTGTGATAGAGCGTATCATATCACGGGGTTTGGATGCACCAGCGAAGTTTGCACCGACTCTCGAGGTGAGAAATGGCAATGCACGGTACCGTAGAGGCTAGCAAATTGCGAAAAGGTAAGAGTGCGTATAATCCATGGACTCACATTAGTCATAAAGAACTCACATCCTTATTGCAAAAGTTTATTAGCCCTCGAAGCAAAGTATTACTACGCATGCTCCTAGGGGGGAGGTTGGTAGGAGTTAACCATCGCGCGCCCCCGACCTTCACACAAAGATAGACAATCGAGGATAAATTGTGCTCCAACTTCCTGGCATAACGGGAGACTATACGTGCATGTTTCAGGAATCACAAATCTTAACACCAATATCTTACTAAACACGATCATCCACTAGTACCTCCCACATATTCTCATCTCTATATCGCAAAACTATTGCAAGGAATCAAACATATCATATTCAGTGATCCATAAGTTTTATGTAGGATTTTATAACTAACCATGCAAATGACCAATTCCTATTGACTCTCTAAATAGATATAACTGAAGCAAGAGAGTTTAATTTTTTCTACAAAAGACCATGCTCTAATAAATATAAGTGAAGCAAAAGAGCATTCTACAAATAACGGTTTTCTATGTGAAGAGAAACAGGCAATCCAAACTTCAAATGATATAAGTGAAGCACATGAAGCATTCTATAAAGCCATACTCAAAAGATATAAGTGAAGTGCAATGAGCATTTTATAAATCAACCATGGACTATCTCATACCAGCATGGTGCATAAAAGAAAAGTGAAAACTAAACACAAAAGACGCTCCAAGATTTACACATATCACATGAACGAAACGAACGAACACATACCAATACTTGTTGAAGAAAGATGGGATGCCTTCCGGGGCATCCCCAAGCTTAGACGCTTGAGTCTCCTTGGATATTTACTTGGTTGCCTTGGGCATCCCAAAGCTTTAACTCTTGCCTCTCCTCCTTCTCCTCATATCGAGACCTCCTCGATCTTTGAACACTTCATCCACACAAAACTTAATAGAAAACTGGTGAGATCCGCTAGTATAATAAAGCAAATTACTACTTTAAGTACTGTTGCAAACCCATTAATATTTTATATTTGCATTATCCCTGCTGTATTATAACTTCTGCATCGCTTATACCACCGATAAAATCGATAGTTTCATCAAAACAAGCAAAACAATGCATAAAAAACAGAATCTGTCTTAAACAGGACAGTCTAGAGTAATCTGAACTTTGAGCATACTTCTGTAACTCCAAAAATTCTTAAAAATTAGGAAGAAATAAAAAAATTGTATAGAAATACTTTGTAAAAAATTCATAAACTTTTGACGTTCTAGTAAAAAATGTAAATTCACGCACTACAGCCAAAGTTTCTGTTTTTACACCGCACATACCAACAAGCAATCTAATCATCCTAAAGGAAAATCTTGGCACATTATTTTTATAATACAATGGATTTGTACAAGGGGATAATTATTTTTGTTGAAAAGTTTTTGTGATTCAAGATTCACAAAGTTTCCATGGGCATGAACAAAGTTCAAGGAATTCCCCCACTTTCACGATGTTCGTCTCTCTCACTTTCACTTTTCTTTTTGTGAAGTTTTAGGTTCCCCTCTATATTTTGTTTTTGTTTTTAAACTTTATAAAAGCACTCAACAGAATAAAATGACTCTCTAAAACTTCTGGGTTGTCTCCCTGGCAGCGCTTTCATTAAAGTCATTAAGCTAGGCATAAAGTGCTCAAGTAATGGATCCACCCGGATCCCAAGATATATCAAAGCCAATTTTAATTAACAATGATTTGTAATTTAGTAGTGAGCACAAAGCAACATATATCATGCAATGACGAAGTCTAACTCTCTTCCTATGCATCGGCATGTCATACAAGAACAATTCATTCACACAAAATAAAGGCCAATACATAGCATAAGTAGTTTCTTGCTATTTTATAGTATTGGAAACATAGAGAGGTGAAGATTTGGTTCCTCTCTCATAATAATTGCAAGTAGGAGCAGCAAGCACATGCATATTATATTCATCAAGATCATCATGTGTAGTGGTAAAACCCAACCCATCAATATAATCCTTAATAAGTGCAAACTTCTCCAATATAGTGTAGTTAGGAGAATTCAAAAAGATAATAGGATTATCATGTGTGGGTGCAATAGCAACAATTTCATGCTTAACATAGGGATCGAGCCGGATCTGCTCGTCGCCGGAGCTGTCCTCTTTCTCCTCCTTCTATGGCAGTCCGGCCATTTCACGGACCGCTCGATTCTGCTCGCGGGCAAGGGCGGCGTGTTCCTCCGCTGCCGTTTCTTCAAAATGCAGGCACGGATGGCTTCCTCCTCTATGGCCGCCCGCACCGCTGCATCAGCCGCCTCCGCCTCCATCATTTCCTCCTCGAGATAGGCCTCTGCGACCCTTATCCTCTCCTTCCCACAGCGGCAGCCCGTTTCCGGTGTGACTCGAAGTCTGTCGGACCGGTGATGAGGAAGGAGAGATTTTCCGCCCATCGGGACCGCGATGATCCAGCACTGGAGGAACCGAGCGCCCGTTATGCGGATGCTATGGAGTCGCGCCGGAGAGATCCTGCCGTCGGTCGGGCGTTGTCCTCGCGGGAGCGGCGAAGCGCAATGAGGACCGCCATTGCCTCCTCCAATCCATAGGGGACGACCCCCCAGTCGATGGACCCGGACTGGTCGGAGTCAGATCTGCTGCCCTCCATGCCGGAGAAGGCCGGAGATCGCCGAAGGTGAGCTAGGGTGGTGGATGGGAGTGGAGTGAAGTGGCTAGGGTTTGGTCCAGCGAGCGGATGAGGACGAATATATGTGGGGTCGATGCGGGCCAGGCGGGCGCGCCCGGGCGCCCCCATATCCGCCCCATATTTGGGCTGGATATGAGGGGTGTCAGTCAGACCGGGCGTTTGAGGCCGGTTTGATAGGCCCGGCTGGGTCGAAATTACATGACCGGTCAGTGACTGGGCGGCCTGCCCGTGCGTTTGAGCGGGGTATGAGGGGTCCGACTGTAGATGCTCTTAGGTGCATGCCTCTTGGGACGGTTTTCTGCAATGTGCGACTCGGGCGATGGTGGCGGCGGCATCCGCCTCCCACCACCGCACACCCTCCTTAAAACCTAGAGACGACTGCCACACGCCGTGATGAGAAACAATTGATGAGGAAAAAAAGTCACATGTCAGATCTGTTTCGCTACTTTTAGATACTTTCGATCTAGCGTAGTATTTCTTTTCTTTTCTTTACCCTACCTACTGTTTCTAGAGTTCTATAGTTATAAGTAGCTATGAGTAGAATGGTGAATCCTAAATAATGTTTTCTAAAGTGTTTCAACTATAAGTAGAACTAGCAAACATGTCTATGCGTTGCAACGGGAAAAAAACATATATCCCTGGTACAATAAACACAATGTTCACGCTTCGAAAAATGCTAGTTGCCATGAATTAAGGTTGGCTGGTCAAGGAATTGTGTCGTCAATGGCAAAAATGATGGATTGATTGAAGACAGATCTCCATGACACTAATTCAGGACATGGAATACAACCCCGACTCCCAGGTCAATTTATCTAGGAGAACAAACTAAGTTTAGATAATTAGTTCATTTTGAAAATGAAAAACAAAATAGGAAGAAATAGAATTATCTACAAATCTCGAGTAATACTGGTCAGATTAGCACTCTCTCTCTCTCTCTCGCTGTTGGAGAGATAAGAGGAGGAGCATGGCTAGAAGGAATTCTGGCCATCCATCAGAACGAAGGATCAAAGACATTTGTAGAGGGCATGAGGCGATTTTTTACTACTATAACCAATGGAGAAATCACCTCTCCCTCTACTTTGTCTCCGTGAGGTGCTTACATAGGCGACATGAGTACGTTCATTCATAAAGATGGTCGAATATACAGATATACACGTTCATGCATGTGAACATTTGTGTTTATACTGTATTCCTTTTTAAAAACAGAGAAATCATCTATGCTCGTCTTATGCTTATACGCATGAGGTCAACAAGATTATGTTCAACCTCCATGATGTCCTCCCCTATATAAATTATCATCGGTATGATAGTATACCATCACATGGCTTATGTCGTAAGTAGTGATGGGGAGAAGATGGGCCAACATTTAGACTTATATTTGAGCATCACGTGAACTCCGCTCTGAAGATGAAGTATAGAGGGGGGGTCTCCTTGGCGGCTGACTTTTGGCCTTCGGAGGCTAGAGTCACTGCCTATGAGAACGATGGGCTGACACTCCCGTTCTCGCCTGAGGAGGTCCACGGCGCTATCGCTTCCCTGAAGGCGGGTTCCGCCCCGGGTCTAGACGGTCTCCCTGTGGCCTTCTTCCAGAAATTCTGGACTGTCTTCCGGCCGGTGATCATGAAGTCATGAATTCAACATCGGCACGCTGGACCTGGCTAGAATTAATTATGGCGTCATCACCCTGATCCCCAAAGTAGTTGGGGCGATGGATATACGCCAGTTCAGACCGATCACTGTTATTAATGTGCTTGAGCGAATCTTTGCGAAGGTGTGCGCCGTGCGGCTTGCACCTATCGAAGAACGCATTGCTCACCCCTTCCAATCCACGTTCCTGACGGGCCACCACATCCATGATGGGATCTTGGCCCTTCAGGAGATTGTCCACGAGGTGCACAGCAGGAAGACGAAGGGTGTCTTTCTGAAACTGATTTCCAGAAGGCATATGACCGCCTTGACTGGTCTTTCCTTTGTCTCATCCTTGAGTGCAGGGGGTTTGATGACCAGTGGTGCCCCTGGATTATGCAACTAGTGCGGACCGGGAACACAACCATCAACATCAGTGGGGAGGTTGGGCCGTCGTTCCGGTCCACTTGTGGGGTCCGGCAAGGGGACCCAATTTCCCCGCTACTTTTCAACCTGGCCGTGGACTCCCTTGCAACCATCCTAGATAAGGCAAGGGCGTCCGGTCACTTGCGAGGGGTGGTGGCACACCTCATTCCTGGGGGTGGCATCACCCACCTCCAATACGCGGATGATACCATGATTATGGTTGAAGGCTCCGACCTGGACATCATTAACCTGAAATTTCTTCTTCTATGCTTTGAAGAAATGCTAGGGCTAAAGATTAACTTCGACAAGAGCGAGGTTATTGTTATGGGCTACTCCGAGGCCGATCAGCAGCGGATCGCGGACAACCTAAACTGCAGGTTGGCCACCTTGCCCATCGAATATTTGGGAATGCCGTTATCGGACTCTAAGGTTTTCTTGAGTGCATTCGACCCTCTCATGGGGAAGGTTGCCACACGAGCTGAACCGTGGTGTGGACGGTTTACTTCTAAGGGTAGTAAACGGTCCTCATCGACTCTAACCTCTCTAGTCTCCCCATGTATATGATGGGGTTGTATATTCTCCCGAAAGGAGTGCATGGTTCGTTTGATAAGGACCTATCCCGCTTCTTCTCGCAAGCGTCGGACGGGCGCCAGAAATACCACATGGTGAAGTGGGCTGACATTTGCTTACCCAAGGACATGGGTGGGCTAGGCATTCTGGCATCCCGACGGATGAACGTCGCCCTCATGCTTCGTTGGGTTTGGCGGATCATCCACAACGACGGGGGCCTGTGGCTCCAATTGATTCAGGCTAAGTACCTTCGGGGCTTGCCTCTTCTAGCGTGTGACCGTATGGAGGGATCCCAATTCTGGCGTTCCATCCAAAATATTAAGCATGAGATCCGCTTAGGGCTTTCCTTCACGATTGGAAATGGCGTAGGGGCCATGTTTTGGCTTGATCGGTGGCTTGACGGAACCCCCCTGTGCACGGGGTTCCCTCGGCTGTTTAGCATTTGCCGGGACCAGTCGATGTTGGTCTCGGAGGCGATCCAAGATAGGCAATGGAACATTCTGTTTCGACGCTCTCTGGGCCCGGCTGAGGTTATTGAGCGGTCCAACCTTTTGGCGACCCTACCACCTATGCTGGCCCCTGGCCCTGATCAGGCCCTCTGGTGCCTCTCTCCTTCGGGAACTTTCATGGTGGCCTCTGCATATCGGGCGTTATGTCGGAGGCCGCTGCTTCCGTGGATGACGCCTCTTTGGAAGGCGCCGCTACCCCTCAAGATTAAGATCTTCGTTTGGCAACTGTTGAGGGACCGCCTACCGTCTGGGACTGAGGTGCTTAAGCGCCATGGCCCGGGTAATGGGTTGTGCCCTTTATGTGGCGTCCCCGAGGATGGGACCCACATTCTATTTTCCTGCATGGCGACTAGGGCGCTATGGAGCTTTGTTCGGGAGTCCCTCGGGGCTGAGTGGGATGCGTATGATCTGGGCGGCTTCCTCCAGATCAGAGCGTCCCAGACTGGCAGACAAAGACGCCTCTTTTGGCTGATCTTTGCTGCTTTATCTTGGACTCTCTGGACGACTCATAATAAGATGGTGATTGAGAAGGTCTTTCTTCGGCGCGCTTCTGATTCGTTCTTCAATTTTTTTGCGTTCCTGTAGCATTGGCACCCATTGGTTAGACAGAGGGACCAGGAGCGCCTAGGCCGGATGTTGGATGCTCTTCAGGCTACGGCATGTCATCTCGCTTTGTCCGCGCCGTCTTGACTACGGGATGTGGCGGCCACATGGTGGTCTTTTTTCTCTTTTTGTTTTTTTTCTCTTTCTTCAGGGCCTGTTTGTGTTGTGGCCCCAGCAAACTATTTCGTGCCTTGCGGTAATACTCGTTGTTGGATTTGGTGGTTGCTTTATCTATAAAGCAGGGCAAAAGCCTGTTTGGAGAGAAGATGAAGTACATGTTTTTTGCACAAAATGAACTTTTATTAATCAACCTGGACTTATATTTGAGCATCACGTGGACTCCGCTTTGAAGATGAAGTGCATGTAGGACATCATTCTAACCATATTAGACTGAGCCAAAGCTAAATCACTCCAGCTGCTTAGTGCCAAACCTACCTGTCACTCTAGCTGCCAACAAGCTAGTGAACAGAGCAAAGCAGACATAGTGGCAACTACAGGTGGGCGGGAACTGGATAAAATCGACAGTTGACCCAATCGAGCCAGCGAGCGAGCATCCAAATCCAATCCATGATGGAAGTGCGCCTGGTGGAGCAGATCTGCATGGCGCCAGCGTTTCCCATGTCTCCATGGAGCTTCCAATCACCTTCTTCGACGCCGCCTGGCTCTTCACCGGCTCCGTCGAGTGTCTCTTCTTCTGCTGCCACACTGACCCGCCATTGCGCTCCCTCTCCGTGCTTCCTCCATGCCGCACGGGCTCCGCCGCTTCTTCCCGCTGGCCAACACCCTCAGCCCTACCGCTGCTCGTACTCCAGCGGCCACGATGCTCTAGCCATCGTCCTAGGAGAATGACTTGTTAGAGAGACTCACTGACGTCGGGTCTTGGGACCTAAGTCTTTTTTCATGATGTGCAGGGGTTGCCCGTCTCGGAAAGGATGTCGCTTTGTTGCTCGCTGCAATGCATACCACCATATTCCCCAGTCATGGTCTTTGCATTGCCATCTCCGTTGTGAAGCCGCTTGAGACCATGCCTCCGACCGCCATGCTCTTCATCCAGACCTGAGCCACTGCATGCCGCCTCGGCGGCTTCAATATTCTAGCAGTGCCGCCAACGCTAGTGCTCGACTGCTCACTCGTCACCGACCCCGGTGACTGGCTCGGCAAGATGCTCGTCGGGATGAGATGCCTCAAGTCTGGCCCTTCTTCGCCTCCTCCACCACCAGTGTGACACATGGACACACCCTCTCTAGCGACCGGATTGACGGAATCAAGGACACGGTGGCGTGGCGTAGCGTGCCACACATGCCGTCATCTGTGGCGGCTTGAGTCGCGCATCCTTCCCTCCATCCTCTCCTCAACTAATCTCCTCATGCTCCTCGCCGTCTTCCGATCACGATCTCCAACAGCCCCATCTTCCGCTCCTTTCATTGGAGCTCCATTACTTGGTGCCGCAATCCGCGATACGAATAGGTTTTTAGAGAAAACCCAGTGCATGGGCGGAGAAGTGCCCTGCATGCGTAGGAGGGCGACCTAGAAAAATTGAGCAACGTATATGGTCGGATAGGAGTTCTGGCTTCCTTAGATTTTGCATAAGAGTGTTGGCTAGTTGAGTTGGTTTGAAAGGATGTTTGCCTTTCCTTGCCACCCTAGTTTGAGTCCCGTCTTTAGCAATTTATTTTTTGACGCGTCCTGCAACACAACAACGTACAAACTACAAAAGATCACGTACGAAATCACCCTAGTTCGAGTCCCGTCTTTACCAAATTATTTTTTTGACGCGTCCTGCAACACAACAACGTACAAAATACAAAAGATGACGTATAAAATTTGTTGATGGACGAAAAAAAATGGAGAAACAATCCTCCCTTTAATATTAGGTATAGATTATTTGAAGACTTCCCAAAGCCCTATAAAAAGAGGTCCTCACCTCTAGTTTGTCTGGAGGCTATGTACCCACTGCTTATAATAGAACTTATTGTTCCTATCTAAGATCTTGGACTATATCTTGTGTTCTAGGAGTTTTGGATTGAACTCATGCTGGCATATCAGCCCTACCTCTGCCCTAGAGCGATATCTAGCGCATCACGTTGAAGTAGTTCCTTCAACACTTGTATTGTACACATTGTAGTAGCAAGGTGGAGTTGCTTCTCCGCAACCTTGTGCTGCTTCAGGTGGTACCAGAGCCCTGCTGATTCATATAAGTTCTTGTTGTTCTCTTTGAGAGCAAGCTGCAGCAAGCAATGGAACAATTGGAGAAGAGGATGGAGGTTGCAGAACAACAAATCAAAGAGCTGCATGAGGATCTTAATCGGAGATTTGACAAGTTGGTTGAGATGATAAGAAAGGGTGTTCCCCTGCTTCCAATGAATAAGATTCATCTAAAGAAGAAGAATATGGTCAACGCCGAAGAAGGGGGGGTAATCTTGGAGCAATACCACCATGACAACGTGCAGTTCAGCATACTTCAAGAAGGCCTATTTATGTTGAAGCTTCTAAAGGTGAAGAATATGATGATGCCCTTGAAGAACATGATCTCTATGCATATCGGAGAGTACCCAACCATGCATATGCAAGGGACACATACAAGGTGAAAGCTGAGATCCCAACTTTCCATGGAAATGTTGATATTGAAGGGTGCCTTGATTGGTTATATGAAGTGGAGACTTTCTTTGAGGTCATGGAGGTTCCGAACGATCGTAGAGTTTCTTTGGTCATGTACAAGCTAAAAGCAGGAGCCGGTGCATGGTGGCATCGTGTTCAAGAAGAACGTTGGCTGAGAGGAGAACCTCGTGTGAGAACTTGGCGGCAAATGAGAAGTCTTTTGAAAGGGAGATTTTTACCCGCTGATTATGACCAGATCCTATTTATCCAATTCCAAAATTGTGCTCAAGGAAATAGGACTATTTCAGATTACACGGAGGAGTTTCTAAGGCTACAAGTGAGGTGAAACCTTGCTGAAACTGAAGATCAACAAGTTGCAAGGTACACCAATGGTCTCAATGATGTTATTCAAGATTGATTGATGATGCAACAAATCTGGTCCATTGATCGACACAAGCTCTAGCCTTGAAGGCCGAGAGGTTTGTGAGGATGAGAATGACAACTAAGGCTCCATATCCTCCATATCCCCATAGCAAAGGCTCGTCTATGAGTCAGCCTAATAGAGTGGAAGAAAAGACCGCTCCACCAAAGGCAAAACGACCCATCCGAAAGCAAATTAGAGGCAAGGGTAAGTCCAACAAAGGCCCAAATGCTATAAATGTGGTATAGAGTGACACATATCCAACAATTGTGATGTAGGGCAAACCCTATGGTGGCCCGATATTCACGAATTGGAGGGGGGTTCAGGGAGGAACCCGAAGAACACGAAGAACACAGAGGGAAACATGGAGAAATCAAAGGGGAAAACACTCTATTGGACAAGATCCACACCAAGTGCTCCTCAAATCACAAGAAATACATGATATGCATCAAGATCTAAGAACAACAAGGGAAATAAAGATACATAGGTAGTTCATCCAAATCTCTAGGAGATATGGGCCTTGAATCCAAGATGGATCTTCCCTCGAAAGGGGCCTTGACATCCTCTAGGGATCTTCTCCGGTGGAGGCCCCGGTCTCCATGAGAGAGGTAGAGGAAGGAGCAAAGTTCAACTAGAAATGAGCTATCACTTTGCTAACCCTAGAATGGAGGGGTGGAGTATATATAGTGCTAGCCACGAAGGGGTAAGTGAGGGGCAAAGGGGTACATGGGATGCGCCCAAATACACTACTTGCAGGCAGGCCAGAAGTTCTGGGTGTGGCGGAAGTTTCGGTGGCCGGAGTGTTGGAAATAAGCCCTAGAGACAATAATAAATTGGTTATTATCATATTTCCTTGTTCATGATAAGTGTTTATTATCCATGCTAGAATTGTATTGATCGGAAACTCAGATACATGTGTGGATACATAGACAACACCGTGTCCCTAGTGAGCCTCTACTAGACTAGCTCGTTGATCAAAGATGGTTAAGGCTTCCTAACCATAGACATGAGTTATAATTTGATAACGGGATCACATCATTAGGAGAATGATGTGATGGACAAGGCCCATCCGTGAGCATAGCATTTAATCGTATCACTTGGTTTATTGCTACTCCTTTCTTCATGTCAAGTATGTGTTCCCAAGACCATGAGATCATGCAACTCCCTGACATCGGAGTAATACTTTGTGTGCTATCAAATGTCACTTCGTAACTGGGTGATCATAAAGGTGCTCTACAGGTATCTCCGAGGGTGTCTGTTGGGTTGGCGTGGATCGAGACTAGGATTTGTCACTCCGTATGAGGAGAGGTATCTCTGGGCCCTCTCGGTAATACAACATCATAAAGAGCTTGCAAGCAATGTGGCTAATGGGTTAGTTACAGGATCTTGTATTACGGAACGAGTAAAGAGACTTGCCGATAACGAGATTGAACTAGGTATGGAGATACCCATGATCGAATCTCGGGCAAGTAACATACCGCTGGACAAAGGGAATTGCATACGGAATTAACTGAATCCTTGACATCGTGGTTTGACCGATAAATATATTTGTGGAATATGTAGGAACCAATATGGGCATCTAGGTCCCACTATTGGTTATTAACTCGAGAGGTGTCTTGGTCATGTCTACATGATTCTCGAACCCGTAGGGTCCGCACGCTTAACGTTTGATGACGTTAGAGAAGTATTGGGATATGTACGTTGGTGACCGAATGTTTTTTGGAGTCCCGGATGAGATCCCGGACGTCACGAGGAGCTCCGAAATGGTCCGGAGGTAAATATTTATATATGGTAAGTCATATTTTGGCTACCGGAAAAGTTTTGGGTTTTGCCGGTATTGTATTGGGAAGCTTACTGTGGCACCGCTGCTTAGGTCATATGGGTGTAAAGCGCATGAAGAAACTCCATGCTGATGGATCTTTGGACTCGCTCGATTTTGAATCGCTTGAGACATGTGAACCATGCCTCATGGGCAACATGACTATGACCCCGTTTTCCGGTACGATGGAGCGGGCAAGTGACTTATTAGAAATAATACATATTGATGTATGCAGTCGAATGAGTATTGAAGCACGCGGTGGATATTGTTATTATCTTACCTTCACAAATGATCTGAGTAGATACGGGTATATTTACTTGATGAAACACAAGTCTGAAATTTTGAAAAGTTCAAGCAATTTCATAGTGAAGTTGAAGATCGTCGTGACAAGAAGATGAAATGTCTACGATATGATCGTGGAGGTGAATATCTGAGTTGCAAGTTTGGTATGCATTTAAGACAATGTGAAAATTGTTTCACAACTCACGCCATGTGGAAGACCACAGTGTAATGGTGTGCCCGAACGTCACACCCGTACTCTATTGGATATGATGCGTTCTATGATGTCTCTTACCGATTTGCCAGCATAGTTTTGGGGTTATGCATTAGAGACAATTACATTCACTTTAAATAGGGCACTATCTAAATATGTTGAGACGACACCGTATGAACTATGGTTTGGCAAGAAACCTATGTTGTCATTTCTGAAAGTTTGTGGATGCGACACTTATGCCTGATAAGCTTGAACCCAAAGCGGAGAAGTGCGTCTTCATAAAATACCCTAAAGCATCAATCCGATATACCTTCTATCACAGATCCAAAGGCAAGGTCTTGGTTGCCAAGAATGGATCCTTTCCAAAGAAGGAGGTTCTCTCGAAAGAAGTGAGTGGGAGGAAGGTAGAACTTGATGAAGTTATCGAACCTTCACTTGAATTGGAAAGTAGCGCAGCGCAGAAAGGTGTTCCTGTGATGCGTACACCAAATGAAGAGGAAGCTAATGATGATGATAATGAAACTTCGGATCAAGTTACTACTAAACCTCGTAGGTCGACAAGGACACGTACTGCCCCGAATGGTATGGTAAGCCTGTCTTGGAAGTCGTGTTGTTCGACAATGATGAGCCTACGAACTATGAGGAAGCGATGATGGGCCCTGATTCCGACAAATGGCTAGAGGCCATAAAATCTGATATAGGATCCATGTATGAAAACCAATTATGGACTTTGGTAGACTTGCCCGATGACCGTCAGGCCATTAAGTAAAAAATGAATCTTTAAGAAGAAGACAGACATTGATGGTAATGTCACCATCTATAAAGCTTGACTCGTCGCAAAGAGTTTCCTGACAAGTTCAAGGAGCTAACTATGATGAGACTTTCTCACCCGTAGCGATGCTAAAGTCTGTTGGGATTATGGTAGCAGTTGCTACATTTTTCGATTATGAGATCTCGCAGATGGATGTCAAAACAACGTTTCCTTAACGGTTTCCTTAAGGAAAGGTTGTATGTGATACCGCCAGAAGGTTTTGTCGATCCTAAGGAGGCTAAAAGGTATGCAAGCTCCAACGATCCTTCTATGGACTGGTGCAAGCATCTCGAAGTTAGAATATACGCTTTGATGAGGTGATCAAAGCTTTTGGGTTTATACAAAGTTTATGAAGAGACTTGTATTTGCAAGAAAGTGAGTGGGAGCACTATAGCA
Organism: Elymus sibiricus; assembly: GCA_039707655.1. Lineage (NCBI taxonomy): Eukaryota > Viridiplantae > Streptophyta > Magnoliopsida > Poales > Poaceae > Elymus > Elymus sibiricus. Next base: position 280,941,956 of record CM077663.1, read on the forward strand.
TTTCTGATAAGTATATGTGGATGACATATTGTTGATTGGAAATCATGTAGAATTTCTAGAAAGCATAAAGGGTTGTTTGAAAGGAGTTTTCCAAAGGAAGACCTGGGTAAAGCTGTTTACATATTGGGCATCAAAATCTATAAAGATAGATCAAAACGCCTGATAAGACTTTCACGGAGCAATACCTTGACAAGATTTTGAAGGAGTTAAAATGGAACAATCAAAGAAGGAGTTATTGCCTATACTGTAAGGTGTGAAGTTGAGTAAGACTCAAAGCTCGACCACGGCAGAACAAAGAGAAAGGACGAAGGTCGTCCCCTACGCCTCAGCCATAGGCTTTGTATTGTGTGCCATGTTGTGTATCACACCTGATGTGTGCCTTGCCATGAGTCTGGTAAGGGGGTACAAGAGTGATCCAGGAGTGGATCACTGGACAGCGGTCAAGAATACCATTGGATACCTAAAGAGGACTATGGAAATCTTTCTCAGTTATGGAGGTGATAAAGAGTTCGTCATAAAGGGTTATGTCGATGCAAGCTTTGACACCGATCCGGATGACTCTGAGTCGCAAACCGGATACGTATAGTGGATAAGTCATTTGGAATGGCGCCAAGTGGAGCGTGGTAGCATCATCTACAATGTGACATAGAGATTTGAAAAGTACACATGGATCTGAATGTTGCAGACCCGTTGACTAAAACCTCTCTCACAAGCAAAACATGATAAACCCTAGAAATCATTGGGTGTTAATCACATGGCGATGTGAACTAGATTATTGACTCTAATGCAGGTGGGAGACTGTTGGAAATATGCCCTACATGCAATAATAAATTGGTTATTATCATATTTCCTTGTTCATGATAAACGTCTATTATCTATGCTAGAATTATATTGACCAGGAATTTAGATACATGTGTGGATACATAAACAACACCGTGTCCCTAGTGAGCCTCTACTAGACTAGCTCGTTGATCAAAGATGGTCAAGGTTTCCTAACCATAGACATGAGTTATTATTTGATAAGGGTATCACATCATTAGGATAATGATGTGATGGACAAGACCCAACCGTGACCATAGCATTTGATCGTATCACTTAGTTTATTGCTACTGCTTTCTTCATGTCAAGTATCTGTTCCCAAGACCATGAGATCATGCAACTCCCTGACATCGGAGTAATACTTTGTGTGCTATCAAATGTCACTTCGTAACTGGGTGATCATAAAGGTGCTCTACAGGTATCTCCGAGGGTGTCTGTTGGGTTGGCGTGGATCGAGACTGGGATTTATCACTCCGTATGAGGAGAGGTATTTCTGGGCCCTCTCGGTAATACAACATCATAAAGAGCTTGCAAGCAATGTGGCTAATGGGTTAGTCACGGGATCTTGTATTGCCGAATGAGTAAAGAGACTGTCGGCAACAAGATTGAACTAGGTATGGAGATACCCACGATCGAATCTCGGGCAAGTAACATATCGCTCGACAAAGTGAATTGCATAGGAGATTAACTGAATCCATGAAATCGTGGTTCGACCGATAAAGATCTTCGTGGAATATGTAGGAACCAATATGGGCATTCATGTCCCGCTATTGATTATAGACCGGAGAGGTGTCTCGGCCATGTCTACATGATTCTCGAACCCATAGGGTTTGCACGCTTAACGTTCGATGATGCTAGAGTAGTATTGGGATATGTACATTGGTGACCAAATGTTGTCCGGAGTCCCGGATGAGATCCCAGACATCGCTTGGAGCTCCGGAATAGTCCGGAGGTAAGGATTTATATATGGGAAGTCATATTTTGGCTAGCGGAAAAGTTTTGGGTTTTGCTGGTATTGTACCGGGAAGCTTCCAGAAGGTTCCAGAGGGTTCCGGATGAGTCCAGAAGGGTCCCCTAGCCCCTAGGATGTGAATGGGCTGTAGGGGTTGTGCCCTGGCCTTATTGGGCCAGGGGCACCATCCCTACAAGGCCCATGCGCCTAAGGGAAGGGGAAACCCCAAGGGGGAGGGCCCTCCACTTGGCTTGGAGGGCACTCCTCCCCCCTTTGGCTGCCACCCGCTCCTTGGAGGAGGGGCAAAGGGGGCTGCGCTCCTCCCCTTGCTCCTATAAAAATAGGAAAGGTGGGGAGGGCATCAACACACCAATTCCTTCCCCCCCCTCCCTTGGGCAGCCCCTCTCATTTCTTCCCGAGTTCTTCCTTGTTCGCAGTTCCGGAGGTGTTTGGTGAAGCCGTGCTGGCACTGCTCCACCACCATCTCCACCATGTCATCGTTTTGGTCGAGATCCCATCTACTTCTCCGCCCTCGATTGTTGGATCAAGGAGGTGGAGACGTCATTGAGCTGCACGTGTGATGAACGCAGAGGTGTCGTCCGTTCGCGCTGGATCGGATTGGATCGTGATTGGATCGATTGGATCGTGAGAGTACGACTACATCAACCGCGTAATATACGCTTCTGCTTAACGGTCTACGAGGGTACGTAGACACACTCTCCCCTCTCGTTTCTATGCATTTCCATAGATATATCTTAGGTGTTCGTAGGAATTTTTTTGTTTTCCATGCTTCGTTCCCCAACACCGAGGTCCCGGGCTAGGCCCGTGGTATCCCGAGTGTTTACACTCTGCGCGCGAGGGGCGTCGTACGCGGCCGGAAGTTCCGGGGTGGGCGGACGTTCCTGGGGGCGGAAGTTCCGGGCTGATTGCCGGAGGTTCCAAACTTTCTAGAAGCTTGCCCTTACTTCTCATTCCTTATTTTCCTTGCTTCCATCATGTATGGTGTAGTCATACTCTTGAGCTTGGACTCCCCCTCGATGAATGTGTAGCTCCGCTCACATCTAAGCACGCACACGAGAGAGGGGTCAAGTAGTATACCATCCTCGAAGGGCACAAGTAGAAACGTGTAAAGGAGATGATGCACCTTTGTATGTATGAAGTGGATATCGCACATGTCACTTGGCAAAGGGACTCTTGCCATGGTGATGTTTGTAGGATGCTCCGCATCATCCCATCCCCCTTGGGAAAGATCCGTCCTCTGATCAAAATCCAAATCACCATGGGAAAGAGATGGCCTCATCGTTTAGAAGTGGACGATCTCCAATCGCTCATCATCTTGAAGCCTGAAATGGCCACTATCCAATGTTGCACCGTCTTGTAATTCCTTCAAAAGGAGCAAGGACAACAAACACTTGGAAAAACAAATGTGGTTAGCGTTAGTGCAAGACCAAGCATTCAAGCGGCTATTCACCGAACAAGTGTCATCATCATGCATAACATATGGTTTGACAAAGGAATGAGGCATGGAATGTAAGCATATAAATTAAGCACAAGCAAAGTCATCATGGGAACAAGTATGCAAAGGTGAGGTAGGGATGCAAATATGTGTGACAAGTGAACAAGCCTTTACCTCAAAGTAATAGCAAGCATGCACAAAGTGCTCAACAAATGGTCTATGGTATGCACAGGACTCATTCACAACACCAAATAATATGAGATGTCTAAACACATTAGGCAAGTGCAAGACAATCCCGACATAATGTGCCTATGATGTAGTGAAGATAGTGTGGCACTCAAAACAACATAAAGAGCAATTGGTCATCATGTGTGAGGCAAGCAAGGCAAGCATGTAGCAATCAATAAATTATGGAGCTCCAACCCTCCATGTACCATAACCACCTATGATTCATTCTTTTGATCTATAAAATTAAGGGTTTTCTATTTTGGTGTCCCTCCTTCCTTAGTTGTACTCAGTTTTGCCCATGGCAACAAACATTCCTCAACCCCGCACTACTTGGCCCATTCTCACAATTGTCCAAACGGAGCCATGTTGTCGGGTCAAAGCAGTTGATCATTACCTGGCACAATTACCGACAAGTGGGACTGAGCTCTTATGACTGGTGGGTTGATATGTCTCCAACGTATCTATAATTTTTTATTGTTTCATGCTATTATATTATCAATCTTTTATGCTTTATACATCATTTCATATCATTTTTGGGAACTAAACTATTAACCCAGTGCCAAGTGCCAGTTATTGTTTTTTGCTTGTTTTTGGTTTTTCAGAAAAACTATACCAAACGGAGTCCAAACACGACGAAACTTTTTGACGATTTTTTTTGGGCCCAAAGACACCCGGGAAGTTTCGGGGGGATTTAGAAGACAAACGAGGAGACGACAAGGTAGTAGGGCGCGCCCTGCCCCCTTGTGGGCCCCCTATTGCTCTGTTTGCCCCATTCTCTGGCCTATAAATTCACATATATTCATAAACCCTCGGGGGAGATCTCGAAACAATTTTTTCGCCACCGCAAACCTCTATTCTTCCGTGATCCCATCTAGAGGCCTTTTTCGGTACTCTACCAGAGGAAGAATCCATCACGGAGGTCGTCTTCATCAACCTTATTGCCTCCCCAATGATGTGTGAATGGTTCCACCAGGACCTACGGGTCCATAGTTGTAGCTATATGGCTCTCTCTCTCTTCTCTCTCTCTCTCTCGTTTGATCTTCAATACAATGATCTCTTCGAAGACCCATTCGACATAATCTTTGCGGTGTGTTTGTTGGGATCCAATGAATTGTTAGTTTATGATCAGATTATTCATTGAAAGTAATTAGTCTATTATGGGATTTATTATGTGTGATTTCATTTAGCTATGTATGCTTTCCAATCTATAAGTTAACTTTGTCCAAGTTGATGAGTAGATCTTCAGAGGAAGTGGTGCACCATAGTAGGTTCAATCTTGTGGTGTCCTCACTTTGTGACAGGAGAGTAGAGAGGCACGTATTTGTATTGTTGCTACTAAGGATAAAGCACGGGTTCGAAAATATTAATTGATCTTACTTTGTCTACATTATGTCATCATGCTCCAAGCATTACTCTGTTTGTTATGAACTTAATACCATAGATGCATGTTGGATAGCGGTTGATTGGTGGAGTAAAATAGTAGATGCAGAATCATTTTGATCTACTTGTCATGGACGTAATTCCTATATATTGATCATGTCATGAATAACATCATAATTATTTGCTTTTCTATCAATTGCCCAACAGTAATTTGTTCACCCACTGTTGTTATGCTTATGAGAGAGATGCCTCTAGTGAACGCTATGGCCCCGGGTCCATTCACCTATTATATTTACCAAAAACATAAAAATATACTTGTTGTAATTTATTATCTTTTTATTTATAATTATATATCCTACACTATCATAATTATTCCTTGCAATTAATGAGTACCAGGGGATTGACAACCCTCTTGCCCACGTTGGGTGCAAGTATTTGTTTGTGTGTGTGCAGGTATTGTCGACCGTTCATCCGTGTGGTTTCCTATTGGTTCGATAAAACTTGGTTCTTTACTGAGGTAAATACTTATTGCTACTTTACTATATCTCCGTTCCTCTTCGGGGAAAGTCCTAACGCCATCACAAGTAGCATGGCCCAAAGCTTATGGAAGGTGAGCCGAGGCAGCTTCTAACGAGTGGGACCTAGGGCTGGGCTATCGTTGTTTCTCGCTTATAATAGCCCGACCCGCACGCCAGACCCCCATTTATCCACCGCCCACACACAACCACCACACAACCCCCATACATCCGCGTCGTCATCGTTCCCGCGCCACCCACTTCGTCCGTCTTCCAGAGGAGAGCTCGATGACGAAGGTACCTGGTGCAATGGCGTCGCCCTTCGGCCCATCTATTCGAGGAGCACGAGGTCCTTCGCCATCCGGTAAGTATCAAATCCTAACCCTAGATGTCCTAGTTAATTGGGATTTCTATTCTTGTGCCCCTGGTTCCTTAGTTGTACTCATTCATCCCCACGCCCTTAACTTTTGCTCACTTTTCCCCACTCCCTTGTCCAAAACCCTCAGAAATGGTCACAACGGAGGATGCCGTCGGGTCAATGGTTTGACTATTAACTCTGACGTGTGGGGCCGCGCTGGACTGTGTCGCCCGTTGGACCTGCCAAGTGGGGCCGCGTTGGACTGTGTCGCCCTCCTTTGACCATTCTGACGTGTGGGGCCGTGCTGGACTGTGTCGCCCGTTGGACGGTGGCGCTGGTTGGACCGTTGGGCCGTGATTTCGTTTGGGCCGTTGCATTAAACGCCCGCGTGCATGTGCTGATGCACGCCGCCACGATAAGCCTGCTATGCATGCGCGACATGATCCAGCTAGCCTGCCTGCATGCGCCGATGCGAGCCGCCACGGACGCAGCCTTCCTGTGAGCCGCCATGGACGCAGCGGCTGTCGCTGCTGCCGGTTCGTCTCTTCTCGCACGTGCCTCCTCGATCGATTCACAGTTCACACCGTCTCAGCCTTTGACCTCCACAGCATCAATTCAGCGTGGCAATTAAAGTCTAGGGCATACCGATCGACGTGTGCCGCCACGATACAGAAGCCTGCTATGCATGCCATGTGATCCAGCTAGCCTTCCTGCATGCGCCTATGCACGCCGCCACGGACGCAGCGTCGGTCGTTGCCGCTGGTTCATCTCTTCTCGCACCCGTCTCCACCTTCCAGGTGCCACACACCGAGGTCAGGGTGCAGTACTACGTGCGGGCTTCGCCCACCTTTTTTACCCACCCATATGTCACTCCCTCCATGTACAAAAGCATGCAATATTTTTTCTGAAGCATCAGCAAAAACAAAAATAGTTCAGGTCGACCCTATTACAATCATCCATGACACTAGAGAATAGAACCAGCAACCATAGTCAGCTAAACATAGCTCAGAGAGCATAATAGTGAAAGCATACAATATATATCCTACGTACTACCTAGTGCACTACGCGTCTTCGTCGTCGGAGATGGCCTGATCCGCCTACACCTCCTCCTACGCCGCCCGCGCTGCCTCCATCTGCTGCTGGCGAAGACGTCGGGCCTGCGCAGCTGATTCCGAGCGGATGGAGTTGAGGATCTCCACTTGGTCGGCCACAGATAGTAGACCGGCGGTGCCTCCACTTTCGGCTCCTCCGGCGGCGCCTCCTCCTCCGGCTCCTGCGGCGGCGCCTCCTCCTCCGGCTCCTGCGGTCCTCCTCTGGCTCCTCCTCCCCCATCTTCGACCCCTCCTCGAAATCCTCCTCCGGTTCCAGAGGTAGCCTCGCTTGCCTCCGGATTTGGAACTGCCGAAGGAGGAAGAGACGGTGTTCGATTGTGTAGTACTGGTGGCGTGGTGGCATGGCTGATGGGCTCGGGGAGGGGAGTGCTCGGGTGCCGGCGGGTAGAGGGAGCAGGCGGCTGAGCTAGGGCTGGGGGACGCCGTCCGGCTTAAATAGCCATCTATGGATAATGACGGGGAGCCAGATCGGTGCCTCCTCCATCGACAGTCAACGCATAGCGAAGGACCAACCATGACATTTTTTTTGCGCGGGCGAGTGGGTGAGCAGAACCAACGTCTCGCGGATCGCCCAACGATCTAACGATGCAGAGCCATCCATGTGATCCAACGGCGCGGAGCCTGCACGCAGCCTGCCCATATCCTTCTAGAAGACCATATCCGACGGTTTTCGCTTGGCGCTAGGGTATGATCGGACGGCTGTAGTTCGACGTTAGGGTTTGTAGAGATGCTGCGGGGTTTTGAGCCGGTCAGCAGGGTTATCTTAAGTTTGACCAACTTTCAAATGACCTTAACTAATTCAAAAAAATCAAAAAAATATGAAACCTTCCCTGTTCGTCGTTTTATAAGACATAGTTACCCTAAAAAATATAAACCTCAGTTTAGGGACTTTTTTTAAGAAAAAACTTCTTTTGAGATGAGCTGCCGTTTCCAAGTCCAAATGAGCAGAACTAAATTCAAAAAAATGTAAAACCTGCTCACAATGCCTTTGTATTTGACATGGTTATGGCAAAAAATAAAAATCTTGGTATATGGACATTTCCATGAAAACTCCTTCACACATACGAGCTATCACGTACGGGGTTGTATAGAGTTCGAGAAGAGAGTGACAGTGGGTTTATGTTTACGAAAAATAAAAAAATAAAAAAATCACCAGAGCTCCATTTCAGTGTGAGTAAGAAGGATCTGAACGTATTTTTCATTTTTGAAATTTTAAACTGTCTTTATAATAATGGGTTTTACAATAAAGGGTTAGGGTTAGGGTTTAGGAGTCTATTTTTGTTTTGTTTGCTGTTAGATCATTTCAACATAGGGTAACATGATCATTGCAACTTAGGCCTCTTTCAACATGTCGCTTATAATTCAAATGTTAGTTCAAATTCAAGTTTTACCTTAATTAATCATCAAATCACATCATATTCAAACATCACATAGGATTGGCGGCATATAAGTGGTTAGATGATGGCCATCTATCTTATTGCAGATGCAGGTATTTATTCACTAAATTTCTTCTTGTTTACGAATAATGGGGCATCTGCCTAACCCTATCAAACCTTTCGGTAAGATAATACAAGAATCGTATTTGGTTGGGTTCTGACTCTGCTGTTCAGTCTGGCGCGGGTGTGATACCGGTCACATCACATCACATCACATCACCATGCATTAGCTTTAATTAAACATTAATGCCGACCACAGAGGCCGGCGATAGTTCTAGTGCATTATACACAATGCCAGTAGCAACTAATATAAAAACACAAATAAAAATAAAACACATATAAAATATAGACAATGCCGCCCGCCAGTGAAGCCACCGCCGTCTTTAGGAGCGCCGTCCTACTCGTCGTCGTCGCTGGTGAGGTCGACGTAGGGAGGCGGCTGCCAAAGGTGGGATGGCGGCCCCTGCCAGGCCGGAGGCGCTTGCGGTGCCTGCAACACCTCCTCCTGTGGCTCCTGCTCCGGTTCAGGTGACCGCGGCGGCGTGGGTGCCCACGGCTGGACAGCCAGCGCGTCGGCCATCTCCGACACAGTGGCCGACCATCCCCACGATTGGCCCACCGGCCGGGGGTTCCACGCCGCAAGGGCCGGCTCCTCCGCCACCTCCTCCTTCACCTCCTCCTTGACGACGGCGGCCATCTCCAGCTCGGGGATGGCCAAGTCGCCGGCCACAGAGAGGGCCAACGCCCTCTCCATGTCCGCCCATTGACGCTCGTCGTGCGTGCGCGCGGATTCCTCCATGACACGCCTAATGAGCTCGGCCTTCTCCACCTCGGTCATCAGAGGTGGTGGTTGATGTCTACTACGCAACCTTCTTCTTGTAGACTCGTGTTGGGCCTCCAAGCGCAGAGTTTTGTAGGACAGTAGCAAATTTCCCTCAAGTGGATGACCTAAGGTTTATCAATCCATGGGTGGCGTAGGATGAAGATGGTCTCTCTCAAACAACCCTGCAACCAAATAACAAAGAGTCTCTTGTGTCCCCAACACACCCAATACAATGGTAAATTGTATAGGTGCACTAGTTCGGCGAAGAGATGGTGATACAAGTGTAATATGGATAGTAGATATAGATTTTTGTAATCTGAAAATATAAAAACAGCAAGGTAGCAAGTAACAAAAGTGAGCAAAAACGGTATTGCAATGTTTGAAAACAAGGCCTAGGGTTCATACTTTTACTAGTGCAAGTTCTCTCAACAATACTGACATAGTTGAATCATATGTAAATCCCTCACGTGCGACAAAGAGTTCACTCCAAAGTCACAAATAGCGGAGAACAAACGAACAAATTATTGTAGGGTACGAAACCACCTCAAAGTTATCTTTTCCGATCAATCGTATGAGCTATCCCTATAAGTGTCATGAACAGCCCTAGAGTTCGTACTAAAATAACACCTTAAGATACACATCAACCAAAACCCTAATGTCACCTAGATACTCCAATGTCACCACGAGTACCCATGGGCTTGATTATACGATATGCATCACACAATTTCAGATTCATCATGTTCAATCCAACACAAAGAACTTCAAAGAGTGCCCCAAAGTTTCTACCGAAGAGTCAAGACGAAAACATGTGCCAACCCCTATGCATAGATTCCCAAGGTCACGGAACCCGCAAGTTGATCACCAAAACATACATCAAGTGGATCAATAGAACATCCCATTGACACCACGAATATCCCATCGCAAGACATACATCAAGTGTTCTCAAATCCTTAAAGACTCAATCCGATAAGAAAACTTCAAAGGGAAAACTCAAATCATCACAAGAAGATAGAGAGGGGAAAACTCCATATGATTCATCTATATTAATAAAGCTCGCGGTACATCAAGATCGTGTCATCTCAAGAACACGAGAGAGAGAGATCAAACACATAGCTACTGGTACATACCCTCAGCCCCGAGGGTGAACTACTCCCTCCTCGTCATGGAGACCGCCGGGATCATGAAGATGGCCTCCGGTGATGGTTTCGCCCTCCGACAGGGTGCCGGAACGGGCTCCCGATTGGTTTTTCGTGGCTACAGAGGCTTGCGGCGGCGGAACTCTCGATCTAGGTTTCTTTCTGGAGGTTTCTCGATTTATATGAGTACTTGGCGTTGGAATCAAGTCAGGGGGACTCCCGAGGGGCCCACAAGCCAGGGGGGCGCGCCCTAGGGGGGGCCTAGGCTTGTGGCTGCCTCGGGACTCCTCTCCGGTATCTTTTTGCTCCAGTATTTTTTATATTTTCCAAAAATATTCTCCGTAAATTTTCAGCCCATTCCGAGAACTTTTATTTCTGCACAAAAACAACACCACGGTAGCTCTGTTGAAAACAGCGTCAGTCCGGGTTAGTTCTAATCAAATCATACCAAAATCATATAAAATTATTGTAAACATGGCATGAATACTTCATAAATTATAGATACGTTGGAGACGTATCAGCATCCCCAAGCTTAATTCCTGCTCGTCCTCGAGTAGGTAAATGATAAAAGAAATAATTTATGAAGTGTGAATGCTAGCAAGTGCACAAGTTTGATCAATGATAATTCCAATCACTTTTTCTAGCATCAATATAAACAATAAACAGTAGCTCATCTCATAAAACTTCTCATGATCAAGTAACAAGCTATTCACATGTTAAAGTATAGACCAGAAAGTTTCTTGAAAACTAACAAACCATATTCCTAGTCATCGAACAATTGCAATTCATCTTATTTTCAGGAAGGGTCTATGTAAGAGCTTCGATTTAGCAAATTCCACATACTCAACTATCATATAGTCTTCCATGATTATTGACACTCAAAGCATATTTTTAGAACAAATAGCATCCATCGAACACAGAGAAAGATAGGGGCTTAATGTTTCGCCTCCCAACTTATTTATCATATAGATAATCGTCAACAATAATAATTCATGATCAAATATATTTGTGTGGATATATATGTCTAGATCATTCCCCAACACATGACGCTTGCCAAGAGAAAAAAGCAAAATATAGGAAGTGGTGAAGATCACCATGACTCTTGCATAAAGGTAAGTACTAAAAAGTAAAAGATAGGCCCTTCGCAGAGGGAAGCAGAGGTTGTCATGCGCTTCTTGTTTTTGGATGTGCAAACCCTTAATGCAAAGGAACGTCACGTTGTATTGCCCTTTGTGATAGCAACCTTTATTATGCAGTCCGTCGCTTTTATTTCTTTACCATCACAAGTTTGTACAACACTTATTTTCCCTTATAATAAAAGATCATACATATTTAGGAGCAATTTTTATTGCTTTTTGCACCGATGACAACTTACTTGAAGGATCTTACTCAATCCGTAGGTAGGTATAGTGGACTCTCATGGCAAAACTGGTTTAAGGGTGTTTGGATGCACAAGTAGTATTTCTACTTGGTGCGGAAGTTTTGGCTAGTATGAGGTGGAAGCAAGCACCACATGTTGGAGGATCCATAACAATATAACTTCTATACAAATATACCCAAACATAACTCATTAAGTTGTCTTCCTTGTCCAATTTTAACTAATTTGCTCGAGTTTGAAAATAATTAATGAGCTCACAATCATAGAAGATGTCCAAGATAGTATATTTATATGTAGAATCTCTCTTCCTTCAATATTCTTTCATGAATTGTTCAAGTGACCAATGCAGTGTTTGCTAACTTTCAATAAATTTTATGACCTATACTTATTATGTGTGAAGTCATTACTCCCCATGGGATAAGTATATGAAGCATATTTAATTTCAGATTTATGATATTCAATTCATTCAACCATTTACTCATAGGATATAAGTTAAGCACGAGAGTGAATGACAAACTACTCCAAAAAGATATAAGTGAAGATCAATGCGTAGTCAACAATTAAATAACTATGTGAAGACTCTCTCATCTAAGAATTTCAGATCTTAAGCATTTTATTAAACAGCAAGCAAAAGAAAAATAGCACTCCAAGAACAGCACGCATCATGTGAACGAATAAAAATTTAGGCTCAACATAGGCTAACCGATAATTGTTGATGAAGAGAGGTGGGATGCGTAGCATCCCCAAGCTTAGATTCTTCAGACTTCTTGAAATATTTACTTGGGGTGCCTTGGGCATCCCCAAGCTTGAGCTTTTGTATCTCGTTCAATCCTCTCATATCATGGTTTCACCTATTCTCAAAAACATCATCCACACAAAACTTGAAAAGAACTCGTGAGATAGGTTAGTACACATAATAATAAATCAACTCTTTATGTACTGCCAAGACAAGTTGCATAATAATTTCCAAACATCATCTATTGTTTACTATCATTTCCACAATTTATATCTACCAATATAGGCTATGGAAACTATAGGATAAGCAGATAACAAAACTATGACAGCAATCTGCCCAAACAGAAAGCCTGTAGAAATTTATGAAAACAGTGTACTTCTGTAACTCAAAAAATTATGAAAATTTAGGACATGCTAAATAATTTATATGACATCACTGTGTAAAAATTTCAGAAACTTTCCACGTTCCAGTAAAATATGAAAATTCAAACACTACAGCCAAAGTTTCTGTTTTTACACAGCGCTCATCAAAAACATGCAATGCAAGCATCCTAAGGCAATTCTTGGAACTTTTTATTGAAAAACAAGATTATAAATAACACCTAACAGAGAACAAGAAAATAAAATGACGCTCCAAGCAAAACTCATATTATGTGACGAATAAAAATATAGCTCCAAGTAAGATATACCGATAATGTTGAAGACGAAAGAGGGGATGCCTTCCGGGGCATCCCCAAGCTTAGGAGCTTGAGTCTTCCGTGGATATTACCTTGGGGGTGCCTTGGGCATCCCCAATCTTAGGTTCTTGTCACTCCTTATTCTTCTCATATCGGTGTCTCACCCAAAACTTGAAAACTTCAATCACACAAAACTTAACGGAACTTCGTAAGATGGGTTAGTATAATAAAGATAGATCATTCACTTAGGTACTGCCAAGACAAGATTAAGAATTGTTCCCACATGATACCTACTGTATTCTACCATTCCCATAATTTATACCACTAAATATAAGCTATGGAAATACTAAAACAAGCAAACTATGCATGCAAAACAGAATCTATCAAAAACAGAACAGTCTGTGAAGATCTGTAGTGTAACCATACTTCCCTGTATCTAAAAATTCTGAAAAATTAGGAAAACCTGAAGAATTTTGATATCAAGACTGTGTAAAAATTCCAGATCATTATCACGCTCCAGTAAAAAATGAAAATTCCTGTACTGGAGTCAAAAGTTTCTGTTTTGGTTCAGCATCAATTCTACTCATCTTGTGAGTCATCCCAAAGGCTTTACTTGGCACTTTATTGAAATAAAAGACACAAAACATGATTACTACAGTAGATTAATCATGTGATCACACAAAAACAGAAAGGAAAAGTGTTGGGTTGTCTCCCAACAAGCGCTTTTCTTTAATGCCTTTTAGCTAGGCATGATGATTTCAATGATGCTCACATAAGAATAGTACTTGAAACATGCAAGAGAGCATCATGAATCTCATGACAAGCACATTTAAGTCTAACCCACTTCCTATGCATAGGGATTTTGTGAGCAAACAATTTATGGGAGCAAGAATCAACTAGCATAGGAAGGCAAAACAAGCATAACTTCAAAACTTTGAACACATAGAGAGGAAACTTGATGTTATTGCAATTCCTACAAGCATATGTTCCTCCCTCATAATAATTTTCAGTAGCATCATGAAGGAATTTCACAACATAACTATCACATAAAGCATTATCTTCATGATCCAAAAGCATAGAAAATTTGTCACTCTCCACATAAGCAATTTTCTTCTCAATCATAATAGTGGGAGCAAACTCAACAAAATAACTATCATGAGATACTTCATTGACATACCCACTTTGAATATTAAAATCATGATGACAAGTTTCATGGTTACTATCACTCTTTATAGCATACATGTCATCATCATAATCATCATAGATAGTAGGCATGTCATTATCATAACAAATTTGCTCATCAAAACTTGGGGGACTAAAAATACCATCTTCATCAAACATAGCATCCCCAAGCTTGTGGCTTTGCATATCATTAGCATCATGGATATTCAGAGAATTCATACTAGCAATATTGCAATCATGCTCATCATTCAAGGAATTCTCATTAAGTATTTTCATAAATTCTTCCTCTACCAATTGAGCACAATTTTCCAAACCATCATTTTCACGAAAGACATTAAAAAGACGAACCAATTGATGCAACCTAAACTCCATTTTTTGTAGTTTTCTTTTATAAAACCAAACTAGTGATAAAACAAGAAACTAAAAGATTCAATTGCAAGATCTAAAGATATACCTTCAAGCACTCACCTCCCCGGCAACGGCGCCAGAAAAGAGCTTGATGTCTACTACGCAACCTTCTTCTTGTAGACTCGTGTTGGGCCTCCAAGCGCAGAGTTTTGTAGGACAGTAGCAAATTTCCCTCAAGTGGATGACCTAAGGTTTATCAATCCGTGGGAGGTGTAGGATGAAGATGGTCTCTCTCAAACAACCCTGCAACCAAATAACAAAGAGTCTCTTGTGTCCCCAACACACCCAATACAATGGTAAATTGTATAGGTGCACTAGTTCGGCAAAGAGATGGTGATACAAGTGTAATATGGATAGTAGATATAGAATTTTGTAATCTAAAAATATAAAAACAGCAAGGTAGCAAGTAACAAAAGAGAGCAAAAACGGTATTGCAATGCTTGAAAACAAGGCCAAGGGTTCATACTTTCACTAGTGCAAGTTCTCTCAACAATACTGACATAGTTGAATCATATGTAAATCCCTCACGTGCGACAAAGAGTTCACTTCAAAGTCACAAATAGCGGAGAACAAACGAACAAATTATTGTAGGGTACGAAACCACCTCAAAGTTATCTTTTCCGATCAATCGTATGATCTATCCCTATAAGTGTCACGAACAGCCCTAGAGTTCGTACTAAAATAACACCTTAAGATACACATCAACCAAAACCCTAATGTCACCTAGATACTCCAATGTCACCACGAGTACCCATGGGCTTGATTATACGATATGCATCACACAATTTCAGATTCATCATGTTCAATCCAACACAAAGAACTTCAAAGAGTGCCCCAAAGTTTCTACCGGAGAGTCAAGACAAAAACATGTGCCAACCCCTATGCATAGATTCCCAAGGTCACGGAACCCGCAAGTTGATCACCAAAACATACATCAAGTGGATCAATAGAACATCCCATTGACACCACGGATATCCCATCGCAAGACATACATCAAGTGTTCTCAAATCCTTAAAGACCCAATCCGATAAGAAAACTTCAAAGGGAAAACTCAATTCATCACAAGAAGATAGAGAGGGGAAAACTCCATATGATTCATCTATATTAATAAAGCTCGCGGTACATCAAGATCGTGTCATCTCAAGAACACAAGAGAGAGATCAAACACATAGCTACTAGTACATACCCTCAGCCCCGAGGGTGAACCACTCCCTCCTCGTCATGGAGACTGCCGGGATCATGAAGATGGCCTCCGGTGATGGTTTCCCCCTCCGGCAGGGTGCCGGAACGGGCTCCCGATTGGTTTTTCGTGGCTATAGAGGCTTGCGGCAGCGGAACTCCCGATCTAGGTTTCTTTCTGGAGGTTTCTCGATTTATAGGAGTACTTGGCGTTGGAATCAAGTCAGGGGGACTCCCGAGGGGCCCACAAGCCAGGGGGGCGCTCCCTAGGGGGGGGGGGGGCTAGGCTTGTGGCTGCCTCGGGACTCCTCTCCGATATCTTTTTGCTACCGTATTTTTTATATTTTCCAAAAATATTCTCCGTAAATTTTTAGCCCATTCCGAGAACTTTTATTTCTGCACAAAAACAACACCACGGTAGCTCTGCTGAAAACAGCGTCAGTCCGGGTTAGTTCTAATCAAATCATACCAAAATCATATAAAATTATTGTAAACATGGCATGAATACTTCATAAATTATAGATACGTTGGAGACGTATCAGTGGTGACGGGGACGGAGATGGTGTCGGGGTGAGGCCGCGGACACGCCTACGACCGCGCACTTGGGGCGGGTGTGACGCCCCCAATTTGACCGTACGCTAATCATACACGCAAATGCGTACGACCATGATTAGGGACTCACTGGAAGATATCACAACACAACTCTAGACACAATTTAAAGTCATACAAGCTTCATATTACAAGACAGGGGCCTCGAGGGCTCGAATACAAAGCTCGACAAGCACGAGTCAGCGGAAGCAAATAATATCTGAGTACAGACATAAGTTAAACAAGTTTTGCCTTAAGAAGGCTAGCACAAACATAACAACGGATCGAAAGAGACGAGGCCTCCTGCCTGGGAACCTCCTATCCTACTGCTGGTCGGGGGCCGCCTCCACGTAGTAGTAGGCTCCTGCGGTGGTGTAGTAGTCGTCTCTGGCGTACTCCATCTCCTGGGCTCCATCGTCTGAACGCAGAATCGTATCGAGTGGGAAAGAGAATGCAAAGCAGCGGTGAGTACTCATCCAAAGTACTCGCAAGACTGACATCAGAACTATGCTAAGTATGCATCATTATCAAGGGAATGGGAGTTATATCTGTACTGACTGCAGAAAGCAAGAATGAGGGGGGGAGGCCTAGTCCTATCGAAGACTAGCATCTTCAACATCTTGCAGCATTAGAAGAGTGTAGATTGGTAACTCATATGTAACAATATCATTGTAGCAATTTTATTAAGTAACCACGCCCAGAGATCCTTCCTCGACTCCCTGCGAGAAAGCAATCTCGGAGCCAACATTTTATTTCAAGTCATCACTTTTAGTTATATTAGCTCGGGATACAACTCCAAGTCGTCCTGTTACCGTGGACACGGCTATTCGAATAGTTAATTTCATCCCTGCAGGGGTGCACCACGTTTTCCATCACGCTTGATCACCTTTGGCCGGACACACTTTTATGGGTCATGCCCGGCCTCGAAGATCAACACGTCGTCGCCCTACCTAGGCTCAACAGAGAGGCCAGCCCGCCGGTCTAAATCCTAAGCGCGCAGGGGTCATGGGCCCACTCACCCTTTGCGCTCCTGCACGATGCGTGGGCGGCCGGTGTCAGTCCTGGCACCTCTTAATACAAGACGGTGCTTTACGCGGGCCACCCGGGCGCGCGCTGCTCCATTGCTGACGTCCGAAGAGCTTCGGCTGATACAACGACGCCGAGTACCCATAACTTCTCCCACGTGAAGGTTAGTGCGAAAAGGTCAAATGACCAACTCAGATCAAATACCCAAACCATTAGCATTTTATTAATTGCGGTGACGAGCACGATACACGATATGTGGTCCCGTCGCCCCGTCTCGAGGTCTTGTGGCAAGGGCCAAGAATGCCCGGCCACGCCCCGTCGTATTACACCAACACCCTCCGGTCATCCTGACCTTATCATATCCTCCGGTCATCCTGACCTCATCATGTATCAACAGTAAAGTAAAAGTAACCGTGTGTCTTTAACACCAAGGGGAAACTAAGGAATCACCCTCGATGGATCCCACTCAATGTAACCGTCAAGGTGACCAGAGAGGATTCACCCTCGATGGTCTACGCTTGAGGGGTTGCACGACAGAGTCATCGTTGGGAGTGGTGAAGGAGGAATCCCTCGATAACCACGACCGACTAGCTGCACTACAGAGTTAGCATCATGAGTACTTCACGAGGTGTCACCCTCGGTACTCGATAGTAGCTCTGCAGAGTCGTACAACTAAGGGGTGTGCGGTGAAAGTGACGGGCATGGCTGGTCGGTCGGTTGACCGAGTCTTTGAGTCGTCGAGTCATCGATGAAGACGCATGGGCAACTGGGACTAAGGGGGTCACAGGGGATTAATTGATCAACCTATACTAAGCAGTTGATTTAATAGCAGGTATAGTAGCAGTTTATCAAAAGCAGGCTATGCATCAGAATAGGACCTAACTAATACAGTAGCAAAATCTAATGCAAGAATGAGAGGGAAAGAATTGGGCAATATCGAAATGCACAAGGGGGGGGGGGGGTTGCTTGCCTTGCTGCTCTACTGCAAAGGCCTGATCGTCAGAGGCGTAGTCATAACCGGCAGCACCGTCAGTCTCGGGGTCTACCGGTAAGAAGAGGGGGGAGAAATAATAAATATAAAGCACATGTGCAACACGAGGTATGACATGGCAATATGCAGAGCTAGGCATGCACTAACGCAATACCACACGTCGCAGACGGGTCGAAAGAATATCTGACTATATTTTCCGAGTCTCGGGCTACTACTGGACAGCTGAAAATGATGGAAAAGTTCCACGTTCGTTATGATAGGAGCACGTGACAGACGAACGGACTGCGTATTCGGATTCGTGGGATTTTTCTGAGCAACTTTCATGTATAAAACGTTTTCATCCGAGCTACGGATTATTTTATATGAAATTTAGGAGTTTAAACAATAAACTGGAATTTCTTTTAGTTATTAATTCGAATTATCCAAAACAGTAAAAGTTAAGTGTACCCAGGTTTGTACCCAGTCAGCACACACAGTGGCTGGCTGGTGGGCCGGGTTGACCTAGGTCAACACCCAGTCAGCAGAGGCTGACTGGTGGGCCAGCTGCCCAGTCAGTAGGCTGGCTGGGCCGGCCTGATCCAGTGGAACAGTGGGCTGGCCCCACTGGTCAGTCTCAGTACTAACTAGGGGTGTTTTATTATTAAACATTGGTTAATTACAGAGGTGGGACCCGGTCGTCAGTGACTACTAACAGTTAAACTAAACACTGATTAGTGCTAAACTAATAGCTGACAGCGTGGGCCCACGGGTCATCGACCCAACGCGCGGTGGCCGGCGACGACGACTACAGGGAGCAGCGGCTGGACGCCGGCGACGCCTCCGGCGACCAAAAGGACGGCCGCCGGGTCCTACGAGTAGCGGGCGACTCGGCGGAGCCGTTCCAGCTAGCGGCGCTAGCGGGGGACGACCGGAGCTAGCGCCGGCGGTGCGCGAGGTGACGGGACAGAGCCGCGGCGGCAGTAGCACGGCACGGGCGATGCCAGCAGCAGCGGCGCCCAGCGGCGAGCGGCGGAGCATCTAGCAGCAGCAACGCGAGTAGCGACGCGGCTAGCACGAGCGTCGCGGGGTGCAGCTGAGCGCGGCTATAACTCCGGCGAGCTACGGGCGAGGGTAGCAGCCGTTGCAGAGCGGGGCGAGGCGGGGACGGCCTCACCAGCGGTGCAGGGTGGCGGGGGCGGCAAGGCGCGAGGGAGCCGGCGAGGAGGAGGCAGGGACGTAGCAACGGGGGGGCGGCGATGGGGACCGGCGACGAAGACCGGCTCGGCCGCGGGCGGCAACAGTGCCGCGACGACGGGAAGGAGGAGGGGAACGGGGCGCGGGGAGGAGGAGCTAGGGTTTGAGAGGGGGGCCGGGGCCGTTTTGTAGGGGAGGGGGCCGGCGGCGATGGCCGGCGCGTGGCCATCCTGGCCACGGGCGGCCGGCAGGCGTCCACATCCCTCCCCGTGAACAGGGGGAGGGGATGAGTGAGGTGGGGGGGCCTGGGCCACGTGGGCCGGTCTGGGCGGCCAGCTGGGCTTCGACCCAGTGGGGGTGAAGGGGGAGGTTGTTTGCCCTCTTTTTTTGTTTTTTTTAAATACTTTCTGTTTTAATAAATTGCACCAACAGACTTTTGTAAAAATGTGGAACTTGGTCCATTATTCGACTTGCTATTTATAGCACTGTCACAAAATTTTTGATGAGCATTGGAATTTGTTTGAGATTTACATAAATTAAAAGGTATTCAAATAATTGATTTGGCCTCTGTCATAATTGTTTTTAAGGCACCAAAACACTTTGCAAAATGTTGGTTATAATTTTATAATTGCTTTTGGAATATTTGCAACCCATTCATGATTTTTGTTTTCTGATTTGCCAAAAATATTTAAACCACTTCTTTTAAAAGAATAATGAAAATCATTAGGGATTGAGAAGGGGGTAGGATTCTATTGTGATCAATCATGGTTTAGCAAAAGCATCAGCTTAATCCTCATGGTTACTGTAGCTTAAACACAAGCATCACTGTAGCTGAAACCAGGGGTGTTACAACTCTCCCCTACTAAAAGAAATTCTCGTCCCGAGAATTAAGAGGTAGAAGCAAGGGGGAAGTTTGGTTACGACACTCTAATGGAGCTTCACGTTCTTGGTCACTCTTCCCGAAGAAGTTGATTCCTTTCGTCGATGTCTTCAATTCTCTGTTTCAGGTCATCCTGATGAAGTCGTCATCCTTTCTTCGGGATCTTCATCATCCTACGAATGCGATAAGAGGGAAAACTCTGGAAGAACGCATCTCCACAAAGTTGAGCACCTGACGGTGAACTCAACGAAGAAGACATGAATTAATTCTCGAGTTGTAACCTAGGGAAAGCACTGAGAGCAAAATGCGATGGTACAAAAGTTTCAAACGGGTAGGCAAACATTCGATGCCTAACCAGAAGGTGAGAAAGAGAAAAGGAGAGGGGGGTTCAAAGCAACGGGAATAAATATTGCATCTGATACCAGAATAGATCATCCCTTGGTCGGTGAGTCGGGAATTACATACGAAGCCAAGTGCAAGGGATACTTTAAAATCAAAGATGTACAAGAGAGTCAGGTTTCGATCCCGTGGAACTGTGGGTTATGGGACCACCATGTGGGATAGGAGCAGGAAGAGCGGTGACATCTTGCACGGTCATGATAGAAGACGTGACAGAGGATAGCTTGTCAGTTATTCTGGCAACAATGTCGGTACCAAGGGTGGGGGACAAATAGAACCATTTTCCTGCTCGTTGAAACGAGGCGGGCCAATAGGCAAAGTTCTCGTCCACCGGCGGTTACCGGAATGTTATCAACAATAGAAACAGGGCCTTACTGACAGAACTGATCACCGAGGTGTTTACCTAAACAGGGAATTACCACTGTTCAGATAAGTTAGATTACAAGAAAGGTTAAACAAACCAATGGAAAGGGAAACGTGTTTATACCCAAGTATTTGAGTATACCTTTCCCAAAGACAAACAGAGCATGATATACGTGACAGGACATCAAGTAAATAATCATTTAGGTAAGGGGGGGGAAGGAATTCATGATATTACCCATACAATGGCGTTTGGATAATTGATCAAGAAACATTTAGCACTGCGGTTCCTATGTTCTTGTTGATGATTGGAGTATCACAGCCATGCTTCGGGGAAGCATCCACATGGTCATCAAGTAAGATCAGACGTTGGGGACACAAAGGATCCATCAGGAACAACTTATAACACAAGCCTTACAATTTTCTCATGGGAGAAAAGGCTAATTTTGTTGAACAAGATACTACAACAATAGGTCCTCCGGCCAAGTGTGTTATGCATGCATTCATCTTACCGGGTTACAAAAGGACCAATGTCATAATTCTTGGTCAAGATCCAACAATCGTATCAGCCCGAGATTCATATCTGGTTGGTCTCAGGATAATTCAGACATAGAAGACCTGAGAAGAAAAGGATGCAACACACACCTAGGAGATGATGTTGTAAGAATCTCGGAATGAATGACGGAGGCAGGCCTTGAATCATGAGTCGGATTGCAAGACTTATGAACACAATGTCAAGACATTCGTGCCCACGTGGAAGTTTTTAGAATGGAAAGCAATCAAGTTCTGGTTGGGGACCATCATAGCGGATATCAAAGTTCCGGATGTAAGTCCGGACTAGCTCTTACGAAGAACTTCTTTTCTTAGATCCAATCAATCAGTGGCTTGGGGGTGGGGGGGCTAGGTATAAACATGGAGTGAAGGTAGCAAATCTAGCAAACCATAGAACGCTTCGCACATGCATGAATGAATTGGAACGATTCCAGAGGAAGCGAAGTAAAACTTTCTCATAATCACAACGGCAAGATGCACGTGAACTTGGAGAAAAACACTTCTTTTAACAAACATATTCTTCATGAGCTAGGCACAAAGATAATGCTTTCAAGGTTTCCAACACTAACTTAAATGTTCATTAACTCCAAGTTAATAGAGTTGCTATGCCATAGGTGTTGAATTTACACATCACAGTCCTTTTGTCGGTATTCCGATTAGAAGTAACACGGGGACCAAGAAATGAAAAGTGATGGTAAGGAGTATCACTATATCAAGAATTCTTAAGACATGTGCAATTCTCACGACATTCTCGACAAAAGATGGTAATACTCCAAGATAGAACATAACATGTGATGGCTAATAAGGAACTTAAGGTTCAACCAAAACCAGAGCAAGTTGTGTTTGGAAGGAAGGCAAGGATATTGTCAACGACAATACCAATTACCAAGGGGCAAGGATGCTACTTCTCCTCATGAATTTAATTGATACCCTGGAAGAGCTTAGAAGGTTGATGATGATCACGACACAATTGTCGAGAAGTCTCTTGAAGATGTAATCGATCAGCGACAACATCAAGCAAAGAAATGGTGAAGCGACAAGTTGTCGGAACCATAGATTGGAGTGCTAGCTCAGCATCGAAATTGCCTTTCAAGACAACCAACATGACGTTGAAAACTCGATGTAAGCTTAGTGCACTATTGGAATGGTGTTCCGGGGATGAAGGACACAGATAGCATGGTCAAGCTCTAGCATGACGATGATGATGTAGCCTAACAGCTTGGAAAGACATCATCGATTACAAACTTATAAGCAAACAAGATTACTAAGAGTTGGTTAATCGCAATGCGTACTCAATTTAGTTACCGGTGTCCTTGAGTGTCCAAGAATTCAGAACACAAGGAAACTGGAATCAGAGAAATATCTTAGTTGATGAGGAGCTCATAAGAAGTTATATAGCTCCGTGACATTCTCAAGGTACCAGGGATAATACTCGGAGGTAGATCAGAATAGAGGTTAGACTAGTGTATTGATTTGTGGAAGACAAACACTTTAACTTGTCTGAGAATGAAATCGAAGTAGAACAGCATGGTCAGAATCACGATTAACAAGGACAAGATCACAGATACCAGAGCAAATTACCCCAAGGGAAATTAATTTTTACGAGCAGCTTCCAAGATAAGTCATACACCGGGTCCATGGGCATGAACACAAGTTCAAGGTCGACTCCCACTTCTTCAAGGCATAACCTTTCATTCACTCCTCGCTTTCGATGAAGTTGTAGTGCTGAAATTTTAACTAGTAAGCACCAGTAGAGTATGAACATCGAAGTTTCTGAGCTCATACAGATTAGGGAAGGTATTGGTTCAACCCATCGGGGCATCTTAGGAACATATACCGCAAGCTTCAAGGGTAATTGACACATGCTTGAAAGCAGAGCATGGCTGCCAAAAGCATAGGATACAGCTTATCATGGGGAGAAGACACAAATTACCAAAGGCATTATGTAATAGGGGAAGAACTCACGAAAATTTGAATGTGAAGGACACTGTCGGATAATAACCCAACAATGGGTCTGGCGGTCCATCGATACTCAATCAGAGGGAGAAAGAATGCAAGGCATCAGATTATAGAACATCCAAATAATTCGATGCTTAAATAACCAAAGGAATTAAGATTTCCAAATTGGTGTATCAGAGTCAGATGCTCCGATCAAATACAAGTAAGCTGAATGAACTTAGATGGACAATCAATCAAAGTTGATTTGTCGAGAACCAACTCATGTTTGGAAAGACGTCTGAGCCGGACAGATAATTTATGAGAAACAACTGATGACTGCGTGCATTCACACACAAGTGGAATCAATAAAATCAAATGACAAACACAAAGGATTTAATGAATTTTGCTAGCCATGTGGAGTTAACCATAATGCAAGCAGAAGAGAAAGGTCGAGAGTCAAAGGCTATTGAGGATTTGGAAGATCGAATAGAAATTTGAAGGATTTTGTGAAACCCATGACAACTGAGGACGAACGAATCCCCAGTAAGTGAGAGGAATTATTCGGAGGGGGTTGACTATGGAGGGAATCGCAAAAACGATGGACACAAGTTCTCGAGAGAACATCAGAGAGTATCTTCGGAGTCTTCTGATGAATCAAGTCATCATCTGGAATGAGGGGCTCTCCGGGGGAAGTAGTTACGAGAACCTAGAGTTAGAGTTAATAAAATCTTTAACCCGAAAGAGAAGAGAGATCAGAACCCAGAGTATAGACGAGGAATAAAAGATCCTAATACCACCCAATTGAGATGTGGGCCCGTAAGCCACACAACTATGTTAGTAAAAGTTTTTCAATGACTAGACTCAACTTCGACCAAGGAGTTGGAAAGGGGGCTACCTACAGGCAGTCGGCTCTGATACCAAGTTGTGACGCCCCCAATTTGACCGTACGCTAATCATACACGCAAATGCGTACGACCAAGATTAGGGACTCACTGGAAGATATCACAACACAACTCTAGACACAATTTAAAGTCATACAAGCTTCATATTACAAGACAGGGGCCTCGAGGGCTCGAATACAAAGCTCGAAAAGCACGAGTCAGCGGAAGCAAATAATATCTGAGTATAGACATAAGTTAAACATGTTTTGCCTTAAGAAGGCTAGCACAAACATAACAACGGATCGAAAGAGGCGAGGCCTCCTGCCTGGGAACCTCCTATCCTACTGCTGGTCGGGGGCCGCCTCCACGTAGTAGTAGGCTCCTACGGTGGTGTAGTAGTCGTCTCCGGTGTACTTCATCTCCTAGGCTCCATCGTCTAAACGCAGAATCGTATCGAGGGGGAAAGAGAATGCAAAGCAGCGGTGAGTGCTCATCCAAAGTACTCGCAAGACTGACATCAGAACTATGCTAAGTATGCATCATTATCAAGGGAATGGGGGTTATATCTGGACTGACTGCAGAAAGCAAGAATGAGGGGGGAGGCCTAGTCCTATCGAAGACTAGCATCTTCAACATCTTGCAGCATTAGAAGAGTGTAGATTGGTAACTCATATGTAACAATATTATTGTAGCAATTTTATTAAGTAACCACGCCCAGAGATCCTTCCTCGACTCCCTGCGAGAAAGCTATCTCGGAGCCAACATTTTATTTCAAGTCATCACTTTTAGTTATATTAGCTCGGGATACAACTCCAAGTCATCCTGTTACCGTGGACACGGCTATTCGAATAGTTAATTTCATCCCTGCAGGGGTGCACCACGTTTTCCATCACGCTTGATCACCTTTGGCTGGACACACTTTTCCGGGTCATGCCCGGCCTCGAAGATCAACACGTCGTCACCCTACCTAGGCTCAACACAGAGACCAGCCCGCCAGTCTAAATCCTAAGCACGCAGGGGTCATGGGCCCACTCACCCTTTGCGCTCCTGCACGATGTGTGGGCGGCCGGTGTCAGTCCTGGCACATCTTAATACAAGACGGTGCTTTACGCGGGCCACCCGGGCGCGCGCCGCTCCATTGCTGACGTCCGAAGAGCTTCGGCTGATACAACGACGCCGAGTACCCATAACTTCTCCCACGTGAAGGTTAGTGCGAAAAGGTCAAATGACCAACTCAGATCAAATACCCAAACCATTAGCATTTTATTAATTGCGGTGACGAGCGCGATACACGATATGTGGGCCTGTCGCCTCGTCTCGAGGTCTTGTGGCAAGGGCCAAGAATGCCCGGCCACGCCCCGTCGTATTACACCAACATCCTCCGGTCATCCTGACCTTATCATGTATCCTCCGGTCATCCTGACCTCATCATGTATCAACAGTAAAGTAAAAGTAACCGTGTGTCTATAACACCAAGGGGAAAACCGAGGAATCACCCTCGATGGATCCCACTCAATGTAACCGTCAAGGTGACCAGAGAGGATTCACCCTCGATGGTCTACGCTTGAGGGGTTGCACGACAGAGTCGTCGTCGGGAGTGGTGAAGGAGGAATCACCATCGATAACCACGACCGACTAGCTGCACTACAGAGTTAGCATCATGAGTACTTCACGAGGTGTCACCCTCGGTACTCGGTAGTAGCTCTGTAGTGAAAGTGACAGGCATGGCTGGTCGGTCGGTTGACCGAGTCTTCGAGTCGTCAAGTCGTCGATGAAGAAGCAGGGGCAACTGGGACTAAGGGGGTCACAGGGGATTCATTGATCAACCTATACTAAGCAGTTGATTTAATAGCAGGTATAGTAGCAGTTTATCAAAAGCAGGCTATGCATCAGAATAGGAGCTAACTAATACAGTAGCAAAATCTAATGCAAGAATGAGAGGGAAAGAATTGGGCGATATCGAAATGCTCAAGGGGGGGGGGGCGTTTGCTTGCTTTGCTGCTCTGCTGCAAAGGCCTGATCGTCAGAGGCATAGTCGTACCCGGCAGCACCGTCAGTCTCGGGGTCTACCGGTAAGAAGAGGGGGGAGAAACAATAAATATAAAGCATAGGTGCAACACGATGTATGACATGGCAATATGCAGAGCTAGGCATGCACTAACGCGGTACCATGCTACTTCTTGAGCTTGCGTTGGTTTTCCCTTGAAGAGGAAAGGGTGATGCAGCAAAGTCGATAAGTATTTCCCTCAATTGTTGAGAACCAAGGTATCAATCCAGTAGGAGATACAAGCAAGTCCCCAATCTTTGCACCTACACAAACAATCAAACTCTTGCACCCAACGCTAAAAGGGGTTGTCAATCCCTTCACGGTTATTTGCAAGGATGAGATCTGATAGAGATAGATATAAAAGATTGCTAAAACGAAAAGTAAAACAAAAGTAAAAATATTGCAGCAAAGTATTTTTGGTATTTTTGGTTTATAGATCTGAAAGTATAATATGGAAAATAGACCCGGGGGCCATAGGTTTCACTAGAGGCTTCTCTCATAAAGGAAAATAATACGGTGGGTGAACAAATTACTGTCGAGCAATTGATAGAAAAGCGCATAGTTATGACGATATCCAAGGCAATGATTATGCATATAGGCATCACGTCCGTGTCAAGTAGACCGAAACGATTCTGCATCTACTACTATTACTCCACACATCGACCGACTCTTGCCTGCATCTAGAGTATTAAGTTCATGAAGAACAAAGTAACGCATTAGGTAAGATGACATGATGTAGAGGGATAAACTCAAGCAATATGATGAAAACCCCATCTTTTTATCCTCGATGGCAACAATACAAATACGTGCCTCGCTACCCCTACTTTGTCACTAGGTGAGGACACCGCAAGATTGAAACCAAAACTAAGCACTTCTCCCATTGCAAGAATTACCAATCTAGTTGGCCAAACCAAACCAATAACTCGAAGAGACTTGCAAAGATATGAAATCATGCATATAAGAATTCAGAAAAGACTCAAATAATATTCATAGATAAGCTGATCATAAACCCACAATTCATCGGATCTCGGCAAACACACCGCAAAAGAGTATTACATCGAATAGATCTCCATGAAGATCATGAAGAACATGGTATTGAAGAACAAAGAGAGAGAAGAAGCCATCTAGCTACTAGCTATGGACCCGAAGGTCTGTGGTGAACTACTCACGCATCATCGGAGGGGCAATGGAGTTGATGTAGATGCCCTCCGTGATCGAATCCCCCTCCGGCAGATTACCGGAAAAGGCTCCAAGATTGGATCTCACGGGAACAGAGGCTTCCGGCGTCGGAAAAGTATTTTGGTGGCTCTTTTTGGTATTCAGGGAATATTTGGGAATTTATAGGCCGAAGAATAGGGTTAGGAGGCTTGCTGGGGGCCACAAGCCAGGGGGGCGCCCCCCCCTAGGGCGCGCCCAGGTGGCTTGTCGCCTCGCGGCAAGCCTCCTGCCTTCATCTCCAAGTCTGGCAGGTTTCTTCTGGTCCAAGAAAAATCATTCCAAAGATTTTATTCCATTTGGACTCCGTTTAATATTCCTTATCTACAATACTCAAAAACAAGGAAAAAACAGAAACTGGCACTAGGCTCTAGATTAATAGGTTAGTCCCAAAAATAATATAAAATAGCATATTAATGCATATAAAACATCCAAAACAGATAATATAATAGCATGGAACAATCAAAAATTATAGATGCGTTGGAGATGTATCAAGCATCCCCAAGCTTAATTCCTGCTCGTCCTCGTGTAGGTAAATGATAAAAACAGAATTTTTGATGTGGAATGCTACCTAACATATTTATCCATGTAATATTCTTTATTGTGGTATGAATATTCAGATCCGTAAGATTCAAAACAAAAGTCTAATATTGACATAAAAACAGTAATACTTCAAGCATACTAACAAGGCAATTGTGTCCTTTCGAAATAACATTGCCTCAGAAAGTTATCCCTGCAAAATCATATGGCCTGGCTATGCTCCATCTTCCCCACACAAAGTATCTAAATCATGCACAACCCCGATGACAAGTCAAGCAATGGTTTCACACCTTTTATGTTCTCAAACCTTTTCAACTCTCATGCAATACATGAGCGTGAGCCATGGATATAGCACTATAGGTGGAATAGAATATGGTGGAGGTTGTGAGGAAAAGGAGAAGATAGTCTCACATCAACTAGGCGTATCAACGGGCTATGGAGATGCCCATCAATAGATATCAATGTGAGTGAGTAGGGATTGCCATGCAACGAATGCACTAGAGCTATAATTGTATGAAAGCTCAAAAAGAAACTAAATGGTTGTGCATAATGATGAAAAATTCCACTAGTTATATGGAAGTGACAAAATAGGAGACTCTCTATCATGAAGATCATGGTGCTACTTTGAAGCACAAGTGTGGAAAAAGATAGTAGCAATTGTCCCTTCTCTCTTTCTCTCATTTTTTTTTATTTTGGTGGGCATCTTTGTCCTCTTTTTTTTTATTTGGGCTTCATTGGCGTCTTTTATTATTTGTAAAGTCCGGAGACTCCTCCCAACTTGTGAGGGAATCATAGCTTCCATCATCCTTTTCTCTCATGGGACAATGCTCTAATAATGAAGATCATCACACTTTTATTTACTTACAACTCAAGAATTACAACTCGATACCTAGAACAAAATATGACTCTATATGCAATATGAAAGTGATGGTGCATGTCATGAAAAACGGAACGGTGGAAGTTGCATGGCAATATATCTCGGAATGGCTATGGAAATGCCATAATAGGTAGATATGGTGGCTGTTTTGAGGAAAGTATATGGTGGCTGCTTTGAGGAAGGTTGGTTTGATGCACCGGCGAAAGTTGCGCGGTACTAGAGAGGCTAGCAAAGGTGGAAGGGTGAGAGTGCGTATAATCCATGGACTCAACATTAGTCATAAAGAACTCACATACTTATTGCAAAAGTCTATTAGTTATCGAAGCAAAGTATTAGACGCATGCTCCTAGGGGAGAGGTTGGTAGGAGTTAACCATCGCGCGTTCCTGACCCTCACACAAAGGTTGACAATCATTAAACAAATCATGCTCTGACTTCGTTACATAACGGTTCACCATACGTGCATGCTACGGGAATCACAAACTTTAACACAAGTATTTCTACCAATTCACAATTACTCACTAGCATGACTCTCATATCACCATCTTCATATCTCAAAACTATATGCAAGGAATCAAACTTCTCATAGTATTCAATGCACTTAATATGGAAGTTTTTATTATATCCCTCTTGGATGCCCATTATATTAGGACTAAATTCATAACCTAAACCAATTAACATGCTGTTTAAAGACTCTCAAAATAATATAAGTGAGGTACGAGAGTTCAATAATTTCTATAAAATAAAACACCACCGTGCTCTCAAAAGATATAAGTGAAGCACTAGAGCAACATTGCCTAGCTCAAAAGATATAAGTGAAGCACATAGAGTATTCTAATAAATTCACGATTAAATGCGTGTCCCCCTCAAAAGATGTGTGCAGCAAGGATGATTGTGGCAAACTAAAAAGCAAAGACTCATATCATACAAGACGCTCCAAGCAAAACACATATCATGTGGTGAATAAAAATATAGCCTCAAGTAAATTTACCGATGGATTGAAGACGAAAGAGGGGATGCCTTCGGGGGCATCCCCAAGCTTAGGCTCTTTGGTATCCTTGAATATGGCTTGGGGTGCCTTGGGAATCTCCAAGCTTAGGCTCTTGCCACTCCTTATTCCATAGTCCATCAAATCTTTACCCAAAACTTGAAAACTTCACAACACAAAACTCAACAGAAAACTCGTGAGATCCATTAGTATAAGAAAAATAAATCACCACTTTTAGGTACTGTTGTGAACTCATTATTTATTTATATTGGTGTGATATCTACTGTATTCAAACTTCTCCATGGTTCATACCGCCCGATACAACCCATAGATACATCAAAATAAGCAAACAACACAAAGAAAACAGAATTTGTCTAAAACAGAACAGTCTGTAGCAATCTATAGACTTCGAATACTTCTGTCACTCCAAAAATTCTGAAAAAATAGTACAATCAGGGCAATTTGTATATCAATCTTGTGTAAAAATTTCAGATCAAAATAACGTTCCGTTGAATTTAAAAAATTCCTGGACTGAGAGCAAAAGTTTCTGTTTTTCAGCAAAATCAAATCACAAACACCGTAGACCATCCCAAAGGTATCACTTGGCTCAAACACTAATTAAAACAACAAAACACAATTACTACAGAGGTAATAATGTGTAAAGCACTCAAAAACAGAAGCAAAAACAAAAGCATAAAAATAAAATTGGGTTGCCTCCCAACAAGCGCTATTGTTTAACGCCCTTAGCTAGGCATAACGCAATAGATCTAGGTATTGTCATCTTTGGTATGCAATCCATAAGTAGCTCTCATAATAGATTCATAAGGTAATTTTATTTTCTTTCTAGGAAATTGTTCTATGCCTTTCCTTAATGGAAATTGGAATCTAATATTTCCTTCCTTCATATCAATAATTGCTCCGATTGTTCTAAGGAAAGGTCTACCAAGAATAATAGGACATGTAGGATTGCAATCTATATCAAGAACAATGAAATCTATCACTACTGGAATTTGCTACTTTGCCATCTGCCAGCTCTTTGCCGTCTGCTTTGGTAAAGCAGACGGCAAAGAGCTGGCTGATGGCAAAGAACCTGATTGCCATCAGCCAATTCTTTGCCGTCTGCCAGCAGATGGCAATCTGCTGGCAGACGGCAAAGAGGTGGGTGGGGTCCAGTGGACGCCAGCGCTGTAACAGCCCACCAGCCCCACCTCTTTGCCGTCTGCCAGCGGACGGCAAAGAATCTTTGCCGTCTGCTGACAGACGGCAAAGAGGTGGGCTATCTTTTTTTTTTGCGGGTCGGACTTATTACGTGCAAATTGCCACCGCCCAGTCCCGCACAGAACCGCCCACGAACAGCCTCGCACTCGATCCCCTCCCTCCCGCACTCTGTCGCTCCCCTAGGGTTCCTCCCGTCCGCCGCCGCCGGCCCTCGGGCGCGTCCCCTCCGTCCAGCCGGCGGAGCCCCACTCCCGTCCGCCGCCGCCGGCCCTCCCGTCCGCCGCCGGCCCTCGGGCGCGTCCTCTCCCTTGGCCGCGTCCCCTCCGTCCAGCCGGCGGAGCCCCACTCCGGCGGACCTGCTACTCCGAGGCAGGAGGACCCCCGTTCCCCATCCCTTCCTCCTGGCCGTGAGCCACCAAGGTAAGCCGCCGCCGGTCCATGTAAGGCTGCTTGTTTTTCTTGGCTGTTACTTACTGCTTACAAGTACAATTCTAGACTTTCTACTACTGGTTGTTATGCCAAATAGTGGTTCAATTTATGAAATGAATTGTTGGCTATTGCTCAATTATGAGCAGCCTACCACTAGCATGGGGACTAGCTTTGTGTTCATGAATTTATGGCCAGTGGATTACTAAAGAAGAGGAACTCATGTTAGCTTTCACCATTTGTGACCAGTGGATTAGTAAACAAGAGGAACTCATGTTAGCTTTCAGCTTAGCTGAGCTTCAGATAAGTTTCTGAGCTGAATTTAGTTTTTCAGTTGTTAGGGGCCGATGAAATCTTAAACCTTGGGCCTTGGTTTCGTTGTTGTTAAATGTTAACCGAACTGACATTAGTGAACTGAAGTATTTTATTATTTACCATATCCTGCAGTATAATTTAGTATTTACATAAGTAGTTTATGGTTATAATTATGAAAGTCTAATCTATACAGAGTTCCATGGATCAGTGGTACTGATATAACATGGATCGGTGGTACTGATATAACATAATGAAAAATTTAGTAGTTTATTTTTAAAAGATCCGCCGCCTAGATATGGACCATGCTTTCTTTATTGATAAAGAAAATCTTATTAAGTATGGAAACCATGTGTTGATATATAGGATTGTGGATAGAATTTTCTCGGAGGTTGGTTTTCTGTTCGTTCTGCCATTTTCAGATCATTCAAGTTTCTGCACTTTCACTGTATTTTTTACATGCAAGGTTACAGGAAAAATGTGCTATGAAGATTCTGTTCACTTTATTTTGTCCGGAGACGATAAATCATCAGAACCGAGCCAAGATTATTGGTAGGTCCAGTTTTTGTTTTTTCTAAAATTCTTCAGTTAAGCTATGCTCCAATTATTTTGAGCAGCACTGTAATGTTTCATTTTGTCGCACATACTATTGTACATTACCTAAAATCTAAGCCACTGCCAGTTTATCAATCACCAATTGTTATGATTCCCATGTCTAAGCCTCTTCTATAAACAAGTTTCTCTACATCACTATTAGATCTTTCTTTCTGAGGTAAGACATTTGCAAAGCTGATAAACCTTGGATTAGAGGATGTTTTATTACAGTAGGTCTTTGTAGCTTTGTATTAAAAAAGAGGCCAAAGGGGGAGGGGCCCCTCAGTTTTTTCTGTAAGAACCGAGGACATCAGCTGCATATTTGCCCTTGTGGGTTTCTACCGTGTATCTAAACGCTGGGCCTGAGACTGACTGGTTTCATTCTCAATCTAAGCTAAGCAGAATTCTTTAGTTGCTCAGTCTGTGAAATGACTTGATAGTTACAAACCACACAAGGAATTAAAAATGAATGTGTGGTTTGGGAGACGTTTATTGAAATTTTTCTAAAACATGGGTATTCGGAAAAGCAAATCTACAACTAAGATCATAAGAAGTCTGTCTTAGGAGAAGCATCCTGACTGGGAGATCTTCAAGGGGATTTCTTGGAATAGCCCTCTCATCATATTTTTTCCCAAAAAAATTAGATGGAAAAATACTCACCATACAAAGTTCTTTCTCCAATTTTATTGTGCGCAACTATGATATATTTTCCTATTCATTGATTGTACAATTTAATCTATAGACACGGCATGGCGCTGATCAACACAACCTTGTCCCAGTTCTTCTTTTACATTTCTACTCCTAACCCATTCTCTCTTTCTTAGTGTTTTTGTTATGCAGGTTGGAAGAAAAGAAGAAGATCCAGAGAAGATCTTAGTAATAAGATAGTTTTTAGGAAAATAGATATTTAGTTTTAGGTCATTTCTTGTAATTTCCGAAATGTAAATTTAATTACTTATCATTTCTGATTCTTTATAATATGACTTTGTATTACCTATTCCAATTATTAATAAAGTTTTTAACTTACATGTGTTCATGACTATTGGTAATATGTGTTGGATATGCTATATTGGTCATATATATAATTTTCTGTGAAAATGAATTGATATAAGAAAAAACAGGGGCTATATAGCCACTTTGGCCTATTTGGCCTCTTTGCCGTCTGCTAGCAGACGGCAAAGAGCTTGTTTCTTTGCCATCTGCTAGCGGACGGCAAAGAAGCAAGCTCTTTGCCGTCTGCTGGCGGACGGCAAAGAAGCAAGCTCTTTGCCGTCTGCTGGCGGACGGCAAAGAAGCAAGCTCTTTGCCGTCTGCTGGCGGACGGCAAAGAAGCAAGCTCTTTGCCGTCTGCTAGCAGACGGCAAAGTGGCCTTTGCCGGCACCAGTTCAGCCGGACTGTTGGCCGTCTGCTGGCAGACGGCAAAGGCTTTGCCGTCCGGCATTCATGCCTTTGCCGTCTGCTATGGCAGACGGCAAAGCAGCTGATTCCTGTAGTGTATGGGCACATAATTCCTATTTGCAACAATAAGAACATCATTAATCCTTCCCATAGGTTTCTTAATGGTGGAATCCGCTAGATGCAAATTTAAAGAGCAATCATCAAGATCATGGAAACCTAGCACATCACATAATGTTTTCGGAATCGTAGAAACGCTAGCACCCAAATCACACAAAGCATGACACTCATAATCTTTAATTTTAATCTTAATAGTAGGTTCCCACTCATCATAAAGCTTTCTAGGTATAGAAACTTCCAACTCAAGTTTTTCTTCAAAAGATTTCATCATAGCATCCACGAAATGTTTAGTAAAAGCTTTATTTTGATTATAAGCATGAGGAGAATTCAACATGGATTGCAACAAGGAAACACAATCAATCAAAGAACAACTATCATAATTAAAGTCCTTGAAATCCAAAAGAGTGGGTTCATTGCTATTTAAAGTTTTGACCTCTTCAATCCCACTTTTATCAACCTTAGCATTAAGATCTATAAACTCCGAATAATTGGGACGCCTTTTAACTAAAGTTGACTTATCTCTAGTCCCATATTTATCAGGATTTACATTAGAAAACAAAGATTCAATAGGAGTCACATCAATCACTTTAAGATCTTCATCAATTTTATCACGAGAACACACTTTTTCAAGCCATTCACACTTAGCACGCATTCTAGCGGTTCTTTCCTTACACTCATCAATAGAAATTCTCATAGCTTTTAAAGAATCATTAATATCATGCTTGGGTGGAGTAGATCTAATTTTCAAAGAATCAATCTCAAGCGAAATTCTATCAATGTTCCTAGCCAAATCATCAATCTTGAGCAATTTTTCTTCAATCATAGCATTGAAACCATTTTGCGAACTAATAAATTCTTTAATATTATTCTCAAGATCAGAGGTCATCTTATTATAATTTCCATAAGAATTGTTGTAGGAATTACCGTAATTATTAGAGGAATTACTAGGAAACGGACTAGGATTGAAATTACCTCTATACGCATTATTACCAAAATTGTTCCTACCAACAAAATTCACATCCATAGATTCATTATTATTTCCAATCAAAGAAGACAAAGGCATATCATTAGGATCAATAGGAGCACTCTTACTAGCAAACAATTTCATCAATTCATCCATCTTTTCACTCAAAGTATTTATTTCTTCAATAGCATGCACTTTTTTACTAGTAGGAGATCTTTCGGTATGCCATTGAGAGTAATTTGCCATAATATTATCTAGGAGTTTAGTAGCCTCTCCTAATGTGATTTCCATAAAAGTACCACCCACGGCGGAATCTAAAAGATTCCTAGAAGCAAAATTCAATCCCACATAAAATTTTTGTATAATCATCCATAAACTCAAACCATGCGCGGGGCAATTTCTAATCATCAATTTCATCCTCTCCCAAGATTGTGCAACATGCTCATGATCAAGTTGCTTAAAATTCATTATATTGTTCCTAAGGGAGATGATCTTAGCGGGCGGAAAGTACTTGGAAATAAAAGCATCTTTACACTTATTCCATGAATCAATACTATATTTAGGCAAAGATGAAAACCAAGTTTTAGCACGATCTCGTAGTGAGAACGGAAATAGCTTCAATTTAACAATATCATTATCCACATCTTTCTTCTTTTGCATATCACACAACTCAACGAAAGTATTTAGATGGGATGCGGCATCTTCACTAGGAAGGCCGGAAAATTGTTCTTTCATAACAAGATTAAGCAAAGCGGCATTAATTTCATAAGATTCCGCACTAGTGGCGGGAGCAATCGGAGTACTAATAAAATCATTATTATTAGTATTGGAGAAGTCACACAACTTAGTATTCTCTTGAGGCATCGTGACAAAGCAAGCAATCTAGCACACAAGCAAACGAAAAGACGAACGGAAGAAGGGCGAATAAAAAGGCAAATCTTTTTGGTTTTTTCTGAAAATCGTTTTAGAAGTGGGGGAGAGGAAAACGAGAGGCAAATGGCAAATAATGTAAATGCAAGAGATGAGTTTGTGATGGGTACTTGGTAGGCTTGATGTAGATCTCCCCGGCAACGGTGCCAGAAATCCTTCTTGCTACTTCTTGAGCTTGCGTTGGTTTTCCCTTGAAGAGGAAAGGGTGATGCAGCAAAGTAGATAAGTATTTCCCTCAGTTGTTGAGAACCAAGGTATCAATCCAGTAGGAGATACAAGCAAGTCCCCAATCTTCGCATCTACACAAACAATCAAACTCTTGCACCCAACGCTAAAAGGGGTTGTCAATCCCTTCACGGTTATTTGCAAGGATGATATCTGATAGAGATAGATATAAAAGATTGCTAAAACGAAAAGTAAAACAAATGTAAAAAGATTGCAGCAAAGTATTTTTGGTATTTTTGGTTTATAGATCTGAAAGTATAATATGGAAAATAGACCCGGGGGCCATAGGTTTCACTAGAGGCTTCTCTCATAAAGGAAAATAATACGGTGGGTGAACAAATTACTGTCGAGCAATTGATAGAAAAGCGCATAGTTATGACGATATCCAAGGCAATGATTATGCATATAGGCATCACGTCCGTGTCAAGTAGACCGAAACGATTCTGCATCTACTACTATTACTCCACACATCGACCGACTCTTGCCTGCATCTAGAGTATTAAGTTCATGAAGAACAGAGTAACGCATTAGGTAAGATGACATGATGTAGAGGGATAAACTCAAGCAATATGATGAAAACCCCATCTTTTTATCCTCGATGGCAACAATACAAATACGTGCCTCGCTACCCCTACTTTGTCACTGGGTGAGGACACCGCAAGATTGAAACCAAAACTAAGCACTTCTCCCATTGCAAGAATTACCAATCTAGTTGGCCAAACCAAACCAATAACTCGAAGAGACTTGCAAAGATATGAAATCATGCATATAAGAATTCAGAAAAGACTCAAATAATATTCATAGATAAGCTGATCATAAACCCACAATTCATCGGATCTCGACAAACACGCCGCAAAAGAGTATTACATCGAATAGATCTCCATGAAGATCATGAAGAACATGGTATTGAAGAACAAAGAGAGAGAAGAAGCCATCTAGCTACTAGCTATGGACCCGAAGGTCTGTGGTGAACTATTCACGCATCATCGGAGGGGCAATGGAGTTGATGTAGATGCCCTCCGTGAACGAATCCCCCTCCGGCAGATTACCGGAAAAGGCTCCAAGATTGGATCTCACGGGAACAGAGGCTTCCGGCGGCGGAAAAGTATTTTCGTGGCTCTTTTTGGTATTCAGGGAATATTTGGGAATTTATAGGCCGAAGAATAGGGTTAGGAGGCTTGCTGGGGGGCCACAAGCCAGGAGGGCGCCCCCCCCCTAGGGCGCGCCCAGGTGGCTTGTCGCCTCCCGGCAAGCCTCTTGCCTTCATCTCCAAGTCTGGCAGGTTTCTTCTGGTCCAAGAAAAATCATTTCGAAGATTTTATTCCGTTTGGACTCCGTTTAATATTCGTTATCTTCAATACTCAAAAACAAGGAAAAAACAGAAACTGACACTAGGCTCTAGATTAATAGGTTAGTCCCAAAAATAATATAAAATAGCATATTAATGCATATAAAACATCCAAAGATAATATAATAGCATGGAACAATCAAAAATTATAGATTCGTTGGAGACGTATCATACCACACGTCGCAGACGGGTCGGAAGAATATCTGACGATATTTTTCGGGTCTCGGGCTACTACCGGACAGCTGAAAACGATGGAAAAGTTCCACGTTCGTTATGATAGGAGCACGTGACACACGAACGGACTGCGTATTCGGATTCGTGGGATTTTTCTGAGCTACTTTCATGTATAAAACTTTTTCATCCGAGCTACGGATTATTTTATATGAAATTTAGGAGTTTAAACAATAAACTGGAATTTCTTTTAGTTATTAATTCGAGTTATCCAAAACAGTAAAAGCTAGGTGTACCCAGGTTTGTACCCAGTCAGCACACACAGTGGCTGACTGGTGGGCCAGGTTGACCTAGGTCAACACCCAGTCAGCAGAGGCTGACTGGTGGGCCAGCTGCCCAGTCAGCAGGCTGACTGGGCCGGCCTGATCCAGTGGAACAGTGGGCTGGCCCCACTGGTCAGTCTCAGTACTAACTAGGGGGTTTTATTATTAAACACTGATTAATTACAGAGGTGGGACCCGGTCGTCAGTGACTACTAACAGTTAAACTAAACACTGATTAGTGCTAAACTAATAGCTGACAGCGTGGGCCCACGGTTCATCGACCCAACGCGCGGTGGCCGGCGACGGCGACTACAGGGAGCAGCGGCTGGACGCCGGCGACGCCTCCGGCGACCAAAAGGACGGCCGCCGGGTCCTACGAGTAGCGGGCGACTCGGTGGAGCCGTTCCAGCTAGTGGCGCTAGCGGGGGACGACCGGAGCTAGCGCCGGCGGTGCGCGAGGCGACGGGATAGAGCCGCGGCGGCAGTAGCGCGGCACGAGCGAGGCCAGCAGCAGCGGCGAGCGGCGGAGCAGCTAGCAGCAGCAGCACGAGTAGCGACGCGGCTAGCACGGGCGTCGCGGGGTGCAGCTGAGCGCGGCTATAACTCCGGCGAGCTGCGGGCGCGGGCAGCAGCCGTTGCAGAGCGAGGCGAGGCGGGGACGGCCTCACCAGCGGTGCAGGGTGGCGGGGGCGGCGAGGCGTGAGGGAGACGGCGAGGAGGAGGCGGGGACGCAGCGACGGGGGGGGCGGCGATGGGGACCGGCGACGAAGACCCCGCAACGACGGGGAGGAGGAGGGGAACGGGGCGCGGGGAGGAGGAGCTAGGGTTTGAGAGGGGGGGCCGGGGCCGTTTTGTAGGGGAGGGGGCCGGCGGCGATGGCCGGCGCGTGGCCATCCTAGCAGGCGTCCACATCCCTCCCCGTGAACAGGGGGAGGGGATGAGTGAGGTGGGGGGGGCCTGGGCCACGTGGGCCGGTCTGGGCGGCCAGCTGGGCTTCGGCCCAGTGGGGGGAAGGGGGAGGTTGTTTGCTCTCTTTTTTTGTTTTCTTTTAAAAAAAATAATTTCTGTTTTAATAAATTGCACCAACAGAATTTTGTAAAAATGTGGAACTTGGTCCATTATTCGACTTGCAATTTATAGCACTGTCACAAAATTTTTGATGAGCATTGAAATTTGTTTGAGATTTACATAAATTAAAAGGTATTCAAATAATTGATTTGGCCTCTGTCATAATTGTTTTTAAGGCACCAAAACACTTTGCAAAATGTTGGTTATAATTTTATAATTGCTTTTGGAATATTTGCAACCCATTCATGATTTTTTTTTTCTGATTTGCCAAAAATATTTAAACCACTTCTTTTAAAAGAATAATGAAAATCATTAGGGATTGAAAAGGGGGTAGGATTCTATTGTGATCAATCATGGTTTAGCAAAAGCATCAGCTTAATCCTCATGGTTAATGTAGCTTAAACACAAGCATCATTGTAGCTGAAACCAGGGGTGTTACAGCGGGTTAGCAGCACGTCGTCGCCGTGGGCTAGGTGGACGACCGACAATAAAAGACTGCCGCCGCAGGTCGTGCTCGTCGTGGAGCCACGTATCCCACATCGGCGAGTTGACACCGTACCTTGGGTCGTGGAGGAGATCCGGAGGCAGGCGCGCGCGACGTCGGTCGATCTCCTCACGGCGAGTGCGGCCGCTCATCGGCACCGGGGGGATTGGAACCCGATCCGCGGACAGATGCCAGTTGTTCGGGAGGTGGGCATTGTTGGAAATATGCCCTAGAGGCAATAATAAATTGGTTATTATTATATTTCCTTGTTCATGATAATCGTTTATTATCCATGCTATAATTGTATTGATTGGAAACTCAAATACATGTGTGGGTACATAAACAACACTGTGTCCCTAGTAAGCCTCTAGTTGACTAGCTCGTTGATCAAAGATGGTTAAGGTTTCCTAGCCATTGACATGAGATGTCATTTGATAACGGGATCACATCATTAGGAGAATGATGTGATGGACAAGACCCAAAC
Source organism: Elymus sibiricus (assembly GCA_039707655.1). NCBI lineage: Eukaryota > Viridiplantae > Streptophyta > Magnoliopsida > Poales > Poaceae > Elymus > Elymus sibiricus. The sequence continues at coordinate 280,982,247 of CM077663.1, forward strand.
TAAGAACCTAGCATTTGATCGTGTCAGTTTATTGCTATTGTTTTCTGCATGTCAAGTATCTGTTCCTATGACCATGAGATCATGCAACTCCCTGACATCGGAGGAGTACCTTGTGTGTATCAAACGTCGCAACGTAACTGGGTGACTATAAAGGTGCTCTACAGGTATCTCCGAGGGTGTCTGTTGGGTTGGCATGGATCAAGACTGGGATTTGTTACTCTGTGTGACGGAGAGGTATCTCAGGGCCCACTCGGTAATACAACATCACAATGAGCCTTGCAAGCAATGTGACTAAAGTGTTAGCCACGAGATCTTGTATTACGGAACGAGTAAAGAGACTTGCCGGTAACGAGATTGAACTAGGTATAGAGATACCGACGATCGAATCTCGGGCAAGTAACATACCGAAGAACAAAGGGAACAGCATACGGGATTAACTGAATCCTTGACATAGAGGTTCGACCGATAAAGATCTTCGTAGAATATGTAGGAGCCAATATGGGCATCCAGGTCCCGCTATTGGTTATTGACCGTAGAGGTGTCTCGGTCATGTCTACATAGTTCTCGAACCCGCAGGGTCTACACACTTAACGTTTGGTGACGATATAAGTATAGTTGAGTTGTTATGTTGGTGACCGAAAGTTGTTCGGAGTCCCGGATGAGATCACGGACATGACGAGGAGTCTCGGAATGTCCGAGAGGTAAAGATCGATATATTGGACGATATGTTTGGGCCAAGAGGTGAGACCCACAGGGCGTTAGCAAAAGGCAGTTTTGCAGAGGGCAGGGTCCAGACGCCAGGAACCCTGGCGTCTGGCCCTGGGCCAGACGCCGAGGCCCATGGCGTCTGGGCCAGACGCCGGGAACCGTGGCGTTTGGTACTGGATCCGAGAAGGACTCTTCCTTTTGTTCCAAACCGACTTTGAGGAGCCTCTTTCTCCAAGTTTCGACCCCAGGGCTCAACATATAAATAGAGGGGCAGAGCTAGCACCCGGAACACATCAAGATTTCCCCAAGCCGTGTGCGGCAACCCTAACCCTCTAGTTCCTCCGTCATAATCTCCGTAGCGCTTGGCGAAGCCCTGCAGAGATTGTTCCTCACCACCATCACCACGCCGTCGTGCTGCTGGAACTCAACCACTACTTCACCATCGCTCGCTGGATCGAGGAGGTGAAGGCGTCATCAAGCCGTACGTGTGTTGAACGCGGAGGTGCCGTCCGTTCGGCGCTAGTTCGTGATCGGATCGAGGGACGACTTGCGATTTGGATCGCGGAGACGTTCGACTACATCAACCGCGTTTCTTAAACGCTTCCGCTTAGCGATCTACAAGGGTATGTAGATTTATTCTCCCTCTCGTAGATGCTCATCACCATGGATAGATCTTGTGTGTGCGTAGGAAAATTTTTGTTTCCCATGCAACGTTCCCCAACAGTGGTATCAGAGCCAGGTTTATGCGTAGATGAGATCTCGAGTAGAACACAAACGAGTTGTGGGCGTGGGTGTATACATATTGCTTGCCGTTACTAGTTGATATTTGATTCGGCGGTACTGTGAGATGAAGCGGCCCGGACCGACATTACGCGTACACTTACGCGAGACAGGTTCCTTCAACTGACATGTAACTTCGTTGCATAAAGATGGCTAGCGGGTGTCTGTCTCTCTCACTTTAGTTGAATCGATTTCAATGAAGAGGGTTCTTTTAGAAGATAAAAAAGCAATCACTACACCACGTTGTGGTTTTGCGTAGGTAAGAACGGTTCTTGCAAACCCGTAGCAGCCACGTAAAATTTGCAACAACAATTAGAGGACGTCTAACTTGTTTTTGCAGGGTATGTTGCGATGTGATATGGCCAATTACATGATGAGATATATGTGATGTATGAGATGATCATGTGTTGTATAGAATATCACGACTTGCATGTCGATGAGTACGGCAACTGGCAGGAGCCATAGAGTTGTCTTTAATTATTGTATGACCTGCGTGTCAATCATTAAGCGCTATGTAATGCTTTACTTTATCGCTAAACGTTAGCAATAGTCGTGGAAGCAACAGTCGGCGCGACAACCTCATGGCGACACGTTGATAGAGATCAAGATGATGGAGATCATGGTGTCATGCCGGTGACGATGGAGATCATGCCGGTGCTTTGGAGATGGAGATCAAAAGCACAAGTTCATGGCCATATCATGTCACTTATGATTTGCATGTGATGTTAATCCTTTTATGCATCTTATTTTGCTTAGGACGACGGTAGCATTATAAGGTGATCCCTCACTTAAATTTCAAGATTAATTGTGTTCTCCCCGAGTGTGCACCGTTGCGAAAGTTCGTCGTTTCGAGACACGCCGTGATGATCGGGTGTGATAGACTCCACGTTCACATACAACGGGTGCAAGCCATGTTGCACACGCGGAACACTTGGGTTAAACTTGACGAGCCTAGCATGTACAGACATGGCCTCGGAACACAAGAGACCGAAAGGTCGAACATGAGTCATATAGTAGATATGATCAACATGAAGATGGTCACCATTGAAACCACCTCAACTCACGTGATGATCGGACTTAAGTTGGTGGATTTGGATCATGTTACACTCGAATGACCGGAGGGATGTCAATTTGAGTGGGAGTTTTTAAGTAATATGATTAACTAAACTCATTATCTAGAACAATAGTCTAAGTTGTCTTTGCTATATTTATGTTGTAGATCATGGCTCGCGCAGTAGCACCCCTGAATTTTAATGCGTTCCTAGAGAAAGCTAAGTTGAAAGATGATGGAAGTAACTTTGTGGACTGGGCCCGTAATCTAAGGATTATCCTTACGGCTTCCCAGAAATCTTATGTCCTTGATGCACCGCTTGGTGATCCACCCGCTCCAGTTGAGTCTCTAGACGTTGTGAACGCCTGGCAGGCTCGTTCTGATGATTACTCAATAGTTCAATGTGCAATGTTGTATGGCTTAGAACCGGGACTTCAAAGACGTTTTGAACGTCATGGAGCATATGAGATGTTCCAGGAGTTGAAGTTTATCTTTCAGAAGAATGCCCGGATCGAGAGATATGAGATCTCCGATAAGTTCTATGCTTGCAAGATGGAGGAGAACGGGTCTATCAGTGATCACGTGCTCAGAATGTCTGGGTACTCCACCCGTCTGGCTGAATTGGGGATGCCCCTTCCGCCAGAGGCTATCACTGACAGAGTTCTTCAATCATTGCCACCTAGCTACAAGAGCTTCGTGTTGAACTATAACATGAACGGGATGAACAAGTCAGTCGCCGAGCTGTTTGCGATGCTGAAAGCCGCTGAGTCTGAAATTCAGAAGGAGCATCAAGTGTTGATGGTCAATAAAACCACTAGTTTCAAGAAAAATGGCAAGGGTAAGAAGGGTAACTCCAAGAAGAGTGGCAAAACAGTTGCTCCTCTCGTGAAGAAACCCAAGGCTGGACCCAAACCAGAAACTGTGTGTTTTCATTGCAAGGGAACTGGACACTGGAAGCGGAACTGCCCCAAGTATTTGGCTGACAAGAAGGCGGCCAACAACAAACAAGGTATATATGATATACATGTTATTGATGTGTACCTTACCAACCCTCGTTGTAGTGCCTGGGTATTTGATACCGGTGCGGTTGCTCATATTTGCAACTCTAAACAGGAACTGCGGAATAGACGGAGGCTGGCAAAGGACGAAGTGACGATGCGCGTGGGAAATGGTTCCAAGGTTGATGTGATCGCCGTCGGCACGCTCGCTCTTCGATTACCGTCGGGATTAGTGATGAACCTAAATAAGTGTTATTTGGTGCCTGCGTTAAGCATGAACATTATATCTGGATCTTGTTTATTGCGAGACGGTTACTCATTTAAATCAGAGAATAATGGTTGTTCTATTTATATGAGTAATATCTTTTATGGTCATGCACCCAATGTGAGGGGTTTATTCTTATTGAATCTCGATAGTAATGATACACATGTTCATAACATTGATGCCAAAAGATGTAGAATTGATAATGATAATACCACTTTCTTGTGGCACTGCCGTTTAGGTCATATTGGTGTAAAACGCATGAAGAAGCTCCATGCTGATGGACTTTTGGAGTCACTTGATTTTGAATCACTTGACACATGTGAGCCATGCCTCATGGGCAAGATGACTAAAACGCCGTTCTCTGGAACAATGGAACGGGCAAGTGACTTATTGGAAATCATACATACTGATGTGTGTGGTCCGATGAGTATTGAGGCGCGCGGTGGTTATCGTTACTTTCTCACCTTCACTGATGACTTAAGTAGATATGGGTATATTTACTTAATGAAACATAAGTCTGAAACATTTGAAAAGTTCAAACAATTTCAGAGTGAAGTTGAGAATCATCGTAACAAGAAGATTAAATTCCTACGATCTGATCGAGGAGGAGAATATCTGAGTTATGAGTTTGGCAGTCACTTAAGACAATGTGGAATTGTTTCACAACTGACACCGCCTGGAACACCACAGCGTAATGGTGTGTCCGAACGTCGTAATCGAAATTTATTGGATATGGTGCGATCTATGATGTCTCTTGCCGATTTGCCACTATCGTTTTGGGGTTATGCATTAGAGACAGCTGCATTCACTTTAAATAGGGCACCATCGAAATCCGTTGAGACGACGCCATATGAACTTTGGTTTGGCAAGAAGCCAAAACTGTCGTTTCTTAAAGTTTGGGGATGTGATGCTTATGTCAAAAAGCTTCAGCCTGAAAAGCTGGAACCCAAAGCGGAGAAATGCGTCTTCATAGGATACCCAAAAGAGACATTTGGGTATACCTTCTACCTCAGATCCGAAGGCAAAGTGTTTGTCGCTAAAAATGGAACATTTCTTGAGAAAGAGTTTCTCTCGAAAGAATTGAGTGGGAGGAAGATAGAACTTGATGAGGTTGTTGAACCTTTACTTCAACCTGAGAGTAGCGCAGTGCAGAAAGTTGTTTTTGTGGAGCCTACATTAGCTGAAGAGGAAGTTAATGATGATGATCATGAAGCTTTGGATCAAGTTACTATCGAACCTCGTAGGTCGACAAGGACGCGTACTGCTCCTGAGTGGTACGGCAACCCTGTCTTAGAGGTCATGTTGTTAGACAACGATGAACCTACGAGCTATGGAGAAGCGATGATGGGCCCGGATTCCGAGAAGTGGTTAGAGGCCATGAAATCCGAGATGGGATCCATGTATGAAAACAAAGTATGGACTTTGGAAGTATTACCTGAAGGGCGTAAGGCCATTCAGAACAAATGGATCTTTAAGAGGAAGACGGACGCGGACGGTAATGTCACCGTCTATAAAGCTCGACTTGTGGCAAAGGGTTTTTCACAAGTTCAAGGAGTTGACTACGATGAGACCTTCTCACCCGTAGCGATGCTTAAGTCCGTCAGAATCATGTTAGCAATAGCTGCCTTTTTCGATTATGAAATTTGGCAGATGGATGTCAAAACAACGTTCCTTAACGGTTACCTTAAGGAAGAGTTGTATATGATGCAACCAGAAGGTTTTGTCGATCCAGAGAATGCTGACAAAGTTTGCAAACTCCAGCGATCCATTTATGGACTGGTGCAAGCATCTCGAAGTTGGAATCTTCGTTTTGATGAGGTGATCAAAGCGTTCGAGTTTATACAAGTTTACGGAGAAGCTTGTATTTACAAGAAAGTGAGTGGGAGCTCTATAGCGTTTCTAATATTATATGTGGATGACATATTACTGATTGGAAACAATATAGAAATGCTGGAAAGCGTAAAGGAATATTTGAACAAGAGTTTTTCAATGAAGGACCTAGGAGAAGCTGCTTTCATATTAGGCATCAAGATCTATAGAGATAGATCGAGACGCTTGATAGGACTTTCACAAAGCACATACCTTGACAAAGTTTTGAAGAAGTTCAAAATGGATCAGTCCAAGAAGGGGTTCTTGCCTGTATTGCAAGGTGTGAAGTTGAGTAAGACTCAATGCCCAGTGACTGCAGAAGATAGAGAAAAGATGAGTGTCATCCCCTATGCTTCGGCCATAGGCTCTATCATGTATGCAATGCTGTGCACAAGACCCGATGTCAGCCTTGCCATAAGTATGGTCGGAAGGTTTCAAAGTGATCCAGGAATGGAACACTGGACGGCGGTCAAGAATATCCTGAAGTACCTGAAAAGGACTAAGGATATGTTTCTCGTTTATGGAGGTGATCAAGAGCTCGTCGTAAAGGGTTACGTCGATGCAAGCTTTGACACTGATCCGGATGACTCTAAGTCTCAAACCGGATACGTGTTTATTCTTAATGGGGGTGCGGTTAGCTGGTGCAGTTCCAAGCAAAGCGTGGTAGCAGATTCTACATGCGAAGCGGAGTACATCGCTGCCTCGGAGGCGGCGAAGGAAGGTGTCTGGATGAAGGAGTTCATGACAGATCTTGGAGTAGTGCCTAGTGCGCTTAACCCAATGACTCTGTTTTGTGATAACACTGGTGCCATTGCTCTAGCCAAGGAACCAAGATTTCACAAGAGGACCAGACACATAAAGCGATGCTTCAATTCCATCCGCGATTACATCAAGGAGGACGACATAAATATTTGCAAAGTACACACGGATCTAAATGTTGCAGATCCGATGACTAAACCTCTTCCAAGGGCTAAACATGAACAACACCAGAACTGCATGGGTGTTCGATTCATTACAATGTAAATCACATAGTGATGTGAACTAGATTATTGACTCTAGTGCAAGTGGGAGACTGTTGGAAATATGCCCTAGAGGCAATAATAAATTGGTTATTATTATATTTCCTTGTTCATGATAATCGTTTATTATCCATGCTATAATTGTATTGATTGGAAACTCAAATACATGTGTGGGTACATAAACAACACTGTGTCCCTAGTAAGCCTCTAGTTGACTAGCTCGTTGATCAAAGATGGTTAAGGTTTCCTAGCCATTGACATGAGATGTCATTTGATAACGGGATCACACCATTAGGAGAATGATGTGATGGACAAGACCCAAACTAAGAACGTAGCATTTGATCGTGTCAGTTTATTGCTATTGTTTTCTGCATGTCAAGTATCTGTTCCTATGACCATGAGATCATGCAACTCTCTGACATCGGAGGAGTACCTTGTGTGTATCAAACGTCGCAACGTAACTGGGTGACTATAAAGGTGCTCTACAGGTATCTCCGAGGGTGTCTGTTGGGTTGGCATGGATCAAGACTGGGATTTGTTACTCTGTGTGACGGAGAGGTATCTCAGGGCCCACTCGGTAATACAACATCACAATGAGCCTTGCAAGCAATGTGACTAAAGTGTTAGCCACGAGATCTTGTATTACGGAACGAGTAAAGAGACTTGCCGGTAACGAGATTGAACTAGGTATAGAGATACCAACGATCGAATCTCGGGCAAGTAACATACCGAAGAACAAAGGGAACAGCATACGGGATTAATTGAATCCTTGACATAGAGGTTCGACCGATAAAGATCTTCGTAGAATATGTAGGAGCCAATATGGGCATCCAGGTCCCGCTATTGGTTATTGACCGTAGAGGTGTCTCGGTCATGTCTACATAGTTCTCGAACCCGTAGGGTCTACACACTTAACGTTTGGTGACGATATAAGTATAGTTGAGTTGTTATGTTGGTGACCGAAAGTTGTTCGGAGTCCCGGATGAGATCACGGACATGACGAGGAGTCTCGGAATGTCCGAGAGGTAAAGATCGATATATTGGACGATATGTTTGGGCCAAGAGGTGAGACCCACGGGGCGTTAGCAAAAGGCAGTTTTGCAGAGGGCAGGGTCCAGACGCCAGGAACCCTGGCGTTTGGTACTGGAATCCGAGAAGGACTCTTCCTTTTGTTCCAAACCGACTTTGAGGAGGCTCTTTCTCCAAGTTTCGACCCCAGGGCTCAACATATAAATAGAGGGGCAGGGCTAGCACCCGGAACACATCAAGATTTCCCCAAGCCGTGTGCGGCAACCCTAACCCTCTAGTTCCTCCGTCATAATCTCCGTAGCGCTTGGCGAAGCCCTGCAGAGATTGTTCCTCACCACCATCACCACGCCGTCGTGCTACTGGAACTCAACCACTACTTCACCATCGCTCGCTGGATCGAGGAGGTGAAGGCGTCATCAAGCCGTACGTGTGTTGAACGCGGAGGTGCCGTCCGTTCGGCGCTAGTTCGTGATCGGATCGAGGGACGACTTGCGATTTGGATCGCGGAGACGTTCGACTACATCAACCGCGTTTCTTAAACGCTTCCGCTTAGCGATCTACAAGGGTATGTAGATTTACTCTCCCTCTCGTAGATGCTCATCACCATGGATAGATCTTGTGTGTGCGTAGGAAAATTTTTGTTTCCCATGCAACGTCCCCCAACAGGCATCTCCCCACGGCAATGGCGTGGCCGTCTCCCAGTACCTCCGGCATATTTCCGTGCCGACGTACGGGCGCGTGTGCTGCGAGCGGCCGATGGACCGATTGCAAATGCGGGCGGAGCGGACAGAGCAGGCGGCGACGGCGGTGGTGGTGGTGGTGGGCTCCTAGAGCGACCGGAGCGGCGCCTACCAGGGGATGAGCCGGCCTCATGGCCGTACTTCCCCTTCCCGGACCACGGCCAGGTCATGGCGACGGCGGCGGGCTAGGGTTTCTAGAAACTGTCGGGGGTGGAGGGGGCAGGATTGGCTTTGGAAGCGGAAGCTACTGTGTGGAGTGTGACTGGCCGGTCCACGGGTTTCCACTTAAAGAAGAACGACGGCACGAAGGTGGGTGGCTGACGACCGGGCCCCGCCGCGCATGCGCATTTACTTTGGGCGGTGGGGGTAGGTTGGACGCCGCCACGAGTGACGGCCCGTCTGTCCATTTTGCCCCAAGCGGACGTGGGCGTACGATTTGGAGTTGCCCTTACGACGCGGCCCCACTAGTCAGAGTTAACGGTCAAACCATTGACCCGACGACATCCTCCGTTGTGACCTTTCGTGAGGGTTTTGGACAAGAGAGTGGGGAAAAGTGAGCAAATTGTAAGAGCGTGGGGATGGATGAGTACAACTAAGGAACGAGGGGCACAGATGTAAAAAAACCTAGTTAATTTGGGACATGATGATTTCACCAAAAAACAAAAGGAGACTTGGGGTTCCAAGTGTTTTAACCAAGCCCTCCTTACAAAACAAGCATGGCGTCTCATTGATACCCTTGACAGTTTATGTGCTCGTTTGTTGAAGGTGAAATACTACCCTGATGGTAGTTTGTTGGACACTATTTTTGCTAGCAATTCTTCTAAAGTTTGGAAAGGTGTGGTATATGGTCCGGAGCTTCTCAAGAAGGGGATTGTCTGAGGGTTAGGGACGGCACCAACAGTAGGACCTAGCGGGATCCTTGGATCCCTCGAGGGCCATCTTTCCATCTCATTACCCCTAAGGGAAAATTGCCGTTTGAACCGAGTTTCAGGTTTTTTGGACAATAATGGTGCATGGAACTCGAATCTCCTACATTTTTTTTTTGGTCGATGGACGTGGTGCAAATCTTGAAGATACGACCCTCCCCACGACAGCGTCGGGATTTCATTGCCTGGTGGCCGGAAGAAAGTGGGGTATTCTCTGTTAAGAGCGTCTATCGGCTAGCTATGAGTGATTACCAAGAAGCTCTTGCGGGAGGCACAGCTGGTACTAATCCTAAGGGTGAACGTCCAATGTTGAAGTTGATTTGGAAGACTGACGTTCCACAAAAATAAAAATAGTCGCGTGGAAGGCGGCAACCGGCGCCCTAGCAATGACACAAGAGAAGGTGGTGCGCCACCTGTCATCATGGGCGACGTCTCGACGTGCCCCATTTGTGGGATGGAAGATGAAGGGTCTTTCCATGCATTGGATACATGCAATCATGCTCGGAGGTTATCGGAGAAGATGCGTTTTGTTTGACCATTTTCGACACGAGATGTTTTATGGGATACCTGTGTAGACTAGTTGCTTCAGGTTCTTGCTAAGTGTCCTGAAGTCGTCAGGAATATAGTAATTATGTAGGTATGGAGGATTTTGGCAAGTACGTAGGTATATTTCTCACAGAAAGGAATGCACACCTGTTTTTCTTTTTTTTAAGGGAAACATAATACTTTATTTAAACATAGTCAGGGACCTCATCCGCAATTACATGCAACATACATTCAGGTGGCATCGAATGCCACTCAACACACACTTCATCACCTACAGCAAGCTTAGCTAAAATAGTTTGTCGATCTACTCCGCCAAGCAATTTTGCATCCTTGCCAGGCCTTGAAGTATGCAAAAATTCCTCTCCGCTGGTCTGCACCACCATATTAAACCCGTAAAGAAAAATCGCACAATAGTTTTAAGGTTATTTCAGGCACGAATCATGATGCAATAATCAATGTCTGAACTATGGAGCCACGCGTCTCAGCTCCGTGGCGGGTAAACTAACGGTTGGCGCCGGACCCGACTCCCCACGCACGGTTCCTGGTTCCAGGTTCCAGCCCAGCCCACTCCGGAGCTGCAGCAGAGGTTGATTGGACGCGAACCACGCGTCCCAAACTGCCAGCCCCTCTCTTCCCGTGCCGCACCACGCCACCCAACGACCTCGATCAAACCCGCCACCCCCCGCCGCCGCCGCCGCCATGGGGAGGCGATCTGGAGGCAGGAAGCTGCCCTTCTTCTCCGCCGCCTCCACCTCGTCCTCCACCAAGCGCACCCGCTCCGCGCGCCGCCTCCCTTCCCTGCCCAAGCCCAGCTCGCCGCCTCCCCCCTCCCTGACCACTCCGCCGCCCGCGCCGCAGACCACCCCGTCTCCGCCCACCCCCTCTCCCGGGGATGGTGCCGCCGTGCCCGCCGTGTCGGGCAAGGTCGGCAAGAAGAAGGCCGGCGCCCGCTTGTGGATGCGGCTGGACCGGTGGGGCTCCTCTGAGATCCTGGAGCTCGACAAGGCGTCCATCATCCGCCGCGCGGGCGTGCCCCCGCGCGACCTCCGCATCCTCGGCCCCGTCTTCTCCCACTCCTCCAGCATCCTCGGTGAGCGCTCGCCAAATTAGTACCGACCGCCCATCAGGGACCGCGGATTTTGCTCTTGCAGAAACCAGGCAGACCCAGGCGTTGCATGCTGATGTACGATGATTGATTGTGCAGCTAGAGAGAAGGCGATGGTGATCAACCTAGAATTCATCAGGGCGATCGTTACTGCGGAGGAGGTCCTTCTATTGGACCCTCTGATGCAGGAGGTGCTCCCTTTCGTCGACCAATTGAGGCAGCATCTCCCTCTGAGGAGCCTGGTGGGTGGGAATGGTGAACACGGTGGTGACGGCAATGGGGTCAAGCAAGATGGTTCGCCCAGAGATCAGGTGCCCTGTCTTAATGAGGCAACCGGGGCAGAGCATGAGTTGCCATTCGAGTTTCAGGTGCTGGAGGTCGGGCTTGAGGCTGTGTGCTCGACGTTGGACTCGAGCGTGGCCCATCTTGAGAGGCATGCTATTCCTGTACTCGATGAGCTCACCAAGAATGTTAGCACTAAGAACTTGGAGCGTGTGCGGAGCCTCAAGAGTAACCTTACCCGTTTGCTTGCCCGCGTTCAGAAGGTATCACTAGAGAACCCCTGCCGCCTCTCACCTTTATCATTTGGTCGAGTCGCCAATAGAAGTATGTTCTCACATAGCCCTGTTCACGTGGATGAATAACTATTTGAGAACTCTCCTGGTGCAAGTTCTCAAAGAACCAAATGCTACAATTTATCTGCTTTATTAGATTACTAAATGATGAACATTTTAAGTCCTAATTCTGATTGAATTGTTATATTAGAAAGATATTTAGAACAGGGGGGGGGGGGGGGGGGGGGGGTCATAGAAATTTATCTGCTTTAGATTACTATATAAATAATGAACATTTTAAGTTCTAATTCTGATTGAATTGTTATATTAGAAAGATATTTAGAACAAGGGCGGGGGGGGAGGGGGGGGGGGGTCATAGAAATTTATCTGCTTTAGATTACTATATAAATGATGAACATTTTAAGTTCTAATTCTGACTGAATTGTTATATTAGAAAGATATCTAGAACAAAGGGGGGGGGGGGGGGGGGGGGTCATAGACAGTTGACCATTTTTCGTTTTCTTCGATTCTCCATTAAGCTTCTCAATCTTATTCCTTACAGTGTGTTGCTTCTGGGAATTTCTATTGTAGTTTTGAGAACCTTGATGATAACCCACATGCTGCTCTTCTTAGGTCAGAGATGAGATAGAACATCTTCTAGATGATAACGAAGACATGGCACATCTTTATCTTACAAGGAAGCAAGCACAGAATCAGCAGGTTGAGGCTATAATGACATCTGCTGCTTCCAATAGCATTGTTCCTGTAGGAGCAAATCTGCCGAGGCTAAACTCCAGTTTTCGACGTAGTGTGAGCATTGCAACCAGTATATATTTGGATAACGATGTGGAAGACCTAGAGATGTTGCTTGAGGCCTACTTCATGCAGCTGGATGGAATTCGCAACAGAATTTTATCGGTTAGTCCTTCCGACATAAGACTTGTCACTGTTCTGTCAAGCTATTTAATACCATGGCTTGTCTTAATTCTTATGTTGTAGTACTTATTTGGTGCTGAGTGATCATGTGGAATTTAGCTGTTGTTCCATTTCTGAGAGTTTAATTGTGCAGATTAATTGTCTTTTGTTCTACAAACACAGGGCTCAGGAGCATATTATGTATCATATGCTGAATTATCAGGAGCATATTTTGTCATATTTTGGTTGAATTATTTGGGTTCTTATTTCATACTCAGATTGATGTGAACATTGATTTCTCCTTTGGAAATTTAACAGGTCCGAGAGTATATTGATGACACAGAAGACTACGTCAACATTCAACTCGACAACCAGCGAAATGAACTGATCCAGCTTCAGCTTACGCTGACCATCGCATCGTTTGGCATAGCTATCAATACCTTCATAGTCGGGGCCTTTGCGATGAACATCCCATGCCATCTTTACGACATCACGGATGGCAGCTTCTTTTGGCCATTTGTCGGAGGTACCTCATCGGGCTGCTTTGTGATCTCCGTCGTTTTGTTAGGGTACGCCTGGTGGAAGAAGTTGCTTGGTCCCTGAACTCGCAGCGAAGACAAAATCATTGGATGGTGAGGGGGCTCATCATTCTGAAGATGGCAACACTTCGCTTCTATGGCCTCCGGTAAGGAGCAAGCGCTTGGAGGACAGTGGAGTGCCGTGGGGTTAGGGAAAAACTCTCGGTTGTTTATGTTTTGGAGTAGTAGTTAATAGAGTGAGCAATATGCTGTGTTTTTCTTTCATTTCCATAAATACAACTGCGTCATACTGAGGATGAATGTTGTGTATATGGTTCATCGATCTGCTTTCTCATAGATTGGCACCAGATGTATCTGCTGTTGGCAACAGAAAACCGGTGGCACAAAATCTTAGTTATATCATGCTCACAGTAAAAACTTTAGAAGTTTCTTTCAATTTGCACGTAAAGAAACTAAAATGAGGCGCTTGGCTTCGGTGCGAGCTTCGCAAGGCATACCATCACAAATGGGATCAGGTTCCCTGTGACAAGAGCCTTCCAATATGTGCAAGATCACATGTGACATCAAAATGTCAATAGAATAACGTTGTAGATCATGTTGATCTGAGCTCAGCAGATTAAGCATCAAGAAAGCAACCTGCCACATGTCCAACATTAGCCACCCTGAGATGGCAGCACTTTGTGAGGGGCTAAACAAAATGAAATGGTGATGAGATGAACTATTATCACAAGACGATCCGGAGAATGTACACTAAGAATAATCTAATCTTATACCTTGCCGCTATCAGTACACTAGTAACCAGGTTGAATCTAAAAGGGTTTTTTCTTCTTGCGAGGACGCACAGGAAACACGCTACACTTGACCGTGGCTGCTGCTCTTCTTCTTTTCCATTTCTTATCTGGTCTTCGTGTCTTCTTGACTCCAGTGAAAGGGCTAGGAACCTGAGAATGGCGCGAGGGAATTTGCAGGGAGCGCAACGCCGCCACCTCGTAGAGAAACGGTGGGACGGCTCCAGGCGTCCATGGCTATGGCATTCGAATCGAAAAATACCACGACAACCGTTATATCATCGTGGAAGTGGCGCCTCACTCCACGGTCAATTTTCTTGAGATCTGAATACCGCATCTCCCTCTTCTTTGCTGCTTCCTGCATTGCAGCCTTCACTAGCTTTCGAGCAATCCCCTAAAACATATAAAGTAAGGATAACATCAACAAAAATAAGAAAAGAATGCTGTTGTACGAAATAAATAAAGGAACACAAGACTCTAGTGGAATATGAGAACAAGATTGTTTAGGCATAATGAAGTTGGGTTCTACTACAGGTTTGTCTGCAAACTGATGTGAAGTGAGATTCAATAACATGTCTACATAGGTGAGTTGGTGAGGTGCCAATCACAATAGTTCAGGAAGGTGTGATTAATATAAACAAATCAGTTGTAAAGTACCCCATCCGTTAACAAATATAAGATGTTTTGGATATTTCAATATGGACTGCATACGGACTGAAATGAGTGAACAAACACACTAAAATGCGTCTATATGCACCCAAATCAGAAAAAAAGCTGGAACATCTTATAATAGTGAACGGAGGGAGTAGCTCATTCACAATGTTTCAATGCAGAATGCAGGTGTTGAACAGATCTAAAAATGGTTCCCTCGGCAAAAAAAAAAAAAAAAAGGAGGTTCTTAAGATGATAACTGCTACCGAAAATCTCCTCAATATGCTACCAACCAGGCATTTGCGGACTGAAGTTTAAGCATGTAACCTTCAATTCAGCAACTAGGGATTCCAATTAAGTGACATGAGAAGGGAGGCATACATAATCAACAATAGAATCTACCACATCAGCCAGACATGACCTAATCCAGGACCGGCAGAGAAACACAAACTTTTAGGGACTAAACCAATAACTTTTTGCTACAGACAAATTCAAGTACCTAAAACACCAACAACTGAGGAACGGCTACAAAATCGAAAACTTGGTGCCATTTAAGTCAGTTGCAACCATCATGACAGTGAACAATCCAATATACCCTAATATGACAATATACATACACTATGTTCTTGCAGAACTGTTACATCTTAACAAAACTTGGAAAGTTCTAAAGATGTTCAGATCTGGTGTTCCCTAATTCCTTAGGAAAGAAAACATGTCCACTTACCTCGACAGAAAAATCAACCAAAGGACGATGAAATTACTGCAAAAGCAGAAATACGTACTTTGTGGTTCGGACAAAGAATGCATGAACTAGCACTTCACTTTCAAAGAACCCAGTAACACAAATTAAACATAAGATAAGAACACATACATTACGGGGACTACTGTGGACTAGCTCAACTGCTTTCTGATTACTAAGATGCTCCCAGAGTCCATCAGATGCAAAAATGATGAACTGGTCAGTTAACTGTATTTGGTGTACAGTGATTGCTGGCTCAGAACTAAGAAGGGGTCTCCGGAAAGTTTCTGGAAGCCGAAACTTGCTATGCAAAGGTTCTCTGTTGAATTCTGGTCTCTTCAGATATACATCTCCAATGGACCTTGTTATCTGCAACACATTATCCTACCATGTGAGATAGACCGCAGAAGCAATTGCTTGCATTTGCGAAGGGACTAAGCAGTAACCTATGCAAGAGAAAACAGCAGATTAAAGTGATTCATCTACGGGAAATGCACATCTGTTTAATGCTATGCACATGACGATATTGTACATGATTAGCATACCTGATGTCTGTTTAAGGAACACAGGCATACATAATAATTCATTTGCGGGATCAGCATTAAGGGAAATGCATTCAACAGCTAAATATGGTATTTGTCTTGGCTGATCCTAATAGCAAGATTCTTGCATTATTGCAGATTGTATACACGGGAAAAAAATAGCCAACGAGAAAACCTAAATATAGCTGATAACTGAAAATCTGCCTAATGTAAAAACATGCGGCAACAATACTAACAAAAGCACCAGGATACATTATTAAAAGTGCAGTTATGGTTATAATGAAAAGTTAAGCCTAATGTCCGAAGACTGTATAAAGCAAATCTACAGGATCACATGCCAGTTGCAATTTCTGAACTCTGAACAGTTACCTGAATAATACCCTTCACACGCCAAACATTGTGCTTCAGGACCACAATGTGGGGATCATCAGGATGCATTGCCTGCATCTCTCGCCTAACCTCCTCAAAGGATGCATTATGTTCTGCTGAGAGCTGCATTGCCACAACCTCTCCAGTTCCCTTGACAAGTCTCCCCAGAATAGCACGGGAGTCCCCAACATTTGCCACATAGAGAGTTCCAGCACAAATGACACCAACTAGACAGCAAGAGCCTACCGCCGCTAATTGAGGCCTCATCGACCATTGATTACTGACTAGAGAGAGAAATCCCTCCTCGGTCGCTCGGAAAGCCTTCCGAATCACATCCACTGACATGCACTTTTGCTCAGATGCATATCCTGAAAAAGGAAGTTCATCATGCAAGGGAAGTAACGGAGATTGACATGTAGTTCAAACATATCATAATACGACACACTATCATTTATTCGCTCTACAGTCAACAATAAATGTGCTTCCATTCTATTTGGAGTGAAATAAATCAACAAAGGATCGAATATAGTGTAAACTAGGCGACTGCTCTAAACAAGACAACATTTAAATTGCGGTTATTTGTTTTATGTAGTACTACAAGTAGAACCATACCACATGCAATGCAGGCATCCAATAAATATCTACTTCCATGGCAAAAAAAACTAGGCTGAGAACAATCAGCATCAATCACAGACACACTTACAGGTCATAGCAATGGGAAACAAAACAACTATGGATCGTATAGCATAGCTAGACTGACATTTGATCCAAGTTCTATGACAGGAGGGCAGCAGCAACGGTTGAGGTATTACCCTTCAGATGGTTGAACATGTGGTCATTGATGTAGCGTGCCGTCTCCGGTCCACCATGGCCATCATAGACGCCGACGAAGGAGCCCTGCAGGTCGGGATCGGTGGTGCTCAGCGACCCGGATTCCACCTGACTGTGGTCCTCCAGCAGGTTATTGGCCTGGACCACGGCCATCGAGAACTCGCCGGCGACGAGCTGCCCGGCGTCCTTGTACCACAGGAGCCCGTCCTGCCGGCCGGCCGCATCCACCCCCTTGCGAGGGCGCCCGTCCGGCGACGACGTCGGACCCCAGCAAGATCTCAGGTAATCCATCGCAGACGATAGCATCCCTCATCTCCGCCACCTCCCCACCGCCAGCTGCCTCACGAAAGCCATGCCTTTTCGCCTCCTCTCCCGATACCCTCTCCGTTTCCTTGGCCTCGCCAAATCTGCCATCGAAGCCAACCAACACAAGCGCCAAGATCAAGAGCCCGATCAATCCACTGCAGACGCTGCGCGATCGAAGGGGGCCGGGGGAGATCGCCAAGAACGACCACACCCTGCTCGCATTGGAAGAGAGACGAGGGACCGAACAAGAAAAGAAACCCTCACCTTTTTCTTGGATGGCTAGCTTCCGGCGGAGCCGCGCGCCCAGATTTCCTGCGATCTCGCGACGGGGGAGGGGCGGGCTTGGATCTGGAAGCCAATCGATCTCGAGCAAGCGGAGGATTGGGTTTTGGTGGAACAGGTGGGCTCCTCTGCGGGATCCAGATTCCAGAAGAAGCAACCGCGAAGCTGAGGCTGGGAGACTAAAATAAGATGCGCTTTTCGGCTCTCCTTTTCCCGTCTCCCTTGTCGCGCTGCCAAATTTTGCAGGCAGGCAGGCAGGCAGGCTCGATCGACGAGCAGATCAGGGAATCTCTCTATCTTCTCCGCTCCACAGCAAAGAGGGAGAGAGAGAGAGGACTAGCAAGCAAGAGAGAAGACGAACAAGGCAACCCAAGGACAGGGAGAGAGAGGGGGGGGGTCGGGGCCAGCAAGGCAATCGCAAAGGCGATAGGACCTAATTTCATTCCGGGGTGGTGACTATTTCGTGGAATGCTCCCATTAATGTCTCCCCCTGTTTTCTCTGGTTGCCTTTTCTTACACATGAAGAAAAAGGCTTTTGTTTAAATTAAAAAAAGAAGCAGGTACAAATCATAGTATACACACACTGACAATCACCTCTACAAGCGCACGTACCTACACTCTATCCATAGGTGATGTGTCAAGTTTAAAAGATTCTTCAGTCTTGTTTCTAATTTTACTTCTTGGTTAGTGTTTCATTGTGCAAAGGCTGACGTTCTGTTGTCTTTTCAGTTTTGTCAGGTCGGTATGTACGTAGCTTGTAGTATGATTCTTAGAGCATAGTCGGGCGCCTCAAACCGGCCTCAAACACATTGGTTGTCCGACGTCCCTCATGTTCAACCCAAATGTAGGGTGGATATGGGGCGGTCCGGGTGCGTCCGCCACGTCAACCCGGCTCATCATCGACCCCACCCTGTCCCACAAAAAAAACCAATCCAAACCCTAGCTCACTTCACTCTCCTCTATCACTCCATGCCCTCTTCTTCCTTATTTGATTTGGATCGCTGGAGACTCCGGCGAGATGTCGAGCTCCGGCAATCGGTCCGACTCCGACCTTGATGTCGACGAGGAGCGACCCTCTGCATTGCATTGGAGCGGTCCAAGGTGGACATGAGGGGCAGCTCCGGATCTCCCACGTCGGCGCAGCGCGGACGTCGGAGTTGGCCCCTCCCGGCCTGCACGCAGCTTCGCGAGGGTTGTGTCGTCCGCCACCCCCATGCCATCCCCTTCCATCGTCGGCCGCTATTCCGCAAAGGAAGGGTTGGGTGCTAGTGCCCACTCCGCCAGACCGTATGTGCACGATGGAATCGGAGTCGCGTGTCGCCCGCCGGGAGAGGCAGCTGGCAAGGTTGTCGGCGGTGCCTGACAAGGACGAGTCGGCAAGGGAGAGGGACACGGAGCAATCCGTGCGTCGTCGCCGCGGGTTGTCGGCGGTGCCCGACAAGGACGAGCGTGTCGGTGTACTA
Source organism: Elymus sibiricus (assembly GCA_039707655.1). Classification (NCBI taxonomy): domain Eukaryota; kingdom Viridiplantae; phylum Streptophyta; class Magnoliopsida; order Poales; family Poaceae; genus Elymus; species Elymus sibiricus. Next base: position 281,001,262 of record CM077663.1, read on the forward strand.
AAGTTTGGGTCTTTTAGTACCCCATACTTGTGCACGGACAGTTGTAGCCACACCAACGGCAAGGCCTGCCGGGGGACAGCTAAATGCAAGCACAAAGCTATCAAGAGAGCATTCAAGCCAATAATCAGAAGACAGAAGACCGAAGGCTGGGATCCCGGCAAGGTCTTGCCGGGATGGCTCGCGGAGCTCCGGCAAGACTCGCACCCGGCAAGACCTCGCCACCCTGTCACCGCTCCAGCGCAACGACCAGCTTGTCTCTTAGCTGTTGTCCTCCTGGGTGCGTGTCAGGCGCTAACGGCGGATGGGCTTAAGCGGTGCTGATGGAACGGCCCCTTTTTCCGTCCCCAAGAAGCTAAGGGACACCTCAACGGAGCATTTAATGCATTTGTCCTAAGTCGTCAGTATTAGGTATGATAGCACTGTAGCAACTTTACACCTCTTGTACTTCGCCACTGTTGGTGACCCCTTCGACGTATAAAAGGAGGCCCAAGGCGGAGCTACAGAGGGAGAGAGACCTTCTGGCCCATTCTGCATGCGTAGCTACTGCTCGAATGTACTGTTCATCGCAAGCGCTCCTGGGCTAGAGTTCAAACACATCCAATACAACTAAAGCAGGAGTAGAGTTTTACGCTTCTCAGCGGCCCGAACCTGGGTAAAAATCCCTCGTGTTGATCGTTGGATCTGCTCTTTGTGCAAGCCTTTCTCCCTGCCGAACCATAAAGGAATCCACGCGATCTCATAGGTGTCGTACGCCGACATCTTTGGCGCGCCAGGTAGGGGAAAAGGTTGCGTGAACCTGATCTAACGATCAGCGCGCCAGTTTCTTCATCATCATCATCGCCATGGCTCCCAAGAAGAAGGGTTTCACGGCGGTTGGTCCATCCGCGTCCGGTGCGCCTGTAGCTACGCGCACGGGCGACGGTGTGGACGCAGGCGGAGGAGGCGAAGATCCTGAGCTTCCACGTCGTTCGCGCCGCTAGATCTAAGGACGGAGCTGTGCTGCCAACAGGCGGTGTAGCGAACTCCAGGGACGGAAAGGCGCCTTCTAAGACACCCACGCCGGCGCATGCGCCGCGGCCTTCTCAGGTCGCGCGCGATGAACAGCGCCGCGACGTCGGAGGTTCCAAGCGTCCCCATGGAAAGTCTCCTGAGCATCACCCTCAAGATGCGCGGGACCAGCATGCACGCCAACATGTTGGTGGAAGCGGCGCGCGGTCGCGGGACCGTGATGGAGCTCCTTCTAACACGGTTAGGAGTCAGAGCACCTCACGTTCCTCGCACCTGTTGCCGCCGCCTACACCAGCAGAAGCACTGGCGCGAGCACAGCTGCTCCTGAATTTTCCCCCTGTTGTGGACAAGCTCGAGGAGTGGAGAGCTGCTATTCAGAGCCTCGTCGGCCTCGCTAATGATGATAGGCCGCAGCAGGCGGAGCCTTCGCGGCGGCAGTCCATCGAGCCGGCACGCGCCGGTGGCAAAAAGACGGGAGGTGCTACGACCACGGTGCACTCTCCTCCACGGCGGCAACAGCAGTCGCTGACTCGACGGACCGACGCCTGTGATGACGACTCAACGGCGTCGTCTGATCCGCGAACTCGCCGCGATCAACGTCAAGTTCTTCGGGAACGAAGCAAAGAAGACGCTCGGACTACCATCGAGCGGCGGCGGGAAGCGCGCCATCAATCTGATAAGCGCGCGGGACCCACTGTAGACAAGCCTGTGCCAGGGTATCCTGGCGAACTACCTTATGAGGTGGGTTGTCCAGCTTTTACCCGTGAGCTGCGGCGAGTCCAGTGGCCCAATTCCCGAACGTTCAAACCAGAGGTCCCGGAGAAGTACGACGGCAAGACTCACCCGTCGGAGTTCTTGAGCATCTACACCATTGCGGTGCAGGCTGCCGGGGCTCACGATGACAAGATACTCGCCAACTACTTCCCGTTGGTGCTCAAGCCCAACGTCAAGTCGTGGTTGATGCATCTGCCGGAAGGTTCCATTTCTTCCTGGGCAGATCTGTGTCATGAGTTTGTTGGCGCCTTTACCGGAGGTCATCAAGCTCCTGGCCAGGAAAGTGATTTGCATCTCATCCCCCGGAAAGAAGGCGAAACTTTGCGCAAGTACATACAGAGATTCAGCTATGTACATCACAACATCCCAGACGTTCATCCTGCCGCTGTTGTCAGCGCGTTTCATCAGAACGTGCGCAACCGCAGGATGCGTGAAGAGCTGGCGATGAACAAAGTCAGGGATGTTGCTGAGCTCTATGCTCTGGCTGATAAGTGTGCTCGAGCTGAGGAAGGGAGGAGATTCCCCGGCGAGGATGCTGGCGCAGGAGTCGACTCTAAAGACGAAGACGCCGCCGCCCCGGCAAAGAAAGGCCGACGGCGTAACAGGAAGCGCAAGGGCAAAGCCGTGCTTGTCGTCGAGGGATCCGGCAACCCCGACACCACCAAGAAGGCCAATGTTGACGGCCCCGGCAAGGAGGTTGCCGGGTGCGCCTCTTGTCAGGCCTTGGCGGCTGCCGACAAGCCGGAGGGCTCCGACAAGCAGTATTGCAAGATCCATCGCACCAAGGGCCATGATCTCCAAAACTGTCGGCAAGTTGAGCAGCTTGTCGAGAAGCAGAAAGCTGAGTATGAAAGGCGAGATAAGGAGAAGGCCCGGGATGGTGCAGAGGGGTCCGGCAAGAAACGCGGTGGCCGAGGAGGTCGCCGCGGCAAGGCCAAGCAACAGAAGGAGAGGCCCGCTCGAGGCCGCGACAAGGCAGAGGGGGGTGACGATGACAACGAGGAGGACGACGAGTCCAGCGAACAAGAATTCCAGAAAGCTACAGACATGATGTGCATTGACGGGGGCACCTCATTGCATTCTTCCCACCGCCGACTTAAACAGTGGGCGCGCGAGGTTAATGCGACAGAGGCATCTGACGATGCCCAGAAGCCATTGAAATGGTCCAACAGGCCTATCATTTTCGACGCTGAGGATCACCCTGATCGCATAATTGCGGTCGGGTGTTTGCCGTTGTTGGTTTCACCAACGATTCGCAACCTCAAAGTGACGAAAATGTTAGTTGACGGTGGGGCCGGCTTGAACTTGATCTCACTCGAGGTGATCAAAAGGTTGCAAATTCCTGATGAAGATCTCGAGAAAACGGGCACGTTTCAAGGGATCAATCCGGGAAGGAACCAGCCGAAGGGAAAGATCACGTTACCGGTAACATTTGGTAGTGACTTGAACTTCAGGACAGGGAAGATTGTCTTCGACGTCGCCAAGATTCCATTGCCATATAATGGGATCCTTGGCCGCCCAGCGCTGGCCAAGTTCATGGCGGCATCGCACTATGCTTATAATGTATTGAAGATGCCCGGGCCGATGAGCGTCATCACTGTCAACTCCGACAAGAAGGATGCGCTTATCTGCACCGACCAGCTTTACCGGGAAGCAGTTGCAGCATCTGCCACCAAGGCACTTGCTCCTGCCACTGAAGCTCCCGGGGGGAAGAAGACCGGCAAGACCTCTCGCACACACTCGGAGTGATGCGCTCCTGTTGAGGATGTGCCAGAGAGCTCCACCGGCAAGAGCAAGAAATCCAAGGCAGCTCCACCAGAAACCAAGAAGGTGCCCGCCAAGGAGGATGGTACGGGAGGAACTTTCACCATAAGTTCCACCCTTGACGACAAATAGGAAAGCGCGCTCATTGCTTTCCTACAGGCGAATATCGATGTGTTTGCATGGCAACCATCTGATATCCCCGGTGTTCCCAGGGAAGTAATTGAGCACCACCTTGCTGTCTGCCCTCATGCACGGCCCGTCAAGCATAAGGTCAGGAAGCAGGCTTTGGAACGGCAACAATTTATTGCCGAGGAAATCAAGAAGTTGGAAGCGGTAGTTTTGGTAAGAGGAGTGCTTCATCCAACATGGTTGGCCAATCCAGTTGTAGTGCGCAAGGCGAATGGAAAATGGAGGCTGTGTATTGATTATACAGATATCAATAATGCCTGTCCAAAAGATCCTTTTCCCTTGCCGCGCATCAACCAGATTGTGGACTCCACTGCCGGCTGCGATTTGCTTTCATTTCTTGACGCCTATTCAGGATATCATCAGATCTTCATGGCAAAGAAAGACGAAGAGAAAACCGCATTTATCACCCCATGTGGTACGTATTGCTTTTTACGTATGCCTTTCGGGTTGAAAAGTGCTGGTTCAACATTTGCAAGAGCGGTCCAGATTGGTTTTGAGCCCCAGCTACATAGAAATATGGAAGCTTATATGGATGACATAGTGGTCAAAACCAAGGACAAGGCGACACTCATACAAGATTTAGAAGAGACATTTGCAAATCTGCGCAAGATCAATTTGAAGCTCAATCCTGAGAAGTGTGTGTTTGGCGTCCCGTCCGGCAAGCTTCTCGGGTTCTTTGTATCTCAACGTGGAATCGAAGCGAATCCCGACAAGATCAAGGCAATTGAGCAGATTGAAGCACCAAGACGTGTCAAGGATGTGCATCGACTTGCCGGCTGCGTTGCTGCTCTAAGCAGGTTCATCTCCAAATCCACTGAGCGCGCCCTGCCCTTTTTCAAAATTTTGAAAAGGGCAGGTCCAATGAAGTGGACTCCGGAAGCGGAGGCAGCGCTGCAGGATTTGAAGAGGTACCTCTCCTCTCCACCAGTACTAGTCGCGCCAAAACCACAAGAGTCGTTGCTGCTATATCTAGCGGCAACGAATCAAGTGGTGAGTGTTGCGTTAGTGGCAGAGAGAGAAGTCGACGAAGAAGCAGCGGCAGCGGCAAGACCGTCAAACGACGAGCTGGGATCTTCCCCGGCAGAGTCTGGTGCTGACAAAGTGGGATCTGCGCAGTCAAATGAAGCGACACAGAAGAAGAAGATGGTGCAGCGCCCGGTTTATTTTGTCAGCTCCCTTTTGCAGGGGGCTAGGTCAAGATATTCTGGTGTACAGAAGTTGCTCTTCGGCCTCCTTATGGCCTCGAGGAAGCTGCGCCATTATTTTCAGGCACATGAGATCACCGTCGTCACTCGCTTTCCGTTGTAGCGGATTTTGCGAAACCCAGATGCAACCGGCAGGATTGTGGAGTGGGCTTTGGAACTGTCAAGTTTTGGTCTCAAGTTTGAAAGTACTTCAACCATTCAGAGCAGAGCATTGGCGGAGTTCATTGCGGAATGGACCCCAACACCAGATGAAGAGACTCCAGAGACAACTCTCCCTGGCAAGGAAACGAATCAAGAGTGGATTATGTATTTTGATGGGGCTTTCTCGCTGCAAGGCGCCGGTGCCGGCGTGCTGCTTGTCGCACCCACCGGAGAGCACCTCAAATACGTGATTCAGATGCACTTTCCCCGGGAGAGATCGGCAAATAACACTGCAGAGTATGAAGGGCTGCTTGCCGGTCTCAGGATCGTGGCAGACCTTGGAATTAAGAAGCTCATCGTCAGAGGTGATTCGCAGCTTGTCATCAAGCAGGTGAATAAGGATTATCAGAGTCCATTGATGGAAGCTTATGTCGATGAAGTGAGGAAGTTGGAAGAGCGTTTTGACGGTCTACAAATGAAGCACGTTCCTCGTGCGGAAAACAGCATTGCTGATGACCTGTCAAAGCGTGCTGCCCTTAAGTTACCTATGGAACCAGGAACTTTTGTGCTCCGATTGACTCAACCATCCGTAACACCATGGATGGGACAAGAGAAAAGAAGGAAGTTGAGTTCCGGCAAGTATTTTCCGGCAGATCTCCCAGAGGCCGCCGGCAAAGAAGTTGTCGGGAACGACGCAAAGCTTGCCGGTGAGCGACAGGCTCCGGCAGGGCCTCAGGCTCTTGTCGTAGAGACAAACGCTCCCGTCGAGCTTGCCGGGAAGCAACAGGCTCCGGCAGGGCCTCGAGCCTTTGCTGTAGAGACAAACGCTCCCGCGGCAGAGGACATGCCTTTAGTCCTTGTTGTCGAGCCCCAGGCTCCAGCATGGGCACATCACATTGTTCAATTCCTTCAAACAGGAGAACTTCCCGAAGAGCAGGAAGAAGTGGAGAAAGTAGCCCGTCGGTCTAACATGTACCAGTTTGTGGACAATGTCCTGTACAGAAAGAGACCGAACGGTGTGAAATTGAAGTGTATTCCTCGGGAGGATGGACTAGAGCTATTGGCAGAGATACATGGAGGCATATGTGGCTCCCACATAGGATCAAGAGCTCTTGTTGGTAAGGCGTTCCGGCAAGGTTTCTTTTGGCCCACTGCTCTCCAGGATGCAACTGCACTAGTAACCAAGTGTGAAGCGTGCCAGTTCCATTCGAAGAAATTGCATCAACCAGCTCAAGCTCTTCAGACAATCCCTCTTTCCTGGCCATTTTCGGTATGGGGGCTCCACATCTTGGGCCCTTTTCCCCGTGCTACCGGGGGCTTTGAGTACTTGTACGTCGCAATCGACAAGTTCACAAAGTGGCCGGAAGTGGAAACAGTGAGAAAGGTGACAGCACAATCAGCCGTCAAGTTCTTCAAGGGACTAGTTTGCCGTTTTGGTGTGCCTAACAGGATCATCACTGACAACGGCACACAGTTCACGAGCCACACCTTCATGCAGTACGTCCAAGACCTTGGCGGCAAGATCTGTTTTGCTTCTGTTGCTCATCCAAGGAGCAACGGCCAAGTGGAAAGGGGAAATGCTGAAGTGTTGCGAGGTCTCAGGACAAGGACTTTCGGCAAGCTGCGCAAGTGCGGAAGGCGCTGGATTGATGAGTTGCCGGTGGTTCTTTGGTCAATCAGAACGACACCAAATCGAGCCACCGGCCAGACACCCTTCTCCCTAGTATACGGGGCGGAAGCAGTTCTCCCCACGGAACTCATATACGGGTCACCTTGAGTGCACGCCTATGATGAGCTTGAGCAAGAGCAGTTGCGGCAAGATGACGTTATGCTCCTTGAGGAAGATCGTCTTCAGGCTGCTGTGCGAGCTGCACGCTACCAGCAAGCCTTGCGTCGCTACCATAGCCGCAAGGTTCATGCCCGAAGTCTTGAGGAAGGCGACCTTGTTCTTCGACGCGTTCAGTCGGCCAAGAATTCCAACAAGTTGACGCCGAAGTGGGAAGGCCTGGCGTAGTCCGCCTGGAGACCGAAGACGGTGTTCCAGTGAGCAACTCCTAGAATATCGAACATCTTCGTAAGTTCTATCCATAAGGCGCGGTTGCCGGGTCTCCCGGCAACCACCTTTTGTACAAGTCTTGCCGCCAACGCATGTAATCCTTTGTACAAAGCCAGGCGCAGACCCTGTGCATAGTTGAATAAGATTAAGTATTTTACAATTCTTGTCGATTTTCATGTTAATCTCTATGCATGATTATCTGAGACATTGTATTACACTTGCTTTCGGTAAGCATTAACGAACCGCCAAGGTTCCATATCTCTATTGTTTCTTCTTTCTTTTTCTCAAAGGACAGAAGGTTCCCTCGCATGCAAGTTGTCGGGGGGGAATGATGGTATGGATACCGACAGGGCGACGTTCGAGGTTGACATCTTGCCGGAAGCAGTACATCAACGAAAAGCTAAGTTGCAGAAACTTTAAACACTTTTTGTTTAGTAAGGTTATTCTCCTTGAACGATTTCGGCCTATGTATGGGAAACCTGCACGCGAAGGAACCTTGTCATGATCAGTTGCGCCCTTATTTTGTTTCGAGTCCGCTCAACAGTTTAAGTGGCTGCACTGAAAACGTCAAGGTTTCTTGCTGGTGGCGGCACCTCCAGCAGGCTGCTAAAGTCCCGCACCTAGAGCTCGCGGCAAGGGTGCGCGCACCGGCAAGTTTCCAATAAGCGTAGGGTCTTTTCTATACAGAAAGAGATCAGACAAGGGAAATAGCATACATTCATCCAAAGCATAGCAAGTTATATTACAATAACAGCTGCCGCGATTCTAACATAAGACAAAATTGTCTTTGGCATGGAATGTTGGCGACAAAGAGAAGCGAAGCGGCTAGTCCCTGCGCTGACCTTCGACCCTCTTGACTTGGTTCACCTTGTCGACGATGGGCGCGACGAGTTCTTCAAGTGCCTTGAGGTCCGCATCCTTCGGCAAGCGGTCAAGAACGTTGGTGAGGTTGATGCCGGGGTTCTTGTGCACCACTTTGACGAGCACCTTGCGGAGAACGGCCTGGCAAAGTTTGCAGGATTCATTGGCCAGATGGGTTGCTCGGTCAGAATGGAGCTGCTTCAGGGCGTCGATCATGCCCTCAAAGAACATGGTCAACTTGGCGCTCGTAGACACCCTATCATCGGAAGAATAGTTGAAGCCTTGCAGGCCCATGGTGGACAGTTGTGCTGCAAGCTTCTCCGCGACATCGATGAGGCGCTCAGTCCAGATCTGCACACCTGCCACATAGTCGTTATGAGTGACGGCGGCGCTCTTGAGCAGGTCCTTCTCATTCTGGAGATCTTTGATCAAGACCTTCTCACAAGCCGTGTTGTTCTCAAGAGACTCTTTCAGCGTGGTCAGCTTCAGCTTCAGATCGGCGATGGAGTCATTGGCTAAGGAAAGCAGCTTGATCTTGTCGGACATGGCAACTTGTATCTCCGTCAAGCTGTAGAGAGTCTTCTCTCTTTCGGTTTTGAGCGTCGAGATCTTCTTGCCGTGATCCTCAAGGTCCGCTTCCAGCCTCTTCACCTTGTCGGCAAGCTCATTCTTGGCGGCCTCTGCAGCTTCGGCAGCATTGACGGCCTCCTTCAGTTTGCCGGCGTGGTCTGTGACCAGAGCCTCGAGGGCCTCCTTGTGTTTCTGCTCCAGCTCCTGGGTCCGCTGCGCGACAAGCTTTTCAATTTCCTCATCCTTGCCGCGAAGCTTGTCGGCAAGCGCCTTCTCGCGAGCAGTAAGGTCCTCTTCATAGGCATCAAGCCCGACACGGCGCTTTGTCAGGCGGGCTTCCTCTGCAGCGGCCTGTTGTTTGGCCTCTTCTTGTGCCTTCTCAACATCGGACTGCTTCATGAGGAGCTCGTTCCAGCTTTGGCTCAGCTGCTCTTGGCTCGCCTTCAGCTCGTGAAAGGCCTCAGCATACCAGGCTTGTGTTTCCTCGACACGCTTCTGGAGATCTCCCTCTGCTGCTTCGACAACTGCTGCCCTGGAGTCCAGCTTCTCTTTCCGGGCGCGGTGAAGCGCTTGGAGCTTCTAGAAGTTGCTGCTCATGGCCTGGAGGAGTTTTTCTTCTTCAGATTTGTTGCTGTTGGTGTGTGGCTCGTCGACAATCTCAAGCCCAGCGGCGGCGATGACGTCTTCGTCAAAGATTTCCCCTTCAGCTGGCACCCCAATGCTTGCCGTTCCTGGTATGCTGACGAACAGGTTATCGCCAACCTTGAGGTACTTGCTTGAAGAGGGGGCTTCGGATGTTGACGGCTGATCCTCAACAGCCGCTTCACCGGTGATTGGGGGCTCCGTGGCCGGAGTAGCGACTGGCGCTCCTGCGGCAGGAATGCCATCAGTATGGTCACCAGTTTCCTTGCCGGCCCTCTCAGCAGACTCTTTGGTGGCCTTTTCCTGTGCGGCCTTGGCGGCAGCATTCTTGGCGGCCTCCTTAGCGGCAACTCTGTCAGCCTCGGCGGCAGCATCCCTAGCGGTCTCCTCGATAACGGCATCAACATCCATGTGTTCCGTTGAGGGAAGATCTGAAGGCCAAGAAAACAAGCAAGATACGGCTGAGGTGGAAGTTCAAGAAGACAAAAACAAAGACAAAGCGACAAGTACTCTGAGGCAAACGGTTTACCTGTGTCGAGTTGTTGAGAGGTGGCTTCTCCTTTCCCGGCAACACCAGTCGCCGGAGTAGGACCACCAGAGCCCGCGCTTGCTGGCTCCTCTTCATCGCGATAGAGCTCGATGGAGGAAACCCTTGTCGGAGATTCATCTCTGGGTGGCATGGTTGACGGAGGCGGCACGTTGGGGGTGGCTCCTGATGGTGCTCCTTGTTGCCGCTCCTCTCCTACAAGCCTGGTGATGTTAGCACTGAAGATACACACCCCGACACTTGCCAGCGGAAAGTGAGTAGCGGACTCACGCTGGGGGCTGTGTCGGGGGCTGCGTCGTGGGCTAGGCTCCGGGCTGATGTTAATCAGCTCTGGCGCACCTGAGGTGCTTGCCGGCGGTTCATCGCCTGTTGAAGTCTTCGCCCTCTTCGCCATCCTCTGCGCCAACGTTTCCGTATCTCTGCGGAGACGGGCCAAAGCAAGGCAAATTAGTTAAGCAAAACCGGAAATTCAGAAGATAAAAGATGTGACAGGACCCTTACTCTTCTTCTTCCGAGCTGAAGGCAGAGAGGTCGAAGTCGACTTCCGCCACGGTGCTCGTGCGAGGAGGTGAGGGAGTGGTCCTGGGTCGCTTGGCTGTGGCAGAAGAAGAAGGTTGCTGGGTTGAGGCACCAGAGGTGGCTTTCCGAAGAACTCGCTTCGTCTTCTTCTCGGGAGCTGGGGGCTCCTCGTGCAGCTCCTCTTTAGCTGTACCTCCGGCAGAAGGGCCCCCGGCAGATGTGCCACTCTGCTCTCCGGCAACCTCACCCTGCCCGGCAAGTTTTCCCTCCGACACCACTTCTTCTTCATTGGCTTCCTCTTCTGTGAAGCCAGCGTTGCCGGCCTCCGCGGCAAGATCCGCCTCTTCTTCCCCGCTGGCGATGTACGCCACCTCTTCCTCAAGGGTGGGGCGGATGAGGATTGCTTCTTCCCGGATGGCCTTCTCCGACAAATTGTCAAAGAATTCCTATGCCTGCTCTGTGGATGGCTCTTCCCAAGTTCCGTCAAGGTCGTGAGCATTACACGCCGGTATCGTGGCGATGATTGAGGCCAAAGCAGAGTTGTTGCACAAAGGGATTACGCCCGCCGGCAACTTGAACCTGGCGTCAGTCCTGAACAGCTTGTGGCAGAGGGCTGTGTGCTGCATGACCGTCAAGTTGTTGTTCAGCCCAGGGCGCAGCCTCATGATATCTGCCGCGTTCCGGAACTCCCAGGCTGGTCTCCCTTTGTTCATCAGAGGGGTGATGCGCCGGCGAAGAAAATCAGCACTAATCATCTCTATTGTGAGCCCGGCAGCTTTGAGGCGGTGGATCCTGGTGATTGCGATTGTGAGCTTCTCATCTTGAGGATCGAGGTCGCTCCAATCCTTACCACGCGCCATCTTTGTTTGTCGAGGCAAACAGAAGGGCTGGGGGTCTTTCTCCTGAATCCAGCACCACTTGGCCCACCATTCCTCCCACTTCTTGCGGTAGACCCCGTCTGGATATATCTCCTTGTTCCATGTCCTTGGAATCCAGGTGATAGAACCAGAAAGGGCCTCACCCGCTTGAATACGGGGAACAAAGAAGTGGCGGAAGAGGGCTGTGTTGGGGACTACCCCGGCAAAATTTTCGCAGAGATGTGCAAAAACTGACATACATGTCACGGCATTCGGCGTAAAATCCAAGAGTTGGAAGCCGTATGTGTACATGATGTCGTTGAAGAAATCAGAGAAAGGGGGACAGAGCCCGCAGTAAAAGTAGTTGACAAAGAAAGGGAATTTATCTGGGCTACCCTTGGAGGAACCTGGGCTCACGCGAGTGGCAGGATGAGCCTTCGTCTCCCTCGCCCACATGCAGAGGTACCGGTCCCTCAGAGCGCCCGCATCGAGCGCCGAGGTGAAGACGGCATGCTTCTTCCGCATCTTCGCCAGTTCGCTCTCCGAGACGGCGGCTTTCACCGCCTTGCCCTTGCTCGCCTTAGGCGGCATGGAGGCTGTGAGAACTAAGGCCGAGGACGGTGAGGGCGTGGAGGCGGCGGATGAGTGGGAGAGACTCTGTTTTGGGCTCGAGGAAGGAGACGACGGCGGTTCCCAGATTGGAAAGGACAGGAGGTAAATGAGCAGCGCCTCTACGAATTCCTTTTTATGGGGAAGGCGCGAGGCTGCCTCTTTACTAGTCAATATGAAAACGCATTTGCGAGCGCGCGGCTGTAACGGCCGCTCCGCACACGTATCCCACGTCGCACATTCAACACGCGTAGTGGGGGGGCGCAGTAAGCGGAATGATTACAACGGTTAACTCCTGCCACGTGTGCCCGTGCACTGTTTGGGCCTAGCCCAACAACGCCCCGCACCCGTGTATGGCCTAGGCCCGGGGGCTCCTGTCGGTGTACTAAAGTTTGGGTCTTTTAGTACCCCATACTTGTGCACGGACAGTTGTAGCCACGCCAGCGGCAAGGCCTGCCGGGGGACAGCTAAATGCAAGCACAAAGCTATCAAGAGAGCATTCAAGCCAATAATCAGAAGACAGAAGACCGAAGGCTGGGATCCCAGCAAGGTCTTGCCGGGATGGCTCGCGGAGCTCCGGCAAGACTCGCACCCGGCAAGACCTCGCCACCCTGTCACCGCTCCAGCGCAGCGACCAGCTTGTCTCTTAGCTGTTGTCCTCCTGGGTGCGTGTCAGGCGCTAACGGCGGATGGGCTTAAGCGGTGCTGATGGGACGGCCCCTTTTTCCGTCCCCAAGAAGCTAAGGGACACCTCAACGGAGCATTTAATGCATTTGTCCTAAGTCGTCAGTATTAGGTATGATAGCACTGTAGCAACTTTACACCTCTTGTACTTCGCCACTGTTGGTGACCCCTTCGACGTATAAAAGGAGGCCCAAGGCGGAGATACAGAGGGAGAGACCTTCTGGCCCATTCTGCATGCGTAGCTGCTGCTCGAATGTACTGTTCATCGCAAGCGCTCCTGGGCTAGAGTTCAAACACATCCAATACAACTAAAGCAGGAGTAGGGTTTTACGCTTCTCAGCGGCCCGAACCTGGGTAAAAATCCCTCGTGTTGATCGTTGGATCTGCTCTTTGTGCAAGCCTTTCTCCCTGCCGAACCATAAAGGGATCCACGCGATCTCATAGGTGTCATACGCCGACAGAGCGGCTGCTCGCTCGGCTCTACCACCAGTTGCCGACGACTGAGGAGACGGACACTCGCCGGATATGGAGGAAGAACGCAAAGGCTCTCCGGCTTTCCATTGAGAAGTCGGAGTGCGAGGCGACGGAGGTAGCAACGGAGGTGGCTCAAGTGGCAAAGCTGAAGCGGCAGCAAGGCAGGGTCGTCCGACGGATGAAGGGGCTCATTGTTATCTCCAACTCCTCGTCCGACGACGGCGAAGACCACAGTTCCACCTCCCATGACTCAGACAATCCACCACCTGTCGCGGACTCCTACAGTTGCACTGGCGACTGATAACCCACAAGTATAGGGGATCAGTTGCAGTCTTTTCGATAAATAAGAGTGTCGAACCCAACGAGGAGCTAAAGATAGAACTAATATTATGTCAAGTTCTATCGACCACCGATACAACTCTATGCACACTAATGCTTACTTTACCTAGAACAAGAAATAAAACTACTTTACGTCAAATAAAAAGATAGCATTGCAAGATAATAAAAGTTAGTTTGTTTTAGTAAAGAGTTTTTGGAGAACAATGGGAAGGATTATCCATAGGCAACTGAGTATGACACGTGTGATACTTATCATATGCATGAGGGAGAGGCTTAAGCTAACATACTTTCCATTCTTGAATCATGTGTACTTATGATTGGAACTATAGCAAGCATCCAAAAATACTAAAGATCATCAAGGTAAAACTCAACCATAACATTAAGTTTAAAGTCCCATTTAATCCCATACGCAACCACCCACTTACTTGGGTTTAGGTTGTTGTCACCTGCGCAACCCACTATAAGCGAATCATGAACATATTGCAACACCCTACAGCGGGAATCCCACACGCTTGCGCGACACGAAGGGCACAATAGGACAACACCATAATAACATACAACTCATATCAATCACATCATACCACAATTAACTCGTAGGACAAAAGGAATCTACTCATACATAAGGTGCAACACATCATTGAATAATAATATATAGCATAGAGCAACATGTTCAAATACATATTACATCAGAAAAAGGAGAGGTTACACCGCTGCATAGAGGGCGAGAAAGTTGATGCTGAAGGCGGTGAAATTGTTGATGTAGATCGCTGTCACGATGGTTCCCCCCGGCAACTCTTCGGGGCAACCGGGAGAGAAGGAGAGGTCCTTGTTGAGGCAACAATAATTTGGTTGTATCATATTTCCTAGTTCATGATAAGTATTTATTATTCATGCTAGAATTGTATTGACCAGAAACTTAAATACATGTGTGGATACATAAATAACACTATGTCCCTAGTGAGCCTCTATTAGACTAGATCGTTGATCAAAAATGGTTAAGGTTTCCTAACCATAGTCATGAGTTGTCATTTGATAACGGGATCACATCATTAGGAGAATGATGTGATGGACAAGACCCAACTGTAAGCTTAGCATATGATTGTATCATTAAATTTTAATTGATATAGCTTTCTTCATGTCAAGCATATGTTCCTTAGGCCATGAGATAATGCAACTCCTTGACACCGGAGGAATAAATTGTGAGCTATGAAACGTCACTTCATAACATGGTAATCATAAAGGTGCTATTCGGGTATCTCTGCAGGTGTCTGTTGGGTTGGCATGGATCGAGACTGGGATTTTGTCACTCCGTGTGATAGAGAGATATCTCTGGGCTCTCTTTGTAATACAACATCACAAGAAGCTTGCAAGCATGTGACTAATGAGTTTAGTCACGGGATCTTGTATTAAGGAATGAGTAAAGAGACTTGCTAGTGACGATATTGAAATAGGTATGGAGATACCGACGATCGAATCTTGGGCAAGTAACATATCGCTGGACAAAGGGAATTCCATACGGGATTAATTGAATCCTCGACACCATGGTTCAACCAATAAATATGTTCATGGAATATGTAGAAACTAATATGGAAATCTAGGTCCTGCTATTGTTTATTGACCAGAGAGGTGTTTCGATCATGTCTACATCTTTCTCAAACCCGTAGGGCCCGCACGCTTAACGTTCGATGACGCTAGATTAGCATTGGGATATGTACATTGGCGACCAAATGTTGTTTAGAGTCCTGGATGAGATCCCGGATGTCTCGAGGAGTTTCAGAATGGTCAGGAGGTAAAGATTTATATATGGGAAGTCATATTAGGGCCATCAGAGAAGTTTCGGGTTTCACCGACAAAGTGTCGAAAGTGCCAGAAGGGTTACGGGGGGGTTCACCTGCCCCAGGGGGCACATGGGATCTAGAGAGGGTGCACCAACCCCTGATGGGGTGGGCGCCACTCCCCCTAGGGCCATGCGCCAAGGGTTAGTGGTGAAACCCTAGGGGCGCCTCCCCCTTGCTTGGGGGGCAAGCCACTTCTAGGGCCACCGCCCCCTCCTTGGAGGAGGGGTTAGATGGCCGGCGCCCCTCCCCTTGCCCCTATGTATAGCGGGGGGTTGGGAGGGCTGCCACACACCAATTCCCCCTCCCTGGCACATCCCTCCCTCTCCCGTCTCTCATGTTCTTCCGCGTTATTCATCCCGGTGGTGCTTGGCGAAGCCTTGCCCGCGCTGCACCACCACCATCACCACCACGCCGTCATGCTGGTTGTGATCCCATCTACTTCTATAACCTCGCTTTCTGGATCATAGAGGAGGAGACCTCACCAAGCCGCATGTGCTGAACACGGAGGTGTCATCCGTTCGGTCAGATTGGATCGCGAAGAGTACGACAACATCAACCACGTTATATACGCTTCTACTTAACGGTCTACAAGGGTACATAGACACACTCTCCCCTCTCGTTGCTATGCATCTCGATAGATAGATCTTGGGTGTGCGTAGGGAAAAAAATTGTTTTCCATGCTTCATTCCCAACAATAGTATTAGAGATAGGCTTATGATGTGTGATGATATCCACGAGTAGAACACAAAGTAGTTGTGGGCGTTGATGTTCAGATTGCTTACCTCTTTTTGTCTTATTTGTATTCGGCGGTATTGTGGGATGAAGCAGCCCGGACCAACATTACTTGTCCTCGCACAAGAGACCGGTTCCACTGACAGACATGCAACTTGTATTGCATAAAGTGGCTGGCGGGTGTATGTCTCTCCCACTTTAGTTGGATTTGATTTGACAATAGCGATCCTTGTAGAAGGTTAAAAGGCAACTTGAATATCACCGTTGTGGCTTTGCGTAGGTAAGAACAATTCTTTCTAGTTGCCCAACAACCCATGTAAAATCTCCAACAACAAAGTAGAGGACATCTAACTTGTTTTTGCAGGGCATGTTGTGATGTGATATGGCCAAGACGTGATTTGCTATATAATTGATTTATGATATGATCATGTTTTGTAATACTTTTCAACTTTTTTACGACCTTGCATGTCGATGAGTACAACAACTGGCAGGAGCCATAGGATTGTATTTAATTTATTGTATGACATGCGTGTCAATCATTAAACGCCATGTAATTGCATTACTTTATCGTTGTGCGTTAGCAATAGTTGTAGAAGCAATAGTTGGCAGAGACAACCATATGATGACATGATGATGGAGATCATGGTGTCATGCCAGTGATGATGGATATCGTGCTGGTGCTTTGGAGATGGAGATCAAAAGCACACGATGATGATAGCCACACCATGTCACATATTGATTGCACATGATGTTTATCTTTTATGCATATTATTATGCTTAGGACGATGATAGCATTATAAGATGATCCCTTCACTTAATTTCAAGATAAAAGTTGTTCTCCATAAGTATGCGCCGTTGCGGAAGTTTGTCATTTCAAAGCACCTCGTGGTGATCGGGTGTGATAGACTCTTCGTTCGCATACAACGTGTAAGTCAGTTTTACACATGCAAAATATTTGGGTTAAACTTGACGAGCCTAGCATGTACAAACATGGCCTCGGAACATGGAGGATCGAAATGTCAAACATGAGTCATATAGTAGATATGATTAACATGGAGATGTTCACCATTGAAACCACCCCATCTCATGTGATGATCGGACGTGGGTTGGTGAATTTAAGTGGGAGTTCATTAGTAATTTGATTATCTGAAATAAAATTTCATGAACATAGTATAAATTGTCTTTGCAAAATTGTGTTGTAGATCAGTGGCTCGCGTTGAAGTTCCTCTGAATTTTAATGCATTCCTAGAGAAAGCTAAGTTGAAAGATGATGGAAGAAATTATGCGAACTGGGTCCGTAATCTGAGGATTATCCTCACTGTTACACAGAAGGCTTATGTCCTTGATGCACCGCTTGGTGAGACACCGTACCCTGAAAATTAGGATGCTATGAACGTCTGGCAAACACGTTCTGATGACTACTCGATAGTTCAATGTGACATGCTTTACGGCTTAGAATCTGGGCTCCAAAAATGTTTTGAGCACCACAAGGCATATGAGATGATGAAGAGCTGAAATTGGTATTTCAGGCTCGCGCCCGTATTGAGAGGTATGCGACCACCGACAAGTTATTTGCGTGCAAGATGGAGGAGAACAACTCAGTCAATGAGCATCTGCTCAGAATATCTGGGTACTACAATCACTTGAATTAGTTGGGAGTTAATCTTTCGGATGAAGCAGTGATTGACAGAGTTCTCCAATCATTTCCACCAAGATTCATGAGCTTCATGATGAACTATAACATGCAAGGAATGGAGAAAATGATCCCTGTGCTATTCGCGATTGCAAGGACGTGGATGTCGCCTAGAGGGGGGTGAATAGGCGCTTTAAAATAATTACGGTTGTGGCTTGAACAAATGCGGAATAAAACTAGCGTTTAATTTGTCAAGCAAAAAACCTAAAACAACCAGGCTCACCTATGTGCACCAACAACTTATGCTAAGCAAGATAAACAACTAAGTGATAGCAAGATATATAACAAGAAACAACATGGCTATCACATAGTAAATTGCATAAGTAAAGGGCTCGGGTAAGAGATAACCGAGGCATGCGGAGACGACGATGTATCCCGAAGTTCACACCCTTGCGGATGCTAATCTCCGTTTGGAGCAGTGAGGTGGCACAATGCTCCCCAAGAAGCCACTAGGGCCATCGTAATCTCCTCACGCCCTCGCACAATGCAAGATGTCATGACTCCACTAAGGGACCCTTGAGGGCGGTCACCGAACCTGTACAAATGGCAACCCTTGGGAGCGGTCACCGTACCCGTACACTTTGGTAACCCTTGGGAGCGGTCATCAGAACCCGTACAAATTGCTCGGGGCAATCTCCACAAACTAATTGGAGACCCCGAAGCTTGCCCGAAGCTTTACACCACAATGATTGAGCTCTGAGGCACCACCAACCGTCTAGGGCGCCAAAGCACCCAAGAGGAACAAGCTCTAGGGTACCAATCACCCAAGAGTAATAAGCTTCTCAACTTTTCACTTCCACGTATCACCGTGGAGAACTCAAACCGTGCAATTAATGCAATGGCAAGAACACACGAAGTGATCAAGTCCCTCACACTCAAATCCCACCACAACAACAAAAGCTATGTAGGAATATGAGAGGAAGAACAAGGAGCTCACACAGAACTCCAAGATCTAGATCCAAGGGGTTCCCCTCACATAGAGGAGAAAGTGATTGGTGGAAATGTGGATCTAGATCTCCTCTCTCTTTTCCCTCAAGAACTAGCAAGAATCATTGGAGGGATTGAGAGTTAGCAAGCTCGAAGAAGGTCAACAATGGGGGAAGAACACGAGCTCAAGAGATCAGATACATTGGGAAAGAAGTCCCCCTTTTGTAGGAAGGGAAAATCCAATCGTTGCCCCCTCAACCCACACACAAGCGGTACTACCGTTTGGGCGGCAGAGCCAGCCACACAGTGCAATGACACGAGGCCAAGAGGCGGTAGTGCCGCCGAAGCGGTACTACCACTCTCCGCAACGTTACTACCACTGGGGTTGCAGTGTAGCAGCTCTACGGACACAGAGAGGAAGTAGAAGTGGAGGCAGTTCTGCCTGGGCGGTACTACCGCTGCTGAGAGCGGTACTACCGCTAATAAGAGGTAGTACCGCTTCCTACTCCCGCTAAGAGTCCGCCGAGGGATTCAGGCCCAGAAAGAAGGGCGGTAGTGGCGCGGTAGTAACAGGCGGTACTACCGCTCGGGAGCGGTACTACCGCGCCGTACTACTGGCCAGAAACCGCTCAGTCCGACACGAAAAATGCCGAGACACCGAAGTGAGTGGTACAGCACGCGACACTGGACAAGGGCACTACCGCCCATAAGCGGTACTAACGTTGCCTAGGGTGGTACTACCCCTAATAAGAGGTAGTACCACTGCCTTGCGTGGTACTTCCGCTAGGTTCCCTCCGAACCAGAACAGAGGCAACTGATGAATGCAGGAACACTAGAACTGCCATAACTTCTGCAAATGGGCTCTGAATTGAGCAAACTCAAGCTTGTTGGATAGAGGACGACAAGAGCTATCCTCTATGAATGCAATTGGTTATATTAAGGCGAGGCGGTATAAGAATGCCAATGATATAGATAAGTGAAACCTCTATGAATGAAGAATCGGCAAAAACTCTAACATCGAAAACATCATAGAAGATGCATATGTACTCCGGTTTTTATGAACTCGAGCTTTTCATGAAGATGACCATAAGCTCTAAGACCCATAGAGAGAAAATCCAAACAAGAACCAAGAAAGGTGATGATGCCAAGAATGCAATTGGTTTGAGCTCTCAACGAACGATACGATCAAGCTACTCACTTGAGAGCCCCCCTTGATAGTATGGCTATCGATCCTATAACCCGGTCTCCCAACTACCACATGAGACCGGTAAAATAGAAAAACCTATCAAGGTCAAGCCTTTGCCTTGCGCATAGTCCACTTGAGCTAGATGATAACGATCTTGTCCTCCTCAAGATGGACAACCTTTCTTGATTGCGCCGGCTCGATGAAGACTAGTTGATTGCTCCCCAGTACTCCACTATGGGTGAGCCACTCTTCAGCACATCTTCACAAGTCCATTGACACCACAATGGACAGCAAGCTTCAAGCATGATCTCTTCGTGATGCTCCACTTGAACTTGCACACCGCAATCTTGATGACGATCACCACTTGATGTCATCCTCCATGGGTTGTAAGAGATCTTCTTTTCGATGCAAGCCCATGGAAAGATACCTAAACCCACATGGAAACCTTACAAACATCATGGGTTAGCACACAAAGCGTAATGGACAATGCTTACCATACCATGGGATCACTTGATCCCTCTCGATACATCTTGTACGCTTTGTGTGTTGATCAACTTGATTCGCTCTTTGCCATAGTCTTGATCAACCTTGTATCTTATCTTCTCTTTATAAAAGATGATGTCTTGAAGGTAAACATGAATGTTCACACAATCTTCTTCTTAAATACATGCTTGCAATAAGCTCGACTCTCACATGACCAATCTTTGGATAAATCCTTAAATACCACCTTGGTCATCACATAAACTCCTTGAAACCAACAAATGGACTTCAAGAAATGCCTATGGACAAATCCTTGAAGTAAAACTCAAAGCAACCATTAGTCCATAGGGATGTTATCAATTACCAAAACCACACATGGAGAAATGTGCTCTAACAGCGATGCTTAAGGCCGTGGAGGTAGACATCAAGAAGGAACATCAAGTGTTGATGGTTAAGAAGACCACTAGTTTCAAGAAGGGCAAGGGAAAGAAGGGAAACTTCAAGAAGAATGGCAAGCTAGTTGCCGCTCCCTTGAAGAAACCAAGGCTGGACCCAAATGCGAGACTGAGTGCTTATATTACAAGGGAAATGGCCACTTGAAGCGGAACTACCCCAAGTACTTGGCGGATAAGAATGCTAGCAACATCAACAAAGGTATATTTGATATACATGTTATTGATGTGTACCTTGCTAGTTCTCATAGTAGCGCTTGAGTATTTGATACCGGTTCAGTTGCTAATATTTGTAACTCGAAGTAGGAGCTACGGAATAAAGTGAGACTCGCTAAGGACGAGGTGACGATGCACATTGGAAACGGCTCCAAGGTCGATGTGATCGCCATTGGCATGCTCCCTCTACGTCTACCTTCGGGATTAGTTTTAAACCTAAATAATTGTTGTTTGGTGCCTGCGTTTAGCATGAACATCATATCTGGATCTTGTTTATTACAAGACGGTTATTCGTTTAAGTCAGAGAATAATGGTTGTTATATTTACATGAATAATATATTTTATGGCCATGCATCCACTAAATGTGAATGGTTTATTCTTATTGAATATCGATCATAGTGATACATATGTTCATAACATTGATGCTAAAAGATGCAAAGTTAATGATGATAGTACCACATACTTGTGACACTGTCTCTTAGGTCACATTGGTGTAAAGCGCATAAATAAACTCCACGCTGATGGAATTTTGTAATAGATTGATTATGAATCATTTGAAACATGTGAACCATGCCTCATGGGCAAGATGACGAAAACCCCATTTTCCGGAACAATGGAGCGGGTAAGTGACTTGTTAGAAATAATACATACCGATGTATGCGGTTGAATGAGCATTGAAGCGCGTGGTGGATATCATTATTTTCTTACCTTCACGTGTGATTTGAGTAGATATGGGTATATTTACTTAATGAAACACAAGTCAGAAACATTTGAAGAGTTCAAGCAATTTTAGAGTGAAGCTGAAAATCATCATAACAAGAAGATAAAATGTCTACAATCTGATCGTGGTGGTGAATATTCGAGTTACGAGTTTTTTATGCATTTAAGACAATGTGGAATTGTTTCGCAACTCACGCCACCTCGAACACCACAGCGTAATGGTGTGTCTGAACGTCGTAATCGTACTCTATTGTATATGGTGCGTTCTATTATGTCTTACCGATTTGCCACTATTATTTTGGGGTTATGCATTAGAGACAACTGCATTCACTTTAAATAGGGCACCATCTAAATATGTTGAGACAACACCGTATGAATTATGGTTCGATAAGAAACCTAAGTTGTCGTTTCTTAAAGTTTGGGGATGCGACACTTATGTCAAGAGGCTTTAGCCTGATATGCTCGAACCCAAAGCGGAGAACCGTGTCTTCATAGGATACCCTGAAGAAACAATTGGGTATACCTTCTATCACAGATCTGAAGGCAACATATTTGTTGCCAAAAATGGATCTTTTCTAGAGAGGAGTTGTTCTCGAAAGAAGTGAGTGGGAGGAAGGTAGAACTTGATGAGTTTATCAAACCTTCACTTGAATTGGAGAGTAGCTCAGCACACAAATATGTTCTTGTAATGCCTAAACCAATTGAAGAGGAAGCTAATGATGATGATCATGAAACTTTGGAACAAGTCACTACTGAACTTCATAGGTCGACAAGGACACGTACTGCCCCTGGGTGGTACGGTAATCCTGTCTTGGAAGTCATGTTGTTAGACAACGGCGAGCCAAATATGAGGAAGCCATGATGGGCCCGGATTCCGACAAATGGCTAGAGGCCATGAAATCCGAGATAGGATCCATGTATGAAGACCGAGGATGGGCTTTGGAAGACTTACCCGATGACCGTCAGGCCATTGAGAACAAATGGACCGTTAAGAAGAATACATATGCTGATGGTAATATCACCGTCTATAAAGCTCGATTTGTCACAAAGGGTTTTCGACAAGTTCAAGGATTTGACTACGATGAGACTTTCTCACTCGTAGCGTTGCTAAAGTCTGTTAAGATTATGTTAGCAATTGCTGCATTTTTTTATTATGAAACCTGGCAGATGGACGTCAAAACTGCATTCCTTAAAGGTTTCCTTAAGGAAGAGTTGTATATGATGCAACCGGAAGGTTTTGTCAATCCTAAGAATGCTAATAAGGTATGCAAGCTCTAGCGATCCATCTATGGACTGGTGCAAGCATCTCGGAATTGGAATCTTCGCCTTGATGAGGTGATCAAAGCTTTTGGGTTTAGACAAGTTTATGGAGAAGGTTGTATTACAAGAAAGTGAGTGGGAGCTCTATAGCATTTCTAATATTATATGTGGATGGAATATTGTTGATTGGAAATAATATAGAACTTTTGGAAAGCGCGAAGGGATACTTGAACATGAGTTTTTCAATGAAAGACCTCGGAGAAGCTGCTTACATATTAGGCATCAAGATCTATAGAGATAGATCAACACGCCTGATAGGACTTTCACAGAGCACATACCTTGACAATATTTTGAAGAAGTTCAAAATGGACCAGACCAAGAAGGCGTTCTTACCTGTGTTATAAGGTGTGAACTTGAGTAAGACTCAAAGCCCGACCACGATAGAAGAAAGACAAAGGATGAAGGTCCCCCTATGCCTCAGCCATAGGATCTATAATTTATGCCATGTTGTGTACCAGACCTGGTGTGTGACTTGCCATAAGTCGCGCAGGGAGGTACCAAAGTGATCCAGGAGTAGATCACTGGACAACGGTCAAAAATATCCTGAAGTACCTAAAGAGGACTAAGGAAATGTTTCTCATTTCTGGAGGTGATAAATATCTCGTCATAAATGGTTACGTTGACGCTAGCTTTGACATTGATCCGGATGACTCTAATTCTCAAACCGGACACGTATTTATTCTGAATGGTGGAGCAGTCAGTTGGTGTAGTCACAAACAAAGCATCGTGGCGGGATCTACATGTGAAGCGGAATATATAGCTGCTTCAGAAGTAGCGCAGGAAGGCATCTGGATGAAGGAGTTCATGACCGATCTAGGAGTTGTGCCCAGTGCATCAGATCCGATGACTATCCCTAGTGAAAACACTGGAGCCATTGCCATTGCTAAAGATCCCAGGTTTCACAAGAAGACCAAGCATATAAAACGCTGCTTCAACTCCATCCGTGATTACATCAAGGAGGGAGACATAGAGATTTGCAAAGTACACACGGATCTGAATGTTGCAGACCCTTGACTAAACCTCTCTCACGAGAAAACACATGATCAACACCAGAACTCTATAGGTGTTTGATGTCTACTACGCAACTTTATTCTTGTAGACTCTGTTGGACCTCCAAGCGTAGAGTTTTGTAGGACAGTAGCAATTTCCCCTCAAGTGGATGACCTAAGGTTTATCAATCCATGGGAGGTGTAGGATGAAGATGGTATCTCTCAAACAACCCTGCAATCAAATACAAGAAATCTCTCGTGTCCCCAACAAACCCAATATAATGGAAAACTGTATAGGTGCACTAGCTCGGCGAAGAGATGGTGATGCAAGTGCAATATGGATAGTAGATATAGGTTTTTGTAATCTGAAAATATAAAAACAGCAAGGTAGCAAGTGGCAAATAATGAGCAAAACATTGTATAAATGCTTGGAAATAAGGCCGAGGGTTCATACTTTAACTAGTGCAATCATTCAACAGTGCTAACATAATAGAATCATATGATCATCCCTCAATGTGCGACAAAGAATCACTCCAAAGTTCATAAGTAGCGGAGAACATAAGATGAAATTGTTGTAGGTAGTAGAACCACCTCAAAGTTATCCTTTCTGATCAATCTATTGAGCTATTCCTATAGGTGTCACAAACAGCCCTAGAGTTCGTACTAAAATAACACCATATGATATGCATCAATCAACCCTAATGTCACGTAGATACTCCAATGTCACCACAAGTATCCGTGGGTTAATTATTCGTCATGCATCAAACAATTTCAGATTCATCATATTCAATCCAACACAAAGAACTTCAAAGAGTACCCCAAGATTTCTACCTGAGAAAGTAGGATGAAAATGTGCAATCAACCCATGTGGAGAGATCCCCCAAGGTCACCGGAATCCGCAAGTTGATGCCATGAAATATATCAAGTGAATCAATAGAATACCCTATTGTCACCATGGGTATCCTCATGCCAGACCTACATCAAGTGTTCTCAAACCCAAAGAATTCAATCCAACATAACGAGATCTCAAAGGGAAAGATTCAATTCATCACATCAAGATAGCAAGGGACAAACACCATATGATCCAACTATATTAACAAAGCCCGTGATACATCAAGATCGTGACATCTCAAGAACACGAGAGAGAGAGAGAGACATCAATCACATAGCTACTGGTACATACCCTTAGCCCCGAGGGTGAACTACTCCCTCCTCGACATGGACACCGCCAGGATGATGTAGATGGCCTCCGGTGATGATTACCCCCTTCGGCAGGGTGCCGGAACAGGGCTTTGGATGAGTTTTCTTCGGTACAAAGGCTTGCGGTGGCAGAGCGGAAGTTCTAGGTTAACTTCTGGGGGTTTCCCAATATATATAGGATTTTTCAGTGTTGGAATCACGTCAACCGGAGCCATGAGGTGGTCCCAAGCCATCAGGGCGTGCCTAGGGGGGTGGGCGCGCCCGATTGGCTTGGAACCAACAGGTGGCCCCCCTCCAGTGGTTCTTCGCTTCGGTATTTCCTATTTCCTCCAGAAAAAACCATCAAAAAGTTTCGGGCGATTCCGAGAACATTTATTTTCTGCACAAAAAACAACACCACGGTAATTCTGCTGAAAACAACGTTAGTCTGGGTTAGTTCTAATTAAATCATATAAAGTGTATCAAACCCATATAAAAGTATTGTAAACATAGGTAAATATGGAATGGATACTTCATAAATTATCGATACGTTGGAGACGTATCAGTGTTAGATTCATTACAATGTAAGCTAGATTATTGACTCTGGTGCAAGTGGGAGACTGTTGCAAATATGCCCTAGAGGCAACAATAAATTGGTTATTATTATATTTCCTTGTTAATGATAAGTGTTTATTATTCATGCTAGAATTGTATTGGTGACGTGGCTTGAGACTACGTCGGTATTTCCCCAAAGAGGAAGGGATGATGCAGCACAACTACGGTAAGTATTTCCCTCAGTTATGAAACCAAGGTCATCGAACCAGTAGGAGAACCATGCAACACTATGTAAACGGTACCTGCACACAAAGAACAAATACTTGCAACCCGACGCGTAAGAGAGGTTGTCAATCTCTCCACGGTAAAAAGATAGATTTGATTGTAATAGATTGGATAGATAGATCGCACAAGAACACAAAATAAAAGAGGCAAATAAAAAGTGCAGCAAGGTTATTTTGGGTTTTTGGAATAATAGGTCTGAAAACAAAAGCGGCAAAAAGATAGATCGGAAAGCAATATGTTGGAAAAGTAGACCCGGGGGGCGTAGGTTTCACTAGTGGCTTCTCTCATGAGTATAGCACACGGTGGGTGAACAAATTACTGTTGGGCAATTGATAGAAGATCAAATAATCATGCCGATATCCAAGGCGATGGTCATTATATAGGCATCACGTCCAAGATTAGTAGACCGAAACGATTCTGCATCTACTACTATTACTCCACACATCGACCGCTATCCAGCATGCATCTAGTGTATTAAGTTTATGGAAAAACGGAGTAATGCAATAATAACGGTGACATGATGTAGACAAGATCTATTCATGTAGGAATAGACCCGATCTTGTTATCCTTAATAGCAACGATACATGCGTGCCTCGCTGCCCCTTCTGTCACTGGGAGAGGACACCACAAGATCGAACCCATCACAAAGCACCTCTTCCCAAGGCAAGAAAAATCAATCTAGTTGGCCTAACTAAACCAAAGATTCGAAGAAGAAATACGAGGCTATAAGTAATCATGCATATAAGAGATCAAAGAAGACTCAAATAATATTCATGGATAGAAACTGATCATGAACTCAAAATTCATCGGATCCCAACAAACACACCGCAAAAAGTCATTACATCAAATAGATATCCAAGAGACCATTGTATTGAGAATTAAAAGAGAGGGAGAAAGCCATCTAGCTACTGTCTACGGACCCGTAGGTCTATGGTGAACTACTCACGCATCATCGGAGAGGCACCAATGAGGATGATGAACCCCTCCATGATGGTGTTAGATTGGATCTCGCGGTTCTGGAACTTGCGGCGGCTGGAAGTATTTTTCGTCGACTCCTTTAGGGTTTCTGGAATATTTGGGTATTTATATAGAGCTCAGAGGAGGTGGAGGGGACTCCCGAGGCGACCACAACCCACCAGGGCGCGCCGGGGGCCTCTGGCGCGCCCTGGTGTCTTCTGGGCCGCCTGGCCCCCCTCCCGGGTGCTTCTTTGGCCCACTGGCTTTCTTCTGGTCCAAAAAAAAACTCCAAAAAGTTTCATCGCGATTGGACTCCGTTTCGTACTGATATTTTGCGAAGTAAAAAACAAGCAAAAAACAGCAACTGGACTTGGCACTATGTCAATAGGTTAGTCCCAAAAAATGATATAAAGTTGCTATAAAATGATTGTAAAACATCCAAGAATGATAATATAATAGCATGGAACAATCAAAAATTATAGATACGTTGGAGACTTATCAGCATCCCCAAGCTTAATTCCTACTTGTCCTCGAGTAGGTAAATGATAAAAACAGAATTTTTGTTGTGGAATGCTGCCTAACATGTTCATCACATATTCTTTTCTTTTGTAGCATGGACAGTTGGACTTTTAGAAGGTTCAAAGCAATAGTCTAGTATTGACATAAAGACTGTAATACTCAAGCATGCCAACAAGCAAGCATGTCTTTCAAAATATCAACACTAAAGAAAGTTATCCCTAGCCCATCATGCTCAATCATTGATCCATTCATGAAACACACTCAAATATTAACTACACCCAATGCACAAGTATGAGCATAGTGCCCCCTAGTTGGTACTTTATAAGAGAAGATGGAGACTCAAATTAAAAATAAAAATTGCATAAAGTAAATAGATAGGCCCTTCGCAGAGGGAAGTAGGGATTTGTAGAGGTGCCAGAGCTCAATACTTTCCATGCTAGATACATCATAGGCGGTTCCCAAACATAAAATAAAGTTTATTCCTTTTTCCACCATTCTTTCACAATCCATGGCTAGCCGTATCCACGGTTGCCTTCCATACCAACACATTCCAAGGAATTTATTATTTGACAACATAAAGTAAATTTCTTTTTCATTTCGGGACTGGGCATCCCTATTACCGCCGTACTCTCGTGCAATGACAAGTGAATAAACACTCATCTTGAGAATAACACATCTAGCATGGAAAAATATTGGACACCCCCTACCGTTTCATGAGCGGTACGAGCACACAAAAAGGAAATTCATTTTGAAAATTAGAGATGGCACATACTAATTTGCTTAGAACGACATGTAAATACCGCATATAGGTAGGTATGGTGGACTCATAAGGCAAAAATGGGTTTAAGGATTTTGGATGCACAAGTAGTATTTCTACTTAGTACAAGTGGAGGCTAGCAAATAGATTGAGAAGCAACCAACCAAGAAAGGAAAATTCACGCAAACGGGCATTAAGCATAACTAACACCGAATAATGCACCATAAGTAGGATGTAATTTCATTGCATAACTATTGACTTTCGTGCTTGCATAGGGAATCATAAACCTTAACACCAATATTCTTACTAAAGCATAATTACTCACCAACATGACTCACATATTACTATCATCATGTCTCAAAACTATTACAAGGAACCAAGTTTAATTTGTCCAATGATCTTCATGAAAGTTTTTATTATATCCCTCTTGAATATCTATCACTTTGGGACTAGTTATATATGTTGCCATTGCTTTTGACAAGCTCAAATAAATTTAAGTGAAGAACCTGAGCATAAAAATTTCATCTCTCAAAATAGTATAAGTGAAGCATGGGAGAATTTCTTAAAAGTTTACTAAATCTCAAATTTATCTAAGTGAAGCATGAGAGTATTTCTTCAAAAATTTAAAGCACATCGTGCTCAAAAAGATATAAGTGAAGCACTAGAGCAATTCCATAGCTCAAATTTTTTTAAGTGAAGCATATAGAGCAATTCTAACAAATCATAGCATAATTTTGGCTCTCTCAAATAGGTGTGTCCAGCAAGTATACTTGTGACAAACTAAAAAGAAAATCGAGCAAAGACTCAAATAATACAAGACACTCCAAGCAAAACTCATGATATGTGACGAATAAAAATATAGCTCCAAGTAAAATACCGATGGTCGTTAGAAGAAAGAGGGGATGCCACTCGGGGCATCCCCAAGCTTAGTTGCTTGTTTCTCCTTGGATATTATCTTGGGGGTTCTGTAGCATCCCCAAGCTTAGGCTCTTTTCACTCCTTATTCCTTCATCCATCGTGATCTCACCCAAAACTTGAAAACTTCAATCACACAAAACTCAACAAAACCTTCGCGAGATCCGTTAGTATAATAAAGCAAATCACCACTCTAAGTACTGTTGCAAACCCATTCATATTTTATTATTGAATTATATGTAATGTATTCTAACTTTACCATGGCTTATACCCTTCAATACAAACCATAGATTCATCAAAACAAGCACACAATGCAACAAAAACAGAATCTGTCAAAAACAGAACAGTCTGTAGTAATCTGTACTCTAACCATACTTATGTAACTCCAAAAATTCTGAAACATTAGGACAACGTAAATAATTTGTATAGAAATGCTGTGTTAAAATTTAAGATCATTATCACGCTCCAGTAAAAAAATGAAAATTCCTGCACTGGATTCAAAGTTTCTGTTTCAGATTCAGCATTGTTTCTATTCATCTTATGAATCATCCTAAAGGCTTTACTTGGCACAAACACTAAATAAAACATAAAAAACACAATCATAACAGTAGCATAATTGTGTCAACACTCAAGAACAGAAAGAAAAAGGTGAAAATAAATTTATTCATTGGGTTGCCTCCCAACAAGAGCTATCGTTTTACACCCCTAGCTAGGCATAATGCATAGATTCAAGTGTTGTCATCTTTAGTTTTTGCTCCATAGGATGCTCTCATGATTGATTCATATAGTGGCTTAATTATTGTTCTAGGGAAGTGTTCCATACCCTTTCTTAGTGGAAATTGAAATTTAATATTGCCTTCTTTCATATCAATCACAGCATCTATAGTGCGTAAAAACGGTCTACCAAGTATAATGGGACAAGACGGATTGCAACCAATATCAAGAACAATAAAATCTATGGGCACATAGTTCCTATTTGCAAGAATAAGAACATCATTAATTATTCCCAAAGGCTTTTTAATAGTAGAATCCGCCAAGTGCAAATTAAGAGAACATTCTTCAATATTGGTAAGACCAAGCACATCACATAGAGATTTCGGAATTGTGGAAACACTAGCACCCAATCACATAAAGAAAAGCACTCATAATTTTTAATCTTGACCTTAATGGTAGGTTCCCACTCATCATGTAATTTTCTAGGAATTGAAATCTCTAACTCCAACTTTTCTTCCGAAGATTTCATCATGGCATCAACAATATGTTTAGTAAAAGCTTTATTTTGTTCATAAGCATGGGGTGAATTTAACATGGATTGAAGCAAAGAAATACATTCAATCAAAGAGCAACTATCATAATTAAAATCTTTGCAATCCAAAATAGTGGGCACATCACTAGTTAACGTTTTGACCTCTTCAAACCCACTTTCATCAATTTTTTCATCAAGATTCTCACCCTGCAAATCATTGGGACGCCTTCTAGCTAAAGTTAACTCTACTTTAGTCCCATTTAACATCAATTTTAATATTACTAAACAAAGAATCAATAGAAGAAACACCAATCACTTTAAGATCTTCATCATTTTTATCCTCTAGAGAGACTGGTTTAGCGGCCATTTGATTTACTAAAGTAGCTTGTGCGTCGGATATTTTACCTAGCAGATTTTCAGCATGAGCATACTTAGATTGGAGACTAGAAACCTCTCTACTAATATCATCAAGTTGTTTTGTTATGGTATCTAGTACGGTAGAGTGTTCTTTAAGCTCTTCGGTAAAATACTTATTATGCTCAGATTGTGTAGTCATATATTCCTTGGTACTTTTCTCAATGTCAAGCAAAATATTGGGGTAAGGAACATCATAATACTTTCGTTGAGGCATCATGACTACACAAATAAGATTGCAAGCAAACCAGAGATCTGACGAGAAAAAGGCAAACGAAAAAGAGGGCGAATAAAACGACAAATTTGTGAAGTGGGGGAGAGGAAAACGAGAGGCAAATGGCAAATAATGTAATTGCAAGGAGATGAGATTTGTGATTAGGAACCTGATAGATGTTGATGATGTCTCCCCGGCAACGGCGCCAGAAATTGGCAAGTTGACGTGAGACCACTTTCGTACCTCCTCCTCGGCAACGGCGCCAGAAATTCCTTTGACGTGGCTTGCGATTGTGTCGGTATTTCCCCAAAGAGGAAGGGATGATGTAGCACAACTACGGTAAGTATTTCCCTCAGTTATGAAACCAAGGTTATCGAACCAGTAGGAGAACCACGCAACACTATGTAAACTGTACCTGCACACAAAGAACAAATACTTGCAACCCTACGCGTAAGAGAGGTTGTCAATCACTCCACGGTAAAAAGATAGATTAGATTGTAATAGATTGGATAGATAGATCGCACAAGAACACAAAATAAAAGAGGCAAATAAAAAGTGCAGCCAAGTAATTTTGGGTTTTTGGAATAATAGATCTAAAAACAAAACTGGCAAAAAGATAGATCGGAAAGCAATATGTTGGAAAAGTAGACCCGGGGGTCGTAGGTTTCACTAGTGGCTTCTCTCATGAGTATAGCACATGGTGGGTGAACAAATTACTATTGGGCAATTGATAGAAGATCAAATAATCATGACGATATCCAAGGCGATGATCATTATATAGGCATCACGTCCAAGATTAGTAGACCAAAATGATTCTGCATCTACTACTATTACTCCACACATCGACCGCTATCCTGCATGCATCTAGTGTATTAAGTTCATGGGAAAATGGAGTAATGCAATAAGAATGGTGATATGATGTAGACAAGATCTATTCATGTAGTAATAGACCCCATCTTGTTATCCTTAATAGCAATGATACATGTGTGCCCCGCTGCCCCTTCTGTCACTGGGAGAGGACACCGCAAGATCGAACCCATCACAAAGCACCTCTTCCCATGGCAAGAAAAATCGATCTAGTTGGCCTAACTAAACCAAAGATTCAAAGAAGAAATACGAGGCTATAAGTAATCAAGCATATAAGAGATCAAAGAAGACTCAAATAATATTCATGGATAGAAACTGATCATGAACTCAAAATTCATCGGATCCCAACAAACACACCGCAAAAAGTCATTACATTAAATAGATCTCCAAGAGACCATTGTATTGAGAATCAAAAGACAGAGATAAAGCCATCTAGCTTCTGCCAACGGACCCGTAGGTCTATGGTGAACTACTCACGCATCATCGGAGAGGCACCAATGAGGATGATGAACCCCTCCGTGATGGTGTTAGATTGGATCTCACGGTTCTGGAACTTGCGGCGACTGGAAGTATTTTTTGTTGACTCCTCTAGGGTTTCTGGAATATTTGGGTATTTATAGAGCTCAGAGGCGGTGGAGGGGACTCCCGAGGCAACCACAACCCACCAGGGCGCACCTGGGGCCTCTGGCGTGCCCTGGTGTCTTCTGGGCCGCCTGGGCCCCCTCCCGGGTGCTTGTTTGGCCCACTGTCTTTCTTCTGGTCCAAAAAAATCTCCAAAAAGTTTCACCGCCATTGGACTCCGTTTGGTACTGATATTCTGCGAAGTAAAAAACAAGCAAAAAATAGCAACTGACACTTGGCACTATGTCAATAGGTTAGTCCCAAAAAATGATATAAAGTTGCTATAAAATGATTGTAAAACATCCAAGAATGATAAGATAACAACATGGAACAATCAAAAAATATAGATACGTTGGAGACGTATCAATTCGCCAGAAACTTAAATACATGTGTGGATACATAAACAAGACTGCGTCCCTAGTGAGTCTCTACTAGACTAGCTCGTTGATCGAAGATGGTTAAGGTTTCATAACCATAGACATGAGTTGTCATTTGATAGCAGGGTCAGATTATTAGGAAAATAATGTGATGGACAAGACCCAACCGTAAGCTTAGCATATGATCATGCCATTAAAGTTTAATTGATATAGCTTTCTTCATGTCAAGTATATGTTCCTTAGACCATGAGATCATGCAACTCCCTGACACCGAAGGAATACCTTGTGAGCTATGAAACATCACTTCGTAACAGGGTGATCATAAAGGTGCTATTAGGGTATCTCCGAGGGTGTCTTTTGGGTGGGCATGGATTGAAACTGGAATTTTGTCACTCCGTGTGACAAAGAGATATCTCTGGGCCCTCTCGGTAATACAACATCACAAGAAGCTTGCAAGCATGTGACTAATGAGTTTAGTCATGGGATATTGTATTACGTAATGAGTAAAGATACTTGCTGGTAAAGAGATTGAATTAGTTATGGATATACGGACGATCGAATCTCAGGCAAGTAACATATCGTTGGACAAAGGGAATTGCATGCGAGGTTAACTGAATCCTCGACATTGCGATTCAACCGATAAATATATTCGTGGAATATGTAGGAACCAATATGGGCATCCATGTCCCTCTATTGGTTATTGATCGGAGAGGTGTCTTGGTCATGTCTACATGATTCTCGAACCCGTAGGGCCCGCACACTTAACGTTCAATGACGCTAAAGTAGTGTTGGGATATGTACATTGGTGACCGAATGTTGTTCGGAGTCCCGGACGTCAGGAGGAGTTTTGGAATGGTTCGGAGGAAAAGATTTATGTATGGGAAGTCATATTCGGGCTACCGGGAAAGTTTTGGGTTTTGACGGCAAAGTGTCGAAAGTGTCAGGAGGGTTCTGGGGGTTCACCTGCCCCGGGGGGCACATGGGCTCCAAAGGGGGAGAATTAGCCCCAGGTGGGTTGGGCGCCACTCCCCCTAGGCCCATGCGCCAAGGGTTGGTGGGGAAACCCTAGCCCTCCCCCTTGCTTGGGGGGCAAGCCACCCCTAGGGCCGCCGCCCCCTCCTTGGAGGAGGGGTTAGATGGTCGGCGCCCCTCCCCCTGCCCCTATATATAGTGGGGGAGGAGGGCTGTCACACACCAATTCCCCCTCCCCTCCGTATCCCTCCCTCTCCCATCTCTCCCGTTCTTCCTCGTTGCTTGTCCCGACGGTACTTGGTGAAGCCCTGTCGACGCTGCACCAACACCATCACCACCATGCCATCGTGTTGGTTGTAATCCCATCTACTTCTCCGACCCCGCTTGCTGGATCAAGGAGGAGGATACGTCACCGAGCCGCACATGTGCTGAACGGGGAGGTGTCGTCTGTTCGGTGCTAGATCAGATTGGATCGTGATTGGATCCCGAAGAGTACGACTACATCAACCATGTTATATACACTTCCGCTTAACGGTCTACAAGGGTACGTAGACACACTCTCCCCTCTCGTTCCTATGCATCTCGATAGATAGATCTTGGGTGTGTGTATGATTTTTTTTGCTTTCCATGTTTCGTTCCCAACAGTCCCCCCTCCTTCTTCTTCTTGCTTGGCCTCCCCCCTAGACGGGAGAAGGATTCCCCCTTTGGTCCTTGGCCGCTACGGCCCTCGAGGGGCAGGAGCCCCTGAAAGCACAACTTCCCCCTAGGTGGTTTCGGTAATTAATAACAACATATATTTCATTGGACTAATGAATCTACCAAGTACATTTCAGGAAAAGTTCAATGAATGGATTGGCAAAGGATTGTGTGGAGATCCCCTAGATGCAAGGAACATCTATTAGCAACAATCTTCAAGACTCTACATTTTGTATTTTGTGAGAAATCACACTTGAGTCCATAGGAAAGCCAATACTATTAAAAGGGGATGAGGTATCCATGATGATCTGGTTGCTGAAGTGCTTAGAGTTAGCCACCAAAAATACCCATGAAATTCTCCCACAAAATACTCTGTATAAACCCTACCACTCAAATTCGGTGCCACCAATATTTCCAAATCGGCCCTACCGAGTTTCACCCTAGACAGATCCTAAGCCAAACCCTAAGGTCTCGGTGACACCAAGTTTCCTTTTGGTGAAACCAAAATCAATGACTAACTTTCGGGTATCCTATTTCTAAGAATCATAATTTCCGAGTTTTAGGAATCGGTCTCACTGAGTTTTGGTAACTGACTAGGTTAGCCAAATTAGACCATCGAGATTTATATATCAGTCTCACCAAAATCCCAAAAGTTGCCACATTTTGCACTAGTCGGTGCAACCGAGTTTTTGCTTCGGTTTCACCGAGTTAGGCAATAAAGTTGTAACGGTTGGATTTTTGGAGATGCCTATATATACCCCTCCACCTGCCTCTCACTCGTAGAGGAAGCACTCAGAACAGACCAACACTTGCCCCATCCAGTTTTCTGAGAGAGAACCACCTACTCATGTGTTGAGATAAAGATCTTCGACTCCAACCATATGAATCTTGATTTCTAGCCTCCCAAAGTTGCTTTCCACCTAATCAACCTCTTCTACCAAGCCAAATCTGTGAGAGAGTGATTGTGTGTTGAGGAGACTATCTTTTGAAGCACAAGAGCAAGGAGTTCATCATTCTTACCACATCTATTACCTTTTGGAGAGTGGTGTCTCCTAGATTGGTTAGGTGTCGCTTGGGATCCTCCGTCTTCATGTGTGGAGCTGAACCAAGAAGTTTGTAAGGGCAAGGAGATCGCCTACTTCGTGAAGATCTACCCCGAGTGAGGCTAGTCCTTCGTGGACGTAAGCCGTGATGGAATAGACGAGGTTGCTACTTTGTGGACCCTTATGGGTGGAGCCCTCCGCGGACTCTCACGACCACTACCCTCCATGGGTTGAAGTCTCCATCAACGTGGACGTACGATAGCACCACCTATCGGAACCACTGGAAAAATCTTCATGTCTCCAACTGCGTTTGATCCTCCTATCCCTTCCCTCTACTTATATGTGCATGTCTTTACTTTCTGCTGCTATACTCTTAGACTTGCATGTGTAGGGTGTGCTTGACATGATATAATTGCTAAAACTTGCCAAGATCTAAAATTGGGAAAAGGCTAGAATTTTAATTTGTCAAGTAGTCTAATCACCCCCCTCTAGACATACTTTGGATCCTACAACCCCTCCAAGATTGGATCTCTCTCTCTCTCTCTCTCTCTCTCTCTTCTCTAGGCTTTTTTCTCTGTTTTCAGGATTGTTTCTATGGCCATGCACCATTTCTTAAATAGCCAGAGATTCGTAACTCCGATCAGGCTGAAATTTTAACATGATTTTTTCTGATATTAGATTCCTTGCGCCCGATGGAGAGCTCCAACCTACTTCTACTAGTGAGTTGCATTGGGATTTTCCCCGAAGAGGAGAGGGGATGCAGCACGGTAGAGATAAGTATTTCCCTTAGTGAGAACCAAGCTTATTGAACCAATAGGAGAACCAAGCAAACTCCTTTCAACATCACCTACACACACAAAACCAAACACTTGCACCCAACTCGGGAAAGAGGGTTGTCAAGCCCCTTGAACTCGTTACTTGCAAGGATTAAATCTTGATAGAGATAGATCATATATAAAAAATAATAGTAAATAAATTGCAGCAAAGTATTTTTAGGGTTTTAGTATTTATGATTAAGTAGACCCGGGGCCATAATATTCGCTAGAGGCTTCTCTCTTGAACATAAAATACGGTGGATAGACAAATTACTGTTGAGCAATTGACAGAATAGCGCATAGTTATGACATGTTATTCACGACAATGATCATGTATATAGGCATCACGTCCATAAACAAGTAGACCGAAACCATCATGCATCTACTACTATTACTCCACCAATTGACCGAAACGATTTCGCATCTATGGTATTAAGTTCATGACAAACGGAGTAACACATTAAGCAAGATGACATGATGTAGACAAAGTAAGACAAGCAATATGTTCCGACCCCATCATTTTATCCTTAATGGCAACAAGAAAAATACGTGTCTTGTCCCTTTCTGTCACTGTGATGTAGAGCACCGCAAGATTGAACACATTACAACGCACCACTCCCGCTGAA
The DNA here is from genome assembly GCA_039707655.1 of Elymus sibiricus. NCBI lineage: Eukaryota > Viridiplantae > Streptophyta > Magnoliopsida > Poales > Poaceae > Elymus > Elymus sibiricus. Next base: position 281,038,112 of record CM077663.1, read on the forward strand.
GATAAATCAATCTAGTCGGCCAAACCAAATCGATAGATCAGAGAGAAATACGAAGCTATAACAATCATGCATAATAGAATTCAGAAAAGACTCAATTACTTTCAATGAATAATCTGATCATAAACCCACAATTCATCGGATCCCAACAAACACATCGCAAAAGAGGATTACATCGGATAGATCACCGCGAGGATCGCGGTGAACGTGGTATTGAAGATCAAAGAGAGAGAGAGAAAGCCATCTAGGTACTAGCCATGGACCCGTAGGTCTATGTTGGACTACTCACACATCATCATGGATGCAGCAAGGTTGATGAAGAAGGCCTCCGTGATCAATTCCCCCTTCGGCAGATGACCGGAAAAGGTCTCCAGATGGGCTCCCGTCGGAATAGAGACTTGCGGCGGTGCAAAAAGTGTTTCAGGTGGCTCTCTGTTGGTTTCCCGATTTTAGCGAATTTATGGAGGTGGAATTAGGTCAGACGGAGCCACGAGGGGCCCACAAGGAATCAAGGCGCGCCCTGTTGCCTTGCCGTCTCCTCGCTTCGCGTCTGGTCTCCTCCCGAAGCTTCCAGGGTCTCTTTTTGTCCAGAAAAAATCATCAAAACGTTTCATAGCGTTTGGACTTCGTTTGGTACTGGTTTCCTGGAAAACCAAAAACAAGCAGAAAACAAGAACTGGAACTAGGCACGGGGTTAATAGGTTAGTTCCCCAAAATGATATAAAATAGCATATAATTGCATATAAAGCATCCAAGATTGATAATATAATAGCATGGGACAATAAAAAATTATTGATACGTTGGAGACGTATCAGCATCCCCAAGCTTAATTCATGCTCGTCCTCGATTAGGTAAATGATAAAAACCAAAATTTTGATGCGACATGCTACCCGACATGCAATATCTTTTAGGTATGATCATTAAGAAACGATGAACTAGTTGATATCAACATAATAATATCCATGAACATAAATAGCATAATCATTACTTTTCAAAATATACGATCCTTAAAGAATGTTATTCCCCACTCATTTTATCAAATCAAGCATGGCATGACTCCGTCTTCACTGCATAAGTATAAATGATGAGCACCTCAGTGTCAAGCCAGACAATTGGATCGCACTTCTAATGTGCTTTAGCATTTTCAACTCTACTCAACACATGAGCATGAACCATGGATATGGCATATGGGTGGATTAGAGTATGGTGGTAGAGATCAAAATGAGTCAAAGTGTAAAGAAAGTCTTGCATCGACTAGGCGGATCAACGGGCTATGGATAAGCCCATCAATCGATATCAACGCGAGGAGTAGGGATTGCCATGCAACGAATGCACTAGAGCTATAAGTGTATGAAATCTCAATGGAAGCTAAGTGGGTGTGCATCTAACTTGCTTGCTCATGAAGCGCTCGGACATTTGCGGAAGCCCGTCATCAGAATATACAAGCCAATTTCTATAATATAAGATTCCCACTAGCATATGAAAATGACAACTCATGAGACTCTCTATATGATGAACATGGTGCCACTTTGAGGCTCAAGTGTGGCAAATGGATAGTAACACTGTCCCTTCCCTCTTTTCTCTCATTTTTTTCATGGTGAGCTTTTCTGTTTTTTTCGCCTCCCCCATTTTTTTGTCCAGAGTCTCATCCCGACTTGTGGGGGAATCATAGTCTCCATCCTTTCCTCACCAGGACAATGTTCTAATAATGATGATCATCACACTTTTATTTACTTACAACTCAATGAAGAACAATACGAATCTATATCAATGCCTCTGGTAGTGTACCAGGATGTGCAATGATCTAGCATAACATGTAAATAATGATGAACGGTGGCTTTGCCACGAATACTATGTTAGCTATATGATCATGCAAAGCAATGTGATGATGAACACACAAGTCATGTGATGGAACGGTGGAAGTTGCATGGCAATATATCTCGGAATGGCTATGGAAATGCCATAATAGGTAGGTCTGGTGGCTATTTTGAGGAAGATATAAGGGGGCTTATGTGTGATAGAGCGAATCATATCACGGGGTTTGGATACACCGTCAAAGGTTGCACGACTCTTGAGGTGAGAATGGGCAATGCCCGGTACTGAAGAGGCTAGCAAATTACAAAAAGGCGAGAGTGAGTATATCCATGGATTCACATTAGTCATAAATAACTCATATACTTATTGTAAAGCCTTATTAGCTCTCTCGAAGCAAAGTACTACCACATGCCCCTAGGTAGGAGGTTTGTAGGAGTTAACCATCACCTCCCCTGATTCGAACAACACGACATGATTTCATTTCAGACATAAAAATGCTCACACATCATCACCATGCCATAGTCAATACTTAGATGAATAAGAAATAACAAGCTTTAATACTGATATTTCTACTAACCAACGATAATGCACTCATGCCCTTTCATATTACTACATCAATATAATTAACCCATGTTTCTTCTTTAGCGAGCTACATGATAGTTTTTATTATACCCCCTTGAATACCAATCCTTTTTGGACTAGTCTTATAACACACGTCCATTACCATTCCTATTTCTTAAACTCTCAAAAAGATTTAAGTGAAGCCTGAGAGTTCAATTATTTCTATAAAATCTGAACACCTCCGTGCTCTAAAAGATATAAGTGAAGCACTAGAGCAACTGCCTAGCTCAAAAGATATAAGTGAAGCATATAGAGTATTCTAGCAAATTGTGATGACCATGTGTCTCTCTCAAATATGTGTGTCCAGCAAACAATGATTGTGGCAAACTAAAATAAAATCAAATTATAATACACGATGCTCCAAGCAAAACACATATCATGTGATGAATAAAAATATAGCTCCAAGTGACATACCGTTAGATTGGAGACGAAAGAGGGCATGCCTTCCGGGGCATCCCCAATCTTAGACGCTTGGGTCTTCCTTGAATATTACCATGGGGCGCCTTAGGAATCCCCAAACTCAGGGTCTTGCCACTCCTTATTACTTCATCCATCGTTGTCTCACCCAAAACTTGAAAACTCTAGCACACAAAACTCAACAAAACCTCGTGACTACTATAAATTGATTCATATTTTATTATAAATTGATTCATATTTAGGTACTAATATAAATTGATTCATATTTTATTATTGCATAATAGGTCTTGTATTCTAACTTCTCCATGGCTCATAACCCCTGATACAATCCATAGCATCATCAAAACAAGCAAAGCATGCAAACAAAAACAAAATCTGTCTAAAACAAAACAGTCTGTAAAGATATGTACTAAAACCATACTTATGCAACTCCGGAAATTCTGAAAAAATAGGAAAACCTGGGCAATTTTTATACCAATACTATGTAGAAAATTCAGATCAAAAAACATTCCAGTAAAATCAGAGAAATTCTTCACTCGATGTAAAAGGTTCTGATTTTGCACAACATCAAATTTACTTTCTTCCAAATCATCCCGAAGGCTTTACTTGGCACAAACACTAATTTAAACATAAAAACATAATCATTACCGTAGAAATAATCATGTAAAAACACCAAAATAGATAGTAAAACAAAATTTAAAGATAACTATTGGGTTGCCTCCCAACAAGCGCTATTGTATTATGCCCCTAGCTAGGCATAATACAAAGTATCAAGTATTGTCCTCCTTATCATCCTTCATATACTTTAAGATTAAATCATCAAAAACCTTCCTCAACAACTCCCTATTCTCATGTTCCACTCGTATAGTGGGTGAACTCAAATTTTTAAAGTGACTTAGCTTGGTAATTTTAATATCCATAACATCAATATTGGGATTAGCACCATAAAGGTCCTCATATTTTGACATGGATTTCATCATCAATAGGTTCTCTAGCCATACTTTTAGAAGAATCCTCATTAAACCCTTCATCAATTCCTTTAGTAATCCACTCAAAATTTTCACAATCATTATGGTACGAAGATTTTATTAAGACTTCGTGAGGAACTGTCCTCCTCAAATTCTCACCATAGCCATGATAATCCTTAGATTCTAACCTACGCATTGTATCTTTATCATGAAGGATTTCCTCTATTAGAGGTTGTTTAGAATCTACTTTATATAAGCAAGAAAAATCCCTAGCTTCTCTTATTAAGTAATCAAATTCATGCATAAGGATGTGATACGTCCATTTTGCATCATGATTTCCTACTGTTATTTACTTTGTTTTGTTGAATAATAATGCCTTGGCGAGTGATTCTAATGCCTTTTCTCTCATAATATGCAAGGTTTACACAAAGAGGGAGAATATCGGCAGCTGGAATTCTGGACCTAAGAAAAGCACGCCAGAGATACCTATAACGCACAACTCCAATGAAGCTGAAATTTTACGGAGATTATTTCTGCATTTAATAAAAAATACTGAAGCAGAAAACTATCGGAGGGGGCCTCCCAGGTGGGCACAACCCACCAGGGCGCGCCAGGCCCCCCTGGGCGCGCCCTGATGGGTTGTGGCCACCTCGGCCCACCTCCGGTGCCGATCTTCTGGTATATGGTCACTCTTGACCTAGAAAAAAAATCAGAGGAGGACTTTCGGGATGAAGCACCGCCGCCTCGAGGCGGAACTTGGGCAGGAGCACTTTTGCCCTCCGGCGGAGCGATTCCGCCAGGGGGACTTCCCTCCCGGAGGGGGAAATCGAAGCTATCGTCATCACCAACACCCCTCACATCTTTGGGAGGCCAATCTTCATCAACATCTTCAACAGCACCATCTCCTCTCAAACCCTAGCTCATCTCTTGTGTTCAATCTTTGTACCGGAACCTCAGATTGGTACATGTGGGTGACTAGTAGTGTTGATTACCTTGCGTAGTTGATTACTATATGGTTTATTTGGTGGAAGATTATATGTTCAGATCCATCATGCTATTCAATACTCCTCTGATCTTGAGCATGATTATTATTTGTGAGTAGTTACCTTTGTTCTTGAGGTCACGGGAGAAGTCATGTTGCGAGTAATCATGTGAATTTGATATGTGTTCGATATTTTGATGATATGTATGTTGTGATTCCCTTAGTGGTGTCATGTGAACGTCGACTACATGACACTTCACCATTCATGGGCCTAAGGGAATGCATTGTGGAGTAGTTATTAGATGATGGGTTGCTAGAGTGACAGAAGCTTAAACCCTAGTTTATGCGCTACTTCGTAAGGGGCTGATTTGGATCCACATGTTTAATGCTATGGTTAGACTTTGTCTTTATACTTTTCTCGTAGTTGCGGATGCTTGCGAGGGGGTTAATCATAAGTAGGTTGTTAGTTCAAGTAAGAACAACACCTTAACACCGGTCCACCCACATATCAAATTATCAAAGTAGCGAACACGAATCAAACCAACATGATAAAATTGACTATACGAAATTCCCGTGTACCCTCAAGAACACTTTGCCTATTACTAGCGATTGTTTTGGCCTGTCCTTTGCCTCAAAAGGATTGGGCTACCTTGGTGCACCTTGTTTACCGTTACCGTTACTTGCTTGTTACCAATTATCTTGCTATCAAACTATCTGTTACCTACAATTTCAGTGCTTGCAGAAATTACCTTGCTGAAAACCGCTTGTCATTTCCTTCTGCTCCTTGTTGGGTTCGACACTCTTACTTATCGAAAGGACTACGATTGATCCCCTATACTTGTGGGTCATCAAGACTCTTTTCTGGCGCCGTTGCCGGGGAGTGAAGTGCTCTTGGTAAGTGGAAATCGGTAAGGAAAAACTTTACGTGCTGAAATTTATCGCTATTTGCTACTATGGAAAACAATACTTTGAGGGGTTTGTTCGGGGTATCTTCACCTCGACCGAAACCACAATTAGTTGCCCCTCAACCTACAACACCTACTGAAAATGTTACTTATGAAATTCCTTCGGGTATGTTAGAACAACTGCTTGCTAAACCTTATGCAGGAGATGGAACTGAACATCGTGATATGCACCTTTTATATGTGAACGAAATTTGTGGATTATTTAAGCTTGCAGGTTTACCCGGAGATGAAGTTAAGAAGAAGGTTTTCCCTTTATCTTTGGATGGAAAATCATTGACATGGTATAGGCTATGTGATGATCTTGGATCGTGGAATTGGAATCGTTTGCAATTGGCATTTCACCAAAAGTTTTATCCCATGCATCTAGTTCATCGTGATCGGAATTATATATATAATTTTTGGCCTCGTGAAGGAGAAAGTATCGCTCTAGCTTGGGGGAGGCTTAAGTCAATCTTATATTCATGCCCCAATCATGAAATTCCGAGGGAAGTTATCATTCAGAATTTTTATGCTCGGCTTTCTCATAATGATCAATCCATGCTCGATACTTCTTGTGATGGTTCTTATATGAAGAAGACTATTTAATTCAAGTGGGATCTTTTAGAAAGAATTAAACGCAACTCTGAAGATTGGGAACTCAACGAAGGTAATGAGTCAGGTATAAAGCTTGAATTTGATTGTGTTAAATCTTTTATGAATACCGATACTTTTCATAAGTTTAGCACTAAATATGGACTCGACTTTGAGATAGTAGCCTCTTTATGCGAAGCATTTGCTACTCACATTGACCTCCCTAAGGAGAAGTGGTTTAAATATCATCCCCCTATTAAACAAGAAATTAAAGAACCGGTCATAGCTAAAGAAGAAACCATCTTTTACAATGTTGATCCAATTGTGCCTACCGCTTATACTGAAAAACCACCTTTCCCTGTTATGATAAAGGAACATGCTAAGGTATCAACTCTGGTTCGTAAGAGTAATATAAGAGCACCTAAACCTCCTGAGCAAATTAAAGTAGAACCTAGTGTTGCTATGGTTAAAGATCTCTTGGTAGAAAATATTGATGGGCATGTTATCTACTTTTGTGATGAAGCTGCTAGAATTGCTAAACCTGATGAAAAAGATAAACATAGACCCATAATAGGCTTGCTTGTTGTCTCAGTTAAAATAGGAGATCATTGCTATCATGGTTTATGTGATTTGGGTGCTAGTGCGAGTGCTATCCCTTTTACTCTATACCAAGAAATTATGGATGAAATAGCACCTGCTCAAATGGAAGACATTGATGTCACTATTAAACTTGCTAATAGAGACACTATCACACCAATTGGGATTGTTAGAGATGTGGAAGTCTTGTGTGGGAAAGTAAAATACCCTACTGATTTTCTAGTCCTTGGTTCCCCACAAGATGACTTTTGTCCCATTATCTTTGGTAGACCTTTATTGAGCACCATCAATGCTAAGATAGATTGTGAAAAATAAACTGTCAGTGTCAGTTTTGGTAATGTGTCTCATGAGTTTAATTTTTCCAAGTTTAGTAGACGACCTCGTGATAAAGCGCTATCTAGTAAGGATGAAATAATTGGTCTTGCTTCTATTGCTGTGCCTCCTACTGATCCATTAGAACAATATTTGCTTGACCATGAAAATGATATGCATTTGCGAGAAAGAAACGAAATAGATCAAATTTTCTTCGAACAACGACCTCTCTTGAAACACAATTTGCCTATTAAAACTCTTGGAGGTCCTCCTCCACCTAAAGGTGATCCTGTGTTTGAATTGAAACAATTGCCTCACACTTTGAAGTATGCTTATCTTGATGAGAAAAAGATATATCCTGTTATTATTAGTGCTAACCTTTCAGAACATGAAAAAGAAAGATTATTAGAAGTTCTAAGGAAGCACCGTGCTGCTATTGGATATACTCTTGATGATCTTAAGGGCATTAGTCCCACTCTATGTCAGCACAAGATCAATATGGAACCTGATGCTAAACCCGTCGTTGATCACCAACGACGATTGAATCCGAAGATGAAAGAAGTGGTAAGAACTGAAATATTAAAGCTTCTGGAGGCAGGTATAATCTATCCCATAGCTGATAGTAGATGGGTAAGTCCAGTTCATTGTGTCCCTAAGAAAGGAGGTATTACCGTTGTTCCCAATGATAAGAATGAACTCATTCCACAAAGAATTGTCACTGGCTATAGAATGGTAATTGATTTTAGAAAATTAAATAAAGCTACTAGGAAAGATCATTACCCTCTACCGTTCATTGATCAAATGCTAGAAAGACTATCTAAGCACACACACTTTTGTTTCCTAGATGGATATTCTGGTTTCTCTCAAATACCCGTGTCACAATCTGATCAAGAGAAAACTACCTTTACTTGCCCATTTGGAACCTATGCTTATAGACGTATGCCTTTTGGTTTATGCAATGCACCTGCTACCTTTCAAAGATGTATGACTGCTATATTCTCTGATTTTTGTGAAAAGATTGTGGAGGTTTTCATGGATGATTTTTTCATTTACGGAACTTCTTTTGATGATTGCTTAAGCAACCTTGATCGAGTTTTGCAGAGATGTGAACAAACTAATCTCGTCTTGAATTGGGAGAAGTGCCACTTTATGGTTAATGAAGGCATTGTCTTGGGGCATAAAATATCTGAACGAGGTATTGAGGTGGATAAAGCTAAAGTTGATTGATACGTCTCCAACGTATCTATAATTTTTGATTGTTCCATGCTATTATATTATCTGTTTTGGATGTTTTATATGCATTAATATGCTATTTTATATTATTTTTGGGACTAACCTATTAACCTAGTGCCCAGTGCCAGTTTCTGTTTTTTCCTTGTTTTTGAGTATTGCAGAAAAGGAATATCCAACGGAGTCCAAACGGAATAAAATTCTACGCTAATTTTTCTTGGACCAGAAGGAACCCAGGAGGCTTCGAGAAGAGGCCAGAAGACCTACGAGTAGGCCACAAGCCACCAGGGCGCGCCCCTGGGGGGGCGCCCCCCTGGCTTGTGGTCCCCCCGTAGCTCCTCCAACCCTAATTCTTCGCCTATAAATTTAGGAATATTCCTCCAATACCAAAGAGAGCCACGATAATACTTTTCCGCCGCCGCAAGCCTCTGTTCCCGTGAGATCCCATCTTGGGGCCTTTTCCGGTAATCTGCCGGAGGGGGATTCGATCACGGAGGGCATCTACATCAACACCATTGCTCTTCCGATGATGCGTGAGTAGTTCACCTCAGACCTTCGGGTCCATAGCTAGTATCTAGATGGCTTCTTCTCTCTCTATGATCTTCAATACGATGTTCTCCATGATCTTCATGGAGATCTATCCGATGTAATACTCTTTTGCGGTGTGTTTGTCGAGATCCGATGAATTGTGGGTTTATGATCAGATTATATATGAATATTATTTAAATCTTCTCTGAATTCTTATATGCATGATTTCATATCTTTGCAAGTCTCTTCGAGTTATTGGTTTGGTTTGGCCAACTAGATTGGTAATTCTTGAAATGGGAGAAGTGCTTAGTTTTGGGTTCAATCTTGTGGTGTCCTCACCCAGTGACAAAATAGGGGTAGCGAGGCACGTATTTGTATTGTTGCCATCAAGGATAAAAAGATGGGGTTTTCATCATATTGCTTGAGTTTATCCCTCTACATCATGTCATCTTACTTAATGCGTTACTCTGTTCTTCATGAACTTAATACTCTAGATGCAGGCAGGAGTCGGTCGATGTGTGGAGTAATAGTAGTAGATGCAGAATCGTTTCGGTCTACTTGATACGGACGTGATGCCTATATGCATAATCATTGCCTTGGATATCGTCATAACTATGCGCTTTTCTATCAATTGCTCGACAGTAATTTGTTCACCCACCGTATTATTTTCCTTCAAGAGAGAAGCCTCTAGTGAAACCTATGGCCCCCGGGTCTATTTTCCATATTATATTTTCAGATCTATAAACCAAAAATACCAAAAAATACTTTGCTGCAATTTATTTACTTTTATTTTCGTTTTCGTTTTAGTAATCTTTTATATCTATCTCTATCAGATCTCATCCTTGCAAGTAACCGTGAAGGGATTGACAACCCCTTTATAGCGTTGGGTGCAAGTGTTTGATTGTTTGTGTAGGTGCATAGATTGGGGCCTTGCTTGTACCTCCTACTGGATTGATACCTTGGTTCTCAACAACTGAGGGAAATACTTATCTAGTTTGCTGCATCACCCTTTCCTCTTCAAGGGAAAACCAACGTAAGCTCAAGAAGTAGCAAGAAGGATTTCTGGCGCCGTTGCCGGGGAGGATACATAGCAAGTCAAGACAAGAACTCTCCCGTCAACTTGCCAATTTTTGGCGTGGTTGTCGGAGAGATCTACATCAAGCCTACCAAGTAGCCATCACAAACTCATCTATTGCATTTACATTATTTGCCATTTGCCTCTCGTTTTCCTCTCCCCCACTTCTAAAACGATTTTCAGAAAAAACCAAAAAGATTTGCCTTTTCATTCATCCTTCTTCCGTTCGTCTTTTCATTTGCTTTTTGTTTGCTTGGGTGCTGGTTGAGAATGGATTGCATACCAAAGATGACAATACCTAGATCTATTGCGTTATGCCTAGCTAGGGGCGTTAAACAATAGCGCTTGTTGGGAGGCAACCCAATTTTATTTTTTGTTTTTTGTTTTTGTTTCTGTTATTGAGTGATTTAAACATTATTACCTCTGTAGTAATTGTGTTTTAGTGTTTTAATTAGTGTTTGAGCCAAGTAAGACCTTTGGGATGGTCTACGGTGATTGTTGATTTGATCTTGTTGAAAAACAGAAACTTTTGCGCTCAATCCAGGAATTTTATAAATTCACCAGAGCGTCGAATCAGTCTGAAATTTTTACACAAGATTGATATACAAATTTCCCAGATTTTCATAAATTTTCAGAATTTTTTGAGTTACAGAAGTATTCATAGTTTACAGATTGCTACAGACTGTTCTGTTTTTGACAGATTCTGTTTTCTTTGTGTTGTTTGCTTATTTTGATGTATCTATGGGTTGTATCGGGGGGTATGAACCATGGAGAAGTTGGAATACAGTAGATATTACACCAATATAAATAAAGAATGAGTTCACAACAGTACCTAAAGTGGTGATTTAGTTTTCTTATACTAACGGATCTCACGAGTTTTCTGTTGAGTTTTGTGTTGTGTAGTTTTCAAGTTTTGGGTAAAGATTTGATGGACTATGGAATAAGGAGTGGCAAGAGCCTAAGCTTGGGGATGCCCAAGGCACCCCAAGGAATATTCAAGGATAACAAAGAGCCTAAGCTTGGGGATGCCCCGGAAGGCATCCCCTCTTTCGTCTTCAATCCATCGGTAAATTTACTTGAGGCTATATTTTTATTCACCACATGATATGTGTTTTGCTTGGAGCGTCTTGTATGATATGAGTCTTTGCTTTTTAGTTTGTCACAATCATCCTTGCTGCACACATCTTTTGAGAGGGACACGCATAAATCGTGAATTTATTAGAATACTCTATGTGCTTCACTTATATCTTTTGAGCTAGGCAATTTTGCTCTAGTGCTTCACTTATATCTTTTTAGAGCACGGTGGTGTTTTATTTTATAGAAATAATTGAAATCTCGTACCACACTTATATTATTTTGGGAGTCTTTAAACAGCATGGTAATTGGTTTAGGTTATGAATTTAGTCCTAATATAATGGGCATCCAAGAGGGATATAATAAAAACTTTCATATAAAGTGCATTGAAAACTATGAGAAGTTTGATTCCTTGCATATAGTTTTGAGATATAAAGATGGTGATATTAGAGTCATGCTAGTGAGTAATTGTGGATTGGTAGAAATACTTGTATTAAAAGTTTGTGATTCCCGTAGCATGCACGTATGGTGAACCGTTATGTAACGAAGTCGGAGCATGATTTGTTTAATGATTGTCATCCTTTGTGTGAGGGTCGGGAGCGCGCGATGGTTAACTCCTACCAACCTCTCCCCTAGGAGCATGCATCTAATACTTTGCTTCGATAACTAATAGACTTTTGCAATAAGTATGTGAGTTCTTTATGACTAATGTGAGTCCATGGATTATACGCACTCTCACCCTTCCACCATTGCTAGCCTCTCTAGTACCGCGCAACTTTCGCCGGTGCATTAAACCCACCATATTCCCTTCCTCAAAACAGCCACCGTACCTACCTATTATGGCATTTCCATAGCCATTCCGAGATATATTGCCATGCAACTTCCACCGTTCCGTTTATTATGACACGCACCATCATTGTCATATTGCTTTGCATAATCGTAAGATAGCTAGCATGATGTTTTCATGGCTTGTCCGTTTTTTTGATGTCATTTGCTATGCTAGATCATTGCACATCCTGGTACAGCACCGGAGGCATTCATATAGAGTCATATTTTGTTCTAAGTATCGAGTTGTAATTCTTGAGTTGTAAGTAAATAAAAGTGTGATGATCATCATTATTAGAGCATTGTCCCATGTGAGGAAAGGATGATGGAAGCTATGATTCCCTCACAAGTTGGGATGAGTCTCTGGACTTTACAAATAATAAAAGAGGCCAATGAAGCCCAAATAAAAAAAAGAGGCCAAAGATGCCCACCAAAAAAAATGTGAGAGAAAAGAGAGAAGGGACAATGCTACTATCTTTTTTCCACACTTGTGCTTCAAAGTAGCACCATGATCTTCATGAGAGAGAGTCTCCTATTTTGTCACTTTCATATACTAGTGGGAATTTTTCATTATATAACTTGGCTTGTATATTCCAATGATGGGCTTCCTCAAATTGCCCTAGGTCTTCGTGAGCAAGCGAGTTGGATGCACACCCACTTAGTTTCTTTTTGAGCTTTCATACACTTATAGCTCTAGTGCATCCGTTGCATGGCAATCCCTACTCACTCACATTGATATCTATTGATGGGCATCTCCATAGCCCGTTGATATGCCTAGTTGATGTGAGACTATCTTCTCCTTTTCCTCACAACCTCCACCATATTCTATTCCACCTATAGTGCTATCCATGGCTCACGCTCATGTATTGCGTGAAAGTTGAAAAGGTTTGAGAACATAAAAAGTGTGAAACAATTGCTTGACTTGTCATCGGGGTTGTGCATGATTTAAATACTTTGTGTGGGGAAGATGGAGCATAGCCAGACCATATGATTTTGTAGGGATAACTTTCTTTGGCCATGTTATTTTGAAAAGACACGATTGCTTTGTTAGTATGCTTGAAGTATTATTGTTTTTATGTCAACATTAAACTTTTGTTTTGAATATTCTGGATCTGAACATTCATGCCACAATAAAGAATATTACATGGATAAATATGTTAGGTAGCATTCCACATAAAAAATTCTGTTTTTATCATTTACCTACTCGAGGACGAGCAGGAATTAAGCTTGGGGATGCTGATACGTCTCCAACGTATCTATAATTTTTGATTGTTCCATGCTATTATATTATCTGTTTTGGATGTTTTATATGCATTAATATGCTATTTTATATTATTTTATTAACCTAGTGCCCAGTGCTAGTTTCTGTTTTTTTCTTGTTTTTGAGTATTGCAGAAAAGGAATATCCAACGGAGTCCAAACTGATTAAAATTCTACGCTGATTTTTCTTGGACCAGAAGGAACCCAGGAGGCTTCCAGAAGAGGCCAGAAGACCTACGGGTAGGCCACAAGCCACCAGGGCGCGCCCCTGGGGGGCGCCCCCCCTGGCTTGTGGGCCCCCTGTAGCTCCTCCAACCCTAATTCTTCGCCTATAAATTCAGGAATATTCCCCCAATACCAAAGAGAGCCACGATAATACTTTTCCGCCGCCGCAAGCCTCTGTTCCTGTGAGATCCCATCTTGGGGCCTTTTCCGGTAATCTGCCGGAGGGGGATTCGATCACGGAGGGCATTTACATCAACACCATTGCCCTTCCGATGATGCGTGAGTAGTTCACCTCAGACCTTCGGGTCCATAGCTAGTAGCTAGATGGCTTCTTCTCTCTCTATGATCTTCAATACCATGTTCTCCATGATCTTCATGGAGATCTATCCGATGTAATACTCTTTTGCGGTGTGTTTGTCGAGATCCGATGAATTGTGGGTTTATGATCAGATTATCTATGAATATTATTTGAATCTTCTCTGAATTCTTATATGCATGATTTCATATCTTTGCAAGTCTCTTCGAGTTATTGGTTTGGTTTGGCCAACTAGATTGGTAATTCTTGCAATGGGAGAAGTGCTTAGTTTTGGGTTCAATCTTGCGGTGTCCTCACCCAATGACAAAGTAGGGGTAGCGAGGCACGTATTTGTATTGTTGCCATCAAGGATAAAAAGATGGGGTTTTCATCATATTGCTTGAGTTTATCCCTCTACATCATGTCATCTTACTTAATGCGTTACTCTGTTCTTCATGAACTTAATACTCTAGATACAGGCAGGAGTCGGTCGATGTGTGGAGTAATAGTAGTAGATGCAGAATCGTTTCGGTCTACTTGATACGAACGTGATGCCTATATGCATAATCATTACCTTGGATATCGTCATAACTATGCGCTTTTCTATCAATTGCTCGACAGTAATTTGTTCACCCACCGTATTATTTTCCTTCAAGAGAGAAGCCTCTAGTGAAACCTATGGCCCCCGGGTCTATTTTCCATATTATATTTTCAGATCTATAAACCAAAAATACCAAAAATACTTTGCTGCAATTTATTTACTTTTATTTTAGTTTTCGTTCTAGTAATCTTTTATATCTATCTTTATTAGATCTCATCCTTGCAAGTAACCGTGAAGGGATTGACAACCCCTTTATAGCGTTGGGTGCAAGTGTTTGATTGTTTGTGCAGGTGCATAGATTGGGGCCTTGCTTGTACCTCCTACTGGATTGATACCTTGGTTCTCAACAACTGAGGGAAATACTTATCTACTTTGCTGCATCACCCTTTCCTCTTCAAGGGAAAACCAACGCAAGCTCAAGAAGTAGCATTGATGCAATTGAGAAAATGCCATGTCCTAAAGATATTAAAGGTAGTCGAAGTTTCCTTGGTCATGCTGGTTTTTATAGGAGGTTCATTAAAGACTTCTCTAAAATTTCTAGGCCCCTTACTAATCTTTTGCAAAAGGATATTCCTTTTGTTTTTGATGATGATTGTGTGGAAGCCTTTGAAACACTCAAGAAAGCCTTAACCTCTGCACCTATCGTTCAGCCACCTGATTGGAACTTGCCTTTTGAAATTATGTGTGATGCTAGTGATTATGCTGTTGGTGCTGTCCTAGGACAAAGAGTTGATAAGAAATTGAATGTTATCCATTATGCTAGTAAAACTCTAGACAGTGCCCAACGAAACTATGCTACTACCGAAAAAGAATTTTTAGCAGTTGTGTTTGCTTGTGATAAATTTAGATCCTATATTGTTGACTCCAAAGTTATTGTTCACATCGATCATGCTGCTATAAAATACCTTATGGAAAAGAAAGATGCTAAACCTAGACTCGTTAGGTGGGTTCTCTTGCTTCAAGAATTTGACTTACACATCGTTGATAGGAAGGGAGCTGAGAACCCCGTAGCTGATAACTGGTCTAGGTTAGAAAATATTCTTGATGACCCACTACCTATTGATGATAGTTTCCCTGATGAACAGTTAGCTGCAATAAATGTTTCTCAAAACACCCCTTGGTATGTTGATTATGCTAATTACATTGTCGCTAAATATATACCACCTAGCTTCACATACCAACAAAAGAAAAAATTCTTCTATGACTTGAGACATTACTTTTGGGATGACCCACACCTTTATAAAGAAGGAGTAGATGGTATTATTAGACGTTGTGTACCTGAGCATGAACAGGAACAAATCCTACGGAAATGTCATTCCGAAGCTTATGGAGGATATCATGCGGGAGATAGAACTGCTCATAAGGTATTACAATCTGGTTTTATTGGCCTACTCTCTTCAAGGATGCCCGTAAGTTTGTCTTGTCTTGTGATGAATGTCAAAGAATTGGTAATATCGGTAAGCGTCAGGAAATGCCTATGAATTATTCACTTGTAGTTGAACCATTTGACGTTTGGGATTTTGATTATATGGGGCCTTTTCCTTCCTCCAACGGGTACACTCGTATTTTGGTTGCTGTTGATTATGTCACTAAGTGGGTAGAAGCTATTCCAACTAGTAGTGCTGATCACCACACCTCCATTAAAATGCTTAAGGAGGTTATCTTCCCGAGGCTTGGAGTCCCTAGACATTTAATGACTGATGGTGCTTTCCGTAAGATGCTTGCTAAATATGATGTTAACCATAGAATTGCATCACCCTATCATCCTCAATCTAGTGGTCAAGTTGAACTTAGCAATAGAGAAATAAAATTAATATTACAAAAAACTGTCAATAGGTCTCGTAAGAATTGGTCTAAGAAATTAGATGACGCACTTTGGGCCTATAGAACAACTTATAAAAATCCTATGGGTATGTCTCCATATAAAATGGTGTATGGGAAAGCTTGTCATTTGCCTCTAGAATTAGAACACAAAGCATTTTGGGCAATTAAAGAACTTAACTATGATTTCAAACTTGCCGGTGAGAAGAGGTTATTTGATATTATCTCACTAGATGAATCGAGAACCCAAGCGTATGAAAATGCCAAGCTATTCAAAGAAAAAGTAAAAAGATGGCATGACAAAAGAATCCAAAAGCGGGAATTCAAAATAGGAGATTATGTTCTTTTGTTCAACTCTCGCTTAAGATTTTTTGCAGGAAAGCTTCTCTCAAAATGGGAAGGACCATATATTATCGAAGAGGTTTATTGTTCTGGAGCTATCAAGATTAATAACGCCGAAGGTACTAACCCAAAGGTGATCAATGGACAAAGAATTAAGCATTATATCTTAGGTACGCCTATTAACGTTGAAAGCAATGTTATCCAAACCATGACACCAGAGGAACACATAAAAGGAACCTTCCGGAATGCTCCAGAATTCTTAAAAATAGGAGGTATGTGATACGGTAAGTAAACGTACTCCGAAAAATCTGCAAAAATATTTTTTATCAGTTTTGGAATATTGTAGAACTTTGGAAATAAAGAAATAAACCGGAAGGTGATCGAGGTGAGCACGATACACCAGGGCGCGCCAGGCACCACTGGGCGTGCCCTGGTGGGTTGTGCCCACCTCGGATGCCTTCCCGACTCCGTTTTCCTTCCATATACTTGTTTGCCAAGAATAAAAATTCTCTATATATACCCCCGACTGTTTTGACGACCGCATCATAGAAAAATCCTCTGTTCTTGTTTCGTGTTGTTTCCCTGGCAGATCTGAGAATATGTCGTCTCAAGATTCCGAGGGGGAGAGCCATGTTGATCCCTATGTTTCAGACCCGAAGATCTTTAGGGAAATTTACCCCTTTCTTTAGGGAAATTTACCCCTATCGGAGGAGGAAGAAGATGCTACCATGCAGGAGACAAAATATGACAGCTCTGAGGAAGAGGATGATCCATTGCCTCAACCCGGAGACATGCATGTGGAATTCAAGAAGTCAAGCCTCCCTAGAAGATACAAACCTAAGGTCCAATTTATCCCGTCTCGTTTTCTGCAGGAAAGCAAGGAGGCCTTATGCCAAAGGATATTAAAGCTTGAGTTGGAGAATGATGATCTAAGGGAGGAAAACTTTATGCTTAAATATAAGTTGAAGAAGAAGGCTTCCTCTACACCTCCACTTTCTTCATCACCACCACCGAAGGAGACTTGAGCACACGGGTATGGGCACTCCCCTTGGCTTGAGCCAAGCTTGGGGGAGGTGCCCCGGTATCGTATCACCATCACTTTTATTCACCTTTACCTATTTTAATTCGACCTTTAGTTTCCCTTTGCTTTAGTTGAATAAAAGTTTAGCATGATCTATTTTCGTGTGTTAGTTCCGTGGCCTACCTATCTATGTAATCGAGTGAGAGTTATATAATAAAGTTTAGTTTGAGTTTTTGCCTCTCTACTTTCTTGTTGCAATCAAAATAGAGAAAAGAAAAACAAATGAAAAGAATCATATGCTAATCTTATGGTGAGTAATGACATCCCATAAGGAAAAGTATAAGTAGTAAAATTTATAGGAGATTGACAAACACAACATTGGTCAATGATGCAACTCATGAAAGAATTAATAAGGGAAGAGAAGATTCACATGAAAATACACCATCTTGGACATCTTTTATGATTGTGAGCCCCCATCAAATATTATATGTCAAAATTGTTGACATTGGACAAAGAAGACAACATAATGATTTATGTTTGTTCATATCCACATAGAAGTTATATTGTCATAGATCCTTTAACATGTGGTGCTTGCTCAATATCTTTGCTAGCCAAAAATTCCGTACTAAGTAGAAATACTACCTGTGCATCCAAAAACCCAAACCCAAATTCTTTCTTTGAGTGTCCACCATACCTACCTATGGATCGAGAAAGATCCTTCAAGTAAGTTGTCATCGATACAAGAAGGCAATAAAAATTGCTTCTAGAAGTGTTTTGATCAATTAGTGTAAGAGAAAATTGAGCGCTATACAAACTTATGATGGCAAAGTAATAAAAGCGATGGACTGCATAATAAAGGTTGCTATCATAGGGGGCAATATAGCGTGACGTTCTTTTACATTAAGGGATTGGGCATACAAACCGATAAGCGCATGATAACCTCTGCTTCCCTCTGCGAAGGGCCTATCTTTTACTTTTATGTATTTACTTTTATGCAAGAGTCAAAGTATTCTTCCCTATTCCTTTTTACTTTTTCTTTTGCAAGCATCATATGGTGAGGAAAGATCTAGGCACATATATCCAGTTGGATATGGGTGGGCATGAGTTATTATTGTTGACATCACCCTTGAGGTGAGTAAGTTGGGAGGCGAAACTATAAGCCCCTATCTTCCTATGTGTCCGGTTGAAACTTTTTGTTCATGGGTATGCCGTGAGCGTTAGCGCTCATAGAAGACTAAATGATGGTTGAGTATGTGGACTTGCCAAAAGGCTCCGACATGAGACCCTTCCTAAAAATATGATGAATTGTAGTTGCAAAGTTGACCGAGGACATAGTTTGTTGGTTCCCAATAAGGTTTATGCTTCATACTTCTATGTTGTGATGAATTGTTACTTGTTCATGAGAAGCTATATGATAAAAATGTATTGAAATAAGTTCTTATGTTAGAGTTTGTTGCTGTTATGTTATTAGGCATGATTCTTCTATGTCCGTATTTTGTTTTTACCGACACCTCTCTCTCAAACCATGTGGACATGCTTTTCAATATCGGCTTTCGCTTGAGGACAAGCGAGGTCTAAGCTTGGGGGAGTTGATACGTCCATTTTGCATCATGATTTCCTACTGTTATTTACTTTGTTTTGTTGAATAATAATGCCTTGGGGAGTGATTCTAATGCCTTTTCTCTCATAATATGCAAGGTTTACACAAAGAGGGAGAATACCGGCAGCTGGAATTCTAGACCTAAGAAAAGCACGTCAGAGATTCCTATTCCGCACAACTCCAATGAAGCTGACATTTTATGGAGATTATTTTTGCATTTAATAAAAAATACTGGAGCAGAAAACTATCGGAGGGGGCCTCCCAGGTGGGCACAACCCACCTCGGCCCACCTCCGGTGCCCATCTTCTGGTATATGGTCACTCTTGACCTAGAAAAAAATCAGTGGAGGACTTTTGGGACGAAGCGCCGCCTCCTCGAGGCGGAACTTGGGTAGGAGCACTTTTGCCCTCCGGCGGAGCGATTCCACCGGGGGAACTTCCCTCCCGGAGGGGGAAATCAAAGCTATCGTCATCACCAACACCCCTCTCATCTTTGGGAGGCCAATCTTCATCAACATGTTCAACAGCACCATCTCCTCTCAAACCCTAGTTCATCTCTTGTGTTCAATCTTTGTACCGGAACCTCAGATTGGTACCTGTGGGTGACTAGTAGTGTTGATTACCTTGCGTAGTTGATTACTATATGGTTTATTTGGTGGAATATTATATGTTTAGATCCATTATGCTATTCTATACTCCTCTGATCTTGAGCATGATTATTATTTGTGAGTAGTTACCTTTGTTCTTGAGGTCACGGGAGAAGTCATGTTGCGAGTAATCATGTGAATTTGATATGTGTTCGATATTTTGATGATATGTATGTTGTGATTCCCTTAGTGGTGTCATGTGAACATCGACTACATGACACTTCACCATCCATGGGCCTAAGGGAATGCATTGTGGAGTAGTTATTAGATGATGGGTTGCTAGAGTGACAGAAGCTTAAACCCTAGTTTATGCGCTACTTCGCAAGGGGCTGATTTGGATCCACATGTTTAATGCTATGGTTAGACCTTGTCTTAATACTTTTCTCGTAGTTGCGGATGCTTGCGAGGGGGTTAATCATAAGTAGGTTGTTAGTTCAAGTAAGAACATCACCTTAGCACCGGTCCAACCACATATCAAATTATCAAAGTAGCGAACACGAATCAAACCAACATGATAAAAGTGACTAGACAAAATTCCTGTGTACCCTCAAGAACACTTTGCCTATTACTAGTGATTGTTTTGGCCTGTCCTTTGCCTCAAAAGGATTGGGCTACCTTGCTGCACCTTGTTTACTGTTACCGTTACTTGCTTGTTACCAATTATCTTGCTATCAAACTATCTGTTACCTACAATTTCAGTGCTTGCGGAAATTACCTTGCTGAAAACCGCTTGTCATTTCCTTCTGCTCCTCGTTGGGTTCGACACTCTTACTTATCGAAAGGACTACGATTGATCCCCTATACTTGTGGGTCATCAGGATGATAGTCACAATTTTCTTGGCTTTCGGATCATGTATGCTAGGGAGACTTAGGAACATTTTCTGCAAGAAGGGGTGTAGGTGAACAAATTTTCTTTCTAGTTTGACTACAAGCATAGCAATGGCATCCACATAACAAATTTTTTATCAAGTATAGACCCCCTAACAAGTGGTATAACTCCCGTACATTCGAAAAGTTCTTGAATGACATTCTTTCCGACAACATTACCCTGCCCCACATGATATATTTTCAGTTTTTTAAATGGAGGACTTTCAACATGAGGAACTTGATTCTTTGGAGGATCATGATTAGAATCAAAAGATTTATGGTTTTCCTCATAAGATTCACTAGTGCTATCTTCACTAGCACTTTCAACAATAACCTTTTCAAACTCAGACATGATAGCAATTTCAAGCAAAGCAGGCAAACAAGTTAACTAGATAACAAAGCAAGCAAGAAAATATAAATATTTTTGTGTTTTTATGTAAAGCAAATATAAAGGCAAATAAAAAGTAGAACAAGTGAATGATAATTTGTGTGACGGTGCCTGACGAGAGTTTGATGATATCTCCCTGCCAACGGCACCAGAAATTCTTCCTGCTACTTGTGAGCTGCGTTGGGATTTTCCCCGAAGAGGAGAGGAGATGCAGCACAGTAGAGATAAGCATTCCCTCAGTGAGAACCAAGGTTATCGAACCAATAGGAGAACCAAGCGAACTCCTTTCAACAACACCTACACATACAAAACCAAACACTTGCACCCAACGGGGGCAAGAGGGTTGTCAAGCCCCTTGAACTCGTTACTTGCAAGTATTAAATCTTGATAGAGATAGATGATATAAAAGCAAAATGGAATAACAATAAATAAATTGCAGAAAAGTATTTTTAGGGTTTTAGTATTTATGTTTACGTAGACCCGGGGCCATAGTTTTCGTTAGAGGCTTCTCTCTTGAACATAGCATACGGTGGGTAGACAAATTACTGTTGGGCAACTCACAGAATAGCGCATAGTTATGACATGTTATTCACGACAATGATCATGTATATAGGCATCACGTCCATAAACAAGTAGACTGAAATTATCCTACATCTACTACTATTACTCCACCAATCGACCGAAACGATTCTGCATCTATGATATTAAGTTCATGACAAATGGAATAACGCATTAAGCAAGATGACATGATGTAGACAAAGTAAGACAAGAAATATGTTCAGACCCCGTCATTTTATCCTTAATGGCAACAATACAAACACGTGACTTGTCCCTTTCTGTCACTGGGATATAGAGCACCGCAAGATTGAACCCATTACAACGCACCACTCCTGCTGAAGATAAATCAATCTAGTTGGCCAAACCAAACCGATAGGTCGGAGAGAAATACGAAGCTATAACAATCAAGCATAATAGGATTCAGAAAGGACTCAATTACTTTCAATGAATAGTCTGATCATGAACCCACAATTCATCGGATCCCAACAAACACACTGTAAAATCGGATTACATCGGATAGATCACCGCGAAGATCGCGGTGAATGTGGTATTGAAGATCAAAGGGAGAGAGAGAGAGAGAGAGAGAGAAAGCCATCTAGGTACTAGATATGGACCCGTAGGTCTGTGGTGGACTACTCACACATCATCATGAAGGCAACAAGGTTGATGAAGAAGGCCTTCGTAATCGATTCCACCTTCGGCAGATTGCCGAAAAAGTTCTTCATATGGGCTCTCATCAGAACAGAGACTTGCGGCGGCGGAGAAAGTGTTTTGGGTGGCTCTCTGTTGGTTTCCCGAATATAGGGAATTTATGGAGGTGGAATTAGGGCAGACGGAGCTACGAGGGGCCCACAAGGAATCAGGGCGTGCCTGCCCCTCTTGGGCATGCCCTGTTGCCTTGTCGTCTCCTCGCTTTGCGTCTGGTCTCCTCCCGAAGCTTCGAGGGTCTCTTTTGTCCAGAAAAAAATCATCAAGAAGTTTCGTAGCGTTTGGACTTCGTTTGGTAGTGATTTCCTTCAAAACCAAAAACAAGCAGAAAATAGCAACTGGCACTAGGCTTTGGGTTTATAGGTTAGTTCCCAAAAATGATATAAAAGAACATATAATTGCATATGAAGCATCCAAGATTGATAATGTAATAGCATGGAACAATAAAAAAATATTGATACGTTGGAGACGTATCACCAACTTACGGGGTGGCCACAAGGCACCTTGCACGCCCCCTTCCTTGTGGAGCCCATGGGCCCCCTCTTGCGTTGATTCTTCCGCTAAAAATTCAGATATATTCCATAAAAAATCCACGTGAATTTTCAGGATATTCCGGCTTGATACGTCTCCAACGTATCTATAATTTTTGATTGTTCCATGCTACTATATTATCATTCTTGATACTTGATATGCATTTATATGTTGTTTTATATCAGTTTGTGAACTAACCTATTAACCTAGTGCCCAGTGCCAGTTGCTGTTTTCTGCTTCTTTTTGGCCTTTCAGGAATACTGTACCAAACGAAGTCCAAATGCCGTGAAACTTTTTCATGATTTTTTCTAGACAAAAATAAGACCTGGAAGCTTCGGAGGGAGACCGGAGGCCACCGGGGTGGCGCCAAGCCAACAGGGCGCACCCAGGGGGATGGCCGCACCCTGATGGCTTGGGGACACCTCCCATGGCATCCTGGCCTAATTCTGCCTCTATATAATCTTTAAAATCAGGAAAACACCCGAGAGCCAGCCAAAATACTTTTTCCGTCGCCACAAGTCTCTGTTCCGCCGTGTGCCCATCTGGAGCCCAGTTCCGGTTCCCTACCGGAGGGGAGAACAATCATGGAGGGCCTCTACATCAACCTAACTGCCTCCATGATGATGTGTGAGTAGTTTACCACAGACTTATGGGTACATATCTAGTACCTAGATGGCTCTCTCTCTATTGTATTCAATACAAAGTTCACTGCGATTCCCGCGGTGATCTATCCGATGTAATCTTCCTTTGCGGTGTGTTTGTTGGGATCCGATGTAATCTTCCTTTGCGGTGTGTTTGTTGGGATCCGATGAATTGGGGGTTTATGTTCAGATTATTCATGAAAATATATTGAGTCTTTATAGAATTCTTATATGCATGATTGTTATAGCTTCGTCTTGCTCTCCGATCTATCGGTTTGGCTTGGCCAACTAGATCGATTATCTTCAGTGGGAGTGGTGCATTGTGATGGGTTTAATCTTGCAGTGCTTTATCCTCATGATAGAAGGGGTCAAGACACGTATTGTATTACTGCCATTAAGGGAAAATGATGGGGTTTATTCATATTGATTGGATTTTCTTTGTCTACATCATGTCATCTTGCTCCAAGCATTAATCTGTTTTACTTAATACTCTAGATGCATACTGGATAGCGGTCGATGGGTGGAGTAATAGTAGTAGATGCAGGCAAGAGTCGGTCTACTTGTTTAAGGATGTGATGCCTATATATATGATCATTGCCGTGAATAAATATTGCATAACTATGCGCTTTTCTATCAATTTCCCAACAATAATTTGTTTACCCACCGTATGCTTTCTTCGAGAGAGAAGTCCTCTAGCGAAAACTATGGCTCCCGGGTCTTCACAAAATATACATTAAAAAAACACCAAAAATATTGCTGCCATTTATTTACTGTTATTTTATTTTATATTTGCATATCCATCTATCACTACTTATCGCTTGCAAGTAACTGATACGTCTCCAACGTATCTATTATTTTTGCTTGTTCCATGCTGTTATATTATCACTTTTGGATGTTTTACAATCATTTTATAACAACTTTATATCATTTTTGGGACTAACCTATTGACATAGTGCCAAAGTGCCAGTTGTTGTTTTTGCTTGTTTTTTACTTCGCAGAAAATCAATACCAAACGGAGTCCAATCGCGACGAAGCTTTTTGGAGATTTTTTCTGGACCAGAAGACACCCAGTGGGCCAAAGAAGAGCCAGGAAGGTGGGCTGTGGGGAGCACAACCCACCAGGGCATGCCAGGGGGTCCCCGGCGTGCCCTGATGGGTTGTGCCCTCCACGGGGCCCCTCCGTACCGCCTCTGATGCCTATAAATTCCTAAATATTCCAAAAACCCTAAGGGAGTCGACGAAACACAATTCCAGCCGCCGCAAGTTCCAGAACCTCAAGATCCAATCTAAAGACCATCACGGAGGGGTTCGTCTTCCTCATAGGTGCCTCTCCGATGATGCGTGAGTAGTCCACCATAGACCTATGGGTCCGTTGGCAGTAGCTAGATGGCTTCCTCCCTCTCTCTCTCTTATGATTCTCAATACAATGGTCTCTTGGAGATCTATTTGACGTAAACTTTTGCGGTGTGTTTGTTGGGATCCAATGAATTTTTAGTTCATGATCAGTTTCTATCCATGAATATTATTTGATTCTTCTTTGATCTCTTATATGCATGATTCCTTATAGCATCGTATTTCTTCTTCGAATCTTTGGTTTAGTTAGGCCGACTAGATCGATTTTTCTTGCCATGGGAAGAGGTGCTTTGTGATGGGTTCAATCTTGCGATGTTCTTTCCCAGTGACAGAAGAGGCAGCAAGACACGCATGTATCATTGCTATTAAGGATAACAAGATGGGGTCTATTCCTACATGAATAGATCTTGTCTACATCATGTCATCGTTCTTATTGCATTACTCTGTTTTTCCATGAACTTAATACACTAGATGCATGCTGGATAGCGGTCGATGTGTGGAGTAATAGAGGTAGATGCAGGCAGGAGTCGGTCTATCTATCTTGGACGTGATGCCTATATAATGATCATCGCCTTGGATATCGTCATGACTATTCGATTTTCTATCAAATGCCCAACAGTAATTTGTTCACCCACCGTGCGCTATACTCATGAGAGAAGCCACTAGTGAACCCTACGCCCCCCCCCCCCCCCCCCGGGTCTACTTTTTCATCATATTGCTTTCCGATCTACGTTTTTGCAATCTTTGTTTTCAGATCTACAAAACCAAAAACCCAAAAATATATTGATGCATATTTACTCTTTTTATTTGTGTTCTTGAGAGATCTATCTCTCCTATCTATCACTACCTAATCTATCTTATTACTGTAGAGAGATTGAGAACCTCTCTTTCACGTCGGGTTGCAAGTATTTGTTGTTTGTATGAAGGTGCTGCTTATTGGGTGGTGGTGATCCTCCTACTGGTTCGATAACCTTGGTTTCATAACTGAGGGAAATACTTACCGTCGCTGTGCTGCATCATCCCTTCCTCTTTGGGGAAATACCGACGCAGTCTCAAGCCACGTCAAAAGGAATTTCTGGCGTCGTTGCCGGGCAGGAAGCGGTCTCTTCTACATGCCTATCGTAGGCGCCGAGGGGACTCCACCATCATCTGCCAGGTTCCTAATCACAAATCTCATCTCCTTGCAATTACATTATTTCCCATTTGCCTCTCGTTTTCCTCTCCCCCACTTCACCAATTTGCCGTTTTATTTGCCCTCTTTTTCGTTTGCCTTTTTCCCGTCAAATCTCTTGCCTAGTCATTATGGCTAGTTCTACCCTTGTTGCGTGTACTCCCGATAATGAGGTTCTTAATTTTAAGCAAAGGGGAGGGGAGAACCTAAAAGATGCTTGGTATAGGATTTGCAATGCTCATAATAGATCTATCCATAAGCAATCTACCGTTGTTCTTCTTCGTAGCTTTTATGCGGGCATCACCACTTGGTATAGATTCGTCCTTGATACGATTACCGGTGGGAATTTCTTGATGTATCCTTTGTTAGATGCTTTTAATGCTTTGGGAAGTTTAGTGGGATCACCACCTATCATGATCAATGAAACAACTTTAACTCTCGAACATGTTATGGAGAGATTAGATGCTATTGAAAAGAAGATGATTACTAAAGGACATCTTGATGATCTAGATAAAAATATGCATAATCTTGCTAATAAAATTGGATCTAAGGCGGGATATGCCCTTAAATTGTTTAAGGAAAAAGAAACCGTAGTTAACGAAAGCGTAGAAGAGAGTCCATACCGGATTGATAAGATAGAATAGTTTTTTAGTAATTTGGGTTCAGCTTTTTCTTCTATCAAAACTATTGAAAAAAACTCCCGTAAAGATTGGCAAGACCACGCAAGTCACTAAAAACAAAGTTGCTACACCTAGTAGTCACAAGGGGGATCTTAAAATGATTAGTATTCATCCCAACTTTGTTGAAATCATAAGAGACCCTATTTACAAGAATGAATTTTTTGGTCTTCTTCCTAGGAGTGTTGTCATAAAAAATATGCAAGCTAAATCCTCTAAGAAATCTAGTTGTGTGATTGAAGAATTGAAAACCAAGGATGACAATACTTGAATCTATCCATTATGCCTATCTAGGGGCGTAAAACGATAGCGCTTGTTGGGAGGCAACCCAATGAATAAATAAAGTTTTGCTTTTTCCTTTCTGTTTTTGAGTGTTGACATAATTATGCCTCTGTTATGATTGTGTTTTTATGGTTTATTTAGTGTTTGTGCCAAGTAAAGCCTTTAGGATGATTCATAGGATGAGTAGAAGCGATGCTGAATCTGAAACAGAAACTTTACATACAGTATATGAATTTTCATTTTTTTCTGAAACGTTAACTTGAGCTGAAATTTTAACACAGTGTTTATATACAAATTCCTTACGTTGTCCTAATTTTTCAGAATTTTTAGAGTTACAGAAGTATGGGTAGAGTACATATTACTACAGACTGTTATGTTTAAGACAGATTCTGTTTTCGTTGCATTGTGTGCTTGTTTTGATGAATCTATGGTTTGTATTGGGGGATATAAGCCATGGTAAAGTTAAAATACAGTAGGTATAATGCAATAATAAAATATGAATGGGTTTGCAACAGTACCTAAAGTAGTGATTTGCTTTATTATACTAACGGATCTCACGAAGATTTTGTTGAGTTTTGTGTGATTGAAGTTTTCAAGTTTTGGGTGAGATCACGATGGATGAAGGAATAAGGAGTAATAAAAGCCTAAGCTTGGGGATGCTACCGCACCCCCAAGATATATCCAAAGAGAAACAAGCAACTAAGCTTGGGGATGCCCCCGAGTGGCATCCCCTTTTTCTTCTAACGACCATCGTTATTTTACTTGGAGCTATATTTTTATTCGTCACATATCATGAGTTTTGCTTGGAGCGTCTTGTATCTTTGCTTGCTTTGTTTGTTAGTTTTTCCTTTGTTTCCTTGATGGACACACCTATTTGAGAAAGCCAAAATCATGCTATGATTTGTTAGAATTGCTCTATGTGCTTCACTTAAACTTTTTGAGCTATAGAATTGCTCTAGTGCTTCACCTATATCTTTTTGAGCACGGTGTGCTTTGAAATTTTTGTAGAAATACTCTCATGCTTCACTTAGATTAATTTTAGAGTTAGTAAATTTTGAAGAAATCCTCTCATGCTTCACTTATACCTTTTTGAGAGATGAAATCTTTATGCTCATGTGCTTCACTTAAATTTGTTTGAGCTTGTCAAAAAAGCAATGGCAATATATGAAACTAGTCCCAAAGTGATAGATATCCAAGTAGGATATAATAAAAACTTTCATGAAGATCATTGGGCAAATTAAACTTGATTCTTTGTAATAGTTTTGAAACATGATGATAGTAATATGTGAGTCATGTTAGCGAGTAATTATGCTTAGTAGGAATATTGGTGTTAAGGTTTGTGATTCCCTATGCATGCACAAAAGTCAATAGATATGCAGTGAAGTTACATCCTACTTGTGATGCATTATTCGGTGTTAGTTATGTTCAATGTTCACTTATGTGAATTTTCATTTCTTGGTTTGGTTGCTTCCCAATCTATTTGCTAGCCTCCATTTGTACTAAGTAGAAATACTACTTGTGCATCCAAAATCCTTAAACCAAGTTTTGCCTTATGAGTCCACTATACCTACCTATATGTGGTATTTCCATGCCGTTCCAAGCAAATTTGTATGTGCCATCTCTAAATTTTCAAAATAAAATTTTCTCTTTTGTGTGCTCGTACCGCTCATGAAACGGTGGGGAGTTTCCAATATTTTTCCATGCTAGATGTGTTATTCTCAAGATGAGTGTTTATTCACTTGTCATTGCACGAGAGTGCGGCGGTAATAGGGATGCCCATTCCCGAAATGAAAAAGAAAAAATATTTACTTTATGTTGTCAAATAATAAATTCCTTGGAAAGTGTTGGTATGGAAGGCAACCGTGGATACGGCCCGCCATGGAAAGTGAAAGTTTGGTGGAAAAAGGAATAAACTTTATTTTCTGTTTGGAAACCGCCTATGATATATCTAGCATGGAAAGTATTGTGAGATGCTTTGTCGTTTTCGTTGACAGGAAAAGCATGCCACCCAAAATATTTTTTCTCTCTCAATTTAAACCTTGAGCTCTGGCACCTCTACAAATCCCTACTTCCCTCTGCGAAGGGCCTTTCTATTTACTTTATGCAATTTTTATTTTTG
The DNA here is from genome assembly GCA_039707655.1 of Elymus sibiricus. Taxonomy (NCBI): domain Eukaryota; kingdom Viridiplantae; phylum Streptophyta; class Magnoliopsida; order Poales; family Poaceae; genus Elymus; species Elymus sibiricus. The sequence goes on from CM077663.1 coordinate 281,067,194, forward strand.
CTTTGAGTCTCCATCTTCTATTATAAGCACCAACTAGGGGTCACTATGATCGTACTTGAGCATTGGGCATAGCTAATATTTGAGTGTGTTTCATGAATGGATCAATGATTGAGCATGATGGGCTAGGGATAACTTTCTTTAGTGTTGATATTTTGAAAGACATGGTTACTTGTTGACATGCTTGAGTATTGAAGTCATTATGTTAAAACTAGACTATTGCTTTGAATCATTATAAGTCCAAATGTCCATGCTATACAAAAGAAAAGAATGTGATGAACATGTTAGGCAGCATTCCACATCAAAAATTCTGTTTTTATCATTTACCTACTCGAGGACGAGTAGGAATTAAGCTTCGGGATGTTGATACGTCTCCAACGTATCTATAATTTTTGCTTGTTCCATGCCGTTATATTATCACTTTTGGATGTTTTACAATCATTTTATAACAACTTTATATCATTTTTTGGGACTAACCTATTGACATAGTGCCAAAGTGCCAGTTGCTATTTTTGCTTGTTTTTTACTTCGCAGAAAATCAATACCAAACGGAGTCCAATTGCGATGAAACTTTTTGGAGATTTTTTCTAGACCAGAAGACACCCAGTGGGCCAAAGAAGAGCCAGGAAGGTGGGCTGTGGGGAGCACAACCCACCAGGGCGCGCCAGGGGGCCCCCGGCGCGCCCTGATGGGTTGTGCCCTCCACGGGGCCCCTCCGCACCGCCTCTGATGCCTATAAATTCCCAAATATTCCAAAAACCCTAAGGGAGTCGACGAAACACAATTCCAGCCGCCGCAAGTTCTAGAACCTCGAGATCCAATCTAAAGACCATCACGGAGGGGTTCATCTTCCTCATAGGTGCCTCTCCGATGATGCGTGAGTAGTCCACCATAGACCTACGGGTCCGTAGGCAGTAGCTAGATGGCTTCCTCTCTCTCTCTCTTATGATTCTCAATACAATGGTCTCTTGGAGATCTATTTGATGTAAACTTTTGCGGTGTGTTTGTTGGGATCCGATGAATTTTGAGTTCATGATCAGTTTCTATCCATGAATATTATTTGAGTCTTCTTTGATCTCTTATATGCATGATTGCTTATAGCATCGTATTTCTTCTTCAAATCTTTGGTTTAGTTAGGCCGACTAGATCGATTTTTCTTGCCATGGGAAGAGGTGCTTTGTGATGGGTTCGATCTTGCGGTGTTCTTTCCGAGTGACAGAAGGGGCAGCAAGACACGCATGTATCGTTGATATTAAGGATAACAAGATGGGGTCTATTCCTACATGAATAAATCTTGTCTACATCATGTCATCATTCTTATTGCATTACTCCGTTTTTTCATGAACTTAATACACTAGATGCATGCTGGATAGCGGTCGATGTGTGGAGTAATAGAGGTAGATGCAGGCAGGAGTCGGTCTATCTATCTTGGACGTGATGCCTATATAATGATCATCGCCTTGGATATCGTCATGACTATTCGATTTTCTATCAATTTCCCAACAGTAATTTGTTCACCCACCGTGTGCTATACTCATGAGAGAAGCCACTAGTGAACCCTACGGCCCCTGGGTCTACTTTTTCATCATATTGCTTTCCGATCTACATTTTTGCAATCTTTGTTTTCAGATCTACAAAACCAAAAACCCAAAAATATATTGCTGCATATTTACTCTTTTTATTTGTGTTCTTGAGAGATCTATCTCTCCTATCTATCACTACCTAATCTATCTTATTACCGTAGAGAGATTGAGAACCTCTCTTTCGCGTCGGGTTGCAAGTATTTGTTGTTTGTGTGCAGGTGCTTCTTATTGGGTGGTGGTGATCCTCCTACTGGTTCGATAACCTTGGTTTCATAACTGAGGGAAATACTTACCGTCGCTGCGCTGCATTATCCCTTTCTCTTTGGGGAAATACTGACGCAATCTCAAGCCACGTCAGTAACGAGTTCAAGGGGCTTGACAACCCTGTTGCCAGCGTTGGATGCAAGTGCGTGCTCTTTTGTGTGTGATGTCTACTACACAACTTTATTCTTGTAGACTCTATTGGGCCTCCAAGCGCAGAGTTTTGTAGGACAATAGCAATTTTCCTTCAAGTGGACGACCTAAGGTTTATCAATCCGTGGGTGGTGTAGGATGAAGATGGTCTCTCTGAAACAATGCAATCAAATACCAGAAATCTCTTTGTCCCCAAGACACCCGATACAATGGTAAATTGTATAGGTGCACTAGTTCGGCGAAGAGATGGTGATACAAGTGTAGTATGGATTGTAGATATAGGTTTTTGTAATATGAAAATATAAAAATAGCAAGATAACAAGTAGTAAACAGCGAGCAAAATAGTATATTAATTCTTGGAAATAAGGCCTAGGGTTCATACTTTCACTAGTGCAATCTCTCAATAGTGCTAACATAATAGAATCATATGATCATCCCTCAACGTGCGACAAAGAATCACTCCAAAGTTCATATCTAGAAGAGAACATAAGATGAAATTGTTGTAGGTAGTAGAATCACCTCAAAGTTATCCTTTCCGATCAATCTATTCAACTATTCCTATAAGTGTCACAAACAACCCTAGAGTTCGTACTAAAGTAACACTATATGATACGCATCAATCAACTCTAATGTCACCTAGATACTCCAATGTCACCACAAGTATCCGTGAGTCAATTATACGATATGCATCAAACAATTTCAGATTCATCATATTCAATCCACGCAAAAGAACTTCAAAGAGTACCCCAAGATTTTTATCGGAGAAAGTAGGACAAGAATGTGTATCAACCCATATGCATAGATTACCCCATTGTCAACACGGGAATCCGCAAGTTGAGTACCAAAACATATATCAAGTGAATCAATAGAACACCCCATTGTGACCACGGGTATCCACATGCAAGACATACATCAAATGATCTCAAATCCAATATTCAGTCCGACGTAACAAAACCTCAAAGGGAAAGACTCAATTCATCACATCAAGATAGCAAGGGAAGAACACCATATGATCCAACTATATTAACAAAGCGCATGATACATCAAGATCGTGAAATCTCAAGAACATGAGAGAAAGAGAGAGATCAATCACATGGCTACTAGTACATACCCTTAGCACCAAGGGTGAACTACTCCCTCCTTGTCATGGAGACCACCAGGATGATGAAGATGGCCTCCGGTGATGATTGCCCCCTCCGGCAGGGTGCCAGAACAGGGCTTTGGGGTGAGATTTCTTCAGTATAGAGGCTTGCGGCGGCGGAGCGGAAGTTCTAGGTTTATTTTTTAGGGTTTCTGTATTTATAGGATTTTTCAGCATTGGAATCACGCTAAACGGAGCCACGGGGTGGTCCCAAGCTATCGGGGCGCGGCCACCCCCTGGGTGTGCCCTGATGGCTTGGGGACACCTGGTGGCCCCCCTTCGATAGTTCTCCACTCCAGCATTTCTTATTTTCTCTAGAAAAAATCATCAAAAAGTTTTGGGCAATTCCGAGAACTTTTATTTTCTGCACAAAAACAACACCACGACAATTCTGCTGAAAATAGCGTCAGTCTGGGTTAGTTCCAACTAAATCATATAAAGTGCATCAAAATCATATTAAAATATTGTAAACATGGGTAAATATGGCATGCATACTTCATAAATTATTGATATGTTGGAGACGTATCAGCATCCCAAAGCTTAATTCCTACTCGTCCTCGAGTAGGTAAATTATAAAAGAAGCAATTTATGAAGTGTGAATGCTAGCATAGTATATAAGTTTGATCAATGATAACTTCAATCACTCTTTCTAGCATCATAAACAACAACTCTTTTCTCATAAAACTTCTCGTGATCAAGTAGCAAGCTATTCACATGTTAAAGTATAAACCATAAACTTTCTTGGAAACCAACAAACTATGTTTTCAGTCATCAAACAATTACAATTCATCTTATTTTCAGGAAGGGTCTATTTCAGAGCTTTGATTTACACATACTCAGCTATCATTTAGTCTTCCATGATTGCTTACACTCAAATCATAATTTTAGAACAAACAGTTTCAGTCAAACACATAGGAAGTGTAACATCCCAAAATTTCATTTTTGGAATGTTATGAAATATAGTTAAGCATCACATCATATTGTTTGCATAATATTTGTGAGTGAATAAAAATCTGGAGTTCTTATTTGAAAAGATGGAAATTCATTTCTATTCTTTTGCTTTTGCTTTTCAAAGATTTGCAAACCCCTAAAATATTTCAAATAGGAGAGGAGGAACATGACCCTCCACACCAGGGGTATTTCTGTGAAACTTTTGAACTATAATAACCAGGGGGGTTATTTGAAAAATATTTGCAAAAGGGATAAAACCAATTTAAGCATTTCTGAAAATACTGTTTTAAAAAGTATTTTATTTGTCCGTGGAAAAATGTTCATCGTGTGGCATTTATTTTTCTGAGAATTTTGGTATGTAATACCTATATATTTTACCCTGTATACTTTTTCCTTTTATTTGTTTTCTTTCCTGTTTTTGAATATTAGGAAAATGTTTTAAAAACGGAATCGTATCCGAGGCCCAATAGGAATAGTGGCGGCCCGATCCACTCCGGATCAGATCCGAAGATCCTTCGGATCGGGCACCGATCTATCGCCCGCCTCTTCTCTCTCTCTGACTGCGGGACCCACCGCCCGATCTCTTCCCCGTCGCGGTCTTCTCCTTCCTTCTCCTTCTCTTTCCTTGCCTCGCCGGAATCCGATCGGATCCGACCGGATCTCCCTCTCCCTTGCCTAATCTTCGCTCCCGAGGCCCCCTATAAATATAGGAGCTCCTCCTCGTTCGGTTTTTGCCCAACATCCCGAGCTTCCCTCGCCAGAACGCCGCCCCACCATCGCCGGAGTTCGGCTCCACCACCCGAAGCTCCCCGAGCTCGTGGAGCTCAACGCCGATGCCCCCAAGCTCCAACTCCACCGCCAATCGACGCCGGAGGATCCCCGCCGCCGTTTGGTAGCCTCGGACGCCGTCCCCGACCACCGGAGCGTCGTCCCCGTCCACGCCCGAAGCTCCACCGCCGTCGATCATCGCCGGAGCACCGCCACCCCACTGTGAGCACCCCACCCCCTCTCTGAGCCCTCGGATCTAAGATCGACGCGTGAGATTAGAAGCCGAGGCATACGTTAAGTGCCCGAACCGTTTTGTTTTAATTTGCGAACGTTCACTCGTTAGCTCCCGCACGCGCACGCTTCGGCCAATCACAGCATGACACGTAGCCGTTCGTTAGTTAAGTTTTTTTTTCTCTGTTTCTGTTTTAGAAAACAGAATAGTTCTGTTTTTAAAATCTTAATATATTTTAATATGTTTACTTTTTTTGAGTGATTCTTTTTGCAGTAGTTCACAAATTTTATGTAGTTTATGACAGTAACTTTAGATTTCAAATTCTGGACATTTAAGTTTGAATTATTTTGAATTTGTTCAAATCACTAGAATCTGAATATCTTGAGTTTAAAAATATATTTTTGAGTGATTCTTTTTGCTACTGTTTTGTATTAGTTAGTTTTATCACCCTGTTCAATAGGGGAATTTTTAGTATATTTTAAAATAGTGTTTTTAGCAAAACAGATTCTGTTTAGTTTCTTTTAGGGTTAATTTGTTTTATTTTGTTCTAGTTTGTTTTGATTCTGTTTTATTTTAAATTTCTGTCATATTTCTTTTAGTTTTATGTTGTTTAGCATTAGGTGATTTATTTTATGTTAATAAAAATATTTTTATTGTTTTGTTCTTTGTTTTAGTAGGAAAACATTGTTTCCACTTTATGTGGTGTTTTATAATAGGTTTATAGTAGTTCTTTTTTGCATAAAAGATTTATGGTGAAATACTTTCTGTTTTCTAATAAAACTTTTAATTTTACTTTCTGTTATTTATATATTAGTTGCTGAAAACAATTCTTGTCATGTTTTGTTTTAGTAGAAGCTTTGCCACAAAATTTGAGAGGCTTTCTATTTGTTTTGGTTTTCTTTTCTTTTGATTGTGCTATTGATTGTTTTAGTATTATTAGTTTACCTTGCTGTTAGTGTAAGTTGTGTTATGGTTATGCTGATTGTGTAATTGTTTGATTCGTTAGATCATCCGGAGTGCGAGGCTTGTTATCTAGAGTCACTCGAGTACGAAGATCGTCAGCAAGGCAAGTTCACATTGATCATGTTATTACCTATGTTTTCAAATTGCATTAGTTCTACCCTTCCACCCATTGCATGCAAAGTAGGTACTTGGAAATTTGGTTACTTGAGTAGTATCATGTGGTAGGTACCCGAACACCCTTGTTACTTTGACCCGGGGCGTTATTTTATTTTGCTATGCTTTTAGTAGACGGGGTGTGGTTGAGTGTTTCATGAGTGTTGTGAGAACTTAATGATAAAGACTCAAGACTCCAAGAATTTTCAAGACCTCAAGATGCAATACACCTCTGGGTGGATGACGGTATGAACGGCACCCTGGAGAAACCAGTGGATTTGCCTAGATGATGCTGGAGAAGCGCCAGTATTCATGCGGAAAGGTCCACCCAGGCACAAAGAGATGGATGGATACTTCAAGACCCGAGGCTTACCTGCACAGCCACAAGCCATTATGGGCTCTGGCTTGGTTGGACATCGTGGCAACTCTGGACGGGCGGTGCTACGAGAAGTAGACGAACGGTAGGAAAGGATGGGCACCGACAGTGTCTCAGAGGAACCCTTTAGAAGACCATGTTTTGATCATCCGGTTCTCAAACACACTGCAGTGCGAGGACTTCAACGGAGGCGATCAAATCTTGTGGGGAACGTGTGCAAAACTCTGCAGAGTACCAAACCTAATCGATTAGCCGTGTCCACGGTCATGGACAACTTGAGCCAAAGGAACTGAAACTATCAGGAATTCTCAACACAAATAATTATAATGATGTGGGTATTATTGGGTATGAGAAATGGTTGGTGGAACCTTCTCATTAATCAACCAACATGGTAGTAATAATTTTCGCTTTGCCCCTCTCTTGTTATAGGAAAATTTGCTTTACGCTAAACTTAACTTTCAGCCCCACCTGCCATATATGCATATAGAATAGATGATTATTTCCCCCCTCTCTTTTGTGACTTGCCGGCATATTCAATATGCTGACCTACACGGCTGCAACGTATCATGTTGCAGAGTACTTTTCCGACCAGGAGTGAGGATACGCTCTACGCTCGGTGAGATGCCCTTGGAGTCAGATGGACTCAACTACCTTTGAAGCTTCCGCAAGATTTTGATTAGTTTATCTCATGAGTTGGCCTTCAGCCACTTTATTGTAATCCTTATTGTAATAAAGGACTCGATATGAGATTTCGATTAACAAAGCAGTTGTGATTGAACTCTTGATATATACATTGATGTACCGTGTGTGTACCAGCATGATCTTGGGATGGTACGGAAACACCGGAGATTCGACCGTTTCGGGTCAGGTCGCTACAGATATGGTATCAGAGCACACGCTGACCGTAGGACGTAACCTCTAGGATTGGAAAAGCCTTAGGAAGAAAACCATTTTACTTATGTCTTTAAAATTCTCCTATATTCTCATCTTCTCATTTCTGACTTCTCTCCGATTTTCCAACATTTTTAGATGGCCACCTTCCACCCAGTTTTGTTCACAGAGTTTTGCCAGCCGGACGCAACCATGCCTTTCGGCAAAGAGCTGGTGCAGATCACAAAGGACGTAAGGATTGCTGTGCCAAGCATCACCGGGACTGCTATCATGTCTTTTGCAGCAGACACTCGCTACAGGATCGAGGTGCATATCCCCGGAAAGACATTCGGAAATCGCAGAGAGCCCATAAATTTCAAGTTTGTGGCACCCAGCTGGATTCTCGGAAGGAACATGGCGATTCACCGCGCCCTCGGACGTATCCAGGAAGAATACAGAGGCTGTCCCATTTTGCCAGGACTCAGCATGGTCTGCCACAGATGTGCAGATGGAGAAATCATAAACACCATGACTGAAGACCCCATTCGTGCTTATGTCGAAACATTGGAGACACACATCAGGACCCTGGAGCTCCGTGTATGCAAGGACATGAAGACGATCAAGCAGCTGAAGACCCGTGAACTTGAACTCGAAGATGCAGCACGAGAAGCCCACTACGAGCACGAAGATGAAGTGAAGGACTTCTTAGAGAGGATCAAGAACCTGAAGACTCTCGTTGCAAATCTGGAGGAGCAACTGGACATGGGAGAAAACCTTCACCCTGAAGGTGATGATGCCCCTTTGATCAGCAACCAGGACGACTATGAAGAGAGCACCACCGGAGGAGGACGCACGACCATGGAGTTTTGAGGAGAACTTTAGACATGACCACCATGTATCTTTTATTTTCTCGTTGAATCGTAGGTCGATGTTTCGTTTGTGATGAGACTTGTATCTCGAGTGTGAACCTTTTGAGTTGAATAAATGAATGAGTGTTTGGTGTGTTAATGTTTGTTGCATTGCATATGGGTAGTGAATTTTCTCTTTAGACCCTTGTTCTATTCTAATTCTCATCACTCTGAAAACACCAGATGCCCCCGAGACGTGACCCCAGCACCAACTTTCCCCCGGAACTCGCCCAACTCATCCAGCAGCAGAATACCTTGATGCAGCTGTTGATTCAGAATCAGGCCAACAACAACAACAACCCTCCACCCCAGGCCGACAACCTCACCCGTTTTCTGAGGCTGAACCCACCGACCTTCTCCAGCAGCACTGAGCCCATTGTGGCAGATGACTGGCTTCGCAAGATGGAGAGGGAACTCATCACCGCTGGATGCACTGAGGCTGAGAAAGTGCGTTTTGCCGCACATCAACTTGAAGGCCCAGCAGCTTCATGGTGGGAGAACTACACCACCACGTACCCCATGGCCGGTGTGACTTGGGAGCAGTTCAAGCAGGCTTTCCGCACCGCTCATGTCTCAGCTGGAGCCATGAGTCTGAAGAAGCGTGAGTTCCGCAACTTACGCCAGGGGAATCGCTCTGTGGCCCAATATGTGGACGAATTCAGCATGTTGGCTCGTTATGCACCAGGAGATGTGGCGAATGATGCAGCCAAGCAAGAGAAGTTCCTGGAGGGACTCAACGATGAGTTGAGCATGCAGCTGATTGTGGCTACTTTCAACAACTACCAGGAGCTGGTAGACAAGGCCCTCATCTTGGAGGGTAAGCAGCAGCAAATTGAGAGTCGCAAGAGGAAATATGGACAGGGGAAGTCTTACTCTGGAGCTCAGCAGAAGCCCCGCTACTCCCCGTACTCAGGGAATACCGGATCAGGGACCGGTAAGTATGGAGGACACACTCATGCCGTGCACAACCATGGAGGCCACAACCATGGAGGAAATGGGAATAATCGCCCCAACAATGGCAATTTCAAAAATGGCAATGGAAATGGCAATGGCAACCAGCACCGTCCCGCCCCAGCTCAGAAGGATCTGAGCCATATCACCTGCTTCAAGTGCCAGAAGACAGGGCACTATGCCACTGAATGTCCCCAGAACAAGCAGGGAAATGGAAACGGCAATGGCAACGGCAACTCATCAGCTAAGAAGCCCAATCCATTTCCCCGTGCTCAGGTGAACCACATTGATGTGGAGGAAGTCTATGATCAGCCCGAGACTGTGGTTGGTAAGTTTTTGTTGCATTCACGTCCTGTATTGGTACTTTTTGATTCTGGTGCAACTCATTCATTCATATCAAGGGTAGTTGTGGAAAAGTACGGTTTGCCCACTAGAACCCTTAGTCAGCCCATTAAGGTCAGTTCCCCAGGAGGCATGATGACGGCAGGGATAGGATGCCACGCATTGAAACTCAACATTGGTAACCATGTATTTCCCACCGACCTCATCGTCTTAGAGTCACAGGGATTGGATGTAATCCTAGGCATGGATTGGATGACCAAGTATGAAGGAAACCTTGACTGTCCCAGCAAGTCTATTTTGCTCACCACCCCAGAACAGAAGAGGATTAAGTATGTATCCCGACGCACACCGAAGAGTACGCGGGTGAATTCCCTTACAGGAGTTGTTCAGGAGGAAATGCCGGTAGTACAAGACTTCCCAGATGTATTCCCGGAGGAATTGCCAGGCATGCCACCGGATAGAGAGATTGAGTTCCTGATTGAGTTATTGCCAGGGACAGCCCCAATATCCAAGAGACCCTATAGGATGCCCGCAAATGACTTAGAAGAAATCAAGAAGCAGATTAAGGAGTTATTGGACAAGGGGTATATTCGCCCAAGTTCTTCACCTTGGGGAGCCCCAGTTCTTTTGGTAGAAAAGAAGGATAAAACCTTGAGAATGGTAGTCGATTATCGTGCATTGAACGAGGTGACTATCAAGAACAAGTACCCTCTGCCGATGATTAACGACTTGTTTGATCAACTAGTTGGAGCCAAAGTGTTCTCCAAGATCGATCTTCGATCAGGGTATCATCAGTTGAAAATTCGTGAACAGGATATACCCAAAACAGCCTTCACCACAAGGTATGGCCTATATGAGTATACAGTCATGTCCTTTGGTTTGACTAATGCTCCTGCCTATTTCATGAGTATGATGAACAAGGTATTTATGGAATATCTGGACAAGTTTGTCGTGGTGTTCATCGATGATATATTGATATTCTCCAAGAGCGAGGAAGAACACAAGGAACACTTGCGTTTAGTTCTGGAGAAGCTCAGAGAGCATCAGTTATATGCCAAGTTCAGCAAATGCGAATTTTGGTTGAAGGAAGTTGGATTTCTTGGACACATTATTTCTGGAGATGGAATAGCCGTGGATCCTGCTAAGGTTGTAGCAGTTACCGAGTGGAAGTCACCCACCTCAGTTAAGGAGATCCGCAGTTTCCTCGGACTTGCCGGATATTATCGGAGGTTTATCGAGAACTTCTCGAAGATAGCCAAGCCCATGACGGAGTTATTGAAGAAAGAGTCTAAGTATATTTGGACCGAGGAATGTGAGGCCAGTTTCCAGGAGTTGAAGAAACGTTTGGTCACCGCCCCAGTGTTGATTTTGCCGAACATTCGGAAGGACTTCCAGGTTTATTGTGATGCTTCACGTCAAGGACTTGGAGGAGTACTCATGCAAGAGGGAAAAGTTGTAGCATATGCATCCAGACAGCTACGACCTCATGAGTTGAACTATGCCACCCATGATTTGGAGTTAGCAGCATTAGTGCACGCACTCAAGACCTGGAGACATTTCCTTATCGGAAATAGTTGTGATATTTACACTGATCACAAGAGCCTGAAGTATATCTTCACGCAGAAGGAGTTGAACCTCAGACAGAGGAGATGGCTAGAGTTGATCAAGGATTATGACATGAGATTGCACTACCATCCAGGGAAGGCAAATGTTGTAGCAGATGCTTTGAGCCGTAAGAGTTATGTGAACACACTCATAGCAGGAGGATTACCCCAGGAGTTAGCCGACGATCTCAGAGAGCTCAAATTGGAGATAGTTCCAAGAGGATATGTTGCCACACTAGAGATTCAATCCACTTTGACCGGTAGAATCCGTGAAGCCCAGAAGTCGGACAAGGAAATAGCTGAGATAAAGCAAAGAATGAAGGATGGGAAAGCTAAAGGTTTTCGTGAGGATGAACACGGAACCCTATGGTTTGAGGACCGTATCTATGTGCCCAATGACCCAGAGCTCAGGAAGTTGATACTTCAAGAAGCCCACGATTCGCCATACTCGATACACCCAGGCAACACCAAGATGTATCTGGACTTGAAGGAAAGTTTCTGGTGGACAGGTATGAAGAAGGATATTGCCGAGCATGTCGCAGTATGTGATGTTTGTCAGCGAGTAAAGGCAGAACATCAGAAACCAGCAGGGTTACTTCAACCTTTGCCGATACCCGAGTGGAAATGGGAGAAGCTTGGTATGGACTTCATCACAGGATTACCCAGGACCCGTTCAGGTTATGATTCCATCTGGGTAGTGGTCGATCGCTTGACCAAGGTGGCTCATTTCATTCCAGTAAAGACCACCTATACCAGTGCTAAGTTAGCCAAGATATATATGACCAGGATCGTATGTCTGCATGGAGTTCCGAGGAGTATCGTGTCAGATAGAGGAACACAATTTACCTCAAAGTTTTGGCATCAGTTACATGAAACTTTAGGTACAAGGCTGGAGTTCAGTACAGCATTTCATCCGCAGACAGATGGACAGACCGAGAGAGTCAACCAGATTCTGGAGGACATGTTGAGAGCTTGTGCGCTAGACTATGGGTCTAGTTGGGACGATAACCTACCTTATGCAGAGTTCTCATACAACAATAGTTATCAGACCAGTCTGAAGATGGCCCCTTTCGAAGCTTTATATGGAAGGAGGTGCAGAACACCATTGTTGTGGGATGGTGTTGGAGACCGAAAACTTTTTGGTCCCGATCTTATCCGAGATTCTGAAGAGAAGGTCAAGCTGATTCGTGACCGACTCAAGATAGCCCAGTCCAGACAGAAGAGCTATGCTGATAGCAAACGCAAGGAGGTGACATACGAAGTGGGAGACCGAGCATATCTCCGTGTGTCCCCACTTCGAGGAATCAAGAGGTTTGGTGTTAAAGGAAAGTTAGCACCCCGATTTATAGGCCCCTACAAAATTCTTGAACGTAGAGGCGAAGTGGCATATAAGCTGGAATTGCCGGAAGGATTGTCCGGAGTTCACGATGTCTTCCATGTTTCCCAGTTGAAGAAATGCCATGCTGAGATGGCTGATATTCCTTTGAGAGACACAGTGCCCCTAGAGGCCATACAGCTTGACAGTGATCTGACCTATGAGGAGAAACCCGTCAGGATCCTCGAGACTGCCAACAGAGTTACCCGCAGCAAGATCATCAAGTTCTGCAAGGTTCTGTGGAGTCACCACACCGAGGAAGAAGCCACCTGGGAACGAGAAGAAGATCTTCGTCGAGACCACCCGCACCTATTTTCTAGCCAACCCGAATCTCGAGGGCGAGATTCATCTTAAGGTGGGTAGGTTTGTAACATCCCAAAATTTCATTTTTGGAATGTTATGAAATATAGTTAAGCATCACATCATATTGTTTGCATAATATTTGTGAGTGAATAAAAATCTGGAGTTCTTATTTGAAAAGATGGAAATTCATTTCTATTCTTTTGCTTTTGCTTTTCAAAGATTTGCAAACCCCTAAAATATTTCAAATAGGAGAGGAGGAACATGACCCTCCACACCAGGGGTATTTCTGTGAAACTTTTGAACTATAATAACCAGGGGGGTTATTTGAAAAATATTTGCAAAAGGGATAAAACCAATTTAAGCATTTCTGAAAATACTGTTTTAAAAAGTATTTTATTTGTCCGTGGAAAAATGTTCATCGTGTGGCATTTATTTTTCTGAGAATTTTGGTATGTAATACCTATATATTTTACCCTGTATACTTTTTCCTTTTATTTGTTTTCTTTCCTGTTTTTGAATATTAGGAAAATGTTTTAAAAACGGAATCGTATCCGAGGCCCAATAGGAATAGTGGCGGCCCGATCCACTCCGGATCAGATCCGAAGATCCTTCGGATCGGGCACCGATCTATCGCCCGCCTCTTCTCTCTCTCTGACTGCGGGACCCACCGCCCGATCTCTTCCCCGTCGCGGTCTTCTCCTTCCTTCTCCTTCTCTTTCCTTGCCTCGCCGGAATCCGATCGGATCCGACCGGATCTCCCTCTCCCTTGCCTAATCTTCGCTCCCGAGGCCCCCTATAAATATAGGAGCTCCTCCTCGTTCGGTTTTTGCCCAACATCCCGAGCTTCCCTCGCCAGAACGCCGCCCCACCATCGCCGGAGTTCGGCTCCACCACCCGAAGCTCCCCGAGCTCGTGGAGCTCAACGCCGACGCCCCCAAGCTCCAACTCCACCGCCAATCGACGCCGGAGGATCCCCGCCGCCGTTTGGTAGCCTCGGACGCCGTCCCCGACCATCGGAGCGTCGTCCCCGTCCACGCCCGAAGCTCCACCGCCGTCGATCATCGCCGGAGCACCGCCACCCCACTGTGAGCACCCCACCCCCTCTCTGAGCCCTCGGATCTAAGATCGACGCGTGAGATTAGAAGCCGAGGCGTACGTTAAGTGCCCGAACCGTTTTGTTTTAATTTGCGAACGTTCTCTCGTTAGCTCCCGCACGCGCACGCTTCGGCCAATCACAGCATGACACGTAGCCGTTCGTTAGTTAAGTTTTTTTTTTCTCTGTTTCTGTTTTAGAAAACAGAATAGTTCTGTTTTTAAAATCTTAATATCTTTTAATATGTTTACTTTTTTTGAGTGATTCTTTTTGCAGTAGTTCACAAATTTTATGTAGTTTATGACAGTAACTTTAGATTTCAAATTCTGGACATTTAAGTTTGAATTATTTTGAATTTGTTCAAATCACTAGAATCTGAATATCTTGAGTTTAAAAATATATTTTTGAGTGATTCTTTTTGCTACTGTTTTGTATTAGTTAGTTTTATCACCCTGTTCAATAGGGGAATTTTTAGTATATTTTAAAATAGTGTTTTTAGCAAAACAGATTCTGTTTAGTTTCTTTTAGGGTTAATTTGTTTTATTTTGTTCTAGTTTGTTTTGATTCTGTTTTATTTTAAATTTCTGCCATATTTCTTTTAGTTTTATGTTGTTTAGCATTAGGTGATTTATTTTATGTTAATAAAAATATTTTTATTGTTTTGTTCTTTGTTTTAGTAGGAAAACATTGTTTCCACTTTATGTGGTGTTTTATAATAGGTTTATAGTAGTTCTTTTTTGCATAAAAGATTTATGGTGAAATACTTTCTGTTTTCTAATAAAACTTTTAATTTTACTTTCTGTTATTTATATATTAGTTGCTGAAAACAATTCTTGTCATGTTTTGTTTTAGTAGAAGCTTTGCCACAAAATTTGAGAGGCTTTCTATTTGTTTTGGTTTTCTTTTCTTTTGATTGTGCTATTGATTGTTTTAGTATTATTAGTTTACCTTGCTGTTAGTGTAAGTTGTGTTATGGTTATGCTGATTGTGTAATTGTTTGATTCGTTAGATCATCCGGAGTGCGAGGCTTGTTATCTAGAGTCACTCGAGTACGAAGATCGTCAGCAAGGCAAGTTCACATTGATCATGTTATTACCTATGTTTTCAAATTGCATTAGTTCTACCCTTCCACCCATTGCATGCAAAGTAGGTACTTGGAAATTTGGTTACTTGAGTAGTATCATGTGGTAGGTACCCGAACACCCTTGTTACTTTGACCCGGGGCGTTATTTTATTTTGCTATGCTTTTAGTAGACGGGGTGTGGTTGAGTGTTTCATGAGTGTTGTGAGAACTTAATGATAAAGACTCAAGACTCCAAGAATTTTCAAGACCTCAAGATGCAATACACCTCTGGGTGGATGACGGTATGAACGGCACCCTGGAGAAACCAGTGGATTTGCCTAGATGATGCTGGAGAAGCGCCAGTATTCATGCGGAAAGGTCCACCCAGGCACAAAGAGATGGATGGATACTTCAAGACCCGAGGCTTACCTGCACAGCCACAAGCCATTATGGGCTCTGGCTTGGTTGGACATCGTGGCAACTCTGGACGGGCGGTGCTACGAGAAGTAGACGAACGGTAGGAAAGGATGGGCACCGACAGTGTCTCAGAGGAACCCTTTAGAAGACCATGTTTTGATCATCCGGTTCTCAAACACACTGCAGTGCGAGGACTTCAACGGAGGCGATCAAATCTTGTGGGGAACGTGTGCAAAACTCTGCAGAGTACCAAACCTAATCGATTAGCCGTGTCCACGGTCATGGACAACTTGAGCCAAAGGAACTGAAACTATCAGGAATTCTCAACACAAATAATTATAATGATGTGGGTATTATTGGGTATGAGAAATGGTTGGTGGAACCTTCTCATTAATCAACCAACATGGTAGTAATAATTTTCGCTTTGCCCCTCTCTTGTTGTAGGAAAATTTGCTTTACGCTAAACTTAACTTTCAGCCCCACCTGCCATATATGCATATAGAATAGATGATTATTTTCCCCCTCTCTTTTGTGACTTGCCGGCATATTCAATATGCTGACCTACACGGCTGCAACGTATCATGTTGCAGAGTACTTTTCCGACCAGGAGTGAGGATACGCTCTACGCTCGGTGAGATGCCCTTGGAGTCAGATGGACTCAACTACCTTTGAAGCTTCCGCAAGATTTTGATTAGTTTATCTCATGAGTTGGCCTTCAGCCACTTTATTGTAATCCTTATTGTAATAAAGGACTCGATATGAGATTTCGATTAACAAAGCAGTTGTGATTGAACTCTTGATATATACATTGATGTACCGTGTGTGTACCAGCATGATCTTGGGATGGTACGGAAACACCGGAGATTCGACCGTTTCGGGTCAGGTCGCTACAGGAAGATAGGGGCTTAATGTTCCGCCTCCCAACTTATTTATCTCAGGGATAATGTCAACAATAATGAATCATGATCACCAATATTCAACTGGATATATGTGCATGGATCTTTCCCCACCACATGATGCTTGCCAACTAAAGAATTAATAGAGTGGAATAGGGATGAACATTATTGACTTTTGCATAAAAGTAAATATAGACAAGTAAATACATAAAAGGAAAAGATAGGCCCTTCGTAGGGGGAAGCAGAGGTTGTCATGCGCTTTTTATTTTGGATGTGCAAGCTCCTAATGGATAGGAACGTCAATTTATATTGCCCCTTGTGCTAGCAACCTTTATTATGTTGTCCATCGCTTTTATTTCTTCACCATCACAAGTTTGTACAAAGCTTATTTTCCCTTCCAATAAAAGATTATACATGTTTAGGAGCAATTTTTATTGCTTTTTGCAGCGATGACAACTTACTTGAAGGATCTTATTCAATCCATAGGTAGATATGGTGGACTCTCATGGCAAGAAATTGGGTTTAAGGGTTTTTGGATGCACAAGTAGTATCTCTACCTAGTACGATTTTTTGGCTAGCAAAAGATCCTAAGCAAGCACCACATGTTAGAGGATCCATGACAATATAACTTCTATGTGAATATAAACAAACATAACCATTACGTTGTCTTCCTTGTCCAACATCAACTACTTGATCAATTTTGAAAATAATTAATGGGGGCTCACAATCATAGAAGATGCCCTAGATAGTGTATTTATATGTGAAATCTATCTTCCTTCAATATTCTTTCATGAATTGTTCAAGTGACCAATGTTATATTCGTTAACTTCCAATAAATTTTACCGCTTATACTTCTTGCATGTGAAGTCACTACTCCCCATGGGACAAGCATATTAAGCATATATAATTTCACATTTATGACATTCAATTCATTCAACATTTTCTCTTAGGATATAAGTGAAGCACAAGAGTGAACATCAAACTACTCTCAAAAAGATATAAGTGAAGAACAATGAGTAGTTAAACAATTAAGTAGCTATGTGAGGACTCTCTCTCAATAAATACTTTAATATCTAATTATTTTATTTAAACATAAAAATAAACAAAAATACACTCCAAGAATAGCACATATCATGTGAATGAATAAAAACTTAGGCTCAACATAGGCTAACCGGTAGTTCTTGACGAAGAGAGGTGGGATGCATAGAATTCCCAATCTTAGATGCTTGAGATTTCTTGTGATATTGACTTGGGGAGCCTTGGTCATCCCCAAGCTTGAGATCTTGTGTCTCTTTAATTCCTCTCATATCACGGTTTCACCTAGGTCTCAAAAACTTCATCCACACAAAACTTGAAAAGAACTCGTGAGGTAGGTTAGTGCACTTAAGAATAAATCAACACTTTATGTACTGCCAAGACAAGTTTCATAATAATTTTCAAACATTATCTACTGTATACTATCATTTACACAATTTATATCTACCAATATAAGTCATGAAAACTATAGAAGAAGTAGATAACAAAACTATGACAGCAATCTGTCTAAGCAGGACAGCCTGTAGCAATTAATTTAAAAGGTGCACTTCTGTAACTCCAAAACTTCTGAAAATTTAGGACATGATAAAAAAAAATATGAAAACACTTTGTAAAAATTTCAGAAACTTTCCACGTTCCAGTAAAATATGAAAATTCAAACACTATAGCAAAAGTTTATGTTTTTACACAGCACACATCAAACATGCAATTCAAGCATCCTAAAAGGCAATTATTGGAATCTTTTCTTGAAAAACAAGATTATAAATTAAAGCAAGCAAAGTTTAATAAAATAAAATTACATTCCAAGCAAAACTCATATTATGTGACGAATAAAAATATAGCTCTAAGTATGATATACCGATAGTGTGGAAGACGAAAGAGGGGATGCCTTCCGGAGCATCCCCAAGCTTAGATGATTGAGTCTTCCTTGGATATTACCTTTGGGTTACTTGGGCATCCCCAAGATTATGGTCTTACCACTCCTTATTCTCCTCATATCGGTGTCTTACCCAAAACTTAAAAACTTCAATCACACAAAACTTAACAGAACTTCGTGAGATGGGTTAGTGTAATAAAGATAGATCATTCACTTAGGTACTGTCAAGACAAGATTCATAATTGTTCTCACATAATACCTACTGCATTCTATCCTTCACATAATTTATATAACTAAATATAAGTTATGGAAACACTAAAACAAGCAAAGTATGCATGCAAAACAGAATCTGTTAAGAACAGAACAATTTGTGAAGATCTGAATGAAAACCATACTTCCCTGACTCTAAAAATTCTGAAAAATTAGGAAAATGCAGAGAATTTGCATATCAATATTGTATAAAAATTTAAGAATATTTTTACGGGCTAGTAAAATCACATAATTCATATACTGGACGCAAAAGTTTATGTTTTTGCACAGAATCAAATCAACAAGTATCCACACTATCCCAAAGGCTTTACTTGGCACATCTTACATTCTTTAGAAGTTGGCCCCAATTCTCTCAACATGCAAAGTTTACACCTCAACTTTCCACTAGGCAATGCATTTAAATATTCTCTCACAATAAGCCATGCCAAATCTGCCACATAAGCGCTTGCAACATACAAAGCGTCCACCTCAACGTCCCACTAAGCAATGCATTTAAGTCTTCTCTCCCACTAAGCCATGCAAAATCTACCACATAAGCGAGTCATGCATCTAGCTTATAAATTACAATTACTTCTGCATTAGTCTATGCATGTAACATTGCCACACAGTATAGTCCTCTTAGTCTTCCTTCACATTTTTGTTCGAAATGACATTATTAATTGTAATTCAAAAGTTTTTATCCTGTTTTAGACATTTTTTATTGTTTTTTAACTTTATACTTTCTTTTCATTAGATTTAGCAACTAATTATGCATCTTTTAATAAAGTTACCATATCAACGTGTGGGGAGAGAGTCATCCTCAATACTCATGTCCAATTTTTCCTCAGTGAAGAAGACACCCGCGTGGACAACTCCAAGGAATTTTAAACTCATATTATGCTACTCATGTTCCAAAACTATTTTGCAACAATAAATGAATCAAGTATAATAAATCTCATATATTTTAATTTTGATGCTCATATTGTTAATTGCACTATTCATGTTCCACATAAGCAAGTATCATCTAAACATATTGCAAACAATTCCCACGGCAACGTGCGGGGAATTGTCTTGTTATTGAAACAAAAGGCACAAAATATGATTACTACAGTAGCTTAATCATCTTAAAACACAAAAACATAAAGGATAAATGTTGGGTTGTCTCCCAACAAGCGTTTTTCTTTAAAGCCTTTTAGCTGGGCATGATGATTTCAATGATGCTCACATAAAAGTAAAGTATTGAAACACAATGGGAGCATCATGAAGCATATGACAAGCACATTTAAGACTAACCCACTTCCTATGCATAAGCATTTTGTGAGCAAACAATTTATGGGAGCAAGAATCAACTAGCATAGGAAGGCAAAAGAAGCATAACTTTGAAACTTTCAACAAGTAGAGAGGAAACTTGGTATTATTGATATATGTAGAAGCATATGTTCCTCCCTCATAATAATTTTCAGTGGCATGATGAAGGAATTCGACAATATAACTATCACATAAAGCATTATTTTCATGATCCACAAGCATAGAAAATTTATTACTCTCTACATAAGCAAGTTTTTTTCATTCATGGTAGTGGGAGCAAACTCAACAAAATAATGATGAAAAGTTTCATGGTTACTATCACTCTTTATAGCATACATGTCATCACCATAATCATCATAGATAGGAGGCATGCCATCATCATAATAAATTTTCTCATCAAGACTTGGGGGACTACAAATATCATCTTCATCAAACATAGCATCCCCAAGCTTGTGGATTTGCATATCGTTACCATCACGGATATTCATAGAATTCATACTAACAACATTGCTATCATTCTCATCATTCAAGGATTTAATGCCAAAAATTTTATTAAACTATTCTTCTAACACTTTGGCACAATTTTACCATCATTTTCACGAAAGACATTATAAATATGAAGCAATTGAGGTAACCAAAATTCCATTTTTTGTAGTTTTCCTTTTATAAACCAAACTAGTGATAAACAAGAAACTAAAAGATTTAATTGCAAGATCTAAAGATATACCTTCAAGCACTCACCTCCCCGGCAACGGCGCCGGAAAAGAGCTTGATGTCTATTACACAACTTTATTCTTGTAGACATTGTTGGGCCTCCAAGCGCGGAGTTTTGTAGGACAGTAGCAATTTTCCCTCAAGTGTATGACCTAAGGTTTATCAATCCATGGGAGGTGTAGGATGAAGATGGTATCTCTCGAACAACCCTGCAATCAAATATAAGAAATCTCTTGTGTCCCCAACACACCCAATACAATGGTAAATTGTATAGGTGCACTAGGTCGACGAAGAAATGGTGATACAAGTGTAGTATGGATAGTAGAGATAGGTTTTTGTAATCTGGAAATATAAAAACAGCAGGGTAACAAGTAGTAAACAGCGAGCAAAATGGTATATTAATGCTTGGAAATAAGGCCTAGGGTTCATACTTTCACTAGTGCAATCTCTCAACAATGCTAACATAATAGAATCATATGATCATCCCTCAACGTGCGACAAAGAATCACTCCAAAGTTCATATTTAGCGGAGAACATAAGATGAAATTGTTGTAGGTAGTAGAACCACCTCAAAGTTATCCTTTTCAATCAATCTATTGAGCTATTCCTATAAGTGTCATAAACAACCCTAGAGTTCATACTAAAATAACACCATATGATACACATCAATCAACTCTATTGTCACCTAGATACTCCAATGTCATCACAAGTATCCGTGAGTCAATTATACAATATGCATCAAACAATTTCAGATTCATCATATTCAATCCACGCAAAAGAACTTCAAAGAGTGCCCCAAGATTGATATCAGAGAAAGTAGGACAAGAACGTGTATCAACCCATATGCATAGATTACCCCATTGTCACCACGGGAATCCACAAGTTGAGTACGAAACATATATCAAGTGAATCAATAGAATACCCCACTGTCACCACGGGTATCCACATGCAAGACATACATCAAGTGATCTCAAATCCAGTATTCAATCCGACATAACAAAACCTCAAAGGGAAAGACTCAATTCATCATATCAAGATAGCAAGGGAAGAACACCATATGATCCAACTATATTAACAAAGCTCATGATACATCAAGATCGTGACATCTCAAGAAACTAGAGAGAGAGAGAGAGAGAGAGAGAGATCACATAGCTACTAGTACATACCCTCATTCCTGAGGGTGAATGATGACCCACAAGTATAGGGGATCAATCATAGTACTTTCGATAAGTAAGAGTGTCGAACCCAACGAGGAGCAGAAGGAAATGATAAGCAGTTTGCAGCAAGGTATTCTCTGCAAGTGCTGTTAGTAATAGTGATAGATAGTTTTGCAGCAAGATAATTCGTAACAAGTGACAAGTAGCAATAGTAACAAAGGTGCAGCAAGGTAGCCCAATCCTTTTTATAGCAAAGGACAGGCCTGAAAGTACTCTTATATTAAGCAAGCGCTCCCGAGGACACATGGGATATTCTGTCTAGTCATGTTCATCATGTTGAGTTGATTCGCGTGCATTACTTTGATAATTTGATATTTGGGTGGACCGGTGCTAAGGTGTTGTTCTTATTGAACAAACAACCTACTTATGATTACCCCCTCTAGCAAGCATCCGCAACTACGAAAGAAGAATTAAGATAAATCTAACCATAGCATGAAAGATGTGGATCCAAATCAGCCCCTTATGAAGTAACGCATAAACTGGGGTTTAAGCTTCTCTCACTCTCGCAACCCATCATCTACTTGTTACTCCACAATGCCTTCCCTTAGGCCCATAACATGGTGAAGTGTCGTGTAGTTGACGTTCACATGACACCACTAAGAGAAGCAACAACATACACATCATCAAAATATCAAACGAATACCAACTTCACAAGATTACTTATAACAAGACTTCTCCCATGTCCTCAGGAACAAAAGTAACTACTCACACATCATCAACATATTCAAGATCAGAGGTGTAATAATGGAGATCAAGGATCTGAACATAATATCTTCCACCAAGTAAACCAACAAGCATCAACTACGAGATGTAATCAACACTACTAGTAACCCACAAGTACCAATCTAAGGTTTTGAGACAAAGATTGAATAAAAGAGATGGACTAGGGTTTGAGATGAGATGGTGTTGGTGAAGATGTTGATGAAGATTGGTCCTCGCACGAAGGAGGAAGCGTTGGTGATGACGATGGCTTTGATTTCCCCTCCCGGGGGGGAGTTTCCCCGGCCGAATCTCTCCGCCGGAGAGCAAAAGGGCCTCTTCCCAGGTTTCCGCCTCAAGACTGCGGTGCTTCGTCCCGAAAGTTCCTGCTTGATTTTTCCAGGGTAAAACACACCATATAGGAGAAGAGGGGGGTCGGGAGACCTGCTGGGCCCCCACAAGGCAACAGGGCGCGCCCTATTGGCTTGTGGACAGCAGGTGGCCCCCCTCTGGTATAGTTTTGGCCCGATAATTCTTATATATTCCATAAAAATTCTCCGTGAAGTTTTAGGTCATTTGGAGTCCAGTGAATTTTCAGCCATTTTCTTGGTTATCAGGTCCAGAATTCCAGTTTCCAGTGATTTCCCTCTTTGTGATGTACCTTGCATATTCAGAGAGAGAAAACATAAGAATTGTATCATAATGAGGAATAATGGACAAGAATAACATAAATATTATTAAGAATTCATGATGCAAAATGGACGTATCAGTGAACTACTCCCTCCATGTCATGGAGACCGCTGGGATGATGAAGATGGCCTCCGGTGATGATTGCCCCCTACGACAGGATGCCAGAACAGGGCTCCTGATGAGATTTCTTTGGTACAAAGGCTTGCAGCGATGGAGTAGAAGTTCTAGGTTTATTTCTATGGGTTTCTGTATTTATAGGACTTTTCAGCGTTGGAATCACGCTAAACGGAGCCACGTGGTGGTCCCAAGCTAACAGGGCACGGCCACCCCCTGGGCGCGCCCTGATGGCTTGGGGGCACCTGGTGGCCCCCCTCCGGTGGTTCTTCGCTCCAGTATTTCTTATTTGCTCCAGAAAAAATCATCAACAAGTTTCGGGCGATTCCAAAAACTTTATTTTCTGCACAAAAATAACACCACGGTAATTCTGCTCAAAGCAAAGTGAGTCCGGGTTAGTTCCAATTAAATCATATAAACCGCATCAAAATCATACGAAAGTATTGTAAACATGGGTAAATATGGCATGAATACTTCATAAATTATTGATATGTTGGAGACATATTAGTGTGTAGGTGTTGAAGACGGGAATTTGCGTGGTACTCCTATTGGTTCGATAACCTTGGTTCTCACTGAGGGAAATACTTATCTCTACTGTGTTGCATCTCCTCTCCTCTTCGGGGAAAATTCCAACGCAGTTTACAAGTAGCAGGAAGAATTTCTGGCGCCGTTGCAGGGGAGTATCACCAAATTCTTATCAAGTACCTTCGCACAAATTATCATCCACTTGTTCTACTTTTTATTTAATATTATATTTTACTTTATATAAAGATCAAAAATAGAAAAATATTTATATTTTCTTGTTTGCTTAGTTATCTAGTTTACTATGTAGTTTACTCGTTTGCTCGCTAGTTTACTTGTTTCGTCACCATGTCTCAAGATACTACTAAGTTGTGTGATTTCTTAAATACTAATAATAATGATTTTATTAGTACTCCTATACCGCCCGCCACTACTGCGGAGTTTTATGACATCAATGCCGCTTTGCTAAATTTGGTTATGAAAGAACAATTTTCGGGAAGTCCTAAGGAGGATCCCGATTCGCATCTTAATACCTTTATTGAATTATGTGATATGCAAAAGAAAAAGGATATGTATAATGATGTGGTTAAATTAAAATTATTTCCTTTTTCACTAAGAGATAAAGCTAAAACCTTGTTTTCATCCTTGCCTCGCAATAGTATTGGAACATCGGATAATTGTAAGGATGCTTCTATTGCCAAGTATTTTCCTCCCGCTAAAATCATATATCTCCGAAACCAGATTATGAATTTTAAAAAACATAATCTGGTTTCGGAGAGATATGATTTTAGCGTGATCGGAAAGCATGGGAGATAATGAAAATGATGATTAGAAATTGTCCCACTCATGGTTTGAACTTATGGATGATTATACAAAATTTCTATGATGGGCTGAACTTTGTGTCTAGAAAACTTCTATATTCTGCTGCAGGTGGTACCTTTATGGAGGTGACATTTGGAGAGGCCACAAAACTTCTTTACAATACTAGCATAATACCCGTGCATTGCCACGGAAGAAACAAATGTATAGAAATTGATGAATAATCAAAGGGTATTAACACATGATCATTGATCTTGAGATGATAGGCAAACATAAAGAAAATGGCTTCGTCTCTAGCTTTTCCATATACACTTCTGCTTAATCCTAGGCTCTGCCTCTAGGTACATTTCCATCATACATCACTCAACTGTTAAAACCTGAAACAAAAACAACTTTATGAAGGCCTAGTCGCTCCCTGTTAAAATCCGAAACAAAAACGACTGAATCAAGGCCTAGCACTGGGTGGTACTGAATTATAACCTACTCATCTTCTTGTCCGTAGATACGAACATAACATGGTCGGTGCAGGTGCAACTATGACACAAAGATTGAAGGACAAAAAGAATGAAACATGTCCATGCTAATTACTTATCAGTCTGATGCATATCAAGTTTACAACTTATACATCATAGACGGATTATAATGGCAAACACCACAACACAAGAAGTAAATGAGCTCTCTTGCAAAACCTCAGACATGAACATTAGCTAAATTAAATTGGCCAATCACACTGACCTCGCTTAACCATGTACAAAAACATATCATGTTCATAGCTCATACCAGGGAACTCCTCACCCTGATATGCTAGGTTCACCATGGTATGCTAATAACACTGTGGGGCCCCCAAGCCCTCCCATGCGTGGATAAGTGTGGCATTGTTGTGGTGCAAACATGATCAGAAAGCAAGTGGAACACCTACAACCAATAGCATGGAATTTAGTGATAAACAACACCTCATCCGCATTAAAACAACTGACTCTTATCATGAAAGAAATCCATCCATTATTGGAACTCAACTCTTCCAAGTAGCAAAATCAACAATCTCAACTTCTCATGTAGTAAGCGTGCACGTGCAACGCACGACAACCATACGTAAAAAAATATTCCTCATTCATTATAGATTTTTTAACCATTCATTATAGTTACAAGGCACATAATCTCTTATAGTTATATTTGACCATTGCTCAGGTGTCGATAGGGCACACAATGAAGGTATGTTTACATACTCCTAACGTGCTACTATGAATATCTTTATAAAAATCTTGTAAGCTATATATAATTTAATACCATCTTCATCTACATCTTAGTGTTAGAAGCAATAAAATCACTTGTGTACACCAAGCTTAACGATGATCTTCCTTACTTTATCAACTGCTCGCTGTCTGTGTCACCGCCATCGACCCCCACAAAAAATGTCACCGCCATCGATTGTAGCTTCACCTACGACACACCACACCGGTTGTGAAAGACACGACCGTGACCATGGGTTTTGCGGCACTGATGTAAATCGTACTAGGCCACACTGTTCTCAGCTCCAACCATGAAGTGAGTACCTACTTCAAATTGATGAAATGATCGGTACGTGCATGCTGCCAGGTAGCTCAACGACGTGGCTTAATGACATCAGTAGATCAGTGATTGGTTGAAGCCTGAGTTGGACGTAAATAAACATAAAACACATCGGTACAAGAATCTCATTATTTGGTAACAGATTATAAATGCAAATGCATTTGTTCAATTTTCTGTTGATTTTAAAGTGTGACGAACACATCAGATTACCATTTTTTACAGTCTCCTTATATACTTCCAATTGGGCTAATGACGTGCTGGAAATTGCATTTTCGAAAACAAGATGTAAACCAGGACAATTGGATGTGATATTTATGTCTCCGTCGTAACATGTAAATAATGCTTACTAGTGTATATACATCTCGTGTCTGATGAGAAAAAATATATGAAAAGGTAGTCGAGATTGCGGGTGAGAAGTCAACACTCGATCAACATAGGTAGACACAGTTAGTAGATGACAAGCCGACTTCTTTTTCCGCCGAATCTCTCATATATAACCCCCTAATGAGGCCAATCAATTAATTTTAACTTGCCAAATGGATGCTGAGGGCAATACACAAACAAAGAGAAATAATAATTTGTTAGTAAAGATTTGACGAAATAATTGTAAAAGAAAGGCAGACCCATGGAAGCAAAATCTCACTTGAGTTTTTTCCTAAATAACCAGAGTCCACACCCCAGTCAGTATGCATAACAACTAGCTTTAGTTATCTGACAGTAGTAACAGTACTATGAACTTGATAACACACTCCACCTTTGTTATTACATGCACAGTGGCATTAACATTGGCAAAATCAATTATGTGTGCCGCAAAACTTCCACTGAACTCAACTCTGCCAGAAAATTGGAGTAGTAGAAAAAAGCTTGGAATTGCTATAATTCGAGTGCTAGTTGAATTAACATAGACTCGTCAGAGCAAATCAATTGTGCTTGTTTAATGCATCTAAAAAATAATACTTTATATAGTTTTTCTGCGCTTGTTCTTGTCAAAGTAAAATATAACTTGATGGAGAAACTAGAGATTAACCCATCCAATTAACTTTAACATGCAATGCACTCACAACAAATTGATTTATGAAAGAAAATCCAAGCACCTGTATACCTGAACCGTTGCAGGAGCTCGGCCTGTAGTTGCGTGTGCTTCGGCCTGTATGACACGAAGCATTTGTTCACGACAAATCAGATGTTCTAGTCCTGAAGTGTGGGGGGTGGCAGGGGAGTGCATGAATGTCCTGCAGCATCCGCGTCCAGAAGGCCTCCTCGGTGACATCCTCAACACCGGCCTCAAAGCTATAGCTCGCGATGGTGTTGACGACCACACACGGACGAAGCCAAGGGGTGAGGACATGTTGAGTGCCATGACCTCGTGGATCGCGGCAAGAGAGACCGACGTGACGGCGCCACCGGACTCCTCGTAGATCGCGGCAAGAAGGCCACAACGGTCGTGCACGGGGAGGCGGTCATGATGAAAGGTCCATGGGCGGGGCGCACCTAATAGACGCAGATGGAGGCACACTCTTAGAAGACGCAGGTGTCGAGCGGTTGCCGAAGAGTGCGGCGATCGATGGACATGGAGTGGCTGGGTGGTCGCTGGAGAACGCATGTGGATGGGTCTGTGTTTGGGGGGGGGAGAGATCTGAGGATACAAACCGGAATGTCGAGGGAGGAGGTGGGGATCGTGCGAGCTATTTGTTTTTTTCTGTCCTCGAGCGTGGGTTGTTCTCTTCGATATTTTTAGCGCGGGGTGGTACGAGTGGAGGTAGAACCATCACGACGTTCAATCCGGATTTAATAGTAGAGATCATGAAAAATGATTCTCAATGGCACACCGAGCTATCTCCAATAGGTAAGAAGGTAAATTCCGTCGAAGAAATTACTACTTTGAGTGATAAAATGGATGCTCTTATGAATATGATTGCAAATAAGAATTCTGAAGTTGATCCTAATGATATGCCATTGCCTACTTTGATTGAGCAAAATAACGATTCTATTGATGTGAACTTTGTCTCGCAAAATAATTTCAACAATAATGCTTATAGAGGTAATTTCAATGTTAGGTTGTATCCCGGTAATTCCTTTAATAATTATGGAAATTCATCCAATAATAGTAATAGGATACCTACTGATCTTGAGAACACCATTAAATAATGTATTAGTTCTCAAAAGATTTTCAATACTATGGTAGAAGATAAACTGCATAAAGTTGACGGCATGGCTAGAAATGTGGATAGGATTGATCATGATGTGGAAACTCTTAAAAGTAAAACTTTGCCACCCAATGATACTTGTGATCTGCATTGGGTTTTTTCCTGAAGAGGAGGGGATGAAGCAGCACAGTATAGATAAGTACTTCCCTCAGTGAGAACCAAGGTTATCGAACCAATACGAGGATCACACAACTCCCGTCTTCAACGCCTACAAACAAAAGATCAAACACTTGCACCCAACGTGGGCAAGAGGGTTGTCAATCCCCTTGTACTCGTTACTTGCAAGTGATAAGTAGTGTAGATGATAGTTGATAAATATAAGTTGCAAAATAAATAAAAAGTAAATAATGGCAGCAAGGAAACAATAGCTTCCGTAAATATATATGTGGATAGACCCGGGGGCCATAGTGTTCGCTAAAGGATTCTCTCCCGAAGAAAGCATACGATGGGTAAACAAATTACTATTGGGTAATTTTTAGAAAATCACATAGTTATGCAATATTTATTCACGACAATGATCATATGTATATAGGCATCACGTCCATAAACAGGTAGACCGACTCCTGCATGCATCTACTACTATTACTCCACTTCGAGAGCGCTTCTATGCTTGCCTCTCTAGGTATTAAGTTCATAACAAACGGAGTAATGCTTGGAGAATGATGACATGATGTAGACAAAGTAAACTCAATTAATATGAATGAACCCCATTGTTTTATCCTTAGTGGAAGCAATACAAATACGTGTCTTCTCCCCTACTTTGTCACTGGGATATAGAGCACCGCAAGATTGAACCCACTACAACGCACCCCTCTCACTAAAGATAAACCAATCTAGTTGGCCAAACTAAACCGATAGATTAGAGAGATTTACGAAGCTATAATGATCACGCAAATAAGGATCAAATAAGTATTCACAGGAGACTCAAATCTTTTATCATAAATAATATGAACATAAACCCACAATTCATCGGATCCCAACAAACACACCGCAAAGATGGATTACATAAGATAGATACCCGAAGGAATCGTGATGATCATGGCAAGAAAGCACAAAGAGAGAGAGATAGCCATCTAGGTACTAACTGCGGACCCGTAGAAAAAGTTATGCAATGAAGTTACATCCTACTTATGGTGCATTATTCGGTGTTTGTTATGCTCAATGCTCACTTATGTGAATTTTCGTTTCTTGGTTTGGTTGCTTCTCAATCTATTTGCTAGCCTCCATTTGTACTAAGTAGAAATACTACTTGTGCATCCAAAATCCTTAAACCAAGTTTTGCCTTATGAGTCCACCATACCTACCTATATGTTGTATTTCCATGCCGTTCCAAGCAAATTTGTATGTGCCATCTCTAAATTTTCAAAATAAACTTCTCTTTTGTGTGCTCGTACCGCTCATGAAACGGTGGGGAGTGTCCAATACTTTCCCATGCTAGATGTGTTATTCTCAAGATGAGTGTTTATTCACTTGTCATTGCACGAGAGTGCGGCGGTAATAGGGATGCCCATTCCCGAAATGAAAAAGAAAAAAATATATTTACTTTATGTTGTCAAATAATAAATTCCTTGGAAAGTGTTGGTATGGAAGGCAACCGTGGATACGACCCGCCATGGAAAGTGAAAGTTTGGTGGAAAAAGGAATAAACTTTATTTTCTGTTTGGGAACCGCCTATGATATATCTAGCTTGGAAAGTATTGTGAGCTACTTTGTCATTTTCGTTGACAGGAAAGGCATGCCACCCAAAATATTTTTCTCTCTCAATTTAAAACCTTGAGCTCTGGCACCTCTATAAATTCCTACTTCCCTCTGCGAAGGGCCTATCTATTTACTTTATGCAATTTTTATTTTTTACTTTGAGTCTCCATCTTCTCTTATAAAGCACCAACTAGTGGGCACTATGATCGTACTTGAGCATTGGGCATAGCTAATATTTGAGTGTGTTTCATGAATGGATCAATGATTGAGCATGATGGGCTAGGGATAACTTTCTTTAGTGTTGATATTTTGAAAGACATGGTTGCTTGTTGGCATGCTTGAGTATTGAAGTCATTATGTTAAAACTAGACTATTGCTTTGAATCATTTACAATTCCAAATGTCCATGCTATACAAAAGAAAAGAATATGAGATGAACATGGTAGGCAGCATTCCACATCAAAAATTCTATTTTTATCATTTACCTACTCGAGGACGAGTAGGAATTAAGCTTGGGGATGCTGATACGTCTCCAACGTATCTATAATTTTTGCTTGTTCCATGCTGTTATATTATTATTCTTAGATGTTTTACAATCATTTTATAACAACTTTATATCATTTTTTGAGACTAATCTATTGACATAGTGCCAAAGTGCTAGTTGTTGTTTTTGCTTGTTTTTTTACTTCGCAGAATATCAATACCAAATGGAGTCCAATCGCGATGAAACTTTTTGAAGATTTTTTCTGGACCAAAAGACAACCAGTGGGCCAAAGAAGAGCCAGGAAGGTGGGCTGTGGAGAGCACAACCCACCAGGGCGCGCCAGGGGGCCCGCGACGTGCCCTGATGGGTTGTGCCCTCCATGGGGCCCCTCTCCACCGCCTCTGATGCCTATAAATTCCCAAATATTCCAAAACCCCTAGGGGAGTCGACGAAACACAATTCCAGCCGCCGCAAGTTCCAGAACCTCGAGATCCGATCTAAACACCATCACGGAGGGGTTCATCTTCTTCATAGGTGCCTCTCCGATGATGCGTGAGTAGTCCACCATAGACCTACGGGTCCGTAGGCAGTAGCTAGATGGCTTCCTCTCTCTATGATGATTCTCAATACAATGGTCTCTTGGAGATCTATTTGATGTAAACTTTTGCGGTGTGTTTGTTGGGATCCGATGAATTTTGAGTTCATGATCAGTTTCTATCCATGAATATTATTTGAGTCTTCTTTGATCTCTTATATGCATGATTACTTATAGTCTCGTATTTCTTGTTCAAATCTTTGGTTTAGTTAGGCCAACTAGATCGATTTTTCTTGCCATGGGAAGAGGTGCTTTGTTATGGGTTCGATCTTGCGGTGTCCTTTCCGAGTGACAGAAGGGGCAGCAAGGCACGCATGTATCATTGCCATTAAGGATAACAAGATGGGGTCTATTCCTACATGAATAGATCTTGCCTACATCATGTCATCGTTCTTACTGAATTACTCCGTTTTCCCATGAACTTAATACACTAGATGCATGCTGGATAGCGGTCGATGTGTGGAGTATTAGTGGTAGATGCAGGTAGGAGTCGGTCTACTTATCTTGGACGTGATGCCTATATAATGATCATCGCCTTGGATATCGTCATGACTATTCGATTTTCTATCAATTGCACAACAGTAATTTGTTCACCCACCGTGCGCTATACTCATGAGAGAAGCCACTAGTGAATCCTACGGCCCCCGGGTCTACTTTTCCAACATATTGCTTTCCGATCTATCTTTTTGCCTCTTTATTTTCGGATCTACAAAACCAAAAACCCAAAAATATATTGCTGCACTTTTTATTTGCCTTTTCTATTTTGTGTTCTTGAGAGATCTATCTCTCCTATCTATCACTACCTAATCTATCTTTTTACCGTAGAGAGATTGACAACCTCTCTTTCGCGTCGGGTTGCAAGTATTTGTTGTTTGTGTGCAGGTGCTGCTTATTGGGTGGTGGTGATCCTCCTACTGGTTCGATAACCTTGGTTTCATAACTGAGGGAAGCACTTACCGTCGCTGTGCTGCATCATCCCTTCCTCTTTGGGGAAATATCAACGCAGTCTCAAGCCACGTCAGTGAACTACTCACACATCACCATGAGAGCAGCAAGGATGATGTAGAGGCCCTCCGTGATCGATCCACACCTCCGGCAGGGCACCGGAAAAGGGCTCTAGATGAGATCGCGGTGGGACAGAGACTTGTAGCGGCGGAAAAAATGTTTCGAGAGCTCCCCTATGGTTTTTGGAATATATGTGAATTTATAGGCCAGAGTATGGGGCCAGGAGACGAGGGAGGCGGCCACAAGTTAACAGGGCGTGGTCACCCCCTAGGCTCGCCCTGTTGGCTTGTGGGGCCCCCATGCAGCCTCTGATCTTCTACCGAAGCTTCCAGGTCTTCTTTTGGTCCAGAAAAAATCATCAAAAAGTTTCGTGGCAATTGGACTTCGTTTGGTACTGTAAACCTGAAAAGCCAAAAACATGCAGAAAACAGCCACTAGCACTTGGCACTGGGTTAATAGGTTAGTGCTCAAAAATAATATGAACCAGCAAATAAATGCGCAAAAAGTATCCTAGAATGATAATATTATAGCATGGAACAATCAATAATTATAGATACGTTGGAGACTTATCAACATCCCCAAGCTTAATTCCTGCTCGTCCTCAAGTACGTAAATGATAAAAATAAAAAAATTGATGTGACATGCTACCCAACATATAATCTCTTGCATGTATGCTCATTGAGAAATGATGAATTAACAAGCATCAACATAGTAATATTTATAAGCACAAGTAGCACAATCATCAATCTTTTGAAATATACGATCATCAAAGAATGTTTACCCCCATTCATATTAGTAAGGCATGAATCCGTCTTCACCACATTAATACAAATGTCAAGCACCACGGTGTCCAAGTCAGGTAATTGGATCGTACTTTTTAACGCGCTTCAGCTTTTTATTCTTCACGCAATACATGAGCGTGAACCATGGACATAGCATAAAGGTGGAATAGAATATGGTGGTAGATATCAAAGGGGTAAAAGTGGAGAAGAAAGTCTTGCATCAACTAGGCGTATCAACGGGCTATGGAGATGCCCATCAATAGATATCAATGAGATGAGTAGGGATTGCAATGCAATGAATGCACTAGAGCTATAAGTGTATGAAAGCTCAAGTGAAGCAAAGTGGGTGTGCATCCAACTTGCTTTCTCATGAAGACCTCGGGCATTTGAGGAAGCCCGTCATCGGAATATACAAGCCAAGTTCTATAATGAAAAATTCCCACTAGCACATGGAAGTGACAAAACATGAGACTCTCTATATAAAGAACATGGTGCTACTTTGAAGCACAAGTGTGAAAAAGTGGTAGTAGCACTGTCACTTCTCTCTTTTCTATCATTTTTTCCTTTTTTCTTTATTTCTTTTGCTTTCTTTATTTCTTTTTTCTTTCTTTTTTCTCTTTTTTCTCCTTTTCTTTTTTTCTCACTAAAACAGTGCCCTAATAAAAAAATCATCACACTTTTACTAACTTACAACTCGATATGAAAAAATATGAAACAATATGACTCAATATGAATGCCTCTGGCAGTGTACCGGGATATGCAATGATCTAGCATAGCAAAAGATATCAAAAAACGGACATGCCATGAAAATATCATGCTAGATGTCTTACGATCATGCAAAGCAATATGACGATGAGTGAACTAGTCATATGATGTGACGGTGGAAGTTACATGGCAATATATCTCGGAATGGCTATGGAAATGCCATAATAGGTAGGTACGGTGGCTGTTTTGAGTAAGATATAAGGAGGCTTATGTGCAACAGAGCGTATCATGGCGCGGGGTTTGGATGCACCAGCGAAATTCGAACCAATCCTCAAGGTGAGAATGGGCAATGCACGGTACCAGAGAGACTAGCAAAATATGAGCAGGTGAGAGTGCGTTTGTCCATGGATTCACATTAGTCATAAAGAACTCATATAATTATTGCAATGTTTTCTTAGCTTTCTCAAAGCAAAGTACTAATCGCATGCCCCTAGGGAGGAGGTTGGGAGGAGTTAACCATCGCGCGCCCCCGACTCAAAACAACAGTAGGATTTCAACGAGGAATAAAAATGCTCACACATCCCCACCATGCCATCACCAATATTTAGACAAACGAGAAATTGACAACTTTTAATATCGATACTCCTACGAACCGACAACCATGCACTCACACCCTTTCACATTACCACATCAAATATCATTAACCCACGGTTTCTCTTTTATGTGCTACATGAAGGTTTTGATTATGCACTCCTTGAATACCTATTATTTTTTGGACTAGTCTTATAATCCATGCAAATTACCATCACTATTTATTAACTCTCAAACAAATATAAGTGAAGAACGAGAGTGCAATTATTTCTATAAAATCTATACGCCACCATGCTCAAAAAGATATAAGTGAAGCACTAGAGCAACTGCTAAGCTCAAAAGATATAAGTGAAGCACATAAAGTATTCTAACAAATCATGGTGAAGGTGTGTCTCTATCAAATAGGTGTTTCCAGCAAACAATGATCGTGTCAAACTAAAGCAAAAACAAACAAAAGCAAACGACTCTCCAAGAAAACTCATATCATGTGATGAATAAAAATATAGCTCCATGTGACATACCGATGGATTAAGACGAAAGAGGGGATGCCTTCCGAGGCATCTCCAAGCTTAGACGCTTGAGTCTTCCTATAATTTGACTTGGGGTGCCTTGGGCATCCCCAATCTTAGGCTCTTGCCGCTCCTTATTCCTTCATCCATCGTGATAACACCCAAAACATGAAAACTTCAGCACACAAAATTCAACAAAACATCGTGAGATTCGTTAGTATAATAAACATATCAAATACTTTAGGTAATGTTATAAGTTGATCCATATTTTATTATTGCATAATATGTACTATTTTCTAACTTATCCATGGCTTATACCCCCCTATACAATACATAGCATCATCAAAAAAAGCAAACTACGCAAGCAAAAACAGAATCTATCTAGAACAGAACAATCTGTAATGATTTGTAAAGAAACTATACTTATGTAACTCCACAAATTCTGAAAAATTAGGAAAACCTAGGGAATTTGTATACCAATACTGTGTAAA
Source organism: Elymus sibiricus (assembly GCA_039707655.1). Taxonomy (NCBI): domain Eukaryota; kingdom Viridiplantae; phylum Streptophyta; class Magnoliopsida; order Poales; family Poaceae; genus Elymus; species Elymus sibiricus. The sequence continues at coordinate 281,102,473 of CM077663.1, forward strand.
AAATGTAGATCAAAAAGACGTTTCAATAAAATCGGAGAAATTCTGCAATGGGCGGAAAAGTTTTTGTTTTTTCACCATATCAATTCTACTCATCATGCAAGTCATCCCAAAGGCTTTAGTTGGCACAAACACTAATTTAAACATAAAAACACAATCATTATAGAGGCAATAATCATGTTATCACACACAAACAGAAAGTAAAAACAAAAATTTAAAGATAACTATTGGGTTGCCTCCCAACAAGCGCTATTGTTTTATGCCCCTTGCTTGGCATAATGCATAGTATCAAGTGTTATCATCCTTTGCGTCAAGCTGCTCAATCACACAACCATGTCTAGTAAAAGGAGGAGGCTTGATGATAGGATCTTTTATCAAGTTAATAAAATTTGGATGCACACTAATCATCTTAAGATCCTCATTTTTTAATAGGAGCGATACTAGTATTTTTGGGAACATACATAACTATAGAATTTTTTTCCTTGAGAGGTACTAGCATTGGATTTGGATGGGGTGAAAGCGGAGCCCATTTTATCAAAGATTTCCTCTATTTTATCAATTTTATCAAATCCTTGCTCCACCCGCTCACTAATAGTTGTATCTTTCTCCTTTAGTGCTTTCAAAGTAATTCCTACCTTTGACCCAAATTGAGTGATATGATTATGAATATTTTTATCCAACTCCTCAGTTTGTTCCTTAGTGGACATTTTATTTTCAATAATTTCAAGCCTTTGCATAACATGTTCCAAGGTCAAAGTTGTTTCATTAATGATGAGAGGTGGTGGCCCAACTAAATTTTCCATAGCTTTGAAAGCATCAGAAGTGTGACTCGTTAAGAAATTACCACCGGTAATAGTATCAAGTACGAACCTATACCAAGTAGTAATACCCACATAAAAGTTACGGAGCACGATATTGGGTTGCTGATGAGTTGATTTATTTTGATCATTGCAAATCCTATGCCAAGCATCTCGCAGACTTTCTGCTCCCCTTTGTTTAAAATTAAGCACCTCATTCTTGGGAGTAAAGGGAACAAAGGATAAACTAGCCATAGAAACAAGCAAACAAGTAAACTAGCGAAGATAAATATTTTGAATTTTTCTTTTTTATAGCAAGCAAAATATAAAAGCAAATAAAAAGTAGAACAAGTGAATGATAATTTGTGCGAAGGTACTTGATAGTAAGTTGATGATACTCCCCGGCAATGGCGCCAGAAATCCTTTATGATACTTGTGATCTGAGTTGGGTTTTTCCCCGAAGAGGAGGGGATGATGTAGCACGGTATAGATAATTATTTCCCTCGGTGAGAACCAAGGTTATCGAACCAATAGGAGGATCACACAACTCCCGTCTTCAGTGCCTACACACAAAAGAGCAAACACTTGCACCCAACACGGACAAGAGGGTTGTCAATCCCCTTGTACTCATTACCTACAAGCAATAAGTAGTGTAGATGATAGTTAATAAATATAAGTTACAAAATAAATAAAAAGTAAATAATGGCAGCAAGGAAATAATAGCTTTTGTAAATATATATGTGAATAGACCGGGGGCCATAGTATTCGCTAGAGGCTTCTCTCTCGAATTACTATTGGGTAATTTCTAGAAAATCACATAGTTATGCAATATTTATTCACGACAATGATCATATGTATATAGGCATCACGTCCATAAACAGGTAGACCGACTCCTGCATGCATCTACTACTATTACTCCACTTCGAGAGCGCTTCTATGCTTGCCTCTCTAGGTATTAAGTTCATAACAAACAGAGTAATGCTTGGAGAATGATGACATGATGTAGACAAAGTAAACTCAATTAATATGAATGAACCCCATCGTTTTATCCTTAGTGACAGCAATACAAATATGTGTATTTTCCCCTACTTTGTCACTGGGATATAGAGCACAACAAGATTGAACCCACTATAACGCACCCCTCTCACTAAAGATAAACCAATCTAGTTGGCCAAACTAAATCGATAGATTAGAGAGATTTACGAAGCTATAATGTTCACGCAAATAAGAATCAAATAAGTATTCAAAGGAGACTCAATCTTTTGTCATAAATAATCTGAACATAAACCCACAATTCATCGGATCCCAACAAACACACCGCAAAGATGGATTACATAAGATAGATCACCACGGGAATCACGATGATCATGGCAAGAAAGCACAAAGAGAGAGAGATAGCCATCTAGGTACTAACTATGGACCCGTAGGTCTTTGGTGAACTACTCACACATCACCATGGGAGAAGCAATGGTGATGTAGAGATCCTCCGTGATCGATTCCCCCTCTAGCAGGGCACGAGAAAAGGGCTCCTGATGAGATCGTGGTGGGACAAAGACTTGCGGCAATGGAAAAAGTGTTTCGGGAGCTCCCCTAGGGTTTTTGGAATATATGTGAATTCATAGGCCAGAGTACGGGGCCAGGAGACGGGGGAGGCAACCACAAGCTAACAGGGCGCGACCACCCCCTGGGCGCGCTCTGTTGGCTTGTGGGGCCCCCGTGCGGCCTCCGATCTTCTCCCGAAGCTTCCAGGCCTTCTTTTGGTCCAAAAAAATCATCAAAAAGTTTCGTGGCAATTGGACTTCGTTTGGTACTGTAAACATGAAAAGCCAAAAACATGCAGAAAACAACAACTGGCACTTGGCACTGGGGTAATAGGTTAGTGCTCAAAATTAATATGAATCAGCAAATAAATGCCCAAAAAGTATCATAGAATGATAATATTATAGCATGGAACAATCAAAAATTATAGATACGTTGGAGACGTATCACCCAAGCATGATATTAATGAGTCTATTAAATCCATCCAAATATCTATTAATGAAATTAAGGAGAGGATCAGTAGGTTGAGAGCTAAGCGAGAATTCTTAGAAAAAGTTCTTCCACCCGGTTTTTACCGTAATCATGATGAAGATATTAAAATGATTGGTATTTCTCCCATTGAATCTTTGTTTACTAATCTGAAAATAAATGATAAAGGGGCTAGAGATGAGTCAACTTTAAGTAGAATGCATCCCATTTGCTCGGAGGGTGATGATCTTAATGATAAAAATGAAAAAAGTGGGTTTGGAGAGATCAAAACTTTAGCTAGTGATGTACCCACTATCTTGGATTAGAAGGACATTAATTATGATAGTTTCTATTTAGTAGAATGTATGTACTTGCTGCAATCCATAATTAGCTCACCCAATGCCTATGAGCAAAATAAGGCTTTTACTAAGCATATCATAGAAGCTATGCTAAAGGCTCATGAAGAAAAACTTGAGTTATAAATTTCTATTCCTAGAAAGTTGCATGATGAGTGGGAACCTACTATTAAAATAAAGCTTAAAGAATATGAATGCAATGCTTTGTGTGATCTTGGTGCTAGTGTTTCCACTATACTGAAATCTTTATGTCATGCGTTAGGTCCCACCGATATAAATGAATGTTCCCTTAACTTGCACTTAGCGGATTCCACTATTAAGAAACCATTGGGTAGAATAAATGATGTGCTTATTCTTGCTAATAGAAATTATGTGCCCATGGATTTCATTGTGCTTGATATTTAATGCAATCCGTCTTGTCCAATAATACTTGGTAGGCCTTTCCTATGGACTATAGGTGCTATTATTGATATGAAGGAGGGAAACATAAGATTCCAATTCCCACTAAAGAAAGGGACGGAATACTTCCCTAGAAAGATAATTAAACCACCTTATGAATCTATCATGAGGGCCACCCATGGACTGAGTGTCAAGGATGACAACACTTGATACTATGCATTATGCCTAGCTAGGGGCATAAAACGACAGCGCTTGGTGGGAGGCAACCCAATAGTTATCTTTAAATTTTTGTTTTACTTTCTATCTTGGTGTGTTTACATGATTATTGCTACTGTAATTATTGTGTTTTATGTTTTAATTAGTGTTTGTGCCAAGTAAAGCCCTTGGGATTGATTTGGAAGATAGTAGAATTGATACGGTGCAAAAATAGAAACTTTTGCGTCCGGTGCAGAATTTCTCTGGTTTTACTGGAACGTCTTTTTGATCTGAATTTTTTACAAAATTTTCGTATACAAATTACCCAGGTTGTCTTAATTTTCAGAATTTTCGGAGTTACATATGTATGGTGTTTGTGCAGATCATTATAGATTGTTCTCTTTTAGACATATTCTGTTTTTTGCTTGCATAATTTGCTTGTTTTGATGATGCTATGGATTGTATCGGGGGGTATAAGCCATGGAGAAGTTAGAATACAATACCTTATTCAATAATAAAATATGAATCAATTTATAATAGTACCTATTTTTTGGATTTACCTATTATACTAACGGATCTCACGAGTTTTCTGTTGAGTTTTGTGTGCTGAAGTTTTCAAGTTTTGGGTGCGATCACGATGGATGAAGGAATAAGGAGCGGTAAAGAGCCTAAGCTTGGGGATGCCCAAGTTACCCCAAGGTAAAATTCTAGGAATACTCAAGCATCTAAGCTTGGGGATGCCCCGGAAGGCATCCCCTCTTTCGTCTCCATTCCATCGGTATGTCACTTGGAGCTGTATTTTTATTCATCACATGATATGTGTTCTGCTTAGAGCATCATGTATTATAGTTTTATTTATTTTAGTTTGCCACAATCATTGTTTGGTGGACACGCCTATTTGAGAGAGACACATGTTCATCATGATTTGTTAGAATACTCTATGTGCTTCACTTATATCTTTTGAGCTAAGCAGTTGCTCTAGTGCTTCACTTATATCTTTAGAGCACGGTGGCGTATAGATTTTATAGAAATAATTGAAATCTCGTGCTTCACTTAAACTTGTTTGAGAGTCTCATAAATAGTAACAGTAATTTGCATGGGTTATAAGACTAGTCCAAAAAGAATAGGTATTCAAGGAGTGTATAATCAAAACCTTCATGTAGCTCACCATATAAGAGAGATTGTGGGTTAATGATATTGGTGTAGTAATATGAAAGGGCATGAGTACATGATTGTTGGTTAGTAGAAATATCGGTAGTTAAAGCGTGTTACTTGTTGCTCATCTAAATATTGGTTATGGCATGATGATGATGTGTGAGCATTCTTATTCCTCGTTGAAATCCTAGTGTTGTTCGGGTCGGAGGCGCCGATGGTTAACTCCTCCCAACCTCCTCCTTAGGGGTATGCGGTAGTACTTTGCTTCGAGAGAGCTAATAAGGCTTTGCAATAAGTATATGAGTTCTTTATGACTAATGTTATTCCATGTATATACACACACACACACCTTTTCGCATATTGCTAGCCTCTTTGGTACCGTGCATTGCCCATTCTCACCTCGAGGATCGGTGCAGCTTTCGCCGGTGCATCCAAACCCTGTGATATGATACGCTCCATCACACATAAGCCTCCTTATATCTTCGTCAAAACAACCACCATTCCTACCTATTATGGCATCTCCATAGCCATTCCGAGATATATTACCATGCATCTTCAACCGTTACATCACATGACTTGTGTGTTCATCATTATATTGCTTTGCATGATCATATATCTAACATAGTATTTGTGGCATAGCCACCATTCATCATTGTTTACATGTTACTCTAGATCATTGCACAGCCTGGTACACTGCCACAGGCATTCAAATAGAGTCATTTATTTTTCATCATTGAGTTATTATATCGAGTTGTAAGTAAATAAAAGTGTGATGGTCATTATTATTAGAGCATTGTCCTAGTGAGGAAAGGATGATGGAGTAATGATTCCCCCACAAGTCGGGATGAGCTCTGGAAGAAAAATAAAAAATGGGGGGAAAAGAGAGAAGGGACTTTGCTACTATCCTTTCCCACACTTGTGCCTCAAAGTGGCACCATGTTCTTCATACAGAGATTCTCCCGAGTTGTCATTTTCATATGCTAGTGAGAATTTTTCATTACAGAACTTGGCTTGTATATTCTGATGACGGCCTTCCTCAAATGTCCGAGGTCTTCATGAGTAAGCAAGTTGGATGCACACGCACTTAGCTTCCGTTGAGCTTTCATACACTTATAGCTCTAGTGCATCTGTTGCATGACACTCCCAACTCCTCGCATTGATATCGATTGATGGGCATCTCCATAGCCCGTTGGTCCGCCTAGTTGATGCGAGACTTTTTTTCCACTTTGACTCCTTTTGATATCTACCACCATATTTTATTCCACCCATATGTTATATCCATGGTTCATGCTCATGTATTGAGTGAGGTTGAAAATGTTGAAGCACGTTAGAAGTACGATCCAATTGCCTGACTTGACATCATGGTGCTCATGATTTGTACTTATGTGGTGAAGACGGAGTCATACCATGCTAATATGATAAAATGACTGGGGAGTAACATTCTTTAAGGATCGTATATTTTGAAAGTTAATGATTATATTGCTTATGTTTATGGATATTACTATGTTGATGTTTATTAGTTCATCGTTTCTCAAAGATCGTACCTAAAAGAGATTACATGTTGGGTAGCATGTTGCATCAAAAATTCTGTTTTTATCATTTACCTACTCAAGGACGAGCGGGAATTAAGCATGGGGATGCTGATACGTCTCCAATGTATCTATAATTTTTTATTGTTTCATCCTACTATATTATCATTCTAGGATACTTTATATGCATTTATATGATGTTTTATATCATTTTTGTGAACTAACATATTAACCTAGTGCCCAGTGCCAGTTGCTAATTTCTGCTTGTTTTTGGCCTTTCAGGAATACTGTACCAAACAAAGTTCAAATTCCCCAAAACTTTTTGATGATTTTTCTGGACAAAAAGAAGACCTCGAAGATTCGGAGGGAGACCGGAGGCCACACGGGGTGGCGCCAAGCCAACAGGGCGCGCCCAGGGGGTGGGCACGCCTTGCTGGTGCGGGGCCACCTCCCATGGCTTCCTGACCTAATTCCGCCTCGATATATTCTCTAAAATTAGGTAAACACCCAAGAGCCAGCCAAAATACTTTTTCCGCCGCCGCAAGTCTCTGTTCCGTCGTGTGCCCATCTGGAGTCGTGTTCCAATGCCCTGTCGGAGGGGGGATCGATCATGGAGGGCCTCTACATCAAACTTGCCGCCTCCATGATGATGTGTGAGCAGTTTACCACAGACCTACGGGTCCATATCTAGTACCTAGATGGCTCTCTCTCTTTATGATCTTCAATACGAAGTTCACCGCGATTCCCGCGGTGATCTATCCGATGTAATCTTCCTTTGCGGTGTGTTTGTTGGGATCTGATGAATTGTGGGTTTATGTTCAGATTATTCATGAAAATATATTGAGTCTTTATTGAATTCTTATATGCATGATTGTTATAGCTTTGTATTGCTCTCCGATCTATCGGTTTGGTTTGGTCAACTAGATTGATTTATCTTCAGTGGGAATGGTGCGTTGTGATGGGTTTAATCTTGCGGTGCTCTATCCTCGGGACAGAAGGGGTCAAGACACGTATTGTTTTACTGCCATTAAGGGGGAAACGATGGGATTTATTCATATTGATTGGATTTACTTTGTCTACATCATGTCATCTTGCTCCAAGCATTACTCTATTTTTACTTAATACTCTAGATGCATGCTGGATAACGGTCGATGGGTGGAGTAATAATAGTAGATGTAGGCAGGAGTCGATCTACTTGTTTATGGATGTGATGCCTATATACATGATCATTGTCGTGAATAAATATTGCATAAGTATGCGCTTTTCTATCAATTGCCCAACAATAATTTGTTTACCCACCATATTCTTTCTTCAAGAGAGAAGCCACTAGCGAAAACTATGGCCCCCGGGTCTTCACAAAATATATATTACAAAAACACCAAAAATATTGCTCCATTTATTTACTATTATTTTATTTTATATTTATATTATGTATCTATTACTACTTATCACTTTTTAATAAAATGGTGTATATCTCTACTATTAAAGCAGGATCGAACGTCATGATGGTTCTACCTCCCCTCGTACCACCCCGCGCTAAAAAATATCGAAGAGAACAACCCATGCTCGAGGACAGAAAAAACCAAACAGCTCGCACGATCTCCACCTCCTCCCCCGACCTTCCGGGTTTTATCCCCAGATCTCTCTCCCCCCAAACAGAGACCCATCCACATCCATTCTCTCGCGACCACCCAGCCCCTCCATGTCCATCGATCGCCGCACTCTTCGGGAACCGCTCAACACCTTCCTCTTATGTGAGTGTGCCTCTATCTTTGTCTATTAGGTGTGCCCCGCCCATGGACCTTTCATCATGGCCGCCTCCCCGAGCACGACCGCTCCGGCCTTTCTCGCCACGATACACGAGGAGTCCGTCGGCCCCGTCACGTCGGCATCTCTCGCCGCGATCCATGAGGTCATGGCACTCAACATGCCCTCACCCCTTGGCTCCGTCCGTGTGTGGTCGTCGACACCATCGCCAGCTGCAGCTTTGAGGCCGGTGTTAAGGCTGTCGCCGAGGAGGCCTTCTGAACGCGGATGCTGCAGGACATTCCCGCGCTCCCCTGCCACCCCCACGCTTCAGGACCAGCACATCTGATTTGTCGTGAACACATGCTTCGTGTCATACAGGCCACCACAGGTCGAGCTCCTGCAGCGGTTCAGGTATACAGGTACCTAGGATTTTCTTTCATAAAGCAATTTGTTGTGAGTTCATTGCATGTTAAAGTAAATTGGATGGGCTAATCTCCAGTTTCTCCATCCAGTTATATTTTACTTCGACAAGAAAAGGCGCAGAAAAACTATATAAAGTATTATTTTTTACATGCGTTAAACAAGCACAATCGATTTGCTCCGACGAGTCTATGTCAATTCAACTAGCACTCAAATTACAACAATTCCAAGCTTTTTTCTACTACTACAATTTTTTGGCAGAGTTGAATTCGGTGGAAGTTTTGCAGCACACATAATTGATTTTGCCAATGTTAATGCCATTGTGCATGTAATAACAAAGATGAAGTGTGTTATCAAGTTCATAGTACTATTACTACTGTTAGACAACTAAAGCTAGCTGTTATGCATACTGACTGGGGTGTGGACTCTGGTTATTTAGGAAAAAACTCAAGTGAGATTTTGTTTCCATGGGTCTGCCTTTATTTTACAATTATTTCGTCAAATCTTTACTAACAAATTATTTTTTCTCTTTGTGTGTGTATTGCCCTCAGCATCCATTTGGCAAGTTAAAATTAATTGTTTGGTCTCATTAGGGGGTTATATATCAGAGATTCGGCGGAAAAAGAAGTCGGCTTGTCATCTTCTAACTTTGTCTACCTATGCTGATTGGGTGTTGACTTCTCACCCGCAATCCCGACTACCTTTTCATATATATTTTTCTCGTCGGACACGAGATGTATATACACTGGTAAGCATTATTTACATGTTACGACGAAGACATAAATATAACATTCTATTGTCCTGGTTTACATCTTGTTTTCAAAAATGCAATTTCGAGCATGTCATTAGCCAAATTGGAAGTATATAAGGAGACTGTAAAAAATGGTAATCTGATGTGTTCGTCACACTTTAAAATCAACAGAAAACTGAACAAATGCATTTGCATTTATAATCTGTTACCAAATAATGAGTTCTCATACTGATGTGTTTTATGTTTATTTACGTCCAACTCAGGCTTCGACCAATCACTAATCTACTGATGTCATTAAGCCATGTCGTTGAGCTACCTGGCAGCATGCACGTACCGATCATTTCATCAATTTGTAGTAGGTACTCACTTCATGGTTGGAGCTGAGAACAGTGTGGCCTAGTACGATGTACATCAGTGCCGCAAAACCCATGGTCATAGTCATGTCTTTCACAACCGGTGTGGTGTGCCGTAGGTGAAGCCACAATCGATGGCGGTGAATTTTTTTTGTGGGGGTCGATGGCGGTGAGACAGACATCGAGTAGCTGATAAAGTAAGGAAGATCGTTGTTAAGTTTGGTGTACACAAGTGCTTTGATTGCTTCTAACACTAGGATGTAGATGAAGATGGTATTGAATTATATGTAGCTTACAAGATTTTTATAAAGATATTCATAGTAGCACTTTAGGAATATGTAAACATACCTTCATTGTGTGCCCTATCGACACCTGAGCAATGGTCAAATATAACTATAAGAGAATATGTAAGCATACAAGATTGATAAAATAATAGCATGAAACAAACAAAAATTATAGATACGTTGGAGACGTATCAGCATCCCCAGCCTTAATTCCTACTCGTCCTCAAGTAGGTGAATGATAAAAATAGAATTTTTGATGTTGAATGCTACATAACATGTCTATCATGTAACCTTTCAGGTATAAATGTTGAGAAATGATGACTTAGTAAATATTGAAATGATAATATACATGAATACCAATAAATAATCGTTGCCTTTCAAAATAACAACACTAAGAAACATTATCCCTAGTCATTTAATCATGTAAGCAATGGCATAGCTCGGCCTTCCTAATGTAAAGCATAAATCATTATCACCCCGGTGCCTAACCAAGCATTTCACTCATACTTTTTCATGTGCTTCAGCTTTTTCAAACTCACTCAATACTTGAGCGTGAGCCATGGACTTTCAACACTTTGGGTTGAATAGAATGATGGTAGGGATTGATAAGGGAAGACACAAATAAAGATAGTCTCGCATCAACTCGGCGGGTCGTTAGGCTATGTAGACGCCTTTCAATCAATGTTGATACGAGGAGTAGGGATTGCCATGCAACTTTTGATGCATTAGAGCTATAAGTATATGAAAGCTCTCTACTGAAACTAAGTGTGTGTGTGTGCATCTAGCTTACTTGCTCATGAAGAACTCGGGCATTTGAGGAAGCACGTGAATGTAATATGCAAGATAAGTTCGATATTGATTCCTACGAGTATATGGAAGTGACAAAACACGAGGACTCTGTATATGAAGAACATGATGCTACTTTGAAGCACAAGTGTGGTAAAGGATAGTAATGCTACCCCTCTCTCTTTTTCTCTCATTTTTTTGTTGGCCACTCTTTTTTGGCCTCTTTTTTATTTTATTTATATCCTCACAGGTAGGGGCAAAATTCTAATAATGATGATCATCACACGTCTATCTACTTACAACTCGGTAAAATTAAAAATGACTACATATGAATGCATATGGCAATGTACTAGGATGTGCAATGATACTAGCGTAACATGTATACAATGATGAAATGTGGCTTTCCACAAGTATCATGTCAACTCTATGATCATGCAAAGGAAAATGACAATGAATGCTCATGTCATATGAATGGTAACAGTGGAAGTTGCATGGCAATATATCTCAGAATAGCTATGGAAATGCCATGATAGGTAGCTATGGTGGCTGTTTTGAGGAAGATATAACGAGGCTTATGTGTGATAGAGCATACCATATCACGGGGTTTGGATGCACCGGCAAAGTATGCGCCAAATCTTGAGGTGAGAACGGGCAATGCAAGGTACCGAAGAGGCTAGGAAAATAGGGAAAAGAAGGGAGTGCTTACGGTCGACAAACTCACATTAGACACAAGTAACTTAGGTACTTATTGTGTCCACTATTAGCTCTCTCGAAGCAAAGTACTACTCGCATGCCCCTAGGGAGAAGGTTGGGAGGAGTTAACCACCGCGCGCACCCAGCCAAATAATACACAAGGATTTCACTCAAGGGTACTAAACACTCCAACTTCCTTGTCACACCACGACCGACATTTTAATGAATAGTGAATCACAAACCTATCCTTGTTCTTACTAATCAATTCTCACCAACTAGTAAGCCCCCATATTATAACCTCAATATCGTTGATCATAAGCTTCACATTTAGTGATCTACATGAAAGTTTTTATTATATCCCTCTTGTATACCTATCATTTTCCGACTAATAGCATGTCATATAATTGGGCCAATCATGGGCTGAGGTATATTTCGGCCAGCTAAAATTGTGTTCGGCACAATTCAGGCCCAATCTACTTTTCAGCATGTTAAAAGAGACACCGGATGGAACTCCTACACTTCTACATGGCAATTTGAACTCCTACATTAATGCATGTGCCTTACCGATCTCTTTTGCAGGAAAACTGCTCGAAGAAGAATACTGTTTTGAAATGGAAGGCACAATATTGCCACTATCCTACCCGTTGCTTTGCTCTTGTTAGCGCATGTTGTCCTGTATCACTGTACTTACATTCATACCTGGTTGATTATGTGACATCAATGTGCATGATAGCTTGCTTATCCAAAGTCTACACCAAATTATCAGATCTATATTATTGCTTACATTAATGTAGAATAAACCTAATGCCTATGAAGAAGTTTAGCTCTACATTGTTCTTGTAAGTACTCGTTGTCCTTTATCACTTTACTTATACTGACAACTAGTTGTTCATGTACCATCACTTTGCAGCTTATTTTCCCTTGCCCATTTTCTACACATTATTAGATCTATATTTAATCTTACCAAAATGTTGAATAAAACCAATGTTGCTCAAGAAGTTTAGCTCTGCATTGCTCTTGTCAGTACCTTTTGCCTGTATCGATGTACTTACAGTTATAGCTAGTTGATTATGTAGCGTCACTCTGCATCTTAGCTTAAATATTCTCCATTTGTTCCTATATTATCCCATCTATATTTACTCTTTAACAAAATGTAGAATAAAGGTACTACCTATGAAAAATATTATGTGGTAAATTCTTGAATCCCCCCCCCCCCATCAGCATGGACAAGGGCTTTATAGAGCCAATCTTCACTACCAACGTTAGTTTGTCCTTCTCGAGCCTTCAAACTTTGTTGTGTATATTTGGATAGGCATGACTACAACTGTTGTTTATTTTTGGTGTTTGCATCAAATGGCATGTTTAAAGTTTATTACGAAGTTCTCTAAAAAAGTTTATTATGAAGAACTTCATAAACATAAGTTTGTCCTTCTCACTTTCAGTTTTTTGTTGTACAACAAAGTTCCTTATTCATACCATGTAAACAAAACAAAATGGAGCAAGCGATCTTCTTTAGAGTGTGTATATATGCTTGTGTTCTTGATCCGTGATCCAGTGGTGTTGTAAAACTACCCACTCCAACACAATGTCATATCCTACTATGTCTTAATTATGAACAATGCCATATTATGTTAATGTTATTTAAATCTTATCTCTTTATTTGCCAAACTAGAGCTACAAGTGTATGAAAGCTCTCTGCTGAAACTAAGTGGGTTTGCATCCAACTTGCTTGCTCGTGAAGACCTCAGGCATTTGAGGAAGCCTGTCATCGGAATATGGAGGTCAAGTTCTAGTAATGTAAAAATTCCCACTAATATATGCAAGTGACAAATTATGAGGACTCTCTATATGAAGAACATGGTGCTGCTTTGAAGTATAAGTGTGGCAAAGCATAGTGATGCTGCCCCCTCTCTCTTTTTCTCTCATTTTTTTCTTGGGATCATTTGGGCCCTTTTTGATATATCCTCACAAGTAGGGGCAACACTCTAACAATGATGATCATCACACTTCTATTTACTTACAACACGATAATACTGAAAAATAATATTAAGGACACTAAAACTGGACCTAAACCGAGCTCTCTCAGCGATTCGCATTTTTGACCGTCCATTTTGTCGATCTGAACGTTTGTGTCCGTTGGATGCATACATGAGACGTCGCTGTGCTGCAAACTGGCCACAACCTGGCCTGCTGTCCGAGGGGCAGCTACTCCCGTGGCATTTTTGGACTTCTCTGGTTATTAATTGGGCCCGGCAGCCCTTCCTGGCCCATCTGCGACATCGCTACAATACATACATACAAAGGGATCCCCGACATCGCTACTAGCGACTCCTCCTGGCCGCGTTCTTCCTCCTTCCTGGCGGCTCGCTTCCTCATTGCGCGGATCTCGCCTCCCACCCCTGCCCTCCGCTTCGCGTCCATGATTCAGGCTATTGTTGTCTTCATCCCCCTCTTCACCCATCGCTCTCGCACTACCAACCCCACTAGAAACCGTGGTTCCTCTCTGTCGGTCTCCTCTCCCTCCGCCTTTCCCAGCACCCGGCTGTCCCGGCACCCGCGATGGAGACGGCGGTGGCTGCACTCACGCCCCTGCTCCTTAGCCATCTAAGTGTCCTTCCTCCTTGGCACTGGATTGATTTCCTGGTGGCGGCATGGTGTTATTGGTTTGCTCGGCGTTCGCTGTCGTTTCATCTATTTCCTGGAGCGGCGGCCGGCGGCCATTGGTTCGCCAATCGCCACTTCGATCTGCGGTATAAACGATTCAAGTGTTTGTTATTTCCGCTCCTTCTTCCTCCTGGTCGATTTGGTTCCTCCGATCTGAAGATTGCTCGAAAATATAGAGGACTCGGATCTCTTTTTGTTCATAAATTGCGTTCCTGTAGTTTTTGTAAGATCAATTGATACGCAGGATAACGAGCATCTTCGCCACGACATCATTTTCTGTGGAACTGAAACGGAGTTAATCAAGGTCAGTACTCAGTAGCATACCATGAATCTTGGTAAGGTTTCATTCATGTCCGTATAGCATTTACACCAAAAATGAACACACCATGTTGCTATTACAGACATGGATACTTTTGTGAATGGCGTAGAAGAGAAGAGAAGAGCACAGAACATGGATCAACTTTGTAAATGCAGAGCGTATACAGAAACACATGGAAAATAAGGAAAGGATGCCCCTTTGTTGTACAAGGCATCCCTCCAAAGGACACAACATCGCTGATGATGTTTCCTGCTTCGAAGTGACTTAGTACGGTGATACCTTCACAATGTAAATGGTGATCTTGTGAGTATATTTCTTCTTTGAGAGGGTAACGTGCAGATTACAAGAAGTTTTCCATGGCTGGATTGGCCCAGTAATGAATCTCCACAATGCGGTTGTCGTGGTACTTCCTGAATGTATATCATATCCTCCCTGCTTTTCCCAAGCTCTCTCTCCACTCCAAATTCTGTCAGAAGTACCGTTATGACTGGTGCTACAGTAGGGTATATACAAGATGGGAAATATTTGGATGTTCTACTTATTGCCATATGCCGCTGATTTCTGAAAAAGTGTTACAGTACTAATTATCACTTTGATTAAGTTGTTGCAGGATAATGATGTGATGCAACTAGACAGGGTGTCGAATAAATAGAATTGCACTTTTGACCTTTCAATGATTGAATATAAGTGTACATATCAAGGAAAAAAAATAGCGTGCTATACAGAATTGCGTCGCCTTTGAAAATATGCTACTAGCGTGCTATACCACGCTATAGCGAGAAGTTGTACACTGATCAATTTAGCGTGACGATTCTCTACACGCTATAATGTGCTATTAGCGGCGTTATAGCGTGCTATTTTTTTCAGTGATACATATTATAAGATGTGATGATGTACTCGTATGAGGCTGATTGGCTATTGATTTCTTTTTCTTTCTCCTTTGAACACATATGTAGTTATTGTAGAGCTGAGTTTGATGGACAATCTCCTTACGAGAGTTCACATTCAGGTTTGCTTTGCTTCTCCATGGCTGACACTGCGGCACTGCTTCATTGAGTTTGATACAAGTTGTGGTTTAGATTATGAACAAGCACTTCTCAAGGTGCTTAATGCCTATATAAACATGTTCATGCTTATAGCAATATAATATTCTAATGGCTAAGTCAAGGCGGTGCTTGTGCTTTTCTTTCTATATATTATATGCAGGTTGAGTTCGTTATAATGAGAATATTTTCTGGCCCCACTATGAAAATTCATATGACCACGATGCCTTCCCTCCGCCAAGGTACTGCTTGTCCTTCCGTCTTTGCTATTGTCAATTGATGAAGAATGGATGTTGTTGTGGGAAAATTAATGCAGCTAATTTTTATGGTGAGATTCTATATGGAGAAATGTCTAGACATAAGCTCTCATCAAACTTTTTGACGGCAGCTTGATGAAATTATTGAGATCCTAACGATCACTTTTTTTCTCTATTCGCTGCAAGCTTATCTTGCTTTCCCTCTCCCTGCTCTCATTCACTTCTCTGTGTTATTAACTTATTATTGATATATTGATGTCAATAATTTCTATACCAATAGACATGGCAATATACAAGGATCCAGGGAGTGGAATTATAAAGAATAAAGTCAAAAGAATTGATGCAGAGATGCAATGATAAAATCAGTACATACAAATGCAGTTCCAAATTTCGGTAGAAACAAAGTCAAAAGGAACTATGTACTGTACTCGTAATGTTCAAGGAAGTGTCTCAAACGAGAATAGTTTAGACCGTAAACTGTATTTGCTGGAAGAGTCAAATATGACCTTAAAGTTCCAAGTGTATAGTTTGCTTTTCACTTTGCTAATTCAAAGTTACTTGATTTTTTTAATTCTATAATATATTTAAATGCACTTTACACTGTTACTCATGAACATCTGACTATATCACATTAACATTGTTATTTACTTTGAAGCTAGACGACATGTTGTTTATTTTTCGTTAGCTGGTATGCAATCACTGGTTAGGTCTAAATAACATGATTATAATCAAAAGGGTGATGATTGTACAATTTCATGGCATTTCTTATACACGGGGCAATCACCCCATTTCGAATATATTTATTAATCCAGGTGCTTTTCTGTAGTCCCATATTAGTAAAGTGATATTATTCGATTCATAGTATATGTTCTGCACTCTTTGAAATAAACTTAGCCATTATGTCTTGCTTCATAGCTAATTTTGTACTTTCAGATGACTCGGTGTTTTACATAGGTTGTCCTGATTTAACAGCTTTTGTGCATCTGAATTGATGTCCACGCAAGGTTTGCTGGTTTTTCTTACATATAAATCAATTTGTCACTCTTATTTCATGCATCACCCTGGTCCTCCAGTTGGGAGTTGTGGTAAAGTACAAGGTTACATAGACCAAGCCCTCATATGTGACACCATTGAATTTACTGTAAAACAACCCATTGAAGTTACTGTAAAACAACCCATGAATTTACTATAAAACAACACATGTCATCTTTGCACGTTGCTTTCTATTCCATGCATTCGATTAAACATGCATCTTTTCTGCAGGTGTAGTTTAGTCACCTGCAAGTTTTTTTTAGAGAAATGAAACTTCTAGATCAGCGGAGATGTTTTTTGTTTCCTATGATTGTGGGAGTAGTTGTTTATCAGAGGATCCATGTTTGTACTCTCATTTGGGATATGGCCAACGATGTCTCATCTGTTGTAACATTATAAAGTATTGAAGTATATCACTGGGACACTAGGTGAGTTGATGTCTATACCATTTTAGTGAAGAGCTGGTAGTTCAACCTGGTTGTTGAATGACTTAGAAATTATGGCTATATGTTGGTTGATTATTGACAATTCAGAGTTTGTCCTTGATTATTTTGTCAACAGGCTGTGTGTTTCATGCCATCAATGTATGAAATTTCCTATCATCTTATCGAAAAATGGACGGGCGCAGCAACGCGCGCCTATCATGATCTAGTGACTACATATGAATGCCAATGGCAGTGTACCAGGATGTACAATGATACTAGCGTAACATTTATAACAGTGATGAATGATGGCTTTTCCATGTATATCATGTCAGCTCTAGGATCATGCAAAGTAAAATGACAATGGATGCTCAAGTTATGTGAATAGTAACAGTGGAAGTTGCATGGTAATATATCTCAGAATGACTATGGAAATGCCATGATAGGTAGGTATGGTGGCTGTTTTGAGGAAGATATGATAAGGTTTATGTGTGATAGAGCGTATCATATCACGGGGTTTGGATGCACTGACAAAGTATGCGCCAATCTTGAGGTGAGACTGGGCAATGCACGGTATCGAAGAGGCTAGCAAAATACGGAAAGAATGAAAGTGCTTATAGTCCACAAACTCACATTAGTCATAAGAACTCGGATACTTATTGCATCATTTCTTATCCCTCGAAGCAAAGTACTACTTGCATGCCCCTAGGGGGGAGGCCAGGAGGAGTTAACGAGCGCGTGTCCCCGGCCCGGACAACACAAGGCATGAATCAAGGATACAAAACACTTCAACTTCCCGGTCATGCCATGACCAACACTTTAAGGAATAGTGAATCACAAACCTTAACACCACTATCTTACTAATTAATGTTTTAAAACTAGTATGCCTCCACATTACAACTTCAATACCGTTGATCATACATTTCTTATTCGGTGATCTACATTAAAGTTTTTATTATATCCCTCTTGTATACCTATCATTTTCCGACTAAACATATAACTCGTGCAAATTATTACTCACTATTTAGACTCTCAAAAAAATATAAGTGAAGTATGAGAGTGCATAAGATTTCTATAAAATATAATTTCTGTCGTGCTCTAAGTATATAAGTGAAGCACATGAGCATAAATTGCCTTAACTCAAAAGGTATAAGTGAAGCATAATGAGCATTCTAATACATTCCAACGAATATGTGTCTCTCATAATAGGTGTGTCTAGCAAACAATGATCGTGTCAAACTAAAAAGAAAACAAAATAAAACTATAGCACACGACGCTCCAAGCAAAACACATATCATGTGATGAATAAAAATATAGCTCCAAGTAAAGTTATCGATAGAATGGAGACGAAAAAGGGATGCCTCCAGGGCATCCCCAAGCTAGTCGCTTGGGTATTCCTTGGATATTATCTTGGGTTGCCTTGGAACCCCCAAGCTTAGGGTCTTGTCGCTCCTTATTACTTCATCTATCGTGATCTCACCCAAAACTTGAAAACTTCAGCACACAAAACTCAACAGAAACTTCATGAGATCCATTAGCATAATAAAGCGATCAAACACCTTAGGCACTATCATAAATAGATTAATAATTGTTCTTGGGTAATATCTACTATATTCTACATCCTCCACGACTTATACACCCCGGTACAATTCATAGAATCATTAAAACAAGCACACTATGCAATAAAAAATCTGTCTAAAACAGAATAATACGTAATGATCTGGACTAAACCCGTACTTCCATAACTCTATTTTTTTTGAAAAATTAGGAAAACATGGGAATTTTGTATCTAAATACTATGTACAAATTGCAGACAAAGATGACTGATACGTCTCCAACGTATCTATAATTTTTGCTTGTTCCATGCTGTTATATTATCATTCTTGGATCATGAAGATCATTGGACAAATTAAACTTGATTCCTTGTAATAGTTTTGAAACATGATGATAGTAATATGTGAGTCACGTTCGTGAGTAATTATGCTTTAGTAGGAATATTGGTGTTAAGGTTTGTGATTCCCTATGCAAGTACGAAAGTCAATATTTATGCAATGAAGTTACATCCTACTTATGGTGCATTATTCGGTGTTAGTTATGCTCAATGCTCACTTATGTGAATTTTAGTTTCTTGGTTTGGTTGCTTCTCAATCTATTTGCTAGCATCCATTTGTACTAAGTAGAAATACTACTTGTGCATCCAAAATCCTTAAACCAAGTTTTGCCTTATGAGTCCACCATACCTACCTATATACGTTATTTCCTTGCCGTTCCAAGCAAATTTGTATGTGCCATCTCTAATTTTCAAAATAAACTTCTCTTTTGTGTGCTTGTACCGCTCATGAAACGGTGGGGAGTGTCCAATATTTTCCATGCTAGATGTGTTATTCTCAAGATGAGTGTTTATTCACTTGTCATTGCATGAGAGTGCGGCGGTAATAAGGATGCCCATTCCCGAAATGAAAAAAATATATTTACTTTATGTTGTCAAATAATAAATTCCTTGGAAAGTGTTGGTATGGAAGGCAACCATGGATACGGCCCGCCATGGAATGTGAAAGAATTGTGGAAAAAGGAATAAACTTTATTTTCTGTTTGGGAACCGCCTATGATATATCTAGCATGGAAAGTATTGTGAGCTACTTTGTTGTTTTCGTTGACAGGAAAGGCAAGCCACCAAAATATTTTTTCTCTCTCAATTTAAAACTTTGAGCTCTGGCACCTCTACAAATCCCTACTTCCCTCTACGAAGGGCCTATCTATTTACTTTATGCAATTTTTATTTTTACTTTGAGTCTCCATCTTCTCTTATAAAGCACCAACTAGGGGGCACTATGATCGTACTTGAGCATTGGGTGTAGCTAATATTTGAGTGTGTTTCATGAATGGATCAATGATTAAGCATGATGGGCTAAGGATAACTTTCTTTAGTGTTGATATTTTGAAAGACATGGTTGCTTGTTGGCATGTTTGAGTGTTGAAGTCATTATGTTAAAACTAGACTATTGCTTTGAATCATCTAAAAGTCCAAATGTCCATGCTACAAAAGAAAAGAATATGAGATGAACATGTTAGGCAACATTCCACATCAAAAAATCTGTTTTTATCATTTACCTACTCGAGGACGAATAGGAATTAAGCTTGGGGATGCTGATACGTCTCCAACGTATCTATAATTTTTGCTTGTTCCATGCTGTTATATTATCATTCTTGGATGTTTTACAATCACTTTATAACAACTTTATATCATTTTTTGGAACTAACCTATTGACATAGTGCCAAAGTGCCAGTTGCTGTTTTTTGCTTGTTTTTTACTTCGCAGAATATCAGTACCAATCGGAGTCCAATCGCGATGAATCTTTTTGTAGATTTTTTGGACCAGAAGACACCCAGTGGGCCAAAGAAGTGCTAGAGAGGTGGGCTGTGGAGGCCACAACCCACCAGGGCGTGCCAGGGGGCCCCCGGCGAGCCCTGATGGGTTGTGCCCTACACGGTCCCCCCCTCCACCGCCTCTGATGCCTATAAATACCCAAATATTCAGAAAACCCTAAGGGAGTCGACGAAAAACACATCCAGTCGCCGCAAGTTCCAGAGCCTCAAGATCCATGTAACACCATCACGGAGGGGTTCATCTTCTTCATAGGTGCCTCTCCGATGATGCGTGAGTAGTCCACCATAGACCTACGGGTTCGTAGGCAGTAGGTAGATGGCTTCCTCTCTCTCTTTTGATTCTCAATACAATGGTCTCTTGGAGATCTATTTGATGTAAACTTTTGCGGTGTGTTTGTTGGGATCCGATGAATTTTGAGTCCATGATCAGTTTCTATCCATGAATATTATTTGAGTCTTCTTTGATCTCTTATATGCATGATTACTTATAGCCTCGTATTTCTTCTTCGAATCTTTGGTTTAGTTAGGCCAACTAGATTGATTTTTCTTGCCATGGGAAGAGGTGCTTTGTGATGGGTTCGATCTTGCGGTGTCCTTTCCGAGTGACAGAAGGGGCAGCAAGGCACGCATGTATCGTTGCTATTAAGGATAACAAGATGGGGTATATTCCTACATGAATAGATCTTGTCTACATCATGTCATCGTTCTTATTGCATTACTCCATTTTTCCATGAACTTAATACACTAGATGCATGCTGGATAGCGGTCGATGTGTGGAGTAATAGGGGTAGATGCAGGCAGGAGTCGGTCTACTTATCTTGGACGTGATGCCTATATAATAATCATTGCCTTGGATATCGTCATGATTATTTGATCTTCTATCAATTGCCTAACAGTAATTTGTTCACCCACCGTGTGTTATACTCATGAGAGAAGCCACTAGTGAAACCTACGGCCCCCGGGTCTACTTTTCCACATATTGCTTTCCGATCTATCTTTTTGCCTCTTTGTTTTCAGATCTACTATACCAAAAACCCAAAAATATATTGCTGCCCTTTTTATTTTGTGTTCTTGAGAGATCTATCTCTCCTATTTATCATTACCTAATCTATCTTTTTACCGTATAGAGATTGACAACCTCTCTTACGCGTCGGGTTGCAAGTATTTGTTATTTGTCTGCAGGTGCTGCTTATTAGGTGGTGGTGATCCTCCTACTGGTTCGATACCTTGGTTTCATAACTGAGGGAAATACTTACCGTTGCTGTGCTGCATCATCCCTTCCTCTTTGGGGAAATACAGACGCAGTCTCAAGCCACGTCAATGACGTTCTAGAAAAATGTGATAAATCAAATATTGGTCGTAGAAGTTTTTGTTTCTACACCGTATCAATTCAACTATCATCCATATCATCCCAAAGGGTTTACTTGGCGCAAAACTCAAAATAAAATATAGACATAATTATTACAATAGCATTAATTATGTTGACACATAAAAATAAAAAGAAAGCAAATATAACTATTGGGTTGCCTCCCAACAAAGGCTATTGTTTAATGCCCTCTAGCTAGGCATAATGCAAAGTTTCACATTTTGTCATTGCTCTCCAATTCTTCAATCAAGAGACGAGGCTTCCTAGGAAGTTTAGCAAGCAAATTTTTAATCATAACACTCCTGGGAATAAAGTCAAGGAATTGTTTATCAAGCATATGTTCCTTATTTTTTATTAAATTAGGGTGGACACTAATCATTTTCAAATCCTCTTTTCCTTTACTATAAGAGTCGCCCTTAATAGGCTTAGGAACCTTGGACAAATAAACAAACTTTACTTTTGTATTAATAGAAGGTTCATAATTAGGAGTTGTAGGGGAAAAAAAGCGGAGCCCAAGGCATTGATAACTGATACGTCTCCAACGTATCTATAATTTTTTATTGTTCCATGCTATTATATTATCTGTTTTGGATGCTTTATATGCATTAATATGCTACTTTATATTATTTTTGGGACTAACCTATTAACCTAGTGCCTAGTGCCAGTTTCTGTTTTTTTCTTGTTTTTGAGTATTGCAGATAAGGAATATCAAACGGAGTCCAAACGGAATAAAATCTTCGTGATGATTTTTCTTGGACCAGAAGAAGCCTACCAGACTTGGAGAAGGGGGCAGGAGACCTGCCGGGAGACGACAAGCCTGCAGGGCGCGCCCTAGGGAGGGCGCGCCCCCTGGCTTGTGGCCCCCCTGCAGACCTCCTAACCCTATTCTTCCTCCTATAAATTCCCAAATATTCCCCCAATACCAAAAAGAGCAACGATAATACTTTTCCGCCGCCGGAAGCCTCTGTTCCCGTGAGATCCCATCTTGGAGCCTTTTCCAGTAATCTGCCGGAGGGGGATTCGATCACGGAGGGCATCTACATCAACTCCATTGCCCCTCCGATGATGCGTGAGTAGTTCACCTCAGACCTTCGGGTCCATAGCTAGTAGCTAGATGGCTTCTTCTCTCTCTATGTTCTTCAATACCATGTTCTTCATGATCTTCATGGAGATCTATCCGATGTAATACTCTTTTGCGGTGTGTTTGTCGAGATCCGATGAATTGTGGGTTTATGATTAGATTATCTATCAATATGTTTTGAATCTTCTTTGAATTCTTATATGCATGATTTCATATCTTTGCAAGTCTCTTCGAGTTATTGGTTTGGTTTGGCCAACTAGATTGGTAATTCTTGCAATGGGAGAGGTGCTTAGTTTTGGGTTCAATCTTGCGGTGTCCTCACCCAGTGACATAGTAGGGGTAGCGAGGCACGTATTTGTATTGTTGCCATCAAGGGTAAAAAGATGGGGTTTTCATCATGTTGCTTGAGTTTATCCCTCTACATCATGTCATCTTACTTAAGGCGTTACTCTGTTCTTCATGAACTTAATACTCTAGATGCAGGCAGGAGTCGGTCGATGTGTGGAGTAATAGTAGTAGATGCAGAATCGTTTCGGTCTACTTGACACGAACGTGATGCCTATATGCATAATCATTGCCTTGGATACCGTCATAACTATGCGCTTTTCTATCAATTGCTCGACAGTAATTTGTTCACCCACCGTATTATTTTCCTTCAAGAGAGAAGCCTCTAGTGAAACCTATGGCCCCCGGGTCTATTTTCCATATTATATTTTCAGATCTATAAACCAAAAATACCAAAAATACTTTGCTGCAATCTTTTTACTTTTATTTTACTTTTCGTTTTAGTAATATTTTATACCTATCTCTATTAGATCTCATCCTTGTAAGTAACCATGAAGGGATTGACAACCCCTTTTCTGCGTTGGGTGCAAGCGTTTGATTATTTGTGTAGGTACATCTATTGGGGACTTGCTTGTACCTCCTACTGGATTGATACCTTGGTTCTCAACAACTGAGGGAAATACTTATCTACTTTGCTGCATCACCCTTTCCTCTTCAAGGGAAAACCAACGCAAGCTCAAGAAGTAGCAAGAAGGATTTCTGGCGCCGTTGCCGGGGAGATCTACATCAAGCCTACCAAGTACCCATCACAAACTCATCTCTTGCATTTACATTATTTGCCATTTGCCTCTCGTTTTCCTCTCCCCCACTTCTAAAACGATTTTCAGAAAAAACCCCAAAAAGATTTGCCTTTTTATTCGCCCTTCTCCCGTTCGTCTTTTCGTTTGCTTTTTGTTTGCTTGTGTGCTAGATTGCTTGCTTTGTCACGATGACTCAAGAGAATACAAAGTTGTGTGACTTCTCCAATACTAATAATAATGATTTTATTAGTACTCCGATTGCTCCCGCCACTAGTGCAGAATCTTATGAAATTAATGCCGCTTTGCTTAATCTTGTTATGAAAGAACAATTTTCCGGCCTTCCTAGTGAAGATGCCGCATCCCATCTAAATACTTTCGTTGAGTTGTGTGATATGCAAAAGAAGAAAGATGTGGATAATGATGTTGTTGAATTGAAGCTATTTCCGTTCTCACTACGAGATCGTGCTAAAACTTGATTTTCATATTTGCCTAAAAATAGTATTGATTCATGGAATAAGTGTAAAGATGCTTTTATTTCCAAGTACTTTCCAACCGCTAAGATCATCTCCCTTAGGAACGATATAATGAATTTTAAGCAACTTGATCATGAGCATGTTGCACAATCTTGGGAGAGGATGAAACTAATGATTAGAAATTGCCCCGCACATGGTTTGAGTTTATGGATGATTATACAATTTTTTTATGCGGGATTGAATTTTGCTTCTAGAAATATTTTAGATTGCGCCGCGGGTGGTACTTTTATGGAAATCACATTAGGAGAAGCTACTAAGCTCCTAGATAATATTATGGCAAATTACTCTCAATGGCATACCGAAAGATCTCCTACTAGTAAAAAAGTGCATGCTATTGAAGAGATAAATACTTTGAGTGAAAAGATGGATGAATTAATGAAATTGTTTGCTAGTAAGAGTGCTCCTATTGATCCTAATGATATGCCTTTGTCTTCTTTGATTGGAAATAATAATGAATCTATGGATGTGAATTTTGTTGGTAGGAACAATTTTGGTAATAACGCGTATAGAGGTAATTTCAACCCTAGGCCGTTTCCTAGTAATTCCTCTAATAATTATGGTAATTCCTACAACAATACTTATGGAAATTATAATAAGATGCCCTCTGATCTTGAGAATAATATTAAAGAATTTATTAGTTCGCAAAAGGTTTTCAATGCTATGATTGAAGAAAAATTGCTCAAGATTGATGATTTGGCTAGGAACGTTGATAGGATTTCGCTTGAGATAGATTCTTTGAAAATTAGATCTACTCCACCCAAGCTTGATATTAATGAGTCTTTAAAAGCTATGAGAACTTCTATTGATGAGTGTAAGGAAAGAACCGCTAGAATGCGTGCCAAGCGTGAATGGCTTGAAAAAGTGTGTTCTCGTGATAATAATGATGAAGATCTTAAAGTGATTGATGTGACTCCTATTGAATCTTTGTTTTCTAATGCAAATCTTGATAAATATGGGACTGGAGATAAGTTAACTTTAGTTAAAAGTCGTCCCAATGATTCGGAGTTTATAGATCTTAATGCTAAGATTGATAAAAGTGGGATTGAAGAGGTCAAAACTTTAAATAGCAATGAACCCACTCTTTTGGATTTCAAGGACTTTAATTATGATAATTTTTCTTTGATTGATTGTATTTCCTTGTTGCAATCCATGTTGAATTCTCCGCATGCTTATAATCAAAATAAAGCTTTTACTAAACATATCGTTGATGCTATGATGAAATCTTTTGAAGAAAAACTTGAGTTGGAAGTTTCTATACCTAGAAAGCTTTATGATGAGTGGGAACCTACTATTAAGATTAAAATTAAAGATTATGAGTGCCATGCCTTGTGTTATTTGGGTGCTAGCGTTTCCACGATTCCGAAAACTTTATGTGATGTGCTAGGTTTCCATGATCTTGATGATTGCTCTTTATATTTGCATCTAGCAGATTCCACTATTAAGAAACCTATGGGAAGGATTAATGATGTTCTTATTGTTGCAAATAGGAATTATGTGTCTGTAGATTTCATTGTTCTTGATATAGATTGCAATCCTACATGTCCTATTATTCTTGGTAGACCTTTCCTTAGAATGATCGGTGCAATTATTGATATGAAAGAAGGAAACATTAGATTCCAATTTCCGTTAAGGAAAGGCATGGAACACTTTCCTAGAAATAAAATCAAATTACCTTATGAATCTATTATGAGAGCTACTTATGTATTGCATACCAAAGATGACAAAACCTAGATCTATTGCGTTATGCCTAGCTAGGGGCGTTAAACAATAGCGCTTGTTGGGAGGCAACCCAATTTTATTTTATGTTCTTGTTTTTGTTTATGTTTTTGAGTGCTTTACACATTATTACCTCTGTATTAATTGTGTTTTATTGCTTTAATTAGTGTTTGAGCCAAGTAAGACCTTTCGGATGGTCTACGGTGATTGTTGATTTGATTTTGCTGAAAAACAGAAACTTTTGCGCTCAGTCCAGGAATTTTATAAATTCACCAGAGCGTCTAATGAGTCTGAAATTTTTACACCATATTTATATACAAATTACCCAGATTTTACTAATTTTTCAGAATTTTTGGAGTTACATAAGTATTCGAACTCTACAGATTTCTACAGACTGTTCTGTTTTTAACAGATTCTGTTTTCTTTGTGTTGTTTGCTTATTTTGATGTATCTATGGGTTGTATCGGGCGGTATGAACCATGGAGAAGTTGGAATACAGTAGATATTACACCAATATAAATAAAAAATGAGTTCACAACAGTACCTAAAGTGGTAATTTATTTTTCTTATACTAACGGATCTCACGAGTTTTCTGTTGAGTTTTGTGTTGTGAAGTTTTCAAGTTTTGGGTAAAGATTTGATGGACTATGGAATAAGGAGTGGAAAGAGCCTAAGCTTGGGGATGCCCAAGGCACCCCAAGCCATATTCAAGGATACCAAAGAGCCTAAGCTTGGGGATGCCCCGGAAGGCATCCCCTCTTTCGTCTTCAATCCATCGGTAAATTTACTTGAGGCTATATTTTTATTCACCACATGATATGTGTTTTGCTTGGAGCGTCTTGTATGATATGAGTCTTTGCTTTTTAGTTTGCCACAATAATCCTTGCTGCACACATATTTTGAGAGAGACACGCATAAATCATGAATTTATTAGAATACTCTATGTGCTTCACTTATATCTTTTGAGCTAGGCAATGTTGCTCTAGTGCTTCACTTATATCTTTTTAGAGCACGGTGGTGTTTTTTTATTTTATAGAAATAATTGAACTCTCGTACCTCACTTATATTATTTTGACAGTCTTTAAACAGCATGGTAATTGGTTTAGGTTATGAATTTACTCCTAATATAATGGGCATCCAAGAGGGATATAATAAAAACTTTCATATAAAGTGCATTGAATACTATGAGAAGTTTGATTCCTTGCATATAGTTTTGAGATATAAAGATGGTGATATTAGAGTCATGCTAGTGAGTAATTGTGGATTGGTAGAAATACTTGTGTTAAAGTTTGTGATTCCCGTAGCATGCACGTATGGTGAACCGTTATGTAACGAAGTCGGAGCATGATTTGTTTAATGATTGTCATCCTTTGTGTGAGGGTCGGGAGCGCGCGATGGTTAACTCCTACCAACCTCTCCCCTAGGAGCATGCGTCTAATACTTTGCTTCGATAACTAATAGACTTTTGCAATAAGTATGTGAGTTCTTTATGACTAATGTGAGTCCATGGATTATACGCACTCTCACCCTTCCACCATTGCTAGCCTCTCTAGTACCGCACAACTTTCGCCGGTACATTAAACCCACCATATACCCTTCCTCAAAAAATCCACCATACCTACCTATTATGGCATTTCCATAGCCATTCCGAGATATATTGCCATGCAACTTCCACTATTCCGTTTATCATGACACGCACCATCATTGTCATATTGCTTTGCATGATCGTAAGATAGCTAGCATGATCCGTTTTTACGTCATTTGCTATTCTAGATCGTTGCACATCCCGGTACATCACCGGAAGCATTCATATAGAGTCATATTTTGTTCTAGGTATCGAGTTGTAATTCTTGAGTTGTAAGTAAATAAAAGTGTGATGATCATCATTATTAGAGCATTGTCCCGTGTGAGGAAAGGATGATGGAAGCTATGATTCCCTCATAAGTTGGGATGAGTCTCCGGACTTTACAAATAATAAAAGAGGCCAATGAAGCCCAAATAAAAAAAAAGAGGCCAAAGATGCCCACCAAAATAAAAAAATGAGAGAAAAGAGAGAAGGGACAATGTTACTATCTTTTTTCCACACTTGTGCTTCAAAGTAGCACCATGATCTTCATGATAGAGAGTCTCCTATTTTGTCACTTTCATATAACTAGTGGAATTTTTTCATTATGATGCACACCCACTTAGTTTCTTTTTGAGCTTTCATACACTTATAGCTCTAGTGCATCCGTTGCATGGCAATCCCTACTCACTCACATTGATATCTATTGTTGGGCATCTCCATAGCCCGTTGATACGCCTAGTTGATGTGAGACTATCTTCTCCTTTTTCCTCACAACCTCCACCATATTCTATTCCACCTATAGTGCTATATCCATGGCTCACGCTCATGTATTGCGTGAAAGTTGAAAAGGTTTGAGAACATAAAAGGTGTGAAACAATTGCTTGGCTTGTCATCAGGGTTGTGCATGATTTAAATACTTTGTGTGGGGAAGATGGATCATAGCCAGACCATATGATTTTGTAGGGATAACTTTCTTAGGCCATGTTATTTTGAAAGGACACAATTGCTTTGTTAGTATGCTTGAAGTATTATTGTTTTTATGTCAATATTAAGCTTTTGTTTTGAATCTTACGGATCTGAACATTCATGCCACAATAAAGAATATTACATGGATAAATATGTTAGGTAGCATTCCACATCAAAAATTCTGTTTTTATCATTTACCTACTCGAGGACGAGCAGGAATTAAGCTTGGGATGCTTGATACGTCTCCAATGTATCTATAATTTTTGATTGTTCCATCCTATTATATTATCTGTTTTGGATGTTTTACATGCATTAATATGCTATTTTATATTATTTTTGGGACTAACCTATTCACCTAGTGCCTAGTGCCAGTTTTTGTTTTTTCTTGTTTTTGAGTATTGCAGATAAGGAATATCAAACGGAGTCCAAACGGAATAAAATCTTCGCGATGATTTTTCTTGGACCAGAAGAAGCCTACCAGACTTGGAGAGGGGGGCAGGAGACCTGTCGGGAGATGACAAGAGCCCTAGGGGGGGCCCTGGCTTGTGGCCCCCCTGCAGGCCTCCTAACCCTATTCTTCCTCCTATAAATTCCCAAATATTCCCCCAATACCAAAAAGAGCAACGATAATACTTTTCCGCCGCCGGAAGCCTCTGTTCCCGTGAGATCCCATCTTGGAGCCTTTTCCGGTAATCTGCCGGAGGGGGGTTCGATCACGGAGGGCATCTACATCAACTCCATTGCCCCTCCGATGATGCGTGAGTAGTTCACCTCAGACCTTCGGGTCCATAGCTAGTAGCTAGATGGCTTCTTCTCTCTCTATGTTCTTCAATACCATGTTCTTCATGATCTTCATGGAGATCTATCCGATGTAATACTCTTTTGCGGTGTGTTTGTCGAGATCCGATGAATTGTGGGTTTATGATCAGATTATCTATGAATATTATTTGGAGTCGGTCGATGTGTGGAGTAATAGTAGTAGATGCAGAATCGTTTCGGTCTACTTGACACGAACGTGATGCCTATATGCATAATCATTGCCTTGGATATCGTCATAACTATGCGCTTTTCTATCAATTGCTCGACAGTAATTTGTTCACCCACCGTATTATTTTCCTTCAAGAGAGAAGCCTCTAGTGAAACCTATGGCCCCCGGGTCTATTTTCCATATTATATTTTCAGATCTATAAACCAAAAATACCAAAAATACTTTTCTGCAATCTTTTTACTTTTATTTTACTTTTCGTTTTAGTAATATTTTATACCTATCTCTATTAGATCTCATCCTTCTAAGTAACCATGAAGGGATTGACAACCCCTTTTCTGCGTTGGGTGCAAGTGTTTGATTATTTGTGTAGGTACATCTATTGGGGACTTGCTTGTACCTCCTACTGGATTGATACCTTGGTTCTCAACAACTGAGGGAAATACTTATCTACTTTGCTGCATCACCCTTTCCTCTTCAAGGGAAAACCAACGCAAGCTCAAGAAGTAGCAAGAAGGATTTCTGGCGCCGTTGCCGGGGAGATCTACATCAAGCCTACCAAGTACCCATCACAAACTCATCTCTTGCATTTACATTATTTGCCATTTGCCTCTCGTTTTCCTCTCCCCCACTTCTAAAACGATTTTCACAAAAAACCCCAAAAAGATTTGCCTTTTTATTCGCCCTTCTTCCGTTCGTCTTTTCGTTTGCTTTTTGTTTGCTTGTGTGCTAGATTGCTTGCCATGGGAAGAGGTGCTTTGTGATGGGTTCGATCTTGCGGTGTCCTTTCCGAGTGACAGAAGGGGCAGCAAGGCACGCATGTATCGTTGCTATTAAGGATAACAAGATGGGGTATATTCCTACATGAATAGATCTTGTCTACATCATGTCATCGTTCTTATTGCATTACTCCATTTTTCCATGAACTTAATACACTAGATGCATGCTGGATAGCGGTCGATGTGTGGAGTAATAGGGGTAGATGCAGGCAGGAGTCGGTCTACTTATCTTGGACGTGATGCCTATATAATAATCATTGCCTTGGATATCGTCATGATTATTTGATCTTCTATCAATTGCCTAACAGTAATTTGTTCACCCACCGTGTGTTATACTCATGAGAGAAGCCACTAGTGAAACCTACGGCCCCCGGGTCTACTTTTCCACATATTGCTTTCCGATCTATCTTTTTGCCTCTTTGTTTTCAGATCTACTATACCAAAAACCCAAAAATATATTGCTGCCCTTTTTATTTTGTGTTCTTGAGAGATCTATCTCTCCTATTTATCATTACCTAATCTATCTTTTTACCGTATAGAGATTGACAACCTCTCTTACGCGTCGGGTTGCAAGTATTTGTTATTTGTCTGCAGGTGCTGCTTATTAGGTGGTGGTGATCCTCCTACTGGTTCGATACCTTGGTTTCATAACTGAGGGAAATACTTACCGTTGCTGTGCTGCATCATCCCTTCCTCTTTGGGGAAATACAGACGCAGTCTCAAGCCACGTCAATGACGTTCTAGAAAAATGTGATAAATCAAATATTGGTCGTAGAAGTTTTTGTTTCTACACCGTATCAATTCAACTATCATCCATATCATCCCAAAGGGTTTACTTGGCGCAAAACTCAAAATAAAATATAGACATAATTATTACAATAGCATTAATTATGTTGACACATAAAAATAAAAAGAAAGCAAATATAACTATTGGGTTGCCTCCCAACAAAGGCTATTGTTTAATGCCCTCTAGCTAGGCATAATGCAAAGTTTCACATTTTGTCATTGCTCTCCAATTCTTCAATCAAGAGACGAGGCTTCCTAGGAAGTTTAGCAAGCAAATTTTTAATCATAACACTCCTGGGAATAAAGTCAAGGAATTGTTTATCAAGCATATGTTCCTTATTTTTTATTAAATTAGGGTGGACACTAATCATTTTCAAATCCTCTTTTCCTTTACTATAAGAGTCGCCCTTAATAGGCTTAGGAACCTTGGACAAATAAACAAACTTTACTTTTGTATTAATAGAAGGTTCATAATTAGGAGTTGTAGGGGAAAAAAAGCGGAGCCCAAGGCATTGATAACTGATACGTCTCCAACGTATCTATAATTTTTTATTGTTCCATGCTATTATATTATCTGTTTTGGATGCTTTATATGCATTAATATGCTACTTTATATTATTTTTGGGACTAACCTATTAACCTAGTGCCTAGTGCCAGCTTCTGTTTTTTTCTTGTTTTTGAGTATTGCAGATAAGGAATATCAAACGGAGTCCAAACGGAATAAAATCTTCGCGATGATTTTTCTTGGACCAGAAGAAGCCTACCAGACTTGGAGAAGGGGGTAGGAGACCTGCCGGGAGACGACAAGCCTGCAGGGCGCGCCCTAGGGAGGGCGCGCCCCCTGGCTTGTGGCCCCCCTGCAGACCTCCTAACCCTATTCTTCCTCCTATGAATTCCCAAATATTCCCCCAATACCAAAAAGAGCAACGATAATACTTTTCCGCCGCCGGAAGCCTCTGTTCCCGTGAGATCCCATCTTGGAGCCTTTTCCGGTAATCTGTCGGAGGGGGATTCGATCACGGAGGGCATCTACATCAACTCCATTGCCCCTCCGATGATGCGTGAGTAGTTCACCTCAGACCTTCGGGTCCATAGCTAGTAGCTAGATGGCTTCTTCTCTCTCTATGTTCTTCAATACCATGTTCTTCATGATCTTCATGGAGATCTATCCGATGTAATACTCTTTTGCGGTGTGTTTGTCGAGATCCGATGAATTGTGGGTTTATGATTAGATTATCTATCAATATTTTTTGAATCTTCTTTGAATTCTTATATGCATGATTTCATATCTTTGCAAGTCTCTTCGAGTTATTGGTTTGGTTTGGCCAACTAGATTGGTAATTCTTGCAATGGGAGAGGTGCTTAGTTTTGGGTTCAATCTTGCGGTGTCCTCACCCAGTGACATAGTAGGGGTAGCGAGGCACGTATTTGTATTGTTGCCATCAAGGGTAAAAAGATGGGGTTTTCATCATGTTGCTTGAGTTTATCCCTCTACATCATGTCATCTTACTTAAGGCGTTACTCTGTTCTTCATGAACTTAATACTCTAGATGCAGGCAGGAGTCGGTCGATGTGTGGAGTAATAGTAGTAGATGCAGAATCGTTTCGGTCTACTTGACACGAACGTGATGCCTATATGCATAATCATTGCCTTGGATACCGTCATAACTATGCGCTTTTCTATCAATTGCTCGACAGTAATTTGTTCACTCACCGTATTATTTTCCTTCAAGAGAGAAGCCTCTAGTGAAACCTATGGCCCCGGGGTCTATTTTCCATATTATATTTTCAGATCTATAAACCAAAAATACCAAAAATACTTTGCTGCAATCTTTTTACTTTTATTTTACTTTTCGTTTTAGTAATATTTTATACCTATCTCTATTAGATCTCATCCTTGTAAGTAACCATGAAGGGATTGACAACCCCTTTTCTGCGTTGGGTGCAAGTGTTTGATTATTTGTGTAGGTACATCTATTGGGGACTTGCTTGTGTTGGAAATATGCCCTAGAGGCAATAATAAATTGGTTATTATTATATTTCCTTGTTCATGATAATCGTTTATTATCCATGCTATAATTGTATTGATTGGAAACTCAAATACATGTGTGGGTACATAGACAACACTGTGTCCCTAGTAAGCCTCTAGTTGACTAGCTTGTTGATCAAAGATGGTTAAGGTTTCCTAGCCATGGACATGAGATGTCATTTGATAACGGGATCACATCATTAGGAGAATGATGTGATGGACAAGACCCAAACTAAGAACGTAGCATTTGATCGTGTCAGTTTATTGCTATTGTTTTCTGCATGTCAAGTATCTGTTCCTTTGACCATGAGATCATGCAACTCACTGACACCGGAGGAATACCTTGTGTGTATCAAACGTCGCAACGTAACTGGGTGACTATAAAGGTGCTCTACAGGTATCTCCGAGGGTGTCTGTTGGGTTGGCATGGATCAAGACTGGGATTTGTTACTCCGTATGACGGAGAGGTATCTCAGGGCCCACTCGGTAATACAACATCACAATGAGCCTTGCAAGCAATGTGACTAAAGTGTTAGCCACGAGATCTTGTATTACGGAACGAGTAAAGAGACTTGCCGGTAACGAGATTGAACTAGGTATAGTGATACCGACGATCGAATCTCGGGCAAGTAACATACCGAAGAACAAAGGGAACAGCATACGGGATTAACTGAATCCTTGACATAGAGGTTCGACCGATAAAGATCTTCGTAGAATATGTAGGAGCCAATATGGGCATCCAGGTCCCGCTATTGGTTATTGATCGTAGAGGTGTCTCGGTCATGTCTACATAGTTCTCGAACCCGCAGGGTCTACACACTTAACGTTTGGTGACGATTAGTATAATTGAGTTATTATGTTGGTGACCGAAAGTTGTTCGGAGTCCCGGATAAGATCCCGGACATGACGAGGATCTCCGGAATAGTCCGGAGGTAAAGATTGATATATGTGATAATAGTGTTTTGATCTCCGGAAGGGTTCCGGAGTTCACCGGAAGGGGTTCCGGATGTTTACCGAAGTGTTCGGGTGCAGCAACACTTTATATGGGCCAAAGGGATAAAGCCCACAAGGTATTGGAAAGTGCAAAAGTAGTTTTGCTGCCGCGTAAGCGGTACTACCGCTTGTGTGAAGCGGTACTACCGCCCGAGCGGTACTACCGCTTGTGTGAAGCGGTACTACCGCCCAAGCGGTACTACCGCTTGTGTGAAGCGGTACTACCGCTTGTGTGCGGCTGTGCACGGTTCGGCAGGGATCCGAGTTGGACTCTTTCCCTGCGGGCCAAACCGACCTTGTGCGGGCAAAACCGACCTGGAGGAGGCTTTTACTCCAAGTTTAGACCCCAAGGCTCAACATATAAATAGAGGGGCAGGGCTAGCACACGGGACATATCAGGATTTCCCAAGCCGTGTGCCGGCAACCCTAGCCCTCTAGTTCCTCCGTCATAATCTCCGTAGTGCTTGGCGAAGCCCTGCAGAGATTGTTCCTCACCACCATCACCACGCCGTCGTGCTGCTGGAACTCAACCACTACTTCACCATCGCTCGCTGGATCGAGGAGGTGAAGGCGTCATCAAGCCGTACGTGTGTTGAACGCGGAGGCGCCGTCCGTTCGGCGCTAGTTCGTGATCGGATCGAGGGACGACTTGCGATTTGGATCGCGGAGACGTTCGACTACATCAACCGCGTTTCTTAAACGCTTCCGCTTAGCGATCTACAAGGGTATGTAGATTCACTCTCCCTCTCGTAGATGCTCATCACCATGGATAGATCTTGTGTGTGCGTAGGAAAATTTTTGTTTCCCATGCAACGTTCCCCAACAGTGGCATCATGAGCTAGGTCTATGCGTAGATGAGATCTCGAGTAGAACACAAACGAGTTGTGGGCGTGGGTGTATACATATTGCTTGCCGTTACTAGTTGATATTTGATTCGGCGGTACTGTGAGATGAAGCGGCCCGGACCGACATTACGCGTACACTTACGCGAGACAGGTTCCTTCAACTGACATGTAACTTCGTTGCATAAAGATGGCTAGCGGGTGTCTGTCTCTCTCACTTTAGTTGAATCGATTTCAATGAAGAGGGTTCTTTTAGAAGATCAAAAAGCAATCACTACACCACGTTGTGGTTTTGCGTAGGTAAGAACGGTTCTTGCAAACCCGTAGCAGCCACGTAAAATTTGCAACAACAATTAGAGGACGTCTAACTTGTTTTTGCAGGGTATGATGTGATATGATATGGCCAATTACATGATGAGATATATGTGATGTATGAGATGATCATGTTTTGTATAGAATATCACGACTTGCATGTCGATGAGTACGGCAACTGGCAGGAGCCATAGAGTTGTCTTTAATTATTGTATGACCTGCGTGTCAATCATTAAGCGCTATGTAATGCTTTACTTTATCGCTAAACGTTAGCTATAGTCGTGGAAGCAACAGTCGGCGCGACAACCTTATGGCGACACGTTGATGGAGATCAAGATGATGGAGATCATGGTGTCATGCCGGTGACGATGAAGATCATGCCGGTGCTTTGGAGATGGAGATCAAAAGCACAAGTTCATGGCCATATCATGTCACTTATGATTTGCATGTGATGTTAATCCTTTTATGCATCTTATTTTGCTTAGGACGACGGTAGCATTATAAGGTGATCCCTCACTTAAATTTCAAGATAAATTGTGTTCTCCCCAAGTGTGCACCGTTGCGAAAGTTCGTCGTTTCGAGACACGCCGTGATGATCGGGTGTGATAGACTCTACGTTCGCATACAACGGGTGCAAGCCATGTTGCACGTGCGGAACACTCGGGTTAAACTTGACGAGCCTAGCATGTACAGACATGGCCTCGGAACACAAGAGACCGAAAGGTCGAACATGAGTCATATAGTAGATATGATCAACATGAAGATGTTCACCATTGAAACCACCTCAACTCACGTGATGATCGGACTTGAGTTGGTGGATTTGGATCATGTTACACTCGAATGACCGGAGGGATGTCAATTTGAGTGGGAGTTTTTAAGTAATATGATTAACTAAACTCATTATCTAGAACAATAGTCTAAGTTGTCTTTGCTATATTTATGTTGTAGATCATGGCTCGCGCAGTAGCACCCCTGAATTTTAATGCGTTCCTAGAGAAAGCTAAGTTGAAAGATGATGGAAGTAACTTTGTGGACTGGGCCCGTAATCTAAGGATTATCCTTACGGCTTCCCAGAAGGCTTATGTCCTTGATGCACCGCTTGGTGATCCACCCGCTCCAGTTGAGTCTCTAGACGTTGTGAACGCCTGGCAGGCTCGTTCTGATGATTACTCAATAGTTCAATGTGCAATGTTGTATGGCTTAGAACCGGGACTTCAAAGATGTTTTGAACGTCATGGAGCATATGAGATGTTCCAGGAGTTGAAGTTTATCTTTCAGAAGAATGCCCGGATCGAGAGATATGAGATCTCCGATAAGTTCTATGCTTGCAAGATGGAGGAGAACAGGTCTATCAGTGATCACGTGCTCAGAATGTCTGGGTACTCCACCCGTCTGGCTGAGTTAGGGATGCCCCTTCCGCCAGAGGCTATCACTGACAGAGTTCTTCAATCATTGCCACCTAGCTACAAGAGCTTCGTGTTGAACTATAACATGCACGGGATGAACAAGTCAGTCGCCGAGCTGTTTGCGATGCTGAAAGCCGCTGAGTCTGAAATTCAGAAGGAGCATCAAGTGTTGATGGTCAATAAAACCACTAGTTTCAAGAAAAATGGCAAGGGTAAGAAGGGTAACTCCAAGAAGAGTGGCAAAGCAGTTGCTCCTCTCGTGAAGAAACCCAAGGCTGGACCCAAACCAGAAACTGTGTGTTTTCATTGCAAGGGAACTGGACACTGGAAGCGGAACTGCCCCAAGTATTTGGCTGACAAGAAGGCGGCCAACAACAAACAAGGTATATATGATATACATGTTATTGATGTGTACCTTACCAACTCTCGTTGTAGTGCCTGGGTATTTGATACCGGTGCGGTTGCTCATATTTGCAACTCAAAACAGGAACTGCGGAATAGACGGAGGCTGGCAAAGGACGAAGTGACGATGCGCGTGGGAAATGGTTCCAAGGTTGATGTGATCGCCGTCGGCACGCTCGCTCTTCGATTACCGTCGGGATTAGTGATGAACCTAAATAAGTGTTATTTGGTGCCTGCGTTAAGCATGAACATTATATCTGGATCTTGTTTATTGCGAGACGGTTACTCATTTAAATCAGAGAATAATGGTTGTTCTATTTATATGAGTAATATCTTTTATGGTCATGCACCCGATGTGAGGGGTTTATTCTTATTGAATCTCGATAGTAATGATACACATGTTCATAACATTGATGCCAAAAGATGTAGAATTGATAATGATAATACCACTTTCTTGTGGCACTGCCGTTTAGGTCATATTGGCGTAAAACGCATGAGGAAGCTCCATGCTGATGGACTTTTGGAGTCACTTGATTTTGAATCACTTGACACATGTGAGCCATGCCTCATGGGCAAGATGACTAAAACGCCGTTCTCTGGAACAATGGAACGGGCAAGTGACTTATTGGAAATCATACATACTGATGTGTGCGGTCCGATGAGTATTGAGGCGCGCGGTGGTTATCGTTACTTTCTCACCTTCACTGATGACTTAAGTAGATATGGGTATATTTACTTAATGAAACACAAGTCTGAAACATTTGAAAAGTTCAAACAATTTCAGAGTGAAGTTGAGAATCATCGTAACAAGATGATTAAATTCCTACGATCTGATCGAGGGGGAGAATATCTGAGTTATGAGTTTGGCAGTCACTTAAGACAGTGTGGAATTGTTTCACAATTGACACCGCCTGGAACACCACAGCGTAATGGTGTGTCCGAACGTCGTAATCGAACTTTATTGGATATGGTGCGATCTATGATGTCTCTTGCCGATTTGCCACTATCGTTTTGGGGTTATGCATTAGAGACAGCTGCATTCACTTTAAATAGGGCACCATCGAAATCCGTTGAGACAACGCCATATGAACTTTGGTTTGACAAGAAGCCAAAGCTGTCGTTTCTTAAAGTTTGGGGATGTGATGCTTATGTCAAAAAGCTTCAGCCTGAAAAGCTGGAACCCAAAGCGGAGAAATGCGTCTTCATAGGATACCCAAAAGAGACAATTGGGTATACCTTCTACCTCAGATCCGAGGGCAAAGTGTTTGTCGCTAAAAACGGAACATTTCTTGAGAAAGAGTTTCTCTCGAAAGAATTGAGTGGGAGGAAGATAGAACTTGATGAGGTTGTTGAACCTTTACTTCAACCTGAGAGTAGCGCAGTGCAGAAAGTTGTTTCTGTGGAGCCTACATTAGCTGAAGAGGAAGTTAATGATGATGATCATGAAGCTTTGGATCAAGTTGCTATCGAACCTCGTAGGTCGACAAGGACGCGTACTGCTCCTGAGTGGTACGGCAACCCTGTCTTAAAGGTCATGTTGTTAAACAACGATGAACCTACGAGCTATGGAGAAGCGATGATGGGCCCGGATTCCGAGAAGTGGTTAGAGGCCATGAAATCCGAGATGGGATCCATGTATGAAAACAAAGTATGGACTTTGGAAGTATTACCTGAAGGGCGTAAGGCCATTCAGAACAAATGGATCTTTAAGAGGAAGACGGACGCGGACGGTAATGTCACCGTCTATAAAGCTCGACTTGTGGCAAAGGGTTTTTCACAAGTTCAAGGAGTTGACTACGATGAGACCTTCTCACCCGTAGCGATGCTTAAGTCCGTCAGAATCATGTTAGCAATAGCTGCCTTTTTCGATTATGAAATTTGGCAGATGGATGTCAAAACAGCGTTCCTTAACGGTTACCTTAAGGAAGAGTTGTATATGATGCAACCAGAAGGTTTTGTCGATCCAGAGAATGCTGACAAAGTTTGCAAACTCCAGCGATCCATTTATGGACTGGTGCAAGCATCTCGGAGTTGGAATCTTCGCTTTGATGAAGTGATCAAAGCGTTCGAGTTTATACAAGTTTACGGAGAAGCTTGTATTTACAAGAAAGTGAGTGGGAGCTCTATAGCGTTTCTAATATTATATGTGGATGACATATTGCTGATTGGAAACAATATAGAAATGTTGGAAAGCGTGAAGGAATATTTGAACAAGAGTTTTTCAATGAAGGACCTAGGAGAAGCTGCTTTCATATTAGGCATCAAGATCTATAGAGATAGATCAAGACGCTTAATAGGACTTTCTCAAAGCACATACCTTGATAAGATTTTGAAGAAGTTCAAAATGGATCAGTCCAAGAAGGGGTTCTTGCCTGTTTTGCAAGGTGTGAAGTTGAGTAAGACTCAATGCCCAGTGACTGCAGAAGATAGAGAAAAGATGAG
Source organism: Elymus sibiricus (assembly GCA_039707655.1). Classification (NCBI taxonomy): domain Eukaryota; kingdom Viridiplantae; phylum Streptophyta; class Magnoliopsida; order Poales; family Poaceae; genus Elymus; species Elymus sibiricus. Next base: position 281,142,358 of record CM077663.1, read on the forward strand.
TGTCATCCCCTATGCTTCGGCCATAGGCTCTATCATGTATGCAATGCTGTGCACAAGACCCGATGTCAGCCTTGCCATAAGTATGGTCGGAAGGTTTCAAAGTGATCCAGGAATGGAACACTGGACGGCGGTCAAGAATATCCTGAAGTACCTGAAAAGGACTAAGGACATGTTTCTCGTTTATGGAGGTGATCAAGAGCTCGTCGTAAAGGGTTACGTCGATGCAAGCTTTGACACTGATCCGGATGACTCTAAGTCGCAAACCGGATACGTATAGTGGAGCAGCCATGACAGATCTTGGAGTTCATGACAGATCTTGGAGTAGTGCCTAGTGCGCTTAACCCAATGACTCTGTTTTGTGATAATACTGGTGCCATTGCTCTAGCCAAGGAACCAAGATTTCACAAGAGGACCAGACACATAAAGCGACGTTTCAATTCCATCCGCGATTACATCAAGGAGGACGACATAAATATTTGCAAAGTACACACGGATCTAAATGTTGCAGATCCGATGACTAAACCTCTTCCAAGGGCTAAACATGAACAACACCAGAACTGCATGGGTGTTCGATTCATTACAATGTAAATCACATAGTGATGTGAACTAGATTATTGACTCTAGTGCAAGTGGGAGACTGTTGGAAATATGCCCTAGAGGCAATAATAAATTGGTTATTATTATATTTCCTTATTCATGATAATCGTTTATTATCCATGCTATAATTGTATTGATTGGAAACTCAAATACATGTGTGGGTACATAGACAACACTGTGTCCCTAGTAAGCCTCTAGTTGACTAGCTTGTTGATCAAAGATGGTTAAGGTTTCCTAGCCATGGACATGAGATGTCATTTGATAACGGGATCACATCATTAGGAGAATGATGTGATGGACAAGACCCAAACTAAGAACGTAGCATTTGATCGTGTCAGTTTATTGCTATTGTTTTCTGCATGTCAAGTATCTGTTCCTTTGACCATGAGATCATGCAACTCACTGACACCGGAGGAATACCTTGTGTGTATCAAACGTCGCAACGTAACTGGGTGACTATAAAGGTGCTCTACAGGTATCTCCGAGGGTGTCTGTTGGGTTGGCATGGATCAAGACTGGGATTTGTTACTCCGTATGACGGAGAGGTATCTCAGGGCCCACTCGGTAATACAACATCACAATGAGCCTTGCAAGCAATGTGACTAAAGTGTTAGCCACGAGATCTTGTATTACGGAACGAGTAAAGAGACTTGCCGGTAACGAGATTGAACTAGGTATAGTGATACCGACGATCGAATCTCGGGCAAGTAACATACCGAAGAACAAAGGGAACAGCATACGGGATTAACTGAATCCTTGACATAGAGGTTCGACCGATAAAGATCTTCGTAGAATATGTAGGAGCCAATATGGGCATCCAGGTCCCGCTATTGGTTATTGATCGTAGAGGTGTCTCGGTCATGTCTACATAGTTCTCGAACCCGCAGGGTCTACACACTTAACGTTTGGTGACGATTAGTATAATTGAGTTATTATGTTGGTGACCGAAAGTTGTTCGGAGTCCCGGATAAGATCCCGGACATGACGAGGATCTCCGGAATAGTCCGGAGGTAAAGATTGATATATGTGATAATAGTGTTTTGATCTCCGGAAGGGTTCCGGAGTTCACCGGAAGGGGTTCCGGATGTTTACCGAAGTGTTCGGGTGCAGCAACACTTTATATGGGCCAAAGGGATAAAGCCCACAAGGTATTGGAAAGTGCAAAAGTAGTTTTGCTGCCGCGTAAGCGGTACTACCGCTTGTGTGAAGCGGTACTACCGCCCGAGCGGTACTACCGCTTGTGTGAAGCGGTACTACCGCCCAAGCGGTACTACCGCTTGTGTGAAGCGGTACTACCGCTTGTGTGCGGCTGTGCACGGTTCGGCAGGGATCCGAGTTGGACTCTTTCCCTGCGGGCCAAACCGACCTTGTGCGGGCAAAACCGACCTGGAGGAGGCTTTTACTCCAAGTTTAGACCCCAAGGCTCAACATATAAATAGAGGGGCAGGGCTAGCACACGGGACATATCAGGATTTCCCAAGCCGTGTGCCGGCAACCCTAGCCCTCTAGTTCCTCCGTCATAATCTCCGTAGTGCTTGGCGAAGCCCTGCAGAGATTGTTCCTCACCACCATCACCACGCCGTCGTGCTGCTGGAACTCAACCACTACTTCACCATCGCTCGCTGGATCGAGGAGGTGAAGGCGTCATCAAGCCGTACGTGTGTTGAACGCGGAGGCGCCGTCCGTTCGGCGCTAGTTCGTGATCGGATCGAGGGACGACTTGCGATTTGGATCGCGGAGACGTTCGACTACATCAACCGCGTTTCTTAAACGCTTCCGCTTAGCGATCTACAAGGGTATGTAGATTCACTCTCCCTCTCGTAGATGCTCATCACCATGGATAGATCTTGTGTGTGCGTAGGAATATTTGTGTAGGTACATCTATTGGGGACTTGCTTGTACCTCCTACTGGATTGATACCTTGGTTCTCAACAACTGAGGGAAATACTTATCTACTTTGCTGCATCACCCTTTCCTCTTCAAGGGAAAACCAACGCAAGCTCAAGAAGTAGCAATAACCTTTTCTATCTTATCAATTATAGCGGGACTTTGTTCAACTCTATCGGTAATGGGTTATTTTTCTTTTAGTAATTTTAAGGCATGTCCTACCGTAGAGCCTAGCTTATTCACTTGATTATGAACCTTTTTATCCAAGTTCTCAATTTTTTCCATCGTTGGCATTTTGTTTTCAATTATATTCAGCCTTTGCATAAGGTGTTCCAAAGTTAATGTCGTTTTCGTTGATAATGATAGGTGGTGATCCCACTAAATTCCCCATGGCATTGAGAGCATATAATGGATGACTACTTAGAAAATTTCCTGCAGTAATAGTGTCAAGCACAAATCTATACCAAGTAGTAAGACCCACATAAAAATTATGGAGAAGAATAGTGGTGGATTACTTAAGAGTAGATATATTTTGAGCATTGCAATTCCTATACCAAGCACCTTTTAAACTCTCTCCTCCCCTTTGTTTAAAATTAAGTAATTCATTCTCAGGAGTACAAGAAACTAGCGAACAACTAGCCATAGCAACAAGCTCACAAGATATTTTTATTATTTTTATTTTTATATAACTAAAAATAAAAGAAAGTAAAAAATAGAACAATTAAATGATAATGTGTATGAAGGGACCTTCGGTTTGTTTGATAGCTTCCTCGGCAACGCGCAAGAAATTCTTATGCTACTTGTGATGGCGTTGAGACTTTATCCCGAGAGGAAGGGTGATGTAGTAAAGTAGCAGAAATTATTCCCTCACTTAAGATCCAAGGTTTATCGAACCAATAGGCAACCACGCAAACAAATGATAAACAATACATGCACACAGAAAAGTAAATACTTGCAGCCAACACGGGCAAGAGGGTTGTCAATCCCCTTGTACTCGTTAATTGCAAGGATTAATTCTCGTAGTGTAGGATGGATAATTATAAATAAAAAGATAATAAATTACAACAAGTAGTTTTATATGTTTTTGATAAATATAATAGGAAGATGGACCCGGGGGGGCATAGCATTCACTAGAGGCATCTCTCTCACGAGCATAGTAGCGGTGAGTGCACAAATTAGTGTTGGTCAATTAATAGAAAAGCGAATAATTATGTTGTTATTCATGGCATAAGCTTGGGGCTCAACAATGGATCCAATGACAACAAATGGTACATGGACATTTCAAATTGTTGGAGGTATTTGTCCACGCTGTCGGTTTGCCGCAACTACACGAGGTGATGCATCTGAATCTCAAATTCTTCTTCGACTGCTGCCCAGAACATTAACCATGTCAGCCTCGGATGTGTTTCATGAAATTCTTGGAGCCACATCGCGGTGAGGCCATCCATGTATAGCGCCACGATGGTCGCCCAACTGTGCGACGACACCTGGTAGAGCTCAAAGTAGGAGACGAACGCTCACTCAAGATGCGCAAGGCGTCGCTGTCGACCCACGGAAAATCGTGCTTCGGTAGTTTCATGTAGTATTCGGTTAAATGGTCCTGGTTAGGGCGCGTCGGTGGCCGTGGTGGAAGAAGCGGCGGCCCGTGGTTGACAAGGCACATGAACAGAAGCTGTGTTGGTCCGTCGGTGTAGAAAGGCGGTGCTCGGCCCGCAGTTGGTGGCGTGGCCGTCGGATCGGGGATAGGCTGGGACGTCGGTGGGTGGAAAAGCCCGTGAACGCATCACGCCGGATGGCGAGGTGCCACCTACCGCAACAGGAGCTGTGATCGATGGTGGGGTCGGATTTGCGTGCCTCATCGACATATGTTTGGGTAAGGTCAATTTGTTTTGCCAGATTCTTGAGCTTGTGGGAAACATGTTCGTTGTAAGTGAGCTGCGTGTCAAATCATCGGTCGGCGGTGATTTGGTTGCGTCGAGGCGGTGGATGACTGAGGGAGTCCGGGACTACGGGGTCCTCGGGTCGTCTTCTTATCTCCCGTGGGCCAGCTTGGTGGGCCGCTCTGTGGCTATTGCGGGAAGGCCGAACTACAAGGCAACCCCGTACTCAATAAGGAAGGCTCCGAAGACTTGGAGTGTCCTCCAAGTTTAGAAGAGAGAATGGGCGTATCTATACCCGGATGGAAACCTATCACGTGTAACCCTAGGTACCCCTGGTGTCTATATAAACCAGGGGGCTTAGTTCGTAGAGGACAAGTCAACTCATCGAGGGTTTTAGCTCATCTGATCTCGAGGTAGATCAACTCTGTAATCATCATACTCATCAATATAATCAAGCAGGACGTTGGGTTTACCTCCTCAAGAGGGCCCGAACCTGGGTAAACATCGTCTCCTTCGTCCCCTGTTAACCATCGATCCCAGATCCACAGCTCGGGACCCCCTACCCGAGATCTGCCAGTTTTGACACCGACATTGGTGCTTTCATTGAGAGTTCCGCTGTGAGATCACCAGAGGATTGATGGCTCGCCTAATCATCAGCGAACAGGTCTGTAACGGGGACACCTTTGTCCCTGGACAGACTTTCGCGTTCGGCAGCATTGTGTTGCATGCTGATCCGACCGGCCATCTTGGCCAGATCGGAAGTTTCGCTCACGGTCAAGAGATCAGGTTCGGGAACCTAGAGTTCACCGTCGACTCCAGTGGCAATCTGTTTCTTACTGAGCCCTCGGTCTTGTCCGATGAGCCCGGAAATCCCGAAGCTTCAACTTCGAGTCCCCTACTCGCCCCTGCCCTCGGGTCCATCCCCGTCGGAGGTTCGGCCTTGAGATCGGACCCGGTGATAGCGCCTGAGTACCAGTGTTCGGTTCTTGCCGAATATGCCCCTCATGAGGGCGCCCCAGAGTTTGCTCCGAAAGCCCTCGGAAGATTGATCCGGTCGACCTCTCGCTGTTGAACGAGGCGCTGGACCGGATCCAGTCAATGAAAATCGTGGACGACCTGACCTTGACCCATGTTCAGATCGGTCTGGAGGCAGGTCATGAGGAATTTTACGACCCACCCACCACCCACTTAGTAGCCACTGTCGAAGATGTAACCGATATGTTGGACTACGCCTTCGAGGAGGCAGAAGACCTGGATGAAGAGGTCGACACTCCCGCCCCTATCACTACTGGGCGGTGGACAACCACCTCCACCTACGATGTCTATATGGTGGACACCCCCGATGATAGGGACAACCACACCCCAAGAAGAACGGCGACAAATCCGGCGAAGCGCCGTCAAAGCGCCGAAAACAGCACAAACGATCCAAGGCAAACAAGGGAAGGGAAGCCATCATGGGCACCGGGGAAAGCGACACCCCGGAAGACCTCGGCGACCTCGAAGCCCCCGAGAAGCCACTGGAGGACCCGGAGAGGCTCGAGGATCAGCATGACCCCGAGGACCTCAACGATTCCGAGGACGACAACTACCTCCCCCTGCCGAGGAGGAGGATAGACTCGAAGCCGAAGACTTCACCGTCCCCGAAAACCCTGAGGATCAGGAACGATTCAGGCGGCAGCTCATAGCCACCGCCCGAAGCCTAAAAGCAAAGCAGCAGCAGCTCATAGCCGAACAAGATACTATCAACGATAGATGGACGAAGGTCCTGGCAGCCGAAGAAGGGTTCGGCACCAAGCGGCCAGATCAAAACAAGAGCTACCCACGCTTGCGTCTGCTGCCGCAATTCGATGACGAGGCCTTTGAGCCCGAATCTCCTAGGCGCACTCAGTACGACCAGCTGGACCGCCCCCCTCGAGGACGGGACAGGGCGGCTGGAGACGCCGAGTATAGACCCGCGTTACCTCGCAGGAGAGGAAAGGGGCCAACACAGCCTGAGGATTGACATGACCTATGACAGGACCTGGACTATAGAGCAGGTCACACTAGATCCATCTACGGATCAAGAGGGTACTCCCCCGCTAGACGGGATGGGTACCAATCTTGGCTTTACCGCAACCACAGAGACCGGGAACAATACCGGGCCGAAACAATAGCCGATTTCCGGCGTGACATAGCTCTGGTTAGAGGCGCTGCCCACCCATTGTGCTTCACAGACGAGGTTATGCAGCATCAATTCCCCGAAGGGTTTAAACCCGTAAACATAGAACAATATGACGGGACAACAAACCCGGCTGTGTGGATTGAAAACTTCCTTCTCCACATTCATACGGCCAGGGGAGATGATCTCCATGCCATCAAGTACTTGCCACTAAAACTTAAAGGACCAGCTCGGCACTGGTTAAACAGTCTCCCCGAAAACTCCATTGGGAGCTGGGAAGAGCTCGAGGATGCCTTCCGGTCTAACTTTCAGGGCACTTATGCCCGACCCCCGGACTCCTCCGACTTGAGCAACGTCGTCCAAAAAGCCAGCGAATCAGCTAGGCAATTTTGGAATCGATTCCTGACTAAGAAGAACCAGATCGTCGATTGTCCGGATGCCGAGGCAATAGCCTCGTTTAGACACAATATCCGGGACGAATGGCTAGCTCGTCATCTCAGCCAAGACAAGCCAAGAACAATGTCCGCCCTCAACTCACTCATGACCCGCTTTTGCGCGGGTGAGGACAATTGGCTAGCTTGTCGAAGCCATAACCCCGAAGACCCCGGCACCTCCGAAGTTCGGGATGGGAACGGGAAGCCACGGTGCAACAAGAACAAACGCCACCACAACAACGGTGATGCAGAGGACACAGCCGTAAATGCCGGTTTCCGCAACTCAAAATCCGGACAGCAGAAGAAGCCCTCTAAAGGAAATAGAGACAAACCTACCACGTTGGACAAAATCATGGATAGGCCCTGCCAGATCCACGACACCCAAGACAAGCCCGCCACTCACACCAACCGTAACTGTTGGGTATTCAAACAAGTCGGCAAGCTTGCAGCCGAGGAGCAAGTCAAGGGCCCGCGCAGCGAGGATGATGAGGAGCCTCGCGGTCAGAACAACGGAGGACAGAAGGAATTCCCTCCTGAGCTAAAAAGTGTGAACATGATATACGTCACACATATACCAAAGAAGGAGAGGAAGAGCGCCCTTCGGGAGGTCTACGCCGTAGAGACCATAGCCCCGAAATTCAACCCATGGTCGGCTTGCCCGATCACCTTCAACCGTAGGGACCATCCGACCAGTATCCGTCATGGAGGCTCGGCAACCCTTGTCTTAGACCCCGTCATCGATGGGTACCATCTCACTAGAGTCCTCATGGACGGATGAAGTAGCCTTAACCTGATCTACTCAAACATGGAGAAAAAGATGGGTATCGGTCCGTCAAGGATCAAACCCAGTAACACTACCTTTAAAGGAGTCATCCCAGGCGTCGAAGCCCCGCTTCTCGGGCACCGTGACCTTGGAAGTAGTGTTCGGCTCGCCCGACAACTTCCGCATCAAGGACTTGATCTTCGACATTGTCCCTTTCCGCAGTGGTTATCATGCATTGCTCGGCCGTACAGGGTTCGCTCGCTTTAACGCCATTCCCCATTACGCATATCTGAAGCTCAAGATGCCCGGACCCAAGGGGGTCATCACTGTCAATGGCAACACAGAGCGCTCCATCCTGACCGAGGAACACACAGTGGCCTTAGTAGCCAAATTCCAGTACGGCAACGAGACGCCGAGGCCCCAATCAGCCGTCAAGGTGCGACAGGCGAACAAACGAGCCCGAGCTCAACCTGATCTCCCAGAACCATTCCCTGCTCAACACAAATAGGGATACGCCCCCCACAGCGTGGCCCCTCTACCCGTAACGTATGTACCTAGAAGGCACAATTTTGCACTCAAAATACCATGGGCAGCTGTGGGGACCCACTATCAAAAGCCAAGTGGTCGGCTCGACCAAACTACTGTCAAAACAGTGTCTTCGGACAAACAGCAGGCACCATCCAGGACCTAGCAAGCATCAAGCTCACACATGTTACAACGATTTCCCGAGAACCTCTCTCAAAGGTCCGTCCGCCTATCGCAATCACCTTTAAAGGAGCACAACCCCCCTCAAGAGCAAAGGAGCAGAGGTGTAGCAGGGCACATTGAGGATCAAGCCACCCATCGAAGACCCTGGGTAAACCTTTCCTTTGTAAAGTTTGTTTTTAAAAGCAGAATACCTGTAACAGTTGCTTCGGCAGTTTGAATTGTAAAAATTCATCAGATATAAAGGTTATCCTTTACAGCCTTCTTACAGTATTTTATGTAACATAAAATGTTTTCCACTCCCCGGCTTCGAAAGCAAAAACAGTTCGGTACATGTTAGATGCGACCGGCTAATAGACCGGGGGCTTGACTATAAAACTCGCCCCAAGCATCATCCCGGCACTATTTTCTACGTGTCTGGCGCCTCAGATATTGCGTTATATGAATCGGTTCTGAATTATGTCTTGGGTCAAAGGTTGGGTTGCCCGGCTCCTGTGTTTACCCTCTTACGTTCCGCCCGTTCGGCTGAAAGGGTAAAGGGAGAACCACTACGATTGTATTTCCAGCTCGCCTGGTCAAGTACCTCAGTGGAGAAAACCGAAAACTGACTGTCATAATAGGCGAGAACCGGTCTGCGATCCGAGCACAAGTGTCAAACTAAAAATCGATGGAGGTTATTCCGTGTCATACGAGGGGTTTGTACCTTCACAAACCATGTGATAATGGTCTTAACCTCGGTATATCTGAATATCACAAAATACTGGGGGCTAGTCACCAGCCCCCGCAGTCAAGCTCCTACGGCTAAGTGAAAGCACTAAAGCCACATAGTCTGATTGCCTTGTTCCCCTCATGCACTACCGCCTCCGGGCGCCGATACTTCGGCTAACAGTCACAGTGCGGAGGTTGAAACACCTCTTGTAGTATCTACATGGGGGCTGAAGCCGACAACTGGCAACTTTCAGTTCAAACGGCCACACATGAGTCAAAATAATACAAAGCTTAAAAGCATGATACATCGTTCAACCGCATTATAAAGCGAAACAGTCATTGGGCATATGATAATACGCTCATTCATAAATTACATTTTAGAGCATTGGGCCTCTATCGCCCGAGCGCCATCCATCACGATGGGGAAGTACAGCTCGGGACGCCTATGCCCCTTCCCAGGAGGAGGAGGCGCGGTGGCCATCTCGGCCGGCTTGATCTTCGGCCAGTGCACCATGGTCTTTGCAAAGGCCATCCGAGCTCCCTCGATGCAGGCGGAACGCTTCAGGACGTCAATCCGGGCCGTGACGTCGCACAACTTCTGCACTAAACCGAAGTAACTATTCGGCAATGGCTCTGCAGGCCACAGCCGGATGCAAAGGTCTTTCATGGCTGGCTCCGCCATCCTGTGCAGCTCCATCAACTGCTTCATCTGATGGCTGAGGAGCGGAGGGTGCTCGGGGGTTTGAAATTGCGCCCAGAACAGCCTAGGCTCAACATCCCCATCCCGCATAGCAAAATACTGATCCGCGTCCGCTGCACTCCGCGGGAGATCCGTAAAGGCGCCTGAGGAACGCCACACCCGTGTGAGAAACGCAAAACTGTTACCACCAAAGGCACATTGCAGTAAGTACGTCTTACCATCCGCGATTAGCCTGACTTGGTGGAGTTCTTCTTCATATAACCGCCTATCTGCCCGCTCCACTTTAAGCTTTGAGGATAGCGAGGATAACTCAGCGGCTTGGTCCTTGTTCTTTTGCTCAAGGGCCTCACACTTAGTGCTGGCATCCTTGAGCTCCTGCTGCACCTCGGACACCCGAGATTCGTGCTTGCCTCTAACGGTCTTCACCGACGACAGTTCGGCAGACGCCTGTTCGGCCAGCGCCTTATGATCTGCGGCCTCCTGCCTTTCCTTTTTTAACTCGGTCTTGAGGTTCTCGACCTCCGCGGCGACAGCTGTAGTCATAGTGCGTAACCAACACTTAAGGACAAAGACCCCGAATAACTTCAATTAATAAGGATAACAATGGCCGAGGCGGTACAATTCGGACCTACCTTGCGCTTCGTCAAGCCGCTTGTTGAGGCGGTCAAGTTCCTCATTAGAGCTCTTGAGCTTTCGCTTCAACTCGGCAAGCTCCATGGCATTGGTAGCCGTTGCCGAAGACGAGGCCTACAAAACACCTTATTTATGTTAGACTCCCGAGGTATCGGCTTTAGACCCTTTGCTAGGTTTTCTCCAAACCTGCCAGAGTCTCGGAGGTCACAATTCACCTGTTTTTTATCATTTGTGCTTTTTTGCTATTTGACCCCCGTATGAGTTTTTCAAACTCATCCGCGGCTGGGGGGCTACTATACTTACAGGGGTTGCATAACCTTATAAATTAACTTTTTCTGGGAAAAAGAGTATTACATGGCTTACCTTGAAACCCGTCAAGAGACCGTTGAAGGCCTTCTTCAGTCCGTTATCAACAGACTGAATGCCTCATAAAACCACACCCATAAGGGCGCGGTGATCTTCGGCGAGGGAGGAGCTAGTCAAAGCTCCTCCATCGCAGCTGTCCACCCAGTTGTGGCCCGCTCTGTTACGGACTGGTGGTGGCACCTCTGCTCTCCCTTCTTGGGAGGGCAAGGTCGACAATTCCGGAGACATAGAGTGCTCCGGAACTGTCTGCGGAGGGGGCTCGGATGGACCATGCCCCCCTCTTTGTTTGCCAGGAGGGGTTCCTCCCCCCTAGTCTTCGGTAGCTGAGGTATTAACCTCCGCCATTTCGTTGTCGCCCCCGCCCCCGGTGTTCGGCACAGGTGGGGTCTGGCGGGATAACACCTCCACGGTCTCCTCGGCGGCCCGAGGAGGAGAGGGGCGTGACGCTGTCTTGCTCTCTGCCAGCCCGGCGGGCAGGGATTCCCCCTCGGATACCTGATCGGTGGGGAAATCACGTGGTGGGCTACAACAGGAAAAGCATCCGTCCGGTTAGTGGCAAAACTCTGCATGAACGTATCATAAGATGTTCGGATTAAGTACCTCTGGGCTGCGGGCTTGACCCTGGGGTTCCTCCGGGGGACCTTTTCGAAAGCCTCGGATTCCTCGTCGGAATCCGGGCTATCATCGGGCAGGACCACTTTGGCCCTGCAGGACCTTTTCGGGGCGGGGGGACCTAGATCCTCCTCAGCATCGGCAGACGCCGCCCTCTAACTTGTTTGGGGGGATTCAACCTCCCCCTTCCTCTATGTGCTCCTCCTCGTGAGCAGAAGAGGCCTGGGTCTCCCCGGACCTGGTGTCCGGAGGACCTCTTGGGCGGAGGCCCTCTCGGACCTCCTTCTTCTCGCCTTTCTTCTTCTTCTCCTTCTTCTCTAGCGCCGAGTATGGCGCCACGACCAGCATCGCTGTCAATAGGGCCGACCTGGGGTCTTCGGGCAATGGGGCCGGACTATTAATCCGCACAGCCTTGTCCAGCCAGTTCTATGAAGACGAGGAAGAAGAGGTCAAATTCCTTACTAAAGAGTGGAGCCCGAGAATAAAAACAGAAGCTTTGTTATACCTGGGTAGGAGGGTTTTTGGCGTCCAGGCCGGTGTCTTCCTCCTCGTCCGGCCAGTCCTTCTAGGGCTTGAACAACGCCTTCCACAACTTCTCGTGGGTAGTGCGGTAAAGCTGGCGCACGGTGGCAGGGTCGTCGAGCTTGTAAGCCCACATTGGGGTGGCCCGGTGCTAGCACGGGAGGAGGCGGCGGCGGAGCATGACCCGGACCACGTTGGTCAGCTTGATGTTCGCCTCTATCATCTGCGAAATGCGCTTCAGCAGTGACTTCACCTCCGCAGCCGATCCCCAGTCAAGGCCTTTCTTGATCCACGAGGTTAGCCTCGTGGGGGATCCGGATCTGAACTCGGAGGGCGCCGTCCAGTCTGCGCCTCGTGGTTCAATGATGTAGAACCATTCTTTCTGCCAAACCTTGACAATGTCGATGAAGGTGTCGTCTGGCCACTCAATCCGCGGGAGTTTCCTGATCACCGCCCCTCCACAATCCGCGTGCTGGCTATTGACTATCTTCGGCTTGACATTGAAGACCTTAAGCCACATGCCGAAATGTGGCTGGACCCGCAAGAAGGCCTCACAAACGATGATGAAGGCCGAGATATGCATGAAGGAGTTCGAGGGGAGATCAGGAAAGTCTAACCCATAGAAAAACATTAAGCCCCTGACAAAGGGGTGCAGCGGGAAGCTTAGTCCCTGGATGAAGTGGGGGAATGAACACCACTCGCTCGTCCGGCTTCGGCGTAGGCACTGATACGTCTCCAACGTATCTATAAATTTTGATTGTTCCATGCTATTATATTATCTATTTTGGATGTTTTATATGCATTAATATGCTATTTTATATTATTTTTGGGACTAACCTATTAACCTAGTGCCTAGTGCCAGTTTCTGTTTTTTCCTTGTTTTTGAGTATTGCAGAAAAGGAATATCAAACGGAGTCCAAACGGAATAAAATTCTACGCTGATTTTTCTTGGACCAGAAGGAACCCAGGAGGCTTCGAGAAGAGGCCAAAAGACCTACGGGTGGGCCACAAGCCACCAGCGCGTGCCCCTGGGGGGGGCGCCCCCTGGCTTGTGGGCCCCCCGTAGCTCCTCCAACCCTAACTCTTCGCCTATAAATTCAGAAATATTCCCCCAATACCAAAGAGAGACATGAAAATACTTTTCCGCCGCTGCAAGCCTCTGTTCCCGCGAGATCCCATCTTGGGGCCTTTTCCGGCTATCTGCCGGAGGGGGATTCGATCACGGAGGGCCTCTACATCAACACCATTGCCCTTTCGATGCTGCGTGAGTAGTTTACCTCAGACCTTCTTGTCCATAGCTAGTAGCTAGATGGCTTCTTCTCTCTCTATGTTCTTCAATACCATGTTCTCCATGATCTTCATGGAGATCTATCCGATGTAATACTCTTTTGCGGTGTGTTTGTCGAGATCCGATGAATTGTGGGTTTATGATCAGGTTATCTATGAATATTATTTGAATCTTCTCTGAATTCTTATATGCATGATTTCATATCTTTGTAAGTCTCTTCGAGTTATTGGTTTGGTTTGGCCAACTAGATTGGTAATTCTTGCAATGGGAGAAGTGCTTAGTTTTGGGTTCAATCTTGCGGTGTCCTCACCCAGTGACAAAGTAGGGTTAGCAAGGCACGTATTTGTATTGTTGCCATCAAGGATAAAAAGATGGGGTTTTCATCATATTGCTTGAGTTTATCCCTCTACATCATGTCATCTTACTTAATGCATTACTCTGTTCTTCATGAACTTAATACTCTAGATGCAGGCAGGAGTCAGTTGATGTGTGGAGTAATAGTAGTAGATGCAGAATCGTTTCGGTCTACTTGATACGGACGTGATGCCTATATGCATAATCATTGCCTTGGATATCGTCATAACTATGCGCTTTTCTATCAATTGCTCGATAGTAATTTGTTCACCCACCGTATTATTTTCCTTCAAGAGAGAAGCCTCTAGTGAAACCTATGGCCCCCGGGTCTATTTTCCATATTATATTTTCAGATCTATAAACTAAAAAACACAAAAATACTTTGCTGCAATTTATTTACTTTTATTTTAATTATCGTTTTAGTAATCTTTTATATCTATCTCTATCGAATCTCATCCTTGCAAGTGACCGTGAAGGGATTGACAACCCCTTTATAGCGTTGGGTGCAAGTGTTTGATTGTTTGTGCAGGTGCATAGATTGGGGCCTTGCTTGTACCTCCTACTGGATTGATACCTTGGTTCTCAGAACTGAGGGAAATACTTATCTACTTTGCTGCATCACCCTTTCCTCTTCAAGGGAAAACCAACGCAAGCTCAAGAAGTAGCAGGCACCACCTGGCCTGCCTCTGGAGCGCGGTGGACGATGTTGACCGGAAGGTAGCCGGCGCGCTTCAACTCCCGGATTTCGTTGTCGGTGACGCAGGAGGCCTCCCACTTGCTCTGAGAACCTGAGCCGGCCATGGTCAAGCTTGGGGGGAAGTGGCTTGGGGAGAACCGGAGGAGGATTGGATCTGGGCGCTTGGAGCTTAGGGGGGGTGGGGTGAAAGGGCGAGCTTGAATCGGAGGAGCGTATGGAGGCCTTGGGGATTTTCTCTCTTTTATGGGAGGCTGTAATACCAAGAGCCCTTATACTGCGCTGCGGGCTGCATCACTTCCTGAAACAATCGTGTCGTTATGCGCGCGTGGGATAACCCAGATCATTAATCATATCCCGTGAAAAACGGAGCACGATCTTCATGTTGATAAGACATGCCAATGAAGGAGCTGCCTCGAACCGCGAATCGAGTTTTTATAACTGGCCAAGTGGTCGTGGCCTGCCGTGGCCTTTCGTCAGAAAAGTTTTCAGGTGAGGCACTGTTCATACTCAGACGTTTGGCCTTCGAGGTTAACGATGTATGTTCGGAAAGCAGGGTGTCATCGGCGGCCGGACTGGAATCAACCGAATATAAAGGGGAGAAAAGAACTCACCCCGCAAGCCGGAGACTTTGGACGTGCGAAACTGCTAAGTGTCATGAACCCCGGCGTTGGAGGCCAGTTTGGGGGCTACTGAGGGAGTCCGGAACTAAGGGGTCCTCGGGCCGTCGGCTTATCTCCCGTGGTCCGGCTTGGTGGGCCGCTCTGTGGCTATTGCGGGAAGGCCGAACTACAAGGCGACCCCGTACCCAAGAAGGAAGGCTCCGAAGACTTGGAGTGTCCTCCAAGTTTAGAAGAGAGAATGGGCGTATCTATACCCGGATGGAAACCTATCACGTGTAACCCTACGTACCCCTGGTGTCTATATAAACCAGGGGGCTTAGTTCGTAGAGGACAAGTCAACTCATCGAGGGTTTTAGCTCATCTGATCTCGAGGTAGATCAACTCTGTAATCATCATACTCATCAGTATAATCAAGTAGGACGTAGGGTTTTACCTCCTCAAGAGGGCCCGAACCTGGGTAAACATCGTCTCCTTCGTCCCCTGTTAACCATCGATCCTAGATCCACAGGTCGGGACCCCCTACCCGAGATCCGTCGGTTTTGACACTGACAATGACCATCTCGAGCAACATCTTCAATTGGTCGGTGGTCTCGGCCATGGGGAGAACGTGGCGGATCTAGGCAGATGGTTTGGATGGTGGCGCCGTCGTCTCGCTCTGAATCAGATCTCACCCCATGCAGGATTTCGAGCGATTCACCGAGATGAATCACACCTAGCACGATGGATTTTACAGATCGACCAAGAGAGTATGAGATCAACAACGGTTGGAGGTGGAAGAAAAAAATCGGTGGCTCTGATTACCAGATTGTAACCGATTGCGATGGGGTTCGGGAGATGGAGTAGGTGAGAGGAGAAAGGGGGGCATGGAGAAGAGAGAACGAGAGGGTGAGGATTTGCTTCTCAATTCTGATAAACTATAAATCTTTTTTTAGAACAATCAATGATGATAAATCCTAACAATGGTTTTTTTTTTGAGAAAATCCCAACAGTGGCTTACACACGCTTAAGTAGTACGGGCCCTCGCAGGAAGACCCGGCACAAGGCCCAACTGCGCTGCTGCACTCTTCATACCTGAACCGCAGGCGTGACAAGTTTGCAGTCAAGGAGATTGCCGAGCCCCATTGCTCCCACGCAAACCGCAGGAGAGAAAACCCATTCTCCATCGCCGAGCACCGCCTCGAACCCTCCAGTGCTGCCTCCTCAGTCCTCACTCTCCGCCGCGCCGCCGCCGCCGCCATGGCGATCACGGCACAGACCCCCGACATCCTGGGCGAGCGCCAGTCCGGCCAGGACGTCCGCACGCAGAACGGTAACACTCCTCGTCTCCTGCTCGTCCTACTCATCAGCGCCAGATTCCGCGGAGTAGCGCGGGGTCTGTAAGATCTAGTGGCCTGGGTAGCCGTCCGAGCGCGCGCGCGTGTTTAATTTGCGTTTCGTGCTTCTGTGATTGCAGTGATGGGGTGCCAGGCGGTGGCCAACATCGTCAAATCATCGCTCGGGCCCGTCGGGCTCGACAAGGTATGTGGCTTTACCTTCGATCTACTTGGTTGCGCATTGCTTGCTGCTTTATGAGTAGGATCCGAAGTTATGATCTGCGTGTTAGAAACTTAGAACGGGGGTGCAGGTGCAGGAGTTGCTTGTTTGTTGTGGATGTAGTTCACCCGCAAACTTGGTTGCCGGTGAAGATGAAGATGTGAGATGTGCTTTCTGTAATCTAATTACGAACAGTGAAGTTAGATGGTAGTGCATCCTTTGTAATTTTGAAAAAAAATATATCATTGTTCGAACCTTTCCAAAAGGAAAAATGTCATTGTTGGAATGAACTAATTTAGCGTATCTACAGATGCTGGTGGATGATATTGGCGATGTTACAATCACAAATGATGGAGCAACCATTTTGAGGATGTTGGAAGTCGAGCACCCAGCAGCAAAGGTGATGCCTGTTAGCCAAAGCTTCCCATTTTTCTTTTGCTTCTGTTGCTGCTTCGTGCTTATCCTTTCGGGGTCGATTCATTGTTAGATTCTTGTTGAGTTGGCCGAGCTCCAAGATCGGGAGGTTGGTGATGGAACAACATCTATTGTCTGCATAGCTGCAGAGTTGCTCAAGGTATGAAATGGAGCTTTAGCGGCAGGCTTTTCTTCACTATGAATTTCCTAAGCATCATGCATACAAATTTACAATGTTCTATTTTTCTTCACCAGAGTGCCAATGAACTTGTGAGGAATAAAATCCATCCGACCTCGATTATTAGTGGCTACAGGGTGAGCTTTGTAATCTTTATTTTAGCAGCATTAGCATTTTAATTTTGATTGAACATTCTGAAGTCACATCATCTCTTACTGTTTATTGCCTTCATATTCTATCAGCTTGCTATGCGTGAGGCTTGCAAGTATGTCGAAGAAAAGCTCTCTGTCAAGGTAAAACCATGTTACCCGCTGAACAAATGGCCGCATCTTGCTGCTCCATTCGAGGCCTATTGTCTTGCTGACATGCGTATTCTTCTACACTTTCAGGTTGATAAACTTGGAAAAAATTCCCTTGCTAACTGTGCGAAAACTAGCATGTCTTCGAAATTGATTCACAGCGACAGTGATTTCTTTGCAAATCTGGTAAGTTCCTATGGTCATGTGTACTTCAGGTTTCTTAATCATGCCTCCTTTTTACTTATCTTTGTACTGTAAAACTGGAATTTGATTGTATTGTTGTATATTTGATCAGTGGTGTTTGTTAACTCTAAAATAAGTACTTTTAGACGAGAAAGTAAGTACTTAGTTTATGCATGTATTTTTAGGTGTTCTGTCCACTGCTATGGTTTGCGGTGGTCTGATATTTTTATCTACTAGTCATCCCTGGAGCCAAATGTTAAGGTCCAGCTGTCTTTACGTTAACATTGCCCCAAACTACGTGCTATTTAAATGAACTGCTATGGTTTTGTAGGTTGTCGAAGCAGTTCAAGCAGTGAAGACTACAAATACTAAGGGAGAAGTGAAGTATCCAATCAAGGCAAGTAAAGTGCATTAGGTCACAAACTTACTGTATTACTTCATCGAACGAAAATTTGTGAAAGCTGTTTTTAACTCGGTTGCTTCGTTCTGAATATAGGCTTAGATATTTTCTCCTATAATTTTTTTGGGCAATGTCGGCACTGTAGGCACATCTGTTATACCAATTTGTCATGTTGTCTTGCCTCATCCGTCTTTTGTTCTTCTGGCTTATTATGTATTAGCTATGCCTTAACATCGTGCTGTCTTTGTTTTTGAGATTCATCTAGACGATTCTATTTGAACTTAGTTTCTGAGTCATCTTTAAAATACATTCTGATATGTTTCTTAAAATTTTGCTTATAATTATAGTTTTCTTTCTTCTGCAGAGCATTAATATTGTGAAAGCTCATGGTAAAAGCGTTAAGGGAAGTTACCTGCTCAATGGTTATGCGCTGAACACAGGCCGTGCAGCTCAAGGAATGCCTACAAAAGTAACGGCTGCTAAAATCGCTTGTCTTGATTTTAACCTCCAGAAGACAAAAATGCAAATGGGCGTTCAAGTTCTTGTATCTGATCCAAGAGAACTTGAGAAGATCCGTCAGAGGCATGTGCATTTTCAGTTTTACACTGCATTCTCACTGCTTGCTGTTATCTCCTGAATGAATCAGCGATTACTATGCTCTACTTTGTCCTTTTAGCATATTTGCCCCCATTTCTTATGCTGGATCCCCATGCCTTCTGTCATTGGATTCGAAAGCAAATTATTTTATATTTTATGATCTTCAAGAGTATACCTAATAGCTTACTCTTTTTTTGGCAGAGAATCTGACATAACAAAGGAGCGAATTGAGAAAATTCTCAAGGCCGGTGCTAATGTTGTATTGACCACCAAGGGAATTGATGATATGTCATTGAAGGTATGCTTTCATTATTCAAGCATAAGCTATTTATTTACCTATTGTTAATATGATTTTAACTATAGTGCTCAACACCGCCGCAGAAACTATTTATGTAATTTCTTTGCTTTCACTGGTCAGTTTTTGCTGATATTCTACCTAGTCACTGTTAGTTTTGGTTAGGGTGGGGCATCAAGAATTTTCTGCACTACGCATTACATAGTATCTTGATCTATTCCTGAGTGCTAGATCTGACTTCTATCTCCTTAAAAAAAATATTTCATGGTTAAATTGAATTGTTGATTTCAGAAGGAGCTACTGTATTATTCGGATATATCATGTCTCTTCCTGTGACTATCTAAATCTGTTGTGTGTGATAAAACATCATTTCAGTACTTTGTTGAGGCTGGAGCAATTGCGGTCAGGCGTGTGCGTAAGGAGGATTTGCGTCATGTTGCCAAGGCAACTGGTGCAACAATGGTAAGGACCTTTTCGATAGCTATGATGAAGCAGCACTGAGTATTTCAATATTGTAATTCTTTTTAATTTCATTCATGACTTGTTGACTTCAATCCCATGAATTTACTTGTGATTGCAATTGTACTAAAGTTGATCGATCTGTGCTTAAGAGATTAAGGCAATGTTGTAACACATCATCTGAACTAAATGCCTTCACAACACTGCTTTACGTTTATTTGGTTTTCATCGGTTTCTGAGCATGATTTGCTAATCTAGCGTAACAACTTTGAGGTGCTAAATTGTATTATCATCTGGGGTGGAGTCGATGCAAATAACAGAAAATTATTAACTTCAGCAAATTTTATCCGTGTTTTTCTGAGAAATAAGCATAAGATTAGCTTTTTCATTCTAAGTGAACTTCAACATCCTAATGAAGTGCGGAAGTGCAGGTGAGTACTTTTGCTGACATGGAAGGTGAAGAAACATTCGATCCATCATTCCTTGGACATGCTGATGAAGTTGCAGAACAGCGAATTGCCGACGATGATGTAATTCTGGTGAAAGGCACAAAGAACACTAGTGCGGTTAGTATTTTCTATGCCATGTTGACCTAGTCATGCTACGAGTGGGAACTATAATTTGAATCACACTTGCATTTGTTATGTGCAGGTCTCAATTATACTTAGAGGAGCGAATGACTACATGCTAGATGAGATTGAGCGGTCTTTGCACGATGCACTCTGCATTGTGAAGAGAACACTGGAATCCAATATGGTACAACTTATTGCCACTGTTCCTTGTTGCCTTCCTCTGGATGAATACATGAACATAATGATGTTGTCATAACTGGAAATTTTGGGACGTGAGAACGTTCACTAGACTTGTATATTATTGTCCTTGTTTCTTTGCGTTGCTTGCGGTTAAACTGCTAGCTGCTGCTGCCTGATTCTAATATTTAATACTTCCTCTGTTTCACCATATAAGACGTTTTGGCAAGCAATTTCAGCTTGCCGAAACGTCTTATATTAAGAAACATAGGGAGTATTTATCTTTTATTGAGGCCATGTTTCCTGTAGCAGCAGTCCCTAATTTTAGAACAATGTTTCCATGCTTGAAGGCGAACATGAACATTGAAAATTTACCTTGTAATATTCCTAAAAAGAATCATCATTTAAATGAGCAACTAATGCTTTAATCACAATGTCTGTTTAAGGCATTCCTTATAAAGTTGATATCATTAAACTTCTTGGTAGACAGTCAATGAAGTGCTTCGAAGCATCATTTTCTTCTGACATGTAAAACAAGCATTGTTCTTTTTAACACATAAGTTTATCATCGTCTGCATTGTGTGTAACATGCCTCGGTCTTTCAGGTAGTTGCTGGTGGTGGTGCAGTAGAAGCTGCGTTGTCTGTGTACTTGGAGAATCTCGCTACTACTCTTGGCTCTAGGGAACAGCTTGCGATTGCTGAATTTGCAGAATCTTTGTTAATTATCCCAAAGGTTTTATCAATTCCATTTGATTATATTACTTGCAGAATTAGCCGCAGATCATATTAGTTAGAATTGTCATCTTTTCATGGCAGGTTCTTTCTGTTAATGCTGCAAGGGATGCAACTGAGCTTGTCGCAAAGCTTAGGGCATATCATCATACCGCTCAAACAAAGACTGATAAGCAACACTATTCAAGGTAACTACAGAATTTATCCTCTTCATTACTTATCTGCGTGAACCATATTTCTACCTCAAATTTGAAGGACATGGACCTTTGAAAACTACGGTAGAAGATTATTTTTTTCGCGAATACGCTAGATTGCGTATCATTGCATTGATAGGGGGTAGAGTACAGGGGGTGCAACTCTCAGACTGCGTGCACTCGGAGGCGTAGTTGAGAGCGTAGTTTGAGCAGAGAAAGCAAGCTGGGTTCCTCAGCCCCAACTACAAGCTAAAGTACAGGAAGGATCTCGCTAAGTCCTTTCGTGCCGGCCGAAGCCCACAGGTGTGCTTCCTCCTTGATGCTAGCAACCAGGCTGGTGTGGGATGGTTGGAGGCCATCGAAGATGCCGGCGTTACGATGCCTCCATGGGGACCAGGTGACTAGGGCTGCCTTGGAAAGAAGACCCTTTCGAAGCCGTGGTGGTGGTGGCGTAGCATCAGTAGCCACGGTTAGCCAGAAGTAGCCTAGCGATCCGTCCGGAACCGGGGCCGTGGCTCGTGTCCAGGACAAGATCTCGTGGTGATTTGCGAGAACACGCAGCCCACGAGAAGGTGGTCAAGCATTACCGGTTCCTGGGCACAGAGTTTGCACAGGGGGTCGTGGGGGAGGCCATGCCGAGCAAGACGCTCCACGGTCCAGCATCTATGTTGATGAGCTAGCCAAAGGAAGAATTTGACGCCCAAGGGCGCCTAACACTTCCAGATCACCCGCCAGTCAGGGGTCTTGGTGGAGCCAAGAGTGCTTTGTAGGCGGAGGCAGCAGAGTAGGAGCCGCTCGCCGTCCAACGCCAGTGGAGGGAGTCTGGACGGAGAGGAGATAAGTTGACGTCCCGGAGCAGGTGCCAGAGGTCCCCGTACTCCATCGTGGCGCCCACTCCGAGAGCTCCCTGTACGTCGCGAATCCAGGCCCTATCGGTCAGTCCCTCATAAACCGTCTGCGTCCGACGTCGGCGTCGAGGAACAAGGGCCGAGAGGGCTGGGGCGATCTCAGGGATGGAGCGGCCCTGGAGCCATCGATCGGTCGGTCCAGAGGCGGCAAGAATGACCATCCCTGACGGTCCAGAAGAATTTGTTGTCTTCATTACTGCGTAAAGCCGATAGTTCTAAAGCATTGTAAACTTCTGCGGGTGTTTTATTAGATTAACCGACCTCCATAAAAGAACAAAGTGATAATTTTTAGGATATGTGTAACTAAGATGGAAACAGTTATCATTTCGGTTTCTCTTACTTTGCAAGTACCATCTCAAGTTCCACTCCCAGCCTTGTTTCTGAGTTACTCCCTCCGTTTCAACTTATAAGATGTCAAACTTCTATAAGTTTAACCCAATTTATAGAAAAATGTACCAACATCCACAACACCATTATATCCACCATAAAGAATAGTTTCATAATACACTTTTTTGATATTGTAGATATTGATATATATTGCTACAAATTTGATCAAATTTAAAGAAATTTGACTTAATGCAAGCTAGAACACCTTGTAATTTGAGATAGAGAAAGTAATGGTTACTATCTACTCCCTCCGTTCCTAAATATAAGTCTTTTTAGAGATTCCACTTTGAACTACATACGGAGCAAAATGAGTGGATCTACACTCTAAAGTATTGTCTATATACATCCGTATGTAGTTTTTAGTGGAATCTCTAAAAAGACTTGTATTTAGGAACGGAGGGAGTAGAATCCATTTGTAACTTGAACTTTTCATTATATTTGAGATTTGTTGTTCTTTTATGGCTGTTGCACATCTTCTGTTCGTAAAAGTGATTTGACTTGTGTTCTGCAGCATGGGTCTTGACCTTGTGAAAGGAATGGTCCGCAACAACCTTGAATATGGTGTGATTGAGCCAGCAATGAGCAAAGTAAAGATTATTCAGGTCGGTACACTTGCCTTTATGTTCATGGGATGGGATTGTGATTTTTTAGATTTATTTCCAATTTTCATTTCTATTGCAGTTCGCCACTGAAGCGGCCATTACTATTTTAAGGATTGATGACATGATCAAGCTTACCAAGGAAGAGTCTGGGAACGAAGAGTAGCCCATCTTAGGCACTCCCATTTTTTAGGGTATCCGGTTGATTGTATGATGTGATGGCTCCTAGTTAGATTTAGAATGTTCTTAATGTTTTTGTTGCTCTTGGGATTATTCTACTAACGAAACTCCCCCCCCCCCCCCCCCCCCCCCCAACCTCCCACACCGGCCATCGGATCTGATGCATGTCGACGAGAATCGTTGGATCTTGCACCCGTGAGTCGGATGAGCTGCCTCTCCCGGTATGACTACCACCATCGATCCCGGTGAGAAGGCGGATGTGGTGACGTAGTGAGCTAGAGCGGTTGAAGGTACAAGGTCGTTGTCAGCCTCTCCCCCTTGCAGTCATCCCTTCGCCCACCTCTCGCAGGGTCGTCGGATTTGTGAGGCGACGCATTGTTCCGTGTCGTCCCGGGGCCCAACCGCCATGGATCTATGATGCCGCAATCTTTTGACAGCCGACCCGTCCCGAGCTCCTCCCGTGCTACTGGCTAGCCCTACCATGACGCTCTCCATGGCCTTCACGGGCTTGTGCGCCTCCACTCTCTATGGCTTGTGCGCCTCCACTCTCGATGCAGTCGAGCATCAAGCAGGAGGGCGATGGCCACATGCCGGAGTTGGCATGTAACACCAGCGACCCCCCCTCCTGACCATCAGGTTTGGTGCACGCTGTGCCTCTGGTGTTTTCCATGTGGATGCCGCCATGGCCGCGTGAAGTGCACTATTGTTGGGGCGACCCCCCCTCCTGACCATCAGGTTTGGTGCACGCTGTGCCTTTGGTGTTTTCCAAGTGGATGCCGCCATGGCCGCCTGAAGTGCACTATTGTTGGGGTGCTCGTGGATCACCGACGGCTGTCATGCAGTACACATCAATGATGCAGTGCTGTCACTAAGGCATAGCACCCATGCCACTCTCCTCGCTTGGAAACTTTTTTGTCCGCGCGGACCCAAACGAACGTAGGCGGACGAAATGCGTCGGTCCTGGAGTTGCCCTTACATCAAGGCAGAAAGATATCTCACTTTGAATCTGCTAGAAATGATGTTGTGAGAAATTTTGGTGTGCTTTAAAAATGCATTGCGCTTGTCTATGGTCCCGAGTATTGGAAGCCCCAGAGCATGTGGCATGTCATGGCAACATGTGTTATCCTGCATAACATGATCATCAAGGACGAGAGGGACCCAAAGAATTTCCATGGTTCCTCCACAATGGTGCCATGCTGGAGCCGGAAGGTCACCCAAACATGATCCAAGCATTGAGAACTAATACAATCACAACCAACTCCAAGAAGATCATGGAGCACCGTTGACAACTTCATAGCACTTGATTCTTGTGATTTTTTTCAAGTTTATTTGGATTATTAGTTCATTTAGACCGGTTGTTGTGTTTGAATTTGAATGGTTAAGTTTGAGAACAATACATTTGATATGTATATGAATTGTGTGTATTTAAACTCTCAAGTTTTGAATTAATATGTTGTGAAAATATATGTTCAAATAGAGTTCGTATGCAAAAGTTTGGATGAATTGGCAAAGGAAAATTATTTGCCGGATTAAGTTTCGAGGGATGGGCTAGATGGAAAAAAGTTTAATTCCCTAAAATATCGGGAATTAAAGGACAAGAATAGACTAGGAAACTGAATACGGAGATTGGCTAGAGATGCTCTTGCATCGCGCAAAACAATTGGAGATATCCCCTGGACTTTCGGCTCCAAACTGCATATCCCAGATGGTACTACAATTCAATTCTTGATGACTAAACCTTTGGTGTCTTGGGACGAGGAAATCATGCAAAGTTTCTTCGCTGATGAGACAACTGACCATATTTTGCAACTCCCAGTTAGCCGATAAGGTGGAGTGGATTTTCTATCCTAGACACGTGACAAGTTTGGCCTCTACTCGGTCAAGTCTGGGTATAATCTGGCCCGAGGTGAGTCGTTTTTCTCCTCTAGGAGCGAAAAGGGTCAAGAACTGGCATCCAACCGCCAGGTACAAGAGAAGGATTGGAAAGCATTGTGGACTACTAATTTTCCGAACAAGATGAAGATTGTTTGTGGCGTTTTGTGCATGAATGTCTGCCTTCCGGTCACCAGCTGGTGAGTCGCCACATCTCGAATGATAGCGTATGTTCTTTCTGCAACCAAGTTAAGCGGGTAGAGGACCTCTTTCTGATCCACCCTTTCGTTTATTCGGTTTGAAGATGTGCATAAAAGAGCTTTTAAGTGCTCAATAATGGTTGCTCGACTTTCTCTCTTGTGAATCAGAGCTTCATGCTACATTCATGGCTATCACCATATGGCACATCTGAGAAGTGGGGAACGATGCCCGCGACAATGGTGCATCTTGGGGGCCCGGGAGAGTTGCTTCAATAATCCGAGTTATGTCCAATTGGTCTTGCAACACT
Source organism: Elymus sibiricus (assembly GCA_039707655.1). NCBI lineage: Eukaryota > Viridiplantae > Streptophyta > Magnoliopsida > Poales > Poaceae > Elymus > Elymus sibiricus. Next base: position 281,167,770 of record CM077663.1, read on the forward strand.
ACTCGAAGCCCGAGCCTGCTCCTAGGTGTAAGTTCACGTCGGAAACTCTCCAATGGATTCACCACCACCAGCTACGGTTGTAGTCAATGTTGATGATGCCCATATGTCCCTTAATTCGTCGGATAGGCTTTGGGTAGTGGTCAGGAACCACAACCGGGATTGTATTGTTACTTGCAATGGTCAATAACTAGATACTACTAAGCGTGAACTTGCAAGGCTCTTGCCATTTGGCATGATTTGGATGTCCGCCAAGATGAAGGGTACATGAGTGTCTCTCTAGCTATAGATTGCCTCTTCTTGGTGAAAATGATCAATTCTGGGGTCAAAGATCGATCAAATGTTGGGGTTATTGTTTCTGACATCAAGTTTTAATGATTACAATTCCCTCCATGTTTTTTGTGGTTTAAATTCACTCCAACACAAGTCATCTTTTAGTTGTGAGCTTAATATAGATGTTTTCTACCGTGGTGTGATTTCGTATTGCATTTGCGATGGACTATGTAATGATATTCATTAATCAATAAAGTGCCATGACTCTATAAAAAAATTGGAGTTGTCTAGCTGGAGTATATACACACCCTTTTCCATCCATGCCTTGAGTACAAAATGAAGGGAAAGAATATCCCATCGGCATGTCTCTTCTCATGCAGGTGCAGGGCTGCATGCATGCGCCGCATGTTTGGGGCATTGGCTTCTCGCTGGGACAAATTGCACGCGCATGTGTTATTTAAGAATGTTCATCAGGATACAACCCAATCCGGAGGATCCAAAAAGCAACACATGTCTACCCTTGTTGAGGGAAGTAGCAAAATTAACAAGAGAATGTGCATCCCTATTTTGCCCTCATCGTTCATGGCCGAAGTGACCATTTGAAATGAAATTTTCGTCATCTTTATCTCCTTTAAGTGGCGCCATATGTCATCACCGAGTTCATCTCAAGATTGTTCATAACTTCTTAACAGTGCGAGATGATCCAAACTGAAGTCATTCATATCAATAGCAAGGGACAAGGCCTCACTCACTATTGTGGCTTCGTGGGCTACTTGGGTCAGAAGTTTGTTGATCACCGTAGCTGATGCACCTCTGAAAGCTCATGTTTCATCCCTACATACAACCGTCTATGTGCCATTGAAAGGATCTATATGGTTGACTAGAGGGGGGGGGGGGTGAATAGGCAACTAACAGTTTTTAATTTTTCTTTAGCAAATTAGGTTTAGCAACAAATAGGTTGTCTAGATATGCAACTAGGTGAGCAACATATATGATGCTAACAACAATAACAATACAAGCAAGCAAAGGATACAAAATAGGTAAAGCTTGCACAAAGTAAAGGTAAGAAGTAACCACAAGTGGAACCGATGGAGACGAGGATGTGTTACCGAATTTCCTTCCCTTTGATGGGAAGTACGTCTCCGTTAGAGCGGTGTGGAGGCACAATACTCCCCAAGATGTCACTAAGGCCACCGTATTCTCCTCACGTCCTCACACAATGCGAGATGTCGTGATTCCACTAGTGGTGCTCTTGAAGGCGGCAATCGGACCTTTACAAACAAGGTTGGGGCAATCTTCACAACTTAATTGGAGGCTCCCAACACCACCACGAAGCTTCACCACAATGGGATATGGCTTTGAGGTGACCTCTTCCGTCTAGGGTGCTCAAACACCCAAGAGTAACAAGATCCGCAAGGGATTAGTGGGGGAAATCAAATTTCTCTTGGTGGAAGTGTAGATCGGGGCCCTCTCAACCAAACCCTAGAGTTTCAACAAGTTTCGTTGGCTAGGGAGAGAGATCGGGTGAAAATGAGCTTGGGGGCAACAATGGAGCTTTGGAGAGGATGAGAGGTGAGTCTCTTTGGGGAAGAAGACCCCCTTATATAGTGGGGGGGGGGGGGGGGAATCTGCCCGTTACCAGCCCACCAGCCGCACATCAGCGGTAGTACCGCTCCGGGGAGCGGTACTTCCGCCCACACAGAAGACCAGCACATTGGCCACAGCTGACTCAGTCAGGGAGGCGGTAGTGCCGCCGGGGCGGTACTACCGCTCCTGTCAGCGGTACTACCGCTGGCGCTGTGGGAGGGGAAAATCCAAGCAGTAGTAGGGGACAGCGGTAGTACTGCTTGGTACTACCACCCCTACTACCACTCTAGAGGCGTGGGTCATCAGACACTAGACACACGGGTGTCTGGTGCACCGCGACGGGTGCCCGAACCACCACAGCAGCAGTAGTAGGGGGCAGCGGTAGTACCGCTTGGTACTACCGCCCCTACTACCGCTCTTGGTGGCGCGGGACGACAGACACCAGAAGAGAGGGTGTCTGGTGCCCTGCGCCGGGTGCCATGGCCACCCAGCGGTACTACCGCTCTGGCCAGCGGTACTACCGCTCAGGCAACTCAGAGGCAGCCAAGGGCACAGGGCAGAAGCTCCATATTGCCGAGAAAGGACGGGGTGCAGATGTGTACGTGTTGATTCCACCCAACCTTTCCAAATGCGGACCCCCACTTGATAGTACGGATTTTCCTACGACTCAAGTCCACCAACACTAAATCATCGGAAAATAAACGTCTTCTCATTTATCCACAGGAGGGGAAAATAACCGTCTCGTGCCACCTGATAATCTCTGAAAGCTTAATGCACACGGTTAGTCCGCAAATGCATTGTCATCAATCACCAAAACCACTAGGGTAGAAATATGCCCTTACAATCTCCCCCTTTTTGGTGGATTGATGACAACACGGGATTTGCACAGAGGATATCATAATAAGTAAAGGCAAACCCCAAAATCTAGAAAATATAGACGGGCTCCCCCTAGATGTGTGCACTATTCTTAGATATGCTTTTGGAATGCAAAGTGCACACACTAGGATCAACACTCCCCCTATATTTTATAGACCGACAACTACTTACAATAATAGATAAGAGTGAAGTATGAATGCAAGATAAGATATGTGAGTATAGGTAAAGGGCATATGATAAGTATAGCTCACATACTAAGACATAACAGGATAAAAATAGGGTAGCATATGTCTCACACCATACAACTTGGTCTTAAAAGTCTCACAAGCACAAACCAAAGCAAAGCAAATGATAAAAGAGTTCACGAGCGAATAAACACCAGCAGCAGCTAAAACACACACTCGTGACTTGGCAAATCCCCTACACTCTCTCCCCTTTTGGCATCGAGACACCAAAAGGGAAAAGAGGACTAAAATGGCACACGGTGGTAGCAGCTTAGGGGACTATCATCAATACTCACCGGACTCCGAGCTGTAGCCAGTGGTGCCAGCAGGACCAAACCCGCTAGGAGGAGCTGAAGAGCTAGGTGGAGCAGAAGAACCAGGCAGAGCATCATCTGAATCCCACTTGCAATGACGAGCAATCTAGACATCCTCATCTTTGATGGAGTCCTCAGACCCACTCCGAATCTCCATCCCCACATGCCTGCCAAGCGCCTTGTGACGGCTGATAGCATTCTTCTCAGCAACATGAGCCTTGTACTGACCGTGAGCCTGCAGACAAAAGAGCTTCTTCATCTTCTCCTTAAGTTTCCGAGCCCAAGATGGCTCAGCACGAGAGGGCGCAGAACGAGACGCAGCGCCACCCTGGACCTCAAAGTCCTCATCATCCTCGTCATCCTCATCGTCCTCATCCTCAACATCAGACAAGTCTGGCTCGGGAGTAACATAGTTTGCCCACTTGTCCTTCTAACGGAGCTGCACAACCTTATGGGAAACCACCTCACCGTGCTCAAAGTGGATGCCTAGAAGAGTCTTGGCCCAAGTGCTCTCGATCAGATGCATCAAGTACGGAGCATAGATAGAAACCTTGCGGTCAGAGATTGCAGAGAGTAATTCACACCACATGATATGAGAAACATCCAGAACTGGCACCTCGGTAGACTGCCTCACACCCTGACAAAGAGCAATAGATCCACCGGTAGGAGTGTACCATGTCCAAGTTTCCAACACGAGGAAAAAGTGTGTTCCGAAAGATGCAGTGCATAATATCAAGAAAGGGCTGAAGCACATAGGATGACTTGCGAGTGGTAGCAGAGATCTTCTCAGTGCTGTAGGGCCAGAGATGCCTCTTGTGAGTGCCCGTTGTTTCCTTGTGGGGCGAAAACCAACCGGGTGTTGGAGCCCCTTATCCTCAATGTGTATCAAGTCCATGAACTCCTTCCAAGTAGCAGACAGCTTCCTCCCATTTGTCATCCAAGTCAAGGCCCGGTCCTCATTAGTCCCAAGATGAACTGTAGCATAGAACACTGCCACCATCTCTGCATCAAAGTCCTTGTTGAACTGCATAATATGTGTAATTCACAGCTTCTCACAGAGTTCAAGAGCCTCTCCAAAGTATTGGGCATTCTTTTCCAAGAACTCCATATCAATAGACTTGACATGCGACACATACATGTTTTCCTTATTCAGTAGCACATCATTGTAGATAGACATTTGGTGCCGGGTCCAGAAGGGACGGTTGCAAAAAGCAGATTCTTGAGGAATGACATACGGGTCTCGACGGTGAAGTTCCCAAAACTCTTTGCTAGGCATCTGATTCAGGGATGGCTTCTTCTTCTTGGTAGCGATCTTCTTTGACTGCTGCTTGGGAGGTGCATTGGGGTTGACGGAACTGTCCTCCTCTGAGGTGCGAGGGCGCTTGGAGCCACTATCACGGTTGGGGTTCCTCCGACGCTCCTGATGAGCAGAACTGCTACCACCTGGAACCCAAAAACACCAAGCAATGAATAACAAGTGTAAAATAGTTGCATAAGCCAGAAGAAAAAGAACGAGAAAATCTGGAGTGAAAGTGAGAAAACATGGGCATTGGGCAGCACAAGCGGTAGTACCGCTGACCAGAGCGGTAGTACCGCCCACGAGCGGTAGTATCGCTCCAGGAGGAGCGGTAGTACCGCGCGGGCGGAGACCACGGGGGCAACTATAGCCGCCGGTTAGATCCGGTGCTACCGGTGACGTCAAATGCACATATTGGCCGCTAGAACTTCATATCTACTGCCTAGCCATCTTCCACAACAAACTCATGCCTCGATTTGACTAAAAATCGATGAATGCAACTAGTATTGTCCAAAACCTAGATTCAAAACAAGAGAACCATAAGAGAGAAGAACGGGGACATTACCGATATCCATGGCAAGAGGAGAGAGTGGGGATCGATTCCACCGGTTGGAATCGCAGAAGAGTGGCCGGAAACGGAGGTCCGGCGGTGGCCTCTGCGGCCTTGGACTCGCCTGGAGAGAGAGAGCCACAAGAGAGAGGGGATGAATGGGTATGGGGAAGTGGAAACTTCCACTACTACAGAATGGTCCAAAGACGACACATCAATCAGAGACCCTTCAACGAAACTGTGTGCGATGCATGAATCGCAAACTGTATAGTTCAAGCTCCGTTGCTAATGGCACGAACTGTGTGCGAAGGTGAATCCATCAAATACGATTCAGAAAGTAGTTGCGTGTGCGATCTACGACAGACAGTTTGTTCTTATGAACCGTTTGTGATTAGCGAAGATAACATAAACGGTTAGCAAAACTACATACGTGTGCGAAGTACGTCATACAGTTCACTCGGATAAACTGTGTGCGATGATACAGCAGAACACAAATGATTCGACATAACAAGATGTGTGCGATATACATCAAACATGTGAGTAATGAGAATTGTGTGTGAACACTAGAAATAACACAGACGATTGGTGCTAATAACCTGTGTGTGTTGTGGGAAAACGTTTGCTGGTATATGATGACCCACAAGTATAGGGTGTCAATCGTAGTCCTTTCGATAAGTAAGAGTGTCGAACCCAACGAGGAGCAGAAGGAAATGACAAGCGGTTTTCAGCAAGGAAATTTCTGCAAGCACTGAAATTGTAGGTAACAGATAGTTTGATAGCAAGGTAATTGGTAATGAGCAAGTAACGGTAACGGTAAACAAGGTGCAGCAAGGTAGCCCAATCCTTTTGAGGCAAAGGACATGCCAGAACAATCACTAGTAATAGGCAAAGTGTTCTTGAGGATACACGGGAATTTCGTCTAGTCACTTTTATCATGTTAGTTTGATTCGTGTTCGCTACTTTGATAATTTGATATGTGGGTGGACCGGTGCTAAGGTGCTGTTCTTACTTGAACTAACAACCTACTTATGATTAACCCCCTCGCAAGTATCCGCAACTACGAGAAAAGTATTAAGACAAAGTCTAACCATAGCATTAAACATGTGGATCCAAGTCAGCTCCTTACGAAGTAGCGCATAAACTAGGGTTTAAGCTTCTGTCACTCTAGCAACCCATCATCTACCACAATGCATTCCCTTAGGCCCATGAATGGTGAAGTGTCATGTAGTCGACATTCACATGACACCACTAAGGGAATCACAACATACATATCATCAAAATATCGAACACGTACCAAATTCACATGATTACTCGCAACATGACTTCTCCCGTGACCTCAAGAACGAAGGTAACTACTCACAAATAATAATCATGCTCAAGATCAGAGGAGTATTGAATAGCATAATGGATCTGAACATATAATCTTCCACCAAATAAACCATATAGTAATCAACTACGCAAGGTAATCAACACTACTAGTCACCCACAGGTACCAATCTGAGGTTCCGGTACAAAGATTGAACACAAGAGATGATCTAGGGTTTGAGAGGAGATGGTGATGTTGAAGATGTTGATGAAGATTGGCCTCCCAAAGATGAGAGGGGTGTTGGTGATGACGATAGCTTCGATTTCCCCCTCTGGGAGGGAAGTTCCCCCGGCGGAAACGCTCCGCCGGAGGGCAAAAGTGCTCCTGCCCAAGTTCCGCCTCGAGGCGGTGGCGCTTCGTCCCGAAAGTCCTCCTCTGATTTTTTCTAGGTCAAGAGAGACCTTATACCAGAAGATGGGCACCGGAGGTGGGCCAGGCTGGGCACAACCCATCAGGGCGCGCCCAGGGGGGCTGGTGCGCCCTGGTGGGTTGTGCCCACCTGGGGGGCCTCCTTCGATAGTTTCCAGCTCCAGTATTTTTTATTAAATGTAAAAATAATCTCTGTAAAATTTCAGCTTCATTGGAGTTGTGCAAAATAGGTATCTCTGACGTGCTTTTCTTGGGTCCAGAATTCCAGCTGCCGGTATTCTCCCTCCATGTGTAAACCTTGCGTATTATGAGAGAAAAGGCATTAGAATCACTCCCCAAAGCATTATTATTCAACAAAACAAAGTAAATAACAGTAGGAAATCATGATGCAAAATGGACGTATCAACTCCCCCAAGCTTAGACCTCGCTTGTCCTCAAGCGAAAGCCGATATTGAAAAGCATGTCCACATGGTTTGAGAGAGAGGTGTCGATAAAAACAAAATACGGACATAGAAGCATCATGCTTATTATCATAACAACAATAAACTCTAACAAAGGAACTTATTTAAATACATTTTTATCATATAGCTTCTCATGAACAAGTAACAATTCATCACAACATAGAAGTATGAAGCATAAACCTCATTGGAAACCAACAAACTATGTTCTCAGTCAACTTTGCAACTACAATTCATCATATTTTCAGGAAGGGTCTCATGTCGGAGCCTTTTGGCAATACTCAACCATCATTTAGTTTTCTATGATTGCTAACGCTCACGGCATACCCATGAACAACAAGTTTCAACCGGACACGTAGGAAGATAGGGGCTTATAGTTTTGCCTCCCAACTTACTCACCTCAAGGGTGATGTCAACAATAATAACTCATGCCCACCCATATCCAACTGGATATATGTGCCTAGATCTTTCCTCACCACATGATGCTTGCAAAAGAAAAAGGTAAAAAGGAATAGGGAAGAATACTTTGACTCTTGCATAAAAGTAAGTGCATAAAAGTAAAAGATAGGCCCTTCGCAGAGGGAAGCAGAGGTTGTCATGCGCTTATTGATTTGTATGCCCAATCCCTTAATGTAAAAGAACGTCACGCTATATTGCCCCCTATGATAGCAACCTTTATTATGCAGTCCGTTGCTTTTATTACTTTGCCATCATAAGTTCGTATAACGCTCAATTTTCTCTTACGCCAATTGATCAAAACACTTTTAGAAGCAATTTTTATTGCCTTGTTGCACCGATGACAACTTACTTGAAGGATCTTTCTCGATCCATAGGTAGGTATGGTGTACACTCGAAGAAAGAGTTTGGTTTTGGTTTTTGGATGCACAAGTAGTATCTCTACTTAGTGCGGATTTTTTGGCTAGCAAAGATATTGGGCAAGTAACACATGTTAAAGGATCTATGACAATATAACTTCCATGTGGATATGAACAAACATAAATCATTACGTTGTCTTCCTCGTCCAACGTCAACAATTTTGACACATGATATTTGATGGGGGCTCACAATCATAAAAGATGTCCAAGATAGTGTATTTGCATGTGAATCTTCTCTTCCCTTATGAATTCTTTCATGAATTGCATCATTGACCAATGCTATGCTTGTCAATCTCCAATAAATTTTACTACTTATACTTTTCCTTATGTGATGTCATTACTCACCATAAGATTAGCATATGATTTTTTTCATTTGTTTCTTTTCCTTTATTTGATTGCAACAAGAAAGTAGAGAGGCAAAAACTCAAGCTAAACTTTATTATATAACTTTCACTCGATTACATAGATAGATAGGCCACGGAACTAACACACGAAAATAGATCATACTAAAACTTTTATTCAACTAAAGCAAAAGGAAACTAAAGATCGAACTAAGATAGGTAAAGGTGAATAAAAGTGGTGGTGATACGATACCGGGGCACCTCCCCCAAGCTTGGCTCAAGCCAAGGGGAGTGCCCATACCCGTGAGCTCAAGTCTCCTTTGGTGGTGGTGATGAAGAAGGTGGAGGTGTTGATGTAGTAAGCTTGTCCTCCAGCTTCCAGGGCAAGGGCTCCCCATCAAAGGTTGACGCGAGAGTCCCCTGAGTCCTGCAACTGGCAGCTAAATTCATACCTTTAAATCTCACTTCATATTCGAAGACTTGGTTTTGAAGATCATAAATTTGGCTCTGCAGAAAATCAATTTGCTCGTTGAGGGTGGAGATGATGTCCTTCACAGACCGTCCATCCACCGTCTGATCACGGGTGAATTCCGTGATCATGGAGTGATTGGCACTAAGTCCACGCTCCACCATCTTCTGGCACTTGAAGATTTCCTATTCCACTGCCTCGAGCCTAGCCTCCATGCTTCCGGTCTTCTTAGGTCCCTGAACATCGCGGATGTGGAGCACCCACTCACGCATCTCAATGGCTTGAGGGTGCTTCATCACCTCCGGCAAGTACGGGTTGATGACCTTCTCGAAGAACTTGTCTTTGGAGGAGTTTGGTGGAGCCATGGAGATCCAGATCTAACGAGAAAACAACAAGAAACAAGAACAGAGGATTTTTCTGCGATGCGGTCGTCAAAACAGTCGGGGGTATATATAGAGAATTTTTATTCTTGGGAAACAAGTGTTTGGAAGGAAAACGGAGTCAGGAAGGCATCCGAGGTGGGCACAACCCACCAGGGCGCGCCCAGGGGTGCCTGGCGCGCCCTGGTGTATCGTGCCCACCTCGATCACCTTCCGGTTTATTTTTTTATTTCCAAAATTCTAAAATATTCCAAAACTGACAAAAAATATTTTTGCAGATTTTTCGGAGTCCGTTTACTTACCGTATCACATACCTCCTATTTTTAAATAATCCGGAGTATTCCGGAAGGTTTCTTTTATGTGTTCCTCCGGTGTCAGGGTTTGGATAACATTGCTTTCAACGTTAATAGGCGTACCTGAGATATAATGCTTAATTCTTTGTCCATTGACTACCTTCAGGTTAGTACCTTCGGCGTTATTAATCTTGATAGCTCCAGAATGATAAACCTCTTCGATAATATATGGTCCTTCCCATTTTGAGAGAAGCTTTCCTGCAAAAAATCTTAAACGAGAGTTAAACAAAAGAACATAATCTCCTATTTTGAATTCGCGCTTTTGGATTCTTTTTTCATGCCATCTTTTTACTTTTTCTTTGAATAGCTTGGCATTTTCATAGGCTTGGGTTCTCCATTCATCTAGTGAGCTAATATCAAATAACCTCTTTTCACCGGCAAGTTTGAAATCATAGTTGAGTTCTTTAATTGCCCAAAATGCTTTGTGTTCTAGCTCTAGAGGCAAATGACAAGCTTTCCCATATACCATTTTGTATGGAGACATACCCATAGGATTTTTATAAGATGTTCTATAGGCCCAAAGTGCATCATCTAATTTCTTAGACCAATTCTTACGAGACCTATTGACAGTTTTTTGTAATATTAATTTTATTTCTCTATTGTTAAGTTCAACTTGACCACTAGATTGAGGATGATAGGGTGATGCAATTCTATGGTTAACATCATATTTAGCAAGCATCTTACGGAAGGCACCATGGATAAAGTGTGAACCACCACCGGTCATTAAATATCTAGGGACTCCAAACCTCGGGAAGATAACCTCTTTAAGCATTTTTAATGGAGGTGTGGTGATCAGCACTACTAGTTGGAATAGCTTCTACCCACTTAGTGACATAATCAACCGCAACCAAAATATGAGTGTACCCATTGGAGGAAGGAAAAGGCCCCATATAATCAAAACCCCAAACGTCAAATGGTTCAACAACAAGTGAATAATTCATAGGCATTTCCTGATGCTTACCGATATTACCAATTCTTTGACATTCATCACAAGACAATAAAAACTTACGGGCATCTTTGAAGAGAGTAGGCCAATAAAAACCAGATTGCAATACCTTATGAGTAGTTCTATCTCCCGCATGATGTCCTCCATAAGCTTCGGAATGACATTTCCATAGGATTTGTTCCTGTTCATGCTCAGGTACACAACGTCTAATAATACCATCTACTCCTTCTTTATAAAGATGTGGGTCATCCCAAAAGTAATGTCTCAAGTCATATAATTTTTTTCTCTTTTGTTGATAAGTAAAGCTTGGTGGTATATATTTAGCGACAATGTAGTTAGCATAATTAGCATACCAAGGTGTGCGTTGTGAGACACTTATTGCAGCTAGCTGTTCGTCAGGGAAACTATCATCAATAGGTAATGGGTCATCAAGAATATTTTCTAACCTAGACAAGTTATCAGCTACGGGGTTCTCAGCTCCCTTCCTATCAATTATGTGTAAGTCAAATTCTTGGAGCAAGAGAACCCACCTAATGAGTCTAGGTTTAGCATCTTTCTTTTCCATAAGGTATTTTATAGCAGCATGATCGGTGTGAACAATAACTTTGAAGTCAACAATATAGGATCTAAATTTATCACAAGCAAACACAACTGCTAAAAATTCTTTTTCAGTAGTGGCATAGTTTCGTTGGGCACTGTCTAGAGTTTTACTAGCATAATGGATAACATTCAATTTCTTATCAACTCTTTGTCCTAGAACTGCACCAACAGCATAATCACTAGCATCACACATAATTTCAAAAGGCAAGTTCCAATCAGGTGGTTGAAAGATAGGTGCAGAGGTTAAGGCTTTCTTGAGTGTTTCAAATGCTTCCACACAATCATCATCAAAGACAAAACAAATATCCTTTTGCAACAGATTGGTAAGAGGCCTAGAAATTTTAGAGAAGTCTTTAATGAACCTCCTATAAAAACCAGCATGACCAAGGAAACTTCGAATACCTTTAATATCTTTAGGACATGGCATTTTCTCAATTGCATCAACTTTAGCTTTGTCCACCTCAATACCTCGTTCAGATATTTTATGCCCCAAGACAATGCCTTCATTAACCATAAAGTGGCACTTCTCCCAATTCAAGACAAGATTAGTTTGTTCACATCTCTGCAAAACTCGATCAAGGTTGCTTAAGCAATCATCAAAAGAAGTTACGTAAACGGAAAAATCATCCATGAAAACCTCCACAATCTTTTCACAAAAATCAGAGAATATAGCAGTCATACATCTTTGAAAGGTAGCAGGTACATTGCATAAACCAAAAGGCATACGTGTGTAAGCATAGGTTCCGAAAGGGCAAGTAAAGGTAGTTTTCTCTTGATCAAATTGTGACACAGGTATTTGAGAGAAACCAGAATATCCATCTAAGAAGCAAAAGTGTGTGTGCTTAGATAGTCTCTCTAACATTTGATCAATGAACGTTAAAGGGTAATGATCTTTTCTAGTAGCTTTATTTAATTTCCTAAAATCAATTTCCATTCTATAGCCAGTAACAATTCTTTGTGGAATGAGTTCATTCTTATCATTAGGAACAACGGTAATACCTCCTTTCTTAGGGACACAATGAACGGGACTTACCTATCTACTATCAGCAATAGGATAGATTATATCTGCTTCCAGAAGTTTTAGTATTTCAGTTCTTACCACTTCCTTCATCTTAGGATTCAATCGCCGTTGGTGATCAACAACGGGTTTAGCATCAGGATCCATATTGATCTTGTGCTGACATAGAGTGGGACTAATGCCCTTAAGATCATCAAGAGTATATCCAATAGCATCCCGGTGCTTCCTTAGAACTTTCAATAATCTTTCTTCTTCATGTTCTGAAAGGTTAGCACTAATAATAACAGGGTATATCTTTTTCTCATCAAGATAAGCATACTTCAATGTGTCACACAATTGTTTCAATTCAAAAACAGGATCACCTTTAGGTGGAGGAGGACCTCCAAGAGTTTCAATAGGAAAATTGTGTTTCAAGAGAGGTTGTTGTTCAAAGAAAATTTGATCTATTTTGTTTCTCTCACGCAAGTGCATATCATTTTCATGCTCGAGCAAATATTGTTCTAATGGATCAGTAGGAGGCACAACAATAGAAGCAAGACCAATTATTTCATCTTTACTAGATAAAGCTTTATCACGAGGTTGTCTACTAAACTTGGAAAAATTAAACTCATGAGACACATTACCAAAACTGACACCGACAGTTTGTTTTTCACAATCCATCTTAGCATTGACGGTGCTCAAGAAAGGTCTACCAAAGATAATGGGACAAAAATCATCTTGTGGGGAACCAAGGACTAGAAAATCAGTAGGGTATTTTACTTTCCCACACAAGACTTCAACATCTCTAACAATCCCAAGTGGTGTGATAGTGTCTCTATTAGCAAGTTTAATAGTAACATCAATATCTTCCATTTCAGCAGGTGCTATTTCATCCATAATTTCTTTGTATAAGGTAAAAGGGATAGCACTCACACTAGCACCTAAATCACATAAACCATGGTAGCAATGATCTCCTATTTTAACTGAGACAACAGGCAAGCCCTCTACGGGTATAAGTTTATCTTTTTCATCAGGTTTGGCAATTCTAGCAGCTTCATCACAAAAGTAGATAACATGCCCATCAATATTTTCTACCAAGAGATCTTTAACCATAGCAACACTAGGTTCTACTTTAATTTGCTCAGGGGGTCTAGGTGCTCTTATATTACTCTTACGAACCACAGTTGATACCTTAGCATGTTCCTTTATCCTAACTAGGAAAGGTGGCTTTTCAATATAAGCAGTAGGCATGACTGGATCAACATTGTAAAAGATGGATTCTTCTTTAGCTATGATCGGTTCTTTAATTTCTTCTTTAATAGGGGGATGATATTTAAACCACTTCTCCTTAGGGAGATCAACGTGAGTAGCAAATGCTTCACAGAAAGAGGCTACTATCTCAGAGTCAAGTCCATATTTAGTGCCAGCAGGACCAAACCCGCTGGGAGGAGCTGAAGAGCTAGGTGGAGGAGAAGAACTAGGCAGAGCATCATATGAATCCCACTTGCAATGACGAGCAATCCAGACATCCTCATCATTGATGGAGTCCTCAGACCCACTCCGAATCTCCATCCCCACATGCCTGCCAAGCGCCTTGTGACGGCTGATAGCATCCTTCTCAGCAACATGATACTTGTACTGACCGTGAGCCTGCAGACAAAAGAGCTTCTTCATCTTCTCCTCAAGTTTCTGAGCCCAAGATGGCTCAGCACGAGAGGGCGCAGAACGAGACACAGCGCCACCCTGGACCTCAAAGTCCTCATCATCCTCGTCATCCTCATCGTCCTCATCCTCAACATCAGGCAAGTCCGGCTCGGGAGTAACATAGTTTGCCCACTTGTCCTTCTGACGGAGCTGCACAACCTTATGGGAAACCACATCACCATGCTCAAAGTGGATGCCTGGAAGAGTCTTGGCCCAAGTGCTCTCGATCAGATGCATCAAGTACGGAGCATAGATAGAAACCTTGTGGTCAGAGATTGCAGAGAGTAATTCACACCACATGATATGAGAAACATCCAGAACTGGCACCTCGGTAGACTGCCTCACACCCTGACAAAGAGCAATAGATCCACCAGGTAGGAGTGTACCATGTCCAAGTTTCCAACACGAGGAAAAAGAGTGTTCCGGAAGATGCGGTGCATAATATCAAGAAAGGGCTGAAGCACATAGGATGACTTTCTAGTGGTAGCAGAGATCTTCTCAGTGATGTAGGGCGAGAGATGCCTCTTGTGAGTGCCTGTTGTTCCTTGTGGGGCATAAACCAACCGGGTCTTGGAGCCCCTTATCCTCAATGTGTATCAAGTCCATGAACTCCTTCCAAGTAGCAGACAGCTTCCTCCCATTTGTCATCCAAGTCAAGGCCCGGTCCTCATTAGTCCCAATATGAACTGTAGCATAGAACACTGCCACCATCTCTGCATCAAAGTCCTTATTGAACTGCATAATATGTGTAATTCACAGCTTCTCACAGAGTTCAAGAGCCTCTCCAAAGTATTGGGCATTCTTTTCGAAGAACTCCATATCAATAGACTTGACATGCGACACATACATGTTTTCCTTATTCAGTAGCACATCATTGTAGATAGACATTTGGTGCCGGGTCCAGAAGGGACGGTTGTGAAAAGCAGATTCTTGAGTAATGACATACGGGTCTCGACGGCGAAGTTCCCAAAACTCTTTGCCAGGCATCTGATTCAGGGATGGCTACTTCTTCTTGGTAGCGGTCTTCTTTGACTGCTGCTTGGGAGGTGCATTGGGGTTGACGGAATTGTCCTCCTCTGAGGTGCGAGGGCGCTTGGAGCCACCATCACGGTTGGGGTTCCTCCGACGCTCCTGATGAGCAGAACTGCTACCACCTGGAACCCAAAAACACCAAGCAAGGAAAAACAAGTGTAAAATAGTTGCATAAGCCAGAAGAAAAAGAGCGAGAAAATCTGGAGTGAAAGTGAGAAAACATGGGCATTGGGAAGCACAAGCGGTAGTACCGCTGACCAGAGCGGTAGTACCGCCCACAAGCGGTAGTATCGCTCCAGGAGGAGCGGTAGTAACGCACGGGCGGAGACCACTGGGGCTACTATAGCCGCCGGTCAGATCTGGTACTACCGGTGACGTCAAATGCACATATTGGCCACTAGAACTTCATATCTACTCCCTAGCCAACTTCCACAACAAACTCATGCCTTGATTTGACTAAAAATCGATGAATGCAACTAGTATTGTCCAAAACCTAGATTCAAAACTAGAGAACCATAGGAGAGAAGAACGGGGACATTACCGATATCCATGGCAAGAGGAGAGAGTGGGGATCGATTCCACTGGTTGGAATCGCAGAAGAGTGGCCGGAAACGGAGGTCCGGCGGTGGCCTCTGCGGCCTTGGAGTCGCCAGGATAGAGAGAGCCACAAGAGAGAGGGGATGAATGGGTATGGGGAAGTGGAAACTTCCAGTACTATAGAATGGTCCAAAGACGACACATAAATCAGAGACCCTTCGACGAAACTGTGTGCGAAGCATGAATCACAAACGGTATAGTTCAAGCTCCGTCGCTAATGGCACGAACTGTGTGCGAAGGTAGATCCATCAAATACGATTCAGAAAGTAGTTGCGTGTGCGATCTACGACAGACAGTTTGTTCTTATGAATCGTTTGTGATTAGCGAAGATAACATAAACGGTTAGCAAAACTACATACGTGTGCGAAGTACGGCATACAGTTCACTCGGATAAACTGTGTGCACTGATACAGCAGAACACAAACGATTCGACATAACAAGATGTGTGCGATATACATCAAACATGTGAGTAATGAGAATCGTGTGTGAACACCAGAAATAACACAGACGATTGGTGCTAATAACCTGTGTGTGTTGTGGGAAAACGTTTGCTGGTATATGATGACCCACAAGTATAGGGGGTCAATCGTAGTCCTTTCGATAAGTAAGAGTGTCGAACCCAACGAGGAGCAGAAGGAAATGACAAGCGGTTTTCAGCAAGGTAATTTCTGCAAGCACTGAAATTGTAGGTAACATATAGTTTGATAGCAAGGTAATTGGTAACGAGCAAGTAACGGTAACGGTAAACAAGGTGCAGCAAGGTATCCCAATCCTTTTGAGGCAAAGGACATGCCAGAACAATCACTAGTAATAGGCAAAGTGTTCTTGAGGGTACACGGGAATTTCGTCTAGTCATTTTTATCATGTTAGTTTGATTTGTGTTCACTACTTTGATAATTTGATATGTGGGTGGACCGGTGCTAAGGTGATGTTCTTACTTGAACTAACAACCTACTTATGATTAACCCCCTCGCAAGCATCCGCAACTACGAGAAAAGTATTAAGACAAAGTCTAACCATAGCATTAAACATGTGGATCCAAATCAGCCCCTTACGAAGTAGCGCATAAACTAGGGTTTAAGCTTCTGTCACTCTAGCAACCCATCATCTACCACAATGCATTCCCTTAGGCCCATGAATGGTGAAGTGTCATGTAGTCGACGTTCACATGACACCACTAAGGGAATCACAACATACATATCATCAAAATATCGAACACATATCAAATTCACATGATTACTCGCAACATGACTTCTCCCGTGACCTCAAGAACGAAGGTAAATACTCACAAATAATAATCATGCTCAAGATCAGAGGAGTATTGAATAGCATAATGGATCTGAACATATAATCTTCCACCAAATAAACCATATAGTAATCAACTACGCAAGGTAATCAACACTACTAGTCACCCACAGGTACCAATCTGTGGTTCCGGTACAAAGATTGAACACAAGAGATGAACTAGGGTTTGAGAGGAGATGGTGCTGTTGAAGATGTTGATGAAGATTGGCCTCCCAAAGATGAGAGGGGTGTTTGTGATGACGATAGCTTCGATTTCCCCCTCCGGGAGGGAAGTTCCCCCGGCAGAATCGCTCCGCCGGAGGGCAAAAGTGCTCCTGCCCAAGTTCCGCCTCGAGGCGGCGGCGCTTCGTCCCGAAAGTCCTCCTCTGATTTTTTCTAGGTCAAGAGAGACCTTATACCAGAAGATGGGCACCATAGGTGGGCCAGGCTGGGCACAACCCATCAGGGCGCGCCCAGGGGGCCTGGCGCACCCTGGTGGGTTGTGCCCACCTGGGGGGCCTCCTCCAGCAGTTTCCAGCTCCGGTATTATTTATTAAATGTAAAAATAATCTCCGTAAAATTTCAGCTTCATTGGAGTTGTGCAAAATAGGTATCTCTGACGTGCTTTTCTTGGGTCCAGAATTCCAGTTGCCGGTATTCTCCCTCCATGTGTGAACCTTGCATATTATGAGAGAAAAGGCATTAGAATCACTCCCCAAAGCATTATTATTCAACAAAACAAAGTAAATAATAGTAGGAAATCATGATGCAAAATGCACGTATCAGTATACAATTTTCAGCGATTGATGAAATCATCACCGACGGGTTTCGTAGTTTAGTCCGTGTGTACTGTGATTTGCTCTCTCTGCACAACATCTATGTTGTGCCTACAGAACAACAACATATGTACTTATAAGAACATGATTTCATAAACAAAAAAGAACACAATGCAATTTCAAATATTGTATCACAAATACCAGCAATATTACAAGGTTCAAATTCCAGCATAACAAGGCAAAAATTCAAATATTACAAGGTACAAAATGACATTAGAAATCAAATCCAATCTTCAGGATCCATGGGATGAAATATTTCTGTTAAGGGATCATCCACCGAGAAGTCAGATATCGGCTCGATAGAATCGCTTCCGAATAATCTGTCATATGAACTTCCAAAGTGAAAATCAGCTTCTGCAGAGCCTTTTCCATTCCGTTGTAGACGCCTCCGCTGGTCAGTAAACCATCCATTGTGGCGCACTAAATATAGTGCAAACCTCATTACCTTGAGCACCCTTGCTTTCTAAACAAAGAAACTGGCAAATTGAATCTCAAAGTAATTTCCGTGAGATGGAATTCAAGGCATTCGATATGATTGTTATATTGCGCCACCTCTTCCACTCCAAGTCCTGCTTGTATCTACAAACGAAGACAACATATCAGTGCTTAGATGTAGTATTGAACACTACGGGCCTCTTTGATTTGCATGATTTATAAAATACACTAATAGATTGAAATGCCATCTTCGATCGTTCATGATTAACATCTCAAAAAAATGTATAGTACATCTGTCATTGTAATCATGGGTAAAAGTACCAACAAATTGAACTCCGTTGTGGTTAACAATTAACAGGAAAGGAACATCACCTCGACGTATAGCTTCTTCGTGCACGAAAAGCATACAAGGAACTTAACAACTTCATCCATATTGGGGCCGATAGATTGTAGTGCCAAGATCTTCACTATGCGCAGAGACAATGCGAGGCTTGTGGGAATCATTTTCTGGATGACAGCCGAACATAGATCAACAAAAACTACATAAATTGTGATGTACGATAATAAGAATGAGAAGAAGATTGTTGTACCTGAACGGGTATGGATCCAGCTGTAACAAGTTTGGAGAATTCAGCACACGAATAGCCCAACACTGTCAATTTCGGTGCGTCAATGACCCTGATTCTTGTTCGACCTTCTTTATCAAGTACAAACAATCTCTCTAGGAAAGGCGCATTCTCAATGACCATATCATGAAACTCCCCAACTGACAGCGTGTTGCGGCACCAGCCATGCACATAAATCGTACGGAGATTCGTCGTAGCGATGTGGAGGCTACTGAACCCAAATATCATCTGAAGACGAAGGTACTCGAGCGTTGTACAGCCGCCGAGCAGGCGCTCCAAATCCGAATTCGAGATGCTGACGCCAATGAGCTCGAGGTGCTTCAGTTTAGGGAGATGAAGAGCGTGCGCGGCATTAATCATAGGGAAAAGGAATCGCATGAACGTAGCGCGGCGCAGCATGGGCGCAAGGCGGAGGACGGACGGAGGCAGCGAGCGCCCATGTCCAGCATCAAAGTTGAGCTCCTCGAGCTGATCTAGGGCGAGGGATAAGAACCACTCGTGAAACTTGGGTTCAGCCTTGCAGTATTGTCGGGGTACACAAATAGGGGTGTTCATTTCCCCTGACTTGTGCACAGACGATAAGCCTCCAGCCTTCATGGCCTGAGCCCGCCGGGAAAATCTACCACACCGGCAAGCAAGCATTCAAGACCCAGACTCCGGCAGCAGCAACCTACAAAAGGCCAAGCAACGCCGGCAAGACCAACGCGACGGCCCAGGACGGGCCCGGAGCGCGCCAAGCACATCCCCGGTGCTTGCCGGGGACCGAGGCGCGTGCACCTTCAGGAAGACCCGACAAGCCATCCCCCGGCAGGCGCGAGCCGATCGGCCACCGCTCCACCGCATCACAACGCCAGTCACTTGTCGATGCGGTGTGGAGCCCCCAAATGGTTAAGTGGCTCTCGCTAAGCATGTGGCAGCACACCGGAAGACAGATTATGCCCCCTTGACACCCGTCCATAGGCGTGTAAAGCTGTGGTGCGATAGTTAGCTAAGCGGTGGTAAGATCTTGCTGGGGATGCTTCCCCGCGCACCACCTAAGCGAGTAATCATGGTATTTTGTCCTAAATGCTAGAGTTAGGTATGATAGCTCTGTTAGCTATCTAATCGCTAGATAAAGACTGTTTTGCCACTGTGGTCACCCCTTGCCCTATAAAAGGAGGCCCAAGGCAACCTGGCTCAAGATTCAGACTTTTGGACACTTGTACTCACGTAGCAGCTCTCCCCGATGGCAACCCTTGCCGGGATTGAGCGTCGTGTGTTCTTCGTGTTCCTCTGATCAATCTACCAAAAGCAGGAGTAGGGTTTTACGCTTCACAGCGGCCCGAACCTGGGTAAAACACCAGTGTCCCGATCGCCGCGCTGTCTCACCATCTCCGCTCTTTGTGCATGTGACCTCACCCCCGCCGAACCACAAAGGGGCCTCTGGTCCCATAGGTGATCGTGTGCATCCGTGCCCCAACATATTTGGCGCGCCAGGTAGGGGGGGCGTCATTTGTGCGAACTCGAGTTCGCGAGCAGCGAGTCGATCTTCATCACCGTCTTCTTCATCAATGGCTCCCAAGAAGAAGACCAGCGCGACCGCGCATCCATCCGCTTCGAAGGCCCTCTCGCACGCAGCCGCGAACGCCGTGCATATTGCTACGGCGGCGAACGAGGGGGGGCCTCGAGGGCGACGCGACGGGCACAGGCGGCGCCGCCGTCGCGTCCCCCACGGCCAAACCGGAGCAAGGAACGCCGGAAGGAAATGAGCCCGCCTGACTCCAGGGAGGTGCGGCATAATCCGATAGGCCAAGGAAAGAAAGAGGTACTTGGCTATACCCTTCTCCCCTTTCTTTCCCCGCCTGTGGTCGGTTCTGGATGGCGGCAGCACCATCGGTGTCGATAAGCTCGCATGAGGTTCGGTCTTGCATTTGTTCCACCAAGGATAACTCCCGAGCCGAATGCTAGAGCGAATCCACCGGTTGACGCCCCCGGCAAGCGAACCACGGAAAGGTCCCGCCTGCCTATGCACCCATCGCATAGGTCGCCGCGGGGCCGTTGGGCGCGAAGGAAAGGAGGGAGGGCTCAGCCATTCATGTTTTCTCCTTCGTTCAAGTTAGTTACGAACGCTTACGTTAACCCGGCAGGCTCATACCGGATATTGAACACGTAACTAACAGGCTCCCAAGTTTCTCCATTTCCCTTTCTTCTTTTTTCCTCTGTCATAGGACAAAAGGTGGGTGCAAATGCATACGTTCACCAGGAAACACAAAGAAGAAGATCGGCCATTAATGGAAGAAAGAACAATGGGCACGACTAAACGCACGCCAACACATGAGGAGGGTCATGACAAAAGCTAAGTTGACATGATTATCAACCTCCATTAGAATTCACATTTGCATACCCCTTCGTCAAACCAAAGGTTTCATATGATAAATCTTGCGTGTGATGGAACCTTACCGTGTTTGTTTGCGCCCGTGTTTGGTTTCGAGCCTGCTCAACGAAGCACGCGGCAGCATCAAACACCGCCAAGGGAAATCTCGCCGGCGGCGTGCCCTTGCCAGTAGAATGCTAAGGACCCGTTCCCCAGAGCAATCGCGACAACATGTTGTTGGTGGGTGACTGGAACACGCGAGGAAAACAATCATACGAACGCCAGTAGGGAAACGAAGGGGATATCATACGTTTGCATAAAAACATCAGTTCAGCAAACATTAAAACTAAGAAAGTGCATGCCCTAATACGAGATACCTACTATGTCTTAAGTACAAGACGGCGTGACAACAAGGAAAGCTCAAAGTTAACCCCGATGGCTCCCCTGGGTCCTTGAGACTGCGAGGACTCTGTCGGCAAGGGGACCGGCCTTCTTCGCGGTAGCAGAGGTGTCGGCGCCCGGCGGTAGCTTCTTGAAACCATCGGAGAGGTCGAGCTCCAGGTGGAAGAAAGCGAGGTTGCTCAGGACCAAGAAGAGGGCGTCGCGCGCCAGTTCCCCGGATTCGTTGGCGAAGCAGACGGCCCTATCGTCCTCATACGTCTTCAACCCCTCGATCAAGCCGTCGAAGAAGAGTGTCAACTTGATGCTTTGAGCCTCGTGCTTGCCGACGGAGAAGGCCTAGCTCTTCATGTTCATCTTTGCAATTTGGGCAGTGAGGCGCTCGGCGATGTCAGTCATGCTCTTGATCCAGAGGTCGCGCTGCTCTATTATGTTATCCAACTTGTCCTCAGCGTCCGTCTGGAGGGCCTTCCCATTGTTCAAGTGTGTCAGCAGCAGTTTCTCGCGGCCCCCGGCAGATTCAAGGTCTTTTTCCAAGGAAGCAAGCCTGGATTTCATATCAGAGATGGTGTCGTTGGCGGCATCGAGATCTTGGCTCTTGGAGGAAAGCTGCAATTGCACCTCCCCCACGGTAGCTTCCACCTTTCGCACTTCCTCTTTGAGGGCCTCAATCTCCTTGGTGCTCCCAGCAAGGTCCTCTGTCAGCTTGTTCAGTTGAACCTCGAGATTGGCCTTGGTGGCAGATGCAGCACCAAGCTCGTCAGCCACTTTCTTCAGTTGAGTTGCGGACTCCAGGGAAAGTGTGTCAAGAGTGGTTTTGTGGCTGTCCTCCAGCTCCTTGGTACGCTGTCGGACGCGAGCCTCCAGCTCCTCATACTTGTCACGGAGAGTAGCCTCGAGGGCACCTTCTCGGGAGGAAATGCTCTTCTCTCTGGCGTCCAGAAGCGCTTCGCGCTCCGCTAGACGAGCCTTCCGGGCAGCAACATCCTCTTTGGCCATGGATAGCGTCTCGTGCTGCCTCTTAAGAGAATGGACCTGCCGGTTATACCACTCCCGCATCTCGTTCCCTTTGTTCCTCAGCTGCTGGTCCACGAGCTCAGCCGAGTCACGCTGCTCCTTGACTACCTGCCACTTGAGGCTATACCTGCTCTGCACGTCCTTGAGCCCTGCTGCCATGGATTCCAGGAAGGCCAAATCTTTGGCACCATCAGCGGCACCATCAGCTCCTCCGATCCTCCGAGACAGCGGCGCCAATATCCTGTTGATTTCCTCGTCAAGGTCTGCGCTCGCTGAGAAGGGTGAGCCAGGAGTTGTGGGACCCAGTTGAGCAGTGACCAATGCCAGGTGACTCTGGGGAGATCGCAGAGCCGATGCCAGAGGATAGCTTGACGAGGAGGGCCCCATGGACTGAAGGTGAGTCTTCTCCTCAATCGTTGTATTTGGGCCAGACGCACTGCCGGGGTTTGGTTCCGTCCTTTCTGAGGACTCCTAAACGTCCCCGGCAACCTGCCCGTGGTCCTCCGCGGCAGCAATCTTCATCGCCTCCGCGGCATCATCTTTTCTAGTGTCATCCACTTCTTCCAGCAACTCAGGCTCTTCAAGTAGCGGAGCTGCGGACAAAAGCAATGATCAGAAAAGTGAAGAGTGAGAGATCAACAGAGCTTGCGGAAAGAGGGGATGAGGGGAAGTGAAGATGCAAACAAGTGAGATACCCGACAGGGGTTGCTGCGGAGGGACATCCTCTCCCCCGGCAACATCGGTCACCAACGTGCCGTCCGTCATCATCTCTTCCATGGGGGCCTCAGCATGAGCAAACCCTTCGGTGGAGGCCCTTGCCGGCGACTCCTCCCCACCGACGGGAAGATCCTCTTCCTCATCCCCGCCAGCGGCCGAAGTCTGTCCTGGAGTTCCGTGAAGCGGGCCGGGCCGGGGGCTAGGCGAGGAATCTCCCTCCATGCCTCCTGTCGGGCTCATGCCTGCCGCGGTACCAGGTTCAGCCGCGGACTTGACCCGCTTGATTCGACGCGCAAGGGGCTCCTCGTCCCTGTCAGAATCAACCATACAAGATCAGTCAAGAAGTCAAAAATAGAAAAATATTTGGCAAAAGGTCGTCATTGAGTAACTTACTCTGAGGCGATGAGCATGGAGCCCAGCTCGTACGACACAGGCGGCGGAGTTGATCTGCCCCTTTTTAAAGTTGGAGGGGCGGAGCTTGGCGGAGGGACCGAGACTTCCGGCAAGGGCGAGCTTGGCGGAGAAGTTGGACTTGCCGGGGGACTTGGGTCCACCCCCAGAGCAATCCGTCGCTTGACGGAAGGAGGCTTGATCTGAGAAAGGCGGGAGGATTGGCGGGGTGCTACTTCGCGCCCGCCTCCCTTGGAGGTCGTCTTCTTCACGTTCGAGGGACCCCGCGAAGACGCAGGGGCTGTTGGTTCTCGGTTGACGCGTTGACGGAGGCGGCGTCTTGCTTCTGGAGCTTGAGGGCCCATTTCGAGCCCCTCTTCCTCCGCCTCCGGCTCTTTCGCCTCTTCCGCCTCGATCCCCTCTTGGGTTCCTGTCGCCACGGCCTGGGAGCCCCCGGCCCCGGCAGACTCCAGCCCGGCAACCTCCCCCGGAGCAAGATTTCCACTCTCCCCCTCGGAAGAGTCGTCGTCTTCGGATTCCTCCTCCTCCTCTTCTCCGGAGGTTCCTCCCTTGGCGGCTCTGACACCTTTGTCTTCCGCAATCCGAGCAGCGATGAATGCCCTCTCCGCCGTCCTAGTTGGTGTGGTCAGGTTGTCCTCCGGCCTGGAAGCCCTTTCCTCCAGGTTGGAGACCCACTCCATCTCGCTGTCCAGGGCGGGCAGCTCCCAATCGGGCTTAACCCCGAAGGCGTCGCAATCAGGCATCCATTGCAGGACCTGGTTCTAGGCAGAGTTGAGGTGCAAAGGGACGACTCCTGCCGGCAAATGGAACAGCCCAAGGCGGCCGAACAGCTGATAGCACAACCAACCATGCCCATAAACCGCCAGGTTGTTGGCAGGGCCGGGGTACAATCGCATCCAGTCGGTAGGACCGTTGAACTCCCATGCAAGCCTATCCCTCTTCTGTAACGGCGCGATGCGGCGACGGAGGAAGTCAGCCCCCACGTGCTCAATGGTCAGCCCGACAGCTTTGACACGGATGATCCTGTTCAGCACTAGGCGGAGTTTACCGTCGGTGAGGCCTAGCTTGCCCCAGTCGCTGCCCCGCACGACACATCCGGTCCGCGCCAAGCAGAACTCGGGGGCTTTCTCATCTTTGATCCAGCACCAGTCGCCCCTCCATTCTTCCCACTTCCCATGCTACTAGCCAGGAAGGTAATCCCAGTCATCCTTCCTGCCCCGGGGGATCCAGCTTATATTCCCCGAGCGGTGGGATTTGTCCTCAATCTAGGGAACGTAGAAGTGCTTGAACAAATCCATGTTGGGGGCAACTCCGACGAAGTTCTCGCACAGATGGGCAAAAATCGCCATGCACGCCATTGCATTGGGCGTGAAGTCCAGAAGGTGGAATCCATACACCGCCATCATGGCGCAGAAGAAATCAGAGAAGGGGGGAGAGAGGCCGCAGTAGAAGTACGCACAGAAGAAGCGGTCCGGTAGAACCACGGGCGCTTTGTGCCCCTTTGTTTCTCTCCCCCACATATAGGCGTACCTGTTGATCAAGGTATTGTCGTCCAGGCTCGACGGGGAGATGACCACATCTCTCTGTCGCCGCTTCTCCAGCTCTTCCGCTTTCCTCTTCCTCTCCTCGGCCACTGGGTCCGCAGATGCGGCCGTCTGCTTCCCCTTGACGGCGGCTGTCTTCCGTCCCATCTCTAGAGCTCTCAAGGGCGGTGTATGATCTAGCAACACTTGGTGGGCCGGAGGCAGCGGCAGGAGCGGTTTCTCTTGGCTTGAGGAGGAATATGAAGGACGGAGAAACGGATGCGAATGAGCAGCGCCCCTATGCATTGCCCTTTTTATTTGGGGGACCCGCACGGGGATTGGCTCTTCGCTATCTTTTCGGAAAACTGCCGTTTTTCTACTGGCAGTTTTTTTACTCTCCAATGGCTACTGTTCCACGACCCCACGACCTGCGGTAATTATGCGGAGTGGACGTGGGACGGGAGGACAGCATTTCTTCGACGCGTGTCCGTGCACTGTTTGGGGCCTAACCCAACGTGCCAAGCGACACGTATGGCTCAGGCCCGGGGTCTTCTGTCGGGGTACACAAACAGGATTTCCCCTGACTTGTGCACGGACGATAAGCCTCCGGCCTTCATGGCCTGAGCCCGCCGGGAAAAGCTACCACACCGCCAAGGAAGCATTCAAGACCCAGACTCCGGCAGCAGCAACCTACAAAAGGCCAAGCAACGCTGGCAAGACCAACTCGACGGCCCTGGACGGGCCCGGAGCGCGCCAAGCATATCCCCGGTGCTTGCCGGGGACCGAGGCACGTGCACCTTCAGGAAGACCCGGCAAGCCATCCCCCGGCAGGCGCGAGCCGATCGGCCACCGCTCCACCGCATCACAACGCCAGTCACTTGTCGATGCGGTGTCGAGCCCCCAGATGGTTAAGTGGCTCTCGCTAAGCACGTGGCGGCGCACCGGAAGACAGATTATGCCACCTGGACACCCGTCCATAGGCGTGTCAAGCTGTGGTGCGATAGTTAGCTAAGCGGTGGTAAGAGCTTGCCGGGGATGCTTCCCCGCGCGCCGCTTAAGCTAGTAATTATGGTATTTTGTCCTAAATGTTAGAGTTAGGTATGATAGCTCTGTTAGCTATCTAATCGCTAGATAAAGACTGTTTTGCCACTGTGGTCGCCCTTGCCCTATAAAAGGAGGCCCAAGGCAACCTAGCTCAAGAGTTGGACTTTTGGACACTTGTACTCACGTAGCAGCTCTCCCCGATGGCAACCCTTGCCAGGATTGAGCGCCGTGTGTTCTTCATGTTCCTCTGATCAATCCACCAAAAGCAGGAGTAGGGTTTTACGCTTCACAGCGGCCCGAACCTGGGTAAAACACCAGTGTCCCGATCGCCGCGCTATCTCACCATCTCCGCTCTTTGTGCATGTGACCTCACTCCCGCCGAACCACAAAGGGGCCTCTGGTCCCATAGGTGATCGTGTGCATCCGTGCCCCGACAAGTTTGAACGGAAAGTGCTGATGGAAAGGCATTTGACTGGCGTAGTGTGCGTGGCGAGGATGTGGGACAATGCGTCCAATCGTTTGCGATCTCCGCTGCAGAGCTCGTCGTCGTCGAGGAGGTCAAGGGGGTGGAGTGCCATAGGGGGCGCCACCGCCTGGAGAGGATTGTTGTCTGGATGGCAGATTTGATGGGGAGGAGGGACATGATGGTTACCAACATCTCGTCGTGGATGCTGCTGATGAAGTCCACGCTCGCCGGAGGCTCGTGTGGTTCAGCCTCGACCTGCCCCTGCTTGTTGGCCTCCTCGTCGTCCATCGAAAAAGGAGGCGATCCTCGGCGGTGGCCCTTATAGATAAGACCGGAGGAGAAGGTGTAGCTTTAATGGAGAACTTGGGAGAGAATAGGGATGTGTGGGTGGAGGTCCGAGGTCAAAGGGCTTGATTCCCTGTGAGCCAGCTGCACCTACGCGGCGGACTGCTCGCACGCATCCCTTTGAGCCTGCACGGCGGACTCCTCGCACGTGTCCCGTATAATCAAACCTTTGGCCCACGTACGCCATCCCAAACGGTTTCTATAAACCATAAAGCGTTCCGTGCTTGGAAACTAAAACCGTCAATAAATATTGAACTTGTTTCCTTTCACATTCCAAATTACCACACGCTAATTATTTTCGCAAATCATTTCACACCTACAAAACCTAAACGTGTTCCCACTTAGCAGCTGTTTACTGTAGTAGGCTATAAAAACACAAACACGTACTCGAAAATTACCGCACATTCCTCACCCCCGCCACCAAAAAATGGGCCTTTCTTTGTTAGTCCTTCATTCCGTCTGCCATGGCCGGTAGGAGGGGGGGTTCTAGGTCGACTTCGAGATATAACTAGGGAAGAAAGACCAAGGCCGCGGAAGCAACAGAGAGCTCCCGCCGCCGTGCCGCGGAATCGCCAGAGAGCTCCAGCCACACCGCTTTGGCCATAGAAGAGATGTCCGGTGGCGTCACAGAAGCCCGGGAGGATCTTTCGCGGAGAGGCGACGACTCTCACAATCACAAGCGCATTCGCCTCGAAGGCGAACTGGACGAGTTGGCAGTCGTGGATTCGTCAGCCAGCGACGACATGCGCGCTGAGATTGATAGGAAGGACGTGATGATCGATGACTTGGTGAAGCTGCTGGAGAAGAGCGACGCCTCCGTTGACAGGGCGACCGGCCTCGTGGAGAAACTTATGGAGGAGAATGACGCCTGGAAGAAACTGCTCAAGAAGAAAAGTGCCTCGGAGGGGAGGCTAAAAGAACTCGCCGAGGAACTTCTAAAAGACTTGGCGAAGCTCTACATCGAGCGCGAGGGGCTGCTGAAGGAATCCATGGAGCGTGTGAAGGAACTTCATGCGTACGCGACGCAGAGCATCGACGCTCTCGAGCAAAGAGCCCGTGCCATGGCCGCAATGCGGAAGATGTCGGATGAGAGGCGAGAGGAGATGGAGGTCGTGGAGGCGATGAAGAAGGAGATTGAGGAACTCCGCGCCCTGCAATCCATGAAGAATTAGATAACAGCGGGCCAGATCGTTTTCTTTGTCTTCCTTCTTCAACCTCTCCCT
Organism: Elymus sibiricus; assembly: GCA_039707655.1. Lineage (NCBI taxonomy): Eukaryota > Viridiplantae > Streptophyta > Magnoliopsida > Poales > Poaceae > Elymus > Elymus sibiricus. Next base: position 281,196,054 of record CM077663.1, read on the forward strand.
TCTTCTTTTGCCCCTGTGTCTTTGGGGAGTTGCCGCTTGTGGCATTTTTTTATTATCATGTATATATAAGAGAATTATTATCCTTTGCCGGTACGAATTTCTTGTAATATTATTTCGTTCGTTTGTACTGTTATCACGAAACATCAAAGTTCTCGGCGAGGCACGAACAAAACAGTGATCACAAGCAAACTAGTCCCTCCGTCCAGGCGCATTAACCACATGATAAACAGTAGGTCGGACGCCATTAATTCAAAAGTTGGGAGCGAGGCAAGCGGGGGGGGGGGGGGGTGGAGGTCAAAGTATCGCTTCCCGATGAGCATGCGCAGTAGACTCTCATGCGTCCCGTCGAGCATGCATGGCGGACAGCTCTCACACATCTTGTCAAGCCTGTGTGGCGGACAGCTCACACGCGTCCCGTCGAGCCTGCGTGGCGGAAAGCTCGCATGCGTCATGTCATCAACCTGCAGCTACACGCACGGCACCCCCATATCAAGTACTCCCTCAGTTTTTTTAGTTAGCATATAAAATTTGTAAAGTTTGACTAGCTTTATAGGAAAAATATATAAATATTTATAATTTAAAATGAATATTATTAGATGCATCGTCAAATTAACTTTCATACTATATAACCTAAGCATTGTAGATGTTGATATGTTTTTTGTATGAATTTAGTCAAACTATGTTTAGCTTGTATGCGAAGTAAAAAGAAATGGAGGGAGTAAAAAAATTGGATGCGTGGCACCAAATGATTATTATACAAGTTTTGTATTTATGGGAATTCAATAAACCAATATTATCATACAAGTTCCGAATTTATGGGGATTTAAAAGCAATGTTTCTCAACGTTTCCGTCCTAGTCACGATGCCGAGATGGTTTTAATCATTGCATGGGACCAAAACAGGGGCCCAAGGACATATAAATGATTTTGTAACCCATTTTGGTGCCCTGGAGCATGTGCTTGTAGTTCAAATTTGAATTATGCACATTAAGTGGATATAGAAAAGCTCAATTAATGTATAAAGGGTCCCAAACGAGCCGTGAATAATTCCACATTTTAGCATTGCACTTGTATTAGTCTATGTTGCACGTAGAAAAATATATATATGTGTAAGAAGAGACATCGAATGTCGTTCCCTTCACAGAGGTGACACATGTTCCGTATCGAAAGAACGATGGTTCTTGAGAGAAGTTTTGGTGTGCAAGAGACTTGTCCCAAATTGGACAAAAAATTATCATGTTGTATAAGTGCCGTGTCATGACACCAGGGTAAGTTTCAAGAATTTCAGACAAGGTTTGGATTTATGATGATTTAAAAACCAAGTTTCTCAATGTTTTTGGCCTTGACTCCGAGATGTTTGTAATCCATTCACATTCATTGCATGGGACCTAAACAAGGAACCCAAGGACACAAATATCTTTTTTCAACCCATTTTGGTGACACGAAGCATGTTATTTTCGTTCAAATTTGAATTATGCACATTAAATGTCTAGAAACTTAATTAGTCCAGTATACAAAAAACTAAACGAACCATGAATAATTTAAAGTAGTTCTATACGCCCGTCTGAAGCTCATGCGTGTGTAAGCACGATGTGTGCGTGTCGTGCTAGCTCGAGCTTCCTTCTTTCATAAGTTATCCAATTTGTATTAAAATGATTTTCTATCCAACACGCTTCTCCCGCCACTCCCCCAATCGGTGTCCCGCCACTCCCCCAATCGGTCTCCCGCCACTCCCCCAATCGGTTTCCCGACGAAGCGCCGGCCCCGTCATCAACCTTCTGGACGAGGAGGACGAGACGGAGCAGGATGGAGAGCACGCAAAAGCGGCATCACGCCATCGAGCATGAGCGAGACGTCATCATCAGCCCCCATGCCACCATCGCACACGGTTTCTAGTACTACCAGAAACGTCTACGATACGTATCTGGTCCCACCAGGTGCCCATTGGGGCACGCCTTGTAAATGATAGGAGGCAACTCTTACCAGCAAGGCGCAGCTTCCCAGCCCGTAACCCAGTCGAACCGAACTCAAAAGTTAAGCGTGCTTTCGGTGGAGTAGCCAAGGATGGATGACCGGTTGGGAAGTTGCTAGATTTTAAGGTTCATTTAGGCGGGGTGATAGGATCACTATAGGCATAAATAAAATGCCTGTAGTGATATGTCATTCCGGCTAAATAAATTTAGAGATCCTTGTTTTGAAAATATCCATGATTTTCTTTTGCTGTTTTGAAAATGTCAAGGATCGATGACGTGTGTGTCTGTGTATCTGTGAACCAATGCCTGTGTGTGGACCATGTGCCTACATTGTGCGGTTTCCGACGACAAACCTATCGGTGGGCCCTTAGGGTCTGTCATGCCTTTTACTGACAACACTCGAAGGCCAGATCCTTGTTTTGAAAATATCCATGATTTTCTTTTGCTGTATTGAAAATGTCAAGGATTGGTGACGTGTGTGTGTGTGTGTGTGTGTGTGTGTGTGTGTGTGTGTGTCTGTGAACCAATGCCAGTGTGTGGACCATGTGCCTACATTGTGAGGTTTCCGACGACAAACCTATCGGTGGGCCCTTAGGGTCTGTCATGCCTTTTACTGACAACGCTGGAAGGCCAGTTCCTTGTTTTCAAAATATCCATGATTTTCTTTTGTTGTTTTGAAAATGTCAAGGATCGATGATGTGTGTGTGTGTGTGTGTGAACCAATGCCTGTGTGGGGACCATGTGCCTACATTGTGCGGTTTCCGACGACAAACCTATCGGTGGGCCCTTAGGGCCTGTCATGCCTTTTACTAACAACGCTGGAAGGCCAAGGATGGGTGACGATGTGTGTGTGTGTGCCCGTGTGTGTGTGTGTGCCTATGTGTGTGTGTGTGTGTGTGCGCGCGCGCGTGTGTGTGAACCCATGCCTGTGTGTGGACCATGTGCCTACATTGTACGGTTTCCGACGACAAACCTATCGGTGGGGCCCTTAGGGTCTGTCATGCCTTTTACTAAACGCTGGAAGGCCAAGGATGGGTGACGGTGTGTATGTGTGTGCGCACGCGCGCGCGCGCGTGTGTGTCTGTGTGTGTGTGCGTGTGTCTGTGTGTGCATGCGTGCGTGCGTTTGTGTGTGTGTGTCCGTGTGTGTGCGCGTGCGTGTGTGGACCATGCATCCATTGTGCGGTTTTTGACGACACGCTTATATATCGATGGGTCGCTATATATCATCCATTTGACTGACAACGCTGGAACGTCACCCTGCTACGTGTCATGTGTGTGTGGGGGGAGGGGAACAATATATATACGTCCATAACGACCTAGCTAGGTAGTATATATATAACCAATCTTAAGGGGGGTATATATGCCGAGTTATCTCAGCTAGGTGCATGCCATGTCATAGCCAGTGTTGTGCATTGTGTATTAACCACACCATTTTTGCATATACATTTGGACATATGCAGGGGGATGGTGTTCTTCTAGCCTCGCTCAACTGATCTTTGACGACGCGCCAACTCGTGGGACCGCGCGATCTATATATCTGTCTTGTCCGACAACAATATGTTATGGTTTGGCCAAATTAAGGTATAAATTCTCTTGGTTGTCTTACGAAAAGTCAGACATGGATAAATGTGTGACAAAGTTTGAACCAGGTCATGTGTTCATAGGACCCCATCCTCCGGCACATAGTGTAGGGGGCAACACCCTACGTTTGTCATGAAACCCTTTTTTGTCACATTGGACACTTTTAGGCATGCACATATGCAGCATGTGCCACACATTAAAGTTGCGCATTGCGAATTATAACATGACAACACCATGTTCTAAATACAAGTCTTTTTTTACAGATTTCACTACGAACCCCCCCCCCCCCACACACATATATATATATATATATATATATATATATATATATATATACGTACTTTAGAGTGTAGATTCATTTATTTTACTGCGTACCTATATAGTTAGTACTGGAATCTCTATTTTGTTTTGAAAACTCTAAAAATACTTATATTTAGGAACGGAGGGAGTATATATTTGGGCCATTAGCAGGCGTGGTTGTGTTTTGACCCTCTTTTGCGTTTTTTTTGTCGTTTATCCCAAAGATGCTAGTATTATGTAAAATAGCAAACGAAACCGACAAAACAACCGTATGCGATTGTATCCCCAACAGGCACGAGTGTGCTACTCTAACCGTGTGCGATGCCCGTACACAGCAAAATCGGCCTTGCCTAGTGGTGGTAACTGCAAGCGTCAACCAGTGCAAAGTGGCAATGTGCACAGTAAAAACCCAAACCCGAGAGCGACCTATAAAAGATCTCACCGGCGGCGGCTAACAGCAAATTTTTCCGCCGATAGCTCGCCACCACCACCACACACACCAAATGGAACCGGTGTTCAACCATGGGGATGTGCATGGCGCCGTCCTGATAGTGTTGGACGACACGTTGGCCGCCATGGCGGGCAACGGCAAACAGCCAGCTGCCGCGGCCAACGACGACGGCATAGAGGATTCCGACGCGCTGTCCTCCATGTAGGTCAACAGTCAACCGTCATCTGCCGCGGCCGCCGCCGCCGCCGCCGCCGACCCCGAGTTTCAGCGTCGGATGCAGATGGCCATCGCTGTGTCCGTCTAGGAATCGGGCCTCGATGCGTTCCTGCGCGACAAGGACGAGCGCCGTCTCAGTGTCGGTGTGGAACAATCTATCGCATCTACGGATGCCATCCATAACGCGGCTAGGGATCTAAAGCGGCAGAAACAGCGGGAGAGTGCGAAGAGGAAGCGGAACTCAGATGCATAGGGTAAAAAGAGGCGGGAGCAGACCAGAAGGCGGCGGAGCAGGCCACCGCATGCCTCTCAGCCACGTTGGAGGCCAGTACAGGCCTTGCAGCTGCGGCGGCAGCCCTGGCAATAGCGGCCACGGCGACCAGGGACGCGGCTCTAGCGAGAGCGGCGCCTGCCTGTATCCCGATGGCCCACGTGGACGCCATGACATCTTTGTCGACAGCGGCAAACCCGGCGAGAGGCGCCGCGGTCGCTCCGGCCGAGGTAGCCCCGCCGGTCTCCGTCGTGGAACCACTGGAGCTCATCGACTTGACGAGCTCCTCTGAATACTCGTTCTGAGCCGAGTAAGGTCATGATGATGGTGGAGGCGCGGCGTTTGTATGCATCCATGGCGTAGTGAATATTTTGTGCAGTTCATCTTCATGTAAATTGATGAACTGTTTGTAAATTACTGAGCATATGAACTAATGTCAACTAATCCGCTGCAAAATAAGGCATTTTGTTGTGAAAATTTGCCAAATGTTTGTGTCATCTATTTGTGGGCATGTGGAAATTTAGGATGAATTTCACTTCTGTGACTGAAATTGAGGATGAACCGTGTGAGATGAGCCCGCCTTGAGAAATCTCAGAAAGAGCTACCCGCCTTGAGCGATGCAAAAATTCGTGGTTTCGCGGGACGTCATTTCGTTATAGCGTACAAACTTTATTATGTTAGGACCGTGTGCGATCTTGGTTGCTCCTGCCCAGTTCCTTTACCAAAATTTAAGTGGAAGCGGTATTTCAACTGCATGCCGCCCTTCCTCGTCCACCGCACCGACCCTATAGTAATTTTTCGGCTACCGAGGCATTTCAACCGTCGCCATCCCTCGTCCACCACCATCTCCACCCACACCATTTCTACTAAATTTTTCAGCAGCAGCGACACATCCGCAAACACGCCCCCTCCACACAACACCCCCTCCCCCTTCCTCCCCCGCTTGAACCCTAGCTCGCCTCCGCCGCCGCCTTCCACAACTAACCTCAGCCGGTCTGCCCGTGCCTCATAGCTAAACAGGTTCAGGGTCCCCACCGATCCACATACACCATCGCCGCCCTGAGTTTTTAGATGAGGCCGGCGGTGTCCCTTTCCCCTACATCCCCATCCCGTACTCCAGAGAGTCGCAGCCTAATCAGCCCGACCACATCTCCCGTAGAGCTCGAGGAGTGCACGAGCAAAAAGAGGTCTATCATGGCCTCTCCGCCATACGCTGGCGAGGTGGGCGCCGTCCGCGCCGACCCTTCGATCCCGGACGAACACCTCGCCGCGGGAGCCGGTGAGGACGATGCCAACGTTGCCATGCTGAAGGCTTCAAGTCTGCGGGCTCGCGTATTCCTGTATCTCAGGAGAGCCGGCTACGACATCAAGCTCGTCAACATCACCGGCTTCACTCGGGCCATGTCACAAGTTAAGTGGTCCATCGGCAACGCCTCTGGTTCAACCGCCGTCGATCTCTTCAAAGGCCCCGCCGCTGATCTCCTCCGCCTCGCGGTCATGGATTTGCGATCCTTCTACGCCATTGAGCCCCTTTTGTCATTTCTGAAGGAAACGTTCTACGGCGGTGGCTTGGGATCCTTAGCTCCAAAGTCAGATCTCATCCACCAAGATAATGGCACACACTACGGCTGTTACAAGGGGAAACGTCCCATCTGCGACATCAGGGAGCGCACCCTGGGCACGTCATATCCCAAGTGGAAGGAGCCCATCCATGACAAGTGAGGGAACATCCTGTGAGCAAATCATACCTTTTCTAGCTAGCCGTCTCGTACCCATTGTTGTAGTAGCTTTTGCCATGCGATAATCATGCAGTGTTTAATTGAGCATTTGTCCAGTTGTCTAGCAGATGCCTTGATTTTATGTATCTGGTTGTTAGGTTGGTTGCATTGGGTATTTGTCCAGTTTTCAGTGGCTATAGTTGGTTGTTACAGTGAGCATGAATGCCTTGTTTCTTTCAGTTATTCACAATGTGATGTTCATTATGTGCAAGTATGAACTGTGCAGTTCAATTTCATCAATACCACCTGTTATGCCTGGTGTTGTTAACCTGTGCCCTTAACTCCCTCTTTAAACATTTATGCCTTGTTTCTCTAAATTTGGTTGCCAAGTTGGTTGCAGTGAGCATTTGTCTAGTTTTCAACCAGATGCCTTGCTTTTCTGTATCTGCTTGTTAGGTTGATTGCAGTGAGCATTTGTCTAGTTTTCAAGCAGACGCCTTGCTTTTCGTTATCTGGTTGTTAGGTTGGTTCCATTAAGCATTTGTCCAGTATCAAATGACTATATTTGGTTGTTATAGTGAGCATATATGCCTTGTTTATTTCAAGCAGATACCTCGTATACTTGGTTGATGTTAAGCCTGTTGTACTTATCATGACTTTACATGTACTTGCACATGACAACAATGGGAGTGGCCAACGTTTTCCACCGAGGTTCTTTTCAACCCTCCGCTTATACTCCATCCATTCCATCATGTAGTGCATATAGATTTTTGTGATGTATCTACATATATCATATAAAATGTATACAATATGAAATTTTGTGATGTATCTAATGAAATGGAATTGCAATTCTAGATGTAAATGTTTTTTCCTACAAACTTGGTCAAAGTAAGTAAATGTTGACTTCTCAAAATGTTTATAGGCAACACATTGTGGAACCAATAGAGTAATATATTACACCATTCTACAACTGCATTTTAGCTTCTAATATCGGCTTCTTGCTTGTAGGTACATATGTCTTAGGTAAAGATCCATTCCTGGACCCTTTTTGCGTGTGGGGCAATGAAATATTCATGAACCAGCATCAAGTTAGGAAACTGAAAATGATTGTTAGGGAAAAAAGACGAACAATGCCAATTAGACTATTTTTTTACACTCTATCCAACAAAACAGTGAGTTGTAGGATGGTAACTACGAACTCTGTAGGTTTCTATTAGGCCCATAATGAGTTGTCACTCAACAATGTCTGAATCTTTTTCTTTTGCAGTGGTTCCCAAAGCAGTTTACTCAAGATTAGCTCGCAAAGTACATGATTGCTGGACATGCAATGAAGGTTAAAATATATCATCGAGACTACAATGAGCATCGAGAAGTCGTAATAAAGACAGTGAAGGATGGGCGGGTGGCCATCACTAGGGGCTGGCCTAGAGTCGTTCGTGCGTTAGGCATGGAAGAGGGCACAAGATGGGCATTTCGCTTCACCTACTCCAACAACCAGAATGTCTTTCGGCTCTCTCTTTACCGTCTTTAATACAACCTTGGTTCCATCATTCTTTATTTTTCCCTTCTGTAGTGTTCCTTTTTTTGAGAATTGATGCTTATGTAGTTCTCGAGTATATGTACATGTGAATCGAATTATGCATTCGTTTTTAAACCTACATTTAAACATGATTCGATATGAAGTACATGAATTCCTACTTTCAAATGTAAATTATGTGAATTATGAACAAAGGTATTTAATTAGGGGCAAATCATGCTCTACAGGCCATTACAATGTGCACAGTTTGATAAAGCAAAACGTCTGCGATCAACTTCAACATCACACACGTTTGTCCATTCGCGGCGTATGCGATGAGTCTCGTCTTCGCACACGGTCAGGCAAGAAAGAACGTGTGCGATTAATGACACCAGCGTTTGTGCTAGTCTCCTTATCACACACGATTTCGTATTTCAAACTATGTATGATATCGTGCCCATGGTAAACGTTGGTCAAAGAAGAACGCGTCCGATAGGCCTTCATCCGACACAGTTAGTCTCGATGGCACGTTTGGGAAGTATGGATCACACGTTTGGGATGTTTTGTAAATCACAAATGTTTATGAAAAATGCCGCGTGTGGGATAGATTCAACCTTCGCATACGGTTTTATAATTACAAACGTATGCACTATTATATCATATCACAGACGGTCATGGTGGAACTAAATGTGTGTGATAGCCCCCTTATCATACACGCTTTATAATCGTGAACTGTTTGCGATTCGTCGCACATCGTAAACGGCGCGCCACAGAATAGCGTTTGCGATGTTAGTGTGATCTCACACGAGTTGCAAGGATGAACCGTATGGGAAATACACCATATCTCAAACGATTGCCCGGTAACTCTCGTTTGTGATAGATGCGGACATCCCATACGCTTAGTTTTGCAAAACGTTTGCGTTCGTTGGCCACCATCACTGACGGGTTTGCCGTGTCGTGTGGGATGGACCCCCCTATCGCCCACACATGCAAGGCGACGGTTTACAACTACGTCATGGAAAGGGTTAAAAACCGTTGGTATAGCACGTCACTGCACCAGTGTTCCCCTGCCCCGCCCCATAACCCTTCGTGGGAACTCACAGGCGATAGTACTGCCTCGGTACTACAGCGCAGCAGAAGGCCCGGTAGTACCGCGGGCGGCGGAGGTCGTACCGCTTAGTACTACCGCCCTTGCCACCGGTAGTACCGCTCTGGACGACCACAAGGCACAAAGACGTTACAAAGGGGTGGATTATGCAAATTTTGAAGAGGTTGGAGACACAAATACCAGCAAATGGTAGGTAACACCCCAAGGCGGAAGGGGGAGGCCTCCCCAGGCCTCCTCCCGAGCGGCGGAGATCTCTATGCAACGCTAGGCCTCAGGAGGTCAAGGGTGACGATAGCCAGGCCAAGCGGGCGCCAGCGCGCCAGAGGGAATAGTTTCCTCTTTGGTGCAAAGGAGACAAGGACGAACGCAGGTTCCCAAGGAGCCCCGCCAAAGGTTTCCATTCCGGTGCAACAAGACCGGGTCAGCGAGCGCGGCAGGACGGATGTCACCAACGAGCCCACCACCACGTCACCACCACCTACTTTGCAGGCGAAGACCACCTTTCGTCAGGATAGGGTGTACCTCCTGTCCCCCTTTAAATTTGGCCGTTGTGGGATCCCTTCCCGCCATTGTGATAAGGGAAGAGGACCCGGGCCGCTATAAAGAGAGGCTAGGCTGCTCGGAGGAAAGGGGGTCGGAAAAACGCACTCGCAAGCAAGACACCACTGTACTAGTTCATCCACAAACCTCCTCGTGAGGCAATCCACCAAAGGCAGGAGTAGGGTTTTACGCTTCGCCGCGGCCCGAACCTGGGTAAACTCTTATGTGCCATCTTCTTCCTCGCCATCGAGCGGGGTTATCGTGTTGTGAGCTTGGAGGGGGTGAAGCTGCTGGGGAATCTTCGCACACGCCCCTGGGTTCGAACTCCTTAGGGTTTTGCGGAGCCCGAAATCCGACATTTGGCGCGCCAGGTAGGGGGCATGTCGAAGTGTTCCTCAAACCTCGCTCTTCCTCCACCTCACCGCCCCCATGGCTGACGCTCGCCGAGCTCGCGCCGAGCGCCGTGCTGCTTGCGTCGCCCAGACGGCGCCGGTGGGCCGCACCGCCGCGCGTCGGTCCGCCCCTCCTGTGGCCAACGCCGCCACAGGCCCGAAAGCCCACGAGCAGCAGGACTCATCGCAGCCGGTCACCGCGCGGCGCGACGGCCGCACCGCTACTCCGTCCATCGTTCCGGCTACTGGGTCGTCATCCCACGCTCGCCCCGGGCCGACGCGTGGGGCGGGCGCACTCCTCATGGCGCGCGAGCTGTTGCGCTACAGCCCTGCCCCCAACCGCATCGACGACTGGTTTGGTCGCGTCGCGGAGCTCGTCATCGCCGCCGCCGATGCTACGGCGTTCTCCTACTCGTTCCGGCCCCAACCCTCCCTCGCAGGCGACGAGGCCCACGACGTGCCGCCTCCTCCTCCCCAGCGCGACGTCGACCCCGAGCCCAGGCATGAAGCATGCCCGCGCGACCAGCCACGCGGGCTCCCGGCGAGGGTGAGAGACGAAGTAAGCTGCCAGGTGGTGCCGCGGCTGCGTGCTGACGCGCGCGCGCTCCCCACGCCGCTGCGTCAGCGACGCGACCGGGCGCCCCTCGAGGCACCCACGCAGGGGCATCAAGACCGGGTCCCTCCCGAGCGCGCGATGCCTGTAGGCCCAGTGGGTTGCCGCGCCATCGCCCCGGAGCTCCACCCGATCGTGTGGCCCTGCAAGTTCAAGCCTGACCTACCTCCTCGCTACGACGGCACCCCAGGATCCCGCCGAGTTCTTACAGCTCTACTCGTTGAGCATCCAGGCGGCCGGCGGGGACGACAAGGTCATGGCAAGCTGATTCCCCATGGCTCTCAAGGGTGGTGCGCTCTCCTGGCTCCTCAACCTCCCGGAGGGGTCAATCACCTCCTGGGAAGACTTGCGTGAGCGCTTCGTCGCTAACTTTCAAGGCACACGTGACCGCGCCCTTGGAGTGGGTGACCTACGTTGCGTGAAGCAACAGCCCGACGAGACCTTGCACAAGTTCATACAACGCTTCACGACTGTCCGTCTCAAGATCCCGAGGGCGTCAGATGAGGCCATCATCTCGGCATTCACCGACGGCGTCAGGGACCTCAGGATGAGGGAGGAGCTCGCCATCAACGACGACCTGAGCTCGGCTCTGGAGATGTTCAACCTGGCCAACAAGTGCGCAAAAGCGGAAGAGGGCCGCCTCTCACTCCGCGAGCTTCCGGAGGTGGAACCCGAAGACAAGAAGACCAAGGCCAAGGAGCCAAAGCGCAAGGCCCCCGCTGTGCCAGCGGCTGAGCCGAGGCAAAGCACGGCCGGGATGAGGAACCTCTCGCGGGAGGACGACCGTTCTGCATCTTCCATGGCACCAACAGCCACAACACCATCGACTGTCAGGAGCTCAGGGTGGTCCGTGACGAGCATTTCGGCCGGCGCCCTGGGCGCAGCGACCGAGGCTATGGGTGCGGCGGAGGCCGCTGGGACAATCGAGACCCGCGTCAGGAGTGGCGAGACCATCCTCGGGAGGACCGCTGGCGCGATCAAGCTCGGGAGGACCGCTGGCATGACGAACCTCCGGAGGGGTCACGTCGAGGCCAGCCTCGTGAGGTCCGCCCTCGCGAGGCCGGCCTTGCCCCGCTGCTTCCGCCACCCAGAAGGAAGGAAGAAGATAGGCAGAACGACGGGGCTGGGGGCTTCCAGGAGGTTAGGGCAATAGCTTGCATCGTGGGCGGCGCCCAAGCCCCGGCATCAAACCGCGCCTTCAAGCAGTTTTCACGGGAGGTGAACGCGGCTATTCCAAAGCTTGAGGCTGCGCGCCCCCTCAAGTGGTCCCAGTGCGCCATCACCTTCGACTCCAAGGATCAACTCAGGTGTTCAGCCATGGCGGGCGCGCTCCCCATGCTATGCACGCCCACCATCAGCAATGTCCTCGTCACCAAGACCCTGATCGACAGCGGCGCCGGGCTCAATGTCCTCTCCATCGAGACATTCGAGACGCTCCAAGTGCCTTATGACCAGCTCATGCCAACCAAGCCTTTCTCGGGGGTCACTGACGGCTCCACGGTCCCCATCGGGCAGGTGCGCCTGCCCGTCACCTTCGGCGGGCGCAACAATTACCACACCGAGATCATCGTCTTTGACGTCGCCCACATCCACCTCCCGTACAATGCGATCCTTGGGTACCCATCCCTCGCCAAGTTCATGGCGGTGACCCACCACGGCTACAACGTCCTCAAGATGCCGGGGAGTGGCGGCGTCATCACTATCGCCTGCGATGAGAAAGACGCCGTCTGCTCCCTCTAGCGCGCCTACCGCGCTGCGGCGGCCGAGCACTCGAACGATGAAGGAGGCGTCCTGCCCCGCGAGAACATCCCAAGGAAGAAGAAGCAGCTCCTTTCCAAAGGACGTCAGGGGGCTGAAAACCCCAAGGACGATGCCTCAGGAATCGCACCCGGGGCCAAGGCCCCTTCCTCCCTCTCATAGGAAGGCGTGCCCGGTGCCTCCCTTGGGTCCGGCTTGGGGGCTTCCGCCTGGAGGACTATCGACCCGGCTAGTGAGACAAGGGGGAGGCGGTGCTCGGGCACAACTTGGGGGCGCGTGCCGGCGCGTACCCATCCAAGCAAGGAGCAAGGCGCGAGGCGTCAAGTTCGCGGGAGTTCGTCACCAGAGCAATCGAGGAGCTTCGGGAAGCACAAGCTGTGCGAGGTGGGCGCGGCCCTGCACCACCCAACGCCGTCACCGTCATCGATAGGGGCAGCGCGCCGCGCATCTGCATCAACGTACCCGGCATCAACACGGCCGCATCACAGGACGTCTTCTGGACGACGCGCATTAGTCACGGCAGGGCATACCCGTGCAACTACATCCGCATGCCCTCCGGGCTGGCGAACGCGGGCGACACGTTCCAGCACCTTGCCCAGGCCATGCTCGCGCCATACCAGGCCAGGCACCGTGAGGAGTTGGAGGAGGTGTCGGGCCCGAGCGGGTGCCCTGAGCCTCCTGAGGCGACAGGCTCGTGAAGGCCAAGCTTACAGAGGCACAAGGCCAAGTTCCTACGACTACCTCCACGCTTTAGCGACATTGCCGCCAGGTGATCCTTTTTGGCTCGTGCCAGGTAACTTTTTGGTTTGCTCAGTTTGAGGGCGCCCATTGGGCTGCATTATCCTCAGGCGGCTAGAACTTATCCCAGCCGTGTCGTTCCCGCATGTATTGGACCTTTACATGCTTTCGATCTATTTCCCTAAGTATTCTAACCTGCATGCTCAGTGCTTCACCGCCATGAATGTCGTTGCGCCCTAACGAGCCTGCCCTCGACCGCCTCATGATTAAGGGCTGGCACGACGTCTGTGCTCGGGTCCGTCCCTGCAGCGTCGACAAATCCAAGTGGTCGAGCTCTGTCTCGCGGGCTAGCCCCGTGTACGTCACCTCGCATGGCCCTCGGTGCTTCGCCCTCGCATGAGCTAATCGGGAGTGGGTGAGTCAGGGCGCGCGGCACGGTTCCGGCCGGCCTTTCGCCGCCGTGGGAGCCGCGCGCCGGGTGTTTTCTCCTTGGAGTTGTCGCATCAGAAGACTGGGCACGGCGTCTGTGCTCGGGTCCGTCCCTGCAGCGTCGATAAATCCAATGGCTGAGCTCTGTCTGGCGGGCCGGCCCCGTTCACGTCACCTCCTGGGGTCATTGGTGTTTGGCCTTCTCATGCGATGGCCCTTGGAAATCCATTTGGCGCAGGTTTCTCAAAAATGTACAGGACTTGAAGCCGCGCTTTCCACCGGAAGATTCGGGCGCAACCCGCCTTTGAGGAGGGCCTCGTGAGGCCTGAGCTGCCTCACGACGCCCAGATACACCTCCCAGTTCTACCGTGCAGGCCACGCGTACGAAGTTAATCGGCTGTACACACCCGGGGGGGCTCAGGAGCCGGGGCCCCCCATTCCCACGCCCAAGTGGAAGCCCCATGCTCCGCGCTGGCGGACGACACGGCCCTCCAATGGCTATGCCCACGCAACGTGGAAGCCCTATGCTCCGCGCTGAGGATAAACAACTGAGGGCGCCTTAGCGGGTGCATTCAACCTCAGGATGACCCCTCGCAGCTCCATCTCGCAGCATTCCCCCAGTATGCACGCGTGAGGGGGCTGTGCGGGGGCTACGCTCAGGCCAGGCCTGGCGCACGCCACCTCACCAGGTCCCTGGCACCTGGTCTTCACGCGTCCCTCTCGGACGAAAACTGGCGAGGAAAGGTATGGGAGCCGCTCGTACATCAAGGGGGACTCCTGAGCATCGCGACTCAGGGGCCTCACTGGTCTCGTAGCCCCTCACCCCTTGGCATCGTCCTGGTGATCCGAATGCCCCAACGGCGGTCGAGGTATGCACGGAACCGGGCCCTGCCGACGCATAGCTCAAGGTGCTCCAAATCCCCAAGTCAACCCCATCTTCGCCGTGTTGCCTTTATGAGGGCTGCTCGTACGTCAAGGGGGACCCCTGAGCATCGCGACTCCGGGGCCTCACTGGTCTCGTAGCCCCTCGCCCCTTGGCACCGTCCTAGTGATCCGGACGCCCCAACGGCGGTCGAGGTATGCGCGGGACCGGGCCCTGCTGACGTAGAGCGCTACAGCAAGCAGGAAGGAAACGAAGCGAGGAAATAAAACCTCACAGCTTAGCAGTCATTACAAGCATTAAAATGTCTCCGAAAATGCAAACAAGACTAACGCCTCCACGAGGCACGATGAACATTACAGGGGAAGGCCCAGGAAAGGAAGCTAGGAGGAGCTGGCACCACCGCTCGTTCCGGCCGCGGGGAGCTCGTCGTCAACATCGCTGCCGTTGTCATCATTGTCACCAACCCTCGCAGCCGCAGGAGGAGGCGAGGGAACGGTGATGCAGGCAAACTTCTTCATCAGCGCATTCACGGTGCCCTCCACGGCTGTCGCCGCGGCGGCGCGAACCCCGGGATCAACCGGGCGAATCACGGAGCCGAAGTCGACCCGGCCCATGAAGGTAGAGGTGGCTGAAGACGCGCGTTGCGGCCGCAGAGAAGAGGTCGCGACACTCACTCTCCAAGACGTTCTCCACCCTGGCGACGGCACCTTCAAGCACCTCGGCGAGCTTTGAGGAGAGCCCCGCGAAGCCGCTCTCGCGAGCTACCAGGGGTTCTGTAAATCCCCCGCGGCAGCTGGACTGCAGCGCCTGGCGAAGCCTGAGCTCGACGGAAGGGAGAGCGTCGAGCTCCGCAGCCTTC
Organism: Elymus sibiricus; assembly: GCA_039707655.1. Lineage (NCBI taxonomy): Eukaryota > Viridiplantae > Streptophyta > Magnoliopsida > Poales > Poaceae > Elymus > Elymus sibiricus. The sequence continues at coordinate 281,211,401 of CM077663.1, forward strand.
TTCTCCTTGGCCGCGGCAAGGGTCTTCTCCCTGGAGGCAAGCCGGGCCTTCTCCGCAGCCACTTCCTCCTTCAACATGTCCTGCTGCTCGCGCTCAGCGGCTTGGTCAGCCGCCGCTTTGGACAGCGCGGAGTCACGGTCGGCAAGCTTGGCCTCGCAGGTCTTGAGGTCCTCCTCCCGCTGGCGAAGCCTCTCCGCGAGTGCGTACCTTTCCTCTTGAAGAGCCTTCAGGCGGGCCTCCGCCTCGTCGCAGCGCTTCACGGCAGACGCTGCATCAGCCAGCGCCGCGTCTCGGGCTGCCTTGGCCGACGCGGCCTCCTCCTTGCTCTCAGCCGCGGTGGCCTCGGCTTGGCTCCATACCGCCACAGCTGAGGCGTCAGTCTGGAGACACCCAGAAACAAGACCTAAGCGCTCCTTTGCAAGGCGACCGTCGGCGCTCCCAAGGGCGTCTCGGACCTGATCAAAGATGGCATAGGCCCCGTCCAGAGCGCCTGACTCGGCTGGAGGAACACGAACCGGTGGCGCTAGGGCACGGCCCGGAGATTGCGCCCGGGCGGCGGCAGGAGCTGCCTCCGGAGAGGCAAGGGCGTGGGGAGCGGAAGACACCGGTGATTGCGCCACTACTACAGCCAAGGCAGGGGCAGACGGCCCTGCACCCAGCTGGCCCTCGGGGGCTGGCCCGTCGGGCAGAGGTGCCGACGCACCCCCAAGGACGGAGGCGGCCACTCCAGCGGGCATCAGGGGCTCCGCGGCTGTGGAGAGGAGGGTCGCCCCGCGAACCCCCTTGCCTGCGACATCTGGCGCCTCATCTGGCATCGGCAAGGCACCAAGAACGGGCATCACGTCAGAAGGCACCCTCGGCTTGACGCCGGCCTTCTTCTTCTTCGCCTTTGGCATGGGGGCACCCCTGATCACCAAGCAAAGAAGGGACCGTCAGCATATAAACCACCCGAAGGCGGCCGGAAACCAAGCGATATTACTTACTCCTCGACGTCGACCCACTTCCTCCTTCTTTCCACCTCGGCGAGGGTGGGAATGCCCCCGTCCCGTTCCGAGGAGGCGCCTCCATGGGAAGAAGCGGTGGAACCGCTCGAAGGGGCCACGGCCGGCAAGGTCGTGCCAGCATTGGACGCGGCCGCCTCGCCCACACGCTGTGGCTTGGGCAGGGTGAGGCGGGCGCTTCGGCCACCTTGTCGGTGCGAGCTGGGGGCTCCGGAGGAGGCCCAGCCTCGCGCTTCCTCGGGGTCACCCGGCAGGCGGATCGTGCGGCCCGAGGTGTGGGGCCTGGCCCCCTGAGGACCCTAGTAAGTTGCGGAGGACTTGCGGTAGGGGGCTCGCCGGCGTCGTCGTCATCGAAGCTGCAGAGAAGCGCACTCCGCGATAGAGGAGACACTTCCTCCATATCGTCATCCGCCGTCTCCTCCGAGTCCTCTTCATCTGCGGTGTCATCGGAGGACACCGCCACAAGGGCGCCGGGGCTCTCGGTCGGAGAGAGCCCCAGCTCGTCGAAGCTGGGCATCACGGCGACCAGATCAGCCTTGTCGTCGCAGCAGTACAGCGGGGCGTAGGCCTCAGGATGGTCCCCGGGGTCGCCGTTGAGCAGGGTCGCCATAACCCTGTTCAACTCCTCGGGGGTCAGGAGCGCAGAACGGAGCCTCATGTCATCGCCACCACCTTGATAGTCCCACATGGGCCTCGAGTGAGACTGGAGGGGCGCCAGGCGTTGCACCAGGAACTCCTTCACTATCATTCCCCCAGTCAACTTCTTGGCGCTGATGTCTCGAAGGACCCGCTCCAAGACGGGCTAGGCCCGGGGGTCGAAGAGCTTCGCGGAGCTCCACGCCGGGATCTTCTCCGGCAGCCCCTTTGGGAGCTCCAGGCGAGGGTTGCTGCTCTTGAGATCCAAGAAGACCCAGCGGTTCCTGAAGTTCTCCACCTTCTTCCTGGCCTTGAAGATCATGTTCCCGCTCTGGACCGTGACGAAGGAGACGCATGCCGACCGCTGAGCGCCGTCATGAAGCCGCAAGCTGAAGAAATGGCGGAACAGGGCCACCGAAGGCTTCACACCCACGAAGGCTTCGCAGTAAAAGGCAAAGACGGACAGAAGTAGGATGGAGTTGGGTTGAAGATGGAGAGTCTGGATCCCGTAGTGCTCAAGGACGGCGGTGAAGAACGCAGAGAAGGGCGGGACAAGCCCGGAGAAGATGCTGTGGAGGAAGAAGGGGTAGGCCGACTTGGCCAGGCGATGCCTCTCCGCGGAGCCGCACCATATCAAGGTCTGCCCCCGCTCATTCATGTCGTCCGCTGTCGACGGAAGCACCGGGGCGAGGTCCCCGTCCTTGGCTATGGTAGACTCTGAGAGCGCCGGCGAGATGGGAGCAGAAGCCGAGCTCTGGGCTTCGGATTTCGACTTGCCGGCGGGAGCCATCGAGAAGCCTTTGGGGCCGAGGAAGCAAGAAGGAGGACGGAGTGGTGCTGAGATCTGGAGAGGTTCCCGCAAAGGATGGAGATCTGGAAAGAAGAGCAAGGGCGTGGAAGAGGAAAGCAATAATGGCTCAGCGCTGGACGTCAGGCTTTTGTCGGTTCGGGCAGTTGCCGAGGAGACACGGGGGCGGGGACGCCCGCCCCCAACCAAGCACCGCTCGCCAAACCTGGCCGGCTGGCCCGCATGCAATAAGGGCCCGCGGCGCTCCGGGCCATCTTCTTTGGCTCCTCCTCAAAGCCGTCTCGAGCGCGCCTTGGGCCCGGGGGCTACTGTCGGCGTTCTGGATACCAGGGTACCCAGACTTGCCTGCATGCGGGCCAGGGCGTGGCCCACCTGGCGGTCCGTACGGCCCTGCGTGGCCTCACTCAAGACAAGACCCTCGCGAGGGTCCCATCCTCGTGAGGAGGACAGCGCCAAGGCGGAAGGGGGAGGCCTTCCTAGGCCTCCTCCCGAGAGGCGGAGATCTCTATGCAACGCTAGGCCTCAGGAGGTCAAGGGTGACGACAGCCAGGCCAGGCGGGCTCCAGCGCGCCAGAGGGAACAGCTTCCTCTTTGGTGCAAAGGAGACAAGGACGAACGCAGGTTCCCAAGGAGCCCCGCCAAAGGTTTCCAGTCCGGTGCAACAAGACCAGGTCAGCGAGCGCGGTAGGACGGATGTCACCAACGAGCCCACCACCGCGTCACCACCACCTACTTTGCAGGCGAAGACCACCTTTCGTCAGGATAGGGTGTACCTCCTGTCCCCCTTTGAATTTGGCCATTGTGGGATCCCTTCCCGCCATTGCGATAAGGGAAGAGGACCCGGGCCGCTATAAATAGAGGCTAGGCTGCTCGGAGGAAAGGGGGTCGGAAAAACGCACTCGCAAGCAAGACACCACTGTACTAGTTCATCCACAAAACTCCTCGTGAGGCAATCCACCAAAGGCAGGAGTAGGGTTTTACGCTTCGCCGCGGCCCGAACCTGGGTAAACTCTTGTGTGCCATCTTCTTCCTCGCCATCGAGCGGGGTTATCGTGTTGTGAGCTTGGAGGTGGTGAAGCTGCTGGGGAATCTTCGCACACGCCCCTGGGTTCGAACTCCTTAGGGTTTTGCGGAGCCCGAAATCCGACAGAACCAATATGGGCATCCAGGTCCCGCTATTGGTTATTGATCGTAGAGGTGTCTCGGTCATGTCTACATAGTTCTCGAACCCGCAGGGTCTGCATACTTAACGTTCGGTGACATTTCGGTATTATTGAGTTATGTATGTTGGTGACCGAAGGTTGTTCGGAGTCCCGGATGATATCCCGGACATCACGAGGAGCTCCGGAATGGTCCGGAGGTAAAGATTTATATATGGGAAGTCATATTTTGGCGACCGGAAAAGTTTCGGGTTTTTCCGGTATTGTACCGGGAAGCTTCTAGAAGGTTCCGGAAACTTTCGGAGGAGTCCGGAAGTCCACCAAGGGTTCCACCACGTCCCAAGGGTTTGCATGGGCTGAGGGGAGGAGCCCTGGCCTTATTGGGCTAGGCGCACAAGTCCCTCAAGGCCCATGTGGCTTGGGAGAGGTGGAAAGTCCACCTGTTTATGGAAAGGGAGGGAATTGGACTAGGAGTCAAACTCCTCCCCCTTGGCTGCGACCATGCCGGCGGGCAGGACAGGGTCAACCATGGCCATCATGATGTTTCCGAGGGAGAGCGAGGCATCTGCCATCGTGCAGCTGAAGAAGTCAAAGCCCGGGGCGAGGTTGGTCATTGTGGCTGGCGTGAAAGCTGACGGGACTAAAGGCCGGTGAGAGGTTTGCCGCCGTTGCACCGTCTATGAACTTGGTGGAGACTCGGAAGGAGAGCAGTGGCGCTGTGAAGACCTCGACGCCTGCTGCTGTGACCACGACCATGACCATTGTGTTGGTTATAAAGATACTAATTGTATACATAACCCCAGCTTCAGAAACATTAGATAAATATCCAACTTATTATTGAAAATCTTGATTCAAGATAAATTGAATCTTTCCTATATACAATGAGCTTCGGAAACATTAGATAAATATCCAACTTATTATTGAACAATCTTGATTCAAGATAAATGGAACCTTTCCTATATACAGTGAGCTTATTATTGAAGGTTGCATCTATTGTGTTATTATTGCTGAAATAAGAGGCTTATGAATTTGTCAATCTTTGTGTACCTTGTAATAGTGACTGTCAATCTTTGTGTACCTTGTAATAATGACTGTTAATCTCTGTGTACCTGGTAATAGTGACACGTGGATGCGTGAAGTTGAGTGATATTCCCTCCGTAAAGAAATATAAGAGCGATTAGATCACTACTTTTAGTGATCTAATCGCTCTTATATTTCTTTACAGAGGGAGTGCTAATACTATTTAAAAATGGATGATACATCCAGTTATAAGTTCTTGGGTGACGAGCGATTTGGTTGGTTAAGGAGATAGGAAGATTGCCGAGAAGGAAAAAAAGTGGAGAGAATTTATATTTGTCGTTGCATGATGAAAACTGGATGTAACCATGCTTAACCCGTATTTCTAAATGGGTGTTCGTCTTTTGCCCGTAGCAACGCACGGGCGTTCTACTAGTTGGACTAGGAGTCCAACTCCTCCCCCTTGGTTGCACCCTAGGGCTTGGAGGGGCTGATCTCCACGCCCCTCCACCTACATATTGAGGGGAGGGGGTGCCCCAAGAGTACACACGAAGCCCTTGGCGCCCCTCTCTCTCTCCCTAGATCGTTTTCTCCTCCGTTCGCGGTTTCGGTAGCGCTAGGCGTAGCCCTGCCGGGATAGCACCATCACCACCGCCACCACGTCGTCGTGTTGCCGGAGAACTCATCTACCTCTCCGCTCTCCCTTGCTGGATCAAGGAAGCGGAGATCGTCATCGAGTTGTACGTGTGCTGAACGCGGAGGTGCCGTCCGTTCGGCGCTAGATCGTGATTGAATCGCGGGACGGCTTGCGATATGGATCGCGAAGATGTTCGACTACAACAACCGCCTTTCTTAATGCTTCCCGCTTAGCGATCTACAAGGGTATGTGGATCCGATCTCCCTTCTCATAGATGCTCATCTCCATGGATAGATCTTGTATGTGCGTAGGAAATTTTTTGTTTCCCATGCAACGTTCCCCAACAGTGGCATCATGAGCTAGGTTTATGCGTAGATGAGATCACGAGTAGAACACAAAGGAGTTTATGGGCGTTGATATTCAGATTGCTTACCTCCTTAGTCTTATCTTGATTTGGTGGTATTGTGGTATGAAGCGGCTCGGACCAACCTTACTCGTCCACGTACGAGAGACCGGTTCCATCGACTAACATGTAACTTTGTTGCATAAGATGGCTGGCGGGTGTCTGTCTCTCCCACTTTAGTTGAATCGGATTCGACAGAGGCGGTCCTTGTAGAAGGTGAAATAGCAACTTGTATATCACCGTTGTGGTTTTGCGTAGGTAAGAATCGTTCTTGCTAGATACCCATAGTAGCCACGTAAAACATGCAACTACAAATTAGAGGAAGTCTAACTTGTTTTTGCAGGGTATGATGTGATATGATATGGCCAGAAACATGATGAGATATATGTGATGTATGAGATGATAATGTTTTGTATAGATTATCACAACTTGCATGTCGATCAGTACGGCAACCGGCAGGAGCCATAGGGTTGTCTTTAATTTATTTTCGCCTTTTTGCTTTACTTTATCGCTATGAGTTAGCAATAGTTGTAGAAGCAATAGTTGGCGCGACAACCTCATGGCAACACGTTGATGGAGATCAAGATGACGGAGATCATGGTGTTATGCCGGTAACGATGGAGATCATGCCGGTGCTTTGGAGATGGAGATTAAAAGCACAAGATCATGGCCATATCATGTCACTTATGATTTGCATGTGATGTTAATCCATTTATGCACCTTGTTTTGCTTAGGACAACGGTAGCATTATAAGGTGATCCCTCACTAAAATTTCAAGATAAAATTGTGTTCTCCCCGAGTGTGCACCATTGCGAAAGTTCATCATTTCGAGACACCACGTGATGATCGGGTGTGATAGACTCTACGTTCGCATACAATGGGTGCAAGCCAGTGTTGCACATGCGGAACACTCGGGTTAAACTTGACGAGCCTAGCATGTACAGACATGGCCTCGGAACACAAGAGACCGAAAGGTCGAACATGAGTCATATAGTAGATATGATCAACATGGAGATGTTCACCATTGAAACCACCTCATCTCACGTGATGATCGGAATTGGGTTGGTGGATTTGGATCATGTCACACTTAGACAACCTAAGGGATGTTGATTTGAGTGGGAGTTCTTTAGTAATAGGATTAATTGAACTCATTATCATGAACATAGTCTAAAGTTGTATTTGCAAAATTATATTGTAGATCGATAGCTCGCGTTGTAGCTCCCTTAAATTTTGATACGTTCCTAGAGGAAAAGTAAGTTGAAAGATGATGGTAGCAATTATGCGGACTGGGTCCGTGATCTGAGGATTGTCCTCATTACTGCACATAAGGCTTATTTCCTTGATGCACCGCTCGGTGCTACACCCCCTCAAGCGTCGTCTGTGGATGTTGTAAACATCTGACAGACACGTTCTGATGACTACTTGATAGTTCAGTGCGTCATGCATTACAGCTTAGAATTGAGGCTCCAAAGACGTTTTGAACGTCACGGAGCATATGAGATGTTCCAAGAGCTGAAATTGGGATTTCAGGCTCGTGCCCTTGTTGAGAGATATGAGACCTCCAACAAGATTCTTTGCCTGCAATATGAAGGAGAATAGCTCAATCAGGTGATCATGTGCCCAGATTGTCTGGGTACTACAATCGCTTGAATCAAGTGGGAGTTCATCTTCCAGATAAGATAGTGATTGACTGAGTTCTCCAAGTCACTGCCACCAAGCTACTAGAGCTTCATGACGAACAATAACATGCCAGGGATGGAGATGGTCCCTGAGCTATTCGCGATGTTTGACACCGCGAAGGTAGAAATGAAGAAGGAGCATCAAGTGTTGATGGTTAGTAAAACCACTAGTTTCGAGAAGGGCAAGGGCAAGAAGGGAAACTTCATGAATGGCAATCCAGTTGCCGCTCCAGTGAAGAAACCCATGGTTGAACCCAAACCCGAGACTAAGTGCTTCTATAATAAGGGGAACGGTCACTGGTAGCGGAACTGCCCCAGATACTTGGCAGATAAGAAGGTTGTCAACGTTAACAGAAGTATATTTGATATACGTGTTATTGATGTGTACCTTACTAGTACTCCTAGTAGCACCGGGGTATTAGATACCGGTTCAGTTGCTAATGTTAGTAACTCGAAATAAAAGCTACGGAATAAACGGAGACTAGCTAAAGGGCGAGGTGACGATGTGTGTTGGAAGTGTTTCCAAGGTTGATGTGATCACCATCGCACGCTCCCTCTACCTTCGGGATTAACCTAAATAAATGTTATTTGGTGTTTGCGTTGAGCATGAACATGATTAGATCGTGTTTATTGCAATACGGTTATTCATTTAAGTCAAGAGAATAATGGTTATTCTGTTTACATGAATAATACCTTCAATGGTCATGCACCCAATGTGAATGGTTTATTGAATCTCGATCGCAGCGATACACATGTTCATAATATTGATGCCAAAAGATGCAAAGTTAATAATGATAGTAACACATACTTGTGGCACTGCCGCTTAGGTCATATTGGTGTTAAACGCATGAGGAAGCTCCATGTTGATGGACTTATGGAATCACTTGATTTTTAATTGCTTGATACATGCGAACCATGCCTTATGGGCAAGATGACTAAGACCCCGTTCTCTGGAACAATGGAACTGGCAAGCGACTTGTTGAAAATCATACATACTGATGTCTGCGGTCCGATGAGCATTGAGGCGCGCGGTGGATATCGTTATTTTCTTACCTTCATTGGTGATTTGAGTAGATATAGGTATATTTACTTAATGAAACACAAATCTGAAACGTTTGAAAAGTTCAAGCAATTTCAGAGTGAAGTTGAAGAGCATCGTGACAAGAAGATAAAATGTCTACAATATGATCGTGGAGGTGAATATTTGAGTTACGAGTTTGGTATGCAACTTAAGACAATGTGGAAATTGTTTGACAACTCACGCCGCCTGGATTGCCATGGTGTGATGGTGTGTCCGAACGTCGTAGTCGTACTCTATTGGATATGGTGCGTACTATGATGTCTCTTACCGATTTGCCACTATCATTTTCGGGTTATGCATTAGAGACAGCTGCATTCACTTTAAATAGGGCACCGTCTAAATCCGTTGAGACGACGCCGTATGAACTATGGTTTGGCAAGAAACCAAAGTTGTCGTTTCTTAAAGTTTGGGGATGCGATGCTTATGTCAAAAAGCTTCAGCCTGAAAAGCTGGAACCCAAAGCGGAGAAATGCGTCTTCATAGGATACCCTAAGGAAATAGTTGGGTATACCTTCTATCTCAGATCCGAGGGAAAAGTGTTTGTTGCTAAAACGGGTCCTTTCTCGAGAAAGAGTTTCTCTCGAAAGAATTGAGTGGGAGGAAAAGTAGAACTTGATGAGGTTATTGAACCGTCACTTCAGTTGGATGCTAGCACGACGCAGAAAGATGTTTTCTGTGGCGCCTACACCGAATGAAGAGGAAGTTAATGATGATGATCATGACACTTCGGATCAAGTTACTACCGAGCCTCGTAGGTCGACAAGAAATCGTACCGCCCCTGAGTGGTACGACAATCCTGTCTTGGAGGTCATGTTGTTAGACAACAGTGAACCTACGAGCTATGAAGAAGCGATGTGGGCCCGGATTCCAACAAATGGCTAGGAGCCATGAAATCCGAGATAGGATCCATGTATGAAAACCAAGTATGGAATTTGGTAGACTTGCCCAATGAACGGCAGGCCGTTAAGTACAAGTGGATCTTTAAGAAGAAGACAGCGCTGATGGTAAATGTCACCATTTATAAAGCTCGACTCGTCGCAAAGTAGTTTTCGACAAGTTCAAGGAGTTGACTACGATGAGACTTTCTCACCCGTAGTGATGCTAAAGTCTGTTGGAATTATGTTAGCAGTTGCTGCATTTTTCGATTATGAAATCTGGTAGATGGATGTCAAAACAGAGTTTCCTTAACGGTTTCCTTGAGGAAAGGTTGTATGTGATACAACCAGAAGGTTTTGTCGGTCCTAAGGATGCTAAAAGGTATGCAAGCTCCAGCGATCCTTCTATGGATTGGAGCAAGCATCTCGGAGTTGGAATATACGCTTTGATGAGATGATCAAAGCTTTTGGGTTTATACAAAGTGTATAAGAAACTTGTATTTACAAGAAAGTGAGTGGGAGCACTATAGAGTTTCTGATAAGTATATGTGGATGACATATTGTTGATCAGGAATGATGTAGAAATTTTTGGAAGGCATAAAAGGTTGTTTGAAAGGTGTTTTTCAAAGGAAGACCTGGATAAAAGGCTACTTAAATATTGGGCATCAAGATCTATAGAGATAGATCAAAACGCCTGATAAGACTTTCAATGAGTGCATGCCTTGACAAGATTTTGAAGGAGTTCAAAATGGATCAGTCAAAGAAGGAGTTCTTGCCTGATTTGTAAGGTGTGAAGTTGAGTGAGACTCAAAGCTTGACCACGGCAGAAGAGAGAAAAAGGACGAAGGTCATCCCCTATGCCTTAGCCGTAGGCTCTATATAGTATGCCATGCTGTATACCGTACCTGGTGTGTGCCTTGCCATGAGTCTATCAAGGGGCATATGAGTGATCCAGGAGTGGATCACTGGACATCGGTCAAAATTATCCTTAGTAAATTGAGGACTGAGGAAATATTTCTCGATTATGGAGGTGATAAAGAGTTCGTCGTAAAGAGTTACGTCGATGCAAGCTTTGACACCAATCTGGATGACTCTGAGTAGCAATCCGAATACGTATAGTGGAGCACTATTTGGAATAGCTCCAAGTGGAGCATGGTAGCAGCATCTACAGTATGACATAATATTTGCAAAGTGCACACGGATCTGAATATTGCAGACCCGTTGACTAAAAACCTCTCTCACAAGAAAACATGATAAAACCCCAGAACTCATTGGGTGTTAATCACATGGTGATGTGAACTAGATTATTGACTCTAGTGCAAGTGGGAGACTGTTGGAAATATGCCCTAGAGGCAATAATAAATTAGTTATTATCATATTTCCTTGTTCATGATAATCGTTTATTATCCATGCTATAATTGTATTGATTGGAAACTCAAATACATGTGTGGGTACATAGACAACAATGTGTCCCTAGTAAGCCTCTAATGGACTGGCTCATTAATCAAAGATGGCTGTGGTTTCCTAGCCATGGACAAGAGTTGTCATTTGATAATGGGATCACATCATTAGGAGAATGATGTGATGGACAAGACCCAAACTATGAACGTAGCATATGATCGTGTCAGTTTATTGCTATTATTTTCTGCATGTCAAGTATGTGTTCCTATGACCATGAGATCATGTAAATCACTGACACCGGAGGAATACCTTGTGTGTATCAAACGTCACAACGTAATTGGGTGACTATAAAGATGCTCTACAGGTATCTCTGAAGGTGTCTGTTGAGTTGACATGGATCAAGACTGGGATTTGTTACTACGTGTGACGGAGAGGTATCTCAGGGCCCACTCGGTAATACAACATCACAATGAGCCTTGCAAGCAAAGTGACTAAAGAGTTAGCCACGGGATCTTGTATTACGGAACGAGTAAAGAGATTTGCTGGTAACGAGATTGAACTAGGTATGGAGATACCGACGATCGAATCTCGGGCAAGTAACATACCGATAAACAAAGGGAACAGCGTACGGGATTAACTGAATCCTTGACATAGAGGTTCAACCGATAAAGATCTTCGTAGAATATGTAGCAACCAATATGGGCATCCAGGTCCCTCTATTGGTTATTGACCATAGAGGTGTCTCGGTCATGTCTACATAGTTCTCAAACCCGCAGGGTCTGCACACTTAACGTTCGGTGACGTTTCGGTATTATTGAATTATGTATGTTGGTGACCGAAGGTTGTTCGGAGTCCCGGATGAGATCCCAGACGTCACGAGGAGCTCCGGAATGGTCCGGAGGTAAAGATTTATATATGGGAAGTCATATTTGGCGACCGGAAAAGTTTCGGGTTTTTTCCGGTATTGTACCGGGAAGCTTCTAGAAGGTTTTGGAAACTTCCGGAGGAGTCCGGAAGTCCACCAAGGGTTCCACCATGTCCCAAGGGTTTGCATGGGCTGAGGGGAGGAGCCCTGGCCTTATTGGGCCAGGCGCACAAGTCCCTCAAAGCCCATGTGGCTTGGGAGAGGTGGAAAGTCCACCTGTTTATGGAAAGGGAGGGAATCTCTACTCCTAATTGGGGAGTTGGTAGCTTCCGTTCCGGGTTTATTTTCGTCCGGTTTTTTTCGTCCGTTTTTTTCATCCCGCCTCCCACCGTTCCCTCCCATTGGTTTATTTTCTCCCTCTCATTAAAAAACCAAATCCACCATTAAAGCGGAAGATTTTGTTTTGTGCTTGCTTTGGCAGGTGATGATTCGATTTAATCACATTAATAATAGGTAATTAAGAATTCCAAAATCATACCATATATGTGAGATCACCTTCCGAGAAAACAAACATAGGATTTTCTTTGCGAGGAGAAGAAAGAGGAGGCGGAGGCGGTGCTCCTCAAGTTCCTCCGCGCGCGCGACTTCAAGCCGGGGGCCGCCTTCGAGATGCTCCGTCGGACGCTCTGGTGGCGCCGGGAGTGGCAGAGCCTGGCCGCCACCGCCACCGACGGCGACGAGGAGGAGGACACACTCTCGGAGGGCACGTGCTACCTGGAGGGCATGGACCGTGAGGTCCACCCGGTATGCTACAACGCGGTCGGCATGTTCGCAGACGAGGACGTGTACCGGTTCACCGCTCGGCACCGACGGCGGCAAGAAGTCGGCCCGGTTCCTCCGGTGGTGGGTGTGCGCCATGGAGCGCCACATCACCGAGCTGGACTTCACCCCCGGTGGCGTCGTGTCGCTGCTGCAGGTGACGGACCTCCGCGGCTCCCCCGGCCCCGCCAAGAAGGACCTTCGCATCGCCATGAAGCAGGTGCTCGACCTCTTCCAGGACAACTACCCCGAGCTCGTCGCCCGAAACGTGAGTACCACCACCCGAATCATGCCTTCAAATTTAACTGAATTCGAAAATTTTAACTGAATGTGCTTCGAGATCTGACTGAATTTTTGGTGGCGCTGCCATGCTGCAGATCCTGATCAACGTGTCGTTCTCCTACTACGACTTTAGCACCATCTTGTTCCCGTTCATGATGCAGAGGACCAACAGCAAGCTCGTGGTCGCCCGGCCCTCCAAGGTCACCGATACGCTGCTCAAGTACATCCCGATCGAGGCCATCCCGGTGAAGTACGGCAGGCTGAAGCGCGACGGCGAGGACATCGAGTTCTCCGGCCCGGACGACGCCGAGATCACCGAGGTGGTCGTCAAGGCCGGCGCCACCGAGACCATCGAGATCGAGGCCGCCACGCTAGGTATCCTCGACCGTTGCTGCTGTTTATCTAAAGATATGCTTATTCCATTTGCACCAACCTTGCTGTTTAGTAACATGAATGTCTTTGTTTCTTCTACTACAATGACAGGGTAAGAGCATCTTGTCCCTTTCAGCGGGGTCCTCCAACTTTTGATGTTGGCGCAGCTTTTGCAATGATTGATGCATCATTAAACTAAGGTAAATATGCCAGATTCTTTTGTCAAATGAAAACATGATTGTCTATTTTGCTTGTCAGGACCAAGATATCTAGCTATCAATGAAATTTTCAGAGTAGTTTTTGTTGCCTCTATGTAATCCTGATAGGAGCTTCTTGGAAGGTTCAGATGTGTGGCGGAGGATTTCAATTTTCCTGATTACAGAAAGGAAACTCGAGGAAGGTTCAGATTTCTCATGCTCGGTTATGTGCTCTCAAGGTACATAGAGAAAATTTTCTCCTATTTACACAAAGGAAACCCGAGGAAGGTTCAGATTTCTCATGACTGCTTCTTGGGTATTTCATGCATGTGCCATCTTATTAGGAGATGTAGTTTGTTTTATAGCTGATGATGCTCGCTGTTTTTTATCGATTAGTAAATACTGATTTTTAGCTCATAAACTACATGGCAAAAGCTAATTCTGATGGGTCTGATGCAAATAATTTTCATCTTCATACATGCCTTGATTTGATTATTTAATCCTTTTATATTGATCTATTAGCTTTGTATTGTTGCAGTTTCATTATATATCCACTTACCAATGCATCTAAAGATTCAACAATGTAGAAACCACCATCAGTCTTGGGACAACAAATTGTTTCTTCATTCCTCCGTGTTGCACTGTAGGTGCTAAGGTGTCGCGGTCGTATGTTCGTCGAGGCATCAATACACTTCACTTTCCTTTTCCTTCTCCCTATTTTTGTTCTTGCATTTATTTCTTCTTTTCGGACCTCTCTGTCCGCTGCTTTAATATGGTTCCGATTGGTGCCATGCATCTCCCAATATATATGGATTTTGGTCGAGGCAGTCATCACATAAATAAAATGCTAACATCCTCTCAATTTCTGAATGAATTTCTTAAATTTCCTTTCTCTTGTTGGATCACATACCTGATTTGTTTGTTGTCCTTGAAGCAAATATCATGACATGGGCTTGAAGATTTCAAAGATACAGACGGTTGATAGAAAGAGGATACATTGATTTCAGTTGTGGACACTTACAAACTGAGTCTCTCCCTAACAGGTAACTCAACTTTCAACATATTCATTGCAGAAGCAGAAACAATGGGATACATGACCTGAATACTTACATTGTGATACTTACTATTTTGCAGCGGGTTCTACTCTCCCTCTTGAGGCAAGTGTGGATGTAATGGATATTGATTGTGGTTGTTCGGACAAGAATATTACATGCAAACATTATTGAGTATTGATGGTGAGACTTTCCACTTATTTATCTTTTGTCCTTCTAATCAAGAACAATGTTTAGAGCTTACATGATTGTCCAAATTTAGTCTGTCAATGAGACATATTGATGTCATGCAAAGATTAGTGTGGAGTAGGATAGTTACAGAGTTCTTCCTCAGTTATCATTGAGAAAAGATTGGATGCATGTGATTCTTCCTCAGTTCTCATTGAGGAAATATTGAGCAAAGGTTTAATGTTTGATCTGTATGTTATTGACCTAAGAGAAAATGCGTTTTGCATCTCTGATGTGATGTATTTCTTACAAACAGTGACAAAATCAATACCTTGCACGGGCAATTACTCTTATATAGTTTGATGCTTCAAAAATTGTAGAGTCGGCGCCTCTCTCTAAAGTGTACATGATGTGATAAGAACAAAAAATAAAGAAGCATCTTGAGAACCATGCCATGATACATATTTTGTTCCATTAGAAAATACAACCGTATTTTGTTACATTCAGGGAATGTTATATCCAGCACGTGTGTTACAGGTGTTTCTCTCTACTTTGTGCTCAAGATTTTTTTTCTATAATATGGCGCATTAATGTATATTCTTCTGAAGTCATAGTAAATTCATGGTCTGTATATCTGTTTGTATGCTGCAAACCTGAGCCGAGCAGGCAGCAACTGATTTCTTTATTTGCTATATTTATATTCTTCAAAGCAATTAAATTTCTCATCTTGCACTTGAGATAAACCTACAATCTAGAGCAGAAGGAAACTATAGATCATTTTTTTCTATTTCTTCTGTAAACATCATGCCTTTATATGTCTTTTTTCCTATTTTTTCTCTTGTCTTTCCTCATTTTGTTTTTTCCTCCATTTTTTCAGGCTCCAAAGTTTGGCCGTAGCTAGCTTGATTTGGAGACATTTCTTGTTAGGAGCATTGAGCTTTGGCTGTAACTAGCTTTGTTACTTGGTATACCTCTGTCGGCGTTCAGGTAAACACCATCTACCACATTGTTTAATCTGGGGTTTACTCCGGTGCCAAGTGTACTATATTGCTAGATTTAACTTTAATCTATGAGGTGCCCTGTATCTATTTTGGCATAAATGGTTCTTCATACTAGGATTTAATTAGTGACCTTACTTCTATTGCTTCTTGGTGAATATGCAATATATTGCGTTTTCATGGAAGCAAGAGCCGGGTAGTTGTGGAGCGGGTCGTGGTAGAGGCGGTCGGCGAGCGCGGGCTAGACGGGAAGGTGATGCATGCGATGGCGACCATGCCGGCGGGCAGGACAGGGTCGACCATGGCCATCATGATGTTTCCGAGGGAGAGCGAGGCATCCGCCATCGTGCAGCTAAAGAAGTCAAAGCCCGGCGCGAGGTTGGTCATCATGGCTGGCGTGAAAGCTGACGGGAATAAAGGCCGGTGAGAGGTTCGCCGCCGTTGCACCGTCTCTGAACTTGGTGGAGACCCGGAAGGAGAGCAGTGGCGCTATGAAGACCTCGACGCCTACTGCTATGACCATGACCATGACCATTGTGTTGGTTATAAAGATACTAATTGTATACATAACCCCAGCTTCAGAAACATTAGATAAATATCCAACTTATTATTGAAAATCTTGATTCAAGATAAATTGAACCTTTCCTATATACAATGAGCTTCGGGAACATTAGATAAATATCCAACTTATTATTGAAAAATCTTGATTCAAGATAAATGGAACCTTTCCTATATACAATGAGCTTATTATTGAAGGTTGCATCTATTGTGCTATTATTGCTGAAATAAGAGGCTTATGAATTTGTCAATCTTTGTGTACCTTGTAATAGTGACTATCAATCTTTGTGTACCTTGTAATAATGACTGTTAATCTCTGTGTACCTTGTAATAGTGACATGTGGATGCGTGAAGTTGAGTGATACTCCCTCCGTAAAGAAATATAAGAGCGATTAGATCACTACTTTTAGTGATCTAATTGCTCTTATATTTCTTTACAGAGGGAGTACTAATACTATTTTAAAATGAATGATATATCCAGTTATAAGTTCTTGGGTGACGAGCGATTTGGCTGGTTAAGGACATAGGAAGATTGCCGAGAAGGAAAAAAAGTGGAGAGAATTTATATTTGTCGTTGCGTGATGAAAACTGGATGTAACCATGCTTAACCCGTATTTCTAAATGGGTATTCGTCTTTTGCCCGTAGCAACGCATGGGCGTTCTACTAGTTGGACTAGGAGTCCAACTCCTCCCCCTTGGCTGCGCCCTAGGGCTTGGAGGGGCTGATCTCCACGCCCCTCCACCTATATATTGAGGGGAGGGGGCGCCCCAAGAGTACACACGAAGCCCTTGGCGCCCCTCTCTCTCCCTAGATTGTTTTCTCCTCCGTTCGTGGTTTCAGTAGCGCTAGGCGTAGCCCTGCCGGGATGGCACCACCACCACCGCCACCACGTCGTCGTGTTGCCGGAGAACTCATCTACCTCTCCGCTCTCCCTTGATGGATCAAGGAGGCGGAGATCGTCATCGATATGTACGTGTGCTGAACGCGGAGGTGTCGTCCGTTCGGCGCTAGATCATGATTGGATCGCGGGACGGCTTGCGATTTGGATCGCGAAGACGTTCGACTACATCAACCGCGTTTCTTAACGCTTCCCGCTTAGCGATCTACAAGGGTATGTGGATCCGATCTCCCCTCTCGTAGATGCTCATCTCCATGGATAGATCTTGTATGTGCGTAGGAAAGTTTTTGTTTCCCATGCAACGTTCCCCAACAATAATCACCTAGCCAAGACCCAATACCTTTGATTGTGTCATCACCAAAGGAGACTTGAGTGGCCAAAGATGTATCGGGTTGAACGTCCACCACCAAGTCGTTGCTTCCGGTCATATGATTTGTTGCTCCACTATCAAGCAACCATGACACCCCTCTGGAAGCAAACTCCTACAATAGATCAATGCTTGGATTTAGGTACCCATTCTTTCATGGGTCCTTTCATGTTAGTAACAAGGGTCTTAGGAACCCAAATAGACCATTCAATGTACTCATAAGAAGAACCAACATATTTGGCATAAACATGCCCATCACTAGCATGACATAAAACATAAGAGGAGTTAAAATTGTCGGCCTTGTTGGTGGAGGCGGTCTTGCCCTTCTTGGCATTACCACCCACAAAATTGTCCTTCTTCTTCTCATGAGTGGCCTTCCCCGCTTTGACGAAGGTTTCCTTGAGCAGGGGAGCTTGCTTGGTCTTCAACTTCTTCTTCTTCTTAGACTTAGGTGCAAACCCAATCCCTTCCTTTGCTACAACTTCGTTTTGATTGCTCAAAAGGTCATTGAGATTCTTCTCACCTTGGATACATGTCACAAGGCCTTTCTCAAGTTGCTCTTTCAACTTGGCATTTTCCTCCACAAGGTGCGCATGCTCACAACAAGGGTTAGTAGCAATGGCATTATCAATTAACACAAAAGGAGGACATGTGGCTATTTCCTTAGTAAGTTTTACTTGGAGTTCATCATGAGACTCCTTGAGAGAGGCATGAGCACCCTTCAAAGCCTTGTGAGCCTTGTCAAGTGCGTCAAACTCTTCCTTGAGTCTATCATGGCCAACCCCAAGTGCAACCTTATCAGATTTGAGTACACGATTAAGAACAATAGCATGATCATGATCTTTACGTAATTTAGCAAGGTCAACGTTTTGTGACTCCTCAAGAACCAAACGAAGACCTCGCTCTTCCTCAAGAGCAATGGAAAGATCAGCTATCTCATCGGCATAATCACGACTATGCCCCTTGAACTCTTTTGAGGGATTCCTCTTGAGACTCAATGATATCATTGGCCTCACCAAGTTGTTCCAAGAGAGCAACAAAGTGCTTCTTGGATTCGCCTTTGAGTTTACCCCACAACTTGTCAAAGTCATTCTCACCTTCCTTCGCCTCCTCGTGTTCATCCACACAATCCAACAAAGAAGGAGGGGTAGCAATGGAAGTTTTAATGTTTGAGGTTTTGACGTTGGGGCTTACCATGGTGATACCTTTGGCCATAAGGCACGTAGCAATGTGGTTCTCGTTGGGGCATCGAAGAGTGACACCTTGGTTGGGGTAGAGGATGAAATTGCCACTGTAGCCATTGCCATTCCTTCACCACTAGTATCTTCATCATCAACATCATCATCGGAGGCATACTCTTCTTGATCCACCAACACCCCGTGAGGCGCCTTCTTGGTGAAGTTGTTCTTGTTAGGGAAGGACTTGGCCTTATCTTTGCGGATGAGCTTGCCACCATTATCTTCCCTCTTCTCATATGGCAATCCACCACGAAGTGACTCACATTACCATAGTTGTAGCAAGTCCGCACACGTTGCTTGCCTTTTGACCCACTTGAGTTGTTCTTGGAGAAGTTGAGCCTTGAGTTTCTCTTGTTGCCCCAAAATTGCCTAGATTCGAGAGCCATGTGCTCATGGTAAGCATATTTGGTGTCTTCAGGGCAACCCTCCTCTTCCTCCTCCTCTTCTTCTTCTTGAATGACCTTGGCCTTCAAAGCAAGGTTGGGTGATGACTTCTTTGCCCATTGGACACGAGCAAGAGTGTTGTCGACGGTCTTGTTCAAGATGTTCATTGCAATAAACTCATCCAACACGCCGCTTGACGATAGAGAATGAAAGTCCGGTCTTTGACGGATAACGGAGGACATGGCCTTGTTGAATGGAATGATGGCCTTGAGAAACCTACGCTTGATCCTGCTGTCATCTGTATCCTTGCTTCCATGATCTTGAAGAGCAACGACAAGAGTGGTCACTCTCCGGTAAAGCTCACGAGGATCCTCATCTTCATTCATCACAAATTCATCAGCTTCATCAAGCACTACCTCAAAGTTGGACCGTTGAATGCTTGAGCTGCCCTTGTATAAAGAGACAATGTGTTCCCAACAATCCTTAGCACGAGTGAAGGGACGCAAGTGAGCTAGATCTTCGGGAGGGACTGCAGCTTGAAGAATGAACAATGCGGAGTGATTGAGTTGATTGTCGGCCTCTTCTCTTGGGGTGAGGTTGTTTGGATCATGTGGTTAGTATCCTTGCTCAATGATTCTCCAAGGTGAGTTGAGCTGTGATTCAAATGAGACTTGATACGAAAAATCCAATTAGCAAAATCATTCTTAACTAGTTTAGGAGGAGGACCAAGATTGACTACATGAGGTGGGTGCACCGGTCCTCCATAGACCACGGGAGGGGGTACCGAGGCAAAGGTACCCGACCCACTATTTCCTTGAGGTGACTTGTTCTTGTCAGCGCTAGCCCCCTCCTTATCGGAGTGGACATACGATGTCGAGTTAGTGGGATTACCCACTTGTGTCGGATCGGTAGAAAGTTTAAGACTATCAAGGAAATCTTTAAACATGGACTTGACCTCGGTCGTCATAGAAGATTTAAGTGAGGACATTGCCTCATTTAAATCCTCTCGGGAGACCGTGCTCAAGCCCCCGACCTCGGGTGAATCCACAACCCACTCCCCGTCGTTAACCATACTCTTCGGGTGGTAAAACCCTTAATAAAGAAACCTGGCTCTGATACCAATTGAAATGATCGATATGGTTGACTAGAGAGGGGGTGAATAGGCAACTACCAGTTTTTAACTTTTCTTTAGCAAATTAGGTTTAGCAACAAATAGGTTGTCTAGATATGCAACTAGGTGAGCAACCTATATGGTGCTAACAACAATAACAACACAAGCAAGCAAATGATACAAAATAGGTAAAGCTTGCACAAAGTAAAGGTAAGAAGTAACCACAAGTGGAACCGATGGAGACGAGGATGTGTTGCCGAAGTTCCTTCCCTTTGAGGGGTAGTACGTCTCCGTTAAAGCGGTGTGGAGGCACAATGCTCCCCAAGATGCCACTAAGGCCACCGTATTCTCCTCACGCCCTCACACAATGAGAGATGACGTGATTCCACTAGTGGTGCTCTTGAAGGCGGCAACCGGGCCTTTACAAACAAGATTGGGGCAATCTCCACAACTTAATTGGAGGCTGCCAACACCACCACGAAGCTTCACCACAATGGAATATGGCTTCGAGGTGACCTCTTCCGTCTAGGGTGCTCAAACACCCAAGAGTAACAAGATCCGCAAGGGATTAGTGGGGGGAATCAAATTTCTCTTGGTGGAAGTGTAGATCGGGGCCCTCTTAACCAAACCCTAGAGTTTCAACAAGTTTCGTTGGCTAGGGAGAGATATCGGGCGAAAATGAGCTTGGGGGCAACAATGGATCTTTGGAGAGGATGAGAGGTGAGTCTCTTTGGGGAAGAAGACCCCCTTATATAGTGGGGAGGGAATCTGCAAGTTACCAACCCACCAGCCGCACATCAGCGGTAGTACCGCTCCGGGGAGCGGTACTTCCACCCGCACGAAAGACCAGCACCCTGGCCACATCTGACTCAGTCAGGGAGGCGGTAGTGCCGCCGGGGCGGTACTACCGCTCCTGCCAGCGGTACTACCACTGGCGCTGTGGGAGGGGCAGATCCAAGAAGTAGTAGGGGACAGCGGTAGTATCGCTTGGTACTACCGCCCCTACTACCGCTCTGGAGGTGTGGGTCATCAGACACCAGACACACGGGTGTCTGGTGCACCGCGACGGGTGCCCGAACCACCACAGCAGACAGTAGGGGGCGGCGGTAGTACCGCTTGGTACTACCGCCCGTACTACCACTCTTGGTGGCACGGGGCGACAGATACCAGAAGAGAGGGTGTATGGTGCCTTGCGCCGGGTGCCATGGCCAACCAGTGGTACTACCGATCTGGCCAGCAGTACTACCGCTCAGGCAACTCAGAGGCAACCAAGGGCACAGGGCAGAAGCTCCATATTGCCGAGAAAGGATGGGGTGCAGATGTGTACGTGTTGATTCGACCCAACCTTTCCAAATGCGGACCCCCTCTTGATAGTACGGATTTTCCTACGACTCAAGTCCACCAACACTAAATCGTCGGAAAATAACCGTCTTCTCATTTATCCACCGGAGGGGAAAATAACCGTCTCGTGCCACCTGATAATCTCTGAAAGCTTAATGCACACGGTTAGTCCGCAAATGCATTGTCATCAATCACCAAAACCACTAGGGTAAAAATATGCCATTACAGCCATGACAACCAGTCTTTGCCAAACCTCCATCAACATGGATATTCTAAATTCCTACCCCGGGAGGATTCCATCTCCTTAATATCACAGAGCTTGTGTGATTCAATTTTTTTCTCTCTCTCTCTCGCATAAATATCCATCTCGACTATGTACTCTGTAATGAAAGCATAAGTCGACAAAGGCAACTAGAATTCATTGTCATGAATAACCGCCTTCTAGCCCACCATATTGCCCATAAAATGAGAAGTGCCTTTGAAAATTCATCTTGGCAGAGATTCTTGCTCAATTCAAACAACAATAGCCTAGATATTTGAGTCTCATCCAACTTAACAGATCGAAATAGCTCAGAATTGGACAGAGCCCACACACTTCCTTCCATATTGCAGTCCAGGAGAGAATATCGACACAAGTCATTATTAGCACCACAAATTGAGCAAGCTTTCAATTATATGTACAATGAAATATCTCCTCTTTATGTAACTACTAGGGGTGGGAGATAAGTGTTCACTTTAAGTTAAGTGGAGTGATTTGGTCCATAATTGGCTGGTGGAGCACTCTACCACTACTGCAGGATGCTGCTAATGCGACACTACAATCAGAGACCCTTCGACGAAACTGTGTGCGATGCATGAATCGCAAACGGTATAGTTCAAGCTCCGTCGCCAATGACATGAACTGTGTGTGATGGAGGATCCATCAAATACGATTCAGAAATTTTTTGCGTGTGTGATCTACGACAGACAGTTTGTTCTTACGAACCGTTTGTGATTAGCGAAGATAACACAAACGGTTACACAGATCCAGATGTGTGCGATAGAGGGCACACAGTTCACTAATATAAACTGTGTGCGATGATATAGAAGAACACAAACGATTCGGCATAACAAGATGTGTGCGATATAGGGCACACAGTTCACTACCATAAACTGTGTGCGATAATATAGCATAACACAAACGATTCGGCATAACAAGATGTGTGCGATATTGGGCACATAGTTCAGTACTATAAACTGTGTGCGATGACATAGCAGAACACAAACGGTTCGGTATAACAAGATGTGTGCGATAGAGGGCAAACAGGTGAGTAATCAGAATCGTGTGCGAATACAAGAAATAACACAAACGATTGGTGTTAATAACCTGTGTGTGTTGTGGGGAAACGGTTGCTGGTATACAATTTGTCGGCGATTGATGAAATCATCACCGACGGGTTTCGTAGTTTTGTCCGTGTGTACTGTGATTTGCTATGTCTGCACAACATCTATGCTGCCTACAGGTCACTCGGGTGAACTACTTTCGATGAGCCAAAATAACACAAACGGTTGCACCGATATAGATGTGTGCGACAGACGGCATACCATGCGCTCGGATGAAATGTGCGAGCCAAAATAACACAAACAATTGGTCGTAACAAGATGTGTGTGATGCTGATGCCCAGAAAACAGGTCAGTAATCTAAATTGTGTGGAAAGATAGAAAATAACACAGACAGATAATACCACAGAAGATTCCTGGTAATAAGCACCTGATTCAGAAAGTGATAGCACAAATTATCGTTCGCACTACTACATGTAATCGACTAAACAACATAATAGCGACATTACATATCAGCAAGGTTCAGAAAACAGCAAAATGGAAATAGCTACTCGTCGGCGTTGTTGCGGGGCTGGCCTGTTGGTTCGCCAATGTTGAAATATTGTCTGCACTCATGCAACATCCTCTCTATGGAAGAAGGATCCACTTTGGGGTCGGCGATGACCATGTTCTTGAACGCTTCATAGGCCCGGACTTTCATCTCCTCCAGCTCCATCATAGTAGGTCCAGTCCCGTGGAAAATCCCATCCACGGCCGAAGGCGTGCGTACGACCATCCGACGACGGAGATATTCAAAGCGGTCGTAAACATGAAAGCCAAGAGCTGCTTGTTGTGCTAGAGCTGTAGCAGACTCTAAGGAGGCTGCTGCACATACCGAGGCCAAATCCACGCAAGCCGCCAAGGCAACGGCGAACTGATCAGTGCATGATGCCCTTTCGAAGGCCATAGCCGAGCGTTCCGCGTACAGAAGCGCGCTTGCCCGCAACCGATCTGATGTAACCTTCAGATTTTCCGCTCTTGCCGCCAAGGCCTCCAGACCCTCAGGAGCGCGTACCGCCCAGGTCTCCGGAGCCTCAGCAGCGCGTACCACTGCCAAGGCCTCCGGCCCCTCAAGAGCACCTACCGTCGCTGCCGCCAAGGCCTCCGGGCCCTCAGCAGCGCCTACCGCCGCCGCCGCCGCGGGCTCCTCCACGCATAAGAAATGCCTCAACCGTGCGCTCCTCCGCCGCGGACTCCTCCGTGCGGATGACATGTGTAATGTTGAGGATTTTGTGGAGGCGAGGACAGTGGGGGAGAAGAAGGCCAGATTTGGGGGTGCGAGAGGGGAAAGATACGGTGGAGAGCGAAGAGTGGTGATATTTATTTATGACCCTATACACGATTGTAGACAATTGCTATATGTGTTCCATGTGCGATTATGTGTGCACCGCAAAGACTCAAAAACTGTGAAAATGCTTCCCGCGCAAGAGCAAACGCCAGCCACAACGGTAAATTATAAAATCCCCAACCCCCTTGGCAGCAGCTAGCTATAAATAACCACAACGATGGCCGGCTGCGGCGAGTCAATGATCCCTTGGCTAGTTGCCACACACACCATCAAACCCCCAATGGCCGACGACAGGATGGAGTTGGGCGATGGCGGAATCGAGGCTGCCGGCGCGATGGTCGGCTTGAGGATCGACGGCCATGCCGCTACCTCTCCCGACTGTGGTAAGAGGACGCAGGAATCATGACATGAGCAAGGCAAGAGGTTAGCCAGGGTCGTCTTGAAAGGAGCTAGGGATCGCCAGCGGGCGATACTACCGGCTCGGCGCAGAGTGCGTCGGATGGTGCGGGCGGCAGAGCAGGAACCGCGCCGCCGCAAGGACAACTGCGTTAGTGGCCGCCGCACGAGGCGCGGGCTTATGTCCCAGATGGAGGAAGACGTAGCTCCGAACGCTGGGGGAGGGCTTGCGTCCATTGCTGCAGCATTGGCGATGGCCAGGGTCTCGTCGGCCGCCGGGACGATGTACCTACCGGCGGACGCCGCAGTCCTGGTGAGAGCCGCGTCCGAGGCAGTAGCGGCGATCACCAATGTCGAGGCCGACCCTTCCTCGGTCGATCAAGGTGTAGGTCATCGACTTGGCGACCTCATGTCCTCCTGAGCCCAGGAACGACATGATATCGATGGAAGCGTGCTGGGTCGGCGTTAGGGGCAGTAGCACTTTTGTGCGCGCGTAGTTCATATGTATTATATTGATGTAAAATTGCGAGCTAATGTTTTGTAAATTACTCCGCCAACTATGCATTGTACCAATTTGAGCATATAAATGCTCGATTGAATTGCTCATGCCTGATTTGTGCTTGCACGATGGACACTACGGTGGCGTTCGTCGGCGGCAGCCGGCTGCGACAGGCGTCGTCGAGCTCGAAAATTCGGGCGGGCCAAGGTCGAGAACGAGCAACTATACAACGATGCAAATGAGGACGAAGAGGGGGTAGAGGGTCCGCATAGGAAACGGTTCGTAAACAAGAACCGTGTGTGATTAATGCCATTAAAGTTTGTGTTCATAGCTTAATTTAGTGCATGTACGAACCAAAACCCCAACTACGGTATACGGGTGTGACGGGAGAAGTGTGGATTGCCGTTCGTTCGCGGTGCATCCTATGGTGCGCATGCCTGATCCGTGTGGCTGGGGTTCTCGCCAATCAGAACACAACGCAGAATGGGGTGAACGCACACGGCATTCTCAAAGTAACTTTTTGCCCAAACAAATCACAAAGTTTCAAGGGAAACCCATATTTCCTTGGTCGTTTCTCGATTTGTATTGTTCTACTATCAACATACCCACTAGAATGCACCGTGTCCAAATTTCACATTCTTTTAGGCTCGTTTACCATATTTTGTATTTTTATGTACTTTTCTAGGCATTTACTGCTTATAATTCAAGTTCGAACGTTTTGTACATGAAAAGGTGTTCAAAAAATGTTACCTCGTGTGGTGCCTAGGCATGACCTCAATATGATGCGGTAAATATATGAGGAGGTATGGAAAATGTCTTGATATATGAGGAGGTATACCGGACCATCACCTATGGAGTTCCATGGTTCGAGATGCGAAATCGCCATGTTTTGAAGGGAACCCATATTCCATTTGTCCTTTGAACTTGATTTATTTTCTACGATCACTATACCCACTAAATGCACCACGTCCAAATTTCACATTTTTTCAGGCTGGTTAATCGTATTTAGTCCTTTTTGTGTACTTTTTAGGCCTTTTGTGCTTATAATTCAAAGTTCGAACGTTCTGTACATAATAAGGTGTTTAAAAAGAACTCGAAAATTAGCAATTGTGCCGTTCAATAACTTTTCATGTATTTTACAGGAAATTAATAGAATTTTAAAGGATATGTGTGGGAAGAGGCAACCACAGATGCGTCGTTTATTTGCTTTGTAACTCTAGAAAAATAGGAAATATGCCTGAAAAACATGTTACCTCGTGTGGTGCCTAGGCATGACCACGATATGATGCGGTAAATATTTAAGGAGGTATGGATAATGTCGTGATACAAACTCTTCATATACCGGACCATCACCTATGGAGTTTCATGGTTCGGGGAGCGAAGTCGCCATGTTTTCAAGGGGAACCCATATTCCCTTGGTCCTTCCAACTTGATTTATTTTCTACGATCATCACACCCACTAGAATGCACCCTGTCCGAAATTTGACATTTTTTCAGGCTGGTTTACCGTACTTAGTCCTTTTTGTGTACTTTCTAGGCCTTTTGTTCGAACGTTCTGTACGTGAAAAGGTGTTCAAAAAGGACTAAATTTTTTCGCAAATGTGCCGTTGAATAACTTTTGCATGTATTTTACAGGAAATTAATAAAATTTTAAAGGATATGTGTGGGAAGAGGCAACCACAGATGTGTCGTTTATTTGTTTTATAACTCTAGAAAATTGGAAAACATGACTGAAAAACATGTTACCTCGTGTGGTGCCTAGGCATGACCTCAATATGATGCGGTAAATATTTGAGGAGGTATGGATAATGTCGTGATACAAACTCTTCATATACCGGACCATCACCTATGGAGTTTAATGGTTCGGGGAGCGAAGTCTCCATGTTTTGAAGGGGAACCCATATTCCCTTAGTCCTTCCAACTTGATTTATTTTCTACGATCATCACACCCACTAGAATGCACCCTGTCCGAAATTTGACATTTTTTTCAGGCTGGTTTACCGTATTTAGTCCTTTTTCTGTATTTTCCGGGCCTTTTGTGCTTATAATTCAAAGTTCAAACGTTTTGTACGTGAAAAGGTGTTCGAAAAGGACTAAAAAATTCATAATTGTGTCGTTGAATAACCTTTCATGTATTTTACAGGAAATTAATAGAATTTTAAAGGATGTGCGTGGGAAGAGGCAACGACAGATGTATCATTTATTTGTTTTATAACTCTAGAAAAATGGAAACATGCCTGGAAAACATGTTACCTCGTGTGGTGCCTAGGCATGACCTCAATATGATGCGGTAAATATTTGAGGAGGTATGGATAATGTCGTGATACAAACTCTTCATATACCAGACCATCACCTATGGAGTTTCATGGTTCGGGAGCAAAGTCGCCATGTTTTGAAGGGGAACATATATTCCCTTGGTCCTTCCAACTTGATTTATTTTCTACGATCATCACACCCACTAGAATGCACCCTGTCCAAAATTTGACATTTTTTCAGGATAGTTTACCGTACTTAGTCCTTTTGTGTATTTTCCTGGCCTTTTGTGCTTATAATTCAAAGTTCGAACATTTTGTACACGAGAAGGTGTTCAAAAAGGACTAAAAAATCGTAATTGTGTCGTTGAATAACATTTCATGTATTTTACAGGAAATTAATAGAATTTTAAAGGATATGTGTGGGGACAGGCAACCACAGATGTGTCGTTTATTTGTTTTATAACTCTAGAAAAATGGAAAACATGACTGAAAAACATGTTACCTCGTGTGGTGCCTAGGCATGACCACGATATGATGCGGTAAATATTTGAGGAGGTATGGATAATGTCGTGATACAAACTCTTCATATACCGGACCATCACCTAAGGAGTTTCATGGTTCGGGGAGCGAAGTCGTTATTTTTCGAAGGGGAACCCATATTCCCTTGGTCCTTCCAACTTGATTTATTTTCTACGATCATCACACCCACTAGAATGCACCCTGTCCGAAATTTGACATTTTTTCAGGCTGGTTTACCGTATTTAGTCCTTTTTGTGTACTTTTTAGGCCTTTTGTAATTCAATGTTCGAACGTTCTGTACATGAGAAGGTGATCAAAAAGGACTAAAAAATTCGTAATTGTGTCGTTGAATAACCTTTCATGTATTTTACAGGAAATTAATAGAATTTTAAAGGATATGTGTGGGAAGAGGCAACCACAGATGTGTCGTTTATTTGTTTTATAACTCTAGAAAAATGGAAAACATGCCTGAAAAACATGTTACCTCGTGTGGTGGCTAGGCATGACCACAATATGATGCGGTAAATATTTGAGGAGGTATGGATAATGTCGTGATACAAACTCTTCATATACCGGACCATCACCTATGGAGTTTCATGGTTCGGCGAGCGAAGTAGCCATGTTTTGAAGGGGAACCCATATTCGCTTGGAACTTCCAACTTGATTTATTTTCTACAATCATCACACCCACTATAATGCACCCTGTCCAAAATTTGACATTTTTTCAGGCTGGTTTACCATATTTAGTCATTTTTGTGTATTTTCCGGGCCTTTTGTGCTTATAATACAGCTTTAAAGGCAAACGTTTCCTTACAACAAACCGTTTGCGAAACGTCCGATGGCACAAGAGAGAGAGAGAATACTTGAATTTTTTTCGACGCGGGATCACCAATTTTCTCTTTTCTCGCACACGGGTATTTGATGAGCTTCGTGTGTGTTGCGTGTCCCCCCTCCCCCCGTAAGGTTCGAGTTTCGCCGCCAAAAGTTCAATAGGCGCGCGATTTCAGAAGTTATTCCTCCCACCTCACCACCCATCACATTTCCTCCCTATCCCCCCCCCTCTAACTGCATCCCAAACCGCCGCCGCCGCCTCAACCAAATCTATGTTCTGCCCAGTCTCGCTCGTCGATCTAGTGAGGTAACCTCCGATCTCCATCACCGCCCCGGCCCGATTGCTCAGATGGAGCCTGCGAACCACCCTCATGCCTCCGCATCCCCACCCCTATCGCCGAGCATCCCTGCGTAAGCCCAACCACATATCACGCGGAGGTCGAGGAGCTAATCATGGCGGTCAATGGCGCGGTGAATGCCATGCGTGCCGACCCGGAGGAACACCTTGCCGCCGAGGCCGCCAACTTGGTGCGGGCTCTCGCCGAGATGAAATGCCCCAGCAACCACCCCTCGGGACTTACCAAGTATGAACTGTCTAGTTCCTTTTTATGAATACCAGTATAGCAATGTTTAACCGTGTCAATTTCAGTTTGAACGGTACACGTTTAAATTGCCATGTTAGGTTGTCTGTACTCTGTAGTTAACACGTCCGTTGTTCATTTCAATTATGCGCACTGTGTTGTTCAAGTATGAACTGTCCAGTTCAATTTCACCAATACCAGTTACAAACTTACAATGCCTATGCTAGGTTGCTATTAAGCCTGCTGTAGTGAACAGTTATATCCATTTATTACGTTGTCCATTCGGTACCGTGCTACTCTTCGCAAAGAAGATATTTTTGGTGTATGTTAACCCTGTTGTAATTGACATGCCTTTCCATGTACTTACACAGTTTCAAAATGCACGATGATGTTGTTTACCATCGAGGATAGTCACATTCCAATATCTTATAGTATTTTACATCATTTGTTCAGTTGCAGTTTAGCTTCTAACATTTACTTGTTGCTTGTAGGTACATATGTTAGCGGTACTGATCCACGCTGCGACCAACAGGAACACCTAGCCACTGACTTTGTGCGGGCTTTGGCCGAGTTGAAGTACCCCAGCAACTACCCCTCGGGATTTACCAAGTATGAACTGGCTTTTGATGTTTAACCGTGTCAATTTCTGTTTCACTGGTACAAGTTTTAATGACTATGTTAGGTTGTCTGTACTCTGAAGTTAACACATCCAGTTTAATTTCACCAATACCCGTCCTTTTGTTACCGTGCTACTCCTCGCAATGAAAATATTACCGGAGATACCGTCGTTTAATTAACATTTGCTATTTTTGGTGAATTTTAACCCTGTTGTATTTAACATGCCTTTCCATGTGCTTATGTAGGGCTACGATGCGCGATGCTGTTGTTTACCATCGAGGTTAGTCACATGCCATTTTCTTATAATATTTTACATCATTTGTGCAATTGCAGCTTAGGTTCTAACATTTATTTGTTGCTTGTAGGTACATATGTCAGCGGTACTGATTCACGCTTCGACCCCCTTTGCATATGGGGCAATGAGATAAACATGAACAAACATCAAGTGAGGAAACTAAGAAAAATTGTTAGGCAGAAGAGACATCTGCTTGGAACTAAACTCTTTATTTATACTTTATTCAAGACATCAGTGAACTTTAGGATGGTAAGTAATCTATTGCCTTCTTTCCCAGCCTAGAACAAGCTACTCTATTAGACATGAATACCTGAAAGTTGCCTCTTTTCAGTGGTTTCCGAAGGAATTTACTCAAGATTACCTAGCAAACTACCTGACCGATGTGGAGGCAACGAAGGTTATAGTATATAATTCATGTTACCATGATAATGGTCTAGAAGTCTTCCTATAGGCGGTGAAGGATGGACGGGCGATCATCACAAGGGGTTGGACAAAAGTTGTGCGCACCTTTGGCATGAAGGAGGGCACATTATGGGTATTCCGCTTCTTCAACACCATCGACAGCCAAAAGCATTTACAATTCTCTCTTCACCTTTACCGCCTCTAGTACTATATATTATGGTCCATCATATTTAATCTTCTACCGAACTATGTAACCATGGAACATGTACTGAGCTTTTTATTTATGCATTGGCTGTTGAACCATTGTAATTAGGGTATGTATTGATGGATGTGAAATCCACATTTCATAATTAAAAAATTGAAATTTCCAATTCAAATAATAAATTATCGAAAATAAGCTATTAGGTAATAAATTATAGCGCACACAGTTAGAACGATTAAACCGTGTGCGATGGTATCATATGTCACACACAATTGTTTGAAGAATAGCGTGTGTGATTATCAGCTTTACAACACACGGTCGCATATTTTGCACGTGTGGGATGCGCGCACTGTCACACACGCGTTTGCACGTCGTTACCGTGTGCGCTTGCCGTCAATAGCACAAACGGTTCCAAACCTGCGTGCGTGTGTAATGTAGGACGATAAGAAGACGATTGACATACGTTTCGCGTGTGCGATCGGAATAACTATCGCACACGAATATATCTGTGACATCGCCTCGGATGTGTGCTTGATCAGAAACGTAACGTCAAAGGGTAGCGTGTGGGATAGGCTACGAGTTCACAAACGTTTACGTTAGGCGAATCGTCAGCAGGCGCTCGCACCATCGCAGACGATGTTTCGGTGTCGTGTGGGAAGACACCCCCCCTATCGCCCACACATGCAAGGCGACGGTTCGGAACTACGTCGCGAAAAGGGGTTAAAAACCGTTTGTATAGCACGTAACGGTACCAGTGTACCCTTAGTGATTTCACTAGAAGTCAAAGTTTTCCAACACAAACGACTCACCTTCTTTAAATTAGGTTTAGGGGTAACGGTCTATTGAGTAGAGACGATGGTTCTCAAGTCTAAAGTCTCCTTCCCAATGCTCCACTTTATGCAGATCCTAAGGTTGTCAAATCAGTAAAAAAATCTAATGGAGAGGAAGGAGTTTGGCGACCCAAGAAGAAACGATGCAAGTCGTGTGTACCTAGACGAAAACACATTTCACAGTATACAACTAATGAAATGAAGAAAGCTTAGCAAAAAAAACTAAACTAAACACTTCTGCTTAAAGGAGTTTAGTTGCTAAACTCTTTCTTGCATTTAATATTTCATCTTTTCTTTAGGCCTGTTTAGCACCAAAATGATACACCCATCTATCCAAAATAAGTGTCGTGGATCGGAGCGAGTAGTACACTCATGGACAATTCTTCAAGGACTCGTCTTACAGAAAGCTCCCCCACCAATCCCCCCCCCCCCCTGCGATTTTCACTGGTGGACCACTCTCCCCCTCCCCCCCCCCCCCCCCCCCCTCCCTCCCCTCCTCAAAAATGCTACATCGACGGGCTTGTTACGTGGTTTCGATGGACTCTTCCAACAAACTAAACTAGCCCCCTCCCTGAAGGAAGGGGAGCCCCCCCCCCCCCCCCCCCCTCTCTTTTTTTTAAACATACCCCCCCGCCCCCACCTAGTCCAGTCATAGTTTGCCAACTCAAAAACATCTCGTAAAACACCCGCAAGAGTTCGTTGATATAGCATTGCTCCTCTCCCCCCTAATCTCATACAAGCAATGCTAGACTCACGGGGCTTACAGGGGGATTACGGGGTACTTAGCAATTGATTGGCTGAGATTAAGTTAAGTGAGACGGGCCCACCGGTGAAAACCAGGGGCAATTAGAGTAAGGCATGCACGGGTCCGTGAAAGTCCGTTGATTTTGCCCGTGAGTGTAGTATTATTGATCTCATACTCTCCAATCATTTGACACATCCATCCGTAACAAAGATCCCGTAAAATGTGTCTTGCAGGTGTAGCGTCGTTGGTTTAGCACTTCATCCAAGCATCTATGCACGCCCGCTATGCTGGAAGAGGCCGCTACTCCAATTCACGCACAGTGCTTGCTTACAGGCCCACTGCTTTCAGAAACCAGTCCGGGAAACAGCTCGTCGGTCGAGATAGATATAGATTGCGTGTTTATTTTAAAGCTTTCCTTGTGTCGCCTTGCAGTTCGTTTCGTGTGCGCGCGGCGTGCGTGCAATAAATCACAACGTGCAAACGATCAGTAGGAAGCCAGGTCAGCCCCGAACAAATTCTTCTTTCTTATCCACAAGTTCACATTCCCAATTCATTTCATTTCACGCATCGCTACACAAGTGGCGGCCTCTTTTGCCACCGGTCCCCTTAGGGGCACCCGACGCACGGCGAACAATGACGGACGAGTTAATCACAAGCAGCAGGGCGGCCGGGCTCAGATGTCTCGCCGGCAGAGCGGGCAGGAGGCGTGCCTGACGAGCCAGCGGTCGATGCAGGGCGCGTGGAAGACGTGCCGGCAGCCGGGCAGCCGCCTCGCGGACTCGCCCACCTCCAGGTCCTGCAGGCACACCGAGCAGCACAGCGCCTCCCCGGCCTCGTCCACCGCGGTGTCGGCTGCGACCTTGATCGCCGGCAGCCGCCGGAGCGCGTGCGCCGGCAGCCCTCTCGTGCCGCCGGTCTCGAACAGGTCGCTCGGCTCCGTGAACGGCGCGCTGATGGCGCTTATCTGCATGCCAACGTGTGCGTGGTTAATTAACTAATTAATGCTGACACTGCCGGTGAAAATGTGACACACCATTGACAGTTTACTTTATCTTATCCTTGTGACATGATCTATAAATTATTGCGATCCACATGGAATAGAAAATGAGCGTAAAACCAGCGTTAGTTAACCACGCCGTCATCGATGCAATATTTTGAACACTTATGGGTGATGAGCTCACCCCACTAGCTACGACTTGTAGCGAGCGTGACTCGGTGAGTGGTCTACAAGATTTGCACTAGGATAGCACCTTTGTAACCAACCATGTATGTTACTACCTAAATAGAACCCCTTTTTAGGTTGCTCTCTTGTGCATGGGTTCTCTCACAGGGAGGGAAATCCTTGTGTCCGAAGATAACAATAGCTTGTAGTAGTAGACAATGCAAATGAGCCATCACTGACAGGGTGACGGTCACCTCATGATGGTGGAGTAAGTATGTATGCTGAGGGAGATTGGTTAATTAATTGGAGTGGTTGATCACTCGTAAAGAGCCTTATTAAATACTGGTGTTTAATCAAGCATGGTGCGCCATGATTTTCGTTGGGGCTGAGAGTGAGGTCGAGGCGCTACCTGACTCTGCACGGCGCTCTGCACCGCCGGCCCCACCTTCTCCCGGACCAGCCTCCCGCTCAGCAGGCTGACGACGATGTCCACCTGCACGTCGTAAGTACAGTGGTACAAACACAGTCAGTAAATAAGCCACTCTCCATAACTCGGTGTACCTCCACGTCACTGACAAATGCTCAACAGTAGCCTCGTCAATAACAAAAGTACAGATTCGATGACGAGAGTCAACAGTCGACATCATTTTGGTTGGTATTTTCATCATCTCCCGCCCATGCAAAGCCATGAAATTCCATGGCATTTACAGGAACAGGGCAGCGGAGTGCTCTGAATTCTGCAAATTCGGCCTCGTCTTGGATGGAGAAGATCAATGCAGTGATACGTACCATGAAGAGGACGCTCCAGACGGCGGAGTCGCTGTTGTGCCAGAGGTCCCAGGACGACTCGGCGACCTCGATGGAGAAGACGGCGCCGGAGATGGCGCCGATGCCGGCGCCGCGCACCACCCCGCTCTCCGTCGCCAGCCCGATCACCGACCCCGACACCGCCCCGACCAGCGACCCCACCGCGGCGAAGGCGCACGTCGCCACGACGCAGAGCACCTTGCAGGCCAGCTCGCACGCCACGGACCCCAGCCCGCCGGCCCATTGCCGAGGCTCCGGCGCGGACGAGGAGGGGCCAGGGGACGCCGACGTGTCCATCGCGGGGAGGGAAACCGAGAGACCAAACTGTTGAACTCGAGCTCAACTGAAGTGGAGCGAACTGACGACGCACGCACGCACGCACGAACGCCGGTGGCGCGGAGGGGAGATGATGAGTGGCGAGTGATGTGTGGGACGGTGGTAGTGGAGACGAGGAGAGCGGGCTCGGGTGTATAAATAGCGGCGCGGGAACGTGAGAGGAAATCTGTGGTCGGGTCCGGTGGCGAGGCCGCCACTGGTTTTGATTTTGTCCTGTCCTCGCTGCGGCGTGGCGTGGGTCGCTTCTGCTCTCGGCTCTGTTCCGGTGGGTGCAGCGTAGGACGAGCTCGTGCCTATATGTGGCCTTGTTTATTCGGCTTAGCAGCACTCGACCCCATCGTTTGGCGGCGGTCACAGTATCCTGGGAGGCTGGGACCGAGATGAATTAAGATGGGCGATTCTGTAGACGTGGGTTTCTAAGTTAGATTGCCATCGTGGTTCTATTGGTTCGGACCCTCTATGATCCATCTGCAATGTCATGTCATTCTAGCATTTTTTTAAACGGAGGCAAAGATTGCCTTATTCTCTACCTAATAATAAAGCAGGGATAACTTCTGATCGTTCGTCGTGAAAATTGCCCCTAGAGTTCGCAGAAATTACACCCCTATGCCACCCGTAAGTAAAAAAAACGATACGTTTTTCTAAAGTCACCAGCGTCGCATTTAGGTCATGTAGAAAGTTATCCCATCATCAACCACAAGTACACCAGCATGGAGCCTTGCACTCCCATGCAGCGAACCCGGGTTCGATCCCCACGTCTGCCATTTTTCTTCTTTTTTCTCTTGATTTAATGTGAGCACAGGTTAGAACAGCCTCGCCCAAGTGTCATCTTATCCGATGGCCTACATAATTTTTTAATTTCGGCCCAACCATTTTCTTCTTAAACTTTTTTGGCAGATTCAAGTATTTTCGAAAATATTCATATCTTTCAAATGCTAACTTGAAATTTAGAAAGTTATATATGAAAATCACTGAAAAATGTGTAAATTCCAGATATGATATTATCTTGCATGATAATCATTTTTAAAATTATTATAATTTTCCAATTTCGGCCCAGACATTTTCTTCTTAAACTTTTTTGGCATTCAAGTATTTTCGAAAATATTTATATCTTTCAAATGCTAACTTGAAATTTAGAAAGTTATATATGAAAATCACTGAAAAAATGTGTACATTCCAGATATGATATTATCTTGCATGATAATCATTTCTAAAATTATTTTTATGTTACACCCTTAATGAATATTTTTCTCCATATGGGGTATTTGCAAATGCCTATTCGTTATACATGTCCTTACAGATTGATTGTTTTCGATGGAGATATCTAACATGTTTGCAAGCAAATTAAGCCTTGACTTGGATTACAGTTGCAAACACATATATCAACAAAACAAAACTAATGCTCTTATGCACGTGCTATCATTGAATACTAAAGTGTGATTTGCTAATGCATTATTTCTTTTTTTACGGGTAATGCATTATTTTTTAGGTATCACTAAGGAGGAACACCGCAAAGACGTGAATTGGTACTGGAACTAGGTAGATATTTCTGTTGTCTAATAAACTGGACACAAGTTTAGTTACTTAAAAAATCATCCCACCTTTATATTTGTGCACAACATCACTTATCATGTTATTTTTTGTACAACATTGTGAAAGATTTCATATGATTTCTTGGTGTCGTTGAGTGTGTGTACGGGGGGTGATTTATTTTCTCCCGTTGCAACGCACGGGCATGTTTGCTAGTAATTAATTAAGCATAAGAAAACTGTCCAATTAATCATGAAATACAAAAAGAAAACCAAAACAAGGGTCAACTCTACTCCCAAACACCGAAACACATAGTGCAAAGCCCACTCTCATTGAGCAACAACAAGCATCAATCAAACAACGCCACACCAATGGGGAGCCCGCTCAACCGATCAAGCTGGCCTTCCGCCACTGCTGGAAAGAAATCGAGACTGCTGCGAAAGAAGCAGAGGGGGGCTCGACTGCAATGGTCAAAAGGCAAGCACTCCACAACCGTGCGATAGCCGCAACAACCGACATGCCGATGATTGGGAATTTATCAGGTGCGCCCACACTTATGGTGCTACCGGTGCACCGGATGCCGTAGAACTTTTCAAAAAATGTGGAAAAAAATCTAGCACATTGACACAACATCAAAAAAATTATGTCAAATTTTGAAATAGTTCTTGAGATACAAAATTGACAAATCTGACATCAGTGTGATAATGGGCCAAATCTAAAGCCAACTTACATTATATACTATCCAGTGTTGAATTTATCGTTTTTGTTTTATGAGCTATTATAATTTTGACTTGATTTTTTGTAACAAGCTACATTTATATTCTATGAATGTGCTAAATATTTCCGAGAAAATTTGAACATTTTAAAATGTGCAACGTGGGTTCGGTGTACCGGTAGCATCACAAGCATCGGTGCGCCAGATATTCTCGCGCCGACGATCAACATCGACGGCAACCACGTCGCCCACACGACACGAGATCCATGCCCTACAAATCTCTCGAGGTAGTTGCCCCAATATCCACTTGCTACGACACGCCCTGCCCACTCAGCTGACACCACCTTCCGGGGTCGCAACCCCGACAGGCTACTACTCTCCCTAAAGCTGCAACGTTCCATGACCCAGCTGCTCAGCACAACCGCACACAAACTATTAACTGTTAGGAAACATAGTAGAAAACAAAAAAAAATCCCTGCAATCAACCAGGAACACTATGAAGATACAATAACAGTTGGGATCGGATCGTTACCAACTCCGAGTTGCAACATAAGAAGACGAATTGATGTAGATCGTTGATGAGGTCCCTCGAGCCACAGATAAGCGACCCGCAAACTGCCCATGAACGATCCCACGAACCAAAGACTGAAAACACAACCTCTCTACTTGATTGCAAGCGTACGATCTTCACGATCCAGTAGCGCTTCGCCATCCAGAGCTAATATTTGCCGAAGAATTAGAGGGAGGAGATTAGAACCACACTGGACTTCTAATTATGAGGATTATAGGATCTATGTCTAGTTCTAATTGACCAATTAGGATCAACTAGAAATAGAACTAGAGGACCAGAGGAGATTTCAAAAGTTGTGTGTCTAGAAGGATGAAAAACCTCTAGTATATATAGGTGGAGGGGAGATGAGGGGCTGCCACCAAGGAGGGAAGGTTTCCCTCCTTGGTACGCCGGCCATAGGGGAGGGGAAACCCTCCCGCAATCCAATTCGCCCCCGCCCACCCCCCGGAAAAGGGGGGGGCACCTCCACTTGGGCCCTTGTGGCCCAAGTTGCCTTCCACCTCTAGGCCCTTTATTATTAATTTAACATCTCCAAAAACATTTTACATCTATATATTATTTATCGGTAATACCTGGTATTGCTCGATAGTCTCTGAAACCCTTCCGGTGACCCCAGAACGCTTCCGGATCCTCTCAAAACTATTTTGAATATTAATGAAACAATTTCAAAAATATGTTATCATTACTCCCCCGCTACTAACACTTAGCAGATTGTGATTACCTTAAGCTTGTGACCCCGTAGGTTTGGTAACTCATAGATATGAATGAAACTCCTTCGTTCAATGACCGATAGCGGAACCGTGGACGTCCATATCTATCCCTATGAGTACACGAATGATATTCGAGTGAACCATTGGTTACCATGTGACATTCCCTTTGCTTCGTGATACTTTACAAAACCCGAGAAGCATCGGTATCCTCTTGAGTCATTCACATGCTCATTATATCGTTGTCCTCGTTACCGGTTTTGTTCTTCTTTCTCGTTGATGTGTTCCAGCATCCCCGTGACATAGTCACCCGTGTCTGGACAGACGATGATGGATGCCGTCACACCGAGAGGGTCCTAATAATATCTCTCCATCATCGAGGAGCAAATCCCACTCTCGAGCTATCTAGTCCCTTGTCAAACTTGCTGATGAACCTGTAAGTTGTCGTTATGACCACCTAGTTACGATGACGTTTAAGTAACCACAAAGCTCATCGTACGTTAAGAAGTGACTACGATACTCTCATGGTCTAAGGAACATAAAACACATGTTAACACTCTGTGTTATAACAATTGATTTCAGACGATATTATCTCAAAGTATAACAAACAAGTTTTAGGTCGATTCAATATGATTGTTCTTCTAAAGTCATACTCTCAATGTTGTTTAGGGATTATCATTACACTTTACGATATCCTAATACGTTGTGCCAGACCTCGTGTTGCGACCGCTGGCTGCGCGTGCCAGAAATACAGGGTATGCGCTGCAATCGGCGAGGGAGTGATGTCGCGGGTCGGGTGACGGTGGTGCGTGAGGAGCACGTGTTGCGACCGGAGGCGCACAGTGCTACAACCGACACGAGGAAAAGTCGTAACAGGAGGTGCAGCAAGCTACAACGAGATTTGCTTGGTGCTGCAACTGGAAAAACGGTCA
Source organism: Elymus sibiricus (assembly GCA_039707655.1). Taxonomy (NCBI): domain Eukaryota; kingdom Viridiplantae; phylum Streptophyta; class Magnoliopsida; order Poales; family Poaceae; genus Elymus; species Elymus sibiricus. Next base: position 281,250,330 of record CM077663.1, read on the forward strand.
TGCAATGCTACAAACAAGGGGTGGTGGAACTGCAACAACATGTGGCCATAGTGGTGATGCCAACGATGACGAAAACCAGTGTTGAGCTGCGGGGAGACGGAGCTGCAACCGCCTGCTACCAGAGCAACAACCGCTAGCAACAGTGAGCACCAATGCGGCAACCACATTGTCGGTGTCAAAACCGGCGGATCTCGGGTAGGGGGTCCCGAGCTGTGAGACTAGAATCGATGGTAACAGGAGATTGGGGAGACGATGTTAACCCAGGTTCGGGCCCTCCTATGGAGGTAATACCCTACGTCATGCTTGATTATATTGATGATATGAGGGTTACAGAGTTGATCTACCTCGAGATCGTATAGCTAAAACCCTAGATGAGTTCTCCTGCCCTATAACCTAAAACCCTCCGGCTTATATAGACGCCGAGGGTACCTAGGGCTTACACATAGTCGGTTGCACATCAAAGGGAAAAACATGCCTATCTACTGTCGACAACTTGGAGGACATGCCATGGCTCCTTGAAACTTCCACCTTGGCGACGGGGCCCTTGATCACCCAATGCTCATCCAGTGGCCCACATAGTCCGGCCCATGAGAAACAGGTCGGCTATCCGAGGACCCCTTAAACCAGGACTCCCTCAGTAGCCCCCGGACTAGCCTCCAACGCCGAGGTATATCTGAACAATCTTGTGCGCCGAAGTCTTCGGCTTCCGAGGTGAGTCCCTTCATTCCTTCTAGTTCGGCAACCATCCTGTCATCGGTGAAATCCCAAACGTCACGGGCTTGCTGGGTCCATCGTAATAGTGTTTCTTGATTTTCGCGCATCGTGGGGAGACGAGCGGTTCAGTAGATTTTTACAAAACTACCCCTCCCACAAAGGAGGTACCACCCATTTAAACAAACTGAATCGTGGTCCAAGCCATATCTTCTTCTTCCCCATCGGAAAAAGCCTCCAGCAAAAGATCACCACCAAAACATGGCGAGCGCCCCCAGTTCTTCCTCGCACCCTTACGGCTCCCGTCCCGGGGACTGGACAAGCTGCTCCGTGTCCCTCCTTCGACTACGTGACCTCAAAACCCAAGGGTACCTTCCCTCCTCGGATCTGGCAGTTGTCCGCGCCGGTTTGTCTTCATTCAACGGCGAGGCCCTCGCGGAGAATTTCCCCCATCCACGAAAGGGGGAGCGCGTATGTTTCGTGCCCTTCCTCCTGCGGGGTCTCGGGTTTCCCATTCATCCGTTCTTGAGAGGGTTACTGGTGTTTTATGGAATCCAGCTCCACCACCTCACCCCAGGGTCTATTCTGCACATCTCGGGCTTCGTCGCCCTTTGCGAGATGTTCCTAGGCTGCGAGGCACACTTCAAATTGTGGAGGAAGTACTTCTGTCTCGTCCCTCGCACTCGAGACAAGACAATTTTTTAGGTCGGTGGAGCCGAAGTATGCCGCATAGCGGGGACGGGATATCCTATGGGGACGCCGAAGGAGTCCGAAGAATGGCCTTCGGAATGGTTCTACATCGAGGACGTCCCTCTATTCGATCCAGCTCGGAAGGGTCTGCCCGAATACTCCGACGCCCCTTTGAAGAAAAGGTACAACTGGCGCCCGAAGAGCCTGTCCCAAGAGGACAGCGCTGAAGTGCAGCGCTTAGCAGCCCGTGTGAGGGTACTAGCCCACCACAAGCTGACCATGATAGACGTCATGGCCGCCGCCATCACCCGGTGCGTCCAACCCCTTCAACAGAGGATACACCCCTTGTGGTGTTACAACGGGACAAGCGACACTACTCGCTCCCGAAGACTGGGCCCTGCCGATCAAACAGCATTAGCCGCCGCTCTTGCCGACCTATACAAAGGGGAGAAAGAAGATTTTATTCGACGGTCGACCAAGGAGAGATACTCAAGCCACAATCCCATCGAATGGGTGAGCCTTTCAACCCCGTGACCACAATTCGGGTTTTCAATTTGTCCCTTTTTGACCGAAGTCTTTTATCTTTATGTGAACAGGACTGGAGGAGCTTCATCGAGACAGTTAACTGTCCGGCCCCCCAACCTGAGGACTATTCCCGTGATGATGATCCGGGCTTTCATGATGACCCGGATCTGTCGATCGAGCTCGATGACGAGGTTTTCTACCAGGAGGGCCTTGATGGCTCCAAGGTGGCTATCATAGCCGATTACCCTGGATCGTTCCCTTCCCCTGCGATAAGCAAGAAGAAGAAAAACTCGTCCCGCAAAGGGCAAGTATCCTCCAACGACCCAAACGCGACGGCTCCTACTCCCAAGCGCCGTAGATCCGCGCGACATACATCGGCAATGGCGGCAGTGCCCGGGCCGGAAAACAACAAGGGTTCGATAAATGAGCCGGTCGCGGGGACGAGCCCGTCTATACGTTCGTCCCAAAGGTACTTCGCTCGACCGTTTGATCTATTATCATGATTGATGAAGCCTCACCAGAGGCCTTATGTCGAAATACTCAGGCAAAGAGTTCAGCCATCTCCCGCCGAGGATGTCTCCAGGACGTCGGGCAGTGCTCAAAATTCCAAGCCATCCGCTCATACTGAACATATTGCGGAGGTTCCCATGGTCAATCTGGTCCCTGCCGATTCCGGTGACGCTGTGTCCGTTACCAAATCTGAGGTAGGAAGCGCCATGAATCATCGGCGGCGACGAGAAGCCCTGCGTCACCCAGCCTTCTCTGAACAAGAGTTCAGTGCTCTACGCACGGCGGATGCGCACATCGGTGCTGCCCGAGCTGGGTTCAGGGAGGCCATGAAGTTGATATCGTCCAGCCTGCAGGTGAGTAGTCGGTTATTAGAGTCCGAACACTCGTGTAAACCCAGTAGCCCCCGAGCCTTAAATTGGTCGGTACGACCGAATTAAGGATCCTTGTATTGTTTTACTGCTAATGCAGGCCTCGAAGCAACAGAGCGAGCAACTAGCCAAGGAACTAGAAGCCAGCCGAACACAGGTGGAATCTGTAAAGGCCGAATTGGAGCAAGTGAAGAGCTTTACTCGGGAGGCACATGATGAGTATATCTGTGTAGGGGAACGTAGTGGAAAACGAAAATTTCCGACCTACGCACCAGCCCAGGATCACTATGGAGACTGAATACAAGGTTTGATCTGTTTCGTTACCGACTCGTAGCGCAGCGGAAGTAGAGTCGATGACGATCGGCGGTGCAGATCCCCGCAGCTAGGATTTACAACCTCCCAACCGCGAGGATGTACTCCCACATCTGCCCCTCGGACAGCCCTCCGGGAGGCGGTCAGACAGTCCCTCGGACGGTGTCGCGGACAGCCCTTCGGGAGGACCTTCGAAACTCGAACGGTCACTCGGACAGCCCTTCGGGAGGACCCTCGAAACTAAGAAGATCACTTGGACAGCCCTTCGGGAGGCACTCTCGAACTAACACCGAAACTACGATCTCTCTACAGAGTTGCACACATACGGTGTCATCTATCCGGCAGGGCTTCGTCATCCAGAACTAGTTCTTGCCGGAACCCAGACAGCCTTTCGGCTCTACGAAACTATTTCGCTGGGAGGGAGAGAGAAGCCAGACAAGTCTATGGCATGTGTATGAGAGCAAGGATGTCATATTTGAGAGCACCCTCCACCTCTATTTATAGGGTGAGAGACAATGGTAAAAGTACCAAAATGCCCTCAGATATTTTCACTATTCATAATAGCGATTCTACTATTCATGAATAGTGTTTCCACTATTCCTAAATAGTGTTATCCAGATATTTTCAGATATTTTCAGATATTTCCATCCACTATGAAAATTACCAAAATGCCCTCAAGGTAGCTTCTCCAAGAAGCAACCAAAAAGCACTTTCACTATTCATGACGACATTTTTCAGCGTCCGTTCGAACTGAAAATATTTATGTGGGCTTAGAACATTTCCAGTACCCACTAAAATAATTTTCAATGCGATCCGGAACAATTCCGGTTTAGTGATTTTCATCTGCGAAAAGCATCTGAAGCGGTTTCGGCAGCTCCGGAACATTTCCGGTTTTCATCCCGGAAAATTCCAGAAAGTTTCCAGAATGATTCTGGCACCCTCCAAGAATTATCAGGCATGTGCCAAAACCAATTTGACTTTATGTTATCCCCTGAAACAACTTTTCAGTTTTACCGAAATTGTTCCGGTGTTCTCTCTGCGGAACTTTTTCGCTGTCCGAAACTTTTCCGGTGTCCGAAAACTTTTTCGGTAATTTTCTCTCAGACTCCCTGTCTAGTATTCAGCAGATAGATGACCCTTAAGCGTGTGACCCAATAGGTTCGGTGAAGCATAGACATGACCCGGAACCCCTTCCGATCAATGATCAACATCGGAGCCGTGGACACCCATATTGACCCCTATACCCACACGAATGAATATTCGAGTGAACCTCCAGTTGCCATGTGCTATTCCTGTTGCTTCGCGATATGTTACAAATACCCGAGGTGAGACATGTAGGCATCCCCGTGGATCAACAACTTGTCCACTATGCCAGTTACCTCGTTACCGGTATTGTTCTCTTTTCTCGTTCCCGTGTTCCGGCATCCCTGTGATCAAATCACCCTGTGTCTGGCCAGACGATGATGGATACCGTAACACCGAGAGGGCCCAGAGATATCTCTCCATCGTCGGAGGAGCAAATCCCAATCTCGAGCTATCAAGTTACTTGACACACTTTTCCATGAACCCGTAAGCCGCCGTAATAGCCATCCATTTACGGATGACGTTTAACAAACCCCAAAGTTCATGAAGCAAGCATGAAGAAACTCGATACTCTCATGGTCTAAGGAATTATGCAAACGTTAACCATCTCTGTGTTATTAACCATTAACTTATGACGAATGAATCTCATAGCATAACATCAATTCGGGCCGATTCAACACAAATGTTCTTCTAACATTGTGCCCTCAAAATTGCCGGCATAGCCATGCCCATGATCAGGAAAACAGGATCATCATGCAATACTTGAGCCAGTCTTAGAGGCCAGACTAGGAATACATTTTACCGTTTATTATTCCACACGTGCATATGAGTCTTCCTCCGAGCCTCGTGGTTATTGTAGACTCGAGAACCATAGCAGTTATAGCATGGAACATAAACCTAATTATGAACAGGGAGATAATCAAAAACATATACTATTGCCTCTAGGGCATATCTCCTACAGACTCCCACTTGAACTAGAGTCAATAATCTAGTCAATGCTAATGCACTTTACACCTATGGCATACTGGTGTAAAATATGCTTCGCTTGTGGTATAGCCTGATGTCCAACGGATCTGACAACTTCAGCTCCGTGTGTAACTTTGCATATCCTCGCGTTTTCACGCTTTCACAAAATTCATATTTTGTGTGGACTTGGCTTTGCATATGTGTGAATCATTGGTCGAAACCTGATTCCTCAGACTGAGCTATGGAGCAACTATCTGCAATAGTGTCCCATAGACCAAAGCCATCTTGGAACCATACTAAGTTCATGAATGAACTATATGATTCAACAACTTCTTTGTCGCTTCTTAAGCGTCAACATACTCAGCCTTTGTTATAGAATTCGCCACAGTATCTTGTTTGGAACAATTTCCAACTACCGTGCCACCATATTGTGTATTACACAAAACCCTTAACTTAAATCGAAAATCGCATGGAGCATTGATGAAGACTGTATCGATGTAATTACTTACAACGAGCACTTCATAATCTCTGCTTGCGAGAAAACATGTCATCACTACTACTCTAGTACTCAATGACATCTTTCACTGTTGTCCTATGATCAGTACTTTGATCACTATGGTATCTATACTCGCAACAACTTTGGAGTATTGGACATATCTGGTTGATTTACATACCATGGAATACATGATTAATCCAAACACAAGAGGGTGTGGAATCTCCATCATGTATTTTGCTCATCAGTGTTTTGAGACACCGAGTCTTGCAAAACTCTTTCCATGTGACTTCGGCAAGAATCACTCCTTGGCGTTTTAAATGCTAAAAAGTTTTAGCATCTTGTCAATATGTATTCATAGCTTAGCCCTATTAGGTAAATCTATCTCCATAGATCATCATGCCTAATATTGAGGCTATTTAGCCTAAGCACTTCATCGAAAAAATATTTTCAAATGAAGTCCTAATTCGTGTCAAGAAATTTATTTCCAATTAACAATGTGTCAAGTACACAAGGTTTTTAGAAATATTATCATGCTCCCACTTACTTTCTTGAATCACAAGCATCTTCGATACCCATTTGATGAAGTCAAACCCTTTTGACCATTCCATCAAAAACGAAGATTCCAACTCCACTTTGCTCTCTTCTGTCCATTGCTGGAACTCTGAAGTTTGCATACTTACTAGCATCCTCTGGATCGACAAATTACTTTGGACTGTATCACATACAAGTCCTAGGTTTCATTTCCATCAGATGGAAATCCTTTTGTCATCCATGTTTCATATCTCATGATTGAAATATGTATTAATTGCTAGTTCAACCCGAACCGACTTTAAGCATCGCTACGGTGAGACAATCTCATCGTAGTCAACTCCTTGAACTTGTTATTGCAACAAGTCGAGCTTTATGGATAAAACATTTTATCCGTATCAGTTTTTAGTTCCATAAATATTCGTTAGACTCTAAGTCTTCCGAAAGGTGTATCAAGATTTTAATCTCGAATCACTTATATGGAAACTATCTCGGATTGTATTGGCATTTAGCCAATTCCGGAGTCAGGGCCCATCAACGCTTCCTTGTGTATTGTAGGTATACTGTTGTCTAACAACAATATCTCGTTTGCGCACCTGATAGGTTTGCACGAGCTTTGCCTACGTGGTTCAGCTGCAAGTTCGACCGAAGTCCATACATTTTATTGTAGAGACTTCCGTATCAGTCGCAGTAGGAAACTCCGGAATCACTTCCAAGGTTTCTTTCCTTTGATCTGATGACGAAGATACTGGTTATCTCGTCGAGTTGCACTGTCCTCCCACTCACCTTTTGAAAAAACTATTCTCTTTAAAAGCATACCGTTTTGCGGCAAAATCCTTTGCCTCGGTATAGTGGTGGGGGAATACCCAATGACTTGGGATAACCTTACAAAGTAGCACTTGTCTGATTTGGAATAGGTTTGTAACCTTTTACACAAGCCCCATATTCCAAATGTTAAGAAAAGATATAACATGGTTGGGCGTACCACACCATGGCGTCATTTCAACAGACCTGATGGAGCTCTTTTCAGTGTAAAAGCCGCAGTCTCTAAAGCATCACTCTATAAAAGGGATAATGGCAAATTTATTTATGTCATCTTTGATCTTACCATGTCATAAATGGTTCGATTACATCTTCACGGACTTTTCACTTGCAGTGGTGTTCCGGGAGGTGCAAGTTATGAAACCCCTTTCATAACTCATCAGACATTCGCTAAACTTGTAACTCAAATATTCCTTTCTGCAATCGAATTGTAGAAACATAATTTTCTTGTTACAATAACTTCTACTTCATTTTTGAAAACCTTATGAATGAATTCAAAAGATCCAGACTTCGTCTCAACAAGTAAATATCCATATATCTACTTGAGTCATTTCTGAAGATAGATAAATCCACTACTTGCAACAACATTTATTGGACTACACACATCACAATGTATGATCACCAATATGTTCTTTGCTCGTTCCTTATGGCCTGTGAACGGTATTTCAGTCACTTCACTTTTCAGAGGAAAGTTGCAAGTGTCAAATGATTCAAAATCAAACGACTTCAAAATCCATCATAATGGAATTTTCCATGCGGGTTTCTCCAATGTGACCAAATGCAGTGCCACGCTTGTGTGGTATTCTTTTAGTCTTGCGACATTTAGCGTCAGTGTTATGGATGTATCATATTTTCCATCAATATTCATAACATACATCCCATCTAGGATGGAAGCATGGCCCTTCATGTTATTCATAATACTGAACAACAATTGTTGTTTTATGAACAACTCTTTTGCAACAAACATTGTGCAATGGGCTAGAGTGTATGAAACTCTAAAATGAATTATGAAAGTAAACCCAGAGGTAATGTATTATTATCAATATTCATAACACACGTCTCATTCATAATGAAAGTATGGCCCTTATGTTATTCATAACACCGAACATAAAAAGTTCTCTTATGAACAACCTTCTTGCAAGATACCTTATGCAAAGGGCTAGAGTGTGAAACTCTAAATGAATTATGAAAATAAATACATAGGTAATACACCGATGGAAGGCATAGTAACATTTACTATGTTCCCTGCGTGTATCTAAACCTCATTCCTGGCTAGTCTTTCAGGCCATAGTAGTTCTTACATCGAGTTGCAACAGAATGCAATCGAGCGGGTATCTTTGTGATTAACTCACAATACCCAAGAATTAGTGATTAACATGTTTAACCATAATTCCCAAGAACTATATCTTTGACCAGCCTTCTATACATCAAAAACTTGTATGACATTCATACATGAGCTGGATATTCCAGTCTTCTTTCCTTTTGCCTTTATACTTCTAACAGTTTAACTTTCAGTATTTCTCCTACTCTCAGAAGAAGCACCCAACTTAAGAGTGGCGTTAGCCCCGGACTTCCTAGGCATGAAAGTCTCACTAATACCCTTCGAACACTTGCTTTCTCTTTAAGTTGTTGTTTTATTCACCTTTCATCATATGACAGGCGTTCTACTGGATCCCTCTGTCATTAGTCAAATGCATAGTAAACACCTTTTACTAATAGTTTGCAAAACAAACATTGCTTTGGATATCCCATATCTTTTAGCCTTTGTTTGTATCTGAAAAATGATTTTCAGTTCCATGAATATCACATAGCTATCCCAAACTTTTGAAGTCCGGGTTTCATGGAAGCAAACATATTGCACTTGCCCGTAATGGAATTCTTGCTTTTGGATCGAAGGACGAGAGTCACATTATCCATAGCATTAGCGGGAGAATACTAAAAGCATGCGATAGGACAAAATCTTTCTTGGCACTCTTGAGGACAATCCTCACATTACGTTACCAACCGTAAAGCTTTAACCAGATATTTAACAGCTTATTCAATTTTAATAGGGAAGGTGGAAACGCGAGCCATTATTCTATAACTATTTTGCAAATTTCACTTAGACAAGGTTCATAATTAATTGCACTAAGAATTAAAAGAATTAATTCTAAAGTGCGCTCCCACTCAAATCAATATCTCTCATAATTGATTGTGAGTGATTCAAGATCCAAATTTCAATTAAACGCCATTGACGGGTTCATCACTGATGACGCGAATTTCAATCGGTAGGCCAACTTGCCAATCACATCTCTATGCGATTCTTGTTCATCTTTCGATGCGTGTGTTCCGAGCTCAGGACTGTCCTGCCTGAACGTCAAGACAACCAAGTGATCTCGCTGCAAGGTCTGACCTCACCCGCCTCACACTTCCCTAATCGTTTGTACTCATGTGTACATGGCGTACTCCGAGAAGTTAGGTGCCGTGACGGTGCTACACTTGGGAGAACACTAACTACTTGATATTTTTGTGAGAGATCACCCTAATAAAAAGCGACTACCGCGCAATCAAGAAGGGTGCATCACAAGGGATAAACATCTCAGGCAATTCATAATAGCATGATATGGTATAGCCCTTTCTGACGGAGAAGTCTTGTATTTCTTCGTCTTCGGCATTCGCATCGGTGTTCACCTTCGCGAAGTTTGCCACCACCTTGTCGATGCACCAGATAATATTGCTATCTCTATAGCTAATAAAATAAGTGCATTACTTAAGGTTGACACACAGGTCATTAAAGTGACAATCATATGGCTCCAGCCATCATGCCGAATCATGACACGCAGGTCATGTTAATTAATTTACATCATATAGTCATCTCATACATAATCAAATTAATATGAGCACTGCTATACCACATCATATGCACATGCAAACCATCCTGCAAAACCAAGTTAGACGCCTCTAATCGGTTTATGCAAATTTTCATTTTACATGGCTTCTAAGGTTTCGAACAAACCGCAGCTACCAACGTTTTATCATCCAGTATGATAATTCAAGTCGCTAGATTAACATCGCGGGGTGTATGAAACACGAGATAATAAAATCTCGAGCCCCATACTAAACTTCGTCATACGCGTGACCCCCGTGCAGATCATATCTGCATTGCCCTTTCGTCTGCAAAATTTCATCTTTCTTTTTAACTACGGTGGAATTCAATGAACTGTTAGCACTTCGTTGATCAATCAGGATCGCGGATTGCCAGAACATTGAAACTCCACCATACTGTTATCAAGATCAGAAATATGCAAATTCCAGGGAAGCAACAAGAACATCGGGTAACAGATTTCATCTGCTACCCGCACAAATAATTTTCAGTAATAGAACTCATCTACTACCTAATTATATTGTGCAATACCCATACATCTCTATGTATTCTAGATCGCAACCTGCATCTACGCATAGCACGGCTCTTGATGCCACTGTAGGGGAACGCAGTGGAAAACGAAAATTTCCGACCTACGCACCAGCCCAGGATCACTATGGAGACTGAATACAAGGTTTGATCTGTTTCGTTACCGACTCGTAGCGCAGCGGAAGTAGAGTCGATGACGATCGGCGGTGCAGATCCCCGCAGCTAGGATTTACAACCTCCCAACCGCGAGGATGTACTCCCACATCTGCCCCTCGGACAGCCCTCCGGGAGGCGGTCAGACAGTCCCTCGGACGGTGTCGCGGACAGCCCTTCGGGAGGACCTTCGAAACTCGAACGGTCACTCGGACAGCCCTTCGGGAGGACCCTCGAAACTAAGAAGATCACTTGGACAGCCCTTCGGGAGGCACTCTCGAACTAAGACCGAAACTACGATCTCTCTACAGAGTTGCACACATACGGTGTCATCTATCCGGCAGGGCTTCGTCGTCCAGAACTAGTTCCTGCCGGAACCCAGACAGCCTTTCGGCTCTACGAAACTATTTCGCTGGGAGGGAGAGAGAAGCCAGACAAGTCTATGGCATGTGTATGAGAGCAAGGATGTCATATTTGAGAGCACCCTCCACCTCTATTTATAGGGTGAGAGACAATGGTAAAAGTACCAAAATGCCCTCAGATATTTTCACTATTCATAATAGCGATTCTACTATTCATGAATAGTGTTTCCACTATTCATAAATAGTGTTATCCAGATATTTTCAGATATTTCCATCCACTATGAAAATTACCAAAATGCCCTCAAGGTAGCTTCTCCAAGAAGCAACCAAAAAGCACTTTCACTATTCATGACGACATTTTTCAGCGTCCGCTCGAACTGAAAATATTTATGTGGGCTTAGAACATTTCCAGTACCCACTAAAATAATTTTCAATGCGATCCGGAACAATTCCGGTTTAGTGATTTTCATCTGCGAAAAGCATCTGAAGCGGTTTCGGCAGCTCCGGAACATTTCCGGTTTTCATCCCGGAAAATTCCAGAAAGTTTCCAGAATGATTCTGGCACCCTCCAAGAATTATCAGGCATGTGCCAAAACCAATTTGACTTTATGTTATCCCCTGAAACAACTTTTCAGTTTTACCGAAACTTTTCCGGTGTTCTCTCTGCGGAACTTTTTCGCTGTCCGAAACTTTTCCGGTGTCCGAAAACTTTTTCGGTGATTTTCTCTCAGACTCCCTGTCTAGTATTCAGCAGATAGATGACCCTTAAGCGTGTGACCCTATAGGTTCGGTGAAGCATAGACATGACCCGGAACCCCTTCCGATCAATGATCAACATCGGAGCCGTGGACACCCATATTGACCCCTATACCCACACGAATGAATATTCGAGTGAACCTCCAGTTGCCGTGTGCTATTCCTGTTGCTTCGCGATATGTTACAAATACCCGAGGTGAGACATGTAGGCATCCCCGTGGATCAACAACTTGTCCACTATGCCAGTTACCTCGTTACCGGTATTGTTCTCTTTTCTCGTTCCCGTGTTCCGGCATCCCTGTGATCAAATCACCCTGTGTCTGGCCAGACGATGATGGATACCGTAACACCGAGAGGGCCCAGAGATATCTCTCCATCGTCGGAGGAGCAAATCCCAATCTCGAGCTATCAAGTTACTTGACACACTTTTCCATGAACCCGTAAGCCGCCGTAATAGCCATCCATTTACGGATGACATTTAACAAACCCCAAAGTTCATGAAGCAAGCATGAAGAAACTCGATACTCTCATGGTCTAAGGAATTATGCAAACGTTAACCATCTCTGTGTTATTAACCATTAACTTATGACGAATGAATCTCATAGCATAACATCAATTCGGGTCGATTCAACACAAATGTTCTTCTAACATTGTGCCCTCAAAATTGCCGGCATAGCCATGCCCATGATCAGGAAAACAGGATCATCATGCAATACTTGAGCCAGTCTTAGAGGCCAGACTAGGAATACATTTTACCGTTTATTATTCCACACGTGCATATGAGTCTTCCTCCGAGCCTCATGGTTATTGTAGACTCGAGAACCATAGCAGTTATAGCATGGAACATAAACCTAATTATGAACAGGGAGATAATCAATAACATATATTATTGCCTCTAGGGCATATCTCCTACAATCTGTTCTGCTGATCTTAGTATATTCCCACGCTGACGCGAGGGTACTATGTAGCAGCTGAATCAATAGGGCAATTACAAAGAGATTTGGATGTAGCCCGAGAATCTCAGCGATATGCCGAGTCCCAGCATGAGGCTGGCTGTCGTGTCTTGCAACGACACCTTGAAGAGAAGAACCGCCTTAAGGAGGAGAACAAACAGCAGGCTGAAGAAATTGAGAGCTTAAAGACTCAATTGGCCCAGGCCCAAGGAGAGAACCAGAAATTACAGAGGGGCATGTTCGGTAAATGTGATTCTAACATCAGAAGGTTTTTCCTATGAATAAAGCATAATACGCATGCCGTGACTCATGTACAGGTCTCCTGTCTGGGCGACCCGAAGAAGAGATCGGATCCTACCAGGGCAGCCTTCTGAAGGAGCTGTCCGCCCTTCATGAGCGGGCTCGGAAGGCCATGAAGAGCATGGTGAAAGCATTGTGGCCCGCCGAGCAACCTCCGGAGGGGATGACCAAACTAGTCGATCGGTTCAAGGGAGCCCGAAGTAGGTTCGAGCTGTGAAAGACATCGGCTTGTCGAGAGGGAGCACGAGAGGCGTGGGCGATGCTCAAGACCCACTATACCGGACTTAACCCCGAGCGCATGGCTCGGGTTGGGCCAGTAGGGTCAGATGGACAAGAAGTGCCGCTCCACCTGGTATACGACCAAGTGATGCCTGCTGCCCGTCTCTCACAAGAAGATTGCTCCCTGGACACCATAATCGACAATCTCGATCGGCAGCCAGATGTATGATTATATGCAATTATGTACTAATAATCGAGGAATTGCTCCGTCTGTGTTGTAAACTTTGTCTTAACCGGCCATCGGCTTCGGCCTCCCGTGCTAAGAGCTTGGGAGTGTTCCTTGTAAATTATCACCCTAGGGGAGTGAATTATGTTCGGGGAACCAGGCAATCCGGCCATGTGGTGCGAACAGACAGAAAGCACACAGGGAGATATGTTATATTACTGCTTAGCGTAAGAAACATCTTCCGAAGAAAATAGTACCTCTATCGATACCTTTCTTCAGGGTGCTACGTAAATCATAGGTAGAAGGCCGTATACTGTTAGTATGCGACTAAGGGCTTTTGTAAGAGAAGAAGCCTGAATAATGGTCATGATGACCATAGTCTTATTAGTTGATTCCATCGTAGCCGATCAATTGTCTGCTGAAGATAGCTAGCTTTTGGCTTCACCCGTCTGAGGTACGTATCCGGATGACCCGGTCGTAACAATCGCAGAGGTGCTCCCTTTACCCTCTAGCCGAACAATCGGGAACGTAGAGGGTAACCACAGGAGCGAGGCAACCCAGCTTGGCAAAGTCTTAGTTCGAATTGATGCATATGATGGCTTAAAAACGACAAGGAAAAGCATGCGTACACAATAAGTGTGAATAAATGCTTATAACATAAAATCAATGGCTTCGGAAGGAAGCCCCCAAGTGCTGTGTTCGGATTAAACACTTAAGGGTGTAGGCCGAAAATCTTAGTACAAGATCAGTTGAGCCGAACATAGAGTTGGGAAGAAAAGGAAGGAATTCAAACCTGCCAAAAATCAATGTGGGAGGGAAAGGAAACAACAAAGAAAAGAAAGAAAAAAAGGGGGGTAAAGAGTATGACGACACCGGTCTAGCCGTAGAAGCGCCGAAGACGAGCTGCGTTCCATGGGTTTGGTTCAAGGCGGTTGTCCGGCGGGTTCCGAAGACGGTAAGCCCCTCCTGCGAGTACTTCGTCAATTATGAAGGGGCCTTCCCATTTGGGCTTGAGTTTATGCTTCTGCTTCTCCGGGAGCCGTAGGACGAGTTCGCCCATGGTGTATGCTTGTGCCCTGACCTCCCTGCTCTGGTAACGTCGGGCCTGCTGTTGATAAAAGGTAGAACGGGCCCGAGCTATGTCGCGCTCTTCTTCCAAGGCGTCCAAGTCGTCTTGCCGATCTAACTCGGCCTCCTTTTCTTCGTACATGCGCACCCTTGGTGCGTCGTGAATAATATCACAAGGAAGGACCGCTTCAGCCCCATAGACCATAAAAAACGGTGTGTATCCCGTTGATCTATTCGGGGTGGTGCGCAGGCCCCATAGAACGGAGTCGAGCTCCTCAACCCAATGACAGTCGGACTCATGAAGAGACCGGACCAAACGTGGCTTAATGCCGCTCATAATGAGGCCGTTTGCTCGTTCGACTTGTCCATTGGTCTGCGGGTGATAAACTGATGCGTAATCGAGCTTAATGCCCATTTTTGCGCACCAGTCTTTGACCTCTTGAGCCGTGAAATTGGATCCATTGTCCGTTATTATACTGTGCGGAACGCCGTAACGGTGTACCACGCCGGATATAAAGTCGATTACTGGTCCGGATTTGGCTGATTTGACAGGTTTTGCCTCTATCCATTTGGTGAACTTGTCCACCATGACCAGTAGGTATTTATTCTTCTTGGTCCCCCCTTTAAGTGGTCCGACCATATCCAGCCCCCAGACTGCGAAGGGCCAGGTGATCGGAATAGTCCGAAGAGTTGTTGGGGGCATGTGACTTTGATTTGCGAAAAGTTGACACCCCACGCAGTGTTTGACAAGTGACTGGGCGTCCGTCCGAGCTGTGGGCCAGAAAAAACCAGCCCGGAAGGCCTTGCTAACTAAGGCTCTTGCTGCGGCGTGATGACCGCCCATCCCTGCGTGGACTTCGGCTAATAGCTGCCGACCTGCTTCCTCAGATATGCACCGCTGTAGTATTCCGGTGGTGCTTTTCTTGTATAACTCACCCTCGTGTACTTTGTAGGCTTTGGATCGCCGAATTATGCGCCGCGCCTCCGTTTGATCGTCGGGGAGTTCTTTGCGAAGAAGGTAGGCGAGGAAGGGCTCAGTCCATGGCGCGATTACTGCCATGACCTCGTGAGCCGAAGGCGTTTCATCCGTTACGGAGCCGTCGATGATTTGATCGTCTGGTTCATTTATAGGGGGAACAACCTCGTCCGCACTGGTTGGTCCGGTGCCCATATTGTCGTCCTGCCAAACCACTGATGGCTTAAAGAGCCGTTGCAGGAAAGTGTTTTTTGGGACGGGGTCGCGTTTGGCCCCCATGCGGGCCAACATATCAGCGGCCTGGTTGTTGTCTCTAGCGACATGATGAAATTCCAGCCCCTCGAACCGTGCGGACATTTTAAGGACGGCGTTTCTATATGCCGCCATCTTTGGATTTTTGGCATCGAACTCGCCGTTGATTTGAGAGATGGCCAGGTTGGAGTCTCCCCGCACCTCCAGCCGCTGTATGCCCATTGAGGCTGCCATCCGAAGACCGTGCAAGAGGGCTTCGTATTCGGCTGCATTGTTGGAGTCGGCATACATGATCTGCAACACGTATCGAACGTTGTCGCCTGTGGGGGATGTGAGAATAACTCCAGCCCCCAGTCCGGCCAAAGTTTTGGATCCATCGAAGTACATCGTCCAATGGGAGTATGTACTATATTCCCTAGGGAGCTCGGCCTCTGTCCATTCGGCGAGAAAATCTGCCAGCACCTGAGACTTAATAGCTCGACGTGGTTTGTAGGTAATTTCAAAAGGAAGGAGCTCAATGGCCCATTTGGCTATGCGGCCGGTGGCGTCCCTGTTGTTGATTATATCGTTCAAGGGTACTATCAATGAGAACCTCCGCAGTACTATCAATGGGAACCTCAGCATATGTTCAGCATATGCGGCCGGCGGCGTAGCTGCAACTGCCTGCAGCTAGAGCTGGGGTGCCAGCGATTGCGAGCACCGATGTTGTGACCATTAGGGTGTCGTAGTTGCAACTGCCAGACTTGGGATGACAGGGTCAACGAGCACCGATGTTACGACCGCGACGCGGCGGAGCTGCAACCGTCTGTGGCCATAGTTGCAATGGTGCTGCAACGCGAGCTGCGTACTGCCATGAGGCCGACGATGTGCACCATAGTTAGGCATCCGTTGCTACTCCGACCAGGAGATGCGCTGAAGAGAAGGGCGGGCGTGAAGGGAGAAGGTGCGAAAGACACGCGAAGATCCCAATTTCGGTGACCTTCGGGAAAAGTGTGTGTGACACAACTGATCGATTTAACAGCTATGCGTGTGTTGATCCAACAGTGCTGGAAGCCACTGATCGAGGCTGGCCCCGGTCAACCGGCCCGTAGCAATGCCCAATCTACATGTATGTCGGGGTGTTGAAACCAGCCTCGCATAAACCCGTGAAACCGGCACAATCGGCTACACTAGCCTCGCAAGTCTAGATCACCCTGTTTTGTTAGTTCAAGTACTAGCGGAACAGTGCCAGGCTGAACAAACGGTCCTAGGAAACCGTTTCAACAGGTAAATCCGGGCAACACGTGGGTCGTAGGGGGTCCATAAAGGAATAGGAGGTTACACTGACTTATCCAATTACACTCTTCTTCTCAATTCTGGTCTCTCACTATGCCCACACACATTGTCTCTCCGGACCGATTCGACCACAACACAGATCACACCGACAAGTTCGATGATGTCCATCCACAACTATGAGCCCCTTGGGTTTCTTCTTTCTCCTCCATCCTGTTCCTCGCATGAGAGACAATACATCCCCGCTACTCGCGCACACCGTACCCTTACCTAATTGGCAGGAGCTCGAGCTCCTCCGTGTCGCCTTGAGGTCGACTCTCGCACGCCTGAGGGCGTGTTCTTCCTCGAAGGTTGGTGCAACCGAACTACGTTGTGCCAGACCTCGTGTTACGACTACCGGCTACGCGTGCTGCAAAGGCGGGGTATGTGCTGCAACCGGTGAGGGGGTGATGTTGCTGTCCGGGTGACGGTGGTGCGTGAGGAGCGTGTGTTGCGACCGGAGGCGCACGGTGCTGCAACCGACACGAAGGAAGTTGCAACGGAAGGTGCAGTAGGTTACAACCATGTTTGCTTGGTGCTGCAACTGGAACAACGGTCACACGATGCTACGACAAGGGGCGGTGGAGCTGCAATAACCTGCGGCCATAGTTATGATGGCATCGATGACAAACACCAGTGTTGAGCCGTGGGGAGACGGAGCTGCAACCGCCTGCTACCATAGCTACAACCGGTAGTAACAGTGAGCACCAATGCGGCGTAGCTGCAACCGCCTGCGGCCGGAGCTGGGGCGCCAACGATTGCGAGCACCGGTGTTGCGACCATGGGGCGTCATAGTTGCAACCGCCAGTGGACAAAGCTGGGACAACAGCGCCAACGAGCACCGATGCTACGACCGCGACACGGCGGAGCTGCAATTGCCTGCGATCAGAGTTGCAATGGTGCTGCAACGCCAGCTGCATATTGCCACGAGGCCGACAATGTGCCCTACGGTTAGGCAACCGTTGCTACTCCAACCAGGAGATGCGCTGAAGAGAAAGGCAGACGGGAAGGAAGAAGGTACGCACGACGCGCGAAAATTTCATGTTCGGTGACCTTGGGGAATAGTGCGTGTGGCGCAGCTGATTGATCTAACGGCTATGCCTGGGCTGATCCGACAGTGCTGGAGGCCAATGATCGAGGCTGGCCCCGGGCAACCGGGCAACCGGGCCTAGCGTCGTGCCAATCAACATGTATGTAGGGGTGTTGAAAATCAGCGTGGCATAAACCCGTGAAACCCGGCAGCAATCGGCTACACTAGCCTCTCCGGCAAGTCTAGATTATTCCGTTTTGCTAGTTCAAGTACTAGCGAAAACCGTTTCAACAGGTAAATCCGGGCAAACCGCGAGGGCTGCCAACCCACGTATAATTCGTGAAAAGCTCGCGGGTCGACCGATGCTCACCACACGTCCGCACTGTTCCTTAATAACCCCAATAAGAGAACAAAACCAGTGGGCTACAGCTCAACTGTTCATGGCGTGACAACAATGCAAAACACGGATGGGGATGAACCGAACCAGCGGCCTAGATTATTTTTGCTTTGAAAAGTAACCAGTGGCCGGTTTATAAATGAAGGGGCATGGGCGCACATCTCGGGCGGAGTTTGAGTCGAGATAGGTGCAGGTACTACTACTACCTGCTTGGCAATGGCAGTGGACGTGGATTCCGTATGAGGAAGCAGGGCCAGCTAGCACGGTGGTTTTCCGAAGCATGGCACGGGATCCCGGTCACAGAATGCAGCGCGACTGGAGGAAATTGATAGGCGTCTCTGTCGGTAGATTCATTATCTTGCTGAGCTGAAAGCGACGTGGACCGCGACGGGCAGGTACGTCGGCGTTTCGGGGCCACCGTCTTCTCAGTGCTCACGCGTCTGAAAACGGTGAGTCTTGCACGTCTATCTAGATCGTTAATTCGATTTATATAAAATAAATTGTTTAACATAAAAATTATATCATTAGGATAGAACATCTAAAGTTTCTAATGATATATTTTTTGTAATATATGTCTTTTATTAAGTTGGTCAAATTGACGACCTAGGTATACGTGCACAACTTGTAAACTGAGATAGAGGGAATAGTTCCTTTGATTCGAATTAATTGGCGCAGCCTCTGTACAACAAGGACGCATAGTATTTCATCTGGTTCCAAATATAAGACGTGTTTTTTAGGTTAATATAAGATGTGTTTTTTTTTGCGAAGAATATAAGACGTGTTGTAACTGACTGGATTCACTCAAATCTAGTAACCAAACTAGCATTACAAAACATCTCTGAAAATATATATTTTTTACATTAAAGTCCCTTAGGCTGACCGCCTCCTTCCTCTCCAACAGACCTATGGTGCATCGCCACGAGCCGTTCCAACACAAGAGCCAATATAATATTGTTGATCCAAGTATTTGATCTATTTCATGCTCTGTTATTATTATTGTTTTGATTTCTCATCTTATGACATCCAAGAAGACCCTCTTATGCTTTTACCGATATCACGATCGAAGGCCTCTAGACCACTCAAATCTAGTAACCAAACCAGCATTACAAACATCTTTGAAAATAAAGAATTTACATTAAAGTCCCTCGGGCCAACTGTCTCCTTCCTCTCGAACGGACCGATGACGCATCGCCGCAAGTCGCTCCAACGCCAGAACTAGTACATTATTGTTGATCTAAGTATTCGACCTATTTTTTTACTTTGTTGATTTTTTCAACTTCTTATATTATGATATCCAAGAAAACACTCTTCTGTTTTACCGACATCACGAGGGAAGGCTTCCGTCGGTAGCACCCCCCACCCCACACACACAGTTTGGTTCATCAAATAGTTACGCTCCACAAGGTATATGAATCTGATGTTTTCTTTTAATTTGAGATTCTCTAGCATGTTCCCTTTTGTTCTATTTAAAAAATCATTTAGTTTTAATGCATAGTACATATATATTGTACATGGAATTTACGGCGGTAGTTTAAAAATAGAAAATCAAAATAAGCTCTACATTTCAGATCAGAGATGCTAGCATATAAATAGATCTATTTTCTAGAAGAAAAGTATATCTAATTGAACTCTCATGATCAAAGAGACGTGTCAGACCCTAGTGTAAGGTAAAACCGGACGGGCGGGCATGTACATCCTCACCAACATTTTTTTGCGTTGGAATGCTAAACGATATAGTATATGCTTGCATGACCTTTTTGGGTCATACAATTTTTGAAGAATTTGTTTTTGCCATGAACTAGTGAGTTTATTCCTCAATTAATAGGGTATTAGGGTTACGGTGGGCAAGAAGCAACCGATCAATACAAGGAGGGTTTTGGCTCATCCAACAAACAGTGGACGAGCCTGTTCTACAAAACTTTGCCAAACAATCAACAAGCCTATTTTGATCACGACTAAGTTTCGCCAAGAAAAATTCGTGAAGTCCCAAGAGTCGACGAATCTCTGATATGAGATGAGTATAAGCAAAACGATCCAGAGAGCTTCGTCAAAGCGTTCAGAGCGACAGAGTAGTCAGTTTGGACAATATATAATTGGCAGGGTAGACACCTAATGAGAGAGCCAAACCCTCCATCATCACATGTAGCTCGGCTTGAGTTGCATCATTGCAATGACACAAGTTGTGATGTGTTGCGAATACCCCATTACATGATGTGTCTCGCAAAATCATTTCACCTCACTAGGAGGTGGTGTGTTGTTGTCATTCCCGTACGCATCTCCTTGGAGAAGGTGGCTTGACTAAAGGATTTCTCGATCAGAACCCTAGCCAAAGCTAGCCAACGGCCACTTCCGTTGATCGACGGGTCTTCCTCATCCACCACCAGATTGTCGAAGACATCATCCCGGAGATCCAGCTGCTCAAAGAAGTCACCCATATGGATAGAAGGGGCGCCCTTGGCGGCGCCGCTCATTGATGAGTCCGTGTCAGACAAAAATGCTATCACACGCTAAACCCTCGCACCACTGTGTGTGTGTGTGGGGGGGGGGGGGGGTCCTGCGGTGTAAGAGAATCGGTAATAGCGAGACTTATCATAGAGGCAGACGAATTCGAGAAGAACACTCAGCGACGATGCTTAGAGGAGACTAAACCTTAGCTAGGGAAAACATATTTTATTTATTTATGAAAAATCGCAGGATTTGAATACTAGGGATTTTTTTACGCTATAGAAACTTTTTAGGGTTTACAAATTCGTTTGGAAGCCATTCCAGCGTAGATATGAAAACGAGTTCAATTTTTTGCACTCTACCTCTCTCTAAACTCTCGATCCTATATATTTTTTCTATTATAAGTTTTAAAATTCCTGCAATCCAAAAAGAATGTAAAATGTAGATTATCATTCTTGCTCATTTATGAAACTATAGGCAGCGAATGTGGCGCGCAACTGACAGAGGACACCGTGCAGGCGTGGCCATGCTCCACATAGTCCAAACCTAGGCAAGTACACCCTACGAGCGCCGCAATGCAATACCGCCCTGCACCGAAGCCCACAGGATGATCGGTGGCGCTCGAGCAGCACTGACAAGATCTCATCGACCAATAACTCGCCGGGGCGCGCGTGGAGCCGCAAGATCCGCCCGCCCCCTCCCCGCGCCCGAAATATCACCCCGGCACCTTAGCCAGCCACGTAGCTCGTACTCCAACCCGAGCACATCGGAGAACTGACGGAGACACGCGGTGTTACTTCCTGGCGCCGATGGCTCCGAGCTTGCGTACCGAACGGGGACAGGAGTGACAATGAGACAATGTAGCAGGTGAGGCCTCAACGGCCGGCAATTAAGCGCGGCGTTAGCCGACGACAGCGGCCTAAGCGAACTGCAAGGGATCAATGCGGCGAACGGAGTGCCGCCATCATTGGCGGGACGGCGACGTCCGGCGCCACGTCACTGGCAGAGCTACCGCCGTCTACTTCCACTCGAGCTCGACCCGGCGAAACCGTAAGAGCAACTCCAACGGGCCGACCCAAACGGATTTGTCTGCTTTTTGTCCGTTTGGGTCGGCCCGGCGGACATCAATGTCCGCTTCCACGTTTGGGTTGGCGCATGCGTCCAACGTTGTCCCGACCCATTTTGACGGCGGACGGAAAAAATAAAATGCATACATTTCAAAAATTAAAAAAAACATTAATTAAACATTAAAGCCGGCCACGAAGGCCGGTGATAGTCCACACGTCCACATAAACATTAAAAAAACATAACTACGAGGGCCCTAGGCGTCCTCGTCCTCGCCGTCGGGGCCGGTGAGGTCGACGAGCGTCGGCGCAGGGCCGGCCCAGGGGAACGTTGTGTTCCAGAGGGCGTTGATGTCGGGCGCGGGCTGTGCCGCCGCTGCCGCTGCCTGTGCCGCCACTTCCTGGGCCCGGCGCGCCTCGGCCTCGCGCTGCTCCTCCTCGGCGTCGCGCTCGAGCTTCTCGAGGTATTCGCCGTGGCGGCGCTCCTCATCGAGCCATCGTTGGCGCCATTCCTCAAGGTGCTCCGCCTCCTCCTCCGCCGTCGCCCCCATCCAGACCGGCGGAGCGCTGACCCACTCGCGCATGACATCGGTCCATTTGTAGCCCTCGATGGGGGTCGGCTCCGGCTCGGCCTTGACGGGGGAAGGCGGGGCCACCGGCGGCACGACGCAGTCGCCCGCCGCGGAGAGGGCTATGGCCTCCGCCATGGCCGCCTGGTACGCCGCCTCCTCCTCTTCCTTCCCGCGACGCTCCTCCTCCTCGCTTTCCCGGAGGACGGCCGCCAAGGCCGCCTGGTAGGCCGCCTCCGCCTCCTGGTCCTCGTCGCGGACGACGAGGGGGGTCGGCGGCGACCTGCGGCCGACTTCACGGACGCCGTGCCGCCTGGCCTCCTCGTGCTCGAAGGCAAACCATCGAGCCCAGTTGGGCGAGTCGAAGGCGTAAGCGGCGTCGCTGCGCTGCTCCGGCGTCAGCTGCACCCGCCGGCGCCGCACCTCCTCTGC
Organism: Elymus sibiricus; assembly: GCA_039707655.1. Taxonomy (NCBI): domain Eukaryota; kingdom Viridiplantae; phylum Streptophyta; class Magnoliopsida; order Poales; family Poaceae; genus Elymus; species Elymus sibiricus. The sequence goes on from CM077663.1 coordinate 281,273,245, forward strand.
GTGCGCCCTAGCCGACCGCGGTGCCGCCGGCACTGGGATCCTCTCCGGATCCAGATGCCAGTCGTGCGGCAGGGTGACGTCGGGGTACGGGAGAGGCACCCGGTTCTGCCAGTGCCACTCCGCCTGGTGCACTAGCACGTTGACGCGCTGCCGCTGCCGGCGAGCTGGCGCCGGCGGAGGGAGCTCAGGGGGAAAAGGGGTGGCGGGGGCCTTGCCCTTACCTTTGCCGAAGAAGAACCCCATCTGGGTTGGCTAGGGTGGCTAGGGTTTGCCGCCGACGGGAGAGCGAGATGGGGACGGGAGCTCTTCTGAAAGCGGATGAGGACGGCCCCGCCGCACGGTCGGCTTAAAAAAGGACGACCGTCATCGCTGACGCGTGGGCCCGAGATGGGCGGTCGTCATAAATTAAGCTGACCAAACTGGCCGCTGGGTAATTGGATGACCGCCAGGTGGGGACGCGGCGGACACCGAGAAGGCGCGCGTGGCGTCCGCTTCGCGTCCGCGCCGACGCATTTCGGCCACAAATTTGGGCCACAAATGCGTCTGCGCGGACGCGAAGCGGACGCGATTTGGGTTTGGGTCGGCGCGTTGGACCTCCACTTTTGTCCGCGCCGACCCAAACGGACGCAGGCGGACAAAATGGGTCGCCCCATTGGAGTTGCTCTAAGGGCGTGTTTGGCACGCGTAGTTGCTGAGACTGGCATGTGAAGTCTGGATAAACAAGGTCCGACTGAGGTAAAATATGCACAAAACTAACATCTGCATTTAGTTTGGTTGCATGCATACACTCTAGACTGCATGAGGTGTCATTTTAGGCATGCTGTTTGGTTGTCCGCTTGTGTACGCGCAAACACACAGCTGTTTGATGGCATGCATCGCCTGTTGTCTGATAACCTCTTCGACGCGGTGATGAGGTTACCAACACACAGAGGCCTCGGAAAAAATAGACATAGCTGAACATAATAGTAAGCAGATATAAATATTGTGCCACAATTAAAACACATCAGTTTAAACGCAAAGCAGTTCGAGATTAAACTAAAAGCAGATGGAGCATGGTGGGGCTATCCTAGGGGTTCGCGTCGAAGGCTTCGTCGTGCTTCCCACACCTGGTCACCACTTTAATGACATCGTCATTGAACACGATGACCTTCAGCATGTCAGGACTCAGCAGCTTGAAGGTCACCATGAAGCCTATCTTGATCTGATGGACGGCGGTGAAGGTGGTCCAACCCTGATCGAGGATGACCCTGCCGTTGAACAACCGGACAATCACCCTCCAGGAGCAGCCGGTGTTCGTCTTCAGCTTGAACTCTTGTCGCACGGACGGGAAGTGCTCCGTGAAGTCCGGCGGCATAGATATGGCCTCCAGCCGGGGGGCCATGATCACCTTGCAGAAGTTGGTTGGCCCTCCCACCTTATGGTAGTGGTCGTAGTTCCGGCACTTGCCGCTGGGGGGCTCCTCCGGCTGGTCGTCGTCCCTGCCAGGGGTCTGGACGGGCGTCACCTCCGAGGGCGGCACCACATCCTTGCCCTTGTCTTGCTCCTTTGGTGCAACCACCTCCTTTCCCTTGCTCTCCATGTCAATCTGCATTATGAACGTTGCAACATCGTCATTAAAACTTATCACCCAGAACCCCTTTATTTACGAAGCCTGATGGTCACCACTTGAAAGTGCGTTATATCGACTAGAGGGGGGGGGGGTGAATAGGCGATTTTTACAAATTCGTCACTTGAGGAAATACTAGTTGAAGAATTTGCTAAGTGACGAACTACTCGCAGCGGAATAAGTACTCAAGTGCATGTGAAACATAGCAGTAGCATAGTCATCATGATGAAATGAAACATACACAGAGCATGAGTAGCGTGAACAGGATAAGCAGGCTGAAGATAATGTGACTGAAGAATTTGAGAAGAGGAAATTGAGAAAGTCTTCAGTCAAATTCTTCAAACAATAACGATCAATTTCATCAATAGGTATATGAGGAAATGAAAGGGTTGAAGAAATGGAACCAGGTAGCTCGATGAAGACAATGATTTGATGACCCAGTTCCAACTGCTGTGACAGTCGTACGTCTGGTTCGGAGCGGCCTGGTATTTAAACCAGAGGACACACAGTCCTTACCGTATTCTCCTTGAGCTAAGGTCACACAGTCCTCGCCCAACACTCGTGGTAAGTCTTCAGGGTAGACTTCCAAAACCCTCACAAACTGGTCACCCGGCAATCCACAAATTTTTGCTGGATGCTCTAGACCATGGTCACCCGGCGATCCCCAATTGACTGCAGGATGCACTAGACCATGACGCCTAACCGTCTGGAAGATACACAGTCTTCAAAGGTAAAAAGCGTTGGTTCCACACAGGAACAATTTCTTCAGTGATGCTCAATCACTTTGGGTTTTGGTGGTTTGGTTTTTGGGTTTTTCCTCACTGATGATTTTCGCTCAAAGTCCTCGAGGAATGAGATGCTCTCAAATGACAAGTGTCAAGTTCTCTCTCGAAGCAGCCAACCAGCTAGTGGTTGTGGGGGGCGGCTATTTATAGCCAGGGTGCAACCCGACATGATAAGACATAAATGCCCCCCAATGATATGAACTGTCAAATTCCTCAGGGCTTATCATGTTCCTCACTTGTAGGCAATTCGCACTGGCGAAATCCTAACTCCTCAGTCAGACCAATTTCCTCAGAGACCAGAAGAACATCATCTCTGTCACTGAAGAACTTGACTGAACTGTAAGAGGTTTCCAAAGGCTTCACTCGAAGGATTGGGTTATGTTGAGGCTTTTGAGTTGAGCATCAGATGGAAATTTTTCCTTAGTATTACCTCGACCCCCTTTAACAATACGGTGTTTCCTATGACTCAAAGAAAGGAAATGAAACAGTAAAAAACAAAGTCTTCACGCTTCATTGTCCTTGTTCATATCTTCAAGGTCACACCATTTCCTTCATTATCAAAGTCTTCAGGGAATACCAAAGTCTTCAGATGAAGACATTCATTTTTAGGGGTCGACATTCTTCGAATATATCAAACTCCTCAGCGACTTATAGAGCCTATGTACACTCACAAACATATTAGTCCCTTAACCTATAAGTCTTCAAACACCAAAATCACTAAGGGGCACTAGATGCACTTACACCACTCCACCTATCTGTCTCTCACTCTTCCTCCAACCCAACGCCATGAACTCTGGCAACAAGTCAAACCCCAACCCCAACCCCATCGCCAACCCCTTCCCTTGGGGCATTGGATGGAGGGCATTCTTCCTAGGGTGCTCGCTCGGTGACCGCACCAAGTTTGAGAACACCATGAAAGTGTGCTCAAACTTCAGCATCATGGAAGAGCTGCACAAAGAGTCTGACGTTGTGATGAAGAAGGCCCCACCGGAGGAGTTGAAGACACTGATTCCTGATCCAACGAAGGGCACTATGTCAGTCGATATACTTCGTTGGGCCATGAATCAAGCCGTCTCCGGTGACGCTGGAGGACAAAGTGTGCCAAGTACAGACAATACTGGCGTCCTCATGACCATCATGCCACGCTGTACTTCACCACAAACACCATGGTGGTGCCGCTGGAGGAGGATCAAGAACCGATGGCTATAGAGGGGGACGAAGAAGATGTGGTGGCGATGATTGTAAGGACACCGGAGCCAGAACACCGAAGCATGCCCATCGAGATGGACTCCAGCAAGGAAGAAGAGACGATGGTGCAGGTCGAGGAGAAGACCAAGACCAAGTCTAAGGCCACCCACCGCTCCAATCGCGTCCAGGGTCCCTAAGGCTAAGATCCGTGCATACTGTGTAAGATGAACTCCTATGGTGTTTACCCCGATTCCCCATTCCTCTAACGTGAATCGAACCTAAACTCAAATCGAATGCGAAGTAGCGGGTGAGGAGGGGAAAAATTGCTTACCGCCATTGCCGAAGTGCTGCGCCGCGGATGCCAGTGAAGGTGGCCAGAGGTCGACTTTCTGTTCTCTGATCTGCTGCACGCCGCCGCCGTCGAAGGTGAGTGGAGAGAGGGGAGAGGGGAGAGAGAGCGGTGAGGGAAGGTGAGGGTAATAACTGTCGGCGCTTTGGGAAGCAACGCGGCTTCTCGAGGGTGGCTCCTCGCTTGCAGCCCCCGCCGCCCACGTGCCTCGCACGGGCCTGGCTTGCGTGAAACTGCCGATTCGAGCGTACCTCGCGAGACGGGCCTAGAGCTGCTTTAAAGTTCGTGCGATGCAAGCCCAATAGTGTATGCTGGCAACCAATCAGCCCGTTTTCTTCCCGCACGGGCCTGGTTGGACCTTATGCGGGCAACCAAATGCGCCCTAAGAGAAAGTAATCTGTTCCGGTGTGCTCTGCGCTACAGAAAGTAGTCTCGGATGGTGTAACCGAACAAGGTATGGTGACCGCTTGGAATAAGTGGTTAGATCATCTACAACCGGACCCTCATACCCCCCTCAAACGTCCGGGAAGGCCGCCCGCACTGACCAGTCACGAAATTTCGACCCAGCCGGGCCTCTCAAAGCGGCCTCAAACGCCCAGGCTGACCGACACCCCTCATATCCAGCCTAAATATGAGGCGAATATGGGGACGTCTGGGCGCGTCCGGGCACGCCGGTCTGGCCCGCATCAACTACACATATATTCGTCCCCATCCGCTCGTCGGACCAAACCCTAGCCACTTCACTCCACTCCCATCTGCCACCCTAGCTTACCTCCGGCGATCTCCAGCCTTCTCCGGCATGGAGGGCAGTGGATCTGACTCCGACCAGTCTGGATCCATCGACTCGGGGTCATCCCCTGCGGATTGGAGGGGGCAATGGCGGTCCGCATTGCACTCCACCGCTCCCGTGAGGACAACGCCCGGCCGACGACAGGATCTGTCCGACGCAACTCCATAGCGTCCGCTCAACGGGCGCTCAGTTTCCTCTGGGCGGGATCATCGCGGTCCCGGTGGGCGGAAAATCTTTCCTTCCCCACCACCGGTCCGGCAGACTTCGAGTCCCGCCGGGAACGGGCTGCCCACCGTAAGAAGGAGAGGATAAGGGCCGCCGAGGCCTATCTCGCGGAGGAAATGGCAGAGGCGAAGGCGGTTGATGCAGCGGCGCGGGCGGCCGCAGAGGAGGAAGCCATCCGCGCCCGCATTTTGAAGAAATGACAATGGTGGAACACGAGCGCCCTCGCCTGAGAGCAGAATCGGGCGGTCCGTGAAATGACTGGACTGCCATTGAAGGAGGAGAAGGAGGTGAGCGATGGCAAGGACAGCTCTGGCAATAGGGACGATTTTAAGGGGGGCAGGGGGGCTAGAACCCCCCCCAAGATTTCGTTTTCCCTTGGTAGCGATTAGTTACAACCATTTTTTTGTACGCACATAAATTTTAGCTGTCTTGCCCCCCCCCCCGGTGCTCTCATAGCCCCATAGGCAGAGAGGCCCAGAGTTCACTGCATACACACAACCCCAAGGCCCGATCCAAATATGCAACAAAAGGGAAAAAGAAACACAACCCAGCGATGGAAGACAAGGAGTCCGATGCGATACGCACGACTTACGCAGGCAGCGCCGCCAGGTATTTTGCTTCGTTTTCAATCTCCTCGTTCTTGCATCGTCCCTGGGAAGGCCTCCGTCGGACCGACCCGGCGACCCTGCAACCCCACCGGCGACACCCTGTCGACCCGTCGTGCCGATCCGCAGGCCTGCGGCCCGGTGGATTCCGGCCGGCAGCGCGGCCAAACCCACACGTCTGAGCGACAAGCAGGGAAAAGAAAAGTCCAGGAAGGCAGGAAGAAAGGTCAGCTTTCTTTTTAGGTTTCAGCATTAGATTCATTTATGTCTTACAATGTAATTGTTGGAATATAGACACTAAAACTAATTAGGGTTTTATTCTGATTGTCCAATTTTGTATGTATAGACATGAAGATGAAGAGAACTCCATCAATCCATACTTTTTTCAAGCCAATTGGCTCAAGCTCTCAGCCATGTGAACATGATGCTAATACAAATGATATGCAACCTAATCATGCTGAAGGTGATGCTCAAACTAGTCAAGATGTTCCTGTGCTAGAAGTTACACAAGAAGCTACGATTATAACCACAAAATATGATTGAGACCCAGGAAGACGCCCTCAAATTTGGGAACTCCCGCCGGAAAAGCAAGATGATGCTAGGCGTTTGTATATAACTAAGGGGGCCTATCAGCCAGGATTGGAAAATTTTGAATATAATGAAACAAGTGTTGTTCGTCAGCGATTCCAAAAAGATTGGTACACAAACTTTTGATGGTTGGAATAGTCAATTTATACAAAATGTGCCTATTGCTTGCCTTGTTTTCTCTTTTCTAACAAGCCAGTTGGGAAGTGTGGCTCGGACACATTCATTGTCAAAGGATTTGATAAATGGAAGAAGGTTAACAATGGAAAAGAATGTGCTTTTGTCAAACATATGGGCACTACTCCCAGCTCGGCTCATAATTTTGCAGTTTGTTGTTATGAAACCTGAAAAAAAATTCCAAGTCATATTGACACGGTGATTAAAAAGCAAACTAAGCAAATGGTTCTTGATGCAAGACTGAGGCTTAAGACTTCTATTGATGCCATGAGGTAAGCAACAAATATTTAATCTAAAACAATTTTTAATACATTATATCTAATAATTATTCTCTATTGATTGCATCAAGTGGTTAATGTTCCAAGCATGCCCCTTTAGAGGAAATGATGAATCTGAGGATTCCAAGAATCAAGGTAATTTCAAGGAAATGATTAAGCTTTTGGCTTCTTATAATAAGGGTGTACAAGAAGTTGTACAGAATGCTCTTAAGAATGCAAAGTACACCTCATCAACTATTTAGAAGGAAATTGCTAGCATAATTTCACGAAAAGTGCAAACCTCAATTAAAGAAGAAATGGGTAGTAGCAAGTTTGCAATATTGGTTGATGAATGTCGGGATGAGTCCAAAAAAGAGCAGACGACGGTAGTTCTTCGGTTTGTGAACATAGAAGGGTTGATAAGGGAGTGTTTTATTGATCTTATTCATGTTAGTGGCACTTGTGCTTTGACTCTCAAGAATACAATCATAGCCGTCCTAGCTGATAATGGGTTGAGTGTGCAAGATATTAGAGGCCAATGCTACGATGGAGCAAGCAACATGAGAGGGGAGTGGAATGGGCTAAAGGCTATAATTCTCCAAGAGTGTCCTTATGCTTATTATATCCATTGTCTAGCTCATCAACTCCAATTGGCTTTGGTTGCCGCTTCGAGGGTGGTAAATGAGGTTCACAATTTTTTCCAGCATGCAAATTTTGTTGTAAATACGGTTAGTGCATCTCCCAAACAGAATGATGAGTTGCTAGAAAACCAGGCAGCTGAAATTGCTATAGAGATTGAATTGGGAGAGCTTGACACCGGAAGAGGGGCTAATCAAATAGGATCTTTACAAAGGACTGGGGACACGAGATGGAGTTCACACTATAAGTCAATCAAAAGCTTGCTCAAGATGTTTGCTGCAACTGTTTCAGTTCGAAGAAGTGTAGCAACTGATCCCTCAGCTACAAGGAATTCAAGAGGGGACGCTGGAGGTTCCCTGAAGATATTAAACACATTTGACTTTGTCTTCATTCTGCACCTAATGGAAAGAATTATGAAAATCACGGATATCTTGTGTGTCAAACTTCAAAATAAAAGTTTGGATATTGCTAATGCATTGGATTGTGTTTCTAACACAAAGTCATTGCTTGCTGAACTAAGAGAAGATGGATGGGAAAGTCTTTTTGAAGATGTCAAATCATTTTGTGTCAAACATGAGATTGACATCCCGGATATGGATCAAAGGTATGTCTCTTTCCTTATCTCTCTACGTTCATTAAATTACAATGTAGAGATTTAGTCACTTACAAACTTACTCATCATTGTTTAAATCATGCAACTAATTCATGTTTTTTCATATATATTGCAATTATGGGTATGTTGATGTAACAAAATCTCGAAATAAGCACGACAACACCACCGTTATTCATCACTACAAAGTAGACGTATTTAATGTTGCAATAGATCAACAAGTGATAGAGTTGAATGACGATTCAATTCTCAAGTTACGGAGCTTCTAGATCTTTGTTCATCATTGCACCCTAGACATGAGGCCTTCGACAAGTCAAAGATATGCACTCTAGTGGAAAAATTCTATCCTGATGAATTTTCTAATCAAGAAAGGGATCGCTTGGAGTGTGAATTACCACATTTCCAGCTTGATACATTGAACCATCCAGAGATAAAAAATTGCAAATCACTTGCTAATATGAAAAAGGGAATATTTAAGACCGGCAAGTCTTCTGATTATCCTATGGTTGAGAGGTTGTTACGTTTAGTAATAACTCTTCCGGTGTCAACTGCAACAGCAGAGCGAGCCTTTTCTGCAATGAAACTTGTCAAGACACGTCTTCAAAATAAATTGGGAGATGATTTTCTTCATCATTGCACTATAGTCTACATTGAGAAGGAAATAGCAGCCAAGTTTAGCTCCGAAGAAATTATTGAGATCTTTGATACTGGTGCTCGTAAATCCAGCTTCAAATTAATAGATACTAGAAGGATTGAGCGCGCTTTGCTGCGCTGTTAGATTAAAGAAACTAATCATTCTGTTTCAAAATACAGTGTGTATTACTTTTTTAAAAGTCAAGCCTTTTAAATTTGATTAAATTTGTAGATAAATATATCAAAATCTATAATATCAAATTGTTGTGATTAGATTCGTCGTTAAATGAATTTTCATTTTTTTATTTAATATGGTGGATGTCGATATTTTGCTCTCAACTTGGTCAAACTTGAAGAATTTGACTTTTCAAAAAACTAATACCCCTTATACTTTGAAACTAATGAAATATTTCATTTGATGTGTGGGGGAGATGACATAGTGTTTTCATTTTTATTTATAATTCGGCAATTTGATGGGCCTTTCATGGTGTGATTCTATATTATATGCTAACCAACCTTATATATGTGGGAAAATTTCTACGTCGACGACTGCATGGGCGTGATTGATATGTTTTTATAGCCGGGTTGTTGTTGATTCGAAAAACTGTTGGTTCAGTCAAAATCGTAAACTAAACCCATTAGGAAGCAGAGTGTATTTGTCTAAAGAATTTCACGAGTGAGATTTGAGAAATTGTTGACCCCGTCAAAATCGGGTGACCCAATTTTAATTGAAGTCTTGGAGACCTTAATTGAATGTGGACTCTTTTAAACTAAGATGTATAGTGTTATAGAGGTATAAATAAAATAATTAAATGAGAGAGCTTTGAGAAATTGTTGACCAGGTCAAAATCGGGTGTCGCAATGTCAATTGGAGACCTCAATTGAATGTGGGCTCTCCAATTCTAGGGGGATTAGTGTTATAGTATATATGTAATTTTTGTTCTTATTGCGGAGCAACGGACATACATTGACTATTTATATCTTCCAATATTTACTAAGTTTTGTGACTATGTATCCCAAGAATTTTTATGCTTCTAGTTCTTGCCCCCCCCTATCTCCTTTTTCTGGCTTCGTTCCTGTCCGACGACGAGCAGATCCGGCTCAATCCGTACTGCGTCTTTGATCGGTACTTCCGCGAGAAGGACGGCAAGGGCTCCAGGAAGGACAAAGGCAGCCGTGGATGATCTACACCATAGCCAAACATGTTAAATTTTGATAGTCCGATGGCATGTTAGTAGTGATGGAGTAGCCGGAAATGTGTGTAATGCATCAACGTAGTAGTTGCATGGTTTGTATGGATTTGAGATATGAGATTTGAGGTGTCCGGTTATAGAATGTCATTATATAAGGCGTGACCGGTTAGTGTCCGTGGACGCGTCCGGAAACGTCGCGGGCGTTTGAGAGGTCGGATTTGCAAGTTCCAGCTGTAGATGCTTTTAGCTATCTCAAAAACAACTAAAAAAAAGGTACGGTGAAGCTGACACCTGCAGTGTGGCACAACGCATGTAGCCATCTGAACCCGGTAAAACTTGGACCCAGCTACCTCTCTCCGTGCTAATCCCTTGGACTGACAAGTGGAGTGAGGCGAGGTCGAGTGAGGCGCAGAAAGTCCCTACCGGTTGACACCTGTGCGCGCGAGTAAGTAAATCCTCATCAATGGCGGAAGATGACTCGGGCAAACAACCCCTAATGGACAGCGAGCGAGATCCGCAGAAGGATCTGACGGCGACCAGTTCGGGGGAAAAGGATAGTCCCAAATCCGGTGCAGTGCACTGCCACTGCCGCGAACAAACCACACGCTTTCATATTTTTCGGCGTGAGATGGTTAATTTGGACAGTTTCACCTTTTTCCACTCCTATCTTATACTCCTACTTGGCTACTTCAGTTGTTGCTTGTCAGGTTTTGGGTCTATTAAGGGCGTTTTTTTCTTCTAAAAAATGATCCGAATCTACTATAAAAGTTTTATAAAAAATATAAGGGAAATGTTTCCTGTCAACCGACAGATCGTTCATGCGCGTCAACCATGTCCACAACCGTCCGATCAACGCTTGATTGTATTGTACGACACACAACACTCTTCACACCGCACTTGTGTTTTTGCAACATTGGCCGTGTTGCAAAACGGTCGAGCGCAACACAGGACCCATCCGTGTGCCACTCCTCCCATGGACAGACATATGACCGTGTTGCAACATGACCTATGTTGCAAAAAAATTAATCTGTAACAAGACATACTCCATTCGTCCGGAATTATTTGTCGCAAAAATGAATAAAAAAGATGTATCTAGAACTAAAATACATCTAGATAGGTCCAGTTCTATGACAAGTATTTCCTGACGAAGGGAGTATGTTACAAAAGAATTCACAACTTGACCTATATTGCAAAAGATTCTACAGGACAGAGTAACGCCTCCCCCCCTCCCCCCGCGTCGCCCCTCCTCTGGCGACACGGGGGAACCCCCCGTCGCGCCGCCGTCGGGTTCCTCCCCCCTCCCTCCCCCCAGCCTCGCCGCCACCCGAGGAGGCCGTCGGCGAAGGCCGTGCGCGCTCCGGGGAAGGTGGCGGCCGGGCGTTCTCTAGCCTCCGCGGCCATCCCATTGCCCGAGGAGGGGCGATTGGATCTGGGAGGCCGGCCTCGGGGCCCTGCGCCGGCGGCGGGCCCGCGGACGGCGGCGGGGGTGGTGGCTGGCTCATCGGTGCTGACGGGTCGGGCGGTGGTGGCTGGCTCGACGGTGGTGGCTGGCTCGCCGGCGCGAAGGTGGTGGCCGGCGGGGCGGTGTGGTGCGGCGCGTCGGAGCGGGCCCCGGACCTCTTCTTCAGGACGGCGGCCGTGATGGCTGCGTGGGCAGTGTCATGGCTGGAGCTCGGTGACGCTGGTCCTCATCGGCGGTGCATCGGCCTCGGCCGCACCAGGGACGCTTGGTGCGCCGGTGGGTTTGTTGCAGCTGATGCGTGGGTGCCGGATCTGGCCAGACGTGCCCGGATCTACCCCCTGCGGTGGCGTTGGGACGGTTGTTGGTGGCTCTGCGCGATGCAGGTGGCGTCGGCGTGACTGTTCTGAATGGTGGCTCCGGGCTCTGGTGGTAGGTGGTGGTTCAGGCGGGCGGTGGCTCTCGTAGGCCGGTTCATGGGGAAAACTTCTTTAGGCTACTCGAGGTGAAAGCCTTGCTCTGGCCTTGGCCGGAGCCGACAACGACGACGCCTGTGGGCGCCGTACAGCTTCTTGGAGGCGTCTTCGACGAGGGCCTATGACCTCTTCTCCTGCACTCCGGGGGAAACCCCTGTTCCAGGTTCCTGGAGCGGACGATGGCGGCGCTCTGGTGTCGCGTTCCTTCTTGAAGGCTTCGTTTCAGAGTGGTCTTGGTCTGCGAGGGCCATCGGCTCGGGTGGTGCGCGGCCTCGGGGCCGGCGTGGAAGTCGGAGCGGTGGTTCCGAATCTCGTCGTCATGGAGGGGTGTCGGCATTGGTCTCGTGGGTGACAGTGTCGTTGGCCAGCCTGGTGCGCGGCCTCGGGGTCGGCGTGGATGTCGGAGCGGCGGCTCCGGATATGGTTGTGTGGTGTCGGCTTCGATTGCTCGGGTGATGAAGCTGGCGGCTAGCCTGGTGCGCGGCCTCGGGGTCGGCGTGTGTGGTCACCGTGTGTACGTCGGAGCGGCGGCTCCGGAGATAGATGTAGGGCGTCGGCTCCGGTTACTTGGGCGGCAGGGCAGGCGGCTCGCCTGGTGCGCGGCCTCGGGGTCGGCGTGGAGGCCGGAGCGGCGGCTTCGGATTTGATTGTAGGGTGTCGGCTTGGGTTGCTCGGGTGACGGAGCCGGCGGCTCGCCTGGTGCGCGACCTCGGGGTCGGCGTGTGTTGTTGGTGCCCCGTGGAGGGCGTGTTGTAACGGTTTTTGCCCGGGTTTCCGTTAATTAACCGGGCAACTCTCTTCTATCTTAATTAATGAATCGGGCCCTAAGGGACCGTGTTTCAAAAAAAAAATATTCTACAACATGACTCGTGTCGCAGAAATTTCACGCAACACGACATGTGTTGCAAATGATAGAAGGTAAGACTTGGCTATTCAATGATCCGACGACTCACGAGGCGACGGATCTTTAAAAAAAATTACTGACCCGACCCAAAATATAAAGCACTATGCTCGGAGACACAACCCTTGAAAAAAGATTGTCAAACCACTACTTCGTTGCCGTAATGTTCGGGTAGAAAAACGAGAGCACAAACAAGTGAGAAAGGGAGAACAAAAACTAATAACCAAACTAAAATAAATTAGACATTATATTTTTTTTGGGGAAAGGCCATGTCATTATGCAAAAATAATTTGAAAATGAAGCGTTGAAATCAATTTAGAAATGAAGCCATTGATGCAATTAATTAGCCAGATAATTAATTATGCATGCAATTAAATAATTATTGAAAGAGCATGGTGTCCCCATGTCTGGTTTTGGTAATTGATGACATTCTCTATGGACTAATGGTTACCTTGAGTTATATTTGAAGGATTCGTCCATAGGCATTTCTTGAAGTCCATGTGTTGGTTTCAAGGAGTTTATGGATCACCAAGGTGCTATTCAAGGAATTATTCAAAGATTGGTCATGTAGAAGACATGATACACGGTTGATCAAGACTAAGTCAAAGTGTGAATAAGTTGATCAACACACAAAGCGTAGAAGATGTACCGGGTGGGATCAAGTGATCTCATGGTATGGTAAGCATTAACCATTGCGCTTTGTGTACTAACAATGTTCTATGTGAGAGTTCTTTGTGGGGTTAGGTTTGTTTCCATGGGCGTGCATCAAAAGGAAGATATCATATAACCCATGGAGGATGACATCAAGTGGTGATCGTCATCAAGATTGATGTGTGCAAGTTCAAGTGGAGCATCACGAAGAGATCATGATTGAAGCTTGCCGTCCATTGTGGTGACAATGGACTTGTGAAGGTTTGCCGAAGAGTGTCTCACCCATATTGGAGTATGGGGGAGCAATCAACTAGTCTTCATTGAGCCAACACAATCAAGAAAGGTGGTCCAACTTGAGGAAGTCAAGATCGTCATCATCTAGCTCAAGTGGACTATGTGCAAGGCAAAGGTTTGCCCTTGATAGGTTTTTATTTTACCGGTCTCATCAGCTGGCTCAACAGCATGAGCCGGCCCACCCATCGCCGGTTCAGTCACCACCTCGTCGTTTCCAGATGCCGGTGGGTCATTTTTCCAATCCCGTGGACAATATGCTGGCAGCGACTTGCAACCTTGCTGCGCTTCCGATCACAGGAAACACCCCAATTGAGATTGAGGCCAGGAACGCCATCGAGATGTTGAAGACTGCGGTCACCCAACAAGCGAACTACTCCTATAGTCATGATCGGGTTCACTCTACCCCACATCAGAGTCGCAGCAGAAGTCGACACATGGAGTCCCCCGCTGTCTCCAGCAGTGAACGCAAGCAACGTGCTCAGAATCCCCCAGCCCGACCAGCAGTATCAAACGCGCAGGCAATCGTCGATGCGGCTCGGGCCATGCGAGAAGAAGCTGCGGCGGCGGGTCAAGTGCCTCCCTCCACACCCCAGCCAGCTTCTTCCGGAGTGGGTCTAAGCACCAGAACTATCGGAGTGCCATGTCTAGCACCGACTTTACGCAATGAGCGTATGCCCAAGGATTTCAAAGGCCCTCGTAAGGTTCCCAACTACACGGATGATCTCGAGCCGGCTGCATGGATAGAGATCTATGAGATAACCATGGACATGTTGGATGTCAGTGACGCAGTCTGTGCTAAGTACTTAACCATGATGTTGGAAGGGTTGGCTCGCACATGGTTGAAAAAACTACCTCCCAATTCAATCAATATTTGGACAGAATTTAAGGATCGCTTCATCAAAAACTTTCAAGGAACCTGCAAATGCCCAATGATGATTGTTGCTCTACATCATTGTATCCAACGTGAAGATGAGTTTGTCCATCACTGGTCTTGCCAGGTCACGAAGAATATTCACTCCTCTGACAGTATAACAGTTGCCCAGGCTATCTTAATTTTGGGGAAGAACTGTCACTTCCAGCCCCTTGTTCAGAAACTTGGGCACCTCAAGCGAAAGGTTTAAGACATGGGATACCTCATGGATGTCCTTACTAGGTACGCTAAGTCGGACAACACAAAAGACCCTAACTCAGACGATGACAAGTCTGGCAAGGGCAAGAAAAACGGTGGTGGCAAGGGTCACCAGCAGAACACCTCAGGGCATAATAAAAATCATGGTAGTCAAGGTAACGGTGGTAAGCGCAAGCATACAAAGGGAGGGTCATACTTTATCGCTAACACCAATACTGGCTTCAAGGGTCATCGACAGAACAACAACTCCGACAGATCCTACAATGGGAACAAACCTCGTAATTATGAGGAAGCACTTAAAGGTCCTTGTCCTAAACATAGTTTCCCAGACAAGCCGGCCAACCACTCGTGGGAGAACTGCTTCATCATGCAGGAGTTTCGCAATCAAGCTCAACAGAATCACCACGGTGGCGGTGGCGGTCGACATCTGGGCCAACCCAGTGTCGCCGGGTCTAGGGCCGGCTTCCCACGAGCCGGCTCATCCGGTGGTTTCGCAAATTCCGGCTTCCAAGGATCGGGTGGCTCGGGGGCTGGTTTCCAGGGTTCTGGTAACAATGGCGGTGGAAATCAACGTTCTCGACAAGGCAATCGACAGCAGGGCAATCAGTCCGGTTTTTAGAGCAACCCTAAATAGTTGAACAGCGAGCAGTATCACGTGTTCACACTAGCACTTGTAAACGCGATCACAAGATTCAACATAGAGCCACCAATATGGTCGAGCCAACTGTCTCTGCATACTTAAACTGGTCAGAACAACCGATAACATGGAGCAGAGATGATCATCCTCCCCGGGTTGATAATCCGGGTTGTCTCGCTCAGGTGGTGGCACCTCAAGTCGATGGTTATAAGCTCACGAAGGTACTCATGGACAGGGGAAGCAACATCAACATCTTATACTACAACACGTTCAGACGGATGAATCTATCGGAGAATAAACTGCATCCCTCTTCCACAGTTTTTCACGGGATTGTTCCTGGGAAGTCAACATATCCAATTGGGCGAATCAAGCTAAAAGTTGCTTTTGGCACGGAGTTCAATTATAGATGTGAGTCTCTGACCATTGAGGTGGTCAAAATCAAGAGCCCTTATCACGCCCTCTTCGGACGGTCGGCTTATGCCCGCTTCATGGCGCGGCCTTGTTATGTCTATATCAAGCTCAAGATGTCTGGGCCAGGAGGGACCATCATAGTTGATGGCAACCGAAAAATTGCTCTCGAATGTGAGGAGGGAGATGCAGCCTATGCCAAGTCAGCTTGTGTAGCGGAAGAGCTGAAATTCTACACAACCAATATTGACACGATGGACATGACCTCCCTGAAAAAGCCCGCAACAGAGTCTGACCCCCTGCTCAAATTCAAGCCGGTCAAAGATACAAAGCAGGTTGATTTTACTCCAAGAGATTCGTCCCAAGAGTTCACTATTGGGACTGGCATGGATCCCAAATAAGAAAGCGCGCTCATCGAGTTCATCCATGAGAATCGGGACATTTTTGCATGGAAACCTTCTAACATGCCTGGTGTACCAAGCGAACTCGCTTAGCACCACCTCAATGTGGGTCCCAAGATGAAACCTGTCCGTCGTTTTGACGAGGAGAGACGAAAGGCTATTGGCAAAGAAGTGGCCCGGCTCTTAACTGTCGGTTCATTATTGAAGTTTTCCACCCTAAATGGTTATCAAACTCGATGCTTGTTCTGAAGAAAAACGGCACTTGGCGTATGTGTGTTGATTACACAGATCTTAACAAGGCTTTTCCTAAGGACCCGTGTGCTCTTCCTTGCATTGACCAGATCATCGACTCCACCACTGGTTGTGAGAGCTTGTGCTTCCTATATGCTTACTCCGGCTAGCATCAGATCAAGATGGTCATTGAGGATCAGGAAAAGATGGCCTTTATCACACCTTTTGGGGCTTTCTGCTATGTCTCTATGCCTTTTGGACTTAAGAGCGCAGGGGCTACTTATCAGCGCCGCATACATAATTGTTTCCACAAATAGATCGGGAACAACGTTCATGCTTACGTTGATGATATTGTGGTCAAGTCCCAGAAGAAGGAGACTCTGTTGGATGACTGATACGTCTTCGCCGTATCTACTTTTCCTCACACTTTTGCCCTTGTTTTGGACTCTAATTTGCATGATTTGAATGAAACTAACCCGGACTGACGCTGTTTTCAGCAGAACTACCATGGTGTTGTTTTTGTGCAGAAATAAAAGTTCTCGGAACTGGACGAAACTTTTTGGAGATTTATTTTAGAATAAATAAAAAATACTGGAGCCAAGAACCACCGGAGAGGGCCCCTGGCTGGGCAAGATACACCAGGGCGCGCCAGCCCCCCCCCCCCCCCAGGCGCGCCCTGGTGGGTTGTGCTCAGTTCGTGGCCCCACTGACCCTAATTCCGGCACTATAAATTCCTATTTTCAAAGAAAAAAAATCAAGGAGAATGTTTCATCGCGTTTTACGATACGGAGCCGCTGCCACCTCCTGTTCTTCATCGGGAGGCCAGATCTGGAGCCCGTTTGGGGCTCCAGAGAGGGGAATCTTCGGTCTTCATCATCATCAACCCTTCTCCATCGCCAATTCCATGATGCTCCCCACCGGGAGTGAGTAATTCCTTCGTAGACTTGCTGGTCGGTGAGGATTTGGATGAGATTCATCATGTAACCGAGTTAGTTTTGTTATTGCTTAATCCCTAGTATCCATTATGTTCTAAGATTGATGTTGCTATGACTTTGCTATGCCTAATGTTTGTCACTAGGGCCCGAGTGCCATGATTTCAGATCTGAACCATTTAAGTTATCACCATTATATTATATCTATGTTCTTGATCCGATCTTGCCTAGTCATATGCACCTATTACATGTTATGATCCGTCAACCCCATAGTGACAATATTTGGGATACTTCAAGGTGATGACCGTAGTTTGAGGAGTTCATGTATTCACCGTGTGTTAATGCTTTGTTTCGGTTCTCTATTAAAAGGAGGCCTTAATATCCCTTAGTTTCCTTATGGACCCTGCTACCACGGGAGAGTAGGACAAAAGATGTCATGCAAGTTCTTTTCCATAAGCACGTATGACTATTTACGGAATACATGCCTACATTACATTTATGAACTGGAGCTAGTTCTGTGTCGCCCTAGGTTATGACTGTTATATGATGAATATCATCCAACAAGGTCACCGATCCAGTGCCTACAAGCTTTCCACTTATTGTTCTTGCTAAGTTACTACTGCTGCTGCTACTGTTCCAACTGCTACAAAACTATTGCTATCATCGCTACAGTTACCGTTACTGCTGCTACTACTATCAAAACTATCATATTACTGTGCTACTGATCACTCTGCTGTAGATATTTAATCTCCAGGTGTGGTTGAATTGACAACTCAGCTGCTAATACTCGCAAATATTCTTTGGCTCCCCTTGTGTCGAATCTATAAATTTGGGTTGAATACTCTATCCTCGAAAACTGTTGCGATCCCCTATACTTGTGGGTTATCAAGACTTTTTCTGGCGCCGTTGTCGGGGAGCATAGCTATATTTGTTGAGTCACTTGTGATTTATATCAATTGATCACTATGAAGAATCTGAAGGATCCAAAGACCAAGATTTTTCCCTCTAAGACGAGGGGAGGTAAGGAACTGTCATCTAGCTCTGCACTTGATTCACCTTCTGTTATGAGTAAGCTTGCAACACCACCACATGCTAGTAATCCTGATATGTCGCAAGTTATTGATGATGCTACTTCTGCTATGAATGATGCTTATGATGATGCTACTACCATGCTTGATGATAATGTGCCACTAGGAGAATTTCTTGATGAACAAATCGCTAGAGCTAAAGAGAATGAAACTACTGAAACTGATGAGATTGCTAAAACTGATGAAGCCTATGAAATTGATGACGAATATGAAACACCTATTAATCCTAGTTCTCCTAGATTTGAAATACCTAAGATACCTGAAGGTTATGTTTTAGATGACGAGGTAACTAGAGAAATTCTTTCTTGCAAGGATAGAAACGATCTTAAGAAATTGCTACACAAGTATAAGGAAAAGACTTTGAATGCTAGAATGAAATGTGATCCTAAGTTTGCTACTTCACCTATCTTTGTTACCGATAAAGATTATGAATTCTCTGTCGACCCAGAGTTAATTACTTTGGTTGAATCTGATCCTTTCCATGGCTATGAAACTGAAACTGTAGTGGCACACCTTACTAAGCTGAATGATATAGCCACCTGATACGTCTCCAACGTATCTATAATTTTTGCTTGTTTCGTGCTGTTATATTATCATTCTTGGATGTTTTACAATCATTTTATAACAACTTTATATCATTTTTTGGGACTAACCTATTGACATAGTGCCAAAGTGCCAGTTGCTGTTTTTGCTTGTTTTTTACTTCGCAGAATATCAGTACCAAACGGAGTCCAATCGCGACGAAACTTTTTGGAGATTTTTTCTAGACCAGAATACACCTAGTGGGCCAAAGAAGAGCCAGGAAGGTGGGCTGTGGAGAGCACAACCCACCAGTGCGCGCCAGGGGGCCCCCGGCGCGCCCTGATGGGTTGTGCCCTCCACGGGGCCCCCTCCACCGCCTCTAATCCCTATAAATTCTCAAATATTCGGAAAACCCTAGGGGAGTCGACGAAACACAATTCCAGCCGCCGCAAGTTCCAGAGCCTCAAGATCCAATCTAGCACCATCACAGAGGGGTTCATCTTCTTCATAGGTGCCTCTCCGATGATGCGTGAGTAGTCCACCATAGACCTACGGGTCGGTAGGTAGTAGCTAGATGGCTTCCTCTCTATCTTTTGATTCTCAATACAATGGTCTCTTGGAGATCTATTTGATGTAAACTTTTGCGGTGTGTTTGTTGGGATCCGATGAATTTTGAGTTCATGATCAGTTTCTATCCATGAATATTATTTGAGTCTTCTTTGATCTCTTATATGCATGATTACTTATAGCCTCGTATTTCTTCTTCGAATCTTTGGTTTAGTTAGGCCAACTAGATCGATTTTTCTTGCCATGGGAAGAGGTGCTTTGTGATGGGTTCGATCTTGCGGTGTCCTTTCCCAGTGACAGAAGGGGTAGCAAGGCACACATGTATCGTTGCCATTAAGGATAACAAGACGGGGTCTATTCCTACATGAATAGATCTTGTCTACATCGTGTCATCGTTCTTATTGCATTACTCCGTTTTTCCATGAACTTAATACACTAGATGCATGCTGGATAGCGGTCGATGTGTGGATTAATAGTGGTAGATGCAGGCTGGAGTCGGTCTACTTATCTTGGACGTGATGTCTATATAATGATCATCGCCTTGGATATCTTCATGATTATTTGATCTTCTATCAATTGCCCAACAGTAATTTGTTCACCCACCGTGTGCTATACTCATGAGAGAAGCCACTAGTGAATCCTACGGCCCCGGGTCTACTTTTCCAACATATTGTTTTCCGATCTATCTTTTTTCCTCTTTGTTTTCAGATCTACTAAACCAAAAATCCAAAAATATATTGCTGCCCTTTTATTTGCTCTTCTTATTTTGTGTTCTTGAGAGATCTATCTCTCCTATCTATCACTACCTAATCTATCTTTTTACCGTAGAGAGATTGACAACCTCTCTTTCACGTCGAGTTGCAAGTATTTGTTATTTGTGTGCAGGTGCTACTTATTGGGTGGTGGTGATCCTCCTACTGGTTCAATAACCTTGGTTTCGTAACTGAGGGAAATACTTACCATCGCTGTGCTGCATCATCCCTTCCTCTTTGGGGAAATACCGACGCAGTCTCAAGCCACGTCAAAGGAATTTCTGGCGCCGTTGTCGGGAAGGAAGCGGTCTCTTCTACGTGCCAATCTCAGGCGCCGAGGAGACTCCATCATCATCTACCAGGTTCCTAATCACAAATCTCATCTCCTTGCAATTACATTACTTGCCATTTGCCTCTCCCCCACTTCACCAATTTGCCGTTTTATTCGCCCTCTTTTTCGTTTGCCTTTTTCTCTCCGGATCTCTTCCTTGCTTGCAATCTTGTTTGCGTAGTCACGATGACTCAAGAAAACACCAAGTTGTGTGATTTTTCCAATACTAATAATAATGATTTTATTAGTACTCCTATTGCTCCTCCCGCCACTAGTGTGGAGTCTTGTGATATTAATGCCGCTTTGTTGAATCTTGTCATGAAAGATCAATTTGCCGGTAATCCTAATGAGGATGCCGCGTCCCATCTAAACACATTCGTAGAATTGTGTGATATGCAAAAGAAAAAAGATGTGGACAATGATATAGTGAAGTTGAAATTATTTCCTTTTTCCTTGCGGGATCGTGCAAAAAATTGGTTTTCCTCTTTACCTCGCAATAGCATCGATTCTTGGAATAAGTGCAAAGATGCTTTTATCACTAAGTATTTTCCTCCCGCGAAAATTATTTCCCTTAGGACACAAGTCATGAATTTTAAGCAACTTGAGCATGAACATGTTGCACAATCTTGGGAAAGAATGAAATTGATGCTAAGAAATTGTCCTACTCTCTTTGGATGATCATACAAAAAATTTATGCGGGATTGAATTTTTTCTCTAGAAATCTTTTAGATTCCGCCGCGGGTGTTACTTTTATGGAAATTACTTTGGGTGAAGCTACTAAATTGCTAGACAATATTATGGCTAATTATTCACAATGGCATACCGAAAGAGCACCTACTAGTAAAAAAGTTAATTCGGTTGAAGAAATTAGTACTTTGAGTGATAAGGTTGATGCTTTGATGAAATTCGTTGCTAATAAAAATGCTCCAATTGATCTTAATGATGTGCCTTTGTCTACCTTGATTGAGCAAAATAGTGATTTCGTAGATGTGAACTTTGTCTCGCGAAACAATTTCAATAAGAATGCTTATAGAGGTAATTATAATCCTAGGCCTTTTTCTGGAAATTCCTCTAATAATTATGGTAACTCCTCTTACAATAATAATAGGAACACCTCTGATCTTGAGAGTAATATTAAAGGATTTATCAATGCGCAAAAGTCTTTCAATACTACGATAGAAGAAAAGTTGAATAAGATTGATGATATGTCTAGGAGCATTGATAGAATTTCTCAGGATGTTGAAAATCTCAAGTTGAAAGCTTTTGTGCCTAATATTGATGAATCAATTAAAGCTCTATATGTCTCTATGGATGAAAGTAAGAAAAGAACCGCTATGCTTAGAGCTAAAAGAGAAATCTTAGAAAATTCATTTTCTAGTGATTGCTTTCATAAAAAAGATGAAGATCTTAAAGTGATTGGTGTTTCTACCATCGATTCCTTATTTAGTAATATTAAAATTGATGATAAGGGGACTAAAGTAGAGTCAACTTTAGCTAGAAGGCGTCCCAATAATTTGGAGGGTGAAAATCTTGATGAAAAATTTGATAAAAGTGGGTTTGAAGAGGTCAAAACTTTAACGAGTGATGTGCCCACTATTTTGGATTGCAAAGACTTTAATTATGATAGTTTCTATTGATTGAATGTATTTCTTTGCTGCAATCCATGTTGAATTCACCCCATGCTTATGAGCAAAATAAAGCTTTCACTAAACATATCGTTGATGCCATGATGAAATCTTTTGAAGAAAAGTTGGAGTTGGAGATTTCTATTCCTAGAAAATTGCATGATGAGTGGGAACCTACTATTAAAGTCAAGATTAAAAATTATGAGTGCTTTGCTTTGTGTGATTTGGGTGCTAGTGTTTCCACGATTTCGAAATCTTTATGTGATGTGCTTGGTCTTACCAATATTGAAGAATGCTCTCTTAATTTGCAATTGGCGGATTCTACTATTAAAAAGCCTTTGGGAAGAATTAATGATGTTCTTATTCTTGCAAATAGGAACTATGTGCCCATTTATTTTATTGTGCTTGATATTTATTGCAATCCGTCTTGTCCCATTATACTTGGTAGACCGTTTTTACGCACTATAGGTGCCGTGATTGATATGAAAGAAGGCAATATTCGTTTTCAATTTCCACTAAGAAAGGGTATGGAACACTTCCCTAGAACAAGAATTAAGACACCATATGAATCAATCATGAGGGCATCCTATGGATCCAAAACCAAAGATGACAATACTTGAATCTATGCGTTATGCCTAGCTAGGGGCGTAAAACGTAGCGCTTGTTGGGAGGCAACCCAATGAATAAATTTATTTTTGCTTTTTCCTTTCTGTTTTTGAGTGTAGACACAATTATGTCTCTGTTATAATTGTGTTTTTATGGTTTATTTAGTGTTTGTGGCAAGTAGAGCCTTTAGGATGATTCATAAGATGAGTAGAAGCGATGCTGAATCTGAAACAAAAACTTTGCGTCCAGTATTTGAATTTTCATTTTTTTACTGGAGCATGATATTGAGCTGAAATTTTAACAAAGTGTTTCTATACAAATTCGTTGCGTTTTCCTAATGTTTCAGAATTTTTAGAGTTACAGAAGCATGGTTAGAGTACAGATTACTACAGACTGTTCTGTTTAAGACAGATTCTGTTTTCGTTGCATTGTGTGCTTGTTTTGATGAATCTATGGGTTATATTGAAGGGTATGAGCCATGGTAAAGTTAAAATACAGTAGGTATAATCAGAACAAAATATGAATGGGTTTGCAACAGCACCTAAAGTAGTGATTTGCTTTATTATACTAACGGATCTCACGAAGATTTTGTTGAGTTTTGTGTGATTGAAGTTTTCAAGTTTTGGGTGAGATCAGGATGGATGAAGGAATAAGGAGTGATAAGAGCCTAAGCTTGGGGATGCTACCGCACCCCCAAGATGTATCCAAAGAGTAACAAGCAACTAAGCTTGGGGATGCCCCCGAGTGGCACCCCCTCTTTCTTCTAACAACCATCGGTATTTTACTTGGAGCTATATTTTTATTCGTCACATATCATGAGTTTTGCTTGGAGCGTCTTGTATCTTTGCTTGCTTTGCTTGTTAGTTTTTTCTTTTGTATCCTTGATGTACACACCTATGTGGGAGAGCCAAAATTATGCTATGATTTGTTAGAATTGCTCTCTATGCTTCACTTAAACTTTTTGAGCTATATAATTGCTCTAGTGCTTCACTTATATCTTTTTTAGCACGATGTGCTTGGAATTTTTTGTAGAAATACTCTCATACTTCGCTTATATTAATTTGAGAGTTAGTAAATTTTGAAGAAATCCTCTCATGCTTCACTTATACCTTTTTGAGAGATGAAATCTTTATGCTCATGTGCTTCACTTAGATTTGTTTGAGCTTGTCAAAAAAGCAATGGCAATATATGAAACTAGTCCCAAAGTGATAGATATCCAAGGAGGATATAATAAAAACTTTCATGAAGATCATTGGACAAATTAAACTTGATTCTTTGTAATAGTTTTGAAACATGATGATAGTAATATGTGAGTCATGTTAGTGAGTAATTATGCTTTAGTAGGAATATTGGTGTTAAGGTTTGTGATTCCCTATGCAAGTACGAAAGTCAATAGTTATGCAATGAAATTACATCCTACTTGTGGTGCATTATTCGGTGTTAGTTATGCTCAATGCTTACTTATGTGAATTTTCGTTTCTTGGTTTGGTTGCTTCTCAATCTATTTGCTAGCCTCCATTTGTACTAAGTAGAAATACTACTTGTGCATCCAAAATCCTTAAACCAAGTTTTGCCTTATGTGTCCACCATACCTACCTATATGCGGTATTTCCATGCCGTTCCAAGCAAATTTGTATGTACCATCTCTAAAATTTCAAAATAAATTTTCTCTTTTGTGTGCTCGTACCGCTCATGAAACGGTGGGGAGTGTCCAATATTTTTCATGCTAGATGTGTTATTCTCAAGATGAGTGTTTATTCACTTGTCATTGCATGAGAGTGCGATGGTAATAGGGATGCCCATTCCTGAAATGAAAAAGAAAAAAATATTTACTTTATGTTGTCAAATAATAAATTCCTTGGAAAGTGTTGGTATGGAAGGCAACCGTGGATACGACCCGCCATGGAATGTGAAAGTTTGGTGGAAAAAGGAATAAACTTTATTTTCTGTTTGGGAACCGCCTATGATATATCTAGCATGGAAAGTATTGTGAGCTACTCTGTCGTTTTTGTTGATAGGAAAAGCATGCCACCCAAAATATTTTTCTCTCTCAATTTAAAACTTTGAGCTCTGGCACCTCTATAAATCCCTACTTCCCTCTACGAAGGGCCTATCTATTTACTTTATGCAATTTTTATTTTTACTTTGAGTATCCATCTTCTCTCATAAAGCACCAACTAGGGGGCACTATGATCCTACTTGACCATTGGGCATAGCTAATATTTGAGTGTGTTTCATGAATGGATCAATGATTGAGCATGATGGGCTAGGGATAACTTTCTTTAGTGTTGATATTTTGAAAGACATGGTTGCTTGTTGGCATGCTTGGGTATTGAAGTCATTATGTTAAAACTAGACTATTGCTTTGAATCATCTACAAGTCCAAATGTCGATGCTATACAAAAGAAAATAATATGAGATGAACATGTTAGGAGCATTCCACACCAAAAATTCTGTTTTTATCATTTACCTACTCGAGGACGAGTAGGAATTAAGCTTGGGGATGCTGATACGTCTCCAACGTATCTATAATTTTTGCTTGTTCCATGCTGTTATATTATCATTCTTGGATGTTTTACAATCATTTTATAACAACTTTATATCATTTTTTGGGACTAACCTATTGACATAGTGCCAAAGTGCCTGTTGCTGTTTTTGCTTGTTTTTTACTTCGCAGAATATCAGTACCAAACAGAGTCCAATCGCGACGAAACTTTTTGGAGATTTTTTCTGGACCCGAAGACACCCAGTGGGCCAAAGAAGAGCGAGGAAGGTGGATTGTGGAGAGCACAACCCACCAGGGCGCGCCAGGGGGCCCCCGGTGCGCCCTGATGGGTTGTGCCCTCCACGGGGCCCCCCTCCACCGCCTCTGATGCCTATAAATTCTCAAATATTCGGAAAACCCTAGGGGAGTCGATGAAACACAATTCCAGCCGCCGCAAGTTCCAGAGCCTCAAGATCCAATCTAACACCATCACGGAGGGGTTCATCTTCTTCATAGGTGCCTCTCCGATGATGCGTGAGTAGTCCACCATATACCTATGGGTCCGTAGGCAGTAGCTAGATGGCTTCCTCTCTCTTTTTTGATTCTCAATACAATGGTCTCTTGGAGATCTATTTGATGTAAACTTTTGCGGTGTGTTTGTTAGGATCCGATGAATTTTGAGTTCATTATCAGTTTCTATCCATGAATATTATTTGAGTCTTCTTTGATCTCTTATATGCATGATTACTTATAGCCTCGTATTTCTTCTTCGAATCTTTGGTTTAGTTAGGCTAACTAGATCGATTTTTCTTGCCATGGGAATAGGTGCTTTGTGATTGGTTCGATCTTGCGGTGTCCTTTCCCAGTGACAGAAGGGGTAGCAAGGCACACATGTATCGTTGCCATTAAGGATAACAAGATGGGGTCTATTCCTACATGAATAGATCTTGTCTACATCATGTCATCATTCTTATTGCATTACTCCGTTTTTCCATGAACTTAATACACTAGATGCATGCTGGATAGCGGTCGATGTGTGGAGTAATAGTGGTAGATGCAGGCAGGAGTCGGTCTACTTATCTTGGACGTGATGCCTATATAATGATCATCGCCTTGGATATCGTCATGATTATTTGATCTTCTATCAATTGCCCAACAGTAATTTGTTCACCCACCGTGTGCTATACTCATGAGAGAAGCCACTAGTGAATCCTACGGCACCCGGGTGTACTTTTCGAACATATTGTTTTCCGATCTATCTTTTTGTCTCTTTGTTTTCAGATCTACTAAACCAAAAATCCAAACATATATTGCTGCACTTTTTATTTGCTCTTTTTATTTTGTGTTCTTGAGAGATCTATCTCTCCTATCTATCACTACCTAATCTATCTTTTTACCGTAGAGAGATTGACAACCTCTCTTTTGCGTCAGGTTGCAAGTATTTGATATTTGT
Source organism: Elymus sibiricus (assembly GCA_039707655.1). Classification (NCBI taxonomy): domain Eukaryota; kingdom Viridiplantae; phylum Streptophyta; class Magnoliopsida; order Poales; family Poaceae; genus Elymus; species Elymus sibiricus. Next base: position 281,299,835 of record CM077663.1, read on the forward strand.
GTGCAGGTGCTGCTTATTGGGTGGTGGTGATCCTCCTACTGGTTTGATAACCTTGGTTTCGTAACTGAGGGAAATACTTACCATCGCTGTGCTGTATCATCCCTTCCTCTTTGGGGAAATACCGACGCAGTCTCAAGCCACATCACCACCCTCTTTGCTCATGATGAGAAGATTTGCTACTATTATATTCTCAAGTTATTTCCGTTCTCATTAAAGGGTGATGCTAAGACATGGTACAATACTCTTACTCCTGGTTGTGTGCGTAGTCCCCAGGATATGATTTACTACTTCTCTGAAAAATATTTTCCTGCTCATAAGAAACAAGCCGCCTTACAAGAAATATTTAACTTTGTGCAAATTGAAGAAGAGAGTCTCCCACAAGCTTGGGGGAGGCTTCTCTAGTTGCTTAATGCTTTGCCTGATCATCCTCTCAAGAAAAATGAAATACTTGATATCTTCTATAATGGACTAACTGTTGCTTCTAGGGACTTCCTAGATAGTTGTGCTGGTTGTGTTTTCGGGGAACGAACTGTTGAACAAGCTGAGGAATTATTGAATAACATATTGAAGAATTATGATGATTGGACTCTTCCTGAATAACCGCCTAAACCCACTCCGAAGAAGAGAGGTATCTTATTTCTCAGTCCTGAAGATATGCAAGAGGCAAAGAAGTCTATGAAAGAAAAAGGTATTGAAGCTGAGGATGTTAAGAATTTACCACCTATTGAAGAAATACATGGCCTTGACACACCACCACCTCCACAGGTGGTAGAGGTAAATTCTTTATTAAAGTTTGATGAAGGTGATATCCCTTACAATAAACATCCTAGTCAGTGCCTATATGAGTTTGACAACTATATTATGAAGCAAGATCATTTCAATGCACATGTCCTAAAACAATTGAAATATAATTCTGATATGATTGCTCGCTTGAGTGACTTGCTATTTAGAATCAGTAATGATGTTAGAGATGTAGGAAAGCATGCCTCTATGGTTCAAACTCAGTTAGAACAAGTTGCTAAGTCTCAAAAAGAATTGCTTGATGAAATGAATAATAACATGAATGATTTTGCTGCTAGAGTAGTAACTAGATGAGGTAGAATGACCCAAGAACCACTTTATCCTGAAGGTCATCCTAAAAGAATTGAACAAGACTCTCAGAGAATTAATGCTGATGCACCTAGTCCTTCTAGAAAGAAAAAGAAAAATGATAGGACTTCGCATACCTCTAGTGAACCTGAGATACCAAAACCTCCTGATAATAATGATGTCTCTATTTCCGATGCTGAAACTTAGTCTGGTAATGAACATTCACCTAGTGATAATGAAAATGATAATGATGATGTTCATGAAGATACTCAACCTAGCAATGATAAAGAACCAGATAATGATGTTGAAATAGAGCCTGCTGCTGATCTTGATAACCCACAACCTAAAAACAAACGCTATGATAAAAGAGACTTTGTGGCTAGGAAACATGGTAAAGAGAGAGAGCCATGGGTTCAGAAACCCATGCCATTTCCACCTATGCCATCCAAGAAAAAAGATGATGAAGAATTTGAGCGCTTTGCTGAAATGGTTAGGCCAGTCTTTCTGCGTACCCGCTTAACTGATATCTTAAAGATGGCCCCTTATGCAAAATATATGAAAGACATCATCACTAATAAAAGAAAGATACCTGAAGCCGAAATCTCCACCATGCTTGCTAATTATTCTTTTAATTATGGAGTACCTAAAAAACTTGGAGATCCGGGAATACCAACTATACCTTGCTCCATTAAAAGAAACTATGTCAAAACTGCTTTGTGTGATTTGGGAGCCGGTGTTAGTGTTATGCCTTTCTCCTTATATAAAAGACTTGATTTAAATAAACCCACACCTACTGAAATATCATTGCAAATGGCTGACAAATCAATTGCCATACCTATCGGTATTTGTGAGGATGTGCCCGTTGTTGTTGCAAATGTTACTATCTTAACGGACTTTGTTATTCTTGAGATGCCTGAGGATGACAATATGTCGATTATCCTTGGTAGACCCTTTTTGAATACTGCAGGGGCTGTTATTGATTGCAATAAAAGCAAAGTTACTTTTCATATCAACGGTAATGAGCATACGGTGCACTTTCTGAAGAAACGATTCCAAGTGAATGGTATAAATGTTATTGAAGAATCTCTGACCATTACTATTGGAAGTTTTCAATTACCTCTACCTACTGCCAAAAGGAAATATGATATACTTATTGTTGGGGATATGCACATCCCCATTGAGGTAACCTAGTGCTTTACGAAAGTTCTTCGGTTTCATGCTAATCGGAAGTGGTTGTTAATAAGACTTGATCAACCTTATTAATGGATCATTTTTGAGAGGTATGAAGTTGATGAATCTAGTAAGCACAACTCTCTGTTCCCACCTTCTATTTTCTGTTTTAGTTAGTCAAATAAAATAAAATGCCATGATTATCCTGTTTTCTGTTTTCTCCGTGCAATAAAAAAATGACCCAAAAATAAAAGTTCTCAGAATGAACTGAAAATTTGATACGATTTTTTTCCGAATATTTCTGAATTTCTGGTGCAAATAATACCAGAGGGGGGGTGCACCTGGTGCCCAGAAGACACCAGGGCACGCCAGCACCCCCAAGCGCGCCCTGGTGGGTTGTGGCCCCCACGTGGGCCCCCTCACTTACTTCTTTAGCCCACATCATCCCCTACCTCCAGAAAAAATCACCATAGCCACCATTCCCGTGTTCTTGCTCTCAAACCCGCGGATTTCGATCTCTTTGCTCGAAGCTCCGTTTCCGAAATTGTTTGGAGGGATTGCTACTTGGTATGTGACTCCCCCATTGCTCCAATTAGTTTTTGATTTAGTGGGTTATTTTTAGAGTAATTAGCTACTGTTGGTGCTACTGTAGATGAGCTTGCATGTTGAATTATTAGAGTTCTAAGTTGTTTGAATGCTCAATATGGCCTCTATGCATGCTTAGGAGTAGTTGTCGTCAATTCCACGAAGTTTGTTGACAAAAAAATTTGTAGGCTAAAATTTTCAGATTTTTTATTATAGGAATAAGATGGATTTCTTTAGGAAGTTTTCCTCCAAGAAAAGTGCCAAGGGAGTCATTGGGGAATCACTGGACAATGACCTTCACACCTCAAGAAAGGTGGAGGTGCGGCCGTGTGAGTGGCCGCATGATGCCTCCATGGAGGAGGTCGGGTTTCACCAAGAGTTCGCTCAATTCGTTGCAAACGCTGGGCTAACCGAGTTCCTCGCAGCTAAGTGTGACCAATATCACATCCTTACAAATTCCTTTGTGCAAAGTTTTCATTTCCTGAGAAAGAATAATCCTCCTGAAGTGCAGTTTAATCTTTACGCTGAAACCCACAAAATGCCGCTAACTGACTTCTGCGACATATGCTTGATCCCCTCTGATGGGGAATTAAGAGAACCTAGACCAGTGGAGTTTGAGGATTTTCTCCTCACTTTAACAGTGGGTGAGGATAGAGGCGTGTCAAACGCTACTGCTACCAGCCTGCAGTTTCCTTCAGTGCACTACTTTGCCTTGTTCATCGCTAAGTGTTTAACCGCTAGGGAGAAGGTCGGCGCACTCAGTGCCCCCAACTTCACTATTTTACGTCGTGCACTTTATGATGATCACACCTTTAGTATGGGGGCTATTATTGCACGTCGCTTACACCTTAACAGGACTAAGGGAAAGTTACATGGTGGAATTTACGGTACTCGTTTAGCGAGACACATTAATGTTCAGATTCACCCACATGATTATCTCTTGTCCCAAGTTTATCTGGATCACAAGTCGTTGCAAGATCACCAATTTCTTGATGTAACTGATTCTTTCCATAACATTCGTTACAATCTAGTATTCAGCGTAGAAACCCGTTATGTTATTCCATTGCCTGCACCTGCTCTGTTTGATTCTATTGCCAGGAACGGATATAGGATCATGCCAGATGACATTACAGCCTACCGGAACAACCTAGCAGCTGCTGAGGAGGAGCCCCAGGGGTGGGACGCTCAGGTGCCGCCTCCCCCTCACTTTGACTTGGCACCGGATGGTTTCTACGGGTGGTAATTACCAAGCTAGGCCAAAAGCCTAAGCTTGGGGGAGTACGTATTTCCACCGATATTACATTCATGTTCACACATTTCATTCCAGTTTTCGGTGTTCACGCTTTTTCATTGTATTATCCATGCTAAATTTGTTTTCTCTTTTTCTTTTTGTGTGTTTGAAAAATTTGAGAAAATCCAAAAATATTTCCTACTTCTTTTCAGTTTTTCTTTCTAGCCTAGTTTAATTGTAGTATCGAAAGAAAACCCAAAAAGATTTCTCATTTCTTCTTTTGATTGTTGGGAGCTTTCCCGTGTAAATAATTTTTCTCGTTTTTGTTTTTCCTCTTTAATTTGCTTTCTTCAAGAAAAAACAAAAACTCCAAAAATATTTCAGTGTGTTTCTCTGAAATTCTTTTCTCTTCGTTTGAGTCGTACCAAGGAGAAGACCACGATGAAAATGCTGAGTGGCTCTCATATACACTATTGTTAATTTGACAAAGAGCCCATGTTACCTTGTCTTCTCCTCTTGAATAAAATGTTACAGATTCCAGCTTAGTCCACGACACTCTTGCACTATTATTATTTTCTTATCATTCGGTCATGCAAGTGAAAGGCAATAATGACGATATTTGATGAATTGACTGTGGCAGATAAAAGCGGGTATGAACTCAGCTTGTTTTTGTTTTTGTAAATATGTTTAACCTAGTATCCTTGATTCAGCATATTATGATCAAACGTGTTTGCAATGACCATTAGAGATTATAGTTGTCCATGCCATGCTTAAGTAGCTAGGGGTGGATAATGATTTATCTTGGATGTCAACATGCATTAAAATGGTTGTGATGTGGTATGATGATATGGTATCCTCCTCTGAATGTTTCAAGTGGCTTGACTTGGCACATGTTCGCGCATGTAGTTGAATCAAAACCAACATAGCCTTCATGATATTTATGTTCATGGTGTCCAGATCCTACTCATGCTAGTAGTCAATGTTTATTATATGTAATGCATGTTCATGACCGTTTTCGCTCTCTAGCTGGCCGCTTCTCAATCTATTTGCTAGCCTTCGCCTGTACTAAGCGGGAATACTGCTTGTGCATCAAAATCCTTGAACCAAAGTTATTCCAGATGAGTCCACTATATCTACCTATATGCGGTATTACCCTGCCGTTCCAAAGTAAATTTGCATGTGCCATCTCTAAAATTCAAATGAACATCTGTTTTGTATGCCTGGACCGCTCATGGAGCGACAGGGGGCGGTCAGTATCTTCCATGCTAAGCGGGTTATTCTCATGATGAGTGTTTATTCACTCGTCCTTGCACGAGAGGGGCAGTAATAGGGATTCCCAGTCCTGAATTCAAAAATAAAAAATAATTAAACAAAACTCCCCCAGGAATGTTGTTGGTTTGGACGGTACCCGTAGATGCGGCTAGCCGTGGAGTGTGATTGTTGGTGGATGGGGAGTAAACCTTTACTTTTACCGCTTGGGAACCGCCGCTAATTTGTTTAGCATGGAAGATATTGATAACTCTTGGTCGTAACGTTGACAGGAAGGGTGTACCTCTCAAAAACTACATCTATCTCTGTTTTTAAAACTTGAGCTCTGGCACCGCTGCAAATCCATGCTTCCCTCTGCGAAGGGACTATCTATTTACTTTTATGTTGAGTCATCAGTTTCTCAAAAAAGCGCCAGACCTGAGAGCACTATTGTCATCCTCATGCATTGTGTATAGTTGATGTTGGGTGCAGCATGACTGGATCTTTTCTACCATGAATTACAATGTTTAGTCGCTGCTTGAACTTTGGAGGTGCTCTGCATTTATGTTTTGCGGTCTCGGAAAGGGCTAGCGAGATACCACTATTGTCCTATTGTATCATGATTGTTTTGACAAAGTGTTGGCGCTTGAGATATCTTATTATTGCTTGCTAGTTGCTTATGTTATTGTTATGAGTTAATATAATTTCTAAGAGTTATTGTTGGCATGGTTAGTCATAATCTTTGTTGAAAACCTGGGTGCTACTTAAGCATATATATGTAAACAAGAACAAAAGAGTTTGTAAAAGTTTTTCTTTATCACTTTCAGTTTGTCAACTGAATTGCTTAAGGACAAGCAATGGGTTAAGCTTGGGGGAGTTGATATGTCTCCGTCGTATCTACTTTTCCTCACACTTTTGCCGTTGTTTTGGACTCTAATTTGCATGATTTGAATGAAACTAACCCGGACTGACGCTGTTTTCAGCAGAACTACCATGGTGTTGTTTTTGTGCAGAAATAAAAGTTCTCGGAACTGGACGAAACTTTTTGGAGATTTATTTTAAAATAAATAAAAAATACTGGAGCCAAGAACCACCGGAGGGGGGCCCCTGGCTGGGCAAGATACACCAGGGCGCTCCAGCCCCCCCAGGCGCGCCCTGGTGGGTTGTGCCCACTTCGTGGCCCCACTGACCCTAATTCCGACACTATAAATTCCTATTTTTGGAGAGAAAAATCAAGGAGAAAGTTTCATCGCGTTTTACGATACGGAGCCGCCGGCACCTCCTGTTCTTCATCGGGAGGCCAGATCTGGAGCCCGTTTGGGGCTCCGGAGAGGGGAATCTTTGGTCTTCGTCATCATCAACCCTTCTCCATCGCCAATTCCATGATGCTCCTCACCGGGAGTGAGTAATTCCTTCGTAGGCTTGCTGGTCGGTGAGGAGTTGGATGAGATTCATCATGTAATCGAGTTAGTGAGTGAGTAATTCCTTCGTAGGATTGCTGGTCGGTGAGGAGTTGGATGAGATTCATCATGTAATCGAGTTAGTTTTGTTAGGGCTTGATCCCTAGTATCCATTATGTTCTGAGATTGATGTTGCTATGACTTTGCTATGCCTAATGCTTGTCACTAGGGCCCGAGTGCCATGATTTCAGATCTGAACCGTTTATGTTATCGCCATTATATCTATGTTCTTGATCCGATCTTGCCTAGTCATATGCACATATTACATGTTATGATCCTTCAACCCCATAGTGACAATATTTGGGATACTTCAAGGTGATGACCGTAGTTTGAGGAGTTCATGTATTCACCGTGTGTTAATACTTTTTTCTGGTTCTCTATTAAAAGGAGGCCTTAATATCGCTTAGTTTCCTTATGGACCCCGCTGCCACGGGAGGGTAGGACAAAAGATGTCATGCAAGTTCTTTTCCATAAGCACGTATGGCTATTTACGGAATACATGCCTACATTACATTTATGAACTGGAGCTAGTTCTGTGTCGCCCTAGGTTATGACTGTTATATGATGAATATCATCCAATGAGTTCACCGATCTAGTGCCTACGAGCTTTCCACTTATCGTTCTTGCTAAGTTACTACTGCTGCTGCTGCTACTGTTCCAACTGCTACAAAACTATTGCTATCACCGCTACTGTTACCGTTACTGTTGCTACTACTATCAAAACTATCATATTACTGTGCTACTATCACTCTGCTGCAGATATTTAATCTCCAGGTGTGGTTGAATTGACAACTCAACTGCTAATACTCGCAAATATTCTTTGGCTCCCCTTGTGTCGAATCTATAAATTTGGGTTGAATACTCTACCCTCGAAAACTGTTGCGATCCCCTATACTTATGGGTTATCAATGACCCCAAGGAGACTTTTGACAATCTTCGGGTTTACAAGATGAAGCTTAACCCGGCCAAGTGCGTTTTTGGTGTCCTTGCTGGCAAGTTACTAGGTTTTCTGGTGTTGGAACAGGGCATCGAGGCTAACCCGGACAAGATGAAAGCACAATATGCTCCCTTGGTGGTTTTGATAATTCATGACAACATACATTGTCTCTTGGACTAATACTTTTACCTAGTGTATTTCAGATATAGTCCATAGAGAAGGGCTGGCAAAAGGATTGTGGAGATTGTGAAATACCCCAAGATGCAAGGAAATGGATTGGCAAAGCTTCAAGCAAGAGGACTCTACATTTTACATTTGTGAGAAATCACTTTGAGTCCATAGGAAAGCCAATACTATTAAAAGGGGGTAAGGTTTTGTTGGTGAACAAAATGCTCATACGTGCACAAGTGATAGTCACCAAAAACACCCACAAGCTCTTCCACAAAGTCAGTCCATAGCCAAATATTCAAAATCGGTGCAACCAACACTTTCCACTCGGTGCCACCGATTCCCAGACTCAGACAGACCCAGCCAAACCCTAGCCACTTCGGTGCAACCGATTCCATTCCGGTGCCACCGAGTTTAGGTTGCCAACTTTCTGTTACGCAAATTCACAATATCGGTACAACCGAGATTGTTGGATCGGCGTCACCGAGAATGTCAATCTGACCGTTGGTCACCTTATCGGTGCAACCGAGTTTCCTATATCGGTCTCACCGAGATTCAAAAGTTGCCACCTTTTGGTCACTTCGGTACCACCGAGATTAACACATCGGTGTCACCGAGTTGGTCATTTTGTGTGTAACGGTTGGATTTTTGGGGATGCCTATATATACCCCTTCACCACCACCTACTCGAAAGAGAAGCACTCAGAACTATTCCATACTTGCCCCATCCAGTTTTCTTAGAGAGAGCCACCTACCCTTGTGTTGAGGTCAAGATCTTCCACTCCAACCATATGGATCTTGATTTCTAGCCTCCCCAAGTTGCTTTCCACCAATCCCATCTCTTCCACCAAGCCAAATCTGTGAGAGAGTGATTGTGTGTTGAGGAGTCTATCATCTTGAAGCACAAGAGCAAGGAGTTCATCATCATTGCCGAGCCTATTACCTTTTGGAGGGTGGTGCCTCCTAGATTGGTTAGGTGTCGCTTGGGAGCCTCCTACTTCGTGTTGTGGAGTGAACCAAGAAGTTTGTACGGGCAAGGAGATCGCCTACTTCGTGAAGATCTACCCATAGTGAGGCTAGTCCTTCGTGGACGGAAGCCGTTATGGAATAGTCAAGGTTGCTACTTCGTGGACCCTTATGGGTGGAGCCCTCCGTGGACTCTCGCGACCGTTACCCTCCGTGGGTTGAAGACTCCATAAACGTGGACGTACGATAGCACCACCTATCGGAACCACGGGAAAAATCCTTGCGTCTCCAATTGCGTTTGATCTCCATATCTCTACCCTTTACTTCATGTGCAATGTCTTTTCTTTCTGCTGCTATATTTGTTGACATGCATGTGTATGGCTGTTAGACTTGCTAGACTTGCTATAACTGTTAAAATCTACCAACCAATTAACTTGGGGAAAGGTTAGGTTTTAAATTCCTGCTAGTAGTCTATTCACCCCCCCTCTAGACACTCTTCTAGTGATCCCTCACAAGATCAAGGCGGTGACCTCGCTTGCTAAGCCGACTAATATCAATGACGTCCAGCGTATGGCGGGTCGCATCGTAGCCTTAAGCCGGTTCATAAGCCGCCTCGGGGAGAAAGCGGCCCTCCTGTACCAGTTATTGAAAAAGACAGACAATTTTGTCTGGAGTGATGCTGCAGACAAAATTTTCGAAGCTCGTAAGAAGCAATTGGCTGAGCCGCCTGTCCTTGCCTCTCCGACTAAGAAAGAGCCTATGCTCTTGTATGTCGCCGCTAATAATAAAGTGGTGAACGTGGCAGTTGTCGTGGAATGAAAGGAGGCCGGGAAGGAATACCCAGTCTAGAGGCCGGTCTATTATGTCAACGAGGTTCGACCGAGTCCAAGAAACGATATCCACATTGGCAGAAACTGGTATTTGGTGTCTTCATGGATAATAGCAAATTGAAGCCCTATTTTCAGGAACACCCAATTACCATGGTCAGTTCAGCTCCTCTAGGAGACATCGTCCAGAATCGGGAGGCTACTAGCCGGATTGCTAAGTGGGCAATCGAGCTTAGACCACACCATCTGAAGTATGTGCCTCGGACTGCTATCAAATCTCAGGCATTGGTGGACTTCATCAATGATTGGACTGAATTGCAAGTACCTAAGGAGAAATCGGATAACACATACTGGACGATAAACATCAATGGCTCTAGACAATTGGAAGGCTCGGGGGCTGGAGTTATCATATCTTCTCCACGATGTGATTTTTTTGTTATGTTTTAAGGCTCATGTTTCCTTGTACTAACAATGCAACTGAATATGAGGCCCTCCTCCATGGGCTCCGCATGGCTAAGGAAATGAACTTAAGCTGGGTCAGATGTTTGGGTGATTCAGATTTGGCTGCTCAACAAGTAGCTAGGACTTGGGATTCAAAGGACCCCCTTATGGCGGCTTCTCAGCGCGCAGTCACCATCATCACAGGTCATTTTAAGGGTTACCAGGTTGATCATATTGATCGCCGGCTCAACGAGGCCGTAGACACTCTGTCGCGCTTAGGCTCTCAGCGCAAGACGGTTCCTCCCAATGTGTTCCTTGATGTCCTTCATAGTCTTTCCGTCAAATTGCCATCAGAGGAAGATATCGCTATTCCTGACTCGGAGGCACAACTAGTAGCTGCTCTTCATGCTATTCCTGATTGGATAGTTCCCTATCTGGCTTATCTGACTCGTGGCGAGCTCCTAGATGAGGAAATCATCGCCCGACAGATTATCAGACGTTCCAAGTCCATGACTATTGCCAATGGCGAGTTACACCAGCGGAGTATTACTATTGTGCTTCAACGTTGTGTTTCCCCTGAGGAAGGCCGTGAGATTCTCAATGAAATCCACGTAGGTGACTGTGGTCATCATGCCGGCTCAAGACCTCGGTTTTTATTGGCTTACAGCTCACGCAGATGCCAAGGACATTGTGCGGAAGTGCGATGGTTGTCAGAAATTTGCATGACAGTCTCATGTGTCGGCTCAAGAATTACGAATGATTCCAATTACTTGGACATTTGCAGTCTGGGGGCTAGACATGGTTGGCCCGTTCAATCCGTCCAAGGATAAGAAGACCCACCTTCTCGTGGCGGTTGATAAGTTCACCAAGTGGGTTGAAGCAGATCCAATAAGCAATTGTGATGCTAAGACAATGGTGAAGTTCTTCGAAAAGCTGATTTTTTGTTTTGGTTATCCACATAGCATCATCACAAACAATGACACCAACTTATCCAAGGGAGCAATGGAATAGTTCTGCCAACTGATACGTCTCCAACGTATCGATAATTTATGAAGTATTCATGCCAATATTCTACAACTTTTATATACTTTTGGCAACATTTTATATTATTTTTGGGACTAACTTACTTATCCAGTACCCAGTGCCAGTTCCTGTTTTTTGTGTGTTTTTTGTTTTGCGAAAATTCCATATCAAACGAAGTCCAAACGCGATAAAAATTTGCGGAGATTTTTTTTGGAACATATGTGAATTTTGGGAGTCGGAATCAATGCAAGACGGTACCGAGGGAGGCACAAGCCAACAGGGTGCGGCCCAGGGGGGCGCGCCCTGATTGCTTGTGCCTTGATAACCCACAAGTGTAGGGGATCATTTGTAGCCTTTTTCGATAAATAAGAGTGTCGAACCCAACGAGGAGCTAAAGGTAGAACAAATATTCCCTCAAGTTCTATCGACCACCGATACAACTCTACGCACACTTTAACGTTTGCTTTACCTAGAACAAGTATGAAACTATTTTGCAGGGAAAAACTAGAAGTACTTTGCAAGATAATAAAGAACATGGAAATAAAAGTTAGGTGATGTTTTAATAAAAGAACAATAAAAGTAAATAACTTAGTAGAAATCTTTTTGTGTAACACAAGAGAAAGATTGTCCCTAGGCAATTGAATATAATATGATAGATACTTGTTATATGCAATGAGGGAGAGGCATACGCTAACACACTTTCCGTACTTGGATCATATGCACTTATGATTGGAACTCTAGCAAGCATCCGCAACTACAAAAGTTCATTAAGGTAAAACCCAACCGTAGCATTAAGTATCAAGTCCCCTTTACTCCCATACGCAACAACCCACCTACTCGGGTTTGTGCTTTTGTCACTCACGCAGCCCACCATAGGCAAATCATGAACATATTGCAACACCCTACAACGGGGATCCCTCATGTTTGCGTGACATGGAGGGCACCATAGGACAACACCATATCAACATACAACTCACATCCATAACATCATACCACAATTAACCCATAGGACAAAAGAGATCTACTCAAACATCATAGGATAGCCAAATATAATTGGGAAATAATAGATGGAGTTGAGCACCATGTTTAAGTAGAGATTACAGCGGGGAAGAGAGGTGTTACACCGCTGCATAGAGGGGGAGAGAGTTGGTGTTGATGGCGGCGAAGTTGTTGGTGTAGATCGCCGTCACGATGATTGCCCCGACGACGTTCCGGCGCCACCGGGAGAGAGGGGGAGAGAGCCCCCCTCCTTCTTCTTCCTTGGCCTCCCCCTAGATGGGAGGAGAGTTCCCCCTCTGGTCCATGGCCGCCATGGCGGCGGAGGGGCAGGAGCCCCTCCGAGATTGGATCTCCCTCTCTGTTCTCTTCTATTTCGCGTTCCTCTTTTCTGGCCGAAAACCGTTTCTTATATTCCCGGAGATCCATAACTCCGATTGCCCTGAGGTTTTAACACGATTTTTTTTTCCGGATATAAGCTTCCTTGCGCCCGAAGGAGAGCTCCAACCGACTTACGAGGTGAGCACAACCCACTACCCCGCCCCTGGGCCCTAGGCCGCGCCCTGGTGGGTTGTGGTGGTTGTGGACCTCCTTTTGCGTTGATTCCACCTCCCAAAATTCACAAATATTCCAAAATAATTCTCCGTAAATTTTTATCGCGTTTGGACTTCGTTTGATATGGAATTTCTGCGAAACAAAAAACACACAAAAAACAGGAACTGGCAGTGGGCACTGGATCAATATGTTAGTCCAATAAATCATATAAAATGTTGCCAAAAGTATGTGAAAGTTGTATAATATTGGCATGAAACAATAAAAAATTATAGGTACAACGGAGACGTATCAGCATCCCCAAGCTTAATTCCTGCTCGTCCTCAAGTAGGTAAATGATAAAAAAGATAAATTTTTGATGTGGAATGCTACCTAGCATAATCTTGATCATATATCTAATCATGGCATGAATATTAAGACATGAGTGATTCAAAACAATAATCTAGTTTTGACATAAAGACATTAATACTCAGGCATCCCAACAAACAATCATGTATTTCAAAATATCAAGGCTAAAGAACGCTATCCCTACAAAATCATATAGCCTTGTCATGCTTTGTCTTCTTAACACAACGTATAAATCATGTACTACCCTGGTGTCAGCCAAGCGATTGGTTCATACTTTTTAACGCGCTTCAGCATTTTCAACTCTCACGCAATACATGAGCGCAAGCCATGGATATAGCACTATGGGTGGAATAGAATGCGGTGGTAGACATTAATATAGAGAAGACAAAAAGGAAGATAGTCTCACATCGAAGCGGCTAATCAACGGGCTATGGAGATGCCCATCAATTGATATCAATGCGAGGAGTAGGGATTGCCATGCAACGGATGCACTAAGAGCTATAAGTGTATGAAAGCTCAATATGAAAACTAAGTGGGTGTGCATCTAACTCTATAATGAAAAATTCCCACTAGTATATGAAAGTGACAACATAGGAGACTCTCTATATGAAAAACATGGTGCTACTTTGAAGCACAAGTGTGGAATTAGCATGCCCCTTCTCTCTTTGTCTCTCTTTTGTTTTTCTTTTTTTCTTTCTTCTTTTTCCTTTTTTTCCTTTTTTCCTTTTTTCTTTTTTTCTTCTTTTTTTCTTCTCTTTTTTTCTTTTTATATTTGTCCGGAGCCTCATCCCGACTTGTGGGGGAATCATAGTTTCCATCATCCTTTCCTCGCTGGGACATGCTCTAATAATGAATAATGATGATCATCACACTTCTATTTACTTAGAACTCAATATTACAACTTGATAGTAGAACAAAGTATGACTCTATATGAATGCAATGATTTAGCGTAGCAAAGATATCAAAAAACGGACTAGCCATGGAAACATCATGCTAGCTATCTTATGATCATGTAAAGCAATATGACAATGAATGCTGAAGTCATCAAAACGGAAGCGGTGGAAGTTTCATGGCAATATATCTCGGAATGGCTATGGAAATGCCATAATAGGTAGGTATGGTGGCTGTTTTGAGGAAGATATAATAAGGCTTATGTGTGATAGAGCGTATCATATCATGGGGTTTGGATGCACCGGTGAAGTTTGCACCGACTCTCGAGGTGAGAAAGGGCAATGCACGGTACCGTAGAGGCTAACAAATTGCGGAAAGGTAAGAGTGCGTATAATCCATGGACTCACATTAGTCATAAAGAACTCACATACTTATTGCAAAATTTTATTAGTCCTCGAAGCAAAGTATTACTACGCATGCCCCTAGGGGGGAGGTTGGTAGGAGTTAACCATCGCGCGCCCCCGACCTGCACACAAAGATAGACAATCAAGGATAAATTGTGCTCCAACTTCCTGGCATAATGGGAGACTATACGTGCATGCTTCGGGAATCACAAATCTTAACACCAATATCTTACTAAACTCGATCATCCACTATTACCTCCCACATATTATCATCTCTATATCGCAAAACTGTTGCAAGGAATCAAACATATCATATTCAGTGATCCATAAGTTTTATGTAGGATTTTATGACTAATCATGCAAATGACCAATTCCTGTTGACTCTCTAAATATATATAAGTGAAGGAAGAGAGTTTAATTATTTCTACAAAATACCATGCTCTAATAAATATAAGTGAAGCAAAAGAGCATTCTACGAATAACGGTTTTCTATGTGAAGAGAAACAGGCAATCCAAACTTCAAATGATATAAGTGAAGCACATGAAGCAGTCTATAAAGCCATACTCAAAAGATATAAGTGAAGTGCAATGAGCATTCTATAAATCAAACATGTACTATCTCATACCATCATGGTGCATAAAAGAAAAGTGAAAACTAAACACAAAAGATGCTCCAAGATTTACACATATCACATGAACGAAACAAAAACAAAAACATACCGATACTTGTTGAAGAAAGATGGGATGCCTTCCTGGGCATCCCAAGATTAGACGCTTGGGTCTCCTTGGATATTTACTTGGGGTGCCTTGGGCATCCCCAAGCTTGAACTCTTTCCTCTCCTCCTTCTCCTCATATCGAGATCTCCTCTATCTTTGAACACTTCATCCACACGAAACTTAACAGAAAATTGGTGAGATCCGTTAGTATAATAAAGCAAATTGCTACTTTAAGTACTGTTGCAAACCCATTCATATTTTATATTTGAATTATCCCTGCTGTATCATAACTTTTCTATGGCTTACACCACCGATAAATCGATAGTTTCATCAAAACAAGCAAAACAATGCATCAAAAACAGAATCTGTCTTAAACAGGACAGTCTGTAGTAATCTGAACTTTGACCATACTTATATAACTCCAAAAATTCTGAAAAATTAGGAAGAAATAAAAATTTTGTATACAAATACTGTGTAAAAATTTCAGAAACTTTTGACGTTCCAGTAAAAAATTAAAATTCACGCACTACAGCCAAAGTTTCTGTTTTTACACCGCACATACTAACAAGCAATCTAATCATCCTAAAGGCAAATCCTGACACATTATTTTTATAATACAATGGATTTGTACAAGGGGATAATTATTTTTGTTGGAAAAGTTCCCATGATTCAAGACTCACAAAGTTTCCATGGGCATGAATAAAAGTTCAAGGCTAGCCCCCACTTCAACGATGCTCATCATCTCTCTCACTTTCACCTTTCCTTTTGTGAAGTTTTAGGTTCCCCTCTATATATTTTTTGTTTTTAAACTTTATAAAATCACTCAACAGAATAAAATGACTCTCTAAAACTTCCGAGTTGTCTCCCTAGCAGCGCTTTCTTTAAAGCCATTAAGCTAGGCATAAAGTGCTCAAGTAATGGATCCACCCGGATCCCAAGGTATATCAAAGCCAATTTTAATTAACAATGATTTGTAATTTAGTAGTGAGCACAAAGTGATATATATCATGTGACAACGAAGTCTAACCCTCTTCCTATGCATTGGCATGTCATACAAGAACAATTCATACACATCAAGTAAAGGCCAATACATAGCATAAGTAGTTTCTTGCAATTTTATTGTATTGGAAACATAGAGAGGTGAAGATTTGGCTCCTCTCTCATAATAATTGCAAGTAGGAGCAGAAAGCACATGCATATTATATTCATCAAAATCATCATGTTTAGTGGTAAAACGCAACTCATCAATATAATCCTTAATAAGAGCAAACTTGTCAGATATAGTGTAGTTGGGAGAATTCAAAAAGATAATAGGACTATCATGTGTGGGTGCAATAGCAAAAATTTCATTCTTAACATAAGGAACTATAGCAAGTTCATCTCCATAAGCATAATTCATATGGGCATCTTGTCCACAGGCATAGCAAGCATCAAGTTCATCAAAAAGGGATATTTCAAAAGAATCCAAGGGATCATAGCAATCATCATAGCATTCATCATAGCATTCATCCTTGGGTATGTGCGAAGGGAAATTAAACAATGTATGAGTTGAAGAGTTACTCTCATTAGAAGGTGGGCACGGGTAGCTAATCCGCTCTTCCTCCTTTTGTTCTTCGCTCTCCTCCTCATCTTCTTCATCTAATGAGCTCATATTTTTGACAATTTCTTCTTCCATAGATTCCTGCAAAATTTAAGTTTCTTCCAAGGCAGCGGTCATTCTTTCAATAAATTCTTTAATATAAGCATTAGAAGCATAGTTTTCATAGCAATATTTAAGTATGGCAAAATTTTCAGATTTGTAAAGAGTAGCATCATACTTTTCAATCAAAGAAGCAATTTCATAGGCACCCTAAAAAGCAACAAATTCTTCAATTTGTTCAACATCATAATAACAATAGGCCTCCTTGGTATAAGAGGATAATATTTCATTATCATTAAACACACATTGGTAGGGAAGGTGTTTTTTAGTTTCTTCGGAACAACAAGTAAAATCATGTAATTCACATAAATTCCAAGCATAGCAACACAAAGTATTAATTTGATGCCACAAGAGTTTCCCTTTTTGAGATATGCGGTGTCGCACATAATGAGCATGCTCATTTAATGATTTTCCCTCAACTAAGCTAGTTGGGTTTTCAGCATGAGCACAAAGGGATCGAAGATGATCCAAGTAATATTCTTTGGTAGAACGGAACACTAGTGGTTCCTCAACTTTTGGAGCAGCAAGTACATCTAATTTTTTTGGTATTTTGCGTTTCCTACCCATATCTAAAGATAGAAAACAAGAGCACAAAATAAAAACTACTTAGTGATACAGCAAACAAGCACACACGAGAATATTCACCCCATGCTATTGCTCCCCGACAACGGCGCCAGAAAAGGTCTTGATAACCCACAAGTGTAGGGGATTGTTTGTAGCCTTTTTCGATAAATAAGAGTGTCGAACCCAACGAGGAGCTCAAGGTAGAACAAATATTCCCTCAAGTTCTATCGACCACCGATACAACTCTATGCACACTTTAACATTTGCTTTACCTAGAACAAGTATAAAACTATTTTGCAGGAAAAAAACTAGAAGTACTTTGCAAGATAATAAAGAACGTGGAAATAAAAGTTAGGCGCTGTTTTAATAAAAGAACAATAAAAGTAAATAACTTAGTAGAATTTTTTTTGTTTAACGCAAGAGAAAGATTGTCCCTAGGCAATTGAATATAATATGATAGATACTTGTTATATGCAATGAGGGAGAGGCATACGCTAACACACTTTCCGTACTTGGATCATATGCACTTATGATTGGAACTCTAGCAAGCACCCGCAACTACCAAAGTTCATTAAGGTAAAACCCAACCATAGCATTAAGTATCAAGTCCCCTTTACTCCCATACGCAACAACCCACCTACTCGGGTTTGTGCTTCTGTCACTCACGCAACCCACCATAGGCAAATCATGAACATATTGCAACACCCTACAGCGGGGATCCCTCACGTTTGCGCGACACAGAGGGCACCATAGGACAACACCATATCAACATACAACTCACATCCATAACATCATACCACAATTAACCCATAGGACAAAAGAGATCTACTCAAACATCATAGGATAGCCAAATATCATTGGAAAATAATATATGGAGTTGAGCACCATGTTTAAGTAGAGATTACAGCGGGGAAGAGAGGTGTTACACCGCTGCATAGAGGGGGAGAGAGTTGGTGTTGACGGCGGTGAAGTTGTTGGTGTAGATCGCCGTCACGATGATTGCCCCGGCGGCGTTCCGGCTCCACCGGGAGAGAGGGGGAGAGAGCCCCCCTCCTTCTTCTTCTTCCTTGGCCTCCCCCCTAGATGGGAGGAGAGTTCCTCCTATGGTCCATGGCCACCATGGCGGTGGAGGGACAGGAGCTCCTCCGAGATTGGATCTCCCTCTCTGTTCTCTTCTGTTTCGCGTTCCAGTTTTCTGGCCGAAAACCGTTTCTTATATTCCCGGAGATCCGTAACTCTGATTGCCCTGAGATTTTAACACAATTTTTCCCGGATATAAGCTTCCTTGCGCCCGAAGGAGAGCTCCAACCGACTTACGAGGTGAGCACAACCCACCACCCCGCGCCTGGGCCCTAGGTCGCGCCCTGGTGGGTTGTGGTGGCTGTGGACCTCCTTTTGCGTTGATTCCACCTCCCAAAATTCACAAATATTCCAAAATAATTCTCCGTAAATTTTTATCGCGTTTGGACTTCGTTTGATATGGAATTTCTGCGAAACAAAAAACACACAAAAAACAGGAACTGACACTAGGCACTGGAAAAATATGTTAGTCCAATAAATCATATAAAATGTTGCCAAAAGTATGTGAAAATTGTATAATATTGGCATGAAACAATAAAAAATTATAGATACGACGGAGACGTATCATGCCTCCCCCGTAAGTCGGTTGGGGCTCTCCTTCCGCCGCAAGAAAGATATTTTCACGATAAAAATCCCCTCAAAATTTCAGCCCAATCGGAGTTACGGATCTCCGGATATTTAAGAAACGGTGAAGGGCTAGAAACCAGCAGCGAAAACAGGAGAGAAACAGAGAGAGAGATCCAATCTCAGAGGGGCTCTCGCCCCTCCGGGAGCCATGGAGGCCAAGGACCAGAGGGGGAACCTCTCCCTAAATGGGGAGAGGCCATGGAGGAGGAAGCCTAAGGGGGGAGAACCTCTCCCCCTCTCTTTCAGGGGAGCCATCGCCGCGGTGATCATCTTTATCAACATCACCGTCTTCATCACCTTCCTCATCTCTTTTCAGTGGTCCACTCTCCCGCACCCCGCTGTAATCCCCTACTTGAACATGGTGTTTCATGCCACATATTATTAATCAATGATGTGTTGCCATCCTATGATGTTTGAGTAGATTTATGTTGTCCTTTGGGTTGATTGATGATCTTGATTGGTTTGAGTGTATGTTTTATTTTGGTGCTGCCATATGGTGCCCTTCGTGCCGCGCACACGTGAGGGAATTCTTACTGTAGGGTGTTGCAATACGTTCATGATTCGCTTACAGTGGGGGGCTAGAGTGACAGAAGCTTACAACCGAGTAAGGGGATTGTTGCATATGAGAGTAAAGGGGACTTGATGTTTAATGCTATGGTTGGGTTTACCTTAATGATTTCTAGTAGTTGCGGATGTTTGCTAGAGATCCAATCATAAGTTCACATGATCCAAGTACGGAAAGTATGTTAGCTGACGCCTCTCCCTCATATAAAATTGCAAGAATGATTACCGATCTTGTTATCAATTGCCTAGGATGATCCCGCACACTATGCCATCATTATTCCACACTCGCTATTTGTAATATATTGTAATATATTCTAACTTTATTTAGGCAACAACTATTTTCATATTTTTGTTCTCCAATATCATGCAAAGCTATCCTCTTTATACCCACAACGCCGTTTTATTTCTCGTTACTAGATAGAAGCAAACGTTCGGTGTATGTAGAGTCGTATCTGTGGCAGATAGGACTTGAGAGAATATTGATCTTACCTTTAGCTCCTTTTGGGTACGACACTCCATACTTATCACTTCCATCTTTGGAGAGTGCTATGATGATTCCGTGCACTTGGGGATTATCACCAACGTGAGCATATCCGCTTGATTTAGTCTCGGTTGCACATCCACAGTCTAATGGACAAGCTGAGCGAGCTAATCAGGAGATATTACATGGAATCAAACCCAGACTTGTGGTTCCTTTAGAACAAACCCCTGGTCGCTGTGTCGAGGAACTCCCCGTAGTCCTTTGGAGCATACGGACTACTCCAACAGGTCCAAAGGCTACACGCTGTTTTTCTGGTTTATGGAGCAGAAGTTGTCTTGCCAAGTGATATCCGTCACGACTTCCCCAGGGTTGTCGCATATGTCGAAACAGATACCGAACAAGCTCATCAGGAATATCTGGATGCGTTGGAGGAAGAACACAATATTGCAGCAGCACGATCAACTATCTATCAGCAAATACCTACGTCGCTATCATAGCCGTATGGTTCGCAGTTGGACTTTCTAGGAAGGTTACTTAGTGCTCCGTTTGATTCAAGAACAAACGGGCATGCATAAGCTTTCACCACCATGGGAAGGGCCCTTTGTCATCAGCAAGAACCTCAACAATGGGTCATATTATCTTGTCGCCATACATGAACACAAAATGTCATGTACCTCTGAGGAGGTGACCAACAGGCCTTGGAATATTGCCCATCTTTGGTCTTTTTACACTTAGAGCCACTGGCGCCAGCTCATTGTACATACCTATGTATATATCTTTATGATCAATATAATAAAGCCGACATCCCCGAAACTCGGGGTCTCTTTCGTTTCATCTCAAAAAATTGTGTATGAGTCTTTATTCTTTGATCATAGGTGATCGGGGGGCTTCCAACTCATCGAGTTTAGCTATTAACATCCCTCTTGACCCGACATATGTGATACTCATGATCTGCGTTGGGTTTTCTGTGAAGAGGAACGGGTTATCGCAGCACAAAGTGGGTAAGTATTTCCCTTAGTTATGAAACCAAGGTTTATCGAACCAATAGGAATATCAATCCTCAACCGTCTTCAGCGGCTGCACACAAATGAACAAACAACTTGCACCCAACGCGAGCAAGAAGGTGGTCAATCCCCTTGATCTCATTATTTGCAAGCAAATGAGTTGTGTAGATAATTGTAGATAATTGTAAATTGCAAAATAAAATAAAAGTAAATAAAGGCAACAAGGTAATAGTAGCGTTTGTAAATATATAAGTGAATAGACCCGGGGGCCATAGTTTTCCCTAGCGGCATCTCTCATGTAGGCAACATACGGTGGGTAACAAATTACTGTTGGGTAATTGATAGAAAAGCGGATAGTTATGCGATTTTCACGGCAATGATCATGTATATTTAGGCATCACGTCCATAAACAAATAGGCCGACTCCTACCTGCACCTATTATTATTACTCCACTCATCGACCGCTATCCAACATGCATCTAGAGTATTAAGTAAAATAGAGTAATGCATGGAGAACGATGACATGATGTAGACAAAGTAAATTCAAGCAATATGAATGAACCCCATCGTGTTATCCTTAGTAGCAACAACACAAAGACGCATCTTGTCCCCTACTTTGTCACTGGGATATAGAAACTCGTCAGGTTGAACCTACCACAACGCACCACTCCCACTGAAGATAGATCGATCTACTTGGCCAAAGCACATCAATAAATCGGAGAGCATTACGAAGCTATAATGATCATGCAAATAAGAATCTTAATATTCATAGGTGACTCAAATACTTTTCATGAATAATCTAAACATAAACCCACAATTCATCGGATCCCAACAAACACACCGCATAATAGGATTACATCGGATAGATCAAAGCGAAGATGCGATGATCATTGTATTGAAGATCAAGAGATAGAGAGATTGCCATCTAGGTACTAGCTATGGACCCGTAGGTCTGTGATGAACTACTCACACATCATCATGAGGGCAGCAAGGTTGATGTAGAGGCCCTCCGTGATCGGTCCCCCCGCCGCAGGGTGCCGGAACGGAGCTCCAAATGGCCTTGCGATGGAACAGAGACTTGCGGCGGCGAAAAAAGGGTTTCGGGACTGCCTCCAGGGTTTTTAGGATATATTAGAATTTATAGGCCAGAGAGGGGCGTCGGGAGACGCCCGAGGGAGGCACAAGCCATCAGGGCGCGCCCTGTTGGCTTGTGCGGCCCTCGTTCGGCCCCCGGCCTCCTTCCGAAGCTTCCAAGTCTTCTTTTGGTCCAGAAAAAATCATCAAAAAGTTCCATGGCAATTGGACTTCGTTTGGTACTGTAAAATGAAAAGTGAAAAACATGCAGAAAACAGTAACTGGCACTGGGCACTGGGTCAATAGGTTAGTGCTGAAAAATATTATAAATTGGTAAATAAAGACCCAAAAAGTATCCTAGAATGATAATATATCAGCATGGAACAATAAAAAATTATAGATACGTTGGAGACGTATCAAGCATCCCCAAGCTTAATTCCTGCTCGTCCTCGAGTAGGTAAATGATAAAAACAGAATTTTTGATGTGACATGCTATCCATTATGTAATCTTATGCATGTATGCTCATTGAGGAATGATGAATCAACAAATATTATCATAGCAATATTTAAAATGTAAGAAACAAAATCATCAATATTTCAAAGTATACGATCCTTAAGGAATGTTGACCCCCCATTCATCTTATTATATTGGCAAGGCATGGCTCCATCTTCACCACATTAATACAAATGTCAAGCACGACAGTGTCCAAGTCAGGCAATTGGATCGTACTTTTTCAACATGCATCAACTTTTTATTCTTCACGCAATACATGAGCACGAGCCATTTGACATAGCATTTAGGTGGAATAGAATATGGTGGTAGATATCAAAGGGGCAAAACTGGAGAAGACAGTCTCACATCAACTAGGCGTACCAACGGGCTATGGAGATGCCCATCGATAGATGTCAATGCAAGGAGTAGGGATTGCCATGCAAATGATGCACTAGAGCTATAAGTGTATGAAAGCTCAAATGACGCTAAGTGGGGTGTGCAACCAACTTGCTTGCTCATGAAGACCTCGGGCATTTGAGGAAGTCCGTCAGAGGAATATACAAGCCAAGTTTGTAATAATGAATAGGTAATTCCCACTAGCATATGAAAATGACATATCATGAGACTCTCTACATGAGGAGCATAGTGCCACTTTGAGGCACCAGTGTGGTATAAGATAGTAGCAAAGTCCCTTCTCTCTTTTTCTCTCATCATCATTTTTTTTGAATGGTCAGCTCATTTGGCCTCCCCATCTTTATTTTTTCGTCCAGAGTCTCATCCCGACTTGTGGGGGAATCATAGTCTCCATCATCCTTTCCTCACTGGGACAATGCTCTAATAATGATGATCATCCCACTTTTTTTACTTACAACTCGATATGGAGAACTAATATGAAGATATGACTCTGTATGAATGCCTTTGGCAGTGTACCAGGATGTGCAATAATCTAGCGTGACATGTATCAAAAATATGATGAACGGTGGCTTTGCCACAAATACTATGTCAGCTCTATATGATCATGCAAAGCAATATGATAATGAACGAACTAGTCATGTGAAGTGACGATGGAATTTGCATGGCAATATATCTTGGAATGGCTATGGAAATGCCATGATAGGTAGGTATGGTGTCTGTTTCGAGGAAGATATAATGAGGCTTATGTCCAACAGAGTGTATCATGTCACGGGGTTTGGATGCACCAGCGAAAGTTGCACCTATCCTCGAGGTGAGAATGGGCTATGCACGGTACCGAAGAGGCTAGCAAATATGAGAAGGTGAGATTGCGTATGTCCATGGTTTCACATTAGTCATAAAGAACTCATATACTTATTCCAAAGTTTTATTAGTTTTTATCATAGATCAAAGTACTACTCGCATGCCCCGAGGGAAGAGGTTGGTAGGAGTAAACCATCGCGCGCTTTCGACCCGAAACAACACTAGGATTTCAACGAGGAATAGAAATGCTCACACATCATCACCATGCCTCTTTAATTTTTAGATGAACAAAAAGTGAACCTTTCTTAATATCGACACTTCTATGGATCAACAATTATAAACTCACACCTTTTTCATATTACCACATCAATATCATTAACCCACAATTTCTCTATATGTGCTACTTGATGGTTCTGATTATCACTCATTGAATACCTAATATTTTTGGACTAGTCTTATGACCCATGCAAATTACCATCACTATTCATTAACTCTCAAACAAATATAAGTGAAGAACGAGAGTGAAATTATTTCTATAAAATCTACACGCCACCGTGCTCGAAAAGATATAAGTGAAGTACTAGAGCAACTGCTAAGCTCAAAAGATATAAGTGAAGCACATAGAGTATGCTAAAAAATTATGATGAAGGTGTGTCTCTCTTAAATAGGTCTATCCAGCAAACAATGATTGTGGCAAACTGAAAGTAAAAGCAAACAAAAACAAACGACGCTCCAAGCAAAACTCATATCATGTGACGAATAAAAATATAGCTTCAAGTGACATACCGATGGATTGAGACGAAAGAGGGGATGCCTTCCGGGGCATCCCCAAGCTTAGAGGCTTGAGTATTCCTTAAAATATTACCTGGGGTGCCTTGGGAATCCCCAAGCTTAGGATGAACCTACCACAACACACCACTCCCACTGAAGATAGATCAATCTACTTGGCCAAAGCACATCACTAAATCGGAGAGCATTACGAAGCTATAATGATCATGCAAATAATAATCTTAATATTTAGAGGTGATTCAAATACTTTTCATGAATAATCTGAACATAAACCCACAATTCATCGGATCCCAACAAACACACTGCACAATAGGATTACATCGGATAGATCAAAGCAAAGATGCGATGATCATTGTATTGAAGAGCAAGAGATAGAGAGATTGCCATCTAGGTACTAGCTATGGACCCGTAGGTCTGTGGTGAACTACTCACACATCATCATGAGGGCAGCAAGGTTGATGTAGAGGCCCTCCGTGATCGATCCCCCCGTTAAGTCGGTTTATAAGTCGCCTGGGGGAGAATGCAATCCCTCTTTATCAATTGTTGAGGAAGACAGATGATTTTGTTTGGACTGACGCAGGTAACGAAGCCTTCGAAGCACTTAAGAAACAGCTGGCTGAGCCGCCCGTCCTAGCCACCCCGATTGACAAAGAGCCTATGCTCCTGTACATTGCAGCCAATTGAAAGGCAGTAAGTGTTGCAGTTGTCGTCGAACGAAAGGAGGCGGGAAAGTAGTATCCAGTGCAACGGCCGGTCTATTTTGTCAGTGAAGTCTTGACTTTGTCCAAGCAGTGATATCCACACTGGCAAAAGTTGGTTTTCGGTGTCTTTATGGCAAGCCGGAAATTGAAACACTACTTCCAGGAGCATCCAATCACTGTGGTCTGTTCAGCACCACTTAGCGATATTATACAAAATTGAGATGCCACTGGTCGGATTGCTAACTGGGCAATTGAACTGGGTCCTGACCAGGTGAAATACATGCCCCGTACAGCCATCAAATCCCAAGCACTGGTGGATTTCATCAATCATTGGACTGAACTACAAATTCCAGAGGATAGGCCAGACAACACGTATTGGACTATACATTTTGATGAATCCACACAGTTGGAAGGCTCAGGGGTTGGAGTTATTTTGTCTTCTCCATGAGGTGATAAATTTTGTTATGTGTTACGGCTCATGTTCCTTTGTACTAACAATGCAGCTGAGTATGAGGCCCTCCTGCACGGGTTCAGAGTGGCTAAGGAAATGAATCTTAGCCGAGTCAGGTGTTTGGGCGACTCAGATTTGGTGGCTCAACAAGTCTTAGGAACATGGGATTCAAAGGACCCCTTGATGGCGGCTTATCGATGAGCAGTCACTGATGTGGCGGGATTTTTCCAAGGCTACCAAGTTGACCACATTGATCGCCGGCTCAACGAGGCTGTAGATGCTCTATCACCACTCGGTTCTCAGCGCAAGCCAGTCCCTCCTAACGTGTTTCTGGACGTCCTTCACAACCCTTCGGTTAAATTGCCATATGAGGAGGACATAGCTATTCCCGATCCAGAAGCACAATTGGTGGCAGCTCTCCATGCTATTCCTGACTGGACAGTACCATACTTGGCTTATCTGACTCGAGGCGAGCTCCCAGCAGAGGAAATCATCGCTCGACAGATAATTTGGCGGTCCAAGTCCATGACTATCGTCAATGGTGAGTTACATCGATGAAGCAGCACCGGTGTTTTTCAGCGCTGTGTTTCCCCCGAGGAAGGTGATAACCCACAAGTATAGGGGGCCACGACAGTCTTCACGGGTAGTATTTCACCCTAATTTATTGGTTCGACACAAGGGGAGCCAAAGAATATTTATTGGCCTTGACAGTTGAGTTGTCAATTCAACCGCACCTGGGATATCTCTCTGTAGCAAAGGTTTAGTAGCACGACAAATAGTAGTAGAAAAAGTAACAGTAGTAGTAGCAACAATTTTGTAGCAGTTGTGACAGTAGCAGTAGCAATGGTAACTTAGCAAGATTCGGTATATGTAAAGCGTAGGCACATGGATCGGTGATGGATATATGGATAACGATTTAGATGACATTGATCATATAACAGTTACACACTAGGGCGACACAGAACTAGCTCCAATTCATCAATATAATGTAGGCATGTATTCCGTATATAGTCATACGTGCTTGTGATAAGAACTTGCATGACATCTTTTGTCCTACCCTCCCGTGGCAGCGGGGTCCTATTGGAAACTAAGGGATATTAAGGCCTCCTTTTAATAGAGAACCGTACCAAAGCATTAACACATGGTGAATACATGAACTCCTCAAACTACGGCAATCACCGAAAAGAATCCTAATTATTGTCACCTTGGGGTATGCGGCTGAAGACATGTAATAGGTGCATACAACTTGCAAGATAGGATCCAATCAATCTTATATTCAGAGAGAATATAATATGTTCAGATATGAAATCATGGCACTCGGGCCCTAGTGACAAGCATTAAGCATAGCAAAGTCATAGCAACATCAATCTTAGAACATAGTGGATACTAGGGATCAAGCACTATCAAACTTAACTCGATTACATGATCAATCTCATCCAATCCCACCACCGCCCATCAAGCCTACAAAGGAATTACTCACTCCCGATGGTCAGTATCATGGCGGTGTTGATGGAGAAGGGTTGGTGATGACGACGGCAACGATTTCCCCTCTCCGGAGCCCAAAACAAGCTCCAGATCAGCCCTCCCGAGGAAGAATAGGATGTGGCGGCGGCTCCGTCTCGTGAAACACGATGAAAACTTCTCTCCCATTTTTTTCTCCGAAGATGTGATTTTATAGGACTGGAATTAGGGTCGGAGGAGCCACGAGGGCCCCACAAGCCATCAGGGCACGACCTAGGGGGGTCGCGCCCTGATGTGTGGTGGCCCCTTGGCACCCCCCTCCGGCAGGTCTTCGCTCCACAATTCATTATAATTCTCAAAAATAATTCACAAAAAGTTTCGTCCAATTCCGAGAACTTTTATTTCCGCATAAAAATAACACCAAAGTAGTTCTGCTGAAAACAGCGTCAGTCCGGGTTAGTTTCATTCAAATCATGCAAATTAGAGGTCAAAACCAGAGCAAAAGTGTTTGGAAAAGTAGATACGTTTGAGGCGTATCAACTCCCCCAAGCTCAACTCATTGCTTGTCCTCAAGCAATTCAGCTGACAAACTGAAAGTGATAAAGAAAACTTTTACAAACTCTTTTGTTCTCGTTGTTATACACATGCTTAGCTAGTGTTCAAGTTTTCAGCATAAATTATAAATAACCACATCCATGATAGCAACTACACATTATATCAACTCATGGCAATACATAACCAACTAGCAAGCAAATAATAAGATATCTCACATGCCAACAATTTATCAAAATGATCATGATATAATATGGTGACATGGTATTTCGCTAGCCCTTTCTGAGACCACAAAACAAAAATGCAGAGCACCTCTGAGGTTCAAGCAGCGACTAAACATTATAATTCAGAATAGAAAAGATCCAGTCATGCTTGTATCCAACATTAACTAGGCTCAATGCATAAAAATGACAATAGTGCTCTCCGGTCTGGTGCTCTTAGTAAGAGGATGATGGCTCAACATAAAAATAAATAGATAGGCCCTTCGCAGAGGGAAGCATTGATTTGCAGAGGTGCCACAGCTCAAGTTTTAAAATAGAATCGGAATATGGTTTTGAGTGGTGCACTTTTCCTGTCAACGTTACAAAAAAGGTTATCAATATCTTCCATGCTAAACTCATTATTGACGGTTCCCAAACAGAATAGTAAAGTTTACTCATATCCACCATCCATACACAAACCATGGCTGACCGAATCCATGGATGCTTGCCAACATGTCAACTGTCCCAAGGCGTTTTGTTTAATTAATTTTTTTTGATTATGCAGGACTGGGCATCCTTTTACCAGCCTCTCTTGTGCAATGATGGCGAATAAACGACCATCTTGAGAATAACTCACTTAGCATGGAAAATACTGACCGCCTCGTCGCTACATGAGCGAGATGTCTGCACAAAATAGATGTTTATTTGAATATTTAGAGATGGCACATGCAAATTTAGTTGGAACGGTAGGGTAATACCGCATATAGGTAGATATGGTGGACTCATATGGAATAACTTGGTTTAATGGTTTTGGGTGCACAAGCAGCATTTCCGCTTAGTACAGGTGAAGGCTAGCAATAGGTTGGGAAGCGACCAGCTAGAGAGCGAAAACGGTCATAGGCATGCATTGCGAATAATTAACATTGGACATAGCATGAGTAGGATATGAACACTCTGAATTTAAACATCATGAAGGATGCATTGGTTTTGAATCAACTACATGTTTGCACATGGGCCAAGTTAAGCCGCTTGAATTTCTCGAAGGGAAATACCATACTACCATACCATATCATAACCATTTTAATGCATGTTGATCTATAAGTTAAATCACTATTCACTACTAGCTATTTAAGCATGGCATGAAAAGCTATAATCTCTAATTGTCATCATGAACATGTTTACTCATAATATACTGAATCGAGATTGAACAAGCTAAACATATTTACAAAAACGGAAAACAAGAAGAGTTCATACCAGCTTCCTTTGCCACGATCACTTCGTCAAATATCGTCATTATTGCCTTTCACTTGCATGACCAAATGATGCGATAATAATAATAGTGCAAGAATACCATGGACCAAGCTGGAATCTGCAGGGCAGTTTTAAACAAAGGAGAAGACAAGGTAATATTGGCTCTCTGTTAGATCATCAATAAAGCATATAAGAGCCACTCAACTTTTTCATCGTGGTCTTCTCCTTTCGAGGACTCAACAAAAAGAAAAGAAATTCAGAGAAACACACTGACATATTTTTGGAGTTTTTGTTTTTTCTCAAGCAAGTAAATAAACTACGGGAAAACAAGAACGAGAAAAACGATTTACATGGGAAAGCTCCCAACATGCAAAGGAAATCTTTTTGGGTTTTCTTTTTAGTACTAAGATAATTAAGCGGGAAATAAACTAAAAAGAAGCGAGAAATATTTTTGGATTTTCCAAAGTTTTTCAAACACACAAGAAGAAAGCGGAAAAATAAAACTAACATTGATATACAATGAAAGAGGATGAACACCGACAATTTATATGAAGTGTGTGAACATGAATGTAATGTCGGTGAGAAATACGAACTCCCCCAAGCTTAGGCATTTGCCTAACTTGGTGATCACCACTGATAATCTGGAAAATGGTTAAAGTGATAGCTTGCGGCGGCGTTCCTAGCCGCCTCCTCCGCTAGGCGAGTAGTCTCCACTGCAGCCATGTATTCTCGCACTTCTTCCTCAAGAACATAGTAACGCCGTCGAGCCTGAAAATCGAAGAGCGCAGGTGCAGGCAAAGTGACATGCATAGGTGTATATTTTCTAAATATTAAGTTATACTCATAGCCCCTAGTGCGGTTTACAATAAACTCATGATAACACATAGCATCAAAGTCTAAATATCTTTCAGGCAGAATAGGATCATTAGGTTGAGGTGATACTCCCAGTTTCGCAGCTACGCGGGAAGCAGAAATACCTCCATACAAATCACCATTGTTAGAGTTAGAATGCAACCTTCGGGCAACAATTGCACCAAGGTTATAATGTTGTTCCCCAGTGACAGTAGTGTGAATAAGGCTTAAATCAGGGGCACATAAGGCACTACAATCTTGTTTCCCTACTACGCATTTCCCATTAAACAGTGCAAAGTAATGAATAGAGGGAAACTGTATGCTTTTAATTCTTGCCTGTGTTACTCCCCTATCTTCCCCAATGCAGAGACTCTCGAGAAACATATTATAATCAGTTTTTGAAGGTGTTTCGGTTGAACCCCAAGGTGGAAGTTTGCAAGCAATAGAGAAATCTTCTAGAGTCATGCTAAAGGATCTATCATAAAGTTCAAATAACACTCTAGAAGCATGTGATTGATAGCGAAATCCTTGCATGAATGTGCAGGTAAGGTCATAGTATTGGATACACTTATCTGCGAGGAAATCGGTGAGGCCGGTATTGTAGATGAATCGGTCAAAATCATCCTTAATGCCTGCACCTATCATGAAATCTTCACTTGGCCATCGGCATGATTTGGCATCAGCCATAATTATCTGGTTGTCTCGAGGCTCGATGTAAGCTTGTCGTACTGAGTTCCCACTAGATGACTCACCTGAGGTGAGTCTCCTTGAGGAGCTCCTCCTAAAGAAACTCATCTTCTCAAGCACAAATTCTGAAATTTTTGAGCCACAAATTTATGTCAATAAAACTTCACAAGATTGATAGCAACTACTCATATGGATGCCTAGAGGCCATATCAAGCATTCATACTACTTGGAACTCAAAGAATTCAACATGCAAGCTCATTTTCTATAGCACCAAGTGCAGCACATTATGCAAAATATAAACCACAAAAACAAAAACTAATTGGACGAATGGAGGAGTCTCATACCAAGGAACAATTCCTCAAAACAGTTTCGGAAACGGAGTTCCGAGCAAAGAGATCAAAAATTTCACTTCCTAGGTGAAGAACACGGGAGAGAGATGGCTAGAAATTTTTTGCTGGAGGTAGGAGAGAGTGTGTGACGTGGCTTGAGACTGCGTTGGTATTTCCCCAAAGAGGAAGGGATGATGCAGCACAGCGACGGTAAGTATTTCCCTCAGTTATGAAACCAAGGTATCGAACCAGTAGGAGGACCACCACCTCCTAATAAGCAGCACCTGCACACAAATAACAAATACTTGCAACCCGACGCGTTAGAGAGGTTGTCAATCTCTCTACGGTAAAAAGATAGATTAGGTAATGATAGATAGGAGAGATAGATCTCTCAAGAACACAAAATAAAAAGGGCAAATAAAAAATGCAGCAATATATTTTTGGGTTTTTGGTTTAGTAGATCTGAAAACAAAGAGGCAAAAAGATAGACCAGAAAGCAATATGTTGGAAAAGTAGACCCGGGGGCCGTAGGTTTTACTAGTGGCTTCTCTCATGAGTATAGCACACGGTGGATGAACAAATTACTGTTGGGCAATTTATAGAAGATCAAATAATCATGACGATATCCAAGGCGATGATCATTATATAGGCATCACATCCAAGATAAGTAGACCAACTCCTGCCTGCATCTACCACTATTACTCCACACATCGACCGCTATCCAGCATGCATCTAGTGTATTAAGTTCATCGAAAAATATAGTAATGCACTTAGAACGATGACATGATGTAGACAAGATCTATTCATGTAGGAATAGACCACATCTTGTTATCCTTAATTGCAACGATACATGCGTGCCTTGCTGCCCCTTCTGTCACTGGGAAAGGACACCGCAAGATCGAACCAATCACAAAGCACCTATTCCCATGGCAAGAAAAATCGATCTAGTCAGCCTAACTAAACCAAAGATTCGAAGAAGAAATACGAGGCTATAAGTAATCATGCATATAAGAGATCAAAGAAGACTCAAATAATATTCATGGATAGAAACTGATAATGAACTCAAAATTCATCGGATCCTAACAAACACACCGCAAAAGTTTACATCAAATAGATCTCCAAGAGACCATTGTATTGAGAATCAAAAAAGAGAGAGGAAGCCATCTAGCTACTACCTAGATTGACCCGCCCATTCTGATTCAATCAATGGCTCATTGAGCAAAACAAGAGATATTCCGAGACAAGTAAAAGAGAAGCACAATCATATTTCGGCAAACAGATCGGAAGATCAAAGTTTTATGGTAGCCTCGCCACACCAAGACAAGTGCAAAACGTGCATGATGGCATGACAGAGCATTTCAAAGTTTTAAATTACCCCTATTACAGGCTCACATCAGGAGCCACAAAATATTCAAAGTTTTTTTCCCTCACAACTGGGGGGCTGGTCATATTGGCGGCTTGTAGTGACCCGCCTTCAGTGATCTTCTGCTCCAGTTGCCTCAGGATCCTCCTCCGCCGGCTCAACGTCGTCATCACCTTGCTGATCCTTCTGTACCCATATGATTGATCTCAAAGATTCAAAATTTGACGATTCCGCAACTAAATCCGAGGCGTCAACATTAGGGGCAAAGGTGTTCTTACGTCGGAGCGGCACTAGCTCAAAAGGTTCATCCTTTGGTGCATTAACGCGTCCAGCCCGAGCCGCCGATTTGTGGTATTCAGTGACCCACTGAGGCATGGTGGATAGTTGTTTCAGCATGTCCTTGATGCTCCTTAGCGGATATTTCAAATTCTTCACTGCCATGATGGAAAAGACAGATCCTGTGAATAATTGTTCCACATAAGTAAATATGGCCTTCAATTTGATAATGGGTCCTTCACCAGGCTATCATCCTTTCGACCTGCGTACAAAATCAAGTAAGGCAATGAGCCGCCATATCATCATAACCCGACAATTCAAAATAGCAGAGATATAAGTACATACCAAAGATGGCAGTCAGCATCTCGTTTATGTGCTTCACGAGGGTGAGATGATTTTCTTTTAAGGAAGCAAGCTTCCCATCAGCTTTTTCAGCATGCTTCAGAAGGGCGGCTTTTTCCTCTTCAAAAATTTTCCTGGCCTGTTCAAGATGATCATTGGCTTGGCGCGCAGAGTCCTCAAGACGAGTCGCCAAAAGTTTCGCCCCAGTCTTAAGTTTCATCTCTTCCTTGAGACGTCTTTGCAGTTTTACAGCCACAGATTCAACATCTTCTACAAATCCCTGATAGACATACAAGCATTATCAATGGATATTTATGCAAAACCTCAAGCCGCCTTACAAAGGCGACTTGACTCTTGGGGGCTAAGACACTTCAAAGTTGTTTTCATACTACATAAAGTCCCGTGCAGTTATAAACAATCCACACGACACTTGGGGGCTAATGTGCCAAATTTTCAAAGCCATGATAATTACAAGACCCAACTATTTCATAGAAATAAGTCGGTCCTTGGGGGCTACATGATTTCAAGCTCACAAGATAAATGCTTAATTCCTATGAAAGAAGACCCGGCTCAACTCAACGAGATAAGCTGGCCCTTGAGGGCTAGACCATTGTTCTGTTTTCAACTTAAGCAGAAGTATGGATTCATTATCGTCATAATGACTTGGTCCTTGGGGGCTACACATGCTTCTAGTATAAATATTTTGAAGAACCAGCTTACCATTCTTATAATAAGCTGGTCCTTGGGGGCTGAAGGCAGTATATAAGGACAAAGACAATACAAAAGGAATCTTACCTCATATTTCTCCTTGAGAGCATTGACTAAGTTGATCTCAATTTCCTGGCCCTCAGACAGCCAGGCCAAGTACTGCTAGTAAACATACTCAGCACCAAGCGCAGAAAGATCTGAAAGTTCTACCTTAGCTTTTCCTTCGTCCATGTCCAATGGCTCATCCTTGGCTATAATTTTAGCCAAAGAGGTGGAGACAACAGGAGCTTGGATGCTCTCCTTAACAATGAAAACCTCCAGAGCACTCTCGTAAGCCGGTGGAATGGGGTCATCCGCATGAGCCGCCGGGCCAGAAGGATGAATCGGACTTGGTGGTGGTGAAGGTGGTTTTGATGACACGCCTTGGGGATCCATTGGCGTATCCATAAGAACCGGCTCATCCGGTCTGGGCACTTCAATGTTTGCTACCAGCTCAACCCTAGCCTCCGGATTATTTTCTCCAGAAGGAGCAGCCTCACTGGCTGTCTTTTCTGGTGGGGGGTTTGGGAAGTCTTGGCCTACAGCACCCGAAGATGACCCGGCAACACGGTTGGACAAGATAGCTTTGGCCCTATAGTTGCCAGAAATCAAGTATTACATTAAGGGAAAAGCAGTCTAAATGTTAAATACATTAATCGAAACAAATTCATAAACTTACCCTCGATTGACGTTAAAAGCGGGAAGTTGTGTTGCCGTCGAGTTGCCCGAAGACGGAGAAGATTCCTGATAAAGTGAGTTTGAAGGGCTAAGTGGTTGTTTAAAGAGACCGGCTCTAGGACGAGAGGTGGTTGGACTATGTGGCACCTCAACGCGTGGCTTGCAAGCCGGCGGTGCGAGAGACAAGCCGGGGTCTAAATCGCCCGAAT
Source organism: Elymus sibiricus (assembly GCA_039707655.1). Classification (NCBI taxonomy): domain Eukaryota; kingdom Viridiplantae; phylum Streptophyta; class Magnoliopsida; order Poales; family Poaceae; genus Elymus; species Elymus sibiricus. Next base: position 281,334,575 of record CM077663.1, read on the forward strand.
CACTTCGGTCTTGCGTTTTGATTGACCGGCGAATTGCGCTTTCTTCAAAAGAAAATCGGGTGCTAAGTGAGCGTCTGGATTTGACAATTTAACCTTCCGGACGATTTTTCTTGGTTTTCTTGGAACAAACGTTTTTGAGGAACTGGAGGAGATTGGAATTACCTCAACATTGTCGGCTTGACTAGATTCCGAGACATCCTCAGAAGAAGGCGCATCAGCAAGTTCAATAAACAAACGGCCAAGAGAGTCAAGTTCTACCTTAGACTGCTCCCACGAGGATGATTCATGAGCTGGGTCATCTTTTTGGCCTGATGAAGGAACGGGGATCTAAGGCGTGACCTTCAAGAAGTTAGAGCTTTCCTGCAGCAATATAAAACAAATAGTAAGAATGGCATGTCAAAGTAAAATTGATGAAGGGATAGAATAAATGTATCAAAAAAGGTCAATACCGGAGGAGGTAGATTCTGCAGATAGAACGGACCCAGACCGGTAACGCTACACTTCTCCTTTGAGTCGGAGAAGAATTTCTTTGTAGCTTTGTTGAGGGCGTCATCGGACAAATCCTTACTGGAAAAGCGTTGACCGCCGGTTGAGTCGCCTGAGTAATCGCACATTAAGCCATCCCTTGCACTGACGGGTTGGATCAGCCACTTTAACCAACAACGGATCAGGTCGATCCCGGTCAGATCGTGCGTGGTTAGAGACCTAAATTTTGTTCGAAGGGACGCCATCAGGTCCCTCTCTTCATCAGTCGGCCAACCCAGAAATTCTGCATTACCATTGAGCCGTTCCAGTCGGAAACCTGACAAAGGATTTTCTCCTGCAGGGGCAGTGTTTCTGCAGTAAAACCAAGTCTTATTCCATCCTTTTGGATGATTCGCCAATTTTGATTCAGGAAAGGGGCTATTCTTCCTCTTCTGAATGGAAATTCCACCAAGTTCCACACTAGAGCCGTTCCTTGTTTCAGTTTGGCGGTTAAGGTAGAAAAATTCGCTAAAAAGGGGCACAAACGGCTCGATTTGAAGATATAGTTCACATAATACTTGGAATTGATAGATATTGGTCATAGAATTAGGGCCAATATCCTGAGGCCTGAGGTTCAAGAAATGCAGAAGGTCCCTGAAATTTTTTGAGCTGGGGGGTTAAAAGCCTCTACGTAGATGATCAGAAAAAATAACAACTTCTCCTTGTTGAGGCTGTAGATAAGGCCCTTCTTCAGGAGCTCGCCATCCCACCGCCTTCCGAGCCAGCAGGAGACCTTGGCTCACAAGGTTATCCAAAGTAAGCCTGGACTCTTGGGACCTGACCCAGTTACAAACTTTGGTGTTCCTAGGAACCATGGCATATTATGGAGCAGCTACAAGGGACATAGAGGAAATAAGCAGGTGTATATTATAGGTCACCAGTTACGATTACTACCCACAAGGATTGGACAAAGTAAGTGGAAAACAGTTCGAACAGTCAAGCAGCAAATAATTCCTATTTTGATATGCCGGTAAAATGAGCAGGAATACATTTAAGCCGGCAAAATCAAGCAAGGGAGTTCAAAGGCAGGTCACTTTTGCAAAGACTTAGCAGAATATTCTTCGCTTGCAAAACAGGTTTCTACAGAAACAACAAAATGGGTGGATCTAATATATGTGCAAAAATAGAAGAGAAATGTGCCCTAGTATGCGGAGGAACCGAAACTAAAGTGCTTGCAAGATTTCATCAGGGGGTTATTCCAGATCTATTTTGCGAGAAATACAACGCGGAGGACAAGCTGGGACAATATTTGCTAACGGCCAATGAAGCATATGGATCTATAGCAGACATTTCGGATGAACGGAATGAACAATGAACACCGATGAACACCGAAACCCTAACGGGGGAAGGAAACATACCAGATCTTGTCATAGAAAGAGAAGGGATTGGTTGCGTCTTCTCCGGCGACGACAAGAAGGGTCCGGTGGCGTAGGCAGCACGGCTTGGACGTCCCATCGTCGTCCTCGAGTTCCTTCAAAGCTTCGGCTGTAAGGAGGGGCGCGAGGAAGAAGAAGTGTGGAAAGGTGATGAGGGGGTCTGGTTGGCCTATTTATAAGGAAAAAAGAAATGTGAAGCGGCACCGCGACAAACGGAACGGACACGATGGATTTGTGGCTGAGATTACGCATGGATTTTCGCGCTAGTCCGGATTTGGTGTTTTTTCGAAAAAAGATTCGCTATGATGGTTTTGAAACGACAACGGTCAGGAAGATGACGTCATGAAGGTATTGGCTGAAAAATAATAAATATTAGCAAGAGGAGGATAACCCAGCATAATACATACCTGGATGAAAGCTTCCAACAGATAAAAAGCAAAGAGTTGCCGGCTCATAAAGTAACCTTGGATTCGAAATTCCAACATGCAAATTGGAGTTTAGCATGGATAAACCCAAACTAAACTGGGGGCTAATGTTGGGGATATAGCCCACGGGTATAACTCGCCCAAACTATAACCCGGATTCTACTAAGGCGGCCCACAGAGAAGATGCCCACAAGAGACACAAGGCCCAACGGGCGGCTCATCTCGTTGGGCCGGCTCAATGACGTCGTCTGGAGAACCGGCTTAGTCGTGAAGACGCAAGGAGTTCTCTTTACCTTGCGGAGAAAGGGAAGGAGGAATTAGATTAGGTCACGGGTTATGTTACAACCCGGACTCTATTGTAAACTCCAGGCCTCCACCTATATATAAAGGGGAGCCCTTGAGTTAGAAAGATCAAGTAAGAAATAAGCAAACCCTCGAGAGCTAGGTTAGCGATTCTGCACCCTTGTAATCGAGATCATCATCAATATACGCAAAGCAAGACGTAGGCTATTACCTCCATCGCAGGGGCCGAACCTGGGTAAACTCATCTCTCGTTCCCGATCAACCCCTTTGAGTCGCCACCTAGCGGCGATGGCCTCACACTTAAGTTCTCCTACGAGAACATCTGTCGTGACAAAACCACGACACACTGGGTCAATAGGTTAGTGCTCAAAAATATTACAAATTGGTAAATAAAGACCCAAAAAGTATCCTAGAATGATAATACATCAGCAGAAGAATCAAAAAGTATAGATACATTGGAGACGTATCAATATGGCATTATAGAATTTGGTTAAACCTGCCTGTTTGCTTGATGCTACTCCGAAAAGGTGACCCAGTGTACTCTTGATAAGTCAATCCATGTTGACCTTGAACTTGTCAAGGTTAAAACACCGGCTTAAGTCACACGAGAGACGGCTTACAGAAAGCAAGGATAAACCATAGGCTATCACGCTAGCTTCATTGAATCAAGACCTGAGCCTTGAAAGCCGGTCTTATGCCAAGCCTCAAAGTTGGCTTAATATTACGCAACTTCTTTATTTGTGTTGCAAATTATATATATATATATATTCATATTATTGTATTATTCTATTTTACAGGAATAACTCTATTACCACCATTTGCCGAGTCAAACCTAGAAATCCGGGTTATTATTTCCAGATTATCAATATAATGGCATACCGGATCGCACCGCGTCCAGTTGTTATCCTTGGTAAATTTTCAGTATTGGCACGATCTTATTGTGCTGGCTTATGGTAAACTATAAAGACCGGCTCATTCATGAAAAACAAGTGTAGAGATACATATGTAAGCAACTTGTCACTTGAAAAGAGCCGGCCCATTGCCCTCAGAGGATGCCAGTTCAAAAGTACTAAGTGCACGACAACAGATGACCTAGTGTTTTGCTACTCCTATTACAAACCCAACTTGGGCCGCAAATCATCAAGTTATTAAGCAAGAGGACTACTCCTACGCGCCGGCTCCCGAATTCTCCGGGTTGATGTCCCTCTGCTGGTCTTCTGCACCAGAGGCTTCCGGGTCACCTTGTGCCAGCTCGGCCTGCTTGGTCTAGAGGTCCTTTGGTGTCCACTGGATAATTGACACAGCTTGGAAAATTGAGTCATCATGGATGATAGTAGATGGGTCAATGTCAGGGCGAAGGTTTGCTTACGACGTGGAGGATTCAGCACAAAAGGCTTGTACTCAGGCGGGTTGATGCGCTTGTTCTGTTTTGTGTAGTTGGCTTGGTATTTTGACAAATCAAGTTCTTCAGAGAATTGAGTCACCAGCACTCCGGTCTCTTTTACACATCGTACAATATCTTCATGGGAAAATTCTGACCCGTCAGCATTAAACTCCGGAAACCCGCCCTCCATCTCAGTCGGCTACATTTCAGGCAAATAAGCCTTCACACGAGCAAGCACCAAGCCGGCCCCAGCACGAGCCGCTGATTTCTTTAATTCCTGGATCCGTTGAGGGACTATTGATAAATCATTGAGCATATCTTTGATCCGTTGAGGGGGTGTTGCAGCATTTTTCTCTGCCATTATTGCATAAGAACATCCTGTGTACAACTGCTCTAGATATGTATACACTGCCTTCAACTTTACTATGGGCAGTTGAACAGCGTTACTATTTCTTCTACCTGCGCAAAGGAGTGGCATATCAATAAGCCGACCAACAACTTAACCCAGATTCTGACTACGGTGATATTATAACATACCAAAGATAGCCACACTCATGTTGGTGATATGGTGCTTTAGAGTGTTTAACTCCTCCGTCACTTGGCTAAGTTAGTTTTCCGCTTCTTTTGCATGTTTCTGCAGGACGACCTTCTTTTCCTCAAAATCGTCCATGGTCTTGTGCAACATGTCAGTTGATTGGCGCAAGGATTTCTGGGGATCAGTCGCCAAGATTTCTGCTCTTTTCTTGAGCTCTTTTTCTTTCTTTAGCTTCCTCTACAAGCTGACCACGGACGACTCGACCTCATCCAAGATCTCCTGCATATTATAAATCATCAGAGATGGCTTACAAGCCCCGAGCTACTGCAGGCAGACAACCCGGCACTATGGGGCTACAACATACAAAATTTGCTATATGATCAAGTCCCATGCAGTTGCAAGCACTCTACATGTCACTTGGGGGCTAATGCAAGTCACTTTTCATTTGCAAGAAGACCCGATTATCTCGAGGAGATGAACTGGCCCTTGGGGGCTACCAGTTGTGTTTTTTAAATGTATGATGATTACATATGTCTTAAAGCACCTACTCGTTATTTTCATAATGACCCGTCCTTGGGGGGTATGGTCCGTTCTCAAAATTACCTGTCATTTCCTAAGACCCAACTCATTACTTATTTTACTGCGTCGGCCCTTGGGGGCTACAAGAGTATGCACGACAAAAGAAAAAGGATGGGTATTTCATACCTCATATTTGCATTTGAGCACATTTATCATGCTCACTTCAGCATCCCGGCTCTCAGACAGCCGGGTCAAGTACTCTTGATACAGATTGTTGACATCAAGTTTGTCAAGGCTAGGGAGCTCTAGCTTGGCTTTCCCTTTGGACAACATTGCTGGCTCATCTTTGGCTACAAATTTGGCCAAGGCAGTTGAAGTTTTTGGAGCCATATGAGTCTCTCCAACAATATTCACCTCTGCATCATCCATCGTGTGCGATGGGACGACGTTATCTACCTCTCGCACATGACTGGAGGCGCGAGCAGGACTTGGCGGGTTAACATGATGAGCCGGGTCGTCCATATTAACATGCTCTTCTACACAGACGCGTTCTTCCATCGTCACCAACTTGTCAGCATGAACCGGCTCATTTTCATGATCTGGCTCAACCCCTAGGTCTGGGTTATCTTAGCCAGTAGGTTCAGCTTGGGTTTCTAGGTTGACCACTGGCGGGTCCTGAACGTTGGGGCCTGCTGCGACGAAAGATGACCCGCCAACCTTCTTCTTTGCGAAGGCTTTGGCTCTGCGGTCATGAAAGTAACATCAGATTAAAGAACCAACTATGATGATAAAGTAAAAGTGTGGCTCAAAGGTACTTACCCGCGCTTAATTGTGAGAGACGGGAGTTGGGTTGCGGTCGACTCTCTAGAAGAGGGCGACGGTTCCTGATAATTCGAATAAGAAGGATTAAGCAGTTGTCTAATAAGACCGACTCATGGACGAGATGGAGTTGGACTATGAGGCACCTCAATTCGTTGTCTGCGGGCGACCGGCTCATGTGATAAGCCGGTAGATAACTCCCCAGAACTGCTCCAGATCTTGCGCTTCGACATACCATCTTGTTGAGTTTTCTTCAAAAGAAATTTTGGGTCTAAGTGAGCATCTGGATGCGAAAATGAAACCTTTTTGACGGCTCGTCTCGTTCTCTTCGAGACATATGTTTATGAGTTGGATGAGATTGAAATTACCTCAACATTGTTGTCTCGGCTGGTCTTGGTGTTATCTTGAGAAGAAGGAGCGTCAGCAAGTTCAATAAAAATATGACCAAGTGAATCGAGCTCTACCTCTTACTCTTCTCCAGCAGTCGCTTCACTAGCCGGCTCTTTTTCTTGCTCAACTTGGGGAGGAGCAGGATTCCGGGCCCTGGATTTCCACTAGTTAGAATTTGCCTACACGCATGGTAAGCAGGAAGTTAAGTACAAAAAATGAGGCAAATTATGGAAAACAAATATGAGCAAGTCTAGGAATACTTACTAGACGAACAGGATTAGTCAAGCAAAAGGGAGCTAGCCCAGTCAAATTGCATTTTTCCTTGGGGTCACTCAGTAGTTTCTTTGTGTCTTTGGTGACTTCATCTTCAAACAGATTGACTTGGCTGAAGCGTTGCACATCTGCCGAGTCGCCGGTATAATTGCACATTAAGCTACCCCTCAAGCTAAGGGGCTGAATTCGCCAGCTTATCCAACACCAGGTTAGATCGATCCCGGTGAGGCCATGAGCCATCAGAGCTCTTAACTTAGAGTAATAAGTTGTTATCTGTTTCCTTTCTTCGTCGGTTGGCCAACCCGGAAAGGCGACGATAGCGTTGAACCATTCCAGTCTATAACCCGGCAGGGGATTTTCGTCTTGTGGAGCGGTATTTTTACAATAAAACCAGGTCTTGTTCCAAGACTCGCCAATTAGGCTTCAGGGAAAGCACTATTCTTCCTCTTTTGGATAGAGATTCCACCGAGTTCTATGCTGGGTCCATCTTTAACTCAATCTGATGGTTGATATAGAAGAATTCCTAGAAGAGACTGATAGTTGGTTCTGTCTGGAGATATACTTCACAAAAACTTGGAACTGACAGAGATTGGTGATTGAGTTGGGACCGAGATCTTGCGGCCTAAGATTAAAGAAATTGAGCATGTCTCTGGAATTTTTTGACTTGGGTGGTCGGAAACCTCCGTGCAAGTGATCTGAAAATATAACAACTTCCCCCTGATGAGGTTGGGGGAAGTTTCTTCCTCAGGCGCTCGCCATCTGATCTCTGCTTGAGCCGGCAGAAGACCTTGGCTCGCAAGATCGTCCAATGTGAGCGTTGATACTTGGGACCTAACCCAACCAACGACCTTGTTGGTTTTGGGGGCCATCAAGGTTCTCACAAAGGTGAGCTGCAGGGTGAAAGTAAAAGTAAATAAGCCGGCAAACTATGTCCATATGGGATAAGCCGGTATTTTCATGAAAGACGTTCGGGGTCAAGAGATTGATAACCAAAAAAAGAATAAGCCGGATACAGGTGTCTGAGTCGTCACTATCAAGGCTAAAATGGACCTTGGCAAATGTGTTAAGATATTTCTATGAGACGACCAGATTGAGCTGGTATTTAATGGAAATTCCAGAATTTTGCTAAGTGTTTAATGGCCTGATAAACTGAGTCTGTCGCAAACAGAAATTTTGGAAAGTAACTACGGCTACAGATCTAGAAAATGCCTTGAAAAAAAATAAATAAAAAGCCCTAAGTAGGGGCGGGAGCTAATCTGTTAATGGGGAACTATTCAAGCAGTAGAAGGATCCTAGATTGGATAAAACAACATCATTGCGAGTAATCGACGCGTCTACTCAAGCTGTTTGAATGGGTTCAGATCTACAACAAAGGAGTGGCGATGAGCGCTGATGAACTATTGAAGAACTACAAAAGAGTAATGGGAAAACTTATAGATCTAGAGAGGAGCACGACGGAGCACCGCGGGAGTGGTCGGAGCTCTGTCGATGAGAATCCAGCAAAGCTAGCGCTCGTCTTCGAGGGCGTCGCTGGAAGCAGGGAGCTCAGGCGCGATGACGGCAGTGGACGAAGGAAGAAGATGATGGAACAGAAGGGTCAAAAGTAAACCTCAGGGCCCTTTGTGTATATTTATAGGACGGTGAGAATTTGATACGTCAAGTGCGAAAGGATGGGTGGCACAGTAAATTTGGATGGAAAGGCGCCTCGATTTTCGGGCCTGTCAGTTCCACTCAAGATTTATGATGATGTCATGCCTGAATAACGAGAGTTTAGCAAAATGACATCATGTCATTAAGAAGGGGCGCGAAATGCTAAGGTAAGGAAATATCACAAGCCGGTAATACCCAATAACCCGGCCAGGAAATGAGTAGAAGGGACAAAAGAGAATTCTGTTTCACTGAAGATGACCCGGAGTTAATTTCAACGCAAAGCTTAAAATGGATAAATCCAAGTTAACCTGGGAGCTAATCTTGGGGATATACCCCACGGTATGACCCGGCCAGGATATGACCTGGTTATCCAGTGGAGGCTCATAAACAGTTTCGTTATGTGGGCCATAGTTAACCATGAAGTTCAAGGCCCAGGAGTCGACTTAAAGAGAAGGCCGGGTCGTGGCCTAGTGTCTGGCAGGCCGGCTTAAGGAGGAAGTCATGAGGAATTTCCCTTACTTGAGAGACAAGATAAGTAGGAAGTAGATTAAGTCACGGGTTGTACCATGACCCGGATTCTATTGTGACCTCAGGGCCTCAACCTATATATAAAGGGAAGCCCCTGAGAGAGAAAGGCTAAGAGACAATCAATCGAGAGTTAAGTTAGCAAACCCACATCCTTGTAATCGAGATCTCCCACAATATCAATCGAGCAGGAGTAGGTCTTTACCTCCACCGTGAGGGGCCGAACTTGGGTAAACTCCGTGTTCTTCGTTCCAGATCAACCCCTCTCAAGCAACCACCTAGTTGCGATGGCCTCTAGACTTAGTCCTTTTTTGAGGACATCTGCCATGACAAAACCACGACACCATGGCTTGGGGATGCTTCATCACTCCAGGGAGGTAGGGTGATGACCTTCTCGAAGAACTAGTCCTTGGAAGAGCTTGATGATGAAATAACGATCTAGATCCTCGCAGAAAAATAGCTCAAAACAAGAACAAAGGAGAAATTGCGATACGAAGATCAAAAGAACGGGTTGTATATATAATGAATTTTTATCTTGTAGGACAAGTATACGGAATGAATATGGAGTCGGGAAGGTGCACTAGGGGCCGACAAGGCACCGGGCGCGACCAGGGGGTAGGACGCGCCCCCCTGCCATGTGGCTCCCTCGTGGACCTTCTCAACAGTTTCTTATTTTCCTAATTTTTTATATATATTCCAAAACTGAAAAAAGTATTTTTACGGAATTTTTGGAGTCAGTTTACTTACCGTATCACATACCTATTTCTTTTTCAGGATTAAGGTCTCCTTTAGGTAGTCTTCTGGTGTAATTATTTGAGCAATGTCCGATTCAATGTTAATGGGGGTACCTGCAATATAATGTTTAAGTCTTTGTCCATTAACCACCTTTGATTGATTTCCTTCGGCATTATTGATGTTGTTAGCTCCAGAATGATAAACCTCCCCGACGACATAGGGGCCCTCCTATTTGGAGAGGAGTTTATCGGCAAAATATCTGAAACGAGGCTTGATAAAAGAACTTTGTCACCAATATTAAATTCTTGTTTCTGAATTCTTTTGCCATGCCATCTTTTAACTTTCTATTTAACCAACTTGGCATTTTCATAAGCTTGTGTTCTCCACTCATCCAGATAATTAATATCAAATAATCTCTTTTCACTGACAAGTTTAAAATCATAATTAAGTTCTATAATAGACCAATAAGCTTTATGTTCTAACTCGAGAAGAAAATGACAAGCCTTTCCGTAAATGATATCTCCTTTTTATTTATCTGGTATTGGAACAAGAAAAGGTATCCTGCACCTATTTCCCCAGAGGTGACCCTGGGTATCAAACCCACGAGAGGAAGACTCCCTTGAAGCAATCATCTCTAGCAAGTTTATGTTAAAGTCTCAATCCAGCTTTTGACCGGATCAACAAGAAAATGGTGATTCAACACTTATAATAATAAGAAGGTACGGGGATGAGGTCTTAATGCTTACAACAATGTATTGGTGTTGGGATAAAAAATGATATTAGTTTGTGCTCGGGAATTCACCCTTCAAGAGGTGCTTGCTTCGTATCGGAGTGGGGGATGTGTCCAAATAACATCTTGACCGGCTCGAGTCCTGCATCAAGAATCAGTTGTCCTACCGCAGGCCCTATCCGTATCGCGAGGTTGCCCGATAATTGAGATAATAATATTAGACAAAAGCATTGGGTGTTTAATGACTACACCTCATGAATCCCCAAGGTTATGATCCAAGTACCATACTAAACCTTACTATCATCGGTGTTCGGTATAACACTTCACGGCCCCCTTGCTCCTAGCCTTACCGGCGCTCGATCTCCATGATCCTGGGTACCTGCAGGGATGAAGATCGCAGACAAGACAAGAGAAACTTCACGAAACAATTTTATTTAACACATACAAGACGTTATGTCAAAGGCTTCCATTCATCCCTTCACCAAATACCTGGGGTTGCAAGGCTCATGCCTCACCCCATACCTTACCAAACTACTCACACATGGAGATCAGATTGTGAGAAGAAATCATTGAAGAACACATCTTGGGATTGATTGATTGCAATATGTCTTACAATAGATGCCTTGTGTGATGCACGATTACATGTATGAACTAGATGAGAGAGCACTATGGTGGAGGAGATGGCTATGTAGGTGAAAATGGCGGCGGCTAGGGTTTGTGGATGAATATGATGATGAAGAGGTTCTGGTTGTTCTCGATGTTGTTTTGTTGACATTTCGACAGGGTCCCCTTTATAAAAGTTGTTCACATGGACGACCTGCCTCGGTTTCCACGCCAAACGATCGCTCATACGAGCATGTGCGGTCGTATGGAACATCGTCTTTGACTCTGGTTGCCTTCTGGCACCTCCTGGTGACTTGTTTCTTCTCCATTCTCCGTCCTTTCCTTTCTCCCAGGAGATTTCTTCCCTTTTTAGCCCATTTCCCATGAAAAAATATCAAAGAGAGGATTTGTGGAATCCTTTGCATTCATTAGTCATTAGTGGCAATATCAGAGCGAATATCTCGGTTTAAACATGGTTGAAATGAATGTAAAAATATCACGCATTAACTCCCCCAAGCTTAAACTTGATCATCCTCAAGCAACATAGAGAGAAATCTGAAGCATAAGGAACTTAGTTGTTTAAACCGAAATAACGAGAAGGTTATGGTTCACTTACGATCGTATGCCTAGATAGACCTCTGCTTCTTGACCTGAAGACTTATCATAGATATAGCGGTGGCATGGGTATAGTGCAAGTGTTAGTGAAGCAAAGATAGCTAACACAAAAACTATGATCTACTAGGTAAAGCAATTTGGCAACAGTTCATTTAATTTAATCTAGACAACACTTGCTTGCCGAGAATGCATGGAAGAGTTTCTTTAGATTGAGCCATGAAAACATAAGTTAGGGAGTAGAAAGCATATAATAAAAATATGATGCTCAAGTGTTCATGAGAACACCCACAATTGCCTCCTCCTCTAGGCACTTAAACACTTTGTTTCAATCATTGTTTGCTGGAACTTTGATTGTCACGTGAAGGACATTATGCCAAATAAGTGATCATGCATAGGTTTCCATTGTGTCTTAATGTTTGGAACTATGAACCTTTAGCAATAATGTCTCTTTCGAGCTCTTTTGACGAGTCCCTATTATTTACCACATACACACCCACTCAAGAGAAAGTCGAATAATATTTGTTTGTAGTGTTGCCACTGATACATCTCCAACGTATCTACTTTTCCAAACCCTTTTGCTCTTGTTTTGGACTCTAATTTGCATGATTTGAATGAAATTAACCCGGATTAACGTTGTTTTCAGCAGAACTACCATGGTGTTGTTTTTGTGCAGAAATAGAAGTTCTCGGAATTGGATGAAACTTTTTGGAGATATTTTCTGAAATATATAAAAAATATTGGAGCGAAGAACCACCGAACGGGGGGGGGGGGGGGGGCACCAGCTGTTGCCATGGCAACAGGACACGCCCACCCCCTGATACTTCTCCAACGTATCTATAATTTTTGATTGTTCCCTGCTACTATATTATCATTCTTGGATACTTTATATGCATTTATTTATATGCTATTTTATATCATTTTTGTGAACTAACCTATTAACCTAGTGTCGAGTGCGAGTTGTTGTTTTCTGCTTGTTTTTGGCCTTTCAAGAACACTGTACCAAATGAAGTCCAAATGCCCCGAAACTTTTTGATGATTTTTTCTGGACAAAAATAAGACATGGAAGCTTCTGAGAGAGACCGGAGGCCACAAGGGGTGGCACCAAGCCAACAGGGCACGCCCAGGGGGGTGGTCGCGCCCTGATGGCTTGGGGCCACCTCCCGCAGCCTCCTGACCTAATTCTTCCCCTATATATTCTCTAAAATCGGGAAAACGCCCAAGAGCCAGCCAAAATACTTTTTCCGCCGCCGCAAGTCTCTGTTCCGACGGGAGGCCATGTGGAGCCCTATTCCAGTGCCCTGCCGGAGGGGGGATCGATCATGGAGGGCCTCTACATCAACCTTGATGCCTCCATGATGATGTGTGAGTAGTTTACCACAGACCTACGGGTCCATAGCTAGTACCTAGATGGCTCTCTCTCTCTCTCTATGATCTTCAATACAAAGTTCACCGTGATTCCCGCGGTGATCTATCCGATGTAATCCTTCTTTGCAGTGTGTTTGTTGGGATCCGATGAATTGTGGGCTTATGTTCAGATTATTCATGAAAATATATTGAGTATTTTCTGAATTCTTATATGCATGATTGTTATAGCTTCGTATTTCTCTCCGGTCTATCGGTTTGGTTTGGCCAACTAGATTGGTTTGCTTCAGTGGGAGTGGTGTGTCGTGATGGGTTTAATCTTGAGGTGTTTAGTCCCAGTGAAACAAAGGGACATGAGATGTATTGTATTACTGCCATTAAGGGGAAAACGATGGGGTTTATTCATATTGATTGAATTTACTTTGTCTACATCACGTCATCTTGCTCCAAGCATACTCTATTTTTACTTAATACTCTAGATGCATGCTGGACAACGGTCGCTGGGTTGACTAATAGTAGTAGATGTAGGCAGGAGTCGGTCTACTTGTTTATGGACGTGATGCCTATATACATGATCATTGCCGTGAATAAATATTGCATAACTATGCACTTTTCTATCAATTACCCAACAGTAATTTGTTTACCCATCGTATGCTTTCTTCGAGAGGGAAGCCTCTAGCGAGAACTATGCCCCCCGGGTCTTCACAAAATATATTATTACAAAAACACCAAAAATATTGCTGCCATTTATTTACTATTATTTTATTTTATATTTATATTATCTATCTATCACTACTTATCTCTTGCAAGTAATGAGCTCAAGGGGCTTGACAACCCTCTTGCCCGCGTTGGGTGCAAGTGCGTGCTCTTTTGTGTGTAGATGCTGAAGACGGGAATTTGCATGGTCCTCCTACTGGTTCGATAACCTTGGTTCTCACTGAGTGAAATACTTATCTCTACCGTGCTGCATCTCCCTCCTCTTCGCGGAAAATCTCAACGCAGTTTACAAGTAGCAGGAAGAATTTCTGGCACCTTTGCTGGGGAGTATCACCAAATTCTTATCAAGTACCTTCGCACAAATTATGATTCACTTGTTATACTTTTTATTTTCTGTTATATTTTTCTTTATATAAAAATCATAAATACAAAAATATTTCTCTCTGCTTGTTTGCTTAGTTATCTACTTTACTCGTTTGCTTGCTAGTTTACTTGTTTCGTTACCTTGTCTCAAGATACTACTAAGTTGTGTGATTTTTCAAATACTAATAATGATGATTTTATTAGTACTTCTATACCACTTGCCACTAGTGCAGAGTTTTATGATATTAATGCCACTTTGCTAAATCTTGTTATGAAAGAACAATTTTCGGGAAGTCCTAATGAGGATCCCGCTTCGCATCTCAATACCTTTGTTGAATTATGTGATATGCAAAAGAAAAAGGACATGGACAATGATGTGTCTAAATTTAAATTATTTACTTTTTCACTAAGAGATAAAGCTAAAACTTGGTTTTCATCCTAGCCTCGCAATAGTATTGGAACATAGAATAGTGTAAGGATGCTTTTATTGCCAAGTATTTTCCTCCCGCTAAAATTATATCTCTCCGAAATCAAATTATGAATTTTAAACAACATGAGCAAGAACATGTTGCACAAGCATGGGAGAGAATGAAAATGATGATTAGAAATTGTCCCACTCATGGTTTGAACTTATGGATGATTGTACAATTTTTTTATGCTGGACTGAACTTTGTGTCTAGAGACCTTCTAGATTCCGTTGTAGGTGGTACCTTTATGGAGGTGACATTAGGAGAGGCTACAAAACTTCTGGACAATATCATGACAAATTATTCTCAATGGCACATAGGGCGAGCTCCAACTGGTAAGAAGGTAAATTATGTCGAAGACATTACTACTTTGAGTGATAAAATGGATGCTCTTATGAATACGATTGCAAAAAAGAATGCTCAAGTTTATCCTAATGATATGCCATTGTCTACTTTGATTGAGCAAAATAATGATGCTATTGATGTGATCTTTATCTTGCAAAATAATTTCAACAATAAAGCTTATAGAGGTAATTTCAATGTTAGGCCGTATCCCGGTAATTCCTCTAATAATTATGGCAACTCTTATGGTAATTCCTATGGAAATTCATCCAACAATAATAATAGGATACCTACTGATGTTGAGAACACCATTAAAGAATTCATTAGTTCTCAAAATATTTTCAACACTATGGTAGAAGAAAAATTGCATAAAGTTGATGATATGGCTAGAAACGTGGATAGGATTGCTCATGATGTGGAAACTCTTAAAAGTAAAACTTTGCCACCCAAGCATGATATTAATGAGTCTATTAAATCCATCCAAATATCTATTAATGGAAGTAAGGAGAGGACCGCTAGGTTGAGAGCTAAGCGAGAATTCTTAGAAAAGGCACTTCCTCTTGTTTTTTACCATAATCATGATGAAGATATTAAAATGATTGGTACTTCTCTTGTTGAATATTTGTTTATTTATCTAAAATTAGATGATAAAGGGACTAGCGATGAGTCAACTTTAATTAGAAGGAGTCCCGTTTGTTCGGAGGGTGTCGGTGTAGTGAGAACCAGGGCCTCACAAACCTTCTAGGCATGGGGTCTTGCGAGTCTAGAGCTGTCGCGAAGCAGATCCGGCAAGGAGACAATATTGCCGGCAGGCAATGCATCCGACAAGCATTACATCAGCAAGCAAGACCAAGAACTCAACAGGAAGGAACTTTCTCTCGTCGGCATAGTTTTCCGGCAAGGCAGAGCCGGCAAGACAAGACCCGGCGAGGCAGAGCCGGCAAACCAATATCTTCCGGCAAGCTCAACACCGGCAAGCTCATGGCCGGCAAGCTCCCTGCTGCCCCCGCTCTCCCACCTGTTCCTAACGGGTGGCGCGCGCACAGAACTCTGCCGACAAGTGGCGGGCGTGCAGATGGTTAGGTAGAGCCTGTCGGCTATGTGGCGGATCACCGCTCCAATACCAACTTTATCCACACCCGTCCCTGTACGTGTCGTCATCAGCATTTACCCTTTGTAATGACCATTTTAGCCACTGTGGTAACCCCTTTGCCTATAAAAGGAGGTCCATGGCTACCTTTACAGGGGTCGAAAACCCTGCCCATTCTACGTGTGTAGCTGCACTCTCGAGCACCTTGCCAGGTTGTTGCACTCCTTGTAACTTGGGTAAATCCCAACATAATCCACCAAAGTAGGAGTAGGGTTTTACACATCTTTGCGGCCCGAACCCGGGTAAATCTTGGCTTCGGTGCGCTCTCATCGTTGGATCCGCTCTTTGTGCAAGTCGAACCCCTCTGCCGAACTGCAAAGGGACCTCGACGGTCCCATAGATTGTCATACCTCAACATCTTTCCGCCTTCAGCAAAGAACTTCGAAAGATCTTGAGTCTGGAGGTGAGACCAAACTTGACATGGGTCTTGATAGTCACATCTTTCTTACAGGAAAACCATTAGAAGAGAACTCTAAAGATCTCGATGCTAAAGGTAATCCACTCCTGGTAGAGAAGTCGAAAGATCTAAACGCCGGGAAAGCTTCTGTTTCGGCAGAGAACTCTGGATTCTCGATGCCGGTCTTCGGGAAGATTATTCTCCAAACTTGTCGGCACCTTCCCGCCGAAGGTGTCGGAGATGATCCAAGCAACCGCCACTCCCCATCACCGGCAAGGTCATCAGCGTGCACCACCGGGAAGGAAGGGTAGTGGTCGCGACCGCTGCAAATACACACATAAAGAAAATAGTTTTTCTTTCATCAATCATGCCTTATTATGCGAATAGCGCATATTTGTATATCATATGCTTCTCCCTTGAGTAATACCACTCATGTATACATTATACCCCGCGCTTGCTGGATAGCTTCCTGGTGTGCATGCTCCAGTCGGCAACGCTTGAGGAAACGGGTCCTTAGGAGCCAACCGGGAACACTGCCTTCCAGAAAGGTTAACCTTCTCGATCATGGTGCAGCTGCCCTCGTTATTGAGCAGGCTCAAAACAGCGAGGAGCGCAACCAATCCCAACAAAGGCTCCTTCGCATGCAGGTTTATATACAAGGATGAGATTGTTCAAGGAAGATAATGAGAACAACTTGAAATCATGCAAAGTTCTAAGACTTAGATTCCTCTGTGGCTTCTTGCTTCCGCTCTTACGAAGGCGTGTAGCTCGAAAGCAAGAGAAGATGCTCCCGCCAGAACTGGTGGCTTGCCGGCAAGATCTAGCGATCTTTCTGGTGAGCCCCCGAGTCACCTCGGGCAGAGAACTCAAAGATCTCGATGCCGAAGGGCTTTGGCAATGGCATATTCTTGTTTTTCTTCCAGTACAGAACTTTGAGGCTCTCAATGTTGGCTTGCCGGCAAAGAACTTCGGGTTTCTTGATGCTGGCTCGTTGGCAGAGAACCTTGAAGTTCTCGATGCCGATAAGGCTTTAGGGTTCAGCAGAGAACTCTGAGGTTCTCGATGCTGGCTCGCCGACAGAGAACCTTGAAGTTCTCGACGCCGACAAGGCTTTAGGGTTCAGCAGAGAACTCTAGGGTTCTCAATGCTGGCTTGCCAGCAGAGAACCTTGAAGTTCTCGATGCTGGCAAGGCTTTAGGGTTTAGCAGAGAACTCTGGGGTTCTCGATGCTGGCTCACCGGTAGAGAACCTTGAAGTTCTCGATGTCGGCAAGGCTTTAGGGTTCAACAGAGAACTCTGGGGTTCTCGATGCTAGCTCCCTGGCAGAGAACCTTGAAGTTCTCGACGCCAACAGGGCTTTAGGGTTCAACAAAGAACTATGGGATTCTTGATGCTGGCTCGCCGGCAGAGAACCTTGAAGTTGTCGACGCCGGCAAGGCTTTCCGGGCCAGGTTGCCCCCTTGGGAGCGCTAATGCAAGCATCACCAAGAGGCAAACTTCTACCGGTACACATGCAACGCTTATCCGGGCATGAAATGCCACAGTAGTGTTTCAACGCAACAAATAAGTCAACATCTAATGTGGACTTACTTGTGTGCAAGTTTGTCACTTTTACTGAAGCATCCCCATCCTGGAATAACTCCGTTTTTGCACAATTGTTCCCTACACCTGCCGGAATACTCTCAAGTCACGCATATTCTAGTCAATGGCGCTGAGGACCAGGTCCTAATTAGCAGCCTATCGAGAACATCGCCTTCCCGGGAGTTTAACGGTCCAAAAACAAATGCAGTTGCATAGGCATTGCCAAGCAGACTCGAAACAACCAAGAGCGCAAAATGTCTCGATAGCGCTCCTTCACGCACATGTTATGCACAAAAACGCTATTCAAGACGGAAGTTGATCAGTAGAAAGTAGTGAAAGTATCAAAACTTAGCTCTTTCTGTAGTACGGCGAAGATATGATGATTCATCAGGGCGCTGTGCAAAGTGCTCGGAATGCCCGTGACAAATGTCATGTTCCTTCCACTGCTCTTCGTCGACGTGAAGAAGGTGGTGCTCACACTATCGGAGTGGGTTCGCACACGCGACCCCCCCTACCTGGCGTGCCAAAGATGTCGAGGTACGACAATCTATGGGACCGACGAGGTCCCTTTGCAGTTCGGCAGAGGGGGGTCGACATGCACAAAGAGTGGATCCAACAATGAGAGCGCACCGACGCCAAGATTTACCCAGGTTTAAGGCGCAAAGATGCGTAAAACTCTACTCCTGGTTTGGTGGATCATGTTGGGATTTGCCCAAGTTACAAGGAGCACAACAGCCTGGCAAGGTACTCGAGAGTGCAGCTACACACGTAGAATGGGCAGGGTTTTCGACCCCTGTAAAGGTAGCCATAGACCTCCTTTTATAAGAAAAGGGGTTACCACGGTGGCTAAAATGGTCATTACAAAGGGTAAATGCTGATGACGACACGTATAGGGACAGGTGTCGATAAAGTTGGTTTTGGAGCGGTGATCCGTCATGTAGCCGCCATGCTCTACCTAACCGCCTGCGCGCCCCCCACTTGTCAGCAGAGTTCTGTGCGTGTGCCACTCGTCAAGGACAGCTGGGAGAGCGGGGGCAGCAGGGAGCTTGCCGGTGCTGAGCTTGTCGGCCTTGAGCTTACCGGAAGATATTGGTTTGCCGGCTCCGCCTCGCCGGTCTTGTCTTGTCGGCTCTGCCTTTGCAGAAAACTGTGCCGCCGGGGAAAGTTCCTTCCCGGCGAGTTCTTGGTCTTGCTTGCCGTTGTAGTGCTTGCCGGATCCATTGCTTGCCAGCAATATTGTCTCCTTGCTGGGTCTTATTCGCGACAGCTCTAGACTGGCAAGACCCCATGCCTAGAAGGTTTGTGAGGCCCTGGTTCTCACTACACTGACAGAGGGTGATGATCTTCATGATATAAATGAAAAAGTGGGTTTGGAGAGGTCAAAACTTTAGCTAGTGATGTACCCACTATCTTGGATCACAAGGAGTTTAATCATGGTAATTTCTCTTTAGCAGAATGTATTTACTTTCTGCAATCCATAATTAGCTCACCCAATGCCTATGAACAAAATAAGGCTTTTACTAAACATATCATAGAAGCTATGCTAAAGGCTCATGAAGAAAAAACTTGAGTTAGATGTTTCTATTCCTAGAGTGTTGCATGATGAATGGGAACCTACTATTAAAATAAAGCTTAAAGAATATGAATGCAATGCTTTTTGTGACCTTGGTGCTAGTGTTTCCACTATACCGAAATCTTTATGTGATGTGCTAGGTCTCACCGATATAAATGAATGTTCCCTTAACTTTGAAAGCACATTTGCTCCCTTGGTGGTTTTGGTAATTAATGACAACATATATGTCATTGAACTAATGTTTCCACTAAGTATATTTCAGGAAAAGTTCAATGATGGGTTGGCAAAAGGATTGTGGAGATACCCCTAGATGCAAGGAAATGGATTGGCAAAGCTTCAAGCAAGAGGATTCTACATTTTACTTTGTGAGAAATCACTTTGAGTCCATAGGAAAGCCAATACTATTAAAAGGGGGTAAGGTACTGTTGGTGAACAAGATGCTCCACGTGCACAAGTGATAGTCACCAAAAAGACCCACAAACTCTTCCACAAAAGTCTGTCCAAGCCTATCTTGAAAATCGGTGCTACCAACAATTCCCACTCGGTCCCACCGATTCCCAAACTCAGACAGACCCATGCCAAATCCTAGCCATTCGGTGCAACCAATTCTGCATCGGTGCCACCGAGTTCAGCTTGCCAACTTTCTGTTACCTTCTTTCATAAAATCGGTCTTACCGAGTTTTTCGGATCGGCGTCACCGAGTTGTGCAATCTGACCGTTGGTCACCTAATCGGTACCACCGAGATTTATGTATCGGTCTCACCGAGATTCAAAAGTTACCGCCTTTTGGTCACTTCGGTACCACCGAGTTTTACACTTCGGTGTCACCGAGTTGGTCACTTTAGGTGTAACGGTTGGATTTTTGGGGATGCCTATATATACCCCTTCACCACCACCCACTTGAAATAGAAGCACTCAGACTATTCCATACTTGCCCCATCCTATTTTCTAAGAGAGAGCCACCTACTCATGTGTTGAGATCAAGCTATTCCACTCTATCCATATGAATCTTGATCTCTAGCCTCCCCAAGTTGCTTTCCACCAAATAAATTTCTTCCACCATAGCCATATCTGTGAGAGAGTGATTGTGTGTTGAGGAGTCTATCATCTTGAAGCACAAGAGCAAGGAGTTCATCGACATTACCGAGCCTATTATCTTTTGGAGGGTGGTGCCTCCTAGATTGGTTAGGTGTCGCTTGGGAGCCTCCTACTTCGTGTTGTGGAGTTGAACCAAGAAGTTTGTACGGGCAAGGAGATCGCCTACTTCGTGAAAATCTACCCATAGTGAGGCTAGTCCTTCGTGGACGGAATCCGTTATGGAATAGTCAAGGTTGCTACTTCGTGGACCCTTATGGGTGGAGCCCTCCGTGGACTCTCACGACCGTTACCCTCCGTGGGTTGAAGACTCCATAAACGTGGACGTACGATAGCACCACCTATCGGAACCACGGGAAAAATCTTCGTGTCTTCAAATTGCGTTTGATCTTCCTTCCTACCCTCTACTATACATGCTTGTTGTTACTTTCCGCTGCTATACTCTTAGACATGCATGTGTAGGGTGTACTTGACTTGCTATCATTGCTAAAATCTGCCAACACTTAAAATTGGGAAAAGGTAGAATTTTTATTTGGTCAAGTAGTCTAATCCCCCCTCTAGACATACTTTCGATCCTACAAGTGGTATTAGAGCTTTGGTCTCCATTGCATTTGTCTCACAACCTAGGAGAGTATGACGTCTAGTGAGGGAAATTCTCATCGTAGAGGTCCGTACTTTGATGGCACAAATTTTGCTAGTTGGAAGCACAAAATGAAAATGCATATTTGCCCCCACCGTTTGGGCTGTTGTTCGTGTTGGATTGCAAGGTGAATTTTTTGGTGATGGAAAGGAACCGGATCGTGAAGCGACAACGGATGAATTGAAGATGGTGCAATACAACGCTCAAGCACGTGACATTCTTTTCGACTGCCTATGCCCCGAAGAATTCAACAAAACCAACCGTCTTGAGAATGCAAAAGAGATTTGGGATACTTTGGTTGATATGCATGAAGGTACTGAATCCGTGAGAATCCAAGTTGGATGTTCTTCAAAGTCAGCTTGACAAGTTCAAGATGAAGGATGGTGAAGGAGTCGCAGAGATGTACTCTAGGCTAGCTCTCATCACAAATGAGATTGCCGGCTTAGGAACCGAAGAAATGACTGACAAATTCATCATCAAGAAGATACTTCAAGTTTTGGATGAGAGATACGACACCGTGTGCACATTGATCCAAATGATGCCCAACTACAAAGATCTCAAGCCTACAGAAGTCATTGGAAGGATTGTTGCTCATGACATGACACTCAAGGACAAAGAAGAGCTTCACAACAAGTCTAGCGGTGCTTACAAAGCCACAAGTGATGCTCCCGCAACCTCAAGCGACAACCTTGTCACCAATGAAGAGATAAGCCTCATGGTCAAGAAATTCAACAAGTTCTACAAGAATAGAGGCAAAGAACGAAGCTCCAACTCAAGATATGAAGAGAAGCGTTCGTCAAGTCGTGACCGAAACTGCTACAATTGTGGGAAGCCCGGACACTACTCCAATGAGTGCACGGCTCCCGACAAACGAATAGAAGAGTCACCTAGAAGACAAAGCTCAAGGAATGAATCACCTCAAAGAGAGAGAAGGAGTAGAGATGATCGTTATGAACGAAGACCGTCAAGGAGAAGTAGGGACTCGGAGAAGAAGGACAAGTACACCAAGAGCTACCCAAGAAGAAGACATCAAGCTCATGTTGGTGAATGGGTTTCCGGCTCCGAATCCGACAACAACTCCGAGAGAAGCTATCACTCCAACTCCGACTATAGTCAAGATGAAGGTGTTGCCGGACTTGCACTAGTGACTACTAACTCCTATGATCTATTTGATTCACCAAATGAAGGGAGTGGAAGTTGCTTCATGGCTAAAGGCCCCAAGGTATCACACCCCGAGTATCTTGATTTCAATAGTGATGAAGATGATTTACTTGGTGATGATGACTTGCTTTTTGATAAAACTAGTGATGTTAGTCAAAATGAACTTGATAATTTTCATGCTAGTCAAGATAAGTCGGTTGATGATGATAAGATGAAAATAGAACAACTAACTAAAGAATTAAACACTCTTAATTTAGCTCATGAATCTACTCTAGAAGATTATGGAGAGCTTGTAAGGACTCATGAGAAGCTACGCTTCGAGAAGCTCACCTTGGAGCAAGAACATGAGTTTCTTAAAGCTATCAATGACGATCTTCGAAAGAAGACTTCATCTTATCTAGCCAAACGACTACTCTTGTCTACATTCATGCCACAAGTTAAACCTAGACAAACTAGTAACAAAGGCAAGAAAGGTTCTTCATCTAGTAGTAACAATAAAAATGCTAAATCTAATGATGTTGCGTCTAGTAGTTCTATTGATTCCAGTAATGATGATTCTCTTAGCCAAGTTACACTTGAGCAAGAAAACGATTTATTGAAAGGAATTATAGATAAAGGTATCTACAAGAGTCTTGCCGGGTGTAAGCAATTTGAGAAGATTGTACGCAAGCACGGAGGATACCGGAAGAACCATGGCATTGGCTACTTCAACGCAAATGGAGTTGAATGGGAAGAAGGTCAATACCCCAAGCCCAAGTTTGTTCCTCAAAGGGAGAAGTATGAAAATACTCTTCCCAAGGGAACAAACACTCAAGATGACCTTCCACCACAAGAACACAAGCTCAAGGGCAAGAACAAGCTTCAAGAGGACATTGACTCATATGAAGATGAATCCCAAGCTTTGGTGGAGTGGGTTCCCAAAGCTACTTCAAGCTCAACTTCTACAAGCGCCACTTCAACACCGGATCCCCATCAAGTTGATGTGGGTCCCCAAGAAGAAGAACTAGAGAAGTTCTTGAGGGGTGACTCCGCCAATGAAATTCACTCACATTCATTATTGGCAAGAACTAGTTGCAATCAATGTCAACATCATGCAATAGTTCAAGGAGACACACATTCCCTCAAAGGTAAGCAAGGGACAAGGTAATCAACAAATCCATGGACATCATCATGTATGCTTTGCACTCCATGTCCATAGATATCCTTGTATTTGTCTCTTGTGTGTTGGGACTAACCCATGTAGGTGAGAAGAGTAAGGAAACAACCAGGATGCTCCCAACTCTTGGTGATCTTCATCAACCTTGAGCATCCACCACTATATCACCCACATGAAGTCTTCCACGACAAACCCAAGGTTAGTTTATCCCTCCTATGGGGGGATGTCACATCAAGGGGGAGCTTTACTCTAAGACTTGAGTCAAAGCATCTCATAGTATGTGACAACTTTAAATGCTTTATGTAAAAGTGGTAACCCCACTTGTGCTTAAACGATGAGTATGACCTATGATCAAGTATTCTTACTTGGCTCCTAAGTCAATATACTCATATATAGATGACTCCGTCATCGCCAAAATGCTTGATAGATGCTAGTATGTATGTGCATGTTTGCCATGATTTCATTTGACATCTTATTGTGTGAGCATGTTGGTCTGCACTTCTTTACTCATTCGAGGACATCCAATTGTTGCTATTTGGCTTTTGATTTTTCTTTTGCCAATTGGATGGAAAAGAATGCCTAGGACCACTCTCTAGCTATCTATGCTTTCTCGTCTCATATTCTATTCTTGCTGCATCACAAAATTTGAACAAGTACTTTTCGATCCCTCTGTGTGAGGAGCACTCGGAGTTCCGTATCGACAAAGGACTGACCATTAAAACCTCCCAAGTGCATCTCGGTGGAACCAATACCAACATCTCAGTCTCACCGAATGCCTAGGGTTGATCTGGTTTTCAATCTCGGTAACACCGATTCCTTATTCTCGGTTACACCGAGTTTCCCTGTCAACTGACAGTTGAGAAACTCGGTGGCACCGATAATTTTGGACCGCTGTCACCGACAACAAAGGGTATATTGCCTGGCGAACCCGACTTTTGAAATTGAACCGCAAAAGTCAGTTTTCCTCCAACCCTAAGCTGCCGCTCTAGACCCCCTGGTCATCGCCCTTTCCTCCCCGTGCGTCTCCGCCGTTGGGAATCGCCACCGCCGACGGAATCTTCCCCGCCGTCGTCGCCTTAGCGGATCCTTCACCGAGTGAGGGTATGGATCTGGCCCTCTTTGCGCTCTCCTTCCGATTCATGCGCATTAGAGTAACTTTTATCGATAATCCACCGTTTGCAATCCTCTCAATCCTCTAGAAATCTCATTAGCTTAGCGAACGAAAAAAAATTAGGTCTAGTCGTCCGCAAAATCGAATCTCGGTGATACCGAGTCAGAAAAATTGGCTCTACCGATTTTGTTTTGGGCCGCTGAGGACAGTCTCGGTGAAACCGAGTGGCAATTTTCGGTACGACCGAAATTGCTGCCAAGTTTCTGTAAAGAGTTCTGTGCGTCTTGGTGGTACCGAAACTTTTGACTCGGTGACACCGAAATCCCTTTTTGCTGAAAGCTATATCTAAGAATTTCTCAGTTCAAACCTTTGAAAATCTTCTGCATTTTGTGATGACTCAACCCTTCCACTCTTCTATGCTCTATTTCACAGGGCCAGAGATGTCAGATCCTGAAGATAGCCAGAATGATCTCAGAGAGCAAAGTGTTAACATGAGCTTAGGCACTAGTCTTGAGGGGAGCTATGATGATGTTCCTAGCTCTCCTGATCTGCCCAAGGCTGCAACCAGGGCAAGAAGGAAGCTCAACTCAGATGAAGAAGATGAGGATTTTTTTCCTGAGGAGCTGTCCAAGAAAGCTGATGCTATGCCTAAGAACACCTCATCCAAGGGCACCAAGACTGCCCGCAAGAAGGCTGCTGCAGACAAACCCAAGTGGTTCTCCAGAGAAATCCCAGCTTCTTCCAAGAACAAGACCTCCACTTTCAGGGAAGCTGAGGATGATGCTATGTCAGCTTTGATGAAGCTAAGACCACACCTTCCAGAGCACAATGCCAGCCACTTGCTTGCTGAGGATATGAAGAAAAGGAAGGACTCTGGTTTGAGAGAATGGAGTGCTGTTGATCCATATTCACAGAGGAGGAAGACTGCTGTGGACTACAGGTTCTATACCAAGGAGCACAAGATTTCTATGAAACAATCTTGCTTGATAAGAGCCCTGCTGTGAGTGATATGAGGTTTGTGGACTGGAAGTACATCAAGGAGAATGAAGATTACTTCCCAAGTGTGCAAGACAACTTTCATTGCATTGGACTTGATGAGTTTGTTGGTAAGGAGTTCACTGCGTGGAACGATGAAATGATCATGCAATTCTACTCCACTGCTCACTTCTATGGAGATGGTAGAATTGTATGGATGACTGAAGGAGCAAGATATGAATCAACTGTTGAGGAGTGGGCTACCATCTTAAGAGTCCCAGAGGTGCAAGATGGTGACATCAATGTCTACAATGAGCCAAAGGCAAGCCACAATGCCATGAAGAACATGTACAATGAGATTCCTGCTGCACATGTGAAGTCTCACAAGCTAGGATCCATTTACTTCCTCCAGGCTGGTCTACGCACTATCAACACCATTTTGAGGCATACCTTGATGCCTAAGTCTGGAGATGAGAAGATGATTCGAGGATACTCCATCAACATGCTGCTCCATCTAGATCAACATACAAGATTCAGAGTGATGGATCTGATAGTGGAGACTGTGAAGAGGGTTGCTGTTGATCAGAAGCGTTCATGCTGCTATG
Organism: Elymus sibiricus; assembly: GCA_039707655.1. NCBI lineage: Eukaryota > Viridiplantae > Streptophyta > Magnoliopsida > Poales > Poaceae > Elymus > Elymus sibiricus. The sequence goes on from CM077663.1 coordinate 281,360,677, forward strand.
CACCCTATATCCAGATGCTTATCAACTCCAAGCTGGAGAAGCACATTTTTGCACTTGACAGACCACATTTGCCACTACTGCCAGAGCTCAAGAAGGAAGTTGACGCAGTGCCTAGCCCTCACTCTACGGATGATGATGATGATGAGGATCGTGCACCTCTCAGGCCAAGCACTCAGTTCACTACTTAGTCTAGATCAGCTACAGTGCCAGCTCCAGAGTTGCGACCTTCTTCATCAGCACCTGCTATAGCTTCTTCAGCTCCTCCAGTTCCTCCAGTTGCTACACCGACTCCGTCCATGACGTCTGTAGACATCTTCGCTGATGCCGTTCTCTCGACTCCTTCACCGACCACCGGAGGAGATCAGCCCCAGAAGAAGGATTAGCTATATACCTTTGAACTTTTTGGTAACTTGTTGCCAAAGGGGGAGAAGATGTATATAGATCTTTAGGCTTCGAGAGAGAGAGAGAGAGAGAGCGTTGGTTTTTATCACTTTTCAAAACATTTGATATCTTTTGGTTTGGTTGTGTTAAACTTTGTTGGTGTTTTGATCATACACTTGATGTGTGTTGCTACTATTTCCTATCCTTGTGATGCTTATGAGATGATCATTCACCTTTACTTGATTGTGTTGTGCCATGATATTCATTCTTATTATTCTCGCACACCACCAAGTTGTATGTGACATGAAAGAGTGCCCCATGTACCTAATCGATTGTGCATTTGCATTCAAACGCAAATTCAAAATAATGCACAAATTTAGGGGGAGCTCTTGCTTATCACATACTTCTCAAAGCGACGATTATATTCATTGATTATATCATATGTCGAAGCTTTGATCTATATGTTGTCATCAATTACCAAAAAGGGGGAGATTGAAAGCACATTTGCTCCCTTGGTGGTTTTGGTAATTAATAACAACATATATGTCATTGAACTAATGTTTCCACTAAGTATATTTCAGGAAAAGTTCAATGATGGGTTGGCAAAAGGATTGTGGAGATACCCCTAGATGCAAGGAAATGGATTGGCAAAGCTTCAAGCAAGAGGATTCTACATTTTACTTTGTGAGAAATCACTTTGAGTCCATAGGAAAGCCAATACTATTAAAAGGGGGTAAGGTACTGTTGGTGAACAAGATGCTCCACGTGCACAAGTGATAGTCACCAAAAACACCCACAAACTCTTCCACAAAAGTCTGTCCAAGCCTATCTTGAAAATCGGTGCTACCAACAATTCCCACTCGGTCCCACCGATTCCCAAACTCAGTCAGACCCATGCCAAACCCTAGCCATTCGGTGCAACCGATTCTGCATCGGTGCCACCGAGTTCAGCTTGCCAACTTTCTGTTACCTCGTTTCATAAAATCGGTCTTACCGAGTTTTTTGGATCGGCGTCACCGAGTTGTGCAATCTGACCATTGGTCACCTAATCGGTACCACCGAGATTTATGTATCGGTCTCACTGAGATTCAAAAGTTACTGCCTTTTGGTCACTTCGGTACCACCGAGTTTTACACTTCGGTGTCACCGAGTTGGTCACTTTAGGTGTAACGGTTGGATTTTTGGGGATGCCTATATATACCCCTTCACCACCACCCACTCGAAAGAGAAGCACTCAGAACTATTCCATACTTGCCCCATCCTATTTTCTGAGAGAGAGCCACCTACTCATGTGTTGAGATCAAGCTATTCCACTCTATCCATATGAATCTTGATCTCTAGCCTCCCCAAGTTGCTTTCCACCAAATCAATCTCTTCCACCATAGCCAAATCTGTGAGAGAGTGATTGTGTGTTGAGGAGTTTATCATCTTAAAGCACAAGAGCAAGGACTTCATCGACATTACCGAGCCTATTACCTTTTGGAGGGTGGTGCCTCCTAGATTGGTTAGGTGTCGCTTGGGAGCCTCCTACTTCATGTTGTGGAGTTGAACCAAGAAGTTTGTACGGGCAAGGAGATCGCCTACTTCATGAAGATCTACCCATAGTGAGGCTAGTCCTTCGTGGACGGAAGCCGTTATGGAATAGTCAAGGTTGTTACTTCGTGGACCCTTATGGGTGGAGCCCTCCGTGGACTCTCGCGACCGTTACCCTCCGTGGGTTGAAGACTCCATAAACGTGGACGTACGATAGCACCACCTATCAGAACCTCGGGAAAAATCTTCGTGTCTTCAAATTGCGTTTGATCTTCCTTCCTACCCTCTACTATACATGCTTGTTGTTACTTTCCACTGCTATACTCTTAGACATGCATGTGTAGGGTGTACTTGACTTGCTATCATTGCTAAAATCTGCCAACACTTAAAATTGGGAAAAGGTAGAATTTTTATTTGGTCAAGTAGTCTAATCCCCCCTCTAGACATACTTTCGATCCTACAAACTTGCACTTAACGGATTCCACTATTAAGAAACCATTGGGTAGAATATATGATTTTCTTATTCTTTCTAATAGAAATTATGTGCCCGTGGATTTCATTGTGCTTGATATTAAATGCAATCCGTCTTGTCCAATAATACTTGGTAGGCCTTCCCTACGAACTATAGGTGTTGTTATTGATATGAAGGAGGGAAACATAAGATTCCAGTTGCCACTAAAGAAAGAGATGGAACACTTCACTAGAAAGATAATTAAACCACCTTATGAATCTATTATGAGGGCCACCTATGGACTGAGTGTCAAATATGACAACACTTGATACTATGCATTATGCCTAGCTAGGGGCATAAAACGATAGCGCTTGTTGGGAGGCACCCCAATAGTTACCTTTAATTTTTTTTACTTTCTATATTGGTGTGTTTACATGACTATTTATACTGTAATGATTGTTGTTTTATGTTCTAATTAGTGTTTGTGCCAAGTAAAGCATTTGGGATTGATTTGGAAGATAGTAGGATTGATACGGTGCAAAAACAAAAACTATTGCATCCAGTACAGAATTTCTCTGATTTTCCTGGAACGTATTTTTGAACTAAGTTTTGTACATAGTATTGGTATACAAATTCCCCAGGTTGTCCTAATATTTTAGAATTTTTGGAGTTACATAAGTATGGTGTTTGTGCACATCATTGCAGACTGTTCTATTTTATAGAGATTCTGTTTTTGCTTGCATAGTTTGCTTGTTTTGATGATGTTATGGATTATATCGGGGGGTATAAGCCATGGAGAAGTTATAATACAATACCTTATGCAATAATAAAATATGAATCAATTTATAACAGTACCTAAAGTTTTTTATTTACCTATCATACTAACGGAGCTCACAAGTTGTCTGTTGAGTTTTGTGTGCTGAAGTTTTCAAGTTTTGGGTGCGATCATGAAGGATGAAGAAATAAGGAGCAGCAAGAGCCTAAGCTTGGGGATTCCCAAGGCACGCCAATGTAAAATTCTAGGTATAGTCAAGCGTCTAAGCTTGGGGATGCCCAGGAAGGCATCCTCTTTCGTCTCCATTCTATCGGTATGTCACTTGAGCTATATTTTTATTCATCACAGGATATGTGTTTTGCTTGGAGCGTTGTGTATTATAGTTTACTTTATTTTTAGTTTGCCCGAATCATTGTTTGCTGGACACACCTATTTTAGAGAGACACATGTTCATCATGATTTGTTAGAATACTCTACGTTCTTCACTTATATCTTTTGAGCTAGGCAGTTGCTCTAGTGCTTCACTTATATCTTTTAGAGCACGGTGGCATGTAGATTTTATAGAAATAATTTAACTCTCGTGCTTCACTTAAACTTGTTTGAGACTCTAATAAATAGTAACAGTAATTTGCATGGGTTATAAGACTAGTCCAAAAAGGATAGGTATTCAATGAGTGTATAATCAAAACCTTCGTGTAGCTCACCATACAAGAGAGATTGTGGGTTAATGATATTGATGTAGTAATATGAAAGGGCATGAGTACATGATTGTTGGTTAGTCAAAATATCGGTAGTTAAATCTTGTTACTTGTTATTCATCTAAATATTGGTTATGGCATGATGATGTGTCAGCATTCTTATTCCTCGTTGAAATCCTAGTGTTGTTCGGGTCGGAGGCGCGCGATGGTTAACTCCTCCCAACCTTCTCCCTAGGGGTATGCGGTAGTACTTTGCTTCGAGAGAGCTAATATGGCTTTACAATAAGTATATGAGTTCTTTATGACTAATGTGAATCCATGGATGTACGCACACTCACCTTTCCGTATATTGCTAGCCTCTTCGGTATCGTGCATTGCCCATTCTCACCTTGAGGATCGGTGCATCTTTCGCCGGTGCATCCAAACCCCGTGAATAATATGCTCTATCACACATAAGCCTCCTTATATCCCCCTCAAAACATCCATCATACCTACCTATTATGGCATTTTCATAGCCATTTCGAGATATATTGCCATGCAACTTCCACCGTTACATCACATGACTTGTGTGTTCATCATTATATTGCTTTGCATGATCATGTAGCTGACATAGTATTTGTGGCATATCCACCGTTCATCATTGTTTACATGTTACGCTAGATCATTGCACATCCTGGTACACTGCTAGAGGCATTCATATAGAGTCATTTCTTTTTCATCATTGAGCTATTATATCGAGTTGTAAGTAAATAAAAGTGTGATGATCATCATTATTAGAGCATTGTCCCAGTGAGTAAATGATGATGGAGTAATGATTTCCCCCACAAGTCGGGATGAGCTCCAGATGAAAAAAATGGGGGAGGTCAAATGAGCCTAGCAAGAAAAGAAAAAGGGAATAAATGAGAGAAAAAGAGAGATGTGACTTTGCTACTATCCTTTACCACACTTGTGCCTCAAAGTGGCACCATATTCTTCATATAGAGAGTCTCCTGAGTTATCACTTTCATATGCTAGTGGGAATTTTTCATTATAAAACTTGGCTTGTATATTCCGATGACGGACTTCCTCAAATGCCCGACGTCTTCATGAGCAAACAAGTTGGATGCACACCCACTTAGCTTCCATTGAGCTTTCATACACTTATAGCTCTAGTGCATTCGTTGCATGGCAATCCCTACTCCTCGCATTGATATCTATTGATGGGCATCTCCATAGCCCGTTGATACGCCTGGTTGATGCGAGACTTTCTTTCCACTTTGACTCCTTTTGATATCTATCGCCATATTCTATTCCACATATATGCTATATCCATGGTTCACACTCATGTATTGAGTGAGGTTGAAAATGCTGAAGCGCGTTAGAACTACGATCCAATTGCCTGACTTGACACCGTGGTGCTCATGATTTGTACTTATGTGATGAAGACGGAGTCATGCCATGCTAATACAATAAAATGAGTGGGGAGTAATGTTCTTTAAGGATCGTATATTTTGAAAGTTAATGATTATATTGCTTATGTTTATGGATATTACTATATTGATGTTTATTAGTTCATCATTTCTCAAAGATCATACCTAGAAGTGATTACATGTTGGGTAGCATGTCGTTGTTGGGGAATGTTGCATGGGAAACAAAATTTTTCCTACAAACACCCAAGATCTATCTATGGACATGCATAGCAACGAGAGGGGAGAGTGTATCTATGTACCCTCGTAAACCGTTAAACGGAAGCATATATTACACGGTTGATGTAGTCGTACTCTTCACGATCCAATCCGATCCAGCGCCGAACGGACAGCACCCCCGCGCTCAGCACACATGCAGCTCGATGACCTCTCCGCCTCCTCGATCCAGTGAGCGAGGGTGGAGAATTAGATGGGTTCTCAACCAGCACGACGGCGTGGTGGGTGTGGTGGTGAAGCTAGTTCAGTAGGGCTTGCCCAAGCACTACTAGAATGAGGACGGAGGAGCTACGGAGTAGCGGGAGAGAGAGGGGTGCCAAGGGCTTGGTGTATCCTCTTGGGGTGCCCCTACCCTCTATATATAGGTGGAGGGTACTTAAATAGTTCAATACCAACCAACACGTAAAGCAATAACCAGATATATAGAATGATAACAGGTGTGGTGGACAGCCCCTCCGAGCCCTAGGGCGCAACCAAGGGGGAGGAGTTGGACTCCTAGTCCAATTCCCTCCTTTTCCATATACAGGTGGACTTTCTAGCTCTCCCAAGCCCGATGGGCCTTGAGGGACTTGTGCGCCTAGCCCGATAAGGCTAGGAAGCCTCCCCTTAGCCCATGCTGGCCCTTGGGACGTGGTGGAACCCTTGGTGGACTTCCGGACTCCTCTGGATGTTTCTGGAACCTTTTGGAAGCTTCCCGGTACAATACCGAAAAAACTGAAACTTTTTTCGGAACCCTGAAAACAACCTTCCATATATAAACCTTTACCTCCGGACCATTCCGGAGCTCGTCGTCATGTTCGGGATGTCATCCGGGACTCCGAACAACATTTGGTCACCAACATACATAACCCAATAATACTATATCGTCATCGAGCGTTAAGTGTGCGGACCCTACGGGTTCGAATATCATGTAGACATGACCGAGACACATGTACGGTCAATAACAATAGCGGGACCTGGATGCCCATATTGGTTCCTACATATTCCACGAAGATCTTTAGCGGTCAAACCACGGTGTCAAGGATTCGGTCAATCTCGTATGCAGTTCCCTTTGTCCAGCGGTATGTTACTTGCTTGAGATTCGATCGTCGGTATCTCCATACATAGTTCAATCTCGTTATCGGCAAGTTTCTTTACTCGTTCCGTAATACAAGATCCCGTGACTAACTCCTTAGTCACATTGCTTGCTAGCTTCTTATGATGTTGTATTACCGAGAGGGCCCAGAGAAACCTCTCCGTCAAACGGAGTGCCAAATCCCAGTCTCGATCCATGGCAACCCAACCAACACCTTTGGAGATACCTGTAGAGCACCTTTATGATCAACCAGTTACGAAGTAACGTTTGGTACACACAAGGTGTCAGGGATATACCCCACGGGTATAACCCGCCTAGGTTACGACCCGGGCTCTGCTAAGACGGCCCATACGGAAGATGTCCATGAGAAGTACCAGGACCAGGCAGGTGACTCTTTAGGTAGGCCGGCTCATCAACGTCCTCCAGATGGCCGGCTTAAACATGAAGACGTAGAAAATCCTTTTCCCTTGAGGAGCAAGGAAAGGAGGAGGTAGATTAGGCCACGGTTCTTTACGACCCGAACTCTGTTGTAAGCTCAGGGCCTTCACCTGTATATAAAGGGGAGCCCTTGAGTTAGAAAGATCAAGTAAAAAACAAGCAATCCCTCGAGAGCTAGGTTAGTGATTCCGCACCCTTGTAATCGAGATCATCATCAATACACACGAAGCAGGTGAAAGCACAACTTCTCCCTAGGTGGTTTTGGTAATTAATAACAACATATACTTCATTGGACTAATGTTTTCCACTAAGTATATCTTAGGAAAAAGTTCAATGATAGCTTGGCAAAGGATTGTGAGGAGACCCCAAGATACAAGGAATAATATTGGCAAAGCTACAAGGATGAAGACTCTACATTTCACTTTGTGAGAAATCACTTTGAGTCCATAGGAAAGCCAATACTATCAAAAGGGGGTAAGGTATTAATGGTGAATGAAATGCTCAAGTGATCAAGTGTTAGCCACCAAATACACTCACAAGCTCTCCCACAAATATTCTGTCATTAAGCCATCCACTCAAAATCGGTATCACCAACTTTCATATCGGCCACACCGAGTTCCAAGCCAAGACAGAAACCCTGGCCGCTTCCCATTCTCGGTACAACCAAGATTCACATCGGTGCAACCGAGTTTCGGTGAGCAACATTCTGTTGTCTCGATTTATAAAATCGGAATCTCCGAGTTTGGAAACTGCCCTCGGCCACTCAATTCGGTACCACCGAGAATGATATATCGGTCTCACCGAGATTCCTAAAGTTGCCACATTTTGAACAAATCGGTACGACCGAGTTTCATATCGGTTTCACCGAGTTGCTCAATAATGATGTAACGGTTGGATTTTTGGAGATGCCTATATATACCCCTCCAGGACATCCCACTCGCAAGAGAAGCACTCAGAACTATTCCACACTTGCCCCATCCAATTTTCTGAGAGAGAACTAGCTACCCTTGTGTTGAGGTCAAGATCATCCACTCCAACCATATGGATCTTGATTTCTAGCCTCTCCAAGTTGCTTTCCATCCAATAAATCTCTTCCACCCAAGCCAAATCTATGAGAGAGTGATTGTGTGTTGAGGAGACTATCATTTCAAACACAAGAGCAAGGAGTTCATCATTACTATCGAGCCTATTACCTTTTGGAGGGTGGTGCCTCCTAGATTGGTTAGGTGTCGCTTGGGAGCCTCCTACTTCGTGTTGTGGAGTTGAACCAAGAAGTTTGTACGGGTAAGGAGATCGCCTACTTCGTGAAGATCTACCCATAGTGAGGCTAGTCCTTCGCGGACGGAAGCCGTTATGGAATAGTCATGGTTGCTACTTCATGGACACTTATGGGTGGAGCCCTCCGTGGACTCTCGCGACCGTTACCCTCCGTGGGTTGAAGACTCCATAAACCTGGACGTACGATAGCACCACCTATCGGAACCACGGGAAAAATCTTCGTGTCTCCAAATTGCATTTGATCTCCTCTCCCCCTCTATTTACATATGCTTGTCTTTACTTTCCGCTGCAATACTCGTAGACATGCATGTGTAGGGTGAACTTGACTTGTGCTAATTGCTAAAATCTGCCCACAAATTAATTTGGTAAAAGGTTAGGTTTTATTTGGTCAAGTAGTCTAAGCACCTCCCCTCTAGACCTACTTTCGATCCCTACAAGTGGTATCAGAGCTTTGGTCTCCATTGCATTGGTATCACAACCAAGGAGAGTATGGCATCTAGTGAGGGAAACTATCACCGTAGAGGTTCATATTTTGATGGTACAAACTTTTCTACTTGGAAACATAAAATGAAAATGCCAATTCTTGGTCATAACTCCGCCGTTTGGGCTGTTGTTCATGTTGGCTTGCAAGGTGAATTCTTTGGTGATGGAAAGGAACCGGATCGTGAAGCGACTGCGGAAGAATTGAAGATGTTGCAATACAATGTTCAAGCATGTGACATTCTTTTCAACAGCCTATGTCCCGAAGAGTTCAACAAAATCAGCCGTCTTGAGAATGCCAAAGAGATTTGGGATACTTTGGTTGACATGCACGAAGGTACCAAGTCCGTCAGGGAATCTAAGTTGGATGTGCTTCAGAGTCAACTTGACAAGTTCAAGATGAAGGATGGTGAAGGAGTTGCGGAGATGTACTCTAGGCTTGCTCTCATCACAAATGAGATTGCTGGCTTAGGAAGCGAAAAAATTGCCGACAAATTCATCATCAAGAAGATTCTTAGAGCCTTGGATGGAAAGTATGACACCATGTGGACGTTGATCCAAATGATGCCAAACTACAAAGATCTCAAGCCTACGGAAGTGATTGGAAGGATTGTTGCTCATGATATGTCTCTCAAAGACAAGGAAGAACTTCACAACAAGTCAAGCGGTGCTTACAAAGCCACAAGTGATGCTCCCGCTACTTCAAGGGACAACCTTGTAACCAATGAAGAGATAAGCCTCATGGTCAAGAAATTCAAGAAGTTCTATAGAAGTAGAGGCAAAGAGAGGAACTCCAATTCAAGATATGAAGAAAAGCATTCATCTAGCCGTGACCAAAATTGTTACAATTGTGGAAGGCCCGGACACTACTCAAATGAGTGCACGCCCCCCACAAGAGAAGAGAAGAATCACCTAGAAGTCAAAGCTCAAGAGATGAGTCACCTCGAAGAGATAGAAGGAGTAGAGATGGTCGTTATGAACGAAGACCCTCAAGGAGAAGTAGGGATTCAAAGATGAAGGACAAGTACACTAAGATCTACTCAAGAAGAAGACATCAAGCTCATGTTGGTGAATGGGTTTCTGGCTCCGACTCCGACGACCACTCCGAGAGAAGCTATCACTCCGACTCCGACCATAGTCAAGATGAAGGTGTTGCCGGACTTGCACTCATTTCCTCCAACTCCTACGACATATTTGACTCACCAAATGAAGGGAGTGGAAGTTGCTTCATGGATAAAGGCCCCACGGTATCACACCCCGAATATCTTGACTTTGATAGTGATGAGGATGAGTTACTAGGAGATGATGACTTGCTCTTTGATAAAACTAGTGATGTTAGTCAAAATGAACTTGATGATATCCATGCTAACCAAGATAAATCGAATGATGATGATAAGAAGGAGATTGAGCGTCTAACTAAAGAATTAAACACTCTTAAGTTAGCTCATGAATCTACTCTAGAAGATCATAGAGAGCTTGTAAGAACTCATGAGAAGCTACGCTTCGAGAAGCTCAACTTAGAGCAAGAGCATGAATTTCTTAAAGCTATCAATGATGATCTTCGAAAGAAGAGTTCTTCTTATCTTGCCAAACGATTACTCTTGTCTACATTTATTCCACAAGTTAAATCTAAGCAAGCTAGTAACAAAGGCAAGAAAGGTTCTTCATCTAGTAACAACAAGGCTAATGCAAAATCAAATGATGTTGTTCCTAGTAACTCTATTGATTCCACTAATGATTCTCTTAGCCAAGTTACACTTGAGAAAGAAAACAATTTATTGAAAGGAATCATAGAGAAAGGTGTCTACAAAAGTCTTGCCGGATGTAAGCAATTCGAGGAGATTGTGCGCAAGCATGGAGGATACCGGAAGAACCATGGCATTGGCTACTTCAACGCCAATGGAGTCGAATGGGAAGAAGGTCAATACCCCAAGCCGAAGTTTGTTCCCCAAAGAGAGAAGTGTGACCCTACTCCTCCCAAGGGAACGAGCTCTCAAGATGACCTTCCTCCACAAGACCACAAAGGCAAGGGAAAGCTTCATGATGACATTGACACATTTGAAGATGAATCCCTAGCCATGGTGAAGTGGGTTCCCAAGGATTCTACAAGCTCAACTTCAACTAGTGCTACTTCAACCCCAAGGATCCCCATCAACTTGATGTGGGTCCCCAAGAAGAAGAACTAGAGAAGTTCTTGAGGGGTGACTCCGCCAATGAAATTCACTCACATTCATTATTGTCAAGAACTAGTTGCAATCAACATCAACACTATGCAATAGTTCAAGGAGTCACACATTCCCTCAAAGGTAAGCAAGGGACAAGGTAATCAAAGAATTCATGGGCATCATCACATATGCTTTACACTCCATGTCCATGGATATACTTGTATATGTCTCTTGTGCTTGGGGCTAGCCCATGTAGGTGAGGTGAGTACGAAACAACAAGGATTGCTCCCAACTGAAGATGATCTTCATCAACTTTGAGCATCCACCACTACATCACCCACATGAAGTCTTCTATGACAAAACCCAAGGTTAGTTTATCCCTCTTATGGGGGGATGTCACATCAAGGTGGAGCTTTACTCTAAGACTTGAGTTAAAGCATCTCTTAAGAATGTGACAACATTAAATGCTTTATGTAAAAGTGGTAACCCCACTTGTGCTTAAACGATGAGTATGACCTATGATCAAGTACTCTTGCTTGGCTCCTAAGTCAATATACTAATATATAGATGACTACGTCATCGCCCAAGTGCTTGGTAGATACTAGAGTGGTTTTTGCATGTTTGCCATGATTTCATTGGACATCTTATTGTGTGAGCATGCTGGTATGCATATGTTTTCTCATTCGAGGACATCCAATTGTTGCTATTTGGACTTTGATTTTTCTTTTGCCAATTGGATGGACAAGAGTGCCTAGGACCCCTCTCTAGCTATCTATGCTTTCTTGTCTCATATTCTATTCATGCTACATCACAAAAACTTGAACAAGCACTTCTCGATCCCTCTGTGTGAGGAGCACTCGGAGTACCGTGTCGACAAGAGCTGCATTCCAAAACCTCTCATGTGCATCTCGGTGAAACCAATTCACAAATCTCGGTTCCACCGAAGCACTGAGTTGATCTGGTTTTCGTATCTCGGTAACACCGATTCCTCTTTCTCGGTTACACCGATTTTCCTAGCCACCTGATGGTTGTGAAATTCGGTGACACCGATAAATAAGAATCGGTTTCACCGACAGTGAAGGGTACTTAATGCAGGTGGACCTGACGTTTGAAATTTCATCTTCAAACGCCCGTGTCCCTAACCCTAAGCTGCCGCTCCTGACCCCTCTGCTCGTCGCCCTTGCTTCCCCGAGCGCCTCCGTCGCTCGGATCCTCGCCGTCGATGGAAATCTCCACCGCCGTCGTCGCCGTAGTCGGACCATCGCCAAGTTAGGGTATGGTTCCGATCTCCTCATGCGTTCCATGTCTGATTCAAGTGCATTAGGATGTTTTTGTCTATAATCCACCATGTGAAATTGATCTACTCCACAAGAAACCTCCATAGATTAGAGAACGAAGGAATTTTGGATCTGATCTCCCACAACATGCATCTCGGTACTACCGAATTGATAAAATCGGTTCCACCGATTTAGTTTTTAGGGTTTCCGAGAACCGCCTCGGTGAGACCGAGCAGTTCTTTTCGGTCACACCGAAAAGACTGCCCAAGTTTCTGTTATGAAGGTAGTCAGTCTCAGTGACTCCAAAAATATCAACCCGGTGCTACCGAAATACATTCTGTAGTTGTTCATACCCAAAGTTTCTAAGTTAAAATTTTGAAATTTTTTGTGTTTCTGTGATGCTCAACTCTTTTGCTCTCCTATGCTTTATTCACAGGGTCAGCATGTCAGGCTCAGATGACAGTTAGAACAATTTCAGAGAGGAGAATGTGGATATGAGCTCAGGCACTAGTCCTGAGGGCAGCTATGATGATGTGCCAGCTCACCTGATTTGCCCAAGGCTGCTACCAGGACAAGGAGGAAGTTAAACCCAGATGAGGAGGATGAAGACTTTGTGCCAGAAGAGCCACCCAAGAAGGATAAAGTTGCCAAGAGCACAACTGCTGAAGCCACATCTTCCAAGAAGCCAGCTAAGAAGGTGTATGCTAGTGCTAAGGATATGAGGGCACCTGACTATGTCAAGGAAAGCATGACTCTTCACATTGAGTCACCTCCAAGGAAGAATTCTATGCCTAAGAAGGCAGGTGAGAAGAAGAGGTCCGGGAAGAGGATTGTCCATGTTGTTGGAAGAGCCACCTCTATGTATGAGGATCCAGAAGCTGCTGCTGAAGAAGAGGCGGAGGAACCAGCTACCAAAACCCCTCCAGCTAAGAGGAAGAAACTGTTGGCTGATGCTATGCCCAAGGATACATCATCCAAAGGCACCAAGACTGCTCCCTAGAAGGCTGCTGCTGCTTCCAAATCCAAGAAGTCTACCAGAGACATTACTAGTGCTTCCAAGAACAAGCAATCAACCATGCCAGAAGAAGAAGAAGATTTGCCACTTTTGAGGAAACTGAGGCCACACATGCCATTGCATAATGATGATCATCCAGTTGCTGAGGACATGAAGTTGAGGAAAGACTCTGGTCTGAGATTGTGAAGGTCAAAGGACCTCTATGCCTCCAGGAGAAGGACTGCTGTAGATGTCAGATTTCATACCAAGGAATAGCAAGACTTCTATGAGACTGTCCTGTTGGACAAGAGCCCAGCTGTCAGTGACATGAGATATGTTGACTGGGACTTCATAAATAAGAATGAAGATTTCTTTCCCCATGTGCAAGAGAACTTCAGATGCATTGACATTGAGAACTTTGTTGGTAGAGAGTTCACTCCCTGGAATGATGAGATGATCATGCAATTATATTCCACTGCTCATTTTTATGGTGATGGCAGGATTTTCTGGATGACAGAAGGTGTCAAGTATGAATCCACTGTTGAAGAGTGGGCTACCATTTTAGGAGCCCCACAAGTACAAATGGTGACTTGGATGTGTATACAGAGTCAAAGAAGAACCCCAACTCCATGGCCAATATGTACAAGGAGATCCCTGTTGATTATGTGCATTCACATAAGTTTGGTTCAGTCTATTATCTACAAGCAGGTCTGCCTACCACCAACACCATCATGAGGTACTCTTTGATGCCTAAGTCAGCAGATGACAAGATGATTCGAGGCTACTCAATCAACATGCTGCACCACATTGACCTTCACACCAGATTCAGAGTCATGGATCTTATTGTTGAGACTGTGAAGAGGACAGCTGCAGATCAGAAGAGATCTTGTGGTTATGCACCATACATTCAGATGCTGATCAACTCCGAGCTTGAGAAGAATGTGTATGCCCTTGATCGACCTCATATGCCACTCCAGCCAGAATTTGAGGATAATGTGGTGGTGATGAATCCAGATCATCCCACTGCAACTGCGGGAAGAGAAGTAGCTGAGTCAGTTAGAGCCGCTAGTGCTCCAGTGCCAAAGTCCAGGGCTGAGCAGATGGATATGCTTTTTAGCACTGTTAAGAGTATGCAGAAGGATATCAAGGACATTCTTGAAAATCAGCATAGTCTTGTGAGGATAGTGGAGAACAGAGTCAAAATGCTAAACGACAAGGTAGATGGGCTGACTAAGACAGTCAATGAGCTCAGGAAGGAAGTAGATGATGCTCCTATCTATCACTCTACAGGTTCAGATGAGGATGACACTTCACCTCTCAGGCCATACACTCAGTTTAGGACCCAAGCCAGGGACTCCTACAGTGACTGCTCCAGAGTTGAGGCCGTCTTCTTCAGCACCTGCTATAGCTCCTTCAGCTCCATCAGCTCCAGTAGCAACTCCACCACCTCAGAGGACTTCAGCTGAAGCTTTTGCAGATGCTCTTCTCTCGACTCCATCAACGGCTACAGGCGCAGCGTCATCATCTCATGGAGGAGATCCAACCCAGAGCGACGTTTAGCTCTATAGCTTTGAACTTTTTGGTAACTTGTTGCCAAAGGGGGGGAAGTTGTAGATCATAGGGCTTCGAGAGAGAGAGAGAGTGTTGCATTTTGATCCCTCTCTGCTATTTCCAAAAACATTTGGTTTATCGTTTGTTTTGCAAACTTTTGTTGGTATTTGATCATATACTCTTATGTGATGCTTCTATCACCTATCTTTGAGATTTCTATGTGATGATCATTTACTATTGTTTGGTGTGTTGAGCTTGTTATTCACTCATATTAATTCTAGCGCACCACCAAGTTGTATGTGACATGGAACAGGGATCCATCATCCTAATCGATTGTGCATTTGCATTCAAACACAAATTTAAAATAATGCACAAATTTAGGGGGAGCTCTTGGTTATCACATACCTCTCAAAGCGACGATGCTATTCATATCTTATATCTCTCATCGAAGCTTTGATCTATATGTTGTCATCAATTACGAAAAAGGGGGAGATTGAAAGCACAACTTCTCCCTAGGTGGTTTTGGTAATTAATAACAACATATACTTCATTGGACTAATGTTTTCCACTAAGTATATCTTAGGAAAAAGTTCAATGATAGCTTGGCAAAGCATTGTGAGGAGACCCCAAGATACAAGGAATACTATTGGCAAAGCTACAAGGATGAAGACTCTACATTTCACTTTGTGAGAAATCACTTTGAGTCCATAGGAATGCCAATACTATCAAAAGTGGGTAAGGTATTAATGGTGAATGAAATGCTCAAGTGATCAAGTGTTAGCCACCAAATACACTCAGAAGCTCTCCCACAAATATTCTGTCATTAATCCATCCACTCAAAATCGGTGTCACCAACTTTCATATCGGCCACACCAAGTTCCAAGCCAAGACAAAAACCCTAGCCACTTCCCATTCTCGGTACAACCAAGATTCACATCGGTGCAACCGAGTTTCGGTGACCAACATTCTGTTGTCTCAATTTTTAAAATCGGAATCTCCGAGTTTTGTAAATCGATGCCACCGAGTTTGGAAACTACCCTCTGTCACTCAATTCGGTACCACCGAGAATGATATATCGGTCTCACCGAGATTCCTAAAGTTGCCACATTTTGAACAAATCGGTACGACCGAGTTTCATATCGGTTTCACCGGGTTGCTCAATAATGTTGTAACGGTTGGATTTTTGGATATGCCTATATATACCCCTCTAACACATCCCACTCGCAAGGGAAGTACTCAGAACTATTCCACACTTGCCCCATCCAATTTTCTAAGAGAGAACCAGCTACCCTTGTGTTGAGGTCAAGATCATCCACTCCAACCATATGGATCTTGATTTCTAGCCTCTCCAAGTTGCTTTCCATCCAATAAATCTCTTCCACCCAAGCCAAATCTGTGAGAGAGTGATTGTGTGTTGAGGAGACTATCATTTGAAACACAAGAGCAAGGAGTTCATCATTACTATCGAGCCTATTACCTTTTGGAGGGTGGTGCCTCCTAGATTGGTTAGGAGTCGCTTGGGAGCCTCCTACTTTGTGTTGTGGAGTTGAACCAAGAAGTTTGTACGGGCAAGGAGATCGCCTACTTCGTGAAGATCTACCCATAGTGAGTCTAGTCCTTCGTGGACGGAAGCCGTTATGGAATAGTCAAGGTTGCTACTTTGTGGACCCTTATGGGTGGAGCCCTCCGTGTACTCTCGCGACCGTTACCCTCTGTGGGTTGAAGACTCCATAAACGTGGACGTAGGATAGCACCACCTATCGGAACCACGGGAAAAATCTTCGTGTCTCCAAATTGCGTTTGATCTCCTCTCCCCCTCTATTTACATGCGCTTGTCTTTATTTTCCGTTGCAATACTCGTAGACATGGATGTGTAGGGTGAACTTGACTTGTGCTAATTGCTAAAATCTGCCCACAAATTAATTTGGGAAAAGGTTAGGTTTTATTTGGTCAAGTAGTCTAATCACCCCCCCTCTAGACCTACTTTCGATCCCTACAGCAGGACATAGGCTATTACCTCCATCGGAGGGGCAGAACTTGGGTAAACTCGTCTCTCATTCCCGATCAACCCCTTTGAATCGCCACCTAGCGGCAATGGCCTCACGCTCAAGTTCTCCTAAGAGAACATCAGCCATGACAAAACCACGACAGTTGGCGCCCACCGTGGGGCCCTCGCCCGGTGTATTGAGTTCTCGAAGGGAGCCCTTCCAGGGTTCGGGAGATTCGTGGTTGGTCAGATGACCAAGAGTTGCCGCGGCAAGCTCTATATCGACGACTCAGGCTGGGGCCCCGAGGCCGACCCAGTCGAGTACGGGTACTGATACGTGTCCAACGTATCTATAATTTTTGCTTGTTCCATGATGTTATATTATCAATCTTGGATGTTTCAGAATCATTTTATAGCAACTTTATATCATTTTTGGGACTAACCTATTGACATAGTGCCAAAGTGCCAGTTGTTGTTTTTGCTTGTTTTTTACTTCGCAGAATATCAGTACCAAACGGAGTCCAATCGCGACGAAACTTTTTGGAGATTTTTTTGGACCAGAAGAATTACAGTGGGCCAAAGAAGTAACCAGGAGGGAGCCCAGGCCGCCCAGAACCTACCAGGGGCCCCGGGCGCGCCCTGATGGGTTGTGGCCGCCTCGGGAACCCCCTCCACCGCCTGTGAGCTCTATAAATACCCAAACATTCCAGAAACCCTAGAGGAGTCGACGAAAAATACATCCAACCGCCGCAAGTTCCAGAACCGCGAGATCCAATCTAACACCATCACAGAGGGGTTCATCATCCTCATTGGTGCCTCTCCGATGAAGCGTGAGTAGTCCACCATAGACCTACGGGTCCATAGGCAGTAGCTAGATGGCTTCCTATCTCTCTTTTGATTCTCAATACAATGGTCTCTTGGAGATCTATTTGATGTAAACTTTTTGCGGTGTGTTTGTTGGGATCCGATGAATTTTGAGTTCATGATCAATTTCTATCCATGAATATTATTTGAGTCTTCTTTGATCTCTTATAAGCATGATTACATATAGCCTCATATTTGTTCTTCGAATCTTTGGTTTAGTTAGGCCAACTAGATTGATTTTTCTTGCCATGGGAAGAGGTGCTTTGTGATGGGTTTGATCTTGCGGTGTCCTCTCCCAGTAACAGAAGGGGCAGCGAGGCACGCATGTATCGTTGCTATTAAAGATAACAAGATGGGGTCTATTCCTACATGAATAGATCTTGTCTACATCATGTCACCATTCTTATTGCATTACTCCGTTTTTCCATGAAGTTAATACACTAGATGCATGCTGGATAGCGGTCGATGTGTGGAGTAATAGTAGTAGATGCAGAATTGTTTCGGTCTACTAATCTTGGACGTGATGCCTATATAATGATCATCGCCTTGGATATCGTCATGATTATTTGATCTTCTATCAATTGCCCAACAGTAAATTGTTCACCCACCGTTTGCTATACTCATGAGAGAAGCCACTAGTGAATCCTACAGCCCCCGGGTCTACTTTTCCAACATATTGCTTTCCGATCTATCTTTTTGCCGCTTTTGTTTTCAGATCTATTATTCCAAAAACCCAAAAATACCTTGCTGCACTTTTTATTTTCCTCTTTTATTTTGTGTTCTTGCGAGATCTATCTATCCAATCTATCATAACCTAATCTATCTTTTTATCATGGAGAGATTGACAACCTCTCTTTCGCGTCGGGTTGGAAGTATTTGTTCTTTGTGTGCAGGTGCTGTTTACATAGGGTTGCGTGATCCTCCTACTGGTCTGATACCTTGGTTTCACAACTGCGGGAAATACTTACTGTCGCTGTGCTGCATCATCCCTTCCTCTTTGGGGAAATACCAACGCAGTCTCAAGCCACGTCAAAGGAATTTCTGGCGCCGTTGCCGGGGAGGAAGCGGTCTCTTCTACGTGACAATCTCTGATGCTGAGGAGACACCATCAACATCTATCAGGTTCCTAGTCACAAATCTCATCTCCTTGCAATTACATTATTTGCCATTTGCCTCTCGTTTTCCTCTCCCCCACTTCATCAAATTTGCCGTTTTAATCGCCCTGTTTTTCGTTTGCCTTTTTCTCGTCAGATCTCTTGCTTGCTTGCAATCTTGTTTGCGTAGTGACGATGACGCAAGAAAATACCAAATTGTGTGATTTTTCCAATACTATTAAGAATGATTTTATTAGTACTCTGATTGCTCCTCCCGCCACTAGTGCGGAGTCTTGTGATATTAATGTCGCTTTGTTGAATCTTGTCATGAAAGATCAATTTTCCGGTACTCCTAATGAGGATGTCGCGTCCCATCTAAACACATTCGTAGAATTGTGTGATATGCAAAAGAAAAAACATGTGGACAATGATATGGTGAAGTTGAAATTATTTCCTTTCTCCTTGCGGGATCGTGCAAAAATTTGGTTTTCTTCTTTGCCTCGCAATAGTATTGATTCTTGGAATAAGTGCAAGGATGCTTTTATTACTAAGTATTTTCCGCCCGCGAAAATTATTTCCCTTAGGAGTCAAATCATGAATTTTAAGCAACTTCAGCATGAACATGTTGCACATTCTTGGGAAAGAATGAAATTGATGCTAAGAAATTGTCCTACTCAAGGTTTAAATCTTTGGATGATCATACAAATTTTTTATGCCGGATTGAATTTTGTCTCTAGAAATCCGTTAGATTCCGCCGCGGGTGGTACTTTTATGGAAATTACTTTGGGTGAAACTACTAAATTGCTAGATAATATTATGGCAAATTATTCACTATGGTTTGTATTGAAGGGTATAAGCCATGGTAAAGTTAAAATACAGTAGGTATAATGCAATAATAAAATTTAAATAAATTTGCAACAGTACTTAAAGTGGTGATTTGCTTTATTATACTAACGGATCTCACGAAGATTTTGTTGAGTTTTGTGTGATTGAAGTTTTCAAGTTTTGGGTGAGATCACGATGGATGAAGGAATAAGGAGTAAAAAGAGCCTAAGCTTGGGGATGATACAGCACCCCCAAGATATATCCAAAGAGAAAGAAGCAACTAAGCTTGGGGATGCTCCGAGTGGCATCCCCTCTTTCTTCTAACGACCATCGGTATTTTACTTGGAACTATATTTTTATTCGTCACATATCATGAGCTTTGCTTGGAGCGTCTTGTATTATTTGAGTATTAGCTTTCTTTGCTTTTTAGTTTGTCACTAGTATCCTTGCTGGACACACCTATTTGAGAGAGCCAAAATTATGCTATGATTTGTTAGAATTGCTCTATATGCTTCACTTAATTTTTTTGAGCTATGGAATTGCTCTAGTGCTTCACTTATATCTTTTTTAGCACGGTGTGCTTTGAAATTTTGAAGAAATACTCTCATGCTTCACTTAGATTAATTTGAGAGTTAGTAAATTTTTAAGAAATCCTCTCATGCTTCACTTATACTATTTTGAGAGATGAAACTTTTATGCTCATGTTCTTCACTTAAATTTGTTTGAGCTTGTCAAAAGCAATGGCAATATATGAAACTAGTCCCAAAGTGATAGATATTCAAGTGGGATATAATAAAAACTTTCATGAATATCATTGGACAAATTAAACTTGATTCCTTGTAATAGTTTTGAGACATGATGATAGTAATATGTGAGTCATGTTAGTGAGTAATTATGCTTTAGTAAGAATATTGGTGTTAAGGTTTGTGATTCCCTATGCAAGTACGAAAGTCAATAGTTATGCAATGAAATTACATCGTACTTATGGTGCATTATTCGGTGTTAGTTATGCTCAATGCCCATTTATGTGAATTGTCGTTTCTTGGTTGGTTGCTTCTCAATCTATTTGCTAGCCTCCACTTGTACTAAGTAGAAATACTACTTGTGCATCCAAAATCCTTAAACCCAGTTTTGCCTTATGAGTCCACCATACCTACCTATATGCGGTATTTCCATGCCGTTCTAAGCAAATTTGTATGTGCCATCTCTAATTTTCAAAATAAATTCCCTTTTTGTGTGCTCGTACCGCTCATGAAATGGTAGGGGGTGTCCAATATTTTTCCATGCTAGATGTGTTATTCTCAAGATGAGTGTTTATTCACTTGTCATTGCACGAGAGTACGGTGGTAATAGGGATGCCCAGTCTCGAAATGAAAAAAAGAAATTTACTTTATGTTGTCAAATAATAAATTCCTTGGAAAGTGTTGGTATGGAAGGCAACCGTTGATACGGCTAGCCATGGATTGTGAAAGAATGGTGGAAAAAGGAATAAATTTTACTTTATGTTTGGGAACCGCCTATGATGTATCTAGCATGGAAAGTATTGTGAACTACTTTGTCGTTTTCGTTGACAGGAAAGGCATGCCACTCAAAACTTTTTTTTCTCTCTCAATTTAAACTTTGAGCTCTCGCACCTCTACAAATCCCTACTTCCCTCTGCGAAGGGCCTGTCTATTTACTTTATGCAATTTTTATGTTTAATTTGAGTCTCCATCTTCTCTTATAAAAGCACCAACTAGGGGGCACTATGATCATGCTTGTGCATTGGGTGTAGTTAATATTTGAGTGTGTTTCATGAATGGATCAATGATTGAGCATGATGGGCTAGGGATAACTTTCTTTAGTGTTGATATTTTGAAAGACATGGTTCTTGTTGGCATGCTTGAGTATTAAAGTCTTTATGTCAAAACTAGACTATTGCTTTGAACCATCTAAAAGTCCAAATGTCCATGCTACAAAAGAAAAGAATATGTGATGAACATGTTAGGCAGCATTCCACATCAAAAATTCTATTTTTATCATTTACCTACTCGAGGGCGAGTAGGAATTAAGCTTGGGGATGCTGATACGTCTCCAACATATCTATAATTTTTGCTTGTTCCATGCTGTTATATTATCATTGTTGGATGTTTTACAATCATTTTATAGCAACTTTATATCATTTTTTGGGACTAACCTATTGACATAGTGCCAAAGTGTCAGTTGCTGTTTTTGCTTGTTTTTTACTTCGCAGAATATCAGTACCAAACGGAGTCCAATTGAGGGAGTCCTGGACTAAGGGGTCCTCGGGCCGCCGGCCTATCTCTCGCAGGCCGGCTTGGTGGGCCGCTCTCTGATTGTCACGGGAATGGCCGGATAGGCGGTGACCCCATATTCTAGAAGGAAACCTCCGAAGACGGGGCGTGCACTCCAAGTTAAGATGAGAAGATCAGCGTCTCTATTTCCGGCTGGAAGCTTACCATGTGTAAACCCTAGGTACCCCCGGTGTCTCTATAAACCAGAGGGTTTAGATTGTAGAGGGCAAACAAGCTCATCTAGGGTTTTGACTACTTGATCTCGAGGTAGATCGACTCTGTAATACTCATACTCATCAATACAATCAAGCAGGACGTAGGGTTTTACCTCCATAGGAGGGCCCGAACCTGGGTAAACACCGTCTCCTTCATCTCCTGTAACCCATCGATCTTAATCTCACAGCTCGGGACCCCCTACCCAAGATCCGCCGGTGTTGACACCGACATTGGTGCTTTCATTGAGAGTTCCGTTATGGGATCACAAGAGGAATTGATGGCTTGCCTGATCCTTAGCGATGAAGTCCGTAATGGGGACTCCTTCATCCCTGGACAGTTTCTCGCTTTCGGCAGCATCGTGCTGCACGCTGACCCGACTGGCTGCCTTGGTCGGATTGGGATTGTCGCCCCCGATCAAGAGATCAGGTTCGGGAACCTAGAGTTCCCCATAGACCCCCGGGGCGACCTTTCATTCGCCGGGCTCGCAGCTTCATCTGACGAGCCCGAAGTCCCGGAAGCCTTAACTTCAGGTCTCCTTCTCGACTCCGCCCTCGGGTCTATCCCTGCCGATGACCTGGCTCCTAGTCCATATCCGGTTATAGTACCTGAGGGCCGGGTGGTCGGCCCCTGCCGAACACACTCTTTGCACGGACACATCGGAGGTCAACTCCGGAAGTCCTAGGCAGATTGATCCGGTCGAGCTCTTAGTGCTCAACGAGGCACTGGATCGGATCCTAACAATAAAGACCACAGACTACCCGACCTCGACCCATGCTCAGATCGGTCTGGAGGCGGGTCATCGGGAATTTTTCGACCCACCCACCACCCACTTGGTAGCCACTATCGAGGATTTAACCAATATGCTAGACTACGCCTCCGAGGAGGCAGAAAACATGGAGGAAGAGGACGGTGCCCCCGCTCATGTCAACACTGGGCGGTGGACTGCCACCTCCACTTACGACGTCTACATGATAGACACCCCCGATGATAAGGGCAATCGCACCCCTCAGAACAATGGCGATAAATCCGGAGAGGTGTCATCAAGGAGTAGGAAACAGCGCAAGCGATCTAAGGCACACAAGGGAAGGGAAGCCATTGCAGGCACCGGGGAAAAGGATACCCCGGAAGACCTCGGCGACCCCGAAGTCCCTGAACAGCCACTGGAGGACCAGGAATTGCCCGAAGATCGGCACGACACCGAGGATCCTAACGATTCCGAGGACAATAACTACCCCCCCCCCCCCGAGGAGGAGGACGACCTGGAAGCCGAAGACTTCACTGTCCCCGATAATCCTACGGATCAGGAATGGTTTAGGTGGCAGCTTCTAGCCACCGCCCGAAGCCTGAAGGCAAAACAATAGCAGCTCAAACCGAACAAGACACCATCAATGATAGATGGATGAGGGTCTTGGCAGTCGAAGAAGGGTACGGTTCCGATCTACCGGACCAACCCAAGAGCTACCCTCGCCGGTGGCTGCTGCCACAGCTCGATGACGAGGCCTTCGAAACATCGCCTCCCAGGCATACTCCGTACGACCGACCCGACCGCCCTCCCCAAGGACAGGATAGAATGGCCGGCGAGGCCGAGTACAGGCCTGAAGCACCCCGCAGGAGAGGAAAAGAACCAGCGGGGCATGATCACAGGTACGATTTATGACAGGACCTGGACTACAGAGCAAGCCACACAAGATCCATCTACGGATCTAGAGGGTACTCCCCCCCCCCGCTAGACGGGATGAATACCGGTCTTGGCTCGACCGCAACAATAGAGGTCGGGAACAATACCGGACCCGGCCTACCGCCGATCGTAGGCATGACATAGCTCGGGTCAGAGGCGCTGCCCACCCACTGTGCTTCACAGACGAGGTGATGCAGCATCAGTTCCCTGAAGGGTTTAAACCCGTTAACATAAAGCAATACGACGGGACAACAGACCCAGCCGTGTGGATTGAGGACTTCCTAATTCACATTCATATGGCACGAGGAGATGACCTTCACGCCATCAAGTATCTGCCCCTAAAACTTAAGGGGCCAGCTCGACACTGGATAAACAGTCTCCCTGAAAACTCCATCGGGAGCTGGGAAGAGCTCGAGGATGCTTTCCGATCTAACTTCCAGGGCACTTATGTCCGGCCTCCGGACTCCTCTGACCTGAGTAATGTTGTCCAGAAAGCAGGAGAATCGGCTCGGCAGTTCTGGAAGCGGTTCTTGACCAAGAAAAACCAGTTCGTTGACTGCCTGGACGCCGAGGCAATAACCTCTTTCAGACATAATATCCGGGACGAATGGCTAGCTCGCCAGCTCGGCCAGGACAAGCCGAGGACAATGTCCGCCCTCACCTCACTAATGACCCGCTTTTGCGCGGGTGAGGATAACTGGCTAGCTCGACGCAGCCATAACCCCGAAGACTCCGGCACCTCTAAAGTCCGGGATGGAAACGGAAAACCACGACGCAACAAAAACAAACGCCGCCACAGCAACGGCGATGCGGAGGACACGACCGTCAATGCCGGCTTCCGCAACCCGAAATCTGGACAGCGGAAGAAACCCTCTAAAGGAAATAAAGACGGACCTACCACGCTGGACAAAATTATGGATAGGCCCTGCCAGATCCACGGCACTCATGACAAGCCCGCTAACCACACCAACCGTAATTGCTGGGTATTCAAGCAAGCTGGCAAACTCGCAGCCGAGGAGCAAAGCAAGAGCCCACGCAGCGAGGACGATGACGAGCCCCGCGGTCCAAGCAATGGAGGGCAAAACCAGTTCCCTCCAGAGGTGAACACCGTCAATATGATATATGCCACTCATATACCAAAGAAGGAGAGGAAGCGCGCCCTTCGAGAGGTCTACGCCGTGGAGCCCGTAGCCCCAAAGTATAACCCATGGTTGGCTTGCCCGATCACTTTCGACTGACGGGATCATCCGACCAGTATCGATGACGGGGGTTCGGCAGCCCTCGTACTAGACCCAATTATCGATGGGTTTCACCTCACTAGAGTCCTAATGGATGGAGGAAGTAGCCTTAATCTGATTTACTCAGACACGGTGAAAAAGATGGGTATAGATCCATCAAGGATCAAACCTAGCAGCACTACCTTTAAAGGAGTGATTCCAGGCGTCGAAGCCCGCTGCTCGGGCACCGTAAATCTAGAAGTGGTGTTCGGCTCGCCCGACAACTTCCGTAGTGAAGACTTGATCTTCGACATTGTCCCTTTTCGCAGCGGTTATCACGCCCTTCTCGGCCGCATAGCATTCACTCGCTTTAACGCCGTCCCCCATTACGCGTACCTGAAGCTCAAGATGCCCGGACCCAGGGGGGTCATTACTGTCAACGGCAACACAGAGCGCTCTCTCCGAACTGAGGAGCATACGGCGGCTTTGGCAGCCGAATTCCAGTGCGGCGACGATAGGCCGACGCCCTAATCAGCCATAAAGTTGCGTCGTGATAAAAAACGAGTTCGGCCTCAACCCGAACTTCCGGAATCACCTCCCGCCCAGCAAAAATAGGGATACGCCCCCCACAGCACAGCCCTAGTTCCTGCAAAGTATGTGCCAAGAAGGCACAACTTTGTGTTCAAAATACTATGGGCAGCTGTGGGGACCCACGATCAAAGGGTAAGTGTTCGGCTGGACCGAACTACTGCCAACACACGTCTTCGGACAAACTACAGGTACCATCTAGGACCTGCCAAGCGTAAAGCCCATTCACACCATGGTGACTTCTCAAGATCTTCTTCCAAAGGTCCTTTCGCCGATAGCAGTTACCTTTAAAGGAACGAAACCCCCTCAGGGGCAAAGGAGTAGACAGGCGACAGGGCACATCGAGGACGTCAAGCCACCCATCGAAGACCCCGGGTAAAGCCTCTCCTTTGTATACCTTATTTTTTCCAAAAAACCTGTAACAGTTGCTTCGGCAGTTTGAGTTGTAAGAATTCATCTGAAATAAAGAGCATCCTTTACGGCCTCCTTGTAGTATTTCATGTCACATACTCTGTTCTCTACTCGCTAACGCCCATAGCAAAAAACATGTTCGGTACATACTACGATGCGACCAGCTAATGGACCGGGGGCTCGAATATAAAAATCGCCCAAAGCATCACCCCGGTACTACTATTCATGTGTTCGGCGTCTCGGATGTTGCTTTATATGAATTGGTTCCGAATTATGTCTTGGGTCAATGGTTAGGTTGCCCGGCTCCTGTGCTTGCACTCTTACGTTCCGCTCATTCGGCTAAAAGGGTAAAGGGAGAACCACTGCGATTGTGCTTCCGGCTCGCCTGGTCAAGCACCTCAGTGGAGAAAGCCGAAAACCAACTGTCATAATAAGCGAGAACCGGTCTGCAATCCGAGCATAAGTGTCAAACTAAAAATCGATAGAGATTATTCCGTGTTATACGAGGGGTTTGTACTATTGCAAACCATGTGATTCTGGTGTCAACCTCGGTGTATCCAAATATCACAAAACACTGGGGGCTCGTCATCAGCCCCTGCATTCAAGCTCCTCCGGCTAAGTGAAATCACTAAAGCATTATAGTCCGATTGCCTTGTACCCCTCGCACTACCGCCTTCGGGCACCGATAATTCGGCTAAGGGTCACAGTACGGAGGCAGAAACACCTCGTGTAGTTTCTACATGGGGGCTGAAGCCGACGACTCGCAACTTTCAGATAAAACGGCCACACAGGAGTCAAAATAATACAAAGCTTAAAAGAAATGATAAACCATGCAACCGCATTATATAGCGGAACAGTCATCGGATACATGACAGAACATTCACTCATAAATTACATCTTTCGGGCATTGAGCTTCTATCGCCCGAGCACCGTCCATCACGGCGAAAAAGTATTTCTCGGGGCGCCTATGGTCCATCCCAGGGGGTGGAGGCGCGG
Source organism: Elymus sibiricus (assembly GCA_039707655.1). Lineage (NCBI taxonomy): Eukaryota > Viridiplantae > Streptophyta > Magnoliopsida > Poales > Poaceae > Elymus > Elymus sibiricus. Next base: position 281,387,625 of record CM077663.1, read on the forward strand.
TGGCCATCTCGGTTGGCTTGAGCCCCAGTAGGTGCACCATGGTCCTTGCAAAGGCCATCCGAGCTCCCTCGATGCAGGCAGAACGCTTCAAAGCGTCAATCCGAGGCGCAATGTCGCACAGTTTCTGCACCAAGCCGTAGTAACTGCTCGGCATCGGCTCTGCAGGCCAGAGCCGGATGCAGAGGTCCCTCATGGCCGGCTCCGCCATCCTGTGCAGCTCCATCAACTGTTTCATCTGCTTGCTTAGGAGCGGAGGGTGCTCGGGGGCTTGAAGTTGAGCCCAAAATAGACGTTGCTCAACATCCCCATCCCGGGAGGCAAAGTGTTTGTTCGTGTCCGTTGCACTCTTCGGGAGGTCCACAAAGGCGCCTGAGGAACGCCACACCCGGGTGAGCAAGGCAAACCTGTTACCACCAAAGGCACATTGTAGTAAGTACGGCTTACCATCCGCGATTGCCCTGACTTGGCGGAGTTCTTCTTCAAAGAACCACCTATCAACACGCTCCGATTTGAGCTCGGATTTCAGCGTGGATAGCTCGGTGGCCTGGTCTCCGTTCTTCTGCTCAAGGGCCTCACACTTTGTGCCGGCATCCTTGAGCTGCAGCTGCACCTCCACCACTCGGGCTTCATGCTTGTTGTTCACGGCTTTTAATGCTAATAGGTTGGCTGCCGCCCGTTCGGCTGCCGCCTTCTCATCTGCGGCCTCCTGCTTCACCTTGGCCAACTCGGCCTTGAGGTTCTCGACCTCCACAGCCGCAGCTGTGGTAACAATAAGTAAATACAAACTTCTGGATAATCCGACTATCTCAATCAATGAGGATAGACAATAGCCCGAATGGCACAATTTGGACTCACCTTGCATCTTGTCGAATCTCTTGTTTAGACGATCGAGCTCCTCATCGGAGCTCTTGAGCTTCCGGTTTAGCTCGGCAAGCTCCATTGCGTTGGCGGTCGCCGCCGATGATGAGGCCTACAAAACAAACTATGTGCATTAAAACTCCCGGACCATCGGATTCCGTCCCCTCCGCTAAGTACTCTTCGGAGCTCTTAGAATAATAAAGGGCAAAGGATGCCTTGAGCATCGTTACCAATGTTCGGACGTTTGACCCCCGGGTGGGTTTTTCAAACTCACCCAGGGCTCGGGGGCTACTACACTTATAAGGATTGTATAAAATAGGCAAATTAACTTTTTCTAAGGAAAAGAATATTACGTGGCTCACCTGGAAGCCCGTCAAGAGACCGTTGAAGGCCTCTTTCAGTCCGCTATCTACGGACTGAATGCCTTGCAAAACCGCACCCATAAGGGCACGGTGATCCTCGGCGATCGAGGAGCCGGATAAAGCTTCCTCCATCTACGTCGACCATCCAGTCATGGGAGGCACTGGTGAGGGTGCGCCAGCCCTCCCTCTTGTGGGGGATTTGGCGGGCTGCTCTGGAGGCATAGATCGCTCTGGAGATGTCTTCGGAGAGGGACGGACCGTACTCCGTTCCCCCTCTTTAGTTGCCAGGAGATGTTCTTCGTCCTGGTCTTCAGCGGCCGAGGTGTTAACCTCAGCCATAACGTCATCGCCCCCGCCGCCGGTGTTCGGCTCAGAAGGAGCCTGGCGCGACAACACCTCTGCGGCCTCCTTCGAGGCCTCTGGAGGCATCGGATGCGACGCAATCCTGCATTCCGCCTGGTCGGCGGGCAGGGGCTCCCCGTCTGAGAGTTGGTCGGTGGGGAGATCGCGCGGTGGGCTACAAATCAAAATACGTTCGCCCAATTTAGCATCAAAAACTCTATGCAAGTAACCCAGAAGGTCTTCGGATTCATACCTCTGGGCTGGGGGCTTAACCCTGGGGTTCCTTTGGGGAACCTTTTCGGAAGCCTCAGACTCCTCGTCGGAGTCCGAGCTATCGTCGGCTAGGACCGCCTTGGTTCGGCAGGTCCTCTTTGGGGCAGGAGGAGGTAGGTCCTCCGCGACGTCCGCTGATGCCGCCCTTTTCCTTGCAAGGGGGGAGTCGCACTCCCCCTCGTCCTCATGCTCCTCCTCGTGAGTGGAAGAGGCGTGGGTCTCCTCGGATTTAGTGTCCGGGAGACCCCTTGGACGGAGACCCTCTCGGGCTCCCTTCTTCTCTCCTTTCTTCTTCTCCTTCTTCTCTGGCGCCGAATACGGCACCACAACGAGCATCTCCGTCAGTAGATCTGACCGAGGGTCTTCGGGCTACGGGGCCGGATAGTTGATTTTCACGACCTTCCTCAGCCATTTTTGTGAAGATAAGGGAGAAGGGGTTCAACTCTTGGTTAAAAAACAGAGCCACAGAATTAAAAGTTCTATCTTACCTTGGTGGGTGGGTTTGCGGCATCGAGTCCGTTGTGCTCTTCCTCGGTCGGCCAGCTCTCCTGAGGCTTGAATAGCACCTTCCACAATTTCTCGTGGGTGGTGCAGAAGAATTGGCGTACGGTGTCCGGGTCCTCAAGCTGGTAAGCCCACATTGGAGAGGCCCGGTGCTGGCACGGGAGGAGACGGCAGCGGAGCATGACCTGGACCACATTGGTCAGCTTGATGTTGGTCTCGATCATCGAGGTGATGCGCTTCTGCAACGACTTCACCTCTTCGGCCGACCCCCAGTTAAGGCCCTTCTTGAGCCATGAGGTTAGCCTCGCAGGGGGTCCAGATCTGAACTCGGTGGGCACCATCCCGTCCGTGCTCCTTGGTTCAGTGATGTAGAACCACTCCTTTTGCCAGATCTTTACCGTGTCGATGAAGGTGCCTTCCGGCCACTCGACACGGGGGAGCTTGCTGATTACGGTCCCTCCACAGTCCGCATGTGCACCCGCAACTGTCTTCGGCTTGACATTGAAGACCTTCAGCCACAGGCCGAAGTGCGGCTGTACCCGCAGGAAGGCTTCACAGACAAGGATGAACGCCGAGATGTGCATGATGGAGTTCGGGGGGAGGTCGTGGAAGTCTAACCCGTAAAAGAACATGAGACCCCTGACGAAGGGGTGGAGCGGAAAGCCCAGTCCCCGGAGGAAATGGGGGACGAACACCACCCTCTCGCCCTGCCTCGGCGTGGGAACCACCTGATTCGCTTCAACTCCCGTATGTCATTGTCGGTGACGGAGGAAGCCTCTCACTTACCCATGGAACCAGAACCGGCCATGGCCGAGCTCGGAGGGGAGATGGAGGAAAAACTGGATTTGGGCTCTCGAACCTTGGGAAGGTTGAGGAAGCAGAGGTTGCGAATTGGGAGCGTGACTAGGCCTTGGGGGTTTTCTCCCTTTTATGGGTGCCGTAATACCAAGAGCCTCCCCACTACTACGCCGCAGGCCTCGCCACTTCCCAAAACAATCGTGTCGTTATGCGCGCATGGGATAACCCAAAGGATTAATCATATCCCGTAAGAAACGGGACACGATCTGCGCATTGACAAGACGTGCCAATGAAACTGCCTCGAACCACGAATCGAGTTTTTGTAACCGGCTCGGCGGTCATGGTAGGCCGCGACCCTTCGTCAGAAAGGTTGTCAGGGAACACTATTCACACTTTAACATTTGGCGTACGAGGTTAAGCAATTTATGGCATCCAGATAATCTCATGTTCGGATAACTATGTATCATCGGTAGCCGGACTAGAGCCCGCCGATCGTAAAGGAGGAAAAGAACTTGCCCCGCAAGACGAGGACTCTGATCCCGCGAAGCTACTGGTGTCATGACCCCTGGCGTTGGAGGCTAGTTCGGGGACTACTGAGGGAGTCCTGGACTAAGGGGTCCTCGGGCCGCCGGCCTATCTCTCACAGGCCGGCTTGGTGGGCCGCTCTCTGATTGTCACGGGAATGGCCGGATAGGCGGTGACCCCATATTCTAGAAGGAAACCTCCGAAGACGGGGCATGCACTCCAAGTTAAGATGAGAAGATCCACGTCTGTATTTCCGGCTGGAAGCTTACCATGTGTAAACCTTAGGTACCCCCGGTGTCTATATAAACCGGAGGGTTTAGATTGTAGAGGGCAGACAAGCTCATCAAGGGTTTTGACTACTTGATCTCGAGGTAGATCAACTCTGTAATACTCATACTCATCAATACAATCAAGCAGGACGTAGGGTTTTACCTCCATAGGAGGGCCCGAACCTGGGTAAACACCGTCTCCTTCATCTCCTGTAACCCATCGATCCTAATCTCATAGCTCGGGACCCCCTACCCAAGATCCGCCGGTTTTGACACCGACACCAATCTCGACGAAATTTTTGGAGAATTGTTTTGGACCAGAAGAAGGCCAGTGGGCCAAAGAAGTCACCAGGAGAGAGCCCACGACGCCCACAACCCACCAGGGCACGCCAGGGGCCACGGGCGCGCCCTGATGGGTTGTGGCCGCCTCGGGAACCCCCTCCACCGCCTCTGAGCTCTATAAATACCCAAATATTATAGAAACCCTAGAGGAGTCGATAAAAAATACATCCGGCCGCCGCAAGTTCCAGAACCGCGAGATCCAATCTAACACCATCATGGAGGGGTTCATCATCCTCATTGGTGCCTCTCCGATGATGCGTGAGTAGTCCACCATAGAACTACGGTGTCGGGGCACGGAAGCTCACAATCACCTATGGGACCAGAGGTCCCTTGTTGTTCGGCAAGGGGGGTCACGTTGCACGAAGAGCGGAGAGCATGAGACGGTGTGGAGATCAGGACAGAAGCATTTTACCCAGGTTCGGGCCGCTGCTAAGCGTAAAACCCTGCTCCTGCTTTTTGGTGGATTGATCGGAGGAACGCGAAGAACGCTCAGCACCTAACCCCGGCAAGGACTGTTGTCGGGGATAGAGCTGTGACGTGAGTACTAGTGTTCAGGGGTTCGAATTGCCAACCCTGAGCTAGGTTGCCCTGGGCCTCCTTTTATAGTGCAAGGGGTTACCACAATGGCAAAACAGTCATTATCTATTGACTAGATAGCTAAGCAGAGCTATCATACCTAACTCTGGCATTTAGGACAAAATGCCATGATTACCTGCCTAGGTGGCGTCGGGGGTGCATCCCCGGCAAGCTCTTGCCACCGCTTGGCCGGTCGTTGCTTATGGTCTTGACATGCTGCAGGGCGGGTGTCAACCGAGCGTAACTTGCATTCCGATGTGTCGCCACGTGCTTAGAGAGAGCTGATTAGCCGCCTGGGGGCTCGACACCGCATCGATAAGTGATAGGCGTGGCGATGCGGTGGAGCGGTGGCTGGTTGGCTCGCGCCTGCCGGGGAGTGGCCTGCCGGGTCTTCTGGAGGTGCGTATCTCTTGGTCCCCGGCAAGCAACGGGGACGTGCTTGGCGCGTTGCAGTCCAGGCTGGGCTGCCGCGTTGAGCTTGTTGAAGTCTTGTCTTTATTGTTTGCCGGGTCGGCTTGGCCTTCCGCGGTCTGTTACTGCCGGGCGCTGGTGGCCGCTCGTCCATGCACAAGTCAGGGGGAATGAACAACCCTGTTTGTTTACCCCGACAGAAGCCCCCGGGCCTGAGCCATACGTGTCGCTTGGCACGTTGGGTTAGGTTCCAAACAGTGCACGGACACGCGGCGGAGGGGTTCTGCCCTTCCACCCACGTCCACTCCGCGCAATTACCACGGGTCGTGGGGTCATGGACGAGAGCCGTTGGAGAATAGAGAAGAACTGCCAGTAATAAAACGGCAGTTCTCCGAAAACATAGTGAAGAGCCAGCCCCCGTGCGAGTTCCCTAATAAAAAGGACAACGCACAGGGGCGCTGCTCATTCGCATCCTTTTCTCCGTCCTTCATCTTCCTCCTCAAGCCAAGAAACCATTTCCACCGCCACTCATGTTCCGCCGAGCACCGCCAGACAACCCGTCACCCTTGAAGGCTTCAAGGATGGGGCAGAAAAAGGCTGGCAACAAGGGGAAGCAGGTGGCCACATCCACGGACCTGGTGGCCGAGGAGAGGAAGAAGAAAGCGGAAGAGCTCGAGAGGCGGCGACAGGGAGATGTGGTTATCTCTCCGTCGAGCCTGGATGGCAATACTCTGATCAAGAGGTATGCCTATATGTGGGGGCGGACGACAAAGGGGCATGGATCGCCTCAAGTTTTGCCGGACAACCCCAAGGAGAAGAAGCCCTCAGATTCGTACCACTTCTTCTATGCGTACTTTTACTGCGGTCTTGCCCCTCCCTTCTCTGATTTCTTCTGCACCATGATGGCAGCATATGGATTTCATCTTTATGGATTTCATGCCTAATGCGATGTCTTGCATGGAGATATTTGCCCACCTGTGCGAGAACTTTGTCGGAGTTGCCCCCAACGTAGACTTGTTCACGCACTTCTTCCTTCCTCGGATTAAGGACAAATCCCACCGCTCGAGGAACGTAAGCTGGATTCCCCGGGACAAGAAGGAGTACCTTTCCGGACAGCTGCGTGGGAAGTGGGAAGAATGGAGGGGCGACTGGTGCTGGATCAAGGACGACAAAGCTCCCGCATTCTGCCGGGCGCGGACTGAATGCGTCACACGCGACAGTGACTGGGGGAAGCCTGGCCCAACTGACAGCAAACTCCGCCTGGCACTGAACAGGATCGTCCGCCTCAAAGCTGCTGGGTTGAACATCGAGCACGTGGGGGCAGATTTCCTCCGCCACCGCTTTGCTCCTTTGCAGAAGAGGGACCGGTTTGCTTGGGAGTTCAATGGCCCCACCGATTGGATGCGCCTGTATCCCGGTCCTGCCAACAACTTGACAGCCTACGGCCATGACTGGCTGTGTGACCAGTTGTTTGGCCGTTTCGGGACACACCGTCTGCCGGAGGGAGTCATCCCGTTGCACCGCAATTCTGCCCGGAATCAGATCCTCCAATGGATGCCAGAATGCGATGCTTTCGGCGTTAAGCCTGACTGGGAGCTGCCCGCCCTGGAGAGCGAGATGGAGTGGGTCTCCACCTTGGATGAGAGAGCTATCAGACCGGAGGACAACTTGACTGCGCCGACCAGGGAGGCGGAGAGAGCCTATATCTCCGGACGAATCGCGGAGGACAAGGCCGTCAGGACCGCCAAGGGGACAGCCTCCGGAGGAGAGGAGGAGGAGTCCGGAGACTGTGGTTCTTCTGAGGAGGAGGGCGAAAATCTCGCTCCGGAGGAGCTTGTCGGGGCCAGTGGCTTCCAAACCGCGGCAACAGGGACCCAGGCGGAGGGCGAAATGGAGGGGGTGAAGGCTCTGGAGGTGGTAGAGGAGGGGCTCGAAGAGGGGCCCCTGGCCCCGGAGCCGGGTCGCCGCCTCCGTCTACGCACCAGTCGGGAGTCAACGGCCGCCGCATCTCCGCGTGGTTCCTCGAAAGTGAAGAAGACGACTGCTAAGGGCAGCGGTCGCGAAGTGGCACGTCGCCAATCCTCCCGCCTTATCCAGGCCAAGGTGTCCCCCGCCAAGCGACGGAAGGTGTATGAAGCGGACCCCAGCCCCCCGTCAAGCCCAACTCCTCCGCCAGGCTCGCCCTTGCCGGCAGTCCCGATTGCTCCGTCAAGCCCTGCTCACCCAACTCTGAAGAGGAGCCGGGCGTCTCCACCGCCTGCGTCGTACGAGCTGGGCTCCATGCTCCTGGCCTCGGAGTGAGTCTAGCTGATCTCTGCTTCCGTCAGAAGGCCCTTGATTTTTAATCTTCCCGACTGATCTTGTATTGTTGATCTTGGTAGGGACGAAGATGAGGAGACTCTTGTGCACAGGGTCAAGAGGGTCAAATCCGCAGCGGGATCGGACCTTGCGGCTGGCGGAGGCTCCGCGGGAGACGCGGGAGAGAACCCCGTGCCTAGCCCCCAGCCCAGTCCTCCCTGTGAAACCCGAGTGCAGGCTTCATCTGCTAGCGGAGATAAGGAAGGACGCCTCCCTTCGCCTGCCAGGGAAACGGGAGAGGAAGATCGGAGGGAGGCTCGCCAAGTGGAGCTCCTTCTCCAAGGTTCCCCGTCAACCATTGCCCATGAGGGGGATTCGCCAGCAAGGGCCTCCGCCGAGGAACCTGCTCGTGCAAAGGTCGTTGCCGGAGGGACGGCGTCAGACCGCATGCCGGCAACTGATGTTGCCGGGGTAGGAGAGGTCCTTCCGCAACATTTTCCATCGGGTATCCCTCTTGTCGGAGCTTTCGTTTCTCCTGTATCTTTTCTTTGCATGCTTTATTGATTCTTTATTTCCATATTCCTGTTTTGTTGCTCTGATCCGCAGCTCCGACCTTCGAAGAGCCTGAACTGCTTGAGGAGGTTGTTGATATTGGGAAGGATGCTGCCGAGGAAGCGATGAGGATTGATGCCGCTGAAGGACATGGCTCGACTGTCGGGGATATTCAGGGTCCTTTAGAAGGAGCGGATCAAAATCCCGGCAGCTTGCCCTGCCCGGGCCCAGTGGTCGAAGAGAAGACTCCTCTCCAAACCATGAAGCCTTCCTCGTCCAGTTATCCCTTGGCGTCGGCCCTGCAGTCCCCGCAGAGTCATTTGGCGCTGATCACTGCTCCGCTAAGCCACACAGTCCCCGGCTCGCCCTTCTCAGTGGGTGCAGACCTTGATGAAGAGATCAACAAGATCCTGGCGCCACTATCTCAGAAGATCGAGGGAACTCACAGCACAGCTGACGCCGCCAAGGACTTGGTTTTCTTGGAGTCCATAGCATCAAGGCTTAAGAACGTGCAGAGCAGGTATAGCCTCCAATGGCACAGCACAGGAGCAGCGTGACTCAGCCGGGCTCGTGAACCAGCAGTTGAGGAGCAAAGTGAACGAGCTGCGGGACTGGTATAATCGTCAGGTCCATTCTCTCAAGAGGCAACATGACACGCTGTCCATGACCAACGAAGATGTTGCCGCCTGGAAGGTTCGCCTGACGGAGCGCGAGGCGCTACTGGATGTCAGGGAGGAGGGCATTTCCCTCCGGGAAGAGAACCTTGAGGCTACTATCCGCGCGAAGGATGATGAGCTAGAAGACCACGTCCGGCAGCGTACCAAGGAACTGGAAGATGGCCACAAGACCGCTCTTGATGCACTTTCCTTGGATTCTGCTACACAACTGAAGAAGATAGCTGACAAGCTGGCTGCCGCATCTTCTGCCAAGGCCAAATTTGAAGCTCAACTGGTCAAGCTGACAGAGGATCTCGCCAGGAGCACCAGGGAGGTCGAGACCCTCAAAGAGGAGGTGCGAAAAGCAGCGGCAACTCTGGAAGAGGTGCAATCACAGCTTTCCTCCAAGGGCCAGGACCTCGATGCTGCTAACGGCACCATCTCCAAAATGAAATCCAGGCTTGCTTCCTTGGAAAGTGACCTCGAATCAGCTGGGGCTCACGAGAAACTACTGCTGATAGATGTGACCCATGCGCAGACCCTTCAGAAGGATGCTGAAGAGAAACTGGAGAACTTGGTTGAACAGCGTGACCTCTGGATCAAGAACATGGTGGACATCGACGAGCGCCTCACTGCCCAGATTGCCAAGATGGACATGAAGAGCTGGGCTTATTCTGTCGGCAGACATGAAGCTCCAAGCGTCAAGTTGACACTTTTCTTCGACGGCCTGATCGAGGGGCTGAAGACGTATGAGGAGGACAGGGCCGCCTCCTTCGCCAATGAATCCCAGAAGCTAGCATGCGACGCCCTCTTCCTGGTCTTGAGCAACCTCGCCTTCTTCCACCCGGAGCTTGATCTTTCCGATGGTTTCAAGAAGCTGCCGTCGGGCGCCGACACCTCGGCTGCCATGGAGAAGGCCGGTCCTCTTGCCGACAGGATCCTTAAAGTTCCAAGGACCCAGGGGAGCCACCGGAGTTAGCTTTATATCTTCCTTGTCGCCACATTGCCCTGTACTTGAGACACAGTAGGTATCTCGTATTAGGGCTTGAACTCTCCTTATTTCACCGTTTGCTGAACTGATGTTTTTGTATAATCGCATGTTATGCCCTTTGTTTCCCTTCTGGAGTTCGTATGAGAATCACCTTTACGTGTTTCTAGTTACCCGCCAACGATGTGTTGCCGCAAATTGCTTTGAGGAAATGGTCCTTAGCTTTCTGCTGGCAAGAGCACGCTGCCGGCGGGATTACCTTTGGCAGTGTTGACGCTGCCGCATGTTTCATTGAGCAGGCTTGAAACAAAACATGAGCATGAACGAACACAGCAAGGTTCAGTCACACGCAAGGTTTAGCATACGAAACCTTTTGGTTTGGCGAAGGGGCATGCAAATGAATATCTTATTGGAAGTTGATTATTTGAGTCAACTTAGCTTTTGTCGTGGTTTTTCATTTCGTCCTGGTGTCTTCTCTCTCCCGTGCTCCTCATGGTACGCGTGCAAGCATGTGCCCACCGCAGCCCTGAAAGAGAAGGGATGTAGAGAAGAGCAAAACGGGGGTACTTGAAGACCCGTCAGTCACGCATGTGGCCCGCGACAAGAGCCTGCCAGGTTAATGCGATATTCATGATCAATTTAGGAATGGAAAAAAGAAGCAGGTATGGCCACTTCTTCCCTCCCCTTTTCTTCGTATCCCAACGGTCCCGTGGCGACCCGCGACGGGCGTACGGGACCTTGCCGTGGTTCACCTGCCGGGAGCGTCTATCAGTGGATACACTCTAGCATTCGGTTCAGGACCCGTCCCCTGGTGGGACAAATGCTAGACCGAACCTCATGCGAGCTTATCGACACTGACGACGTTGTCGCCGCGCAGGGCTAACCACAGGCAGGGAAGGAGGAGGAAAAGAAGATATGGCCAGGTACCTCTTTCTTCCCTTGGCCTGCTGGATTACGCCATATCTCCCTAGGGTCGAGCGGACCCATTTCCTTCCGGTGTTCCCCGCTCCGGTATCGGCCACGGAGAACACGACGGCGGCGCCGCCTGCACCAGGTGTGTTGTCCACCGCGCCTTCTTCACTTGCGGCCGCCGTGATGCCCGCCGCGCTCGCGGCTGCGTGCGAGGGATCCCTTGAAGTGGAAGGACGCGCGGCCGCGCTGGTCTTCTTTGTGGGAACCATTGCTGAAGAAGATGATGATGAAGATCGATCCGCCGTTTATGAACTCGGGTTCGTGCAAATGATGCACGCCCCCCTACCTGGCGTGCCAAAGATGTCAGGGCACGGATGCTCACGATCACCTATGGGACCAGAGGTCCCTTGTGGTTCGGCAAGGGGGGGTCACGTTGCACTAAGAGCGGAGAGCATGAGACGGCGTGACAATCAGGACACAAGCATTTTACCCAGGTTCGGGCCGCTGCCAAGCGTAAAACCCTACTCCTGCTTTTTGGTGGATTGATCCGAGGAACGCGAAGAACGCTCAGCACCTAACCCCGGCAAGGACTGCTGTCGGGGATAGAGCTGTGACGTGAGTACTAGTGTTCGGGGGTTCGAATTGCCAACCCTGAGCTGGGTTGCCCTGGGCCTCCTTTTATAGTGCAAGGGGTTACCACAATGGCAAAACAGTCATTATCTATTGACTAGATAGCAAAGCAGAGCTATCATACCTAACTCTGGCATTTAGGACAAAATGCCATGATTACCTGCCTAGGTGGCGGTCGGGGGTGCATCCCCGGCAAGCTCTTGCCACCGCTTGGCCAGTCGTTGCTTATGGTCTTGACACGCTATAGGGCGGGTGTGAACCGAGCGTAACTTGCATTCCGATGTGTCGCCACGTGCTTAGCGAGAGCTGATTAGCCGCCTAAGGGCTCGACACCCCATCGATAATTGACAGGCGTGGCGATGCGGTGGAGCGGTGGCTGGTTGGCTCGCGCCTGCCGGGGAGTGGCCTGCCGGGTCTTCTGGAGGTGCGTATGTCTTGGTCCCCGGCAAGCAACGGGGACGTGCTTGGCGCGTTGCAGTCCAGGCTGGGCTGCCGCGTTGAGCTTGTTGAAGTCTTGTCTTGATTGTTTGCCGCGTCGGCTTGGCCTTCCGCGGTCTGTTGCTGCCGGGCGCTGGTGGCCGCTCGTCCGTGCACAAGTCTGGGGGAATGAACACCCCTCTTTGTTTACCCCGACATACGGGTCCCTAGGCAGTAGCTAGATGGCTTCCTCCCTCTCTTTTGATTCTCAATACAATGGTCTCTTGGAGATCTATTTGATGTAAACTTTTTGTGGTGTGTTTGTTGGGATCTGATGAATTTTGAGTTCATGATCAGTTTCAATCCATGAATATTTTTTGAGGCTTCTTTGATCCCTTATATGCATGATTACTTATAGCCTCGTATTTCTTCTTGGAATCTTTGGTTTAGTAAGGCCAACTAGATCAATTTTTCTTGCCATGGGAAGAGGTGCTTTGTGATGGGTTCGATCTTGCGGTGTCCTCTCCCAGTGACAGAAGGGGCAGCGAGGCACGCATGTATCATTGCTATTAAGGATAACAAGATGGGGTCTATTCCTACATGAATAGATCTTGTCTACATCATGTCACCGTTCTTATTGCATTACTCCGTTTTCCCATGAACTTAATACACTAGATGCATGCTGGATAGCGGTCGATGTGTGGAGTAATAGTAGTAGATGCAGAATTGTTTCGGTCCACTAATCTTGGACATGATGCCTATATAATGATCATCGCCTTGGATATCGTCATGATTATTTGATCTTCTATCAATTACCCAACAGTAATTTGTTCACCCACCGTGTGCTATACTCATGAGAGAAGCCACTAGTGAATCCTACGGCCCCCGGGTCTACTTTTCGAATATATTGTTTTCCGATCTATCATTTTGCAGCCTTTGTTTTCAGATCTATTATTCCAAAAACCCAAAAATACCTTGTTGCAATTTTTATTTGCCTCTTTTATTTTGTGTTCTTGCGAGATCTATCTATCAAATCTATCACAGCCTAATCTATCTTTTTACCGTGGAGAGATTGACAACCTCTCTTTCGCGTCGGGTTGGAAGCATTTGTTCTTTGTGTGTAGGTGCTGTTTACATAGTGTTGCGTGATCCTCCTACTGGTCCGATACGTTGGTTTCATAACTGAGGGAAATACTTACCGTCGATGTGCTGCATCATCCCTTCCTCTTTGGGGAAATACCGACGCAACCTCAAGCCACGTCAGGTACCGGGTCCCCTTCGGCAAGATCCACGTTTTCATCGGCAAAATCGGTGCGTCGGTGCCCGAGCCAGACATCTGCACCAACATCGTCGAGCCGGCTCGGCGTGCTCAAGCCGGCCGGCGTCACGCCTTCGTCGGCTTCACCCAAGGAGTCAACCTCTCAGATGAACCAGCAGGCAGCAGGGACACCCTCATCAACTCTGATGGCGAATCTTCCATGGGAGACACCGAATCAATGTGTCCCTTTACGATGGTGGACTTGGGGGCTCTACGGAAGCGGAAGCTCCTAAAGAGTCGCATGAGCCACCTCGTCAGGTTACCGTCTATATGGCGGGAACCGCGGCAGCTCAAGACCCGTCGTCGGCAGGCGCGGCTGGCGGCTCTAGCGGATCAGGCAAGACGTCAGCTCAAGCCATGGTAGATCTGATGACCGAGATGGCAAAGCTCATCGGGATGCCTGTCACTACGGAAAACCAGGAGGAGTGCAACACGGAGTTAGTAAAACTTTGCGAGCAGATGACCAAGGTGCAGGAGGAAATTGACGTTGAAAACGCTCGGATGGCGGAAGTAAAGGCTCGTATTCATAATGAGTCAGAGCGCCTGAAGGCCGAGGCTTGGCAGTTAGGGCTTCGCCGAGACGCCTCCAAGGCGGTTTATCAGAGGAGACACCAAAGCCAGCTGCCATTGAATCTCGAGCCATCCCGGTTATTCCCCACTCCGCAGCAGACACCGGGGGCTGAACGGCCACGTGAGGATCTCCCTCATCAAATGGCCCGGCAAACGGAGCCGGCTCAACCATCACCGCCATGGTTCCAGACGCCACAAGGACACTTCTCCAACCCCGTTGACAACATGTTAGCGGCAACTTGCAATCTGGAAGCGCTCCCCATCCACGGGAACACTCCCGTTAAGATTGAGGCCAGGAACGCCATCGAGATGTTGACAACAATGGTAGTACAGCAAGCGCAGTACTCTTATAGCCGCGATCGGATGCACTCCACACTGTATGCCAGTTGCAGTAATAGTCGCCATGTGGAATCCCCAGCTGTTTCTAGCAGTGGACGCAGGCACCAGCCTTAGATTTCCCTGACCCGATCAGCATTGTCAAACGCCCAGGCGATTGTCAATGCAGCCAAAGGGACACGGCAGGCAAAGGCGGAAGCAGCGGCGATGCGGGCGACTCAGCAGCCTCATCCCCAACCAGCAACTATGGGGGCTGGGGTTAACAGTAGGACGATTGGGATTCCCTACTTATCCCCGGCCCTCCGTGGCGATCGTATGCCCAAGGATTTGAAGGGGCCTTGCAAGGTACCAAGCTACACAGCAGACCATGAGCCGGCAGCATGGATCGAGAGTTACGAGCTAGCCATGGATATGCTCGATGTCAGCGATGCCGTGTGCGCGAAATACCTGACCATGATGCTGGAATGGCCGGCTCGAACATGGCTGAAGAACTTGCCACCCAACTCCATCAACACTAGGGCAGAGCTAAAGGAGCGATTTATCAAGAATTTCCAGGGAACGTGCAAGCGACCAATGACGATTGTGGATCTTCAGCATTGCGTCCAGCGCGGGGACGAGTCGGCTCATCATTGGACTCGTCGGGTTGCTGAAATCATTGACTCATCGGATAGCATCACGGCGGCTCAAGCCGTCCTAATCTTGGAGAAGAATTGCCACTTTCAGCCGCTGGTCCAGAAGCTTGGCTGTATGAAACGAAAGGTACAGGATATGGGCGACTTGATGGTCATTCTTACCAGATACGTTGAGTCAGACAACACGAAGGACCTTGGCTTAGAGGAGGACAAGACTGGCAAGAACAAGAAGGGCGAAGGTGGCAAGGGTCATCAACAAAACCATGGGCACAGTGGGAACCCAGGGTGACAAGGCAATAACAGTAAACGAAAACAATCAAAGGGTGGGTCAGACTTTGTTGCTAATACCAACACCGGTTTCAAGAACCAGCGTTGCAACAACCGCCCCGGAGGAGCTTACAACGGGAACAAGCCGCGCAACTATGAGGAGGCACTCAAGGCGCCTTGTCCCAAGCATAGTACCCTAGACAAGCCATTCACGCATTCATGGGAAAACTGCTATATCATGCAGCAATTCCGTAACCAGGCTTTCCAAAGTCACCAAGGAGGCAATAGTGGGGGACATCCGGGTCAGCTCGGCTCACATGGCGGCTCATCCAATGGATTTTCAGGGTTAGATTTCCCTGGCCAAGGCAGCTCGGGGGGAGGTTTTCAGCATCAAGGAAACAATGGCAATGGGCAACGCCCTGGCCAAAGCAATCAGTAGCATAATAACCAGACTGGGTTTCAGAGTAATCCCAAGCAGTTAAATAGTGGTCAGTACCACGTCTTCACCACCAGCACTTGCAGGCGAGACGACAAAATCAAGCGAAGAGCCATCAACATGGTTGAGTCGGCAGTTCCCCGGTATCTTAATTGGTCCGAACAGCCAATTACCTAGAGCAGGGAAGATCACCCTCCCCGGGTAGATAACCCGGGTGGTTTGGCCCTAGTGGTGGAGCCTCAGGTTGGTGGCTATACCCTCTCAAAGGTCCTCATGGATGGGGGAAGCAACATCAACATTTTGTATTATGACACCTTCCGCCGGATGAACCTCCCTGAAAGCAAATTGCAAACTTCAACCACGGTTTTTCACGGTATCATTCCTGGGAAGTCCGCATACACAATAGGGCGGATTAAGGTTGACGTGGATTTCGGCGATGAGTTTAACTACAGATGCGAGCCCTTACCTTTTGAAGTGGTTAAGATAAAGAACCCTTACCACGCCCTCTTTGGGTGGCCGTCTTATGCTCGCTTCATGGCCCGGCCCTGCTATGTTTACCTCAAGCTCAAAATGCTGGTTCCGAATGGTACCATAACTATGAGTGGCAGCAGAAAAATAGCTCAAGAGTGCGAGGAAGGCGATGCAGCCTATGCTGAGTCGGCCTGCGCAACATAGGAGTTAAAGTTCTATGCGGCCAACGTTGACCCTGCTGATATGAGCCCTTTTAAGAAGCCCACTACTGAGTCTAAGTCATTGCTCAAATTTAAGTCGACTGAAGATACAAAGCAGATTGACTTCACGCCGGGCGACTCATCTTAGCTGTTCACTATTTGGACCGTCTTGGATCCAAAATAGGAAAGTGCGCTCATCGAGTTCATCCGTGAGAATCGGGACATCTTTGCATGGAAACCTTCTGACATGCCTGGAGTCCCGAGAGAACTCGCTGAGCACCATCTTAATGTGGATCCAAAGGTGAAACCAGTACATCAATACCTCCATCGTTTTAACGAGGAGAGACGCAAGGCTATTGGGGAAGAGGTAGTCTGGCTCCTAGCTGTCGGGTTTATCGTTGAAGTTTTCCACCCTGAATGGTTGCCTAACCCGGTGCTTGTTCTGAAAAAGAACGGTATTTGGCGCATGTGTGTTGATTACACAGATCTCAACAAAGCTTGTCCTAAGGATCCTTTTGCTCTCCCACATATCGATTTGATCATCTATTCTATGGCGTGTTGTGAGCGATTATGCTTTCTTGATGCATACTCTGGTTATCATCAGATCAAGATGGCCATTGAGGATTAGGAGAAGACAGCTTTCATAACTCCTTTTGGTGCTTTCTGCTATGTCTCTATGCCTTTTGGGCTCAAGAGCGCGGGGGCTACTTATCAGCGTTGCGTTCAGAACTGCCTTCTCCCATAGATTGGACGCAACGTTCATGCCTATGTTGATGATATCGTGGTAAAATCTCAGAAGAAGGAGACACTTTTGGATGACCTCAAGGAGACGTTTGATAATCTTCGAGTGTACCAGATGAAACTCAACCCGGCCAAGTGCGTTTTTGGCGTTCCTGCAGGCAAGTTACTGGGTTTTCTGGTGTCCGAGCGAGGCATCGAGGCTAATCCAGATAAAATCAAGGAAGTGACTTCACTAGCTAAGACGGCCAACGTGAATCAAGTTCAACGTCTGGATGGTCGCATTGCGGCGTTAAGCCAGTTTATAAGTCGCCTAGGAGAGAAAGTGATCCCTCTTTATCTGTTGTTGAGAAAGACAAACGACTTTGTTTGGACGGACGCAACTAATGAAGCCTTCGAAGCACTCAAGAGGCAGTTGGCTGAGCCACCGGTCCTGGCCACCCCGATGAACAAAGAGCTTATACTCCTATACATTGCAGCCAATTCAAAGGCAGTGAGTGTTGCAGTTGTTGTTGAAAGAAAGGAGGTAGGGAAGAAATATCCAGTACAGCGGCCAGTTTATTTTGTCAGTGAAGTCTTAACTTTATCCAAGCAGCGGTATCCGCATTGGCAAAAGTTGGTTTTCGGCGTCCTTATGGCAAGCCGGAAGTTAAAGCACTATTTCCAGGAGCATCCAAACACTGTGGTCAGTTCAACATCTCTTGGCGATATTATACAAAATCGAGAAGCCACTGGCTGGATTGCTAAATGGGCGATTGAGCTAGGGCCTCACCAGGTGAAATACATGCCCCGTATAGCCATTAAGTCCCAAGCGCTGGTGGATTTCATCAACGACTGGACTGAGCTACAAATCACAGAGGATAGGCCAGATAACACGTATTGGAATATACACTTTGATGGGTCCAGACAATTGAAAGGCTCGGGGGCTGGAGTTATCTTGTCTTCTCCACGAGGAGACAAATTTTGTTATGTTTTACGGCTCATGTTCCCTTGTACTAACAATGCAGCTGAATATGAGGCCCTCTTACACAGGCTCAGAATGGCTAAAGAGATGAACCTTAGCCGGGTCAGGTGCTTGGGTGACTCAGATTTGGTAGCTCAACAGGTCTCAGGGACCGGGGATTCAAAGGATCCCTTGATGGCGGCTTATCGGCGGGCAGTCACCGAAGTGGCAGGACATTTTCAAGGGTATCAAGTTGATCACATTGATCGTCGGCTCAACGAGGCTGCAGATGCTCTATCAAGGCTCGGTTCTCAGCGTAAGCTGGCCCCTCCCAATGTGTTCTTGGACGTGGTTCACAACCCCTTGGTTAAATTGCCGTATGAGGAAGACATCGCTACTCCTGACCCTGAGGCACACTTGGTGGCGACTCTCCATGCTATTCCTGATTGGACGGTACCATATTTGGCTTATCCGACTTGAGGCGAGCTCCCAGCTGAGGAAATCATCGCTCGATAGATAATTCGATGGTCCAAATCAATGACTATCATCAATGGCGAGTTACATCGACGGAGCAGCACCTGTGTTTTTCAACGTTGTGTTTCCCCTGAGGAAGGCCTGCAGATTCTCAATGAAATCCATGCTGGCGATTGTGGACATCACGCTGGCTCACGGTCCTTGGTGGCGAAGGCTTTTCTTCATGGATTTTATTGGTTGACGGCTCATGCGGACGCAGAAGACATTGTGCGCAAGTGTGATGGATGTCAAAAGTTCGCTCGACAAGCTCATGTGCCGGCTCAAGAATAGCAAAATATCCCAATTACTTGGCCGTTTGCAGTCTGGGGGCTTGACATGGTCAGCCCGTTAAAGCCGTCTTCTGACAAGAAAATCCACCTCTTGGTGGCGGTTGATAAATTCACCAAGTGGGTCGAGGCGGAACCTGTCAGCAATTGTGGCGCCGAGACAACAATCAAGTTTTTAAAGAAGTTGATCTTCTGTTTTGGCTATCCTCATAGCATTATCACTGACAATGGTACCTGATGAGGATGCCTACCCTGGGTAGGGTCATGGACCTGACATCTAGGGTCCACCAATGGTTCCATGTCAGCCTCGAAGCTCAGAAGAAGAAGTGCACTCGGTAAGATCTGAAGGATCACTCGGACATACTTGAAGACGCACTCGGATGGCTACGGCCACACTCGGTCAACGAAAGCTCAACAGTCCAGGAGACGTAGCGTTGAGTTATACGAAGAGACGTCCTCTGGGACTGATCGGTCATGCGTTACCAGTAACGTTCTAGTTAAAGCGGCAGTTTCTGTAACTAGCTTTAACTAGCATTCAATGCGGTGCTCGGCTGGTGGTGGCGCACTCTATATAAGCCACCACCGGACGCCGTAGCAAGGTTCCGAGTTTTGTATTCCCATATACACCCATAAGCAAAGCAACACCAGCCCCCAGGCTCGAGACGTAGGGCTTTTACCACTTCCGAGTGGGGCCTGAACTCGTACACATCCGAGTGAAACACCTGAGCCGTAGCTAGACTTTGCCCCACCATTCGTACCCCTAATTCTATTGTCAGGGACATTCCCATGACAATTGGCGCCCACCGTGGGGCCGCGCATCTAACGAATTCCGGCGCAAGTGGAATTTCCATCTTCTCGTTCATCATGAACACTTTTGGCAGCGAGATCTTCTTCGGGTCACTCCGCTTCGCCGTCGACAATTCGGCGTGGCTGCAGGAGGCACCGCCTGACGTTGACGCACTACCCGCCCGCGGCGCAGTGCACTTTAGCACGGCGACATTCGGAGTTCTTCTCCGGCAATCGTCCACGCCTTATCGACCGGTCTCCCCTACACGTCTCACGGCATTCCACCGGCGCTCCGGGCGCTCTAGGCTGTAGCGTTGGATCAAACACGCTGTGGCGGCGTAGGCCGCGGGGCAGCAAGTGACTGCACTCGAAGCCGACGAGGCAGTACACTGTCTATTCTCTTCTTCGGATGATGACTCCTCCGATGCCGCTGATCTCGAGAGCAGCGGAGATGTGGCGGAGGTCTTCATGGCCGGCCCGTCCCGAGACGCTGCACCTCCAGGGTACTCGGCCGGAGGCACCCGGAATCGAGACGGCGATCATCGTGACGCCAGTACCGACGGCTACATCCCCCGACCGCTCACTCGGGAGCAGCGGGAGGAAATGAGGCGCAGGAACAATGAAGTTCTTCAGACACCCATTGCGGGGAACACCCCCAAACAGATAGCCCTCAAGGCCGCTCGCCAAGCCACTCTGGCTGAGCGCGAGCGCCTTGAGCGGCTACATCAGTCACTCGACGAGCGCGCGACAAGGGATCTTCCCAGTTCCAGCCGTAGCCGCCGCCAGTTGACATTCACGAAGGAGCGCCCGTACACCATCCCAACGATGCGTACTCCTTTGATGAACCTGGCCACGGCCACTCGGATCGCTGATTCGATCCAGCCGTCCAATTCAGCGGCGGGCGAGGTCATTCGGCAGATCCAAGCGCTGCTGAAGACTGCCCTTTAGCAAAATTCAGAGGTATCGCAATCTCACCAGCGCATTCATAATGAATCCACTCGGGCGGATACTGTGCAGTCGGCTCACAGTCCTCTAGCATCGAGGAGGGATCCGCGGACTCCTCCTCATCCGAGAGGCCAGTATGGAGGACGCGGACGCGACGACCGCGATTTCAGTCGGACTCCCCCTCCGAGGGGCGGCCCGCATGGTCAACGTCCGTATGACGGGGGCTATCCACTCGGGAGAAACCGTGAGCGGAGCCCTGTCAGACACAGAGGCTACGACACCCGATCGGACATCACTTAGTGAGTGGTCGATCGGAACAGATACGACAGAGACCGAGCGAGCGGCTGGGGAGTTTCTGGTCTCGGATGCTTCAGCCGATACATCCGAGAGGCGGAGATACCCCCCAATTACCGACTAGCAACCGGGATTGGAAAGTTCAATGGCGAGTCCAAGCCAGAGACATGGCTCGAAGATTATCGAGTCGCCGTCCAGATCGGCGGCGGCAATGACTTCGTAGCCATGAAGAACCTTCGCTCATGTTGGAAGGGTCTGCACGGGCATGGCTAAATCAGTTGCCCGCCAACTACATTTACTGTTGGGATGACTTGGCCCGAGTGTTCGTCAAAACATTCGAAGGCACCTACAAGCGTCCAGGTGGACTGACGGAACTCCAGCACTGTGTTCAGAAGAACAATGAAACTCTCCGAGAGTACATTCAGCGCTGGACCACGTTACATAACGCTGTGGAGAATGTCACCGAGCACCAGGCCGTGTGCGCCTTCAAGGCAGACACTCGGTATCGGGAGTTAGTTTTGAAGTTCGGTTGGTCTGGGGATTTGTCCCTCAGTTGGGCCATGGAGACTGCAAACAAATACGCCAATGGTGAGGAAGAAGACCGCCTCCGAAGCGGTAAAGCAAGAGCCGGCAACGCCCCTCAATCGGGAGGCAACGCTGTGAAGAATCAGAAGCGGAAAGCTGACGCCTCCGGCAAGGCTGAAGTCGCAGCTGTCCAGGGGCAGGGGCAAGGCAAGCTGAAGCCCAAGAAGAAGAAGAAAGAATGGACTCCCAAGAAGAAGTCCGAATACAAATCCGATATCCTTGACCAGCCGTGCCAGATTCATACCAAGACGGATGAAGAAGGCAACGTTGTGCTTCCGAAGCACTCCACTCGGGAATGTCGCCTGCTCAAACAGGAGATGGGCGCTGAGCCCTCGAGTGAGAAGGTCGATGTCGAGGATGAGGAGGATACTTCCGAGTATCCAAAAATCGACAAGGTCATCAACATGATTTTCGCTGACGTTGAAAGCAGAAGACAGCTCAAAGTAATCAATCGGGAGGTTAATATGGCAGTTCCGACTGCTACCAAATACCTCAACTGGACGAAGACGCCCGTCACCTTCGACCAGTCGGATCATCCGCCCCACATTGCCACCCCCGGGAGGCAAGCGCTGGTTGTTGACCCAGCAGTGGGTGGTGTCCGACTGCGCAAAGTCCTAATGGACGGAGGCAGCGGGCTTAATATCATATATGCCGACACGCTCAATGTTATGGGCATCCCGATGTCCCGATTGAGCAAGAGCAACATGCATTTCCATGGGATTGTCCCTGGGAAGAAGGCCGAATCACTCGGTCAGATGGCGCTGGACGTAGTATTCGGCGGCGAGAAGAATTTCTGAAAGGAAAAACTAACCTTTGAGGTGGTCGACTTTCGCAGTGCTTACCACGCCATCCTGGGCAGGCCTGCCTACGAAAGTTTCATGGCCAGACCATGCTACGTGTACCTCAAGCTCAAGATGCCAGGGCCTAAAGGAGTGATCACAGTCACCGGCGATCGGAAAGTCGCCGAGGAGTGCCTTCAACAGGGCACAAAGATAGCCAATGAACAAGTGCTGGCAGTCGAACTTGAAGGGTACAAGAAGGAGGTGGACACGGCTGATTTGCTCAGGTCGAAGCGGCCAGCTTCAGAATCAGCTTTCCAATCGTCTAGTGAGACTAAACAAGTCCATGTCCATCCGAGTGACCCGAGTGCCGCCCCGACGAACATCTCCACTTCACTCGGAGACAAATAGGAAGCCGAGCTCATTCAGTTCCTCCGTGAGAACTGGGACATCTTTGCATGGAAGCCCTCTGACATGCCTGGTGTGCCCAGGGAACTGGCTGAGCACCGACTCCGAACCGACCCCAACGCCAAGCCAGTCAAGGAGTACTTGTGTCGATCTTCCGTCGAGAAGCGCAAGGCGATTGGTCAAGAGATAGCTCGGCTTCTCGCTGCTGAGTTCATTCGCGAGATCTACCACTCCGAGTGGCTCGCGAATGTGGTCCTGGTGCCGAAGAAGGATAAGTCACTCCATATGTGCATTGACTTCAAACACCTCAATCGGGCCTGCCCGAAAGATCATTTTCCTTTACCTAGGATAGATCAGATAGTGGACTCAACAGCCAAATGTGAACGTCTGTCGTTCCTGGATGCGTACTCCGGGTACCACCAGATCCGAATGTTCGGCCCTGATGAAATAAAAACAGCCTTCATCACCCCATTCGGGTGTTTTTGCTATATCACGATGCCATTCGGCTTGAAGAATGTTGGAGCCACTTTTCAACGCATGATCCAGAAGTGTTTGCAGAAGCAAATCAGTCGGAACGTGTAGGCCTATATGGACGATATCGTGGTCAAGTCTAGGAAAGGTTCCGACCTCCTGACTGACCTTGCCGAAACCTTCGCAAACCTACGGCGCTTCGGGATCAATCTGAATCCAGCTAAGTGCATATTCGGAGTGCCCGCCGGAAAGTTACTCGGTTTTCTCGTTTCCGAATGGGGGATCGACGCTAACCCAGATAAAATCGGCGCTATAGTCCGAATGAAGCAGCCAGAGCGCTTACATGATGTGCAGAGGTTGACAGGATGCCTTGCGGCCCTGAGTCGATTCATTTCAAGACTCGGAGAGAAGGCTCTTCCTCTCTACCGATTGATGAGGAAATCTGATAAATTCGAGTGGACCAATGAAGCGCAAGCCGCATTCGCTGAGCTCAAAGCATTGCTTTCCACCCAGCCGGTGTTAGCTGCTCCGGGCAGCCAGGAACCTTTACTCTTGTACATCGCGGCGACCAGCCAGGTGGTGAGCACAGTCCTTGTAGTGGAGCGAGAAGAGCCAGGAAAAGCATTCAAAGTCCAAAGACCCATATATTACATCTCAGAAGTGCTAACTCCTTCCAAGCAGAGGTACCCGCACTACCAGAAGCTGGTTTATGGTATTTACCTGACTGCCAATAAGGTAGTCCATTACTTCCAAGATCACTCGGTCACGGTCATCAGCAGCGCTCCCCTGTCAGAGATCTTGCACAACAGGGACGCCGCTGGCCGAGTGGCAAAGTGGGCAATCGAGCTCCTTCCATTGGAAATCAAATTTGAAGCTAAGAAAGCAATCACGTCCCAAGCGTTGGTTCATTTTATGGCCGAGTGGATTGAGCAGGAACAACCAATTCCGAGTGTTCCCGAACACTGGACCATGTTCTTCGACGGATCCAAGATGCTCAATGGCTCGGGGGCTGGCGTGGTTCTCGTCTCTCCCAAAGGAGACCGACTGAACTATGTTCTCCAGATCCATTTTGACTCATCAAACAATGAGGCCGAATATGAAGCCCTCCTGTACGGGCTCCGCATGGCCATCTCACTCGGCATTCGTCGGTTGATGGTTTACGGTGACTCGGACCTCGTTGTCAATCAAGTGATGAAGGAGTGGGACATTCGGAGTCCAGCAATGACCAGATACTGCAACGCAGTCAGGAAGCTGGAGAAGAATTTTGAAGGCCTAGAGCTTCATCACATCCCTCGTGTGAAGAATCAAGCGGCAGACGATCTGGCTAAGATCGGATCCACTCGGCGAGCAGTCCCGAGTGACGTATTCCTCGAACATCTGCGTGCTCTAACTATTGCAGAAGATCCTTTCACAGAGGAGCCCCCGCAAGCAGTCGGTCCTTCTGATCCGACTGAGGTTGAAGTTCTGGCTATAGTGGATCTGGTCCACGAAATGCTGGTAATCACTCCCGAGTGGACTCAACCCTATTTGGCATATTTGCTCAGACAAGAACTCCCAGAAAACGAAGAAGAAGCCCGTCAGATCGTCCGTCGATCCAAATCATTAGAAGTTATGGGAGACCAGCTGTACAAGAAAAGTACCACAGGAGTCATCCAGAAGTGCATTTCCCCTGAGGAAGGATTGCAAATCTTACATGAAGTCCACTCGGGAACATGCGGCCACCATGCATCCTCTCGGACTTTGGTCGCTAAAGCTTTCCGAGCGGGTTTTTATTGGCCCCGAGCCAATGAAGCAGCAAAGGACCTGGTTGACCTGTGTGTTGGATGTCAGTTTTACAAGAACAAGTCTCACAAGCCAGCGTCCGCGCTCAAGACGATTCCGATCACTTGGCCGTTTGCGGTATGGGGCCTGGATATGGTCGGCCCCTTACGGACTGGGTCGAGTGGATTCACACATCTGCTCGTCGCGGTTGACAAGTTCACCAAGTGGGTTGAAGCAAAGCCCATCAAGAGCTTAGATGCAGGCACAGCCGTCAGTTTCATTCGGCAACTCATCTTCAGGTTCGGCGTGCCTCATGATATCAACACAGATAATGGGAAGAATTTTGACGCGGACGAGTTCCGAGAATTTTGCTTCTCTCAAGGCATTCGGGTTAATTACGCCTCAGTGGCTCACCCGCAGTCGAATGGCCAGGTCGAGCGCGCCAACGGAATGATTCTGCAAGGCCTCAAGCCTCGATTGATGAGAGACTTAAAATACGCTACTCGAGCCTGGGTTGAAGAATTGCCTTTCCTTCTTATGGGGCATTCGGACAACTCCAAACCGCTCTATGAAGTGCACACCCTTCTTCATGGTGTACGGGTCAGAGGCAGTGTTACCGAGTGATCTTCAGCACAATTCCCCCCGAGTGGAACTCTATGACGAAGCTGAAGCTGAAATCGCTCGGCAAGACGGCCTCGACCTTCTGGAGGAAGAGAGAGAGCTGGCCCTCATCAGGTCGACGCTCTATCAGCAAGATTTGAGGCGCTACCATCACAGACACGTCCAGGTCCGAGCCTTTCAAGAAGGGGATCTTGTTCTCCGACTGGATCAACAGAGACCCCACAAATTCGCGCCACCGTGGCAGGGGCCGTATGCAATCTCCAAAGTATTGCATAATGGAGCTTACCGGATTTACAACATCAAAGATGGAGTAGAAGAGCCCCGAACTTTGAATGCGGACCTGCTTCGCAAGTTCTACACCTAGAACATAACTATTTTTAGCTTTTCATTCCAGTAATGAATCCGAGTGATCTCGATGAATAAATTTTTATTTCATTATATCTTGTTGAAATTTGACTGCTACCCCCAGTGGGTGTGAAAAACACTTAGCCGCAAACCTGATTTTGCCTAAGTACAAACTACTCCGAGTGAGGGTCTCGCCCACACTCGGGGGCTTAGCCGCGGCTCCGCGTCGCCTAAGTTAAAAACTACTCCGAGTGAGGGTCTTGCCCACACTCGGGGGCTTAGCCGCGGCTCCGCGTCGCCTAAGTTAAAAACTACTCCGAATGAGGGTCTCGCCCACACTCGGGGGGTTAGCGGCAGCTCCGCGTCGCCTAAGTTAAAAACTACTCCGAGTGAGGGTCTCACCCACACTCGGGGACTTAGCCGCGGCCCCGCGTCGCCTAAGTTAAAAACTACTCCGAGTGAGGGTCTCGCCCACACTCGGGGGCTTAGCCGCGGCCCCGCATCGCCTAAGTTAAAAACTACTTCGAGTGAGGGTCTCGCCCACACTCGGGGGCTTAGCCGCGGCTCCGCGTCGCCTAAGTTAGAAATCATTCTGAGTGTGGACATCATCCACACTCGGTTGTCAAGATGAACAGGACCATAATTGTTCATCTAAGGACAAACTACTCCGAGTGAGGGTCTCACCCACACTCGGGGGCTTAGCTGCGGCTCCGCGTCGCCTAAGTTAAAAACTACTCCGAGTGAGGGTCTCACCCACACTCGGGGGCTTAGCCGCGGCTCCGCGTCGCCTAAGTTAAAAACTACTCTGAGTGTGGACATCGTCCATCCTCGGTTGTCAAGATGAACAGGACCATCATTGTTCGTCTAAGGACAAACTACTCCGAGTGAGGGTCTCACCCACACTAGGGGGCTTAGCCGCGGCCCCGCGTTGCCTAAGTTAAAAACTACTCTGAGTGAGGGTCTCACCCACACTCGGGGACTTAGCAGCGGCCCCGCGTCGCCTAAGTTAAAAACTACTCCGAGTGAGGGTCTCGCCCACACTCGGGGGCTTAGCCGCGGCTCCGCGTCGCCTAAGTTAGAAATCACTCTGAGTGTGGACATCATCCACACTCGGTTGTCAAGATGAACAGGACCATAATTGTTCATCTAAGGACAAACTACTCCGAGTGAGGGTCTCACCCACACTCGGGGACTTAGCCGCGGCCCCGCGTCGCCTAAGTTAAAAACCTTACGAGTGGGACACCCTCCACACTCGATTGTCAAGATGAACAGGACTATCATTGTTCATCCAAGGACAAATTTCTCCGAGTGTAGGTCTCGCTCACACTCGGAGGCTTAGCCGTGACTCCGCATCGCCTAAGTTAGAACCATCCGGAACCAAAGATCGAATAAAGCCAAAACAAACGAGAACTGCATCATTCGGATCGAAAGGTATAGATAAAGGTTCAAACGGTGGGAGCCTCAGGCTCACTTAAAGTTTCATGGTTACAGCGACCACTAGGCATTCCGAGGCAAATACTTAAAAGAGTTCAAACTGGACGATCACTCGGGCGGGGGCACTGCTTCCACGAAGGTGTCCAGGTCGATGCTGTCCGCTATCCGACTGGCAACCTCCATGAACATCTCCATGAAGTCATCAATCTTGGCGTTCTTCTTGTTGACCACTTCGAGAGACTTCAGCTTCTTCTCGTCCACCCCCTTGCAGTGGATACGGACCAACGAGAGAGCTATGTCAGCACCGGCCCGGGCCGCAGATTTCTTCCAGTCTTTCACTCGGCTTGGCACTGCCTTCACTCGGGCTAACACGGTCTCCAAATCCTTCGAGGGCTCATCGTCGGGAAAAACATCGTGATCGATCGCGGAGATGGCGGTGCTAAGCTCCCTTATCTACATGGCCACTTGCTCAACACGCTCTTCCAAGCGGAGCACGCTCATGGCAGCACTGTCCTTGAGTAAGCCCTGGGTGGGGTCCAGTTCCTTCTCAATTTTGTCCATCTCCTCCGCCACATCGTCACAAAATGCTGGATTCAGGCAAATGAAGAAAGAAGTCAGAGACATACAAATTCCACTCGGCTTAACCAAGCTCAATGAAAGTCACTCGGAAACATTACCTTTGAGGTTTTCATTGGCCTCACCACTGAATTCCTCGACGTATTCCTCCAGCTCAGCTTTCTTGGAAGCAATGAGGTTGAGTTTGGTCTGCCACTCGGTTTGCAGCTTCTTCAATTCAACAAGTTCTTCGTTGGACTTCTGGACGGCAGCTTCTAATGCTTTCTTCTCCTCCTCTAGCTTTCCGACTGTCTTCAGTTTTTCCTCGGCCTCCTTGGCCTTTCGGCTGGCTTCCTTTTGGGTGGCCGCCAGTTCGGTGTCCTTCTTCTCAAGAGCAGTCTTCACAGTTTCTAAAGAAATAGAATTCCTCAGCCTCTTGACAAGTTCACGATTTTCTCAACGAAAATCTGATGAAACATATTCAGTCGGATGGGGAAGAGGAGCATCTACCATTACAGTCGAGCAGGAAGATATTACCTTCAATGGCCTTTTTCTCCTCTTCCAGTCGGGCGTTATTGGTCTTCTCAGCGTCGAGGCTAACGCGTAGGTCTAGCACCTCCTTCTCTAGAGTCTTGTAGTGGCTTCCGAGCTCACAAACAGACTGCAAAACAGATTTAAAGCAAAGGATATTGGTCAGGACTTTGTCTCAGACTCTAAGACTGTCGACGACTGCTTCAGTCGACGGTAGTCTCGGGGACTACACCCAGTGGGTGCACTCAGTGCGCCCCCACTGGAAAATCAAAAACAAAGTATCCATTCGGATGGATTAAACATAGTATTCATTCGGATGAATTGAGCATGATATTCACTCGGACTCTAAGACTCCCGCCGACTGCTTCAGTCGACGGTAGTCTCGGGGACTACACCCAGTGGGTGCGCTCAGCGCGCCCCCACTGGAACTCAAACACACTCAGCGGGTGTACTTAAATTCGGATTCAAATCCTCACAAGACAGATAATTGAAAAGGGTACTTACAAGAGTACGTACTCGGACATTCTTCTTCAGGGCTTCACTCGCATCGTACGCCGTCTTCAGTCGGTCACTCATTATCTCCAGCTGCACTAGTGCTTCTTTGCTCGCTCCCACTTGGTCCTCCGGGACATGGTGTAGCGCAAAAATGTTGGGCATAGAAGGAGTCAACGAGTGAGACGAAGCTCCAGTTTCGAGTGCTGCCCCGGCTCCAGGGTCGACATCTTGGGTGAGCACCAGAGTATCGGCAAGCGATGGATCCTGCATCTCGGCGTCTGCGTCGGTTGGAGGGTCCGTTGGGTCAATCTTGTCGTTCGCATCAAGGTCGATCACTTCACGCGGAGCTGCAAATAATCAAGCCACTCGGAGATGAATAAACACTCGGATATATCCAAGATTACCGAATGAGTCCAGAACCTACCCTTCGAGGACGCAACATCAGCGTCGGCCAGTTCTTTTTCCAGGGTCTGCGGATCAGGTGATGCAGTAGAAGTATCAGCTCTGCAAAGGAAACACTCGGAACATTTTATCACTCGAACAAGTATACACTACAACTTCTCAGAATAGAATCACTTACGCTGAAGCCACTGGGATAGCCATCTTGATCTTCGGGATGAAGACCGCCTTCCGAGGTTTGGTTGTTGCAATTTTTGGGATCTTCGCCATCTTCTCTGGAGAGGAGGCAAGCTCTCCACGCCCACGCTTTGAAGCATGGGTCGGAAGGGTGGATCCACTCGGCTTGGCAGTTCTCGATCCTTTGGGTCCTCCACCGCGGATTCCCAAGTCATGGTGAGCCTTGGAGCGAGATTCGGGCACTCGGTCTTCTGAACGTGATGAGTCCGCTTCGTCGCCGTCTTCTGAGCCCTCCTCGTCGTCTTCCTCATCGTCCTCGCCTTCGCCAGGCTCTTCATATTCTCCATCTTCGGCCGAGTCATACGGATGGTCAGTATCGCTGGCAACGTCGACCGGACCTCTATCCATGAGAGGCACCAGACTGCTCATTTGTGTGAAGGCCTGCCGAATGAAAAGCAGAATCAGTCGGATCAATTTCAACATATATACGAATTTCACTCCAAGATAAACACTCGGAATTTACCTGGTTCGCCGGGTTCTCCAATGAGAGTGGAGCCACCAGCCTGCTCCCCCTGGGGTTGTCACGCGCTGGTGTGATCGCCTTGATCTTGGCCTCCACCTCTTCTTCCTTGAGCTCCTCCGGGTGAGTTCGAGTGGAGTCATCCGGCCCAGAGTATTCCCACATGGGGTGACCTCTGGCTTGCAGTGGCTGGATCCACCTCTGGAGAAAAACCTCTAGCAGGTCGAGGCCGTTGATACCTTTCTGCACCAGAGCTACTAACGCTATCACTAAGATGTCTACTTCGGTCCTCTCCTCCTTGGTCACTGTCAGTCGGGGAACTGGCTGAATGCGATCCGAAGTATATGGTGGGAGGCCTGGCTGACTCTCACCGACTGGAATGTCGTGGCAGTAGAACCAGTTCTCCTGCCACCCCTTTACCGAGTCAGGGAATGTCATCTTAGGAAAACATCCCTTGCCTCGCAGCTTGATTCCGAGTCCCCCACACAATTGGGCCACGTTGGTCTTATCCTCTGACCGAGTGGGTTTTTTCACGGTCATCACTCGGCAAGTGAAGAGATGTTTAAACAAACCCCAATGGGGGCGGCAACACAGGAAGTTTTCGCACAAAGAGACAAACGCAGCTAAGTATGTGACAGCATTGGGAGGAAGGTGATGAAGCTGTGCGCCGAAGAAACTCAGAAATCTTTGGAAGAAAGGGTGAGGAGGCAGAGAGAAACCTCGCTCGAGGTGAGTCACCAAGAGCACACGCTCGTCCCCCTTCGGCGATGGCTCCTCTTCGTCCGGCCCCGGCAGCCGCCAGCTCCCCTCGCGCACGAATCCTTGATGCACCAGATCGATCATCCAGGCCTTGATCACCCGTGACGAGAGCCACTCACCTTGCGTCCATCCGGCCGGCACTCCGGTGCTAGAAGAAGACGCGTGCGCGCTCTTCTTCACCCGTTCGGCCTTCGCGGTCGCAGACGCCATGCTCATCTTCGCCGGCGAGCTCGAGACAACCTTCGGCAAAAGAGAGAAGGGAGGAGCGCAGGGGGGCGTCGGAGAAGACGAGGGATTGAGGAAATGAGATCTGTTCTTGCCCCAACGGTACTTTCCACTATTTATATTGAAGATCCGGTGCAATCTCAGGCCGTCAATCCGCAAACGAAGGAAGATCTGCAAATCCACTGTTCAGGGTCTCGAGGACGCGTGGCGTTATTTTCGGCGCGGTTATCGAGGCGTCGTGCCCATTTCCCCAAAATCTTTGGGACACGACCGTTCTGCCACGCGCCCACGCGCAGTTTTCGGCGATTTCAAACGCGCGGAAATTTCTCCGTGTTCGAAGGAGGCGAGCACCACGCCGCGAGTGACCCTGGTGACACCTTCCTGCGAACCGAGTGAAAGGCTCACGCAAGCTGACCACTCAGATTAAACAACATGATAGTTTTCATCGAAAACATTGATCCTGAATCCATCTTGGTTTGAGGCCGAGTGAGGGACGACATGATCGTTTCTCGATCTTCTCCGAAAGATCGTCGATGCTTCCGAGTGTCGATCACTTGACTGATAAAACCTCATGGATTCGGGGGCTACTGATGAGGATGCCTACCATGGGTAGGGTCATGGACCTGACATCTAGGGTCCACCAATGGTTCCATGTCAGCCTCGAAGCTCAGAAGAAGAAGTGCACTCGGTAAGATCTGAAGGATCACTCGGACATACTTGAAGACGCACTCGGATGGCTACGGCCACACTCGGTCAACGAAAGCTCAACAGTCCAGGAGACGTAGCGTTGAGTTATACGAAGAGACGTCCTCTGGGACTGATCGGTCATGCGTTACCAGTAACGTTCTAGTTAAAGCGGCAGTTTCTGTAACTAGCTTTAACTAGCATTCAATGCGGTGCTCGGCTGGTGGTGGCGCACTCTATATAAGCCACCACCGGACGCCGTAGCAAGGTTCCGAGTTTTGTATTCCCATATACACCCATAAGCAAAGCAACACCAGCCCCCAGGCTCGAGACGTAGGGCTTTTACCACTTCCGAGTGGGGCCTGAACTCGTACACATCCGAGTGAAACACCTGAGCCGTAGCTAGACTTCGCCCCACCATTCGTACCCCTAGTTCTATTGTCAGGGACATTCCCACGACAGTACCAATTTGTCCAAAGGAGCTATGGAGCAGTTTTGTCAACGTGAGCACATCCGGCTTGACCTGGCGGCAGTGGCACATCCAGAATCCAATGGACAGGCCGAACAAGCTAATCAGGAGATTCTCAGAGGGATCAAACTCTGGCTTATGGTTCCACTCGAGCGCACTCCAGGTTATTGGGTTGAAGAACTCCCCACAATACTTTGGAGTATTCGCACAACTCCAAATAGATCCACTGGGTATACACCGTTTTTCCTGGTTTATGGAGCTGAGGCGTTATTACTAAGCGATATTCGCCATGATTCTCCTCGAGCCAGTGCTTACGTCAAGGCAGATAATGAGCAAGCACGTGAAGATTCCTTGGACGCTTCGGAGGAAGAACATGATTAAGCAGCAGCCAAATCTGCTATATATCAGCAAGACCTACGTCGCTATCATAGCCATAGAGTCTGAAGCCGTACTTTTCAAGAAGGCGACTTAGTGCTTCGTCTGATTCAAGATCAAACAGGAATGCACAAACTTTCACCACATTGGGAGGGTCCTTTCGTCATCAGCTGGAACCTCAATAATGGTTCATATTATTTGATAGATTTACGAGAAGGATCATATACCTCCGAAGAGGAAACAACCCGGCCCTGGAATATTTCTCACCTGCGGCCTTATTATACTTAGAGCCACTGGCTCGTTTTTCTTTTTGTACTCCCCCTGCAATTTCTGTACATACTTCTTTATGTTCAAATATAATAAAGCCAGCACCTCCGAAACTCGGGGTCTCTGTCGTTTCAGCCTACAAATTGAGCATGAGTCTTTACTTTTTGAAACATAAGTCACTTGGGGGCTTCCAACTCAACAAGTCCGCCTTTAATATCCCTCTTGACTAGGCTATCAGCCACCAAAATATGGTTAAACCTGCCTGTTTGCTTGATGCGACTCCGATCAGGTGACACCGTGTACTCTTGACAAGTCAATCCATCTGGACCCTGAACTTATCAAGGTTAAAACACGACTTGAGTCACATGAGAGCCGGCATACAGAAAGCTAGGATAAACCATGGGTTATCATACCCGCTTCATTGAAGCAAGACTTGACCCTCGAAAGCCAGTCTCTTTGCCGAGTCTCACTGGGCAGGCTTATTAACAGTTCTTTATATTGTTATAATATCTTTTATCATTACCTCATAACTTTTTCAGGTACAATAATATTCCTATTACCGGCTCATAAAATGGGTGTCCGGATTATACAACTGCAGTCATACTATGACCAGTTCAAACACATATCCTCTGCAAAAACATTGTGAAATACTTCAATTAAGACTTGAGCCTCGAAATCCAGTCTAGTTGGTGACTTATTTGACCCGCCCTTACTGATTCAATCAATGGATCATTGAGCAAAACAACATAGATATTTAGAGACATGTAAATAGCAGCCCAATCCTGTTTTGGCAAATAGATCAAAAGATCAA
This sequence comes from Elymus sibiricus, assembly GCA_039707655.1. Taxonomy (NCBI): domain Eukaryota; kingdom Viridiplantae; phylum Streptophyta; class Magnoliopsida; order Poales; family Poaceae; genus Elymus; species Elymus sibiricus. The sequence goes on from CM077663.1 coordinate 281,420,745, forward strand.
AGTTTCGTGGCAAGCTTCACCACAACAAGACAAGTGCAAACGTGCGCGATGGCACGACAGAACATTTCAAAGTTTCAAACTACCCCTATTACAAGCTCACATCAGGATCCACAAAATATTAATGTTTTTTTTCCAACACTTGGGGGCTCGCGCCACCTGGCAACTTGATTCATCTACGAAGACTCGCTTTCAAGTTTCTTCCGCATAAGCCGCCTCCGGATCCGTCTCCGCCGGCTCATCTTCATCAACCCGCTGGCCCTTCTGTTGCCACTGGATTGAATTCAAAGACTCAAAATTTGAAGTCCCTTCAACAAGAGCTGACGCATCAACATCAGGAGCAAAGGGTATCTTACGTCGAGGCGGCACCAGCTCTGACGGCTCATCCTTGGGCACGTTGACACGCTCATTCTCCTTGGAATATGCAGGATGATACTTTGACAGGTCAACCTCTTTAGCTATAAGAGTCACCAAAGGCCGAGTCTCTTTGAAGCACTCGGCGAAATCGGCATGAGTAAACTCTGAGCCGTCCAGCTTGAATTCGGGAAAGCCATCTTTCAAAGCTTCAAGATCCAGCTCAGGTACATATGCCTTTGCCCGAGCAAGAGCCATGTTCGCTCCTCCACGAGCCGCCGATTTCCGGGTCTTTGTGACCCATTGTTTCACGGTTGATAACTGCTTCAACATATCCTTGATGCTACTGGGCGGGTATTTTAAGTTCTTTACTGCCATTATGGAGTAGACAGATCCTGTGAAAAGCTGCTCTACATATGTGAAAATTGCCTTCAATTTCACAATAGGCAACTCTACAAGGGTATGTTCTTTCCGTCCTACATAACAAAAGCAAGTGAGATAGTGAGCCGCCATGTCATCATAACCCGGCAATTCCAAATGAAAGAGCTGTGAGTACATACCGAAGATGGCCGTCAGCATCTCGTTTATCTGTTTCAGAAGGGTGGAGTAGTTTTCCTTCAAAGGACCAAACTTACCCTCAGCCTTTTCAGCACGCTTCAGAAGGGCGCCTTTTTCTTCTTAAAAATTTTTCACGGCCTGCTCAAGACGATCATGCGCTTGACGCACAGAATCTTCAAAACGAGCCGCCGTAAGATCGGCTTCAACCTTTAGCTTCATCTCTTCTTTAAGGCATTTCTGCTGTTTCACAGCCACAGATTCAGCATCTTCAACATATCCCTGACAGGCATGCAAGCGTTATCAATAACTATTCTACAAAAAAGCATTAAGCCGCCTTACAAAAGGCGACTTGACCCTTGGGGTCTATGGCACTTCAAACTTATTTTCATACTATCAAAGTCCCGTGCGGTTGTAAACAATCCACACAACACTTGGGGGCTAATGTGCCAAAGTTTTAAGTCACAAACAATTACAAGACCCGGCTATTTCACAGAAATAAGTCGGCCCTTGGGGGCTACATGATTTCAAGCTTACAAAACAAGTGTATACTTCTTATGACAGAAGACCCGGCTAACTCAACGAGATAAGCCGGCCCTTGGGGGCTACATCACTGCTCTATTTTCTACTCAAACTATAAGTACCAACTCATTATGATCATAACAAGTCGGCCCTTGGGGGCTACAATTACAATCCAATATATCTACTTTGAAGAACCAGCTTACCATTTTCATAATAAGCTGGTCCTTGGGGGCTGAAGACAGAATATAAAGACGAAACAGTAAAGCAGGGTTTTAGCTCATATTTTTCCTTAAGAACGTTGACCAAATTGATCTCAATTTCCCGACTCTCAGACAGCCGAGTCAAGTATTTCTGGTGAATATCCTCAACACCAAGTGCAGATAGGTTTGGAATTTCTAACTTGGCTTTCCCTTTGTCCAAGACCACCGGTTCGTCCTTGGCTATAATTTTAGCTAAGGAGGTGGAAACGACAGGAGCCTGGAAGCCCTCCATGACAATGACAACATCCAGAATGCTCTGGTCAGCCGGCGGAATGGGGTCATCCACATGAGCCGTCGGACTGGAAGGACGAGCCGGGCTTGGTGGATGAGCAGATAAATCGACCGAGGTGCCTTGGGCCTCCTTTGGTGCATCCATAGAAACTGGCTCATCCGGTCTGGGCACCTCAACGTCGGCTGTCGGCTCAACCCTGGCATCTGGATCGTTCTCTCTAGAAGGATCAACTTCAGTGGTTGTCTTTTCAGGCGGGGGGGGGGGGGGTCGGAATGTCCTGGCTTGCAGCACCCAAGGTTGACCCGGCAGCACGCCTTGGCAAAATAGCTTTAGCCCTATAGTTGCCAGAAATCAAGTGTTATACTAAGGAAAAAGCAGCTCAAAGGTCAAATATACAAAAATTTGTGCAAGTTCAGAAACTTACCCGCAATTGACGTTAAAAGCGGGAAGCTGGGTTGCAGACGAGTCGCCCGAAGACGGAGAACATTCCTAATAAAGTGAGTTTGAAGGGCTAAGAGGTTGTTTGAAGAGACCGGCTTTGGGACGAGAATTGGTTGGACTATGTGGCACCTCAAGGCGCAGTTTGCGAGCCGGCGGCGCGTGAGACAAGCCAGGGTATAAGTCGCCCGAATCACTTCGGGTCTTGCGTTTTGATTGACCGGAAAATTGAGCTTTCTTCAAAAGAAAACCGGGAGCTAAGTGAGCGTTTGGATATGACAGTTTAAACATCCGGACTGTTCGTCTTGGTTTTCTTGGAACAAACATTTCTGAGGAACTAGAGGAGATTGGAATTACCTCAATATCGCTTGCTTGACTGGATTCTGAGTCGCCCTGACAAGAAGGCACATCAGCAAGTTCAATAAACAAGCGTCCAAGAGAATCAAGTTCTACCTCAGATTGCTCCCCCGAGGACGATTCAAGAGGCAGGTCATCTCTTTGACCTGATGAAGGAACGGGGATCTGAGGCATGACCTTCCAGAAATTAGAGCTCTCCTGCAGCAATATAAAGCATATGATGAGAATGGTGGGTTAAAATAAAATTAACTAAGGAAGAGAATATACATGTCAAGAAAGATCAAATACCGGAGGTGGTGGATTCTGCAGATAGAACGGACCCAAGCTGGTGACACTACATTTCTCCCTTGAGTCGGAGAAGAATATCTTCGTTTCTTTGTTGAGGGCATCATCCGACAAGTCCTTATCGGAAAAGCGTTGAACATCAGATGAGTCGCCTGAGTAATCACACATCAAGCCATCCCTCACACTAACGGGCTGGATCCGCCACTTCAACCAACAGCGGATCAGGTCAATTCCAGTCAGGCCGTGCGTGGTTAGAGCCCTCAATTTTGTGCGAAGGGCGCTATCAGATCCCTCTCTTCATCCGTTGGACAACCCGGAAATTCTGCATTGCTATTGAGCCGTTCCAACCTGAAACCCGGCAGAGGGTTTTCTCCTGCAAGGGCAGTGTTCTTGCAGTCGAACCAACTCTTGTTCCATCCCTTCGGATGACTCGCCAATTTTGAATGAGGAAAGGGGTTATTCTTTCTTTTCTAAATGGAGATTCCACTAAGTTCACATGCAGCACCGTTCTTGGTTTCAGTTTGACGATTGAGATAGAAAAACTCCCTAAAAAGGGTCATAGACGGCTCAAACTGGAGATATACTTCACATAGAACTTGGAATTGACAGATATTGGTCATAGAATTAGGACCAATATCCGGAGGCCTGAGGTTCCCTGAAAAACTTTGAGACGGGGGGTCGAAAGCCTCTACGTAAGTGATCAGAAAAGATAACAACTTCTCCTTGTCGAGGCTGCAGATAAGGCTCTTCTTTGGGAGCTTGCCATTCTATTTCCTTTCGAGCCGGCAGGAAACCTTGGCTCACAAGGTTCTCTAAAATGAGTTTGGACTCTTGGGACCTCACCCAGTTGCAAACTTTGGTGTTCTTAGGGGCCATGGCGTGTTATGGAGTAGCTACAAGGGTGATAGAGAAAATAAGCCGGTGCATATTATAAGTCTCCAATGGCGGTTACTACTCGCAAAGGAGGAAAAATTAAGTGGAAAGCAATTTGGACAGTCAAAACAGCAAATAATCCCTATCTTGGTAAGCCGGTAAAATGAGTAGAAAGATGTTTAAGCCGGCAAAATCGGGTAATGAAGTCCGAGGGCAGATCACATCTCCATAAAGACTTAGCAGAAATTATTCAGAAACAAGTTTCTACAGAGACGCTCTTTGGGATGGATCTAAATAAACGTGAAAAAAGAGAGGAATATGTGCTCTAGCTAGTGGAGGAACCGAAACTAAAACAGTCGCAAGTACCCTCCAATGGCTCATTTCAGATCTATTTGCAAGAAATATAATGCGGAGACCGCAACATGACTATGAATGCTAAAAGAATAAGGGGCCTATGGATCTACAAGCGACCGTTCGTATGAACGCGATGAACATGGTACGAACGTTGGAAGGATCAAACCCTAATGGGACAAAAGGCGTACCAGATCTTGTTGAAAGAAAGGTGGGGATGGCCACGTCTACTCCGGAGACCGCGAGAGAGGTCCGGTGGCCTAGGCGATGCGGTTCGGAGGTCCTGACGTCGTCCTCGAAGCTTCGGCGGTGCTCGGTTGTGAAGAGGGGCGCGAGGAAGCCGGTAAAATGAGTGGAAAGTGAATAACGGGGTCTGGCCGACCTATTTATAAGGGAAAGGAAACTGAAACAGCACCGCACAAGGTGGAACGGTCGCGGTAAATTCGTGGCTAGGATTGCGCCTGGATTATCGCGCCAGCCCAGATTTGGTGCTAGTTTCAAAAGATTCGCTATGATGACTCCAGACAACAACGGTCAGCAAGATGACGTCATGAGAGTATTGATTGGAAAATACTAAGTCTAAACAAGGGGAAGGTGACCCGGCATAATCTTGACCCGGATTGAGTTTCTTCCACGGATGAGGGGCAAAGAATTGCCGGCTCATAAGTTCACCCTAGCTTCAAGTTTCCAACACGTTCAAAATGGATTTTAGCATGGATGAATCCAAACTAAACCGGGGCTAATGTTGGGGATATAACCCACGGGTATAACCCGCCTAGGTTGCGACCCGGGCTCTGCTAAGATGGCCCATACGGAAGATGTCCATGAGAAGTACCAGGCCCAGGCAGGCGGCTCTTTAGGTGGGCCGGGTCATCAACGTCGTCCAGATGGCCGGCTTAAACATGAAGACGTAGAAAATCTTTTTCCCCTTGAGGAGCAAGGAAAGGAGGAGTTAGATTAGGCCACGGGTTCTTTACGACCCGGACTCTATTGTAAGCTCAGGGCCTCCACCTGTATATAAAGGGGAGCCCTTGAGTTAGAAAGATCAAGTAAAAAACAAGCAATCCCTCGAGAGCTAGGTTAGCGATTCCGCACCCTTGTAATCGAGATCATTATCAATACACACAAAGCAGGACGTAGGCTACTACCTCCATCGGAGGGGCCGAACCTGGGTAAACTCATCTCTCGTTCCCGATCAATCCCCTTTGAGTCGCCACCTAGCGGCGATGGCCTCACGGTCAAGTTCTCCTAAGAGAACATCTGCCGTGACAAAACCACGACACAAGGCATTCCTTCGGTGTCAGGGAGTTGCATGATCTCGTGGTCTTTGGAATAGATACTTGACATAAACAAAGCAGTAGCCATAAACTAAGTGATACGATCAAATGCTATGCTTATGGTTGGGTCTTGTCCATCACATCATTCTCCTAATGATGTGATCCCGTTATCAAATGACAATTCATGTCTATTGTTAGGAAACCTTAACCATCTTTGATCAACGAGCTAGTCTAGTAGAGGCTTTCTAGGGACACGGTGTTGTCTATGTATCCACACATGTATCTGAGTTTCTGATCAATACAATTCTAGCATGGATAATAAACGATTATCATGATCAAGGAAATATGATAATAACCAATTTATTATTGCCTCTAGGGCATATTTCCAACAGTCTCCCACTTGTACTGGAGTCAGTAATCTAGTTCACACTGCCATGTGATTCACACCCAATGAGTTATGGGCTTGATCATGTTTTTCTTGTGAGAGAGGTTTTAGTCAATGGGTCTGCAACATTCAGATCCGTGTGTACTTTGCAAATCTCTATGTTATACTGTAGATACTGCTACTATGCCCCACTTGGAGTTATTCCAAATAACTACTTCACTATACGTATCCGGTTTGCGACTCGGAGTCATCCGGATCAGTGTCAAAGCTTGCATCAACGTAACCTTTTACGACGAACTCTTTATCACCTCCATAACCGAGAAACATTTCCTTAGTCCTCTTTAGGTACCTAAGGATAATTTTGACCACTGTCCAGTGATCCACTCCTGGATCACTCTTGTAACCCCTTTGCCAGACTCATAGCAAGGCACATATCAGGTGGAGTACACTGCATGGCATACATTATAGAGCCTATAGTTGAGGTATAGGGGATGACCTTTGTCCTTTCTCTTTCTTCTGCCGTGGTCGAGCTTTGAGTCTTACTCAACTTCACACCATGCAAGAACTCATTCTTTGACTGATCCATTTTGAACTCCTTCAAAATCATGTCAAGGTGTGTGCTCTGTGAAAGTCTTATCAAGCGTCTTGATCTATCTATATAGATCTTGATGCTCGATATGTAAGCAGCTTTACCCAGGTCTTCCTTTGAAAAACTCCTTTCAAGCAACTCCTTATGCTTTCCAGAAATTCTACATCATTTCCAATCAACAATATGTCATCCACATATACTTATCAGAAATGTTATAGAGCTCCCACTCACTTTCTCGTAAATACAAGCTTCTCCAAACTTGTATAAACCCATAAGCTTTGATCACCTCATCAAATTGAAGATTCCAACTCTGACATTCTTGCACCGGCCCATAAATGGAACACTGGAGCTTGCACACTTTGTCAGCATTTTTAGGATCGACAAAACCCTCCGGTTGCATCATATACAACTCTTCCTTAAGGAAACCGTTAAGGAATGTAGTTTTGACGTCCATCTGCCAAATTTCATAATCGAAAAATGCAGCTATTGCTAACATAATCCTGACGGACTTAAGCATCACTATGAATGAGAAAGTCTCGTCGTAGTCAACTCCTTGAACTTGTGAAAACCCTTTTTCCAACCAGTCATGCTTTATAGACGGTGACATTACCATCTGCGTCTGTCTTTTTCTTAAGATCCATTTGTTTTGAATGGCCTTATGATCATCAGGTAAGTCGTCCAAAGTCCATACTTTGTTTTCATACATGGATCCTATGTCGGATTTCATGGCATCTAGCCGTTTGTCAGAATCTGGGCCCATCATCGCTTCCTCATAGTTTGTAGGTTCACCCTTGTCTAACAACAAGACCTCCAAGACAAGATTACCGTACCACTCAGGGGCAATACGAGTCCATGTTGACCTACAAAGCTTGGTAGTAACTTGATCCCAAGTTTCATGATCATCATCATTAGCTTCCTCTTCAACTGGTGTAGGCGTCACAGAAACATCTTTCTGTGTTGCGGTACTCTCTAATTGAAGTGAAGGTTCGATAACCTCATCAAGTAATACCTTCCTCCCACTCACTTCTTTCGAGAGAAACTCCTTCTCTCGAAAGGATCCATTCTTCACAACAAGACTTGCCTTCGAATCTGTGATAGAAGGTATAACCAATTGTTTCCTTAGGGTATCCTATGAAGACGAACTTCTTCGCTTTGGGTTCGAGCTTATTAGGCTGAAGCTTCTTGACATAAGCGTCGCAGCCCCAAACTTTAAGAAACAATAGCTCAGGTTTCTTGCAAACCATAATTCATACGGTGTTGTCTCAAAGGATTTAGATGGTGCCCTATTTAAAGTGAATGCAGCTGTCTCTAATGCATAACCCCAAAACGATAGTGGCAAATTGGTAAGAGACATCACAGAGCATGACGTGGCTTCATACTGTGTTGGTATTTCCCCAAAGAGGAAGGGATGATGCAGCACAGCGACGGTAAATATTTCCCTCAGTTATGAAACCAAGGTATCAAACCAGTAGGAGGATCTCCACCACCTAATAAACAGTACCTGCACACAAAGAACAAATACTTGCAACCCGACATGAAAGAGAGGTTGTCAATCTCTCTACGGTAAAAAGATAGATTAGGTAGTGATAGATTGGAGGGATAGATCTCTCAAGAACACAAAATAAAAAGGGCAAATAAAAAGTGCAGCAAGGTATTTTTGGGTTTTTGGAATAATAGATCTGAAAACAAAAGCGGCAAAAAGATAGATCGGAAAGCAATATGTTGGAAAAGTAGACCCGAGGGCCGTAGGTTTCACTAGTGGCTTTTCTCATGAGTATAGCGCACGGTGGGTGAACAAATTACTGTTGGGCACTTGATAGAAGATCGAATAATCATGACGATATCCAAGGCGATGATCATTATATAGGCATCACGTGCAAGATAAGTAGACCGACTCCTTCCTGCATCTACTACTATTACTCCACACATCGACCGCTATCCAGCATGCATCTAGTGTATTAAGTTCATGGAAAAACGGAGTAATGCAATAAGAATGATGACATGATGTAGACAAGATCTATTCATGTAGGAATAGACCCCATCTTGTAATCCTTAATGGCAATGTCGGGGCATGGATGCACACGATTACCTATGGGACCATAGGCCCCTTTGTGGTTCGGCAAGGGGGGTCACGTTGCACAAAGAGCGGAGATCACAAGGCAGCGCAATGATCGGGACGCTGAAGTTTTTACCCGGGTTTGGGCCGCTGTGAAGCGTAAAACCCTACTCCTGCTTTTGGTGGATTGATCAGAGGAACACGAAGAACACGCAGTGCTCAATCCCGGCAAGGGTTGCCGTCAGGGAGAGCTACTACGTGAGTACAAGTGCCCAAAGGTCCGAATCTTGAGCTAGGTTCCCTTGGGCCTCCTTTTATAGGGCAAGGGGCAACCACAATGGCAAAACAGTCATTATCTATCGATTAGATAGCTAACAGAGCTATCATACCTAACTCTGGCATTTAGGACAAAATACCATGATTACTAGTCTAGGTGGCGCGCGGGGGTGCATCCCCGGCAGGCTCTTACCGCCACTTAGCTGGTTGTTGCTTAGTGTCTTGACACGCCTCTGGACGGGTGTCAACTGGGCATAATCTGTCTTCCGGTGCGTCACCACGTGCTTAGCGAGAGCCACTTAGCCACCTGAGGTCTCGACACCGCATCGACAAGTGACTGGCGTTGCGATGCGATGGAGCAGTGGCCGATCGGCTCGCGCCTGCCGGGGGTGGCTTGCCGGGACTTCTTGAAGATGCGCGCGCCGCAGTCCCCGGCAGGCACCGGGGACGCGGATGGCATGCCCTGGGCCCCTCCTGGGCTGTTGTGTTGGTCTTGCCGACATTGCTTGGCCTTTTGTAGGCTGCTGCTGCCGGAGTCTGGGTCTTGAATGCTCGCTTGGTTTGCACTTGTATTGATGGGTTGTGCTACCACTGCCTGCGCATAAGTCAGGGGCACTGGACACCCCTATCCTAGTGCACCGATAGGAGCCCCCGGGCCTGGCCCACACGCGCTTGCCCGGTGCTGTTGGGTCAGGCCCAAAATTTATGCACAGGCGTGCAATGTGGGGGAGTAACCGCCAATTTACTAGTTAGCACTGACCCACTACCTCAGGCCATTTCTGCCACGCGCGCCACATGCATTGCGGGGAGCTTGCGGCGGGTGCGCGTGACTTAAAGGTCTGGGCGTGGCAAAAACCACAGCGCCATGGATTGGAGCAATGGGGCGGTTACCTGTTCGCCCGTGAGTCGTGGGTAGTGGGATAGGTGGAGATGGGCGTCCGCTCTGGAGCGGGGGAGAGCCAGCACCCGTGCTTTCCCCTATAAATTAGGGGGTCACGGCGGCGATGCTCGTCCATCTCAATCTCCTCCTTATTCCCAAGTCTATGTTGCTTGTCCTCCTCTTCTGGTTCGTCTTCGGGTGTGCTATTCCTTGCCATGATGAGGGGGCGAGGGCGGCTCTCAACTTCCTCTGGGGTGACGAGAGCTTCCCTTCGAGATCATGTCGTTGCTTCGGCCGCGGCGATAGGAGGTGATTCCAGCGCGCGCGGCGGGAGGGTTAGCAGAGGGCGGGGGTAGCGTGGGGCTCGTGGCCAGGGGAGGCGGAGCGCCACCTCCGACCCTCCTCCGGTAGCGGTGCCTTCTCAGACAGCGGGACATACTGAAAGCACGGCGCTGGAGTTCGTCGTCAGGCTATGTGGCCCTCCCCGCAGCCGGTTGCGACTCCCTCGTCCTTTCACCAGGGTGATGGAGGTCGACAAGCCGCACGCGATGTGGTTGCGCGTGCATGGCTGTTGCAATGGCGCCGCGCGGGTCGACGTCAAGTATCCGGCGCCCCGCGTCATCTTCCTTAGGCGCGGGTGGAAGACCTTCGCACGTGCTCATAACTTCATGGGCGGGTACGTCCTCCGCTTCATGCTGGTGGAGGCCGACACGACCTCCATCAAGATCTATGGGCGTTCGGGCGCTCGTCTCGGCTGCTGTGAAGAGAGCTCAAGTGATGACGAGTGCTCCTCCTTGAGCAATAGCGACGAGGAGGACAGTGTTGGTGAAGACGGCAACAGCGAGCTCCAGGCCGTCAAGTCGGAGTATGACGACCTGGGCTCAAGCTGACCGCCGGCCGCACCATCACCGTCAGCGAGCTACCCCCCCCCCCCTTCCCCCGGCAGAGTGATTTGTCGGGGGTTCTTGACTTGGGCGCCGCCTCTTCTTCTCAGCTGGACCTTGGCAGGCTCGTGGACTTCGGCTTCTCCTTCCTTGTCGGTGGTCCCGCCGAGCCATTCCCCGTCAGTCTTGATGGTATCGGGCTGGGCTTCTGCTTAGGTCCCCCTTCCGCCCTTTTCCTTTTTGTAGCTTGCTCCTAGGGGAGAAAGTCAAATAAAGATTTATTAGGAAGGAGCTCTCTGATGTATCTTGATCCATTTTGTAACAGCAAATGAATGAATGAATGTTATTTCCTTTCCCTGAGTACTATCCTTTTCTCCCTTTGTTTCTACTATGTCAGTATGTTTGTCCTTGCCGCACGGAACCGCTTGCCGGGTCACTACCAACCATGAGCTCCAGAAAGGGAACGAGCCCCCGGCAGCAGGTTGGCGTTGTTCCCCGGCAGGGCTCCTTGTCGGTATCGGCGCCCCCCCCCCCCCCACCACCCCGGGTGATAAGTATCAGAAACTGGGGGACGGCTCGTCCCGACAAGGGTTTTCGCCACGTGGGGGACTCCATTGAACACATCCGAAAAGGGAGTAAGGATTTCCTCTAAGGGGGCAAAACAATCATAAAACTTGGGATATGCGATTAGACATATCTTTTTAAGCAGTATCCCTGTCCGGAGTAAGCTGGTCCACCGTCCTTGTTCTTTTTCCCTCCTTCTATGTTTTCCTGATGGTTAAACATGTAGGGCAAGAGGCCTCTATCTCTTGAAAAGATAGAATGCGGTCAACAAGGATTATAGGCTCAACAAGTACTCTAGAAAATCTCTAGAACTTAACTAGGCGATGCTATTGCAATCATAAAAAGAATGCATAACGAACATGCAATGTAATGATATGATGCAATGCCTAGCTTTATTATTGTTGCACGGGGTTTGCGCCTGCCTTTGTACAAAGGGTTACATGCAACTTCGGCAAGGCTTGTACAAAAGGTGGATGCCGGGGACTGAGCCCGGCAGCCGCGCCTCACGGGTAGAACTTACGAAGATGCTCAATATTCCATGAGTTAAGCACCTTGGTGCCATCTTCAGTCTCCAGACGGACAGCGCCAGGTATGGTCACTAGTACTACCCGGTAAGGGCCTTCCCACTTCGGCGTCAACTTGTTGGTACCCTTGGCGGACTGAACGCGCCTAAGGACAAGGTTGCCTCCTCAAGGCTCCGGGCATGGACCCTGCGGCTATGATAGCGGCGCAGGGCTTGCTGGTAGCGTGCAGCATGCACAGCTGCCCGGAGACGATCTTCCTCGAGGAGCATGGCATCGTCATGCCGTAGCTGCTCTTGCTCTACTTCGTCGTAGGCAAGTACTCGAGGTGACCCATATATGAGTTCCGTGGGGAGAACTGCTTCCGTCCCATACACTAGGGAGAAGGGCGTCTGGCCGGTAGCTTGATTCGGTGCCGTTCTGAGGGACGAAAGAACCACTGGCAGCTCATCTATCCAGCGCTTGCCGCTTCTCCGCAGTCTATCAAATGTCCTTGTCTTGAGACCTCGCAACACTTCAGCATTCATCCTCTCAACTTGCCCGTTCCTTCTTGGATGGGCAACAGAGGCGAAGGAGACCTTGCTTCCAAGGCTTTGGATGTATTGCATGAAGGCGCGACTCATGAACTGGGTGCCGTTGTCGGTGATCACCCTGTTGGGCACTCCAAAACGGCACACCAGTCCTTTCATGAACTTGATAGCTGACTGCGCGGTCACCTTCCTCACTAGCTCCACCTCAGGCCACTTTGTGAACTTGTCGATTGGTACAAACAAGAACTCAAAGCCCCCGACAGTGCGGGGAAAGGGGCCCAAGATATCGAGCCCCCAGACCGAGAATGGCCAGGATAAAGGGATCGTCTGGAGAGCTTGCGCTGGTTGATGGATTTTTTTGGAATGGAACTGGCTGGCTTCACACTTAGTGACCAACTCAGTTGCATCTTGGAGGGTAGTGGGCCAATAGAAACCCTGCCGGAAGACTTTTCCGGCAAGAGCCCTAGATCCAATGTGAGAGCCACATACGCCTTCGTGAATTTCCGCCAACAGCTTCAGTCCATCCTCCCGGCAGACGCACCGCAATTTTCACACCGTTCGGTCGTCTTCTGTACAAGGTGTCATCGACAAACTGGTACATACTTGACTACGGGCTACTTTTTTGGCCTCTTCCTGCTCTTCGGGGAGTTCTCCTGTTTGGAGGAAATGGACTATATGATGCGCCCAGGTTGGATCCTGTGGCTCGACAACGTGGACTAAAGGCATCTCCTCGTTCGTGGAAGCGCTTACCTCGACCGCAAGAACCTGAGGTTCTGCGGGAGGGACCTGCTCACCAACCGAAACGGGATTTCCCCCGGTAGCCTCTCTACCCGCGGCTTCGTGAAGCTCTGCCGGGAAATGCTTGCCGGAGTTTAGTTTTCGTCTTTTCCTGGCCATCGCTGACGGGGATACTAATGGTTGAGTGAGTCGGAGGACAAAAGTCCCTGGTTCCACAGGAAGCTTCTGCGCGGCGCATTTTGATAGGTGATTAGCAATGATGTTTTCTGTACGAGGTACATGCTCTGCTTGCAACCCATCAAAGCACTCCTCCAGTTTCCTCACTTCTTCCAAGTATGCTTCCATCAATGGGCTCTGATAATCTTTGTTGACTTGTTTCACCATGAGCTGTGAATCCCCTCATATGATCAGTCTCTTGATTCCCAATTCCACCGCGATTCTGAGTCTGGCAAGGAGTCCTTCGTATTCAGCGGTGTTGTTGGTGGCTTCCTCCCGGGGAAAGTGCATCTGAACCACATACTTGAGGTGCTCTCCGGTGGGGGCGATGAGGAGCATGCCTACTCCGGCACCCTGGAGCGAGAAAGCACCGTCAAAGTACATGATCCAATCCTTGGGTGCTTCTTTGCTGGGGAGGATTGTCTCTGGGGCCTCTTCATCTGGCGTGGGTGTCCATTCTGCAATGAACTCCGCCAACGTTCTGCTCTGAACTGTGGAGGTGCTCTCATACTTCAATCCAAAACTTGACAGCTCAAGTGCCCACTCAACTATCATGCCAGTGGCTTCGGGGTTCCTCAGGATGCGCTGTAGCGGAAAGCGAGTGACAACCATGATCTCATGGGCTTGAAAGTAGTGGCGTAGCTTCCTCGAGGCCATGATGAGGCCGAAGTTCAGATTTTGCACTCCAGAGTACCTTGACCTAGCCCCCTGCAACAAGGAGCTGACAAAGTACACTGGCCGATGCACCACTTTCTTCTTTGCCACTTCCTTGTGACTGCCTTCGCTAGCTTGCTGAGGTTCCCCTGGGTCTGCATTGGGTCCTACCGTGGATGCTTTGGTTTTGTCCCCGGCAGCATCAGTTGCAGTGGCTGCACCTTCATCCACTTCTCGCTGCGCCACTAGTGCTGCACTAACCACTTGATTCGTTGCCGCCAAGTATAGCAACAACAGCTCTTGTGGTTTAGGAGCGACCAAGGTGGGAGCGGAAGAAAGGTAAGTGTTCAGATCCTGCAGTGCTGCCACTGCTTCCGGGGTCCACTTCATCGGGCCAGCCTTCTTCAGAATCTTGAAGAATGGCAGGGCGCGTTCAGCGGATTTGGAGATGAACCTACTCAACGCAGCAATGCATCCGGTCAAACGTCTGATATCCTTGATGGTCTTGGGCGCTTGTATCTGCTCGATTGCTTTGATCTTGTCGGGGTTGGCTTCTATTCCTCGCTGAGATACAAAGAACCCAAGTAGCTTGTCGGATGGGACGCCAAACACACACTTCTCAGGGTTGAGCTTGAAATTGATCTTGCGCAGGTTTGCAAAAGTTTCTTCCAAGTCTTGTATGAGAGTTGCTTCATCCTTGGTCTTGACGACTATGTCATCCATGTAATCTTCCACGTTCCTGTGCAACTGAGGTCCAAATCCGATCTGCACGGCTCTGGCAAAGGTCGAACCAGCGCTCTTTAACCCGAAGGGCATCCGTACAAAGCAGTACGTGCCACACGGAGTTATGAACGCGGTCTTTTCCTCATCTTCCTTAGTCATGAAGATCTGGTGGTACCCGGAGTATGCATCCAAGAAGGAAAGCAAGTAACACCTGGAAGTGGAATCAACAATCTGGTCGATGCGCGGCAAGGGAAAAGGGTCCTTCGGGCATGCTTTATTCAAGTCAGTGAAATCTATGCAAAGCCTCCATTTCCCATTCGCCTTGCGCACCACCATCGGGTTGGCTAACCAAGTTGGGTGCAGCACTCCTCTGACCAAACCAGCTGCTTCAAGTTTCTTGATCTCTTTGGCAATGAACTGTTGCCACTCCAAGGCTTGCTTCCTAACCTTTTGCTTGACGGGCCTGGCATGAGGGCAGACAGCAAGGTGGTGCTCAATCACCTCCCTGGGAACACCGGGGATGTCAGATGGTTGCCAAGCAAACACATCGACATTCGCCCGCGGGAAGGCAACGAGCGCGCTTTCCTATTTGTCAGTAAGGGTGGCGCTGATGGTGAACGTTCCACCAGTGCCATCCAGCCCTGCCGGGATCTTCTTTGTCTCCGGATAGGTGACTTTGGCTTTCTTGCTAGTGGAACTCTCTGGCAGGTCCTCGACGGGTGCAGTGCACTCCGAAGAGGCGCGCTTCCCGGAGTCCTTGCCGGTGTCTCTGCTAGACTTCTTCTCTGTTCTTGATTCCTTGGCGGGGGCTGGCGCTTCCGCGACTTTAGCTGCTACCGCGTCTCGATACATCTTGTCCACGCATATGACTGCATCCTTCTTGTCGGATGGGATGGAGATGATTCCAATGGGCCCTGGCATCTTCAAAGTGTTGTAAGCATAGTGGGATGCCGCCATGAATTTTGCCAGAGCTGGATGACCAAGAATTCTGTTGTAAGGCAGCGAAAGTTCAACCACGTCAAACACCACCTTCTCGGTCCGGTAGTTCAACTCCCCGCCAAACGTCACGGGCAAAGTGATCTTTCCCTTAGGTCGGCTTCTGTCGGGGTTGACTCCTTGGAATGTACCCGTAGCCTTGAGCTCTCCGTCAGGGATCTGCAGCCTTTCAACCACTTTTCGGGAGATTAAGTTCAATCCTGCCCCGCTGATACGTCTCCAACGTATCTATAATTTTTGCTTGTTCCATGCTGTTATATTATCATTCTTGGATGTTTTACAATCATTTTATTACAACTTTATATCATTTTTTGGGACTAACCTATTGACATAGTGCCAAAGTGCCAGTTGCTGTTTTTGCTTGTTTCTTACTTCGTAGAAAATCAGTACCAAACAGAGATGAAACGCTGCGGGGATTTTTGTGGATTTTTTACGGACCAGAAGAAAGAAGATGGGCCAAAGAACACCAGAAGAGGGGGCCCAGGGTGGTCAGCACCCACTAGGGCGCGCCAGAGGGCCCCTGGCGCGGCTTGATGGGTGTTGGGCACCTCGGGCACCCCCTCAACCGACTATCATGCCTATAAATTCCCAGAAAATCCAAAAACCCTAGAGGAGTCGACGAAACACAATTCCAGCCGCCGCAAGTTCCAAAACCGCGAGATCCAATCTAAACGCCATCACAGAGGGGTTCATCTTCCTCATAGGTGCCTCTCCGATGATGCGTGAGTAGTCCACCATAGACCTACGGGTCCGTAGGCAGTAGCTAGATGGCTTCTTCTCTCTGTCTCTTATGATTCTCAATACAATGGCCTCTTTGAGATCTATTTGATGTAAACTTTTACGGTGTGTTTGTTGGGATCCGATGAATTTTGAGTTCATGATCAGTTTCTATCCATGAATATTATTTGAGTCTTCTTTGATCTCTTATATGCATGATTACTTATAGCCTCGTATTTCTTATTCGAATCTTTGGTTTAGTTAGGCCAACTAGATCGATTTTTCTTGCCATGGGAAGAGGTGCTTTGTGATGGGTTCGATCTTGCGGTGTTCATTCCCAGTGAGAGAAGGGGCAGCAAGACACGCATGTATCGTTGCTATTAAGGATAACAGGATGGGGTCTATTCCTACATGAATAGATCTTCTCTACATCATGTCATCGTTCTTATTGCATTACTCCGTTTTTCCATGAACTTAATACACTAGATGCATGCTGGATAGCGGTCGATGTGTGGAGTAATGAGGTAGATGCAGCCAGGAGTCGGTCTATCTATCTTGGACGTGATGCCTATATAATGATCATCGCCTTGGATATCGTCATGACTATTCGATTTTCTATCAATTGCCCAACAGTAATTTGTTCACCCACCGTGCGCTATACTCATGAGAGAAGCCACTAGTGAACCCTACGCCCCCCCGGGTCTACTTTTCCTATCATATTGCTTTCCGATCTACGTTTTTTGCACTCTTTGTTTTCAGATCTACAAAACCAAAAACCAAAAAATATATTGCTGCATATTTACTCTTTTTATTTGTGTTCTTGAGAGATCTATCTCTCCTATCTATCACTACCTAATCTATCTTATTACCGTAGAGAGATTGACAACCTCTCTTTCGCGTCGGGTTGCAAGTATTTGTTGTTTGTGTGCAGGTGCTGCTTATTTGGTGGTGGTGATCCTCCTACTGGTTCGATAACCTTGGTTTCATCACTGAGGGAAATACTTACCATCGCTGTGCTGCATCATCCCTTCCTCTTTGGGGAAATACCGACGCAGTCCAAGCCACTTCAAAGGAATTTCTGGCGCCGTTGCCGGGGAGGAAGCAGTCTCTTCTACGTGCCTATCGTAGGCGCCGAGGGGACTCCATCATCATCTACCAGGTTCCTAATCACAAATCTCATCTCCTTGCAATTACATTATTCGCCATTTGCCTCTCGTTTTCCTCTCCCCCACTTCACCAATTTGCCGTTTTATTCGCCCTCTTTTTCGTTTGCCCTTTTTCTTGCCGGATCTCTTCCTTGCTTGCAATCTTGTTTACGTAGTCACGATGACTCAAGAGAACACCAAGTTGTGTGATTTTTCCAATACAAATAACAATGATTTTATTAGTATGCCTATTGCTCCTCCCGCCACTAGTGCGGAGTCTTGTGATATTAATGCCGCTTTGTTGAATCTTGTCACGAAAGATCAGTTTGCCGGTAATCCTAATCAGGATGCCGCGTCCCATCTAAACACTTTCGTTTAATTGTGTGATATGCAAAAGAAAAAAGATGTGGACAATGATATTGTCAAGTTGAAACTATTTCCTTTTTCCTTGCGGGATCGTGCAAAAATTTGGTTTTCATCTTTGCCTCGCAATAGTATCGATTCTTGGAATAAGTGCAAGGATGCTTTTATCACTAAGTATTTTCCGCCCGCGAAAATTATTTCCCTTAGGACGCAAATCATGAATTTAAAGCAACTTGAGCATGAACATGTTGCCCAATCTTGGGAAAGAATGAAGTTGATGATAAGAAATTGTCCTACACATGGTTTGAATCTTTGGATGATCATACAAAAAAATTATGCGGGATTGAATTTTGTCTCTAGAAATCTTTTAGATTCCGCCGCGGGTGGTACTTTTATGGAGATTACTTTGGGTGAAGCTACTAAATTGCTAGATAATATCATGGCTAATTATTCTCAATGGCATACCGAAAGAGCACCTACTAGTAAAAAGGTTAATTCGGTAGAGGAAATTAGTACTTTGAGTGATAAAGTTGATGCTTTGATGAAATTGGTTGCTAGTAAAAATGCTCCTATTGATCTTAATGATGTGCCTTTGTCTACTTTGATTGAGCAAAATAGTGAATCCGTAGATGTGAATTTTGTCTCGCGCAACAATTTCAATAACAATGCTTATAGAGGTAATTTTAATCCTAGGCCTTTTCCTGGAAATTCCTCTAATAATTATGGTAATTCCTATGGTAATTCTTCCTACAATAATAATAGGAACACATCTGATCTTGAGAGTAATATTAAAGAATTTACCAATGCGCAAAAGGCTTTCAATACTACGATAGAAGAAAAGTTGAATAAGATTGATGATATGTCTAGAAGCATTGATAGAATTTCTCATGATGTTGAAAATCTCAAGTTGAAAGCTTTTGTGCCTAAGATTGATGAGTCTACTAAAGCTTTATATGTCTCTATGGATGAAAGTAAGAAAAGAACCGCTATGCTTAGAGCTAAAAGAGAAATCTTAGAAAAATCGTCTTCTAGTGATTGCCGTTATAAAAGTGATGAAGATCTTAAAGTGATTGGTGTTTCTTCTATTGATTCCTTGTTTAGTAATGTTAAAATTGATAATGAAGGGACTGAAGTAGAGTCAACTTTATCTAGAAGGCGTCCCAATAATTTGAAGGGTGAAAATCTTGATGAAAATTTTGATGAAAGTGGGTTTGAAGAGGTCAAAACTTTAACTAGTGATGTGCACACTATCTTGGATTGCAAAGATTTTAACTATGATAGTTGCTCCTTGATTGAATGTATTTATTTTTTGCAATCTATGTTGAATTCACCCCATGCTTATGAGCAAAATAAAGCTTTTACTAAACATATCGTTTATGCCATGATGAAATCTTTTAAAGAAAAGTTGGAGTTGGAGATTTCTATTCCTAGAAAATTACATGATGAGTGGGAACCTACCATTAAGGTCAAGATTAAAAATTATGAATGCTTTGCTTTGTGTGATTTGGGTGCTAGTGTTTCCACAATTCCGAAATCTCTATGTGATGTACTTGGTCTTACCAACATTGAAGAATGTTCTCTTAATTTGCACTTGGCGGATTCTACTATTAAAAAGCCTTTGGGAAGAATTAATGATGTTCTTATTCTTGCAAATATAAATTATGTGCTCATTGATTTTATTGTGCTTGATATTGATTGCAATCTGTCTTGTCCCATTATAATTGGTAGACCGTTTTTAAGCACTATAGGTGCCGTGATTGATATGAAAGAAGGCAATATTTGTTTTCAATTTCCCTTGAGAAAGGGTATGGAACACTTCCCTAGAACAAGAATTAAGCCACCATATGAATCAATAATGAGGGCATCCTATGGATCCAAAACCAAAGATAACAATACTTGAATCTATCCAATATGCCTAGCTAGGGGCGTAAAACGATAGCGCTTGTTGGGAGGCAACCCAATGAATAAATAATTTTTTGCTTTTTCCTTTCTGTTTTTGAGTGTTGACACAATTATGACTCTGTTATGATTGTGTTTTTATGGTTTATTTAGTGTTTGTGCCAAGTAGAACCGTTAGGATGATTCATAGGATGAATAGAAGTGATGCTGAATCTGAAACAGAAACTTTGCCTCCAGTATATGAATTTTCATTTTTGCTGGAACGTGATCTTGAGCTGAAATTTTAACACAGTGTTGCTATACAAATTCCTTACGTTTTCCTAATTTTTCAGAATTTTTAGAGTTATAGAAGTATGGGTAGAGTACAGATTACTACAGACTGTTCTGTTTGAGACAGATTCTGTTTTTGTTGCATTGTGTGCTTGTTTTGATGAATCTATGGTTTGTATTGGAGGGTATAAGCCATGGTAAAGTTAAAATACAGTAGGTATAATGCAATTATAAAATTTTAATGGGTTTACAACAGTACCTAAAGTAGTGATTTGCTTTCTTATACTAACGGATCTCACGAAGATTTTGTTGAGTTTTGTGTGATTGAAGTTTTCAAGTTTTGGGTGAGATCACGATGGATGAAGGAATAAGGAGTAGCAAAAGCCTAAGCTTGGGGATGCTACCGCACCCCCAAGATATATCCAAAGTGTAACAAGCAACTAATCTTGGGGATGCCACCGAGTGGCATCCCCTCTTTCTTCTAACGACCATCGGTATTTTAGTTGGAGCTATATTTTTATTCGTCACATATCATGTGTTTTGCTTGGAGCGTCTTGTATATTTGCTTGCTTTGTTTGTTAGTTTTTTCCTTTGTATCCTTGCTGTACACACCTATTTGAGAAAGCCAAAATCATGCTATGATTTATTAGAATTGCTCTATGTGCTTCACTTAAACTTTTTGAGCTATAGAACTTATATCTTTTTGAGCACGGTGTGCTTGGAAGATTTTGTAGAAATACTCTCATGCTTCACTTAGATTAATTTGAGAGTTAGTAAAATTTTGAAGAAATCCTCTCATGCTTCACTTATACCTTTTTGAGAGATGAAATCTTTATGCTCATGTGCTTCACTTAAATTTGTTTGAGCTTGCCAAAAAGCAATGGCAATATATGAAACTAGTCCCAAAGTGATAGATATCCAAGGAGGATATAATAAAAACTTTCATGAAGATCATTGGACAAATTAAACTTGATTCCTTGTAATAGTTTTGAAACATGATGATAGTAATATGTGAGTCATGTTAGTGAGTAATTATGTTTAGTAGGAATATTGGTGTTAAAGTTTGTGATTCCCTATGCATGCACGAAAGTCAATAGTTATGCTATGAAGTTACATCCTACTTGTGGTGCATTGTTCGGTGTTAGTTATGTTCAATGCTCACTTATGTGATTTTTCGTTTCTTGGTTTGGTTGCTTCCCAATCTATTTGCTAGCCTTCATTTGTACTAAGTAGAAATACTACTTGTGCATCCAAAATCCTTAAACCAAGTTTTGCCTTATGAGTCCACCATACCTACCTATATGCGGTATTTCCATGCCGTTCCAAGCAAATTTGTATGTGCCATCTCTAAATTTTCAAAATAAATTTTCTCTTTTGTGTGCCCGTACTGCTCATGAAACGGTGGAGAGTGTCCAATATTTTTCCATGCTAGATGTGTTATTCTCAAGATGAGTGTTTATTCACTTGTCATTGCACGAGAGTGCGACGGTAATAGGGATGCCCATTCCCAAAATGAAAAAGAAAAAATATTTACTTTATGTTGTCAAATAATAAATTCCTTGGAAAGTGTTGGTATGGAAGGCAACCGTGGATACGGCCCGCCATGGAAAGTGAAAGTTTAGTGGAAAAAGGAATAAACTTTATTTATTTTTTGTTTGGGAACCGCCTATGATATATCTAGCATGGAAAGTATAGTGAGCTACTTTGTCGTTTTCGTTGACAGGAAAAGCATGCCACCCAAAATATTTTTCTCTCTCAATTTAAAACTTGGAGCTCTGGCACCTCTGCAAATCCCTACTTCCCTCTACGAAGGGCCTATCTATTTACTTTATGCAATTTTTTTGCTTTGAGTCTCCATCTTCTCTTATAAGAACCAACTAGGGGGCACTATGATCGTACTTGAGCATTGGGCATAGCTAATATTTGAGTGTGTTTCATGAATGGATCAATGATTGAGCATGATGGGCTAGGGATAACTTTCTTTAGTGTTGATATTTTGAAAGACATGGTTGCTTGTTGACATGCTTGATATTGAAGTCGTTATGTTAAAACTAGACTATTGCTTTGAATCATTTACAAGTCCAAATGTCCATGCTATACAAAAATAAAAGAATATGATGAACATGTTAGGCAGCATTCCACATCAAAAATTCTGTTTTTATCATTTACCTACTCGAGGACGAGTAGGAATTAAGCTTGGGATGATGATACGTCTCCAACGTATCTATAATTTTTGCTTGTTCCATGCTGTTATATTATCATTCTTGGATGTTTTACAATCATTTTATTACAACTTTATATCATTTTTTGGGACTAACCTATTGACATAGTGCCAAAGTGCCAGTTGCTGTTTTTGCTTGTTTTTTACTTCGCAAAAAATCAGTACCAAACAGAGATGAAACGCTGCGGGGATTTTTGTGGATTTTTTATGGATCAGAAGAAAGAAGATGGGCCAAAGAACACCAGAAGAGGGGGCCCAGGGTGGTCAGCACCCACCAGGGCACGCCAGAGGCCCCCTGGCGCGGCCTGATGGGTGCTGGGCACCTCGGGCACCCCCTCAACCGACTATCGTGCCTATAAATTCCCAGAAAATCCAGAAACCCTAGTGGAGTCGACGAAACACAATTCCAGCCGCCGCAAGGTCCAGAACCGCGAGATCCAATCTAAACACCATCACGGAGGGGTTCATCTTCCTCATAGGTGCCTCTCCGATGATGCGTGAGTAGTCCACCATAGACCTACGGGTCCGTAGGCAGTAGCTAGATGGCTTCTTCTCTCTCTCTTATGATTCTCAATACAATGGTCTCTTGGAGATCTATTTGATGTAAACTTTTGCGGTGTGTTTGTTGGGATCCGATGAATTTTGAGTTCATGATCAGTTTCTATCCATGAATATTATTTGAGTCTTCTTTGATCTCTTATATGCATGATTACTTATAGCCTCATATTTCTTCTTCGAATCTTTGGTTTAGTTAGGACAACTAGATCGATTTTTCTTGCCATGGGAAGAGGTGCTTTGTGATGGGTTTGATCTTGCGGTGTTCTTTCCCGGTGACAGAAGGGGCAGCAAGACACGCATGTATCGTTGCTATTAAGGATAACAAGATGGGGTCTATTCCTACATGAATAGATCTTGTCTACATCATGTCATCGTTCTTATTGCATTACTCCGTTTTTCCATGAACTTAATACACTAGATGCATGCTGGATAGCGGTCGTTGTGTGGAGTAATAGAGGTAGATGCAGGCAGGAATCGGTCTATCTATCTTGGACATGATGCCTATATAATGATCATCGCCTTGGATATCGTCATGACTATTCGATTTTCTATCAATTGCCCAACAGTAATTTGTTCACCCACCGTGCGCTATACTCATGAGAGAAGCCACTAGTGAACCCTACGGCCCCCGGGCCTACTTTTCCTATCATATTGCTTTCCGATCTACGTTTTTTGCACTCTTTGTTTTCAGATCTACAAAACCAAAAACCCAAAAATATATTGTTGCATATTTACTCTTTTTATTTGTGTTCTTGAGAGATCTATCTCTCCTATCTATCACTACCTAATCTATCTTTTACCGTAGAGAGATTGACAACCTCTCTTTCGCGTTGGGTTGCAAGTATTTGTTGTTTGTGTGCAGGTGCTGCTTATTGGGTGGTGGTGATCCTCCTACTGGTTCGATAACCTTGGTTTCACAATTGAGGGAAATACTTGCCGTCGTTGTGCTGCATCATCCCTTCCTCTTTGGGGAAATACCGATGCAGTCCAAGCCACGTCACCCGCCGTCAACTAACATCTTGGTGACCTTGAGGTGGCGGATTATTGGGGAGACCAACAATGGAAAACATCCGACCGCAGTGGTGCGATCAGGATGGTCCTCTTCATCAAAGATGATA
Organism: Elymus sibiricus; assembly: GCA_039707655.1. NCBI lineage: Eukaryota > Viridiplantae > Streptophyta > Magnoliopsida > Poales > Poaceae > Elymus > Elymus sibiricus. The sequence continues at coordinate 281,444,549 of CM077663.1, forward strand.
GGCGTGCGGGACCATTTGAGTGGCCTTTTGGACTCTGCAGCTGGTTCCACAGCGTTGACCTCATGTGCCCATTGCTTGAGCTGTCGGTGAGAGGAATGCAAAGATGCACCCCCGTCAGCGCACATGGCTTCGGTCGCCTTCTGGAATTCTCGGTCACTGGAATCCTCCTCGTCATCCTCATCCTCACTCATATCCTCTGCTTCTTTCTTATCACGGCCTCTGGCTAGCCTCTCCTTCTGCTACGGAGCCTTGCCGCGGTGGCCTCCTCTGCCGCCACGGCCCTTCCCGGCAGCAGCGTCTTGGCCCTTCTCTTTGTCACGCTTCTCGTACTCGGCCTTCTACTTCTCGACAAGCTGCTCAACTTGGCGGCATTCTTGGAGATCATGGCCCTTGGTGCAGTGGATTTTGCAGTATGGTCCATCGGACTTCCCAGTTTTCTCTGCTGCGGCGGCCTCCCGGCAATCAGCGCACGCGGCAGCTTCCTTGCCGGGGGTCTCGGCCTTGGCCTTCTTGCCGGCAGCGAGATTACCAGAGCTCTCCACGGCCAACACCGCTTTCCCCTTGCGCTTCTTGTTATGTCTTCGGCTCCTCCCTTTCGAGCCGGGGGCGTCGGCGTCGTCGTCTGAGTCGACTTCGACGCCAGCATCCTCTCCGGGGAGTCGCCTTCCTTCCTCAGCACGAGCACACTTGTGCGTCATCGTGTACAGCTCATTGATGGTCTTGGGGAGTTTCACATTCATCTTGGCCCGCATCCTCCTGTTGCGCACGTTCGAATGGAACGCGGCAATCACAGTTGCGGGGTGTATCTCCGGGATATTGCGGTGCACTCGGCTGAATCTTTGGATGTATTTCCGCAAGGTCTCTCCCTCCTTCTGTGGTAGGACTTGCAAATCGTTCGGCTGTCCTGGCTCCTGGTGGCCGCCTGTGAAGGCGCCGACGAACTCGTTGCACAGATCAGCCCATGATGAGATAGAATTTTCCAGTAGGTGCATCAGCCATGATCTCACATTTGGATTGAGTGCCAAAGGGAAATAATTGGCGAGCACCTTATCATCCCTTCCTCCGGCGGCTTGAATGGCGATCGTGTAGATGCCCAGGAACTCTGTCGGGTTTAACTTCCTATCATATTTCTCCGTCAGCTCAGGCTTGAAGGCTCGGGCCGACAGCGAGCGGACCTGTCGCAGCTCGCGAGTGAAGGCAGGGCACCCGACCTCATAAGGTAGGTACCCGCCAACACTAGGCATGGGGTCGCCAGCGTCTGGACCATTGCGCTTGTCGGACTGGCGGTGTGCTTCCCGGCGCCGCTCGATGGTGATGCGCGCGTCCTCCCTCTGCCGGTCGTTCAGGACACGCCGCTGGTCTTGGTGATCGTGCAAGCCAGACGAGACCATGGATGCATCATCGGACTCGTCTGCATGCAGAGCTTGTCGTGGCTGACTCTGGGCCCGTTGTTGCGGAGGGGACTGCACCATTGGCGTGCCCCCCTCGATGCGACCGTCGGTACGAGCCACCATTGCCGTACGCGTGCGTCGCGATGGCTCTTCATGCTGAGATTTGTTGGCTTCGACGAAGGATATTAAACTTTGGATGGTAGCTCTCCACTCATCCATCTTGTCAGCCGCCGGCGGGAAGTTTAGCAGCAGCTGGGCTCACGCCATTACTTCCAATGTCGTGTCTGGCATGGCGAAAGAGGCGGACCGCGACGTCGCCAGGCTCCTGGTGGAATCAAGAGGAAGCGTCGTCGCCTCCCTATCGTCGTGCGCCGCTCGCCGGGGCGGCCTGATGTGGGGAAGGCCGAGTCCGCGAGTTTGCGGCCCCGCTCGGCGCTCCATCTTGTTCCGGGCGAGGCGTGCGCCCAGTAGCCGCGCTAGTGACGGGTGCAGATGGGGAATCACGGCTTGCTCTGGATCGAGCGCCGCCGTGGCAGCCACGACCATCCGCGCGACGGGGAGGTGGAGACTGGTCGTTCCCTCCGCCCGCGGCACTAGGGGTGTGTTCGCCAAGATGTTGTTGTTGTTACTCTTCTCCGGCGTTTCCCGTTCCTACCTCGGTCGTGGGGGATACGACGGTGGCGCCGCCTGCGCCGGCCGCGTTGCCCACGACACCCGCCTCACTCGCAGCCGCCGTTGTGCCAATGGTGCCCGCGGCTGCATGCGAGGGAGTCTTTGAAGTGGAGGGATGCGCGGTCGCGCCGGTCTTCTTCTTGGGAACCATGGATGAAGAAGATGGTGATGGAGATCAGCTCGCTGTTCACGAACTCGGGTTCTCACAAACGACGCTTCCCCCCTACCTGGCGCGCCAAAGATGTCGGGGCATGGATGCACACGATCACCTATGGGACCAGAGGCCCATTTGTGGTTCGGCAAGGGGGGGTCACGTTGCACAAAGAGCGGAGATCATGAGGCAGGGCGATGATCGGGCCGCTGGCGTTTTTACCCAGGTTCGGGCCGCTGTGAAGCGTAAAACCCTACTCCTGCTTTTGGTGGATTGATCAGAGGAACATGAAGAACACACAGTGCTCAATCCCGGCAAGGGCTGCCGTCGGGGAGAGCAACTACGTGAGTACAAGTGCCCAAAGGTTCGAATCTTGAGCTAGGTTGCCTTGGGCCTCCTTTTATAGGGCAAGGGCAACCACAATGGCAAAACAGTCATTATCTATCGATTAGATAGCTAACAGAGCTATCATACCTAACTCTGGCATTTAGGACAAAATACCATGATTACTAGTCTAGGTGGCGCGCGGGGGTGCATCCCCGGTAGGCTCTTACCAACACTTAGCTGGTTGTTGCTTAGTGTCTTGACACGCCTCAGGACGGGTGTCAACTAGGCATAATCTGTATTCCGGTGCATCGCCACGTGCTTAGCGAGAGCCACTTAGCCACCTGAGGACTCGACACCACATCGACAAGTGACTGGCGTTGCAATGCGGTGGAGCGGTGGCCGATCGGCTCACGCCTGCCGGGGGTGGCTTGCCGGGTCTTCTTGAAGATGCGTGCGCCACGGTCCCCGGCAGGCACCGGGGACGCGGCTGGCGCGCCCTGGGCACCTCCTGGGCTGTTGTGTTGGTCTTGCCGGCGTTGCTTGGCCTTTTGTAGGCTGCTGTTGCCGGAGTCCGGGTCTTGAATGCTCGCTTGGTTTGCACTTGTATTGATGGGTTGTGCTACCACTGCCTGTGCATAAGTCAGGGCACTGGACACCCCTGTCCTAGTGCACCGACAAGCAACGATACATGCGTGCCTCGCTGCCCCTTCTGTCACTGGGAGAGGACACAGCAAGATCGAACTCATCACAAAGCACCTCTTCCCATGGCAAGAAAAATTGATCTAGTTGGCCTAACTAAACCAAAGATTCGAAGAAGAAATACGAGGCTATAAGTAATCATGCATATAAGAGATCAAAGAAGACTCAAATAATATTCATGGATAGAAAGTGATCATGAACTCAAAATTCATTGGATCCCAACGAACACACCGCAAAAGTTTACATCAAATAGATCTCCAAGAGACCATTGTATTGAGAATCAAAAGAGAGAGAGAGGAAGCCATCTAGATACTGCCTACAGACCCGTAGGTCTATGGTGGACTACTCACGCATCATCGGAGAGGCACCAATGAGGATGATGAACCCGTCTGTGATGGTGTTAGATTGGATATCGAGGCTCTGGAACTTGAGGCGGCTGGATGTGTTTTTCGTCGACTCCTTTAGGGTTTCCGGAATATTTGGGAATTTATAGGCATCAGAGGCGGTGGAGAGGGGTCCCGAGGAGAGCACAACCCATCAGGGCGCGCCTGGGGCCTCTGGCGCGCCATGGTGGGTTGTGGTCTCCTCGACCCTCCCCTCTGGCACTTCTTTGGCCCACTGGATGTCTTCTGGCCCAAAAAAATCTCCAAAAAGTTTCGTCGCGATTGGACTCCGTTTGGTACAAATATTCTGCGAAGTAAAAAACAAGCAAAAACAGCAACTGGCACTTTGGCACTATGTCAATAGGTTGGTCCCAAAAATGATATAAAGTTTTCTATAAAATGATTGTAAAACATCCAAGAATGATAATATAACAACATGGAACAAGCAAAAATTATAGATACGTTGGAGATGTATCAGCATCCCCAAGCTTAATTCCTACTCGTCCTCGAGTAGGTAAATGATAAAAACAGAATTTTTGATGTGGAATGTTGCCCAACATGTTCATCTCATATTCTTTTCTTTCTAACATCGACATTTGGACTTTAGATGATTCAAAGCAATAGTCTAGTTTTAACATAATGACTTCAATACTCAAGCATGCCAACAAGCAACCATGTCTTTCAAAATATCAACACTAAAGAAATTTATCCCTAGCCCATCATGCTCAATCATTGATCCATTCATGAAACACACTCAAATATTAGCTACACCCAATGCTCAAGTATGATCATAGTGCCCCCTAGTTGGTGCTTTATAAGAGAAGATGGAGACTCAAAATAAAAATAAAAATTGCATAAAGTAAATAGATAGGCCCTTCGTAGAGGGAAGTAGGGATTTGTAGAGGTGCCAGAGCTCAAAGTTTAAATTGAGAGAGAGAAATATTTTGAGTGGCATGCCTTTCCTGTCAACGAAAACAACAAAGTAGTTCACAATACTTTCCATGCTAGATATATCATAGGTGGTTCCCAAACAGAAAATAAAGTTTGTTCCTTTTTCCACCATTCTTTCACAATCCATGGTTGGTTGTATCCACAGTTGCCTTCCATACCAACACTTTCCAAGGAATTTGCTATTTGACAACATAAAGTAAAAAAATATTTCTTTTTTCATTTCGGGACTAGTGAAAGGACGTGGATGTCGCCTAGAGGGGGGGTGAATAGGCGCTTTAAAATAATTACGGTTTAGGCTTGAACAAATGCGGAATAAAACTATCGTTTAATTAGTCAAGCACAAAACCTAAAACAACTAGGCTCACCTATGTGCACCAACAACTTATGCTAAGCAAGATAGACAACTAAGTGATAGCAAGATATATAACAAGAAACAATATGGCTATCACAAAGTAAAGTGCATAAGTAAAGGGCTCGGGTAAGAGATAACCGAGGCACGCGGAGACGACGATGTATCCCGAAGTTCACACCCTTGCGGATGCTAATCTCCGTTCGGAGCGGTGTGGAGGCACAATGCTCCCCAAGAAGCCACTAGGGCCACCGTAATATCCTCACGCCCTCGCACAATGCAAGATGCCGTGATTCCACTAAGGGACCCTTGAGGGCGGTCACCGAACCCGTACAAACAAGGTTGGGGCAAACTCCACAACTTAATTGGAGGCTCCCAACAACACCACGAAGCTTTACCACAATGGATTGTGGCTCCGAGGTGACCTCAAATGCTCGGGGCAATCTCCACAACCTAATTGGAGACCCCGAAGCTTGCCCGGAGCTTTGCACCACAATGATTGAGCTCCGAGGCACCACCAACCGTCTAGGGCGCCAAAGCACCCAAGAGGAACAAGCTCAAGGGTGCTCAAACACCCAAGAGTAATAAGCTTCTCAAACTTCACTCCCACGTATCACCGTGGAGAATTCAAACCTATGCACCAAATGCAATGGCAAGGGCACACGGAGTGCCCAAGTCCTTCTCTCCCAAATCCCACCAAAGCAACTAATGCTAGGGAGGAAAATGAGAGGAAGAACGAAGAAGAACACGAAGAACTCCAAGATCTAGATCCAAGGGGTTCCTCTCACTTAGAGGAGAAAGTGATTGGTGGAAATGTGGATCTAGATCTCCTCTCTCTTTTCCCTCAAGAACTAGCAAGAATCATTGGAGGGATTGAGAGTTAGCAAGCTCGAAGAAGGTCAACAATGGGGGAAGAACACGAGCTAAAGAGATAAGGTTCAATGGGGAAGAAGACCCCCTTTTATAGGTGGGGAAAAATCCAACCGTTATGCTCACGGCCCGCACAGAGCGGTACTACCGCTCATGGGAGCGGTACTACCGCTCGTCCTCACGGTACTACCGCTAGGGATAGCGGTACTACCGCTAGGGATAGCGGTACTACTGCTAGCGAGCGGTACTAAAAAATTACTTCCGTGCCTACCTCCGCTGAGGCTTAACACGAGATTTTGGTCCGGAGCGGTACTACCGCTCTGGAGCCGCGGTAGTACCGCTCTGGAGCGGTAGTAAAACATTACATCCGCTCTAGCCACGGTAGTACCGCTGCAGCCTTTACCAAAACTGCCACAACTTCTGCAAACGGACTCCGAATTCAACGAAACCAAGTTTGTTGGAAAGCTAACGACATGGGCTAACACAATCTTGATAGAAATATTAATAAGAAGCAAATGAGAAAAGGCCCATAAGAAAATGGTGAGAACCCTTCCTCGGATAAGACCGGTAAAACCTCCAACACCGAAAACGCAATAGAAGAAGCATATGAAATCCGTTTTCGATGTACTAGAGCTTGTCACGAAGATAACCACAAGCTACAAAACCTCAAAAAGAGAAAATACAAATAAGAATCAAGAAATATGATGCAAGTATGCAATGGTTTGATCTCTCGACGAACGATACGATCAAGCTACTCACTTGAGAGCCCCCCTTGATAGTACGGCTATCGATCCTATAACCCGGTCTCCAAACTATCACCATGAGACCGGTAAAATAGAAAACCTATCAAGGGCAAACCTTTGCCTTGCACGAAGTCCACTTGAGCTAGATGATGACGATCTTGACTCCCTCAAGTTGGACCACCTTTCGTGATTGCGTTGGCTCGATGAAGGCTAGTTGATTGCTCCCCCATACTCCACTATGGGTGAGTCACTCTTCGGCACACCTTCACAAGTCCATTGTCACCACAATGGACGGCAAGCTACAAGCATGATTTCTTCGTGATGCTTCACTTGAACTTGCACACCGCAACCTTGATGACGATCACCACTTGATGTCATCTTCCATGGGTTGTATGGGATCTTCCTCTTGATGCAATCCCATGGAAATATACCTAACCCTACAAAGAACACTCACGTAGACCATGGGTTAGTACACAAAGCGTAATGGACAATGCTTACCATACCATGGGATCACTTGATCTTTCTCGGTATATCTTGTACGCTTTGTGTGTTGATCAACTTGGTTCATCCTTTGACTTAGTCTTGATCAACCTTGTATCTTATTTTCTCTCTTCATAAAGATGATGTCTTGAAGGTAAACATGAATGCTCACATAGTCTTCTTCTTTAAGACATGCTTGCAGTAAGCTCAACTCTTACATGACCAATCTTTGGATAACACCTTGAATACCACATGACCAATCTTTGGATAACACCTTGAATACCACCTTGGTCACCATATAAACTCCTTGAAACCAACAGATGGACTTCAAGAAGTACCTACGGACAAATCCTTCAAATATAACTCAAGGCAACCATTAGTCCATAGGGGTGTCATCAATTACCAAAACCACACATGGAGAAAAGTGCTCTTACAATCTCCCCCATTTTGGTAATTGATGACAACCACTTTCAAGAGAGTTTATATAAGGAAAGAAGCACAACCAAGCACACGCACATGCAGAGCAAGCACAACCAAGCACACACACAAATCCTTCGAATATAACTCAAGGCAACCATTAGTCCATAGGGGTGTCATCAATTACCAAAACCACACATGGAGAAAAGTGCTCTTACAACTGGGCATCCCTATTACCGCCGCACTCTCGTGCAATGACAAGTGAATAAACAATCATCTTGAGAATAACACATCTAGCATGGAAAAATATTGGGCACCCCCTACCGTTTCATGAGCGGTACGAGCACACAAAAAGGAAATTTATTTTGAAAATTAGAGATGGCACATACAAATTTGCTTAGAACAACATGGAAATACCGCATATAGGTAGGTATGGTGGACTCATAAGGCAAAACTGGGTTTAAGGATTTTGGATGCACAAGTAGCATTTCTACTTAGTACAAGTGGAGGCTAGCAGATAGATTGACAAGCAACCAACCAAGAAACGAAAATTCACATAAGCGAGCATTGAGCATAACTAACACCGAATAATGCACCATAAGTAGGATGTAATTTCATTGCATAACTATTGACTTTCGTGCATGCATAGGGACTCACAAACCTTAACACCAATATTCCTACTAAAGCATAATTACTCACTAACATGACTCACATATTACTATCATCATGTCTCAAAACTATTACAAGGAATCAAGTTTAATTTGTCCAATGATCTTCATGAAATTTTTTATTATATCCTCCTTGGATATCTATCACTTTGGGACTAGTTTCATATATTGCCATTGCTTTTGACAAGCTCAAACAAATTTAAGTGAAGCACATGAGCATAAAGATTTCATCTCTCAAAATAGTATAAGTGAAGCATGAGAGGATTTATTCAAAATTTACTAACTCTCGAATTTATCTAAGTGAAGCATGAGAGTATTTCTATAAAAATTTCCAAGCACACCGTGCTCAAAACGATATAAGTAAATCACTAGAGCAATTCTATAGCTCAAAAAGTTCAAGTGAAGCATATAGAGCAATTCTAACAAATCATAGCATAATTTTGGCTCTCTCAAATATGTGTGTCCAGAAAGGATAATAAATACAAACTAAAAATCAAAGCAAGCAAAGACTCAAATTATACAAGACGCTCCAAACAAAACTCATGATATGTGACGAATAAAAATATAGCTCCAAGTAAAATACCGATGGTCGTTAGAAGAAAGAGGGGATGCCACTCGGGGCATCCCCAAGCTTAGTTGCTTGTTTCTCTTTGGATATATCTTGGGGGTGCTGTAGCATCCCCAATCTTAGGATCTTTTCACTCCTTATTCCTTCATCCATCGTGATCTCACCCAAAACTTGAAAACTTCAATCACACAAAACTCAACAAAATCTTCGTGAGATCCGTTAGTATAATAAAGAAAATCACTACTTTAGGTGCTGTTGCAAACCCATTCATATTTTATTATTGCATTATACCTACTGTATTTTAACTTTACCATGGATCATACCCTTCAATATAACCCATAGATTCATCAAAACAAGCACACAATGCAACCAAAACAGAATCTGTCTTAAACAAAACAGTCTGTAGTAATCTGTACTCTAACCATACTTATGTAACTCTAAAAATTCTGAAAAATTAGGAAAACGTAAAGAATTTGTATAGAAACACTGCGTTAAAATTTCAGCTCAATATCACGTTCCAGTAAAAAATGAAAATTCTAACACTGGAGGCAAAGTTTCTGTTTCAGATTCAGCATCGCTTCTACGCATCTTATGAATCATCCTAAAGGCGCTACTTGGCACAAACACTAAATAAAACATAAATACACAATCATAATAGAGACATAATTGTGTCAACACTCAAAAACAGAAAGAAAAAGAGGAAAATAAATTTATTCATTGGGTTGCCTCCCAACAAGCGCTATCGTTTTACGCCCCTAGCTAGGCATGATGATTTCAATGATGCTCACATAAAAAGTAGTAATTGAAATATGCAAGAGAGCATCATGAATCTCATGACAAGCACATTTAAGTCTAACCCACTTCCTATGCATAGGGATTTTGTGAGCAAACAATTTATGGGAACAAGAATCAACTAGCATAGGAAGGCAAAACAAGCATAACTTCAAAACTTTGAACACATAGAGAGGAAACTTGATATTATTTCAATTCCTACAAGCATATGTTCCTCCCTCATAATAAATTTCAGTAGCATCATGAACGAATTCAAAAATATAACTATCACATAAATCATTCTTTTCATGATGCACAAACATAGAATTTTCATTACTCTCCACATAAGCAAATTCATTTTCACCCATGGTAGTGGGAGCAAACTCAACAAAATAATTATCATGAGACACTTGATTGACATAACCACATTGCAAATTAAAACCATGATGATAATTTTCATGGTTATCATCACTCATTATAGCATACGTCTCATCACCATCATGATAAATAGGAGGCATGCAATCATAATAATAAATTTGTTAATCAAAACTTGGGGAACTAAGAATATCATGTTCATCAAACATATCATCCCCAAGCTTGTGGCTTTGGATATCATTAGCATAATTGACATTAATAGAATTTATAGTAACATCATTACAATCAGGCTTTTCAATCAAGGAGCTATCATGAATCACCTTGTAGATTTCTTCTTTCAACACTTCATCAAAAAATTTAGATTCATGATTTTCAAACAAAACTTCATAGAGATAATCAAGTGCACTCAACTCACTAGCAATTGCTTCATCATAATTTGGTCTTTTGAAAAGATTAGCAAGTGATGAGGATCCATATCAATAGATTTTTAGCAAGCGAAGATGCAAGCAAATAGAAGGCACATGGCAACACAAGCAAAGATAGCAAACAAGCAAAAAGGCAAACGAAAAAGAGGGCGAATAAAACGGCAAATTTTGTGAAGTGTGGGAGAGGAAAACGAGAGGCAAATGGCAAATAATGTAATTGCAAGGAGATGAGATTTGTGATTAGGAACCTGGTAGATGATGATGGTGTCTCCTCGGCGCCAGAGATTGGCACATAGAAGAGACCGCTTCCTCCCCGGCAACGGCACTAGAAATTCCTTTGACGTGGCTTGAGACTGCGTCGGTATTTTCCCAAAGAGGAAGGGATGATGCAGCATAGCGACAGTAAGTATTTCCCTCAGTTATGAAACCAAGGTATCGAACCAGTAGGAGGATCACTACCACCTAATAAACAGTACCTGCACACAAAGAACAAATACTTGCAACCCGACGCGAAAGAGAGGTTATCAATCTCTCTACGGTAAAAAAGATAGATTAGGTAGTGATAGATTGGAGAGATAGATCTCTCAAGAACACAAAATAAAAAGGGCAAATAAAAAGTGCAGGAAGGTATTTTTGCTTTTTGGAATAATAGATCTGAAAACAAAAGCGGCAAAAAGATAGATCGGAAAGCAATATGTTGGAAAAGTAGACCCGGGGGCCGTAGGTTTCACTAGTGGCTTCTCTCATGAGTATAGCACACGGTGGGTGAACAAATTACTGTTGGGGAATGGATAGAAGATCAAATAATCATGACGATATCCAAGGCGATGATCATTATATAGGCATCACATCCAAGATAAGTAGACCGACTCCTGCCTGCATCTACTACTATTACTCCACACATCGACCGCTATCCAGCATGCATCTAGTGTATTAAGTTCATTGAAAAATGGAGTAATGCAATCAGAACGATGACATGATGTAGACAAGATCTATTCATGTAGGAATAGACCCCATCTTGTTATCCTTAATAGCAACGATACATGCGTGCCTCGCTGCCCCTTCTGTCACTGGGAGAGGACACCGCAAGATCGAACCCATCACAAAGCACATCTTCCCATTGCAAGAAAAATCGATCTAGTTGGCCTAACTAAACCAAAGATTCGAAGAAGAAATACGAGGCTATAAGTAATCATGCATATAAGAGATCAAAGAAGACTCAAATAATATTCATGGATAGAAACTGATCATGAACTCAAAATTCATCGAATCCCAACAAACACACCGCAAAAGTTTACATCAAATAGATCTCCAAGAGACCATTGTATTGAGAATCAAAAGAGAGAGAGAGGAAGCCATCTAACTACTGCCTACGGACCCGTAGGTCTATGGTGGACTACTCACGCATCATCGGAGAGGCACCAATGAGGATGATGAACCCCTCCGTGATGGTCTTAGATTGGATCTCGAGGCTCTGGAACTTGTGGCGGCTGGATGTGTTTTTCGTTGACTCCTTTAGGGTTTCTGGAATATTTGGGAATTTATAGGCATCAGAGGCGGTGGAGAGGAGTCCCGAGGAGGGCACAACCCAGCAGGGCGCGCCTGGGGCCTCTGGCGCGCCCTGGTGGGTTGTGGTCTCCTCGACCCTCCCCTCTGGCACTTCTTTGGCCCACTGGATGTCTTCTGGCTCAAAAAAATCTCCAAAAAGTTTCATCGCGATTGGACTTTGTTTGGTACTGATATTCTGCGAAGTAAAAAAACAAGCAAAAACAGCAACTGGCACTTTGGCACTATGTCAATAGGTTAGTACCAAAATATGATATAAAGTTGCTATAAAATGATTGTAAAACATCCAAGAATGATAATATAACAGCATGGAACAAGCAAAAATTATAGATACGTTGGAGACGTATCAGAGCGCACCATATCTAATAAAGTTCAAACAATTCCACATTGTCTTAAATGCATACCAAACTCATAACTCAGATATTCTCCACCACGATTAGATCATAAAAACTTTATCTTCTTGTTGTTCTCAACTTCACTCTGAAATTTCCTGAACTTGTCAAATGTGTCAGACTTGTGTTTCATTAAGTAAATATACCCATATCTACTCAAATCTTCAGTGAAGGTATGAAAATAACGATATCCACCGCGTGCTTCAACACTCATTAGACCGCACACATCGGTATGTATGATTTCCAACAAGTCACTTGCCCGCTCCATTGTTCCGAAAAATGGGGTTTTCGTCATCTTGCCCATGAGGCATGGTCTGCATGTCACAAGCGATTCGAAATCGAGTGAGTCCAAAGATCCATCAGCATGGAGTTTCTTCATGCGCTTTACACCAATATGACCTTACCGGCAGTGCCACAAGTATGGGGTACTATCATTATTAACTTTGCATCTTTTGGCATTAATATTATGAACATGTGTATAACTACGATCAGGATTCAATAAACCATTCACATTGGGTGCATGACCATAGAAAGTATTATTCATGTAAACAGAACAACCATTATTCTCTGACTTAAATGAATAACCGTATGGCAATAAACACAATCTAATCATGTTCATGCTCAACGCAAACACCAAATAACATTTATTTAGGTTCAACACTAGTACCGAAGGTAGAGGGAGCGTGCGATGGTGATCACATGAACCTTGGAAACAATTCCAACAGACATTGTCACCTTGCCCCTTAGCTAGTCTCCTATTCCGCAGCTTTTGTTTCGAGTTACCAATATTAGCAACTGAACCGGTATCTAATACCCAGGCACTGCTACGAGTACTAGTAAGGTACACATCAATAACATGTATATCAAATATACTTTTGTTGACGTTGCCAGCCTTCTTATCTGCCAAGTACTTGGGGTAGTTCCGCTTTCAGTGACCCTTCCCCTTATGATAGAAGCACTTAGTCTCGGGTTTGGGTCCAACCTTAGGTTTCTTCACTGGAGCGGCAACTAGCTTGCCATTCTTGAAGTTTCCCTTCTTGCCCTTGCCCTTCTTGAAACTAGTGGTCTTGTTAACCATCAACACTTGATGCTCCTTCTTGATTTCTACTTCCGCAACTTTAAGCATCGCGAATAGCTTAGGGATCATCTTCTCCATCCCTTGCATGTTACAGTTCATCACAAAGCTCTAGTAGCTTGGTGACAATGACTAGAGAACTCTGTCAATCACTATCTTATCTGGAAGATTAACTCCCACTTGATTCAAACGATTGTAGCACCCAGACATTCTGAGCACATGCTCACTGACTGAGCTATTCTCTTTCATCTTCTAGGCAAAGAACTTGTCAGAGGTCTCATAACTCTCAACACGGGCATGAGCCTGAAATACCAATTTCAGCTCCTGGAACATCTCGTATGCTCTGTGACGTTCGAAACGTCTTTGGATCCCTGATTCTAAGTCATAAAGCACGGTGACTGAACCATCGAGTAGTCATCAGAACATGCCTGCCGGACGTTCACAACATCCACATACGACGCTGGAGGGGTTGGCACACCGAGCGGTGCATCAAGGACATGAGCCTTCTGTGTAGCATTGAGGACAATCCTCAGATTACGGACCCATTCTGCATAATTGCTTACACTATCTTTCAACTTAGTCTTTCTCTAGGAATGTATTAAAAATAGGGGAGCTACAACGCGAGCTATTGATCAACCACATAATTTGCAGACCTTAGACTATGTTCATGACAATTAGTCCAGTTAATCAAAATTACTAATGAACTCCCACTCAAATCAACATCCCTCCGGTTGTTTAAGTGTTACATGATCCAAATCCACCAACTCAAGTCTGATCATCACGTGAGATGAGGTGGTTTCAATGGTAAACATCTCCATGTTGATCATATCTACTATATGACTCATGTTCGACCTTTCAGTCTCCGTGTCCCGAGGCCACGTCTGTACATGCTAGGCTCGTCAAGTTTAACCTAAGTATTCTGCATGTGCAAAACTGGCTTACACTCGTTGTATGTGAACGAAGAGTCTATCACACCCGATCATCACGAGGTGCTTCGAAACGACGAACTTTCGCAATGGTGCATACTTGGGGAGAACACAATTCTATCTTGAAATTTAAGTGAGGGGTCATCTTATAATGCTACCGTCGTCCTAAGCAAAATAAGATGCATAACAAGATAAACATCACATGCAAATCAAAATAAGTGAGGTGATATGGCCATCATCATCTTGTGCTTTTGATCACCATCTCCAAAGCACCAGCATGAACTCCATTGTCACTAGCATGATACCATGATCTCCATCATCATGTCGTCATGTGGTTGTCCCGCCAGCTATTGCTTCTACAACTATTGCTAACTCATAGCGATAAAGTAAAGCAATGGCATATAATAAATTAAAGACAACCCTATGGCTCCTGTCGGTTGTCATACTCATCGACATGCAAGTCGTGATAACTATACAAAACATGATTATCTCATACATCACATATATCAAATCACGTCTTAGCCATATCACATCACAACATGCCCTGCAAAAACAAGTTATACGTCCTCTACTTTGTTGTTGCAAGTTTTACGTGGCTGCTATGGGCAACTAGCAAGAACCGTTCTTACCTACACAAAGCCACAACGGTGATGATCAAGTTGCCTTTTAACCTTCTACAAGGACCGCCTTAGTTGAATCCGATTCAACTAAAGTGGGAGAGACAGACACCCGCCAGCCACCTATATGCAAAACAAGTTGCATGTCAATCGGTGGAACCGGTCTCTTGTGCGAGGACGCCTCCTCCACTTGAGTTTTTATCCTTTCTTTCCTGCTGCATCATGAACCACCTGGCCCCGTGGGGGCGTAAAGACATTTGTGGATTACTTTTGCTTTAAGTAGTCGTCGCCTATTATGTTTGATGCGTTTCCTTTTGCTCCTCCCGTGAGGCCCTCCTTTTTCCTTGCATTGCCCTCGTGCCCTGTGTCGCTGGGACCCAGCCCCTGAGGTGGACTACACCATCGTTGGTGTGCCTCGAGCGTGTGCTCGGCAGGGCCAGAGGGTGCAGGGCTCTTAGGGACGGTAGGGGCCACTGAGGCGCGATGCTCGGGGCCACCCCCCTTGACGCACAGGCGGCTCGCGACAGGAAAATTAGGGCGCCTCAAGAGGGGAACAGGGGGAAGAAAGCCCTCAGGATGTTCTTTAGACCTAGCTGCTTCGAGGCGTATGGTCGGGCTGAATACCCCGCCGGCGGTGGCTCGTGAGGCTCGGCCCCTCATGAAACCCCCTCTGCCGTAAGGCGCCCTTGCGAGGCCCCCCTAGTGGAGGGCTCCTGAGGCCTCCTGTGCCCTGTACCATGAAAGGAAAGGTAGTCGAGTGGCGCCACGGGGCGCGCTTAGGGGGTCGCCTGTGGCCATCACGCGAGGATACGAAGGCACCAAGAACCTAGTGAGGTGACATGCATGGGAGCAGGCCCGCGAGATAGAGCTCGGACGCTTGGATTTTATAGTGCTCCAGGGACGGACCCGAGCACAGACACCGTGCCCAGGAAGCAAAGGCAACAAGGACCTAGTGAGGTGACGTGCACGGGAGCAGGCCCCTGAGACAGAGCTCGGTCGCTTGGGTTTTGCAGTGTTGCAGGGACGGACCCGAGCACAGACATCGTGCCCCAGCCCCCGCTCGCGTGATAGACAAGGGGGAGACCATGAGGGCGCGTTCCTCCTGAGGCGCACTCAGCTGCGAGGACGCAGGAATTTTTGGAGAAAAAACACCTTGACTGATGCATGAAACAAGTTCATTACACAACAGAAAGGTACATGCTGCCATTTTTTAAACAGACCAGCTTCAGGCTGCGGCCGGTAGGCGCCCCTCAAGCATGACAGAAAATGCTGCCGTGACAGACACGTGACACCCTAAGGTTGGTCGTGCTGAAAAGCGCCCTCATTGTCAAAATCCACCAGCGTGGAGCATGGGGCTTCCACGAGAGTGGGAAGGGACTCTCACGTGTCGTGGGCAGCATGGGTAGAGAGAGCCCTGGAGCATGTGCAGCTCCATCTCACTTGTATCCGTGAAAACGGACATAACTTACGGTGATGGTGGGTGTTCCATGTGTTTGGCATCGGAACACCCACCGACATCATTTACGGTACCGCACGGGGCTGGAGATTGGTTGAGGACCACTTCCACACGCCTTGCGGCGCGGGACTCCAGCTCATGTGCATTAGCCTCTCGAAGGTGGTTGATGCCCCCTTCAAGCCGAAAGGCATGCACATGAGTGGATATGGAGAGAAAGGCCTCGCAAGGCGAACCTGGTTGATGGAGATGTAGTCGACGCACATGCTCCACTTGGAGACGGGGGTGGAGTCTATGGTCAGCTTGAAGCAGCGAGCCTCGCGGGCGCCTGCCGCATCTTGGGGCTTGCCGTCCTCCCGCGCTCGAGGCAGCTGAGACCCGTCCTGGCGCTTGACGAGACGGGCGCGCCGGCGCACGGCCGGATGATGCTCGATCGCCTCCCTCTGCAGACCGGACCTGCCTGATGCCGTCCAAGAAGACACACGAGAGTCGGCCCGGAGGGAGACGCCGAGCGCGCCTCCCTATTTGGGATAAGGGGCGTCACCGGTGGCGGAGGAGGTGCTAGCACCGCTCCCGTCCGACGAGGCCCCCTTGAGCTCGACCTGGAAGGCAAGCCCGAAGATGTCCTCGTCGACAGGGTGCTCGGCAGAGGCGACCTAGTAGGCGTGCTCGAGGGTGTGGAGCGCTTCCCTCTCGTCGCAGTGAATGGTGAGGGTGCTGCTGCAACCAGGCATGTTGACGAGACCATAGGCGTGGTGGGTCACCGCCATGAACTTGGCAAGCATGGGGTAGCCCAGGATAGCATTGTAGGCCAGGCCGATGTGGGCCACGTCGAAGACGATGAACTCCGTGCGGTATTTCATATGGGTGCCGAAGGTGACGGGGAGGTACACCTGACCGATGGGGTGGGTGGAGCCGTCTGTGACACCCGAGAAGGGCCTGGTGGACATCAGACGCTCATAGGGCACTTGAAGTGTCTCAATGGTCTCTATGGAGAGCACGCTGAGTCCCGCCCTGCCGTCGATGAGAGTCTTGGTGACTGCCACGTTGTTGATGGTGGGCGTGCACAACAAAGGAACGGTGCCCACGGCCCAGGTGGACTTGGGGTGGTCGCTGCCGTCGAAGGTGATGGGGAATCCGGCCATCGGAGGCGGCTGGTCAGCTCAGGTAGCGCTAGGAGAAGGGCCGTGTTCACCTCGCGAGAGAACTACTTGAAGCGGCGGTTGGATGGAGGGGCCTGGGCTCCACCTAGGATGCAGGCCACCCTGCGGGGATCCTGGTAGCCCCTGTCGTTCTCGGCTGGAGGGGGGTCGGTAAGGCGAGCCGGTGGAGCGCTGCCCTGAGGGTCCGCCTGCCTCGGCTGGCCCTGCCATCCCTGGTGACCGCTGCCGACGGTGTCGTTGTTGTTGCTATCGCCACCCCAGCGGCCGCCTCCGCCGCCTCCAGCACGACCCCTGCCACGCTTCTTGCGGCTGCCCGGGTGGTCAACACGGCTCTCATGGAGCTACCAGAGCTCGTAGCAGTTCTCGGTGATGTGGGTGTTCACGTTATGGTAGGCGCACAAAGGGTGACCTTCCTTCTTGGCGTCCACACTGCCGCCGCCGTGCTTTCCGTCTGGCTCTGCCGCAAGCACGGTGGGGCCCTTGCGCTTCACATCCTTACTCTTGGACTTGGTGGTGACAGGTTCTATGTCGTGGTCGCCATGGAGGGAGAGGCGCCCTTCCTCAGCCTTGGCGCAGCGGTCGGCGAGGAGGAACAGCTCCGCCACGGAGTCAAGCTTGTCCCTGACGGAGAGCTTCTCGCACATCTTCATGTCCGTGACGCCGTTGGTGAAGGCGGAGACAATGGCAGCGATGGAGGCCTTCGGGATCCTGTTGCGCACCTGGCTGAAACATTGGACGACTTGTGAAGGGACTCACCTGGGCGTTGGTGCACGGCCCGCGTGTCATTGAGCATGAGTGAGTGGTCGCTCGTGCCCGCGAAGTTGGCGATGAACTGCTTGCGCAGGTCGTCCCACGAGGAGATGGATGCCTCGGGGATGTTCACGAGCCACGAGCGCTCGGCGTCTTTGAGGGCCATGGGGAACTAGTTCGCCATGACCCGCTCGTCTCCCCTCACGGTCTGGACGCTGAGGGTGTAGAGCAAGAGGAACTCTGTGGGGTTGGAGTTCTCGTCGTAGCAGGGAGGGAGCTCCGGCTTGAACTTGTCAGGCCACAGCACGCGGCGCAGCTCAGGCGTGAGAGCCAGGTAGCCCCCGGTGGAGGGAGCGCCGCCCTCACGGGCCGCATGGCCCTGGCACCCCACTAGAGCAGCGTCCTGGCGGTGAGGAGCCCCCTCGAGGGCTGCACACGCGTCTGGGGGCGCGCGGTGGATGATCTGGCAGCCGTCGTCGTTGCCGGCAGGTGCGGACAACCCATGGGACGGAGCCGGAACCTGCGGCGGGGGGCACCACTCGGCCGTGCGTCGAGCTGGTTGTGGAGGAGGAGGCACGTCATGTTCCATGCTGCTAGCATGCGACGCGGAGGGGGCAGGGAGCACGAGGGTGTCGGGCCATCACGCGCAGCGTCGACGAGCTCAGTGATGCGCCTGAGCCAGGCTTCATAGGCGTCTTCAGAGGAGCGGTAGCATAGCAGCTCCTGCGCCATGAGCAAAGCGGCGTTCGGCGTGGGGTCGTCGTGGCGCGCGAGCGAAAGGTGACGACACCGTGGCCGCGCGCCTGATCATTCACCGACGGGTGGGCGGAGGAGACAGCGCGTTCTCCGATCGGCTCGGTGGCAGCGCGTGATACTCGTGATCTGCGTTGGGTTTTCCGTGAAGAGGAACGGGTTATCGCATCACAAAGTGGGTAAGTATTTCCCTCAGTTATGAAACCAAGGTTTATCTAACCAATAGGAATATCAATCCTCTACCGTCTTCAACGGCTGCACACATATGAACAAACAACTTGCACCCAACGCGGGCAAGAGGGTTGTCAATCCCCTTGATCTCATTATTTGCAAGCAAATGAGTTGTGTAGATAATTGTAAATTGCAAAATAAAATAAAAAGTAAATAAAGGCAGCAAGGTAATAGTAGTGTTTGTAAATATATAAGTGAATAGACCCGGGGGCCATAGTTTTCCCTAGCGGCATCTCTCATGTAGGCAGCATACGGTGGGTAACAAATTACTGTTGGGCAATTGATAGAAAAGCGGATAGTTATGCGATTTTCACGACAATGATCATGTGTATATAGGCATCACGTCCATAAACAAATGACCGGGTGGAAGAGCTTTTTCTAAGAATTCCCACTCTTGAAGTGGAGTAATAGTAATAGGTGCAGGCAGGAGTCGGCCTATTTGTTTATGGACGTGATGCCTGTATACACATGATCATTGCCGTGAAAATCGCATAACTATCCGCTTTTCTATCAATTGCCCAACAGTAATTTGTTACCCACTGTATGTTGCCTACATGAGAGATGCCGCTAGGGAAAACTATGGCCCCTGGGTCTATTCACTTATAAATTTACAAACTCTACTATTACCTTGCTGCCTTTATTTGTCTTTTATTTTATTTTGCAATTTACAATTATCTACAATTATGTAGACAACTCATTTGCTTGCTAATAACGAGATCAAGGGGATTGACAACCCTCTTGCCCGTGTTGGGTGCAAGTTGTTTGCTCTTTTGCGTGGAGCCGCTGAAGACGGTTGAGGATTGATATTCCTATTGGTTTGATAAACCTTGGTTTCATAACTGAGGTAAATACTTACCCACTTTGTGCTGCAATTACCCGTTCCTCTTCACGGAAAACCCAACGCAGATCACAAGTATCAGGAAGGATTTCTGACGCCGTTGTCGGGGAGTATCATCATCAACTATCAAGTAACTTCACACAAATTATCGTTCACTTGTTCATATTTTTATTTGCTGTTATATTTAGTTTGTTTCATAAAAATCAAAAATACAAATATATGTATCTTTGCTTACTAGTTTACACCTTTGCTTACTAGTTTACTTGTCCTGCTTATTACTTTGCTTGTTCGGTCACCATGTCTCAAGATACTACTAAGTTGTGTGACTTCTCAAATACTAATAACAATTATTTTATTAGTACTCCTATACCGCCCGCCACTAGTGCGGAGGCTTTTGATATTAATGTTGCATTGCTAAATCTTGTCATGAAGGATCAATTTTCGGGAAGTCCTAATGAGGATCCCGTGTCACATCATAATACCTTTGTTGAATTATGTGATATGCAAAAGAAAAAGGATATGGATAATGATATTGTAAAATTAAAATTATTTCCTTTTTCACTAAGAGATAAAGCTAAGGCTTGGTTTTCATCTTTACCTCGTAATAGTATTGGAACTTGGGATAAGTGTAAAGATGCTTTTATTGCCAAGTATTTTCCTCCTGCTAAAATCATCTCCCTTAGAAATCAAATAATGAATTTTAAATAGCAAGATCAAGAGCATGTTGCACAAGCTTGGGAGAGAATGAAATTGATGATAAGAAATTGCCCTACTCATGGTTTAAATTTGTGTATGATTATCCAAAACTTCTATGCCGGACTAAACTTTGTGTCTAGAAATCTTCTAGATTCTGCTGCAGGTGGTACCTTTATGGATGTGACCTTAGGAGAGGCCACAAAACTTCTGGACAACATTATGACAAATTATTCTCAATGGCATATCGAAAGAGCTCCAACCGGTAAGAAGGTAAATTTTGTTGAAGAAATCGCTGCTTTGAGTGAAAAAGTGGATGCTATTATGAATATGGTTGCTAGTAAAAATACTCATGTTGATCCCAATGATATGCCCTTGTCTACTTTTATTGAGCAAAATAATAATGCTATTGATGTGAACTTTATCTCGCGAAATAATTTCAACAACAATGCTTATAGAGGAAATTTTAATTCTAGACCGTATCTCGGTAATTCCTCTAACGACTATGGAAATTCTTATGGTAATTCCTATGGAAATTCTTGTACAAATTTTAATAGGTATAGGATACCCTCTGATCTTGAGAACACAATTAAAGAATTCATTAATTCTCAAAAGGTTTTCAACACTATGGTAGAAGAAAAATTGCATGTAGTTGATGCTTTGGCTAAAAACATGGATAGGATTGCTCTTGATGTAGAAACTCTTAAAATTAAAGCTTTGCCACCTAAGCATGATTTTAATGAGACTATTAAATATATCCAAATATCTATTGAAAGTAAGGAGAGGACCGCTAAGTTAAAAGCTAAGCGGGAATTCGTAGAAAAGGCTCTTCCACCCGGTTTTTACCGGAATCATGATGAAGATCTTAAAATGATTGGTACTTATCCTATTGAATCTTTGTTTACTTCTCTGAATATAAATGATAAGGGGACTGGAGATGAGTCAACTCTAGTTGAGAAGTGTCCTATTTTCCTGGAGGGTGATGATTTTGATGCTAGAACTGAAAAACGTGGGTTTGGAGAGGTCAAAACTTTGACTAGTGATGTGCCCACTATTTTGGATTACAAGGACTTTAATTATGGTAATTTCTCTTTAGTAGAATGTATTTCCTTGTTGCAAACCATTATTAGCTCACCCAATGCTTATGAACAAAACAAAGCTTTTACCGAACATATAGTAGAAGCCATGATAAAAGCTTATGATGAGAAACTTGAGCTTGAAGTTTTCTATTCCTAGAAAATTGCATGATGAGTGGGAACCAACTATCAAAATAAAGATAAATAAATATGAATGTAATGCCTTGTGTGACCTTGGTGCTAGTGTTTCAACTATTCCTAAATCTCTTTGTGATGTGCTTGGTCTCACTAATATTGAAGATTGTTCCCTTAACTTGCATCTTGCGGATTCTACCATTAAGAAACCTCTAGGTAGGATTAATGATGTGCTTATTATTGCAAATAAAAATTATGTGTCTGTATATTTCATTGTGCTTGATATTGATTGCAATCCTACTTGTCCCATAATACTTGGAAGACCCTTCCTACGAACTATAGGTGCAATTATTGACATGAAAGAGGGAAACATAAGGTTCCAATTCCCATTAAAGAAAGGGATGGAACACTTCCCTAGAAAGAGAATTAAACCACCTTATGAATCAATCATGAGAGCATGATAATCAATCATGAAATGGATGGAACACTTCCCTAGGAATTTTCATTTTTACTGGAGCATGATAATGATCTGAATTTTTTACACAGTATTGCTATACATATTTTCGAGGTTTTTCTAATTTGTCAGAATTTTTAGAGTTACAGAAGTATAGGTTCTCTACAGATTGCTACACACTGTTCTATTTTAGACAGATTTTGTTTTTGCTTGCATAGTTTGCTTGTTTTGATTATGCTATGGATTGTATCGGGGGGTATAAGCCATGGAGAAGTTAGAATACAGTACCTATTATGGAATTATGAAATAAGAATCAATTTATAACAATACCTAAAGTATTCAATATGTTTCTTATACTAACGGATCTCACGAAGTTTTGTTGAGTTTTGTGTGATTGAAGTTTTCAAGTTTTGGGTGTTATCACGATGGACAAAGGAATAAGGAGCAGCAAGAGCCTAAGACTGGGGATTCCCAAGGCACCCCAAGGTAATATTCTAAGGAAGACTCAAGCGTCTAAGCTTGGGATGCCCCGGAAGGCATCCCCTCTTTCGTCTCAATCCATCGGTATGTCACTTGAAGCTATATTTTTATTCATCACATGATATGAGTTTTGCTTGGAGCATCGTTTGTTTTTGTTTGCTTTTACTTTTAGTTTGCCACAATCATCGTTTGCAGGACACACCTATTTGAGAGAGACACACCTGTTGGGGAACGTCGCATGGGAAACAAAAATTTTCCTACGCACACGCAAGATCTATCCATGGTGATGAGCATTTACGAGAGGGAGAGTGAATCTACATACCCTTGTAGATCGCTAAGCGGAAGCGTTAAGAAACGCGGTTGATGTAGTCGAACGTCTTCGCGATCCAAATTGCAAGTCGTCCCTCGATCCAAACACGATCTAGCGCCGAACGGACGGCACCTACGCGTTCAACACACGTACGGCTTGATGACGCCTTCACCTCCTCGATCCAGCGAGCGATGGCAAAGTAGTGGATGAGTTCCGGAAGTACAACGGCGTGGTGATGGTGGTGAGGAACAATCTCTGCAGGGCTTCGCCAAGCACTACGGAGATTGTGACGGGAGGAACTAGAGGGTTAGGGTTGTCGGCACACGGCTTGGGAAATCTTGATGTATCCCGTGTGCTAGCCCTGCCCCTCTATTTATATGTTGAGCCCTGGGGTCTAAACTTGGAGAGAAAGCCTCCACAAGGTCGGTTTTGCCCGCACAAGGTCGGTTTGGCCCGCACGGAAAGAGTCCCACTCGGATTCCAGCAGTACCGCGTACAAGCGGTAGTACCGCTCATGAGCGGTAGTACCGCTTCACACAAGCGGTAGTACTGCCTTACCAGCGGTAGTACCGCTTAAGGCAGCAGCAAAACTTCCTTTTGCACTTTCCAATACCTCGTGGGCTTTAACCCTTCGGTCCATATAAAGTGTTGCTGCACCCGAACACTTCGGTAAACATCCGGAACCCCTTCCGGTGAATTCCGGAACCCTTCCGGAGATCAAAACACTATTATCACATATATCAATCTTTACCTCCTGACTCTTCCGGAGATCCTCGTTATGTCTGGGATTTTATCCGGGACTCCGAACAACCTTCGGTCACCAACACAATAACTCAACTATACTAATCGTCACCAAACGTTAAGTGTGTAGACCCTGCGGGTTCGAGAACTATGTAGACATGACCGAGACACCTCTACGGTCAATAACCAATAGCGGGACCTGGATGCCCATATTGGTTCCTACATATTCTACGAAGATCTATATCGGTCGAACCTCTATGTCAAGGATTCAGTTAATCCCGTATGCTGTTCCCTTTGTTCTTCGGTATGTTACTTGCCCGAGATTCGATCGTCGGTATCTCTATACCAAGTTCAATCTCGTTATCGGCAAGTCTCTTTACTCGGTCCGTAATACAAGATCTCGTGGCTAACACTTTAGTCACATTGCTTGCAAGGCTCATTGTGATGTTGTATTACCGAGTGGGCCCTGAGATACCTCTCCGTCACACGGAGTAACAAATCCCGGTCTTGATCCATGCCAACCCAACAGACACCCTCGGAGATACCTGTAGAGCATCTTTATAGTCACCCAGTTACGTTGCGACGTTTGATACACACAAGGTATTCCTCCGGTGTCAGTGAGTTGCATGATTTCATGGTCATAGGAATAGATACTTGACATGCAGAAAACAATAGCAATAAACTGACACGATCATAGGCTACGTTTATAGTTTGGGTCTTGTCCATCACATCATTCTCCTAACGATGTGATCCCGTTATCAAATGACATCTCATGTCCATGGCTAGGAAACCCTCACCATCTTTTGATCAACGAGCTAGTTAACTAGAGGCTTACTAGGGACACAGTGTTGTCTATGTACCCACACATGTATTTGAGTTTCCAATCAATACAATTATAGCATGGATAATAAACGATTATCATGAACAAGGAAATATAATAATAACCAATTTATTATTGCCTCTAGGGCATATTTCCAACAGTCTCCCACTTGCACTAGAGTCAATAATCTAGTTCACATCACTATGTGATTTACATTGTAATGAATCGAACACCCATGCAGTTCTGGTGTTGTTCATGTTTAGCCCTTGGAAGAGGTTTAGTCATCGGATCTGCAACATTCAGATCCGTGTGTACTTTGCAAATATTTATGTCGTCCTCCTTGATGTAATCGCGGATGGAATTGAAACGTCGCTTTATGTGTCTGGTCCTCTTGTGAAATCTTGGTTCCTTGGCTAGAGCAATGGCACCAGTATTATCACAAAACAGAGTCATTGGGTTAAGCGCACTAGGCACTACTCCAAGATCTGTCATGAACTCCTTCATCCAAACACCTTCCTTCGCCGCCTCCGAGGCAGCGATGTACTCCGCTTCGCATGTAGAATCAGCTACCACGCTTTGCTTGGAACTGCACCAGCTAACCGCACCCCCATTAAAAATAAATACGTATCCGGTTTGCGACTTAGAGTCATCCGGATCAGTGTCAAAGCTTGCATCGACGTAACCTTTTACGACGAGCTCTTGATCACCTCCATAAACGAGAAACATGTCCTTAGTCCTTTTCAGGTACTTCAGGATATTCTTGACCGCCGTCCAGTGTTCCATTCTTGGATCACTTTGAAACCTTCCGACCATACTTATGGCAAGGCTGACATCGGGTCTTGTGCACAGCATTGCATACATGATAGAGCCTATGGCTGAAGCATAGGGGATGACACTCATCTTTTCTCTATCTTCTGCAGTCACTGGGCATTGAGTCTTACTCAACTTCACACCTTGCAAAACAGGCAAGAACCCCTTCTTGGACTGATCCATTTTGAACTTCTTCAAAATCTTATCAAGGTATGTGCTTTGTGAAAGTCCTATTAAACGTCTTGATCTATCTCTATAGATCTTGATGCCTAATATGAAAGCAGCTTCTCCTAGGTCCTTCATTGAAAAACTCTTGTTCAAATATTCCTTCACGCTTTCCAACATTTCTATATTGTTTCCAATCAGTAATATGTCATCCACATATAATATTAGAAACGCTATAGAGCTCCCACTCACTTTCTTGTAAATACAAGCTTCTCCGTAAACTTGTATAAACTCGAACGCTTTGATCACCTCATCAAAGCGAAGATTCCAACTCCGAGATGCTTGCACCAGTCCATAAATGGATCGCTGGAATTTGCAAACTTTGTCAGCATTCTTTGGATCGACAAAACCTTCTGGTTGCATCATATACAACTCTTCCTTAAGGAAACCGTTAAGGAACGCTGTTTTGACATCCATCTGCCAAATTTCATAATCGAAAAAGGCAGCTATTGCTAACATGATTCTGACGGACTTAAGCATCGCTACGGGTGAGAAGGTCTCATCGTAGTCAACTCCTTGAACTTGTGAAAACCCCTTTGCCACAAGTCGAGCTTTATAGACGGTGACATTACCGTCCGCGTCCGTCTTCCTCTTAAAGATCCATTTGTTCTGAATGGCCTTACGCCCTTCAGGTAATACTTCCAAAGTCCACACTTTGTTTTCATACATGGATCCCATCTCGGATTTCATGGCCTCTAACCACTTCTCGGAATCCGGGCCCATCATCGCTTCTCCATAGCTCGTAGGTTCATCATTGTCCAACAACCTGACCTCTAAGACAGGGTTGCCGTACCACTCAGGAGCAGTACGCGTCCTTGTCGACCTACGAGGTTCGATAGCAACTTGATCCGAAGCTTTATGATCATCATCAACTTCCTCTTCAGCTGATGTAGGCTCTACAGAAACATCTTTCTGCGTTGCGCTACTCTCAGGTTGAAGTAAAGGTTCAACAACCTCATCAAGTTCTATCTTCCTCCCACTCAATTCTTTCGAGAGAAACTCTTTCTCAAGAAATGTTCCGTTTTTAGCGACAAACACTTTGCCTTCGGATCTGAGGAAGAAGGTATACCCAACTGTCTCTTTTGGGTATCCTATGAAGACGCATTTCTCCGCTTTGGGTTCCAGCTTTTCAGGCTGAAGCTTTTTGACATAAGCATCACATCCCCAAACTTTAAGAAACGACAGCTTTGGCTTCTTGCCAAACCAAAGTTCATATGGCGTTGTCTCAACGGATTTCGATGGTGCCCTATTTAAAGTGAATGCAGCTGTCTCTAATGCATAACCCCAAAACGATAGTGGCAAATCGGCAAGAGACATCATAGATCGCACCATATCCAATAAGGTTCGATTACGACGTTCGGACACACCATTACGCTGTGGTGTTCCAGGCGGTGTCAGTTGTGAAACAATTCCACATTGTCTTAAGTGACTGCCAAACTCATAACTCAGATATTCTCCTCCTCGATCAGATCGTAGGAATTTAATCTTCTTGTTACGATGATTCTCAACTTCACTCTGAAATTGTTTGAACTTTTCAAACGTTTCAGACTTGTGTTTCATTAAGTAAATATACCCATATCTATTTAAGTCATCAGTGAAGGTGATAAAATAACGATAACCACCGCGCGCCTCAATACTCATCGGACCGCACACATCAGTATGTATGATTTCCAACAAGTCACTTGCCCATTCCATTGTTCCAGAGAACGGTGTTTTAGTCATCTTGCCCATGAGGCATGGCTCGCATGTGTTAAGTGATTCAAAATCAAGTGACTCCAAAAGTCCATCAGCATGGAGCTTCCTCATGCGTTTTACGCCAATATGACCTAAACGGCAGTGCCACAAGAAAGTGGTATTATCGTTATCAATTCTACATCTTTTGGCATCAATGTTATGAACATGTGTATCATTACTATCGAGATTCAATAAGAATAAACCCCTCACTTCGGGTGCATGACCATAAAAGATATTACTCATATAAATAGAACAACCATTATTCTCTTATTTAAATGAGTAACCGTCTCGCAATAAACAAGATCCAGATATAATGTTCATGCTTAACGCAGTCACTAAATAACAATTATTCAGGTTCATCACTAATCCCGATGGTAATTGAAGAGCAAGCGTGCCAACGGCGATCACATCAACCTTGGAACCATTTCCCACGCGCATCGTCACTTCATCCTTTGCCAGCCTCCGTCTATTCCGCAGTTCCTGTTTAGAGTTGCAAATGTGAGCAACTACACCGGTATCAAATACCCAGGCACTACAACGAGAGTTGGTAAGGTACACATCAATAACATGTATATCATATATACCTTGTTTGTTGTTGGCCGCCTTCTTGTCAGCCAAATACTTGGGGCAGTTCCGCTTCCAGTGTCCAGTTCCCTTGCAATGAAAGCACACAGTTTCTGGTTTGGGTCCAGCCTTGGGTTTCTTCACGGGAGGAGCAACTGCTTTGCCACTCTTCTTGGAGTTACCCTTCTTACCCTTGTCATTTTTCTTGAAACTAGTGGTTTTATTGACCATCAACACTTGATGCTCCTTCTGAATTTCAGACTCAGCGACTTTCAGCATCGCAAACAGCTCGGCGACTGACTTGTTCATCCCGTGCATGTTATAGTTCAACACGAAGCTCTTGTAGCTAGGTGGCAATGATTGAAGAACTCTGTCAGTGATAGCCTCTGGCGGAAGGGGCATCCCTAATTCAGCCAGACGGGTGGAGTACCCAGACATTCTGAGTATGTGATCACTAACAGACCCGTTCTCCTCCATCTTGCAAGTATAGAACTTATCGGAGGTCTCATACCTCTCGATCCGGGCATTCTTCTGAAAGATAAACCTCAACTCCTGGAACATCTCATATGCTCCATGACGTTCAAAACGTCTTTGAAGTCCCGGTTCTAAGCCATACAAAATTGCACATTGAACTATTGATTAATCATCAGAGCGAGCCTGCCAGGCGTTCACAACGTCTAGAGACTCAACTGGAGCGGGTGGATCACCAAGCGGTGCATCAAGGACATAAGCCTTCTGGGAAGCCGTAAGGATAATCCTTAGATTACGGGCCCAGTCCACAAAGTTACTTCCATCATCTTTCAACTTAGCTTTCTCTAGGAACGCATTAAAATTCAGGGGTGCTACTGCGCGAGCCATGATCTACAACATAAATATAGCAAAGACAACTAAGACTATTGTTCAAGATAATGAGTTTAGTTAATCATATTACTTTAAAAACTCCCACTCAAATTGACATCCCTCCGGTCATTCGAGGGTCACATGATCCAAATCCACCAACTCAAGTCCGATCATCACTTGAGTTGAGGTGGTTTCAATGGTGAACATCTTCATGTTGATCATATCTACTATATGACTCATGTTCGACCTTTCGGTCTCTTGTGTTCCGAGGCCATGTCTGTACATGCTAGGCTCGTCAAGTTTAACCCGAGTGTTCCGCACGTGCAACACTGGCTTGCACCCGTTGTATGCGAACGTAGAGTCTATCACACCCAATCATCACGTGGTGTCTCGAAACGACGAACTTTCGCAACGGTGCACACTCGGGGAGAACACAATTTTATCTTGAAATTTAAGTGAGGGATCACCTTATAATGCTACCGTCGTCCTAAGCAAAATAAGATGCATAAAAGGATTAACATCACATGCAAATCAAAAGTGACATGATATGGCCATGAACTTGTGCTTTTGATCTCCATCTCCAAAGCACCGGCATGATCTCCATCGTCACCGGCATGACACCATGATCTCCATCATCTTGATCTCCATCAACGTGTCGCCATGAGGTTGTCGTGCCGACTGTTGCTTCCACGACTATTGCTAACTCATAGCGATAAAGTAAAGCAAAACGGCGAAAATAATTAAAGACAACTCTAAGGCTCCTACCAGTTGCCGTACTCATCGACATGCAAGTCGTGATATTCTATACAACACATGATCATCTCATACATCACATATATCTCATCATGTAATTGGCCATATCACATCACAACATACCCTGCAAAAACAAGTTAGACGTCCTCTAATTGTTTTTGCAAGTTTTACGTGGCTGCTACGGGTATCTAGCAAGAACAATTCTTACCTACGCAAAAACCACAACGGTGATACAAAAAATGCTTTTCAACCTTCTCAAGGACCGCCTTTGTCAAATCCGATCCGACTAAAGTAGGAGAGACAGACACCCGCCAGCCATCTTTATGCAACGAAGTTACATGTCAGTTGATGGAACCGGTCTCTCGTAAGCGTACGAGTAATGTTGGTCCGAGCCGCTTCATCCCACAATACCGCCGAAACAAGAAAAGATCAAGGGAGGAAGCAATATGAATATCAACGCCCACAAACTCCTTTGTGTTCTACTCGAGATCTCATCTACACATAGACCTAGATCTGATACCACTGTTGGGGAACGTCGCATCGGAAACAAAAAATTACCTACGCACACGCAAGATCTATCCATGGTGATGAGCATCTACGAGAGGGAGAGTGAATCTACATACCCTTGTAGATCGCTAAGCGGAAGCGTTAAGAAACGCGGTTGATGTAGTCGAACGTCTTCGCGATCCAAATCGCAAGTCGTCCCTCGATCCAAACACGATCTAGCGCCGAACGGACGGCACCTCCGCGTTCAACACACGTACGGTTTGATGACGCCTTCACCTCCTCGATCCAGCGAGCGATGGTGAAGTAGTGGATGAGTTCTGGCAGTACGACGGCGTGGTGATGGTGGTGAGGAACAATCTCTGCAGAGCTTCGCCAAGCACTACGGAGATTGTGACGGGAGGAACTAGAGGGTTAGGGTTGCCGACACACGGCTTGGGAAATCTTGATGTATCCCGTGTGCTAGCCCTGCCCCTCTATTTATATGTTGAGCCCTGGGGTCTAAACTTGGAGAGAAAGCCTCCACAAGGTCGGTTTTGCCCGCACAAGGTCGGTTTGGCCCGC
Organism: Elymus sibiricus; assembly: GCA_039707655.1. Classification (NCBI taxonomy): domain Eukaryota; kingdom Viridiplantae; phylum Streptophyta; class Magnoliopsida; order Poales; family Poaceae; genus Elymus; species Elymus sibiricus. The sequence continues at coordinate 281,475,256 of CM077663.1, forward strand.
ACGGAAAGAGTCCCACTCGGATTCCAGCAGTACTGCGTACAAGCGGTAGTACCGCTCATGAGCGGTAGTACCGCTTGAGCGGTAGTACCGCTTCACACAAGCGGTAGTACCGCTTACGCGGTAGTACTGCCTTACCAGCGGTAGTACCACTTAAGGCAGCAGCAAAACTTCCTTTTGCACTTTCCAATACCTCGTGGGCTTTACCCCTTTGGTCCATATAAAGTGTTGCTGCACCCGAACACTTTGGTAAACATCCGGAACCCCTTCCGGTGAATTCTGGAACCCTTCATGAGATCAAAACACTATTATCACATATATCAATATTTACCTCCTGACTCTTCCGGAGATCCTCGTTATGTCCGGGATTTTATCCGGGACTCCGAACAACCTTCGGTCACCAACACAATAACTCAACTATACTAATCGTCACCAAACGTTAAGTGTGTAGACCCTGCGGGTTCGAGAACTATGTAGACATGACCGAGACACCTCTACGGTCAATAACCAATAGCGGGACCTGGATGCCCATATTGGTTCCTACATATTCTACGAAGATCTATATCGGTCGAACCTCTATGTCAAGGATTCAGTTAATCCCGTATGCTGTTCCCTTTGTTCTTCGGTATGTTACTTGCCCGAGATTCGATCGTCGGTATCTCTATACCAAGTTCAATCTCGTTATCGGCAAGTCTCTTTACTCGGTCCGTAATACAAGATCTCGTGGCTAACACTTTAGTCACATTGCTTGCAAGGCTCATTGTGATGTTGTATTACCGAGTGGGCCCTGAGATACCTCTCCGTCACACGGAGTAACAAATCCCGGTCTTGATCCATGCCAACCCAACAGACACCCTCGGAGATACCTGTAGAGCATCTTTATAGTCACCCAGTTACGTTGCGACGTTTGATACACACAAGGTATTCCTCCGGTGTCAGTGAGTTGCATGATTTCATGGTCATAGGAATAGATACTTGACATGCAGAAAACAATAGCAATAAACTGACACGATCATAGGCTACGTTTATAGTTTGGGTCTTGTCCATCACTTCATTCTCCTAATGATGTGATCCCGTTATCAAATGACATCTCATGTCCATGGCTAGGAAACCTTCACCATCTTTTGATCAACGAGCTAGTTAACTAGAGGCTTACTAGGGACACAGTGTTGTCTATGTACCCACACATGTATTTGAGTTTCCAATCAATACAATTATAGCATGGATAATAAACGATTATCATGAACAAGGAAATATAATAATAACCAATTTATTATTGCCTCTAGGGCATATTTCCAACAACACCTTCATCAGAATACTCTATGTGCTTCACTTATATCTTTTGAGCTTAGCAGTTGCTCTAGTACTTCACTTATATCTTTTTGAGCACGCTGGCGTGTAGATTTTATAGAAATAATTTCACTCTCGCTCTTCATTTATATGTATTTGAGAGTTAATAAATAGTGACGGTAATTTGCATGGGTCATAATACTAGTCCAAAAATAATAGGTATTCAATGAGTGATAATCAAAACCATCATGTAGCACAAATAGAGAAATTGTGGGTTAATGATATTGATGTGGTAATATGAAAAAGGTGTGAGTTCATAATTGTTGATTCATAGAAGTGTTGATATTAGGAGAGGTTAACTTCTTGTTTGTCTAAAAATTAAAAAGGCATGGTGATGATGTGTGAGCATTCCTCGTTGAAATCCTAGTGTTGTTTCGGGTCGGAGGCGCGCGATGGTTAACTCCTACCAACTTCCTCCCTCGGGGCATGCGAGTAGTACTTTGATTTGTGATAAAACTAATAAAACTTTGCAATAATTATATGAGTTCTTTATGACTAATGTGAAACCATGGACATATGCAATCTCACCTCCTCATATTTGCTAGCCTCTTTGGTACCGTGCATAGCCCATTCTCACCTTGAGGATCGGTGCAACTTTTGCCGGTGCATCCAAACCCCGTGACATGATACACATTGTTTCACATAAGCCTCATTATGTCTTCCTCAAAACAACCACCATACCTACCTATCATGGCATTTTCATAGCCATTTCTAGATATATTGCCATGCAAATTCCATCATCACTTCACATGACTAGTTCGTTCATCATCATATTGCTTTGCATGATCATATAGAGCTGACATAGTATTTGTGGCAAAGCCATCGTTCATCTTATTTTTGATACATGTCACGCTAGATCTTTGCACATCCTGGTACACTTCCAGAGGCATTAATATATAGTCATATCTTCCTATCAGTTCTTCATATCGAGTTGTATGTAAATAAAAGTGTGATGATCATCATTATTAGAGCATTGTCCCAGTGAGGAATTAAAAATGGGGGAGGCCAAATGAGCCCACCATAATAATGAAAAAAATGAATGAGAGAAAATGAGAGAAGGGACTTTGCTACTATCTTTTACCACACTTGTGCCTCAAAGTGGCACCTTGTTCCTCATATAGAGAGTCTCATGTTATGTCATTCTCATATGCTAGTGGGAATTACTTTTTCATTATTATAAACTTGGCTTGTATATTCCTATGATGGTCTTTCTCAAATGCCCGAGGTCTTCATGAGCAAGCAAGTTGGATGCACACCCCCACTTAGCTTCATTTGAGCTTTCATACACTTATAGCTCTAGTGCATCATTTGTTGGAAATATGCCCTAGAGGCAATAATAAATTGGTTATTATCATATTTCCTTGTTCATGATAATCGTTTATTATCCATGCTATAATTGTATTGATTGGAAACTGAGATACATGTGTGGATACATAGACAACACTGTGTCCCTAGTGAGCCTCTACTAGACTAGCTCGTTGATCAAAGATGGTCAAAGATTCCTGACCATTGACATGAGTTGTCATTTGATAACGGGATCACATCATTAGGAGAATGATGTGATGGACAAGACCCAACCGTAAGCATAGCGTTTGATCGTACTAGTTTATTGCTACTGCTTTATCCATGTCAAGTATCTGTTCCTACGACCATGAGATCATGCAACTCCCGGACACCGGAGGAATGCCTTGTGTGTATCAGATGTCACAACGTAACTTGGTGACTATAAAGGTGCTCTATAGGTATCTCCGAGGGTGTCTGTTGGGTTGGCGTGAATCGAGACTGGGATTTGTCACTCCGTATGAAGGAGAGGTATCTCTGGGCCCACTCGGTAATACAGCATCACGAGAAGCTTGCAAGCAATGTGACTAAGGAGTTAGTCACGAGATCTTGTATTATGGAATGAGTAAAGAGACTTGCCGGTAACGAGATTGAACTAGGTATGGAGATACCGACGATCGAATCTCGGGCAAGTAACATACCGATGGACAAAGGGAACTACATACGGGATTGATTGAATCCTTAACATCGTGGTTCGACCGATAAAGATCTTCGTAGAATATGTAGGAACCAATATGGGCATCCAGGTCCCGCTATTGGTTATTGACCGTAGAGGTGTCTCGGTCATGTCCGCATGGTTCTCGAACCCGCACGGTCTGCACACTTAACGGTCGGTGACGATTTGGTATTGTTGAGTTATATATGTTGGTGACCGAAGGTTGCTCGGAGTCCCAGATGAGATCCCGGACGTCACGAGGAGTTTCGGAATGGTCCGGAGGTAAAGATTTATATATAGGAAAGTGGTATTCGGGTTCCGGAATGGTTTCGGGTGTTTTCGGTATTGTACCGGGAGGGCCGAAAGGGTTCCGGGGGTCCACCGGGAGGGGACCACCCATCCCGGGGGGCACATGGGCCTAGGAGGTGGCGCACCAGCCCCTGGTGGGCTGGGCAGCCAACCAACTAAGGGCCCATGCGCCCTGGTGGTGGGTGGGAGGAGTCCCAGAGGAGATGGACTCCTCCCTAGGCGCCCCACCTCCCTTGTGGGAGGTGGACACCTCCCTCTGGCCGCCGGCCAGGCCCTAGGGGAAACCCTAGGGTGGATCCCCACCTACCCCCTCCACCTATATATAGAGAGGGAGAGAGAGGGCAGCCGCACCAAAGGCATAGGTGCAGCCCTCTCTCTCTTCCTAGATTTGTTTCTCCTCCAAACGCATCTGCGGCAGCGCTTGGCAAAGCTGCTGAGATTGCTCCACTACCACCGCCACCACGCCGTCGTGCTATCGGAGAACTCATCTACTACTCCGCCCTCGCTCGCTGTATCGAGGAGGTGGAGACGTCATCGAGCTATACGTGTGCTGAACGCGGAGGTGTCGTCCGTTCGGCGCTAGATCAGGACGGATCGTGATTGGATCGCGAAGACGTTAGACTACATCAAACGCGTTTCTTAACACTTCCTGCTTAGCGATCTACAAGGGTATGTGGATCTACTCCCTCTCGTAGTTGTTGATCTCCGTAGATAGATCTTGGGTGTTCGTAGGAAATTTTTTGTTTCCCATGCAACGTTCCCCAACAGTGGTATCAGAGCTAGGTCTATGCATAGATAACATGCACGAGTAGAACACAAAAGAGTTTGTGGGCGTTGATGTTCAGATTGCTTACTTCCTTAGTCTTATTTTGATTCGGCGGTATTATGGGATGAAGCGGCTCGGACCAACCTTACTCGTCCACGTACGAGAGACCGGTTCCATCGACTGACATGCACTTGTTGCATAAAGATGGCTGGCGGGTGTCTGTCTCTCCCACTTTAGTTGAATCGGATTCGACAGAGGCGATCCTTGTCGAAGGTTAAAAGGCAACTTGAATATCACCATTGTGGCTTTGCGTAGGTAAGAACGGTTCTTACTAGTTGCCCATAGAAGCCACGTAAAACTTGCAACAACAAAGTAGAGGACGTCTAACTTGTTTTTGCAGGGCATGTTGTGATGTGATATGGCCAATGACATGAAGTGATATATGTGATGTATGAGATGATCATGTTTTTGTATAGATTATCACGTCTTGCATGTCGATGAGTACGGCAACTGGCAGGAGCCATAGGGTTGACTTTAATTATTTTTGCCTTCTTTTGCTTTACATTATCGCTATGAGTTAGCAATAGTTGTAGAAGCAATAGTTGGCGCGACGACCACATGACGACCCGATGATGGAGATCATGGTGTCATGCCGGTGACGATGGAGATCATGCCGGTGCTTTGGAGATGGATATCAAAAGCACAAGATGATGATGGCCATATCATGTCACTTATATGATTTGCATGTGATGTTTATCCTATTTATGCATCTTATTTTGCTTAAAACGACGGTAGCATTATAAGATGATCCTTCACTAAAATTTCAAGATAAATTGTGTTCTCCCCGAGTATGCACCGTTGCGAAGGTTTATCGTTTCGAAGCACCTCATGATGATCGGGTGTGATAGACTCTACGTTCGCATACAACAGGTGTAAGCCATATTTACACACGCAAAATACTTGGGTTAAACTTGACGAGCCTAGCATGTACAGACATCGCCTCGGAACACAGGAGACCGAAAGGTCGAACATGAGTCATATAGTAGATATGATCAACATGGAGATGTTCACCATTGAAACCACCTCATCTCACGTGATGATCGGACTTGGGTTGGTGGATTTGGATCATGTTACGCTTAGACAACCTGAGGGATGTTGATTTGAGTGGGAATTCTTTAGTAATATGATTAATTGAACTCATTATCATGAACATAGTCTAAAGTTGTCTTTGCAAAATTATGTTGTAGATCAATAGATCACGATGTAGCTCCCCTATATTGTGATACGTTCCTAGAGAAAAACTAAGTTGAAAGATGGTAGTAGCAATTATGCGAACTAGGTCCATGATCTAAGGATTGTCCTCAGTTGCTACACAGAAGGCTTATGTCCTTGATGTGCCGCTCGGTGCGCCACCCCCTCAAGCGTTATCTGTGGGTGTTGAGAACATCAGACAGGCACGTTTTTAATGACTACTTGATAGTTCAGTGCATCATGCTTTACGCCTTAGAATTGAGGCTCCAAAGACGTTTTGAACGTCACGGATCATATGAGATGTTCCAAGAGCTGAAATTGGTATTTCAGGCTCGTGCCCGTGTTGAGAGGTATGAGACCTTCAACAAGATTCTTTGCCTACAAGATGAAGGGGAATGTCTCAATCGTTGAGCACGTGCTCAGATTGTCCGGGTGCTACAATCGCTTGAATCAAGTGGGAGTTGATCTTCCAGATAAGATAGTGATTGACATACTTCTCCAAGTCACTGCCACCAAGTTACTAAAGCTTCGTGATGAACTATAACATGCCAGGGATGGAGAAGATGATCCCTGAGCTATTCACGATGTTTTACACCGCGAAAGGTAGAAATCAAGATGGAGCATCAAGTGTTGATGGTAATACCACTAGTTTCAAGAAGGGCAAGGACAAGAAGGGAAACTTCGAGAATGGCAAGCCAATTGTCACTCTAGTGAAGAAACCCAAGGTTGGACCCAAACCCGAGACAGAGTGCTTCTGTTATGAGGGGAACGGTTACTGAAGCGGAACTGCCCAAGATACTTGGCAGATAAGAAGGCTGGCAACGTCAACAAAAGTATATTTGATATACATGTTATTGATGTGTACTTTACTAGTACTCCTAGTAGCACTTGGGTATTAGATACCGGTTCAGTTGCTAATATTGGTGACTCGAAACAAAAGCTACGGAGTAAACGGAGACTAGCTAAGGGTAAGGTGTCGATGTGTGTTGGAAGTGTTTCCAAGGTTGATGTGATCACCATCGCACACTCCTTCTACCTTTGGCATTAGTGTTGAACCTAAATAAATGTTATTTGGTGTCTGCGTTGAACACGAACATGATTAGATTGTGTTTATTGCAATACGGTTATTCATTAAAGTTAGAGAATAATTGTTGTTCTGATTACATGAATAATATCTTTTATGATCATGCACCCGATGTGAATGGTTTATTGAATCTTGATCGTAGTGATACACATGTTCATAATATTGATGCCAAAAGATACAAAGTTATTGATGATAGTACCACATGCTTGTGGCACTGCTGCTTAGGTCATATTGGTGTAAAGCGCATGAAGAAGCTCCATGCTGATGGATCTTTGGACTCACTCGATTTCGAATCGGTTGAGACATGCGTACCATGCCTCATGAGCAAGATGACTGAAACCCCGTTTTCCGGTATGATGGAGCGGGCAAGTGACTTATTGAAAATGATACATGTTGATGTATGCGGTCCAATGAGTGTTGAAGCATGCGGTGGATATCGTTATTTTCTTACCTTCACTGATGATTTGAGTAGATATGGGTATATTTACTTAATGAAACACAAGTCTGAAACGTTTGAAAAGTTCAAGCAATTTCAGAGTGAAGTTGAAGATCATCGTGACAACAAGATAAAATGTCTACGATATGATCGTGGAGGTGAATATCTGAGTTACGAGTTTGGTATGAAACTTAATACAATGTGGAAATTTTTTCACAACTCACGCCACCTGGAACACCATAGTGTAATGGTGTGTCCGAACGTCGTAGTCGTGCTCTATTGGATATGGTGCGTACTATGATGTCTCTTACCGATTTGCCACTATCATTTTGGGGTTATGCATTAGAGACAACTACATTCACTTTAATAGGGCACCATCTAAATCCGTTGAGCTAACACCGTATGAATTATGGTTTGGCACAAACCTAAGCTGTCGTTTCTTAGAGTTTGGGAATGCGACACTTATATCTGATAAGCTCGAACCCAAAGCGGAAAAGTGCATCTTCATAGGATACCCTAAGGAAACAGTTGGGTATACCTTCTATCTCAGATCCAAGGGCAAAGTGTTTCTTGCTAAAAACGGGTCCTTTCTCGAGAAAGAGTTTCTCTCGAAAGAATTGAGTGGGAGGAAGGTAGAACTTGATGAGGTTATTGAACCGTCACTTCAGTTGGATGGTAGCACGACGCAGAAAGATGTTTTTGTGGCACCTACACCAAATGAAGAGGAAGCTAATGATGATGATCATGAAACTTCAGATCAAGTTACTACTGAGCCTCGTAGGTCAACAAGGAATCGTACCGCCCTGAGTGGTATGGCAATCTTGTCTTGGAGGTCATGTTGTTAGACAACAGTGAACCTACGAGCTATGAAGAAGCGATGGTGGGCCCGGATTCCAACAAAGGGCTAGGAGCCATGAAATCCGAGATAGGATCCATGTATGGACTTTGGTAGACTTGCCCGATGAACATCAGGCTGTTAAGTACAAATGGATCTTTAAGAAGAAGACAAACGATGATGGTAAATGTCACCATTTATAAAGCTCGACTTGTCGCAAAGTATTTTCCGACAAGTTCAAGGAGTTGACTACGATGAGACTGTCTCACCCGTAGCGATGCTAAAGTCTGTTGGAATCATGTTAGTAGTTGCTGCATTTTTCGATTATGAAATCTGGCAGATGGATGTCAAAACACCGTTTCCTTAACGGTATCCTTAAGTAAAGGTTGTATGTGATACAACCAGAAGGTTTTGTCGATCCTAAGGATGCTAAAAGGTATGCAAGCTCCAGCAATCCTTCTATGGACTGGAGCAGGCATCTCGGAGTTGGAATATACACTTTGATGAGGTAATCAAAGTTTTTTGGGTTTATACAAAGTTTATAAGAAACTTGTATTTACAAGAAAGTGAGTGGGAGCACTATATAATTTCTGATAAGTATATGTGGTTGACATATTGTTGATCGGAAATAATGTAGAATTTCTGGAAAGCATAAAAGGGTTGTTTGAAAGGAGGCTTTTCAAAGGAAGGCCTGGAATAAAGCTACTTAAATATTGGTAATCAAGATCTATAGAGATAGATCAAGATGCTTGATAAAACTTTCAATGAATATACCTTGACAAGATTTTGAAGGAGTTCAAAATAAATCAGTCAAAAAAGGAGTTCTTGGCTATGTTGTAAGGTATGAATTTGAGTAAGACTCAAAGCTCGACCACGGCAGAAGAAAGAGAAAGGACGAAGGTCGTCCCCTATGCCTTAGTCGTAGGCTCTATATAGTATGCCATGCTGTGTACCGCACCTGGTGTGTGCCTTGCCATGAGTTTGTCAAGGGGTACAAGAGTGATCCAGGAGTGGATCACTGGACAGCGGTCAAAATTATCCTTAGTAACTGGAGGACTAAGGAAATGTTTCTCGATTATGGAGGTGATAAAGAGTTCGTCGTAAAGGGTTACGTCGATGCAAGCTTTGACACCAATCCGGATGACTCTGAGTAGCAATCCGGATATGTATAGTGGAGCAGTCATTTGGAGCTCCAAGTGGAGCGTGGTGGCAGCATCTACAGTATGACATAGAGATTTGCAAAGTGCACACGGATCTGAATCTTGCAGACCCGTTGACTAAAACCTCTCTCACAAGCAAAACATGACAAAACCCCAGAACTCATTGGGTGTTAATCACATGGTGATGTGAACTAGATTATTGACTCTAGTGCAAGTGGGAGACTGTTGGAAATATGCCCTAGAGGCAATAATAAATTGGTTATTATCATATTTCCTTGTTCATGATAATCATCTATTATCCATGCTATAATTGTATTGATTGGAAACTGAGATACATGTGTGGATATATAGACAACACTGTGTCCCTAGTGAGCCTCTACTAGACTAGCTCGTTGATCAAAGATGGTCAAGGTTTCCTAACCATGGACATGAGTTGTCATTTGATAACGGGATCACATCATTAGGAGAATGATGTGATGGACAAGACCCAACCGTAAGCATAGCATTTGATCGTACTAGTTTATTGCTACTGCTTTATCCATGTCAAGTATCTGTTCCTACGACCATGAGATCATGCAACTCCCGGACACCGGAGGAATGCCTTGTGTGTATCAAATGTCACAACGTAACTAGGTGACTATAAATGTGCTCTACAGGTATCTCCGAGGGTGTTTGTTGGGTTGGCGTGAATCGAGACTGGGATTTGTCACTCCGTATGACGGAGAGGTATCTCTGGGCCCACTCGGTAATACAGCATCACGAGAATCTTGCAAGCAATGTGACTAAGGAGTTAGTCACGGGATCTTGTATTATGGAACGAGTAAAGAGACTTGCCGGTAACGAGATTGAACTAGGCATGGAGATACCGACGATCGAATCTCGGGCAAGTAACATACCTATGGACAAAGGGAACTACATACGGGATTGATTGAATCCTTGACATCGTGGTTCGACCGATAAAGATCTTCGTAGAATATGTAGGAACCAATATGGGCATCCAGGTCCCGCTATTGGTTATTGACCGTAGAGGTGTCTCGGTCATGTCTGCATAGTTCTCGAACCCGCACGGTCTGCACACTTAACGTTCGGTGACGATTAGGTATTGTTGAGTTATATATGTTGGTGACCGAAGGTTGTTCAGAGTCCCGGATGAGATCCCGGATGTCACGAGGATTTCCGAAATGGTCCGGAGGTAAAGATTTATATATAGGAAAGTGGCATTCGGGTTCCGGAATGGTTTCGGGTGTTTTCGGTATTGTACCGGGAGGGCCAAAAGGGTTCCGGGGGTCCACCAGGAGGGGCCCACCCATCCCGGGGGGGCACATGGGCCTAGGAGGTGGCGCACCAGCCCCTGGTGGGCTGGGCAGCCGACCAACTAAGGGCCCATGCATCCTGGTGGTAGGTGGGAGGAGTCCCAGAGGAGATGGACTCCTCCCTAGGCGCCCCACCTCCCTTGTGGGAGGTGGACACCTTCCTCTGGCCGCCGGCCAGGCCCTAGGGGAAACCCTAGGGCGCCTCCCCACCTACCCCCTCCTCCTATATATAGAGAGGGAGAGAGAAGGCAGCCGCACCAAAGGCATAGGTGCAGCCATCTCTCTCTCCCTAGATATGTTTCTCCTCCAAACGCATCTACGGCAGCGCTTGGTGAAGCCCTGCTAAGATTGCTCCACTACCACCGCCACCACGCCGTCGTGCTGTCGGAGAACTCATCTACTACTCCGCCCTCGCTCGCTGGATTGAGGAGGCGGAGACGTCATCGAGCTATACGTGTGCTGAACGCGGAGGTGTTGTCCGTTCGGCGCTAGATCGGGACGGATCGTGATTGGATCGCGAAGATGTTTGACTACATCAACCGCGTTTCTTAACGCTTCCCGCTTAGCGATCTACAAGGGTATGTTGATCTACTCCCTCTCATAGTTGTTGATCTCCATAGATAGATCTTGGGTGTTCGTAGGAAATTTTGTGTTTCCCATGCAACGTTCCCCAACATCATTTGCATGGCAATCCCTACTCCTTGCATTGACATCTATAGACGGGCATCTCCATAGCCTGTTGGTATGCCTAATTGATGTGAGACTATCTTCTCCACTTTTTACCCCTTTTGATATCTACCACCATAATCTATTCCACCTTTATGCTATGTCCAATGGCTCACGCTCATGTATTGCGTGAAGAATAAAAAGTTGATGCATATTGAGAAGTACGATCCAATTGCCTGACTTGGACACCATGGTGCTTGACATTTGTATTAAGTGGTGAAGATGGAGCCATGCCTTGCTAATATAATAAGATGAATGGGGGTAAACATTCTTTGAGGATCGTATACTTTGAAAGATTGATGATTTTGTTTCTTATGCTTATAAGTATTGCTATCTTAATATTTGTTAATTCATCGTTTCTCAATGAGCATGCATGCAAAAGATTACATAATGGGTAGCATGTCACATCAAAAAAATTGTTTTTATCATTTACCTACTCGAGGACGAGCAGGAATTAAGCTTGGGGATGCTTGATACGTCTCCAACGTATCTATAATTTTTTATTGTTCTGTGCTGATATATTATCATTCTAGGATACTTTTTGTGTCTTTATTTACCAATTTATAATATTTTTGAGCACTAACCATTTGACCCAGTGCCCAGTGCCAGTTGCTGTTTTCTGCGTGTTTTTTACTTCTCAGGTTTACAGTACCAAACGAAGTCCAATTGCCATGAAACTTTTTGATGATTTTTTTGGACCAAAAGAAGACTTGGGAGATTCGGAAGGAAGCCGAGAGCCACACCAAGGTCCGACAAGCCAACAGGGCGCGCCCTGGGGGGGGGCTGATGGCTTGTGGGCCCCTGACGGCTCCTCCGACCTCGTTCTCTGGCCTATAAATTCTCTAATATCGTGAAAACCCTGGAGGCAGTCCCGAAACCCTTTTTACGCCGCCGCAAGTCTCTGTTCCATCGGGAGGCCATCTGGAGCTTCGTTCCGGCACCCTGCCGAAGGGGGGGTCGATCACGGAGGGCCTCTTCATCAACCTTGTTGCCCTCATGATGATGTGTGATTAGTTCACCACAGACCTATGGGTCCATAGCTAGTACCTAGATGGCAATCTCTTTATCTCTTGATCTTCAATACAATGATCATCGCATCTTCGCTTTGATCTATCCGATGTAATCCTTTTGTGCGGTGCATTTGTTGGGATCTGATGAATTGTGGGTTTATGTTCAGATTATTAATGAAAAGTATTTGAGTCACCTCTGATATATATTATGATTCTTATTTGCATGATCATTATAGCTTCGTAATTCTCTCCGATCTATTGATTTGCTTTGGCCAAGTAGATTGGTCTTTCTTCAGTGAGAGAGGTGCGTTGTAGTAGGTTCAACCTGATGAATTTCTATATCCCAGTGACAGAAGGTGATAAGTTGCATCTTTGTGTTGTTGCTACTAAGGATAACACGATGGGGTTTATTCATATTGCTTGAGTTTAGTTTGTCTACATCATGTCATCGTTCTCCATGCATTACTCTGTTTGTCATGAACTTAATACGTAGAGAGGCAAGCATAGAAGCGCTCTTGAAGTGGAGTAATAGTAATAGGTGCATGCAGGAGTCGGCCTATTTGTTTATGGACGTGATGCCTGTATACACATGATCATTGCCGTGAAAATCGCATAACTATCCGCTTTTCTATCAATTGCCCAACGGTAGTTTGTTACCCACCGTATGTTGCCAACATGAGAGATGCCGCTAGGGAAAATTATGGCCCCCGGGTCTATTCACTTATAAATTTACAAACTCTACTATTACCTTGTTGCCTTTATTTGTCTTTTATTTTATTTTGCAATTTACAATTATCTACAAAACTCATTTGCTTGCAAATAACGAGATCAAGGGGATTGACAACCCTCTTGCCCGCGTTGGGTGCAAGTTGTTTGCTCTTTTGTGTGCAGCCGCTGAAGACGGTTGAGGATTGATATTCCTATTGGTTCGATAAACCTTGGTTTCATAACTGAGGGAAATACTTACCCACTTTGTGCTACAATTACCCGTTCCTCTTCACGGAAAAGCCAACGCAGATCACAAGTATCATCCCCCCTTGTAGTGCCTTGGTCCTCTTCCCCGAAAACATCGGCGGGAAAGGGCAGCCACAGGGCGGCAATTCAAAGGGGGACAGGAACCCAGCCCTATCCTGACAAAAGGCGATCTCCGCCAGCTAAAGTAGTCCTCGTGATGCGCCTGTGGGCTCGGCGATGACCTCCGTCCTGCAACGCTGATCCGTCCTGATCTTCTTGCACCAAAGGGGAAACACTTTGGGACTCACTTTGGGGGAGGCGGGCTCCACTTCCTCCTCTATCATCAAAATGAAAATTGTCCTGCCTTCTATCCTCGCCACGACATCACGGGAATCACCTTTATGGAGAGGGCCATGCCCTGCGGCTGGCCCTGTGCCAACTTCCTCGCGAAGCTACCCCGCGAGGGAGGCCTCATGAGGAGCTTGTGCCCGCCAGGTCGCCTTAGGAGGGCTCGGCCCTCGCGAAGGGCCATGCACCTTGCGGGGCAAATCTCTCGGGGGAGGAAAGAGGGGGTTCGACCTTCCTGGGTCGGCCCAGCATCGCCTCCTGACTCGGCTGGCAGACGGGCCGTGGTACCCGTGGTCCCACTGGGCCGACACAATCTAGTTGGCCAAACAAAACGGATATATCAGAGAGAATTACAAAGCTATAAAAATCATGCATAATAAAATTCAAAAAAGACTCGGTTACTTTCAATGAATAATCTGATCATAAACCCACAATTCATTGAATCCCAACAAACACACTGCAAAAGAAGATTACATCCGATAGATCTTCGCGAGAATCGCGAAGGATAGGGTATTGAATATCAGAGAGAGAGAGAGAGAGAGAGAGAGAGAGAGAGAGAGAGAGAGAAGAAGCCATCTAGCTACTAGCTATGGAGCCATAGGTCTATGGTGAACTACTCACACATCATCATCAAGGCAGCAAGGTTAATTTATACGGCCTCCGTGATCGATTCCTCCTCCGGATAGAGTACCGGAAAAGGTCTCCAGATGGGATCGCGGAAGAACAGAGGCTTGCGGCGGCGGAAAAAGTGTTTCGGGTGTCTCTCTGTTGGTTTTGGGGTGATACAAGATATATAGAAGTGGAATTAGGTCAGGAGGTGCCACGAGCTCGGGGGCATGCCCTCCAGGCTCGTGGGGCCCTCGTGGGTCTTCCGGCCCCCCTCTGAAGCTTCTATGGTCTCTTTATGTCCAAAGATAACTCCCGTAATTTTTCATCCAATTTGGACTCTGTTTGATACTGATTTTCTGAAAAGTCCGAAAACAGGCAAAAAACAGGAACTGACACTCGGCACTGGGTTAATAGCTTAGTCCCAAAAAATGATATAAAATATCATATAATTGCATATAAAGTATTCAAGATTGATAATATAATAGCATGAAACAATCAAAAAATATATATACATCGGAGACGCATCACATAATATGTTACCATCACATGCGCTTCCCGATGCAAAATGAGTCTACAAAGTAATAAATGAAGAGATGTACTACCTCCGTCCGGGATTATTAGACCCCATCGTCTTTTAGGTCAGACTTTGACCATCCATAGACTATTAAAATATAAATCATATGCTATTAAACATTATACTGTTGGATTTGTATTTGAAAGGGCTTTCCAACAATATAATTTTTATGGCATATAGTTTATATTTTGTCAGTTAAATTTATAGGTCAAACCTTAGCACAAAATAAGAGGGGGCCTAATAAATCCGGACGAAGGGAGTATGTTACTACACCTATGACACTACCCACTATGAAGATAGTAATATAGACTAGTAACATATGCCCCCTACTATGACTAGCGTAATATTCTTCTAACTTAAATACGTTCAGTACTTCCTACAGAATTAACGAGGCATCTCAAGAATGGATAGCATAAGTGTGAGTCCCGTCTGGCCTAGGGTAATGAAGGAAATTAAATCTAGAGAAGACCCAAAAGAGTAATATCAAAAATTAATCGATTGAAAATATAGCATAAACGCTGGCCGTAATATCAACGTAGTTGTTTTCTACTACAGCGGGACTGGATTTTATTTGTAGTCATGAAGATCGTGTGGACTAGGCAATAAGTAATGGAAAACTCTCTAATTCGGATGACTCGTCTTTCCCCCTTGTAAACCTCCTTCTCCGCGCGCCGCATGCCTCGCGTCAGGCTGCCCACCGCTTCCCCCAACCTTATCCTCTCTCTAACGAAAGATGATCCTCCACACATGTCTTTCTTCCTTCCCCTTTCATCTCATCACCAGAGGAGATGAGCTATGGCGAGCACCATGAGAACAGCTAGGAGATTGGAAGGGTTTGCCGTCGGCCGTCAAGGCACTAGCAGCCAGTGCTCCTGCGTTGCATCGCTGGAGGCGGCATAGTTGCAAAGCAACGTCCATGGAGGGGAGCCATGGCGGGCACCGCCACAATAGTTGGGAATCGGGAGGTGATGTCGGCGATGCGAAACGGTGCTCGTCGACGATCGTCGGTGCTGCAACGCAACAACACGTCTATGTCGCCAGGCTGCGACGCGGCAACTCGGTCACGACCGTCGCGCTGCAATGCAACCTTGCCTATGTTGCAATGCAACCCTTAGGGTGTGTTTGGTAGCATGTATGGATCTAGCCTAGTTGTTCTTCTCTGATAGATGGTGAGTGTAGACATGCTGAGTCCATGCATTTGTTGTTGTTTGGCAGCGATGTATGCACTGAAACATGCTGAGCTGAGACTTTGTTTGGCAGCCTGCATGTGTTTAGACATGCTAAATAATTTCAAATTCCGAATAATTTTTTTGAACGTTGAACAAAATTGGAAAAACATGAACAAAATTTTAAACATATTTTGAAATTCTAAACATTTTTTGAAAATTTATATACATTTTGAAATTCTTAACATTTTTTGAAAATCTAAACATTTTTTGAAATTCTGAACTTTTTTAAAATTTAAATTTGTTTTGAAATTCTGGACATTGTTTGAAAATTTAAATAAAATTTGAAATTCTTAACATTTTTTGAAAATTAAGAAATTATTTGAAATTCTGAACATTTTTGAAAATTTAAACAAAAATGAAATTCTGAACATTTTTGAAAATTTAAACAATTTTTGAAATTCTGAACTTTTTGGGAAATTAAAAAATGAAATTCTGAACTTTTTTGAAAAATTAAACAAATTTTAAAATCTGAACTTTTTTGAAAATGTAAACAATTTTTGAAATTCTGAAGTTTTTTGAAAATTTAAACAAATTTTGAAATTCTGAATATTTTTAAAAATTTAAACAAAAATTAAAATTATGGACATTTTTAAAAATTTAAACATATCTGTACGTGGTCTGATGGGTGGGGACGAAGGCCGGGTGCATGAGATGGGCATGGCCGAGGACCTTTTTTACATCAGATGGGCATATCTCAGGTGAGCCCATGCAGCCTACCAAATAAGCAAAAGTGGATCGGATTGGAAACTTTTGCCCTCATGCACCCTCCATACACCCACCAAACACATCCTTATCGTTGCTATTGGTGCTGCAAGTCGCTGGCGGCGATGATGCAATGGAGCGCTCGGCGGCGGCTCCCTCGTGCTGCGATATAGCACTCACACGACGGGTCTCGGTGTTGCATCACAATGCTTGCCGACGGCTCGATGCAGTGTCGGTGGTGCCTCGATGGGGAAGCTCGGTGTTGCAATGAAGGTTGCCGGCGGCTTCCAGTGCTGCGTCGCAGCGCTCGTCGACGGCTAGACGTGGCATGTGGTGCTGCTATGGAGCTCTCGTCGACGGCTCTCCGGTGCTGTGATGGACGCTCGCCGGCAACTCGCAGTGCTGCGAGATCGAAGCAGAGGGGGCGATGCGAGAGAAGGACGTGCGTGCGTTGACGTATCTATGGATTGGGAAGAACGAATCGGACAGCTGGCAAGCCAACTAATTTCACCAGGAAATCAATCGATAGATTTGTAGCAGCCGCCATAAGTAATAAGATGAAACATGTCTTTACTCTTTTTTTTTTCCTCTTTTCACTGGTTGCAGAGAGTAGCTCGTGGAGGGCTGCACTCACATCAAGCTCGACGGGATTAATTTCTAAAGGTTTAAGCATTCCCTTGTGCTTAGCACAGTTTAATGATAGGTGTCGCATGATGGCCGAGCTCGTCGACTTTTGACGACATTCTTGCAACGCACGAACATGTACGTTTTGCTGTAAAAAACAATATATCCCGTTGCAAGAACATGTACAGTCTCAGCTCCTAATGTATCCAAATCGTGACTTCGAACTTGAACCCTTTTTTTACATGACTTCCAACTTATCCTTTTGACATGTACAGTCTCAGCTCCTAATGTATCCAAATCGTGACTTCGAACTTGAACCCTTTTTTTACATGACTTCCAACTTATCCTTTTGACATGGAAGACCACGATTCCATCTGACCATCAGGCCCATAATAGCTGCCCACCAACGATCAGGAGCGGCTTCTCACATGTAAGCCAAACAAACCAATAAGGAACTGCCATATCAAAAATGTGCAAGAACAATATAGCAAGTAATTCATATAAGTTGTATGCAATCCATAACCGGCCCATGCAACTCAAATACCCACAATTCAAACCCAAAATGTTCCAAACTCAATACCCATGGACCACATTTCGAGTTCTTACAAAAGCAAGACAACACCATCCAAAAGCCAACCTTACTGCGAGCAGATATTTTACATAACAATAAATACTCGGACGCGTGAACACCCAGCGGGAGTGAAAGATGTACTCTGCTCAAGACACCTTCTGACTGTCTCAAAGTTCTCAGCATATTTCATGGTAACGACTACCAACTTCCGTCGACAGGAAGGACCGACAAACTGACTCTTGCCACCGAGCAATGCTCAGCAGTAGCATTGTGAATGGCGCTGCTCTGCCCACTACTCTGAGGGGGCTGCCCCAGCTTTGGTTTCTGTCTCCTTGCTAGTATCAGTTGATACCTCCTTTGCTGCGCTTTCCTCAGGTTTGCTTTCGCTTACACTAAGTTTCTCCAGCAGTCCAGCTGCGGAAGAACCTTCTTCGCTTTCGCCGCCTTCATTCTTCGCAAGCGACTCAGCAATCTCATCAACCAAGTCCTTAAACTTCTTGCAATCTAAAAAGTAGATAAGAAGGAAGTCATTAGCTGAGACATTCAAGTATTCAAGTAGTTTTAGAAGATCCAAATGACTAACAAAGTTTGCACTTAGTGAAACAAAAATATGGAGCATTAGCACACTATCACCATGGTGGCATAAAGCAAAAGAAATTGCACAACTTTCAATTGACCTCTGGTTGACTGGGCAACACATGGAAAACACTACAGGTGTGTTTAGTTCCTAAATGTTAATGCTAACCTGCAATTCTAGGCTAGAAAATCTTACTCCACTGGGAGAGCCTATGCAGCTCTCTTCTGATGGCAATTACTATGAAAATGCAAGGTTAAACTGCTGTCCTGCTAGTGGGTATAGATACTGCTGCTTGAATATGCTCAAGTTGTATCAGCTAACCACATATCAAACAAGTAGCTCTGCCTGGGTAGGATATAACTAAAACAGGCCAGTGGAACCTAACCTAGGTAAACTGGTGAGCTGATGATCCAAAGGCTCCTAACACATCTTAAACATGACTACTTGAACAGGGTATCAGGGAGATTTGCAGAAGAGATGTTATAGCTATAGATGAGATTGAACAACAGCCATAAGTAGCAACAGAACATTTATATATATATCCAAATACGCAGCTGCCACTTGGATGAAATAAGAAAACTATAAAATAAATAGTGAGCAAGAAAGTATGTTAAGCAAGACGTATATATGCCTAATTATTGTACTTCGCGTGTCATTGAGCGTGACTAAAAACAAAGACTAATGTTTGTGGCAGCTAGCATACACCTCTTAACACAAATCAGGCCTGGCTATTAGTGGGGAAACCGACATGAAACAAAAAAAACTGGGACAGTGCATAATCCCAAATTATGACAGGAACCACTGAAACTACAAGTTTTTAACTTATCAGCCCAATGAAATTGGAACATGTTACACCCAGACCTTGATTGCAGCAGCCGACAAGGCCACACAAAGGTGCAATTTTGATGCTACAAATATGAAGCATACTTTACCACTTGAAAAGGAGGGTGGTTCAGCATACTCTAATTAATGTATAAATAATCCGCAATTGGAATAAAAAGTGACAATTAGTGAGTTTCCCTGTGAACACTAACATAGACAAAGCAAGTGGCAAAAAGAACAGGCGACAAGCAATCCTGCGTTCAGTATTATGTATCTACAGAAAAACCTTAAAGTTGAGGCATGATATTAATAGCTAGAATGTTGCGGTGCAAATTTAGAAGAAACATGAATATTATAAATTCACAAACATCAAGAGTCACATGAAGTGATGAGAACAATGATAGGTTGTGGTCGTGTCACCTTCACTATGACAAGGAATGGTCATTGTCGCTTGGAACTTTGCCCTTATAATACCCAATCCACCCAACCCTAATTACGAATGGTATTTTTAATGATCCATCGGGCATTATAAATACTAGATTACTCCAAGATCACATGCTTAAGATGTAACACATCGTTCTGATAAAGGGTACCAACACACACCCTAAATAGGTGTTGTATTGTTGATGATTCATTGATATTTGAGCCTCATGAACACTAGATTACTATAAGAAAACTTCACATGCTCAAGACAGAACACAAAGTTCAGCTATAGAATATAACCAGGCCATGGCAAACACACTAGCGTCACACAAAGCATACAAAGGAAAAAACGATTACTACTACAAACAGGGTGATGTAGCATGTTACCCAACCAAGTAGACCACGCAAGACATGATTGCAACATTAGCCGCAGGAAATATAGTTGAGAACTCACTCTCCACAGTGCCAAACCGGATGGCAAACATCTCATCCTTGAGCTCTCCGTCAGCAAAATCTGCCGCGTGCCAGACGCAGGACTTGTCGCTGCCGGCGTGCTCTTGCATCTTCGTGGTCGAGATAACTGCACACAGAGAGATCAAGGCCATAACCGTGAGATGAGATCCTGTGCTGAATCTACATGAACCAACTGAGCGATCGGAAACAAGGGAGCAAAATCTGACAACAAACCTAGGTGGTTGGCGCAGATCTTAAGCGTCTTGGCCTGGCGCATAACAAGGCGGACCTTGCCGTTCTCCTTATGCTTGAGCAGCTTGACGGTGCCCGTCCCCCTCTCCTTCCACTGGTTCCCGTCCTTATCGAACCTATATAGCTTGGCCTTCCTGCACATCGCCGCACGAACCATCCCAAAATCAGCGCCAGATCGAGCCGAAACGAGCAGACCTAGGGGGACGCGGGGGGAGCTTACATGTCGAGGAGAGAGTCCTCGTCCTCCTCGCCGGTGGTGACGGCGACCTCCTCGAGCCGCACGATGGGGGCGACCTGGGCACCGGTGTCCTCCTCCTCGCCGGCGGCGGCCGCGGCAGCGGAGTCCTCACCCTCCTCCTCCGCGACGGGGCGCTCGACGACGGGCTCCTTGTCCGCCATCGCAAGGGTTAGGAGGCGGCGCGCTTGCTACTTCTGAGTCGACGCGGCGGCGAGAGGGGCGGACGAAGAGAGTAGAGAGACGCCTCCGGAAGTTCTGGGAGGTCGGTCGAGAGGAGGGGGCGGCCGTAAAAGGGCAGTGCGCTAGGGTTTTTGGGTACCACGGAGGGAGAGGCGCCGCCACAGAAGTGGGGCCCACTGGAAGCGTGATGGGCGAGGCCCTGGCGTAGGGTCATCGTCTGAACCGCGTGTTAACTACGCCACTACCGATTAGCAACGGCGTCAGTTTTTTCTTCCAACAATATTTGCTTTTGCAACTAAAAAGTCTTTTATTTTGCGACCTTTTTTATTTCGAACAAATAATTTGTTTAGAACATCTACAGTCGGACTTCAAATCCGCCACCCTCTACGTCGGGGGATGTGCCAGGGCACGCCCGCGGATGCAGCCGAAACACCCCTCATATCAGTGGTGGGGGCAGGGGGATGAGCATTGTGCCCTAGTCGTCTGCCTGCATCTACTCTCTGTGCTTTCCTGCTCACCATCCGATTCATACCGCGAGCTGGCGATGCAGCCTACTTCACTGCTCCAGCCAACGAAATAGCCAAGGTTGACACATCATACTATACTGATCTTTCTTGGTTTCTCATCTTGTATCAATTTTGAAATTTTACATTAGATTTTAGTTGTTTTGTTGTGTGATTTGAGATACTATCAAAAATTCATATCATGTGTTTGTCCTAGACGTTATGGTGATGCAAATTATTTTGTACAAATTCATATTTGTGATGCAAAAAAATTCCTATGTCGAACGTATACAACACATCTAATTATGAGATTAAAATTCAGCAACTATGAAAAGAAAAAAAACGCCAAACACTGTTAAGATTAATTTGTTTTCTAAGCTGGTTATTTTGAGTTTTCAACTACTGAAATTGGTAGGCTGGTCTGCAAATTTTCAACCTTGTTCTTTATGAATATCTTTTACACTAGTGGATTTTTTTATCTACTTGGCTTGGCCCCCCTATGCCTAAATCTTGGCTCTGTCACTGCCTCATATGTTCTGTCCGGCTGCCACATATCTCAAATCCGGACTCTCAAGTGCATGCAACCCACGCACGTCCATCATACACGCCAATGTCATGTGTAAATAACAAATGTTGGTATCGAAATTACATAATCCGTCGAATCGAAGAACTCATCTTGAATCATTTTATCATGCTCCATTGGTCTATACTCCTCGTCCGACAAAGCATCGGAATTCATCATTTTCTCCACAAATAAATCACAAAAAACCGGGTTGGGCAATGTGTCGAACACATAGAGCGCAATAGGCGGTACAAGAGTTGTTGGACGTACTGCGGTGGCGTCCGGACCGGCGACGATGTTCGCGGCAACTAGCACGTGAGGGAGGATTGTTGTGCCGGTCTTGGTGGTGCTGAGGCTCGGAATGGCTGCGGAGCAAGGGTGGCGACAAAGCTGCAAGACGCTCGGCGCGAAGGAGGAAGAAAGCAAATGAATCCAGTAGGCCGAGGGGGTGGATTTGGTGCAATTTGTTGTGGGGTAGGCATGTCGGGTGCGATGTGGCAGACGCGTTCGGGCATCCCCGTATCCACCCCAAGTTTGGGATGGGTATGAGTGGTGTTGGTCAGCCCAGATATTTGAGGTCAGTTTGAGGCGCCCGTCTCGGTCGGGTTTTTTGATCAGTTGCTGACCGGGCCGTAGACCCGGGAGTTTGAGGGGGTATAGGGTGCCCGACTATAGATGCTCTTTGCTACGACGCCAAACGCTCATACACACACACACTTCTATGAACGTATACATGTTCGCGCATCTTATCCCTATGAGCACCTCCGAGAGACTGAGGTCATTTTGAGATAATGTAGTCGCCACTGACGTTCATAGTTTATGGGAACGTCTCCTTCCACTGAACGCGCACCGCCGGAAGGCCTGAAATAAATCCAGAGAAATGTGACAACCAATGCCAAGTCTAATACTTGAACCCTGTTGGGTTGTTTCCACAAACAATCGGAGCTACGCTCTTGCTTATTGTGTAGTGCCTCCATGCACACCTTACCCATACGAGCACATTCAACTGGTTGAGCCAGCAAATCTTAAAATTGACAAAATCACCACACACATCTTGTAGTCGACATGTATATTGTCTCCCGTTGAGCAAACATCACAGAAAAGTCAGAAACAAATCCAAGATATGAACACCGTGTAAGATATAAAACTTTAATACGAATTGGCTGGTTCCACCATAAGAAACCTATCTATCTGAGTTACGCTCAAGAAATTGTGAGCAACTTTTATTCATTTAAAATGTTTTAAGGTGCATAATGAAGTCTAGACTGGTGCAATCCAAAAAAATCCAAACTAGTGTGAAAGGAAAAACCTGTTTACAAAATCTTTGCAACCAGACATATCGATGTAATACCTGAGATAGAACAAGTTTTACAACAAAACATTAGGGACGTCTTTAATGTTTTTTCCTTAAACATATTTTCTTATAACCTCTTCTTTAATTGTATCCTATGAGAATTTATTCTACTTTATTTTTTGTGAAGATAAGACTCTCGTACGTTTTAAATGTAGCTATGTAAGATATGCTCGTTGAACATATGGTTTTATCTAAACCATGCTTGTTGAATGATCTGCCATTTTGATTATTATGTTAACTTTGTCACTATGGTCAGACTTCAGGCCGGGCCTTTGGCTTTGGCTTTAGTGTGTGGATGGGTTCGACTCTATGTTTCAGTAAATGTTCAAGGTATAGTCTAAGTTCGGTCTAAACATTTGACACACGGGGCTTTCGCAAGCCTGATCCGAAACTTGGCCTACCCATATAAAACCTGTTTTTAGGTATTGGCTTGTTGGTCGACCTATTAATAATGACCAACATCACTGTCAAGTTGGACAGTTAGAGATAACTACTACGTGCAACCAAGGGTTGGTGGGTAGTGATTAAGCGTCCTACTTCGACCGGTCAATGATGACTGATGGTGGCATTTGCAGTTAGGGTTGCACTGCCTCGTACACAGATGTACTTGGACATATCAAATGATATCATGTGTTCAACATTGCACATTATCACATACAAAGCATGGTATTAATAGTGCATATCAAGACATACAAGCGTAGTATCTGAAAGTGCAATCTTGCTCTTACGAATATTTTGATGTTGATGACAAAATACATATAAGGGACTAATTTTGTTTGCTGAGTTTATACACAGGTTATTAGTTCCCTTGGTATCACTATGTGGGATCATGGACACATCATACGACATATGATTCAAGCGGATTACCAACAAGAAAAGAAACTTTTGGTTCTTTTTATATATTCCTTGAGTAATAGGGATCCCGCACTATTAAGAGGGGATCCAAGTGGTATGTTCAAGATTTGCTCAAAGTATCATCTGTTGGTCATCATTTCCTGGCACATGCTCCACAAAGACCATATATCCGTAGGAAAACCTTTAGCCACAACCTATATGAATTATACTTCAAAGTACTGGTACTTAGCCGGATCATCTCGATCCTGTCCCGGATCGTCCGGGCCTTGGGCCGGATCATCTGGCTAAACCATTCCCTTAAACACCAGAACCTCATTTATAGCCGGATCATCCGGACCTTGATCCGGATCATCCGGGTCATGCCCGGATCGTCCGGGCCTTGGCCCGGATCATCTGGCTAAACCACCTCTCGAATACCAGAACCTCTTCTATAGACGGACCATCCGGATGGCGTCCGGCTCATCCGGGCGTACTCCCGGATCATCCGGGGACCCCGCAGCACCGCTCCTCATGCATTCCTTGCTCGTTCCTGGATCATCCGGGACCCTATCCAGATCATCCGGGCAGGTTAAATGCTGACCAAACGGCTCTATTTTGTTGGGAGTATATAAAGCCCTCTTATCCGTTCGGGAAGAGGTTGACCACTACACTCATACACAACCAACGAACACAAGTGCTCCCTCTCTCTTGCTCCTCCATGAAATCCTAGATCCCGAGTCGATCTTAGTGTGTTTGAGAGAGTTGTTCCAATCAAAAGAAAGATCCACTTCTTCCTCTTCTTGTGACCAAAGCAAATTGTGCTTTGAGCAAGTCTTGAGCTTTTCCTTTTGGATCTTGTTACTCTTGGAGGTTGGAGACTCCTAGGCGGTAGGAGTACTCCGGCGAGGAATCGTTCATTGTGATTACCTCCGAAAAGTTTGTGAGGGTTTGGAGACCATCCCAAAGTCTACCACTAGAGGTTGAGAAACGCCTTCGTGGTGTTGTCTCAAGGAGAGAATAGGGTCAGCCTTCGTGGCGTTGGTGTGCCTTCGTGGTAGCATCCACCTCTCTAAACGGTGACGTAGCTTCCCTCCAAGGAAGTGAACATCGGCATACATCCTCGTCTCTCGGAGTTGCGGTTATCCCTAACCCTAGCTCCCTACTTGTGGTTACTTGTCTCTTACGTGTTTCACTTACTTTATATTGTGTTTGTATATCTATTTAGTGGCTTAATTTGTGCTTCATACTTGTCCCCTTATCACCTTTGCAATTGTTAGGCTCACCGTCATATTCCGCATTATTGCCTAAAATTGCCAAGTAACAACTAAAATTTGTAATTGTACCTATTCACCCCCCCCCCTCTAGGTCCATCGCGATCCTTTCAATTGGTATCAGAGCCTCGTGCTCTAATCTTGTGGCTTAACTGCCCTAGAGCAAGATGGATAACGATGGGAACCCTTTAGTTGCACTTCCTCTTGAGAAAGGGTCAACTTCTTCGGAAGTGCGACAATCTTTCACCTCTGAGGATCTTGAAAGGGCCCTCGCTAAGCAAAAGGAGGAGCATGATGCTTCTATTAAGGCCTTGGTCAAAATGAGGTTGGATGCATTAGCTGCAAGAACTCCACCACTGGAAAACCCAAGGAGTGTGATAAAGCAACCAAATGCATCCCTTCCTAGTTTGGGCCAACAACCTCAAGCTGGTGACCATACCGGTGTCCCATGGTTGTATGCAAAATCTAGAGTTGAGAAACCTAGGTATAATGCAGTGGGAAACCCTCCTTTACTTGATAACACTGCCGATTTTTCTTTGTGGAGGGTTGGTATGCAGGATCATCTTAGGTTTGTCAACGATGAAATGCTGGAAGTCATGGAGAAAGGTTACAACCCTGTGAATCCCAAGGATCTCACGCCAGGTGAAGAATATGACAAACACCTCAATGACACCGCAATCATGCTCATAAGAAAGGGCATGTCTGACAAGCAGAAAAGGCCCTACATTCACCTCACAAATGCAAAAGAACTATGGGATAGCCTTGTGATGACCAAGACTGGAACTTCCTCCCTCCGTCTTGCACAATATGAGATTGCAAAAGGAGCATTACAATATTTCTGCATGGAGAAAGGTGAAGACCCCAAGCAACTTCGTGGGCGATTGATGACACTTGCCGCTGACATTGAATCATATGATTGTGACAAAAGCCAAGATGGATTCAACTTGACCAAACATTTTCTTGTGGACAAATTGTTAAATGCCCTTGCTCCATATCACCATCAAATGGTATGGGACATAAGAAGAGAACATGGATTCAAGGACATGTCTCCCGATGATGTCATTTCAACTTTCCAACTATTTGAAGAATCAAAGGCAAATGCTACAAGACACCTTGCCATGCATGGTTCCTCATCACCCAAGACAAACCTAGCCTTGAAGGCCAAGCACGTAAAGGATGATGATATGAGTGAAGAAGAAGAAGAAGATGTTGAAGAAGAAGGCTATGAAGTTGACTCAGATGAGGGGCCCTCATATGAATACATGGCTCTCTTTGTGAAGAAGTTTAGTGCGGGAAAATTCAAGGGAAGATCCCAAGAAGAAGTTGGCCAAGAAAGGTGAAGACCCCAAGAAGAAGTTGGCCAACCCATTGAACTCCAAGTTCAAGAAGAGTGAGGGGAAGGCTATGGTTTCCCAAGACGAGTCCGACCCCGATGATGTTAGAGGTGTTGCAGGTGTAGCTCAAGACAGTCAGACCACATTGAGACTCGTAAACAAGACCGGTGATGTTGTCACATACAACTATATGAAAGACTACGAAGGCAACGCACACAAATGTCTCATGGCAAAGGCCACGGTAGATAATGATGAGGGTCAAGCCTCTCCGGACAAGGTGAAGGTAACTCCACGTCCAAACCCTCCTCTATTTATTCCTACCACACCTAGTGATGAATATCTTGATGCTGAGGATCATGATCATGAATATGAAATAGGTGATGCTATGTTTGCTAAAATGGAGAAAGTCATGTGCTCTCTCAAAGGAAAGAAGCCCGTTATGTTTCGTATGCTTATGGAGATGGTGAGTAAGCACACCATCTCCATCAAGGAACTCAAAACCCTCGTCACCGAGGAAAAGGAAAAATGTGAAATCCTTAAGCGGAAAGTCCTATATGAGGAAGCATGTAATGATGAATTGTGCTTAAAAATAGGTGCAAACATTGATAAACACACTAAAGATTGTGAGCTCCTACATTTGTCTCTCAATACAAAGGAAGAAGAGCTCAATCTCCTTACTAAGAAGTTTGACGAAGTCAAGCTCACTTATCTTAACACACTTGGGAAAGCCTATTCCTCTCCTATTATAAATGTTGATGCTTATGCTACTAACCCCAGTGGTGACCTAGCTTGCTTACTTGAGGAGAATCGGGTGTTAAAGGCTCAAATTGAAAAAGGGATCATGTCATGTGCCCAAAGACAAAAGAACCTCAATGAAGTATCGGGTCAACACAAGGAGGTAGTGGCCAAGGAAGGGGTTGGATTTGATCCAAGCACAGGCAAGAATAAGGTAGCGACGCATAAGTCTACAACTCCCCTCAAGGAGACATTTTGTGCGAGAAGGGAACAAGGAGAAAGGAAAGGGTAAGGTTGACAAGGCTGTGAGTAGGAAGGCCACTAGGGGCAAGCCTACTCCCAACAGGCCAAAAGAATTTATGCCTCCATCATATGTGCTTCGTAAGGGAAAAGATGGAGATGTTTATGCTCAGTTTGTTGGCCCTAAAAATGCTTTTCGGTTCTATGCAATTTGGGTTCCTAAGACCCTTGTTACTAACTTGAGAGGTCCCATTGTAAAATGGGTGCCTCTAACCAAGACTTGAATTGTGTGTAGGTTGCTGTCTCCGGTAGAGTCAAATGGGTGATTGATAGTGGTTGCTCAAATCATATGACCGGAGATGGAACATTACTCATGGACTTCATGGAAGCTATTCAACCATTTATGAGCATTGTCTTTGGTGGAGGGTCTAAAGGACAGGTACTTGGTTTGGGAAAGGTGGCTATCACCAATGACATGTCACTTACAAATGTCATGCTTGTCCAATCCCTAAAATAGCATTCACTTTATGTTCGTCAATTGGATTTTGTTGGTTATGATACACTATTTGGACTAACGGATGTGAAAGTCTTTAAGAGAGATACTCTTGAAGTTGCCTTTGTGGGGGAGTTGGATGGCAACCTTTACACGGTTGATTTCTCGAAAGAGAGCACATTCCATGCAACTTGCCTCATGGCCAAGGCCGACAAGGGATGGCTATGGCATCGCCGGCTAGCCCATGTCGGCATGAGAAATCTTCAAGATCTCTTAAAGGGTGAACACATCCTTGGACTAACCATTGTATCTTTTGAGAAAGATCGTGTGTGTAGTGCATGCATAGCAGGGAAGCAACATCAATCAAAGCATCCCCCCAAGACCTTTGGAGCTCCTTCACGTGGATCTCTCTAGGCCTCCTTCATGGGACAGTCTTGGTGGGAAGAAGTATGGTTTTGTTATTGTTGATGATTACTCAAGATACACATGGGTGTTCTTTCTCAAGTCCAAGGACGAGACAAAAATCACCTTCTTTGATTTTTCCAAGCAAGCTCAACGCAAGTTTGACAAAGAAATCTTGGCAATAAGAAGCGACAATGGCTCCGAGTTCAAGAACTATACCTTGGAAGAGTTTCTTAGTGATGAAGGAATTGAGCATCAATACTCCGCACCATATACCCCACAACAAAATGGGGTAGCCGAGAGGAAGAACCGCACACTTGTGGAAATGGCGAGGTCCATGTTGGATGAGTACAAATCACCTCATAGCTTTTGGGCAGAGGCTGTCAACACAACATGTTGTAGGATCGAAAGTATGTCTAGAGGGGGGTGATTAGACTACTTGACAAAATAAAATTTCTACCTTTTCCCAATTTTAAGTGTTGGCAGATTTTAGCAATGATAGCAAGTCAAGCACACCATACACATGCATGTCTAAGAGTATAGCAGCGGAAAGTAAAGACAAGCATATGCAATAGAGGTTAGGGAGGAAGATCAAACGCAATTTGGAGACACGAAGATTTTTCCCGTGGTTCCGATAGGTGGTGCTATCGTACGTCCACGTTTATGGAGTCTTCAACCCACGGAGGGTAACGGTCGCGAGAGTCCACGGAGGGCTCCACCCATAAGGGTCCACGAAGTAGCAACCTTGACTATTCCATAACGGCTTCCGTCCACGAAGGACTAGCCTCACTATGGGTAGATCTTCATGAAGTAGGCGATCTCCTTGCCCTTACAAACTTCTTGGTTCAACTCCACAACACGAAGTAGGAGGCTCCCAAGCGACGCCTAACCAATCTAGGAGGCACCACCCTCCAAAAGGTAATAGGCTCGATGATGACAATGAACTCCTTGCTCTTGTGCTTCAAGATGATAGACTCCTCAACACACAATCACTCTCTCACAGATTTGGCTTTGGTGGAAGAGATTGATTGGGTGGAAAGCAACTTGGGGAGGCTAGAAATCAAGATTCATATGGTTGGAGTGGAATGGCTTGATCTCAACACATGAGTAGGTGGTTCTCTCTAAGAAAATCAGATGGGGCAAGTATGGAATAGTTCTGAGTGCTTCTCTTTCGAGTGGGTGGTGAAGGGGTATATATAGGCATCTCCAAAAATCCAACCGTTACACCTATAATGTCCAACTCGGTGACACCGAAGTGTAAAACTCAGTGGTACTGAGTTGCTCAAAAGGTAGCAACTTTTGAATCTCGGTGAGACCGATATATAATTCTTGGTAGTACCGATCAGGTGACCAACGGTCAAATTGCAAAACTCGGTGGCACCGATCCAAAAACTCGGAAATTCCGAATCTTAGAAAAGGGGCAACAGAATGTTGGCAACCTAAACTCGGTTGCACCGATGCAGAATCGGCTGTACCGAAAATCTAGGGTTTGGCTGGGATCTGTCTGAGGAGAAAATCGGTAGGGCCGAGTGGGAAAGTTGGTGGCACCGATTTTGCATGATAGACTTTTGACAAACTTTTGTGGAAGAGCTTGTGGGTGTTTTTGGTGACTATCACTTGTGCACGTGGAGCATTTTGTTCACCATCAATATCTCACCCCCTTTTAATAGTATTGGCTTTCCTATAGACTCAACGTGATTTCTCACAAAGTAAAATGTCAAGTCTTCTTGCTTGAAGCTTTGCCAATCCTATTCCTTCCATCTAGGGGTCTCTCCACAATCCATTTGCCATCCCATCATTGAACTTTTCCTAAAATATACTTAGTGGAAACATTAGTCCAATGAGATATATGTTGTTATTAATTACCAAAACCACCAAGGGAACAAATGTGCTTTCAACCTCCCCTTTTTTGGTAATTGATGACAACATATAGATCAAAGCTTCGACATATGATATAATCAATGAATATAATCGTCGCTTTGAGAAGTATGTGAAAAGCAAGAGCTCCCCCTAAATTTGTGCACTATTTTGAATTTGCGTTTGAATGCAAATGCACAATCGATTAGGTATGTGGGGCACTCTTTCATGTCACATACAACTTGGTGGTGTGCGAGAGTAATATGAATGAACATCGTAGCACAACACAACAATCAAAAGTGAATGATCATCTCATAAGCATCTCAAGGATAGGAAATAGTAGCAGCAACACATCAAGTGTATGATCAAACACAAACAAGGTTCAACACAAACCAAAAGATATCAATGTTTTTGAAGAGCAATAAAAAGCAACACTCTCCCTCTCTCGAAGCCCTAATGATCTATACAACTTCTCCCCCTTTGGCAACAAGTTACCAAAAAGTTCAAAGGTATATAGAACTAAGAGTCTCTCTGGGGCTGATCTCCTCCGATAGTTGATGAAGGAGTCGAGAGAACGGCATCAGCGAAGACTTCAGCAGACGTCATGGATGGAGTTGGAGTAGCAACTAGAGGTGCTGGGGTAGCTGAAGGAGCTGAAGGAGCTGATGGAGCTGTAGCAGGTGCTTATGAAGAAAGCCTTAGCTCTGGAGCAGTCACTGTAGGAGTCCTGGCTTTAGTCCTGAACTGGGTGTCGGCTCTGAGAGGTGGACTGTCCTCATCATCATCTGCGGTGTGGGGACTGGGCACGCCATCAACTTCTCTTTTGAGCTCATTTACTGTCACTGTGAGCTCATCCACCTTGTTGTTGAGAATGTGAAACTTGTTCTCAACAATCCTTCCCAAACTCTCCTGGTTCTTCAAGATGTTCCCAATGTCCTTCTGCATACTGAGCACGGAACTGAGAAGAAGATCCATCTGCTCACTCCGGGTCTTTGGCACCTAAGCACTAGAGTCTCTGGCTGCCTCTGTCTCTGCATGTGCTGTAGCTGAGGTGGGATGATCTGGATCCATCACTACGACATTGTCTTCGAGCTCTGGCAGGAGTGGCAAATGTGGTCGATCAAGGGCATACACGTGCTTCTCCAGCTGGGAGTTGATAAGCATCTGAATGTATGGTGCATAGCCACATGATCTCTTCTGGTCTGCGGCAGTCCTCTTCACGGTCTCTACTATCAAGTCCATCACCTTGAATCTGGTGTGTTGATCAATATGGAGCAGCATGTTGATAGAATAGCCTTTGATCATCTTCTCATCTCCAGACTTAGGCATCAATGTATGCCTCAAGATGGTGTTGGTGGTGCATAGGCCAGCCTGAAGAAAATAGATGGATCCAAGCTTGTGTGAATGCACATTTGCAGCATGGATCTCATTGTACATATTGGCCATGGAGTTGTGGTTTGCCTTGGACTCAGAGTACACGTCCAAGTCTCCTTCTTGCACCTGTGGGGCTCCTAAGATGGTAGCCCACTCATCAACAGTGGATTCATATCTGGTGCCTTCAGTCATCCATACAATTCTACCATCTCCATAGAAATGTGCAGTGGAGTAGAATTGCATGATCATCTCGTCATTCCAGGCAGTGAACTCCTTTCCAACAAACTCATCAATGCCAATGCAGTGGAAGTTATCCTGCACACTTGGAAAGAAATCTTGGTTCTCCTTGATGTACTTCCAATCAACATACCTCATATCACTAACTGCAGGGCTCTTGTCAAGCAGAATGGTCTCATAGAAGTCTTGTTGTTCCTTGGTGTAGAACCTGTAGTCTACAGCTGTCCTTCTCCTCTGAGAATAGGGATCTATGGCTCTCCACTCTCTCAGTCCAGAATCCTTCCTCTTCTTCATGTCCTCAGCAACTGGATGGCTGGCATTGTGCTCAGGTGTGGTCTCAGCTTCATCAAAACAGATAGTGTATCCTCCTCAGTTTCTCTGAAGGTAGTATCTTTGTTCTTAGCAGCAATTGGGATGTCTTTGGAAGTCCTCTTGGGCTTTGAAGCAGCAACAACCTTCTTGGGGGCAGTCTTGGTGCCTTTGGATGATGTATCCTTGGGCATAGCATCAGCCAACAGTTTCTTCTTCTTCTTAGGAGGAGCCTTGGCAGCTCGCTCTTCCTCCTCCTCAGCAGCAGCATCAGCTTCTGGATCCTCATACATAGAGGTAGGCCTGCCCATAACATGTATAATCCTCTTCTTGGACTTCTTCTTCTCACCTGCCTTCTTGGGCTTGGAGCTCAAAGGGGCATCAGTGGTCATGCTTGCCCTGGCACTCTCAGGTGCTCTGGTAGAATCAGCTGTGGCATATACTTTCCTTACTGCCTTCTTGGATGAAGTAGTAGCAGCAGCAGCAGCAGTGCTCTTGGTAGTGTTGTCTTTCTTGGGTAGCTCCTCAGGCACAAAGTTTTCATCCTCCTCATCTGAGTTCAACTTCCTTCTGGCTCTAGTTGCAGCTTTGGGCAAATCTGGTGAGCTGGGCACATCATCATAGCTGCCCTCAGGACTAGTGCCTAAGCTCATATCAACATTCTCCTCTCTGAAATTGTTCTGACTATCATCTGATCCAGGCATACTGACCCTGTGAATAGAGCATAGAGGAGCAGAAGGGTTGAGCCATCACAAAATGCAGAAGTTTTCTCAAATTTGAACTAAGAATTCTTAAGGTTTGCTTTCTGCAAAGGGACTTTCGGTACCACCGAGTAACAATTTTCGGATCCACCGAGACTCACAGTCTGCTTTACAGAAACTTGGCAACCACTTCGGTTTCACCGAAAGTGGGTGCTCGGTTTCACCGAGACTGTCCTTGTAGACCTAAAAACTGAATCGGTAAGACCGATTTTTGCGCATCGGTGTCACCGAGATTCGAATTGCGACGGCAAAACCTAAAAATTCTTTGTTCACTATTCTAATGGAAAATTATCGAGGATAGGATGATCTCAAATTGTGGCTTATCGATGGAACAATCCTAATGCGCATGATTTGGAAAGAGGAGCGCACAAGGGGTCGGACTCGTACCCTAACTTGGTGACGAGTCCGCTACGACGACGACGACAGTGAGGATTCCGTCGACGGTGGCGAATTCCAACAGCGGAGGCGCTCGGGAAGAGAACGGCGACGACCAAGGGTCCACGAACGGCAGCTAGGGTTTGGAGGAACCGGACGTTTGAAGAAGTGATTTCAAAAGTCGGGTCTGCCACATTAAGTACCCATCACTGTCGGTGACGCCGATTCAAAATTATTGGTGCCACCGAGTTCCTCAACTGTCAGCCGACAGGGAAACTCGGTGAAGCCGAGAAGATGGAATCGGTGTTACCGAGATTGGAAAACCAGATCAACCCTATGTTGGGGAACGTAGTAATAATTCAAAATTTTCCTACGTGTCACCAAGATCAATCTAGGAGATGCTAGCAACGAGAGAGAGGGAGTGCATCTTCATACCCTTGAAGATCGCTAAGCGGAAGCGTTGCAAAGAACGCGGTTGATGGAGTCGTACTTGCGGCGATTCAAATCGCGGAAGATCTGATCCAAGCGCCGAACGGACGGCGCCTCCGCGTTCAACACACGTACAGCCCGGGGACGTCTCCTCCTTCTTGATCCAGCAAGGGGGGGAGAAGTTGAGGGAGAGCTCCAGCAGCACGACGGCGTGGTGGCGGTGGACCTCGTGGTTCTCCGGCAGAGCTTCGCTAAGCACTACGGAGGAGGAGTAGGAGGGGGGAGGGCTGCGCCAGGGGCAAGGGGTGCAGCTCCCATGCGCCTCCCCACTATATATAGGGGTGGAGGGGGCTGGTTTCTTGCCCTCCAAGTCCATTGGGGCGTTGGCAAAGGTGGGAGGAAAGAAATCCCATCCTTTCCCTTCCCCACCGATTGTTATCCCCCTTTTTAGGGATCTTGATCTTATCCCTTCGGGATATGATCTTATTCCTTATAAGGAGAGATCTTGGTGTGCCTTGACCAGGGGTGTGGGGCCTTGCCCCCACTACCCACGTTCATGTGGGTCCCCCCATGCAGGTGGGCCCCACTCCGGAACCTTCTAGAACCTTCCCGGTACAATACCGAAAAATCCCGAACATTTTCCGGTGGCCAAAATAGGACTTCCCATATATAAATCTTTACCTCCGGACCATTCCGGAACTCCTCGTGACGTCCGGGATCTCATCCGAGACTCCGAACAACTTTCGGTAACCACATACAATTCCCATTACAACTCTAGCGTCACCGAACCTTAAGTGTGTAGACCCTACGGGTTCGGGAACCATGCAGACATGACCGAGACACCTCTCCGGCCAATAACCAATAGCGGGATCTAGATACCCATATTGGCTCCCACATGTTCCACGATGATCTCATCGGATGAACCACGATGTCGGGGATCCAATTAATCCCGTATACAATTCCCTTTGTCCATCGGTATGTTACTTGCCCGAGATTCGATCGTCGGTATCCCTATACCTTGTTCAATCTCGTTACCGGCAAGTCTCTTTACTCGTTCTGTAACACATGATCCCGTGACTAACTCCCTAGTCACATTGAGCTCATTATGATGATGTATTACCGAGTGGGCCCAGAGATACCTCTCCGTCACACGGAGTGACAAATCCCAGTCTCGATTCGTGCCAACCCAACAGACACTTTCGGAGATACCTGTAGTGCACCTTTATAGTCACCCAGTTACGTTGTGACGTTTGATACACCCAAAGCATTCCTACGGTATCTGGGAGTTGCACAATCTCATGGTCTAAGGAAATGATACTTGACATTAGAAAAGCTCTAGCAGACGAACTACACGATCTTGTGCTATGCTTAGGATTGGGTCTTGTCCATCACATCATTCTCCTAATGATGTGATCCCGTTATCAACGACATCCAATGTCCATGGTCAGGAAACCATGACCATCTATTGATCAACGAGCTAGTCAACTAGAGGCTCACTAGGGACATGGTGTGGTCTATGTATTCACACATGTATTACGGTTTCCGGTTAATACAATTATAGCATGAACGATAGACAATTATCATGAACAAGGAAATATAATAATAACCATTTTATTATTGCCTCTAGGGCATATTTCCAACAGTCTCCCACTTGCACTAGAGTCAATAATCTAGTTACATTGTGATGAATCGAACACCCATAGAGTTCTGGTGCTGATCATGTTTCGCTCGTGGAAGAGGTTTAGTCAACGGATCTGCGACATTCAGATCCGTATGTACTTTACAAATATCTATATCTCCATCCTGAATGTAACCACGAATGGAGTTGAAGCGGCGCTTGATGTGCTTGGTCTTCTTGTGAAACCTGGGCTCCTTGGCAATGGCAATAGCTCCAGTGTTGTCACAGAAGAGAGTCATCGGGCCCGACGCATTGGGAATCACTCCTAGGTCGGTGATGAACTCCTTCATCCAGACTCCTTCCTGCGCTGCTTCCGAAGCAGCTATGTACTCCGCTTCACATGTAGATGCCGCCACGACGCTTTGCTTGCAACTGCACCAGCTGACTGCCCCACCATTCAAAATATACACGTATCCGGTTTGTGACTTGGAGTCATCCGGATCTGTGTCGAAGCTAGCATCGACGTAACCCTTTACGACGAGCTCTTCGGCACCTCCATAAACGAGAAACATATCCTTAGTCCTTTTCAGGTACTTAAGGATATTCTTGACCGCTGTCCAGTGTTCCATTCCGGGATCACTTTGGTACCTCCCTACCAAACTTATGGCAAGGTTCACATCAGGTCTGGTACACAACATGGCATACATAATAGAGCCTATGGCTGAGGCATAGGGGATGACACTCATCTTTTCTCTATCTTCTGCCGAGGTCGGGCATTGAGCTGTGCTCAATCTCACACCTTGCAATAGAGGCAATAACCCCTTCTTGGACTGATCCATATTGAACTTCTTCAATATCTTGTCAAGGTATGTGCTTTGTGAAAGACCAATGAGGCATCTCGATCTATCTCTATAGATCTTGATGCCTAATATGTAAGCAGCTTCTCCAAGGTCCTTCATTGAAAAACACTTATTCAAGTAGGCCTTTATGCTTTCCAAAAGTTCTATATCATTCCCCATCAACAATATGTCATCCACATATAAAATGAGAAATGCTACAGAGCTCCCACTCACTTTCTTGTAAATACAGGCTTCTCCATAAGTCTGTATAAACCCAAACGCTTTGATCACCTCATCAAAGCGAATGTTCCAACTCCGAGATGCTTGCACCAGCCCATAGATGGAGCGCTGGAGCTTGCATACCTTGTCAGCATTCTTAGGATCGACAAAACCTTCTGACTGCATCATATACAATTCTTCCTTAAGGAAACCGTTAAGGAATGCCGTTTTGACGTCCATTTGCCAGATCTCATAATCATAAAATGCGGCAACTGCTAACATCATTCGGACGGACTTCAGCATCGCTACGGGTGAGAAAGTCTCATCGTAGTCAACTCCTTGAACTTGTCGATATTCCTTAGCGACAAGCCGAGCCTTATAGACGGTCACATTACCATCCGCGTCAGTCTTCTTCTTAAAGATCCATTTATTTTCTATGGCTTGCCGATCATCGGGCAAGTCCACCAAAGTCCATACTTTGTTCTCGTACATGGATCCTATCTCGGATTTCATGGCTTCAAGCCATTTGTTGGAATCCGGGCCCACCATGGCTTCTTCACAGTTCGAAGGTTCACCGTTGTCTAACAACATGATTTCCAGGACAGGGTTGCCGTAACAC
Organism: Elymus sibiricus; assembly: GCA_039707655.1. Taxonomy (NCBI): domain Eukaryota; kingdom Viridiplantae; phylum Streptophyta; class Magnoliopsida; order Poales; family Poaceae; genus Elymus; species Elymus sibiricus. Next base: position 281,512,410 of record CM077663.1, read on the forward strand.
TCTGGTGCGGAACGTGTCCTCGTGGACCTACGAAGTTCAGTAGTAACTTGATCCGAAGTTTCATGATCATCATCATTAACTTCCTCTCTAGTTGGTGCAGGCACCACAGAAACATTTTCTTGCGCTGCGCTACTCTCCGGTTCGAGAGGGGGTACAATTACCTCATCAAGTTCTACTTTCCTCCCACTTACTTCTTTCGAGAGAAACTCTTTCTCTAGAAAGGATCCATTCTTGGCAACAAAGATCTTGCCTTCGGATCTGAGGTAGAAGGTATACCCAATAGTTTCCTTAGGGTATCCTATGAAGACGCACTTTTCCGATTTGGGTTCGAGCTTTTCAGGTTGAAGTTTCTTGACATAAGCATCGCATCCCCAAACTTTCAGAAACGACAGCTTAGGTTTCTTCCCAAACCATAATTCATACCGTGTCGTCTCAACGGATTTAGACGGTGCCCTATTTAAAGTGAATGCGGCAGTCTCTAATGCATATCCCCAAAATGATAGCGGTAAATCAGTAAGAGACATCATAGATCGCACCATATCCAATAGAGTGCGATTACGACGTTCGGACACACCATTACGCTAAGGTGTGCCAGGCGGCGTGAGTTGTGAAACAATTCCACGTTTACTTAAGTGCGTGCCAAACTCGTGACTCAAATATTCTCCTCCACGATCAGATCGTAAGAACTTTATTTTCTTGTCACGTTGATTCTCTACCTCACTCTGAAATTCCTTGAACTTTTCAAAGGTCTCAGACTTGTGTTTCATTAAGTAGACATACCCATATCTGCTTAAGTCATCAGTGAGGGTGAGAACATAACGATAGCCACCGCGAGCCTCAACGCTCATTGGACCGCATACATCGGTATGTATTATTTCCAACAAGTTGGTTGCTCGCTCCATTGTTCCGGAGAACGGAGTCTTAGTCATCTTGCCCATGAGGCATGGTTCAAACGTGTCAAATGATTCATAATCAAGAGACTCCAAAAGTCCATCTGCATGGAGTTTCTTCATGCGTTTGACACCAATATGACCAAGGCGGCAGTGCCACAAGTATGTGGGACTATCATTATCAACCTTACATCGTTTGGTATTCACACTATGAATATGTGTAACATGACGTTCGAGATTCAATAAAAATAAACCATTGACCAGCGGGGCATGACCATAAAACATATCTCTCATATAAATAGAACAACCATTATTCTCGGATTTAAATGAGTAGCCATCTCGCATCAAACGAGATCCAGATACAATGTTCATGCTCAAAGCTGGTACTAAATAACAATTATTGAGGTTTAAAACTAATCTCGAAGGTAGATGTAGAGGTAGCGTGCCGACGGCGATCACATCGACCTTGGAACCATTCCCGACGCGCATCATCACCTCGTCCTTCGCCAGTCTCCACTTATTCCACAACTCCTGTTTTGAGTTACAAATGTGAGCAACCGCACCGGTATCAAATACCCAGGAGCTACTACGAGCGCTGGTAAGGTACACATCAATAACATGTATATCATATATACCTTTGACGTTGCCGGCCTTCTTATCCGCTAAGTACTTGGGGCAGTTCCGCTTCCAGTGACCGGTTCCCTTGCAATAAAAGCACTCAGTCTCAGGCTTGGGTCCATTCTTGGGCTTCTTCCTGGCAACTGATTTACCGGGCGCGGCAACTGCTTTGCCGTCCTTCTTGAAGTTCTTCTTACCCTTGCCTTTCTTGAAACTGGTGGTCTTATTCACCATCAACACTTGATGTTCCTTTTTGATCTCCACCTCCGCTGATTTCAGCATCGAATACAACTCAGGAATGGACTTCTCCATCCCTTGCATATTGAAGTTCATCACAAAGCTCTTGTAGCTAGGTGGAAGTGACTGGAGGATTCTGTCAATAACCGAGTCATCCGGAAGATTAACTCCCAACTGAGACAAGCGGTTGTGCAACCCAGACATTTTGAGTATGTGCTCGCTGACAGAACTATTTTCCTCCATCTTACAACTGAAGAACTTGTCGGTGACTTCATATCTCTCGACCCGGGCATGAGCTTGGAAAACTATTCTCAGCTCTTGGAACATCTCATATGCTCCGTGTTGCTCAAAACGCTTTTGGAGCCCCGGTTCTAAGATGTAAAGCATGCCGCACTGAACCAGGGAGTAATCGTCACTATGCGACTGCCAGGCGTTCATAACGTCTTGAGTTGCTGGGAAAATGGGTGCGTCACCTAGTGGTGCATCAAGGACATATGCTTTCTTGGAAGCTATGAGGATGATCCTCAAGTTACGGACCCAGTCCGTATAGTTGCTTCCATCGTCTTTCAGTTTGGTTTTCTCTAGGAACGCATTGAAGTTGAGGGCAACATTAGCGTGGGCCATTGGATCTACAAGATAGATTGTAAAGACAATTTTAGACTAAGTTCATGATAATTAAGTTCATCTAATCAAATTATTTAATGAACTCCCACTCAGATAGACATCCCTCTAGTCATCTAAGTGATACATGATCCATATCGACTAGGCCGTGTCCGATCATCACGTGAGACGGACTAGTCATCAATGGTGAACATCTCCATGTTGATCGCATCTACTATATGACTCATGTTCGACCTTTCGGTCTCTCGTGTTTCGAGGCCATGTCTGTACATGCTAGGCTCGTCAAGTCAACCTAAGTGTTTCGCGTGTGTAAATCTGGCTTACACCCGTTGTATGCGAACGTTAGAATCTATCACACCCGATCATCACGTGGTGCTTCGAAACAACGATCCTTCGCAACGGTGCACACTTAGGGGGAACACATTTCTTGAAATTTTAGTGAGGGATCATCTTATTTATGCTACCGTCGTTCTAAGCAAATAAGATGTAAAAACATGATAAACATCACATGCAAATCATAAAGTGACATGATATGGCCAATATCATCTTGCGCCTTTGATCTCCATCTTCGGGGCGCGGCATGATCACCATCGTCACCGGCACGACACCATGATATCCATCATCATGATCTCCATCATCGTTACTTCATGAAGTTTTCTCGCCAACTATTACTTCTACTACTATGGCTAACGGTTAGCAACAAAGTAAAGAAATTACATGGCGTTTTTGATTGACACGCAGGTCATACAATAAATTAAGACAACTCCTATGGCTCCTGCCGGTTGTCATACTTATCGACATGCAAGTCGTGATTCCTATTACAAGAACATGATCAATCTCATACATCACATATATTTCATCACATCCTTTTGGCCATATCACATCACATAGCATACCCTGCAAAAACAAGTTAGACGTCCTCTAATTGTTGTTGCAAGTTTTACGTGGCTGCTATGGGTTTCTAGCAAGAACGTTTCTTACCTACGCAAAAGCCACAACGGTGATATGGCAATTTCTATTTACCCTTCATAAGGACCCTCTTCATCGAATCCGATCCGACTAAAGTGGGAGAGACAGACACCCGCTAGCCACCTTATGCAACAAGTGCATGTCAGGCGGTGGAACCGGTCTCACGTAAGCGTACGTGTAAAGTCGGTCCTGGCCGCTTCATCCCAGAATGCCGCCGAATCAAGATAGGACTAGTAACGGCAAGCAAATTTACCAAATCATCGCTCACAAATACTTGTGTTCTACTCGTGCATAGAATCTACGCATAGACCTAGCTCATGATGCCACTGTTGGGGAACGTAGTAATAATTCAAAATTTTCCTACGTGTCACCAAGATCAATCTAGGAGATGCTAGCAACGAGAGAGAGGGAGTGCATCTTCATACCCTTGAAGATCGCTAAGCAGAAGCGTTGCAAAGAACGCGGTTGATGGAGTCGTACTCGCGGCGATTCAAATCGCGGAAGATCCGATCCAAGCGCCGAACGGACGGCGCCTCCGCGTTCAACACACGTACAGCCCGGGGACATCTCCTCCTTCTTGATCCAGCAAGGGGGGGGGGAGAAGTTGAGGGAGAGCTCCGGAAGCACGACGGCGTGGTGGCGGTGGAGCTCGTGGTTCTCCGGCAGAGCTTCGCTAAGCACTACGGAGGAGGAGGAGTAGGAGGGGGGAGGGCTGCGCCAGGGGCAAGGGGTGCAGCTCCCATGCGCCTCCCCACTATATATAGGGGTGGAGGGGGCTGGTTTCTTGCCCTCCAAGTCCATTGGGGCGTTGGCAAAGGTGGGAGGAAAGAAATCCCATCCTTTCCCTTCCCCACCGATTGTTATCCCCCCTTTTTAGGGATCTTGATCTTATCCCTTCGGGATATGATCTTATTCCTTCTAAGGGGAGATCTTGGTGCGCCTTGACCAGGGGTGTGGGGCCTTGCCCCCACTACCCACGTTCATGTGGGTCCCCCCATGCAGGTGGGCCCCACTCCGGAACCTTCTAGAACCTTCCCGGTACAATACCGAAAAATCCCGAACATTTTCCGGTGGCCAAAATAGGACTTCCCATATATAAATCTTTACCTCCGGACATTCCGGAACTCCTCGTGACGTCTGGGATCTCATCCGAGACTCCGAACAACTTTCGGTAACCACATACAATTCCCATTACGACTCTAGCGTCACCGAACCTTAAGTGTGTAGACCCTACGGGTTCAGAAACCATGCAGACATGACCGAGACACCTCTCCAGTCAATAACCAATAGCCGGATCTGGATACCCATATTGGCTCCCACATGTTCCACGATGATCTCATCGGATTAACCACGATGTCGGGGATCCAATTAATCCCGTATACAATTCCCTTTGTCCATCGGTATGTTACTTGCCCGAGATTCGATCGTCGGTATCCCTATACCTTGTTCAATCTCGTTATCGGCAAGTCTCTTTACTCGTTCTGTAACACATGATCCCGTGACTAACTCCCTAGTCACATTGAGCTCATTATGATGATGTATTACCGAGTGGGCCCAGAGATACCTCTCCGTCACACGGAGTGACAAATCCCAGTCTCGATTCGTGCCAACCCAACAGACACTTTCGGAGATACCTGTAGTGCACCTTTATAGTCACCCAGTTACGTTGTGACGTTTGATACACCCAAAGCATTCCTACGGTATCCGGGAGTTGCACAATCTCATGGTCTAAGGAAATGATACTTGACATTAGAAAAGCTCTAGCAGACGAACTACACGATCTTGTGCTATGCTTAGGATTGGGTCTTGTCCATCACATCATTCTCCTAATGATGTGATCCCGTTATCAACGACATCCAATGTCCATGGTCAGGAAACCATGACCATCTATTGATCAACGAGCTAGTCAACTAGAGGCTCACTAGGGACATGGTGTGGTCTATGTATTCACACATGTATTACGGTTTCCGGTTAATACAATTATAGCATGAACAATAGACAATTATCATGAACAAGGAAATATAATAATAACCATTTTATTATTGCCTCTAAGGCATATTTCCAACACCCTAGGCATCGGTGAGACCGAGATTTTTGTGTTGGTTCCACCGAGATGCACTTGGGAGATTTTGGTGGTCAGCCCTTGTCGATACGGAACTCCTAGTGCTCCTCACACAGAGAGATCGAAAAGTACTTGTTCAAGTTTTGTGATGCAACAAGAATAGAATATGAGACAAGGAAGCATAGATAGCTAAAGAGGGGTCCTAGGCATTCTTGTCCATCCAATTGGCAAAAGAGAAAATAAAACCAAATAGCAACAATTGGATGTCCTCGAATGATTAAAGAAATGCAGACCAACATGCTCACACAATAAGGTATCAAGTGAAATCATGGCAAACATGCACATACATACTAGCATCTACCAAGCACTTTGGCGATGACGGAGTCATCTATATATGAGTATATTGACTTAGCAGCCAAGCAAGAATACTTGATCATAGGTCATACTCATCGTTTAAGCACAAGTGGGGTTACCACTTTTACATAAAGCATTTAATGTTGTCACATTCTAAGAGATGCTTTAACTCATGTCTTAGAGTAAAGATCCCCCTTGATGTGACATCCCCCCATAAGAGGGATAAACTAACCTTGGGTTTGTCGTAGAAGACTTCATGTGGGTGATGTAGTGGTGGATGCTCAAGGTTGATGAAGATCATCTTGAGTTGGGAGCATCCTTGTTGTTTCCTTACTCTTCTCACCTACATGGGTTAGTCCCAAGCACAAGAGACAAATACAAGGATATCTACGGACATGGAGTGCAAAGCATATAGGATGATGTCCATGGATTCATTAATTACTTTGTCCCTTGCTTACCTTTGAGGGAATGTGTGACTCCTTGAACTATTGCATAGTGTTGATGTTGATTGCAACTAGTTCTTGCCAATAATGAATATGAGTGAATTTCATTGGCGGAGTCACCCCTCAAGAACTTCTCTAGTTCTTCTTCTTGGGGACCCACATCAACTTGATGGGAATCCTTGGTGTTGAAGTGGCACTTGTAGAAGTTGAGCTTGTAGGAGCTTTGGGAACCCACTTGACCAAAGCGTGGGATTCATCTTCATATGAGTCAATCTCCTCTTGAAGCTTGTCCTTGCCCTTGAGCTTGTGGTCTTGTGATGGAAGGTCATCTTGAGCTTTTGTTCCCTTGGGGAGAGCATGTTCATACTTCTCCTTTTGAGGAACAAACTTGGGCTTGGGGTATTGACCTTCTTCCCATTCAACTCCATTTGCATTGAAGTAGCCAATGCCATGGTTCTTTCGGTATCCTCCGTGCTTGCGTACAATCTCCTCAAATTGCTTACATCCGGCAAGACTTTTGTAGATACCTTTCTCTATAATTCCTTTCAATAAATCGTTTTCTTGCTCAAGTGTAACTTGGCTAAGAGAATCATCATTAGTGGAATCAATAGAACTACTAGAAGCAACATCATTAGATTTAGCATTTTTATTGTTGCTACTAGATGAAGATCCTTTCTTGCCTTTGTTACTAGTTTGTTTAGGTTTAACTTGTGGCATAAATGTAGACAAGAGTAATCGTTTGGCTAGATAAGATGAAGTCTTCTTTCGGAGATCGTCATTGATAGCTTTAAGAAACTCATGTTCTTGCTCCAAGGTGAGCTTCTCGAAGCTTAGCTTCTCATGAGTCTTTACAAGCTCTCTATGATCTTCTAGAGTAGATTCATGGGCTAACTTAAGAGTGTTTAATTCTTTAGTTAGTCGCTCTATTTTCATCTTATCATCACACTACTCATCTTGACTACCATGAAAATTATCAAGTTCATTTTGACTAATATCACTAGTTTTATCAAAGAGCAAGTCATCATCTCCAAGCAAATCATCCTCATCACTATTGAAATCAAGATACTCGGGGTGTGATACCTTGGGTCCTTTAGCCATGAAGCAACTTCCACTCCCTTCATTTGGTGAATCAAATATGTCATAGGAGTTGGTAGTCACTAGTGCAAGTCCGACAACACCTTCATCTTGACTATAGTCGGAGTTGGAGTGATAGCTTCTCTCGGAGTGGTTGTCGGATTCGGAGCCGGAAACGCATTCACCAACGTGAGCTTGATGTCTTCTCCTTGAGTAGCTCTTGGTGTACTTGTCCTTCTTCTCCGAGTCCCTACTTCTCCTTGAGGGTCTTCGTTCATAACGATCATCTCTACTCCTTCTCTCTCTACGAGGTGATTCATCTCTTGAGCTTCGTCTTCTAGGTGACTCTTCTCTTTGTTTGTAGGGAGCTGTGCACTCATTGTAGTAGTGTCCGGGCTTCCCACAATGGTAGCAGTTTCGGTCACGACTTGACGAACGCTTCTCTTCATATATTGAGTTGGAGCTTCGTTCTTTGCCTCTATTCTTGTAGAACTTGTTGAATTTCTTGACCATGAGGCTTATCTCTTCATTGGTGACAAGGTTGTCGCTTGAAGTTGTGGGAGCATCACTTGTGGCTTTGTAAGCACCGCTTGACTTGTTGTGAAGCTCTTCTTTGTCTTTGAGTGTCATCTCATGAGCAACAATCCTTCCAATGACTTCCGTAGGCTTGAGATCTTTGTAGTTGGTCATCATTTGGATCAATGTGCACACGGTGTCGTATCTCTCATCCAAAGCTCTAAGTACCTTCTTGATGATGAATTTGTCAGTCATCTCCTCGCTTCCTAAGCCGGCAATCTCATTGGTGATGAGAGCTAGCCTAGAGTACATTTCCGCGACTCCTTCACCATCCTTCATCTTGAACTTTTCAAGCTGACTTTTAAGAACATCCAACTTGTATTCTCTCACAGACTCGGTACCTTCGTGCATATCAACCAAAGTGTCCCAAATTTCCTTGGCATTCTCAAGACGGCTGATTTTGTTGAATTCTTCGGGGCATAGGCAGTTGAAAATAATGTCACATGCTTGAGCGTTGTATTGCAACATCTTCAATTCTTCCGCGGTCGCTTTACGATCCAGTTCCTTTCCATCACCAAAGAATTCACCTTGCAAGCCAACATGAACAACAGCCCAAACGGCGGGGTTATGACCAAGAATATGCATTTTCATTTTGTGCTTCCAACTAGCAAAATTTGTACCATCAAAGTATGGACCTCTACAGTGATAATTTCCCTCACTAGACGCCATACTCTCCTAGGTTGTGAAACCAATGCAATGGAGACCAAAGCTCTGATACCACTTGTAGGATCGAAAGTATGTCTAGAGGGGGGTGATTAGACTACTTGACAAAATAAAATTTCTACCTTTTCCCAAGTTTAAGTGCTGGCAGATTTTAGCAATGATAGCAAGTCAAGCACACCCTACACATGCATGTCTAAGAGTATAGCAGCGGAAAGTAAAGACAAGCATATGCAATAGAGGTTAGGGAGGAACATCAAACACAATTTGGAGACATGAATATTTTTCCCGTGGTTCCGATAGGTGGTGTTATCGTACGCCCACGTTTATGGAGTCTTCGACCCACGGAGGGTAACGGTCGTGAGAGTCCATGGAGGGCTCCACCCATAAGGGTCTACGAAGTAGCAACCTGGACTATTCCGTAACGGCTTCCGTCCACGAAGGACTAGCCTCACTATGGGTAGATCTTCACGAAGTAGGCGATCTCCTTGCCCTTACAAACTTCTTGGTTCAACTCCACAACACGAAGTAGGAGGCTCCCAAGCGACACCTAACCAATCTAGGAGGCACCACCCTTCAAAAGGTAATAGGCTCGATGATGACGATAAACTCCTTGCTCTTGTGCTTCAAGATGATAGACTCCTCAACACACAATCACTATCTCACAGATTTGGCTTTGGTGGAAGAGATTGATTGGGTGGAAAGCAACTTGGGAAGGCTAGAAATCAAGATTCATATGGTTGGAGTGGAATGGCTTGATCTCAACACATGAGTAGGTGGTTCTCTCTCAGAAAATCAGATGGGGCAAGTATGGAATAATTCTGAGTGCTTCTCTTTCGAGTGGGTGGTGGTGAAGGGGTATATATAAGCATCTCCAAAAGTCCAACTGTTACACCTATAATGACCAACTCGGTGACACCGAAGTGTAAAACTCGGTGGTACCGAGTTGCTCAAAAGGTAGCAACTTTTGAATCTCGATGAGACCGATATATAATTCTCGGTAGTACTGATCAGGTGACCAACGGTCAGATTGCAAAACTCGGTGGCACCGATCCAAAAACTCGGAAATTCCGAATCTTAGAAAAGGGGCAACAGAATGTTGGCAACCTAAACTCGATGGCACCGATGCAGAATCAGCTGTACCGAAAATCTAGGGTTTGGCTGGGATCTGTCTGAGGAGAAAATCGGTAGGGCCGAGTGGAAAAGTTGGTGGCACCAATTTTGCATGATAGACTTTTGACAAACTTTTGTGGAAGAGCTTGTGGATGTTTTTGGTAACTATCACTTGTGCACGTGGAGCATTTTGTTCAACATCAATATCTCACCCCCTTTTAATAGTATTGGCTTTCCTATAGACTCAACGTGATTTCTCACAAAGTAAAATGTAGAGTATTCTTGCTTGAAGCTTTGCCAATCCTATTCCTTCCATCTAGGGGTCTCTCCACAATCCATTTGCCATCCCATCATTGAACTTTTCCTGAAATATACTTAGTGGAAACATTAGTCCAATGAGATATATGTCGTTATTAATTACCAAAACCACCAAGGGAACAAATGTGCTTTCACATGTCATGCATTAAATCGTCTATTCCTTCGCAAGATCTTGGAGAAGACCCCATATGAACTCATAACCGGAAACAAACCAAATGTCAAATATTTTCGGGTCTTTGGTTGCAAATGCTTCATTCTCAACAAGAGAGAATGGTTAGGAAAATTTCAATCTAAAACAACCGAAGGAATATTTGTTGGTTATGGATCAAACTCCCATGCCTATAGGGTCTACAACAAATCCACCGGATGTGTTGTAGAAACTTGTGACGTGGTGTTTGATGAATTTAATGGCTCCCATGGGGAGCAAGTTGATCTAAGTGATGCAGGTGATGAAGATCCTTCACAAGACATTTTGACCATGGGTGTAGATGCTCTCCTTCCAATGGAACATGTTCCTCGTGAAGGTACAAATGAGGACACAAGCACCACTCATGCTCAAACTACTACTACACCAACATCACCACAAGATCCCATTCCCCAAGAGGAGTTCATAATCCAAGAACAAGAACTAGGTCCTACACGGGACGTGCAACATCATCAAGCACAAGAACAAGAACAAGTTCATCATCCAGAACAAGAACAAGAACATGCACATGTCGATGATGATGAATCCTCTAGTGATGGTGAATCTCAACAAATGATGCATGAAGAACAAGATCTTCCACCACACCCTATAGATCCGCATGTTGAAGATGTTGATGATGGGAACAAAATTGAACCTCGTGAAACCTTAACCTCCATCATGCCTCATGTGGCCTATCATGTTGATGTTAAGCAAATCCATACCGGCATATCGGAAGGTAGAGTCACTCGTAAACAATTAACAAACTTCTGTGCTCATTTTTCGTTTGTCTCTAGTGTTGTGCCACTCAAGGCACAAGATGCGTTGACGGACAACGACTGGCTTGTTGCAATGCAAGAAGAGTTGAACAGCTTCAAGCGCAAAAAAGTATGGTCTTTAGTCAAAAGGCCAACTAAGGAACACAATGTTATTGGAACAAAATGGATCTTCAAGAACAAGCAAGATGAGCATGGTGTAATCATCAGAAACAAGGCAAGGTTAGTGGCACAAGGGTACTCACAAGTTGAAGGTTTGGAATTTGATGAGAGCTTTGCTCCCGTTGCCCGTCTTGAATCAATTCGCATCTTACTTGCTTATGCTGCTTTCAATGGTTTTACTTTACATCAAATGGATGTGAAGAGTGCATTTCTTAATGGTCCTCTACAAGAAGAGGTCTATGTATCACAACCACCCGGTTTCGTTGACCCCGATCACAAAGACTATGTGTACAAACTTCACAAGGCTCTGTATGGCCTCAAACAAGCACCTCGTGCTTGGTATGATCATCTTAAGAAGTTTTTACTCGATGATGGTTTTGTGAGAGGGGTGATTGACCCTACTCTTTTTACTAAAAGGGAAAAGGGTGATTTGATCTTATGCCAAATTGACGTAGATGATATCATCTTTGGTTCTCCTAACATTCATTTATGCAAGAAGTTTGCGGAATCCATGACCAAGACCTTTGAGATGTCACTCAATGCATACTTGAAGTTCTTTCTCGGTTTTCAAATTCAACAATTTCAAGAAGGAATATTCTTATCTCAAAGCAAGTATCTCAAGGACATTCTTGCGAAGTTCAGAATGACAGACGCCAGCCCATGCAAGACGCCCATGGCAACCAATTTTTTTCTCGACGAAGACACAAACGGTATCCCGTTTGACCCATCTCTTTACCGATCTATGGTTGGTTCATTCCTTTAACTTTGTGCATCTAGACCATACATCATGTTAAGTGTAGGCATTTGTGTAGGATCACTAGAAGTGTGTGAATCACTAGAAGTGTGTGTCTAGAGGGGGGTGAATAGACTACTTGCAAAGATTAAAACCTAACCTTTTCCCAAGTTAATTGGTGGGTAGTTTTAGCAATTATAACAAGTCTAATGCACCCTACACATGCTAGTCAACAAGTATGGCAGCGGAAAGTAAGACAAGCACATGTAAGAGAGAGTAGAGATAGGAAGATCAAACGCAATTTGAAGACACGAAGATTTTTCCCGTGGTTCCGATAGGTGGTGATATCGTACCTCCACGTTTATGGAGTCTTCAACCCATGGAGGGTAACGGTCGCGAGAGTCCACGGAGGGCTCCACCCATAAGGTTGCACGAAGTAGAAACCTTGACTATTCCATAATGGATTCCGTCCACGAAGGACTAGCCTCACTATGGGTGGATCTTCACGAAGTAGGCGATCTCCTTGCCCGTACAAACTTCTTGGTTCAACTCCACAACACGAAGTAGGAGGCTCCCAAGCGACACCTAACCAATCTAGGAGGCACCACCCTCCAAAAGGTAATAGGCTCGATAGTAACGACGAACTCCTTGCTCTTGTGCTTCAAGATGATAGACTCCTCAACACACAATCACTCTCTCACAGATTTGGCTTTGGTGGAAGAGATTGATAGGGTGGAAAGCAACTTGGGGAGGCTAGAAATCAAGATTCATATGTTTGGAATGGAATGGCTTGATCTCAACACATGAGTATGTGGCTCTCTCTCAGAAAATTGGATGGGGCAAGTATGGAATAGTTCTGAGTGCTTCTCTTGTGAGTGGGTGGTGGTGACGGGGTATATATAGGCATCTCCAAAAATCCAACCGTTACACCTATAATGATCAACTCGGTGACACCGAAGTGTAAAACTCGGTGGTACCGAGTTGCTCAAAAGGTAGCAACTTTCGAATCTCGGTGAGACCGATATATAAATCTCGGCAGTACCGATCAGGTGACCAACGGTCAGATTGCAAAACTCGGTGGCACCGATCCAAACAACTCGGAAATTCTGAATTGAAGAAAAGGGGCAATAGAATGTTGGCAACCTAAACTCGGTGGCACCGATGCAGAATCGGCTGTACCGAAGATCTAGGGTTTGGCTGGGATCTGTTTGAGGTGAAAATCGGTAGGGCCGAGTGGGGAAAGTTAGTGGCACCGATTTTGCATGATAGGCTTTTAACAGACTTTTGTGGAAGAGCTTGTGGGTGTTTTTGGTGACTATGACTTGTGCACGTGGAGCATTTTGTTCACCATCAATACCTTACCCCCTTTTAATAGTATTGGCTTTCCTATAGACTCAAAGTGATTTCTCACAAAGTAAAATGTAGAGTCTTCTTGCTTGAAGCTTTGCCAATCTTATTCCTTGCATCTAGGGGTATCTCCACAATCCTTTTGCCAACCCATCTTCCTCTATGGACTTTTATCTGACATACACTAGGTAGAAATATTAGTCCAAGAGACAGTGTATGTTGTCATGAATTATCAAAACCACCAAGGGAGCATATTGTGCTTTCAATCTCCCCCTTTTTGGTAATTGATGACAACATACAATCAAAGCTTCAAATAAGGATATGGATAGATATAATGAAGACTTTGAGAGACACATGACTAAAACTTGCTCCTCCTAAATGTGTGCAATCCCTTTAAAGGATAGTTTCCTTGGAATGCATAGACACACGTAGTAGAGAGGATAAAATGAGTCATGTGTATCTTGGCTATATGCATCAAATATATGTGAATGAGTTATACCCTTGTTCAAGACTTCCCTCTTGCAAACAATATGTGCAAGAAGCAAGAGATCATCTTGATCAAGGATATGATGCATATACTTACCTTGAGTTCTTGAGCATTCTACTAGTAGAAATACACTTGAGAAAACAATGTTAGGAAACACAAGAGTATTCCACCAATTCAAAAAGCAATAGAGCTCAATAGTACCAAGATGTGGAGAACATATGGAAGATAAAATTCCTTACGATTGATATGTCTCCAAGAACATTTAGGACTTTCTCCCATAGATGTGAAATTGTAGGTCATCCTCTCCCCCTGAATCTTAACGTTTAGATATTGGGAGTAGGTAGGGCTGAGAAAAGTCTAAAATAGATAAGAATTAAATTCAATCAAATTTATTTTGCTCTCTTCTCCCGAAGAAGTGTTTTTGAGTTAAGGGATCCTCGATATTTCTCCCCCTTTATTTATCTTGTTAAGTGTACACTTCTACTTTTCATGAGCATTTCTCCCTCTGACGCATGAATGCTTAGATATTTCTCCCATTTAAGCATTGTATCTCCCCCTTTGGTATAAATATCTCCCCCTTTGGTATTAATAAAGGCTATAGAAGCTTTGATATTTCTCCCCCTTTGGCATTAATTTCCAAAAAGGGTTACACAATGGGTCAGATAACTGGGATCATTGAGTGGGAAGAGATCCTAGAGAGTAAGGGTCATTGAGAGCATGGAGACAAGGGTTCCTTGAAAGCAATTTTCTCCCCCTTAAGATCTGAAAAATGTTAAGATTTCTCCTCCTTTGATGTAGGGATCATTGATCTGACCATAAGACCAAAATAGACAAAATGCATAGATGTTTTTGCAAAAAGTCGGTGGCTCCGAAGAAAAGGAGTCGGTAGCACTGATGAGTGGTTGTGCAGCACAACTGCTTCATCGGTGAGACCGAGATTATTTTATCGGAGGCTCCGAGTTGTGAGACAGAAACTTGGCAAAATTGTTCTTGGCTATTTTATCAAATGCAGTTTTTCAGAAAGTCTCAAAAAGATCACAAAGATTTTCAATGAATTTTCATCTAGGTTAGAGTTGAATGGAAATTTCAATGATCAACAAAACAAAAATTCTCCATTTAATTCTTATAACTAGATGAAGGGCGGTGACTAGGTCACCTATGTTAGAGTATATTGACTCAGGAAGTCAAGCAAGAATACTTGATCATAGGTCATACTCATCGTTAAGCTCGAAATGGGATTACCATTTTTCGATTAAGCATTTTAATGTTTTCATATCACTTGAGTTGCTTTATCCCATGACTTGGAGTAAAGCTGTATCAAGGATATGAGTACATACCTTTGAGTGATGTTGATGACGTGGCTTGTAGGTGAAATTGACGAGGATACTCGAGGTTGATGAAGTTCATCTTGAGTTGGGAGCAATCCTTCTTGTTTTGGTTCACTTATCACCTACATAGGCTAGTAATGCAAGGAAGAACATGATATATCCAAATGACAAGAGTGATATTTTCATCATATGTAAGTCAAGGATATGTTTTTGTTGTCCTCTTCCTTCCATCATCAAGAGGGGTTGTGGATACTTGGCCATGACAAGATTGCTTAAGATTTGAGTTGTTGGCAATCTTGTGGAATGTTGTTCTTCCAAGTACCTACAAAAGGGTTAGGTGCAATACAAGGGAGCATAGAATTCCAAGTTATATGAGATTCATGGTAATGATAGCATGGAATGGTCAAGTAAGCTCATCCCCTTGCATGCAACCAAGTGAGTCTAGTTCAAGTTTGAAGCATCAATGATGTTCAACTCACTCCTGAAGTAACAAAACACTTTCTCATCAAGTGGCTTAGTAAAGATATCGGCCAATTGCTTGTTAGTGCGAACATGCTTAAGATTGATATCTCCTTTGGCAACATGATCACGAATGAAATGATGTCGAACTTGAATATGCTTAGTTCGAGAATGTTGCACGGGATTATGACCGATCTTAATAGCACTTTCATTGTCACAAAGTAATGGAACATTTTTCACATGGATTCCATAATCCTTAAGCGTTTGTGTCATCCATAGTAATTGTGCACAACACGATCCGGCGGCAATATACTCAGCTTCGGCGATAGATAGAGATACCGAGTTTTGTTTCTTGGAGGACCAAGACACAAGAGATCTCCCAAGAAATTGACATGTACCCGAGGTGGATTTTCGATGAACCTTGTCACCGGCATAGTCTGAATCGGAATAGCCAACAAGGTTAAAAGAAGATCCCTTGGGATACCAAATGCCAAAGTTTGGTGTTTGTATCAAATATCTCACAATACGTTTCACGGCCAAAAGATGACACTCTTTAGGTGCAGTTTGATATCTAGCACACATGCAAACACTAAGCATAATATCGGGACGGGAGGCACATAGATATAACAATGAACCAATCATAGATCGATAAACCTTTTGATCAACCGGTTCATCCTCCTTGGTAAGATCAACATGTCCACTAGTAGGCATAGGAGTTTTCATACCTTTACACTCTTGCATGCTGAACTTTTTGATCAAGTCCTTGGTATACTTGGTTTGAGAGATGAAAGTTCCTTCTCTCGTTTGCTTGATTTGCAAACCAAGGAAAAATTTCAGCTCACACATCATGGACATCTCATACTTCTCGGACGTCAACCTTCCAAATCTTTCACTAAATTGTGGGTTAGTAGATCCAAAGATAATATCATCCACATAGATTTGGCACACAAATAATTCACCATTAACTCTCTTAGTGAATAAGGTTAGGTCAATTTTACCAATCTCAAAACCTTTTTCAATGAGAAACTTCGTTAAGCATTTATACCAAGCACGAGGGGCTTGTTTAAGACCATAAAGAGCTTTACGAAGCTTATAGACATGATTAGGTTTCTTAGGATTCACAAAACCAGGGGGTTGTTTAACATAGACCTCTTCTTCAATCTCACCATTTAAAAATGCACTTTTAATGTCCATTTGATAAAGCGTGATATCATGGTGATTAGCATAAGCAAGAAGAATGCGAATAGCTCAAGTCTAGCAACGGGTGCGTAGGTCTCATCGTAGTCCATACCTTCGACTTGCGTATATCCTTGGGCTACGAGACGCGCCTTGTTGCGTACAACTTGACCATCTTCATCTTGTTTGTTCCGAAACACCCATTTTGTGCCGATTATGTTGTGCTCTTCCTTGGGCTTCTCCACGAGTGTCCACACTTCGTTCCTCTCGAAGTTGTGAAGCTCTTCATGCATAGCGTTCACCCAATCCGGATCTTCAAGCGCGTGTTCAACCTTCAAGGGTTCAATGCTAGAGATGAAAGAATAATGCTCACAAAAATTTGTTAAGCGAGTTTTAGAGCGAGTGATTCTCCCGGTTTGTATGTCACCAAAGATTTGGTTTAGAGGATGGTTTTTGGTCACTCTTGCTCGAACTCGGGGTAGTTTTGGCTTGTTGGATGGTGGAGCTTCTTCTTCATCATCATCTCCTTCATCTTCGTTGGTGTTGAAGGTGTCGTTTCCTTGAGGTGGTGGTGAAGGAGGTTGTGGTGGATCTTCATGATGTCCTTCCTCCTCTTCATCTTGTCGTGTACCACTTGTGGATGCCTCCATGTCGTGTTGAGGTTCACCTTGACATGAAGTAGGGGCTTCCACTCGAGTTGATGAGGTACTTTCCTTCACCTCCGTGGGACGAATCTTGCCGATGGACAAGTCTTGGATAGCTTCCGAAGGATCCTTATCTCCTACATCATTTGGCAATTGTTCGACTTGCGAACCATTAGATTCATCAAACTTCACATCTACCGTCTCTTCAACTTTTTGAGTGAAGTTGTTGTAGACATGGTAACTGTGAGAGTTCGATCCATAACCAAGTAGGAATCCTTCATGAGATTTAGGAGCAAATTTAGTACGACGATTCTTATAAATTTTTTAGCACTTAGAGCCGAATACCCGAAAGTATCCAACTTGGGGTTTGTTACCAGTGAGTAGCTCGTATGCCGTTTTACCGAGGAGCTTGTGCAAGTAGAGTCGGTTTGTGGCATGGCATACTGTTTCCACGTCTTCTGCCCAAAAGTACCTTGGCGTCTTGTATTCATCAAGCATCGTTCTTGACATCTCAATAAGAGTTCGGTTCTTCCTCTCAACAACTCCATTTTGTTGAGGCGTGTACGTAGTCGAGAACTCATGTGAAACACCTTCTTTGTCAAGAAAGGTATCTACATGGGTGTTCTTGAACTCCGATCCGCTATCGCTCCGAACCTTCTTGATCTTCACCTCAAACTGATTTTGCGCTTTGCGAGCAAAGTTCTTGAACATATTTTGTACCTGTGACTTTTCATCAAGAAAGAATACCCACGTATATCTGGAAATATCATCAACTATGACTAGACCATAGGAATTTCCACCGAGGCTCTTGTAAGCATTGGGACCAAAAAGATCCATATGAAGTAACTCGAGTGGTCTCCTAGTAGTCATGATATTCTTGACCGGATGACTTCCACCTACTTGCTTTCCAGCTTGACAAGCACTACAAAGTCTATCTTTGTCAAATATAACATCTTTAACACCAAGTATATGATCACCTTTGATAAGCTTGTCTAAATTACGCATGCCAACATGTCCTAGTCTTCTATGCCAAAGCCAACCTTTAGAAGATTTTGCAATAAGACAAGTACGAGGTTTGGATCTCTTAGTGAAATCGACAATATATAGATCACCTCTACGGAAACCGATAAAGACCATGTTATGATTATCTTGACGAAACACTTGGCAATCTACTTTGGTGAATAGCACATTGAAACCAAAGTCGGCAAGTCTAGATACAGAAATAAGATTGTAGCCAAGGGATTCAACAAGCATGACATTTTGAATACAACTATCATGGGATATGGCCACCTTACCAAGACCAAGTACCTTACCCTTGGAGTTGTCTCCAAAAGTTACATACCTTCGCGGTCCATGGTTTGGTGTGATCTCTTCAAACATGTCTCTATCTCCAGTCATATGATCGGTGCATCCACTATCGAGAATCCACTCTTTTCCTTCGGACATGTAATCCTTGAAGTTTGCCATAAGACTTAGATTCTTCATGATCTTCTCATGCTCAATGTCGAACAACTCATCTTCATCATAGTAGCCATGTTCCACATTGTCATCATCAAGTGGGAAATCCTCGTCATAAGAAACGAGAGATTCGTTAGGGTTGTGATCATGACAATGTTCAAGATTATGAATGCGAATGGCTTCTACAATAATGTTGTTGATAGTTATGACATCTCCTTTAGCACGCATGAGGTCTCTAAGCTCAAATAGATAGTCATCAAACTTGGGATCATTAGGCATCATTTTGTGAAAGGCAATAGTTTTATGAAGAATTTCATCAAGATTACTCAATGAATAACTTGGATATCGTTTCTCCAAATCATTCCACAAAGTATAAGCACATTCAAAATTCTTCATTTGATTAAGCACAATTCTAGGCAATCCTCTAACGATAAGATTAATAGTTCTAAGATTGCATAGCATATCAATTTCCTCTTTGTGTGTGGGATGTAAAGGATCAATGGGAGGTACATAGGGGTTCTTAACATACTTGCTCAAATGAAATTCATTGAATAGCTCAAGCATCTTATATTTCCATTGACTATAGTACTCCCCATCAAGAATAGGCACTCTACAACTCAAACTCTCCAAACTAGACACATCCATCTTCCTCCACGGTGATGAAACTGATGCAATGGAGACCAATGCTCTGATACCACTTGTAGGATCACTAGAAGTGTGTGTCTAGAGGGGGGGTGAATAGACTACTTGCAAAGATTAAAACCTAACCTTTTCCAAGTTAATGGGTGGGCAGTTTTAGCAATTATAACAAGTCTAATGCCCCCTACACATACTAGTCAACAAGTATGGCAGCGGCAAGTAAGACAAGCACATGTAAGAGAGAGTAGAGATAGGAAGATCAAACGCAATTTGAAGACACGAAGATTTTTCCCGTGGTTCCGATAGGTGGTGCTATCGTACGTCCACGTTTATGGAGTCTTCAACCCACGGAGGGTAATGGTCGTGAGAGTCCACGGAGGGCTCCACCCATAAGGGTCCACGAAGTAGCAACCTTGAATATTCCATAACGGCTTCCGTCCACGAAGGACTAGCCTCACTATGGGTAGATCTTCACGAAGTAGGCGATCTCCTTCCCCGTACAAACTTCTTGGTTCAACTCCACAACATGAAGTAGGAGGCTCCCAAGCGACACCTAACCAATCTAGGAGGCACCACCCTCCAAAAGGTAATAGGCTCGATAGTAATGATGAACTCCTTGCTCTTGTGCTTCAAGATGATAGACTCCTCAACACACAATCACTCTCTCACATATTTGGCTTTGGTGGAAGAGATTGATTGGGTGGAAAGCAACTTGGGGAGGCTAGAAATCAAGATTCATATGGTTGGAATGGAATGGCTTGATCTCAACACATGAGTAGGTGGCTCTCTCTTAGAAAATTGGATGGGCAAGTATGGAATAGTTATGAGTGCTTCTCTTGCGAGTGGGTGGTGGTGAAGGGGTATATATAGGCATCTCCAAAAATCCAACCGTTACACGTATAATGACCAACTCGGTGACACCGAAGTGTAAAACTCGGTGGTACCGAGTTGCTCAAAAGGTAGCAACATTCGAATCTCGGTGAGACCGATATATAAATCTCGGCAGTACCGATCAGGTGACCAAGGGTCAGATTGCAAAACTCGGTGGCACCGATCCAAACAACTCGGAAATTCCGAATTGAAGAAAAGGGGCAACATAATATTGGCAACCTAAACTCGGTGGCACCGATGCAGAATCGGCTGTACCAAAGATCTAGGGTTTGGCTGGGATCTGTCTGAGGTGAAAATCGGTAGGGCCGAGTGGGGAAAGTTAGTGGCACCAATTTTGCATGATAGGCTTTTGACAGACTTTTGTGGAAGAGCTTGTGGGTGTTTTTGGTGACTATCACTTGTGCATGTGGAGCATTTTGTTCACCATCAATACCTTACCCCCTTTTAATAGTATTGGCTTTCCTATAGACTCAAAGTGATTTCTCACAAAGTAAAATGTAGAGTCTTCTTGCTTGAAGCTTTGCCAATCCTATTCCTTGCATCTAGGGGTATCTCCACAATCCTTTTGCCAACCCATCTTCCTCTATGGACTTTTATCTGACATACACTAGGTAGAAATATTAGTCCAAGAGATAGTGTATGTTGTCATGAATTATCAAAACCACCAAGGGGGCATATTGTGCTTTCAATTTGTGCAAGATTTCAAGCTACCCCCAGGGAAAGCCATCATAAGGCGGTTAAGCATATTCTTAGATACCTTGTTCACACCCCAAAGTTGGGTCTATGGTACCCCAAGGATGCCAAGTTTGATCTCATTGGGTACACGGATGCGGATTGGGCTGGAGACAAGGTGGGAAGGAAATCCACCTCCGGGGCATGCCAGATTCTTGGACGCTCCTTGGTAAGTTGGTCCTCGAAGAAGCAAAATTGTGTCTCCCTATCCACTGCTGAAGCCGAATATATTGCAATTGCAAGTTGTGCAACACAATTGCTATGGATGAGGCAAACTTTGAAGGACTATGGTATAACTTACAGACATGTGCCTCTAAGATGCGACAATGAAAGTGCCATCAAGCTTGCTGAAAACCCTGTTGATCACCCTCGCACCAAGCACATTGACATTCGGTATCACTTCTTAAGAGACCATGTGCAAAAGGGGGACATTGCTCTTGCTCATGTTGGTACGGACATACAAGTTGTTGACATCTTCACCAAACCGCTGGATGAAGCTAGGTTCTGTCAACTTAGGCGTGAACTTGGTATCTTGGAGCTTGATAGCATTATGTGAAAATTTTGCACACATGCATACATTTATTTCATGTCGTGTCTAGGTGTAGGCATGTACTTAGGGGGAGACATTCAACTCATGAGTACTCTCACCCTATATGATGCATAAATAAACCAAACACTCTCAAAGTTACTTTGCTCACTTTTGTGACTTGGTGCTTTAAATGATGGAGTTGTGGCAATGGGCTCAAGTTCATATCTTCGCAGTGCCATACCACGTTTACTCAAACACGGTGGCCTAAGCCACCAGCCCTACCACGAAAAATGTTAGAGCATTTTTGTTTATCCTGCCTAGGGTCAACATTATACAGTTAGTCTTGTTTGTTATGACCTATATGCTACATTTTATCACTCCTATGCCAAAATCATGCATTCTCACATATAGTGGTGTATCTCTCTCTCTCTCTCTGTGTGTGTGTGTGTGTGTGTGTGTGTATACATACCTGCCTTCCTAGGATAAAAGAATTTTCTTCACTATCTCTGTGGATTTGGTCTCTATCTGCATCTCCTCACCATCGGCATATATATAAACCGGGGTTGCTAAAAATCTATTCTATCCTGACTATCCTCTGTATACCCAGCCCGGATATCCGGGTCCCCTTCCGGACATCCGGATACTTATACGGCCGGATCATCCGGGTCTCCGTCCGGTCATCCGGACTCCTCCGGATCATCCGGGTCGCCTTCCGGACATCCGGGTGGGTCCACACCCAAAACAAAGCACAGCCCATGAAGAGGGCAGAGGGTTATCCTCTGTTTTCTCCTCCCATCTCGTTCGGCCGCTCCAGCAACGCCGGTGGTCCTCCGCGGCACTGCTGCTTCCAGCGATGGTGATGGTGATGACGATGCTGAGTGATCCACTATGGTACTTCTCTCATTTCCCTTTTTGGTACTTGCTGCCAAGGGGGAGATGTATATCTTAGTGTGTGTATGTGGTTATGTCCTGGTGCTCCTGTCCTGGTACTTAATATTTGATGTTGGCCGAGCACTTGGCATATATGGCCTATTAATGTATTGAACCTTTGTGTAATGAATCTATGGTACTTATATTATGCTACCTTGTAAGGTTTTAAGTATAGATCTGTTGTCATTTCATTCGATGCTTATCATTGCTCTTGTTTAATTCCAACTGAGGGAATCCACTCTACGTGTGCATCATTCTTCCGTCTCACTATTTTTTTTCCTGCACACATTGAGGGGGAGTTCTGAACAACTCTTCTAAAATATACAAACATATATCTTGTGCTTTTGAGCTATATGTATTTTTGTCATCAACTACCAAAAAGGGGGAGATTGAAAGTGCAATCTTGCTCTTAAGAATATTTTGATGTTGATGACAAAATACATATAAGGGACTAATTATGTTTGCTGAGTTTATACACAGGTTATTAGTTCCCTTGGCATCACTATGTGGGATCATGGACACATCATACGAGATATGATTCAAGCGGATTACCAACAAGAAAAGAAACTTTTGGTTCTTTTTATATATTCCTTGAGTAATAGGGATCCTGCACTATTAAGAGGGGATCCAAGTGGTATGTTCAAGATTTGCTCAAAGTATCATCTGTTGGTCATCATTTCCTGGCACATGCTCCACAAAGACCATATATCCATAGGAAAACCTTTATACACAACCTATATGAATTATACTTCAAAGTACTGGTACTTAGCCGGATCATCCGGATCCTGTCCCGGATCGTCCGAGCACTGTCCGGATCATCCGAGCCTTGGGCTGGATCATCTGTCTAAACCATTCCCTTAAACACCAGAACCTCATTCATAGCTGGATCATCCAGACCTTGATCCGGATCATCCGGGTCATGCCTGAATTGTCCGGGCCTTGGCCCGGATCATCTAGCTAAACCACCTCCCGAATATCAGAACCTCTTCTATAGCCGGACCATCCGGACGGCGTCCGGCTCATCCGGGCGTACTCCCGGATCATCCGGGGACCCCGTAGCACCGCTCCTCATGCATTCCTTGCTCGTTCCCGGATCATCCGGGACCCTATCCAGATCATCCGGGCAGGTCAAATGCTGACCAAATGGCTCTATTTTCTTGGGAGTATATAAAGCCCTCTTACCCGTTCGGGAAGAGGTTGACCACTACACTCATACACAACCGACGAACACAAGTGCTCCCTCTCTCTTGCTCCTCCACGAAATCCTGGATCCCGAGTCGATCTTAGTGTGTTTGAGAGAGTTGTTCCAATCAAAAGAAAGATCCACTTCTTCCTCTTCTTGTGACCAAAGCAAATCGTGATTTGAGCAAGTCTTGAGCTTTTCCCTTTGGATCTTGTTACTCTTGGAGGTTGGATACACCGAGGCGGTAGGAGTACTCCGGCTAGGAATCGTTCATTGTGATTACTTCCGGAAAGTTTGTGAGGGTTTGGAGACCACCCCAAGGTCTACCACTAGTGGTTGAGAAATGCCTTCGTGATGTTGTCTCAAGGATAGAATAGGGTGAGCCTTCGTGCCGTTGGTGTGCCTTCGTGGTAACATCCAACTCTCTAAACGGTGACGTAGCTTCCCTCTAAGGAAGTGAACATCGGCATGTTGGGGAACGTTGCATGGGAAACAAAAATTTTCCTACGCACACACAAGATCTATCCATGGTGATGAGCATCTACGAGAGGGAGAGTGAATCTACATACCCTTGTAGATCGCTAAGCGGAAGCGTTTAAGAAACGCGGTTGATGTAGTCGAACGTCTTCGCGATCCAAATCGCCGAGCGTCCCGCGATCCAATCACGATCCTTCCGATCTAGTGCCGAACGGACGGCACCTCCGCGTTCAACACACGTACGGCTTGATGACGCCTTCACCTCCTCGATCCAGCGAGCGATGGTGAAGTAGTGGTTGAGTTCCAGCAGCACGACGGCGTGGTGATGGTGGTGAGGAACAATCTCTGCAGGGCTTCGCCAAGCGCTACGGAGATTATGACGGAGGAACTAGAGGGCTAGGGTTGCCGGCACACGGCTTGGGAAATCCTGATGTGTCCCGTGTGCTAGCCCTGCCCCTCTATTTATATGTTGAGCCTTGGGGTCTAAACTTGGAGTAAAAGCCTCCTCTAGGTCGGTTTTGCCCGCACAAGGTCGGTTTGGCCCGCAGGGAAAGAGTCCAACTCGGATCCCTGCCGAACCGTGCACAGCCGCACACAAGCGGTAGTACCGCTTCACACAAGCGGTAGTACCGCTTGGGCGGTAGTACCGCTTCACACAAGCGGTAGTACCGCTCGGGCGGTAGTACCGCTTCACACAAGCGGTAGTACCGTTTACGCGGCAGCAAAACTACTTTTGCACTTTCCAATACCTCGTGGGCTTTATCCCTTTGGCCCATATAAAGTGTTGCTGCACCCGAACACTTCGGTAAACATCCGGAACCCATTCCGGTGAACTCCGGA
Source organism: Elymus sibiricus (assembly GCA_039707655.1). Taxonomy (NCBI): domain Eukaryota; kingdom Viridiplantae; phylum Streptophyta; class Magnoliopsida; order Poales; family Poaceae; genus Elymus; species Elymus sibiricus. Next base: position 281,537,317 of record CM077663.1, read on the forward strand.
ACTCTTTTGGAGATCAAAACACTATTATCACATATATCAATCTTTACCTCCGGACTATTCCGGAGATCCTCGTCATGTCCGGGATCTTATCCGGGACTCCGAACAACCTTCGGTCACCAACATAATAACTCAACTATACTAATCGTCACCAAACGTTAAGTGTGTAGACCCTGCGGGTTCGAGAACTATGTAGACATGACCGAGACACCTCTACGGCCAATAACCAATAGCGGGACCTGGATGCCCATATTGGCTCCCACATATTCTACGAAGATCTTTATCGGTCGAACCTCTATGTCAAGGATTCAGTTAATCCCGTATGCTGTTCCCTTTGTTCTTCGGTATGTTACTTGCCCGAGATTCGATCGTCGGTATCTCTATACCTAGTTCAATCTCGTTACCGGCAAGTCTCTTTACTCGTTCCGTAATACAAGATCCTGTGGCTAACTCTTTAGTCACTTTGCTTGCAAGGCTCATTGTGATGTTGCATTACCGAGTGGGCCCTGAGATACCTCTCCGTCACACGGAGTAACAAATCCCAGTCTTGATCCATGCCAACCCAACAGACACCCTCGGAGATACCTGTAGAGCACCTTTATAGTCACCCAGTTACGTTGCGACGTTTGATACACACAAGGTATTCCTCCGGTGTCAGTGAGTTGCATGATCTCATGGTCAAAGGAACAGATACTTGACATGCAGAAAACAATAGCAATAAACTGACACGATCAAATGCTACGTTTACAGTTTGGGTCTTGTCCATCACATCATTCTCCTAATGATGTGATCCCGTTATCAAATGACATCTCATGTCCATGGCTAGGAAACCTTAACCATCTTTGATCAACAAGCTAGTCAACTAGAGGCTTACTAGGGACACAGTGTTGTCTATGTACCCACACATGTATTTGAGTTTCCAATCAATACAATTATAGCATGGATAATAAACGATTATCATGAACAAGGAAATATAATAATAACCAATTTATTATTGCCTCTAGGGCATATTTCCAACAGTCTCCCACTTGCACTAGAGTCAATAATCTAGTTCACATCACTATGTGATTTACATTGTAATGAATCGAACACCCATGCAGTTCTGGTGTTGTTCATGTTTAGCCTTTGGAAGAGGTTTAGTCATCGGATCTGCAACATTTAGATCCGTGTGTACTTTGCAAATATTTATGTCGTCCTCCTTGATGTAATCGCGGATGGAATTGAAACGTCGCTTTATGTGTCTGGTCCTCTTGTGAAATCTTGGTTCCTTGGCTAGAGCAATGGCACCAGTATTATCACAAAACAGAGTCATTGGGTTAAGCGCACTAGGCACTACTCCAAGATCTGTCATGAACTCCTTCATCCAGACACCTTCCTTCGCCGCCTCCGAGGCAGCGATGTACTCCGCTTCGCATGTAGAATCTGCTACCACGCTTTGCTTGGAACTGCACCAGCTAACTGCACCCCCATTAAGAATAAATACGTATCCGGTTTGCGACTTAGAGTCATCCGGATCAGTGTCAAAGCTTGCATCGACGTAACCCTTTACGACGAGCTCTTGATCACCTCCATAAACGAGAAACATGTCCTTAGTCCTTTTCAGGTACTTCAGGATATTCTTGACCGCCGTCCAGTGTTCCATTCCTGGATCACTTTGAAACCTTCCGACCATACTTATGGCAAGGCTGACATCGGGTCTTGTGCACAGCATTGCATACATGATAGAGCCTATGGCTGAAGCATAGGGGATGACACTCATCATTTCTCTATCTTCTGCAGTCACTGGGCATTGAGTCTTACTCAACTTCACACCTTGCAAAACAGGCAAGAACCCCTTCTTGGACTGATCCATTTTGAACTTCTTCAAAATCTTATCAAGGTATGTGCTTTGTGAAAGTCCTATTAAACGTCTTGATCTATCTCTATAGATCTTGATGCCTAATATGAAAGCAGCTTCTCCTAGGTCCTTCATTGAAAAACTCTTGTTCAAATATTCCTTTACACTTTCCAGCATTTCTATATTGTTTCCAATCAGCAATATGTCATCCACATATAATATTAGAAACGCTATAGAGCTCCCACTCACTTTCTTGTAAATACAAGCTTCTCCGTAAACTTGTATAAACTCGAACGCTTTGATCACCTCATCAAAACGAAGATTCCAACTCCGAGATGCTTGCACCAGTCCATAAATGGATCGCTGGAGTTTGCAAACTTTGTCAGCATTCTCTGGATCGACAAAACCTTCTGGTTGCATCATATACAACTCTTCCTTAAGGTAACCGTTAAGGAACGCTGTTTTGACATCCATCTGCCAAATTTCATAATCGAAAAAGGCAGCTATTGCTAACATGATTCTGACGGACTTAAGCATCGCTACGGGTGAGAAGGTCTCATCGTAGTCAACTCCTTGAACTTGTGAAAAACCCTTTGCCACAAGTCGAGCTTTATAGACGGTGACATTACCGTCCGCGTCCGTCTTCCTCTTAAAGATCCATTTGTTCTGAATGGCGTTACGCCCTTCAGGTAATACTTCCAAAGTCCATACTTTGTTTTCATACATGGATCCCATCTCGGATTTCATGGCCTCTAACCACTTCTCGGAATCCGGGCTCATCATCGCTTCTCCATAGCTCGTAGGTTCATCGTTGTCTAACAACATGATGTCTAAGACAGGGTTGCCGTACCACTCAGGAGCAGTACGCGTCCTTGTCGACCTACGAGGTTCGATAGCAACTTGATCCAAAGCTTCATGATCATCATCATTAACTTCCTCTTCAGCTAATGTAGGCTCCACAGAAACAACTTTCTGCGCTGCGCTACTCTCAGGTTGAAGTAAAGGTTCAACAACCTCATCAAGTTCTATCTTCCTCCCACTCAATTCTTTCGAGAGAAACTCTTTCTCAAGAAATGTTCCGTTTTTAGCGACAAACACTTTGCCTTCGGATCTGAGATAGAAGGTATACCCAACTGTCTCTTTTGGGTATCCTATGAAGACGCATTTCTCCGCTTTGGGTTCCAGCTTTTCAGGCTGAAGCTTTTTGACATAAGCATCACATCCCCAAACTTTAAGAAACGACAGCTTTGGCTTCTTGCCAAACCAAAGTTCATATGGCGTTGTCTCAACGGATTTCGATGGTGCCCTATTTAAAGTGAATGCAGCTGTCTCTAATGCATAACCCCAAAACGATAGTGGCAAATCGGCAAGAGACATCATAGATCGCACCATATCCAATAAGGTTCGATTACGACGTTCGGACACACCATTACGCTGTGGTGTTCCAGGCGGTGTCAATTGTGAAACAATTCCACACTGTCTTAAGTGACTGCCAAACTCATAACTCAGATATTCTCCTCCTTGATCAGATCGTAGGAATTTAATCTTCTTGTTACGATGATTCTCAACTTCACTCTGAAATTGTTTGAACTTTTCAAATGTTTCAGACTTGTGTTTCATTAAGTAAATATACCCATATCTACTTAAGTCATCAGTGAAGGTGAGAAAGTAACGATAACCACCGCGCGCCGCAATACTCATCGGACCGCACACATCAGTATGTATGATTTCCAATAAGTCACTTGCCCGTTCCATTGTTCCAGAGAACGGCGTTTTAGTCATCTTGCCCATGAGGCATGGCTCACATGTGTCAAGTGATTCAAAATCAAGTGACTCCAAAAGTCCATCAGCATGGAGCTTCTTCATGCGTTTTACGCCAATATGACCTAAACGGCAGTGCCACAAGAAAGTGGTATTATCATTATCAATTCTACATCTTTTGGCATCAATGTTATGAACATGTGTATCATTACTATCGAGATTCAATAAGAATAAACCCCTCACATCGGGTGCATGACCATAAAAGATATTACTCATATAAATAGAACAACCATTATTCTCTGATTTAAATGAGTAACCGTCTCGCAATAAACAAGATCCAGATATAATGTTCATGCTTAACGCAGGCACCAAATAACACTTATTTAGGTTCATCACTAATCCCGACGGTAATCGAAGAGCGAGCGTGCCAACGGCGATCACATCAACCTTGGAACCATTTCCCACGCGCATCGTCACTTCGTCTTTTGCCAGCCTCCGTCTATTCCGCAGTTCCTGTTTAGAGTTGCAAATATGAGCAACCGCACCGGTATCAAATACCCAGGCACTACAACGAGAGTTGGTAAGGTACACATCAATAACATGTATATCATATATACCTTGTTTGTTGTTGGCCGCCTTCTTGTCAGCCAAATACTTGGGGCAATTCCGCTTCCAGTGTCCAGTTCCCTTGCAATGAAAACACACAGTTTCTGGTTTGGGTCCAGCCTTGGGTTTCTTCACGAGAGGAGCAACTGCTTTGCCACTCTTCTTGGAGTTACCCTTCTTACCCTTGCCATTTTTCTTGAAACTAGTGGTTTTATTGACCATCAACACTTGATGCTCCTTCTGAATTTCAGACTCAGCGGCTTTCAGCATCGCAAACAGCTCGGCGACTGACTTGTTCATCCCGTGCATGTTATAGTTCAACACGAAGCTCTTGTAGCTAGGTGGCAATGATTGAAGAACTCTGTCAGTGATAGCCTCTGGCGGAAGGGGCATCCCTAACTCAGCCAGGCGGGTGGAGTACCCAGACATTCTGAGCACGTGATCACTGATAGACCCGTTCTCCTCCATCTTGCAAGCATAGAACTTATCGGAGATCTCATATCTCTCGATCCGGGCATTCTTCTGAAAGATAAACTTCAACTCCTGGAACATCTCATATGCTCCATGACGTTCAAAACGTCTTTGAAGTCCCTGTTCTAAGCCATACAACATTGCACATTGAACTATTGAGTAATCATCAGAACGAGCCTGCCAGGCGTTCACAACGTCTAGAGACTCAACTGGAGCGGGTGGATCACCAAGCGGTGCATCAAGGACATAAGCCTTCTGGGAAGCCGTAAGGATAATCCTTAGATTACGGGCCCAGTCCACAAAGTTACTTCCATCATCTTTCAACTTAGCTTTCTCTAGGAACGCATTAAAATTCAGGGGTGCTACTGCGCGAGCCATGATCTACAACATAAATATAGCAAAGACAACTTAGACTATTGTTCTAGATAATGAGTTTAGTTAATCATATTACTTAAAAAACTCCCACTCAAATTGACATCCCTCCGGTCATTCGAGTGTAACATGATCCAAATCCACCAACTCAAGTCCGATCATCACGTGAGTTGAGGTGGTTTCAATGGTGAACATCTTCATGTTGATCATATCTACTATATGACTCATGTTCGACCTTTCGGTCTCTTGTGTTCCGAGGCCATGTCTGTACATGCTAGGCTCGTCAAGTTTAACCCGAGTGTTCCGCACGTGCAACATGGCTTACACCCGTTGTATGCGAACGTAGAGTCTATCACACCCGATCATCACGGCGTGTCTCGAAACGACGAACTTTCGCAACGGTGCACACTTGGGGAGAACACAATTTATCTTGAAATTTAAGTGAGGGATCACCTTATAATGCTACCGTCGTCCTAAGCAAAATAAGATGCATAAAAGGATTAACATCACATGCAAATCATAAGTGACATGATATGGCCATGAACTTGTGCTTTTGATCTCCATCTCCAAAGCACCGGCATGATCTCCATCGTCACCGGCATGACACCATGATCTCCATCATCTTGATCTCCATCAACGTGTCGCCATAAGGTTGTCGCGCCGACTGTTGCTTCCACGACTATTGCTAACGTTTAGCGATAAAGTAAAGCATTACATAGCGCTTAATGATTGACACGCAGGTCATACAATAATTAAAGACAACTCTATGGCTCCTGCCAGTTGCCGTACTCATCGACATGCAAGTCGTGATATTCTATACAAAACATGATCATCTCATACATCACATATATCTCATCATGTAATTGGCCATATCACATCACAACATACCCTGCAAAAACAAGTTAGACGTCCTCTAATTGTTGTTGCAAATTTTACGTGGCTGCTACGGGTTTGCAAGAACCGTTCTTACCTACGCAAAACCACAACGTGGTGTAGTGATTGCTTTTTGATCTTCTAAAAGAACCCTCTTCATTGAAATCGATTCAACTAAAGTGAGAGAGACAGACACCCGCTAGCCATCTTTATGCAACGAAGTTACATGTCAGTTGAAGGAACCTGTCTCGCGTAAGTGTACGCGTAATGTCGGTCCGGGCCGCTTCATCTCACAGTACCGCCGAATCAAAATCAACTAGTAACGGCAAGCAATATGTATACACCCACGCCCACAACTCGTTTGTGTTCTACTCGAGATCTCATCTACGCATAGACCTAGCTCATGATGCCACTGTTGGGGAACGTTGCATGGGAAACAAAAATTTTCCTACGCACACACAAGATCTATCCATGGTGATGAGCATCTACGAGAGGGAGAGTGAATCTACATACCCTTGTAGATCGCTAAGCGGAAGCGTTTAAGAAACGCGGTTGATGTAGTCGAACGTCTTCGCGATCCAAATCACCGAGCGTCCCGCGATCCAATCACGATCCTTCCGATCTAGTGCCGAACGGACGGCACCTCCGCGTTCAACACACGTACGGCTTGATGACGCCTTCACCTCCTCGATCCAGCGAGCGATGGTGAAGTAGTGGTTGAGTTCCAGCAGCACGACGGCGTGGTGATGGTGGTGAGGAACAATCTCTGCAGGGCTTCGCCAAGCGCTACGGAGATTATGACGGAGGAACTAGAGGGCTAGGGTTGCCGGCACACGGCTTGGGAAATCCTGATGTGTCCCGTGTGCTAGCCCTGCCCCTCTATTTATATGTTGAGCCTTGGGGTCTAAACTTGGAGTAAAAGCCTCCTCTAGGTCGGTTTTGCCCGCACAAGGTCGGTTTGGCCCGCAGGGAAAGAGTCCAACTCGGATCCCTGCCGAACCGTGCACAGCCGCACACAAGCGGTAGTACCGCTTCACACAAGCGGTAGTACCGCTTGGGCGGTAGTACCGCTTCACACAAGCGGTAGTACCGCTCGGGCGGTAGTACCGCTTCACACAAGCGGTAGTACCGTTTACGCGGCAGCAAAACTACTTTTGCACTTTCCAATACCTCGTGGGCTTTATCCCTTTGGCCCATATAAAGTGTTGCTGCACCCGAACACTTCGGTAAACATCCGGAACCCATTCCGGTGAACTCCGGAACTCTTTCGGAGATCAAAACACTATTATCACATATATCAATCTTTACCTCCGGACTATTCCGGAGATCCTCGTCATGTCCGGGATCTTATCCGGGACTCCGAACAACCTTCGGTCACCAACATAATAACTCAACTATACTAATCGTCACCAAACGTTAAGTGTGTAGACCCTGCGGGTTCGAGAACTATGTAGACATGACCGAGACACCTCTACGGCCAATAACCAATAGCGGGACCTGGATGCCCATATTGGCTCCCACATATTCTACGAAGATCTTTATCGGTCGAACCTCTATGTCAAGGATTCAGTTAATCCCGTATGCTGTTCCCTTTGTTCTTCGGTATGTTACTTGCCCGAGATTCGATCGTCGGTATCTCTATACCTAGTTCAATCTCGTTACCGGCAAGTCTCTTTACTCGTTCCGTAATACAAGATCCTGTGGCTAACTCTTTAGTCACTTTGCTTGCAAGGCTCATTGTGATGTTGCATTACCGAGTGGGCCCTGAGATACCTCTCCGTCACACGGAGTAACAAATCCCAGTCTTGATCCATGCCAACCCAACAGACACCCTCGGAGATACCTGTAGAGCACCTTTATAGTCACCCAGTTACGTTGCGACGTTTGATACACACAAGGTATTCCTCCGGTGTCAGTGAGTTGCATGATCTCATGGTCAAAGGAACAGATACTTGACATGCAGAAAACAATAGCAATAAACTGACACGATCAAATGCTACGTTTACAGTTTGGGTCTTGTCCATCACATCATTCTCCTAATGATGTGATCCCGTTATCAAATGACATCTCATGTCCATGGCTAGGAAACCTTAACCATCTTTGATCAACAAGCTAGTCAACTAGAGGCTTACTAGGGACACAGTGTTGTTTATGTACCCACACATGTATTTGAGTTTCCAATCAATACAATTATAGCATGGATAATAAACGATTATCATGAACAAGGAAATATAATAATAACCAATTTATTATTGCCTCTAGGGCATATTTCCAACACGGCATACATCCTCGTCTCTCAGAGTTGTGGTTATCCCTAACCCTAGCTCCCTACTTGTGGTTACTTGTCTCTAAGTGTTTCACTTACTTTATATTGTGTTTGTCTAGCTATTTAGTGGCTTAATTTGTGCTTCATACTTGTCCCCCTATCACCTTTGCAATTGTTAGGCTCACCGTCATATTCCGCATTATTGCCTAAAATTGCTAAGTAACAACTAAAATTTGTAATTGTACCTATTCACCCCCCTCTAGGTCCATCTTGATCCTTTCAGTATCAACATTGCATATCAACACATACAAACATGATACATCCATTTTGCATCATGATTTCCTAGTGTTATTTATTATGTTTTGTTGAATAATATTGCTTTGGGGAGTGATTCTAATGCCTTTTCTCTCATAATATCCAAGGTTTACACAAAGAGGGGGAATACCGGCATATGGAATTCTGGACCTAAGAAAAGCACATCAGAGATACCTATTCTGCACAACTCCAATGAAGCTGAAATTTTACGGAGATTATTTTTGAATTAAATAAAAATTACTGGACCAGAAAACTACCAGAGGGGGCCTACCTGGTGGGCAGAACCCACCAGGGCACGCCAGACCCCCCTAGGCGCGCCCTGATGGGTTGTGGCCACCTTGGCCCACCTCCGGTGCCCATCTTCTGGTATATAGTCACATTTAACCTAGAAAAAAAATCAGAGGAGGACTTTCGGGACGAAGCGCCGCCGCCTCGAGGCGGAACTTGGGCAGGAGCACTTTTGCCCTCCAGCGGAGCGATTCCACCGGGGGAACTTCCCTCCCAGAGGGGGAAATCGAAGCTATCGTCATCACCAACACCCCTCTCATCTTTGGGAGGCCAGTCTTCATCAACATCTTCAACATCACCATCTCCTCTCAAACCCTAGTTCATCTCTTGTGTTCAATCTTTGTACCGGAACCTCAGATTGGTACATGTGGGTGACTAGTCGTGTTGATTACCTTGCGTAGTTGATTATTATATGGTTTATTTGGTGGAAGATTATATGTTCAGATCCATTATGCTATTCAATACCTCTCTGATCTTGAGCATGTTTATTATTTGTGAGTAGTTACCCTTGTTCTTGAGGTCACGGGAGAAGTCATGTTGCAAGTAATCATGTGAATTTGATATGTGTTCGATATTTTGATGATATGTATGTTGTGATTCCCTTGGTGGTGTCATGTGAACGTCGACTACATGACACTTCACCATTCATGGGCCTAAGGGGATGCATTGTGGAGTAGTTATTAGATGATGGGTTTCTAGAGTGACAGAAGTTTAAACCCTAGTTTATGCCCTACTTCGTAAGGGGCTGATTTGGATCCAAACGTTTAATGCTACGGTTAGATTTTATCTTAATACTTTTCTCGTAGTTGCGGATGCTTGCGAGGGTGTTAATCATAAGTAGGAGGTTGTTCAAGTAAGAAAAACACCCAAGCATCGGTCCACCCACATATCAAATTACCAAAGTATTGAACACGAATCAAACCAACATGATAAAAGTGACTAGATGAATTCCCGTGTACCCTCAAGAACACTTTGCCTATTACTAGAGATTGTTCTGGCCTGTCCTTTGCCTCAAAAGGATTGGGATACCTTGCTGCACCTTATTTATCGTTACCGCTACTTGCTCGTTACAAATTACCTTGCTATCAAACTACCTGTTACCTACAATTTCAGTGCTTGCAGAAATTACCTTGCTGAAAACCGCTTGTCATTTCCTTCTGCTCCTCGTTGGGTTTGACACTCTTACTTATCGAAAGGACTACGGTTGATCCCCTATACTTGTGGGTCATCAATACTCTTTTCTGGCACCGTTGCCGGGGAGTGAAGCGCTCTTGGTAAGTGGAAATCGGTAAGGAAAAACTTATATTACATGCTGAAATTTATTGCTACTTGCTGCTATGGAGAACAATCCTTTGAGGGGTTTGTTCGGGTTTCTTCACCTCGACCGGAACTACAATTAGTTTCCCCTCAACCTACTGCACCTACTGAAAATATTGGTTATGAAATTCCTTCGGGTATGTTAGAACAACTGCTTGCTAAACCTTATGCAGGAGATGGAACTGAACATCCTGATATGCATATATTATATGTGAACGAAATATGTGGATTATTTAAGCTTGCAGGTTTACCCGGTGATGAAGTTAAGAAGAAGGTTTTCCCTTTATCTTTGGAGGGAAAAACATTGACATGGTATAGGCTATGTGATGATCTTGGATCGTGGAACTGGAATCGTTTGCAATTGAAACTCCACCAAAAGTTTTATCCCATGCATCTAGTTCATCGTGATCGGAATTATATATATAATTTTTTGCCTCGTGAAGGAGAAAGTATCGCTCTAGATTGGGGGAGGCTTAATTCAATGTTATATTCACGCCCCAATCATGACATTCCGAGAGAAGTTATCATTCAGAATTTTTATGCTCGGCTTTCTCATAATGATCAATCCATGCTCGATACTTATTGTGCTGGTTCTTATATGAAGAAGACTATTGAATTCAAGTGGGATCTCTTAGAAAGAATTAAACGCAACTCTAAAGATTGGGAACTCGACGAAGGTAATGAGTCAGGTATAAAGCTTGAATTTGATTGTGTTAAATCTTTTATGAATACCGATACTTTTCACAAGTTTAGCACTAAATATGGACTTGACTCTGAGATAGTAGCCTCTTTTTGCGAAGCATTTTCTACTCACGTTGATCTCCCTAAGGAGAAGTGGTTTAAATATCATCCCCCTATTAAGGAAGAAATTAGAGAACCTGTTATAGCTAAAGAAGAAACTATCATTTATAATGTTGATCCAGTTGTGCCTACCGCTTATATTGAAAAACCACCTTTCCCTGTTAGGATAAAGGAACATGCTAAGGTATCAAGTGTGGTTCATAAGAGTAATCTAAAAACATCTAAGCCCCCTGAGCAAATTAAAGTAGAACCTAGTGTTGCTATGGTTAAAGATCTCTTGGTAGAAAATATTGATGGGCATGTTATCTACTTCTGTGATGAAGCTGCTAGAATTGCTAAACCTGATGAAAAAGATAAACATAGACCCATAGAAGGCATGCATGTTGTCTCAGTCAAAATAGGAGATCATTGCTATCATGGTTTATGTGATTTGGGTGCTAGTGTGAGTGCTATCCCTTTTACCTTATACCAAGAAATTATGGATGAAATAGCACATGCTGAAATAGAAGACATTGATGTTACTATTAAACTTGCAAATAGAGACACCATCACACCACTTGGGATTGTTAGAGATGTTGAAGTCTTGTGTGGGAAAGTGAAATACCCCACTGATTTTCTAGTCCTTGGTTCCCCACAAGATGACGTTTGTCCCATTATCTTTGGTAGACCTTTCTTAAGCACCGTCAATGCTAAGATAGATTGCGAAAAACAAACTGTTGGTGTCAGTTTTGGTAATGTATCTCATGAGTTTAATTTTTCCAAGTTTAGTAGACAACCTCGTGATAAAGCTTTATCTAGTAAGGATGAAATAATTGGTCTTGCTTCTATTGCTGTGCCTCCCATTGATCCATTAGAACAATATTTGCTTGACCATGAAAATGATATGCACTTGCGTGAAAGAAATGAAATAGATCAAATTTTCTTTGAACAACAACCTCTCCTGAAACACAATTTGCCTATTGAAACTCTTGGAGGTCCTCCTCCAGCTAAAGGTGATCCTGTGTTTGAATTGAAACAATTGCCTGACACTTTGAAGTATGTTTATCTTGATGAGAAAAAGATATATCCTGTTATTATTAGTGCTAACCTTTCAGAACATGAAGAAGAAAGATTATTAAAAGTTCTAAGGAAGCACCGGGCTGCTATTGGATATATTGTTGATGATCTTAAGGGCATTAGTCCCACTCTATGTCAGCACAAGATTAATATGGAACCTGATGCTAAACCCGTTGTTGATCACCAACGGCGATTGAATCCTAAGATGAAGGAAGTGGTAATAACTGAAATATTAAAACTTCTGGAAGCAGGTATAATCTATCCTATTGCTGATAGTAGATGGGTAAGTCCCGTTCATTGTGTCCTAAGAAAGGAGGTATTACTGTTGTTCCTAATGATAAGAATGAAAACATTCCACAAAGAATTGTTACAGGCTATAGAATGGTAATTGATTTTAGAAAATTAAATAAATCTACTAGGAAGGATCATTACCCTCTGCCTTTCATTGATCAAATGCTAGAAAGATTATCTAAGCACACACACTTTTGCTTCCTAGATGGATATTCTGGTTTCCCTCAAATACATGTGTCACAATCCGATCAAGAGAAAACCACCTTTACTTGCCCTTTTGGAACCTATGCATATAGACGTATGCCTTTTGGTTTATGCAATGCACCTGCTACCTTTCAAAGATGTATGACTGCTATATTCTCTGATTTTTGTGAAAAGATTGTGGAGGTTTTCATGGATGATTTTTCCGTTTACGGAACTTCTTTTGACGATTGCTTAAGTAACCTTAATCGAGTTTTGTAGAGATGTGAACAAACCAATCTTGTCTTGAATTGGGAGAAGTGCCACTTTATGGTTAAGGAAGGCATTGTCTTGGGGCATAAAATATCCGAACGAGGTATTGAGGTGGATAAAGCTAAAGTTGATGCAATTGAGAAAATGCCATGTCCTAAAGATATTAAAGGTATTCGCAGTTTCCTTGGTCATGCTGGTTTTTATAGGAGGTTCATTAAAGACTTCTCTAAAATTTCTAGGCCTCTTACTAATCTTTTGCAAAAGGATATTCCTTTTGTTTTTGATGATGATTGTGTGGAAGCCTTTGAAACACTCAAGAAAGCCTTAACCTTTGCACCTATCGTTTAACCACCTGATTGGAACTTACCTTTTGAAATTATGTGTGATGCTAGTGATTATGTTGTTGGTGATGTTCTAGGACAAAGAGTAGACAAGAAATTGAATGTTATCCATTATGCTAGCAAAACTCTAGACAATGCTCAACGAAACTATGCTACTACGGAAAAGGAATTTTTAGCGATCGTGTTTGCTTGTGATAAATTTAGATCCTATATTGTTGACTCAAAAGTAATTGTTCACACCGACCATGCTGCTATAAAATATCTTATGGAAAAGAAAGATGCTAAACCTAGACTTATTAGGTGGGTTCTCTTGCTCCAAGAATTTGACTTGCATATTGTTGATAGGAAGGGAGCTGAGAACCCCGTAGCTGATAACTTGTCTAGGTTAGAAAATATTCTTGATGACCCACTACCTATTGATGATAGTTTCCCTGACGAACAGTTAGCTGCAATAAACGTTTCTCAAAACACTCCTTGGTATGCTGATTATGCTAATTACATTGTCGCTAAATATATACCACCTAGTTTCACATACCAACAAAAGAAAAAAATCTTCTACGACTTAAGACATTACTTTTGGGATGACCCACATCTTTATAAATAAGGAGTAGATGGTATTATTAGACGTTGTGTACCCGAGCATGAACAGGAACAAATCTTACGGAAATGTCATTCCGAAGCTTATGGAGGACATCATGCGGGAGATAGAACTGCTCACAAGGTATTGCAATTTGGTTTTTATTGGCCTACTCTCTTCAAAGATGTTCGTAAGTTTGTCTTGTCTTGTGATGAATGTCAAAGAATTGGTAATATCGATAAGCGTCAGGAAATGCCTATGAATTATTCACTTGTTGTTGAACCATTTGATGTTTGGGGTTTTGATTATATGGGACCTTTTCCTTCTTCTAATGGGTACACTCATATTTTGGTTGCTGTTGATTATGTCACTAAGTGGGTAGAAGCTATTCCAACCAGTAGTGCTGATCACCACACCTCCATTAAAATGCTTAAAGAGGTTATCTTCCCGAGGTTTGGAGTCCCTAGATATTTAATGACCGATGGTGGTTCACACTTCATTCATGGTGCTTTCCGTAAGACACTTGCTAAATATGATGTTAACCATAGAATTGCATCACCCTATCATCCTCAATCTAGTGGTCAAGTTGAACTTAGCAATAGAGAAATAAAATTGATATTACAAAAAACTGTCAATAGGTCTCGTAAGAATCGGTCTAAGAAATTAGATGATGCACATTGGGCCTATAGAACAGCTTATAAAAATCCTATGGGTATGTCTCCATACAAAATGGTATATGGTAAAGCTTGTCATTTGCCTCTAGAATTAGAACATAAAGCATTTTGGGCAATTAAAGAACTTAACTATGATTTCAAACTTGCCGGAGAGAAGAGGCTATTTGATATTAGCTCACTTGATGAATGGAGAACCCAAGCCTATGAGAATGCCAAGTTATTTAAAGAAAAAGTAAAAAGATGGCATGACAAAAGAATCCAAAAGAGGGAATTCAAAATAGGAGACTATGTTCTTTTGTTCAACTCTCGTTTAAGATTTTTTGCAGGTAAGCTTCTCTCCAAATGGGAAGGACCTTATATTATCGAAGAGGTTTATCGTTCTGGAGCTATCAAGATTAATAACGCCAAAGGTACTAACCCGAAGGTGGTCAATGTACAAAGAATTAAGCATTATATCTCAGGTATGCCTATTAACGTTGAATGTTATCCAAACCATGACACCGGAGGAACACATAAAAGAAACCTTCCGGAACACTCCAGAATTCTTAAAAATAGGAGGTACGTGATACGGTAAGTAAACGGACTCCAAAAAATCCGTAAAAATATTTTTTGTCAGTTTTGGAATATTTTAAAATTTTGGAAATAAAGAAATAATCCGGAAGGTGATCGAGGTGAGCACTATACACCAGGGCGCGCCAGGCACCCCTGGGCACGCCCTAGTGGGTTGTGCCCACCTCGGATGCCTTTCGGACTCCGTGTTCCTTCCATATGCTTGTTTTCCAAGAATAAAAATTCTCTATATATACCCCCGACTGTTTTGACGACCGCATCGCAGAAAAATCCTTTGTTCTTGTTTCTTGTTGTTTTCTCGTCAGATCTAGATCTCCATGGCTCCACCAAGCTCCTCCAAGGACAAGTTCTTCGAGAAGGTCATCAACCCGTACTTGCCGGAGGTGATGAAGCACCCTCAAGCCATTGAGATGCGTGAAGGGGTGCTCCACATCCGCGATGTTCAGGGACCCAAGAAGACTGGAAGCGTGGAGGCTAGGCTCGAGGCGGTGGAACAAGAAGTATTCAAGTGCCAAAAGATGGTGGAGCGCGGACTTAGTGCCAATCACTCCATGATCACGGAATTCACCCGTGATCAGGTGGTGCATGGCCGGTCTGTGAAGGACACCATCTCCACCCTCAACGATCAAATTAATTTTCTGCAGAGCCAAGTTTATGATCTTCAAAACCAGGTCTTTGAATATGAGGGAAGATTTAAAGGTATGAGTTTAGCTGCCAGTTGCAGGACTCAGGGGACTCTTGCTTCAACCTATGATGGGGATCCCTTGCCTTGGAATCTGGAGGACAAGCATAATACATCATCACCACCACCTACTTCATCACCACCACCTTCTTCATCACCACCACCAAAGGAAACTTGAGCACACGGGTATGAGCACTCCCCTTGGCTTGAGCCAAGCTTGGGGGAGGTGCCCCGGTATCGTATCACCATCACTTTTATGCACCTTTACCTATTTTAGTTCAATCTCTAGTTTCCCTTTGCTTTAGTTGAATAAAAGTTTAGCATGATCTATTTTCGTGTGTTAGTTTCGTGGCCTATCTATCTATGTAATTGAGTGAAAGTTATATAATAAAGTTTAGTTTGAGTTTTTGTCTCTCTACTTTCTTGTAGCAATCAAAATAAAAAGAAAGAAATAAAATAAATGAAAAGAATCATATGCTAATCTTATGGTGAGTAATGACATCACATAAGGAAAAGTATAAGTAGTAAAATTTATTGGAGATCGACAAACATAGCATTGGTGAATGATGCAATTCATTAAAGAATTAAGAAGGGAAGAGAAGATTCACATACAAACACACTATCTTGGACATCTTTTATGATTGTGAGCCCCCATCAAATATTATATGTCAAAATTGTTGAATTTGGACAAGGAAGACAACGTAATGATTTATGTTTGTTCATATTCACATTGAAGTTATATTGTCATAGATACTTCAACATATGGTGCTTGCCCAATATCTTTGCTAGCCAAAAATTTCGCACTAAGTAGAGATACTACTTGTGCATCCAAAAACCCAAAACCAAACTCATTTTTTGAGAGTCCACCATACCTACCTATGGATCGAGAAAGATCCTTCAAGTAAGTTGTCATCGGTGCAATAAGGCAATAAAAATTGCTTCTAAAAAGTGTTTTGATCAATTAGTGTAAGAGAAAATTGAGTGCTATACGAACTTATGATGGCAAAGTAATAAAAGCGACGGACTGCATAATAAAGGTTGCTATCATAGGGGGCAATATAGTGTGACGTTCTTTTACATTAAGGGATTGGGCATACAAACCAATAAGCGCATGACAACCTCTGCTTCCCTCTACGAAGGGACTATCTTTTACTTTTATGTATTTACTTTTATGCAAAGAGTTAAAGTATTCTCCCCTATTCCTTTTTACGTTTTCCTTTTGCAAGCATCATGTGGTGGGGAAAGATCTAGGCACATATATCCAGTTGGATATGGGTTGGCATGAGTTATTATTGTTGACATCAGCCTTGAGGTGAATACGTTGGGAGGCGAAACTATAAGCCCTAATCTTCCTATGTGTTCGGTTGAAACTTTTTGTTCATGGGTATGCCGTGAGTGTTAGCAATCATAGAAGACTAAATGATGGTTGAGTATGTGGACTTGCCAAAAGGCTCCTACATGAGACCCTTCCTAAAAATATGATGAATTGTAGTTGCAAAGTTGACTGAGAACATAGTTTGTTGGTTTTCAATAAGGTTTATGCTTCATACTTCTATGTTGTGATGAATTGTTACTTGTTCATGAGAAGTTATATGATAAAAGTGTATGAATAAGTTTTATGATAGAGTTTGTTGTTGTTATGATAATAAGCATGATGCTAATATGTCCGTATTTTGTTTTTATCGACACCTCTCTCTCAAATCATGTGGACATGCTTTTCAATATCGGTTTTTCGCTTGAGGAGAAGCGAGGTCTAAGCTTGGGAGAGTTGATACGTCCATTTTGCATCATGATTTCCTACTGTTATTTATTATGTTTTGTTGAATAATAATGCTTTGGGGGAGTGATTCTAAAGCCTTTTCTCTCATAATATGCAAGGTTTACACAAAGAGGGAGAATACCGGCAGCTGGAATTCTGGACCTAAGAAAAGTACATCAGAGATACCTATTCTGCACAACTCCAATGAAGCTGAAATTTTACGGAGATTATTTTTAAATTAAATAAAAAATACCGGAGCAGAAAACTACCAGAGGGGGCCTACCTGGTGGGCAGAACCCACCAGGGCGCCCCAGACCCCCTAGGCGCGTCCTGATGGGTTGTGGCCACCTCGGCCCACCCCCGGTGCCCATCTTCTGGTATATAGTCACATTTGACCTAGAAAAAATCATAGGAGGACTTTCGGGATGAAGCGGCGCCGCCTTGAGGTGCAACTTGGGCAGGAGCACTTTTGCCCTCTGGCGGAGCGATTCCGCCGGGGGAACTTCCCTCCAGAAGGGGGAAATCGAAGCTATCGTCATCACCAACACCCCTCTCATCTTTGGGAGGCCAATATTCATCAACATATTCAACAACACCATCTCCTCTCAAACCCTAGTTCATCTCTTGTGTTGAATCTTTGTACCGGAACCTCAGATTGGTACCTGTGGGTGACTAGTAGTGTTGATTACCTTGCGTAGTTGATTACGATATGTTTTATTTGGTGGAAGATTATATGTTCAGATCCATTATGCTATTCAATATCTCTCTGATCTTGAGCATGTTTATTATTTGTGAGTAGTTACCCTTGTTCTTGAGGTCACGGAAGAAGTCATGTTGCAAGTAATCATGTGAATTTGATATGTGTTCGATATTTTGATGATATGTATGTTGTGATTCCCTTAGTGGTGTCATGTGAACGTAGACTACATGACACTTCACCATTCATGGGCCTAAGGGGATGCATTGTGGAGTAGTTATTAGATGATGGGTTGCTAGAGTGACAGAAGCTTAAACCCATAGTTTATGCGCTACTTCGTAAGGGGCTGATTTGGATCCAAACGTTTAATGCTATGGTTAGATTTTATCTTAATACTTTTCTCGTAGTTGCGGATGCTTGCGAGGGGGTTAATCATAAGTGGGAGGTTGTTCAAGTAAGAACAGCACCCAAGCATCGGTCCACCCACATATCAAATTATCAAAGTAGCGAACACGAATCAAACCAACATGATAAAAGTGACTAGATGAATTCCCGTGTACCCTCAAGAACACTTTGCCTATTACTAGAGATTGTTCTGGCCTGTCCTTTGCCTCAAAAGGATTGGGCTACCTTGCTGCACCTTATTTATCGTTACCGCTACTTGCTCGTTACAAATTACCTTGCTATCAAACTACGTGCTACCTACAATTTCAGTGCTTGCAGAAATTACCTTGCTGAAAACCGCTTGTCATTTCCTTCTGCTCCTCGTTGGGTTCGACACTCTTACTTATCGAAAGGACTACGATTGATCCCCTGTACTTGTGGGTCATCAAAACACATGTCATCGCATGGTCTCTATTTGTCACATATCATCATATTATTAACATTGCATATTATTAACATTGCATTTCATCATTACCACTTAGCATCTATACATTCCAAAGATTTTATGGGTTACATCATTGTTGACCCGTCTCGCTTCTGTACAGACCATCGATCATTGATCTTGTCGTACAGATCTAGTTTCTTCGTGTCGACTATTCATGTCTGGAACATCAATAGCTGCATTATGTATCCTCTCAACAAAGGCTATAAGTGTTGACATAAACAAATAGGTAAATATATAAACATGAATATACAAAAAAATGAAGCTAGATATTGTAATGAAAATTCATTTATCATTGAAGGAACACGGTAGGCGGGAGATAGTGAGAGGATTTAGCTAGCTTCATGAGTCGATAGATGGTACATTTTAAAGTCTTTCCTTGATACATATGTAGCAGCTAGAGGGACGACCATCATGTCTCTTTTGTGCAATGCCACGAAATTCAAGCAATGTCAACGTACTGACATTTTTGTCACAAGTCACAAACCACACTTCTAAAAGAATTTTGTGCAGTACACTAAAAAGGTAAAAATAACAATGGGGTGAAATATGCCCCCATGTTTGTCAAAATGAAAAATATATCCATATTGTAGCTAATAATAGACAACACTTATTATGTATCAACATGTATAGAAATACGACCCTCCCAAATTATCCAAGGAAAGAAATTCATTGTGTTGACTTTGTCGATATCTCTAAGACGCAGGGGGGGTGAGTAAACATTGTTAGTTACGTCCATGCTCAGAAAAATGCTCTATGACGAGGCACCAGATCCATGAAACTGTTTTGTTGTAGTGTGGCAAAAACAAGCTGCAAGTTAAGGAAAATTCTTGCCATGTCTATTTGTTTTACAAAATTTGGAGGAATCCCCATCCATAAAAACTGGCAAAGTAAACAAACAATATTTTTAATAAATAATAGAAATGACCATCCTGTCTTTCTCCAATAAAAGAAATTCACCTCGTTGACTCCCTGACATCACCAAGGAGAGGGTTGTGGGGGGCAAACTTTGCTGGTTATGTCGGTGATCTGCATAGGACAAAGACTCTATCATGAGGCATCAAACCCTTAACCAAGTACTTTTGTGTAGTGAAAAATAGCTATAAGAATAATAAAAACTCTTATCATGCCTTTTTGACCAAAATTGAAGAATGGTCATTCAATGTATAGAAATTGGCAGAGCAAAAATACAATATTTTAGAAAGCTAGGTAAATAAGATAACTATGTGAGTGTCTTCGACATTACCCACATAAATAACATGTGCTAGCTATTTCATATAGCTTTCTGAAAACAAAGCACTTTGTTGACTTGCAATTATAGTTGAATTGTATATACGAGAAGGTACAATTTCGCTCGCGGTTCCTCGAACAGATCATTAGTACTGACAAATTAGTCAACCTAGCATGGTCATGGGCAACCTTCTTTTGTTTCCTATTATAATAGAGGAAAATCACAAGCGATATAATAACAGTCATGAAAAACTTTAGTCGTTGATCCTGCTAATTGTCCTTCATTTTTCATGGTATTAATAACCTCTGAACTATATTTTCTTAAACACCTCATTTATGAATTAAGTAAAACAAGGTTATTAGAATCATTCCTTACAACATCCTCCATGCAAGGTGGAACATTATTAAGAAGAATCCCATCAGACCTACTAATAAAACTAAATTTTCCAATCGCATGTGCCACCCCATTGGCAAGCTTGTTGATTTTTGCAATTTTAAAATTTTGGATTATCCTAGAGATACTCAAGCCTCTTTCTTTACATCAACGAGAAGAGACTTGTCTAGCTTCTCGTTTGCAAGGGAAAACATACAAAAGCACAACCCGTCTTCAAAAAAGTAGATTGGTGTAGGGTAACACCAATATAAGGACCTGCGAGGCAGGCACGGAGCTCGGCTTCATTCACAGTGGTACACCGATCAATAAAGTCCCATGGGGAGATGATAATTTCACCAGACGAGTTTCTAGCAACCACTCCCACACTGGAGGTATTAAGACTCTCCACAAAAATGGAGTTGACATTGATTGTGATATAATCATCACGGGTAGGCTCCACAAGACTTGATCTATTAACAGTGCAAAATCTACGATAACACTTCCCACAATTCCTTTACCTTTGTTAGTAAAATTCTACTCACTAGAATCGTTATGGGACGTGAAAGAGGACCAAAAGTTAACCATAAAGTTTCCTGAGACAATAATCAATTCCTTTCCCCTTTCAAATGTTAAATCATTTATCAGATGCCAGGCTCGCCAGAAGAGAAACAAAATTTGCCCCCTCTATTTGCATGTTGAACCGATTCAACAAAATCAATAACCAATATGGTCCTGGTAACTTAAAGAACTCTTCATCATGAATATTCCACAAATATTTTAAAGCCAGTCGTAGTGCACGAGCCTTTGAACAATTTACAAGAGCATGAAAAATGCTTGCACCTTCTACACCATAATTAGAGCACAAATCTGAAATAGTCTAGTGGTGTTTAACTCTATTAATCTAGGCTGCCAAGCTATCGGTTGCGGCTCGCCATGCAAAAATAATGATCTTCTCGGGAATATTAGCCTTCCAAATTAAATCCGATAGCCTTCTTTCCCCATTTGGTTCGTCACTAGATTGATCCAAAGTGTCCTGGTTATCCTTCAAATTAAGTGCAAAATTGTGCACACTTTTGATGAAAAACATATCGCTCTTATCATAGCGACATGCAATAAAATTCCCATACCTAGAGGCCTGGATACAAATCTTTAGAACCTGCTCTACGTCATGGGGATAGACAAGATACTTAACCAAACTTTCATCCCAACACCTTCCCCCGCTCATGAATAAATTGGAGACCCACTTCAACCTACTAGTATGACTTTTAGCTGAAATTTTTAGGCCAGAGCTCCCGGGTAACCAATTATCCCTCAAATATTAATAGTAGAGCCATCACACACCCGCTAGATGACACGTTAATTATCAGAGTTAATAATAATTCGATCATATCCCACCTTTTACGTAAGGGTCGGACCAAATCATAGTGCTCAAGCTTCAACAATGACATCGGCACAACAATCAATCTTCTAGTTTCCCCAACAATGAATTTTCCACGGGCGTCTTTGAGAACTTCACCAACCGAGACCTTGAGAGGTCTTGGTTAAAAGTTGCACGAATCTCATAGGAGGCCCAGTCTATCCCCTCTCTTTATGGAATCTTGTGGGGAAATATTCACGGCATAGTTTTTCATTGGGGAACAAATCCCCATAATAATATAGTTAGCATCATGCGTACTCTACTTGTGAGCTAGCTTGCATATTTCCCGTGACATGTACCAAAGTTGATGGCTATCAACTCAAGAACATCATGAGGACCCAAAAGACATAGATCTTGATTCACCAAATGGAATAAAAACTCAAGGACAATCTCACCAGCATGTTTAACCACTTGATCCAATCCCAACATTCTTCAAACCTCTTTAGCTTTATGACATTAAACAATAGATGATTTTTGGTCCCTTAGAACAGGGTTACAAAGGCGAAACTTTCAAGTGTCTAATTGCAAGCATAACATGATAAGAGAGCTTCATGTAACGCACACCATTTTTTTCAACCTTGGTCGGACAAGAAAGTTCCATATCTTACACCAGATTGAATTAACATTGATTTGTTCCATCCCATTAGTCTGTTTGAGTTTCCTCCAATGTTGGTGACCCCATTCTATGAAATAAGTAGAACGAACAATGAAAATCATTTTTTGTGCAATTCCACACAATAAAACCCGAAAATATCATGCCAAAGAACACTAGTGCAGAAAAGCCTAGCTATGGCGTGGCAAAAAGGGCCTTGCTGGCATAGACACCCTACGCCAGCAATATGGCGCCACAGTTAAAAAACAGTGGTGGAGTTGGAGCCTACGCCAGCAATATTTAGAATACCTATGGCGTCAGATTATGTTGTATGTCGGCATTATGACCTGTATCTATGTCGTGCACATTATTCCAACGTCACAAATAACTGAAAAACATTGCAGGCGTTGTACCTTCTCAGCACGCCATTACTTAATTTGTAAGCATCGGAAAATCGCTGCCACGACAGCGGGAAAGGTCACCTGGCAGAATTAGGTAACAAATAAAGGCAATTGAAACACATTTTAGATTCGTAGATAGTGCTTAAATAATTAGTTAAGATAGCTAGTGATCAAGATTTGAAGTACTATAACACAAAACCACACGAACATGTAGTTGATCAAGCTAGCAGTATTGTAGAACCAACATCATTGGTAGCTGACACTATCCTATTACATATCAGCATACGGATCATTAACATATTTCTTCGCCGGATCAGCGATAGACACAGGACCGTTAGCATCAAGCCCCTGCTTCCGAAGGCGAGCTTTTATCTCCTCCGGGTCGGAAGGTGCGCTGATACGTCTCCATCGTATCTACTTTTCCAAACTCTTTTGCCCTTGTTTTGGACTCTAATTTGCATGATTTGAATGAAACTAACCCGGACTGACGTTGTTTTCAGCAGAATTGCCTTGGTGTTATTTTTGTGCAGAAATAAAAGTTCTCGGATTGACCTGAAAATTTACGGAGAATATTTTTGGAATTAATAAAAAATATTGGCGAAAGAATCAACCGGAGGGGGTCCACCACCTGGCCACAAGCCAGGGGGGCGCCCCCCTAGGGTACGCCACCCTGTCTTGTGGGCCCCCTGGAGCTCCTCCGACCTCGACTCCAACTCTATATATTCCTATCCGTGGAGAAAAAATCAGAGAGAAGAGTTCATCGCGTTTTACGATACGGAGCCGCCGCCACCTCGTGTTCTTCCTCGGGAGGGCAGATCTGGGGTCCGTTTTGGGCTCCGGAGAGGGGAAATCGACGCCGTCGTCATCACCAACCATCCTTCATCACCAATTTCATGATGCTCTCCGCCGTTCGTGAGTAATTCCATCGTAGGCTTGCTGGACGGTGATGGGTTGGATGAGACTTACCATGTAATCGAGTTAGTTTGGTTAGGGTTTGATCCCTAGTATCCACTATGTTCTGAGATTGATGTTGCTATGACTTTGCTATGCTTAATGCTTGTCACTAGGGCCCGAGTGCCATGATTTCAGATCTGAACCTATTATGTTTTCATGAATATATATGTGTTCTTGATCCTATTTTGCAAGTTGTAGACACCTATTACGAGTTATGATCCGCATCCCCCAGGGTGACAATAACTGGGATTCTTTCCGGTGATTACCGTAGTTTGAGGAGTTCATGTATTCACTAAGTGCTAATGCTTTGGTCCGGTTCTCTATTAAAAGGAGGCCTTAATATCCCTTAGTTTCCATTAGGACCCCGCTGCCACGGGAGGGTAGGACAAAAGATGTCATGCAAGTTCTTTTCCATAAGCACGTATGACTATATATGGAATACATGCCTACATTACATTGATGAATTGGAGCTAGTTCTGTGTCACCCTATGTTACAACCATTGCATGATGAATGCCATCCGACATAATTATCCATCACTGATTCATTGCCTACGAGCTTTTCACATATTGATCTTTGCTAAGTTACTTTCCCGTTGCTACTGTTACAATCACTACAAAACTGCTACTGTCACAATCACTACAAAACTGTTACTGTCACTTTGCCATCGTTACCGTTACTTCCATACTACTTTGCTACTGAATACTTTGCTGCAGATACTAAGTCTTTCAGGTGTGGTTGAATTGACAACTCAGCTGCTAATACTCGAGAATATTCTTTGGCTCCCCTTGTGTCGAATCAATAAATTTGGGTTGAATACTCTACCCTCGAAAACTGTTGCGATCCCCTATACTTGTGGGTTATCATGCACCGCCGTTGAAAACCCCGGCATGGTCGATGACATCCTTGTTGAGGATGATAGCAAACTTCACCTGGATGCGTCTGAATTCATCTCTGTTATTTCCCGGGCTAATTTCCTCCATTTTCTTCCCCCATGTGATGACGTTTGAGTTCTTTTTAAGGCGTTCTCCCTCCCGTATGTACTCCTCCATGTGGTGGACAACGTAGTAGCCGTCTATATCACTGTTTTCCGGCTGCTACATGCAACAAAAGTCAGTTTTGTGGCCGAAGCGTACCGCTTTAAACTTGTCAAACTTGCGATATCCATCTTTGATCACTCCTTCCCGTCTGGTATACTCGAAAAGTGCTTCATCCAGGACCTTCTTGATGCCTCTGTAGTCTTTTTTCAGTTTCCTCGTCGAATCCAAGAAATAAGTTCCAGCGAACTTCGGGGTAATAACGATGAGGACACAATGTTCTCTGCATACAAAGTCGATTGAGTTAATTAATGGTGTTACGTGGAAGCATGCATAACGAGATTGTACGAAATAGTAATCTAGCTAGACAGAATGACTTACTTCAGATAGTAGGACACGAGAAGGCAGTCTTTGTCCATGTTGGAAATCATGAAGTCTGTCAAATACTTCCGCATAGCTTGTCGGCGCTCAGGGTGGTTGGTGTTGGTCTCGTGCATGAGATAAGGGTCCGCTACCGCGACATCCTTGTTGAGCTCACATTTTGCAGTGTAGGCAGCATTGATTGCCCATAGGCGTACTAAGGAAGAACTAAGCTTCATTAGACGAAACATGTTGAAGATGTCTTCGAACGGCACATAGAATATTTCCGTGGGGAAATCGTCCCACAAACCAAGATTTGGTGGCACCATCACTGAAAAAACAGGGCAAAACCCACCTCCAGCAGAGAATGCATACTTCTCCCTAGATAGAACTGTGTCATGCAGAATCCTCAATTCTGTCTGCAGAAGATCGCTAAGCTCCTTCGGAAGGATGGGATCACCTGGGGAATGGTAATTCCGCCATTGAACGACATGCCGAACTTGTTTACTCGTCTGAACCAGTTGGCTGGCAGCATATGCCTTCGTCTTATTACCAGTTGTTGGTCTCTTTCTCTTCTTCTTGCGTGTCGGGTTAAGCTAGCTGGCTATATTGTCTGGCAATGCATTTGCGACCGTTGCATTGAGTGTGTTTGGACTCAGCAATGTTCCCCTGTGTGGTGGCACCTGTGTGTCTGGTGGTGTGAAGTCCTCATTGAAAAGACTCTTCTGGCGAGGAACAACACGTTCCTGTTGAGCAAGCGAAGGCATAGATGGGAATCCAAGAGCAGGACCAGCAGACATAGGTCCATCAAGATTGCACATGTCAATGCTGGGAGCTAATTTCTGATATTCGTCAATAAGGAAGTATCAATTGACAAGTAGATTGTCCTCACCGTCATAATCACCACCATTAACATGGCCCTGACCGCCCAAATCTCCACCATTGACATGGCCCTCACCGCCCAAATCACCACAATTGACATGGTCCTCACCGCCGACAACCGCATTGTCGTGGTCCTCACCGACATGCACATTGTCGTTGTTACGAACTTCAGGTTGAATCTGACCCAAAGGAGATGGTCCTCGCCCACGAGTGTTGTCATTGTTCATCTGCTGCGAGGTTGGGGAGATTTGGATGTTTCCTAGCTAAATTTGATTCTTCAGCCACTGCATTGGCCAACCCAAACATCCTGAGAGGGTCAACTGGCTATCCGCACCCGGAGGTTGTATCAGAGGAGAAATATCTTCGAAAACCCTTACGACAACAGACACCACAACTTTGAAGACCCCCTCAGGCATGGGCACTCCGTGCACCATGGTATCTTTGGGGCGAATGATCGACCCAATTGCAACTTTAACTAGTTCATCACACACATAAGCTAAGATACTGCATGGAGTGTCTTCAGTAAGAGCGTTGAGAGCATCCATTGGCGACGGGTTACCAATGAAAGTGACAGAATGTTGGCTGCTATCCTTGGCCGAATTAGTTTGGATCACAACGTTTCCTAGTTCGCCGTTCTTGATCCAATTCTTCACGCTCTCGATTATTGAAGGCAGCATGGCTTGGGCATGGGCTTGGCTTTGAATGTTGATGCGTTCTTCGATGTTGGTTGTGGCTGCGGCTATGGCTGCGTCGGTGGTTGTAGCCGTGGCTTCCATTATTTGTTGTTCAATGCTCCGCTTGTTGGCTCTCCTTCTCTACCGTTGCAGCTCCCGGTGTTCGAGATAATGATAGTCACCGTTCACACGGCCACCCGCCGGCGGTGCTAACGGCTCCTTGCCAAGGGTAATGTTGATCGACCGGTTAAGAGGAGTGTTCCACCTGGCCGACGACCCTTGTGAGCTATGAGGTTCTGCATGCTGCCTTGCCAGTTCTTCTTCTAGTTTCCTTGTTTGGTGATCCATGGTAAATTCCCCTGTCTTTTGATCATAATGGTACCGCCCCCTGACATAGTTATATTCAAGGGGGTCTTTGAATTGTGCGAAGTGGTTTGGGATGCCCTTTGATGCAAGTGCAGCGTCCTGCTTGTCCCATACGGGCTTCTTCCCAACAAAACCACGACTGCCGAGGGTGTGGTTACTTAATGTCTTCGATCGCATTTCCTTCCCCCAAGACGACTGGGTCATCACTGAGTTCTCCTAATTTTGCATCTTGAAAATGTTCCAATCATCTACACTAATGGTAGGCCACTTCTGC
The DNA here is from genome assembly GCA_039707655.1 of Elymus sibiricus. Classification (NCBI taxonomy): domain Eukaryota; kingdom Viridiplantae; phylum Streptophyta; class Magnoliopsida; order Poales; family Poaceae; genus Elymus; species Elymus sibiricus. Next base: position 281,564,765 of record CM077663.1, read on the forward strand.
TGGATCTCGGAGATATCTATGTCGGGTTTCATTGCAATATCTTTTCTTGTTGCAGATTTCCAAGAACTCAAATTCTTCGAGAACTTATGGATTGCATGGTTGTTTACCTGATTCTTTGGGTACGATAGGTTGGCATACTCCTCAGGAAACTTGAATCTTGCATGCACCCTTCTTATGAGGAGTTCTCGTAGATTAGCTTTGTCCATATCCCTTAAATTTGTCTCGTTGATGGAGCAAACTTCTCGAAGGATAACACCTAGGGCGTTGCCATAGTGAGCAGCGGCTTTCCGCGGACTAACAGGCTCACCAGCGTTAACTCGTGTGACGACGAGCGTGTCGGTGCCTATAGCATTTCGGCTCCTAGGTTTCCGCTGCTTCTTGGATTTTGAAACATGCTCGTCGACCTCCACATCCACCTCTTCCGCCGGAGAATACTCCTCTGTGTCCTCTCCATCAGTGTCCATATCAGAATTACTGTCCGCGCCAGGAGGAACACTGTAGGCTCTGCTTCTCATATAGTACTCATCTGGATTAAGCTCATCATCATAATCTTCCTGTCCTTGCGCGTCCGTAAATGCATCACCGCCGTGTGCCGAATGTGTCGAAGAAGAGTCCTGCGCGTCGTTCGTTTGATTGGACATCTACAAAAAGAAAACATTGGCAACCTTATTAATTCATATATAAAATACAAAATTTTGGCATGACCTTTGCTAAAAATAGGACATATTGGTTGCCAGAAATTTGACGAAACGAAAATTAATCAACGTTTCGCCAAAACATTGGCAACCCTATGCATTCCTTGCAAACAATACACAAGCAACCACATTTCCTCAAACACATTTAGATCACTTACCGGAGGAATCGAGGTGGCGGCACCGATTGACGGTAGGGGAGGTTGAGGTCGACGGCAGGGGAGGTTGAGGTCATTCGGGCCGGCGGCGCGACGGCGACGGGAGGGGATAAAGGCAGCTCAAGGTCGACGCGGTTGGGGGTGGACGGCGAGGTCGAGGCGATTGGGGTCGACGGCGAGTCGAGGAGCGGCGACCGGAGGGGAAAGTGGGCGACGGCGGCGGGGGAGGGGGGGTGTGGCGGCGATGACAACGAAGGTGGCGGCGACGGCGAGGGAGGGGGTGGCGGCGACGACGACGAATGTGGCGGTGGTGGCGCACGGAGCGGAGGGTGTACGAGCGCGCGAAAAGAAAGTTTGCGGTGAACATGCCCCTCCCCCAAACGGGCAAAGACAATGGGAAAAAAGCTATGGCGTTGGTGACGTATACAACACCATAGATATATTAGTTATGTCGTTGGTGACGTCGCCAACGCCATAGCTATTTTTCTTCCAAAATTGCATCAACTTAATTAATTCAACTTCCTATGGTCAATACAAATGTAGAATAATAAAATACGGTCAAGACAAAAATGTTAAAAGGGGTTCGATAAGGTCACATCCGGAAGAAGATTATTGCATGCATCAATATTAAAATATGATCGAGCTATCGAATTAATAATAAATAAAAGATAGATAAAAATCAACTAGGATGCTGTTTCTCGGTTTCTCTTGTTTGTGCGGGGGCTCTGAACCAAAGTTTTCCTCTTGTTTGTGCGGAGGCTCTCAACGGAAGCTTTTTTCTTATTTTTGCGGGGGCTCTCTCAACTGAAGTTTCTGCATCCGACATGCTTCTACGTCTTTTCTTACACTTCTCCTTCCGAATAACGTCATCTTCTTCTTGATAGATGCCAGATTGGTCATAGTCATCTAGATCTTCCTTTGACAATTATTTACCGTTGCGTTCTTTCTGCCCGTCGAGGTGATTGTCATGTTCTGCAACATTCTTCACACCTCCTTCTAGCTCATCATCATGTACCTTCCCTTCGACTTTGACATCCTCCTCTTCCTCACCATGACTTGTCCACCGTGTGTAACCAGGCATGAAATCAAATTTCAACAGGTGCATCTTCACACGACCAGTAGAAGGGTCAATCAAAACTATGTTTTCGCACTTCTTACATGGACATAATATTTTTGTTTCCCCTTTCCGATTCATATCTTCCAATGCGACCTTGAAGAACCCATTTATAGTTCGATCCACATATATATTCCAGCATAAATCATTCACTTCCACAGTGCCTACAAAAAAGGTCAAAAACAATTTCAGCATATTATGTACTACACACACACACACACACACACACACACACATATGCGGGCATTACATACCTAAATGATATACACACAAAAAACAGTCGCCTAGTTCTCTCAATGGATCGAAGGCAGAGTCCGCCGGTCGTGTATCTCCATACACACATATATGTGAGAGTACCATTAAGAGATTGCCTATGATAAACCAGGCCGGCCGGGTCAGCTATATATAGAGATGCAACTACTAATGGCGTTCTACATTTACAAACGTCACCACAATATTTGTGGGCTCCACAAAATATTCCTATGGTGTGCCGTATATGTTGCACGACACAAGTATAACGCATAGTCCTGGCGTGGGAACTTTAGCCACGCCAACAATAATATTATAAAGGTGGGAGCGCTGGGGTCCACATACAAGTGGCGTTCGGTAGAATTTGAACGCCACCACTATGTGTGTACCAATAACGTACAAATTTAGGCAACGCCGGCACTATTTGAAAATATTAGTGCTGGCGTGGGTGAAAAACGGCGCGCCACCAACAGGAGTTGTGGCTAGCCATTTCTCTACTAGTGGAAGAGAAATCACGAGGACTCGTTGTGCATCAATAGGCCACAAATGTTTGTCTAACCAGGTCATGGTCACAACTGATGACCCACAAATATAGGGGATCAATCGTAGTCCTTTCGATAAGTAAGAGTGTCGAACCCAACGAGGAGCAGAAGGAAATGATAAGAAGTTTTTAGCAAGGTATTCTCTGCAAGTGCTGTAAGTGACAGTAGTAGATAGTTTTGCAGCAATATAATTTGCAACGAGTGACAAGTAACAATAGTAACCAAGGTGCAGCAAGGTAGCCCAATCCTTTTTATAGCAAAGGATAGGCCGTAAACTATTCTTATATGAAGCAAGCGCTCCCGAGGACACATGGGAATTTCTGTCTAGTCATGTTCATCATGTTGAGTTGATTCACATTCCCTACCTTGATAATTTGATATGTGAGTGGACCGATGCTAAGGTGATGTTCTTGCTTGAACAAGCAACCCACTTATGATTACCCCCTCTCGCAAGCATCCGCAAATACGAAAGAAGAAATTAAGATAAATCTAACCATAGCATGAAACGTGTGGATCCAAATCAGCCCCTCATGAAGCAACGCATAAACTGGGGTTTAAGCTTCTGTCACTCTAGCAACCCATCATCTACTTATTACTCCACAATGACTTCCCTTAGGCCCATAACATGGTGAAGTGTCGTGAAGTCAACGTTCACACGACACCACTAAGAGAAGCAACAACATACATATCATCAAAATATCGAACGAATACCAACTTCACATGATTACTTATAACAAGACTTCTCCCGTGTCCTCAGGAGCAATAGTAACTACTCACACCTCATCAACATGTTCAAGATCAAGAGGTATAATGATGATGATCAAAGATCTGAACATAATATCTTTCACCAAGTAAAACAACAAGCATCAACAACAAGATGTAATCAACACTACTAGTAACCCATAGGTACCAATCTGAGGTTTTGAGACAAAGATTGAATACAGGAGATGAACTAGGGTTTGAGATGAGATGGTGTTGGTGAAGATGTTGATGAAGATTTGTCCTCCCACAAAGGAGGAAGCGTTGGTGATGATGATGGCTTCGATCTCCCCCTCCCGGAGAGAAATTTCCGTGGCAGAATCTCTCTGCCGGAGAGCAAAAGGGCCTCTGCCATGGTTTCCGCCTCGAGACGGCGGCGCTTCATCCCGAAAGTAATCTTATGATTTTTCTTCTAGGTCAAAACACACCATATATGAGAAGAGGGGGGTCGGGAGACCTGCTGGCCCCCCACAAGGCAACAGGGCGCGACCAGGGGGTTGGCCGCGCCCTATTGGCTTGTGGCTAGCAGGTGGACCCCTTATGGTATCTTTTTGGCCCAATAATTCTTATATATTCCATAAAAATTCTCCGTGAAGTTTCAGGTCATTTGGAGTCCAGTGAATTTTCTGCCATTTTCTTGGTTTTCAGGTCCAGAATTCCGGTTTCTAGAGATTTCCCTCTTTGTGATGTACCTTGCATATTCAGAGAGAAAAGACACAAGAATTATACCATAATAAGGAATAATGAACAAGAATTACATAAATATCAATAAGAATTCCTGATGCATAATGGACGTATCAACAACTACTTGTAACCGGGAAACCATAGACGGAAGATTCCCCCCTCCTAGAGTGATAACTCTCCAATTAGCATAATTTGTTATCCACACATCTTCCCAAAAATCAATGTTATGCCCATTACCAACTCCCGAAATATAATTGCTTCAGAGAATTAACCACCGACATAATAGTTTGCCAAGTAAAAGGGGACGCTTTTTTAACTTTGCTTTCAACAATTCACCATCAGGAAAAATACTTGGCTCTCAAAATTATGGCACATAAAGAATCTGGATTGTCAAGAAGTCGCTAATCTTGTTTTGCTATGATAACCCACAAGTGTAGGGGATCGTTTGTAGCCTTTTTCGATAAATAAGAGTGTCGAACCCAACGATGAGCTAAAGTTAGAACAAATATTCCCTCAAGTTCTATCGACCACCGATACAACTCTACGCACACTTTAACATTTTCTTTACCTAGAACAAGTATGAAACTATTTTGTAGGTGATAGGATAGTTTGCACGAATGAAACTAGAAGTACTTTGCAGGAATGAAACTATGAGTAAATTGCAAGATAATAAAAGTTAGTTGTTTAGTAAAAAGCTTTTGTCAAACAAGAAGGTTATTTGTCCCTAGGCAATTGATAACTAGACCGGTATTCATTATTGCAATTTTATATGAGGGAGAGGCATGACCTAACATACTTTCCGTACTTGGATCATATGCACTTATGATTGGAACTCTAGCAAGCATCCGCAACTACCAAAGATCATTAAGGTAAAACCCAACCATAGCATTAAATATCAAGTCCTCTTTACTCCCATACGCAACAACCCACCTACTCGGGTCTGTGCTTCTGTCACTCACGCCACCCACCATAAACAAATCATGAACATAGTGCAACACCCTACAACGGGGATCCTTCACGTTTGCGCGACACGGAGGGCACCATAGGACAACACCAAAATAAAACATACAACTCATACCAACCACGATCACCAATTAGCCCATAGGACAAAACGGATCTACTCAAACATCATATGATAGCCACATATCATTGGGAAATAATATATGGAGTTGAGCACCATGTTTAAGTAGAGATTACAACGGGGAAGAGAGGTGTTACATCGCTGCATAGAGGGGGAGAGAGTGGGTGTTGACGGCGGCGAAGTTGTTGGTGTAGATCGACGTCACGATGATTGCCTCAGCGGTGTTCCGGCGCCACCGGGAGAGAGGGGGAGAGAGCCCCCCTCATTATTCTTCTTCCTTGGCCTCCCCCCTAGATGGGAGGAGAGTTCCCCCTCTGGTCCATGGCCTCCATGGCGGCGGAGGGACAGGAGCCCCTCCGAGATTGGATCTCCCTCTCTGTTCTCTTCTGTTTTTCATTCCTGTTTTTTGGCCGAAAACCGTTTCTTATATTCCCGGAGATCCGTAACTCCGATTGCGTTGAGATTTTAACACGATTTTTTTCCGGATATAAGCCCCCTTGCGCCCAAAGTAAAGCAGCAACCGCCTTACGAGGTGACCACAACCCACCACGACGCGCATGGGCCCTGGGGCGCGCCCTGGTGTACTGTGGAGGCCGTGGGCCTCCTTTTCGTTGATTCCAACTCCCCAAAATCACATATATTTCAAAATAATTCTCCGTAAATTTTTATCGCGTTTGGACTTCATTTGATATGGATATTTTGCGAAACAAAAAACATGCAACAAACAGGAACTGGCACTTGGCACTGGATCAATATGTTAGTCCAATAAATCATATAAAATGTTGCCAAAAATATGTGAAAGTTGTATAATATTGGCATGAAACAATCAAAAATTATAGATACGACGAAGACGTATCATGCTAGCATGGCCAGGTTGAAACAATGGATATCAGGAAAAACATACCTCCTTGTTTTTTTTTGGAACACAAAATTTTCATCAAGCCATCCAGTGCATCCTCTTATGATTGTCCTCGTCATCCCACCAAAAACACGACATCGTGCCAATAATTCCTTTGCATGTTTGTTTAGTAATTTTAAAGACGGACATAACGTAAGTGTGAACTTGTGCAAAAGACACGAGGGGAATTTCCTTCCCTCCAGAGGATAGTAGCTTTTCTTTCCATCCAATAATTTTCTTGATGACATGGGTCAATCATATACTGAAAACAATCAGTCTTGTGCATGCCCACCGTAGCGGGCAAGCCAAAATATCTGTCATTTAGAGCCTCGCTCAAGATATTTAGATTGGTGCAAATTTGCTCATATAGCTAGTTTTGCAAAAGAATAACTCAAACCAAATAACGTTCCATTGAACACGCCAGCACTCCTCACCCTAACCGATTATGTAATAATCACAAACAACTATTAAGATAATTTGTAGCGTGTACATAACTGCATAGGATAAAAAATCCCCCTCGAGCGATTGGAAAGGACATCAAGGTCTAAGTTACTCTTTCAAAACCTAGATAATATAGGACCCTGGTAAGTGCCACACGTGTGGCACGAAGCAATTCCGTCCTGACATTTTTTGATGGCAACTTTAGTTACTTGGGGATGACAACTTTAGTTGTGAAGCATGACAACTTTCTGTTTGGATGCCAAGTTTCAATTTTTTTATGGCAATTTTAGTTGTAAAAATGTCAGGATGGTGTTACTTCGTGTCACATGTGTGGCACGAAGTAATTCCGTCCTGGCATTTTTTTATGGCAACTTTAGTTACCCGGGAATGGCAACTTTAGTCGTGAAGCATGACAACTTCTGTTTGGATGGCAAGTTTCAATTTTTGGGGTTTTTTTGTTTTTTCTGGATGGCAATTTTAGTTGTAAAAATGTCAGAACGGTGTTACTTCGTGTCACATGTATGGCACTTATCGTTTGGGATAATATATTAGTTTCTATTTTATATTGGGCTTTCTCATCATTAGCGAAATCCATTTTTTTTTGCCAAAATTCAAGGAATGCACCCCAAGTATAAATTTAGCGAACCAAAACCTAAAATTAAGACAAAAGAAAAAGAACCCTGCATCCTGAAATTCTAATATACTCATAGAAAATTTCTAGTAACATATAGCAACCGTAACATTCATAGCAAAAAATTACAAGACTCATATCCAATTCAAATTACAACATTCATAGCAAAATGACATGAATTAGAGGGACATGCACGCTTCACTGCGCCTTGTGATTGGCTGTGTTTCTTGTTTTGCGAGGCATGTTAGTCTGAATAAGGTATGGCCTCTATATTATCAGGTTCAAGTTACAAGTTCATGCTTTCCAATGAAAGTATTTAGTTGGTATAGCATATGCAACTAATAATGCAAAAAAAAACGAAGCATCTACTACTTCTGTCCGGGTGTATAGGGTTTGCGCGTAGTTCTTGGTCAACAATTTAACTAGCTAAATATAGAGTATATGTGACAAAAACGTATATTTAGAAACCACACCCCCATATGAATCTAATGATATACTCTTGACGTTGTATAACACATATTCAGTTAGTCAAATTGATGGTCTAGAACTACGTGCACGTCCTATACACCTGAAAAGAGAGAGTAACAATCTTTGACACATGTCACATTTGTTAATTTGTGTCAGAATTACAGCCAGTGTCCACAATATGAAGCACAATACAGAATTGCAGGTTCAGACACTCTCAAGATAGGCCGTTCTCATGACATTGAAACACCAAAATCCCTTTCCTCTGCGACGACAAATCAAACGATTTGCCAAACCAGTGGATGCTCATCACACCACACTCAGTATCACAGCTTGCAGGTTCTCACCCTACCTCCATCCTTGCTCTGTTCGGAGCGTTCTGAATTTTCGAACACTTGCAGGTAGCTTCTGAACTCTGAAGCCTGAACACTTTCAGATGCCTTCATATTTCAGGCGTCGGGTTGAGCCTGACGCACCGCCTCTCGTTCCCCCCGCCTCCCCGCCGAGGGTCTCCGCCGCCGCCGCCCTCGCCCTCGCATCCTTGCTCCCCCGTCCCCCCCACCCGACACGGCGTCGCCCCCGGCGACACGTCGCGGTTTCTTCACCCGCTCGCCCCGCTCAGGTCTCTCCCGCGCTCTAGGGTTAGCCCTCCCCTGTTCTGGGGTTTGGCTCGCGGCGTTGTAGACGCGCCTTACCGCGCCGCCCTTGTCTCGCCGACATCTCCGCACCGCCAAAGGAGACTCGACGGCGGCCACCCACCCTCGGCCGCGTGTACACCTCCTTCCAAACTACCCGAGCAGCGCCTCGTAGTCACACGCTTCCGCATCTGAGGGCCGCTCCCTCTTTCGCCGAATCGCGGCCGGTTCGGCCATGGCGGCGATGGGGCAGGAGGGGGAGGACGTCGACCACTACGAGGTGCTCCGCCTGCCGTCCGGCGAGGAAGGCGCGGCGCTGAGCGTCGAGCAGATCGAGAAGGCCTACCGGACGCAGTCGCGGCTCCGGCACCCCGACAAGCGCCCCGACGACCCCAACGCCACCGCCGATTTCCAGAGCCTTGCCAGCTCGTACAAGTTTCTCCGGGACGAGTCCCTCCGCCGTCAGTTCGATGCCCGCCTCCGTGGCCGCCGCGAGGCCGCAGCCCGTGCCGCCGCCACCGGGGTCAAGCGGCGGAAGGCCGTGTCCGACCTAGAGGAGCGCGAGCGCGCCTTCGCCGCCGGTGGAGGCCCCGCCGTCGACCCCGCCGAGCTGGCCAGGCGAGAGGACAAGCGGAAGGCTGCTGACGTCAAGCGCGAACTCGATGAGTTCTTCGCTGCAAAGAAGTCCGGCGTCTCTGGCTCTGCTTCGACTCCGGTAATGTCTCTATCCAATTCCTTTGTTTCTTCGTCTAGGATTGATAGCGCTGTGCTCTTGCTGCACTTATAATTGCTGCCTGCCTCGTGCTAGTGTACTTCAACCGTGCCGAATTGCTTAAAGATCTCATCCAGCTAGCGTACTTCTGAATTAGTATTACTGAATTAGTATTCTGCTTCATGGTTTTGTAATCATTTGCCCCGAAGTTGAGCTTTAGACGGTAGATGGAAATAAAAGCCAAAATGATGCCCCTAAAACTAGCGTACTTCTGAATTAGTATTACTGAAGAGGGACAGGGTTTGCAATTGTAGCTTTGCAAAGGAAGGTGGAACAATCTGACTGTATGTAGCATTGAGGATAATCTTCAAACAGAGTAATATACTTTTGTACTGTGGGTGATTTTTTTTTTTGAACTGTTAACCTACAAACAGAGTAATATTCCCCAGAAATGCATCAACAGTACTTATCTTCAAAGTATAAAATCTTAAGGTTATGCAAGAGATTTGTTGATCTGTACCTTTTCTGTTGGTACTAGTACTCACCACAACTTGGTTATTTCTCCTTTTAGGCACATGGAGATAAGAAGGGTGGAACTCCAGAGAATGGACCAAAAACGGACAAGGGTAAGATCTTGAAGGTTTCTTGGGAAGGGGGTGCAGATTACTACACTGCAGCAAAGCTGGATGAGATCTTTAAGCAATTCGGCACAGTTGAAGACATTGTGATAAAGACTAGGAAATCAAAGAGCAAGGGTTCAGCAATTGTTGTCATGGCTTCCAAGGAGGCGGCAGTAAGTTTCATTTGTCTACTGTTTTTTGCCCTGGAGAATTTCTACCTTAATTACAAGTCTTGTAGATCTTGAACTAGCACATAAAATTGAGCTCATTTCAGATCCACTACAAGATAGGAGTTTGCAAGCAATCGCATGCCTATGTTTTATCATGCATGGCGTCTTGCTGTCTCTGTTTATGGTTTAATAATCAGTATTGATGTCATTTGTTCCATTTCCATATCATATCACCGTGTGGATCTTTACCAAGCTGTACTATATGTCGGAATTGATTATATGTTTTTGGTTGTGCGGCTAACCAACACTTGTTGACTTTTTACAGCAAACCGCACTGAAGAACCATTCTGTGTACAATGTTTTCCCCGTCCCATTAATTGTTGCTTCAGTTCAAGAATCGGGAGGGTTCCCGGCAAGGTCAACTCAAACACCTGAACCGAGGACAAGCAACATTGATGGAACTGGGTTCAGCGATTTGGAAGCATCGGTATTCCAAAAACTTCAAGAGGTACTTGCTTTGGTTCTTCTTCAGTTTCCACTGTATTAGTTAAATTTAATGTTCATTTTTTTTGCAGTTAGTGAACAAAGAAAATCCATCTTAGAATTATGTTTAGTTTCTTTTACAAAGTAGTTTAGCATATGTGTTTTCGTGATAAGACATACTTGTGTGCATTGTACAAATAGATAAGCATTGAATGCATTTTGACTTTGCAGGCCCAGAAAAGGAAGAAATCTGGATAATTGATGCTCCTCGAGGCATGAGGTACCGCCGCAAGTTACAGAGGATATTTCCCTTCGCTACAGCTGAGGATCATCAGGGCAATCCAGAACAATCTTCTAGTATCGTTACTGTTATTTTTTTTATGGGTATTTTCATCTTAGATACAGTAGTAGAACCGATTTTTTGCTAGGAGAGGTGAAAGGGAAACGGAGCCACATTCCATATCCACACTTGTGCTTTCGATCGCACACTTGTCCTGGTGAAAGGGAGTATTTTCGTAGTCACTGAAAGCAAACAAACATTACCTCCGTATACTGACACGGAGGTAGTACTATCGATCTTGGGGTAGATATAGATATGCTGATGGAAGGCAAGTCCATAATAATGTGTTTACATGATTGTTGTACTATTGATCTTAACCACGTATGCAGTACGAATGGGAAGAGACACAAGCATGGCTGCTTGCTGCCTGCCGGGTCGGGGCAAAGTAAAGTGGCAAGCAAGCCGGTGAACTGAGTACTCCAGTTCGCTATTTGCAACTAACTCAAGAAGAGGAGCTGACAATTGAGCCAGCAGCAAGCTAGAGTGGGTAACTAGCTGGATTGGCGGCACCATGTTGGTGTTGAGCACCGATTATATTGGTCATCATGCATGGTGCTCAAGCTGGGAACTCCTCCAGGTAATCCGCGCCACCGACGACAGGCTGGTTGAGCACGGCCGAAGTATGGACAAGGCTGCAGGTAGGACAGTCCCACCTGCAAAATGACCTCTCCATAGCAACTTTCATACATCACGACAAGCCAGAAGCTCAGTAGTAAAATGATCATCACTACCGCTCGGCTACCCCTTGAGCCAGCTTTTGTTCCGTCAGTGGATACACCATTGTCCTCACCTTCCCATGCGTGAAGATCATCGACAACAACTCGAGTACGTGACGTGTTAAGGCCAGCGCTAGGGCCCACAGTTTCAGCTGGTTGCGCCCCATCTACATCTCAACCCTCGACTCGTTCTTCTTCCTCTGGTAAACGCTTCCAGGAAAAGGCAGGGCTCCTCTAGCGCGCATCTGTTGTCGTCAACACTCCTTACCGGCGTCAGCGTCGCTTGTTCCCAGTGTGGCCCGCCCCCAGTTCCAGTACGGCAGCACCCCTGCTTCGTCGTGGCTCTCGCCGACTCCGCCACAAGTAGCTCCTGCCGGCGAATGTCGCAGTTCAGGCAAAGGAGTTCCGCCACGTCCAGCTTTAGCAATGCCGTTCATAATGCAGAACTTTGTTGTTCATAATGCATATCGAGACGGAGAACAAGGGCAAGGAGGTGGTGCCGTTCATGGAGAAGGGCAAAAAGGTGGTGCCGACAATGGAGAAGGGCACGGAGGTGGTGCCGCCCTTGGATGACGCGCCGCCCACGGACGAGGACATTGTGCTGGAGGAGCCCTGCAGCGGCAAGCGCTGGAACTACGGACACTATCATGAGGAGGGTGGGCTCCCACCTTACTTCTGCAAGGTGATCCTTGCCCAAAAGCTGGAGTGCCTGCCTATGCCCCTAGACTTCACGAAGCACTTCCCGGCCGTGCCGACAAAGTTCAAGCTGAATACGAACACCGACTACGCATGGAGGGTCACCATATGGCTGATGAACGGCCTAGTCACCCTAGATCAAGGTTAGGCCCCCTTCGCCGCCGTCCACTAGATCAAGATCAGGTACATGATGACCTTCAAGTTGTTGACTCCCGACATCCTGAAGGTGATCGTTTTCAACGACGACAACATTGAAGTCGTGACCAAGTGTGGGAGACACGACGACTCCTTCACCATGAACGTCTAGGAGAGCACTTTGTTGCGCCTACTGGTTTGATTATAACTATATCATATTAGTTCGGTTCAAAACAACTTCATTTAAGTGTCGTACTATGTTCATAACCGCTTGATTTGGATTAAACCTATGTTTATATGCTATTTATTTGTGTGTCTTTTGATTTGTTATGTCTGCTTAGCGTGTTGGTAACATCACTGCCTCCACAAGGAGGTTATCATACAACATGTGTTGCATGTAGCTTGTTTCTGCCTAAACAAGAGGGTAACCAAATAGCCTACCTTTCGTTTCACCCCATACAGGCTAAGTGTATGCGCTGTTGGTATTTTGCATGTTTACCCTTAGCCAGGCTCAACTGAGACACAGAGGCAACGCAGGCAAAAGTATATACGTGAACATCGATCATCAGAGGTGATGGTTTGTGATGCTCTCATTTGCGCATGCATGTTTCATCATCGATCATCAGAGGTGATCGTTTGTGATGCTCTCGTTTGCATCTGCGTGGCGAAGAACAACATCAAATGAGTGCGACACAAATATTATTATTTTTGCGGGAAAATCAGAGAGCTTTATTCAAATAAACGCATTCTTGAGACAATCAGGAAGGAGGCTGGTCACCAAGAAGCTAGGGGTTTCGTCAAGCCAGCTTTCGGTCACATTCAGAGTGCAAGCACGTTTCGCACAAAGATGTGCCGGGAGGTCTACTGACCTAATTACATGCTGAATAACAAAAGAAGTAAAATTATTACAGAGCTCTCCTATTTCTAACAATAAAGGAGCCACACTTGACCGAGAATTGTGGCGAGTGTTTCAGAGCATCACCAACTCCATGCAATCAACTTTCATTATCACATGCGAGAACCCTCGAAGAGAAGCAAAACGAACTTCATCTCACGGTGATAGACACTCCATTATCAAGGGATCAGAGATTCCCAAGTATGGTTTGCACCATGAACCTAGGAAAGCCGAGGAGGAGCGAGCCACGCCTCCCGCACCACCCCTGCCGCCCGCGAAGTTTAGGGCGTCGTCCGTAGTGATCTTCACAAAGCCATCATCAGGAGGCCGCCAACCAAACCCAGGCAATACCAATGATTCCTTCCGTGGTAGATGAAGGAGAGCAATAGCCTCCTTTGTAGCTCTGATCGTCGTTGTAGGATCCCTCCCTTCCTCGCCATGATTGATGCGATTTCGGGAGTGCCAAATGGACCACATTATAATAGTGATCTTAGCGCGATCATCGTCCGTGAACCGAGGATCACATGTGATGTCTCTCTCCCACGAGTTCGGGTGTAGTCGAGGAAGCCGAATACCAAACCATGCCCACGCCTCCTCCCAGAAGCGCTTAGCATGTGAGCAGTGTATTAGCGCTTGTTTCAGATCCTCATCCATAGCCAGACAAACTTTACATCGACGAATCTCTGCAATGTGTCGATAATTGAGAGTAGCCTCATCTGGTAGAATCCCACGTAGCACTCTCCACCAAAAAACTCTCACTTTCGGAATGACATTCAATTTCCACAAGGATTTCCACAACTGTTGATCGCCCTCTGATGTCCCGGTAGCCGTCCCTTCCTCTAGAGCCAGTCGCGGATGTTCGGTCTATGGGCGTATATACACCCTATATAGAAAAAAATTCAAAAAAATATAGAAATATTTTTGAAATAAACTTGACCTTTCATAATTGTAAAAAATATCGAAAAAAGAAAAACCCCGTTGACTTCCTTTAAGAAAAAAACAAAAATTTCGGCCAAAATAGTGTGAATAGTTACCTATAATAGCGAATGAATTTTGTTTTTTGCCCTAAAGTCAATGCTAGGTTTTTATTCCTGAAAATTTATATACTGGTGCAAAAGTAAGTCAAGTTTATTTCAAAAACTTCTATTTTTTTTATTTTCTTGTAATTACTATTTTTTTCTTATATAGGGTGTATATACACCCAAGAACGAAGGGGTATTTTCCGTCACGTTAAAGCTTATGTCGATCCAAACCATCCATCCATACCCATCGTCCAAACAAGAAAAAATATCAATGGGTGTAAAAAGAAAATGGATGCATGCGTCTTAGTCTAACGACGACCGGCATCCAACCAAAATGCTGGGGAGGAATGATTCTCAAATGCAAATCTATACCTAATAAAGGGCCTGTTCGGAACAAAGGTGTACAAAACATTGGAAGGGAGAGAAATATAGGAATAGGAAAGGAATGTCAGTGTAAAACATAGGAATGAGATTACACAGGAAACTATATAGGAAACTGGAGGAAGGAGCGTTCGCATCGATTGGAAAAACATACAGGATAATATCAGTTTTTCATTTGGCTAAGCAGTAATCTGCCTTTGTCTACACCTCAAGGCTGCGGAGCATATCGTCACCGAAGAATCTGATCATATGGCGCTGCTCGTGCGTGTGCGTGATGCGGAGACAGAGAGGCCTAGGGGGGGCCGGCCCTTTCGGCTCGAGGAAATGTGGTTGAGGCATGAAGGCTACGAGGCGAGGGTGCAGCAGGCCTGGGCGCAGGTTCAGGGTGGGAATAAATCACCTACTGCTGTGTGCGGGCGATTACATGAAATGACGCTGAACTTGCAAAGTTGGGGCCGGACAGTGTTTGGGTCGGTGCGGAGACAGTTGCAGCGTTTAAAGCAGCAGCTACTGGAAGCAAAAGAGCGGTCGTTGGTCACTGGACTCACGGCCGAAGTGCGTGACATTGAGGGCCAGCTCAAGGAGGCTTATGATAGGGAGGAGATTATACAAAAGCAGCGCTCTCGGGTGGACTGGCTCAAAGCGGGAGACAGGAACACACAATATTTTCAAAACCGAGCCTCTCATCGGAAGCGCAAGAACACGGTCAAGGCACTGTTTCGGGAGGACGGCACGAAGTGTTCTGATGATGAGGGCATGAGGGAACTCGCGGCATCGTTTTACGAGAGGCTTTTTGCGTCCGAGGGATCGGTCCAGGCTGAGAGGCTTCTATGCCATTTTGATGCTGTTATTTCTAATGAGATGAATGCCAAGTTGACGGCCCCTATAACGGATGAAGAGATCGAGCGTGCACTATTTCAGATGGGTCCGACGAAGGCGCCAGGTCCGGATGGGCTGCCTGTGCTCTTCTATCAGCGACACTGGTCACTGTTAAAAGCGGACGTCTGCTCGGCGATTAGGGGTTTCCTTTCGGGTGTGGCCACTCCGGACGCTTTTAATGATACAATTATTGTTATGATCCCTAAGGTGAACTCACCGGAGCTACTTTCCCAATTCCGGCCGATCAGCCTATGTAATGTTCTTTATAAGATTGCTACCAAGGTGCTCGCAAACAGACTCAAGGTGATCCTTCCTATTCTCATCTCGGAGGAGCAAAGTGCGTTCGTCCCGGGACGGCTCATGACGGATAATGTGCTAGTTGCGTATGAGTGCACTCATGTTATCCGGACTAGGAAGAGGAAGACACCACTATGTGCGGTGAAGCTGGATATGATGAAGGCCTATGACCGAGTCGAGTGGATTTTTTTGGAGCAAATGCTGGCCAAGTTTGGATTCCATCCTTTGTGGATTCAGATGATCATGAGATGTGTTACTTCAGCACGGTTCTCAGTCAAGCTTAACGGTGGCTTCTCGAGGTGCTTCCTCCCCTCCAGGGGTCTTCGACAGGGCGACCCGCTCTCACCATATCTTTTTTTGTTCTGCGTGGAGGGAATTTCTGCTTTGTTGAGGGCGGCGCAGCAGGATAAAAGTCTGCAAGGAGTGTCCTTTGGGAGCACTGGCCCCCACATTACACACCTTCTCTTTGCAGACGACAGCATTGTGTTCTTGGAGGGCAACCGTGGCAATTTTGAGGCTCTGAAGAATATTCTAAGGGTGTATGAGGAAGCCTCGGGACAGAAGGTCAATTTGTAGAAATCATCGGTGTTCTTTGGAAAAGGCTGTAGGGATGCAAGCAAGAGGGAACTTCTCGGAGTCATTGGAATCGATTCTGAAGCTTTGAGTGAGCGATACTTGGGGTTGCCAACACTGGTTGGTAGATCCAAGGAGGGGACTTTTAAGTACGTCAAGGAGAGTGCAAGAAATAAGGTCTCGGGATGGAAAGGGCAAGGCCTGTCCAAGGCGGCCAGAGAGGTCCTCGTTAAGTCTGGCCTCCAAGCTACCCCTACTCTCACCATGAGCTGCTTCCAACTCACCAAGAAAATATGCCGGAACCTGACTTCAATCTCGTCTAACTTCTGGTGGGGAGAGGCAAATGGGGAGAAGAGGGTGCATTGGCTCGCATGGAAGAAAATGTGCAAGGCCAAGAGGGAAGGAGGAATGGGTTTTCGTGACCCGGAGGCTTTCAACCAAGCCTTGTTGGCTAAACAAGCTTGGCGTATTCTGCAGTACCCATCCTTCCTTTGTGCTCGAGTGCTCAAAGCTCGCTACTTCTCGGAGGGGACTATTATGAATGCCACTTGTCCCAATGGTGGCTCGTTTACTTTCCGGAGTATTGTCCATGGTAGAGAGCTGCTGCGGGAGGGGGTGGTGTGGCGAATTGGAGACGGCTCCACTATCAAAATACACCACGACAACTGGATCCCGCGTCAGGGCTGCCTCAAACCGCTTGGGCAGCAGTATCTTCATGGTACAACGCATGTGCAACATCTGTTAAATGAACATGGTACCGCATGGGATATTAACAAGCTCCAGTTGATGTTCACCCCGGATGACGTGAATGATATCCAACAAATAGCGGTCGGGGGACCAAACATGCGGGATTATCTTGCATGGAACTTCACCAAAAACGGTCAGTTTACTGTCAAGTCGGCATATCATTTGTGCATGAGCCTGAAAGGGGCCAAAACCGGACAGCCGGGTCCTCGATGCCCAGTAGGGAACACAAAGCGTGGCTTGCGCTTTGGGACACTAATGCACCTGGTAAAGCAAAGATTCATGCATGGAGGCTGATGAAGAATGGACTTGCTGTTGGCACGGAACTGCACCGGCGTCGGATCAAGCTGGGCGTATTCTGTGTCGCGTGTGGGAGAGAAGAAACCATCTACCATCGCTTTTGGGCGTGTCCTCACTCTGACTTGTTTTGGAAATCTTTGTGTGAGGAGAAGGGGGAGCCGGTGGTTCGGCCGCCCACACTGGACGGCTCACTACCAGCGATCCTGGGCTGGTTCAAGTGGTGGATGGCGGAAGCTGGAGCTGCTGAACGAGAGACGATGATCCAGGCGCTCTATGGGCTTTGGTGTGCGAGAAATGAAACTAGAGACGGCAAGCGGATCCAAGATGCAAGAGAGCTCGCGGAACGGGTACATCAGCATATCGAGGAATGGCGTACAGTGCATGCTAAGTCGCCAATAATCAAGGAGCCAAGGCAGCCGGAGAGGTGGAAACCACCGGCACCAGGGTGGGTTAAGATTAATGCAGACGGTGCGACAGCAAGATCACAGGACAAAGGGGGTGGTGGCGTGGTCGTCCGAGACCACCATGGTGCCTTCAGTGGAGGGATGGCCGTGTTCTTCCCGGGTACCGCAAACCCTGAGCTCTCGGAGATTCTAGCGGCGAGGAGTGCGGTGCAGATGGCGGTTGACAGGGACTTTCAGAGAGTTCATGTCGAGCTAGACAACCAAGGAGGAATCTAGGAACCTCTCCGCGCTTGGCCCGTATGTGGAAGAAATCAAGGAGTTGCTGAGGACGAGACAAGAGTACAAGGTCACTTGGGTTAGCTGCTCGGCGAATGGTGCGGCACATGGACTGGCTAGAGAGGGAGTTAGCTCGGAGAGCCGACTGTTTTTCATGAATTTCCACCTGATTGTATTCTCCATATTGTAGCGGACGAGATCCCGAACCTCATTTAAGTTGAATATAAAAGTGCGATTACCCCTAAAAAAAAAGGCCAAATATTTTATTCGTGTTCGCGCGGAGATGGGAGCGGCTTGCCTCGAGCATCCGCCAAAACATTGGCTCGTGGCAGATTTTTCCAATACTATGGAATACGAAATCTGCATGCCCAAGGAAATTTCCTTATAAATGATAAAAAAATGTTTCACACATGAAAACCCCGTCTGGGTCGGCCCATATAGTAGGGACCTTCTATACTGCGCTCTGCGCGTTAGGAGAAGACGTAGCGCGTCTGTTGGACCGTCGCATGTCCGGACGGCCTGTTTCTTAAATTTTGTTTTGTCTTTTTATTTTTCTCTACTTTTAATAATTTGGGACTCCATTAAATTTCTGAAAATTAAACAAAAAAAGAATTTTAAAATAAAATGTTTACTAAATCACAAAGCGTTTGTGGATTCAAAAAACGTTCAAAATTTTGAAAACAAATGTTCAGGTAATAAAAAATGTTCATGATTTAAAACATATATTGTATTAGATAATTTAATGAAATTGAACAAAATTTTGCCAATTAAAAAAAACGTGAATGAAAAAATATCCTAAAAATTCAAAAACTATTCGTGACTTACAAAACATTTTATTCATTCATGAAATGTTCGCTGATTCAAAAAATGATGATGTATTTCAAAACATGTTCATTAAACAATAAAATGTTCGTTAAATCAAAAAAATGTTTGTGAAATTCAAAAATTGTTCCACCCATTACCCAAAAAACTGTTCGTCGATTCTAGAAATGTTTTCCAATTCAAGATTTTTTTAGAAAATATATTTCCAAATTGTATAATGTTCATGAATTCAAAAATGTTCTTGACTTTAGAAAATGTTCAAAATTTTGTAAAATTGTTCATGACTTTAAAACATGTTCAAAATTTTGTAAAACTGTACTGTACATGACTTTAAAAAATGTTCACAATTTTAAATATGTGCATGAGTTGAAAAATTGTTCATGATTTCATGAAATTGAGAGTAATAGTCTATATCGGTGGTCAACGAAATATGGTCGTGGTCACTGGAGATTATGATTTTTTTTCTCCCGTTGCAACGCGTGGGCCCAATTTCTAGTTAGTTCATAAAATAAACACTATGTAGCCCTTGCACAAAATTAAAAAAACACTAAATTCCAATTTTATACTTTACTTTTATATTTGGACACTAATTACCCCATCTAACAATTCTTCATCCCGATCATCTCATTTGGCAAAAAATTGCCAGTTTTTACCTCTTTAAAAAAATATAGTATCTGCCAACTAGCTCCCAACCATCAGATACACATGACATGTCACGTCGTGATTTTCCGCTTGGTGTGCTTTTTTCCATGCCCGAACCGGTCGAATGACTTAACCACACCCGATTTTTCTCTTTGTCGCCAAGTGTGTGTACACCATATTGACACAAAGAGTAACAATCATATTAAGCAGTCAAGTAAGTTCAATTTTGCATTGTGAGTTGTGGTTCGTAGGTTTAATGTGATAATGTTTTGATTTTTGTTTCGTGATGCAAAACAAGGGAGGAAGCATTTACTTAACACTCTGGGGGTCAATGACCTTAACATTTTTTTTGTCATTTTATGTTAAGTTCCAGACGTGGAAGTCATCAAACATACGCATCAAGCTCTGTTTACATGCCTGATATGCTAATGCTGGACACGTGTTGTTTAGTTGGCCCGATGATATGTGTACATTGAAAATTAGTACTCCCTCATCGAGTTTTCGGATATTTCAGTATGAACTATATACAGACTAAAATGAGTGAATAAACACACTAAAACATGTATATATGCATCCGATTCAAAAGAAAAACATCATACATTTATGAACGAAGGGAGTACTATCCATTAGTATTGACATAATAGGAAGGGACCTTTTCTTTTAGTGATAAAAAAGGTGTGTATGGTTGGGGTTGTAAAAAACAGTGTGTGTGGTTGGGCGCTGCATGTTTAGTCTTGAGTAAAACACGATCTTTGCAAAAAGAAAAACATGTTTTTCATGTGATTGCAAACAAGGGCACTTCATATTCGATCCTACAACACGTTTTGTAAAATTTTGATGGCAACCACACTAATTAGTGATTATTGTGCACAATTCAGATGGCCACCGAGATAAGCACACTTAAATTATGTACCCCACGCAAGAAAATAATAATCAGGATCCAACTAAGCCAGACTCATTTCAGATGTGAAAAAAATCATCAGAAGAAAAAAACGCAACATGGCATTCTGCGCACATCTGATGGTCAGGAACCAACGGTCAGAAAGCTTCCAAACTAATATAAAGGATAAAAATTGGCAAGACTTCTGCTAAATGGAGTAACCCGGATGACAAATTTTTAAATGAGGCAGTTAACGTAAAAAGATATCAAAGCAGGGAAGGGGAGGGGGAACTAGAATTCACTTCTCATATATTTATAGATGCTCCTAAGAAATCTAGAGCAAAGGCTCTAAATTTATTTTGCAGCACACACAAAGTTATATTTGCAGGCTAAAATTTCCAAATTCGCACTGTATTCAACAATATACGTGCATAAAAGCGTGTGATGTCTTTACTTGAAAGTAGGCAAACTCACCCTAGATGTACTTGCATTCCATTCTTTCCTCTCTGATATAATTATATTATACATATTGCTCATTTCTTACTACGAGTTGTACTCCGTAACCATTATTTATGGCAAAAGCTTATGTTCAGCTGGCCGATCGCGCTCGCTCGTCCGCCGGCTTGGCGACCGTCCGATTTTCTTTGATCAGACGGACGAGGTCGGACGCGCTTCCGCGTCAGCCGTGACCGTTTTTCTGAAACGGCCCCGTTGTTTCAGGAACCGTTCCCGCAGCTGAGTGTCCGCGAGCGTTGCTTGTCTTGCTGCTGGATCTGGAGGGCGACGGGGCTGGTGGCGCAGCACGGCAGGGCGGCGGGCGACCGCAACGTTTCCAGCACGGTGGCGACGGCGACAGATCCTGCGGTGGCCGGCGTCGACTCCAGCAGGTATAAATGCTCAGTCCCTTGCCCCCCTCCCCCCCCCCCCACCCACGCCATTTCTGCGGGTTCTCTGCCGGCCGTACCATGTAGCCCCGCTACGGAGCTGAAGGCCACGGCGTTCTACGGCGGGTAGCAGCTGGGCGCCCCCGCGGCGCTCCCGGAGCTAACTTGTAGGACTAGGAACGACGTTGTAGGCGTCCATGGCGTTCATGGCTGTCCTCCCCCGGGGTTCCCCGGAGCTTTTTTACTGCGCTTTGTAGGCGTTCATGGTTGTCCTCCCCAGGGGTGGCTTATAGCTTGACGACGACGGTGTGTTGGAGTAGGAAGTTCATCAGCGCAGTAGGATCTAGGGGGGGGGGGGGGGGGCGTCGATCTGTGTGCTGATTTTGTGGATTTTTTTTTTGTTTTTTACTGATGATGCTGGGAATTTGGTGATGTGCATTTGGTGATGCTGCATAGTTATTGCGATTAGAGTTGGATGATGGATGTGATTCAGAGTTGGATGATATATTCCCTGAATTTCTGTTTTTGTTGAAATGTTTTTCTGAATCTATCCTGATATCACCAAATGTTGCTGGATTTTTAGATGCAATGTTCAGTCACGTGATTCAGAGATTTCAGAGATTCAGAGATGAAATGTTGCTTTGGCAATTTTTGTTTCTGAAATTCAGTGTTGCTGAATTTTTGTGTTGCTGAAATTCAATGGTGCTGAAATTTTGTGATTTGAATGTGACCTAAAGTTTATTATGTTTCAGGTTTTGAGTAACCTAAATTTGTATGTTCATAGTTTATAGGGTGCAATAATTTCTGAATTTTTTAAAGCTCTTGTAGCTAGGCTCACATGTACCTTTCATTTTTACTAGATTATTAGAGATGCATGCTCATAGACATCTTGTTTTTTCATGTTTGGTTTGTTTTGCAGGATGACCATCTACCAAAGTCGTTGGTCGGCAAAGCGGCTGCGTGATATAGCGAATGCTATCCGAGGGAAGAAGAGGGATGTGATAAGCAAGTCCAGCTTTGGTGATTTGCTTTACATCTCTCCTTTTCTTCCTCCTCCAGAAGAGCTTCTCGATTTCATAGTCATGAGGATTGACACCAAGAAGCGTCTGTTGAAGTATGTGGTCTATTTTCTTTTCGTCACTTTTGTCTCCTTTTATTCCTATTCATGTTGCATAACATGTTTTTCTCGCAACATGTATTGACTTTTTAATTTTGTGTTCTGCAGAATTAATGACAACAAGAAGATACACCTTACAAGAGACATGGTTAAAAAGATATTCAATGTGCCTTCTGGCTGCAGACCGCTAGAATTTGGCAAGAGGGGCAAAGCTGATTTCCGTGAAGTTTATTTGGATGGAGAAAGGGCTCCAATACCCTCCACAGTTGCTGTTGTGTCAAAGGCAGATGATGATGAGGAGGAGACCATCGAGAGGTCATGGGCTCTACTGTGCCTAGCATTGGTCTTAACTCCTGGGACAGGAAACATGGTTCCCCTGGAATATCTGTACACTTTTCGAGACATGAGTGTGGTCCATGAGTTCGCTTTTTATGAGCATATTCTGTCTGATGTGATGAAAGAAGTTAAAAAATACCAGGACAGGAGGAACGACGGCAAAGCGAAATTCCTGATCGGAGGATGTCTACCAATGCTTCCGGTACATCCTTTATATTCCCGTAACATACTCATCTTCCTTTACCAGGACAACACCCCTTTGTAGTCAGGAGCTGATGTTTCTTTCTTATTCTATGTGTAAGTTATTTACATGGACCACCTTGATGTGCCAAGGGCATGTTTAGTTGATCACACTATCAACTACTCACTGCCTAGAGCTTGTTTTGTTCATGAAATGGACTTTTACGCTGTTGTTGCTGTCGACACTCTAGATGATGGTTTCGGGAAGCGGCCTATAAGTTACTCAACCCGAATGCATCACTTTTAATATATGTAGAGGGCATTCTTATCTGTTGCAATTCTGAATTCATTTGTTTTTAATGCAGTTCAGCTCTAGTACACCGTACGGCACATCCCAGTTCGTGTCATATGTAGATCAACTGGCCCAAGGGACTAACAAAGTCAGTGTGACAGAGGAGCCGCCGAAAATCAGTGATGAAGCCCGTGCTGCTGAGTGCGCAACAAATTTTTTGGGTGTGCCTGAGAGCTCCAAAATGCAGTCAGACATTCAAGGTGAAGCCGTTGCGGGTTCTCGTGATATACCTCATGCTGTTAGCGGGGGTACCAATGGCAGTACAGAGCATGCGGATGAGGCCACTGAAGCTAACACTGACGGTTACGATAATGTGTGTGGCTCTTTGGAGGAGTGGCTTCACGCAATTCCTTCAATTGATGAGCTAGAGGTGATTCCATTTACTTTTCGCAATTCTTTTTTGTTTCCGTAATGTACTTTTATTTTTTGGCTCAACTGAGATGCAACAAAGACCCCCACCCACCAACTAATGTTTTTCTCGTTTCCGTGCAGCTGCCCCCGCATATGCAAGCCATATACAATAAGCACAAAGAGATCCATGCTGCAGAACTCAACACTGCATTCAGTTCTTTTGGGAGGGTGTTGTAGGGCATGTACTGCAAGCGGATGGGCTTAATGTTGTCTGAAGTAAACAAAGTGCAATGCAAGCTTCATGAGCAAAAAGATGAAAACGAAGATGTGACCTTCAGTGTACCAAGAGGAGCTTCTGCTGCAGGCTTTGCTTATGCCACAGCAACTGAACCACCACCACCTCCGCAGCAGCCCAACTTACACCCTGGAGCTCATGGGACTGTAGGCGTGGAAGACACCACTGCCACTAAACCAACTCCGCAGCAGCCCAAGGAACTCCGCGGCAGCCCAAGGAACCATATGAACATTACTGACATCGAGCCAGCAGTGGATGTTGCTCTTGACACTGAGCCAGCGGTGGATGTTGCTCTTGACACTAAGCCAGCAGTGGAGGTTGCTTTCGACATTCCTGCCCCAACCAAGATGAGTGACCACAACAATGGAAATGATCACAACATTGACACTGATCAGAGCAATGTCAAGGTTTCAGAGCAATGCAACAAGGTAAAGAATATTGGACAGGAGTCGCCTCGCAGCCCAAGTTACCCATTCGTTAATCTGGTTAGGAGGCCAGGGACACTTGAACATGGCCCTTCTTTTGGATTGTTCGAACCTGGCAGTGATGATGCTTTACTGTTTCAGGATGATCCAGCCCTATCATTTGATTCAGATTTAGACCCCCTCTTGGCTCTTCGTGCCAGAAGCCCTTTGTTTGATGAATCCCCTGCAGCTTCAGCTGGCCCAGTATTTGATGTGACTCCTCTCGCAACATGTCCTCCAATTT
The DNA here is from genome assembly GCA_039707655.1 of Elymus sibiricus. Lineage (NCBI taxonomy): Eukaryota > Viridiplantae > Streptophyta > Magnoliopsida > Poales > Poaceae > Elymus > Elymus sibiricus. Next base: position 281,589,324 of record CM077663.1, read on the forward strand.
CAACAGGACCTGCAGGTTGTATAACTCACATTTTCTGCAACTTATTTGTTTGTTTGCCACCAAGTTTTGTTTCTCACTTTTTTTGTTGTCTTTTTTTCATTTTTTTGTTGTTGCAGAAGCAAGTGCCAATGATACAAGGGAGGAAGTGGTGGTTGAAGTCAGCAGCGGGCGCAGCCATGTTGAGAAGAAGCCCACACTTAAGAGAGCTGCAACATCACCAGAAACTGGGCGCAAGTTGAAGAAGATGAAGAAGCTCAAAGTTGATGCTACTGATGATGCAATATACAAGCAATATTGCTATACAAATTACCAGATAAAGGACCCACCGGAAGGCGAGCCTCTGTAAGTGTTGTACTTTTTCGTGTCCTACGCAGTAAAAGAATTCCACCTACACCTCTAACTGAGCCACTATTTTTTCTTGCAACATGCAGCCCACCATTCATCAGGATAGGTGGGTTTGAGGTTTCCTTCAAACAATTCAACAACGGTCTTAAAAAGCGAGCACATTTGAATAATGAGGTCATGTCATTGTACATCAAAAGTTTCAACATTGAGCAGATGTACAGCTCAACCAAGCCAAAAAAGTTTGCATTCTTGCCGCACACAGCTGTGAGTCAACTATTCTTCTTTTTTTTGTTTTTTTGCACTTCATTTCGTGCCCCGTAACATTTCATCCCCATCAATCATTTTTTGTTATTATGCAGTCGAAACTTGCTGTGGATCCTAGTGCATTTCATGCTCGTTCTTGCATCAAAGATTTCGAGAGGGCCTGCGACAAGAATAACATTGCCAAATGTGATCAAGTAATAACAAACTTCTTTGCCTAGTTCAAATCTTATTGCAACATGTTCCACTTTTCTGAATTGTTTTTGATTCATTAATTTTTGCAGCTGTTCTTCACAATCGTTCAGAATGGACATTGGGCAGTTGTGGTTGCAAATTTGATTCCAAAACAATTTAATGTTTTTGACTCCAATAGCACTGACTCGGAATATGTCAGCCCCCTTGAGAAGGAATGCAGTAATCTGGTATGGAATGCTTTCTTTTGTATGGATTTTGGTGTTGCAGTAGCAAACAGAAACTTGGTATGAAATGCCTTCCTTTTGTTCTAGTTCAATATATTTTTCTGTTATCAATGTGCAGATAGCAAACTTTAAAACCCTGGCCAGAGAACGAAACCCCTGGAAGCACGATCTTGATACATTTGAACATTTCAGACCAGATGGGTATCCGCAGCAGTCAACAACGTACTTCCTATCCTTTCATTTTCATTTTTTTTGTTAAGCGTCCATCCGAAATTTCTTGCATCCAATTCAGGAAGCAACCTCAATTTCATTTTTGGTTTCAGTTTTGATTGTGGGTTGTTTTCTATTCTTTACATGGAGAATCTGACAACAAGGGGGAATGAAGCCATTCAACACGGTACAACTTTTTTTTAGTTTGTGTTCTTTGAGGTGTTAGTCTGAAACAAGTAGAAGTGAAACATACTACCTGCAACACAATCCCCTACTGCTAGTGTCTCATAGGTTTTTTCTGATGTTGTACAGGACACAAATTCGTTGCTCAATTTTTGGACGTACATTGCTGCAAAGCTTTTCAAGCACCCTCAGAACACACTGAACTCAGCTGAAGAATTCCAGGCCCTGTTGAAGAAATCGTAGACAATGTCAATCGGAGAAAGACCTAGCTAGTTTCTTTAGTCTTTTTATGGGTCCTTCTATAATCTTTTGTAACCGAAACAGCAAGTTGTGCGCTAAATGCTTTGTAACCGAAAACATGAAGTTGCATATTTGTCTACGTAGTAGTATATGGAACTCAAATCTGGAGCATGTGTCATGCTGGGGCATGTTCCTTTTCTTGTTTGAATGTTGGAGCATCATCCATGCTGAGGTCTCAGATATGTAAATGGTAGCTGAATACATTGATGGCAATGAAAAAGGTTCAAACAAATTTTTGAGGTTGAGCAATTTGTTGAGCTTTTGTATAAGTTTAGTTTTGGCAGTCTGATTCATACCCTTTTTGTTGCACTGTGTATACATGTTTTTGTGATTAATCCACGCCCCTTCTATGAGTCTGGAACAGCATGTCGAGTTTTTTGTGCGCACCGGTAAAATGCAATCACAACATGGAGCACACGGCATAATATGCAATCTGAACTATCTCATTTTTCTCTGTTTATTCGCATAACACATGTTTCAAGTTTGATAGTGAACATGAAGACACCATCAAGTTTGTAAAGCTTTTCAATATGAACTAAAGTAAAAAAGAGCTTTAATTCATGTATCTCTAAACACATGAAAGGGATGATGAAAATGAAAAGAAAACATCTATTTTTCACTCTAGTAGCAGGAACTTCTCCACATGAAGAACTTGGTCCCTGTTTCTGTTATTTTTGCATTGAGCTTCAGCTGCTATCCTTGAGCATTTTTTGGATCATTAGCCATCACGGCTCTCAAATACGGACAAGCTGGCACTGCATGTCCCATCTGAGAGCAGAACTGGCATTTAGGTGGCGCTGCCGCTGCTTCTGTCGCAGCTTTCAGGGGTCCACATGTCTGAACATTGTGCCCTTCTTCATTGCAGTACTTGCAACGAATAGTCCTCTTTCCAGTTCTTGGTTTTGTTGTTTCCACTGCCTTCTTCTCTTGTTGTTTCGCCTTCTTCTTTTGCTCATCGTCCCGCTGCTCCGCCAGTGTCTTCTTTCTCTTCTCTCTTTCAGTTGGTCGCCCTTTCTTAGGCACACGAGCCGGGTTTTGTAACATATCTGATTGTTCAGTTTGTGGCAGGTCATGTTGCATTGTTCCCGTTGCAACAACATGTGGTGTTGGTTGTTGGCTGTTCTGTTGTTCTAGTGACACTCCTCTCTTTGCCGCTGCTATGGCAGGTTCAAGAACCTTTATTGCTTCATCTAAAATCTTGTAGGCATCATCATTAAAACATGCATTGGAGCCAAGCCATGTCAACCTTCGGCACAAGGAGTTGTATTTCAGCGTGTTTGTTGAGGGATGCCCGAAGTCCAGCAATCCCCAAGTTTTGCCCATGCTTGTTGTTGCTGCTTCAGACCACCTCTCCAACAAGTAGCATTGCGGAATAACTTGCACATTCAGGTGCACCATCACCCTAATTATGTGTGCGCATATCAAGCCATTCATCTCAAAGTAGTGGCAACTACATTGAAACTGAGCTTCCTCCATCATAACAAGTGATACGTCTCCAACGTATCTATAACTTATGAAGTATTCATGCCATGTTTAGAATAATTTTATATGATTTTGGTATGATTTGATTAGAACTAACCCGGACTGACGCTGTTTTCAGCAGAGCTACCGTGGTGTTGTTTTTGTGCAGAAATAAAAGTTCTCGGAATGGGCTGAAAATTTACGGAGAATATTTTTGGAAAATATAAAAAATACTGGAGCAAAAAGATACCGGAGAGGAGTCCCGAGGAGGCCACAAGCCTAGGGGGCGCCCCTCGAGCACTCCCCTGACGTGAGTCCAACGCCAAGTACTCCTATAAATCGAGAAACCTCCAGAAAGAAACATAGATCAGGAGTTCCGCCGCCGCAAGCCTCTGTAGCCACGAAAAACCAATTGGGAGCCCGTTCCGACACCCTGTCGGAGGGGGAAACCATCACCGAAGGCCATCTTCATCATCCCGGCGGTCTCCATGATGAGGAGGGAGTAGTTCACCCTCGGGGCTGAGGGTATGTACCAGTAGCTATGTGTTTGATCACTCTCTCTCTCGTGTTCTTGAGATGGCACGATCTTGATGTACCGCGAGCTTTATTAATATAGATGAATCATATGGAGTTTTCCCCTCTCTATCTTCTTGTGATGAATTGAGTTTTCCCTTTGAAGTTTTCTTATCGGATTGAGTCTTTAAGGATTTGAGAACACTTGGTGTATGTCTTGCGATGGGATATCCGTGGTGACAATGGGATGTTCTATTGATCCACTTGATGTATGTTTTGGTGATCAACTTGCGGGTTCCGTGACCTTGGGAATCTATGCATAGGGGTTGGCACATGTTTTCGTCTTGACTATCCGGTAGAAACTTTGGGGCACTCTTTGAAGTTCTTTGTGTTGGATTGAACATGATGAATCTGAAATTGTGTGATGCATATCGTATAATCAAGCCCATGGGTACTCGTGGTGACATTGGAGTATCTAGGTGACATTAGGGTTTTGGTTGATGTGTATCTTAAGGTGTTATTTTAGTACGAACTCTAGGGATGTTCGTGACACTTATAGGGATAGCTCATAAGATTGATCGGAAAAGATAACTTTGAGGAGGTTTCGTACCCTACAATAATTTCTTTGTTTGTTCTCCGCTATTTGTGACTTTGGAGTGAACTCTTTGTCGCACGTGAGGGATTTACATATGATTCAACTATGTCAGTATTGTTGAGAGAACTTGCACTAGTGAAAGTATGAACCCTAGGCCTTGTTTCCAAGCATTGCAATACCGTTTTTGCTCACTTTTGTTACTTGCTACCTTGCTGTTTTTATATTTTCAGATTACAAAAACCTTTATCTACCATCCATATTACACTTGTGTCACCATCTCTTCGCCGAACTAGTGCACCTATACAATTTACCATTGTATTGGGTGTGTTGGGGACACAAGAGACTCTTTGTTATTTGGTTGCAGGGTTGTTTGAGAGAGACCATCTTCATCCTACGCCTTCCACGGATTGATAAACCTTAGGTCATCCACTTGAGGGAAAATTGCTACTGTCCTACAAAACTCTGCGCTTGGAGGCCCAACACGAGTCTACAAGAATAAAGTTGTGTAGTAGACATCAAGCTCATTTCTGGCGCCGTTGCCGGGGAGGTGAGTGCTTGAAGGTATATCTTTAGATCTTGCAATTGAATCTTTTAGTTTCTTGTTTTATTACTAGTTTGGTTTTATAAAAGAAAACTACAAAAAAATGGAATTGAGGTTGCCTCATATGCGTCATCTTTTTAATGTCTTTCGTGAAAATGATGGAAAGGAAAATTGTGCTCAAGTGTTAGAAGAAGAAGTTATTAAAATGTTTGGCACTAAATCTTTGTATGATGAGCATGATTGCAATGTTGTTAGTATGAATTCCTTAAATATTCATGATGCTAATGATATACAAAGCCACAAGCTTGGGTATGCTATGTTTGATGAATATGATATTTTTAGTCCCCCAAGTTTTGATGAGCAAAACTATTATGATGATGGCATGCCTCCTATCTATGATGATTATTGTGATGACACGTATGCTATAAAGAGTGATAGTAATCATGAAACTTGTCATCATGATTTTAATATTCAAAGTGGTTATGTCAATCAAGTATCTCATGATAGTTATTTTGTTGAGTTTGCTCCCACTATTATGAATGAGAAGAAAATTGCTTATGTGGAGAGTGACAAATTTTCTATGCATGTGGATCATGAAGATAATGCTTTATGTGCTGGTTATATTGTGAAATTCCTTCATGATGCTACTGAAAATTATTATGAGAGAGGATCTTATGCTTCTACATATTGCAATAATATCAAGTTTCCTCTCTATGTGTTCAAAGTTTTGAAGTTATGCTTGTTTTGCCTTCCTATGCTAGTTGATTCTTGCTCCCATAAATTGTTTGCTCACAAGATCCCTATGCATAGGAAGTGGGTTAGACTTAAATGTGCTTGTCATGAGATTCATGATGCTCTTTTGCATGTTTCAATTATTATTCCTATGTGAGCATCATTGAAATCATCATGCCTAGCTAAAAGGCATTAAAGAAAAGCGCTTGTTGGGAGGCAACCCAACACTTTTACTTTCTGTTTTTGTGTGTTCACATGATTAATCTACTGTATTAATCATGTTTGATGCCTTTTATTTCAATAAAGTGCCAAGTAAAGCCTTTGGGATGACTCACAAGATGAGTAGAATTGATGCTGAACCAAAACAGAAACTTTTGACTACAGTACAGGAATTTTCATTATTTACTGGAGCATGATAATGATCTGAAATGTTTACACAGTCTTGATATACAAATTCTTCAGGTTGTCCTAATTTTTCAGAATTTTTAGAGACAGGGAAGTATGGTTACTCTACAGATCTTCACAGACTGTTCTGTTTTTGACAGATTCTGTTTTGCATGCATAGTTTGCTTGTTTTAGTGTTTCCATAGCTTATATTTAGTGATATAAATTATGGGAATGATATAATACAATAGGTATCATGTGGGAACAATTATGAATCTTGTCTTGACAGTACCTAAGTGAATGATTTATCTTTGTTACACTAACCCTTCTCACGAAGTTCCGTTAAGTTTTGTGTGATTGAAGTTTTCAAGTTTTGGGTGAGACACCGATATGAGGAGAACAAGGAGTGACAAGAACCTAAGTTTGGGGATGCCCAAGGCATCCCCAAGGTAATATCCAAGGAAGACTCAAGCGCCTAAGCTTGGGGATGCCCCGGAAGGCATCCCCTCTTTCGTCTTCAACACTATCGGTATATCTTACTTGGAGCTATATTTTTATTCGTCACATAATATGAGTTTTGCTTGGAGCGTCATTTTATTTTGTTGTTCTCTGTTAGGTGTTATTTATAATCTTGTTTTTCAATAAAAAGTTCCAAGAATTGCATTAGGATGCTTGCATTGCATGTTTTGATATGTGATGTGTAAAAACAGAAACTTTTGCTGTAGTGTTTGAATTTTCCTATTTTACTGGAACGTGGAAAGTTCCTGAAATTTTTACACAGTGTTTTCATATAAATTTTATAGCATGTCCTAAATTTTCATAATTTTTTGAGTTACAGAAGTACACTGGTTTAATAGATTGCTACAGACTGTTCTGTTTGGACAGATTGCTGTCATAGTTTCGTTATCTACTTATCCGATAGTTTCCATAGCCTATATTGGTAGATATAAATTGTGGAAATGATAGTATACAGTACCTAATGTTTGAAAATTATTGTGCAACTTGTCTTGGCAGTACATAAATAGTTGATTTATTATTATGTGTACTAACCTATCTCACGAGTTCTTTTCAAGTTTTGTGTGGAAAATGTTTTTGAGAATAGGTGAAACCGGGATATGAGAGGATTTAATTAGATACAAAAGCTCAAGCTTGGGGATGCCCAAGGCACTCCAAGTAAATATTTCAAGAAGTCTCAAGCATCTAAGCTTGGGGATGCTACGCATCCCACCTCTCTTCGTCAATTATCGGTTAGCCTATGTTGAGCCTAAATTTTTATTCGTTCACATTATGCGTGCTATTCTTGGAGTTCTATTTTTGTTTAGTTTGCTGTTTGAATAAAACACACAGATCTAAAAATATTTATTGAGAGAGAGAGAGTCCTCACATAGCTGCTTAATTGTTTGACTACTCATTGATCTTCACTTATATCTTTTGAGAGTAGCTTGTCATTTCCTCTCATGCTTCACTTATACCTTTTTGAGGGATGAAATCTTTATGCTCTTGTACTTCACTTAAATTTGTTTGAGCTTGCCAAAAAGCAATGGCAATATATGAAACTAGTCCCAAAATGATAGATATCCAAGGAGGATATAATAAAAACTTTCATGAAGATCATGGGACAAATTAAACTTGATTCCTTGTAATAGTTTTGAAACATGATGATAGTGATATGTGAGTCATGTTAGTGAGTAATTATGCTTTAGTAGGAATATTGGTGTTAAGGTTTTTGATTCCCTATGCATGCACGAAAGTCAATAGTTATGCAATGAAGTTACATCCTACTTGTGGTTCATTATTCGGTGTTAGTTATGTTCAATGCTCACTTATGTGAATTTTCGTCTCTTGGTTTGTTTGCTTCCCAATCTATTTGCTAGCCTCCATTTGTACTAAGTAGAAATACTACTTGTGCATCCAAAATCCTTAAACCAAGTTTTGCCTTATGAGTCCACCATACCTATACCTATATGCGGTATTTCCATGTCGTTCCAAGCAAATTTGTATGTGCCATCTCTAAATCTTCAAAATAAATTTTCTCTTTTGTGTGCCCGTACCGCTCATGAAACGGCGGGGAGTATCCAATATTTTTCCATGCTAGGTGGGTTATTCTCATGATATGTGTTGATTCACTATCATTCACGAGAAAGTGCCTGGTATTCGGGATGCCCAGTTCCATGCTCAAAAATCAAATCAAAATATAATGAAACAAAACTCCCCCAGGATTGTTGTTTGTATGGACGGTACCCGTGGATTCGGCTCGCCGTGGAATGTGATTGATTGGTGGAGGGGGAGTAAAAACTTTACCATTCTGTTTGGGAACCGCCTATAATGTATCTAGCATGGAAAGTATTGTGAGCTACTTTGTTGTTTTCGTTGACAGGAAAAGCATGCCACTCAAAATATTTTTCTCTCTCAATTTAAACCTTGAGCTATGGCACCCCTACAAATCCCTACTTCCCTCTGCGAAGGGCCTATCTATTTACTTTATGCAATTTTTATTTTGCTTTGAGTCTCCATCTTCTCTTATAAGCACCAACTAGGGGGCACTATGATCGTACTTGAGCATTGGGCATAGCTAATATTTGAGTGTGTTTCATGAATGGATAAATGATTGAGCATGATGGGCTAGGGATAACTTTCTTTAGTGTTGATATTTTGAAAGACATGGTTGTTTGTTGACATGCTTGAGTATTGAAGTCATTATGTTAAAACTAGACTATTGCTTTGAATCATTTACAAGTCCAAATGTCCATGCTATACAAAGAAGAAAAGAATATGATAAAAATGTAGCTAGCATTCACACTTCATAAATTATTTCTTTTATCATTTACCTACTCGAGGACGAGCAGGAATTAAGCTTGGGGATGCTGATACGTCTCCAACGTATCTATAATTTATGAAGTATTCATGCCATGTTTACAATAATTTTATATGATTTTGGTATGATTTGATTAGAACTAACCCGGACTGACGTTGTTTTCAGCAGAGCTACCGTGGTGTTGTTTTTGTGCAGAAATAAAAGTTATCGGAATGGGCTGAAAATTTATGGAGAATATTTTTGGAAAATATAAAAAATACTGGAGCAAAAAGATACCGGAGAGGAGTCCCGAGGAGGCCACAAGCCTAGGGGGCGCCCCCCTCCCCCTAGGGCGCGCCCCCCTGGCTTGTGGGCCCCTCGAGCACTCCCCTGACGTGATTCCAACGCCAAGTACTCCTATAAATCGAGAAACCTCTAGAAAGAAACATAGATCGGGAGTTCCGCCGCCGCAAGCCTCTGTAGCCACGAAAAACCAATCGGGGGCCCGTTCCGGCACCCTGTCGGAGGGGGAAACCATCACCGGAGGCCATCTTCATCATCCCGGCGGTCTCCATGACGAGGAGGGAGTAGTTCACCCTCGGGGCTGAGGGTATGTACCAGTAGCTATGTGTTTGATCTCTCTCTCTCGTGTTCTTGAGATGGCATGATCTTGATGTACCGCGAGTTTATTAATATAGATGAATCATATGGAGTTTTCCCCTCTCTATCTTCTTGTGATGAATTGAGTTTTCCCTTTGAAGTTTTCTTATCGGATTGAGTCTTTAAGGATTTGAGAACACTTGGTGTATGTCTTGCGATGGGATATCCGTGGTGACAATGGGATGTTCTATTGATCCACTTGATGTATGTTTTGGTGATCAACTTGCGGGTTCCGTGACCTTGGGAATCTATGCATAGGGGTTGGCACATGTTTTCGTCTTGACTATCCGGTAGAAACTTTGGGGCACTCTTTGAAGTTCTTTGTGTTGGATTGAACATGATGAATCTGAAATTGTGTGATGCATATCGTATAATCAAGCCCATGGGTACTCGTGGTGACATTGGAGTATCTAGGTGACATTAGGGTTTTGGTTGATGTGTATCTTAAGGTGTTATTTTAGTACGAACTCTAGGGCTGTTCATGACACTTATAGGGATAGCTCATAAGATTGATCGGAAAAGATAACTTTGAGGAGGTTTCGTACCCTACAATAATTTCTTCGTTTGTTCTCCGCTATTTGTGACTTTGGAGTGAACTCTTTGTCGCACGTGAGGGATTTACATATGATTCAACTATGTCAGTATTGTTGAGAGAACTTGCACTAGTGAAAGAATGAACCCTAGGCCTTGTTTCCAAGCATTGCAATACCGTTTTTGCTCACTTTTGTTACTTGCTACCTTGCTGTTTTTATATTTTCAGATTACAAAAACCTTTATCTACCATCCATATTACACTTGTATCACCATCTCTTCGTCGAACTAGTGCACCTATACAATTTACCATTGTATTGGGTGTGTTGGGGACACAAGAGACTCTTTGTTATTTGGTTGCAGGGTTGTTTGAGAGAGACCATCTTCATCCTACGCCTCCCACGGATTGATAAACCTTAGGTCATCCACTTGAGGGAAAATTGCTACTGTCCTACAAAACTCTGCGCTTGGAGGCCCAACACGAGTCTACAAGAATAAAGTTGTGTAGTAGACATCAACAAGCACAGAAAAGACCTTGGGGTTCTCATAGAAGCTTGATGTTAGAAGGAACTGTAGGCCTTGTCCTTGGTACTCAGGGTCTTGGTTGATAATGAAGCCAGTAGAAGCAGTCACTTGTTTCTGGAACTTGCCAAACACGTTTTGTGTGTAGTAACCAGCAGCTTGTCGCTCAATGTTGTACCTGCAACATCACCAAAATGAAACAAAGGTCACAAAGCAAATCATAGATAGATCCAAGCTAGCTCAATTTTTTTCTTGTGTTTTTTTGGTATAATGAAGATGGCATACCGAGAGTATAGTGGCGGAGTGGTTGTTTCACCGGTAAAGCCAGCATTGTCCTCACGATCAAGCACGGTTTCCTGGCACATTTCGTATTGCTGCACAAACCTCCAAACGGAATCAGCTGGACGGATCAGCGTCTTGAAATATGAGTTGAGACCCTCAGACCTGCTTGTTGTGCTCATAAATGGGAAGAAATTGTTTTTGAAGTAGGCTGGAGCCCACATGTGCCTTGTACGCCACATGTTCTTTAGGTGTTTGTTTTCAGAAACTTCAAACAATGCAACATGTGCTGCCATGTGACCTCAAATTCCTCAACAGTTTCTGATTCGTTGATGCAAGTATAAAACACATCCGTAAATGCTTCATCTCTGCTCAGCAGCCTTCCCAACTTAGAGCGAGCATTGCTAAATACATGAAACTTGCAACACCTATGGCAGGTGTTTAGTAAAACTTGAACAATAGCTGTTGCCATTGCCTGGTCCTGGTCGGTCATTATGTTTGTTGGATGCTCGTTATCCATTGCAACCATCCACTGCTCAAACACCCACTTAAATGTTTCGATTGTCTCGTCCGGTAACAAGGCACATCCCAGAGCAATGGTCTGTAGGTGGTTGTTCACGCCAACTATAGGAGCAAATGGCATGTTGTATCTATTGGTGCAGAATGTTGTATCAAAGAAAACACAGTCTTTATACTTTGGGTACAATGCCCTTGTTCTTCCATCAACCCAAAACAATGCAATCACCGAGTTTGTCGCAGAATCTTTTTGCATCGCAAAGAAAAAATTAGGATTCTCGGCCTTCCTTCTCTCAAAGTATTTGACTGTCATATGCATGTCTCGGAATGTAATCCCTTGGCGGAGCTTTGCACGTTCATTCGAAACATCTCTCTTCACGTACGGGAGTATCCTAGTGTCACCTCCATGGATTCTTCCAAGGACACCCATGCAATCTGAAGTTGACAGGTTGACATCATGCAACGTCAATAAGAGTTGGTAATCCTCGGCAGGCATTTTCCGGTGTGAGCGGTAGTACCTAACACGCTCAGGTTGCTTCATCAACAGATGTTTATGCTCCGCAACAAAGCAAGTTACGGTCCATCTCTCATTCCTAAGCCCGACAATCATATGCGCCTTACAATCATGACGGGGCATCCTATTCTTCTGGCGTGTTCTTGTTATATCCATTCCGGCACTAGCCTGCCTGCTGGAGTTGCGGGTTTCTGTTGCAATGCTCTCTGAGGTGCTACTTGTTTCCGCTTTACCGGGCTTTCTAGCGTGCACACACTCAAAGACCCTCTTGATTACTATTGCGTCCTCTTTCTTCTGCCCCCTCTTCTGGTTGAACTTTGTGGAAGATATATGTGTCCTGAACCCCAACTTGAAGGCATAGTCGTTGTAGAATTTTTGTGCATCATCAAGTGTGTCAAACACCATGCCAACATATGGCGGCAGTGGCTGCGATGAGACCACTCCATCATCTGAATCATCTTGCACCGCATCATCAGCATGCAACAAACCTTCTGAATCTTCACCATCACCACCAAAGTTGCCTTCGACATAGCTCTCTTCCTCTTCAGCACCAGCTTCCTGCAAAACAGAGAGTAATAGAGAGGTGTTTCAGAAATAAAGTTATTACAGAGAGAACAGAGAGTTGTTTCCGAAACCACATTTTTTTTTGCAAATAAGCAACATTCAATTTTTTCATCTTGATGGAATCAACAATTCTTGTCTTGTTTCAGAATCAAGTTCAGTAAACATTGTTGTCTTGTTTAGTTTGTTTCTGTCTTTTGTCATGTTTTTTAGTGATCAACATAGAGTTTTTTCATGCTTCAGTTTTTCAGTTTCATGGTGATCAACAAGTATCAAAACAGGAGAGAAATGCAACTAAAAATGTAGGCCAAGTTTCAATTACACAAAAGTAACAAAACAGGCTGGACTTGTTTCTATCACAAACAGGGGGGAAACAATAGTGTTCCAGGTTCAGAATTAAACAAACCAGGTTGTTTCTGCACACAAATAGTAGAGAGGGGCTCTGTTTTGTTTTGTTTCCAGACCCAAAACAGGTTGTTTCAGGATCAACAGGAAGGAGCTATGTTTCTGTACACAGTGTTCTTCAGATTCAGAGACAGGCAACTCACCCTACTCCCTTGACGCGATCTGGTAGTAGAAGCTTCCTGAAACACAACTGGAGGGTTTGTGAACCAGGTTGAAGCTCCAGCTCGCGGAGGAAGTCCGCCGCCGGCGGTCGGAGCTGAGAATGATTGCCGCGGCTCTTCTCGAAGCAGGGCACCTCGGCGAGGTCGAATCACGTCCGATCCAACCATCTGCCGAGCAATATGGTGCGCCATGGTGTTGCAGGAGGAGGGACGCGCGCCGGAGGCAGCTGATTTCGGCGGTGGCTAGCGGCGGCGGCGCCGCGCTTGCCGCAGGCGTGTCGGGGACGGTCGTCCTCTGTCTTTTGTTTCTGAAACAGACTGGTTGCTGTAGGATCTCGTTATTGGCTGGACGGGGCTCGGGTAGTTGGATCTAACGACTCAGCGAGATTGTATCGGACGGCACGCGTAGCGCGGCCCATTATTTATCCACAATTTTCTTAATCTGTTATCAATAACGAGACAGATCGATGTTGCTATATGTATAAGAATTCCTCCATTAGTGGGTGCTATATCGATTGTGGGCCTTTAAGGGCTCGTTTGGTAGCTAGAGATTCTCTGGGATCCTGGTCATTTCCCTGGGCAGAAAACCCTCGTGGTTTATTAACCTGGGAAAATTTGCAAGGTCATTTGAAGACCAGCTCGACAGGGTTTTCCCTGTCACGTCATTTGCTGGGGGGGATTTCCATGACTCGGGACATCAGGCGAGAAATCCTCATCCTTGTTTCGCTTCGCCTTCCCTTCCACGCGAATCGGCTCCGCCTTCCTCTATCTTTCTTGTACCGTTGTATTCGCTCATTCGGTTTGAGGCGCCATGTGCCTATGGCTATCTGCTGCCATCCGATGGAACCAATTTCCCTAACTATCTGTCCGGCGACGATTCCTCCTCCGCTTCTTCCCGCGACGACTTTTTGTCAGCAGCGACATGCAATTTCATTTGTAATTTTTTTTAAAACAGAGGCAAAAGTTTTGTCTCATCAATCTATATTATATTATATTACCTATATACTATATTAAAGGGAGGTGATATTAGGTGATATTCTTGGTTTGTTTAGATGGTTTTGTTTGGTCCGCTCTGTCCTATAGGTAAAAATCCCTACGTCTGTTCCTATGACCCACGTGGCTACAGCTGTACGACATACGTCGTCGATGGAGTCCGCTTCGATCAGGTGTAGGAGTCCATGAGGCTCACGTAGTTGCACGCTGTCCCTTTCAATAAAACGAGCCCATGATCATATTGTTTCCGAGATCAAAACGTGTCGTTGACTCATGGGACAAAAGCCTCTGTTTTGGACGAGTAGGCCGACATGATCATAATAAATAGCCGGCATCACGTCCAAACGCTGCGTCACGGCTTTGCCGAACGGCCGTACCGGATTGAGCGGCCCCACCTTGCCACGACTGCCCGCTTCACGTGATGTGAGGAATCCATGACCCCGGCCACCCAGCGCCGGCATCGCTTACGCTTAGCTTGCTCGACGTCCATGATCCGCGATGTCCATTGAGGCCTGCTGCGTCATGCCCGGCCGAGACATGCACGTCGCCCTGCAGATGTACCAACGTGTTGGCCATCCGCCTCGCCCTCACGACGATCTATGAGGTGTGCTGGACCGTCGTCCTCGTGGAGCAGTTGACGGCTTGCATGGGCTTCGATTCGTTTTTTCTATGCAGATCAGTTTTCTCGTCATCAGTACGAAGACATTTGTCTCCATCCAAAATAATACTCCCTCCGCCCCAAAATAAATGACTCAACTTTGTACTAACTTTAGTACAACGAAGGAAGTACTGTGGCCTAGACGTTCAAGTCTCAACATGTACCTGATGGAGACATGATGCATATTGATTGTGTACAGGACTACATGCACGACATGGTTGTCCGTCTCTGTCAGAATTGCAGCCTTTCCTGTTCTATTCAAGACGTACTATAAACAAAGCTATTACAGCTACTGGGTTCTCACCCCAAGTGAGGCCTGGGTTGATCAAGATCCTGCTGGAACCGGCCTGGTCCCGTTTATTCTCAATGGCGCACAATTCACTTGTTTGGCGATCATATCAACCTTTTTTTTCGGGCCGCTGCTACCGTTGTTGGTACAGATTTCACACGCAACACGGATCACTTCCTTCCCGTAATTATTCCTCATTGATAGTACTGGCCTGTTTGTTTGGTCCGTCATCAGTTCCTACCAAACTTGATCCATCATCAGATTGTGCAACCGCCCTAGAGAACTTGATATTTGCTGCCAGAATCTGCCCTGAAAAGTCCAGCCATATAGTGGTTGTATGGTGGCTTAATTTAAGGCTGATCGTCTGTTATAGCCTTGTCCTGATAGCTGTGGTGAACACGGTGAAAACTGTGGTGAGTTGTTCTGGTTGCCTTCAGTCCTTTCTAAATATGTCATGCATTAATTGGTTTATTGTGCAGGTATTTTATGTGTTATCTTTCTCCTAACAAATTCATCATTAAGTACTCCATATTTTATTAGTTAGGATGATTTATGGCATTGCATTTGTATTTGGGGTTAATCTGTCACAATATCCTTACCCGCAAAAAAAGATCAACCATAAAACTTATACATGACCCCATCACCAATTAAACTCTTCTTGGTATTTTTTTAGGTATTTTGGATTGCTTATTAGGTTTGGGTATCTTGGATTGCTTACAAATCTTAAAAACAATATACCACTCAAAAACTTTTCAATAGCAAAATAATTTAAAAGTACCCAAAAGTACCAAAGGCTATTCTTGAAGAGTGAATATGTATATCTTCTTTTTGTAACTCACAAGCAACTAACTACCACATCCATAAGATTTAGGTTACAACCCTCTCCCGTTGCAACGCACGGGCATGTTTGCTAGTTAATTAAAAAGAGAATTGCCAAGTTAACTAACAGACGAAAACCAATACAAACGAAGCACATACGAACTACTCACACGGCATGAAACCCTACAACCGCGCCATCACACTCGCCGGATACACAACATTCACAAACCCCGAGGCACCTCTAACCCACAACAACCCAATCAAGCAGCCATTTCATTTCTAATTTACAGTAGGTTTGTCTTCCCTGCGCTACAGCAAGGCTGTGCCATTCCATCGGAGGAGCCAAAGCAGGCATTTGAGGACGAGCTCTCCCAGTTGGTGGCTTTTCTCTTTGTTCTCACTAGTAAGCGTGCACGTGCAACGCACGTCATGAATGTCATGAAATAATTATGAAAATAATAACATTGCACATACAATACGTGGTTTTACTAATATAAATTTAATAAAAAACATTACAAGCTCATTAATGGTGGAGCACCAAGTAAACATCAATATCTTTGTCAAACTCATGTTTCCATATATCATTTCGAAGGCAGAACATTTACTCATTTAGTGATGTTGTGCAACTTTAACGGACAAGCATAAATCATCTAAGTGTCAATAAATGGAGCAAATAATTCGTCTCAACATCATGATATATGCATCAAGAATCTTATTTAAATGCTTCTGCACTTATTTCATAGACAGGACGCAACATTCAGGAGAAGTGTGAACACATCATGCCTACAACTCTTGGTTCACTTAGATCCATAAGGTTGGACACAAATACGAAAGAAAAACGAAAATGAAAAGATCTCAAGATGCTGGAGCCTAGCATATGGGAGACGTAAATATGCAAAAGAAAATTACCATACAATTAATCATGAAAGAGAAAAAACATCATAAGAAGAAACTGCGTGAGGCCTTTAGATGTTAAACCAATAGTAGACATTTTTTTAAGCAACATCCAGTTTTTTTTGTCTTTGCACTTCAGTTACGAAAGATGAATGCAAGTATGCAAAAGTATTGCAGATACAGTATATACACTAACTTCGATGGACAATCTGCAGAGTATTACTGTTTTAATTATATAGTAATTTTGGTTTCAGATTTTACAGATTATTGTCTCTGCATCATAGCAGGCAAGGACAAAGCTTTGAACATAAATATTTCATACTGAAGGAAGCGGAAATGCACTAACAACATACTAAAGCTAGAGACATATAATACAGTTACATTTTATAATACCGTTTCACACGCATGATGTACTTCTGATCTATCGACTATTAACAAACATCATAATTCCTAAATATGAATCACCACCTAGGGGTTGGTGGCTAGTTTACAGAAGAGGAGCAGATCACATTGTGTCATTTGAAGTCTCCATGGAAAGAGGAAATGAGCAGATATGTCTCTAGTAAACTCTCCCAGGATGGAGACAACAGAGTGATGAATCAGAGGACATGTTGAGCCACAGCGACCCCTGCCGAGTGGGACCGTTTACACACTGGATGGATCAGGTTAACTGTGGTGTGACGACGCCTGCATGACACGATGGACGGCGAATCTAATGTGGTCATGCCCGCGGGACGTGATGAAGGGGTCGGCGGTTGCAGATTTTGGCAGCGTTCACAGCATCAGCGGTTCCACCGAGCGGCGGGGGTGCCTTGTGGATCGCGTCTATCGACATGCCAATTCACTTTTGTTCATGCTGAAATTCATAGGAGAATTATTTAGCTTTCACAACACAAGTATACAAACTCTAACGACGATGAATAAGGATCCTGAAACCAGGAGCTGTCTAGAAGAGTATGAAAAGTAGTGTTTTGAGGCTAATAATTGATATGCCAAAAAAGTACATGTTTCATTTAAAATGGAAGTCTAGCCATTATCAATTATGCCTTACATAATTTATTTCACTGATGCAAAATGGATATTGTTTTTCAGCAAGTGTATGTAATGAGAAGAGAAAACTACATTACACTTACATAATTTAGCCCAGTGATGCAAGTGGCCACTATTTTTACAGGGATGTTCATGGAATTTGGAGAGAGAAAATATACAATGTTCACGCTGGAAGATGAGAATTTGTATATCAATCTCAATATGAAAACTGAAGCAATATACATTCGCATACCAGGAAGAAGGGCAACAATACCCAGCAACAAATAGGCCATACACCTGAGAGCTATCAGCACCCATGTGACCTTGAAACCGCATAAGGAAATATCATGGCAAAAGTTTTATATTGTCTAATATATAGGACACAAGAGCTATATATCGTTTTAAGAAAGTTGACAATCAGCTCGTAAACAAAGTACCTTGCTAGTTTCTCCTTCAGTATCATTTTTGTATTATTATGTAGCAAAGCTCCCTACTTTATATTAGCCTAACAAACCTGCCTAAGCTAGCTGCATAACATACACAAAAATCAGAAAAAATTTAAACCGTATTAAAAGGAGATGAGCAGTATGCCTAAAAGGATGCAGTAATACGATGGACTGACATGAACAGAGAACAAATCTGTGTAGTCCCCCCGAAGACATCTCTACAAATTTTTTGGTGTTTTCCCGTGAGAATGTCATGAGCCTATGAGCATGCAGTTTGTGTCAACGGTTCCAACCAGGAAGGACAGGGTTGAGTTGAAAAACAACACACACATCAGTACCTGCGGTTCA
This sequence comes from Elymus sibiricus, assembly GCA_039707655.1. Classification (NCBI taxonomy): domain Eukaryota; kingdom Viridiplantae; phylum Streptophyta; class Magnoliopsida; order Poales; family Poaceae; genus Elymus; species Elymus sibiricus. Next base: position 281,607,687 of record CM077663.1, read on the forward strand.
ATATCCCAACACGCTTAAGAATTGTTACGACTCCTGATCCGAATGTGTTTTCAACTTGCTCAAATAGGTTGTTACTTATCTTTGGCCCGAGTATTGTGAACTAATATTTGAAACGGACCTTAAGTTCAATCAAGAATTTGGGCCCTGAACAATATTGACTTATAGACAGCTATAATGATCAAGTATCAAAGAATCGGAGATCAATAGGTTGCTGCTGGCTGATCTGTCAGTGCATACCTGTATTTAATCAAGAATTTGGGCCCTGAACCGCAATGACTTATAGACCGAATGATCAAGTTTCAAAGAATTGGAGAACAACAGGTTGTTGGCTGATCTGTCAGTGCATACCTGTATTTATTTTGTCACCGGTCTGCTTGCACTTGGGACAAAGCTTCGAATTGGCTACAATAAATATGTAATATATCTGCAGAGATGCATCATTATTGTATTTATCTTTCAATTTTTAAAAGGAATTTGAAGGACAGAGCAGTAACAATCAAAAGAGTACTTTAAAATTTACATTTGAGTTTTGAACCTAATTTTCCACACAAAGCATTTCGTCTTCTCCACCAAATCATGGTGTTCCTTCTTATTAAATCTTTTGTTTCTGTTCATGATGTTCTCCTGCAATATTAGAGCAGGTTGTTTCAAATAAGCCCCACATAGTTTATGTGAAGCAATAAACTGGGAATTAGAAAAAATCAACAACAAAACTATGTCTTATGATTTGATAGTTTAAAAGGGATGGCAATTTATGAGTTGAAACGAAGTAACTTCCTGGAATGGCATGACATGAAGAAGTAACTTCCTGGAATAGTATGACAGTTCTAGTACTTAGGAACCTATTATCCTTTTCATTTTCTAGGCATATATTCTATCACGTACAACCTGATCCTTCTATTTTTTTAATTTTTCAAAAAGCAGTAGAAAAGCAAGCATGACTAAAAGGTATTTTCGAAAAACATGACCAGAAAAATAGGAACAGTAAACTATCTCGGAAAGATTCCTCTAAATTTAAATATTTTTAGCGCACGCTGACCTGCAACTCTATGTTAGTAAGCTTGTGCCAATTTATTTTCTAGGTGACGATTTAAAAAAGTTGCCCTATTCAAAGAAATACTGGAAAAATATTTGTGTTATTAGATCCACAAAAGAGGCTTTCTGTGTCACAAGCACTCCATCCATTTATCACTCTAAAGTGAAATAGCTGATGTACGCACTTTTCGAACTTTAAAAGTTCTATGATTTACAAAAGATAGGATGACAAGTCAATTGATGACCAGACAATGCTTAGAAAATGCTAAGAAAACATATGTTTTAGATAACAGTAAGTGTTGATTTTATCAGGGAGAAATTTACCGCAGACTTGTCTCTTCCGATGCTGCCACCAAAATCCTTATATAAAACTGTGGTCGGGCTTGGACCAGATTTCCTGGGAGCAAAAGAGAAGTGAAAAGAAATATTTTATAGAGGTCAATATCTGGCCCAACAATAACTTGGAAAAGGAAATTAATCAAAGTCACTTGAATTAGATTCGATCTGTTTGTACACACAGACACCCGAAACCTTGCAAATTGCAGAACAACCACAATATTAATACTATTTTATGATTTCCAAAAATTACCAAAGCAGAAACCTACATGTATATCTTCTTAACATAAAAAGGAGATATGGGGGCAATGATCATGGTGCCCAGCTGCGACGTATCTGCAATGTTGTCTGCCGTCACGTTTATTATCTCTAAGAATTTTTCAAAAGTAACTATTGTAAAATATACCCAGCAGGCTACATGTGACACTCGAATTTAAACAAATGATAACACAATCTTCAGATGGATAAAAATCACATCACCGTTGGATAAATAATGTTGCTATCTGAGAGCATGGAAAGTCCGTGACCTGTTGGAATCACTCAATACTAACAGAAGTTTCAGGAAGCATACCCTCATTTCATTAGTATTTTCAAACCGTACAGATCAGAGTCCTTCTCCCTATCATAACTAATTCAATAAATCAGCATTAGCCTAAAAGCTCTCGAGGTAGTATGTTTAAAAAGAGAGAGAGAACAAGGTAATAAACAAAGAACAGTTGCTCCCATTGACTTGTTGTACCTGTAGTCAAATGTAGGGAAAATAATGAAGAGCATTCAGTACTAAATCTACTCTGACGATATCTATTACAGAAGTATCCATCAAGTGGTCGTGTTGAACCTGTAAGCCAAAACAGGGGCTAGAAAAGTGAAAGACAGATAACAAGCTAGTTAAATTTGAACTCTGCTGTCATAATTTAAGAGTTCAAACTTAACATAAGTGAACTCGAAACGACCTGCAGTCTTTTCTTATATAACAACAACCTTGACAGCACTTTTTCCCCATCATGTGTTGTGGCGGCATGGACTTGCGTAGGAGAAGCACTTCAAGTGAGACATGGTCGAATTTTGCAAAAACCTACACCAGCGTGAATAGGGGGAAAGCCAACTATGTCAGAGTTTCTTCTAAACTAAAAACAAGTTGAGCATAAATCCATGTTCTAATTCAAGGTGAATACTCCGTTGGCCAACAACTGAACTAAGCATGTTCAGTCGTGTGGTTTTACTAATGAATACAACAACCAAGTTACTTCAGCAGGGTGTAGGAAAGTGCAGCAATGAAATCAAGGAACTAACAGTTTGGGGCAATTCTCCAATTTCTTTCCTGAAAACTCCGCGGACGTACTCGTATGAGGAGACTGGGCACCTCTTGAGCATTGACGCCCTCGTCGTCTGCACATCCAAACAGAAAAAATTATGCAAACAAACAAATAAGCAGCTGATCCTCATCCACAAAATTATGCAATCTTACAAACAAACAGACAAATGAACCCAAAGTGAATTCAGGTGTATCCACACAGAGTTAGGAATTCCGTTCTGTACCAGTTGTACGAGGTGCTGGCGGAGCGTGATTTAGATATTGCCGTTGCGGAAGCAGAGCTCCTGGAGGCGGTAGGCGGAGAGGCCACCCAGCGTGCACCCACTTTGTAAGAAGGGAAGTGACCCCTGCGACCGGAGAGGCGAGGGATGCTGGCGCCGCCGCGCCGCTGGAGAGCGCACGAGCACGTTCGCCGGAGCCCGCCCCGCGTGCGCCCACTTCGTGCTTGGGGAGGAGACCGGTGCGACTGGAGAGGAGAGGGGGGCGGGCGCCGCCGCGCCGCGGGCTCGAGCGAGGCCTCCTTCGCCGGTGGCTGCCCACGCTCGAGGGAGGGGTGAGATTAGGTGTGTGGTTAGCGTTAATTTTGGGGTGTGACTACGTGGGGGTTGCTCACAGTCGCGTTTTTCCGCGGGGAAGAAGAAGAGGACAGGCGGGCGGCTGCGGAGGCCAAGCTGAGAGACGGGAAAGGATGAGTGGAGCGGGAGCGGAGGAGGGCGGGGATCGGTGGGCGGCGATGGAGGATAGGTGGGCGGCCGTGCTCTGGCCTCCGTGGGGAAGAGGAGGAGCGAGCGAAAGGTCGTGGTGCGGGCGTGCGTAGCGCAGCGGTTTTTTTCGAGAGGGACGTGGGTTAGCGATCGTAATCAGCGGCTTAATTGCGTGGCTTGCTGTGTTAAACACAGAAGGATTTCTGGCCTTTAGATATCAGTAATGAACGTCCCTTATTGTTTGGATCTCCGCCTCTCGTGCTTTTATAGGGGTAGTAGATGAACCTGGTTTCCCGAATGACCAAAAAATTCTCACTTTTTGCTCGTTTACCCTGGGTGTCACCTTTTGCTCGTTTACCCTGGGTGTTATACCCCTGACAACCAAATAAGACATGGCCGCCACACCAGTGTTCTCACCTTCTACACAAATTCTGAAGTCATTGTTTCTTACTTGTTACACAAATCCTGAAGTCTTATACCGCAATCCTCATGGCTGAATAAGAAACCAGGATGCTCATGAAGTAAAACCAACATCATTATCTCAAAAACCAAGATTTCAACTATTGACAACATTGCATAGACAAACACCAGAGAACATCCTCAAATAGAAACAGATGCCCAAATGTTCATGCCCAATTGCCCAGAACAAATAACGTAAGGGTAGGCAGTCCATGCACAATAATTTAACTTAAGCCAGATTTATAAGCAGAAGTGACAGGTAAACATTCGGCACACCATACATAATTATCAGGCTTGTGCTTTGATGTGATGTGCGCCAGGATCAACCATTTTCATTAGACACTTCAAAAAAAGGTACTCAAATCCCCACAGCTGAATGTAATATAACACAATCAGATGCAGCAAAGGAGCAGGTACAAACGTAACGGAAGCAATTAAAAAAAATGAGAATTATTCCTTGCTTGGTGCGTCCTTAGAAACCTCCATGGGCTCTGCCGCTTCTGCTGCATCTCCTTTCTTGCCTATTACAAGATAAAAGAAGTTGTGAGTTCAAGGGACACAAGACAGATGTAAACCAGTCTAACTGCCATGAAAAGAACTCTGTGTATCAAGAACAAGCAAACAGAGCAGCATATATAATGATAACCAAGCAAACCTTTCTTTTTCTTCCCTCCACCCTTCTTCTTTGACTTTGTGCCCAAAGCAAGCCAAGCCTTGATCTCCGCATCGCCCTCAATAGATTTTGAGGACTCCAATTGCTGTAGTGGATGTGATGTTATCTTGTCAGACCCATTTGGCATCAACAACACTGTAAATTTGATGTGTGCAACCAGGTCGCCTGCAAAAACACCAACAATTAAGAGACAAAGCACCAAGAAAGGGAGACTAATTAACATCAGACAAGATAAGCAAAAATGGCATGAACACAAACAATTCAGATGCTTCAAAAGATCTACACAACCCCATGTGACTAACACAAGTTGCAAGACAATTTCTAAAACATGCCTAGTAGATCATCGTGACTACCTTGCTTCTCATGCAGGACAGGGTATGGCTGTAACAGCTCATGATTCATGCATTCTACCAAACCTAAGCGCGCACGCTTCTCCTCCAGCGCCCTGCCACAATTCACAACATATGTTAGTAGACTAAAATAATGTGCATCGCAAAAAATTAATGAGCATTCACACACCTAGCAGTGAATGGCATGATTGGGAACTTCTGGCTAATCTCACTGAAGATGAACCTTGATGCCTTCATCTTCAAGTGATAGTTCTTGTCTACAGCTCTCTTGTAAATAGTGGTCTGCTTCTCATCCAATAGCTTTGGCTGTGAATTACAATTCAACATAAATGTAAGAAAACATGCAAGCCGAAACATCATCATGCTAATAACATCAATTATCACCTTTCCCTCGCCAGTGCTGGTGACAATATCAATAGCATACACTTCATTTTCTTCAAATTCAGCATCATCCACCTTTGTATCAGCGTTTGAAACACTAAGTACCACTTTGTTACCATCGATGACGAATTGTTTCAGCTGATGGCTAAGAACTCCTTCAACAATTTTACAATCATAAGCAGCAGCAACTTTCTGAATTGCTTCAGTGACATCCTTATTCTGCAGAAAATATAAGGAGTGGATTACTAATAATACCAACATATCAACAGACCATTACAAAGAGAAAGGAGAAGACTAGTCATCCAGAGAGAAATATCAGCAACCATGCAGTGAAAGAAAAAGAAGATGACTTGTGAAAAAGGCAACCAATTGGATAATCTGTACATAATGTACCTTCTTTCCAGGTCTAACAAGCCTCATTGCAACTTCTGCTGCTGTGTTTGCAGCAGCAAGAACATCAGCTGCTCTTCCAGTAACCGGCCCAGCTTTGATGACATGTGTATGAGCCACCACAGCAATAAAACCATCAATATGGCAAGCCATATCGCTGTCAAATGAGAGCAGAACCATCAAGGCATGTGGTGAAATAAGAAGTTAAACACATGGTAGAAAGGTTAAAGGGAGACATACATCTTCACCATGTCATTTTCTTCGAGTACCGAATCGTCAGTAGCCAGTGGGGAGAAATGACAGACTGTGTTGTTCACAGATACGCATGTCGGGAAAGCAATGCCCCTTTCAATCTTCCTCTTCACGTTCTTGTAGACATTCCCAGTTTGCCTGCCATCAACAGGAAACACCATGTAATCAGAAATCCAGCAAGGAAACAGCAAGGAAGATGTTATGGAAGACAAAACTGAATGCATTACTCTGTTATGAAATTGTCACCCTTCTCACAAATGTCAACAATCTTGGCTTTCGGCTTGCACTCCGACAATACCAACTTCAGAGCCTCTGTTCCACAATGAATATCAAGTAAGAATTAGATATCTAATGACATCATACATATCAATCATAAATGCACATTCACATGCCATGGCTCGTCCCACAAAAACAGCCCAATCCGAGACACTGAGAACCTCACATGACAGAGTAGGGTGCATCATCACCAACAAAACCAAACAAAGAATGAATTGGACACAGAATTTTGAAATTACATGAAGGTGAACATTACAGAGTAGAGTGCATCATCACCAACAAAATGGAGCAAACAAAGAATGACGTGCACGCTGAATTCTGAAATTACATGAAGGTGAACATAGCAGAGCAGAGTACAATATCACCAACAAAATGGTGCAAACAGAGAAAGACGTGCACACTTAATCTTGCAGTTACATGAAGGTCAACCGTGAACATAACAGAGCAGAGTGCGACATCACCAACAAAATGGAGCAAACAAAAACTGCCAGTGTCATAAAACTACAACCAGAACATCAAGACTCTAATCATGTTAATAATCTCGTTCCTCTGCAGGGAGCTGTATGGATACTCCTTAAAGCTTGCAGAGCTACTGGCCAAACAGCTAAATTCAGCAACGGGTAACAAGACACACCCTAACCTGGGGCAGCCTGCCCGGATAACTAAAAATCGCATCGCGCGCTACAGCAGCAACCAGAAAACGAGGCAGTTTAGGGAGGCGAGATTACTGTTGATGATCTCGGCGGCGGTCTTGTACTTGGTGACGACCTCGTTGTAGGAGAGGTCGAGCTCCTTCTCCTCCCTGACCTCCTCGTCGGACGACATCTGAACAAAGACCCCGAGAAGGTTAGGAAATGGCGACGAAAACACCTGGGAAAGGAACGAAGCCGCCCGAATCGAGCCCCGGACGCGCGAGAAGAGCCTCGGAATTCCTCACCGTTCAATCCGAACAGGGGATGCGGGGGCTGGGGAGGGGAATCGGGCGGCGGCGGCGGCGGGAGGGCGGAGGTTTTAGGGTTAGGGTTTGGGAGGGCGAGGGGTTTGGTTTGGGGCTTTGGTGTCTCGGGAGGGGGCGGATTAGAATGGAAGCGGGGGGCTCGCTACTGGGGGATAGGCGGTGGCGGCTGCTTGTGGTGGCTTGGCTAGGGCTTGGGACAGGCGAGGGAGCGTCACGTGAGCCGCGCGTGCGGAGACAAGAGACACTGAGCCGTGGGTCCGGGGGTTATAATGGATTTAGGGCGTCTCGCCGCTGGGTGGCCCAAGGCCCGGTGGAGAGTTTGGTGTGTCCGGCCCAGGGAGCCACGTGTAGGAAACTTGGATCCTTTTTTAATATAAAACTTCCATCCATTTCTAATCAATCATTGTAGTAAAAAAACATCAGAGGCAACACAAATTACAAACAGGTGTGTTGACCGGATATTCAATTTGGCTCTCTATGCTCCTGCGTGTTGAAAATGAATTTTACAAATGTCAAAATAAAATAAAAAAATATATGAGTTCATTGTCACATTCAAATGGTACATGCAAATTTGCAGGTGAAAAACATAAGTATTTTGACCTGTACAAAAAAACAAGTCGAACGCCAAATGTTACACTTAATTTTGTTTTTTTCACCGACGAAACATTGTTGTCCCATATGGCATGAAAATTGGCAAGCACACTTGTCACACTAATATGAACATCTACAAAAAATTCAGAATTTTTAAAATTTATTTACTATTTATTTTGATTTTACTGTTCATTAGGGAGCATATGCTCCCCAGAGCCAAAAATCCACGTCCTGTGTTGGCCATATAGACGACAACAAATACTAGACTGAGTCGAAAGCGCACCGCCATCATTACCCCTTCCTCATTAGAACCGGGCAAACCTTATTGTAGCAGACTGTCACGAAGTCGTCATGCCAAGGCCCCATACGATAAGTGCACCGGAGCAGCAACCATCATTGATGAAGAAAGTCGTAGACCGAATGGATCAAACTTGTAAACATTCAAACGAAGACAGACGGAAATCAGATCAAAATAGATCCACCAAAGATAATCACCGACCGAATACCGTGAGATTCGACAGTGACACAATTCCACACACCCTCCAACGACGCCATACGCACCATTGGGACGGGGATCGAACATGGAAGACAATATTGCTAATGAGGAACATCACGCCGCCACACGGCCCCAACCCAGATGCCGAACCTAAAAAAAACGAGAGAAGGGTCCGTCCTGATGGCAGTGGGAGGGGTGAGGTCCTCCGTGCCTCGATGGTCCAAAGGCCATCGGAGACGGGTGGAACAACGGCAGCGACAACGGGAAGACGAGAAGGAAACCCATGGTCTTTTCTTATGGAGGAGGAAAGAACATGGTACTTCTGTGTGGTCCACTTGGACCTGCCTCTTTCATTCAACGGATTATTTTTCTCAAACAGAAAATTATTCAGGGCATTCTTAGATTGCGTAATAGGAAAAATATAAGGCTAGAATGACACGCTCTCGTGCTATAAAATTAGCAAATCATATGGTTTTTGGGTTAAATAGGTTATTGGATGAATAAACATCCAGAAAAGTGTGTTAAGCAATCTTTAGGTTTTTTTCTTAATGATTTCATTCATGTGAATCAAACGACCTATATGGAAAAAATTCCTAAGGATACACGAATCATATGAATATATATTTTGAATCAAAAGAGCCCTTAGGACGTGCTTGGTTGGGGTGATGGAGCAGAATGTAATGGGTTTGTTTCTAGCATCCTCCACTACTTGGTTGGAGAGGAGGACAAACAGACATTATTTCCACTAGACGGAATATATATCCCTCACCCATAGAATGTGGTGGTTCTCGCTTGATTGGCGGTTAAGAGAGAAAGAAAACTATCTCTCACCCGACCATACCCATCTCTCATATGATCTAGCCATCAACGAGCTGGGGGAGTGAGCGGTGGAAGTGAGTGGGGAAGCAATAGTGACGGCGGCGAGTGGGGAAGGGGAATTGTGATGGGTGTGGAAATATATTTAAGGCGAGCATGAGGTGAGCTCGACGCATCTGGTCATCGTGGAAGCAAAATGCATCGGCGAGCACAAACGGGCTTGTGCCAACCATAAGGCCTATTCAACACGGCGTCCACCATAGTCCACATGCTTGTCGTCCCATCTTCTCATGTGAATTTTTTGGTGATATTGATCTTTCTTTATCACGCTATTTGTTACTCCGAACTGAAGCATACAAAGAGCATTGTTACTTGATATGATTAGTATCGATGTGAATTGTTTGTGTTGGAAATATGCCCTAGAGGCAATAATAAATTGGTTATTATTATATTTCCTTGTTCGTGATAATCGTTTATTATCCATGCTATAATTGTATTGATTGGAAACTCAAATACATGTGTGGGTACATAGACAACGCTGTGTCCCTAGTATGCCTCTAGTTAACTAGTTCGTTGATCAAAGATGGTCAAGGTTTCCTGGCCATAGACATGAGACGTCATTTGATAACGGGATCACATCATTAGGAGAATGATGTGATGGACAAGACCCAAACTATAAACATAGCATATGATCGTGTCAGTTTATTGCTATAGTTTTCTGCATGTCAAGTATCTGTTCCTATGACCATGAGATCATGCAACTCACTGACATCGGAGGAATACCTTGTGTGTATCAAACGTCACAACGTAACTGGGTGACTATAAAGATGGTCTACATGTATCTCCGAGGGTGTCTGTTGAGTGGGCATGGATCAAGACTGGGAATTGTTACTCCGTGTGACGGAGAGGAATCTCAGGGCCCACTCGGTAATACAACATCACAATAAGCCTTGCAAGCAATGTGACTAAGTGTTAGCTACGGGATCTTGTATTACAGAATGAGTAAAGAGACTTGCCGGTAACGAGATTGAACTAGGTATAGAGATACCGACGATCGAATCTCGGGCAAGTAACATACCGAAGAACAAAGGGAACAGCGTACGGGATTAACTGAATCCTTGGCATAGAGGTTCAACCGATAAAGATCTTCGTAGAATATGTAGGAACCAATATGGGCATCCAGGTCCCGCTATTGGTTATTGACCGTAGAGGTGTCTTGGTCATGTCTACATAGTTCTCGAACCCGCAGGGTCTGCACACTTAAGGTTCGGTGACGTTTCGGTATAGTAGAGTTATGTATGGTGGTGACCGAAGGTTGTTCGGAGTCCCGGATGAGATCCTGGACGTCACGAGGAGCTCCGAAATGGTCCGGAGGTAAATATTGATATATAGGAAGTCCTATTTTGGTCACCGGAAAAGTTTCGGGTATTTCGGTAGTGTACCGGGAGTGCCGGGAGGGGTACCGGGGACCATCGGGAGGGGTGTCTCGACCCAAAGGACCTCATGGGCTGTGGGAGGAGTCAAACCAGCCCCTAGTGGGCTGGCCTAACCCCCCCACTAAGGCCCATGTGGCTTTGGGTGGAAAAAATCCAAAGGAGGAAAGGTGGAAAGGGTTTCCAAGTGGAGAGGAGGAATCCTACTCCTAACAGGATTGGAGTAGGACTCCTCCACCTCGAATTTCGGCCAAACCTTGAGGGTTTGAGGCTGCCTCCTCCCCTCCCTCCCTCCTATATATACTAGAGGATTTAGAGGGGAGAGCTAACCCTAATTGCCACGTGCTCCCTCTACTTCCTCTAGATCGTTTTCTCCTCTAGTCTAGTTTCGGCAGTGTTTAGGCGAAGCCCTGCCGGAATAGTTCCACCACCACCGCCACCGCGCCGTCGCGCTGCCGGAGAACTCATCTACCTCTCCGCTCCCTCTTGCTGGATCAAGAAGGTGGAGATCGTCATCGAGCTGTACGTGTGCTGAACGCGGAGGTGCCGTCCGTTCGGCGCTAGATCGGAAGGACCGTGATCAGGATCGCGAGACGGTTCGTGATTTGATCGCGGGATGGATCGTGATGGGATCGCGGGATGGATCGTGATTGGATCATGAGACAGATCGTGATTGGATAGCGGGACGCTCGGCGATTTGGATCGCGAAGACGTTCGACTACATCAACCGCGTTTCTTAACGCTTCCCGCTTAGCGATCTACAAGGGTATGTAGATCCACTCTCCCTCTCGTAGATACTCATCACCATGGATAGATCTTGCGTGTGCGTAGGAAAATTTTTGTTTCCCATGCAACGTTCCCCAACAGTGGCATCATGAGCTAGGTCTATGTGTAGATGAGATCTCGAGTAGAACACAAAGGAGTTTGTCGGCGTTGATATTCAGATTGCTTCCTCCCTTAGTCTTTTCTTGATTCGGCGGTATTGTGGGATGAAGCGGCCCGGACCAACATTACTCGTACGCTTACGAGAGACCGGTTCCATCAACTGACATGTAACTTTGTTGTATAAAGATGGCTGGCGGGTGTCTGTTTCTCCCACTTTAGTCGGATCGGATTTGACAAAGGCGGTCCTTGAGAAGGTTGAATAGCAATTTTTGTATCACCGTTGTGGTTTTTGCGTAGGTAAGAATTGTTCTTGCTAGATACCCGTAGCAGCCACGTAAAACTTGCAACAACAATTAGAGGACGTCTAACTTGTTTTTGCAGGGTATGTTGTGATGTGATATGGCCAATTACATGATGAGATATATGTGATGTATGAGATGATCATGTATTGTATAGAATATCACGACTTGCATGTCGATGAGTACGGCAACCGGCAGGAGCCATAGGGTTGTCTTTAATTATTTTCGCCGTTTTTGCTTTACTTTATCGCTATGAGTTAGCAATAGTCGTGGAAGCAACAGTCGGCGCGACAACCTCATGGTGACACATTGATGGAGATCAAGATGATGGAGATCATGGTGTTATGCCGGTGACGATGGAGATCATGCCGGTACTTTGAAGATGGAGATCAAAAGCACAAGTTCATGGCCATATCATGTCACTTATGATTTGCATGTGATGTTAATCCTTTTATGCATCTTATTTTGCTTAGGACGACGGTAGCATTATAAGGTGATCCCTCACTAAAATTTCAAGATAAAATTGTGTTCTCCCCGAGTGTGCACCGTTGCGAAAGTTCATCGTTTTGAGACACCACGTGATGATCGGGTGTGATAGACTCTACGTTCACATACAACGGGTGCAAGCCAGTGTTGCACGTGCGGAACACTCGGGTTAAACTTGACGAGCCTAGCATGTACAGACATGGCCTCGGAACACAAGAGACCGAAAGGTCGAACATGAGTCATATAGTAGATATGATCAACATGAAGATGTTCACCATTGAAACCACCTCAACTCACGTGATGATCGGATTTGAGTTGGTGGATTTGGATCATGTGTCACTCGAATGACCGGAGGGATGTCAATTTGAGTGGGAGTTTTTAAGTAATATGATTAACTAAACTCATTATCATGAACATAGTCAAAATGTCTTTGCAAATTATGTTGTAGATTACTAGCTCGCGCTGTAGCTCCCTTGAATTTTTATATGTTCCTAGAGAAATAGAGTTGAAAGATGATGGTAGCAATAATGCGGACTGGGTCCGTGATCTGAGGATTGTCCTCATTGCTGCACAAAAGGCTTATGTCCTTAATGCACCGCTCGGTGCGCCACCCCCTCAAGCGTTGTCTGTAGATGTTGTGAACATCTGACAGGCATGTTCTGATGACTACTTGATAGTTCAGTGCGTCATGCATTACGGCTTAGAATTGAGGCTCCAAAACGTTTTGAACGTCACGGAACATATGAGATGTTCTAAGAGCTGAAATTGGGATCTCAGGCTCGTGCCCGTGTTGAGAGGTATGAGACCTCCAACAAGATTCTTTGCCTGCAAGATGAAGGAGAATAGCTCAATCGGTGAGCATGTGCTCAGATTGTCTAGGTGCTACAATCGCTTGAATCGAGTGGGAGTTGATCTTCCAGATAAGAGAGTGATTGATATAGTTCTCCAAGTCACTGTCACTAAGCTACTAGAGCCTCGTGATGAACTATAAAATGCCAGGGATAGAAATAATGATCCCTGAGCTATTCGTGATGTTTGACACCGCGAAGGTAGAAATCAAGAAGGAGCATCAAGTGTTGATGTTAGTGAAACCACTAGTTTCGAGAAGGGCAAGGGCTAGGAGGGAAACTTCATGGATGGCAAGTCAGTTGCTGCTCCAGTGAAGAAACCCAAGGTTGAACCAAACCCGAGACTAAGTGCTTCTATTATGAGGAGAACGGTCGCTGAAGCGGAACAACCCTAGATACTTGGTAGATAAGAAGGCTGGCAACGTCGATAGAAGTATATTTGATATACGTGTTATTGATGTGTACCTTGCTCGTACTCCTAGTAGCACCTGGGTATTGGATACCGGTTCGGTTGCTAAATGTTAGTAACTCGAAATAAAAGCTACGGAATAAACGGAGGCTAGCTAAGGGTGAGGTGACGATGAGTGTTGGAAGTGTTTCCAAGGTTGATGTGATCACCATCGCACGCTCTCTCTACCTTCGGGATTAGTGATGAACCTAAATAAATGTTATTTGGTGTTTGCGTTGAGCATGGACGTAATTAGATCATGTTTATTGCAATACGGTTATTCATTCAAGTTAGAGAATAATGGTTATTCTGTTTACATGAATAATACCTTCAATGGTCATGCACCCAATGAGAATGGTTTATTGAATCTTGATCGTAGTGATACACATGTTCATAATATTGATGCCAAAAGATACAAAGTTAATAATGATAGTACCACATACTTGTGGCACTGCCGCTAAATGTCATATTGGTGTAAAACACATGAAGAAACTCCATGCTGATGGATCTTTGGACTCATTCGATTTCGAATCGGTTGAGACATGCGGACCATGCCTAATGGGCAAGATGACTAAGACCCCGTTTTCCGGTATGATGGAGCGGGCAAGTGACTTATTGGAAATGATACATGTTGATGTATTCGGTCGAATGAGTGTTGTAGCGTGCGGTGGATATCATTATTTTCCTACCTTCACTGATGATTTGAGTAGATATGGGGATATTTACTTAATGAAACACAAGTCTGAAACATTTGAAAAGTTCAAACAAATTCAGAGTGAAGTTTGAGATCATTGTGACAAGAAGATAAAATATCTATGATATGATCGTAGAGGTAAATATCTGAGTTACGAGTTTGGTATACAACTTAAGACAATGTGGAAGTTGTTTCACAACTCACGCCACCTGGAACACCATAGTGTGATGGTGTGTCCGAACGTCGTAGTCGTGCTCTATTGGATATGGTGCGTACTATGATGTCTCTTATCGATTTGTCACTATCGTTTTGGGGTTATGCATTAGAGACAACTACATTCACTTTAAAAAGGGGCACCATCTAAGTCCGTTGAGATGACACCATATGAATTTTGGTTTGGCAGAAACCTAAGCTGTCATTTCTTAATGTTTGGGGCTGCGACGCTTATGTGGAAAAGGTTTTCAACCTGATGAGCTCGAACCCAAAGCGGACAAATGCATCTTCATAGAATACCCTAAAGTAACAGTTGGGTAAATCTTCTATCTCAGATCCAAGCACAAAGTGTTTGTTGCTAAAACGGGTCCTTTCTCGAGAAAGAGTTTCTCTCGAAAGAATTGAGTGAGAGGAAGATAGAACTTGATGAGGTTGTTGAACCTTTGTTTCAACCAGAGAGTAGCGCAGCGCAGAAAGTTGTTTCTGTGGAGCCTACATTAGTTGAAGAGGAAGTTAATGATGATGATCATAAAGCTTCGGATCAAGTTACTATCGAACCTCGTAGGTCGACAAGGACGCGTACTGCTCCTGAGTGGTACGGCAACCCTGTCTTAGAGGTCATGTTGTTGGACAACGATGAACCTACGAGCTATGGAGAAGCGATGATGGGCCCGAATTCCAAGAAATGGTTAGAGGCCATGCAATCCGAGATGGGATCCATGTAAGAAAACAAAGTATGGGCTTTGGAAGTATTACCTGAAGGGTGAAAGGCCATTCAGAACAAATGGATCTTTAAAAGGAAGACGGACGCGGACGGTAATGTCACCGTCTATAAAGCTTGACTTGTGGCAAAGGGTTTTTCACAAGTTCAAGGAGTTGACTACGATGAGACTTTCTCACCCGTAGCGATGCTAAAGTCTGTTGGAATTATGTTAGCAGTTGCTGCATTTTTTGATTATGAAATCTGGCAGATGGATGTCAAAACATCATTTCCTTAACGGTATTCGTGAGGAAAGGTTGTATGTGATACAACCGGAAGGTTTTGTCAGTTCTAAGGATGCTAAAATATATGCAAGCTCCAGCGATCCTTCTATGGACTGGAGCAAGCATCTCGGAGTTGGAATATACGCTTTGATGAGGTGATCAAAGTTTTTGAGTCTATACAAAGTTTATGAGAAACTTGTATTTACAATAAAGTGAGTGGGAGCACTATAGAATTTCTGATAAGTATATGTGGATGACATATTGTTGATCGGAAATGATGTACAATTTCTGGAAAGCATAAAGGGTTCTTTGAAAAGGAGTTTTTCAAAGGAAAACCTGGAATGAAGCTACTTAAATATTGGGCATCTTGATCTATAGAGGTAGATCAAGACGTCTAATAAAACTTTCAATGAGTACATACCTTGACAAGATTTTGAAAGAGTTCAAAATGGATCAGTCAAAGAAAGAGTTCTTGCCTGATTTGTAAGGTGTGGAGTTGAGTGAGACTCAAAGCTCGACCACGGCAGAAGAAAGAGAAAGGAAGAAGGTCGTCCCCTATGCCTTATCCATAGGCTCTGTATAGTATGCCATGCTATGTACCGCACCTGTGTGTGCCTTGCCATGAGTCTGTCAAGGGGTACAAGAGTGATCCAGGAGTGGACCATTGGACAGCGGTCAAGATTATCCTTAGTAACTAGAGGACCAAGGAAATATTTCTCGATTATGGAGGTGATAAAGAGTTCGTCGTAAAGGGTTACGTCGATGCAAGCTTTAACACCAATCCGGATGACTCTGAGTAGCAATCCGGATACGTATAGTGGAGCAGCCATTTGGAATAGCTCCAAGTGGAGTGTGGTAGCAGTGTCTACATTATGACATAGAGATTTGCAAAGTACACACGGATCTGAATGTCGCAGACCCGTTGACTAAAGACCTCTCTCACATGCAAAGCATGATCGAACCCCAGAACTCATTGGGTGTTAGATTCATAACAATGTAATACACATGGTGATGTGAACTAGATTATTGACTCTAGTGCAAGTGGGAGACTGTTGGAAATATGCCCTAGAGGCAATAATAAATTGGTTATTATTATATTTCCTTGTTCGTGATAATCGTTTATTATCCATGCTATAATTGTATTGATTGGAAACTCAAATACATGTGTGGGTACATAGACAACGCTGTGTCCCTAGTATGCCTCTAGTTAACTAGTTCGTTGATCAAAGATGGTCAAGGTTTCCTGGCCATAGACATGAGACGTCATTTGATAACGGGATCACATCATTAGGAGAATGATGTGATGGACAAGACCCAAACTATAAACATAGCATATGATCGTGTCAGTTTATTGCTATAGTTTTCTGCATGTCAAGTATCTGTTCCTATGACCATGAGATCATGCAACTCACTGACACCGGAGGAATACCTTGTGTGTATCAAACGTCACAACGTAACTGGGTGAATATAAAGATGCTCTACAGGTATCTCCGAGGGTGTCTGTTGAGTGGGCATGGATCAAGACTGGGAATTGTTACTCCGTGTGACGGAGAGGAATCTCAGGGCCCACTCGGTAATACAACATCACAATAAGCCTTGCAAGCAATGTGACCAAGTGTTAGCCATGGGATCTTGTATTACAGAACAAGTAAAGAGACTTGCCAGTAACGAGATTGAACTAGGTATAGAGATACCGACGATCGAATCTCGGGCAAGTAACATACCGAAGAACAAAGGGAACAGCGTACGGGATTAACTGAATCCTTGACATAGAGGTTCAACCGATAAAGATCTTCGTAGAATATGTAGGAACCAATATGGGCATCCAGGTCCCGCTATTGGTTATTGACCGTAGAGGTGTCTTGGTCATGTCTACATAGTTCTCGAACCCGCAGGGTCTGCACACTTAAGGTTCGGTGACGTTTCGGTATAGTAGAGTTATGTATGGTGGTGACCAAAGGTTGTTCGGAGTCCCGGATGAGATCCTGGACGTCACGAGGAGCTCCGGAATGGTCCGGAGGTAAAGATTGATATATAGGAAGTCCTGTTTTGGTCACCGGAAAAGTTTCGGGTATTTCGGTAGTGTACCGGGAGTGCCGGGAGGGGTACCGGGGACCATCGGGAGGGGTGTCTCGACCCAAAGGACCTCATGGGCTGTGGGAGGAGTCAAACCAGCCCCTAGTGGGCTGGCCTAACCCCCCCCCCCACTAAGGCCCATGTGGCTTTGGGTGGAAAAAATCCAAAGGAGGAAAGGTGGAAAGGGTTTCCAAGTGGAGAGGAGGAATCCTACTCCTAACAGGATTGGAGTAGGACTCCTCCACCTCCAATTTCGGCCAAACCTTGAGGGTTTGAGGCTGCCTCCTCCCCTCCCTCCCTCCTATATATACTAGAGGATTTAGAGGGGAGAGCTAACCCTAATTGCCACGTGCTCCCTCTACTTCCTCTAGATCGTTTTCTCCTCTATTCTAGTTTCAGCAGTGTTTAGGCGAAGCCCTGCTGGAATAGTTCCACCACCGCCGCCACCGCGCCATCGGGCTGCCGGAGAACTCATCTACCTCTCCGCTCCCTCTTGCTGGATCAAGAAGGCGGAGATCGTCATCGAGCTGTACGTGTGCTGAACGCGGAGGTGCCGTCCGTTCGGCGCTAGATCGGAAGGACCGTGATCAGGATCACGAGATGGTTCGTGATTTGATCGTGGGACGGATCGTGATGGGATCGCGGGACGGATCGTGATTGGATCGCGAGACAGATCGTGATTGGATTGCGGGACGCTCGGCGATTTGGATCGCGAAGACGTTCGACTACATCAACCGCGTTTCTTAACGCTTCCCGCTTAGCGATCTACAAGGGTATGTAGATCCACTCTCCCTCTCGTAGATACTCATCACCATGGATAGATCTTGCGTGTGCATAGGAAAATTTTTGTTTCCCATGCAACGTTCCCCAACAGTTTGATCTTGTGGACTCTTACTATCAAGATATTTTGTGTGAATGACTTGTATTTTTTTACATGCATATAAGTGCATGGCTTATACTTTTGACATGTATATAAGTGGAAGAGTTGCATTCTGACGATGTGTTTAGCTGCCCCCGACAATACATACATGAGATGTGATCTCACCCTTTATATTTCTATGCTATAGGTGCGTTGAACCAAATTCGTTCCATTCAATTTCTGCTGCCAAACACTGGAATAGAACCACTTTATTCCATCTAGTTGCCCTCAACCGAACACTCAAACGGAACCGATTCATTCCAATGGAACCACGATATTCCATTATATCTTGTATCCGAACCAACCACACCCTTAGATGAAACCAACAACACATACACCATTAGATGTTCCTAATTAAAACGTTTGTATGCTTTGCTCTAAAGGAAACATAGAATACCATGTGCGATGTCTGGACAGAGGTGACATGGAAGTGAAGGGGATTGAGGAGGCCAATTTGTGGCAGGACATCACTCACAACATCGGTGCAGATGTGTCTGGGAGACAGACGGGGTCGAGAGGCCCATCTGGAACTAAGAGACTATGCACGAAGTGGGGCAAAGGCAATGCAGGGTCGAGAAGACATTAAGATTCAGTACTACAAATAAGGTGATCTTAAGGTTGGATGCTGCATAGGATGGTTGTGCTTGGCTTATCTTCTTTATAGCGTAAAATGCACGAGCCGGTCAAGAATGAGATGGCTTCAGGAGGGAGGTGTTAACGTCGAGCTCTTTCATCTTGTTGACAATGGTAGAATTTTTGAAAGTGCGTTATATCGACTAGAGGGGGGGTGAATAGGCGATTTTTACAAATTCATCACTGAGGAATTTCACCTTGAGGAATTTGAAATGTGATGAATAACTAGCAGCGGAATAAGTACTCAAGTGCATACGAAGCATAGTGATCGCATAGTCATGATGATGAAATAACGCATGCACAAATTACAGGTAGCGTGATACAGGATAAGCAGGTGAGCAACAAGGTAGCTTGAGGAATTTGAGGTGAGGAAATTGAGAAAGTCTTCAGTCAAATTCTTCAAACAGTAACGATCAATTTCATCAACAAGTATTTGAGGAAATGGAAGGGTTGAGGAAATAGAACCAGGTAGCTCGATGAAAACAATGGTTTGATGACCCAGTTCCAACTACTGTGACAGTCGTACGTCTGGTTTGGAGCGGCCTGGTATTTAAACCAGAGGACACACAGTCCTTACCGTATTCTCCTTGAGCTAAGGTCACACAGACCTCGCCCAACACTCGTGGTAAGTCTTCAGGGTAGACTTCCAAAACCCTCACAAACTGGTCACCCGGCGATCCACAATTGACTGCTGGATGCTCTAGACCAAGGTCACTTCATGATCCCCAATTGACTGCAGGATGCACTAGACCATGACGCCTAACCGTCTGGAAGATACACAGTCTTCAAAGGTAACAAGCGTCGGTTCCACACAGGAACAATTTCTTCAGTGATGCTCAATCACTTTGGGTTTGGTGGTTTGGTTTGGGGTTTTTCCTCACTGATGATTTTCTCTCAAAGTCCTCGAGGAATGGGATGCTCTCAAATGACAAGTGTCAGTTCTCTCTCGGAGCAGCCAACCAACTAGTGGTTGTGGGGGGTGGCTATTTATAGCCAGGGTGCAACCCGACATGATAAGACATAAATGCCCCCAATGATATGACCGTTATGTGGATAGGATGATTGGGGACAGCTGGCACTTAGCACAGCAAAGGTCGGAATTTCGAACTATGAAAGTCCTCAGGCTTATCATATTCCTCACTTGTAGGCAATTCGCACTAGCGAAATCCTAACTCCTCAGTCAGACCAATTTCCTCAGAGACCAGAAGATCATCGTCTCTGTCACTGAAGAACTTGACTAAACTGCAAGAGATTTCCAAAGGCTTCACTCGAAGGATTGGATAGGTTGAGGCTTTTGAGTTGAGCATCAGTTGGAAATTTTCCTTAGTATTACCTCGGCCCCCTTTAACAGTACGGTGTTTCCTATGACTCAAAGAAAGGAAATGAAACTACGAAAACAAAAGTCTTCATGCTTCATAGTCCTCGTTCATATCTTCAAGGTCACACCAACTTCTTCTTTTTCAAAGTCTTCAGGGAATACCAAAGTCTTCAGCAAAGTCTCCACCAAAGTTTTCACCAAAGTCTTCAGTTGAAGACATACATTTTTAGGGGTCGATAATCTCCGAATGTATCAAACTCATCAGCGACTTATAGAGCATGTGTACACTTACAAACGCATTAGTCTCTTAACCTATAAGTCTTCAATACACCAAAATCACTAAGGGGCACTAGATGCACTAACAATCTCCCCCTTTTTGGTGATTGATGACAAATAGGTTAAGTTTTCAACAGGGATAATAATATGAAGTGTAAGTACTGAGTTTGAGGAATTTGATTGCAAGATACAGAAGAACTCCCCCTGAAGATGTGCATATTTGAGGAATTTGCTTTGGACTGCAAATGCACATGGCAGGTTAAAATCATGGAGAACTCCCCCTATATCTTGTAATCCATACACGCATTTAATATATATCATGAGGAAATTGAAATGCATGATGGAAAATGGGGTCTGAGGAAGTTCAACATGCGTGCATTAAGATAACTTGAGGAAATAGCATGCGGAAAGCAGTTCAAAAGCATTAGACCACCATCGGACTTAAGTTTACAACTCAACCAACAAAAGCTTCAGAAGAGCGAGAGTTGTAACTTAAACAAAAACAGCCCATATATAGAGACCCGCTTGAAGACTAACTCAAATTTTCTCCCCCTTTGTCATCGAAGACCAAAAGGGACGAAAAAATGAGGACTAACGCCCCTGAAGAATTTCATCTTGAAGGTGGTGGAGGAGCGCCAGCGTTGTCGGGGTCGTTCGTTGATGTAGGGACTGCAGCAGTGTCGTCAATATCCTCAGCTTCATCCGCCTGGCGTGATGAAGAATATGAGCTTGTAACCAGCTGAGGAACTTGAACTTTCTTCCATTTCTTCCTTGGAGGGATGGACCAATCAAAGTCCTGCTAAAATTCCATCTCCTTGAGTTCTTCAGGAGTCTTGAGGTGAGACAGGATGGCCCATGTGCGGTCAAAGACTTCATGAAGATAATAGTGGTTCTTCCTCACAGAGTTGTGCGTGACAGTCATGTCTCGAAGAAGTGAACCAAACTGACGTTTTACCCACTTGTGATTGCGATCAATCTTCTGATGAAGACTTAGAAGAAGCTCTCGATCAGTCATCACACGAGGGGCAGTTTCTTGAGGATTTTGCGCTGAGGCTTTTGCGGCAGAATCTTGGATAGCAGTGTCATCATTGGTGGAATAGGATGCAGCTTTGCGAAACTGACCATCCAATGGACGAGTACCTTCATCAATGACAGCTTTGCCTTTACCCTCAACTGAGGAAAATGAGCTCTTGAGGACTTCAATTGGAGGCAGAAAGCTGAAGTGATTCTGAAAGTCGGCCTTGAATGTAAGTGAAGACCTTGATCTGATGAATTTCATGATCCAGGGAGCGTAAGGCTTCAATTCAAATGGGGCTGAAGCAGCATTGGCCAAAGTCCTCATGAAGAAATCATGGTAATTTACGGGAATCCCATGAATGATGTTGAATAGCATGTTCTTCATGATTCCCTCCACTTCTTCTTCTTCAGAATTGTGGCCCTTCTGAGGACTGAGGGTTTTGGTCAGAATGCGATAAACGGTCCTGGGCACATAGAGCAAATCCTTCACAAGGAAGGAAGTCCTTTGAGGTTGGCCCTGAGCCAATGGCTTCATCAGCACTTGCATCAAGTGGTTGGGCAGTTCAGTTTCATCATAGATGCAGCGTGCTCCTTCTGAAGGAATTGCTATTGGCACAGCCTGAAGCAATTCAGTGGCTGGGGCAGTGTAGTGAGTAGATTCAGTCATCCAGTCCAGAATCCATGAATTGACATCAGAAGCATCACCCGAGATATGCAAGGTTGCATAGAATTGAAGAATTAGCTCTTCATTCCAGTCGCATATGTCAACACAGAAGGGAAGAAGTCCAGCATCATGAAGAACTGCGAGCACAGGTGTGAAGCACGGAATGGATTCCATATCCACATGAGGAATTTGCTGATGCTCGAAGACTTTCTCTTTGTCAAATAGTACTGATGCATAGAAATTCATCTGCGAAGGGGTCCAGAATCTTGTGTGACCGGTCCTTGCTGAGTCATAAGGATTTGGCCCGTTGAAGAAAATGTGCTCGTTGAAGAAATTGGTGTTGATGAATTTGGGGCGCTTTGAGCCTTTGAGGGGCAACTTTGGCTTCGGCCGAAGATTTGGCTTGAAGCGGCCCACAATGTCCTTAATCATAGGAGGAACTTCTTCAGATTGAGGAATTTGAATAGCAGTTTCCTCATTTGCAGTTTGAGCAGCAATTTCTTCAGCTGATGCAGCTGGAATATCTTCAGTATGAATTTCTTCAGTCTGGGTTGGAGACTGAGGAATTTGAGTAATTGGTGTGGTCATTGGAGAATTTGGGTGTGCACCTTCCCAATATTCATCATTGATTAGAGGAGTTGTGTTGCCAATGTCCACGACCTCTTCCATTTCTTCAACGTCGGCCTCTTCAGCAGTCAACTGAGGCAGGGGCGATGATACCAGTGGAGTTGAAGCATTTGCTTCCACTTCAATTTCTTCAACAATCTGCTCTGTTGAAGCGGCAGAATGAACTTCTTCATCATCAACATTTGGAATGTCATACTCGACACCAAATGGAACTATTTCATAGCCAGGTACTGAGGAGATTGGGGTTGCATCAATGGGTTCAGTTGAAGAACTTGGCAGTGTCTTCAATTTCTTCACCGCTGAGGAATCTGAAGTTGATGCTTTTCTTTTATTAGCAGCAATTTTCTCCGCAGCCTTTGTTTTCTTCGCTTCTGATGCAGAAGGAAGGTTGATGTTCTTCACCCTTGAGGACTTTGCAGTTTCAGCAGAGGGTGAAGGCGGAGCAGTTTCTTCAGGAACGACTGATGCAGTCGCCCTAGTGGTCTCAATTTCATCAGGCGCAGCAAAAGCTTCAGCTGACCTGGCAGTTTCTTCAGGCACAACAGTGGAGGTTGCCCTGACAGGTTCTTCAGCAGCCTGAATTTCTTCAGTTGCGCGTGTAGTTTCTTCAGCAGGCTGAGCAGATTCTTCAGCCTGAGGAATTTGTTGTTGCAATTGAGCTGCAACCCTTGAGTTATGATCTTTAACTGCAGCTTGGGCTGCCCTGACAAATCTTACTTTGGTGCCCTTCCATTCAGCATCATATTTTGCTTGTTCATCAGTCAGGCAGCGAATCTCAGACTGAACTATGATGAGTTGAGTAGGAGTCAAATTCATCACATTGTTCTTCAGGAACTTTTCCTTTCTGGCCCTGCTCCTCTTAGCTCTCTGAGCTTGATCTCTCTTCCATTTTTCTTCAGCAATGAAGTGGGTGAGGACATGGTCAACACCAAGAGGTAACTTCAGTGAGGAAAGTGGAGTGCTGGGATCCTCATGCCATATGTCAATGAAGTTGAGGATCATCTTTGGATCCAGCATAAGAGGAACAGAGCTGCCCTTAGCTATTGCAGCTCTCTGCTGACTGTTTCTGATGATTTCTTCCAATTCTTCATTAGTAGCATCATCATTATCCTCAGACCCTGAGGGTACATTCACAGTAACTTGGCTTTTGTGAGGACTTGGTCTCTGACCTCGTTCAGCAGTTCTCTTTATCTTCATCAAGGTAGGACTTGTTGAAGACTGTTCTTGGGCTGAGGAACTTGCAGAGGCCCCTGAAGCAATTGATAAGCCAGTAGTCCTTTGACATGTTGTAAGATTTACAGGAGTTGAGGACTTTGTAGCAGCAGCTGATGATTGTGCAGCTACTGAAGGCATTGCAGTGGCCTTTGAAGAATTTGCATGAGTATTTTGCAGTGAGGATTTTGAAGTTGAGGACTTTGACTTCACTGCAGATTTCTTCACTAATGATTTCTTCGGAGCACTATCAGAGGCTCCGGCAGAGGCAGCAGCAGCAGCAAAATCTTCATTGAATTTCTTCACTGCAGCTTTGGCAGTTCTCTGAAGTTTTTGTTGATGCTTTGCCCATTCAGCTGGAAAGTCTTCAACACGAGCAACGCTAGTGGGATCAATTTCTTGACCATCAGCAGGAGGAGCCCTTTTGCAAGGAGGTTTGAGGGCGAATTTCTTCATGTACTTGGGAGTGACATAGCGATAGTCTCTCCACTCCTTTGCCCACCTCCGTTCAATCCTCTGAATTCTGATTTTCCTCTGCTCTTTAGTTTCTTTGCCATGAATGGCCTCATCTGGAGTACAGTAACCAGCATATAGATCCTCAGGTATCTCAAAAGCAGTGTTCTGTTCAGCCTTGTTTCCACCCTTCTGAGGTCTTTTACCATCTGCCATTTTCTTCACTTGATGACTTTGAACTCTTGATGATTCTGAAGATGTATACAATTTTTTCCTCAAGAAACACTGCAAATGAGTTAAGTTGATGAGAACCTAGTGATTCATCAACAGACATTTTGTACCTGTGAACAGAGTATAGGTGCGAGGAATTTGAAGAGGTCATATGCGTTCTCAGAAATTTTTCAAAATACATCAAGTTGAGGATTTTGACCATAGATGTCTTGAGGAATTTCACTAAGTGTTCTTTGTCTTAGGTTCCAGAGTTGTGCGAATATGTAGATCCACACAATTGAGGAATCTTGAAGAAAATCATAACTTAGAGAAAAACATCAAGGGATTGAAACATGTAAGGTGCTTAAGAAGATGATTCTTGAAGAAAAAAAATACTTTTGAGGATTTTGTGGAAGACATGAAGATCAAACAAGGGCAGTAAAATTAGATTTTATTTACCCTGACGAAGAACACGACGAACAGAGAGATGAAATCTGGGAAGTTCGTCCGTCCAGATCTCCCACGCCCTAGCTTGGAAGAGGGAGACAGCTACAGCGGCGGCGGGGTGAAGACTTCCGCGGCCGATGCGAGTACGGTGACGGCGAGGTCGAGGCAGTGAAGCTCTTCCTCTCCGGTGGCGATGATTTTAGCGGCGGCGCTAGGTTTGAGCTCGGGAGAGATGGGAGTGAGGAGTAACTCGAGCACAGTGAAGGGGAGGGGGTATATATAGTGGCAGTAAAAACGAATCGACCCGAAGATTTTGGACCAGATTGCCCCTGACCCTTGCTCTCCACGCGACAGGTGTCACCCACGTTCTGAGTAGTGGAGATAGTGGGGGATCGTGGCTTATCCAGTCGTGGGAATCGGAACTGTTTGAGCGGGAAGCGCCGAAAAATTTGATAGTGAAAATTTTAAAATTTCCGTTCGCAAATTCTTCAGCTGTCAAGGATACAGTGAAGACTTTGAACGAGTTTCAAAGTAGAACGCATATGAAGAATTTGTGAACAGACTGGGTTGAGTTTAGCATAGAGGGGGAACGGGTCCGATCACATTCACTTAGATGAAAATCAACTTGAAGACTTAGCAATAAGTGAATGCTGTTGAGGACATTGAAAACTCAAATATATATATATATATATATATATATATATATATATATATAGTCAATGAAGAACATGAGTTTCACTGTTTGAAGAATTTGAAAAGTTGAGGAATTTGCAAACTTGAGGAATTTGAAAATTTGAAGAATTTGCAAAATGATGAAAAACTCAACTCTGAAGAATTTCAACTATTGTTGGTGGTGTGACCCACCGTATAAGAATGATGATTTCAGACACCGCGTACAATTGTCGTAGGGTTCTGAAAATCAAATTCTTCGTTAATTTCTTCACACTTAGAGAGTTATTCTTCATTGATTGAAGAAAAACGTTACTTCGTGTGTTGCACATCAAAGTCATCAATTTTGCATAAGTGTTAGGATGTGTGTCCTTTAAAGAACATTCGAAGATTATAAGATATTTAGCTCACACCGCAACTTGCAAAATCTCTTTTCATCCAAGGGCTTAGTGAAGATATCGGCCAGTTGTTCTTCAGTGGGGATGTGATCGATGGAGATGTCGCCCTTGAGTACATGATCTCGAAGAAAATGATGACGAATCTGGATGTGCTTGGTCTTGGAGTGCTGAACTGGGTTGTAAGCAATCTTGATAGCGCTCTCATTGTCGCGGTAGAGAGGCACATTCTTCACCTTGATGCCATAGTCCTTGAGGGTTTGCTTCATCCACAGCAGCTGAGCGCAGCATGAACCAGCAGCAATGTACTCAGCTTCAGCAGTAGAAAGTGACACGCAGTTCTGCTTCTTCGAGGACCAACAGACTAAGGATCGTCCGAGGAAATGACATGTGCCTGAGGTTGACTTGCGATCCACATGATCTCCAGCATAGTCAGCATCTGAGTATCCGATGAGGTGAAGATTTGAGCCCTTGGGATACCATAATCCAAGCGTTGGTGTGTGAGCTAAGTATCGAAGAATATGTTTCACAGCCTTATGGTGTGATTCCTTCGGTGTTGCTTGGAATCGGGCACACATGCAAACACTCAGCATAATATCAGGCCTAGATGCACATAGATACAATAAAGAGCCAATCATGGAGCGGTATACCTTCTGATCGAAATCTTTACCATTTTCGTCAGTGCAGAGGTGGCCTTTTGAAGGCATTGGAGTTTTGACGCCTTTGCATTCGTGCATGTTGAATTTCCTCAGCACATCCTTGAGGTATTTCTCTTGTGAGATGAAGATGCCATTGTCTTGCTGACGAATTTGAAGACCTAAGAAGAATTTCAACTCTCCCATCATAGACATTTGATATTCTTCACTCATCATATAGGCAAATTCATCACTGTAACGTTTGTCAGTACAGCCAAAGATAATATCGTCGACATATATTTGGCATATGAACAGTTCATTGTCATAGGATTTGGTGAAAAGAGTTGGGTCGAGTGAACCGGGTTTGAAGCCTTTCTTCATGAGGAATTCCTTCAGAGTGTCATACCACGCCCGAGGGGCCTGCTTGAGGCCATAGAGGGCCTTGTTGAGTCTGAAGACTTTGTCAGGATGCTTAGGATCTTCAAAACCTGGGGGTTGAGCAACATATACTTCTTCCTCAAGCTTACCATTGAGGAATGCACTTTTCACATCCATTTGATATAAAGTGATATCATGATGGTTAGCATAAGCAAGCAATATGCGAATACCTTCAAGTCTAGCAACAGGTGCAAAAGTTTCATCAAAGTCAATTCCTTCAACCTGTGTGTAGCCTTGAGCTACAAGACGAGCCTTATTCCTTACCACAAGGCCATTTTCATCTTGCTTGTTGCGGTAGATCCACTTGGTACCTATGATGTTATGCTTGCAAGGATCTGGCCGCTTGACAAGTTCCCACACGTTGTTGAGCTTGAATTGATGCAATTCCTCTTGCATAGCTTGAATCCACTCAGGCTCCTTGAAAGCTTCATCAACTTTGGTGGGCTCTATCATAGAGACAAAAGCAAAATGCCCACAAAAGCTAGTCAGATGTGAAGCACTTGAGCGAGTGAGAGGACCTGGTGCATTGATGTTGTCGATGATTTTGTCAATCTGCACTTCATTTGCAACTCTTGGATGAGCAGGTTGACGTGGCTGAGGATTTTCTTCAGCACCATTTTCTTCAGGTGTATTAGCATGAATGTCTTCATTGATTGGAATGACTTCCTCAGTTGGTTGAGGATTTTCTTCAGTGGGTACTACATCCTCAGTAGCCTTCAACTTAATGGATTCCTCAGGAGTCTTTTCATCTAGCACAGAAGGCAGGTGCTCTCTTTGCGAGCCGTTAGTTTCATCGAACCGCACATCTACAGTTTCAACAACCTTGTGATGGTTGGTGTTGAAGACTCTGTAGGTGTGCGAGTCCTTTCCGTAACCAAGCATAAAACCTTCATGTGCTTTCGGTGCAAATTTAGAACTGTGGTGAGGATCTCTTATCCAGCATTTTGCACCGAAGACTTTGAGATAACTTACATTGGGTTTCTTGCCGGTCATGAGTTCATATGATGTCTTCTTGAGGAATTTGTGAAGATATACCCTGTTGATGATGTGGCATGCTGTATCAATTGCCTCAGGCCAGAAGCGACGAGGAGACTTATATTCATCAAGCATGGTGCGAGCCATCTCAACAAGAGTCCTATTCTTGCGCTCCACGACCCCGTTCTGCTGAGGAGTATATGGGGCAGATAGCTCATGAGTAATACCAAGTTCATCAAGATATTCATCAAGATTGGTGTTCTTGAACTCAATCCCGTTATCACTCCTGATATGATTGATCTTGACGCCGAAGTTTGTTGAGGCCCTTGAAGCAAATCGTCTGAAGACATCCTGCACTTCAGACTTGTACAGAATAATATGTACCCAAGTGTAACGAGAGTAATCATCAACAATGACAAAACCATACAAACTTGAAGCATTTGTTAGTGTGGAATAATGAGTGGGGCCAAAGAGGTCCATGTGGAGCAATTCAAAAGGTCGAGTCGTGGTCATGATGGTCTTCGAGGGATGCTTGGATCTGGTCATCTTCCCAGACTCACAAGCACCACAGAGGTGATCCTTGAGGAATTTGACACCTTCAATGCCAATGACGTGCTTTTTCTTCACGAGCGTGTGCAAGTTCCTCATACCAGCATGTCCAAGTCGTCGATGCCACAGCCAGCCTTCTGAGGACTTTGCAAGTAGGCACGTGGCAGGCTGAGGACCTGTAGAGAAATCAACAATATACAAGTCTCCTCTCCTAAAGCCTTCGAAGACTTTGGAATGGTCAGATTCCATGATGACAACACAACGATATTTTCCAAAGACGACAACCATATCAAGATCACAAAGCATTGAGACAGACATAAGGTTGAACCCGAGGGATTCGACAAGCATCACCTTGTCCATGTGTCGGTCCTTGGAGATTGCAACCTTACCTAGACCCAATATCTTGCTTTTCCTTTGTCAGCGTAGGTGATATGCTTCAGATGAGATGGGGCAAGTGGCATATTCATCAATAGACTCTTGTCACCAGTCATGTGGTTGGTGCATCCATTATCGAGGACCCACTCAGTAGTTTTTGGAGTTTCATCCTGCAGATGAATTAGTACAACTTACGAACTCATATGCTTTAGAGTGAAGAATATGACATCAAATTCATCAGGCAGAATTTCATCACACAACATAGTAAGTAAAGCAGTGTGAGGATGTGAGAAATGAGGAACTCATTTCTGTGTGATTAGCTTGCGTCCTTTCAAGCATTTCCTCAGGTCTCCAGCAAATTCATCAGACGTTCAAGTTCGTCTGGAGACCTGACCCTGCATAAGAAGTTAGTTCAATTTCTTCACCACCCACATCTGGAGGGGTGGCAAAGAGTTCATTATTCTACGAGCTCCATATGAGAAGGGAGGCATTGAAGCTAGTGCACTTCGTTTCACAGGACTAGGGTTAGAGTACTCATATGAATAAGCAGAGAAATTCTTCGAGGACCTATGAACATAATGATTTGAAGAATAATGCACATATTCAGAACTCTTAGATTTTTCCAGCGAAACAGATGCATTAGCACGAGAATGATACTTTTGACCATTTGAGGAATTTGGTCCAAGTGAAGACTTTGGTCCATATGAGGAATTTGATCTGGGGTTCCTTTTCTTCATGGGTGGTGTCGTGAGGACATTCACTTGAAGATTTTCCAAGCAGCTCTTAGGAACCCAGATTTTCCTCATAGGTGAACCATTCCTGCAGTTAGTTCCAACAAATCTGGCAAATACTTCACCTTTCTGATTTTTGAAGAATTTGTAGTTGGTGTCAAGTGACTCATCAGAGGAATATGAAGTTTCACAAGTAAAGCCAGATAAAGTGGATGTATCCACAGGAGGTCCTTTTGCAACAACCCATGAGGTTTTGGGGTACTGCTCAGGTGTCCAGTAGGATCCATTAGCATTGAGTTTCCTCTCAAATGCAATACCCTCTTTCCTAGGGTTCCTGTTCAGAATCTGCTTTTTGAGCACATCACAAAGGGTTTGATGCCCTTTGAGACTTTTGTACATGCCTGTCACATACAATTCCTTCAACCCTGCATTTTCGTCAGTGATACTTGTGGTATCCTCAGATGAGGAATTTGTGACCACGGGGATAGTTGAAGAATTTGCAGCAATAGAAGCATTTGAACATTCAGGTGAAGAATTAGGAGTCTCACGTTCGATGCATTTCATACATGGTGGAACAAATTCTTCCTGAGCGGTACTGATCTGTTGAGCCAGTAAGGAATCGTTTTCCCTTTGGAGATCCTCATGAGCCACTCTTAGTTTCTCAAGATCTTGATTTCTTTGAAGAAATTCATAAAAAAGTTTCTCATGGTCAACTAAGAGAGCATTATGATGACTCTGAAGGTTATCATACTTTGTCTGAAGACTTTTGAGATCATCAGACAGAGTTTGAGTCCGATCCACTTCCTCATTCAACAGATCATCGCTTTTGTCTAGCAATTTCTGAAGCTTTTCAAGTGCACTTTGTTGCTTAGTGGCAATTTTAGCAAGTTTGGCATAGCTAGGTTTCACATATTCATCAGATTCACCTTCACTTGATTCAGAAGAAGAGTGATGCTTGTGTACCTTGGAACCTTTTGCCATGAAGCAGTAAGTGGGAGCATATTCATCGTTGCTGACGTCAGAGTCGTTGGAGTGGTCATTTTTTTCATCGTTGAAGATGGACTTGCTGACGAAAGCAGTGGCGAGAGCAAGGCTAGCAACACCAGAGTTAGACTCCTCCTCAGATTCTTCCTCTTCTTCATATTCTTCAGATTCTTCTTCAGAATCCATTTCCTTACCAATGAAAGCCCGAGCCTTTCTGGAACCTTTCTTCTTGTGCGATGAGGACTTTGCAGATGAAGACTTTGAAGTTGAGGACTTTGAAGATTTCTTCTTTTTCTTCGAGTCATCAGAACTGTAGTCCTTGTATTTCTTCTTCTTTGATTCTTTTTCCCAGAGGGGACAGTCAGAGATAAAGTGACCAGACTTCTTGCATTTGTGACAAGTTCTCTTCTTGTAGTCGCTTGAGGAATCTGATTTCCTCAAACCACTTTTTGATGACTTTCCAAATTGGCCTCTCCTTGAGAACTTCTGGAATTTCCTCACAAGCATTGCCAGCTCCTGACTCAGTTCTTCAGGATCACCAAGGCTGCTATCAGAATCTTCGTCTTCGGATGAGGAAATTGCTTTTGCCTTCAGAGCACGAGATCTTCCATAGCTTGGTCCGTAGAGGTCTCTCTTCTCAGCTTGTTGGAATTCATGAGTATTGAGTCTCTCAAGTATATCAGCAGGATCAAGTGACTTGTAGTCTCCACGTTCTTGAATCATCAAAGCCAGAGTATCCAATGAGGAATCAAGAGATCTTAGCAGTTTCTTCACCACCTCATGGTCGGTGATGTCAGTGGCACCCAGAGCTTGAAGCTCGTTGGAGATATCAGTGAGACGATCAAAAGTTTGCTGAACATTTTCATTGTCGAGTCTTTTGAAGCGATTGAAGAGATTGCGAAGAACATCAACACGGGAGTCACGTTGAGTGGAAACACCTTCATTGACTTTGGACAGCCTATGCCAGATAAGCTTAGCAGTCTCCAAAGCACTCACTCTGCCATACGGACCTTTGCACAGATGGCCACAAATGATATTCTTCGCTTGAGAATCGAGTTGCTTGAATTTCTTCGCATCAGCAGCAGTAACAGTAGGGGAACACCATTTTCCACAACATACCAGAGATCATTGTCAATAGCCTCAAGATGCATGCGCATCTTGTTCTTCCAGTAGGGGTAGTCCGTCCCATCGAAGGTAGGACAGCCTGCGGAAACCTTGATCATACCTGCAGTCGACATAACTAGAACTCCAGGTGGTTAAACCAAAATCACACAGAACAAGGGAGTACCTTGCTCTGATACCAATTGAAAGTGCGTTATATCGACTAGAGGGGGGGTGAATAGGCGATTTTTACAAATTCATCACTGAGGAATTTCACCTTGAGGAATTTGAAATGTGATGAATAACTAGCAGCGGAATAAGTACTCAAGTGCATACGAAGCATAGTGATCGCATAGTCATGATGATGAAATAACGCATGCACAAATTACAGGTAGCGTGATACAGGATAAGCAGGTGAGGAACAAGGTAGCTTGAGGAATTTGAGGTGAGGAAATTGAGAAAGTCTTCAGTCAAATTCTTCAAACAGTAATGATCAATTTCATCAACAAGTATACGAGGAAATGGAAGGGTTGAGGAAATAGAACCATGTAGCTCGATGAAGACAATGATTTGATGACCCAGTTCCAACTGCTGTGACAGTCGTACGTCTGGTTTGGAGCGGCCTGGTATTTAAACCAGAGGACACACAGTCCCAGGACACACAGTCCCAGGACACACAGTCCTTACCGTATTCTCCTTGAGCTAAGGTCACACAGACCTCGCCCAACACTCGTGGTAAGTCTTCAGGGTAGACTTCCAAAACCCTCACAAACTAGTCACCCGACGATCCACAATTGACTGCTGGATGCTCTAGACCAAGGTCACTTCGTGATCCCCAATTGACTGCAGGATGCACTAGACCATGACGCCTAACCGTCTGGAAGATACACAGTCTTCAAAGGTAACAAGCGTTGGTTCCACACAGGAACAATTTCTTCAGTGATGCTCAATCACTTTGGGTTTGGTGGTTTGGTTTGGGGTTTTTCCTCACTGATGATTTTCTCTCAAAGTCCTCGAGGAATGGGATGCTCTCAAATGACAAGTGTCAGTTCTCTCTCGGAGCAGCCAACCAACTAGTGGTTGTGGGGGGTGGCTATTTATAGCCAGGGTGCAACCCGACCTGATAAGACATAAATGCCCCCAATGATATGACCGTTATGTGGATAGGATGATTGGGGACAGCTGGCACTTAGCACAACAACGGTCGGAATTTCGAACTATGAAAGTCCTCAGGCTTATCATATTCCTCACTTGTAGGCAATTTGCACTGGCGAAATCCTAACTCCTCAGTCAGACCAATTTCCTCAGAGACCAGAAGATCATCGTCTCTGTCACTGAAGAACTTGACTGAACTGCAAGAGATTTCCAAAGGCTTCACTCGAAGGATTGGATAGGTTGAGGCTTTTGAGTTGAGCATCAGTTGGAAATTTTCCTTAGTATTACCTCGGCCCCCTTTAACAGTACGGTGTTTCCTATGACTCAAAGAAAGGAAATGAAACTACGAAAACAAAAGTCTTCACGCTTCATAGTCCTCGTTCATATCTTCAAGGTCACACCAACTTCTTCTTTTTCAAAGTCTTCAGGGAATACCAAAGTCTTCACCAAAGTCTTCAGTTGAAGACATACATTTTTAGGGGTCGATAATCTCCGAATGTATCAAACTCCTCAGCGACTTATAGAGCATGTGTACACTTACAAACGCATTAGTCTCTTAACCTATAAGTCTTCAATACACAAAAATCACTAAGGGGCACTAGATGCACTAACAATTTTTTATAAAGAATTCATAGGCATTAAATTGGGCCCTGAATTGATTGTTGACCAACAAGGAAAAGGGCAAGCGTTCTCTTCAAACTACGCTACACACACTTCACTTGGGTTGCTTGGATACAAAGGTTCTCAATTTCAATGATCATGATCTATTGTTCTATGAAGATGAAGTCTGGATTGTGGCCAAAAAGTTGTCGGTTCCCCACGCTCCGAGGCTTGATGAGTTTATTGTTTATTCCATCAAAAGGCTTGGAGTATCATTGAAGGTGGTATCATGGTTGGCATGCATAATTTATTTTTTATTGTGGGCGAGACTTTGTGAGAGGATCAAAGATACCAACTAGACGGAGGAGTAGATGCCTACAAATTTGCAACTATTATTAACAATAGAAGGGATAATGCAAATAAATTAAAACACCTAGGCATGTGCCTAAGGCGAGGACTATCTCTATCGTAGGGACAATCTAGTAACGTTGGGTAAGCAAAGGGAATGAGTTAACAATAAGCACATGCACAAAGTAAAGGCAAGGGTAACAAAACAACCGCAAGTTGAAACAAAAGTTTATTGCAAAATTCACATTCTTAGGGGAGTGCCAATCTCCATTAATTAGAGGTGCAAATGTCAAAGCAACCCGGACTCCATCGAGGCTCACCTGATTCTTCTCAAGCCTCCTACCAATGGAAGGATCTGAATCCACTAGTGATAGGTCATGACGTGACCACTAATGAGTGGATTTTTCACTCATTGTCACTCGTGTTTAAAACAGTTAAGGTTATCACTTTGATTTGCCTATAATTGCTAATAAATGCAAAGGATTGTAAATATCCTTGTTTATCTTGTTCCTTCCAAAAATGGATGTTTCTAGCTGGAAAATCAAGCCACGTATGGGATATGATCGATGTGATGACCATTTCCATTCAATTGGTAGCGTAGAAGAGGTTCAAGAAGAGAGGACAATGTGTGGTATGACCAAAACTAGTCGTTCCAGGTGCCTTTGTCTTCGTAAACATCATACCTGACAACTTTCGTAAAGGGTCCCAAGGCTAATTCGCAACAAAAGTGCCTCAAAACTCTATTTTGCATGCTTGCACTATATAAACAAGAAGGAGACACACCTGCAAAGAGGATTGTGGAACACAAAAGTGCAACCATTACCATCTACACATCCGTCATCAACATCCCATCTCCAAAGCCATATCCACCACCATAGCATCGATCTTCATTAGTTTTATTACTTGCAATCGAGATTCCATCGCGATTAGCGGCACTGCATGACTTCCAATCAAGCATCCTGACCTTGAGTAACCATTTATACAATGTACATTTCTTGTGACTGGATCACGATGTGTGAGTAATCCCCATGGGATAAGGGCGAATCATAGGCTCACAACCCCGTGTGCGCGCAAGGAGGGGTCGTCCATTTACTTAAAGATAATTTTATTACACATTATTATGCAAAAATTTGTGTCTCTTGTCTCTCTCGATCCTAGGGATCGTCGTTGTCGGAGACTCCGAAGACCAAAACAAGGAGAGGTAAAGTGTAGAGGTGAGAGGAAAAGCTATGCTAAAGCCGATGATATGAAGGCAGTACATTAACCAGAATCAAGTCTTTGGGGAGGTTAGGTTGCAATCGAACACCCAATGTGTTAGTTCGGATATTATCCTTAATAACGGAAGTAACCATGCAAGTCAGATAGGGCTGAGGTTGGACAATAGGTCCTTAATGCAAGGGTAGTTAGTCGTGGTGGTATTACGACGCATCTCCCAGACAATATGTTCACATGATATATGTAATGGTGTTTACCACTGCCATGCCGGTCCATCTAATTTATATCCGGAGTGTGTGTAGACAGCTGCAGATGAAACATTAGCTCTCGCCTATTCTTTATTAGTGTTTTCTACTTCATGATATTGATCTGGGAACGATTTGATACAACAAGCACTTCCTGATATTTCTTCACCAAGCTTAATTCACGTCCTAAATTCCATAAATACTAGGGTTTCTAGGGAAGAAGGCTATAACTACAGCCGAAATTGGATTGAAGGTAATCAACCATCGAATATTTACAGACTTCACTGGTGCACACCACACAATGGAAGCTTCTCGACTGGTCAGGCCCCGAATTTGGCACGATATCAAGTGTAGAGCTTCCTGGCATCAAGGTATAAAAGCGAATCTGAACCCCGCATGGAACATGTACTTTCATCCATATGTGCATTGGTACATGTCATGGGGTGGAAACATATTGTAGTATCATTACGAAACTCTAAGACAAAAGTAGGTATATAGACTACGAAGCTTGCATGAGCAAAAGTAAAAATTATTACAACCAAGAATCACAATATCCAACAGTCCATCACATCGGCAAAAAACAAGTATGTCTAGGTATAGACAAATTTAACAAACTTATGTAAGAGGTTGGAACATAAACGATGACTGTCCCAAAGGGCCCAACCAACAGTTGGGACCTTCCTAACTACCTATCATTGTCGAACTCTATGCAATATCCTCCATCGAGATCGATGGAATCCTTTGCGGTAAGTTTATGTGAAAACAAGGTGAGTACATGATGTACACCACAAAACTTACATAAGATCTATACTAGGTATGTGTCATTCTTAAAGAAGGGGTATGTGGTTTGATCTGCAACAAGAACTACTGTCCTATAGAGACACACTACAAGTTGCGTCTACCAGAGATAAGGTGAGTGAGCGTATATGATCCATCTTCCTAACTACCACATCATAACACTACCTTGCACCCCTTGTATCCCCCATGACGAAGGATCCCAAGGAACTCACACATAATTTGGCAAGCTTTATTGATTATTAGTTCAAGTTGTTCTATGATCAGGTACAAAATCTTCAAGTCGTGCATAGCTGCGGATACAACTATTCAAATATTAACCCTGAAAGGATGCACCAATTTACCCTAATACGTGACAATCGCTCTCGATATCAACAGTTATAGCACACACTGGGTATGCCGACAAAGTTAGATTGGCCAGGACATTTCTCCTATGCTGCAAACAAGTCCAAGGAGCCACCTAACTGAGTTGTTCCCGAATTACGAGTTCGTAGAAGCTCCGAAAAGAACCAAATTGTTGCGTGTACGGATAAAGTGGTTAGATCCCACGGGATAACCACTTAGCAAAATATGTCACAATTCCTATATGCATGCAACTGTCGTCCACCTCATCCATAACTTGATAGTAACATGAATACAATTATATAAAATGAGAAGCCTGAACTATGGTCTCAATCGCTCAGGATAGAGGTCATGTTGTTAGGTCATGGTGGTATGTTTGGTTGCTCGTTGCTACTTCTTGAGCTTGCGTTGGTTTTCCCTTGAAGAGGAAAGGGTGATGCAGCAAAGTAGATAAGTATTTCCCTCAGTTGTTGAGAACCAAGGTATCAATCCAGTAGGAGGTACAAGCAAGGCCCCAATCTTTGCACCTACACAAACAATCAAACACTTGCACCCAACGCTAAAAAGGGGTTGTCAATCCCTTCATGGTTACTTGCAAGGATGAGATCTGATAGAGATAGATATAAAAGATTACTAAAAGTAAAACTAAAATAAAAGTAAATAGATTGCAGCAAAGTATTTTTGGTATTTTTGGTTTATAGATCTGAAAATATAATATGGAAAATAGACCCGGGGGCCATAGGTTTCACTAGAGGCTTCTCTCTTGAAGGAAAATAATACGGTGGGTGAACAAATTACTGTCGAGCAATTGATAGAAAAGCGCATAGTTATGATGATATCCAAGGCAATGATTATGCATATAGGCATCACGTCCGTATCAAGTAGACCGAAACGATTCTGCATCTACTACTATTACTCCACACATCGACCGACTCCTGCCTGTATCTAGAGTATTAAGTTCATGAAGAACAGAGTAACGCATTAAGTAAGATGACATGATGTAGAGGGATAAACTCAAGCAATATGATGAAAACCCCATCTTTTTACCCTTGATGGTAACAATACAAATACGTGCCTCGCTACCCCTACTTTGTCACTGGGTGAGGACACCGCAAGATTGAACCCAAAACTAAGCGCTTCTCCCATTGCAAGAATTACCAATCTAGTTGGCCAAACCAAACCAATAACTCGAAGAGACTTGCAAAGATATGAAATCATGCATATAAGAATTCAGAGAAGATTCAAATAATATTCATAGATAATCTGATCATAAATCCACAATTCATCGGATCTCGACAAACACACCGCAAAAGAGTATTACATTGGATAGATCTCCATGAAGATCATGGAGAACATGGTATTGAAGATCATAGAGAGAGAAGAAGCCATCTAGCTACTAGCTGTGGACCCGAAGGTCTGAGGTGAACTACTCACGCATCATCGGAGGGGCAATGGTGTTGATGTAGATGCCCTCCGTGATCGAATCCCCCTCCGGCAGATTACCGGAAAAGGCCCCAAGATGGGATCTCACGGGAACAGAGGCTTGTGGCGGCGGAAAAGTATTATCGTGGCTCTTTTTGGTATTGGGGGAATATTTCTGAATTTATAGGCGGAGAATTAGGGTTGGAGGAGCTACGGGGGGCCCACGAGCCAGGGGGCGCCCCCCAGGGGCGCGCCCTGGTGGCTTGTGGCCCATCCATGGGTCTTCTGCCCTCTTCTCCAAGTCTCCTGGGTTCCTTCTTGTCCAAGAAAAATCATCGTAGAATTTTATTCCGTTTGGACTCCGTTTGATATTCCTTATCTGCAATACTCAAAAACAAGGAAAAAACAGAAACTGGCACTGGGCACTAGGTTAATAGGTTAGTCCCAAAAATAATATAAAATAGCATATTAATGCATATAAAACATCCAAAATAGATAATATAATAGCATGGAACAATCAAAAATTATAGATACGTTGGAGACGTATCAAGCATCCCCAAGCTTAATTCCTGCTCGTCCTCGAGTAGGTAAATGATAAAAACAGAATTTTTGATGTGGAATGCTACCTAACATATTTATCCATGTAATATTCTTTATTGTGGCATGAATGTTCAGATCCATAAGATTCAAAACAAAAGTTTAATATTGACATAAAAACAATAATACTTCAAGCATACTAAAAAAGCAATCGTGTCCTTTCAAAATAACATGGCCAAAGAAAGTTATCCCTACAAAATCATATGGTCTGGCTATGCTCCATCTACCCCACACAAAGTATTTAAATCATGCACAACCCCGATGACAAGTCAAGCAATTGTTTCACACCTTTTATGTTCTCAAACCTTTTCAACTTTCACGCAATACATGAGCGTGAGCCATAGATATAGCACTATAGGTGGAATAGAATATGGTGGAGGTTGTGAGGAAAAGGAGAAGATAGTCTCACATCAACTAGGCGTATCAACGGGCTATGGAGATGCCCATCAATAGATATCAACGTGAGTGAGTAGGGATTGCCATGCAACGGATGCACTAGATCTATAAGTGTATGAAAGCTCAAAAAGAAACTAAGTGGGTGTGCATTATAATGAAAAATTCCCACTAGTTATATGAAAGTGACAAAATAGGAGACTCTCTATCATGGAGATCATGGTGCTACTTTGAAGCACAAGTGTGGAAAAAAAGATAGTAGCATTGTCCCTTCTCTCTTTTCTCTCATTTTTTTTTATTTTTTGGTGGTCATCTTTGGCCTCTTTTTTTTATTTGGGCTTCATTGGCCTCTTTTATTATTTGTAAAGTCCAGAGACTCATCCCAACTTGTGAGGGAATCATACCTTCCATCATCCTTTTCTCTCATGGGACAATGCTCTTATAATGATGATCATCACACTTTTATTTACTTACAACTCAAGAATTACAACTCGATACCTAGAACAAAATATGACTCTATATGAATGCCTCCGGCGGTGTACCGGATTGTGCGACAATCTAGCATAGCAAATGACATTAATGGAAACATCACGCTAGCCGTCTTACGATCATGCAAAGCAATATGAAAATGATGGTGCGTGTCATAATAAATGGAACGGTGGAAGTTGCATGGCAATATATCTCGGAATGGCTATGGAAATGCCATAATAGGTAGGTATGGTGGCTGTTTGAGGAAGGGTATATGGTGGGTTTAATGCACCGGTGAAAGTTGCGCGGTACTAGAGAGGCTAGCAATGGTGGAAGGGTGAGAGTGCGTATAATCCATGGACTCACATTAGTCATAAAGAACTCACATACTTATTGCAAAAGTCTATTAGTTATCGAAGCAAAGTATTAGACGCATGCTCCTAGGGGAGAGGTTGGTAGGAGTTAACCATCGCGCGCTGCCGACCCTCACACAAAGGATGACAATCAGTAAACAAATCATGCTCCGACTTCGTTACATAACGGTTCACCATACGTGCATGCTACGGGAATCACAAACTTTTAACACAAGTATTTCTACCAATCCACAATTACTCACTAGCATGACTCTAATATCACCATCTTTATATCTCGAAACTATATGCAAGGAATCAAACTTCTCATAATATTCAATGCACTTTATATGAAAGTTTTTATTATATCCCTCTTGGATGCTCATTATATTAGGACTAAATTCATAACCTAAACCAATTACCATGCTGTTTAAAGACTCTCAAAATAGTATAAGTGAGGTACGAGAGTTCAATTATTTCTATAAAATAAAACACCACCGTGCTCTAAAAAGATATAAGTGAAGCACTAGAGCAAAATTGCCTAGCTCAAAAGATATAAGTGAAGCACATAGAGTATTCTAATAAATTCACGATTTATGCGTGTCCCTCTCAAAATATGTGTGCAGCAAGGATGATTGTGGCAAACTAAAAAGCAAAGACTCATATCATACAAGACGCTCCAAGCAAAACACATATCATGTGGTGAATAAAAATATAGCCTCAAGTAAATTTACCGATGGATTGAAGACGAAAGAGGGGATGCCTTACGGGGCATCCCCAAGCTTAGGATCTTTGGTATCGTTGAATATTCCTTGGGGTGCCTTGGGCATCCCCAAGCTTAGGCTCTTGCCACTCCTTATTCCATAGTCCATCAAATCTTTACCCAAAACTTGAAAACTTCACAACACAAAACTCAACAGAAAACTCGTGAGATCCGTTAGTATAAGAAAAATAAATCACCACTTTAGGTACCGTTGTGAACTCATTCTTTATTTATATTGGTGTAATATATACTGTATTCCAACTTCTCCATGGTTCATACCCTCCGATACAACCCATAGATACATCAAAATAAGCAAACAACACAAAGAAAACAGAATCTGTCAAAAACAGAATAGTCTGTAGCAATCTGTAAACTTCGAATACTTCTGTAACTCAAAAAATTCTTAAAAATTAAGACAATCTGGGAAATTTGTATATCAATCTGGTGTAAAAATTTCAGACTCATTCAACGCTCTGGTGAATCTATAAAATTCCTGGACTGAGCGCAAAAGTTTATGTTTTTCAGCAAAATCAAATCAACAATCACCGTAGACCATCCCAAAGGTCTTACTTGGCTCAAACACTAATTAAAACACTAAAACACAATTACTACAGAGGTAATAATGTGTAAAGCACTCAATAACAGAAACAAAAAAAAACAAATAAAATAAAATAAAATTGGGTTGCCTCGCAACAAGCGCTATTGTTTAACGCCCCTAGCTAGGCATAACGCAATAGATCTAGGTATTGTCATCTTTGGTATGCAATCCATAAGTAGCTATCATAATAGATTCATAAGGTAATTTAATTTTATTTCTAGGAAAGTGTTCCATGCCTTTCCTTAACGGAAATTGGAATCTAATGTTTCCTTCTTTCATATCAATAATTGCACCGATCGTTCTAAGGAAAGGTCTACCAAGAATAATAGGACATGTAGGATTGCAATCTGTATCAAGAACAATGAAATCTACGGGCACATAATTACTATTTGCAACAATAAGAACATCATTAATCCTTCCCATAGGTTTCTTAATAGTGGAATCCGCTAGATGCAAATTTAAAGAGCAATCATCAAGTTCATGGAAACCTAGCACATCACATAAAGTTTTCGGAATCGTGGAGACGCTAGCAACCAAATCACACAAAGCATGGCACTCATAATCTTTAATTTTAATCTTAATAGTAGGTTCCCACTCATCATAAAGCTTTCTAGGTATAGAAACTTCCAACTCAAGTTTTTCTTCAAAAGATTTCATCATAGCATCAACGACATGCTTAGTAAAAGCTTTATTTTGATTATAAGCATGCGGAGAATTCAACATGGATTGCAACAAGGAAATACAATCAATCAAAGAACAACTATCATAATTAAAGTCCTTGAAATCCAAAAGAGTGGGTTCATTGCTATCTAAAGTTTTGACCTCTTCAATCCCACTTTTATCAATTTTTGCATTAAGATCTATAAACTCCGAATCATTGGGACGAATTTTAACTAAAGTTGACTTATCTCCAGTCCCATATTTAACAAGATTTGTATTAGAAAACAAAGATTCAATAGGAGTCACATCAATCACTTTAAGATCTTCATCATTATTTAAAGATTCTGGCTTCACGGCCATTTTATTGACTAAGGTAGCTTGTTTATCAGAAATTTGGCCTACTAAATTTTCAAGATGAGCAAACTGAGATTTCAAACCATAAAACTCCTTAGACATATCATCAAGTTCTTTATTCATGTATTCCAGCATAGCCTTTTGTTCTTTAAGCTCGTTTCTAAAGAAACTATTATGGTCAAATTGGACCGACATGAAACTTTTAGCATTATTCTCAATATCTTCCAATTTCCTAAGATAAGGATCAAAGCTTTTGGGTTGAGCCATAAAGACGAGCAACACACAAGCAAACAAAAAGCAAACGAAAAGGCGAACGGAAGAAGGGCGAATAAAAAGGCAAATCTTTTTGGTTTTTTTTTCTGAAAATCGTTTTAGAAGTGGGGGAGAGGAAAACGAGAGGCAACTGGCAAATAATGTAAATGCAAGAGATGAGTTTGTGATGGGTACTTGGTAGGCTTGATGTCTTGACTTGCTATGTATCCTCCCCGACAACGGCGCCAGAAATCCTTCTTGCTACTTCTTGAGCTTGCGTTGGTTTTCCCTTGAAGAGGAAAGGGTGATGCAGCAAAGTAGATAAGTATTTCCCTCAGTTGTTGAGAACCAAGGTATCAATCCAGTAGGAGGTACAAGCAAAGCCCCAATCTTTGCGCCTACACAAACAATCAAACACTTGCACCCAACGCTAAAAAGGGGTTGTCAATCCTTCACGGTTACTTGCAAGGATGAGATCTGATAGAGATAGATATAAAATATTACTAAAATTAAACTAAAATAAAAGTAAATAGATTGCAGCAAAGTATTTTTGGTATTTTTGGTTTATAGATCTGAAAATATAATATGGAAAATAGACCCGGGGGCCATAGGTTTCACTAGAGGCTTCTCTCTTGAAGGAAAATAATATGGTGGGTGAACAAATTACTGTCGAGCAATTGATAGAAAAGCGCATAGTTATGACGATATCCAAGGCAATGATTATGCATATAGGCATCACGTACGTATCAAGTAGACCGAAACGATTCTGCATCTACTACTATTACTCCACACATCAACCGACTCCTGCCTGCATCTAGAGTATTAAGTTCATGAAGAACAGAGTAACGCATTAAGTAAGATGACATGATGTAGAGGGATAAACTCAAGCAATATGATGAAAACCCCATCTTTTTACCCTTGATGGCAACAATACAAATACGTGCCTCGCTACCCCTACTTTGTCACTGGGTGAGGACACCGCAAGATTGAACCCAAAACTAAGCGCTTCTCCCATTGCAAGAATTACCAATCTAGTTGGCCAAACCAAACCAATAACTTGAAGAGACTTGCAAATATATGAAATCATGCATATAAGAATTCAGAGAAGATTCAAATAATATTCATAGATAATCTGATCATAAATCCACAATTCATCGGATCTCGACAAACACACCGCAAAAGAGTATTACATCGGATTGATCTCCATGAAGATCATGGAGAACATGGTATTGAAGATCATAGAGAGAGAAGAAGCCATCTAGCTACTAGCTATGGACCCGAAGGTTTGAGGTGAACTACTCACGCATCATCGGAGGGGCAATGGTGTTGATGTAGATGCCCTCCGTGATCGAATCCCCCTCCGGCAGATTACCGAAAAAGGCCCCAAGATGGGATCTCACGGGAACAGAGGCTTGCAGCGGCGGAAAAGTATTATCGTGGCTCTTTTTGGTATTGGGGGAATATTTCTGAATTTATAGGCGGAGAATTAGGGTTGGAGGAGCTACGGGGGGGCCACAAGCCAGGGGGCGCCCCCCCCCCCAGGGGCACGCCCTGGTGGCTTGTGGCCCACCCGTGGGTCTTCTGGCCTCTTCTCCAAGTCTCCTGGGTTCCTTCTGGTCCAAGAAAAATCATCGTAGAATTTTATTCCGTTTGGACTCCGTTTGATATTCCTTATCTGCAATACTCAAAAACAAGGAAAAAACAGAAACTGGCACTGGGCACTAGGTTAATAGGTTAGTCCCAAAAATAACATAAAATAGCATATTAATGCATATAAAACATCCAAAATAGATAATATAATAGCATGGAACAATAAA
The DNA here is from genome assembly GCA_039707655.1 of Elymus sibiricus. NCBI lineage: Eukaryota > Viridiplantae > Streptophyta > Magnoliopsida > Poales > Poaceae > Elymus > Elymus sibiricus. The sequence continues at coordinate 281,652,087 of CM077663.1, forward strand.
AAATTATAGATACGTTGGAGACGTATCACTCGTCGTAGTGTGTTACTTTTTTCCTTTCTTTTTTGTTCTTTGTGATTTTTTTGCTTAGTTTCTCTTACATATGGGTTACTCTGTATTTTTTTTTACTATTTGAATCAAATTGGGAAGGCTTTTCCCTTGCACGCCCCAATACAAAGGATATACAACATTATATTATGTATATTTTTACAGTTGAAGTACATTTATTTTATAGTAAGACTAGCATCACTAGTGCCACTCTCCTCGGGGACGCACAAGATCGTCGTACATTGTCGCAGGTCCAGGATAAGCATGCCCTTCACAAACGGGTTGAGGAGTAGGAATCACTTCGAGCTTCAACAGAGAGCACACCTCGCCGACCTGCATGACGGCCTCTCTGTTGACATGACCACTGACGCCATTCGTGCGAAGGAGCATAGTTTCAACCTCTCTGTGACCTCGACCTCTCCCGTCGATACTCTTTCCGCCCGCGGGCTCGTCAGCGACCCGCTCACTTTGGTCACCGATGTGGCCATCCTAGTTGCAGTCACATGCAACTGCAGTGCCACTGGTGAGGGCATCCGTGACCTTGCCTCAATGCTTGATGCGACGCCATGATCGACCTTCTGACAAGCTAGTCCCTTGTGTAGCTTAACGACACTGCTACCGCCCCTTCATGTCGTCTATTTTGTCATAAAATTAGCTCTCTAGTGTCTGTTTGGTGGTGTAGTTTGCGCTTTTATCTTTGTAATACTACTATCGTCGCTTCTTTCCATTTAGCTTTCAATCATGTAGAACTTGATTATCATTTACTAGCAAGTTTATTTTAGATCTTCCCTTTCGTTTTTGACCTTTCTCTGGTGCCTTTGCTTATTCCATGAAGAACACCAGCCCAACCTTCTTCTCTTGGAACATGCGTGGACTAGGCAACTGAAAAAAAAGTGTTGACTCTGTCCGAGCTAATCGCTTTGAACCCTGTCTTTACCTTTCTACAATAAACAAAATTGCACGCGATATCTTCACAAAAAAGGATCCTTTGTCCCCTCCACGCTAAACTACTATTTCGATTCCAGACCTGCAGATAAATCGACTTGGGGCATTTTCTCTGCTCTTGCCTCAGGCACTTCTCCAACTCATCGGCAAAGCATGGTACCTACACGCTCACCACTACAATCATGTCCCTCACAACCCCTACTCCACTTCAACCCGCCAATGTTTACTCTCCTATGGATCATTCGCAAAAACAAGTTTTTTCTTGACAAACCAGTCAGCCTAAAACCTGAAAATTCTACACCTTGGATAATAGTTGGGAATTTTAATCTTATGTGTCAAGCCTCTGACAATAACAACAACTCTTTATGCCTATCTGAGGTAGATATGTTCAACAACACAACCAACACTCTAGTCCTAATCAAAAATCCCCTTTTGTACGAATGTTTCACCTGTTCTAGCTAGCAACCGATTATCCTATGGTTGAAAACATATCAAGTCTTTATCAAATTGGCTTGGGAGTCCATCTTCCCTAGTACCACCGTCACTTCGCTTACATAATTTGTCTCTGACTATGCTCCCCGAGTCATCTCTGTTAACACAATGGTCATACATCCCACCATTTTTTTGCTTTGAAAATTCCTAGACCTGCATCCCGGACTATGCTAGTGTTGTGGCCCAAGCCTACTCCTCACCCCTAAACATGACCAACGCGACCCATGGGCTCGCTGTTGCACCCTAAAAAACAAGAGTCGCGCCAAAAATCCTGGCGCCACAACTCTATTCCTGCTCTCGCTCGTGAGAAAAATGCAAGAAAATAATCTCCCTCCTAGACTATATTGAAGAAGGTAGATTCCTCTCACCTATCGATCGAAACCTATGCCACAGCGTGGTCAAAATGCTACGTCGTACGATTAACGAAAAGGCGCCTACTGAAGCAAAGACGAAAAATTAAATCGACCATCTCAGGGATGAAAATATTGGCTACTTCCACACCTCCGCTACCTAATGGCACTGCCACAACATGATCACCTCCCTCCTTCACAATGGCACTGAATTGTACAAACACAAGCAAAAGGTAGAGATCATTATAAATTACTACACCTCACTACTTGGCCATACTCATACACCCACTTGTGCTCTCCACCTCAACCATCTATGCACTGCCCCTATACCCCATCCACGACACTTTGTAGAACCTTTCGCCGAGCAGGAATTTTTTAACGCTTTCATTCGTACGAACCCTCTGCTAGTCGGGTCGGACAATTTTGGCCCGAGCTTCTTTCTAAAACTTTGGAACACAACCAAACAAAAATATCCTAGACTTGTTCCTCGTTTTCCATCAGAAAAAGGGATACTGCAAGCCTGAACCGTGCTCTAATCGCCCCCTTCCAAAATCTGGAGATGCAAAAAATCATGCTACCTTCAGGCCCGTCTCCCGTCAAAGTTGCACCATAAAAGGTATCACAAAGTTCTCACCAACCGGCTCAAACAACACATTCTCTTTGCTCACCAATCGGCTCAAACAACACATTCCTCTGCTAGTACATGGAGACCAAATAGGCTTCTTTTTAGATCAATCTCTGAAATCTTACTATATGTTGCTGACATTCTAAATTGTAGTCACCGAACCAAAAACCCCACCATTGCAGTCAAGCTAGACTTTAAGAAAGCTTTCGACTATGTTTGCTAGCTCGCCATCCATACTATTCTAGCCACTAGAGGTTTCCCGCCTGTCGGTGTAAAAACCGGCAGATCTCGGGTAGGGGGTCCCGAGCTGTGGATCTTGGATCAATGGGGAACATGAACAAAGGAGACAATGTTTACCCAGGTTCGGGCCCTCTCGAGGAGGTAAAACCCTACGTCCTGCTTGATTGTATTGATGTATGTATGACAATTATAGAGTCGATCTACCACGAGATTGTTGTAATGAATATGATATATCTACTAACTAGCCTGGCCTCGGTTTATATAATGCACCAGAGGCCTAGGATTTAGAAGAGTCCTTGTCTTGTGCGCGAAGTCTTGTGAATCTTCCTTGTATATGTCATGGGCTGTCCGAAGTGGCCCCTTAGTGAATCGCCCTGGGGGTCCTCGGCCCGACCCACTGGCCGGGAAACGACGTGGTGAGTACCCTCTAGTCCAGGACTCCATCAGTAGCCCCCTGAACCGGTCTTCAAGTTGGAGATGCTCCTCGGTTCTTCCGAATTGTTCTTCATCTTCAACCGTCGGTCTTGAAAACTGGTTCAACAAATCTTCCCATCTCCGATCTTGAGGATCGCTGAGGTGTATCCGAAGAGTTCACACGTCGGGCATTCGAGGAGCCCCTTTAGTTTCTTGGCCTTTATCAATGCCTTATTATTTTTACGCCACACCTCGGGTTCAGAGTTTTTCCCGAGTGGCGGTGTCCTCCTATAGCCGAGCTCCAACGTCGGACTGCATCCGAGGTATCTTTTTGCAGCCGAGCTCCAACGTTGGTCGGCATCCGAGGTGTCATAGATTACCTTGGTCTTTGAAAATGCTGAAGGAATTCTACCGAGCTTAATGCCGGAAATGCCCTCTATGTAGTCAACCAATTGCGCCCGAGCTTTATGTTGGAGTGCTTCCGAGGTGGTGCACAACCTCAGTCGTGGGCTGATTTTTGTGGATTTTTTCGATTGGTGCAATTTATTCTCTGCCGAGATGTATAGCCAGTAGCTCCCGAGACTTGGGTTGGGCAACATGGCCGACCCTAGGATCGTATCTCCTGGGGAACTAGTTCATCCGTTGAGTGTGTTTTGATAATGCCGAGGTGCAGCTCGGCAGGAAAGATGCCGAACTACGGGTCAGAAAAGATTTCCCGAGCAGAACCACCATGTAGAACACCTCGAACAAGAGGATGTCCTGCCTCCTGAAAGAAAAACATAAAAATAGGTTAAAGGTGCCATAAGCTCAGAAAACCAAGCAAAAACTTTGCGATCGAACTAAATCAAGTTTTTTGGTGCCAGTCCGAAAATTTGATCTTAAAATTAGTTTGTGCTTCCGTCGTGCTTTAACATGACACATCCGATCTCAAGACTTCAAGCGGACCAGCCTTCGGCTTTAACCTCTATCCCGAAGGTAGAGTGCTTCTCAGACCAGTTTAGCGAACTAAACTCGAGCGGCTTTAGAAAGAAACTAGGCTATCTGGGTATTGACCACACACTCGAGTCGAGAAAGGAGCGGTAGAAAGAGACTTTGCAACGACCAAGAATAAAATACTTATTATAAAACGGCTCATATAAATTTAAGAGCCTCGAGTTAACATGGGAAAAGGAAGTGTTTTTAACAAACGACGCTTTTAACAAGCTAAGATTTTAACAAACAACTTTTTTGTTTAACACAAATATAATGCTTGGTTGAACCGCACAGAAATTAAAAATTGAAAAAGGTGAGCATGAAGGCGACTTAGTTGGTTAATGTGCTCGGTGTTGATGGTGCGGTCCGAGCTTGCAGCGGGTCGAGGTCCCAGCCCCCAAGCCGGTCCCGAGGTGCCCGAGCGAAGAGCTCGGCTTGATGAAGTGGCGATGCAGCACGGCTGATGTGGCGAGGCAAAGCCCCCGGTCCAGCTGAGGTGATGAAGCTGGTCGGCTAGTGACGCCGAAGTCCCAGGAGTAGGTTGATGAAGAGATGGCGAAGCCCCCGGTCTAGCCGAGGTGACGGAGCAGGTCGATAAGGTGACGCTAGATCCCCCATGCCAGCTGACATGTCGATGCAGGTCGGCGTGGTGGGAACAAGCGACGGCGTGGCAGTGCCGATGCAGGTCGAAATTTGTGACGCGGTCAATGCTGGCTTGATGAAGCAACGACGGGCCCGACCTGTGCAACCCGTGGGGTGACGAGGTTCTTTTGATAACTATTTGGCCCTGGCGATGCCGAACTCTTCGTCGGCTCGCCGAGGTGATGATCCGATGAGGTTGACCTCGGCTTCACGCAACGATGATTTGTCTAGTGCAGGTCAGCAGCCATGGAGCAACGTTGTCGGGCTGGTTTGACACCGATGCGATGGTGAAGATTACCTCAAAAAAGGCTTTAGAATATGTGGGCACGTGTTTGAGAGCAAGATACAATACCCTGACAATTTTTTCCCCAAAAAGGATGTCCAATACCCCGTTGATGAAGAAAGATGAATTCGGGTAGGATTTGTTTTCGCACAGAAAATGATACGTCTCCAACGTATCTATAATTTTTGCTTGTTCCATGCTATTATATTATCATTCTTGGATGTTTTACAATCATTTTATAACAACTTTATATCATTTTTTGGGACTAACCTATTGACATAGTGCCAAAGTGCCAGTTGTCGTTTTTGCTTGTTTTTTTACTTTGCAGAATATCAGTACCAAATGGAGTCCAATCGCGACGAAACTTTTTGGAAATTTTTTCTGGACGAGAAGACACCCAGTGGACCAAAGAAGTACCAGAGAGGAGGGCTGTGGAGGCCACAACCCACATGGGCGCGCCAGGGGGCCCCCGGCGCGCCCTGGTGGGTTGTGCCCTCCACGGGGCCCCCCTCCACCGCCTCTGACGCCTATAAATTCCCAAATACTCAGAAAACCCCAGGGGAGTCGACGAAACACAATTCCAGCCGCCACAAGTTTCAGAACCTTGAGATTCAATCTAAACACCATCACGGAGGGGTTCATCTTCCTCATAGGTGCCTCTCCGATGATGCGTGAGTAGTCCACCATAGACCTACGGGTCCGTAGGCAGTAGCTAGATGGCTTCCTCTCTCTCTCTCTCTCTCTCTTTTGATTCTCAATACAATGGTCTCTTGGAGATCTATTTGATGTAAACTTTTGCGGTGTGTTTGTTGGGATCCGATGAATTTTGAGTTCATGATCAGTTTCTATCCATGAATATTATTTGAGTCTTCTTTGATCTCTTATATGCATGATTACTTATAGCCTCGTATTTCTTCTTTGAATCTTTGGTTTAGTTAGGCCGACTAGATCATTTTTTCTTGCCATGGGAAGAGGTGCTTTGTGATGGGTTCGATCTTGCGATGTCCTTTCCCAGTGACAGAAGGGGCAGCAAGGCACGCATGTATCGTTGCCATGAAGGATAACAAGATGGGGTCTATTCCTACATGAATAGATCTTGTCTACATCATGTCATTGTTCTTATTGCATTACTCCGTTTTTCCATGAACTTAATACACTAGATGCATGCTGGATAGCAGTCGATGTGTGGAGTAATAGTGGTAGATGCAGGCAGGAGTCGGTCTACTTATCTTGGACGTGATGCCTATATAATGATCATCGCCTTGGATATCATCATGATTATTTGGTCTTCTCTCAATTGCCCAACAGTAATTTGTTCACCCACCGTGTGCTATACTCATGAGAGAAGCCACTAGTGAAACCTACGGCCCCCGGGTCTACTTTTCCAACATATTGCTTTCCGATCTATCTTTTTGCCTCTTTGTTTTCAGATCTACTATACCAAAAACCCAAAAATATATTGCTGCACTTTTTATTTGCCCTTTTTATTTTGTGTTCTTGAGAGATCTATCTCTCCTTTCTATCACTACCTAATCTATCTTTTTACCATAGAGAGATTGACAACCTCTCTTTCGCATCGGGTTGCAAGTATTTCTTATTTGTGTGGAGGTGCTGCTTATTGGGTGGTGGTGATCCTCCTACTGGTCCGATAACCTTGGTTTCATAACTGAGGGAAATACTTACCGTCGCCGTGCTGCATCATCCCTTCCTCTTTGGGGAAATACCGACGCAATCTTAAGCCACGTCAGAAAACATATCCAAAAATTTGATGCACTCATCGGACATTTCCCGGAGTTTGAACGGTCAGATCGAGCTGAAATATGAGGGACGATCTAATATGTCTCCAACGTATCTATAATTTTTGCTTGTTCCATGTTGTTATATTATCATTCTTGGATGTTTTACAATCATTTTATTATAACTTTATATCATTTTTTGGGACTAACCTATTGACATAGTGCCAAAGTGCCAGTTGCTGTTTTTGCTTGTTTTTTACTTCGCAGAAAATCAATATCAAACGGAGACAAAAAGCTGCGAGGATTTTTGTGGATTTTTTACGGACCAGAAGAAAGAAGATGGGCCAAAGAACACCATAAGAGGGGCCCCAGGCTGGCTAGCACCCACCAGGGCGCGCCAGAGGCCCCCTGGCGCGACCTGGTGGGTGATGGGCGCCTCGGGCACCCCTCCACCGCCTCCGATGCCTATAAATTCCCAAATATTCGGAAACCCCAAAAAATAACCCTAGACTCTCCGCTCCGCCGCCGCAACTCTCTGTATCGACGAAAAACCAATCTGGAGACGTTCCAGTACCCTGTCGGAGAGGGGAATCCATCTCCGGTGGCCATCTTCATCATCCCGGCGGAGGCCATGACGAGGAGGGAGTAGTCCACCCTCGGGGCTGAGGGTATGTACCAGTAGCTATGTGTTCAATCTCTCTCTCTCTCTCTCTCGTGTTCTTGAGATGTCACGATCTTGATGTATCACGGGCTTTGTTAATATAGTCGGATCACATGATGTTATTCCCTTGCTACCTTGTTGTGATGAATTGAATCTTTCCCTTTGAGATATCGTTATGTTGGATTGAAAATTGGATTTGAGAACACTTGATATATGTCTTGCATATGGATACCCGTGGTGACAATGGGGTGTTCAATTGATTCACTTGATGTATTTTTTGGTACTCAACTTGCGGATTCCCGCGGTGACATTTGGGTAATCTATGCATAGGGGTTGATACACGTTCTTGTCCTACTTTCTCCAATAGAAATCTTGGGGCACTCTTTGAGGTTCTTTGTGTTGGATTGAGTATTATGAATCTGAAATTGTTTGATGCGTATCGTATAATTAACTCATGGATACTTGTGGTGACATTGGAGTATCTAGGTGACATTAGAGTTGGTTGATGCGTATCGTATGGTGTTATTCTAGTACACACTCTTAGATAGATCGATCGGAAAGGATAACTTGGTGTTATTTTAGTACGAACTCTTGAATAGATCGATCGGAAAGGATAACTTTAAGGTTGTTTCGTACCCTAGAAACAATTTCTTCTTATGTTCTCCGCTAGATAAGAACTTTGGAGTGATTCTTCGTTACACTTTGAGGGATGGTTATGTGATCCAATTATATTAGCATTGTTGAGAGATTGCACTAGCAAAAGTACGGACCCTAGGCCTTGTTTTCAAGCATTGCAATACCGTATGTGCTCACTTTTGTTACTTGCTACCTTGCTGTTTTTTATATTTTCAGATTACAAAAACCTATATCTACCATCCATATTGCACTTGTATCACCATATCTTCGCCGAACTAGTGCACCTATACAATTTGCCATTGTATTGGGTGTGTTGGGGACACAAGAGATTTCTTGTATTTGATTGCAGGGTTGCTTGAGAGATACCATCTTCATCCTACACCTCCCACGGATTGATAAACCTTAGGTCATCCACTTGAGGGAAAATTGCTACTGTCCTACAAAACTCTGCGCTTGGAGGCCCAACAAAGTCTACAAGAATAAAGTTGCGTAGTAGACATCAAGCTCTTTTCTGGCGCCGTTGCCGGGGAGGTGAGTTCTTGAAGGTATATCTTTAGATCTTGTAATTAAATCTTTTAGTTTCTTGTTTTATCACTAGTTTGGTTTTATAAAAGAAAACTACAAAAAAATGGAGTTTAGGTTGCATCATTTGTTTCGTCTTTATAATGTCTTTCGTGAAAATAAGGACTCAGAAAATTGTGCTCAATTGGTAGAGGAAGAAATTATGGAAATACCTGATGAGAATTCCTTGAATGATGAGCATGATAGTGATATTGTTAGTATGAATTCTCTGAGTATTCATGATGCTAATGATATGCAAAGCCACAAGCTTGGGGATGCTATGTTTGATAAATATGATATTTTTAGTCCCCCAAGTTTTGATGAGCAAAACTATTATGATGATGGCATGCCTCCTATCTATGATGATTATGATGATGACATGTATGCTATAAAGAGTGATAGTAACCATGAAACTTGTCATCATGATTTTAATATTAAATGTGGTTATGTCAATCAAGTGTTTCATGATAGTTATTTTGTTGAGTTTGCTCCCACTACCATGGATGGAAAGGAATTTGCTTATGTGGAGAGTAATAAATTTTCTATGCTTGTAGATCATGAAAAGGATGCTTTATGTGATAGTTATATTGTGAAATTCCTTCATGATGCTACTGAAAATTATTATGAGGGAGGAACATATGCTTGTAGGAATTGCAATAATATCAAGTTTCCTCTCTATGTGTTCAAAGTTTTGAAGTTATGCTTGTTTTGCCTTCCGATGCTAGTTGATTCTTGCTCCCATAAATTGTTTGCTCACAAAATCCCTATGCATAGGATGTGGGTTAGACTTAAATGTGCTTTTCATGTGTTTCACGATGCTCCCTTGCATGTTTCAGATACTATTCCTATGTGAGCATCATTGAAATCATCATGCCTAGCTAAAAGGCATTAAAGAAAAGCGCTTGTTGGGAGACAAACCAACACTTATACTTTATGTTTTTGTGTGTTCACATGATTAAGATACTGTAGTAATCATGTTTCGTATCTTTTATTTCAATAAAGTGCCAAGTAAAGCCTTTGGGATGACTCACAAGATGAGTAGAATTGATGCTGAACCAAAACAGAAACTTTTGACTCTAGTACAGGAATTTTCATGTTTTACTGGAGCGTGATATGATCTGAAATTTTTACACAGTCTTAATATACAAATTATTCAGGTTTCCCTATTTTTTCAGAATTTTTAGAGACAGGGAAGTATGGTTACACTACAGATATTCACAGACTGTTCTGTTTTTGACAGATTCTGTTTTGCATGCATAGTTTGCTTGTTTTAGTGTTTCCATAGCTTATATTTAGCGGTATAAATTATGGGAATAATATAATACAGTAGGTATTATGTGGGAACAATTATGAATCTTGTCTTGACAGTACCTAAGTGAATTATTTATCTTTATTACACTAACCCTTCTCACGAAGTTCCGTTAAGTTTTGTGTGATTGAAGTTTTCAAGTTTTGGGTGAGACACCGATATGAGGAGAACAAGGAGTGAAAAGAACCTAAGCTTGGGGATGCGCCAGGCACCCCCAAGGTAATATCCATGGAAGACTCAAGCACCTAAGCTTGGGGATGCCCCGGAAGGCATCCCCTCTTTCGTCTCCAACATTATCGGTATATCTTACTTAGAGCTATATTTTTATTCGTGACATAATATGAGTTTTGCTTGGAGCATCATTTTATTTTGTTGTTCTTTGTTAGGTTTTATTTATAATCTTGTTTTTCAATAAAAAGTTCCAAGAATTGTCTTAGGATGCTTGCATTGCATGTTTTGATGTGTGCTGTGTAAAAACAGAAACTTTTGCTGTAGTGTTTGAATTTTCATATTTTACTGGAACATGGAAAGTTTCTGAAATTTTTACACAGTGTTGTCATATAAATTAGTTAGCATGTCCTAAATTTTCATAATTTTTTGAGTTACATAAGTACACTGTTTTCCTAAATTGCTACATACCGTTCTGTTTGGACAGATTGCTGTCATAGTTTCGTTATCTACCTATCCTATAGTTTCCATGGCCTATGTTGGTAGATATAAATTGTGGAAATGATAGTAAAAAGTAGATGATGTTTGAAATTATTATGCAACTTGTCTTGGCAGTACATAAAGAGTTGATTTATTGTTATGTGTACTAACCTATATCACGAGTTCTTTTCGAGTTTTGTGTGGATGAAGTTTTTGAGAATAGGTGAAACCATGATATGAGAGGATTGACCGAGATACAAAAGCTCAAGCTTGGGGATGCCCAAGGCACCCCAAGTAAATATTTCAAGAAGTCTCAAGCATCTAAGCTTGGGGATGCTACGCATCCCACCTCTCTTCGTCAACTATCGGTTAGCCTATGTTGAGCCTAAATTTTTATTCGTTCACATGATGCATGCTATTATTGGAGTTCTATTTTTGTTTAGTTTGCTGTTTGAATAAAATAATCAGATCTAAAAATCTTTATCGAGAGATAAAGTCCTCACATAGCTACTTAATTGTTTGACTACTCATTGATCTTCACTTATATCTTTTGAGAGTAGCTTGTCATTTGCTCATGTGCTTCACTTAAATTTGTTTGAGCTTGCCAAAAAGCAATGACAATATATGAAACCAGTCCCAAAGTGATAGATATCCAAGGAGGATATAATAAAAACTTTCATGAAGATCATTGGACAAATTAAACTTGATTCTTTGTAATAGTTTTAAAATATGATGATAGTAATATGTGAGTCATGTTAGTGAGTAATTATGCTTACTAGGAATATTGGTGTTAAGGTTTGTGATTCCCTACGCATGCACGAAAGTCAATATTTATGCAATGAAGTTACATCCTACTTGTGGTGCATTATTCGGTGTTAGTTATGTTCAATGCTCACTTATGTGATTTTTCGTTTCTTGGTTTGGTTGCTTCCCAATCTATTTGCTAGCCTTCATTTGTACTAAGTAGAAATACTACTTGTGCATCCAAAATCCTTAAACCAAGTTTTGCCTTATGAGTCCACCATACCTACCTATATGCGGTATTTCCATGCCGTTCCAAGCAAATTTGTATGTGCCATCTCTAAATTTTCAAAATAAATTTTCTCTTTTGTGTGCCCGTACCGCTCATGAAACGGTGGGGAGTATCCAATATTTTTCCATGCTAGATGTGTTATTCTCAAGATGAGTGTTTATTCACTTGTCATTGCACGAGAGTGCGGCGGTAATAGGGATGCCCATTCCCGAAATGAAAAAGAAATAAAAAATATTTACTTTATGTTGTCAAATAATAAATTCCTTGGAAAGTGTTGGTATGGAAGGCAACCGTGGATACGGCCCACCATGGAAAGTGAAAGTTTGGTGGAAAAAGGAATAAACTTTATTTTCTGTTTGGGAACTGCCTATGATATATCTAGCATGGAAAGTATTGTGAGCTACTTTGTCGTTTGCGTTCATGCCACCCAAAATATGTTTTCTCTCTCAATTTAAAACTTTGAGCTCTCGCACCTCTACAAATCCCTACTTCCCTCTGCGAAGGGCCTATCTATTTACTTTATGCAATTTTTTTTTGCTTTGAGTCTCCATTTTCTCTTATAAGCACCAACTAGGGGGCACTATGATCGTACTTGAGCATTGGGCATAGCTAATATTTTAGTGTGTTTCATGAATGGATCAATGATTGAACATGATGGGCTAGGGATAACTTTCTTTAGTGTTGATATTTTGAAAGACATGGTTGCTTGTTGACATGCTTGAGTATTGAAGTCATTATGTTAAAACTAGACTATTGCTTTGAATCATTTACAAGTCCAAATGTCCGTGCTATACAAAGAAGAAAAGAATATGATGAACATGTTAGGCAGCATTCCACATCAAAAATTCTGTTTTTATCATTTACCTACTCGAGGATGAGTAGGAATTAAGCTTGGGGATGCTGATATGTCTCCAACGTATCTATAATTTTTGCTTGTTCCATGCTGTTATATTATCATTCTTGGATGTTTTACAATCATTTTATTATAACTTTATATCATTTTTTGGGACTAACCTATTGACATAGTGCCAAAGTGTCAGTTGCTGTTTTTGCTTGTTTTTTACTTCGTAGAAAATCAATACCAAACGGAGACAAAAAGCTGCGAGGATTTTTGTGGATTTTTTACGGACCAGAAGAAAGAAGATGGGCCAAATAACACCAGAAGAGGGGGCCCAGGCTGGCTAGTACCCACCAGGGCACGCCAGAGGCCCCCTGGCGCGGCCTGGTGGGTGCTGGGCGCCTCGGGCACCCCCTCCACCGCCTCCGATGCCTATAAATTCCCAAATATTCAGAAACCCCAAAAAATAACCCTAGACTCTCCGCTCCACCGCCGCAACTCTTTGTATCGACGAAAAACCAATCTGGAGACGTTCCAGTACCCTGTCGGAGAGGGGAATCCATCTCCGGTGGCCATCTTCATTATCCCGGCGGAGGCCATGACGAGGAGGGAGTAGTCCACCCTCGGGGCTGAGGGTATGTACCAGTAGCTATGTGTTCAATCTCTCTCTCTCTCTCTCTCTCTCTCTCGTGTTCTTGAGATGTCACGATCTTGATGTATCACGGGCTTTGTTAATATAGTCGGATCACATGATGTTATTCCCTTGCTACCTTGTTGTGATGAATTGAATCTTTCCCTTTGAGATATCGTTATGTTGGATTGAAAATTGGATTTGAGAACACTTGATATATGTCTTGCATATGGATACCCGTGGTGACAATGGGGTGTTCAATTGATTCACTTGATGTATTTTTTGGTACTCAACTTGCGGATTCCCGCGGTGACATTTGGGTAATCTATGCATAGGGGTTGATACACGTTCTTGTCCTACTTTCTCCAATAGAAATCTTGGGGCACTCTTTGAGGTTCTTTGTGTTGGATTGAGTATTATGAATCTGAAATTGTTTGATGCGTATCGTATAATTAACTCATGGATACTTGTGGTGACATTGGAGTATCTAGGTGACATTAGAGTTGGTTGATGCGTATCATATGGTGTTATTCTAGTACGAACTCTTAGATAGATCGATCGGAAAGGATAACTTGGTGTTATTTTAGTACGAACTCTTGAATAGATCGATCGGAAAGGATAACTTTAAGGTGGTTTCATACCTGTCATGGATTTGTCACGGCAAGATGTACTCGTGAGAGAACTTAGGTGTGAGGCCATCGCAACTATGTGGCGGCTTGAGAGGGGTTGGTCGGAATCGAGAGATGCGAGTTTACCCAGGTTCGGCCCCTCCGATGGAGGTAAAAGCCTACGTCCTGCTTTGTGTCTATATTGATGATGATGATGATCTCGATTACAAGGGTGCGGAATCGCTACCTCTAGTCTCGAGAGCCTCTAATCTGTCTATCTCTAATGACTTGTCTGTCAAAGACCTGTCTATGGAGACCTCTAAAAAACTTGACCCTCTTGGGGTGACCCGCCCCTCCTTATATAAGTTGAAGGGGCGGTTTACATGTAGAGTCCAAGTCGGATTAAGACTTAACCTATTATGACTCTCCATCGCGGGCTTCTCTTCGTGGGCTTCTGAGTCCCGGGCGGCTTACAACCGGGCGGCTTACAGCCGGATTTATCTTCAAGACTCATCTTCAGAGACTCATCTGTCTGCCGGGTCATAACTGTCTGCCGGGTCATAACTGTCTGCCGGCTTACAACTGTCTACCGGGTCATAACTGTCTGCCGGGTTATAACTGTCTGCCGGGTTAAGATGTGAGATGACTTAACAGGGCTACTTAAGCCCAGAGATGACTTAACGTCCGGACGACTTAAACCAAGAAATGACTTATGCCTGAGGGCGGCTTATCCTTATGAGCCGGGTCTTGGTCGTGGGGAATATCCCCTACATTAGCCCCCAATTTAGCTTTGAATTTATTCATGCTAAACTCTTGAAATAAGAATATGTAAAGGGACCGGCTCACTCAAAAAGACCTGTCATATCAATAAACTGACGCTGGCTCCTTAGAAAAAATAACCCTTATTATCTTCAACTGCCTTGGCTTGATAAAATCGTCTGGTTCCCTCATAACTGAAAATTTGAAGGCATACCTTCCTCATATCCATATTACCTGTAGCCCCCAAGTCTTAAGAGGGGAATGTAGTGACAGCTTTTAAGACTTGCTTCAATATACATGTTGCAACTCTAGAGAAATCTGGATTGTTCGTCTGAGTCACCAGTCATAAGTTGAATGTTCCACATATGTAGCCCCCAAGTACCGGGTTGTCTTGCCTGCAGCAACCTGGGACTTGTAATTGCATTATGCTCATAATACTTCAGCCAGTGTAACCCCCAAGGGCCGGGTCATTATGCAATAATGAGCAGGGACTTCTGTAGAGCTGATTATGTAGACTTGATGAGCAATGTGTAGCCCCCAAGGGCCGGCTCAGTAAGACAATACTGGGCTGGGACTTAGAAAAATATAAAAAAGCCGGCTCATCTCCTTGAGATAACAGGGTCTGTTGACAATGTAATGACTTGAAAAACAACTTGCATTAGCCCCCAAGTGCCGTGGTGTGTGCTTGCAACGACATGGGACTTGCATACTTGATATAAACTGAACTTGAATAATGTAGCCCCCAAGTGCCGGTCGTATGCCTGCAACGATTCGGGACTATTCCTTCCATTGCAGAAAGAAAAATCCTATCCACTGTCTAGATGATGTTGCTGAAAACCTTGCATATCAATGTTGAACCATGCTCCTTGCTGTAAGCTGGTATTTTTTGGACGAAGGAATAATAGCCGTTACTCTGAAAGGGCTTTGAAAACCTCAATCATCCAATGCTGGTTATGACAACCATAATGAAAATCCAGCCATGTTGGCTATTAAGGATTGGAATATGTAACCCGGTATGAAAACCAGTTCCTGCAATATAAACCAGGATATCCATGCATATATGATGCATGGTAAGATGATGCAATGTATGATGCAATGCAAGATGCAATGTATGACAACATGAAGGACTCAAGCTTTGTTGTTTTCAAAAACTTAGGCATGACTGCCCAAACTCATATGCCGGCTCTCACATGGCACAGATTCGTCGTTTTAACCTTAACTAGTTCAGGGTCTTATTGTGAGATTGACTGTCAAAAGACAAGTGCAGGGTCTCCTTGCAAGATTGACTGTCAAAAGACAAGTTCAGGGTCTTAAAGATTGACTGTTAAGAGTACGACGAGCCATATAGCGGAGAGACTACAGCAGGGCATGAGTACCCCCAAACCCATAAGCTGGCTCTCACGTGACATAAATCCGTCATTTTAACCTTAAACAGTTCAGGGTCTTTAAAAAGAATGACTGAATAAGAGTACGAACGGGCCACATGGTGGAGAGACTACAGTAGACAGGTGAGTTTCTCCTCGCTTTCTGTAAGCCGGCCCTCACGTGACATCAACCGCCGTTTTAACCTTAACCAGTACAGGGTCTCATGGTAAGATTGACTGTCAAGAACATTGATCAGTTCAGGGTCTTTATTTCGACATTAACTGGTAAGAGTTCGGCGGGTCACCTGGCGGAGTGGCATCATGCAAACAGGCAGGTTTAACCCGGTCTGGCTATGACTTAAAAGCCGGTCAAGAGGGTATGAAAGCTAAACCCGGTGGGTTGGAAGCCCCCAAGTGACTTTATGATGATCCAATAAATCAGGGCACCCATGTTTGAACGGCGCATCATGGCGACTCGTCCTCTTGGGTAACTTTAAATCTTCTGCCAATAAGGTAGGACACCCATTTTTGAACAGTCGCATCATGGCAGCTAGTTCTCTTTGGCAACCTGAAAACTCGAACTTTGCGAGAGATGAATTCCTTTTGAATCGGATATTGAGCCGGATATCGAGATATCAAAACTTTGTGAGAGACAGACTTCTCTTGAACCGGGACTCTCAGATTGCTTGGTACTTTTTCAGCTGGAAATTTTCTGACAACCTTTAAGATTTAGTCAATAAGGCAGCAGCCCCCGAGATCAGTTTATTTCTTCTCCAACGACCCAGGGTTCTTGAATTTGCTGAAACTTGCAACATTTGTTGAGTCATCTCTATGTAGCCCCCGAGTCTTAAGACGACTCGAGGAGTTGGCTTGAGATTCTCCATACTTGGCCGTGGCATAAACCGGCATATAGTTGACAGCGGAAACGCTGGAACTTGTTGAAGCTGGAGGCAAGGTGGCGAGTTTGATGATCTTCGCAACACTCATTGTATACCCTCGGCGTTGATAACGCGATGTGAATCCATGGAAAGTCGAGGTTGACCGCAGAAGGTTATAAATGATTCCGTATGAGCTGTGTCAATAACCCAATCAACGGTTCATCCCAGCTGGTTGTTGTAGCTTAACTTAAACCGCAGTGGCGGCGACTTGAGCGCCTGTCCATTGAGCCATCCGTTGGAGGCTGGAAATTTTGTTCCAGAGTTATTGGAAATATACCGGATCGCAGGGGCGGCGTCTTGTGCGCGTCTGTTGGGCGGCTCGTATAGGCGAGCACTGCACCGATGTGTTGATGTAAACCGGACCGCGGGCACGACGGCTTGTGCGCGTCCGTTGGGCGGCTCAAGTGAACAAGCACGATACTGACGTGTCAATGTAGACTGGACCACAGGGTGGCGACTCACAAGCGCTCTTTGGGCGGCTCATACTGGTGTATGCGGCCCCTGGCGTGTTGATGTAGACGTAGAAGTCAGCCGCAGCATTTGAAGACGGCGCGGTCGCGAGAGATGGCCGCGGCATTGTAAGCCGGTCAGGACGTGCGAGATGGTCATGGCGTGTTGATGCAGACTGGATCGCAGGGACGGCGGGACGTGCTTCTGTCCGTCGGGTAGCACGGCTCGAACGTCGCAGGATGACAGTCATGCGAGATGATCCGTACGCAACATCCGCCGGGATGACGTCTTGCGCGCCTGTCCATCGGGCTACCCGGTGCGGTCTATGAATACACCTTTTGCTTCTGCCAAATCTGCGTACATCAAGTAGTACAGCCGGTAGAAAAATTCATAGTAGAATTGAAATTACCCAGAAGAAGAATAAATGAAACGGTAGCACCTGGCAATTTGGGTGGATGTAGCAATTGAAAAAATAATCCTGTAGCCTCCACGTGATGAGCTGGAGTACTAATTAAAAGTAGTACTTCTCTCCCCGGCTGCCGCAACCAACGCCATCTGCCTTTCTTCCACAGAACTTGGGTGTGGATCAAAGCCAGCCACGGAGCGGGAGCGACGGCAGGCGAGGTGAGTCCGCAGCTTTGGAGCCAGGGCGGCTCGGAGGCGACGACTCTCGACAAGGCGGAGCGGGGCGGCGGCTCGGACACGGAGGAGGCGACTCACGGAACATGGCGTCTTGAGGCGGAGCGGCGGCTCAAGGCGAGCGAAGCCATGGCGGCTCGGACGCGCGGCGAGGCGGATGGGCAGATGCGGCCGCGGCGGCGAGGCGGCCTGCGGGGGTGCCAAATACAGATGAGCAGGGACGCAAGGTCGGCTCGAAGGCGCAACAAGGTGAGGTGGTGGCCTGGCGAAGTGCATCGACCCTAGCGGCGACGGCGGCTCAAGGCCGGCTCGAAGGTGAGGCGGAGGCGCGGCGCATGTAATCCCGTGCGGGGAAGCAGGGCACTAGCGGCGTCTCGTGTAGCTGCGCAGGGCGGCTTCGCAGGCTTGGCGGGAGCGGTGCGGCGGCTCGCAGGAGCGGCGACGCGGCGGGAGCGGCGCGACGGCTCGCAGGAGTAGCGGACGGGGCGGTTCAGCCACGGCTGAAGGGGCCATGGCGGTCGGCAAACGCGGCGGGTTGAGCTGCAGCCGAGGTGGTTCACGGGCGAACAGCCGTGGCGGCGGAGGCATGCGAGCAAGGGCACGGGCGTAAGGCGGCCGATGCGGCGGGTCGAGCCACGGTGGAGTACCGGCGGGTGCGGCGGCGGTTTCCGGGCGCACGGCGGGGGCGCTGGCGCGACACGCGGGAGGGGCGCGCAGCAGGGCGAGCCGGCAGTGGAGGTGCGCGGCGGGGCAATGCTGCTTGCGAGCAGGGGAGCCGGTGCGGGCGGCTCGCGGCAGGGCGCGACGGAGGCGGGTAGACCCGGCCTTGGATCGAGCGGGCCGGCCACGGGGGAGCCTGCAAGCGGGGTACAACAACGGCTCAGAAGCAGCTGGCGTTAGCGGTGGTAGCTCGGCAACTCGGCCTGCGCAGGGGCGGTTCGGAGCGGGCCGGCTCTCGACTGCGGTGGCTCAGAGGCGGACCGGACGGGTTGACTCTGGATAACCCGGAGGCGGGTCGTGGCGTGGATGTCTGTGTCCGTTTCCATGTCGTAGCCGGTTTGGCGAATCCCTGTCCGTTTCCACCTACAGGTCGTAGCCGGATCTGGAAAATTCTCCGTCCGCTGCCCACAACAATGTCTGGTTGATGAGACTTGCCCAGCGACCATCCGGTCAACGGTACTAGCTCGTGGATGCCCTTGTAGTAATATGAAGCAATTCCCAATGTACGTATTAGCATCAAATCCAACTTGAGTCGCTCAGGCCTGTTGTTGTCTCTTTGTGATGACGTGGAGTAGCACTAGCAGCTACGGTTGACAGTAGTACTGGCAGCGACGGTCTCGGCGACTTGAATTGACCGCTTGCCAGGCGCGCAAGATGCTGCGAAAATTCCTCTCATACTTCTATTGGTCTCCGTGACTTGATCCTTGCACCGACTGGTCTTGGGCATGTCTTCGACTCGTAGCGGGGCGATGTACACGATGTCATCTTAATTTCTCTTAATTGATAGTCACAATTTTGATCACCAAACAACGAATTTGCCGGCTCTTCTTCATCCAATCAATCATGACCTTCTCGGTCCCAGAAGAATTCCCTTCAAGAACACAACACCACCGTGCGTGGGCCCCACGGTGGGCGCCAACTGTCGTGGATTTGTCACGGCAAGATGTCCTCGTGAGAGAACTTAGGTGTGAGGCCATCGCAACTATGTGACGGCTTGAGAGGGGTTGGTCGGAATCGAGAGACGCGAGTTTACCCAGGTTCGGCCCCCCCGATGGAGGTAAAAGCCTACGTCCTGCTTTGTGTCTATATTGATGATGATGATGATCTCGATTACAAGGGTGCGGAATCGCTACCTCTAGTCTCGAGAGCCTCTAATCTGTCTATCTCTAATGACTTGTCTGTCTAAGACCTGTCTATGGAGACCTCTAAAAAACTTGACCCTCTTGGGGTGACCCGCCCCTCCTTATATAAGTTGAAGGGGTGGTTTACATGTAGAGTCCAAGTCGGATTAAGACTTAACCTATTATGACTCTCCATCGCGGGCTTCTCTTCGTGGGCTTCTGAGTCCCGGGCGGCTTACAACCGGGCGGCTTACAGCCGGATTTATCTTCAAGACTCATCTGTCTGCCGGGTCATAACTGTCTGCCGGCTTACAACTGTCTGCCGGTTCATAACTGTCTGTCGGGTTATAACTGTCTGCTGGGTTAAGATGTGAGATGACTTAACAGGGTTACTTAAGCCCAGAGATGACTTAACGTCCGGGCGACTTAAACCAAGAAATGACTTAAGCCTTAGGGCGGCTTATCCTTATGAGCCGGGTCTTGGTCGTGGGGAATATCCCCGACAATACCCTACAAACAATTTCTTCTTATGTTCTCCGCTAGATAAGAACTTTGGAGTGATTCTTCGTTGCAATTTGAGGGATGGTTATGTGATCCAATTATATTAGCATTGTTGAGAGATTGCACTAGCGAAAGTACGGACCCTAGGCCTTGTTTTCAAGCATTGCAATACCGTTTGTGCTCACTTTTGTTACTTGCTACCTTGCTGTTTTTATATTTTCAGATTACAAAAACCTATATCTACCATCCATATTGCACTTGTATCACCTTCTCTTCGCCAAACTAGTGCACCTATACAATTTTCCATTGTATTGGGTGTGTTGGGGACACAAGAGATTTCTTGTATTTGATTGCAGGGTTGCTTGAGCGATACCATCTTCATCCTACACCTCCCACGGATTGATAAACCTTAGGTCATCCACTTGAGGGAAAATTGCTACTGTCCTACAAAACTCTGCGCTTGGAGGCCCAACAAAGTCTACAAGAATAAAGTTGCGTAGTAGACATCACGATCGATATGATAATTCCCAGCCGTTGAACAGTGGAATCTTCCAAACGATGTCCGAGCTGGACGCTGGACTCCTTGCCCTAAACTCGTCCAGATTCGATAAGGCTCCGGTAGATCGGAGTTTGCTGGAGATTCCTCCATCGAAATGCAATGAAATTTTACAGGGTTGTTCTAGACTCAATTCCGCACAATTCACTGAAGCAATCGTTAAAGTGATACTCGAGGAGGCGGGGACGATGAACACGATTCTGCTATCCAGAAAAAAAAATTGCAATCTGCACGCGAGTCATCGATCCTTCTGTTGATCTCACAACGAAACTCTCAATGAAAGCACCAATTGTTGGAAATATGCCCTAGAGGCAATAATAAATTGGTTATTATCATATTTCCTTGTTCATTATAATCGTTTATTATCCATGCTAGAATTATATTGATCGGAAACTCAAATCCATGTCTGGATACATAGACAACACCATGTCCCTAGTGAGCCTCTACTAGACTAGCTCGTTGATCAGAGATGGTCAATGTTTCCTGACCATAGACATGAGTTGTCATTTGATAACGGGATCACATCATTAGGAGAATGATGTGATGGACAAGACCCAACCATAAGCATAGCAGTTGATCGTGTCAGTTTATTGCTACTGCTTTATACATGTCAAGTATCTGTTCCTACGACCATGAGATCATGCAACTCCTGGACACCGGAGGAATGCCTTGTGTGTATCTAATGTCACAACGTAACTGGGTGACTATAAAGGTGCTCTATAGGTATCTCCGAGGGTATCTGTTGGGTTGGCATGGATCGAGACTGGGATTTGTCACTCCGTATGACGGAGAGGTATCTCTGGGCCCACTCAGTAATACAACATCACAAGAAGCTTGCAAGCAATGTGGCTAAGGAGTTAGTCACGGGATCTTGTATTACGGAACGAATAAAGAGACTTGCCGGTAATGAGATTGAACTAGGTATGGAGATACCGATGATCAAATCTCGGGCAAGTAACATACCGCTGGACAAAGGGAACTGCATACGGGATCGATTGAATCCTTGGCATCGTGGTTCGACCGATAAAGATCTTCATGGAATATGTGGGAACCAATATTGACCGGAGAGGTCTCTCAGTCATGTCCACATGATTCTCAAACCCGTAGGGTCCGCACGCTTAACGTTCGGTGACGCTAGAGTAGTATTGGGATATGTACGTTGGTGACGGAATGTTGTTTGGAGTCCCGGATGAGATCCCAGACGTCATGAGGAGCTCCGGAATGGTCCGGAGGTAAAGATTTATACATGGGAAGTCATATTTTGGCTACTGGAAAAGTTTCGGGTTTTGCCGGTATTGTATCGGGCGGAAGGTTCCGGAAGGATCCCTTCAGCCCCTAGGGCATGCATGGGCTGTAGGGGGGCGCCCTACCCTTATTGGGCTAGGGGCACCAGCCCCACAAGGCCCATGCGCAAGGGTAAGGGGAAACCCTAAGTGGGAGGGAGTCCACTTGCCTTGGGAGGCAAGTTTCCTCCCTAGCCGCCGGCCCTCCTTGGAGGAGGGGCCTAGGGCTGCGACCAAACCCTGCCCCTTGCCTCCTATATATAGTAGAGGAGAGGGGGAGGGCTGGACACAACAATCCCATGATGACCCATGATACGTCCATTTTGCATCTTGCTTTAATATTTTATTGCATTATGGGCTGTTATTACACATTATGGTACAATTCTTATGCCTTTTCTCTCTTATTTTACAAGGTTTACATGAAGGGGGAGAATGCCGACAGCTGGAATTCTGGGCTGGAAAAGGAGCAAATATGAGTGACCTATTCTTCACAACTCCAAAAGTACTGAAAATCTATGGATAATTGTTTTGGAATATATAAAAAATATTGGGCGAAGAAGATACCAGAGGGGACCCACCAGGCAGCCACAAGCCTGGGGGGTGCGCCCTACCCCCCTGGGCGTGCCCCTGTGGCTTGTGGGCCACCTGGCAGGCCTCCGGTCCCCATCTTCTGCTATATGATGTGTTTTGACCTGGAAAAAAAATCAAGGGAGAGCTTTCGGGACGAAGCGCCGCCGTCTCGAGGCGGAACCTGGGCAGAAGCAATCTAGGGCTCCGGCAGAGCCGTTCTGCCGGGGAAACTTCCCTCCCGGAGGGGGAAATCGAAGCCATCGCCATCACCAACGATCCTTTCATTGAGAGGGGGTCAATCTCCATCAACATCTTCACCAGCACCATCTCCTCTCCAAACCCTAGTGTCGAACCCAACGAGGAGCAGAAGGAAATGACAAGCGGTTTTCAGCAAGGTAATTTCTGCAAGCACTGAAATTGTAGGTAACAAATAGTTTGATAGCAAGATAATTGGTAACAAGCAAGTAATGGTAACGGTAAACAAGGTGTAGCAAGGTAGCCCAATCCTTTTGTTGCAAAGGACAGGCCAGAACAATCTCTAGTAATAGGCAAAGTGTTCTTGAGGGTACACGGGAATTTCGTCTAGTCACTTTTATCATGTTGGTTTGATTCGTGTTCGCTACTTTGATAATTTGATATGTGGGTGGACCGGTGCTAAGGTGCCGTTCTTACTTGAACTAACAACCTACTTATGATTAACCCCCTCACAAGCATCCGCAACTACGAGAAAAGTATTAAGACAAAGTCTAACCATAGCATTGAACATGTGGATCCAAATCAGCCCCTTACGAAGTAGTGCATAAACTAGAGTTTAGCTTCTGTCACTCTAGCAACCCATCATCTAATAACTACTCCACAATGCATTCCCTTAGGCCCATGAATGGTGAAGTGTCATGTAGTCGACGTTCACATGACACCACTAAGGGAATCACAACATACATATCATCAAAATATCGAACACATATCAACTTCACATGATTACTCGCAACATGACTTCTCCCGTGACCTCAAGAACAAAGGTAACTACTCACAAATAATAATCATGCTCAAGATCAGAGGAGTATTGAATAGCATAATGGATCTGAACATATAATCTTCCACCAAATAAACCATATAGAAATCAACTACGCAACATAATCAACACTACTAGTCACCCACAGGTA
Source organism: Elymus sibiricus (assembly GCA_039707655.1). Taxonomy (NCBI): domain Eukaryota; kingdom Viridiplantae; phylum Streptophyta; class Magnoliopsida; order Poales; family Poaceae; genus Elymus; species Elymus sibiricus. The sequence continues at coordinate 281,675,820 of CM077663.1, forward strand.
CCAATCTGAGGTTCTGGTACAAAGATTGAACAAAAGAGATGAACTAGGGTTTGAGAGGAGATGGTGCTTGATGACCCACAAGTATAGGGGATCAATCGTAGTCCTTTCGATAAGTAAGGGTGTCGAACCCAACGAGGAGCAGAAGGAAATGACAAGCGGTTTTCAGCAAGGTAATTTCTGCAAGCACTGAATTTGTAGGTAACAGATAGTTTGATAGCAAGATAATTGGTAGCAAGCAAGTAACGGTAATGGTAAACAAGGTCCAGCAAGGTAGCCCAATCCTTTTGAGGCAAAGGACAGGCCAGAACAATCACTAGTAATAGGCAAAGTGTTCTTGAGGGTACACGGGAATCTCGTCTAGTCACTTTTATCATGTTGGTTTGATTCGTGTTCGCTACTTTGATAATTTGATATGTGGGTGGACCGGTGGTAAGGTGCTGTTCTTACTTGAACTAACAACCTACTTATGATTAACCCCCTCGCAAGCATCCGCAACTATGAGAAAAGTATTAAGACAAAGTCTAACCATAACATTAAACATGTGGATCCAAATCAGCCCCTTACGAAGTAGCGCATAAACTAGGGTTTAAGCTTCTGTCACTCTAGCAACCCATCATCTAATAACTACTCCACAATGCATTCCCTTAGGCCCATGAATGGTGAAGTGTCATGTAGTCGACGTTCACATGATACCACTAAGGGAATCACAACATACATATCATCAAAATATCGAACACATATCAAATTCACATGATTACTCGCAACATGACTTCTCCCGTGATCTCAAGAACAAAGGTAAATACTCACAAATAATAAGCATGCTCAAGATCAAAGGAGTATTGAATAGAATAATAGATCTGAACATATAATCTTCCACCTAATAAACCATAAAGTAATCAACTACACAAGGTAATCAACACTACTAGTCACCCACATGTACCAATCTGAGGTTCCGGTACAAAGATTGAACACAAGAGATGAACTAGGGTTTGAGAGGAGATGGTGCTATTGAATATGTTGATGAAGATTGGCCTCCCAAGGATGAGAGGGGTGTTGGTGATGACGATAGCTTCGATTTCCCCCTCCGGGAGGGAAGTTCCCCCGGCGGAATCGCTCCGTCGGAGGGCAAAAGTGCTCCTGCCCAAGTTCTGCCTCGAGGCGGCGGCGCTTCGTCCCGAAAGTCCTCCTCTGATTTTTTTCTAGGTCAAGAGAGACCTTATACCAGAAGATGGGCACCGGAGGTGGGTCAGGCTGGGCACAACCCAACAGGGCGCGCCCAGGGGGGCCTGGCGCGCCCTGGTGGGTTGTGCCCACCTGGGGGGCCTCCTCCGGTAGTTTCCAGCTCTAGTATTTGTTATTAAATGTAAAAATAATCTCCGTAAAATTTCAGCTTCATTGGAGTTGTGCAGAATTGGTATCTCTGACGTGCTTTTCTTGGGTCCAGAATTCCAGCTGCCGGTATTCTCCCTCCATGTGTAAACCTTGCATATTATGAGAGAAAAGGCATTAGAATCACTCCCCAAAGCATTATTATTCAACAAAACAAAGTAAATAACAATAGGAAATCATGATGCAAAATGGACGTATCAACTCCCGCAAGCTTAGACCTCGCTTGTCCTCAAGCGAAAGCTGATATTGAAAAGCATGTCCACATGGTTTGAGAGAGAGGTGTCGATAAAAACAAAATACGGACATAGAAGCATCATGCTTATTATCATAACAACAATAAACTCTAACAAAGGAACTTATTTCAATACATTTTTATCATATACCTTCTCATGAACAAGTAACAATTCATCACAACATAGAAGTATGAAGCATAAACCTTATTGGGAACCAACAAACTATGTTCTCAGTCAACTTTGCAACTACAAATCATCATATTTTCAAGAAGGGTCTCATGTAGGTGCGTTTTGGCAAGTCCACATACTCAACCATCATTTAGTCTTCTATGATTGCTAGCGCTCACAGCATACCCATGAATAGAAAGTTTCAACCGGACACGTAGGAAGATAGGGGCTTATAATTTTGCCTCCCAACTCACTCACCTCAAGGGTGATGTCAACAATAATAACTCATGCCCACCCATATCCAACTGGATATATGTGCCTAGATCTTTCCTCACCACATGATGCTTGCAAAAGAAAAATTAAAAAGGAATAGGGAAGAATACTTTGACTCTTGCATAAAGGTAAGTGCATAAAAGTAAAAGATAGACCCTTCGCAGAGGGAAGCAGAGGTTGTCATGCGCTTATTGGTTTGTATGCCCAATCCCTTAATGTAAAAGAACATCACACTATATTGCCCCCTATGATAGCAACCTTTATTATGCAGTCCGTCGCTTTTATTACTTTGCCATCATAAGTTCGTATAACGCTCAATTTTCTCTTACACTAATTGATCAAAACACTTTTAGAAGCAATTTTTATTGCCCTATTGCACCGATGACAACTTACTTGAAGGATCTTTCTCGATCCATAGGTAGGTATGGTGGACACTCAAAGAAAGAGTTTGGTTTGGGTTTTTGGATGCACAAGTAGTATCTCTACTTAGTGCGGAATTTTTGGCTAGCAAAGATATTGGGCAAGCACCATATGTTAAAGGATCTATGACAATATAACTTCTATGTGGATACGAACAAACATAAATCATTATGTTGTCTTCCTCGTCCAACGTCAACAATTTTGACTTATAATATTTGATGGGGGCTCACAATCATAAAAGATGTCCAAGATAGTGTATTTGCATGCGAATCTTCTCTTTCCTTATTAATTCTTTCATGAATTGCATCATTGACCAATGCTATGTGTGTCAATCTCCAACAAATTTTCCTACTTATAGTTTTCCTTATGTGATGTCATTACTCACCATAAGATTAGCATATGATTTTTTTCATTTGTTTCTTTTCCTTTATTTGATTGCAACAAGAAAGTAGACAGGCAAAAACTCAAACTAAACTTTATTATACAACTTTCACTCGATTACATAGATAGATAGGCCACGGAACTAACACACGAAAATAGATCATACTAAAACTTTTATTCAACTAAAGCAAAAGGAAACTAAAGATCGAACTAGAATAGGTAAAGGTGAATAAAAGTGGTGGTGATACGATACCGGGGCACCTCCCCCAAGCTTGGCTTAAGCCAAGGGGAGTGCCCATACCCGTGTGCTCAAATCTCCTTTGGTGGTGGTGATGAAGAAGGTGGAGGTGTTGATGTAAGTGGTGGTGATATGATGTCACACTTTAGCTTCAAAAGATGCTCCAATTTGCGGATGACCCTCCTGAGGTTGTTGATGTGTTCTTGCAGCAAAATATTTTCACAGATGAGAAACTTATTCTGAACACGAACAGCTTCGAAAGCTTTAAAGGCTTCAATTTCAATAGGGGTCAGATGATTGTAATAGGGTTGAAGGATATCCTCTTCCTCTTCCTCCTTTGCTAGCATGAATTGATCTCCTTCAGGGAGATGATCCACCATGGCCTCCTTGTCCTTCTCCTCCTTGTTGGCTTCTTCTGGCTCCTCCCTCTTCAACTCTATCTTCATTAGCCAGGCATCCTCTTCACGTTGTTAGGAGAGGGGGAAGACATGATGCCTGACTTGACAGATCTGATAGGAAAACAGCAAGAGACAAGAACAAAGGATTTTTCTGCGATGCGGTCGTCAAAACAGTCGGGGGTATATATAGAGAATTTTTATTCTTGGGAAACAAGTATTTGGAAGGAAAACGGAGTCGGGAAGGCATCCAAGGTGGGCACAACCCACCAGGGCGCGCCCAGGGGTGCCCGGCGCGCCCTGGTGTATCGTGCTCACCTCGACCACCTTCCGGTTTATTTTTTATTTCCAAAATTCTAAAATATTCCAAAACTGACAAAAAATATTTTTGCGGATTTTTCGGAGTCTGTTTACTTACCGTATTACATACCTCCTTTAAGTATTCTGGAGTGTTCCGGAAGGTTTCCTTTATGTGTTCCTCCGGTGTCATGGTTTGGATAACATTGCTTTCAACGTTAATAGGCGTACCTGAGATATAATGCTTAATTCTTTGTCCATTGACCACCTTTGGGTTAGTACCTTCGGCGTTATTAATCTTGATAGCTCCAGAATGATAAACCTCTTCGATAATATATGGTCCTTCCCATTTTGAGAGAAGCTTTCCTACAAAAAATCTTAAACAAGAGTTGAACAAAAGAACATAATCTCCTATTTTGAATTCCCACTTTTGGATTCTTTTTCCATGCCATCTTTTTACTTTTTCTTTGAATAGCTTGGCATTTTCATAGGCTTGGGTTCTCCATTCATCTAGTGAGCTAATATCAAATAACCTCTTTTCACCGGCAAGTTTGAAATCATAGTTGAGTTCTTTAATTGCCCAAAATGCTTTGTGTTCTAGTTCTAGAGGCAAATGACAAGCTTTCCCATATACCATTTTATATGGAGACATACCCATAGGATTTTTATAAGCTGTCCTATAAGCCCAAAGTGCATCATCTAATTTCTTAGACCAATTCTTATGAGACCTATTGACAGTTTTTTGTAATATTAATTTTATTTCTCTATTGCTAAGTTCAACTTGACCACTAGATTGAGGATGATAGGGTGATGCAATTCTATGGTTAACATCATATTTAGCAAGCATCTTACGGAAGGCACCATGGATAAAATGTGAACCACCATCGGTCATTAAATATCTAGGGACTCCAAACCTTGGGAAGATAACGTCTTTTAGCATTTTAATGGAGGTGTGATGATCAGCACTACTAGTTGGAATAGCTTCTACCCACTTAGTGACATAATCAACCGCAACCAGAATATGAGTGTACCCGTTAGAGGAAGGAAAAGGCCCCATATAATCAAAACCCCAAACGTCAAATGGTTCAACAACAAGTGAATAATTCATAGGCATTTCCTGACGCTTACCGATATTACCAATTCTTTGACATTCATCACAAGACAAGACAAACTTACGGGCATCCTTGAAGAGAGTAGGCCAATAAAAACCAGATTGCAATACCTTATCAGCAGTTCTATCTCCCACATGATGTCCTCCATAAGCTTCGGAATGACATTTCGGTAGGATTTGTTCCTGTTCATGCTCAGGTACACAACGTCTAATAATACATCTACTCCTTTATAAAGGTGTGGGTCATCCCAAAAGTAATGTCTCAAGTCATAGAATTTTTTTCTCTTTTGTTGATAGGTAAAGCTAGGTGGTATATATTTAGCAACAATGTAGTTAGCATAATCAGCATACCAAGGTGTGCGTTGTGAGACACTTATCGCAGCTAGCTGTTCGTCAGGGAAACTATCATCAAAAGGTAGTGGGTCATCAAGAATATTTTCTAACCTAGACAAGTTGTCAGCCACGGGGTTCTCGGCTCCCTTCCTATCAACGATGTGTAAGTCAAATTCTTGGAGCAAAAGAACCCACCTAATGAGTCTAGGTTTAGCATCTTTCTTTTCCATAAGGTATTTTATAGCAGCACGATCGGAGTGAACAATGACTTTGGAATCAACAATATAGGATCTAAATTTATCACAAGCAAACACAACTGCTAAAAATTCTTTTTCAGTAGTAGCATAGTTTCGTTGGGCACTGTCTAGAGTTTTACTAGCATAATGGATAACATTCAATTTCTTATCAACTCTTTGTCCTAGAACAGCACCAACAACATAATCACTAGCATCACACATAATTTCAAAAGGCAAGTTCCAATCAGGTGGTTGAACGATAGGTGCAGAGGTTAAGGCTTTCTTGAGTGTTTCAAAGGCTTCCACACAATCATCATCAAAAACAAAAGGAATATCCTTTTGCAAAAGATTAGTAAGAGGCCTAGAAATTTTAGAGAAGTCTTTAATGAACCTCCTATAAAAACCAGCATGACCAAGAAAACTTCGAATACCTTTAACATCTTTAGGACATGGCATTTTCTCAATTGCATCAACTTTAGCTTTATCCACCTCAATACCTCGTTAAGATATTTTATGCCCCAAGACAATGCCTTCATTAACCATAAAGTGTCACTTCTCCCAATTCAAGACAAGATTAGTTTGTTCACATCTCTACAAAACTCAATCAAGGTTGCTTAAGAAATCATCAAAAGAAGTTCCATAAACGGAAAAATCATCCATGAAAACCTTCACAATCTTTTCACAAAAATCAGAGAATATAGCAGTCATACATCTTTGAAAGGTAGCAGGTGCATTGCATAAACCAAAAGGCATACGTCTATAAGCATATGTTCCAAAAGGGCAAGTAAAGGTAGTTTTCTCTTGATCAGATTGTGACACAGGTATTTGAGAGAAACCAGAATATCCATCTAAGAAGCAAAAGTGTGTGTGCTTAGATAGTCACTCTAACATTTGATCAATGTACGGTAGAGGGTAATGATCTTTTCTAGTAGCTTTATTTAATTTTCTAAAATTAATTACCATTCTATAGCCAGTAACAATTCTTTGTGGAATGAGTTCATTCTTATCATTAGGAACAACGGTAATACCTCCTTTCTTAGGGACACAATGAACGGGACTTACCCATCTACTATCAGCTATGGGATAGATTATACCTGCTTCCAGAAGCTTTAATATTTAAGTTCTTACCACTTCCTTCATCTTAGGATTCAATCGCCGTTGGTGATCAACAACGGGTTTAGCATCAGGTTCCATATTGATCTTGTGCTGATATAGAGTGGGACTAATGCCCTTAAGATCATCAAGAGTATATCCAATAGCAGCCCGGTGCTTCCTTAGAACTTTCAATAGTCTTTCTTCTTCATGTTCTGAACGGTTAGCACTAATAATAACAGGATATATCTTTTTCTAATCAAGATAAGCATACTTCAATGTGTCAGGCAATTGTTTCAATTCAAACACAGAATCACCTTTAGGTGGAGGAGGACCTCCAAGAGTTTCAATAGGCAAATTGTGTTTCAAGAGAGGTTATTGTTCGAAGAAAATTTGATCTATTTCGTTTCATTCACGCAAATGCATATCATTTTCATGGTCAAGTAAATATTGTTCTAAGGGATCAGTAGGAGGCACGACAATATAAGCAATACCAATTATTTCATCTTTACTAGGTAACTCTTTATCACAAGGTTGTCTACTAAACTTGGAAAAATTAAACTCATGAGACACATTACTAAAACTGACACCGACAGTTTGTTTTTCACAATCTATCTTAGCATTGACGGTGCTCAAGAAAGGTCTACCAAAGATAATGGGGCAAAAGTCATCTTGTGGGGAACCAAGGACTAGAAAATCAGTAGGGTATTTTACTTTCCCACACAAGACTTCAACATCTCTAACAATCCCAAGTGGTGTGATAGTGTCTATATTAGCAAGTTTAATAGTGACATCAATGTCTTCCATTTCAGCAGGAGCTATTTCATCCATAATTTCTTGGTACAAGGTAAAAGGGATAGCACTCACACTAGCACCTATATCACATAAACCATGATAGCAATGATCTCCTATTTTAACTGAGACAACATGCAAGCCTTCTATGGGTCTATGTTTATCTTTTTCATCAGGTTTAGCTATTCTAACAACTTCATCGCAGAAGTAGATAACATGCCCATCAATATTTTCTACCAAGAGATCTTTGACCATAGCAACACTAGGTTCTACTTTAATTTGCTCAGGGGGTTTAGGTGCTCTTATATTACTCTTACGAACCACAGTTGATACCTTAGCAAGTTCCTTTATCCTAACAGGGAAAGGTGGTTTTTCAATATAAGCAGTAGGCACAACTGGATCAACATTGTAAAAGATGGTTTCTTCTTTAGCTATGACCGGTTCTTTAATTTCTTCTTTAATAGGGGGATGATATTTAAACCACTTCTCCTTAGGGAGATCAACGTGAGTAGCAAATGCTTCATAGAAAGAGGCTACTATCTCAGAGTCAAGTCCATATTTAGTGCTAAACTTGTGAAAAGTATCGGTATTCATAAAGGATTTAACACAATCAAATTCAAGCTTTATACCTGACTCATTACCTTTGCCGAGTTCCCAATCTTTAGAGTTGCGTTTAATTCTTTCTAAGAGGTCCCACTTGAATTCAATAGTCTCCATCGTATAAGAACCAACACAAGAAGTATCGAGCATGGATTGATCATTATGAGAAAGCCGAGCATAAAAATTCTGAATGATAACTTCCCTCGGAATGTCATGATTGGGGCATGAATATAACATTGAATTAAGCCTACCCCAAGCTAGAGCGATACTTTCTCCTTCATGAGGCCAAAAATTATATATATAATTCCGATCACGATGAACTAGATGCATGGGATAAAACTTTTGGTGAAATTCCAATTGCAAACGATTCCAGTTCCATGATCCAAGATCATCACATAGCCTATACCATGTCAATGCTTTTCCCTCCAAAGATAAAGGGAAAAACTTCTTCTTAACTTCATCTCTGGGTAAACCTGCAAGCTTAAATAATCCACAAATCTCGTTCACATATAAAAGGTGCATATCAGGATGTTTAGTTCCATCTCCTGCATAAGGTTTAGCAAGCAGTTGTTCTAGCATACCCGAAGGAATTTCATAAGTAACATTTTCAGTAGGTGTTGTAGGTTGAGGGGCAACTAATTGTGGTTCCGGTCGAGGTGAAGATACCCCGAACAAACCCCTCAAAGGATTGTTCTCCATAGTAGCAAGTAGCAATAAATTTCAGCACGTAGTATAAGTTTTTCCTTACCGATTTCCACTTACCAAGAGCGCTTCACTCCCCGGCAACGGCGCCAGAAAAGAGTCTTGATGACCCACAAGTATAGGGGATGAATCGTAGTCCTTTTGATAAGTAAGAGTGTCGAACCCAACGAGGAGCAGAAGGAAATGACAAGCGGTTTTCAGCAAGGTAATTTCTGCAAGCACTGAAATTGTAGGTAATAGATAGTTTGATAGCAAGATAATTAGTAGCAAGCAAGTAACGGTAACGGTAAACAAGGTGCAGCAAGGTAGCCCAATCCTTTTGAGGCAAAGGACAGGCAAGAACACTCACTAGTAATAGGCAAAGTGTTCCTGAGGGTACACGGGAATTTCGTCTAGTCACTTTTATCATGTTGGTTTGATTCGTGTTCGCTACTTTTATAATTTGATATGTGGGTGGACCGGTGCTAAGGTGTTGTTCTTACTTGAACTAACAACCTACTTATGATTAACCCCCTCGCAAGCATCCGCAACTACGAGAAAAGTATTAAGACAAAGTCTAACCATAGCATTAAACATGTGGATCCAAATCAGCCCCTTACGAAGTAGCGCATAAACTAGGGTTTAAGCTTCTGTCACTCTAGCAACCCATCACCTAATAACTACTCCACAATGCATTCCCTTAGGCCCATGAATGGTGAAGTTGCATGCAGTCGACGTTCACATGACACCACTAAGGGAATCACAATATACATATCATCAAAATATCGAACACGTATCAAATTCACATGATTAATTGCAACATGACTTCTCCCGTGACCTCAAGAACAAAGGTAACTACTCACAAATAATAAGCATGCTCAAGATCAGAGGAGTATTGAATAGCATAATGGATCTGAACATATAATCTTCACCAAGAGGAGATGGTGCTGTTGAAGATGTTGATGAAGATTGACCTCCCAAGGATGAGAGGGGTGTTGGTGATGACGATAGCTTCGATTTCCCCCTCCGGGAGGGAAGTTCCCCCGGCGGAATCGCTCCGCCAGAGGGCAAAAGTGCTCCTGCCCAAGTTTCGCCTCGAGGCGGTGGTGCTTCATCCCGAAAGTCCTCCTCTGATTTTTTCTAGGTCAAGAGAGACCTTATACCAGAAGATGGGCACCGGAGGTGGGCCAGGCTGGGCACAACCCAACAGGGCGCGCCCAGGGGGGCCTGTCGCGCCCTAGTGGGTTGTGCCCACCTGGGGGGCCTCCTCCGGTAGTTTCCAGCTCCAGTATTTTTTATTAAATGTAAAAATAATCTCCGTAAAATTTTAGCTTCATTGGAGTTGTGCAGAATAGGTATCTCTGACGTGCTTTTCTTGGGTCCAGAATTCCAGCTGCCGGTATTCTCCCTCCATGTGTAAACCTTGCATATTATGAGAGAAAAGGCATTAGAAACACTCCCCAAAGCATTATTATTCAACAAAACAAAGTAAATAATAGTAGGAAATCATGATGCAAAATGGACGTATCAACTCCCCCAAGCTTAGACCTCGCTTGTCCTCAAGCGAAAACCGATATTGAAAAGCATGTCCACATGGTTTGAGAGAGAGGTGTCGATAAAAACAAAATACGGACATAGAAGCATCATGCTTATTATCATAACAACAATAAACTCTAACAAAGGAACTTATTTCAATACATTTTTATCATATAGCTTCTCATGAACAAGTAACAATTCATCACAACATAGAAGTATGAAGCATAAACCTTATTGGGAACCAACAAACTATGTTCTCAGTCAACTTTGCAACTACAATTCATCATATTTTCAGGAAGGGTCTCATGTCGGAGCCTTTTGGCAAGTCCACATACTCAACCATCATTTAGTCTTCTATGATTGCTAACGCTCACGGCATACCCATGAACAAAAAGTTTCAACCGGACACATAGGAAGATAGGGGCTTATAGTTTCGCCTCCCAACTTGCTCACCTCAAGGGTGAGGTCAACAATAATAACTCATGACCATGCATATCCAACTGGATATATGTGCCTAGATCTTTCCTCACCACATGATGCTTGCAAAAGAAAAAGTAAAAAGGAATAGGTAAGAATACTTTGACTCTTGCATAAAAGTAAATACATAAAAGTAAAAGATAGGCCCTTCGCAGAGGGAAGCAGAGGTTGTCATGCGCTTATTGGTTTGTATGCCCAATCCCTTAATGTAAAAGAACATCACACTATATTGCCCCCTATGATAACAACCTTTATTATGCAGTCCGTCACTTTTATTACTTTGCCATCATAAGTTCGTATAGCGCTCAATTTTCTCTTACACTAATTGATCAAAACACTTTTAGAAGCAATTTTTATTGCCTTGTTGCACCGATGACAACTTACTTGAAGGATCTTTCTCGATCCATAGGTAGGTATGGTGGACACTCAAAGAAAGAATTTGGGTTTGGATTTTTGGATGCACAAGTAGTGTCTCTACTTAGTGCGGAATTTTTGGCTAGCAAAGATATTGGGCAAGCACCACATGTTAAAGGATCTATGACAATATAACTTCTATGTGGATACGAACAAACATAAATTATTACGTTGTCTTCCTCGTCAACGTCAATAATTTTGACATATAATATTTGATGGGGGCTCACAATCATAAAAAATGTCCAAGATATTGTATTTGCATGTGAATCTTCTCTTCCCTTATTAATTCTTTCATGGATTGCATCATTGACCAATGCTATGTTTGTTAATCTCCAACAAATTTTACTACTTATAGTTTTCCTTATGTGATGTCATTACTCACCATAAGATTAGCATATGATTTTTTTCATTTGTTTCTTTTCCTTTATTTGATTGCAACAAGAAAGTAGAGAGGCAAAAACTCAAACTAAACTTTATTATATAACTTTCACTCGATTACATAGATAGATAGGCCACGGAACTAACACACGAAAATAGATCATACTAAAACTTTTATTCAACTAAAGCAAAAGGAAACTAAAGATCGAACTAGAATAGGTAAAGGTGAATAAAAGTGGTGGTGGTACTATACCGGGGCACCTCCCCCAAGCTTGGCTTAAGCCAAGGGGAGTGCCCATACCCGTGTGCTCAAATCTCCTTTGGTGGTGGTGATGAAGAAGGTGGAGTTGTTGATGTAGGTGGTGGTGATATGATGTCACACTTTAGCTTCAAAAGATGCTCCAATTTGCGGATGACCCTCCTGAGGTTGTTGATGTGTTCTTGCAGCAAAATATTTTCACAGATGAGAAACTTATTTTGAACACGAACCGCTTCGAAAGCTTTAAAGGCTTCAATTTCAATAGGGGTGAGATGACTGTAATAGGGTTGAAGGATATCCTCTTCCTCTTCCTCCTTTGCTAGCATGAATTGATCTCCTTCAGGGAGATGATCCACCATAGCCTCCTTGTCCTTCTCCTCCTTGTTGGCTTCTTCCGGCTCCTCCCTCTTCAACTCTATCTTCGTTAGCCAGGCATCCTCTTCCACATTGTTAGGAGAGGGGGAAGACATGATGCCTGACTTGACATACTGATAGGAAAACTGCAAGAGACAAGAACGCAGGATTTTTCTGCGATGCGGTCGTGAAAACAGTCGGGGGGGGGGGTATATATAGAGAATTTTTATTCTTGGGAAACAAGTATTTGGAAGGAAAACGGAGTCGGGAAGGCATCCGAGGTGGGCACAACCCACCAGGGCGCACCCAGGGGTGCCTGGCGCGCCCTGGTGTATCGTGCTCACCTCGATCACCTTCCGTTTTTTTCCAAAATTCTAAAATATTCGAAAATTCTAAAATATTCCAAAACTGATTAAAGGTATTCGAATTTTGTCAGTTTTGGAATATTTTAGAATTTTGGAAAAAAATAAATAAAACAGAAGGTGATCGAGGTGAGCACGATACCCCAGGGCACGCCAGGCACCCCTGGGCGCGCCCTGGTGGGTTGTGCCCACCTCGGATGCCTTACCGACTCCTTTTTCCTTCCATATACTTGTTTCCCAAGAATAAAAATTCTCTATATATACCCCCGACTATTTTGACGACCGCATCACAGAAAAATCCTCTGTTCTTGTTTCTTGCTGTTTTCTCGTCAGAAATTTCAATAGTCTTTCTTCTTCATGTTCTGAAAGGTTAGCACTAATAATAACAGGATATATCTTTTTCTCATCAAGATAAGCATACTTCAAAGTGTCTGGCAATTGTTTCAATTCAAACACAGGATCACCTTTAGGTGGAGGAGGACCTCCAAGAGTTTCAATAGGCAAATTGTGTTTCAAGAGAGGTTGTTGTTCGAAGAAAATTTGATCTATTTCGTTTCTTTCACGCAAATGCATATCATTTTCATGGTCAAGCAAATATTGTTTAATCGATCAGTAGGAGGCACGACAATAGAAGCAAGACCAATTATTTCATCCTTACTAGATAACGCTTTATCACGAGGTCGTCTACTAAACTTGGAAAAATTAAACTCATGAGACACATTACCAAAACTGACACCGACAGTTTGTTTTTCACAATCTATCTTAGCATTGACGGTGCTCAAGAAAGGTCTACCAAAGATAATGGGACAAAAGTCATCTTGTGGGGAACCAAGGACTAGAAAATCAGTAGGGTATTTTACTTTCCCGCACAAAACTTCCACATCTCTAACAATCCCAAGTGGTGTGATAGTGTCTCTATTAGCAAGTTTAATAGTGACATCAATGTCTTCCATTTCAGCAGGTGCTATTTCATCCATAATATCTTGGTATAAGGTAAAAGGGATAGCACTCACACTAGCACCCAAATCACATAAACCATGATAGCAATGATCTTCTATTTTGACTGAGACAACAAGCATGCCTTCTATGGGTCCATGTTTATCTTTTTCATCAGGTTTAGCAATTCTAGCAGCTTCATCACAAAAGTAGATAACATGCCCATCAATATTTTCTACCAAGAGATCTTTAACCATAGCAACACTAGGTTCTACTTTAAATTGCTCAGGGGGTTTAGGTGCTCTTATATTACTTTTACAAACCACAGTTGATACCTTAGCATGTTCCTTTATCCTAACAGGGAAAGGCGATTTTTCAATATAAGCGGTAGGCGCAACTGGATCAACATTGTAAAAGATGGTTTCTTCTTTAGCTATGACTGGTTCTTTAATTTCTTCTTTAATAGGGGGATGATATTTAAACCACTTCTCCTTAGGGAGGTCAACGTGAGTAGCAAATGCTTCGCAGAAAGAGGCTACTATCTCAGAGTCAAGTCCATATTTAGTGCTAAACTTATGAAAAGTATCGGTATTCATAAAAGATTTAACACAATCAAATTCAAGCTTTATACCTGACTCATTACCTTCGTCGAGTTCCCAATCTTCAGAGTTGCGTTTAATTCTTTCTAAGAGATCCCACTTGAATTCGATAGTCTTCTTCATATAAGAACCAACACAAAAGTATCGAGCATGGATTGATCATTATGAGAAAGCCGAGCATAAAAATTCTAAATGATAACTTCTCTCGGAATGTCATGATTGGGGCATGAATATAACATTGACTTAAGCCTCCCCAAGCTAGAGCGATACTTTCTCCTTCACGAGGCCAAAAATTATATATATAATTCCGATCACGATGAACTAGATGCATGGGATAAAACTTTTGGTGAAACTCCAATTGCAAACGTTCCAGTTCCATGATCCAAGATAATCACATAAACTATACCATGTCAATGCTTTTACCTCCAAAGATAAAGGGAAAACCTTCTTATTAACTTCATCTCCGGCCAAACCTGCAAGCTTAAATAATCCACAAATTTCGTTCACATATAAAAGGTGCATATCAGGATGTTCAGTTCCATCTCCTGCATAAGGTTTAGCAAGCAGTTGTTCTAACATACCCTAAGGAATTTCATAAGTAACATTTTCAGTAGGTGTTGTAGGTTGAGGGGCAACTAATTGTGGTTCCGGTTGAGGTGAAGATACCCCGAACAAACCCCTCAAAGGATTGTTTTCCATAGTAGCAAGTAGCGATAAATTTCAGCATGTAGTCTAAGTTTTTTCCTTACCGATTTCCACTTACCAAGAGCGCTTCACTCCCCGGCAACGGCGCCAGAAAAGAGTCTTGATGACCCACAAGTATAGGGGATCAATCGTAGTCCTTTTGATAAGTACGAGTGTCGAACCCAACGAGGAGCTGAAGGAAATGACAAGTGGTTTTCAGCAAGGTAATTTCTGCAAGCACTGAAATTGTAGGTAACAGATAGTTTGGTAGCAAGATAATTGGTAACAAGCAAGTAATGGTAACGGTAAACAAGGTGCAGCAAGGTAGCCCAATCCTTTTGTGGAAAAGGACAGGCCAGAACAATCTCTAGTAATAGGCAAAGTGTTCTTGAGGGTACACGGGAATTTCGTCTAGTCACTTTTATCATGTTGGTTTGATTCGTGTTCGCTACTTTGATAATTTGATATGTGGGTGGACCGGTGCTAAGGTGCTGTTCTTACTTGAACTAACAACCTACTTATGATTAACCCCCTCGTAAGCATCCGCAACTACGAGAAAAGTATTAAGACAAAGTCTAACCATAGCATTAAACATGTGGATCCAAATCAGCCCCTTACGAAGTAGCGCATAAACTAGGGTTTGAGCTTCTGTCACTCTAGCAACCCATCATTTAATAACTACTCCACAATGCATTCCCTTAGGCCCATGAATGGTGAAGTGTCATGTAGTCGACGTCCACATGACACCACTAAGGGAATCACAACATACATATCATCAAAATATCGAACACATATCAAATTCACATGATTACTCGCAACATGACTTCTCCCGTGACCTCAAGAACAAAGATAACTACTCACAAATAATAATCATGCTCAAGATCAGAGGAGTATTGAATAGCATAATGGATCTGAACCTATAATCTTCCACCAAATAAACCATATAGTAATCAACTACGCAAGGTAAACAACACTACTAGTCACCCACAGGTACCAATCTGAGGTTCCGGTACAAAGATTGAACACAAGAGATGAACTAGGGTTTGAGAGGAGATGGTGCTGTTGAAGATGTTGATGAAGATTGGCCTCCCAAAGATGAGAGGGGTGTTGGTGACGACGATAGCTTCGATTTCCCCGTTCGGGAGGGAAGTTCCCCCGACGGAATCGCTCTGCCGGAGGGCAAAAGTGCTCCTGCCCAAGTTCCACCTCGAGGCGGCGGCGCTTCGTCCCGAAAGTCCTCCTCTGATTTTTTCTAGGTCAAGAGTGACCATATACCAGAAGATGGGCACCGGAGGTGGGTCGAGGTGGCCACAACCCATCAGGGCGTGCCCAGGGGGCCTGGCGCGCCCTGGTGGGTTGTGCCCACCTGGGAGGCCCCCTCCGGTAGTTTTCTGCTCCAGTATTTTTTATTAAATGCAAAAATAATCTCCGTAAAATTTCAGCTTCATTGGAGTTGTGCAGAATAGGTATCTCTGACGTGCTTTCCTTAGGTCCAGAATTCCAGCTGCCGGTATTATCCCTCTTTGTGTAAACCTTGCATATTATGAGATAAAAGGCATTAGAATCACTCCCAAAGGCATTATTATCCAACAAAACGAAGTAAATAACAGTAGGAAATCATGATGCAAAATGGACGTATCATCCCACGCCCCGGTGGCAGCCCTACCTCTCTCCCTAGATCGTTTTCTCCTCAAATCGCATCTACGGTAGCGCTTGGCGAAGCCCTGTCAGGATTGCTCCACCACCATCTCCACCATGCCATCGTGCAGGTTGAGATCCCATCTACTTATTCTCTCACGCTTGCTGGATCAAGAAGGAGGAGACGTCATCGAGCCGCATGTGTGCAGAACACGGAGGTGCCGTCCGTTCGGCGCTAGATCGGATCGGATTGCAATTGGATCATGAAGAGTATGACTACATCAACCGCGTTATATACGCTTCCGCTTAGCGATCTACAAGGGTATGCAGATACACTCCCCCTCTCATAGCTATGCATCTCCATGGATAGATCTTGGGTGTTCGTAGGAATTTTTTTGTTTCCCATGCAACGTTCCCCAACAGTGGTATCAGAGCCGGGTTTATGCGTAGATGATATGCACGAGTAGAACACAAAAGAGTTTGTGGGCGTTGATGTTCAGATTGCTTCCTTCCTTAGTCTTATCTTGATTCGGCGGTATTGTGGGATGAAGCGGCTCGGACCAACCTTACTCGTCCACGTACGAGAGACCGGTTCCATCGACTGACATGCAACTTGTTGCATAAAGATGGCTGGCGGGTGTCTGTCTCTCCCACTTTAGTTGAATCGGATTCGACAGAGGCGGTACTTGTAGAAGGTTAAATAGCAACTTGAATATCACCGTTGTGGCTTTTCGTAGGTAAGAACGGTTCTTACTAGTTGCCCATAGCAGCCACGTAAAACTTGCAACAACAAAGTAGAGGACGTCTAACTTGTTTTTGCAGGGCATGTTGTGATGTGATATGGCCAAAGACATGATGTGATATATGTGATGTATGAGATGATCATGTGTTGTATAGATTATCACGACTTGCATGTCGATGAGTACGGCAACTGGCAGGAGCCATAGGGTTGTCTTTAATTTATTTTTGCCATTCTTGCTTTACTTTATCGCTATGAGTTAGCAATAGTTGTAGAAGCAATAGTTGGCGCGACAACCACATGACGACACGATGATGGAGATCCTGGTGTCATGCCGGTGACGATGGAGATCATGCCGGTGCTTTGAAGATGGAGATCAAAAGCACAAGATGATGATGGCCATATCATGTCACTAATATGATTTGCATGTGATGTTAATCCTTTTATGCATCTTATTTTGCTTAGGACGACGGTAGCATCATAAGGTGATCCCTCACTAAAATTTCAAGATAAAATTGTGTTCTCCCCGAGTGTGCACCGTTGCAAAAGTTCGTCGTTTCGAAGCACCACGTGATGTTCGGGTGTGATAGACTCTACATTCACATACAACGGGTGCAAGCCAGTTTTGCACATGTGGAACACTCGGGTTAAACTTGACGAGCCTAGCATATACAGACATGGCCTCGGAACACATGTGACCGAAAGGTCGAACATGAGTCATATAGTAGATATGATCAACATGGAGATGTTCACCATTGAAACCACCTCATCTCACGTGATGATCAGACTTGGGTTGGTGGATTTGGATCATGTCACACTTAGACAACCTGAGGGATGTTGATTTGAGTGGGCGTTCTTTAGTAATATATTAATTGAACTCATTATCATGAACATAGTCAAAATATTTTTGCAAATTATGTTGTAGATCGATAGCTCATGCTCTAGTTCCCCTATATTTTGATACGTTCCTAGAGAAAAACTAAGTTGAAAGATGGTAGTAGCAATTACGCGGGCTAGGTCCGTGATCTGAGAATTGTCCTCAGTTGCTGCACATAATGCTTATGTCCTTGACGCGTCGCTCGGTGTGCCACCCCCTCAAGCGTCGTCTGTAGGTGTTGAGAACATCAGACAAGCACGTTTTTGATGACTACTTTATAGTTCGGTGCGTCATGCTTACAACTTAGAATTGAGGCTCCAAAGACGTTTTGAACGTCACGGATCATATGAGATGTTCCAAGAGCTGAAATTGGGATTTCAGGCTCATGTCCGTGTGTCACACCCTGTGTTTGTATCACTTTGCTATGATGGATTTACAAAATTTGGAACCAATTAAAACTTTTTGAGTGCATGCTTGTTTGAATTGTTGCTTGTTTGATTGTTTGGTTGATTATGTTTGGCACACTTAAGTTCTACTCCTCTCCATATTCATCTTCCTTGATCCAAACTTCTTGCCCAATGATCATGCCATGTGAATAGTACCCAAAACTATTTTTATCAAAATTTATTTTGACCAAAAAGAATTTATTCAAATTAGGTTTTCAAAACCCCCTGAGTTGAGGTTTGCACTGCAAGTCCTCAAATTGGGTGGATCCTTTTTCCCCAAAGGCTTTATTTGAAACCTAATATATATATGACTTCCCCAAACCACCAAATATTATTTTTAAAGATTATTTTAATATTTTATTTAAAGGCTTCTTCTTAAGGCCAGAAATGGTCTTTTATAGGGAAAAAATATTTAAATGCTTTAAAATATTTGAGAAAATTTAGAGAAACTCAGTGGACATATATTTTCCATATATATTAGTTTCTTTACATGGTCATGTTCAAAATCATGGGCAAAACCCCTCAAAACCCTTTCTGCCCAAATCAAGCTTTTGAAATATTTCTATAAGAATTATTCTCAATAAATTCCAAGAAAATTTGAATAAGTCACAATTGTCATATGTGATGATCTTGCAAAGTTTTATCTCAATCCCAATTGATTTGCTTCATCAAAATATTCCAAAACCATTCCTGTCCAGAGCCAAATTTGAGCAACTTTACATTGTGAAGTTTCTTACCTTGACCCCAATCTTTGTGGGCATGTGCTAAATCCCAAATAATGATACCACACAAAGTGGTGGATTTGTGGGGAGTGAAATGCATGCCTAGATCTACAGAAATCTGATTCTGTTGATTTCTAGGGTTTCACAAAGTTACATTGTGAACTTTCTTCAATCAAGCTCAAACTTGGTGATCAACCCTATTTCTTATCACCATTTTACCCTGTTAAATTTCTTGGCAAGCAAACTCCATTTGCTTAGCCAAACCATCATCAAACACTTTTGCATATTTTGTAAAAGACCTTGTTTGACCCCCTTCTGCTATTCTCCTTCACTTCAAATCTTTACCACAGCTTAATAGTTTTGCAGTGCACCTACAGTAACTTTCTCTGGGCAAGGCTAAAGCATTAGGTGGGGTAAAACCCCTGTTTTTCCTTCTGGACAGCCTAAACAGGAGCTTCTCTCCTCCCATTTTTCTTCTCCCTCCCCTCACCCTAGCTCCAGAGCATCCTAGGAGCATCTAAGCAACCCCCAAGAGCTACAGGACAAGGTGGGGCACCCCAGAGCACGCGGGCAACGGCAATGCTGTCCATATGCACGCTCTGGAGCGCGCTACAGTGTGCTCCCGCACTGTAGCCGCACCCATTCCGAGCCTCCCGACAGCCTAGGGATGCGGGGAGCTGTCCCCCGAGATGCCCTCGACGTCCGCAAACCGCCACCCTGTCGGCCCCCCTCATTCTCTCTCCGGCGGCCTCCCCCGCGCGTGCCCGACGTCGCCCAGCTCGGCCAGTAGGCGAGCTCACACGCGCGCACTCCCCCGCCTCTCTCTCCTCTCCCTCTGGTCGTGGACGTGCCCCAGCAACGCCACAGACACGCCCTCGCCCCTTCTCGCGACCCCTGGCGTCGGCCCCGAGCTTGCCGGCGCACCCGAGCTCGGTGGACCGCCATACGCCTATAAAAGGGGCCTCCCCGACCCCCTCTCCCTCTCTGGAACCTCCCTCCTCCTCCGAATCGTGCGACAACACCACCCAAGCAAGCCCCCGAGGCCCCTGTGCGCAGATCGACCCGGAGCTCCGCCGCGTTGGGTCTCCGGTGATCTCCGGGTACAGGCCCTCTCCGGCCCCCATTCTTCTTCCATTGGATCCCCCTCGGTGCCCTGACTTGTTCCCCTCTTTTTCCCCCTCTGTTTGTTGCACACGGCGACCAGGGCATCCTCCTCCCGAATCCCTCCGCCGCGGGACCTCGTCGCCGGCGACCTAGGCCTTCCCCGCGGCCAACTCCGGTAGCACCCGAACGGCGGAAGCCCCCTGGTTCCATTCCCATCATCGCCGCACCCTGCCGCGCCTCCTACCGCCGCCGGTGAGCCCGCCTCTGCCTCGCCTCCCTCTCTCCCCTCGCTGTCGTCGACAGCCGGGCCCCGCGCGTCAGGTTTGAACCTGGCCGCGCGCGCGGCTGGCTGGCCAGCTGGGCCGGCCCAGCTGCTGGCTGCCTCTGGCCCAGGCACAGATGCCTTTTATTTTCCTTTTCTTTTTCTTTTTCTGTGGGGTTTCCCAAAAATCCCACAGCTCCAAATAAGAATCGAATGCCAAATATTTCTCCACCATAAATCTCAGAATATTCTGTAGAATTTAACAGTGCCACTTGTGCATTTTTGTGTAAATATTTTACATAGTGATTTTAATTAAAACCTAGTTTTTAATATTTTTGCCTCTGTTAAAAATGATTTTGAAAACCTTTTTCACCACAAAACCTTAAGGGAATATTTTTAGTATTGCTTTTAGGATTTATCAGAATAGGGTAACTTTTTTTAAAGTGGCTTTTGTGCTCTGTTTTGTTGTGATGCTTATTTTTGCCCGTTTATTCCGCGACGATAGATTGCGTTGTTGACGAAGGGATTGGACCCGAGGATTTCGAAGACCCCGAAGACTTTGTTGAGCTAGGTAAGCAGCCCTTTGACCATGATAAGAAACTTTTTCATGCATGACATATAGCACTTGTTGTTTCAATGATTTGATCATGATGTGGTGTTCCCCCTTCGGTGGGATGCCTCCGATACTTTACCGTTGAGACTTGCATCGGGCATGACCCTACCATCCTTATGAGGGTTGTGCGGGTGGGAGTAGATAGGTTGCTAGTAGATGCTACGCAAGTGGGTTCGGGAATATGCATGGTGAAGGAAACAAATGATTTCAAAGACTTTTCGAAAACCCCGTCGGGTGCCACTAATGCCCGAGGGAGATGATGTTGAGCTAGGTAACCACTTGAGAAAGAAGTGGTGTACCGGAGCAAGTTGTGTGTGTGTTTTCAAAAATGGAGAGTTTTAAGATTTGCTGACCGTCCCAACCTTACATGCACAACCACGATACCCCTTATGGGACGGGGCTTTGTTGATTACCTTGGTGGGTACTAGCATAGAGCCCGCATTACTAGTGGCGGGAGTGACGTGGTCACTCTCGATACGGGGTCGTGCCGATAAGGACGATCATGCGCTATCTTCACAGGCACCGGGCACACCGTTGGTCCCTTCATGGATGGTACGATCTGGAGCGAGGCTCGTATGATGTACATCATGAGGGCTGTGTACCAATCGAGTGGACTCTTTGTTTAGTATCGTTAGGGGAAAGGCATTGTTCGGGTGCTTACCTCGGGTATGTGATATACCGCGAGTCGTGGATGACACGGAAGTTCCCCGAGTCTTGTGGGTAAAGTGTGCAACCTCTGCAGAGTGTAAAACTATTCGAATAGCCGTGTCCATGGTCATGGACAGTTGGAGGTCCTGCTTAAACTGCGTCCGATGCTTTCATAAACTTGGTGTGTGAGCGTGTGTGGATGACACAGAGATGGTACTTGAGCTAAGTCCGATGACTTAGCATGATGATGAACATGAGATGTTCAACTCCTGCTTATGATGATAACTGAGATTTGTTCACATGAATACCTGTCAACAGTTGATGCATGTTTTCTTAAGGTTACTTGATCATATTATTGCACTTAAAATCAGCTTTCTGCAAAACTTACCTACTTAGTGCTATATCATGCATTGTTATACCTTGTTCCACAACTTGGGTTGCTTGCGAGTACATTCAAAGTACTCATTGGCTTGCCACTGGTTATTTAATTGGCCAGGCATGGAAGAGCAGGAATATGGTGAAGAGTTCGTTGGTGACGAACATGCGAACTAGGACGCTTCCCAGTCAGAATGCCTGTAGGTTTAAGGCAGATGGCATGGGTTCACGCTTTCGATCAAGATTTCCGCTGCTTGTTGTGTTTAAGTGTTTGGCCCTTGCGGTTCTATATATGTAAGACTCGACCTCCATGATCTTTATTTGTGTAAGACGGTATGTAAGGATGTAAGACTCTTGTTATTCAGCTTCTGTGTGTTCAGTGAGCATTGATCTCTGGGATCACTGTACACGTGCATTTGGTGATCACGACTCATGAGTCGGGGTCCCCACACCGTGTTGAGAGGTATGATACCTCCAACAAGATTCTTTGCCTGCAAGATGAAGAAGAATAGCTCAATCGATGAGCATGTGCTCAGATTGTCTGGGTGCTACAATCGCTTGAATCAAGTGGGAGTTGATATTCCAGATAAGATAGTGATTGACATAGTTCTCCAAGTCACTGTCACCAAGCTACTAGAGCTTCGTGATGAACTATAACATGACATGGATGGAGAAGATGATCCTTGAGCTATTCGCAATGTTTTACACCACGAAAGGTAGAAATCAAGAAGGAGCATCAAGTGTTGATGGTAAGACCACTAGTTTCAAGAAGGGAAAGGACAAGAAGGGAAACTTCAAGAATGGCAAGTCAGTTGTTGCTCCAGTGAAGAAACCCAAGGTTGGACCCAAACCCGAGACTGAGTGCTTCTGTTACGAGGGGAACGGTCACTGAAGCGGAACTGCCCCAGATACTTGGCAAATAAGAAGGCTGGCAACGTAAACAAAAGTATATTTGATATACATGTTATTGATGTGTACCTTACTAGTACTCCTAGTAGCACCTGGGTATTAGATACCGGTTCAGTTGCTAATATTGGTAACTCTAAGTGAAAGTTGCGGAATAAACGGAGACTAGCTAAGGGTGAGGTGACGATGTGTGTTGGAAGTGTTTCCAAGGTTGATGTGATCACCATCGCACACTCCCTCTACCTTCGGGATTAGTGTTGAACCTAAATAAATGTTATTTGGTGTTTGCGTTGAGCATGAACATGATTAGATCGTGTTTATTACAATACGGTTGTTCATTTAAGTTAGAGAATAATAGTTATTCTGTTTACATGAATAATACCTTCAATGGTCATACACTCAATGTGAATGTTTTATTGAATCTCGATCGTAGTGATACACATGTTCATAGTATTGATGCCAAAAGATGCAAAGTTAATTATGATAGTACCACATACTTGTGGCACTGCCGCTAAGGTCATATTGGTGTAAATCGCGTGAAGAAACTCCATGCTGATGGAACTTTGAACTCACTCGATTTCGAATCGCTTGAGACATGCGGACCATGCCTCATGGGCAAGATGACTAAGACCCCATTTTCCGGTTTGATGGAGTGGGCAAGTGACTTATTAGAAATGATACATGTTGATGTATGTGGTCCAATGAGTGTTGAAGTGTGCGTTGGATATCGTTATTTTCTTACCTGCACGGATGATTTGAGTGGATATGGGTATATTTACTTAATGAAACACAAGTCTGAAACGTTTGAAAAGTTCAAGCAATTTCAGAGTGAAGTTGAAGATCATCGTGACAAGTAGATAAAATGTCTATGATATGATGATGGAGCTGAATATCCGAGTTACGAGTTTGGTATGCAACTTAAGAAAATGTGGAAATTGTTTCACAACTCACGCCGCCTGGAACACCATAGTGTGATGGTGTGTCCGTACGTCGTAGCCGTGCTCTATTGGATATAGTACGTACTATGATGACTCTTACCGATTTGCTACTATCATTTTGGGGGTTATGCATTAGAGACAACTACATTCACTTTAAAATAGGGCACCATCTAAAGTCCGTTGAGATGACACCGTATGAATTATGGTTTGGCAGAAACCTAAGCTGTCGTTTCTTAGAGTTTGGGAATGCGATGCTTATGTGAAAAGACTTCAACCTGATAAGCTCGAACCCAAAGCAGACAAATGTGTCTTCATAGGATACCCTAAGAAAACAGTTGGGTATACCTTCTATCTAAGATCTGAGGTCAAAGTGTTTGTTGCTAAAAACGGATCCTTTCTCGAGAAAGAGTTTCTCTCGAAAGAATTGAGTGGGAGGAAGGTAGAACTTGATGAGGTTATTGAACCGTCACTTCAGTTGGGTGATAGCACAACGCAGAAAGATGTTTCTGCGGCGCCTACACCAAATGAAGAGGAAGCTAATGATGATGATCATGACACTTTAGATCAAGTTACTACTGAGCCTCGTAGGTCGACAAGGAATCGTACCGCTCCTGAGTGGTACGACAATCCTGTCTTGGAGGTCATGTTGTTAGACAACAGTGAACCTACGAGCTATGAAGAAGCGATGGTGGGCCCGGATTCCAACAAATGGCTAGGAGCCATGAAATCCGAGATAGGATTCATGTATGAAAACCATGTATGGACTTTGGTAGACTTGCCCGTTGAACGGCAGGCCGTTAAGTACAAATGGACCTTTAAGAAGAAGACAGACGTTGATGGTAATTGTCATCATTTATAAAGCCCGACTTGTCGCAAAGTGCTTTCCGACAAGTTCAAGGAGTTGACTACGAAGAGACTCTCTCACCCGTAGCGATGCTAAAGTCTGTTGGAATTGTGTTAGCAGTTGCTACATTTTTTGATTATGAAATCTGGCAGATGGATGTCAAAACAGAGTTTCCTTAACGATTTCTGTGAGGAAAGGTTGTATGTGATACAACCAGAAGGTTTTGTCGATCCTAAGGATGCTAAAAGGTATGCAAGCTCCAGCGATCCTTCTATGGACTGGAGCAAGCATCTCGGAGTTGGAATGTACGCTTTGATGAGGTGATCAAAGCTTTTGGGTTTATGCAAAGTTTATAAGAAACTTGTATTTACAAGAAAGTGAGTGGGGTATAGCATTTCTGATAAGTATATGTGGATGGCATATTGTTGATCGGAAATGATGTAGAATTTTCTGGAAAGCATACAAGGTTGTTTGAAAAGAGTTTTTCAATGGAAGACCTGGATAAAGCTACTTAAATATTGGGCATCAAGATCTATAGACTTTAGATCAAGACGCCTGATAAGACTTTCAATGAGTACATACCTTGACAAGATTTTGAAGGAGTTCAAAATGGATCAGTCAAAGAAGGAGTTCTTGCCTGATTTGTAAGGTGTGAAGTTGAGTAAGACTCAAAGCTTGACCACGGCAGAAGAAAGAGAAAGGACGACGGTCGTCCCCTATGCCTTAGCCATAGGCTCCATATAGTATGCCATGCTGTGTACCGCACCTGGTGTGTGCCTTGCCATGTATCTTTCAAGGGGCACAAGAGTGATCCAAGAGTGGATCACTGTACAACATTCAAAATTATCGTTAGTAACTGGAGGACTAAGGAAAGGTTTCTCAATTATGGAGGTGATAAAGAGTTCGTCGTAAAGGGTTACGTCGATGCAAGCTTTGACACTGATCCGGATGACTCTGAGTAGCAAACCGGATACGTATAGTGGAGCAGACATTTGGAATAGCTCCAAGTGGGGCGTAGTAGCAGCATCTACAGTATGACATAGAGATGTGCAAAGTATACACGGATCTGAATGTTATAGACCCGTTGACTAAAACCTCTCGCACAAGTAAAACATGATCAAACCCCAGAACTCATTGGGTGTTAATCACATGGTGATTTGAACTAGATTATTGACTCTAGTGCAAGTGGGAGACTGTTGAAAATATGCCCTAGAGGCAATAATAAATTGGTTATTATCATATTTCCTTGTTCATGATAATCGTTTATTATCCATGCTAGAATTCTATTGATCGGAAACTCAAATACATGTGTGGATACATAGACAACACCATGTCCCTAGTGAACCTCTACTAGACTAGCTCGTTGATCAGAGATGGTCAAGGTTTCCTGACCATAGACATGAGTTGTCATTTGATAACAGGATCAAATCATTAGGAGAATGATGTGATGGACAAGACCCAACCGTAAGCATAGCAGTTGATCGTGTCAGTTTATTGCTACTATTTTATCCATGTCAAGTATCTGTTCCTACGACCATGAGATCATGCAACTCCCGGACACCGGAGGAATGCCTTGTGTGTATCAAACGTCACAATGTAACTGGGTGACTATAAAGGTGCTCTACAGGTATCTCCGAGGGAATCTGTTGAGTTGGCATGGATCGAGACTGGGATTTGTCACTCCGTATGACGGAGAGGTATCTCTGGGCCCACTCGGTAATACAACATCACAAGAAGCTTGCAAGCAATGTGGCTAAGGAGTTAGTCATGGGATCTTGTATTATGGAACGAGTAAAGAGACTTGCCGGTAACGAGATTGAACTAGGTATGAAGATACCGATGATCAAATCTCGGGCAAGTAACATACCGCTGGACAAAGGGAACTGCATACGGGATTGATTGAATCCTTGGCATCGTGGTTCGACAGATAAAGATCTTCGTGGAATATGTGGGAACCAATATGGGCATCTAGGTCCCGCTATTGGTTATTGACCGGAGAGGTGTCTCGGTCTTGTCCACATGATTCTCGAACCCGTAGGGTCCGCACGCTTACCGTTCAGTGACGCTAGAGTAGTATTGGGATATGTATGTTGGTGAAGGAATGTTGTTCGGAGTCCCGGATGAGATCCCGGATGTCACGAGGAGCTTCGGAATGGTCCATAGGTAAAGATTTATATATGGGAAGTCATATTTTGGCTACCGGAAAAGTTTCGGGTTTTGCCGGTATTGTACCGGGAAGCTTCCGGAAGGTTCCGAAGGGTTTCGGAGGAGTCCGAAAGGATCTCTACAGCCCCTAGGGCATGCATGGGCTGTAGGGGGGGTGCCCTAGCCTTATTGGGCCAGGGGCACCGACCCCACAAGGCCCATGCGCAAGGGGAAGGGGAAACCCTAAGTGGGAGGGAGTCCACTTGCCTTGGGAGTCAAGTTTCCTCCCTAGCCGCCGGCCCTCCTTGGAGGAGGGGCCTAGGGCTGCGACCAAACCCTGCCCCTTGCCTCTTATTTATAGTAGAGGAGAGGGGGAGGGCTGGACACAACAATCCCACGCCCCGGTGGCAGCCCTACCTCTCTCCCTAGATCATTTTCTCCTCAGATCGCATCTACGGTAGCGCTTGGCGAAGCACTGCCAGGACTGCTCCACCACCATCTCCACCATGTCGTCGTGCTGGTTGAGATCGTATCTACTTCTCCTCTCACGCTTGCTGGATCAAGAAGGAGGAGACGTCATCGAGCCGCACGTGTGCAGAACGCGGAGGTGTTGTCCGTTCGGCGCTAGATCGGATCAGATCGCGATTGGATCGTGAAGAGTACGACTACATCAACCGTGTTATATACGCTTCCGCTTAGCGATCTACAAGGGTATGTAGATACACTCCCCCTCTCGTAGCTATGCATCTCCATGGATAGATCTTGGGTGTTCGTAGGATTTTTTTCCCATGCAACGTTCCCCAACACCAATGTCGGTGTCAAAACTGGCAGATCTCAGGTAGGGGGTCCCGAGCTATGGATCTTGGATCAATGGCGAACAGGAGCAAAGGGGACAATGTTTACCTAGGTTCGATCCCTCTCGAGGAGGTAAAACACTACGTCCTGCTTGATTGTATTAATGTGTGTATGACAATTATAGAGTCGATCTACCATGAGATTGTTGTAATGAATATGATATATCTATTGACTAGCCTGGCCTCGGTTTATATAATGCACCAGAGGCCTAGGGTTTAGAAGAGTCCTTGTCTTGTGCGCCAAGTCTTGTGGAATCTTCCTTGTATATGTCATGGGCTGCCCGAAGTGGCCCCTTAGTGAATCGCCCTGGGGTCCTCGGCCCGACCCACTGGTCGAGAGACGACGTGGTGAGTACCCCCTAGTCCAGGACACCATCACCGCCCATCTGGCACGATTGTATTAATGATTTTCTCGTCACCGAAAAACTACCATCCTACTGAATGGTTCCCTTACCCTTGAATTGATTGCAAAATTGAACTTCGACTAGGTGACTCACTCTCGCCCTACTTATTCATCATAGTTTCAGATATATTATGACTCCAACACCCAATCTTATGCTCACTCACCTGTCATGTTCTACAATATGTGGATGATACGCTTATCATTGTCAAATATACATTCTCTACCGCAT
Source organism: Elymus sibiricus (assembly GCA_039707655.1). NCBI lineage: Eukaryota > Viridiplantae > Streptophyta > Magnoliopsida > Poales > Poaceae > Elymus > Elymus sibiricus. Next base: position 281,704,201 of record CM077663.1, read on the forward strand.
CAGGACACTTCTTGATACTTTGCTTCTGCTACCGGCCTACATATCAACTATACCAAAACTACATTTTCCCTCCCAACATTGATGACATGAGGGGCACACAAATAGCAGTTCGCCTTGCCACCTCCATCTCCTCGTCCCTCCAAACTTATCTCGCCCATATCACCACACAAACTCCTCGTGTCCGCTTTCAAGCCTATCACCTCTCGATGTGATATCTACCTCTTTGGCTGGCATGCTCTACTTCTATCCAAAGGTGGACGCCTTGAGCTCATATCAGCCGTCCTTGACTCTCTACCCACTTACATCATGGTTTCCTTCCTCCTCACAGTCTCTTTGGTAGAAGCGGTCGACAAACATAGACGATGTTTCTTTTGGTCTAATGATGATAGTTGTTCACGAGCTCAATGCCTAGCCCCGTGGAAAATGTTTGCACTCCCAAAGATATCGATGGTCTAGGCAATATTAACATTTACATACAAAACTTTTGCCTTATACTTAAATTTGCCTACAAGTTCCTCCACTCACCTACACTGCCTTGGAAAAAATGGCAGGTGCACCACCGCCCACTCCAGTCTCCCATGAAAAAATGCCTCATACTTAGCTAGAACTATCCACAAGAGCTTAAACAAACTTAGATGAATTGCACAATGTGGGGTAGGTAGTGGACAAGAAACTTTCTTCTGGCTAGATCGTTGGTTACCACCAGAGCCCTTAGCCACAGTACTTAGCCACAGTATTTCCAGCCTTCTACTCCCACCACACACGACCAAATGTTATGTTCAATCATATAGTGATGGTGTCGAACTTGGCTTGCGTAACCGACTAACTGCCTCCCATGAGCTTTTGGCTTTGAACTCTTTGCTGCAGGTCGTCTCGGTCTCCTCCCGGCAGGACATGGCGTCTATGCTCGACGGAGCCCCGTTTAATACACGTGTCTCATATCGTGCTCTCTCTTCGTAGCTCAGTGACCTGCACAAAGGATCTTTGGATGGCTGCTCACTTAGGACTGGCTAAACACAACGAAGAACTTGCATAAGAAAACAATCATCACTCATCATTTTTGCCCCCGCTGTGACGCCGTTGTTGATGACTGACAACAACTATTCATCGACCGCCCGTACGCAGCTGCGATCTGGTAGTCCATCGGCTGAACCCCAATTGGGTTTTGAAGGATGCCATCTCGTATGCTACGCTACCACCCCGTCTCAACTCAATGCTAAACTTCGTCATCTCCATCATATGTTAGAAAATCTGGGATGCTAGAAACACTAAAGTATTTAGGCAAATGGGTATTGACACCAACTCCGTAAGAAAGAACATCTATGACGATCTAGCCCTCTGGCTGCACAGAGTAAACCATGGCCCTAAAAGGGATCATGTCGGTATGTGGTGTGATCATATCTCCACCCCCTTTCTCATTAGTCTGCCACCATGTAACCGGCTTTGCCGTGCCAACCGCAATTTGAAATGCAATTCTGGTGGGGAACCTCCCCGTTTGAAAGTTGAGAAAAAAAAAACTAATGCCCCTCTTGTAAAATGATAGAAATAAAAGAAGTTGTCCGAGTTCGGAACAATGCTGGACAAAATAGTTGGAGAAACGTGCTAATGTCCCCCAAAAAACCTACGAGGTGGAGGCGGCGTGGAGCCTCCGTGCAACACATGTCATTGGAGGTATTTTTCAAGATTAGATGTCATAGAAATTTGATCAAAATTTATACACGCATAATGTTAACGAAATACCAAGCACACATAGAAGACATACAATAGAAATATATTGAACAAAAAGCACAAGCTCGTGTTCTGAGCAGACCATAGGAAAAAAAATGTATGACGGTTCACGGCCAGTCCCCGGCCGTCAAACACCGGATACAAACACACACGCGTCGACAATTTCTTCATGCCAGCAGAGTCTCAGCTTCTGGGCTCCTCCCGCTTCCTCGGAAAACTCCATGCCCTGCGAGGGCACGCCCATTACGTGTTGTCTTCCAGGCCCTTGCCGGACACGTGGCGTGACATCAGGGACAACGAGCAGGCCGGCGCACGTCCGCGTCGTTGCACACGTGCCGCCTCCGTGCTTGACGACGTACCGGCCCTCTCCGGCTATAAAAACGCGGCGTATGGCTCGTCGTCCCCACCATCATTGCTCGAGCACCATCAGTTGCATACACCACACACGCATACATAACTCCGTTTTCAGGAAGCTAGCGGTCAAGCACTTGTAGGCAATGGCGTCCGGTCAGGAGAAGGGGAGGTCGGAGCTGGATAGCTTGGCCCGCGAGGGGCAGACCGTCGTCCCCGGCGGCACCGGCGGGAAGAGCTACGAGGCGCAGGAGAAACTCGCCCAAGGTACGTCCTTAAAATATGTCGATACTAGATACTGAAACGGCATTGTTGTAACACGCGCGCATTTGTGCAGGGCGCAGCCGTGGCGGGCAGACTCGGAAGGAGCAGATGGGGGAGGAGGGGTACAGCGAGATGGGGCGCAAGGGCGGGCTGAGCACCATGGACGAGTCCGGCGGCGAGCGCGCCGCGAGGGAGGGCATCGACATCGACGAGTCCAAGTTCAAGACCAAGTCTTAGATGTTCCCGTTCAGTTCCTAGCTAGCTAGCAAAGCAGCTGACTGCTCGCTCCTGTTTGGATATGTAGTAGTCCGTTTAGTGTGTCCCAGGTACTGAATAATGTACGTAGGTCGTCAGGTTCTCGGATCTTGACGTGAGCACGCATGTAGTAGGTGATCATGTGTACCGTGGTCTTGTGTGCTTTAGTGTCCCAGCTAAGCTTCTACTAGCTGGCAGTAGGCGTCGTTGTGAGTTGCGACCAAGCCATGCTGCTCTCTGCAATGTAGTGTGTCTGTTTGTTATGAATCTGAATTCCCCCGTCTGTGTGCAATGTTCTTACTCCAGCTTTACTGCTCAACAATGTACGGGTTTATATAATTCCCAAGAAATCCTAAACTAAGCCACCCTTTGTTTGGGCTACATATCCCTGAGAATCACTATGGCAGCGGATTACAGAAAATCAGTTATGGTTATGGAATATGGATTCCTGAGAATTAGAAGTTGTTTGTTTACCCTACGGTTGGATAGTTGTAGGAATTGTAGACTTGTGAAATGTCAGTAATGCCTGAATGCCGAGTATGACGTTTATATGCTGATTTGGTCCAGATTAGTTTTTTTAGACTGAAATGACATGTATGTATACTGTATATGCTGATTTGGTGCAAATTGGTTTTTTTAGACTGAAATGACATGTATGTATGCGGTCAGTTTTTTGGTGCAAATTAGTTTTTTAGACTGAAATGACATCTATGTATACGTCGGTTTTGTTAGGCCACTAGAAACTTGCCATTGCATTTTTATATGCTGATTTGGTCCAGATTAGTTTTTCTATACCTATATATATATATATACTTATATATATATATATATATATATATATATATATATACTTAATAATAATAATAATAATAATAAAGCAAGGTAATATTCTTGTTTTCGTCCCGCATTCATCTTTTTTTTTTGAGAAACACCCCGCATCCATCTAATCCGACGTGAAGTGTATTATACACGAGGTGGTACTAATTACCCGCAACCAGATGAAAAAACGGCTGGCGTCTAAAATTCATCCGCAGACAACCCACTCGGGCCTCACGCGTCAATGAAACAGGCCCAGTAGAAAATCACTTGGGCTGTGTAGGTAGGCAAATTGTGAAGGACAGGAAGACAGAGGGACTTCGACCTGACTAAGAATCAAATCGTGAACAGAAAATAAATAGATGAATCAAGAACTGAAAAATAGATGAATTGACCGAGGCTTGCTGCGGTGCGGCAGGAGGCAATGGTGGGGAAGAAGTGGCCGACTTGCCAGAACGACCGGAGTCCGGGCGGCTGCAACCCGTGCGCAGAGCATGAAGTCTGCTCGAGCGACACCCGCGAGATCACGTGGCAGGGGTCTGCGCGAGGACGACCGACAGTCGTAGCGGCGTGGCGGCTTTGACCCCGGAGAACACGGCGATAGGCGGCTTCCAACTTGACGGATCTGGGCGGAGAATCTGCTACTCACCGACGAGGGCGGGGTGTGGGGAAGACTGAGCGCTTGGGCGCCATGCGTGGCCTGCGGCTGCGGCAGTTGGAGACGGGAGAGAGGCGAGGCAGCTCGTCAGATCCGGTCGACGGGACGCCGAATTGGGGCAAAGGCAGTGGCAGCGGTTGCCCAAACAGATCGGGCCGCGTCCATGGCCGGCGACATGCTCCTCGGGACACAGCGGCGCATGCGTTGTCTCTGGAGAGAGAGGCCGAGGAATTAGAGAGAGAGAGAAAAGAAGAGATAAGGAAAGGAGGAGAAGGGGAGCAGAGAGAGTGGGGCGCTGTCTCCTGGTGAATGGTGATGACGGATATGCTCGATCTTGACAAAAGAAAGCCTTCATGGCGGACCGTTTTTGCACTATGATTCATCACATGGACCTAGCCGGACAAGCCGTTAAAGTGTGCATGGAAGGAAAAATAAAGCTTTCATGTGTACAACATCAAACATATATGTACTAATATTTGTTTATGTATGTCGTAAATCTTATTTTTTTAACACAGTACAAACACAAGTGCTCATATAAACGCACATACACTCATCCCTATGAACCCACATACGCACACCCTATCGCTATGAGCACCTCCGACATATCATCTTGAGATTTATGAAGTCATCATAGGCGCCTCGTCATCGACGGGAACGTCTCCTCCCACTGAATGTGAATCACCGTAAATTCTGAAATAAATCCAGGAATAATGCGAGCACGAGGACTTGAACCATATTGGGCTGGGGATACCATTGTCCCTCTAACCATCCAATCACAGATTGGTTCGCTGTATGTCGTAAATCTTATCAATTAATGAAGTCACAACTAATGCCTGACTGTTGGATGGGTACATTGTTTGATGAATATCAGATATCATACTCCCTCCGTTTCAGAACATAAGGTGTATTGATTTCCGTGCAAGTCAACCATTTGAATGTTTGACCAAGATTATAGAATAAAATAACAACATCTGCAATACCTAATAGATAAAATATGAAACTACTTTTCATGATGGATCAAATGATATAAATTTTGTATTGTGGATATTGATATATTTTCCTAAAAACTCGGTCAAACATGCACTTGTTTGACTTTTCAAAAAATAAATACACCTTATATAAAGGAACGGAGGGAGTATATGAGAAAATCAATATCAAATATGCCACAAATGTTTGTAAGCTAAAATATCTATACGGTTGCCGTGACACGTCGGTGCATAACAATATTTATATGAACCGGACAATTCGGCCCACTATAGAAACAATTTTAATAGGCGAACATGCAACAAGAATATGATAACTCTATCTTATAAATTCTAAATAAGGTCGGAAGAAAATTAGCATTCATAAGAAATCATTTTTTCAATAATACTTTACGAAACCGACAACTCTAAATTTGATAACAAAACTTTATTTGATGTATATAATTCAGAATAACAAGTTAGAGAAAAATAACATCGATTTTCATACAAATTTAGTATGCAGCTCACGAAAAAAACGAACATACATAAAATAAGGGTAACAAAATTCTATACACTTTTTAACGAAATGTTAGGATTTAGTCCCTTTGTCCGGGTTTATTAGGCACCCACTTATTTTGATTCACAGTTTGACCCCAAATTTAACTCATAATTCATTAACTATATGTCACGGAATTATACGGTGAGAAACCTATTTCGAATACAAATGCAATAATATAATTTTTGTAACATATACTTTACATTTTGTTAATCTTGTACAAGGTCAAAATTTAACCCATAATACGATGGGCCCAATAAACCGGGACGGAGATAGTAACACAACACTAAAACCGGTCATGTGTATTCTCTCTCTTCTCTCTATTTTCACTTACGAACAGAAATCGTAGATAAGGATCTTGTAGCGGAAGGAATGGGGACACGTGTGTTTTTTTTTTCCCGTTGCAACGCACGGGCCCATGTCCTAGTTATTAAGACTGAAATGACATCTATGTATACGTCGGTTTTGTTAGGCCACTAGAAACTCGCCATTGCATTTAAGCATGACGTTTTGATGCAAATTACTTTATTAGACCGAAATGACATGTATGTATACTGTCGGTTTTGTTAGGCCACTAGAAACTCGTCATTGCATTATTTTGGATGCGCTGGTCTGCAGACAACAAGGAACATTTGTTCGGATAATGCGCTGGTCTTTGTTCGGATAATGAACTGCTAACGACATGTCACTGTTGTATTTTTCAAGATTAAGCTCTTGCAGACAATCTGGTCAAACGAGTGTTTTTTCAGGAATAGCTGCAGAGCCTGTAAAAAAAAAAGTTTGTTGCAAGTGCCAAATGCAACGATATCTGAACTTGCACCAACGGCTTGGTGGGGTGATGATGAGGACCACAAGAAAAAGCATTGGTGGGCTTGGTGGCGGATGTGCATCTCAAAGAAAGATGGAGGTATGGGATTTAGAGATTTGCATGCTTTTAACCTCGTTATGCTCGCAAAGCAAAGTTGGAGGCTTATAAGTAATCCAAATACACTGTGTGCACGTGTGCTTCGAGAGTATTATCCGGATGGTAATTTACTCAAAGCGGGTAATAAAAAGGGCTCCTCTTTCACATGGCAAAGTATTGTTGCTGGTTTACATACTTTTATTAGAGGACACATATGGAGAGTAGGCACTGGTTCAAACATTAATATATGGGATGATTGTTGGGTGCGGGGAAGCTCGGACAAGAAAATTATAACACCCAAGACTCATGTGCTTTTGAGTACAATAGATGAACTAATTGACCCTCATACAGGTGATTGGGATGAGGCCCTTATACGTTATAAGTTTTTTACCCCATTGATGCTGAAAGGATTATGAAAATCCCTTTAAATGCGGAGCTTCTGAATGATTTTGTGGCCTCGATACTTACAAAAAATAATTGTTTCTCGTCCGATCGGCATATTATCGTGAATGGCAACGTCAATACGGTTCTAAAATAAGAAGTGATGGTCAGGGAGCTTCGGAAACTAATCCCGTTTGGGGTATTTTGTGAAAACTACAGGTTCCTAACAAGGTTAAAATCTTTGTATGGAGAGCTTTACACGGCACGATCCCAGGTTTTGATGTGCATGCTAGTCGTCATATAAATGTACGTGCTCACTGTCCAGTTTGTCCGCAAGGAGTTGAAGATATGAGACATTTGATGTTCACATGCCAAAGAGCGAAGGAAGTCTTGAAATCTTTGGGATCACTGGATGCAATTAAAGAAGCTTTAATAGTTGACCGCTCCGGCAGCGTGGTCCTTGAAGAACTTTTGAGAAATGAGATCAAGTTATCACCGAACTTGTGTAATCTGGGATTCAAAGGATCCAGTAGTGTTGGTGCTTGGTACATATGGTCGCAAAGAAAGGAGTCAGTCAAAGGGAACTCTGTTGCTCCACCAGAAAGAACCACGTTTGCAATCCAGTCTAACAACAAACTTTGCAAAATCGTTTGGCTCTACTGACCGACGTAAAATCACTTGGGAGAGACCTCACACAGGTGGTTATAAAATGAACGTTGATGCTACTTATTTTGAAGATGGGTCAGGAGCTGCAGCTGCTATACTTTGGAACTCAAAGGGGGAAGTAATGGCAGGTCGTTCATGGATTCTCAAGAATTTACTTAATAGCACAACAACGGAGGTCTTAGCTGAAAGGATCGATATGGTTGACTAGAGGGGGGGGGGGGGGGGGGGTGAATAGGCAACTTCCAATTTTTAACTAATCTTTAGCAAATTAGGTTTAGCAACAAATAGGTTGTCTAGATATGCAACTAGGAGAACAACCTATATGATGCTAACAACAATAACTACACAAGCAAGCAAATAATAATGATAGGTAAAGCTTGCACAAAGTAAAGGTAAGAAGTAACCACAAGTGAAACCGATGAAGACGAGGATGTGTTACTGAAGTTCCTTCCCTTTGCAGGGAATTACGTCTCCGTTGGAGCGGTGTGGAGGCACAATGCTCCCAAAGAAGCCACTAGGGCCATCGTATTCTCCTCACGCCCTCACACAATGCGAGATGGCGTGATTCCACTAGTGGTGCACTTGAAGGCGGCAACCGGACCTTTACAAACAAGGTTGGGGCAATCTCCACAACTTAATTGGAGGCTCCCAACACCACCACGAAGCTTCACCACAATGGAATATGGCTTCGAGGTGACCTTTTCCATCTAGGGTGCTCAAACACCCAAGAGTAACAAGATCCGCAAGGGATTAGTGGGGGGAATCAAATTTCTCTTGGTGGAAGTGTAGATCAAGGCCTTCTCCTGCCAACCCTAGAACATCAACAAGAATCGATGGCTAGGGAGAGAGATTGGGCAAGAATGAGCTTAGGAGCAACAATGGAGCTTTTGGGGGGAAAAGAGGTAAATCTCACTAGAGAAGAAGACCCCTTTATATAGTGGGTGGAAATCTGACCGTTTTCTGTCCACAAGTCGTGCATAAGCGGTAGTACCGCTCAGGGGAGCGGTACTTCCGCTTGCACGGAAGTACCGGGCATCACAAACAGCTGACAGCAGTCAAGGAGGCGGTAGTTCCGCCGGAGCGGTACTTCCGCTTAACGCTGTAGGATGCCCAGACTTAGTGAACAGGAGGAAGGCAGTGAGTCAGTACCGCTCAGAGCGGTACTTCCGCTTACAACAGCCGCTCAAAATTCACTCGAGTGTCCAAGACGTCAGAGGGCTAAAAATAAGCGGAAGTGAGCCCGGACGGGGAGGGCGGCAGTACCGCACAAGCGGTACTACCGCACGTCCCCAAGCGGTACTTCCGCTCAGAATAGACAAGCCCACCCGAGGAACCCAGAGAGCAAAAAATAAACGAAGTAGCCCGGTACCGCAGGGCAGCACTACCGCCGGAGCGGTACTACCGCCCATCGGAGCGGTACTTCCGCTTAACTCTTGACTCAGGGCCCAAGGACAGGGGCAACTCCATTGTGCCGAGATAGAGGGGAAGAAGCGAATGTGTACGTGATTGATTCTCCCAACCTTTCCAAGTGCGGACCCCCTCTTGATAGCATGGATTTTCCTATGACTCAAGTCCACCAACACTAAATCAATAGGAAAACGTCGTCTTCTCTTTTCACAACTGAGGGGCTCAATAACCGTTTCGTGCCACCTGATAATCTCTGAAAGCTCAATGCACACGATTAGTCCGCAAGGGTATTGTCATCAACCACCAAAACTACTTAGGAAGAAATATGCTCTTACAATCTTCCCCTTTTTGGTGGGTTGATGACAACACGGGATTTGCCAAAACAATAAGCAGTAAGATATAGACAAACCCGACATCTACCAAATATAGGGAGGCTCCCCCTAGATGTGTGCACTATTTTAATATGCCTTTGGAATGCAAAGTGCACTCCCCCTATATTTTATAGACACGGCCAAGAACTTGCATATACAGAAAAAGAGTTATAAGCAGGCAAGCAAGCATAATCTCATAAAGTAACTAATGTAGACATAACAAGATAGGATAGATAGCATGTCTTACACCATACATTAGTACTCACAAGTCTGGACCACACAAACCAAAGCAAGCAAAGAAATGAGTTCACGAGAGAGAAAATGCGCAGATAGAATAAAACACTCGTGACTCAGCAAAACCAGCAAATCCCTAATCACTCTCTCCCCCTTTGGCATCGAGACACCAAAAGGGGCATAGAGGGCTAAAGTAAGTCAAGGTGATGGAAGCCCAAAAGGGACCAGTCCTCCTCCTCGTCATCCTCCTCATTAGTGGCAGCAGGATCATCCTCGTCTGACTCAGCCCACGGACAGTGCTCCTGGATCCATGCCTCCTCCTCAGTAATCCGGTCCTCAAACCCGCTGTCAACTGCAAGGGCAAGCTTCCTCATAATGATCTTGTCACGGCTGCGAGCCTTCTTAGCTTCAACATGTGCCTTATACTGTCCCTTGACTTGGAAGCAGAGAAGGTTCTTCATCTTCTTTGTCAGCTTAGCTGCCCATGATGGCATGTGCTCAGATGGAGGAACATAAGTGTCATCAGCATAGTCCGGCTCTGGCTCATCATCGGAGTCAGTGGGGGCAATCTCGGGAACAGCAGGTGCAACGCCCTAGTTCTCCTTCACACGGAGCTTAAGTATACTGTGAGCCACCATGTGATCTGCAACAAGAGACTCACCAGGGAACGAAGCAGCCCAGGTATCCTCAATGAGCTTAAACAGATAAGGGCCATAGATGGGCACCTTCCGGTCAAGGACAGCAGACCGAAGCTCCTTCCACATGATGTGGGAAATGTCCAAAGTTGAGTCACGGCCACGCTCCTTATTGCACAACAGCAGAAGATTCACAAGGTAGGAGTGAACCTGATCCTTGTTCCCAACACTAGGAAACAGAGTGTTGCGGAAGATACGATGCATAATGTCAAGAAACGGAATGAGCTCAGTGCGAGTATCCTTGGCAGTCTGAACCACCCTGGAATAGCGAATAAGCTTGGACTTGTGAATTGTCGTTTCTTCAGTGCGAGGCCTTAGTCCAATAGGCACATCCAGACCCTGATCAGCTATGCCCAGATTGTTCATGAAGGTCTTCCAGTTGGAGTGCAGAACTCTGCCGCCAGTCATCCAAGTCAAGTTGCGCTCCTCATCAGTGTGAAAGTGAACGGTGGCATAGAATTGAGCCACAATCTCGCAATCGAAGTCCTTGTTGAAGCTGATGATAGGAAACATACCCCATTGAGTGCACAGAGCCCGAGCCTCAGCAAAGTAGTCACAGTGGGGGTTGTTGATCATGTACCCCGTGTCAATGGACTTGGCCTCAGGCACATAGAGATTGGTCTTGTTCTTCAGGACCCCCACATAAATAAGAGATTGCTCCTTGGTCCAGAAGGGACGCCCAACCAGCGCCTCGTCCTGAGGACGGCGATATGGGTTACGCTTGCGAAACTCCAAAAACTCCTTGTTTGACATATCCTCAGGGCTTTTGGCCACCTTCTTGTTGCTGACAGTCCGCTTCACCTGTTGCTGGGATGGTTGAGCGCTAGGACCAGCCCCTGCATCTTCAGATGTGCGAAACCTCTTGGAACCACCAGCCCGTCCAGGATTCATGCGACGAGGAGGAGTAGAACTGCCATCACCTGGAACTCAGAAAGAAAGAACAACAAGGGACAAGCAAATGTAAACACCATGCATAAGGCAAGGAAAAAGAAAAGAAAAACTAGAAAAGTAGTGGGTTCTGGTACATCAGCGGTAGTACCGTGCAGAACAGGGCGATACTTCCAGCCGAGCGGTAGTACCGCGCTGCATGGGCGGTACTTCCGCCTAAGTGGTAGTACCGTGCATGCAACACCGGTAGTACCGCCCGGACGGCGAAAAAGCTCCCGCCGCACGGGGATGCTAGTACCGGTGACGTAGAACCCAACTACAACAAAGAATATCTAATTTACTCTAACATGGAGTCAATTGCCGTCCTACTCATGCCAAGAATCCGCAAAAAAAATCAAGAACTACTCATGTATTGCCCTAAAACAAGATTCAAAAAATAGAGATGAGTAAGAGATGAATGCGGGCAATACCGGAGTCCATGGCACGAGGAGGAGAGAGGGGAGAACCCCACCGAACGGAAATCCGAGGGACGACACGGAATGGGAGATCCGGAGCTGGCCTCCGGGGGCCTTTTGGTCGCCTGAGAGAGAGAGAGACGAAGGGAAGAGAAGAGAATGGGTATGGGGGGAGTTAGAACCCCCCCTGCCCACCTTTTGAACCGCCAGTGCGTCCCCGAAGCGGTAGTACCACGGACACGGGCGGTAGAACCGCTTGGAGCGGTAGTACCGTCCATGGCCAAGCGGTAGTACCGCTTCCTACTCAGCAACCGCCCCGAAACCAAGGGAGAAAAAAATGCATATATTTTTTTTCATGAGATTTTGAGAAAAACGATGAGTTTTGAGATACTCAAGCACAACACATATGAAGATACAAACAAGTTTCGAAAGGTCCAAACATGAAAGATGAGTGAGCATAAAGTGACACCTCATACAAAAAGCTCTCCAAATGCACATTCCTCACTAGGAGGGGGCGGTGGCCGAGGCCAACTATGTTTGAGTCAAATGGTATGTCACCACGAAGATTTTAACCTTGGGTCCATGACCAAAACTCGTCTTTGAAGCACAAGTACCATCAAAAATGGCGAATGTGAAAGATTTGATCATTTTATGCATAATAGGAGGAGGGATAGTTCATTGAGAGAAATAGACTCCCCATATGTCCATGCCTACACCTAAACAAGACATAATGAAGAGTGTGGTGGGGTGTGCACTAGTTCAAGCCACATTGCTCGAATCAATGATATTTAGCTCATGCCTTAACTCGCGAAATCTTGCTTCATCCAATGGCTTTGTGAAAATATCTGCAAGCTGTTCCTTAGTATAGAGATGAATAAGACCAATTTCTCCACGCTTGATGTGATCCCGGATGAAGTGATGACGAATCTCAATATGCTCCGTCTTGCGATGTTGAACTGGGTTGTTGGAGATCTTGATCGTAGGCACTTTGTCACAATTGACACCATAATCCTTTAAGGTTTGCCTCATCCAGAGAATCTATGCACCATAGCTTGCGGCGGCTACATACTCGGCCTCGGTGGACGAGAGAGAAACACAGTTTTGTTTCTTTGAAGACCAACTTACCAAAGAGCGACCAAGAAATTGGCACCCTCCGGAAGTGGACTTCCTTTCCACATGGTCTCCCACCCAATTCGAGTCAGTATATCCGATGAGATCAAATGAAGCACCTTTGCGGTACCATAAGCCAAAGTTTGGGGTATGAGCCAAATATCGAAAGATTCGTTTGACAGCCACAAAGTGACTTTCCTTAGGTGCAGCTTGAAATCTTGCACAAATTCACACACTCAACATGATATCTGGTCTAGATGCACAAAGGTAAAGCAGGGATCCAATCATGGAGCATATACCTTTTGATCCATGGCTTTACCATTGGGATCACTGTTAAGATAGCATTTGAGAGGCATAGGAGTGTTGGCCTTGGGCTGATTGAGCTCGTCCATCTTGAATCGTTTGAGCATGTCTTGAGTATATTTAGCTTGGTTGATGAAGGTTTCTTGACTTCGTTGCTTGACTTCGAATCCAAGGAAGAACTTCAACTCTCCCATCATGGACATCTCAAACTCTTTGGTCATTAGTGCAGCAAACTCTTCATTGAAAGCTTTGTTAGGAGAACCAAATATAATATCATCAACATATAGTTGGCATATGAACAAGTTCCCTTTAACCCTACTTGTAAAAAGAGTGGGATCGATTTTTCCAATTTCAAATCCACGGTCTTGCAACATCTCGGTAAGGTGCTCATACCACGCACGTGGGGCTTGTTTAAGGCCATAGAGAGCCTTATCGAGAACGTATACATGATTGGGGAACTTGGGATCCTCGAACCCCCGGGGTTGCTTGACATACACCAACTCCTTGAGTGGACCATTAAGAAATGCACTCTTCACATCCATTTGATATAATTTAAAATCATGATGAGAAGCATATGCAAGCAACATGCGAATAGATTCAAGGCGAGCGACATGAGCGAAGGTTTCACCATAGTCGATACCCTCGACTTGGGAGTAGCCTTGTGCCACCAATCTTGCCTTGTTACGAATGACGATACCGTTCGCATCTTGCTTGTTCTTGAAGATCCATTTGGTTCCGATGACATTGTGGTTCTCCTTTGGTCTTGGCACCAACCTCCACACTTTGTTGCGCTCGAAGTTGTTGAGTTCATCGTGCATGGCTTCAACCCATTCCATGTCCTCGAGCGCATCTTGTACCTTGAGGGGTTCAATGCAAGAAAAAAAACGCATGATGTTCACAAAAGTTTGTTAATTGTCTATGAGTGGTTACCCCTCTTTTTAAGCTGCCGTAGACGTTTTCCAAAAAATGTTGTTTATGTTCAAGCTTGGCCGCATTCTTGGCGGCTCGTCTCTCTAAGATCTCCTCCATGGAGAGTTGAGGGACAACATCATGAGGAGCATCTTCTTGATAATCTTGAGCGCCTTCATGAGCTTGCTCTTGATCTTGACCTTGACCTTGGGCATCACTTAGAGAATCACTGATATCAAGAGGTTGATCTTGCCCTTGATCTCGTTCACGTGGTTGAGGGCCTTCACTTTGTTCTTCGGAAGCGTGTGGGTCTTGAGTTGGTGATGGTTCCACATGAGTGGAACATTGTCCTTCTCCTTCGGCCACAAGGGGTTCCTCAATGGGTAGGAAGTGTCCCACACCCATTCTTCTTATGGCTTGGGGAGGAATTTCATCACCTACATCACAAAGACCACTTTGCTCCACTTGGGAGCCATTATTTTCATCAAACTCCACGTTACACGTCTCCTCAATGAGTCCGGTGGACTTATTTAGGACACGGTAAGCGCGAGAGTTTGTAGCATAACCAACAAATATGCCCTCTTGAGCTCTAGGTTCAAATTTAGACAAACGAACACCCTTTTTGAGAATGAAACACTTACACCCAAACACCCGGAAGTACTTGAGGTTGGGCTTGTTACCGGTAAGAATTTCATAGGGAGTCTTGTTCAAGCCTTTGCGGAGATAGAGCCAATTGGATGCATGACATGCGGTGTTGATGGCTTCGGCCCAAAAGTTGTACGGAGATTTGAATTCCGCCATCATGGTCCTTGCCGCATCCATCAACGTCCGGTTCTTCCTTTCTGCAACACCATTTTGTTGAGGGGTATATGGTGCGGAGTATTGATGCTTGATCCCCTCATCACTAAGGAACGCATTCAAGGTTTAGTTCTTGAACTCGGTGCCGTTGTCACTTCTTATCATTAATATCTTTGCCTCAAGTTGACGTTGAGCTTCATTGGCAAAGTCAATGACAGTTTGTTGAGTCTCACTTTTCCTCTTGAAGAAGTATACCCAAGTGTATCTTGAGTAGTCATCCACAATCACCAAGCATTACTTTCTTCCTCCAAGACTATCAAAAGATGGGGGACCAAAGAGATCCATGTGAAGGAGCTCCAAGGAACTTTTTGAGTAGATTATAGTCGTGGGTCGGTGAGCCTGCTCATGTAGCTTTCCTTCGATACAAGCACTGCAAGCACGATCTTTGGCAAAACTCACATTTGTTAGTCCAAGGATGTGATCCCCTTTGAGGAGACTTTGGAAAGATCTCATATTGACATGGGCTACCCGGCGATGCCAAAGCCAACCCACATCAACCTTAGCCATTAGGCAAGTCGCGTTCTTAGTGGGTCGTTCCGAGAAGTTAACCACATAGAGACCATTTTCGACATGCCCAACAAAAGCTACTTTAAGAGTCTTGCTCCACAAAAGGGCCACGGTGTCAACACCAAAGAAGGTACAAAAACCCATGAGTGCAAGTTGACGAACGGAAAGTAAATTATATGCAAGACACTACAGGAAAAAGGCTCTTTGCCGTCTGCCATGGCAGACGGCAAAGGGCACAACCACAGACGGCAAAGGCCTTTGCCGTTAGCCAGCGAACGGCAAAAGTTTGGGCTGAACAAACCCTGGCAAAGGGGTTCTTTGCCGTCTGCATTGGCACAGCGGACGGCAAAGTTTTTTTGCCGTCAGCCTGCAAACGGCAAAGACGGCAGACGGCGTAGTACTAACGGTAGCACCGTTAGGTGGCTAACGGCCCCCAGCCCTTTGCCGTCTGCCCCGGACAGCCCACACATGTCTTTGCCGTCTACCCCTGACGGCCCCCACCCAGCCCATTGCCCCCCGCCCAGCCCTTTGCCGTCTGCCCCCGACGGCCCAGCCCAGCCCTTTGCCGTCCGCCCCTGCTATGCCGACGGCCACCGTCGGCAAAGAAGCCAAATGGCCCCAACCCTTTGCCGCCCGCCCCACTCTATGTCGACGGCCACCGTCGGCAAAGAAGCCAAATGGCCCAGGCCTGGCACTCCCAGGTTTAATAGGTGGCTGCCACGTGTCTTCTTTGCCGACGGTGGCCGTCGGCATAGCGGTCTTTGCCGTCCGGGCAGACGGCAAAGAGGCTGTATTACCTCTTTTTTTTCTTCTGTTTTTGTTATATTCAACATTTTTCACAGGCAAATTTATGATATGTATATATATATTTCACAGAAACAGTATCCCTGCCATATGGATATGATCAACCAACAATTATACCAAATTGAAAGTATCAAATGTCACTTTGTTCACCATATTACAATAGTTTCATCCATACATACATAGTCTCATACATATAGGTAGAAAGTTTCATGTAAGTTCATCGATACAAAATGAAAACTGAAAGTAAACACTAGCACTACATCAAAGCAAGCTGCCGTGAACTCAATCAAATCTGCAAAATTGGAAATAAGAAAGTTAGAAAAAGAATACTAGAAGAAGTAGAAGAAGATCTAGAAGTAGAAGAAGATGTAGAAGAAGAATGAAGAAGCGTTTTTCTTCTCTCTCTGTCTCCTCTTGTTTTTCTTCTTATTGCTTATTTGTGTCATTTTAGAGCTAACCTAGGTAATTATCACATTTTTGACCTAACTAAGCTTATTGTGTCATTTTGCAAGAAAATAAGCTAAGTCTATGGCATCTATGAGGTTACCAAGTCTATTATGCCATTTTTGAGTTAACTAAGCTTATTATATCAGTGTGGAGGAAACAATGCTAAGTATAGGTCATTTTAGAGCTAACTTAGGTACAATATGTCATTTTGGAGGTAAGTAAGCTTACTATGTCATTTTAGAGGAAACAAAGCTAACTTAGGTAAAATATGACATTTGTCTAAGTGCTAAGTTTATCATTGTGCTCAGTTTGTCTAAGTGCTATGTTTGTCTTTGTTTGAGAAAATGAGCCAAGTAAGTGGCATATTAGGGCTTACGGAGGTGAAGCACCGGGGTTGCTTGGGCCGGTGTCAGCTGGAGCACTACTTGGCCCTGGAGAAGGATCGTGCGATGCGGCTCGGGAGTTATGCTGTACCAAAGATCATTTGCGTTAGCATGATGACGCTGAAACGTTAAGACTAGTAACTAATGAACATTGAAATGAAACTCACCGTTCCAGCCGTGGTAATGACTGGCATCGGCGGAGGGGTCTGGCCGGTCTTCTCGCACAAAGTCTGCACATTTGGTTTTGACAAGTCAATCATATTGGTTATTAATGAAAAGAACATGTAGTGCATGATTTGGCTAATATGAAGAAGAAACTTACCACGATGAGCTCGTACATGGCCCGGTTAGACGCATCGTTTCGTGCCCTCTCCTCCTCCAACAACCTAGCTGTCCTCTCCTCCAAATCCCTCTTCTCCTCCGCCGCCTGCCGGGCCTGTTCCGCCAGAAGCGCCTGGGTTGTCTATCTCTCTTTCTGCAGAGCAGCCTGCAACATAACTCCTCGTTAGCATTGTAATCATCTTTGTTCGCACACACAATGTAATGGAGGAAAGCTATCTGAGTCCGTATGACTAACCTCGATGGCGAGCTGGACTGGCCGTGGATGAGGCGTCATCTCCGGACAGGAGCTCGTTTGGCGCGCCTTGATCTGCCGGAGAGTGCGCGAAGACCGTATAATATCATCTCCAATGGCTATCGAGCCATGGGGCCTCCCGTCGCCAGCT
The DNA here is from genome assembly GCA_039707655.1 of Elymus sibiricus. Classification (NCBI taxonomy): domain Eukaryota; kingdom Viridiplantae; phylum Streptophyta; class Magnoliopsida; order Poales; family Poaceae; genus Elymus; species Elymus sibiricus. The sequence continues at coordinate 281,721,838 of CM077663.1, forward strand.
ATCATCACCAGGTCTGGATCAATAGGATGCTGGCTCGGGTTGAAGTCCTCCCCATTCACCGCCTTCCCCACATCTCTGTACCTCACGAGCTTGTTGTGAGAGGAGATTTTGGTGAAGTTCTGGGGATTATCGAGGTCAGACTCAGAGAATGCCTTGGCCTTCTTGTACGAGGCAGTATGGGCCATGGCATAGAGGTCGTACACCTGTGGCACCTCCGTCTTATTGTAATGCGCCTACAAGAGAGGAACAAAGTATTAATAAAGGGGTCAAGCTAGCATCAAAAAATGAATTGCAGGAATCATGAAGCAAACCACATACCCAGTTCTGCCCGAATTGAAATAAGTTGGCGCTGCCTTGATGGTGTGGCACACCTTCCATTTGGGCACGCCGTTCCTTGGCATCGTCGTGGATGGCTCGCCATTCGTCAGAGCACCACTCATTCACCAACGCCTCCCAACAATCCATCTTATCCGCACACCATCTCGGGGGCACCTAAGTTAGTAAAGAGAAATTTGAGAGCTACGCCTACGAATCAAAGCAAGAAAACTAAGTACAAGGCCTTAAGAATAGATAATTACCTTCATGTACTGCTCCTTGTCCAGAAACTTTCGGCGGGACGACGACTTGTCCTTCTTAATACGCCGCGAGGCGTAGTAGTCTCGAACAGCCTGTACCCGAGCCTCGTGCCGTAAGTTCTATAGTAGACGCCTGCACTCGTAATCGATAAGCTTTGCCGCGGCCTCCTCGTATCCCTCCTCACACCTGTAGAAGGTCTGCAATCAAACGAGACAACACTGATTAGTACAATAAATAGCTATTTTTGAGAGCGTTTAACTGATCCAGGGTCTGTTGGCCTGTCAATGCAGGTGGTGCAGAGTTTTTGACAACTCTACCTTTGATGAAATTCTTCTTGTCTTTTCTGAACTTATGGCGAGGATCCAGGAACTGTCTATGCAAGTCCAAGCAAGAATACTTGCGACCAGCCTGCAGCCAACGGAACTCAAGAGCTGCCTTGCATGTGGGGCACAGGAACCTTCCATGCACACACCAACCAATGAATAGCGCATACACCGGCAAGTCATGCGTCGAGTACATGTACCACACATGCATTATGAAATTATGTTTTGTAGCGGCGTCATATGTCTTGATCCCATTATCCCAAGCTTCTTGCAATTCATCCTTAAGCGGCTGCATGTACACATTCATATTCTTCCCCGGATAGTTGGGCCCTGGAATTATCAACGTCAAGAAAATGTTCTTTCTTTTCATAATCTCTCCGGGGGGGGGGATTGAGTGGAATGACAAATACAGGCCAACAACTGTATTGGGTTGCCGTCATACCAAACACATTGAACCCATCCGTGCTGATGGCGACTCGAGGATGCCTTGGATCTGCCGCTTTATCCTTATGTAATGCATCGAAGTGCTTCCACGCAAAAATGTCTGAAGTGTGTCCCAACATCGGATTCCCATCTGCATCTAGTTCGGTTCTTTTGCCCAATTTGTGCCACGTCATCTGTCTGGCCGTCTCTTCGACCATGAAAAGACGTTGAAGTCTTGGTATGATTGGCATATACCGAAGAACATTAACTGGGATTTTGGTCTGACTCTTCTCACCCATACCGTTGTCTACCACAACATACCTAGAAGACTTGCAAATGGGACAATAGTTCAAGCCCGCATACTCAAGCCTAAATAAGGCACATTCATTCTCACATGCATCTATCTTCTCATAGGGCATCTTAAGCGCACGTAGGATTTTGTCCGACTGGTACAGGTTTGCAGGCAATACATGGCCTTTGGGTAGAAAGCGTCCAAATATCGTCATCATCGCGTCGTAGCATTCTCTGCCCAGGTTGAACTGAGCCTTCAGAGCCATTACTTGCGCGATGGCATCCAGCTGACAAAGCTCAGTGTGCTCGTGGAGAGGACGTTTTGAAGACTCCAACATTTCATAGAAGGCCTTTGCAGATTCCTCCATCTCATCGTCCAAATCCCGAGCATCATCAAAGTCTTGCACCATGTCTTCGATCCCGGTACCATGCTCGTCGGTGCGACGACGAACCACCTCAGCTCTGGCACGTTGGGCAGACTCACCATGAAATCTCCACACCGTATAATCAGGCGTAAAACCCCACTTCTGCAAGTGTTTACCCATTTCATCCCGTGTCCACTTTTTATGGTTGTTGCACCGGACACAGGGGCACCAGGTTATTTCCTGGCCATTTGCAAATGCGGCGCTCAGAAACCCCTTGGTTTTTGTTAACCATTCAATGGTCATGTCTTTCTGACTAGGGTGACCGGTGTACATCCACGCACGATCACTCATATTGCCTACCTACTAAACACACAAGAAATATATATATAATTCATCATCTATATTCATCAGTTAATCAAGTTTGTCAGTTTTATTACGTCCATGCAACCTACACGCTAATAGGTAAAGATAGGTCCTAATCCCACCCGAGTATGTGTAGATTAGGTTCGTTTTCCCATGCTCTGCTTCGGATCCGACGCAGAATTTTGGCAGCACCTCCCCACTGTTCTCCTGATACACGTCTCGGCAATAAGCAGAGATGATGTGTACCCGGAGAACAACAAGTGGTCACTGACGAAATTCCGCATCGGATCCGGAGCAGAGCATAAGGGAAAACGAACCCAATCTACACATACTCGGGCTGTCCATGGATAACGTTGGACAATTCGAAAGGATGGCGGTTATAAATATGCAAAGACATGCATATTTATAGATGCCGCCCTTTCGAACGGGAGACGCATACTGGTCACGGATACTGATGATTGAAGACACCTATAGCTAGCAAGTTTCATCGGCACGAAGACCGGAACGGAGCAAATTAAGGGGGGGGGAGGAGATGTCATTTGTGCTCACCCACGAACGCAGGGGAGCTCGTCAAACGCACGGGGAGGTCGTCGAACACCAGACCCTCGCTGCGACGAAACAACTGCACATTGAAATCCACCCGATCAACACAAATATGATGTTTTTCATAACAGCTAGAATCGGAATATATATATGACCTAACTCATAATTTACAAAACTATGACCCCGTGGCCTCTGGAAGGCCGAGGAGGACCTTTTCGGTCAACAGGAGGCCGAAGAGGTGTCGGGGGTCGGGGGTCAGGGTGTCTTCTTCTCCTCCTCTCCTCTTTCTTCTTCGTCTCCTTATCTTCTTCTTCTTCTTCTTCTTCTTCTTCTTCTTCTTCTTTTCATTTTTCCTCTTCTCCTTCTCCTCCTCTCCTCTTTCTTCTTCTTCTTCTTCTTCTTCTTCTTCTTCTTCTTCTTCTTCTTTTTTCTTCTAGTTTTTTTCTTCTCTTCATTTCTTCTAAGTTTTTTGTTTTCTATCTAAGTTTTTTTGTTTTTTAACTAACTATCTAATTGAACAGCAAAAAACAGAAATAAACTAACTATCTAATTTAATAGTAAAAACAGAAAATAAAGTAACTATCTAAATTAAATATCTAATTTAAAAGAAAAAAATAGAAAAAAACTGTCGGCGTTCTGGGAACGGGGGTACCCAGACCTGCCTGCCTGCGGCCCAGGGCATGGCCCACTTCATCAGCCAAGCGCAACCAGGCGCAGCCCCACTCAATACAAGGCCCTCGCGAGGCTCCAAGGCTTGCGAGGAGGAGCAGCGTCAAGACCGGCTAGGGATGGGCCTCCCCAGGCCCCCTCCGGAGCGGCGGAGATCTCTGCGCAGGGCCCGGCCTCAGGAGTCAAAGATGACGCAGGGAAGGACAGGCGGGCGCCAGCGCGCCAGGCAGAGCAGTTTCCCCTTTGGTGCAAAGGGGGCAAGGACGTACGCGGGATCCCAAAGCATCCCCCAAAGGTTTCCATTCCGGTGCAACAAGACCACGACCACGAGCCCCGTAGGACGGATGTCATCGCCGAGCCCACCTCTGCGTCGTCGACAGCTACTTTGCAGGCGAAGACCACCTTTGGACAGGGCGGGGATGTACTCCTGCCCCCCTTCAAATTTGGCCGTTGTGGGATCCCTTCCCGCCATTGCGATAAGGGAAGAGGACCCGGGCCTCCGCTATATATAGAGGCTAGGTTGCACCGTAGAGGGGGATCCGAAAACCAACCAACTCACCCGATCCTCCACCAAGCCTACAGAGGGCCAAGAACACCTCAGAAGCGCCCTCACGAGGCTCCTCAACATTGTACTAGTTCATCCACCATACCTCCACGAGAGGAAATCCACCAAAGCAGGAGTAGGGTATTACGCTTCGCAGCGGCCCGAACCTGGGTAAACCACCGTGTTCATCTTCTTCCTCGTCATCGTGCGAGTTTATCGTCGTATCCATCGAGTAGCGAGCTAGGTAGAGCGAGGCTGTAGGGGAACTTCGCACACGCCCCTGTGTTCGAATCTTGAGGGTTTTGCGGAGCCCGAAATTCGACAAAAACTAACTATCAACAGAAAAAAACAGAAAGCTGAGGGGTGGGGGGGTGGGGCGGGCACTCACCGGAGTTGGGGACGGCCGGGGCGGCGGGGGCGGCCGGAGGAGGGGGAAGCCACAGGGAGGGGGAGCCGCGGGGAGGGGGCGGAGCCGGGGGCGGGGGAGGGGTGGCCGCTGGGGAGGGGGTGGCGCCGGAGGCGAGGGAGGGGTGGCCGCTGGGGAGGGGGCGGCGCCGGGGGCGGGGGAGGGGTGGCCACGGCGAGGGGTGGCCGCGGCGAGGGGGCGGCGCCGGGAGCCAGCGAGGGGAGGGGCGGCTGGGAGGATGGCCGGCGCCGGAGGCGGGGGAGGGGTGGCCGCGGCAAGGGGTGGCGCAGGGAGCTGCGGTGGTGGTGGATCCACGCGGTGTGTGTGGGTGGAGAGAGAGGGGCGGGGGAGAGAGTGGGGGTAGTGGAGCGGGGGGGGGGGGGGGAACGGCCGTTATAGGCACAGCCCCTTTGCCGTCCGCTAGCAGACGGCAAAGAGCCCCAGGGCTGACGGCAAAGGCCAGGAGGACGGCAAAGAGTCCGTCCGTTGGACCTAGCCAGGCCCAAGGTCCAGTGGGACCCATCTTGCCTCTTTGCCGTCTGCCTGTAGGATCTATGCCGTCCGCTGGCAGACGGCAAAGGACAGGCAGATGGCAAACAATACCTTTGCCATCAGTCAGCTCTTTGCCGTTACCTTTACGGCAGCGGACGGCAAAGAGCATCTTTGCCATCCGCTAGCAGACGGCAAAGGACTGGCTGATGGCAAATTATTGGATTCCAGTAGTGAGAGTCTCAACAAGCATGACATTCTCAATGGACAAGTCCCGAGAGATTACCACCTTGCCAAGACCCAATACCTTTGAGCTTGTATCATCACCAAAGGAGACTTGAGTGGCCAAAGATGGATTAGTATGAATGTCCACCACCAAGTCCTTGCTTCCGGTCATATGATTTGTTGCTCCACTATCAAGCAACCATGACACTACTCCGGAAGCAAACTCCTACAATAGATCAACGCTTGGATTTAGGTACCCATTCTTTAATGGGTCCTTTCATGTTAGTAACAAGGGTCTTGGGAACCCAAATAGACCATTCAATGTACTCATAAGAGGAACCAACATATTTAGCATAAACATGTCCATCACTAGCACGGCATAAAACATAAGAGGGGTTAAAGTCGCCGACCTTGTTGGAGTGGGTGGTCTTTCCCTTGTTGGCATTACCATCCACAACCTTGTCCTTCTTCTTCTCATGAGGGGCATTCCCCGCTTTGACAAAGGTTTCCTTGAGTGGGGGAACTTGCTTGGTCTTTGCCTTCTTCTTCTTCTTCTTCTTCTTCTTCTTCTTCTTCTTCTTCTTCTTCTTCTTCTTCTTCTTCTTCTTCTTCTTCTTCTTCTTCTTCTTGGTTTTAGGTGCAAACCCAACTCCTTCCTTTGCTACAACTTCCTTTTTATTGCTCAAAAGGTCATTGAGATTCTTCTCACCTTGGATACATGTCACAAGGACTTTATCAAGTTGCTCTTTCAACTTAGCATTCTCTTCCACAAGGTGTGCATGCTCACAACAAGGGTTAGTAGCATAGGCACTATCAATTAACACAAAGGGCGGACATGTAGCTATTTCCTTAGTAAGTTTTACTTGGAGTTGATCATGAGACTCCTTGAGAGAGGCAAGAGCACTCTTCAATGCCTTGTGAGCAATGTCAAGAGTATCAAACTCTTCCTTGAGTCTACCATGGCCAACCCCAAGAGTATCCTTCTCAGATTTAAGCACACGATTAAGGACAATATCATGATCATGATCTTTATGTTATTGAGCTAGGTCAACATTTTGTGACTCCTCAAGAGTCAAACGAAGACTTCGCTCTTCCTCAAGAGCAATGGAAAGATCCGCTATCTCATCGGCATAGTCATGACTATGCCCCCTCAACTCCTCCAGAGATTCCTGTTGAGACTCAATGACATCATTGGCCTCACCAAGTTGTTCCAAGAGAGCAACAAAGTGCTTCTTGGAATCACCTTTGAGTTTACACAAAAAATTGTCAAACTCATTTTCATCCTCTTTCGCCACCTCATGTTCATCCACACAATCCAACAAAGAAGGAGTGGTAGAAATAGATGTTGTAATGTTAGAGGTTTTGACGTTGGAGGTTACCTTGGTGATACCTTTGGCCATAAGGCACCTAGCAATGTGGTTCTCGTTGGGGGCGTCGAAGAGAGACACCTTAGTTGGGGTTGAAGATGCAATTGCCACTATAGCCATTGCCATCCCTTCACCACTTGAGTCTTCATTATCGCCATCATCATCGGAGGGATACTCTTCTTGAGCCACCAACACCTTTTGAGGCACTTCCTTGGGGAAGTTATTCTTGTTGGGGGAATGACTTGGCTTTGTCCTTACGGATGAGCTTGCCACCATTGTCTTCCCTCTTCTCATACGGACAATCCACCACAAAGTGACTCACATTGCCACAATTATAGCAAGTCCCTCACACGTTGCTTGCCCTTGGACCCACTTGAGTTGTTCTTGGAGAAATTGGGCTTTGAGTTTCTCTTGTTGCCCCAAAATTGTCTAGACGCAAGAGCCATGTGCTCATGATAAGCATATTTGGTGTCTTCGGGGCAACACTCCTCTTCTTCTTCTTCTTCAGTAATACCTTTGGCCTTCAAAGCAAGGTTGGTAGATGATTTCTTTGACCGTTGGACACGAGCTAGAGCGTTGTCGGCGGTCTTGTCACTAGTGCAGCCGCGTGCTATACAAACGGTTTTTAACCCCTTTCCGTGACGTAGTCTTAAACCGTCGCCTTGCATGTGTGGGCGATAGGGGCGGGGGGGGGGGGGGGGGGCTATCCAAATGACAGGCAAAACCCATCGGCGATGCCTGCACCTGGTCGCACACGATGGACAAAAACATATCGTTTGTGATTGGAAGGACCATCACAAACAGACATATTGGGGAAGACGTGTGATATGAGCTTAGCATCCCACACAGGGAATCCCAAGGGTACATTTCCGTTCGTATTGTAGATCACACAAAATTTTCTACATCACATCATTTGTGATAGGTGTGGTCATCACACACGATAGTTATAATTCTGTCGTTTGCGTTACGTAAAACATCACTCACGGTGTCTAGAAGAAACTGTTTGGCATTGGGCTGCCCATCACACACACTAGCTATGTGAAAACGTTTGTGATTGGGTGTCCTAAAGCACACAATTATCAACCAGAATTCGTGTGTGATTGCTCAACGATCCAACACGCCAACTTTCTAGAAACCGTGTGGGTATGTTCAGGTCATCGCCCACGGTGTTGTCTTAGAAACCGTCTGCAATGGGATCCCCAATAATCAGCCTGATTGATCAATTATTTATAATCCATTTAGTAATCAAAATTAACATTTCATATCAACCACAGAATATATTTCTTATTCGTAGTACGGCAACCAGGATTTCATAATTGAATTACATCAGGGTACAACAACATATAGGCATACACTGCCTAGCTACCCAATTGCACAACAAGACAAAGTTTCAAATGCAACATCTAAAACCTTTGGAAATTAAGTATCATCATAGACGGTAAATAGACAGATGAATCTCATCTAGAAAACTATTAAAGCGGAAGGCGAATACTGAGCCTTCAATGATGTTTAAGGTCCTGGCAACTTTAGGCTAGTGCCTGTGGATGATTGCCCGCCCATCCTTCGTCCTCTTAAGGAAGACTTCAAGATTATACTGTGGGTGCTGTATGAATACCTTCATCGCCTCTTGATCATACAGGTGGTTTGAGACGTAATCATCGATGAACTGCCTTGAGAAGGACTAAAAACAAACATACGCATAAATATCTTTTCTAAAATTTGAAATGGCGCAAATGGAAAAGGACAAGGTGAAAGAGATGGTACCATCCTATAGTTGACTGATGTCCTTTTCATTGTGCAGACAAACATCTTGTTTTTCGTAGCTAGTTTCTTTATCTTAACAATCTTTCTGAGTTTCTTGATTTGACTGATATTCAAGGACACCTCATTTCCCCACATGCAAAAATGGTCGAACAGTGGGTCTAAACCTCTTACAGCAGGACCTACATGTGCAAGAACAAATTATTAATAAAAACATTCATATTACAATGGTTTCTGCAATTGCACAATAATGTGCTATTAGCCAAACGACTATGGATGTTCAAACCTCGATGGTCAACATCAGTGTCCCCCATTGTTCCCCCCTGCAACATATTTAAGACAAATATTGATCAGGTTACAAGTGATATTTGGCATACTATCACTGAAATATGTTAATGGAAAATAAACACATTGCAGATCCAACAGATTAGATCGAGCCACATTGAAAATTCAGTTATCTAAACCAAGCGTGCTAAGAACTAGGAAATGTAGCAATTCTATATGTTTCACATGTATTTAGTACATCTAAATTCGATTTATTCGTCACATGCATAACAATATAAAATTGAACCAACAACAATCATACATCACATTTCAGAATTGAATTAAATAGTTAAATGATCACCACAACAAATGAACAAAACAGTTAACTAAGCACCACATTGCACAATAGAACATACTAGAAGTTCAGGTTGCAGTAGCATTACATTGGACATTTCACTAGAATTTCTAAATGAAAGGCAGTAGCGGCACATGCAACAGCTAAACGAAACGTGCTTAACCGACGTAGCTAGGTGAACATAGGTCCTTAGTGATAAAGCTAAGAAAAACAAGCTATTACTCATCATCGGAGATATCGATGATGATGGGCTCCGTCAACTTGGAAGAGGGCGAGGCCTCCACACCGTGGGTGCACCCCTCGTAATGGTGAGTGGCATGATCCTGCCCCGGCACCAACATGCCGGCTCTGGAGTTGAGGTAAGCATGTGCACGCTGAGAAAACACATCGAAGTCTTCGTCGAACGCACAGGCGGTGCCCTCGAGAAAAGACCACGAGCTGTCGTTTATAGCAGCCAACCGCGTGGCGGCATCAGCGCGCGAGGCGTCAACGGTGGCCTCGACGGCGAGGTGCTCCTCCAAGATCTGGGGGTCGGCACGCATGGAAGCCATAGCTGCCTCATCTGTGCGTGCAACCGCGATTTGCTTCTCCACAGCCAAATGCTCTTTGTGATCCTGGCTATACTGCGTGCACCATGGCTTTCGGCGGCGATTATTTGGAGGATGGGGCGGTGATTTGGGAGGAAGGTGTCGCGTCGGTGGTCGGGCCATGTGGGATGGAGGAGGAGGGGGTGAGGGGGTATTGGGGAGGTGTCGATTACCTGACTAGATGGACGAGGCCGAGCAGCAGGAAGGAGCGTCGCCGGTGAGGAGGCGGCGCTGCAAGCAAGCAATGAAGGTTTGAACTAGGAAAGGTAGAGTAAAAGGGGGAAATGTGGCTTTTGATTGGTACCGGGGGGCGAGGGAGGTAGATATTTCTGCGGCAGCCCAAAATTTTCATTCGGTCCAGCGAAAAACTGGCGCGGAAAGCACCATCGGAAACAGTCCCTTATTCGGAACCATGTGCGATATCAAAACATCACAAACGAAGCCTGTGTTATACATCGTGTGTGCTGAACTTGAACATGCAATTTTTTTAGAATAGTTCTAGATATCAACACATCACAAACGAAGCCTGTGATATACCCCGTGTGTGATGAACTTGGACATGCAAATGTTTGTCTCCAATCTTCGGACGTAAGATTGGGTACTACATTGCACACGGTTCATTCCAAAAAAGTGTGTGTGATGAACTTCAATTTCATTTTCAATTGGAAGATGGAATGGGGATATGGCGGCAAATTTTTGGTCTGAATTTCCCTGGTTACAGTGGTCATTCACGTCGTCGCATAATTTAACATCAATTGCTAATTTGGGTACTGCACAAAAGAGCCTACACCACAGCCCGCACTTACTTAATCGAGCAATTAAACAAAGCTGGTTGACCTAAACATTACTCTAAGAAAAGATCAGCGCTCTAAACAACGACTAATGTTCCGCCTGACGCTCGCCCATCTCCGCCACATCCTCCATGACCATCTCGCGCTCGACGACCTCTAGGGAAGGGGCTCCCTGGCATCCATTGCCACATACTCTGCAAGCATCTCGCCGTCCGCGTCCACCATATCTTTGGAAAAGGCCGCCACGAGTTTGGCATGGGCGGCCGCGGTCCGGGTATTAACGGCCTCCATCTTGGTAAGGGAGGCTGCCGATGAATGGACGGTTGCCCGAGCGCTCTCGGCGATTGCCAACTCTTTGGACGTAGGTTGCCGACCGTTGTCAGAGAAGGCCGCTGCTATTTGTGTGGTGACCGACACAAGCTGGGCGTGGTCGGCATCGGCATAGGCGTGGGCAGCCGCCATCAGGGCTACGGCGGCCGTCGAGGAACGGATAGCTGTTGTGTCGTTCTCGCCATTTGCTATCCCGGTCGCGGATGTTGCTGCCGCCATCTCAGATGTAGCAGCTGCCCTTTCGGCGGCCGCAGCCGCCCTGTCGGAGAGTGCGGCCACGCTCAAGGATGTTGTGAGCGCGTTCATGGCTGATGCAGCCGCGCTCGGGTCGGAGTGGGTCGCCGAAGTTGCCCTCACGACGCGGATCCACGTCCCCATCTTTCACCGGCGATGCTTGAACAGTATAGTGGTCTTGAGGAACAAGTGTGACTGTGTGGTTGACGCACCGGCGGTGGACTGAAGCTTCCAGCATAAGCCATATATGAGGATTGACACAAGATATTTTGATACCACATCACACACGTTTCATGATCAAGAGCTGTTTGCGATGTATTTGATTTTCAAACTGCTTTGAGACAAAAAATGAAGTTACATTGGCAATTGAAGGTGTTTGGATGGCAATAACATTTATCTGCAGTGAACTTGCAACTATAGGACTGTGTGTTAAATATGGAATAATTCAGGGTTGTTTAGGCCCTTTAAAACATTTAAAGAGTTTTTTAGACATTTCATGTGCATAGTTCAAATTTGAACTGCAGTTATTTAAGCACATACTAGCTAGACTGCACCTGAATGGGTTGAAAATCAACTATTTGTCACTGGATACATGTTTTGGTCCCATGCAAGAAATGGAAATGAAACGAATTCCAAACCTCACGGTATTTTGGCTCGGCCGTAGACTTTGAGAAGCCGTGTTTACAAATTCCAGTAAATCCAATTATCGTGAGAAATTCATGAAACTTGGCATGGTGTGATGTCATGGCGCATGTGTGTTGTGGTAAAAACAATGCCTAGTTCCAGACAAGTTTTGGCACAAACCTCTTACAAATCGAAGATTCTCACAAGAAGTCATGTGGTTCCGGTAGGGCAGTTCACATTTTATGTGCGAAACAACATCCGATGTCGCTTCTCGCCTTGAATATATTTCTAGAGTCTCCATAGAGTAACGTGAATGTGTCGTGCGAAACAATGGAATCTTACAGAGTTCGTTTGGCCTTTTAAGTACATTGATTGAGTTTTCTAGGCATTCAATGTGCATATATAATTCAAATTCGAACTACAATCACTGCATGGTCCAGCTCACAAAAATATGTCAAAAAACCATATACATTTCCCTGGCTGCATGTTTAATTAGGTCCCACACAATAAATGGGAATGAATTTCAAACATATCATCATCGTCTTGGCTCGACCGCAAACATCGAGAAACTTAGTTTTTAAATTCATGTAAATGCAACCCTCGACAGAAATTCATGAAATTTGGGCATGGTGCCATAAATTGCCCTGTGTGTGTTTGTTGTGGTAAAAAATTGCCCAATTTTGGACAAGTTTTGGCATAAAGCCTCTTACAAACCGAAGGTTCTCACAAGAAAGCCGTGTGTTCCGATAGGGAAAGTTCACATTTTATGTGCGAAACAACATCCGTTGTCTCTTTTGGCCTTGTATTTATTTCTGGAGTCACCATAGAGCAACTTTCTGACAGTCATGCTAAACTGTGGATTTTTTCCAGGGTTCGTGAGACTTGTTTAACACATTAATTGAGTTTTCTAGTCGTTTAATGTGCACAATTCAAATTTGACCTACAATCACAAGGTCCAACACATGAAAAATAGGTTGGAAAAATATATGCCTTTCCCTGGATGCATGTTTAGGTCCCACACAAGAAATGGGAATGGATTTCTAACATCTCATTGACTGTTTGCTCGGCCGCAAACATTGAGATGCTTGGTTTTCAAATTCCCGTAAATCCAAAACACGTCAGAAATTCATGAAACTTGGCATGGTGTCGTGACAAGGGCACACACATACTGTGGTAAAAAATTGTCCAATTTGGACATGTTCTTGCACAACCCCCTTACAAATCGGAGTTCCTCACAAGAAGCTATGTGGTTTCAATAGGGAACATTATATATGCATGTCACATATGCGGGCAAAAAGACATCTGATGCCTCTTCTTTCCTTGATTTTCTTTATATAAACAACATAGACATGTACGTGCGAAGTGCAAAAATATGATTAAATTAAGGGATCGTCTGGCTTTTAAATACATTAATTGAGTTTTCGATGCATTATTTAATGTGCATAATTCAAATTTGATCTACAATCACAAGGTCCAGGGCGGCAAAATGAGTTGAAAAATCATATATGCATCCTTGGATGCATGTGTTAGGTCACATGCAAGAAATGAGAACGAATTTCAAACATCTAAGCATGTTGGCTCGGCCACAAATATCAAGAAACTTTGTTTCCAAATTCTCGTAAATCCAAAACTCTATCAGAAATTCATGAAACTTGGAATGGTGTCATGTGAAGGCACACATATGCCGTGGTAAAAAAAATACCAAGTTGGCCATGTTTTGTCACAAGCCTCTTACAAACATGAGGTTCTCACACAATAAGCTACGTCCAGTGGTTCCGTTAGGGATAATATATATGCATGCCACATCTGCGGCTGAAAAACGACATCCGATGCCTCTTCTCTCCTTGATTTTTTCCTAGAAACAACATAAAGCAATAGGTGTGTACTGCAAACATATTAAATTATTAACGGTTTGTATGGCTTTTTTATACATTAATTAAGTTTTATGTGCATTTAATGTACATAATTCAAACATGAACTATAGTCACAAGGTCTATGTTGGGCAGGGCCTCTTCATATAAAGCATAAATATGTTGTGCTATTTTTAGTGTCCACTTTGAGAGAAAGAGTAAGCATTATAAATAGCCAACAAAGGCATTTTGGAACAAAAATATGTCACGTTACCATCGCAAAAGGGCGTATTATTTATAATTCATGGACGTTCTACAGACCATTTACGTGCGGGCCACGTGTCACTATGTGTATTGGCAAGGAGGTAGCGTGCGGACAGGTGTTTGTGTAGACGGGTGGCGTGCGAGCAGTGTCCTGCGCACGCTCATCGGGGTGGCGTGTCCTTTGCCAGTTGTGAAAGACGTTTCAGACTGAATACCCATATCCAAACCGAGGGCAATTGTTCGTTCCCTACTAAGCCAAGGGAAAATCTGGCGCGAAGGAATTTTTTCATTGCGTCATCGCAAACGGTTGTGAATGATGACCCGTGTGCCCTTCCCGATGCTACAACTTTTACTATTGCTAACTGCTGAGGTTGCCATGTATGCAAAAAAATCTGATGTGGGAAGGTAATTAAGGAGAGATATGAGTTTGGTGACCACATGCAGAAACAATGCCCAGCACGTGAACCTTGGCAAAACAATTAAGTGAAGGAACTCACCAATGCATGCAAGAGTTTAGTTGCTAAATCATTAAATGAAGGGACCTTAGCAACAATGCGTTGTGGACTTGAGTTGCTAACACATTTAATACACTAAGCACCCCATGTAAGCACCGATCGATGCATTGGCAGCAGGAGTCAGGTAAGATTCGAATCTGTCATATTGGGTAAATTTTCATTTTTCAAATTGGAAACACTGAGATTTGTCCAATTTTGCAGGAACAAAATCACTATTACGGTGCAATTTTGCAACTGATATACAGTAAACATGGATTTCATTCATAGATTGAGCATTGGTCTTTGTACAAAATAGTTCAACTCGACAGCTGAATCGAACAAAATTTTCCCCATTTATTGCCAACCACGTACTGAAATAGCTAGTTCAACTATATATACTAGCTAATTTAAAGTACGTGGTACAGTTCAACCATATCTATAGTTAGATGAACTGAACAAAATAGCCCCTAAATACTACTCCTGAGGGGCTTCGTGCTACTGCCAGCAGCCTTCTCCTCTGCCGAGCGCATTCAGTAAGAGGCATAGGAGGAGAAGCCTACCGACGAGCTGGAGGAATCGACTTCGTCGGCTGCCGCCGCTGCCCTCCGCCGCTCCTGACGCACCTCCTCGAAGCGGTGGGACTCGGCATAGATCTTCTCATTCCGCGCCATAGCTACAGCGTCTGCTGCGGCCACGGCGGCGGTGAGCCTATGTGCATGCTCGACCTGGCGCTCCTCCTCCTCATTTAGGAAGTTGATGTAGCGCGCTAGGCCACTGACGCAAAAGCCGAGCGGCTGTGCTTCGGCGGCGGCGGCCTCCTCCCGCCTTCGGGCCGCGGTGGCGGAGCGGGTGACGGCCCTCGACGCTGACTGTGGGGTGGCTGCCAAGGCGGACGCTGGTGTGGTGGCGGCCAAGGAAACAACTGGTGGGGTGGCGAAAATGGCAGCCGGCGATGGGGTGGGGACGATGGCGGTCGCCGGCAGCAGCTGCCTTCGGGCAAATGTGGAGGAGCGCGTGGTGGGTGCCGTGCGCACAGCCAACAAGGACGCCACATGCACTTCACACTGGAGCTGCCCTCTAGCGGAGTGGCGGAGCGACAACGACGGACATGTGCCATTGGCGATTGGGGGAGAAGCAAACTTGGGAAGCTACAGGCAGGGAGGGGATGAATGCGATGTGGAGAGGTCGGCCGTGAGGGTTTATAAAGCAGGCGACCAAGGTGAGCCGGGCGGGAAGTTTGCGCGCGTTCTTGCGTGGGAACTGGAAGCTTGTGCGCGTTCCAGCGCGGTTGTGCGGGAACTGGAAGCTTGCGCGCGTTCCAGTGCGGTTGCGCGGGAACGGGAAGCCCAAAAGAAACGTTGTGCGCTCCCGAAGCGTGCACTGGAATCCTTGTGCAGCAACGCGGTGACAAGATGGGACGGAGGTGGGAGAAATGACAAGTACGCAGACGGTTAATAATAAAAAACTGTTTGCGTTTTATTACAAAGCAAACGGTCGTTCTGTATGCACTGTCGCGAATGAATGTACGCATGAGGCGGTTGATGCGGCCTCGGCGCGCTGTGCTCGCGTCCGTGCGCGCCCGCTCTGCCGGCGTCCACGCGCGAACGATCAGGCACGTTCGGGGAGCCATATGCATGCAAGCGGTTGCGCCGCTCCCGGCGCCACCATGTAGTTAAGCGTTGCAAAAACTACCATGCGGTTGATGCGGCCATTTACCTTCGTCTCTTCCACGTTCCGATCGCGCCACACAAGCCAAGGAGCACACCCACGACGACAAATAATACAGAGAGGATGCACATCTGTTCATCGCTTCAACCTTCCCGTGCGGATCCAATGTCGGCTACCGGCGCCGAGCGGCAGTTCGCCACTATTGTCAAAGTGGACACACACATCAGGAAGACGGACTTCTCGATGGTGTACACAAACGACCCGGTCGTGGTGGTGAACTCCATTAACACGTTGGAGCAGCTGCTTGCTGAGGATGACAAGTACAAAGTGGTTGGCTTCGACCTCGAGTACACCGGCGGTCGTGCCGGGCATGATCAGAAGGTTGCCGTCGCCCAGTTGTGCATGCGCCATCACGTGCTTGTCTACCACTACTGCCTGGCCACAAGGCCTTGCGAGCATTTCGCCAGGTTTGTCAACAGCCCCGACTATAGGTTCGCAACGGTGGACACCACCAACGACCTAAAGGTGCTCAAGACTTCGGGCTTGTCCTGCTAGAAGCTTATCAACATCCAAGGTCAGTACAGGGTCTGGGGCGGCGAGAAGAAGAAGCAGAAGGACTCCCTGGTTGACCTCGCTGCGGCCATCATCGACCCCTACTACAGAGACATGAAGGCTGAGTGCCACAAGGACAAGACTGCCTGGCACACGGCCTGGGTGAACGAACTAGATGAAGAACACATCAAGTATGCGGCCAAGGACGCGTACACCAGCTACGAGATGTACATGAGGAAGTGCCTCCTTCCTGCAGACGACGAGGGATAGCCACAAGCAGAGCAGTGTCGGCAACCGTTATTAGAAGAACAGTATGATTTGGTGATCGTCCACTTCTTGTAAATTTATATTGAGGAATGTACATGTGTTGTGTAGTCACTTATGTAACTGTATGTTCAAGTTGGTCATGCAATAATAATGTTGGTGTTCTGTAGACAGAGCATATAGATGTTGTGTAAACAGAGCAAATCACATCTCATACAATTATTAGCAGCAACCGTGTGTCCACAACACACACAGGTTGTCAGGATGAATCGTTTGGGTTATTGCTGGTCTTCCCATACAGGTCTGATGGATGAACTCTTTGCCGGGTACCCACAACACACACGTTTGTCAGGATCAATCGTTTGGGTTATTATTTGTCTTCCCACACAATTCTGATGAATGAACTATTTGTCGGGTATCACACACGCCTTCTTAGGCTAACTCGTTTGTGTTCTGCTGGATCAGCGCGAACAGTTTGTCCGAGTGAACTGTATGCCGCACTACGCACACGTATATAGTTTGTTAACCGTTTCTGATATCTTCCATAATCACAAACAGTTAATAAGAACAAACTGTATGCAACGCATCACACACGCAACTATTTTTTGGACCGTATTTGCTCGTTCTCTATTGCCCACGGTTTTCGTCATTGGCGGCGAAGCTTGAACTATACCGTTTGCGATTGATGGCTCGCAAACAGTTTCGTCGAAGGGTCTCTGATTGATGTGTCGTGTTTGGACCATTCTGTAGTAGTGTGTTTAAGATGTTCATGGCAATAAATCCATCCAACACATCGCTTGAGGACAAAGAGTGAAAGTCCAGCCTTTGACGAATAACGGAGGACATGGCCTTGTTGAATGGCATGATGGCCTTGAGAGACTTCCGCTTGATCCAATTGTCATCCACATCTTTGCTACCATGATCTTGAAGAGCAACAACAAGAGTTGTCACTCTCTGGTAGGGCTCACGAGGTTCTTCATCATCAAGCATAACAAATTCATCGCACTCATCAAGGACCACCTGAAAGTTGGACCGTTGAATGCTCGAGCTACCCTTGTACATGGAGACAATGTGTTCCCAACAATCCTTAGCCCGAGTGAAAGGACGCAAGTGAGCAAGATCTTCAATGGGGACAGCTGCTTGAAGGATGAACAAGGCGGAGTGATTGAGTTGATTGTGTAGGACCGAAAGTATGTCTAGAGGGGGGGTGATTAGACTACTTGACCAAATAAAATTTCTACCTTTTCCCAATTTTTAGAGTTGGCAGATTTTAACATTCATGGCAAGTCAAGTACACCCTACACATGCATGTCTAAGAGTATAGCAGCGGAAAGTAACAACAAGCATGAGTAGAAAGGAAGGGTAAGAGGATCAAACGCAATTGTAGACACGATGATTTTTCCCGTGGTTCCGATAGGTGGTGCTATCGTACGTCCACGTTTATGGAGTCTTCACGAAGTAGGCGATCTCCTTGCCCTTACAAACTTCTTGGTTCAACTCCACAACACGAAGTAGGAGGCTCCCAAGCGACACCTAACCAATCTAGGAGGCACCACCCTCCAAAAGGTAATAGGCTCGGCAATGATGATGAACTCCTTGCTCTTGTGCTTCAAGATGATAGACTCCCCAACACACAATCACTCTCTCACAGATTTGGCTTGGTGGAAGAGATGGGATTGGTGGAAAGCAACTTGGGGAGGCTAGAAATCAAGATCCATATGGTTGGAGTGGATGATCTTGACCTCAACACAAGGGTAGGTGTCTCTCTCTCAGAAAACTGGATGGGGGCAAGTATGGAATAGTTCTGAGTGCTTCTCTTTCGAGTGGGTGGTGGTGAAGGGGTATATATAGGCATCCCCAAAAATCCAACCGTTACACACAAAATGACCAACTCGGTGACACCGATGTGTTAATCTTGGTGGTACCGAAATGACCAAAAGGTGACAACTTTTGAACCTCGTGAGCCCTACCAGAGAGTGACAACTCTTGTTGTTGCTCTTCAAGATCATGGTAGCAAAGATGTGGATGACAATTGGATCAAGCGGAAGTCTCTCAAGGCCATCATGCCATTCAACAAGGCCATGTCCTCCGTTATTCGTCAAAGGCTGGACTTTCACTCTTTGTCCTCAAGCGATGTGTTGGATGGATTTATTGCCATGAACATCTTAAACACACTACTACAGAATGGTCCAAACACGACACATCAATCAGAGACCCTTCGACGAAACTGTTTGCGAGCCATCAATCGCAAACGGTATAGTTCAAGCTTCGCCGCCAATGACGAAAACCGTGGGCAATAGAGAACGAGCAAATACGGTCCAAAAAATAGTTGCGTGTGTGATGCGTTGCATACAGTTTGTTCTTATTAACTGTTTGTGATTATGGAAGATAACAGAAACGGTTAACAAACTATATACGTGTGCGTAGTGCGGCATACAGTTCACTCGGACAAACTGTTCGCGCTGATCCAGCAGAACACAAACGAGTTAGCCTAAGAAGGCGTGTGTGATACCCGACAAATAGTTCATTCATCAGAATTGTGTGAGAGCTCACTATGGGTAGATCTTCATGAAGTAGGCGATCTCCTTGCCCTTACAAACTTCTTGGTTCAACTCCACAACACGAAGTAGGAGGCTCCCAAGCGACACCTAACCAATCTAGGAGGCACCACCCTCCAAAAGGTAATAGGCTCAGCAATGATGATGAACTCCTTGCTCTTGTGCTTCAAGATGATAGACTCCCCAACACACAATCACTCTCTCACAGATTTGGCTTGGTGAAAGAGATGGGATTGGTGGAAAGCAAGTTGGGGAGGCTAGAAATCAAGATCCATATGGTTGGAGTGGATGATCTTGACCTCAACACAAGGGTAGGTGTCTCTCTCTCAGAAGACTGGATGGGGGCAAGTATGGAATAGTTCTGAGTGCTTCTCTTTCGAGTGGGTGGTGGTGAAGGGGTATATATAGGCATCCCCAAAAATCCAACCGTTACACACAAAATGACCAACTCGGTGACACCGATGTGTTAATCTCGGTGGTACCGAAGTGACCAAAAGGTGACAACTTTTGAATCTCGGTGAGACCGATATATGAAACTCGGTTGCACCGATAAGGTGACCAATGGTCAGATTGCCCATTCTCGGTGACACCGATTCAACAAACTCGGTGGGACCGATTTTGTGAATTTGCGTAACAGAAAGTTGGCAACCCAAACTCGGTGGCACCGAAGCAGAATCGGTTGCACCGAAAGGCTAGGGTTTGGCATGGGTCTGTCTGAGTTTGGGAATCGGTGGCACCGAGTGGAAAGTGTTGGTTGCACCGATTTTGGATATTTGACTTTGGACAGACTTTTGTGGAAGAGCTTGTGGGTGTTTTTGGTGACTATCACTTGTGCACGTATGAGCATTTTGTTCACCAATAGTACCTTACCCCCTTTTAATAGTATTGGCTTTCCTATGGACTCAAAGTGATTTCTCACAAAGTAAAATGTAGAGTCCTCTTGCTTGAAGCTTTGCCAATCCATTTCCTTGCATCTTGGGGTATTTCCACAATCTCCACAATCCTTTTGCCAATCCTATCATTGAACTTTTCCTGAAATATACTTAGTGGAAACATTAGTTCAATGACTTATATGTTGTTATTAATTACCAAAACCACCAAGGGAGCAAATGTGCTTTCAATCTCCCCCTTTTTGGTAATTGATGACAACATATAGATCAAAGCTTCGACATATGATATAATCAATGAATATAATCGTCGCTTTGAGAAGTATGTGATAAGCAAGAGCTCCCCCTAAATTTGTGCATTATTTTAAATTTGTGTTTGAATGCAAATGCACAATCGATTAGGTACATGGGGTACTTCTTCCATGTCACATACAACTTGGTGGTGTGCGAGAATAATTAGAATGAACATCATAGCACAACACAATCAAGCAAAGGTTAAAGATAATCTCATAAGTAGCATAATGATAGGAAATAGTAGCAGCACACATTAAGCGTATGATCAAAACACACAAAGGTTTAACACAAACAACCAAAAGACCAATTGTTTTTGAAAAAGCGATAAAAACCAAACGCTCTCTCACTCGAAGCCTAAAGATCTATATACACTTCTCCGCCTTTGGCAACAAGTTACCAAAAAGTTCAAGGAGATATAGCTAAGCGTTCTTGGGCTGATCTCCTCTGGTTGTTGATGAAGGAGTCGAGAGAACTGCGTCGGCGAAGATCTTAGCTGATGTCGTGGATGGAGTTGGAGTGGCAACTGGAGGAACTGGAGCTGATGGAGCTGAGGTGACAGTAGCAGGAGCTGATGAAGAGGGCCTCAAATCTGGAGCTGGCACAGTGGCTGATCTGGCCTGGGTAGTGAAGTGTGTGCCTGGCCTGAGAGGTGAGTCATCCTCATCATCATCATCATCATCATCATCATCATCATCTAAAGAGTGAGGAAGAGGCACAGAGTCAACTTCCTTCTTAAGCTCATTGACTGTCTTGGTCAGCCCATCCACCTTGTCATTAAGGGTCTTGATCCTGTTCTTGAAGATCCTGACAAGACTATTTTGATTGTTCAAAATGTCCTTAATGTCCTTCTGCATGCCCTGAACTGATGAAATCAACATATCCATTTGCTCGCTCCTGGATCTACGGACCTGAGCACTAGTGGCTCTAGCTGCCTCTGCCTCTGCCTGTGCTTGAGCTGCAACTGATGTGGGATGTTTTGGGTCCATCACCATAATGTTGTCCTCTAAATCTGGCTGTAGGGGCAAATGGGGTCTGTCCAGAGCAAAGATGTGCTTCTCCAGCTTGGAGTTGATGAGCATCTGGATATAGGGTGCATAGCAGCATGAGCGCTTCTGATCAGCAGCAACCCTCTTCACTGTCTCTACAATCAAATCCATGACTCTAATCCTGGTGTGTCTGTCAAGATGGATCAGCATGTTGATGGAGTAGCCTCGGATCATCTTCTCATCTCCTGACTTGGGCATCAAGGTATGCCTCAATATGGTGTTCATGGTACGGAGGCCAGCCTGGAGGAAATAGATAGAACCTAGCTTGTGAGACTTCACATGAGCAGCAGGAATCTCATTGTACATGTTAGCCATAGCATTGTGGCTCTCCTTGGATTCAGAGTAGACATCCAAGTCACCATCTTGTACCTCTGGGACTCCTAAGATGGCAGCCCAATCATCAACAGTG
The DNA here is from genome assembly GCA_039707655.1 of Elymus sibiricus. Classification (NCBI taxonomy): domain Eukaryota; kingdom Viridiplantae; phylum Streptophyta; class Magnoliopsida; order Poales; family Poaceae; genus Elymus; species Elymus sibiricus. Next base: position 281,743,654 of record CM077663.1, read on the forward strand.
GACTCATATCTAGCTCCTTCAGTCATCCATACAATCCTACCATCTCCATAGAAACGTGCAGTGGAGTCGAATTGCATGATCATCTCATCATTCCATGCTGTAAACTCTTTGCCAACAAACTCATCCAAACCAATGCAGTGAAAGTTGTCTTGAACATTTGGAAAGTAATCTTCATTCTCCTTGATGAACTTCCAGTTAGCATATCTCATGTCACTCACAGCTGGACTCTTGTCAAGCAGCACAGTCTCATAGAAATCCTGTTGCTCCTTGGTATAGAATCTGTAGTCCACAACTGTCTTTCTCCTTTGGGCATATGGATCAACAGCTCTCCATGCCCTCAAACCCGAATCCTTCCTCTTCTTCATGTCTTCAGCAAGTGGCTGGCTGGCATTATGTTCAGGAAGGTGTGGTCTAAGCTTCATCAAAGCAGACATGGCATCCTCATCCATATCTCTGGAGGTAGTTCCCTTGTTCTTTTCAGAAGCTGGAATCTGTCTGGATAACCTCTTTGGCTTTTCAGCAGCAGCCTTCTTGGGGGCAGACTTGGTGCTCTTGGATGTGCCAATCTTTGGCATAGCATCAGCCATAAGCTTCCTTTTCTTCTTGGGAGGGGCCTTCTCAACATGTTCTTCCTCCTCCTCTTCTTCAGCAGCACCAGCAGCCTCCTCTGGATCTTCAAACATAGAGGTTTGCCTGCCAACAACATAAACAATCCTCTTCCTTGATCTCTTCTTCTCCCCGGCCTTCTTAGGCATTGACTTCCTTGGGGACTCAATGGTCATGGTAGCTCTGGAGCTCTTAGGTGCTCTCAATATCTCAGAGCTAGCATACTCCTTCCTGACAGCTTTCTTCCTTGAAGAAGTGGCTTCATTGGCAGATTTCTTAGCAGCTTTCTCTTGCTTCTTGGCAAGAATCTCCTCTGGCACAAAATCTGAATCCTCCTCATCTAAATTCAGCTTCTTCCTGGCCCTAGTAGCAGCCTTGGGCAAACCATGAGAACTGGGGGTGCCTGGATCTGAAGAGGAACTGGACTCAGGACTAGTGCCTGAACTCATGACAATATTCTCCTCTTGGAAGTTGTTCTCACTGTCCTCAGCACTTGACATACTGACCCTGTGAATAGAGTATAGAGGAGCAGAAGAAGATAAGTCATCACAAAAAGCAGCTATTTTTGAAAGTTTGAACTAAGAATTTCTCAAATTTTGCATTCTGCCAAATGTATGTCGGTACAACCGAGACAAATTTTTCGGACCCACCGAGACAAACAACCTGCTTTCCAGGAACTTGGCACCATTCTTGGTTACACCGAAAATAGGCACTCGGTTCCACCGAGGTGTTCTCAGTGTGCCAGAAAACCAAATCGGTCATACCGATTATTTTGCATCGGTTCTACCGAGATACATGAGGCGGATGGCAAAACCTAAAAAATCCATCATTCGCTATTCTATTGAGTTTTCTTGTGGATAGATAGATGTGCAAACGGTGGCTTATAGATAAAATCTACTTCATTGCACAAGAATCAGACGGGGAGCGCAAGAAGAATCGAATCCGTACCCTAACTTGGCGACGGATCCGCTACGGCGGCGACGGCGGCGAAGATGCCCGTCGACGGCGAGGATCCCAGTGGCGGAGGAGCCCGGGGAGACAAGGGCGATGACCAGGGGGTCCTTTGCGGCAGCTTAGGGTTTTGGGGCGTGACGGTTTGAAGATTGAATTTCGAAACGTCGGGTCCACGGCATATATACCCCTCACTGCCGGTGTCACCGATTCTAAATTTTCGGTGTCACCGAGTTCCTCAACTGTCAGCTGACAGGGAAACTCGGTGTAACCGAGAATATGGAATCGGTAGTACTGAGATACAAAACCAGATCAACCCTAGGTATTCGGTGAGACCGAGAATTGTGGGTTGGTTCCACCGAGATGCACTTGGGAGGTTTTAATGGTCAGTCCTTGTCGATACGGAACTCCGAGTGCTCCACACACAGAGGGATCAAAAAGTACTTGTTCAAATTTTGTGATGCAGCATGAATGGAATATGAGGTGAGAAAGCATAGATAGCTAGAGAGTGGTCCTAGGCATTCTTGTCCATCCAATTGGCAAAAGATAAATCAAAAACCAAATAGCAACAATTGGATGTCCTCGAATGGGTAAAGAAATGCAGACCAACATGCTCACACAATAAGATGTCAAAGGAAATCATGACAAACATGCATATACATACTAGCATCTAACAAACACTTTGGCGATGACGAAGTCATCTATATATGAGTATATTGACTTTGGAGCCAAGTAAGAATACTTGATCATAGGTCATACTCATCGTTTAAGCACAAGTGGGGTTACCACTTTTACATAAGGCATTTAATGTTGTCACATTCTAAGAGATGCTTTAACTCAAGTCTTAGAGTAAAGCTCCCCCTTGATGTGACATCCCCCCATAGGAGGGATAAACTAACCTTGGGTTTTGTCGATGAAGACTTCATGTTGGTGAGGTAGTGGTGGATGCTCAAGGTTGATGAAGATCACCAAGAGTTGGGAGCATCCTTGTTGTTTCCTTACTCTTCTCACCTACATGGGTTAGTCCCAACACACACGAGACAAATACAAGGATATCTATGGACATGGAGTGCAAACATGTGTAATGATGTCCATTGATTTGTTGATTACCTTGTCCCTTGCTTACCTTTGAGGGAATGTGTGACTCCTTGAACTATTGCATAGAGTTGATGTTGATTGCAAATAGTTCTTGCCAATAATGAATGTGAGTGAATTTCATTGGCGGAGTCACCCCTCAAGAACTCTCTAGTTCTTCTTCTTGGGGACCCACATCAAGTTGATGGGGATCCTTGGTGTTGAAGTAGCCTTTGTAGAAGTTGAGCTTGAAGTAGCCTTGGGAACCCACTCCACCAAAGCTAGGGATTCATCTTCATATGAGTCAATGTCCTCTTGAAGCTTGTTCTTGCCCTTGAGCTTGTGGTCTTGTGGTGGAAGGTCATCTTGAGCGTTCGTTCCCTTGGGAAGAGTATTTTCATACTTCTCCTTTTGAGGAACAAACTTGGGCTTGGGGTATTGACCTTCTTCCCATTCAACTCCATTTTCGTTGAAGTAGCCAACACCATGGTTATTTCGGTATCCTCCGTGCTTGCGTACAATTACCTCAAATTGCTTACACCCGACAAGACTCTTGTAGATACATTTCTCTATAATTCCTTTCAATAAAGCATTTTCTTGCTCAAGTGTAACTTGGCTAAGAGAATCATCATTAGTGGAATCAATAGAACTACTAGAAGCAACATCATTAGGGTTAGCATTTTTATTTTTGCTACTAGATGAAGAACCTTTCTTGCCTTTGTTACTAGTTTGTTTAGACTTAACTTGAGGCATGAATGTAGACAAGAGTAGTCGTTTGGCTAGATAAGATGAAGTCTTCTTTCGGAGATCGTCATTGATAGCTTTAAGAAACTCATGCTCTTGCTCCTAGTTGAGCTTCTCGAAGCGTAGCTTCTCATGAGTCCTTACAAGCTCTCTATGATCTTCAAGAGTACGGACCTCTACGGTGATAATTTCCCTCACTAGACGCCATACTCTCCTAGGTTGTGAGACCAATGCAATGGAGACCAAAGCTCTGATACCACTTGTAGGACCGAAAGTATATCTAGAGGGGGGGGGGTGATTAGACTACTTGACCAAATAAAATTTCTACCTTTTCCCAATTTTTAGAGTTGGCAGATTTTAACATTCATGGCAAGTCAAGTACACCCTACACATGCATGTCTAAGAGTATAGCAGCGGAAAGTAACAACACGCATGAGTAGAAAGGAAGGGTAAGAGGATCAAACGCAATTGTAGACACGATGATTTTTCCCGTGGTTCCGATAGGTGGTGCTATCGTACGTCCACGTTTATGGAGTCTTCAACCCACGGAGGGTAACGGTCGCGAGAGTCCACAGAGGGCTCCACCCATAAGGGTCCACGAAGTAGCAACCTTGACTATTCCATAACGGCTTCCGTCCACGAAGGACTAGCCTCACTATGGGTAGATCTTCACGAAGTAGGCGATCTCCTTGCCCTTACAAACTTCTTGGTTCAACTCCACAACACGAAGTAGGAGGCTCCCAAGCGACACCTAACCAATCTAGGAGGCACCACCCTCCAAAAGGTAATAGGCTCGGCAATGATGATGAACTCCTTGCTCTTGTGCTTCAAGATGATAGACTCCTCAACACACAATCACTCTCTCACAGATTTGGCTTGGTGGAAGAGATGGGATTGGTGGAAAAAAACTTGGGGAGGCTAGAAATCAAGATCCATATGGTTGGAGTGGATGATCTTGACCTCAACACAAGGGTAGGTGGCTCTCTCTCAGAAAACTGGATGGGGCAAGTATGGAATAGTTCTGAGTGCTTCTCTTTCGAGTGGGTGGTGGTGAAGGGTTATATATAGGCATCCCCAAAAATCCAACCGTTACACACAAAATGACCAACTCGGTGACACCTATGTGTTAATCTCGGTGGTACCGAAGTGACCAAAAGGTGGCAACTTTTGAATCTCGGTGAGACCGATATATGAAACTCGGTTGCACCGATAAGGTAACCAACGGTCAGATTGCCCATTCTCGGTGACGCCGATTCAACAAACTCGGTGGGACCGATTTTGTGAATTTGCGTAACAGAAAGTTGGCAACCCAAACTCGGTGGCACCGAAGCAGAATCGGTTTCACCGAAAGGCTAGGGTTTGGCATGGGTCTGTCTGAGTTTGGGAATCGGTGGCACCGAGTGGAAAGTGTTGGTTGCACCGATTTTGGATATTTGACTTTGCACAAACTTTTGTGGAAGAGCTTGTGGGTGTTTTTGGTGACTATCACTTGTGCATGTATGAGCATTTTGTTCACCAACAATACCTTACCCCCTTTTAATAGTATTGGCTTTCCTATGGACTCAAAGTGATTTCTCACAAAGTAAAATGTAGAGTCCTCTTGCTTGAAGCTTTGCCAATCCATTTCCTTGCATCTTGGGGTATTTCCACAATCTCCACAATCCTTTTGCCAATCCTGTCATTGAACTTTTCGTGAAATATACTTAGTGGAAACATTAGTTCAATGACTTATATGTTGTTATTAATTACCAAAACAACCAAGGGAGCAAATGTGCTTTCAGATTGCCGGCCTCTTCTCTTGGAGTGAGGTTGCTTGGATCATGAGGGTAGTACCCTTGCTCCATGATTCTCCAAAGTTGTGTTGAGCCGTGATTCAAATGAGACTTGATACGAAAAACCCAATTAGCAAAATCATTCTTAACAAGCTTAGGAGGAGGACCGAGGTTAACTATATGTGGTGGGTGCACCGGTCCTCCATAGACCAATGGAGGAAGCACCGAGGCAAAAGTACCCGTCCCACTAGTTCCTTGAGGTAGCTTGTTCTTGTCAGTGCTAGCCCCTTCCTTTTCGGAGTGGACATCTGATGACGAGTTAGTAGGGTTAACCACTAGCAACGGATCGGTAGAAAATTTTAGACCCTCAAGGAATTCTTGAAACATGGATTTGACCTCGGTCGTCTTGGAGGATTTAAGTGAGGACATGGCCTCATTCAAATCCTCACGAGAGATCGTGTTCACACCCACAGCCTCAGGGAGTTCAACCGATCGGTCCCCGTCGTCAACCATACTCTTCGGGTGGTCAAACCCTTAATAAAGATACGAGGCTCTGATACCAATTGAAAGGATCGATATGGTTGACTAGAGCGGGGGGGGGGGGGGTGAATAGGCAACTACCAATTTTTAACTAATCTTTAGCAAATTAGGTTTAGCAACAAATAGGTTGTCTAGATATGCAACTAGGAGAACAACCTATATGATGCTAACAACAATAACTACACAAGCAAGCAAATAATAATGATAGGTAAAGCTTGCACAAAGTAAAGGTAAGAAGTAACCACAAGTGAAACCGATGAAAACGAGGATGTGTTACCGAAGTTCCTTCCCTTTGCAGGGAAGTACGTCTCCGTTGGAGCGGTGTGTAGGCACAATGCTCCCAAAGAAGCCACTAGGGCCACCGTATTCTCCTCACGCCCTCACACAATGCGAGATGCCGTGATTCCACTAGTGGTGCACTTGAAGGCGGCAAACGATACTTTACAAACAAGGTTGGGGCAATCTCCACAACTTAATTGGAGGCTCCCAACACCATCACGAAGCTTCACCACAATGGAATATGGCTTCGAGGTGACCTCTTCCGTCTAGGGTGCTCAAACACCCAAGAGTAACAAGATCCGCAAGGGATTAGTGGAGGGAATTAAATTTCTCTTGGTGGAAGTGTAGATCAAGGCCTTCTCCTTCCAACCCTAGAACATCAACAAGAATCGATGGCTAGGGAGAGAGATATGGCAAGAATGAGCTTAGGAGCAACAATGGAGCTTTTGGGGGGAAAAGAGGTAAATCTCACTAGAGAAGAAGACCCCTTTATATTGTGGGTGGAAATCTGACCGTTTTCTGCCCACAAGTCGTGCATAAGCGGTAGTACCGCTCGGGGGAGCGATACTTCCGCTTGCACGGAAGTACCAAGCATCACAAACAGCTGACATCAGTCAAGGAGGTGGTAGTTCTGCCGGAGCGGTACTACCGCTCCCGCAAGCGGTACTTCCGCTTAACGCTATAGGATACCGAGACTTAGTGAATAGGAGGAAGGCAGTGAGTCAGTACCGCTCAGAGCGGTACTTCCGCTTACAACTGCCGCTCAAAATTCACTTGAGTGTCCAAGAAGTCAGAGTGCTAAAAATAAGCGGAAGTGAGCCCGGACGGGGAGGGCGGCAGTACCGCACAAGCGGTACTACCGCACGTCCCCAAGCGATACTTTCGCTCGGAATAGACAAGCCCACCCGAGGAACCCAGAGAGCAAAAAATAAGTGGAAGTAGCCCGGTACCGCAGGGCGGCACTACCGCCCATCGGAGCGGTACTTCCGCTTAACTCATGACTCAGGGCCCAAGGACAGGGGCAGCTCCATTGTGCCGGGAAAGAGGGGAAGAAGCGAATGTGTACGTGATTGATTCTCCCAACCTTTCCAAGTGCGGACCCCCTCTTGATAGTACGGATTTTCCTATGACTCAAGTCCACCAACACTAAATCAATAGGAAAACATCGTCCTCTCTTTTCACAACTGAGGGGCTCAATAACCATTTCGTGCCACCTGATAATCTCCGAAAGCTCAATGCACACAATTAGTCCGCAAGGGTATTGTCATCAACCACCAAAACTACTTAGGGAGAAATATGCTCTTACAGTAGCGTTACAAAGGGGGCTTTCTTTGGTACAAGATCTCGGAAGCACTGACGTTATTATGGAATCTGATTCTTTGGAACTTATTCAATCATACAATGGAATCATCGAAGTGTGGACACCTTACACATCCGTTTTGGCTAATTGCTTTCAAATGGCTTCTTCTATAGGTGTAGTGAGTTTCAGCCATTGTCCTAGTGATGCAAAACGGGCGGCGCATAATTTAGCTAGACATACTTATGATTTGAATGTACAAGCGGAATGGGATGGTGATCCACCATGCTTCACTTTTCCGGACCTTTATTTGATGTAACTGTCATTTGAATTTTAATACAGCGCGCCCAAGGGCATACCCCTAAAAAAAGGACCTACCCGATCTCTAATCGACCTTAGTGGAGCAAAATTTATCCTCTGCCGCCGCTCATCCTTCAATATTTACTCTATCGAAATGTGTTGGAGTAAAAATTATGTTGCTCCGTCACCCACCCCCACCTCTGCCCCGTCCTCCCTGACCCCCCGCCCATCGCCGACACCCCTCCTCGAACCCCCTTCCCCTGCCCGCCGCCCGCTGCCGCGTCCCAGCCCCTCGCCCGCCGTCGCCCGCGTCCCAACTCGCCACCTCTTCTTCTCCATGGCTGCCTCGCGCCCGAGATTGCCGCCCCAACCGCCCGGGACGTCGAGACCGGTAGTCCGTCTCCGTCGACCCTGCGTACCAGGGTTACGACCGCAAGTCTTCTCCTTCTCCCCGGAGTCATAATCGCGCAAGATCAGGAGCCCGCAAGGCCGCTGCGACCTCCTCTCCTGCCTCATGTCCTCCTCGACGGGCCACTCAGAAGAGTTCCTCCGCGACTTCTGCATCAGCTTCATCCTCGCCGGGCGCGACGGGAGCTCCGTCGCGCTCGTCTTGTTCTCTGGCTCCCCGCGTCCCACCCCGAAGATGAGGCACGCGTGCTTGACAACATGCGGTCTGCCCACGATGACGTCGGGAAGATGGACTACCTCCACGTGGTGCCGACGGAGTCGATGCGCCTCTACCCGCCGGTGCCTGGGCAGGCGGTGAAGCTTAACACCACGATTTACATAAAGAATGGCCTCATGGTGAGCTTCCGAAGGAGGGAGCAGCAACACGTCCATTGCACCAACACCACCATGGCTGGTATGCATCAACTTTCAGGCATCTCGTCTGAGCACCAAAACAAACTGATTTACCAAAAATTTGGGGCAAGAAAGTGTGGCAGATCACTCTTGTATGTGCGTTGATGGCGGCATGACAAGTCTTCGATGAAATGGTCTTAAGGGATCGTCTAGGTTGGCTAAAACTTAGTGGAATAAATATACTCCACTAAGGTTTGCTCTGACGTTTACTCCTCTATTTTTTAGGAGATTGGTTAGAAATGGTCTCATAGCGTTTGCTGCGCTCTTGCGACTGCAAACTAATGATAGTGCTTCAGCCCAATCATCCTTTGCCTCAAACAGCATGACTTCTCGCCTACCAACACGAGCACTGCCAGGAAACTATGGCAGTCCATGGCGGCCACCACCACCTATTTGTAGAAGGTCCACTGTTCGGAGGCGAGGTAGGAGTGTGCAGAGGCATCGTTGAGGAGGAAGAGGAGGAGGGCGGGGCGGCACGCAGGGATCTTGCGGGTGAGAGAGAGGTACTCCTAGGAGTTGCGGCCGTTGCGCTCTGCCTGATCCTCTAGTCACAGCAGGCGCGCCTCCTCCGCCACCATCGTGGGAAGACGAGGCAAGGGGGTTTGAGCGTTGTTGACTAGGCCTGTGGGTTGGAGACTGGATGAGGCTGCACTGGCAGTTTGGTTGTAGTTTCGACTGTAAATAGGGGTAAAACGATTCATTTTGTTTTGTGGGAAGCTACAGAATCTGTCGAATCACCAAAATCGTTGCTTTCGAATTTGCTTCGGTCGTAGTTCATTTTTTAGCAAATTCTAGGAAGCTAGATAGGAATTTGATGTATTTGTTTGAGATTCTGATTTTGAATGGCCTAGAATCTAGAATCAGTAGCTACAACCCAAACAAATGCCACCTAAGAACTCAGCGAGATGCACGTTCGGGATATTAACCCTCGAGCATCAAGATAATCGGTGGTACTACAATTATGACGGTATGGTCGTGACGTTACTAAAAAACGTGAGCGGTTGAGGTAAAGCTATCGCTCTTTCTGAACAAGCCCATCATCTCTCTTAAAACAAGATAATAATCTTCAATATTCTTTATTCGTAAAAGTGAGGCCACTCGAACATTTCACTAATGAAACCACCAGGTCTGTTCTTGCTACAACCAACCTCCAAACTAAGCAACATCAGGTCTGTTCTTGCTACAACCAACCTCCAAACTAAGCAAGGCCTCTCTCAATGTGCATGTTATCACGTTATCATTTTCCTCGTAAGCATGCCTTAGCTTTATAGAAGGCAGAGGCTAAATGCACAGTCTCTTAGGGCCAGTTATTTTGGCGGCTTAAAAAATAAGCTGTCTCCTCCCCAGCTTTTCTTGTAAGCCGACTTTCTCATTCATTGGGGTTTATAGACTAGTTATGGGATAATTAATTTAGAAGCCTCAACAAATTTTAAGAGCAACTTATTTTTTAAGTTGGGAAGAGACAACTTATTTTCCAAGCCGTCCAAAAGAACTGGCCCTTAGCATGTTATTACATTATCAATCTTTTTCCGAAGCAGACAAATTACGTGCTTTAGCTTTATAGAAGGCAAAGGATAAAATATAAGAACAATGGATGACTAGAAAACCCAACACCAACTCACACAATACAACCTCCTAAACTAAAAAAGATCATCAAGACCGCCGCCTTGTACATGTGCTGCGCCTAGCTCCATCATCGATGTTTCCCTTTCATGATCTTGATACATTCTGCCCCTAATGCCAATGCTGAGAGCTCCCTTCATGTTAAGGGGCATTGAAGCTGGACAGAAAGACAATGATGATGACACGATGATGCAAGCGGAAGGAAAGTAGGGAGAGAACACTCTTCAGGGCTTGTTTGGTTGACAGGGAAATGGAGGGAATTTGGCAGGGATTGGTGGGGATTTAATCCCCTACAAGTCAAAATCCCCTCCAATCCACCCCAATCCCCTTGGAAGGGGGTGTAACCAAACAAGGCCTCAAGAGATATCCTAAACTATTGGTTGGCACCTGCGTGTGCGTTGTGGCATTGATAGACCCTTGTTCATCATTTTGTGTTTAGTTCTCTGCCCTTGTCCCTCTACTAGCGGTGCATGCAACAGTGAGATGTCAAAGTGAAACATCTAGGGATAGGTCCCCTTTTACTTTCCCGCAACTTGCGTCGACGCTTTTTTCGGTTCTTGTGAATCTTGTTCCATTATCTCAATGGTAGTGAAACCCGATCCAATTTGGATTGAATGAAAAAAAAGACCGCACGCGAAAGCGCCTGAACTAAAAAAGATCATCAAGACCACGTCTCGATCAATGCCGATGACAGATGAGTGGATTTTATGCATACTTTTTTAGAGTATATTATAGTGCATAAATCCCTCATAACATATACATCTCGCACTTATACATGTCCCAATGCATAGTTTTCGGTATTTACTTGTTTTACCAAGTTCATTGCATAATTTTTATGTTTATTTATTTATTATTTGTTTGTGGTCTTTGTACGTGTATTGGCATGTTCAAGGACTTGGCACATCAAAAGAACCATGTTGGGAGTCAAACCGGAGAAGTTCTAGGCACCAGATGAAGGAACTATGGAGTATTTGATGATTTGACATTTATTAAATTGTCCAAATTTAATATCCAAGGCCACAGACGCATCGGGCTTTTCGCTAGCAATCCAACGAGTCCAAGAACGTCAAAATCGAAGTTCGTATGAGAAAGGGCGACCAAAATACAAAAGTGCTCCCGAAGTCCACAACAGATGACGACCTTCCATACGACCGTAGCCGCTCGTTTGGGCGCCCATATGATCTCCAGAAAGCTTCGTAAATTGGCCAGAACTTTCCCGATCTTGCTCCGATTTCATCCCGATTTGTTTCAATGGGATCCTTGGCAGATAAGGCATCATTTGGGCATGGATTTGACTCCCCTAGAGCCCTTGGATGAAGGGGAGGAGGCTACATTAACGGAGGAGACCCGAGGAGGCCTCTTATATGAAGAGCTCCAACCCTAGCCGTCGGGATCCTCATCCTCAGTCCACACAAGTCCACGCAGCCGCCTAGAGGCTCTCCCATCTCATCTAGGGGGCAGGCCTCTCCCTCCATCACCATTACCACGAAGGCCATGTAAGAGGAGGAGAAGGAGGCACCACTGTCATCACCAGGCGTTAGCCATAGGCCGGGCACACCGGTGCCCATCTCCATCTCCATCCTCGCATATGTATTTTGTAAGATTGAACGTGTTGATGTCAGCATTAAATCATTCCTCTTTGTGTTCCTATTCATCTATGTGTGAGTAATTGATCCAGTTCTAGGCAAGGTATGATCTAGTACGCACAAGTAGTCTCCGTGGCCTCGTTAGTATTTACTCTCTCGCGCGTTGCATGTATGTTACTTGCACGTACACGGGGTAGATAGATGAACTTCATGATCCTTTGGTTCCGTTGTGTATTATTGACAGCCGTGTGTGACCTTGATGCGATGATGTGTCTAATACACCTAGGAGTGACTGACCGCGGATGCAAACCATAGGATAGTCTTACTTGTATGCCACTGAGATGTTCCTCTAGTACTAGTGAGACCAAAAGACTAGATACCGCCTTTTGGTCTATTCAATCCTACAAGTACACCCCCTTTTACTTTGTGTTCTAGTTTAGTATATTTTCTGTCCAAGTTTGTAGTCTAGTTAAATCCTCCTTTTATTATTGTTCCGATAGCAACTGATAGAATAGGCTATTTCCAAACTACGGTTTGGGTTCGAACGTAGCTATGCAGACAACATAGTTGCGGGCTTGGTAGTGTCTTCCTATTTGCTCCCTCTGGGTTCGACAGTCTACTTATCACACGAAAGTGCTACAATAGCCATGTGCCCTTGCAGGACATCAAGCATTTTCTCGCTCCGTTGTTGGGGAGCACTGCGCTTGACGTTACCTTCCTACTGGCACATACTTTATTTTGTTAGTTGTTATCTTACTATTTTTTAGAAAAAAACTACTCTTCATGTCTACCAGGGTGTCTATGCGGGGCTTTGTCAAATCATATGAACCCTTGGGACCAACATCCGAAGGGAGTTGGGAAATTGACCCGAGAATAATCGGTATGTTGCGTACTAAGCCATTAACATGTGATGATACGGAGGATCCGCATGAACATTTGCAGCAATTTGAAGAGTTATGCGATATGTTTAAATTAAAAAATTTTACTCATGATGAAATGAAATTGAAGATTTGCATTCATTCATTGTCTGCTAAAGCACAAAAATGGCTAGTAACTCACCTTGCAGGTACTTTTGACACTTGGGAAAATTTGTCTAGCGCATTCTTGGATCGCTTCTACTCACAATGGAAGTCTTATGGAGTAAGGCGCATGATCGTAAACTTTAACCAAAAACCAGGTGAAAGTCTTGTTAAGGCTTATCGAAGGTACTGCTCTCTACTACATAGTTTTCCTCATCATAAATTTCCTTTAGAGGTGCTTATACATTTCATTTACGAAGGACTAGATAATGAATGTAAAGAGATATTATATCTTACTTCCAACAAAGCTTTTATGGATCAAACTCTTGAACAATGTTTCAAATTATTAGATGAAATTGATGAGAATGTTGAGCAGTGGTAATTAGATATAGGAGGTGAAGGAGGATTAGAGCTTGAATATTATTGAATTAAAAGTTACTCCAATTCTAAAGATATCAAAAACTTGAGTGAAAGATTTCATCTTGATCCTGACACAATCTTGCAGATCGTCAAAAATTATACTAAGCATTTGCAGGTACCAAAAGAAGGATGGGAGCATTACACAAAGCAAATGGAAGTACCAGTGGCATCCATAAACACTTCTTGTGATGTACCTACAAATTGTAGACCTCCCCATGCAGGAAACAAGTTGGTGCAAGACATAGTGAGAAAATTTTCTCCTAGCAGGAGACACAAGAATAAATGTGTTGACAAAGTTCCACATCCGAAGAAACATGGATGCACCACTTCAACAATAGTTGATGTTTGCAAGATTGATATATCTCCAATGATTTGAAGAGAGAGAGTCTACAAAGAGCAACATATGCAACATGAACAAGTGTGTGCGGAGAAGGAAGTGAGTGATGAGGAAGAAGAGGAGAAACAAATTGATCACCCGTCCATACCTTCCACCTTTGTTGGTAATTCTTTGCACGAAAATAATGAGCTTTTTATGTTGACACTCATTCATGGGAATATCAACACTGGGATCTTATCTTTGATGACAAAGGTGTTATTTATAATAATCCTGATGATTATGATTTCTCTAGTTCGGATGAGTATGATGCTAATGATGTTTACGTGCAAGAATGTGACCCTCAAAATTTGGATGACGATTATTATGAGTCACTAGATATCTTGTTTAAAGAGTCTAGTATTAGCAATCATGATGAAACAGAAGTGAAGGCTAGCGCATTTCCAACAATTCTTTGCTATGCATTTTGTCACACTAATATGGTGCAGGAAATCCTAGCTTCTAAAGAATTTCATGAAGCGGTTGCCCACAACAGTACCCAAGGTAAAAAATTGAAGTTTAAATATAATTCTCTAACCCTCTTGGTGCAGAAAATCGAGGAGGCATGCTCATCTCATCCAATGCATCAACTCTGGCTTGTGAGTGAAGACTTGTTCATGTACACAATGTCGATGCACCACAAGCGCGTACGACTTTGACAAAATTTGCTATAGGTGCTCTAAGACATGGTCAAAGGAAATAAATGGAACATCAAACCCTAGCTATATGGCTCTAAACAAAGCGCCATCGGGAGGCAACCCGGAAGTAAGTAGGAGTCTTTATTAGTTTTGTGTCTTTTGAGTTTAGTTTGCATTCATATTTTTGCATTGGCACTATGCATGAATTGCTGTTAAAGTTGGTTTGGTTTAAGTCTTCATTAGGTGAATTTTTTTGTTTGCTCAATTTTTTATGTGGTACCATTGCATGTTGGATCTTCTTAATATTTTCTAGTACAAGTGATGGAACTAACCCCGCAGGAATTTTCGAAGAAAACGAAGTTCCAAATGAAACAGAGCAAAAGACGACATTTTATAGGACTGCTCACGGCCGTATGCGCGGTCATATTGAGCGGGGGAGGCACCAACAAAAATATTCAAAGGTAACAGAGCCACCGACGATGTGTCATACAAGGGCAAGCACTCGTATGCACGGTCGTATGGCCTCTCGAGCAGAAGCGACTAAAGATCCAGAGCGCAAGACGACGTTTGGTATGAGCGCTCGTTTGATTGTGTGTCGACGTTGGGTGCCACAATAGAGCAAAAGACGACGGACCATACGACCGCAAGCGGTCGTACAAGCGCTCGTATGAAGGTCAGAAAATACTCATTTTATTTATTTCTTCGAGCCAAGGTTAGTGGGTTATATTTTAACCGTTCGTTTGCACTATAATATTTATTATTCACCTTTAAGGCATCCCAACCAATAAAACTTTGTAGTTCATCTTGTTTTCTTTTATCGGTCGGGTATACGAATTCCGTTCGTATACCAAACCGTGTTCTTTTTATCTCGTGTGTTATTTTTGCAGAGGTTTGGACCTAGTGTGATGATCTGTATGGTATGGTGTCAACCGTATGCAAATCCACACAAGCCAGTCGGTCACTTTGATTCAATAAAATCTTCAACCACAAGTGTCCAGCTCTACCGAACCATATCCAATAAAGTTCGACGAAGCATAGGTCCATGTCCATTAAGGGAGTGGTTATTTTCACCTCAACTGTAAAACGTTATATTACCCTTGCTTACATTTAATCTTGGGGAGGTAACCACTTTCCACACGCTCCTTCATTAAACCCCACTTTCTCTTTTGTTTCATGATTTTCTTGAGGTTAGTTCTTGCAAAGTTCTAAGCTTGGGGAAGTTATTTTTGCATGTGTAGAGTTTTGTGCAATGATCTTCATCTAATAGATACTATGCAATCATGTGTCCCGTTGTTTGATATGCTTGCTTAAGTATGATTGTTCTGTATTTGTATAAGGGAATCACTTGCTGAAGTTTGGCCCCATATTGCCAAGTTAATGTTTTTATGCACTTTGTTCAAGTTCTTTTCTCAGCTTGAGAACAATCTTGTGATCCTCTGAAAGACATTGCCATGATCTCGACATTTATTAAAAAAAATAAAAGATGACAATGGTTGAATAAATAGTTTAACACTTGTTAGAATTGTCCTAAAAGAAAGAGTTGTGGAGTATCTCAACCCCATGGTGTTCGATACAATTGACTAAATAGGCCTTGTGGATAAAATTATCCAGAGGAACTTAGTTGAAAGGTGAATGAGATTATGCCAAAATTTGTGTTTGCATTTATACATGGCCCTTCAGCTTCTCGCTGGTGTTATGACCTTGCTACTCTATGCACGTGTACGTGTGTAAATGTGACTTCGCCACCTTTCTTGATGTTATGCTGAGAACTCCGCTGGCCCATGAATGATTGATACTTGTGATCTGCGTTGGGTTTCCGTGAAGAGGAACGGGTAATTGCAGCAGAATACGGGTAAGTATTTCCCGTGGTAAAGAAACCATGGTTTATCGAACGAATAGGAATATCAATCCACAACCATCTTCAGCGGCTGCACACAAAATAGAAAACAACTTGCACCCAATGCGGCAAGAGGGTTGTCATCCCCTTGATCTCGTTATTTGCAAGCAAGTGAGGTGTGTAGATAATTGTAAATTACAAAATAAACTAAAATACAAATAATGATAGCAAGGTTACAATAGTTTTTGTAAATATATGTGTGAATAGACCCGGGGCCATAGTTTTCCCTAGCGACATCTCTCATGAAAGTAAGCATACGGTGGGTAAACAAATTACTATTGGGCAATTGATAGAAAAGCGCTTAGTTATGCGAAATTAACGGCAATGATCATGTGTATATAGGCATCACGTCCAAAGAAAATAGGCCGACTCCTGCCCGTGCCTATTACTATTACTCCACTTCAAGAGCGCTTCTATGCTTGCCTCTTTACGTATTAAGTTCATGACAAACAGAGTAATGCTTGGAGAACGATGACATGTTGTAGACAAAGTAAACTCAATCAATATGAATAGACCCCATCGTTTTATCATTAGTAGCAACAACACAAAGACATATCTTGTCCGCTTCTATATCTGGGATATAGAAACCCGTCACGTTGAACCCACTACAACGCACCCCTCTCACTGAAGAAATATCAATCTAGTTGGCCAAACTATTTCAATAGATCGTAGAGATTTACGAAGCTATAATGATCATGCAAATAAAAATGATAATAATCATAGGTGACTCAAATACTTTTCATGAACAATCTGAAACATAAACCCAGAATTCATCGGATCCCAACAAACGCACCGTACAAAAGAATTACATTGGATCGATCAAAGCGAAGATGCGATGATCATTGTATTGAAGATCAAAAGAGAGAGAGAGACATAGCCATCTAGGTACTAACTACGGACCCGTAGGTGTGTGGTGAACTACTCACACATCATCATGAGGGCAACAAGGTTGATGAAGAGGCTCTCCGTGATCGATCCCCCCTCTGGCAGGGTGCCGGAACGGAGCTCCAGATGGGATCCTGGCGAAACAGAGACTTGCGGTGGCGGAAAAAAGTGTTTCGGGATGCCCTCTAGGGTTTTTGGAATATATGTGAATTTATAGGACATAGAACGGGGGTAGGAGGGCCACCAGGGAGGGACAAGCTATCAGGGCGCGCCGACCCCCCTGGGCGCGCCCTGTTGGTTTGTGCCTCCCTTGTGCGGCCTCCGGTCTTCTCCCGAAGCTTCTAGGTCTTCTTTTGGTGCAGAAAAAATCATAAAAAAGTTTCGGGGCAACTAGACTTCGTTTGGTACTGTAAACCTAAAAAGTAAAAAACATGCAGAAATCAGTAACTGGCACAGCGCACCGGGTCAATTGGTTAGTGCTAAAAAATAGTATAAATTGGTAAATTATTACTCAAAAAGTATCCTAGAATGATAATATAATAGCATGGAACAATAAAAATTATAGATACGTTGGAGACGTATCAGCATCCCCAAGCTTAACTCCTACTCGTCCTCGAGTAGGTAAATGATAAAAACAGATTTTTTATGTGACATGCTACCCATTATGTAATCTTTTGCATGTATGCTCATTGAGAAACGATGAATTAAAAAACATCAACACAGTATTATTTATAGGCATAAGCAACAAAATCATCAATCTTTCAAAGTATACGATCCTAAAAGAATGTATACCCCCATTCATCTTATCATATTAGCAAGGCATGGCTCCGTCTTCACCACATTAATACAAATATCAAGCACCACGGTGTCCAAGTCAGGCAATTGGATCGTACTTTTTCAATGTGCATCATCTTTTTATTCTTCACGAATACATGAGCGTGAACCATGGACATAGCATAAAGGTGGAATAGAATATGGTGGTAGATATCAAAGGGGTAAAAAGTGGAGAAGAAAGTCTTGCATCAACTAGGCGTATTAACGGGCTATGGAGATGCCCATCGATAGATGTCAATGCAAGGAGTAGGGATTGCCATGCAAATGACGCACTAGACCTATAAGTGTATGAAAGCTTAACTGAAGCTAAGTGGGGTGTGCGTCCAACTTGCTTGCTCATGAAGACCTCGGGCATTCGAGGAAGCCCGTCATTAGAATATACAAGCCAAGTTTATAATAATGAAAAATTAATTCCCACTAGCATATGAAAATGACATAACATGAGACTCTCTATATGAAGAACAAGGTGCCACTTTGAGGCACAAGTGTGGTAAAGGATAGTACCAAAGTCCCTTCTCTCAATTTCTCTCATTATCATTTTTTCTATTTTTTAATTTATAGTGGGCTCATTTGGCCTCCCCCATTTTTATTTCCTCACTAGGACAATGCTGTTATAATGATGATCGTCACACTTTTATTTAATTACAACTCAATATGAAAACTCGATATGAAGAACTATGAATCAATATGAATGCCTCTAGCAGTGTACCAGGATGTGCAATGATCTAGCGTGACATGTGTCAAAAATATGAAAAATGGTGGCTTTGCCACAAATACTATGTTAGCTCTATATGATCATGAAAAGCAATATGATGATGAATGAACTAGTCATATGATGTAACGGTGGAATTTGCATGGCAATATATCTCGGAATAGCTATGGAAATGCCATAATAAGTAGGTATGGTGGCTGTTTTGAGTAAGATATAAGAAGGCTTATGTGTGAAAGAGCATATCATGTCACGGGGTTTGGATGCACCGGCGAAGTTTGCACCTTTCCTCGAGGTGAGAATGGGCAAGGCACGGTACCGAAGAGGCTAGCAAAATATGAGATGGTGAGATTGCATATGTGATATGTCTCCAACGTATCTATAATTTTTGATTGTTCCATGCTGTTATATTATCATTCTTGGATGTTTTACAATCATTTTATAGCAACTTTATATCATTTTTGGGACTAACCTATTGACATAGTGCCCAGTGCTAGTTGCTGTTTTTTGCTTGTTTTTTTACTTCACAGAATATCAGTCCCAAACGGAGTCCAATTGCCACGAAACTTTTTGGAGATTTGTTTTGGGCCAGAAGACAACTTGGGAGCCAAGGAAGTACCTGAGAGGAGGCCCGTGGGGCCCATAAGACACTAGGACGCGCCAGAGGCCCAGGCGCGCCCTGGTGGGTTGTGGGGCCCATGGGAGTATCCTCCACCACCTCTCAGTTGTATAAATCCTCAAAAATTCCAGAAACCCTAGGGGAGGCGACGAAACACAAGTCCTGCCGCCACAAGTTCCAGAACCACGAGATCCAATCTAACACCATCACAGAGGGGTTCATCATCCTCATGGGTGTCTCTCCGATGATGCGTGAGTAGTCCACCATAGACCTACGGGTCCGTAGGCAGTAGCTAGATGGCTTCTTCTTTCTCTTTTTATTCTCAATACAATGGTCTCTTGGAGATCTATTTGATGTAATGACTTTTTGCGGTGTGTTTGTTGGGATCCGATGAAGTTTAAGTTCATGATCACTTTCTATCCCTGAATATTATTTGAGTCTTCTTTGATCTCTTATATGCATGATTATTTATAGCCTTGTATTTCTTCTTTGAATCTTTGGTTTAGTTAGGCCAACTAAATCGATTTTTCTTGCCATGAGAAGAGGTGCTTTGTGATGGGTTCAATCTTGCGGTGTCCTCTCCCAGTGACACAAGGGGCAGCGAGGCACGCATGTATCGTTGCTATTAAGGATAACAAGATGGGGTCTATTCCTACATGAATAGATCTTGTCTACATCATGTCATCTTTCTTATTGCATTACTCCGTTTGTCCATGAACTTAATACACTAGATGCATGCTGGATAGCGGTCGATGTGTGGAGTAATAGTAGTAGATGCAGAATCATTTCGGTCTACTAATCTTGGACGTGATGCCTATATATTGATCATTGACTTGGATATCGTTATGATTATTTGATCTTCTATCAATTCCCCAACAGCAATTTTTTTACCCATCGTGTGCTATTTTCTTGAGAGAAGCCACTAGTGAAATCTACGCCCCCCGGGTCTATCCTTTTAATATATTGCTTTCTGATCTATCTTTTTCCGCATTTGCTTTCAGATCTATTATTCTAAAAACCCCAAAATATCTTGCTGCACTTTTTACTTGTATCTTTATTTTGTGTTCCTGTGCGATCTATTTATCCAATCTCATACAAACCAATCTATCTTTTACCGTGGAGAGATTGACAACCTCTCTTACGTGTCGGGTTGCAAGTATTTGTTCTTTGTGTGCAGGTACCGTTTACATAGTGTTGCTTGGTTCTCCTACTGGTTCGATAACCTTGGTTTCATAATCGAGGGAAATACTTACCGTAGCTGTGCTGCATCATCCCTTCCTTTTTGGGGAAATGCCGACGCAGTCTCAAGCCACGTCAAAGGAATTTCTGGCACCGTTGCCAGGGAGACATCATCAACATCTATAAGGTTCCTAATCACAAATATCATCTCCTTGCAATTTACATTATTTTCCATTTGCCTCTCGTTTTCATCTCCCCCACTTCACAAAAAATTGCCGTTTTATTCGCCCTCTTTTTCGTTTGCTTTTTTCTCGTCAGATCTCTTGTTTGCTTGCAATCTTGTTTGCGTAGTCACGATGACTCAAGAAAATACCAAATTGTGTGATTTTTCCAATACCAATAATAATGATTTTATTAGCACTCCGATTTCTCCTCCCGCCACTAGTGCGGAGTCTTGTGATATTAATGTCGCTTTGTTGAATCTTGTCATGAAAGATCAATTTTCTGGTACTCCTAATAAGGATGTCGCGTCCCATCTAAACACATTCATAGAATTATGTGATATGCAAAAGAAAAAATACGTGGAAAATGATATAGTGAAGTTGAAATTATTTTCTTTCTCCTTGCGGGATCGTGCTTAAATTTAGTTTTCTTCTTTGCCTCACAATAGTATCGATTCTTGGGATAAGTGCAAGGATGCTTTTATTACTAAGTATTTTCCGCCCACGAAAATTATTTCCCTTAGTACTCAAATCATGAATTTTAAGCAACTTGAGCATGAACATGTTGCACAATCTTGGGAAAGAATGAAATTGATGCTAAGAAATTATCCTACTAATGGTTTAAATCTTTGGATGATCATACAAATTTTTTATGCGGGATTGAATTTTGTCTCTAGAAATCTTTTAGATTCCGCCGCGGGTGGAACTTTTATGGAAATTACTTTGGGTGAAGTTACTAAATTGCTAGATAATATTATGGAAAATTATTCACAATGGCATACTGAAAGAGCACCTACTAGTAAAAAAGTTAATCCGGTTGAAGAAATTAGTACTTTGAGTGATAAGGTTGATGCTCTTATGAAGTTCGTTGCTAGTGAAAATGATCCTATTTATCTTAATGATGTGCCTTTGTCTACTTTGATTGAGAAAAATATTGATTCCGTAGATGTGAATTTCATCTCACGAAACAATTTTAATAACAATGCTTATAGAGGTAATTTTAATCCTAGGCCTTTTCCTGGAAATTCCTCTAATAATTATGGTAATTCCTATGGTAATTCTTCTTACAATAATAATAGGAACCCCTCTGATCTTGAGAGTAATATTAAAGAATTTATCAATGCTCAAAAAGTTTTCAATACTACGGTAGAAGAAAAGTTGAATAAGATTGACGATATGTCTAGAAGCATTGATAGAATTTCCCATGATGTAGAAAATATCAAGTTGAAAGCTTTTCCACCTAATATTAATGAATCGATTAAAGCTTTATATGTTTCTATGGATGAAAGTAAGAAAAGAACCGCTATGCTTAGAGCCAAAAGAGAATTTTTAGAAAAAGCGTTTTCTAGTGATTGCTTGCATAAAAATGATGAAGATCTTAAAGTGATTTGTGTTTCTTCTATTGATTCCTTGTTTAGTAATATTAAAATTGATGATAAAGGGACTAAAGAAGAGTCAACTTTAGCAATAAGGCGTCCCAATGATTTGGAGGGTGAAAATCTTGATGAATTTTTTTATGAAAGTGGGTTTGGAGAGGTCAAAACTTTAACTAGTGATGTGCCCACTATTTTGGATTACAAAGACTTTAATTATGGTAGTTGCTCTTTGATTGAATGTATTTCTTTGTTGCAATGCATGATAAATTCACCCCATGCTTATGAACAAAATAAAGCTTTTACTAAATATATTGTTGATGCCATGATGAAATCTTTAGAAGAAAAGTTAGAGTTATAGATTTCAATTCCTAGAAAATTACATGATGAGTGGGAACCTACCATTAAAGTCAAGATTAAAAATTATGAGTGCTTTGCTTTATGTGATTTGGGTGCTAGTGTTTCCACAATTCTGAAATCTCTATGTGATGTGCTTCGTCTTACCAATATTGAAGAATGTTCTCTTAATTTGCACTTGGCGGATTCTACTATTAAAAAACCTTTGGGAGGTGATACGTCCATTTTGCATCATGATTTCGTACTGTTATTTACTTTGTTTTGTTGAATAATAATGCTTTGGGGAGTGATTCTAATGCGTTTTCTCTCATAATATGCAAGGTTTACACAAAGAGGCAGAATACCAGCAGTTGGAATTCTGGACCCAAGAAAAGCACGCCAGAGATACATATTCTGCACAACTCCAATGAAGCTGAAACTTTACGGAGATTGTTTTTGGAATTAATAATAAATACTGGAGCCAGAAACCACCGGAGAGGGGGCCTAGGGTGCACAACACCCACCAGGGCGCGCCAGCCCCCTCCCGGCGTGCCCTGGTGGGTGGTGCTCACCCAGGCCCACTTCCGGAGCCCATCTTCTGGTATAAATTCCCAAAAAACCTAAAAAAATTATGAGGAGGACTTTCGGGATGAAGCGCCGCCGCCTCGAGGCGGAACTTGGGCAGGAGCACTTTTGCCCTCCGGCGGAGCGATTCCGCCGGGGGAACTTCCCTCCCGGAGGGGGAAATCGAAGCTATCGTCATCACCAACACCCCTCTCATCTTTTGGAGGCCAATCTTCATCAACATCTTCAACAACACCATCTCCTCTCAAACCCTAGTTCATCTCTTGTGTTCAATTTTTGTACCGGAACCTCAGATTGGTACCTGTGGGTGACTAGTAGTGTTGATTACCTTGCGTAGTTGATTACTATATGGTTTATTTGGTGGAAGATTATATGTTCAGATCCATTATGCTATTCATTAATCCTCTGATCTTGAGCGTGATTATTATTTGTGAGTAGTTACCTTTGTTCTTGAGGTCACGGGAGAAGTCATGTTGCGAGTAATCATGTGAATTTGATATGTGTTCGATATTTTGATGATATGTATGTTGTGATTAACTTAGTGGTGTCATGTGAACGTCGACTACATGACACTTAACCATTCATGGGCCTAAGGGAACGCATTGTGGAGTATTTATTAGATGATGGGTTGCTAGAGTGACAGAAGCTTAAACCCTAGTTTATGCGCTACTTCGTAAGGGGCTGATTTGGATCCACATGTTTAAGGCTATGGTTAGACTTTGTCTTAATACTTTTCTCGTAGTTGCGGATGCTTGCGAGGGGGTTAATCATAAGTAGGATGTTAGTTCAAGTAAGAATAGCACCTTAGCACCGGTCCACCCACATATCTAATTATCAAAGTAGCGAACACAAATCAAACCAACATGATAAAAGTGACTAGACGAGATTCCTGTCTACCCTCAAGAACACTTTGCCTATTACTAGTGATTGTTCTGGCCTGTCCTTTGCCTCAAAAGGATTGGGCTACCTTTCTGCACCTTTTTTACCGTTACCGCTACTTGCTCGTTACAAATTACCTTGCTATCAAACTATCTGTTACCTACAATTTCAGTGCTTGCAGAGAATACCTTGCTGAAAACCGCTTGTCATTTCCTTCTGCTCCTCGTTGGGTTCGACACTCTTACTTATCAAAAGGACTACGATTGATCCCCTATACTTGTGGGTCATCAAGACTCTTTTGTGGCGCCGTTTCCGGGGAGTGAAGCGCTCTTGGTAAGTGGAAATCGGTAAGAAAAAAATTTATACTACGTGCTGAAATTTATTGCTACTTGCTACTATGGAGAACAATCCTTTGAGGGGTTTGTTCGGGGTATCTTCACCTCGACCGGAACCACAATTACTTACCCCTCAACCTACAGCACCTACTGAAAATGTTGCTTATGAAATTCCTTCGGGTATGCTAGAACACTTGCTTGCTAAACCTTATGCAGGAGATGGAACTGAACATCCTGATATGCATCTCTTATATGTGAACAAAATATGTGGATTATTTAAGCTTGCAGGTTTACCCGGAGATGAAGTTAATAATAAGGTTTTCCCTTTATCTTTGGAGGGAAAAGCATTGACATGGTATAGGCTATGTGATGATCTTGGATCTTGGAACTGGAATCGCTTGCAATTGGAATTCCATCAAAAGCTTAATCCTATGCATCTAGTTCATCGTGATCGAAATTATATATATGATTTTTGGCCTCGTGAAGGAGAAAGTATCGCTCTAGCTTGGGGGAGGCTTAAGTCAATGTTATATGCATGCCCCAATCATAACATTCCGAGGGAAGTAATCATTTAGAATTTTTATGCTCGGCTTTCTCATAATGATCAATCCATGCTCGATACTTCTTGTGCTGGTTCTTATATGAAGAAGACTATTGATTTCAAGTGGGGTCTCTTGGAAAGAATTAAATGCAACTCTGAAGATTGAGAACTCGACGAAGGTAATGAGTCAGGTATGAAGCTTGAATTTGATTGTGTTAAATCTTTTATGAATACCGATACTTTTCATAAGTTTAGCACTAAATATGGACTTGACTCTGAGATAGTAGCCTCTTTCTGTGAAGCATTTGCTACTCATGTTGCTCTCCCTACAGAGAAGTGGTTTAAATATCACCCCCCTATTAAAGAACCGGTCATAGCTAAAGAACAAACCATCTTTTACAATGTTGATCCAGTTGTGCCTACTGCATATATTGAAAAGCCACCTTTCCCTGTTAGGATAAAGGAACATGCTAAGGTATCAACCGTGGTTCGTAAGAGTAATATAAGAGCACCAAAACCCCCTGAGCAAATTAAAGTAGAACTTAATGTTGCTATGGTTAAAGATCACTTGGAAGAAAATATTGATGGGCATGTCATCTACCTTTGTGATGAAGCTGCTAGAATCGCTAAGCCTGATAAGAAAGATAAACATAGACCTATAGAAGGATTGCCCGTTGTCTCAGTTAAAATAGGGGATCATTGCGACCATGGTTTATGCGATTTAGGTGCTAGTGTGAGTGCTATCCCTTTTACCTTATACCAAGAAATTATGAATGAAATAGCACCTGCTGAAATGGAAGATATTGATGTTACTATTAAACTTGCTAATAGAGATACTATCACACCACTTGGGATTGTTAGAGATGTTGAAGTCTTGTGTGGGAAAGTAAAATACCCTACTGATTTTCTAGTTTTTGGTTCCCCACAAGATGACTTTTGTCCCATTATCTTTGGTAGACCTTTCCTGAGCACCGTCAATGCTATGATAGATTGTGAAAAACAAACTGTCGGTGTCAGTTTTGGTAATGTGTATCATGAGTTTAATAGACAACCTCGTGATAAAGCATTACCTAGTGAAGATGAAATAATAGGTCTTGCTTCTATTGCCGTGCCTCCTACTGATCCACTAGAACAATATTTGCTCGACCATGAAAATGATATGCACATGCATGAAAGAAATGAAATAGATCAAATTTTCTTCGAACACCAACCTCTCTTGAAACACAATTTGCCTATTGAAACCCTTGGAGGACCTCCTCCACCTAAAGGTGATCCTGTGTTTGAATTGAAACAATTGCCTGACACTTTGAAGTATGCTTATCTTGATGAGAAAAAGATATATTCTGTTATTATTAGTGCTAACCTTTCAGAACATGAAGAAGAAAGATTATTGAAAGTTCTAAGGAAGCACCGGGCTGCTATTGGATACACTCTTGATGATCTTAAGGGCATTAGTCCCACTCTATGTCAGCACAAGATCAATATGGAACCTGATGCTAAACCCGTTGTTGATCACCAACGGCGATTGAATTCTAAGATGAAAGAAGTGGTAAGAACTAAAATATTAAAGCTTCTAGAAGCAGGTATAATCTATCCCATAGCTGATAGTAGATGGGTGTCGGTGTCAAAACCGGCGGATCTCGGGTAGGGGGTCCCGAGCTGTGAGACTAGAATCGAGGGTAACAGGAGACGAAGGGGACAGTGTTTTACCCAGGTTCGGGCCCTCCTATGGAGGTAATACCCTACGTCCTGCTTGATTATATTGATGGTATAAGGGTTACAGAGTTGATCTACCATGAGATCGTATGACTAAAACCCTAGATGAGTTCTGTTGGCCTACAACCTAAAACCCTTCGGCTTATATAGACGCCGAGGGTACCTAGGGTTTACACATGGTCGGTTACACGTCGAAGGGACAAACATGCCTAATCACTACTTTAAACTTGGAGGATACGCCACGATCCTCAAAGCTTCCATCCTGGAGACAGGGTCTTTGATCCATCCAGTGTTCGGCAAAACGGCCCATACAGTCCGGCCCATAAGAAATAGGTCGGCCTTCCGAGGACCCCTTAATCCAGGACTCCCTCAGTAGCCCCCGAACTAGCCTCCAGCGCCAAGGGTCATAGCTCCAGCTGCTTCATATGATCAGAGTCTTTGGCTTGCGAGGCGAGTTCCTTTCTCCACATAGTGATCGGCCGGGCTTTAGTCTGGCCTCCGACGACGTGTAGTTTTTCCGATCATAGATCGTCCGACCATCATGAATAGCTCGGCCCTGAAGGCCAAACGTCAAAGAGTCAATAGTGCTCTCTGACAACCTTTCAGATGAAAGGTCACGGCCCACCACGACCGCTAAACCAATCGAAAAAGCTCGATACGCGGTTCGAGGCCGTTTTCATCAGCACGATCCATCAATGCACTGATCGTGCTCCGTTTTACACGGGATATGTTTAATCATGCGCGTATAACTGCACGCACGTCTCGGGAAGCGGAGGGATTCACGGCGCAGTGAAGGGAGGCTAACCGGCGATAGGCCCAATAAAAGGGGAAGAAAACCCTAAGGCTTATCCGCACTTCCCATTCGCACCCCTGCTTCCCTAATCTACTGAGCCTCCAGAGCCCAGATCTAGGTTTTCCACCCCTCCTCCTCCTCCGAGCTCAGCCATGGCCGGCTCAGGCTCCAGCGGCAAGTGGGAGGCATCCACGGTCACAGACCAGGACATCCGGGATCTCAAGGACGCCGGCTACCTCCCCGCCAATGTCTTCCACCGCGCCGCAGAGGAGGGCCAGGTGATTCCCAACCCCAAACCAGACGAGAGGGTGGTTTTCATTCCTCATTTCATCCGAGGACTGAGCTTCCCGCTCCACCCCTTCGTGAGGGGCCTCATGTTCTTCTACGGACTCGACTTCCACGACCTCCCGCCAAACTCTTTCATGCATATATCGGCCTTCATCATCGTCTGTGAGGCCTTCTTGTGGGTCGAACCACACTTCGGAGATTATTTTTGGAATTAATAATAAATAATGGAGCCAGAAACCACTGGAGAGGGGCCCCAGGGTGCACAACACCCACCAGGGCGCGCCAGCCCCCTCTCGGCGCGCCCTGGTGGGTCGTGCTCACCCAGGCCCACTTCCGGAGCCCATCTTCTGGTATAAATTCCCAAAAAACCTAAAAAAATTAGGAGGAGGACTTTCGGGATGAAGCGCCGCCGCCTCAAGGCGGAACTTGGGCAGGAGCACTTTTGCCCTCCGGCGGAGCGATTCCGCCAGGGGAACTTCCCTCCTGGAGGGGGAAATCGAAGCTATCGTCATCACCAACACCCCTCTCATCTTTGGGAGGCCAATCTTCATCAACATCTTCAATAGCACCATCTCCTCTCAAACCCTAGTTAATCTCTTGTGTTCAATCTTTGTACCGGAACCTCAGATTGGTACCTGTGGGTGACTAGTAGTGTTGATTACCTTGCGTAGTTGATTACTATATGGTTTATTTGGTGGAAGATTATATGTTCAGATCCATAATGCTATTCATTACTCCTCTGATCTTGAGCGTGATTATTATTTGTGAGTAGTTACCTTTGTTCTTGAGGTCACGGGAGAAGTCATGTTGCGAGTAATCATGTGAATTTGATATGTGTTCGATATTTTGATGATATGTATGTTGTGATTAACTTAGTGGTGTCATGTGAACGTCGACTACATGACACTTCACCATTCATGGGCCTAAGGGAACGCATTATGGAGTATTTATTAGATGATGGGTTGCTAGAGTGACAGAAGCTTAAACCCTAGTTTATGCGCTACTTCGTAAGGGGCTGATTTGGATCCACATGTTAAAGGCTATGGTTAGACTTTGTCTTAATACTTTTCTCGTAGTTGCGGATGCTTGCGAGGGGGTTAATCATAAGTAGGTTGTTAGTTCAAGTAAGAACATCACCTTAGCACCGGTCCACCCACATATCTAATTATCAAAGTAGCGAACACAAATCAAACCAACATGATAAAAGTGACTAGACGAGATTCCCGTGTAACCTCAAGAACACTTTGCCTATTACTAGTGATTGTTCTGGCCTGTCCTTTGCCTCAAAAGGATTGGGATACCTTGTTGCACCTTGTTTACCGTTACCGCTACTTGCTCGTTACAAATTACTTTGCTATCAAACTATCTGTTACCTACAATTTTAGTGCTTGCATAGAATACCTTGCTGAAAACCGCTTGTCATTTCCTTCTGCTCCTCGTTGGGTTCGACACTCTTACTTATCGAATGGACTACGATTGATCCCCTATACTTGTGGGTCATCAGGAGGCAACCCAATGAATAAAATTTATTTTTACCTTTTTCCTTCTGTTATTGAGTGTTTACACAATTATGATACTATTATGATTGTGTTGTTATGTTTTAATTAGTGTTTGTGCCAAGTAAAGCATTTAGGATCATGTTGGGTGATAGTTGATTTTATCTTGTTGAAAAACAGAAACTTTTGTGTCCAGTAGCAGAATTTTTAAAAATCACAGCAGAGAAGAAAAATTCTAAACTTTCTACACAAGATTGATATACAAATTTCTGACGTTTACCTATTTTTTCAGAATTATGTGAGTTACAGAAGTATGGTTAGAGTACAGATTACTACACACTATTCTGTTTTTGACAGATTCTGTTTTCGTTGCATTGTGTGCTTATTATGATGAATCTATTGTTTGTATTGAAGGGTATAAGCCATGGTAAAGTTAGAATACAGTAGATATAATGCAATGATAATATATGAATGGGTTTGCAACATTACTTAGAGTGGTGATTTGCTTTATTATACTAACGGATCTCACGAAGGTTTTGTTAAGTTTTGTGTGATTGAAAATTTTCAAGTTATGGGTGAGATCACGATGGATGAAGGAATAAGGAGTGAAAAGAGCCTAAGCTTGGGGATTCTATGGCACTCCAAGATAATATCCAAGGAGAAACAAGCAACTAAGCTTGGGGATGCCCCGAGTGGCATCCCCTCTTTCTTCTTACAACCATCGGTATTTTACTTGGAGCTATATTTTTATTCGTCACATACCATGAGTTTTACCTGGAGTGTCTTGTATTATATGAGTCTTTGCTTGATTTGCTTTTTAGTTTTTCACAAGTATCCTTGCTGAACACACCTATTTGAGAGAGCCAAAATTATGCTATGATTTGTTAGAATTGCTCTATATGCTTCAGTTAAATTTTTTGAGCTATGGAATTGCTCTAGTGCTTCACTTATATCTTTTTGAGCACGACGTGCTTGAAATTTTTGAAGAAATACTCTCATGCTTCACTTAGATTGATTTGAGAGTTAGTAAATTTTGAAGAAATTCTCTTTTGCTTCACTTATATTATTTTGAGAGATGAAATTTTTATGCTCATGTTCTTCACTTCAATTTATTTGAGCTTGTCAAAAGCAATGGCAATATATGAAACTAGTCCCAAAGTGATAGATATTCAAGAGGGATATAATAAAAACTTTCATGAAGATCATTGGACAAATTAAACTTGATTCCTTGTAATAGTTTTGAGACATGATGATAGTAATATGTGAGTCATGTTGGTGAGTAATTATGCTTTAGTAAGAATATTGGTGTTAAGGTTTGTGATTCCCTATGCAAGCACGAAAGTCAATAGTTATGCAATGAAATTACATCCTACTTATGGTGCATTATTCGGTGTTAGTTATGCTTAATGCCCGTTTATGAGAATTTTCGTTTCTAGGTTGGTAGCTTCTCAATCTATTTGCTAGCCTCCACTTGTACTAAGTAGAAATACTACTTGTGCATCCAAAATCCTTAAACCCAGTTTTTCCATATGAGTCCACCATACCTACCTATATGCGGTATTTCCATGCCGTTCCAAGCAAATTTGTATGTGCCATCTCTAACTTTCAAAATGAATTTCCTTTTTGTGTGCTCGTACCGCACATGAAGCGGAAGGGGGTGACCGATATTTTTCCATGCTAGATGTGTTATTATCAAGATGAGTATTTATCCACTTGCCATTGCACGAGAGTATGGCGGTAATAGGGATGCCCAGTCCCGAAATGAAAAATAAATTTACTTTATGTTGTGAAATAACAAATTCCTTGGAAAGTGTTGGTATGGATGGTACCCATGGATACGACTAGCCATAGATTGTGAAAGAATGGTGGAAAAAGGAATAAATTTTATTTTTTGTTTGGGAACCGCTTATGATATATCTAGCATGGAAAAGTATTGAAAATTCTCGGTCGTTTTCGTTGACAGGAAAGGCATGCCACCCAAAATATTTTTCTCTCTCAATTTAAGCATTGAGCTCTGGCACCTCTACAAATTCCTACTTCCCTCTGCGAAGGGCCTATCTATTTACTTTATGCAATTTTTACTTTTATTTGAGTCTCCATCTTCTCGTATAAAGCACCAACTAGGGGGCACTATGATCATACTTGTGCATTGGGTGTAGCTAATATTTGAGTGTGTTTCATGAATGGATCAATGATTGAGCATGATGGGCTAGGGATAATTTTCTTTAGTGTTGATATTTTGAAAGACGTGGTTGCTTGTTGGTATGCTTGAGTATTAAAGTCTTCATGTAAAAACTAGACTATTGCTTTGAACCATCTAAAAGTCCAAATGTCCATGCTACAAAAGAAAGGAATATGTGATGAACATGTTAGGCAGCATTCCACATCAAAACTTCTGTTTTTATCATTTACCTACTCGAGGACGAGCAGGAATTAAGCTTGGGGATGCTGTTATATTATCATTCTTGGATGTTTTACAATCATTTTATAGCAACTTTATATCATTTTTGGGACAAAACTATTGACATAGTGCCCAGTGCCAGTTGCTGTTTTTTGCTTTTTTTTACTTAGCAGAATATCAGTACCAAACGGAGTCCAATTGCCATGAAACTTTTTGGAGATTTTTTTGGACCAGAAGAAAACTTGGGAGCCAAGAAAGTACCTGAGAGGAGGCCCGTGGGGCCCACAAGACACCAGGGCACGCCAGAGGCCCCGGGCGCGCCCTGGTGGGTTGTGGGGCCCATGGGAGTATCCTCCACCGCCTCTCAGCTTTATAAATCCTCAGAAATTCCAGAAACCCTAGGGGAGTCGATGAAACACAATTCCAGCCGCCACAAGTTCCAGAACCACGAGATCCAATCTAACACCATCACGGAGGTGTTCATCATCCTCATGGGTGCCTCTCCGATGATGCGTGAGTAGTCCACCATAGTCCTACGGGTCCGTAGGCAGTAGCTAGATGGCTTCTTATCTCTCTTTTGATTCTCAATACAATGGTCTCTTGGAGATCTATTTGATGTAATGACTTTTTGCGGTGTGTTTGTTGGGATCCCATGAAGTTTGAGTTCATGATCAGTTTCTATCCATGAATATTATTTGAGTCTTCTTTGATCTCTTATATGCATGACTATTTATAGCCTCGTATTTCTTCTTCGAATCTTTGGTTTAGTTAGGCCAACTAGATCGATTTTTCTTGCCATGCGAAGAGGTGCTTTGTGATGGGTTCGATCTTGTGGTGTCCTCTCCCAGTGACAGAACGGGCAGCGAGGCAAGCATGTATCGTTGCTATTAAGGATAACAAGATGGGGTCTATTCCTACATGAATAGATCTTGCCTACATCATGTCATCGTTCTTATTGCATTACTCCGTTTCTCCATGAACTTAATACAGTAGATGCATGTTGGATAGCGGTCGATGTGTGGAGTAATAGTAGTAGATGCAGAATCGTTTCGATCTACTAATCTTGGACGTGATGCCTATATAATGATCATTGCCTTGGATATCGTCATGTTTATTTGATCTTCTATCAATTGCCCAATAGTAATTTGTTTACCCACCGTGTGCTATTTTCTTGAGAGAAGCCACTAGTGAAATCTACGGCCCCCGGGTCTATCCTTTTAGTATATTGGTTTCCGATCTATCTTTTTCCGCATTTGCTTTCGGATCTATTATTCCAAAAAACCGAAAGATATCTTGCTACACTTTTTATTTGTATCTTTTATTTTTTGTTCTTGTGCGATCTATTTATCCAATCTCATACAAACCAATCTATCTTTTACCATGGAGAGATCGACAACCTCTCTTACGCGTCGGGTTGCAAGTATTTGTTCTTTGTGTGCAGGTACCGTTTACATAGTGTTTCTTGGTTCTCCTACTGGTTCGATAACCTTGGTTTCATAACTGAGGGAAATACTTACCGTAGATGTGATGCATCATCCCTTCCTCTTTGGGGAAATATCGACGCAGTCTCAAGCCACATCAATATGTCCACGGGTTCACATTAGTCATGAAGAACTCATATACTTATTGCAAAGTTTTATTAGTTTTATCACAAATCAAATCACTACTCGCATGCCCCAAGGGAGGAGGTTGGCAGAAGTTAACCATCGCGCGCCTCCGACCCGAAACAACACTAGGATTTTAAGGAGGAATAGAAATGCTCACACATCCCCACCATGCCTTTTTAATATTTATACAAACAAGATATTAACACCTCTTAATACCTACAATTCTACAAATCAACAATGATGCACTCACACCTTTTTCATATTACCACATCAATATCATTAACCAACAATTTCTCTTTTATGTGCTACATGATGGTTTTGATTATCACTCATTGAATACCTATTATTTTTAGACTAGTCTTATGACCCATGCAAATTACCGTCACTATTTATTAACTCTCAAACAAATATAAGTGAAGAATGAGAGTGCAATTATTTCTACAAAATCTATATGCCACCGTGCTCAAAAAGATATAAGTGAAGTGCTAGAGCAACTGCTAAGCTCAAAAAATAGAAGTGAAGCACATAGAGTATTCTAACAAATTATGATGAAGGTGTGTGTCTCTCAAATAGGTGTGTCCAGAAAATGATGATTGTAGCAAACTAAAAATAAAAGCAAACAAAGGCAAACGACGCTCCAAGCAAAACTCGTATCATGTGACGAATAAAAATATAGCTCCAAGTGACATACCAATGGATTGAGAAGAAAGAGGGGATGCCTTCCGGGGCATCCCCAAGATTAGACGCTTGAGTCTTCCTAGAATATTACCTTGGGGTGCCTTGGGCATTCCCAAGATTAGGCTCTTGCAGCTCCTTATTTCTTTGTCCATCGTGATAACACCCAAAACATGAAAACTTCAATCACAGAAAACTCAACAAAACTTCGTGAGATCCGTTAGCATAAGAAACATACCAAATACTTTAGGTGCTGTTATAAATTGATTCATATTTCATTACTGCATAATAGGTATTGTATTCTAACTTCTCCATGGCTTATACCCCCCGGTATAATCACTAGCATCATCAAAACAAGTAAACTATACAAGCAAAAACAGAATATGTCTAAAATAGAACAATCTGTAATGATCTGTAAAGAACCTATACTGATGTAACTCCAATTTTTTTGAAAACTTAGGACGGCCTAAAGAATTTGTATATAAATACTGTGTAAAAATTCATCTCAAAAAGACGTTCCAGTAAAATCAGATAAATTCTCCACTGGACACTAAAGCTTCTGATTTTGCACCGTATCAATTCTACTCATCTTGTGAGTTATCCCAAAGGATTTACTTGGCACAAACACTAATTCAAACATAAAAACACAATCAGTACAGTAGCAATAATCATTTCATCACACCAAAACATAAAGTAAAATTCAAAAATAAAGATAACTATTGGGTTGCCTCCCAACAAGCGTTATTGTTTTATGCCCCTAGCTAGGCATAATGCATAGTTTGAAGTATTGTCATCTTTGACACTCCACCCATAAGTAGCTCTCATGATTGATTCATCAGGTGGTTTGAATATCTTTCTGGGGAATTGTTCCAACCCTTTCTTCAATGGAAATTGGAACCTTATGATTCCCTCTTTCATATCAATAATTGCACCTATAGTTTGTAAGAAGGGTCTTCCAAGTATTATTGGACAAGTAGGATTGCAATCAATCTCAAGCACAATGAAATCTACAGGCACAAAATTCTTATTTTCAGCAATGAGAACATCATTAATTCTACCTAAAGGTTTCTTAATGGTAGAATCTGCAAGATGCAAGTGTAGGGAACACTCTTGAATATTGGTGAGACCAAGCACATCACAAAGAGATTTAGGTATAGTTGGAACACTAACACCGAGGTCACACAAAGCATTGAATTCATATTTATTTATCTTTATTTTTATAGTAGGTTCCCACTCATCATGCAATTTTCTAGGAATAGAAACTTCAAGTTCAAGTTTCTCATCATAAGCTTTTATCATCGCTTCCACTATATGATTAGTGAAAGCCTTGTTTTGTTCATAAGAATTGGGTGAGCTAATAATGGTTTGCAACAAGGAAATGCATTATACCAGAGAGAAAATTTGATAATTAAAGTCCTTTTATCCAAGATAGTGGGCACATCACTAGCTAAAGTTTTAACCTCTCCAATCCCACTTTTTTCAGTTTTAGCATTAGAATCACCACCATCCAAGAAAACAGGACACTCTCTAGCTAGATTTGACTCATCTCTAGTCCCTTTATCATTTGTATTCAGAGAAGTAAACAAAGATTCAATAGGAGAAGTACCAACCATGTTAATATCCTCATCATGATTCCGGTAAAAACCGGGTGGGAGAGCTTTTTCTAAGAATTCCCGCTTAGCTTTCAACTTAGCGTTCCTCTCCTTACTTTCATTAATAGATATTTGGATAGATTTAATAGTCTCATTAAAATCATACTTGGGTGGCAAAGTTTTATTTTTAAGAGTTTCTACATCAAGAGTGATTATATCCATGCCAAAGTATCAATCGTTTGCAACTTTTCTTCTACCATAGTATTAAAAATATTTTGAGAACCAATAAATTCTTCAATTGTGTTCTGAATATCATAGGGTATCCTATTAGTATTTTTAGAAGAATTTCCATAGGAATTACCATAAGAATTTCCATAGTTGTTAGAGGAGTTACCGGGGTCCGGCCTAGCATTGGAATTTCCTCTATAAGCATTGTTGTTGACATTCTTTCGCGATAAAGTTCACATAAATAGGATCATTATTTTGCTCAATCAAAGTATACAAAGGTATATCATTTGGATCAACATGATTATTTTTTCTAGCAACCATATTCATAAGAGCATCCACTTTTTCACTCAAAGTAGCGATTTCCTCGACATAATTTACCTTCTTACCAATTGGAGCCCTCTCGGTATGCCATTGAGAATAATTTGTCATGATGTTGTCTAGAAGTTTTGTGGCCTCTCCTAAGGTCACAACCATAAAGGTACCACCTGCAACGGAATCTAGAAGATTTCTAGACACAAAGTTTAGTCCAGCATAGAAGTTTTGGATAATCATCCACAAGTTTAACCCGTGAGTAGGACGATTTCTAATCATCAATTTCATTACCTCCCAAGCTTGTGAAACATGTTCTTGATCATGTTGTTTAAAATTCATTATTTGATTTCTAAGGGAGATGATCTTAGCAGGAGGAAAATACTTGGCAATAAAAACATCTTTACACTTATCCCATGTTCTAATACTATTACATGGTAAAGATGAAAACCAAGCCTTAGCCTTATCTCTAAGTGAAAAAGGAAATAATTTTAATTTCACAATATCATTATCCATGTCCTTTTTCTTTTGCATATCAAAAAGTTCAACAAAGGTATTAAGATGAGCAGCGGGATCCTCATTAGGACTTCCCGAAAATTGTTCTTTCATGACAAGATTCAGCAATGCAGCATTAGTATCAAAAGCCTCCGCACTAGTGGCAGCTGGTATAGGAGTACTAATAAAATCATTGTTATTAGTATTTGAGATGTCACACAACTTAGTAGTATCTTGAGACATGGTGACCGAGCAAGCAAAGTAACAAGCGGGACAAGTAGAGTAGCAACCAAAGAAGTAAACTAGTAACAAACAAAGATAAATATTTTTGTATTTTTTATTTTTATGAAGAAAACTAAATATACATCAAATAAAAATTATAACAAGGGAATGATAATTTGTGTGAAGTTAGTTGATAGTTGGTGATGATATTCCCTGGCAACGGCGCTAGAAATCCTTCCTGATACTTGTGATCTGCGTTGGGTTTTCCGTGAAGAGGAACGGGTAATTGCAGCACAATACGGGTAAGTATTTCCCTTAGTTAAGAAACCAAGGTTTATCGAACCAATAGGAATATCAATCCACAACCGTCTTCAGCGGCTACACACAAAGGAGCAAACAACTTGCACCCAACGCGGAAAGAGGGTTGTCAATCCCCTTAATCTCGTTATTTGCAAGCAAGTGAGGTGTGTAGATAATAGTAGATAATTGTAAATTGAAAAATAAAATAAAAGACAAATAATGAAAGCAAGGTAATGATAGGTTTTGTAAATATATGTGTTAATATACCCGGGGGCCATAGTTTTCCCTAGCAGCATCTCTCATGAAAGTAAGCATACGGTGGGTAAACAAATTACTGTTGGGCAATTGATAGAAAAGCGCATAGTTATGTGATATTCACGGTAATGATCATGTATATATAGGCATCATGTCCATAAGGAAATAGGACGACTCCTGCCTGCACCTATTACTATTACACCACTTCAAGAGCGCTTCTATGCTTGCCTCTCTACATATTAAGTTCATGACAAACAAAGTAATGCTTGGAGAACGATGCCATGATGTAGACAAAGTAAACTGAATCAATATGAATAAACCCCATCGTTTTATCCTTAGTAGCAACAACACAAAGACGTATCTTGTCCCCTTCTGTCACTGGATATAGAAACCCGTCAAGTTGAACCCACTACAACGCACCCCTCTCACAAAAGAAATATCAATCTAGTTGGCCAAACTATTTCAATAGATCAGAGAGATTTACGAAGCTATAATGATCATGAAATAAGAGACATAATAATCAGAGGTGACTCAAATACTTTTCATGAATAATCTGAATCATAAACCCACAATTCATCGGATCCCAACAAACACACCGTACAAAAGAATTACATCGGATAGATCAAAGCGAAGATGTGATGATCATTGTATTGAAGATCAAAAGAGATAGAGATAGCCATCTAGGTACTAACTACAGACCCGCAGGTCTGTGGTGAACTACTCACACATCATCATGAGGACAACAAGGTGGATGAAGAGGCCCTCCGT
This sequence comes from Elymus sibiricus, assembly GCA_039707655.1. NCBI lineage: Eukaryota > Viridiplantae > Streptophyta > Magnoliopsida > Poales > Poaceae > Elymus > Elymus sibiricus. The sequence goes on from CM077663.1 coordinate 281,781,275, forward strand.
GATCGATCCCCCTCTGGCAGGGTGCCGGAATGAAGCTCCAGATGGGATCGCGGCAGAAAAGAGACTTGCGGCAGCGGAAAAAGTGTTTCGGTATGCCCTCTAGGGTTTTTGTAATATATGTGAATTTATAGGCCAGAGAACGGGGGTAGGAGGGTCACCAGGGAGGGACAAGCCATCAGGGTGTGCCAACCCCCCCTAGGCGCACCCTGTTGGCTTGTGACTCCCTCGTGTGGCCTCCGGTCTTCTCCCGAAGCTTCTAGGTCTTCTTTTGGTCCAGAAAAAATCATAAAAAAGTTTCGGGGCAATTGGACTTCGTTTGGAACTGTAAACCTGAAAAGTAAAAAAACACGTAAAAAACAACAATTGGCACTGCACTGGGTCAATAGGTTAGTGCTCAAAAATAATATAAATTGGTAAATTATTACTCAAAAAGTATCCTAGAATGATAATATAACATCATGGAACAATCAAAAATTATAGATGCGTTGGAGACGTATCACCTCATCGACACTAGTTGGACACAAGTTTCCCGCAGGAAGAACCTTCTTTAGATACTTGAGATGCTCATCGATCCTTCTGTCGGTCCATTTGCTTTTAGCCTTCATCTTTAGAAGTTCGAGCGTGAAACTCAAGCAGGTCACCGCGGGATCGCAACCATCATACAATGGAGTCTTCGACTCTACCTCCAATTGCTCGAGCTTGACCTCCTCTCCAGAAGCAGCTCTGTCGCTAGTTGTCTTCTTGTGAAGCAGGTCTTGAACATGAGAGTCCCGCACGATTGAACATACTAGCGATGAAGGCTCTAGTGTGTCCGCATCTTCTCCGTCATGTCTGGCCTCTTCTCCGCCCTCATGTCCGACATCTTCTACGCCGCCATGTCCGACCTCTGATAACCCACAAGTATAGGGGATCAATCGTAGTCCTTTCGATAAGTAAGAGTGTCGAACCCAACGAGGAGCAGAAGGAAATGACAAGCGGTTTTCAGCAAGGTATTCTCTGCAAGCACTAAAATTGTAGGGGATCAATCGTAGTCCTTTCGATAAGTAAGTATTTTTTCCTTATAGAACTTGGCTTGTATATTCCAATGATGGGCTTCCTCAAATTGCCCTAGGTCTTCGTGAGCAAGCGAGTTGGATGCACACCCACTTAGTTTCTTTTTTGAGCTTTCATACACTTATAGCTCTAGTGCATCCGTTGCATGGCAATCCCTACTCACTCACATTGATATCTATTGATGGGCATCTCCATAGCCCGTTGATACGCCTAGTTGGTGTGAGACTATCTCCTTCTTTTTTCTTCTCCACAACCACCATATTCTATTCCACCTATAGTGCTATGTCCATGGCTCACGCTCATGTATTGCGTGAGAGTTGAAAAAGTTTGAAAATACTAAAGTATGAAACAATTGCTTGGCTAAAACCGGGGTTGTGCATGATTTAATACTTTGTGTGATGAAGATGGAGCATAGCCAGACGATATGATTTTGTAGGGATAGCTTTCTTTGGCCATGTTATTTTGAGAAGACACGATTGCTTTATTAGTATGCTTGAAGTATTATTGTTTTTATCCCAACATTAAACTTTTGTTTTGAATCTTTTGGATCTGAATATTCATGCCACAATAAAGAAAATTACATGGATAAATATGTTAGGTAGCATTCCACATCAAAAATTATGTTTTTTTATCATTTACCTACTCACGGACGAGCAGGAATTAAGCTTGGGGATGCTTGATACGTCTCCAATGTATCTATAATTTTTGATTGTTCCATGCTATTATATTATCTGTTTTGGATGTTTTATATGCATTAATATGCTATTTTATATTATTTTTGGGACTAAACTATTAACCTAGAACCCAGTGCCAGTTTCTGTTTTTTCCCTGTTTTTGAGTTTTACAGAAAAGGAATATCAAACGGAGTCCAAACGGAATAAAACTTTCGCGATGATTTTGCTTGGACCAGAAGACTTCTAGAAGACCTGGTGAGGAGGTCAGAAGACCTGGCAGGAGACGACAAGCCGCCAGGGCGCGCCCTAGGGGGGGGCGCCCCCCTGGCTTGTGGGCCCCCTGGAGATCTTCTAACCCTAACTCTTCGCCTATATATTCCCATATATTCCCAAACCATCAGAGGGAGCCACAAAAATACTTTTCCACCGCCGCAACCTTCTGTTCCCGTGAGATCCCATCTTGGGGCCTTTTCCGGTAATCTGCCGGAGGGGGATTCGATCACGGAGGGCTTCTACATCAACTCCATTGTTCCTCCGATGAAGCGTGAGTAGTCTACCTCAGACCTACGGGTCCATAGCTAGTAGCTAGATGGATTTTTCTCTCTCTTCGATCCTCAATGCCATGTTCTCCTCGATGTTCTTGGAGATCTATCCGATGTAATCTTCTTTTGCGGTGTGTTTGTCGAGATCCGATGAATTGTTGATTTATGATCAGATTATCTATGAATATTATTTGAATCTCCTCTGAATTCTTATTTGCATGATTTCATATCTTTGTATTTCTCTTCGAGTTATTGGTTTGGTTTGGCCAACTAGATCGGTAGTTCTTGCAATGGGAGAGGTGCTTAGTTTTGGGTTCAATCTTGCGGTGTCCTCACCCAGTGACAAAGTAGGGGTAGCGAGGCACGTATTTGTATTGTTGCCATCAAGGATAAAAAGGTGGGGTTTTCATCATATTGCTTGAGTTTATCCCTCTACATCATGTCATCTTACTTAAGGCGTTACTCTGTTCTTTATGAACTTAATACTCTAGATGTAGGCATGAGTCGGTCGATGTGTGGAGTAATAGTAGTAGATGCAGAATCGTTTCGGTCTACTTGACACGGACGTGATGCCTATATGCATAATCATTGCCTTGGATATCGTCATAACTTTGCGTTTTTCTATCAATTGCTCGACAGTAATTTGTTCACCCACCGTATTATTTTCCTTCAAGAGAGAAGCCTCTAGTGAAACCTATGGCCCCCGGGTCTATTTTCCATTGTATATTTTCAGATCTATAAACCAAAAATACCAAAAATACCTTGCTGCAATTTTATTTACTTTTATTTAGTTTTACTTTTAGTAATCTTTTATATCTATCTCTTTCAGATTTCATCCTTGCAAGTGACCGTGAAGGGATTGACAACCCCTTTATAGCGTTGGGTGCAAGTGTTTGATTGTTTGTGCAGGTGCATAGATTGGGGCCTTGCTTGTACCTCCTACTGGATTGATACTTTGGTTCTCAAAACTGAGGGAAATACTTATCTCTACTTTGTTGCATCATCCTTTCCTCTTCAAGGGAAAAACCAACGCAAGCTCAAGAAGTAGCAGGAAGAATTTCAGGCGCCGCTGCCGGGGAGGATACATAGCAAGTCAAGACAAGAACTCTCCCATCAACTTGGCAATTTCTGGCGCCGTTGCCGGAGAGGATACATAGCAAGTCAAGACAAGAACTCCCCCATCAACTTGCCAATTTCTGGCGTGGTTGCCGGAGAGGTCTATATCAAGCCTACCAAGTACCCATCATAAACTCATCTCTTGCATTTACATTATTTGCCATTTGCCTCTCGTTTTCCTCTCCCCCACTTCACAAATTTTCCGTTTTATTCGCCCTCTTTCTCGTTCGCCTTTTTCTCGCCGGATCTCTTGTTGTTTGCTTGTTTGCTATCTTTGCTTGTGTTGCCATGTGCCTTCTATTTGCTTGCATCTTCGCTTGCTAAAAATCTATTGATATGGATCCTCATCCACTTGCTAATCTTTTCAAAAGACCAAATTATGATGAACCAATTGCTAGTGAGTTGAGTGCACTTGATTATCTAAATTTTGATGAAGTGTTGAAAGAAAAATTTTGTTTGGAAATCATGAATCTGAAAATTTTGATGAAGTGTTGAAAGAAAAATTTTATAAGGTGATTCATGTTAGTCCCATGAATGATGAGCATGATTGCAATGTTGCCAGTATGAATTCTCTAAATATCCATGATGCTAATGATATGCAAAGCCACAAGCTTGGGGATGCTATGTTTGATGAAGATGATATTTTTAGTCCTCCAAGTTTTGATGAGCAAATTTATTATGATGATTGCATGCCTCCTATTTATGGTGATGGTGATGACATGTATGCCATAATGAGTAATGATAACCATGAAACTTATCGTCATGGTTTTAATTTGCAATGTGGTTATGACAATCAAGTGTCTCATGATAGTTATTTTGTTGAGTTTGCTCCCACTACCATGGATGATAAGGAATTTGCTTATGTGGAGAGTAATGAAAATTCTATGCTTGTGCATCATGAAAAGAATGATTTATGTGATAGTTATATTGTTGAATTCCTTCATGATGCTACTGAAATTTATTATGAGGAAGGAACATACGCTTGTAGGAATTCCAATAATATCAATTTTCCTCTCTATGTATTCAAAGTTTTGAAGTTATGCTTGTTTTTGCCTTCCTATGCAAGTTGATTCTCGTTCCCATAAATTGTTTGCTCATAAAATCCCTATGCATAGGAAGTGGGTTAGACTTAAATGTGTTTGTCATGAGATTCATGATGCTCTTTTGCATATTTCAATTACTACTTTTTTATGTGAGCATCATTGAAATCATCATGCCTAGCTAGGGGCGTTAAACAATAGCGCTTGTTGGGAGGCAACCCAATTTTATTTTTATGTTTTTTGTTTTGTTTCTGTTCTTGAATAAATTACACATTATTACCTCTGTAGTAATTGTGTTTTAGTGTTTTAATTAGTGTTTGTGCCAAGTAAGACCTTTGGGATGGTCTACGGTGATAGTTAATTTGATCCTGCTGAAAAACAGAAACTTTGACGCCCAGTCCAAGAATTTTATAAATTCACAGAAGCTTCGATTGGATCTCAATTTTTTACACAACATTGATATACAAATTTCACAGATTGTCCTAATTTTTCAGAAGTTTTAGAGTTACATAAGTATTCGAAGTTTACAGATTGCTACAGACTGTTCTGTTTTAGACAGATTCTGTTTTCTATGTGTTGTTTGCTTATTTTGATGAATCTATGGGTAGTATCGGGAGGTATGAACCATGGAGAAGTTGGAATACAGTAGATATTACACCAATATAAATAAAGAATGAGTTCACAACAGTACCTAAAGTGGTGATTTTATTTTCTTATACTAACGGATCTCACGAGTTTTCTGGTGAGTTTTGTGTTGTGAAGTTTTCAAGTTTTGGGTAAAGATTTGATGGAGTATGGAATAAGGAGTGGCAAGAGCCTAAGCTTGGGGATTCCCAAGGCACCCCAAGGTAATATTCAAGGACAACCAAGAGCCTAAGCTTGGGGATGCCCCGGAAGGCATCCCCTCTTTCGTCTTCAATCCATCGGTAAATTTACTTGAGGCTATATTTTTATTCACCACATGATATGTGTTTTGCTTGGAGCGTCTTGTATGATATGACTCTTTGCTTTTTAGTTTGCCACAATCATCCTTGCTGTACACACTTTTTGAGAGGGACACGCATGAATTGTGAATTTATTAGAATACTCTATGTGCTTCACTTATATCTTTTGAGCTGGGCAATATGCTCTAGTGCTTCACTTATATCTTTTTAGAGCACGGCGGTGGCTTTATTTTATAGAAATTTTTGAACTCTCTTGCTTCACTTATATTATTTTGAGAGTCTCTAAACAGCATGGTAATTTGTTTAGGTTATGAATTTAGTCCTAATATGATGGGCATCCAAGAGAGATATAATAAAAACTTTCATATAAAAGTGCATTGAATACTATGAGAAGTTTGATTCCTTATGGTTGTTTTGAGATATAAAGATTGTAATATTGGAGACATGCTAGTGAGTAATTGTGGATTGGTAGAAATACTTGTGTTAAATTTTGTGATTCCCGTAGCATGCACGTATGGTGAACCGTTATGTGACGAAGTCGGAGCATGATTTATTTATTGATTGCCATCCCTTGTGTGGAGGTCGGGATCACGCGATGGTTAACTCCTACCAACCCTTCCCCTAGGAGCATGCGTGTAGTACTTTGTTTTGATGACTAATAGACTTTTGCAATAAGTATGTGAGTTCTTTATGACTAATGTTGAGTCCATGGATTATACGCACTCTCACCCTTCCACCTTTGCTAGCCTCTCTAGTACCGCGCAACTTTCGCCGGTGCATTAAACCCACCTTCCTCAAAACAGCCACCATATACCTTCCTCAAAACAGCCACCATACCTACCTATTATGGCATTTCCATAGCCATTCCGAGATATATTGCCATGCAACTTCCACCGTTCCGTTTATTATGACACGCACCATCATTGTCATATTGCTTAGCATGATCGTAAGATAGCAAGCATGATGATGTCATTGCTACGCTAGATCATTGCATATCCCGGTACACCGCCGGAGGCATTCATATAGAGTCATATCTTGTTCTAGTATCGAGTTGTAAATTTTGAGTTGTAAGTAAATAAAAGTGTGATGATCATCATTATAGAGCATTGTCCCATGTGAGGAAAGGATGATGGAAACTATGATTCCCCCACAAATCGGGATGAGTCTCTGGACTTTATGAAAAATAAAAGAGGCCAGAGAAGCCCAAATAAAAAAAAAGAGGCCAAAGAAGCCCACCAAAAAAAAGAGAAAATAAAAAAAATGAGAGAAAAGAGAGACGGGGCAATGCTACTATCCTTTTTCCACACTTGTGCTTCAAAGTAGCACCATGATCTTCATGATAGAGAGTCTCCTATATTGACACTTTCATATACTAGTGGGAATTTTTCATTATAGAACTTGGCTTGTATATTCCAATGATGGGCTTCCTCAAATTTTCCTAGGTCTTCGTGAGCAAGCGAGTTGAATGCACACCCACTTAGTTTCTTTTTTGAGCTTTCATACACTTATAGCTCTAGTGCATCCGTTGCATGGCAATCCCTACTCACTCACATTGATATCTATTGATGGGCATCTCCACAGCCTGTTGATATGCCTAGTTGGTGTGAGACTATCTCCTTCTTTTGTCTTCTCCACAACCACCATATTCTATTCCACCTATAGTGCTATGTCCATGGCTCACGCTCATGTATTGCGTGAGAGTTGAAAAAGTTTGAAAATACTAAAGTATGAAACAATTGCTTGGCTAAAACCGGGGTTGTGCATGATTTAATACTTTGTGTGATGAAGATGGAGCATAGCCAGACTATATGATTTTGTAGGGATAGCTTTCTTTGGCCATGTTATTTTGAGAAGACACGATTGCTTTATTAGTATGCTTGAAGTATTATTGTTTTTATGCCAACATTAAACTTTTGTTTTGAATCTTATGGATCTGAATATTCATGCCACAATAAAGAAAATTACATGGATAAATATGTTAGGTAGCATTCCACACAAAAAATTCTGTTTTTTATCATTTACCTACTCGAGGACGAGCAGGAATTAAGCTTGGGGATGCTTGATACGTCTCCAACGTATCTATAATTTTTGATTGTTCCATGCTATTATATTATTTGTTTTGGATGTTTTATATGCATTAATATGCTATTTTATATTATTTTTGGGACTAACCTATTAACATAGAGCCCAGTGCCAGTTTCTGTTTTTCCCTGTTTTTGAGTTTTACAGAAAAGGAATATCAAACGGAGTCCAAACGGAATAAAACTTTCGCGATGATTTTGCTTGGACCAGAAGACATCTAGAAGACCTGGTGAGGAGGTCAGAAGACCTGGCAGGAGACGACAAGCCGCCAGGGCGCGCCCTAGGGGGAGCGCGCCCCCTGGCTTGTGGGCCCCTTGGAGATCTTCTAACCCTAACTCTTCGCCTATATATTCCCATATATTCCCAAACCATCAGAGGGAGCCACAAAAATACTTTTCCGCCGCCGCAACCTTCTGTTCCCGTGAGATCCCATCTTGGGGCCTTTTCCGGTAATCTGCCGGAGGGGGATTCGATCACGGAGGGCTTCTACATCAACTCCATTGCTCCTCCGATGAAGCGTGAGTAGTCTACCTCAGACCTACGGGTCCATAGCTAGTAGCTAGATGGCTTTTTCTCTCTCTTCGATCCTCAATGCCATGTTCTCCTCGATGTTCTTGGAGATCTATCCGATGTAATCTTCTTTTGCGGTGTGTTTGTCGAGATCCGATGAATTGTGGATTTATGATCAGATTATCTATGAATATTATTTGAATCTCCTCTGAATTCTTATTTGCATGATTTCATATCTTTGTATTTCTCTTCGAGTTATTGGTTTGGTTTGGCCAACTAGATCGGTAGTTCTTGCAATGGGAGAGGTGCTTAGTTTTGGGTTCAATCTTGTGGTGTCCTCACCAAGTGACAAAGTAGGGGTAGCGAGGCACGTATTTGTATTGTTGCCATCAAGGATAAAAGGTGGGGTTTTCATCATATTGCTTGAGTTTATCCCTCTGCATCAAGTCATCTTACTTAAGGCGTTACTCTGTTCTTTATGAACTTAATACTCTCGATGCAGGCAGGAGTCGGTCGATGTGTGGAGTAATAGTAGTAGATGCAGAATCGTTTCGGTCTACTTGACACGGACGAGATGCCTATATGCATAATCATTGCCTTGGATATCGTCATAACTTTGCGCTTTCCTATCAATTGCTCGACAATAATTTGTTCACCCACCGTATTATTTTCCTTCAAGAGAGAAGCCTCTAGTGAAACCTATGGCCCCCGGGTCTATTTTCCATTATATATTTTCAGATCTATAAACCAAAAATACCAAAAATACCTTGCTGCAATTTTATTTACTTTTACTTTTAGTAATCTTTTATATCGATCTCTTTCAGATCTCATCCTTGCAAGTGACCGTGAAGGGATTGACAACCCCTTTATAGCGTTGGGTGCAAGTGTTTGATTGTTTGTGCAGGTGCATAGATTGGGGCCTTGATTGTACCTCCTACTGGATTGATACCTTGGTTCTCAAAACTGAGGGAAATACTTATCTCTACTTTGCTGCATCACCCTTTCCTCTTCATGGGAAAAACCAATGCAAGCTCAAGAAGTAGCAGTAACTACTCACAAATAATAATCATGCTCAAGATCAGAGGAGTATTGAATAGCATAATGGATCTGAACATATAATATTCTACCAAATAAACCATATAGCAATCAACTACATAATCAACACTACTAGTCACCCACAGGTACCAATCTGAGGTTCCGGTACAAAGATTGAACACAAGAGATGAACTAGGGTTTGAGATGAGATGGTGTTGTTGAAGATGTTGATGAAGATTGGCCTCCCAAAGATGAGGGGGGTGTTGGTGATGACGATAGCTTCGATTTCCCCCTCCGGGAGGGAAGTTCCCCCGGCGAAATTGCTCCCCCGGAGGGCAAAAGTGCTCCTGCCCAAGTTCCGCCTCGAGGCGGCGGCGCTTCGTCCCGAAAGTCCTCCTCTTAATTTTTTTAGGTTTTTTGGGAATTTATATCAAAAGATGGGCACCGGAAGTGGGCCAGGCTGAGCACAAGGCATCAGGGCGCGCCCTGGTGGGTTGTGCCCACCTGGGGGGCCTCCTTCGGTAGTTTTTAGCTCCAGTATTTTTTATTAAATGTAAAAATAATCTCCGTAAATTTTCAGCTTCATTGGAGTTGTGCAGAATAGGTAAGTCTGGCGTGCTTTTCTTGGGTCCAGAATTCCAGCTGCCGGTATTCTCCCTCCTTGTGTAAACCATGCATATTATGAGAGAAAAGGCATTAGAATTACTCCCCAAAGCATTATTATTCAACAAAACAAAGTAAATAATAGTAGGAAATCATGATGCAGAATGGACGTATCAACTCCCCCAAGCTTAGACCTCGCTTGTCCTCAAGCGAAAGCCGATATTGAAAAGCATGTCCACATGGCTTGAGAGAGAGGTGTCGATAAAAACAAAATACGGACATAGAAGCATCATGCTTATTAACATAACAATAACAAACTCTAACATAAGAACTTATTTCAATGCATTTTTATCATAAAGCTTCTCATGAACAAGTAACAATTCATCACAATATAGAAGTATGAAGCATAAACCTTATTGGAAACCAACAAACTATGTTCTCAGTCAACTTTGCAACTACAATTCATCATATTTTCAGGAAGGGTCTCATGTCGGAGCCATTTGGCAAGTCCACATACTCAACCATCATTTAGTCTTCTATGATTGCTAACGCTCACGGCATACCCATGAACAAAAAGTTTCAACCGGAGACATAGGATGATAGGGGCTTATAGTTTTGCCTCCCAACTCACTCACCTCAAGGGTGATGTCAACAATAATAACTCATGCCCACCCATATCCAACTGGATATATGTGCCTCTTTTCTCACCACATGATGCTTGCAAAAGAAAAAGTAAAAAATGAATAGGGAAGAATACTTTTACTCTTGCATAAAAGTAAGTGCATAAAAGTAAAAGATAGGCCATTCACAGAGGGAAGCAGAGGTTGTCATGCGCTTATTGGTTTGTACGCCCAATCCCTTAATGTAAAAGAATGTCACGCTATATTGCCCCCTATGATAGCAACCTTTATTATGCAGTCCATCGCTTTTATTACTTTGCCATCATAAGTTCGTATAACGCTCAATTTTTTCTTACACTAATTGATCAAAACACTTTTAGAAGCAATTTTTATTGCCTTATTGCACCGATGACAACTTACTTGAAGGATCTTTCTCGATCCATAGGTAGGTATGGTGGACACTCGACGAAAGAGTTTGGGTTTGGGTTTTTGGATGCACAAGTAGTATCACTACTTAGTGCGGAGTTTTTGGCTAGCAAAGATATTAGGCAAGCACCACATATTAAAGGATCTATGACAATATAACTTCTATGTGGATACGAACAAACATAAGTCATTACGTTGTCTTCCTTGTCCAACGTCAACAATTTTGACATATAATATTTGATGGGGGCTCCCAATCATAAAAGATGTCCAAGATGGTGCATTTGCATGTGAATCTTCTCTTCCTTTATTAATTCTTTCATGAATTGCATCATTTACCAATGCTATGTTTTTCAATCTACAATAAATTTTACTACTTATACTTTATGTGATGTCATTACTCACCATAAGATTAGCATATGATTCTTTTCATTTGTTTCTTCTTTTCTTTATTTTGATTGCAACAAGAAAGTATAGAGGCAAAAACTCAAACTAAACTTTATTATATAACTCTCATACGATTACATAGATGGATAGATCATGGAACTAACACACAAAAATAGATCATGATAAACTTTTATTCAACTAAAGCAAAGGGAAACTAAAGATCAAACTAAAATAGGTAAAGGTGAATAAAAGTGATGGTGATACGATACCGGGGCACCTCCCCCAAGCTTGGCTCAAGCCAAGGGGAGTGCCCATACCCGTGTGCTCAAGTCTCCTTTGGTGGTGGTGATGAAGAAGGTGGAGGTGTTGATGTAGGTAGTGGTGATGATGTGGAATCCTTCTTCTTCAACTTATATTTGAGCATAAAGTTTTCCTCCCTTAGATCATCATTCTCCAACTCAAGCTTTAATATCCTTTTGCATAAGGCTTCCTTGCTCTCCTGCAGAAAACGAGATGGGATAAATTGGACCTTAGGTTTGTATCTTCTTGGGAGGCTTGACTTCTTAAACTCCACATGCATGTCTCCGGGCTGAGGCAATGGATCGTTCTCCTCAGAGCTGACATCTTTTGTTTCCCGCATGGTGGCATCTTCTTCCTCCTCCGAGGTCCATAGATAGGGGTAAATCTCCCTAAAGATCTTCGGGTCTGGAACATAGGGATCAACATGGCTCTCCCCCTCCGAATCTTCAGATGACATACTTTCTAGATCTGCTAGGGAAACAGCAAGAAACAAGAACAGAGGATTTTTAGCGATGCGATCGTCAAAACAGTCGGGGGTATATATAGAGAATTTTTATTCTTGGGAAACAAGTATTTGGAAGGAAAACGGAGTCGGGAAGGCATCCGAGGTGGGCACAACCCACCAGGGCGCGCCCTGGTGTATCGTGCTCTCCTCGATCACCTTCCGGTTTTTTTTTATTTCCAAAATTCTAAAATATTCCAAAACTGACACAAAATATTTTTGCGGATTTTTCAGAGTCCGTTTACTTACCGTATCATGTACCTCCTATTTTTAAGTATTCTGGAGTGTTCTGGAAGGTTTCTTTTATGTGTTCCTCTGGTGTCATGGTTTGAATAACATTGCTTTCAACGTTAATAGGCGTACCTGAGATATAATGCTTAATCCTTTGTCCATTGACCACCTTCGGGTTAGTACCTTCGGCGTTATTGATCTTGATAGCTCCAGAACGATAAACCTCTTCAATAACATATGGTCCTTCCCATTTTGAGAGAAGTTTTCCTGCAAAAAATCTTAAACGAGAGTTGAACAAAAGAACATAATCTCCTATTTTGAATTCCCGCTTTTGGATTCTTTTGTCATGCCATCTTTTTACTTTTTCTTTGAATAGCTTGGCATTTTCATAGGCTTGGGTTCTCCATTCATCTAGTGATCTAATATCGAATAGCCTCTTCTCACCGGCAAGTTTGAAATCATAGTTGAGTTCTTTAATAGCCCAAAATGCTCTGTGTTTTAGTTCTAGAGGCAAATGACAAGCTTTCCCATACACCATTTTATATGGAGACATGCCCATAGGATTTTTATAAGCTGTTCTATAGGCCCAAAGTGCATCATCTAATTTCTTAGACCAATTCTTATGAGACCTATTGACAGTTTTTTGTAAAATCAGTTTTATTTCTCTATTGCTAAGTTCAACTTGACCACTAGATTGAGGATGATAGGGTGATGCAATTCTATGGTTAACATCATATTTAGCAATCATCTTATGGAAAGCACCATGAATAAAGTGTGAACCACCATCGGTCATTAAATATCTAGGGACTCCAAACCTCGGGAAGATAACCTCTTTAAGCATTTTAATGAAGGTGTGGTGATCGGCACTACTAGTTGGAATAGCTTCTACCCACTTAGTGACATAATCAACCGCAACCAAAATATGAGTGTACCCATTAGAGGAAGGAAAAGGCCCCATATAATCAAAACCCCAAATGTCAAATGGTTCGACAACAAGTGAATAATTCATGGGCATTTCTTGACGCTTACTCATATTACCAACTCTTTGACATTCATCACAAGACAAGACAAACTTACGGGCATCCTTGAAGAGAGTAGGCCAATAAAACCCAGATTGCAATACCTTGTGAGCAGTTCTATCTCCCGCATGATGTCCTCCATAAGCTTCGGAATGACATTTCCGTAGGATTTGTTCTTGTTCATGCTCAGGTACACAAACGTCTAATAATACCATCTACTCCTTCTTTATAAAGATGTGGGTCATCCCAAAAGTAATGTCTCAAGTCATAGATTGTTTTCTCTTTTGTTGATAAGTAAAGCTAGGTGGTATATATTTAGCGACAATATAATTAGCATAGTCAGCATACCAAGGTGTGTTGTGTGAGACACTTATTGCAACTAGTTGTTCGTCAGGGAAACTATCATCAATGGGTAGTGGGTCATCAAGAATATTTTCTAACCTAGACAAGTTATCAGCTACGGGGTTCTTAGCTCCCTTCCAATCAATTATGTGTAAGTCAAATTCTTGAAGCAAAAGAACCCACCTAATGAGTCTAGGTTTAGCATCTTTTTTTCCCATAAGGTATTTAATAGTAGCATGATCGGTGTGAACAATAACCTTGGAGTCAACAATATAGGATCTAAATTTATCACAGGCAAACACAACTGCTAAAAATTCTTTTTCAGTAGTGGCATAGTTTCGTTGGGCACTGTCTAGAGTTTTACTAGCATAATGGATAACATTCAATTTCTTATCTACTCTTTGTCCTAGGACAGCAGCAACAACATAATAACTAGCATCACACATAATTTCAAAAGGCAAGTTCCAATCAGGTGGTTGAACAATAGGTGCAGAGGTTAAGGCTTTCTTGAGTGTTTCAAAGGCTTCCACACAATCATCATATAAGACAAAAGGAATATCCTTTTGCAAAAGATTAGTAAGAGGCCTAGAAATTTTAGAGAAGTCTTTAATGAACCTCCTATAAAAACCAGCATGACCAAGGAAACTTCGAATACCTTTAATATCTTTAGGACATGGCATTTTCTCAATTGCATCAACTTTAGCTTTATCCACCTCAATACCTCGTTCAGATATTTTATGCCCCAAGACAATGCCTTCATTAACCATAAAGTGGCACTTCTCCCAATTCAAGACGATATTAGTTTGTTCACATCTCTGCAAAACTTGATCAAGGTTGCTTAAGCAATCATCAAAAGAAGTTCCGTAAACGGAAAAATCATCCATGAAAACCTCCACAATCTTTTCACAAAAGTCAGAGAATATAGCAGTCATGCATCTTTGAAAGGTAGCAGGTGCATTACATAAACCAAAAGGCATACGTCTATAATCATAGGTTCCAAAAGGGCAAGTAAAGGTAGTTTTCTCTTGATCAGATTGTGACACAGGTATTTGAGAGAAACAATAATATCCATCTAGGAAACAAAAGTGTGTGTACTTAGATAGTCTCTCTAGCATGTAAATCAGTGAACGGTAGAGGGTAATGATATTTCCTAGTAGCTTTATTTAATTTTCTAAAATCAATTACCATTCTATAGCCAGTGACAATTCTTTGTGGAATGAGTTCATTCTTATCATTGGGAACAACGGTAATACCTCCTTTCTTAGGGACACAATGAACGTGGCTTACCCATCTACTACCAGCAATGGGATAGATTATACCTGCTTCCAGAAGCTTTAATATTTCAGTTCTTACCACTTCTTTCATCTTAGGATTCAATCGCCGTTGGTGATCAACAACGGGTTTAGCATCAGGTTCCATATTGATCTTGTGCTGACATAGAGTAGGACTAATGCCCTTAAGATCATCAAGAGTATATCCAATAGCAGCCTGGTGCTTCCTTAGAACTTTCAATAATCTTTCTTCTTCATGTTCTGAAAGGTTAGCACTAATAATAACAGGATATATCTTTTTATCATCAAGATAAGCATACTTCAAAGTGTCAGGTAAGTGTTTCAATTCAAACACAGGATCACCTTTAGGTGGAGGAGGACCTCCAAGAGTTTCAATAGGCAAATTGTGTTTCAATAGAGGTTGTTGTTCGAAGAAAATTTGATCTATTTCATTTCTTTCACGCAAGTGCATATCATTTTCATGGTCAAGCAAATATTGTTCTAACGGATCAGTAGGAGGCACAACAATAGAGGCAAGACCAATTATTTCATCCTTACTAGATAACGCTTTATCACGAGGTTGTCTATTAAACTTGGAAAAATTAAACTCATGGGACACATTACCAAAACTGACACTGACAGTTTGTTTTTCACAATCTATCTTAGCATTGACGGTGCTCAAGAAAGGTCTACCAAAGATAATGGGACAAAATTCATCTTGTGGGGAACCAAGGACTAGAAAATCAGTAGGGTATTTTACTTTCCCACACAAGACTTCAACATCTCTAACAATCCCAAGTGGTGTGATAGTATCTCTATTAGCAAGTTTAATAGTGACATCAATGTCTTCCATTTCAGCAGGTGCTATTTCATCCATAATTTCTTCGTATAAGGTAAAAGGGATAGCACTCACACTAGCACCTAAATCACATAAACCATGGTAGCAATGATCTCCTATTTTAACTGAGACAACAGGCAAGCCTTCTACGGGTCTATGTTTATCATTTTCATCACGTTTGGCAATTCTAGCAGCTTCATCACAAAAATAGATAACATGCCCATCAATATTTTCCACCAAGAGATCTTTAACCATAGCAACACTAGGCTCTACTTTAATTTTCTCAGGAGGTTTAGGTGCTCTTATATTACTCTTACGAACCATAGTTGATACCTTAGCATGTTCCTTTATCCTAACAGGGAAAGGTGGTTTTTCAATATATAGGCACAACTGGATCAACATTGTAAAAGATGGTTTCTTCTTTAGCTATGACCGGTTCTTTAATTTCTTCCTTAATAGGGGGATGATATTTAAACCACTTCTCCTTAGGGAGTTCAACATGAGTAGCAAACACTTCACAGAAATAGGCTACTATCTCAGAGTCAAGTCCATATTTAGTGCTAAACTTGTGAAAAGTATAGGTATTCATAAAAGATTTAACACAATCAAACTTAAGCTTTATACCTGACTCCTTACCTTTGTCGAGTTCCCAATCTTCAGAGTTGCGTTTAATTCTTTCTAAGAGATCCCACTTGAATTCAATAGTCTTTTTCATATAAGAACCAGCACAAGAAGTATCGAGCATGGATTGATCATTATGAGAAAGCTGAGCATAAAAATTCTGAATGATAACTTCCCTCGGAATGTCATGATTGGGGCATGAATATAACATTGACTTAAGTCTCCCCCAAGCTAGAGCGATACTTTCTCCTTCACGAGGCCAAAAATTATATATATAATTCCGATCACGATGAACTAGATGCATAGGATAAAACTTTTGATGGAATTCCAATTGCAAACGGTTCCAGTTCCACGATCCAAGATCATCACATAGACTATACCATGTCAATGCTTTTCCCTCCAAAGATAAAGGGAAAACCTTCTTCTTAACTTCATATCCTGATAAACCTGGAAGCTTAAATAATCCACATATTACGTTCACATATAAAAGATGCATATCAGGATGTTCAGTTCCATCTCCTGCATAAGGTTTAGCAAGCAGTTGTTCAAGCACACCCGAAGGAATTTCATAAGTAACATTTTCAGTGGGTGCTGTAGGTTGAGGGGTAACTAATTGTGGTTCGGTCGAGGTGAAGATACCCCTAACAAACCCCTCAAAGGATTGTTCTCCATAGTAGCAAGTAGCAATAAATTTCAGCACATAGTATAAGTTTTTCCTTACCGATTTCCACTTACCAAGAGCGCTTCACTCCCCGGCAACGGCACCAGAAAAGAGTCTTGATGACCCACAAGTATAGGGGATCAATCGTAGTCCTTTCGATAAGTAAGAGTGTCGAACCCAACGAGGAGCAGAAGGAAATGACAAGCGGTTTTCAGCAAGGTAATTTCTGCAAGCACTGAAATTGTAGGTAACAGATAGTTTGATAGCAAGATAATTGGTGACAAGCAAGTAACGGTAACGGTAAACAAGGTGCAGCAAGATAGCCCAATCCTTTTGAGGCAAAGGACAGGTGAGAACAATCACTAGTAATAGGCAAAGTGTTCTTGAGGGTACACGGGAATTTCGTCTAGTCACTTTTACCATGTTGGTTTGATTCGTGTTCGCTACTTTGATAATTTGATATGTGGGTGGACCAGTGCTAAGGTGCTGTTCTTACTTGAACTAACAACCTACTTATGATTAACCCCCTCGCAAGCATCCGCAACTACGATAAAAGTATTAAGACAAAGTCTAACCATAGCATTAAACATGTGGATCCAAATCAGCCCCTTACGAAGTTGCGCATAAACTAGGGTTTAAGCTTCTGTCACTCTAGCAACCCATCATCTAATAACTACTCCACAATGCATTCCCTTAGGCCCATGAATGGTGAAGTGTCATGTAGTCGACGTTCACATGACACCACTAAGGGAATCACAACATACATATCATCAAAATATCGAACACATATCAAATTCACATGATTACTCGCAACATGACTTCTCCTGTGACCTCAAGAACAAAGGTAACTACTCACAAATAATAATCATGCTCAAGATCAGAGGAGTATTGAATAGAATAATGGATCTGAACATATAATCTTCCACCAAATAAACCATATAGCAATCAACTACACAAGGAAATCAACACTACTAGTCACTCACAGGTACCAATCTGAGGTTCCGGTACAAAGATTGAACACAAGAGATGAACTAGGGTTTGAGATGAGATGGTGCTGTTGAAGATGTTGATGAAGATTGGCCTCCCAAAGATGAGAGGGGTGTTGGTGATGACGATAGCTTCGATTTCCCCCTCCGGGAGGGAAGTTCCCCGACGGAATCGCTTCGCAGGAGGGCAAAAGTGCTCCTGCCCAAGTTCCGCCTCGAGGTGGCGGCGCTTCATCCCGAAAGTCCTCCGCTTATTTTTTTAGGTTTTTTGGGAATTTATACCAGAAGATGGGCACCGGAAGTGGGCCAGGCTGAGCACAACCCATCAGGGCGCACCTAGGGGGGCCTGGTGCGCCCTGGTGGGTTGTGCCCACCTGGGGGGGCTCCTCCGGTAGTTTTCAGCTCCAGTATTTTTTATTAAATGTAAAAATAATCTCCGTAAATTTTCAGCTTCAATGGAGTTGTGTAGAATAGGTATCTCTGACGTGCTTTTCTTGGGTCCAGAATTCCAGCTGCCGGTATTCTCACTTCTTGTGTGAACCTTGCATATTATGAGAGAAAAGGCATTAGAATCACTCCCCAAAGCATTATTATTCAACAAAACAAAGTAAATAACAGTAGGAAATCATGATGCAAAATGGACGTATCAACCTCTTCTCCGCCGCCATTTCCAGCGCCCTCTTCTTCGGGCCATCGATCATCTCTTCGTTTGGGCCCATGGTGTTATTGGCTACGCCGTTGACATCATCATCATCTTCTTCACTTATCCACCGAGTATAGCCATCCATGGAACCATACATGAGCTGGTCCGCCTTCAAATGTCCACCCTCAAAGGGGTCGAGCCAGACTCCTTTAGGTTTTTTTCATAGATGTCATCCACCGCGAATCAGAAGTATCTATCCACCATCCTTCCATAGACCTTCATGGCGCCTGCGCAGTATAAGTAAAAGAATTATAACCACGCATGCATGCATCAAAGTCATACAAAAATTCGGCATGACCTTCCCTAAAAACAGGACATATAGAGTTTGCCTGAAATTCGCCAAAACGAAAATAAATCGACATTTCGACAAAACATAGGCAACTCTCATATCGCATGCACAAAAATGGGACGTATAGAGTTTTCCACATGCATACAATTTCCATCATTTCGCCTGATTCGGTCATATCGCACACACACACACATTTCCATTCATGCAAAGCACAATTTTTTACTCACCTAGCTATCGAGAGAGAGAGAAAGCACGGTGATGAGTTCCGCGTCAAAAGTGGACAAATTAAGATGGCTTTAATTGCTTCATTAAATTTATAGATCTAGTTGGGAAGGCAGATATGTCACTTTATTAAATGGATATATCTAGATACTTGGGGAAGGAGATGACTCTAAGTAGTGGAGGGAGAAAAGAAAAGTGAGGAAGACAGATAGGGGTGTGCATTAATGGAGATGGTGTAGGGCATTAAACGAGAGAGAAAAGAGGTAGGAAAAGGACGAGAGAACAAAGGTGGCTAGTAGTAATGGGGGAGAAGCAAGTGAGGGAGAGAAGAGGGGGAGGGGGGAGGGCTTGGAAAAGGTGACTGTTGCGCCTTAGCAGCAACGTGTGTCCAGGACAAGCACTACTGCTAACTATTT
Organism: Elymus sibiricus; assembly: GCA_039707655.1. Classification (NCBI taxonomy): domain Eukaryota; kingdom Viridiplantae; phylum Streptophyta; class Magnoliopsida; order Poales; family Poaceae; genus Elymus; species Elymus sibiricus. The sequence goes on from CM077663.1 coordinate 281,800,705, forward strand.
AGCAGTAGCGTGTGTCCGTAGGACGCGCTGCTACTATAGGTGGTCTCGTGGGTATGATGGGGACCACCACAATAGTACGCGCGACGACGACCCACACTACTGCTATAAGTTTAGCAGTAGCGAGTCTCCGGAAGACCCGCTGCTACTATACATAGACCGGTGGGTTCGGGGGGACCATGATAGTAGCAACGCTATTTCCAGCCATGCGCTACTGCTAAAGTTATAGCAGTAGCGTGTATTTTTTGTCCGCGCTACTGTAAAGTAGCAGTAGCGCATTTCTGTTAGCTGCGCTACTGTTAAGCCTCCACCTATAAGGTTTTTCCTAGTAGTGAAGAGCTCCCCAAGGGCCGCAATTCATGAGCCCGACCTTGAACCACCACAGGATGCTCTCGTGAAACTATGTGAATGGTCGTTAGACGCCTTCATGCTTAGAGATGACATTAAGGAATAATTTGATATGTACGTACACAATGTAGAGTTAACAAACTTCTTGTCAGATAAGTGTCTGCAATTCCAAGATCTCACTGATTTCTTTGTACGGAGAGTTAGGTATGTATCTCATCGCTCCTCTCATGATGTCATGTTCAACTTATATGATAAATATTTTCACATGACTATTCAAGAATTTTATGTTGCTTGTAGAATTCCCTTTTGGGGAAATTTCCTTGAAAAACATAAATATGGTTGCAATGAATTTCTTATGAATATTACTCAAGGTGAAACTAGAGGTATAATGCAAGCTAGAATTGGTAGCATTTATTTTCCTGCAATTCACTATTTCACCATGTTCATAGGGAGATGCATAAAAGGTACATGACCTTAATACCCTGTGCGCAACTGAGAGCGCGGTACTGAGAGATAGAAAATTTAACATGGGATCCATCATCGCACGACGCTTACATAAAAACTCTCTTGATGGTGACATTTATGGTGGGATTTATGCTACTTGCTTAGCTACTTATTTTGGCATACCCATTAGAAAAAATGATTCCATGTTACCACCCAGCTACCTTCATTTTGAGGGTATGGATCGTAATCAGTTTCTCGAAAGAGAGACTTCACACATTCTGATATAGGCTAATCTTTAACAAGCCTCATGTTTTCCATATTACTTTACCTGCTCTTGCCTTCTTCAACTTTTAGGAAAAACACAGATATTTTATACTTGAGGAGGAGGCTGAGGAGTACAAGACGGCAGATGAGACTGCCCGTCGAATTGAGGCAGCCAACCAAGCGCTCGTGGCTGCGTTGGAGCATAACCCACACTATCTCCACGAGTTCTATACAGGCTAGCCATGGCCATAAACTAAGTTAGGCCAAAAGCCTAAGCTTGAGGGAGTACGTATTTCTCACTGACATTACATTCATGTACCACACATTCATCCAGTTGTCGGTGTTCATCCTGTTTCATTGTACATCCATTGTTCAGTTTTATTTTCGCTTTCTTTTGTGTGTTTCAAAAACTTCAAAAATCCAAAAATATTTCTCGCTCCTTTTCGGTTTCCCTTTCTCGTTTAATTAGTTCGTAGTAATAAAAGAAAACCCAAAATTATTTATCATTATTCTCCTTGCTTGTTGGGAGCTCTCTAGTGTAAATTGTCTCGGTTTTTGTTTTTCCTTTAATAATTTGCTTTCTTGAGAAAAAAAATAAAAACTCCAAAAACATCGCAGTGTGTTTCTTAGAAATTATTTTCTTTTCTTCGAGTTGTCATAAGGAGAAAGCTATGCTAGAATTATTGAGTGGCTCTCATATGCGACATTGTTGATTTAACAAAGAGCTAATATTTCCTTGTCTTCTCCTTTGAATAAAGGTTTTGCAGATTCCATCTTAGTCCACCGTACACGTGCATTATTATTATTTTCACATCATTCGATCGTGCAAGTGAAAGGCAATAATGATGATGATTTGATGAAGTGATTGTGGTTAAAGGAAGTTGGTATGAACTCTTTTTTTCATTTTTGTAAATATGTTTAACTCCGTCAATCTCGATTCAGCATATTTTGAGTAAACATGTTTGTGATGATGATACGCATCCAACATATCCATAATTTTTTATTGTTCCATTATATTATATTACCAATCTAGGATACTTTATGTACAATTATATGCTAATTTATATCATTTTTGGGAACTAACCTATTAACACAGTGCCTAGTGCCAATTGTTGTTTTTTTGTGTGCATATTTTTGGTTTTCCAGGAAACGAGTACCAAACAAAGTCCAAACGCTATGAAACTTTTTGATGATTTTTTGCTGGACAAAAGAGACCCTGGAAGCTTCGGGGGGAGTTAGGAAGCGAGACGCGGAGACGACAAGGCAACATGGCGTGCCAAGGGGGGTAGGCGCGCCCTGATGCCTTGTGGGCCCCTGTGACTCCGTTTGACCTAATTCTACCTCCATAAATTATCTAAAATTGGGAAACCAACAGAGAACCACCCTAAACACTTTTTCCATCGCTACAAGTATGTGTTTCGACGGGAGGCCATCTGGAGACCTTTTTCGGTACTTTGCTGGAGGGGGAATCTATCACGGAGGCCATGTACATCAACCTTGCTGCCTCCATGATGATGCGTGAGTAGTCCACCATAGACCTACGGTTCCATGACTAGTACCTAGATGGCTTCTTCTCTCTCTCTGATCTTCAATACTATGTTCACCGCGATCCTCGCGGTGATCTATCGGATGTAATCTTCTTTTCCGGTGTGTTTGTTGCGATCCGATGAATTGTGGGTTTATGATTAGATTATTCATTGAAAGAAATTGAGACTTTTTTGAATTCTGTTATGAATACTTGTTATAGCTTCGTATTTCTCTCTGATCTATCGGTTTGGTTTGGCCAACTAGATTGATTTATCTTCAAGGGGAGTGGTGCGTTGTAATGGGTTCAATCTTGCGGTGCTCTATATCCTAGTGACGGAAGGGGACAAGAGACGTATTTGTATTGTTACCATTAAGGATAAACAACGGGATCTGCACATATTGCTTGTCTGATTTTGTCTACATCATGTCACCTTGCTCCAACCATTACTCTGTTTGTTATGAACTTAATACCATAGATGCAAGTAGGAGTCGGTCGATTGGTGGAATAACAGTAGTAGATGTAGAATCATTTTGGTCTACTTGTTTATGGTTGTGATGCCTATATACATGATCATTTCCATGAATAACATGTCATAACTATGCATAATTCTGTCAATTGCCAGACAGTAATTTGTCTACCCACCATATGCTATATTCAAGAGAGAAGCCTCTAGCAAAAACTATGGCCCCTGGGTCTACTTAAACATAAATACAAAAACCCTGAAAATACTTTTATGCAATTTATTTACTTTTATTTCATTTTACTATTATACCATCTATTACTATCAAGATTTAATCCTTGCAAGTAACGAGTTCAATGGGCTTGACAACCCTCTTGCCCGCGTTGGGTGCAAGTGTTTGGTTTTGTGTGTGTAGGGATGCCGAAGGGAGTTTCCTTGGTTCTCCTATTGGTTCGATAACCTTGGTTCTCACTGAGGGAAATACTTATCTCTACTGTGATGCATCTGCTCTCCTCTTCGGGGAAAATCCGAACGCAGCTCACAAGTAGCAGGAAGAATTTCTGACGCCGTTGCCGGGGAGACATCATCAAACTCCTGTCAGGTCCCTACACATAAATTATCTTTCACCCATTCTAATTTTTATTTGTTGTTATATTTTTATTTATATAGAAATCAAAAATACAAAAATATTTCTATTTGCTTGCTTGCTTAGTTATCTAGTTTACTTGTTTGCTTGCTAGTTTACTTGCTTTGCCACTATGTCTCAAGATAATACCAAATTGTGTGACTTTCAAAAATAATAATAATGATGATTTTATTATTACTCCAATACCACCCCCCCCCCACTAGTGCGGAAGATTTTGATATAAATGTCGCTTTGCTGAATCTTGTTATGAAAGAACAATTAGCTGGAAGTCCTAGAGGACACTGCCTCACATCTTAATACCTTCGTTGAATTATGTGACATGCAAAAGGAAAAAAGATGTGGATAATGATTTGGTTAAACTGAAATCATTTCCTGAAGAGATAAAGCTAAAACTTGGTTTTCATCCTTGCCTCGCAATAGTACTAGAACATGGGATACGTGTAAGGATGCTTTTATTGCCAAGTATTTTCCTCCTGCTAAGATTATATCTCTTCGAAACCAAATTATGAATTTTAAACAACATGCGAAATAACATGTTTCACAAGCATGGGACATAATGAAATTGATGATTAGAAATTGTCCCGCTCATGACTTAAGTTTATGGATGATAACAAAAACTTTCTATGCGGGACTAAACTTTGTGTCGAGAAATCTTCTAGACTCTGCTGCAGGTGCTACCTTGGGAGAAGCTACAAAATTATTGCATAATATCATGGCAAATTACTCTCAATGGCATACCGAACAAGCTCCAACTGGTAAGAAAGTAAACCCTGTCAAAGAAATCACTACTTTGAGTGATAAGTTGGATTCTCTTATGAATATGGTTGCAAATAAGAATGCTCATGTTGATCCCAATGATGTTCCATTATCTACTTTGATTGATAAAAACAATTATGCTATTTATGTAAACTTAGTCTCTAGAAATAATTTCAATAACAATGCTTATAGAGGTAATTTCAATTCTAGATCGTATCCCGGTAATTCCTCTAATAATTATGGCAATTCTTATGGTAATTCTTCCAATAATAATTACAGGACGCCCTCTGATCTTGAGAACACCATTAAAGAATTTATTAGTTCTCAAAATATTTTCAATACTATGATAGAAGAAAAACTACATAAAGTTGACGATATGGCTAGAAACATGGATAGGATTGCTCATGATGTGGAAACTATTAAAAGTAAAAAAAATTCAACCAAGCATGCTATTAATGAGTATATTAAATCCATCAAGATATCTAATGATGAAAGGAAGGAGAGGACCGCTAGGTTGAGAGCTAAGCGAGAATTCCTAGAAAAGGCGATTCCTCCCTGTTTTTATCGTAATCATGATGAAGATATTAAAATGATTGGTGTTTCCACTATTGAATATTTATTTACTAATATGAAAATTGATGATCAACAGACTAGAGATGAGTCAACTTTAGCTAGAAGGTGCCCCGTTTGTTCGGAGGGTGATGATCTTATTGATAAAAATGAAAAAGTGGGTTTGGAGAGGTCAAAACTTTAAATAGTGATTCACCCACTACTTTGGATTACAAGGAATTTAATTATGAAAGTTGCTCTTTAGTTGAATGTATTTCCTTGTTGCAATCCATGATCAGTTCACCTAATGCTTATGAACAAAATAAAGCTTTCAATAAACATGTTGTAGAAGCTATGATAAAAGCTCATGAGGAGAAACTTGAGTTAGAGGTTGCAATACCTAAAAAGTTGCAAGATGAATGGGAACCTACTACTAAAATTAAGCTTAAAATTATCAATGCAATGCTTTGTGTGACCTTGGTTCTAGTGTACTACAATACCTAAATCTTTATGTGATGTGTAGGTCTCACCAGTATAAATGAATGTTCCCTTAACTTGCATTTAACGGATTCCACTATTAAGAAACCATTGAGTAGAATAAATAATGTCCTTATTTTTGCTAATAGAAATTATGTACCCATGTATTTCAATGTGCTTGATATTGAATGCAATCCGTCTTGTCGTAGGTAGGCCTTTCCTACGTACTATAGGTGCTATTATTGACATGAAGGTAGGTAATATAAGATTCGAATTCCCATTAAATAAAGGGATGAAACACTTCCCAAGAAAGATAATTAAACCACCTTATGAATCTATTATGAGGGCCACCTATGCAATCAATTTAAAGGATGACAATACTTGATACTATGCATTATGCCTAGCTAGGGGCATAAAACAATAGCGCTTGTTGGGAGGCAACCCAATAGTTATCTTTAATTTTTTGGTTTTACTTTATGTTTTGGTATGTTGACATGATTATTGCTACTGTAATTATTTTGTTTTTATTAAATTAGTGTTGCCAAGTAAAGCCTTTGGGATGATTTGGAAGATAGTATAATTGATGTTGTGCAAAAACAAAAACTTTGCGCCCAGTGCAACATTTATCTACTTTTACTGGAACATATTTTTAATCTAATTTTTTACACAGTATTGGTATACAAATTACCTAGGTTATCCTATTTTTCCAGAATAGTTACAGAAGTATGGTTTTAGTATAGATCATGACATATTGTTCTGTTGTAGGAAGATTATGTTTTTGCTTGCATAGTTTGCTTGTTTTGATGATGCTATGGATTGTATCGGGGGGCGGGGGGGGGGGGGGAGGGGGTATAAGCCATGGATAAGTTAGAATACAGTACCTATTATGCAATAATGAAATATTAATCAATTTATAATTGTACCTAAAATATTTGATGTGCCTATTATAGTAATGCATCTCACGAGGTTTTGTAGAGTTTTGTCTGTTGAATTTTTCAAGTTTTGGGTGAGACAACGACGGATGAAGGAATAAGGAGCGGCAAGACCCTAAGATTGACGATGCCCAAGGCACCCCAAGGTAATATTCAAGGAATACCCAAGCGTCTAAGCATGGGGATGCCCTGGAAGTCATCCCCTCTTTCGTCTCCAATCTATCTGTATGTCATTTGGAGCTATATTTTTATTCATCACATGATATGTGTTTTGCTTGGAGAGTCGTGTGTTATATTTTTCTTTTATTTTAGTTTGCCACAATCATTGTTTGCTGGACACACATATTTGAGAGAGACACGCGGGCATCATAATTTTTTAGAATCCCATATATGCTTCACTTATATCTTTTGAGCTAGGCAGTTTCTCTAGTGCTTCACTTATATCTTTTTAGAGCACGGCGGCATTCACATTTTGTAGAAATAATTGAACTCTCATGCTTCACTTAAATCTTTTCAAGAGTATATAAGGAATAGGAACGGTAATGGGCACGTGTTATAAGACTAGTCCAAAAAGGATAGGTATTGAAGGGGGATATAATAAAAAACTTTCATGTAGCTCACTAAAAGGAGAAACATGAGTTGATTATATTGATGTAGTAATATGAAAGGCCATGAGTACATGATTATTGGTTAGTAGAAATATCGGTAATTAAAGTTTGTTATTTTTTATTCATCTAAGTATTAATTATGGCATAGTGATGATGTGTGAGCATTTCTATGTCTGAAATGAAATCCTATCGTGTTGTTCGAATCGGGGGCGTGCGATGGTTGACTCCTACCAACCTCCTCCCTAGGGGAATGTTGTAGTACTTTGCTTCGAGAGAGATAATAAGGCTTTACAATAAGTATATGAGTTCTTTATGACTAATGTGAATCTATGGATATACGCACTATCACATTTTCGCAATTTGCTAGCCTCTTCAGTATCGTGCATTGCCTATTCCCACCTCGAGAGTTGGTGCAGCCTTCGCCGGTGCATCCAAACCCCGTGATATGATATGCTCTATCACACATAAGCCTCCTTATATCTTCCTCAAAACAGCCACCATACCTACCTATTATGGCACTTTCATAGTCATTCCGAGATATATTGCCATGTAACTTCCACCGTTCCGTCATATGACTTGTATGTTCATCATCATATTGCTTTGCATGATCATATAGCTGACATAGTATTTGTGGAAAAGCCACCTTTCATCATTATCTACATGTTACGCTAGATCATTGCACATCCTGGTAGACTGCGAGAGGCATTCATATAGAGTCATATTGTTCTATGTTGAGTTGTAAGTAAATAAAAGTGTGATGATCATCATTATTAAAGCACTGTCCCAGTGAGGAATGGAGACTATGATTCCCCCATAATTCGGGATGAGACTCCAGACAAAAATAAAATAAAATAAAAAGAAATAGGGGAGGCGAAAAAAAGAGAATAGCCCACCATGAAAAAAAATGAGAGAAAACAGAGAAGGGGCAGTGTTACTATCCATTTTCCACACTTGTGCCTCAAAGTGGCACCATGTTCTTCATATAGAGACTCTCCTGAGTTGCCATTTTCATATGCTAGTGGGAATTTTACATTATAGAACTTGGCTTGTATATGTCGATGACGGGCTTCCTCAAATGCCCGAGGTCTTCATGAGCAAGCAAGTTGGATGCGCATCCACTTAGCTTTCATTGAGCTTTCATACACTTATAGCTCTAGTGCATCTGTTGCATGGCAATCCCTACTCCTCATGTTGATATCGATTGATGGGCATCTCCATAGCCCGTTGATCCGCCTAGTTGATGCGATACTTTCTTTCCACTTTGACTCCTTTTGATATCTACCACCATACTCTATTCCACCCATATTCTATATCCATGGTTCATGTTCATGTATTGCGTGAAGTTGAAAATGCTGAAGCGCATTAGAAGTACGATCCAATTTCCTGGTTTGACACATGGGTGCTCATGATTTATACTTATGTGGTGAAGACGGAGTCCTGCCATGCTTGCTATGATAAAATGAGTAGGGTGTAACTTTCTTTAAGGATCGTATATTTTGGAAAAGTAATGATTATGTTATTTTTGTTTATGGATATTATTATGTCATGTCAATTAGTTCATTGTTTCTCAATGATCATACATAAAAGACATTACATGTTGGTTACATGTCGCATCAAAAATTCTGTTTTTATCATTTACCTACTTGAGGACGAGCAGGAATTAAGGTTGGGGATGCTGATAGGTCTCCAACGTATCTATATTTTTTTATTGTTCCATACTATTATATTATCAATCTAGGATACATTATACACAATTATATGCTATTTTATATCATTTTTGGGAACTAACCTATTAACCAAATGCCTAGTGCCACTTGTTGTTTTTGCCTGTTTTTGGTTCAGGGAAATCAGTACCAAAGAAAGTCCAAACGCTACAAAACTTTTTGACATTTTCTTCTAGACAAAAGATACCCTGGAACCTTTGGGAGGAGTCAGGAAGAGAGACGAGGAGACTACAAGGCAACAGAGCGTGCCCGGGGGGGTAGGCACGTCGTGATGCCTTGTGGGCCCCTCGTGGCTCTGGCTGACCTAATTCCACCTCCGTAAATTCTCTAAAATCAGGAAACCAACAAAGAACCACCCGAAACACTTTTTTCATTGCCGCAAGTCTTTGTTCCGACGGGTGGCCATCTGGAGACCTTTTTCGGTACTCTGTCGGAGAGGGAATTGATCATGGAGGCCATCTACATCAACCTTGCTGCCTCCATGAGATGCGTGAGTAGTCCACCGTAGATCTATGGGTCCATAGCTAGTACCTAGATGGCTTATCCTCTCTCTCTTTCTCTGATATTCAATACCATGTTCACCGTGATCCTCGTGGTGATCTGATGTCTACTACGCAACCTTCTTCTTGTAGACTCGTGTTGGGCCTCCAAGCGCAGAGTTTTGTAGGACAGTAGCAAATTTCCCTCAAGTGGATGACCTAAGGTTTATCAATCCGTGGGAGGCATAGGATGAAGATGGTCTCTCTCAAACAACCCTGCAATCAAATACAAGAAATCTCTTGTGTCCCCAACACACCCAATACAATGGCAAATTGTATAGGTGCACTAGTTCGGCGAAGAGATAGTGATACAAGTGCAATATGGATGATAGATATAGGTTTTTGTAATCTGAAAATATAAAAACAGCAAGGTAACAAGTAACAAAAGTGAGCAAAAACGGTATTGCAATGCATGAAAACAAGGCCTAGGGTTAATACTTTCACTAGTGCAAGTTCTCCCAACAATATTGACATAGTTGAATCATATGTAAATCCCTCACGTGCGACAAAGAGTTCACTCCAAAGTCACAAATAGCGGAGAACAAACGAAGAAGTTATTGTAGGGTACGGAACCACCTCAAAGTTATCTTTTCCGATCAATCGTATGAGCTATCCCTATAAGTGTCACGAACAGCCCTAGAGTTCGTACTAAAATAACACCTTAAGATACACATCAACCAAAACCCTAATGTCACCTAGATACTCCAATGTCACCACGAGTACCCATGGGCTTGATTATACGATATGCATCACACAATTTCAGATTCATCATGTTCAATCCAACACAAAGAACTTCAAAGAGTTCCCCAAAGTTTCTACCGGAGAGTCAAGACGAAAACATGTGCCAACCCCTATGCATAGATTCCCAAGGTCACGGAACCCGCAAGTTGATCACCAAAACATACATCAAGTGGATCAATAGAACATCCCATTGTCACCACGGATATCCCATCGCAAGACATACATCAAGTGTTCTCAAATCCTTTAAAGACTCAATCCGATAAGAAAACTTCAAAGGGAAAACTCAATTCATCACAAGAAGATAGAGAGGGGAAAACTCCATATGATTCATCTATATTAATAAAGCTCGCGGTACATCAAGATCGTGTCATCTCAAGAACATTAGAGAGAGAGAGAGAGAGAGAGAGAGAGAGATCAAACACATAGTTACTGGTACTTACCCTCAGCCCCGAGGGTGAACTACTCCCTCCTCATCATGGAGACCACCGGGATGATGAAGATGGCCTCCGGTGATGGTTTCCCCCTCCGGCAGGGTGCCGGAACGGGCTCCCGATTGGTTTTTCATGGCTACAGAGGCTTGCGGTGGCAGTGTTGGAAATATGCCCTAGAGGCAATAATAAATTAGTTATTATTATATTTCCTTGTTCATGATAATCGTTTATTATCCATGCTATAATTGTATTGATTGGAAACTCAAATACATGTGTGGGTACATAGACAACACTGTGTCCCTAGTAAGCCTCTAGTTGACTAGCTCGTTGATCAAAAGATGATGAAGGTTTCCTAGCCATGGACATAAGATGTCATTTGATAACGGGATCACATCATTAGGAGAATGATGTGATGGACAAGACCCAAACTATAAACATAGCATATGATTGTGTCAGTTTATTGCTATTGTTTTCTGCATGTCAAGTATCTGTTCCTATGACCATGAGATCATGCAACTCCCTGACATCGGAGGAGTACCTTGTGTGTATCAAACGTCGCAACGTAACTGGGTGACTATAAAGATGCTCTACAGGTATCTCCGAGGGTGTCTGTTGGGTTGGCATGGATCAAGACTGGGATTTGTTACTCCGTGTGACGGAGAGGTATCTCAGGGCCCACTCGGTAATACAACATCACAATGAGCCTTGCAAGCAATGTGACTAAAGTATTAGCCACGAGATCTTGTATTACGGAACGAGTAAAGAGACTTGCCGGTAACGAGATTGAACTAGGTATAGAGATACCGACGATCGAATCTCGGGCAAGTAACATACCGAAGAACAAAGGGAACAGCATACGGGATTAACTGAATCCTTGACATAGAGGTTCGGCCGATAAAGATCTTCGTAGAATATGTAGGAGCCAATATGGGCATCCAGGTCCCACTATTGGTTATTGATCGTAGAGGTGTCACGGTCATGTCTACATAGTTCTCGAACCCACAGGGTCTACACACTTAACGTTTGGTGACGATTAGTATAATTGAGTTATTTTGTTTGTGACCGAAGGTTGTTCGGAGTCCTGGATAAGATCCCGGACATGACGAGGATCTCCGGAAGAGTCCGGAGGTAAAGATTGATATATGTGATAATAGTGTTTTGATCTTCGGAAGGGTTCCGGAATTCACCGGAAGGGGTTACGGATGTTTACCGAAGTGTTCGGGTGCAGCAACACTTTATATGAGCCAAAGGGGTAAAGCCCACGAGGTATTGGAAAGTGCAAAAGGAAGTTTTGCTGCTGCCTTAAGCGGTACTACCGCTGGTAAGACAGTACTACCGCGTAAGCGGTACTACCGCTTGTGTGAAGCGATACTACCGCACAAGCGGTACTACCGCTCATGAGCGGTACTACCGCTTGTACGCGGTATTGCTGGAATCCGAGTGGGACTCTTTCCGTGCGGGCCAAACCTACCTTGTGCGGGCAAAACCGACCTTGTGGAGGCTTTCTCTCCAAGTTTAGACCCCAAGGCTCAACATATAAATAGAGGGGCAGGGCTAGCACACGGGATAGATCAAGATTTCCCAAGCCGTGTGTCGGCAACCCTAACCCTCTAGTTCCTCCCGTCATAATCTTCATAGTGCTTGGCGAAGCCCTGCAGAGATTGTTCCTCACCACCATCACCACGCCGTCGTGCTGCCGGAACTCATCCACTACTTCACCGTCGCTCGCTGGATCGAGGAGGTGAAGGCGTCATCAAGCCGTACGTGTGTTGAATGCGGAGGTGCCGTCCGTTCGGCGCTAGTTCGTGATCGGATCGAGGGACGACTTGCGATTTAGATCGCGGAGACGTTCGACTACATCAACCGCGTTTCTCAACGCTTCCGCTTAGCGATCTACAAGGGTATGTAGATTCACTCTCCCTCTCGTAGATGCTCATCACCATGGATAGATCTTGTGTGTGCGTAGGAAATTTTTTGTTTCCCATGCAACGTTCCCCAACAGGCAGAACTCCCGATCTAGGTTTCTTTCTGGGGGTTACGGGATTTATAGGAGTACTTGGCGTTGGAATCAAGTCACGGGGACTCCCGAGGGGCCCACAAACCAGGGGGCGCGCCCTAGGGGGGTGCGCCCCCTAGGCTTGTGGCTGCCTCGGGACACTTCTCCGGTATCTTTTTTCTCCAGTATTTTTCTATTTTCCAAAAATATTCTCCGTAAATTTTCAGCCCATTCCGAGAACTTTTATTTCTGCACAAAAAACGACACCATGGTAGTTCTGCTGAAAACAGCGTCTGTCCGGGTTAGTTCTAATAAAATCATACCAAAATCATATAAAATTATTGTAAACATGGCATGAATACTTCATAAATTATAGATACGTTGGAGACGTATCAGCATCCCCAAGCTTAATTCCTGCTCGTCCTCGAGTAGGTAAATGATAAAAGAAATAATTTATGAAGTGTGAATGCTAGCAAGTGCACAAGTTTGATCAATGATAATTCCAATCACTTTTTCTAGCATCAATATAAACCATAAACAGTAGCTCATCTCATAAAACTTCTCATGATCAAGTAACAAGCTATTCACATGTTAAAGTATAGACCGGAAAGTTTCTTGAAAACTAACAAACCATATTCCAAGTCATCGAACAATTGCAATTCATCTTATTTTCAGGAAGGGTCTATGTAAGAGCTTTGATTTGGAAAATTCCACATACTCAACTATCATATAGTCTTCCATGATTATTGACACTCAAAGCTTATTTTTAGAACAAATAGCATCCATCGAACACAGAGAAAGATAGGGGCTTAATGTTTCGCCTCCCAACTTATTTATCATATAGATAATTGTCAACAATAATAATTCATGATCAAATATATTCGACTGGATATATATGTCTAGATCATTCCCCAACACATGACGCTTGCCAAGAGAAAAAGGCGAAATATAGAAAGTGGTGAAGATCACCATGACTCTTGCATAAAGGTAAGTACTAGAAAGTAAAAGATAGGCCCTTCGCAGAGGGAAGCAGAGGTTGTCATGCGCTTTTTGTTTTTGGATGTGCAAACCCTTAATGCAAAGGAACGTCACGTTGTATTGCCCTTTGTGATAGCAACCTTTATTATGCAGTCCGTCGCTTTTATTTCTTTACCATCACAAGTTCGTCCAACGCTTATTTTCCCTTACAATAAAATATCATACATATTTAGGAGCAATTTTTATTGCTTTTTGCACCGATGACAACTTACATGAAGGATCTTACTCAATCCATAGGTAGGTATAGTGGACTCTCATGGCAAAACTGGTTTAAGGGTGTTTGGATGCACAAGTGGTATTTCTACTTGGTGCGGAAGTTTTGGCTAGTATGAGGTGGAAGCAAGCACCACATGTTGGAGGATCCATAACAATATAACTTCTATACAAATATACCCAAACATAACTCATTAAGTTGTCTTCCTTGTCCAATTTTAACTAATTTGCTCGAGTTTGAAAATAATTAATGATCTCACAATCATAGAAGATGTCCAAGATAGTATATTTATATATGGAATCTCTCTTCCTTCAATATTCTTTCATGAATTGTTCAAGTGACCAATGCGGTGTTTACTAACTTTCAATAAATTTTACCACCTATACTTATTATGTGTGAAGTCATTACTCCCCATGGGATAAGTATATGAAACATATTTAATTTCAGATTTATTATATTCAATTCATTCAACCATTTACTCATAGGATATAAGTGAAGCACGAGAGTGAATGACAAACTACTCCAAAAAGAGATATAAGTGAAGATCAATGAGTAGTAAAAAATGTAAATAACTATGTGAAGACTCTCTCATATAAGAATTTCAGATCTTAAGTACTTTATTTAAACATCAAAACAAAATAAAAATAGCACTCCAAGAATAGCACGCATCATGTGAACGAATAAAAATTTAGGCTCAACATAGGCTAACCGATAATTGTTGATGAAGAGAGGTGGGGTGCGTAGCATCCCCAAGCTTAGATGCTTGAGACTTCTTGAAATATTTACTTGGGGTGCCTCGGGCATCCCCAATCTTGAGCTTTTGTATCTCGTTCAATCCTCTCATATCATGGTTTCACCTATTCTCAAAACTTCATCCACACAAAACTCGAAAAGAACTCGTGAGATAGGTTAGTACACATAAGAATAAATCAACACTTCATGTACTGCCAAGACAAGTTGCACAATAATTTTCAAACATCATCTACTGTTTACTATCGTTTCCACAATTTATATCTACCAATATAGGCTATGGATACTAGAGGATAAGTAGATAACAAAACTATGACGGCAATCTGTCCAAACAGAACAGTCTGTAGCAATTTATGAAAACCGTGTACTTCCGTAACTCAATTTTTTTGAAAATTTAGGACATGATAAATAATTTATATGACATCACTGTGTAAAAATTTCAGAAACTTTCCAAGTTCCAGTAAAATATGAAAATTCAAACACTACAGCAAAAGTTTCTGTTCTTACACAGCACACATCAAAACATGCAATGCAAGCATCCTAAGACAATTCTTGGAACTTTTTATTGAAAAACAAGATTATAAATAACACATAACATAAAATAACAAAATATAATGATGATCCAAGCAAAGCACATATTATGTGACGAATAAAAATATAGTTCCAAGTAAGATATACCGATAGTGTTGAAGACGAAAGAGAGGATGCCTTCCGGGGCATCCCCAAGCTTAGGCGCTTGAGTCTTCCTTGGATATTACCTTGGGGGTGCCTTGGGCATCCCCAAGCTTAGATTCTTTTCACTCCTTATTCTCCTCATATCGGTTTCTCACCCAAAACTTGAAAACTTCAATCACACAATACTTAACGGAACTTCGTGAGAAGGGTTAGTGTAATAAAGATAGATCATTCACTTAGGTACTGTCAAGACAAGATTCATAATTGTTCCCACATGATACCTACTGTATTCTATCATTCCCATAATTTATATCACTGAATATAAGCTATGGGAACACTAAAACAAGCAAACTATGCATGCAAAACAGAATCTATCAAAAACAGAACAGTCTGTGAAGATCTGTAGTATAGCCATACTTCCGTGTCTCTAAAAATTCTGAAAAATTAGTAAAACCTGAAGAATTTGTATATAAATACTGTGTAAAAATTTCAGATCATTATCACGCTCTAGTAAAAAAATAAAATTCCTGTATTGGAGTCAAAAGTTTCTGTTTTGGTTCAGCATCAATTCTACTCATCTTGTGAGTCATCCCAAAGGTTTTACTTGGCACTTTATTGAAATAAAAGGCACAAAACATGATTACTACAGTATATTAATCATGTGAACACACAAAAACAGAAAGTAAAAGTGTTGGGTTGTCTCCCAACAAGCGCTTTTCTTTAAAGCCTTTTAGCTAGGCATGACTATTTAAATGATGCTCACATAGGAATAGTAACTGAAACATGTAAGAGAGCGTCATGAATCTCATGACAAACACATTTAAGTCTAACCCACTTCCTATGCATAGGGATTTTTTGGGCAAACAATTTATGGGAGTAAGAATCAACTAGCATAGGAAGGCAAAACAAGCAAAACTTCAAGATTTTCAACACA
The DNA here is from genome assembly GCA_039707655.1 of Elymus sibiricus. Lineage (NCBI taxonomy): Eukaryota > Viridiplantae > Streptophyta > Magnoliopsida > Poales > Poaceae > Elymus > Elymus sibiricus. Next base: position 281,816,756 of record CM077663.1, read on the forward strand.
TAGAGAGGAAACTTGATATTATTGCAATTCCTACAAGCATATACTCCTCCCTCATAATAATTTTTAGTAGCATCATGAAGGAATTTCACAACATAACTATCACATAAAGCATTATCTTCATGATCCGCAAGCATAGAAAATTTGTCACTCTCCACATAAGCAATTTCCTTCTCATTCATAATAGTGGGAGCAAACTCAACAAAATAACTATCATGAGATACTTGATTGACATAACCACTTTGAATATTAAAATCATGATGACAAGTTTCATGGTTATCATTTTTCTTTATAGCATACATCTCATCACAATAATCATCATAAATAGGAGGCATGCTTTCATCATAACAAATTTGCTCATCAAAACTTGGGGGACTAAAAATATCATCTTCATCAAACATAGCATCCCCAAACTTGTGGCTTTGCGTATCATTAGCATCATGAATATTCAGAGAATTCATACTAACAATATTTCTATCATGCTCATCATTCAAGGAATTCTCATCAAGTATTTTCATAATTTCTTCCTCTACCAATTGAGCACAATTTTCCGAATCCTTATTTTCACGAAAGACATTATAAAGGCGAAACAAATGACGCAACCCAAACTCCATTTTTTTGTAGTTTTGTTTTATAAAACCAAACTAGTGAAAAACAAGAAACTAAAAGATTTAATTGCAAGATCTAAAGATATACCTTCAAGCACTCACCTCCCCGGCAACGGCACCAGAAAAGAGCTTGATGTCTACTACGCAACCTTCTTCTTGTAGACTCATGTTGGGCCTCCAAGCGCAGAGTTTTGTAGGACAGTAGAAAATTTCCCTCAAGTGGATGACCTAAGGTTTATCAATCCGTGGGAGGCGTAGGATGAAGATGGTCTCTCTCAAACAACCCTGCAATCAAATACAAGAAATCTCTTGTGTCCCCAACACACCCAATACAATGGCAAATTGTATAGGTGCACTAGTTCGGCGAAGAGATGGTGATACAAGTGCAATATGGATGATAGATATAGGTTTTTGTAATCTGAAAATATAAAAACAGCAAGGTAACAAGTAACAAAAGTGAGCAAAAATGGTATTGCAATGCTTGAAAACAAGGCCTAGGGTTCATACTTTCACTAGTGCAAGTTCTCCCAACAATACTGACATAGTTGAATCATATGTAAATCCCTCACGTGCGACAAAGAGTTCACTCCAAAGTCACAAATAGCGGAGAACAAACGAAGAAGTTATTGTAGGGTACGGAACCACCTCAAAGTTATCTTTTCCGATCAATCGTATGAGCTATCCCTATAAGTGTCACGAACAGCCCTAGAGTTCGTACTAAAATAACACCTTAAGATACACATCAACCAAAACCCTAATGTCACCTAGATACTCCAATGTCACCACGAGTACCCATGGGCTTGATTATACGATATGCATCACACAATTTCAGATTCATCATGTTCAATCCAACACAAAGAACTTCAAAGAGTTCCCCAAAGTTTCTACCGGAGAGTCAAGACGAAAACATGTGCCAACCCCTATGCATAGATTCCCAAGGTCACGGAACCCGCAAGTTGATCACCAAAACATACATCAAGTGGATCAATAGAACATCCCATTGTCACCACGGATATCCCATCGCAAGACATACATCAAGTGTTCTCAAATCCTTTAAAGACTCAATCCGATAAGAAAACTTCAAAGGGAAAACTCAATTCATCACAAGAAGATAGAGAGGGGAAAACTCCATATTATTCATCTATATTAATAAAGCTCGCGGTACATCAAGATCGTGTCATCTCAAGAACACGAGAGAGAGATATCAAACACATAGCTACTGGTACATACCCTCAGCCCCGAGGGTGAACTACTCCCTCCTCGTCATGGAGACCGCCGGGATGATGAAGATGGCCTCCGGTGATGGTTTCCCCCTCCGGCAGGGTGCCGGAACGGGCTCCCGATTGGTTTTTCGTGGCTATAGAGGCTTGCGGTGGCGGAACTCCCGATCGAGGTTTCTTTCTGGGGGTTACGGGATTTATAGGAGTACTTGGCGTTGGAATCAAGTCACGGGGACTCCCGAGGGGCCCACAAGCCAGGGGGCATGCCCTAGGGGGGCGCCCCCTAGGCTTGTGGCTGCCTCGGGACTCTTCTCCGGTATCTTTTTGCTCCAGTATTTTTTATATTTTCCAAAAATATTCTCCGTAAATTTTCAGCCCATTCCGAGAACTTTTATTTCTGCACAAAAAACAACACCATGGTAGTTCTGCTGAAAACAACGTCAGTCCGGGTTAGTTCTAATAAAATCATACCAAACTCATATAAAATTATTGTAAACGTGGCATGAATACTTCTTAAATTATAGATATCTTGGAGACGTATCATGATCTATTCGATGTAATCTTGTTTTGCGGTGTGTTTGTTGGGATCCGATGAATTCTGGGTTTATGATCAGATTATTCATCGAAAGTACTTGAGTCTTTTCTGAATTCTCTTATGCATGATTATTATAGCTTCGTATTTCTCTCCAATCTATCGGTTTGTTGGCCAACTAGATTGATTTATCTTCTGTGGAAGTGGTGCGTTGTAATGGGTTCAATCTTGCGGTACTCTATATCCCAATGCCGGAAGGAGACAAGACACATATTTGTATTTTTTCCATTAAGGATAAAACAACGGGATCTGAACATATTGCTTGTCTTATTTTTTCTACATCATGTCACCTTTCTCCAAAGCATTACTCTGTTTGTTATGAACTTAATACCATAGATGCAGACAGGAGTCGGTCAAATTGTGGACTAATAGTAGTAGATGCAGAATCGTTTCGGTCTACTTGTTTATGGATGTGGTGCCTATATACATGATCATTATCGTGAATAATATGTCATAACTATGCGCAATTCTGTCAATTGTCCAACAATAATTTGTCCACCTACTGTATGTTGTATTCAAGAGAGAAACCTCTAGCGAAAACCATGCCCCCCGGGTCTACTTAAACATAAATACAAAACCCTAAAATACTTTTCTGCAATTTATTTACTTTTATTTTATTTTACTTTTATATCATCTATTTCTATCAATATTTAATCCTTGCAACTAACGAGTTCAAGGGGCTTGACAACCCTCTTGCCCGCGTTGGGTTGGTTTTGTGTGTGTAGGTGATGTCGAAGGGAGTTTGCTTGGTTCTCCTATTGGTTCGATAACCTTGGTTCTCACTAAGGAAAATACTTATCTCTACAATGATGCATCTCCTCTCCTCTTCAGGGAAAATCTCAACGCAACTCACAAGTAGCAGATGACAATTAGAGACTATAGTTGCTCATGCCATGGTTAAATATCTAGGAGTGGATAATGATTTATCTTGTGTGTCAACATGCATTAAAATGATTGTGATGTACTACGTTAGCATGGTATGCTCCTCTGAATAATTCAAGTGTCTTGACTTGGCAGATGTTCAAACATGTAGTTGATTAAAAACCAATGCAACCTTCATGATATTTATGTTTCGGGTGTTTATATCCTACTCATGCTCGTCATGTTAAATATTCGCAATGCATGATTATGACATTTGTCGCTCTCTAGCTGGTCGTTTCTCAATCTATTTGCTAGCCTTCACCTGTACTAAGCGACAATACTACTGGTGCATCCAAAATCCAAAAATCAAATTTGTTCCAAATAAGTCCACCATATCTACCTATAAGAGGCATTGCTCTTTCGTTCCAAGTAAATTTGCATCTGCCATCTCTAATCATTCAAATAAATATATGTTTTGTGTGACCCTACCACTCATGGAGCGACGGGGCGGTCAAAATCTTCCATGCTAAGCAGTTTATTCTCAAGATGGGCGTTTATTCGCCTATAATTGCACGAGAGAGGTTGGTAATTGGGATGCACAGTCCTATAATCAAAATAAAGAAAAATATAATAAAACAAACTCCCCCGGAAAGTTGATTATTTGGAGGGCACCCGTGAATTCGGTCAGCCATGGTTTGTGTTTGTATGGTGGAGGGGGAGTAAACTTTAACTTTCCACTTGGGAATTGTCGATAATGTTTTTAGCATGGAAGATATCGAAATCCGTTGTCGTGACGTTGACAGGAAAAGCACACCTCTCAAAACAAATTTATCTCTATTTTAAACCTTGAACTCTGGCACCTCTGCAAATCTCCGCTTCCCTCTACGAAGGGTCTTTCTATTTACTTTCATGTTATTTACTTTTTTGTTGAGCCATTATCTTATCATTAAAGCACCAGTCCTGAGAGCGCTATTGTCATTTTTATGCATTGAGTCTAGTTAATGTTGGACGTGAGCACCACTCGATCTCTTCTACCCCGAATTACAATGTTTAGTCACTGCTTGAATCTCAGAGGTGCTCTGCATTTAAGTTTTGCGGTCTCAAAAAGGGATAGCGAGATACCATGTTATCATATTATATCATGATTGCTTTGACAAATTGTTGGCATCCGATATATCTTATTATTGCTCACTAGTGAGTTATGTTTTTGTTATGAGTAAATATGAGACCTAAGTGTTATCATTCACATGGTTAGTTTATAATCTTTTCTGAAAACTTGAACACTAGATAAGCATATATACGGCAATGAGAAGAAAAGTTGTAAAAATTTTCTTTATCACTTTCAGTTTATCAACTGAATTGCTTGCGGACAAGCAATGATTTAAGCTTGGGGGAGTTGATACGTCCCAAACGTATCTACTTTTCTAAACACTTTTGCTCTTATTTTGGACTCTAATTTGCATGATTTGAATGAAACTAACTCGGATTGACGCTGTTTTCAACAGAACTACCATGGTGTTATTTTTGTGCAAAAATAAAAGTTCTCGAATTGGGCTGAAATTTTACGGAGAAGATTTTTAGAATATATAAAAAATATTGGCAAAGCGACCTGATGGAGGGGGGCCACCCAAGAGGCACGAGCTCAGGGGGCGCCCACCCCCCAGGGCGCGCCCTGTGAGCTCGTGTGTCCCACGGCCCTCCGTTTGCCTAATTCCAACTCCATAAGTGTTGTATTGCGGAGAAAAAATCAAAGAGAAACTTTCATCAAGTTTTGCGAGACGGAGCCACCGCCACCTTCCGTTTTTCGTTGGGAGGGCTGATCCGGAGTCCGTTTAGAGCTCCGGAGAGGGGGATTTGTCGCCGTTGTCATCACCAACCTTTCTCCATAAACAATTCCCTAATGCTCACCGCCGGGAGTGAGTAATTCCTTCGCAGGCTTGTTGGACGGTGATGGAGTTGGATGAGAATTGTCATGTAACCGAGTCAATTTGTTAGGGTTTGATCCCTAGTATCCACTATGTTCTGAGATTGAAGTTGCTGTGAATTTGCTATGCTTAATGCTTGTCACTAGGGCACGAGTGCCATGATTTCAGATCGTATGACTATATACGGAATAAATGCCTACATTACATTACATTAATGAATTGGAGCTAGTTCTTTGTCGCTCTAGGTTTAACTGTTATATGATGAATGTCATCCAACAATATCCATCAGTCCAATGCCTACGATTTTTTGCATATTGATCTTTGCTAAGTTACCACTGCTATTGTTGTTGTTACAATCATCACAAACTGCTACTATTATTGTTCTTGTTACTATTGCTACCATTACTGAAACTGTCAAACTACTATGCAACTAAACACTTTGCTGCAGAAAGATATCCTTCCAAGTGTGGTTGAATTGACAACTCAACTGCTAAGGCTCGTAAATATTCTTTTGCTCCCCTTGTGTCGAATCAACAAATTTGGGTGAAATACTACCCTCGCAGGCTGTCACAATCCCCTATAATTTTGGGTTATCATTTACATCCAAATAAACCTAATCCCAAAGGATATAAAAAATGCAAATTTGGAGGATATCCAATGGAAAATATTGGGCAATCCTTCTACAAAGTCCAAGGGAATAAGTGTTTGTCAGAGAAGAATGGACACCTTCCCGAGAAGAAGTTTCTCACTAAAGAAGTAAGTGTGAGGACATTACAAGCTAGACAAGAATATTGAATCTTTGACAAAGATTAGCAACATAATGGAAAATGTTCAAAAAGTTGTTTGTAAATTTAACCAGAATTTTTCCTACACTGGTTGTAGGAATTAAAGCTTGTAACTAAAATGCATAGATCAGAAAATATTATTGAAACGACTAAATTATTTCACAGTGAAATATCGATCTTATGAGAAGATGAAACTATGCACTATAAGGAAGCGATGGTGGCGCCTAACTCAGGAGGATTAGCTCAAAGCCATTAAACTCTAGGATGGAGTTGGTATAGAACAATTAAATTTGGAATTTACTTCATCCTATGAAAGGTATAAACAGATGGATGACATACTAGTTTCCTAAATGGATGGATGTATGAAACATACAGCCAGAAAAGTTTTTTTCAAAATCTGAAATTACCAGAATAAGTATGCAAAACTTCAAAGGAGTTTGCAGCAAGCATCAAGGAGCTGTAATTAACGTTTTAAATAGTGAAATAATTTTACTATGTTAGAATGATAAACAAATTTGTATATACATAAAAACTTTAGTGGGAGCTATATATCATTTCTAAACTCAATGTGTAATTGACATATTGAAAATGATATAAAGTTCTTAAGCACAAAGTAATAATGTTTTCACTAAAAGGTTTCAAAGGCAAGAGCAGATTATTAGTCATCAGTAGATCTCTATGAGATATATCAAAATGTTTGATTGTGCTCAACCAATAAGAATACATTTACAAAGTTTTAAAAGGTTTAAAATGGAAAATGAATTTTCTCTTAATGTCACATAGCATGATGCTTAGGAGTGATCAATGTCCAATGACAATTGATAAGCATGAAAATGTTGAGAGGTATTCAATATATATCCATAAATTTAATCCATCATAAAAGCTATGGAGTGTATAAAGCCATAAGTTTCTTACGTACTAACATGTTAGTGACAAATACCAAAGTGTTCTTGTATTAGTTCACGAGGTAAATGTTGATGTCATTAAGCATCTCAGAGATGAAAAATAAATTGTTCCTAGTCAAATGGAGGGGATGAAACATGTTGTTGTAAATGGTTACAAGCAACATCAGCGTCACGACTGATATAAATTGGGCTCAAATTATGTTGTTTTGAATAGTTTTCAAACATGAATAAAATTGTAGATTATATAGAGTTAGTACTGTATGTTGAAAACATTAGATGTTTCAAAGATGTATGGATCAAGAAGTGTCTTGATATATGCAAGAAGTGTCTTGATATAAAGAATGTATTCAAGAAGTGTCTTGATAAGAATAGTGTGATCCAAAATGCAATGAAACCGATGACACTGTATTATGAATAATAGTGACATTGCTCAAAGCAAAAGGAATTAAGGATCCTACAAAAACATACATGTCTGACACAAATATTATATGGTTTTGAATATGTCAAAACCGGTGACGAAGGCTCTAGCACTAAAGCAAAGCATGAGCAACACCAGAGAAACCATAGGTGTTAACAAACCATGCAACTAGATTATTGACTCTAGTGCAAGTTGGAGACTATTGGAAATATGCCCTAGAGGCAATGATATTGTATTGTTATATTTTTATATATTAAGAGTTTATATTCTATGATATCACTGCTATGATTCTGGAATATGTGATTCGGTTGAAAAATCATATGCACGTGTGGAATGATAAACGGTAAAATAAAGGTTCGTGGTCTTGCCTCTAAGACTAGCTCAAGTGTTGTTGGTGATCATGCTTTCTGGATCCTAGAATATCGTTAAGTGTAACGATAGTCCTAAAACAACATTGAGAGTATGACATTAGAAGAACGATCATATTGAATCGACCCAAAGTTATTTGTTATACTTTGAGATAATATCGTCTGAAATAAATTGTTATAACACGGAGTGTTAACATGTGTTTTATGTTCATCACTTCTTACCGTACGATAAGCTTTGGGGTTGCTCAAACGTCATCTATAACTAGGTGATTATAACGACAACTTACAGGTTCATCGGAAAGTTTGACAAGGGGCTAGATAGTTCAAGAGTGGGATTTGCTCCTCCGACGATGGAGGTATATTCTTAGGGCCCTCTCAGTGTGACAGCATCCGTCATCGTCTGTCTAGACACAGGTGACTATGTCATGGGGATGCCGGAACACATCATTGAGAAAGAAGAACAAAACCGGTAACGAGAATAATGGTACGAGCATGTGGACGACTCGAGAGGATACCGATGATCTCGGATCTTCTAAAGTAGCATGAAGCAAAGGGAATGTCACATGATAACCGATGGTTAACTCGAATATCATTCATGCACTCATAGGGATCGATATGGAAGTCCACGGTTCCGCTATCAGTCATTGAACGAAGGACTTTCGTTCATGTCTACGAGTTACCGAAGCTACGGGGTCACAAACTTAAGGTAATCATGATCTGCTGAGTGTTAGTAGGATTAGAGTATTGAGGATTATTTGTGGAATTGTTTCATTAACATACAGAATAGTTTCGAGAGGATCCGAAAACGTTCCGGGGTCACTGGAAGGGTTTCGGAGAAGTATTGGTAATACCTGGTATTATTGATAAATATATATATAGGTGAAAAATGTTTCCGGGATGTTAAATTATATATAAAATGATCTGAAATTATTTATAACAATTTTATATTTAATGAAATATCAATTGGCCTAAAAGGCCATAAGGTGGAAGGTAACTTGGGCCATAAGGGCCTAAATGGAGGAGCCCCCCTTTCCTTATCGGGTGGGGGGTGGATGGGTGGGGTGAGGGAAGGGGGGAGGGGGCGTATCCTACTAGGGGAGGAGTTGGACTCCTCCCCCCCCCCCCCCCCCCCCCCTTGGCCGACGCCCCCAAGGAGGCTTTCCCTCCTTGGGTGGCTGCCCCTCCCTTCCCTCAAACCTATATATACTTGAGCTATCAGCCCTTTTGGATACACAAGTTTTGGAGCCTTCTTTTGTTCTTCTAGTTCTAGTTTTAGTTGATCCTAGTTGACTAATTAGAGCTAGGTCTAGTTCCTATAATTTTTATAATTATAAGTCCAGTGTGGTTCTAATCTCCTCCCTCTAATTATTGGACTACGATTAGTTCTGGACGGCGAAACACTGCCGGATCGTGAAGACCGTACGCTTGCAACCAAGTAGAGAGGTCGTGCTTTCGGTCTTCAGTTCGATGGATCGTTCATCTACGGTTCGAGGAACTCCAAGTACGATCTACATCGTCATGTTCTTCTTCCGCTCCAACTCGATGACGATAACGATCGTGATCCCAATCATTATTGTATCTTCATGGTGTTCCTGCTTAATCGTAGGGTGATTTTTTTGTGTTTTCTACTACGTTTCACAACACGCCGTGGGCCGACGTCAATACGGAGCGGCCGCTCTACAACGGCAGCTCGCGCCGGGGCGAGCGTTGCGGGCATTCGATGGAAAGCACAAAGAGGCGGATGGAGTTTCTTGGTGGGTCAGGATGGTCAGAAGCGAATGTTGCAATGGTCCGGACGTCCACAAGCCTCACGTTGGTCTTCGATTTGCGGGAGAAAATGTGTTCGGATCATCCTGCGAACCGATGTCGGACCGTGTTAGATGAGACAATATGTCCGAATTCCGTGATCCAGATGATTGCGGACCGTTTGAGGGCAGCGTTAGAGATGCTATAAGGATTTCATAAACTTGCATCCGCAAACGTAGTTAGCTGGGCGCAGCGGAGCGCGCCTCGCTTTAATGGTGCGACCGGACGACAGCGCGGGACAACACAGGCGTCCAAGAATTGTAGCCCATACCGAAAGTTTCCTTAGATTACCAACATGGCTTATACGGCCGTGCGCACACATATGGCCACGCACACGTACGCTCGCACATGTCGTTCTCCGTCCCTCCGTAGCCCAGAGCCTGCATGAGGCGCGCCGCAGTACAGCATGGCGAGTCCATGACGCGCAGTCTCCGACCGGTCGCCGAGTGCTAGAACCACGATCCTAGCTACGTGCCAACCGGACGACAGCGCAGGACAACGCACGAGTCGCTACCATTGGCAGCTCATCCCCGCTTCCTCCGATAACCGTGCACACACGTTGGGTGCCCATGCAAGCACCCACGTGTCGTCCCTCCAGAGGCTTGCATGCACGACGCGCGTCGACACAACAGGAACAGGGAGAGGTACACGCGCCGGCTCGTGGTCGCGCGACGCACCTCCTCGCCGGCTATATAAACCCGACGTCGCTCGCTCCTCCGCCATCAGCATCAGGCAATCACAGAGCACCAAGAGCAGGCGCATGGCAAAACCTACGTCCGCTTACGGTTTCCGTTTAGCTTAGGTCCCAGGCAGCTAGCGAGCAATGGCTTCCGGTCAACAGGAGAGGTCGGAGCTGGACCGCATGGCCCGCGAGGGGGAGACCGTCGTCCCCGGCGGCACCGGCGGGAAGACCCTCGAGGCGCAGGAGCACCTAGCCGACGGTACGTGCATGATAATGTCGTTCGTACTGTGCTTTTGCTTCTTTATGGCCTTTCTGGCATTGTTGTGTGACTTCTGATACTCATTACTGGCATTTGTTCAGGGCGCAGCCGCGGCGGGCAGACTCGGAAGGGCCAGCTGGGGGAGGAGGGGTACCGCGAGATGGGCCACAAGGGCGGGGAGACTCGCAAGGAGCAGCTGGGGGAGGAGGGGTACCGCGAGATGGGCCACAAGGGCGGGGAGACTCGCAAGGAGCAGATCGGGGAGGAGGGGTACCGCGAGATGGGTCGCAAGGGCGGGGAGACTCGCAAGGAGCAGATCGGGGAGGAGGGGTACCGCGAGATGGGGCGCAAGGGCGGGGAGACTCGCAAGGAGCAGATTGGGGAGGAAGGCTACCGCGAGATGGGGCGCAAGGGCGAGCTGAGCACCATGGATGAGTCCGGTGGAGAGCGCGCCGCCAGGGAGGGCATCGAGATCGACGAATCCAAGTTCAAGACCGAGTCCTAAATAATGTAGGTCAAGATGTCCCGTGCCTAGCTAGCTGGTCAGTAGCTATAGCCAGTAGCGAGCAAGCTGTCTGCTCATGTTTGTAGTCATGAATAATGTAGGTCAAGGTCAGGTCTTGACATGGCGGTAGGCACGCATGTAGGCGATCGCATGTAATGTGATCATGTGTGCTTTAGGTGTCTCAGTTTGTAGTAGTGATCGTGTGTTCTTCAGGTGTCCTAGCTTGTAGTAGGTGTCGTTGTGGCTCGTCAGTCAGCTTGCTAATGTATGTGAGTCGTTGTTGAGTCAGAATCATCAGAATCTACATCTCCTGTGTTGCTCTTAAATTGTTCTCTTGGACTAGATCGTCAGTATCTCCATCTGTGTTACGTTGTTAACTTGTTCTCCAGCAGCGGCTCTCTGTATATGTAAAATTATGTTAAACATCCGCGCGGTCAAATTTTGGACGTGGATTCTTACACGCATCGATATATCTAAATAGTAGGAGTAGTACCAACTTATTGGGTCCGTTTATATCTGAATTTTTCTTAATTTTGTGTCTTTCTTGTAACTGTTCCTAAGTACGTGTTGGCGTATATTTAGGATTTCTGTATTTTTTAAAGACTCGATAGATTCATTAAAAATGCTATTACCAGAAAATACAACATGCACATCTTGTATTCTTTTTACAGCCTCAATAGATTCATTAAAAATGCAATTACCAGAAAGCACATTATGCACGTTTTAGAGAAGTCGTCTGTGTGTGATATTTTTTTGAATATAAAGCATCGATTCATTAAAATGCAATTATTACCAGAAAGTATAACCTGCACATTCTAAAGAAGTCGCCTGTGTGAGATTTTCGTTAATATTTTATGAGATTTTCTTTGTGTCTCATGCACCCAAAAGGAATGCAGATGCCAAAAACTGCAACTTGCGCGTTTTCGAGACTTCACTAAACTGAGATCGATTCACTGTATCGATTTCTGAGATCGATATACTGAATCGATTGAGGACTAAGATAATCTTCGTTCATAAACTGCAACTTGCACTTTTTAAAGAAGTCACTAAACTTAAATTGTCTTTACTAGACTTGAGGTAATCCCAGTCGAACGAGACACGGCAAAATTGATAGATCCTGTATTTTTTCCATGGTTATTTTTTTCCCGTCTTTAGCACTCATATGTCTCGTAAATATATATGCCACCTCTACATATTTCTTTTGTTAGAATTCTTGAATCGATTGTTCATCTTGGGAATATATTCTCACACGGGAGAAGCATTTATATGAAAACTCGTGGGCACATAAGGTAGAAAGTAAATCTGGGCATGGACAGCCCGGCCCGACGACCCGGTCCAAAATTCCCAAGGCGGGTTTGGGCTCGGGCTTCAGTATACAAGAAGTCAGCAAATTTGGGCTGACATCACGCTTTAGATTTCAGCCCGAAATTAGCCTGGCCAGCCGGCCTATAAGTGAAATACTACATCAGAAGAGGGATCAGAGGAGAGAGACCGACTAGAGCAGCCCACTAACGACCTACCGGCCTCCCTCAACCCACCTAAACTCCTAAACCTACCCACGGCCTCCCACTCTCTCCTCTCCGCCCACAACCCGTTCTAAACCTAGCCGCAATCCCCACCTGCAACCCGCTCGCGAGTGACTCCCTCTGCCCTCCTACAGCGGCCGCACGGACCCTGGACAGCGGCGGCGCCACTAGTAATTTGTCGTCGGTGCTCCACAGACGACAAAGATTTTGCCGTCAGTGCTCCACATATGAAACTATCGAGAGTAATGAAACTACAACTGAACAGCCACAACCACAGGTTACTCCTTGTCCTAAACTCAACTGAGTGTTGGCAGCATTTCAATAGGATAGAAGGTGCTGCTCATGAGGTCCCTTGCTGAGTGTTTAAAGTGCCACAGGATTCTAAAAGGTCATTCAAGAAATGGTACTTCTCGTCTATTAAGGTATACTAAAAAATGTGCATCTGCATTATTCAAATGAAGTGAACAACTACTTTCTGAAATCTGAAAGGAATGGTGATGGCTCTCATCAATAAAAAATGGAAAGTTTGATTATGAATCTATTAGAGTTGTGGTATCCCTATTTCTTCTGGGAGGTTGTCATGCATTTTTCATGGTAGAAGAGCCATGCTATAGATTTATGATGAGTAAAGCTTGTCCTCGATACAAGAAGATTAGTCGTTGCACTATCAAAAGAGATATCATGACAATTTTGAAAGAGATAGAAAAGACTTGATGGGGGTTATTCACACTTGTACTAGCAGGATTAGTTTCACAACTGGCAATTAGAGATCTGATGTCACAAAATTTAGTTACATTTGCCTCACTTGTCACTATATTGATGCTTCATGGAAACTGGCCAAGAGGATAATTTGGCTTAAGAAACTGAATCGACCATATGATGGTGCAACTATTGCTGATGAAGTTTACTTATGATTTCGTGATGGAGATTTGACACAAAAATGATATGCATGACGCTTGATAATGCAACATACAATGAAAAGTTGATTGACTCTTTGAGAACTCATTTGCTGCTTGTGGCTTTGCCTCTGTTTAGTTGCTTCTTTCAAGTCCGTTGTTGTGCACACATCTTGAATCTAGTTGTTCATGCTAGTTTGAAATTGATTGATAGTTTAGTTGAGAAACTATACAACATTTCAAAGCTTCTTCCAATAGGATCTTCACATTATATGGTACGGCCGAGAATATCTTCCATTTGAATAACACAACTTAGAGTTGATATGCATGTGCGTTGGAATTCAACCTATGCAATGCTAGAAAATTCTTTGTACTTCAAGGTTGTCTTCGTATGGTTTGTTGGACGGGATAGCATATTCAAGTCACACTTCTTACCGAATGCTGAAGAATGGGATAAGTTAGTGTAATACCTCTGTAATTAAGCTACAATGATCTCTAACTAATTATGACATGTCATTCTATTTTGCTAAGCTTAATTGCTCCTTGATTAAAAACCTAAGTCAAATTAAAATTAAAATTGCATGTCAAATTATTATTTCTTCAAACATAAAAAAAGTGTTCATAACTTTGCAGATAATACATGAGTAATTATGTTAAGGAAAACAACATCACCTAAATGACCAGAATGGCCTCAACCTAATTAAATCAGCACCAACAACATTAAATTGAGCCAATTCAATTTAAACTATTCAAAATAAATTGGGACTTCTTGTGCTAGCTCAACTCACTGCCTAGTATTTATGTGAAAAAAAATTGTAATCAACTAAAATCATTTAGTATGTAAAAAAATGCAAAACAGTACCTAAGTTATAAACAAAAAAATAAAAGAAAAATGCAACAACCTCACTGTGCCAGTGGACCTTAAGTCCACAGTAAAGGCCCAGCCCACCAGGAGGTCTTCTCCTTCCTCCTGTTCAACCGAGCGCGGTGGACACCCGTGCGGCGTCCATGAATGGATCAGCCACGCGGCAGCCATCCCGCGGCCCCCTGGTGGATAAGGAGGCCACCCCCGATCCCTAGCGAACCCTAGCGCCATTCCTCCCCTTGCACCGCCGCTTTTTCTTCTCCCTCGTGCAAACTCGAGCCTACGTCGCCATGGCTAATGACCCACAAGTATAGGGGGTCAATCGTAGTCCTTTCGATAAGTAAGAGTGTCGAACCCAACGAGGAGCAGAAGGAAATGACAAGCGGTTTTCAGAAAGGTAATTTTTGCAAGCACTGAAATTGTAGGTAACAGATAGTTTGGTAGCAAGATAATTGGTAACAAGCAAGTAACGGTAACGGTAAATAAAGTGCAGCAAGGTAGCCCAATCCTTTTGTGGCAAAGGACAGGCCAGAACAGTCTCTAGTAATAGGCAAAGTGTTCTTCAGGGTACACGGGAATTGCATCTAGTCACTTTTATCATGTTGGTTTGATTTGTGTTCACTATTTTGATAATTTTATATGTGGGTGGACCAGTGCTTGGGTGCTGTTCTTACTTGAACAAACCTCCCACTTATGATTAACCCCCTCGCAAGCATCCGCAACTACGAGAAAAGTATTAAGATAAAATCTAACCATAGCATTAAACGTTTGGATCCAAATCAGCCCCTTACA
Source organism: Elymus sibiricus (assembly GCA_039707655.1). Lineage (NCBI taxonomy): Eukaryota > Viridiplantae > Streptophyta > Magnoliopsida > Poales > Poaceae > Elymus > Elymus sibiricus. The sequence goes on from CM077663.1 coordinate 281,831,766, forward strand.
AAGTAGCGCATAAACTAGGGTTTAAGCTTCTGTCACTCTAGCAACCCATCATCTAATAACTACTCCACAATACATTCCCTTAGGCCCAAGGATGGTGAAGTGTCATGTAGTCGACGTTCACATGACACCACTAAGGGAATCACAACATACATATCATCAAAATATCGAACACATATCAAATTCACATGATTACTTGCAACATGACTTCTCCCGTGACCTCGAGAACAAAGGTAACTACTCACAAATAATATTCATGCTCAAGATCAGAGGGGTATTGAATAGGATAATGGATCTGAACATATAATCTTCCACCAAATAAACCATATAGTAATCAACTACAAGATGTAATCAACACTACTAGTCACCCACAGGTACCAATCTGAGGTTCCGGTACAAAGATTGAGCACAAGAGATGAACTAGGGTTTGAGAGAAGATGGTGATGTTGAAGATGTTGATGAAGATTGGCCTCCCAAAGATGAGAGGGGTGTTGGTGATGACGATGGCTTCGATCTCCCCCTCCGGGAGGGAAGTTCCCCGGCGGAATCGCTCCGCCGGAGGGCAAAAGTGCTCCTGCCCAAGTTTCGCCTCGAGACGGCGGCGTTCCGTCCTGAAAGTCCTCTCCTTATTTTTTTCTAGGTCAAAAGACCTTATATACCAGAAGATGGGCACCGGAGGTGGGTCTGGCTGGGCACAACCCACCAGGGCGCGCCTGGGGGGCCTCGCGCGCCCTGGTGTCTTGTGCCCACCAGGGTGGCCCTCTCCGGTAGTTATTTGCTCCAGTATTTTTAATATAATCCAAAATAATTCTTCGTAAAGTTTTAGCTTATTTGGAGATGTGCAGAATATCTCTGATGTGCTTTTTCAGGTCCAGAATTCCAGCTGCCGGTATTCTCCCTCTTTGTGTAAACCTTGCATATTATGAGAGAAAAGGCATTAGAATCACTCCCTAAAGCATTATTATTCAAAAAACATTATAAATAACAGTAGGAAATAATGATGCAAAATGGACGTATCAACTCCCCCAAGCTTAGATCTCGCTTGTCCTCAAGCGAAAGCCGATATTGAAAAGCATGTCCACATGGTTTGAGAGAGAGGTGTCGATAAAAACAAAAATACGGACATAGTAGCATCATGCTTATTATCATAACAGCAACAAACTTTATCATAAAACTTATTCATATAACTTCATCATATAGCTTCTCATGAACAAGTAATAATTCATCACAACATAGAAGTATAAAGCATAAACCTTATTGGAAACCAACAAACTATGTTTTCAGTCAACTTTGCAACTAAAATTCATCATATTTTCAGGAAGGGTCTCTTGTCGGAGCCTTTTGGCAAGTCCACATACTCAACCATCATTTAGTCTTCTATGATTGCTAACACTCACAGCTTACCCATGAGCACAAAGTTTCAACCAGACACATAGAAAGATAGGGGCTTATAATTTCGCCTCCCAACATACTCACCTCAAGGGTGATGTCAACAATAATAACTCATGCTTACTCACATCCAACTGGATATATGTGCCTAGATCTTTCCTCGCCATATGATGCTGGCAAAGAGAAAAAGTAAAAAAGAATAGGGAAGAATACTTTGACTCTTGCATAAAAGTAAATACATAAAAGTAAAAGATAGGCCCTTCGTAGAGGGAAGCAGAGGTTGTCATGCGCTTTTTGGTTTGTATGCCCAATCCCTTAATGTAAAAGAATGTCACGCTATATTGCCCCCTATGATAGCAACCTTTCTTATGCAGTCCGTTACTTTTATTACTTTGCCATCATAAGTTCGTATAGCGCTCAATTTTCTCTTACACTAATTGATCAAAACACGTTTAGAAGTAATTTTTATTGCCTTATTGCACCGATGACAACTTACTTGAAGGATCTTACTCGATCCATAGGTAGGTATGGTGGACTCTCAGAACATGAGTTTGGGTTTTGGGTTTTGGATGCACAAGTAGTATCTCTACTTAGTGCGGAATTTTTGGCTAGCAAAGATATTGAGCAAGCACCACATGTTGAAGGATATATGACAATATAACTTCTATGTGAATATGAACAAAAATAAATAATTATGTTGTCTTCCTTGTCCAACGTCAACAATTTTGACATATAATATTTAATGGGGGCACACAATCATAAAAGATGTCCAAGATAGTGTATTTGCATGTGAATCTTCTCTTCCCTTATTAATTCTTTCATGAATTGCATCATTGACCAATGCTATGTTTGTCAATCTCCAATAAATTTTAACACTTATACTTTTCTTTATGTGATGTCATTACTTACCATAAGATTAGCATATGATTCTTTTCATTTATTTCTCTTTCCCTTTATTTTGATTGCAACAAGAAAATAAAGAAGCAAAAGCTCAAACTAAACTTTATTATATAACTCTCACTCGATTACATATATAGATAGATCACGAGACTAACACACGAAAATAGATCATGCTAGACTTTTATTCAACTAAATTAAGAAAAAGGCTAAAGATCGAACTAAAATAAGTAAAGGTTAATAAAAGTGATGGTGATACGATACCGGGGCACCTCCCCCTAGCTTGGCTCAAGCCAAGGGGAGTGCCCATACCCGTGTGCTCAAGTCTTCTTTGGTGGTGGTGATGATGAAGGTGGTGGTGATGAAGAAGGTGGTGGTGTTGAAGTGGTAGGCTTGTCCTCCAGCTTCTAGGGCAAGGGCTCACCATCAAAAGTTGACGCACGAGTCCCCTGAGTCCTGCAACCGACAGCTAAACTCATACCTTTAAATCTTGCCTCATATTCAAAAACTTGGTTTTGAAGATCATAAATTTGACTTTGCAGAAAATTGGTTTACTCGTTGAGGGTGAAGATGGTGTCCTTCACAGACCGGCCATCCACCATCTGATCATGGGTGAATTCCGTGATCATGGAGTGATTGGCACTAAGTCCACACTCCACCATTATTTGGCACTTGAAGATGTCTTGTTCCACCGCCTTCTCACCTGCAACCCGGTCCTCTTGGGTCAATCACGCATCTCAATGGCTTGAGGGTGCGGTCCCGGTCCTCTTGGGTCCCTAAACATCGCGGATGTGGAGCACCCCCTCACGCATCTCAATGGCTTGAGGGTGCTTCATCACCTCCGGCAAGTACGGGTTGATGACCTTCTCGAAGAACTTGTCCTTCGAGGAGCTTGGTGGTGCCATTGAGATCTAGATCTGACGAGAAAACAGCACGAAACAAGAACAGGAGATTTTTCTGCGATGCAGTGGTCAAAACAGTCGGGGGTATATATAAAGAATTTTTATTATTGGGAAGCAAGCATATGGAAGAAAAACGGAGTCGGGAAGGTGTCCGAGGTGGGCACAACTCACCAGGGCGCGCCTGGCAGGGCTGGCGCACCATGGTGTATCGTGCTCACCTCGGTTGCTTTCCCGTTTATTTCTTATTTTCCTAATTTTTGTAATATTCCAAAACTGACAGAAAATATTTTTGCGGATTTTTCGGAGTCTGTTTACTTACCGTATCACGTATCTCCTCTTTTTCAGAATTCTGGAGTGTTCTGGAAGGTTTCTTTTATGTGTTCCTCCCGTGTCATGGTTTGAATAACACTGCTTTCAACATTAATAGGCGTACCTGAGATATAGTGTTTAATTCTTTGTCCATTGACCACCTTCGGGTTAGTACCTTCGGCATTATTGATCTTGATAGCTCCAGAGCGATAAACCTCTTCGATAATATATGGTCCTTCCCATTTGGAGAGAAGCTTACCTGCAAAAAATCTTAAACTAGAGTTGAACAAAAGAACATAGTCTCCTATTTTGAATTCCCGCTTTTGGATTCTTTTGTCATGCCATCTTTTTTACATTTTCTTTGAATAGTTTGGCATTTTCATAGGCTTGGGTTCTCCATTCATCTAGTGAGCTAATATCAAATAGCCTCTTCTCACCGGCAAGTTTGAAATCATAGTTGAGTTCTTTGATTGCCCAAAATGCTTTGTGTTCTAACTCTGGAGGCAAATGACAAGCTTTTCCATATACCATTTTGTATGGAGACATACCCATAGGATTTTTATAAGCTGTCCTATAGGCCCAAAGTGCATCATCTAGTTTCTTAGACAAATTATTTCGAGACCTATTGACAGTTTTTTGTAATATCAATTTTATTTCTCTATTTCTAAGTTCAACTTGACCACTAGATTGAGGATGATAGGGTGATGCAATTCTATGGTTAACATCATATTTAGCAAGCATCTTACAGAAAGCACCATGAATAAAGTGTGAACCACCATCAGTCATTAAATATCTAGGGACTCCAAACCTCGGAAAGATAACTTCTTTAAGCATTTTAATGGAGGTGTGATGATCAGCACTACTATTTGGAATAGCTTCTACCCACTTAGTGACTTAATCAACAGCGACCAAAATATGAGTGTACCCGTTATAGGAAGGAAAAGGTCCCATATAATCGAAACCCCAAACATCAAATGGTTCAACAACAAGTGAATAATTCATAGGCATTTCCTGGCGCTTACCGATATTATCAATTCTTTGACATTCATCACAAGACAAGACAAATTTACGGGCATCCTTGAAGAGAGTAGGCTAATAAAAACCAGATTGCAATACCTTGTGAGCAGTTCTATATCCCGCATGATGTCCTCCATAAGCTTCGGAATGACATTTCCATAGGATTTGTTCCTGTTCATGCTCAGGTACACAATGTCTAATAATACCATCTACTCCTTCTTTATAAAGATGTGGGTCGTTCCAAAAGTAATGTCCTAAATCATAGAAGAATTTTTTCTTTTGTTGGTATGTGAAACTAGGTGGTATATATTTAGCGACAATGTAATTAGCATAATCAGCATACCAAGGAGTGTTTTGAGAAACATTTATTGTAGCTAACTATTCGTCAGGAAAACTATCATCAATAGGTAGTGGGTCATCAAGAATATTTTCTAACCTAGACAAGTTATCAGCTACGGGGTTCTCAGCTCCCTAACAATCAACAATATGTAAGTCAAATTCTTGAAGCAAGAGAACCCACCTAATGAGTCTAGGTTTAGCATCTTTCTTTTCCATAAGATATTTTATAGCAGCATGATCGGTGTGAACAATGACTTTGGAATCAGCAATGTAGGATCTAAATTTATCACAAGCAAACACAACTGCTAAAAATTCTTTTTCAGTAGTAGCATGATTTCGTTGGGCACTGTCTAGAGTTTTGCTAGCATAATGGATAACATTCAATTTCTTATCAACCCTTTGTCCTAGAACAGCGCCAACAGCATAATCACTAGCATCACACATAATTTCAAAAGACAAGTTCCAATTAGGTGGTTGAACGATAGGTGCAGAAGTTAAAGCTTTCTTGAGTGTTTCAAAGGCTTCCTCACAATCATAATCAAAAACAAAAGGGATATCCTTTTGCAAAAGATTAGTAAGAGGCCCATAAATTTTAGAAAAGTCTTTAATGAACCTCCTATAGAAACCAGCATGACCAAGGAAACTTCGAATACCTTTAATATCTTTAGGACATGGCATTTTCTCAATTGCATCAACTTTAGCTTTATCCACCTCAATACCTCGTTCAGATATTTTATGCCCCAAGACAATACCTTCATTAACCATAAAGTGGCACTTCTCCCAATTCAAGACAAGATTAGTTTGTTCACATCTCTGCAAAACTCGATCAAGGTTGCTTAAGCAATCATCAAAAGAAGTTCCGTAAACGGAAAAATCATCCATGAAAACCTCCATAATCTTTTCACAAAATTCAGAGAATATAGCAGAGTCATACATCTTTGAAAGGTAGCAGGTGCATTGCATAAACCAAAAGGCATAGGTCTATAAGCATAGGTTCCAAAAGAGTTAATTTCACAGAAGTACCACAACTCAAGCATTACAAGCAGATTGGTACCAAGTTTGGTAATTTTTACATGTCAGTACCAAGTCTGGGGCAAGTTGTTACAAAAAGGTCTAAACCGCGTATAAACACGTATTGACGGTGTATCTGACAGGAGGGGCCCGCCTGTCAGGTGCCCACGTGGCATGTCTTTTTGCAGAAAAGTCCCTTGCTTTATACGTAATCACATAAATGCCCTTTTTTAGGAAAAATAGTTTCTGTGAAAGATTTTTTTTTTCGTAATTTTCCAACATCGAATCTGACTTTTCCGTAAGTTTCCGTCCAACTGAACAAATAAATAAAACAACAGACGAAAATTGGTCCCCGGCAGGAATCGAACCCAAGACCTCCCGTACGCTGGACCCGAGCCCGAGCCACCACGCCACTAACAGGCTGATGCTGGACAACGGAAGCGACTTCTGTTATACTAGCTTAGACATGCTGGGCCGGTTGGTTGGGCCTAGCGAGGCTGCGAGCGCTGAATTACTATTAAAAATATTATATATAACTATAAATACGCAACTATTAACAAATACGAAAATTATATGTTGCGTGGCTGAAGGAATTGAAACAAATATTGTGTATCCTCATTATATTATTCAAATACGCAAAAATAAAAAAAGGTATATGCCTAGTAGACATCTTTTTTTCTATTGAGTTACTCGTGTATTGATTGTATTTTTCTAAATGCAAGGTTACTTAAAAAGTTGATGACATGTATTAAAAATATTTGTGTAATCATAATAAATTTTAGAAATGCACTAAAACTGTTCAACTTTTATTTAAAAAACCGAGGTGTTTCTGGAAATGCTAAATTATTTTACACAATAATATGTAAAATGTTCATCATATATTAGAAAAATTACGTATTATTGTAGGTACCGTTGTGTAATCAATTATTAAAAAAATTCATTCATCATATCTACATTTTGCTGAACATTTTTTGAAATACACATTGTCAAAACAAATCATGTGTTGAGAAAATAGTTACCATAAATTACAAAAAGTTCGCCGCGCATTATGATCTTCATCATATCTTAAGAGAATTGTTCAACATATGTTAGAAAAATTGTCAATTGCATCTGAAATATATTCATCGTATATTACCAAAAGTTTATTATATTAAAAAAATATTCACTGTTTGTAAAAAGAACCTGGGCAACGAACGAGCCCCGGTAAAACGAGAAATGAAAAAAAAAGTAGGCCTCGCTTGGCCCAACCAGCCGGCCCAGCATGTGTGAACTAGTATAACAAAAATGGCGCCCGTTTTCTAACGCGAGCCTCTCCGTGGCGTGGTGGCTCGGGGGCGGCGCCTGCGTACGATCTGTCGCGGGTTCGAATCCCGCCGACGACCGATTTGACATTGAAAAATTACGAAAGAAAAAAAACACCGCTCAGGAGCTCTTTTCTTGCAAAAATAAAGGGCATTTATATGATCACGAATGAAGCAAGGGGGTTTTCTGTAAAAAACTTGCCACGTGGTCACCTAACAGACGGGCCCCGTCGGTCAGATACACCGTCAATACGTATTTATACACGGTTTAGACCTTTTTGTAACAACTTGCATCACACTTGGTACTGACATGTAAAAATTACCAATCTTGGTACCAATCTGCTTGTAATGCCCCAATTGTGGTACTTCTATGCAATTAACTCGTTCCAAAAGGACAAGTAAAGGTGGTTTTCTCTTGAGCAGATTGTGACAGGTATTTGAGAGAAGCCAGAATATCCGTCGAGAAAACAAAAGTGTGTGTGCTTAGATAGTCTTTCTAGCATCTGATCAATGAAATGCAGAGGGTAATGATCTTTTCTAGTAGCTTTATTTAATTTTCTAAAATCAATTACCATTCTATAGTTAGTGATAATTCTTTGTGAAATGAGTTCATTTTTATCATTAGGAACAACGGTAATACCTCCTTTCTTAGGACACAATGAACGGGACTTACCCATCTACTATCAGCTATGGGATAGATTATACCTGCTTCCAGAAGCTTTAACATTTTGGTTCTTACCACTTCTTTCATCTTAGGATTCAATCGCCGTTGGTGATCAACAACGGGTTTAGCATCAGGTTCCATATTAATCTTGTGCTGACATAGCGTGGGACTAATGCCCTTAAGATCATCAAGAGTATATCCAATAGCAGCCCGGTGCTTCCTCAGAATTTTTAATAATCTTTCTTCTTCTTGTTCTGAAAGGTTAGCACTAATAATAACAAGATATATCTTTTTCCCATCAAGATAAGCATACTTCAAAGTATCAGGCAATTGCTTTAATTCAAACACAGGGTCACCTTTAGGTGGAGGAGGACCTCCAAGAGTTTCAATAGGCAAATTGTGTTTCAGGAGAGGTTGTTGTTCAAAGAAAACTGTATCTATTTCATTTCTTTCACGCAAGTGCATATCATTTTCATGGTCAAGCAAATATTGTTCTAGTGGATCAGTAGGAGGCACGGCAATAGAAGCAAGACCAATTATTTCATCCTTACTAGATACTTCTCTATCACGAGGTCGTCTACTAAACTTGGAGAAATTAAATTTGTGAGACACATCACCGAAACTAACACCGACAGTTTGTTTTTCACATTCTATCTTAGCATTGACGGTGCTCAAGAAAGGTCTACCAAAGATAATGGGACAAAAGTCATCTTGTGAGGAACCAAGAACTAGAAGTCAATGGGATATTTTACTTTCCCACGCAAGACTTCAACATCTCTAACAGTCCCAAGTGGTGTGATGGTGTCTCTATTAGCAAGTTTAATAGTAACGTCAATTTCTTCAATTTCAGCGGGTGCTATGTCATTCATGATTTCTTGGTATAAGGTAAAAGGAATAGCACTCACACTAGCACCAAATCACATAAACCATGATAGCAATGATCTCCTATTTTGACTGAGACAACAGGCATGCCCACTACGGGTCTATGTTTATCTTTTTCATCGGGTTTGGCAATTCTAGCAGCTTCATCACACAAGTAAATGGCATGCCCATCAATATTTTCTACCAAGATATCTTTAACCATAGCAACACTAGGTTCTACATTAATTTGCTCAGAGGGCTTAGGTGTTCTAATATTACTCTTGCGAACCACAGTTGATACCTTAGCATGTTCCTTTATCCTAACAGGGAAAGGTGGTTTTTCAATATAAGCGGTAGGCACAACTGGATCAACACTGTAAATGATGGTTTCATCCTTAGCTTTTACCGGTTCTTTTATTTCTTCTTTAATAGGGGGATGATATTTAAACTACTTCTCCTTAGGGATATCAACATGAGTAGCAAATGCTTCACAGAAAGAGGCTACTATCTCAGAGTCAAGTCCATATTTAGTGCTAAACTTGTGAAAAACATCAGTATTCATAAAAGATTTAACACAATCAAACTTAAGCTTTATACCTGACTCATTACCTTCGTCGAGTTCCCAATCTTCAGAGTTGCGTTTAATTCTTTCTAAGAGATCCCACTTGAATTCAATAGTCTTCTTCATAAAAGAACCAGTACAAGAAGTATCGAGCATGGATTGATCATTATGAGAAAGTCGAGCATAAAAATTCTGAATAATAACTTCTCTCGGAATATCATGATTGAGGCATGAATATAACATTGACTTAAGCCTCCCCCTAGCTAGAGCGATGCTTTCTCCTTCACGAGGCCAAAAATTATATATATAATTCCGATCACGATGAACTAGATGCATGGGATAAAACTTTTGATGGCATTCCAATTGCAATCGATTCTAGTTCCATGATCCAATATCATCACATAGCCTATACCATGTCAATGCTTTTCCCTTCAAAGATAAAGGGAAAACCTTATTCTTAGCTTCATCTCTGGGTAAACCTACAAGCTTAAATAATCCACAAATTTTGTTCACATATAATAGGTGCATATCAGGATGTTCAGTTCCATCTCCTGCATAAGGTTTAACAAGCAGTTGTTCTACCATACCCGAAGGAATTTCATAACTAATATTTTCAGTAGGTGCAGTAGGTTGAGGGGCATCTAATTGTGGTTCCGGTCGAGGTGAAGATACCCCGCACAAACCCCTCAAAGGATTGTTTTCCATAGTAACAAGTGACAATAAATTTCAGCACGTAGTATAAGTTTTTCTTTACCGATTTCCACTTACCAAGAGCGCTTCACTCCCCGGTAACGGCGCCAGAAAAGAGTCTTGATGACCCACAAGTATAGGTGGTCAATCGTAGTCCTTTCGATAAGTAAGAGTGTCGAACCCAACGAGGAGCAGAAGGAAATGACAAGCGTTTTCAGCAAGGTAATTTCTGCAAGCACTGAAATTGTAGGTAACAGATAGTTTGGTAGCAAGATAATTGGTAACAAGCAAGTAACGGTAACGGTAAATAAAGTGCAGCAAGGTAGCCCAATCCTTTTGTGGCAAAGGACAGGCCAGAACAGTCTCTAGTAATAGGCAAAGTGTTCTTGAGGGTACATGGGAATTTCATCTAGTCACTTTAATCATGTTGCTTTGATTCGACTTCGCTACTTTGATAATTTCATATGTGGGTGGACCGGTGCTTGGGTGCTGTTCTTACTTGAACAAACCTCCCACTTATGATTAACCCCCTCGCACGCATCCGCAACTACGAGAAAAGTATTAAGATAAAATCTAACCATAGCATTAAACGTTTGGATCCAAATCAGCCCCTTACGAAGTAGCGCATAAACTAGGGTTTAAGCTTCTGTCACTCTAGCAACCCATCATCTAATAACTACTCCACAATGCATTCCCTTAGGCCCAAGGATGGTGAAGTGTCATGTAGTCGACGTTCACATGACACCACTAAGGGAATCACAACATACATCTCATCAAAATATCTAACACATATCAAATTCACATGATTACTTGCAACATGACTTCTCCCGTGACCTCAAGAACAAAGGTAACTACTCACAAATAATATTCATGCTGAAGATCAGAGGGGTATTGAATAGCATAATGGATCTGAACATATAATCTTCCACCAAATAAACCATATAGTAATCAACTACAAGATGTAATCAACACTACTAGTCACCCACAGGTACCAATCTGAGGTTCCGGTACAAAGATTGAGCACAAGAGAAGAACTAGGGTTTGAGAGGAGATGGTGTTGTTGAAGATGTTGATGAAGATTGGCCTCCCAAAGATGAGAGGGGTGTTGGTGATGACGATGGCTTCGATCTCCCCCTCCGGGAGGGAAGTTCCCCGGCGGAATCACTCCGCCGGAGGGCAAAAGTGCTCCTGCCCAAGTTCTGCCTCGAGACGGCGGCGTTCCGTCCCGAAAGTCCTCTCCTTATTTTTTTCTAGGTCAAAAGACCTTATATACCAGAAGATGGGCACCGGAGGTGGGCCTGGCTGGGCACAACCCACCAGGGCGTGCCTGGGGGGCCTGGCACGCCCTGGTGTCTTGTGCCCACCAGGGTGGCCCTCTCCGGTAGTTATTTGCTCCAGTATTTTTAATATAATCCAAAATAATTCTCTGTAAAGTTTTAGATTATTTGGAGATGTGCAGAATAGGTATCTCTAAAGTGCTTTTTCAGGTCCAGAATTTCAGTTGCCGGTATTCTACCTCTTTGTGTAAACTTTGCATATTATGAGAGAAAAGGCATTAGAATCACTCCCTAAAGCATTATTATTCAACAAAACATTATAAATAACAATAGGAAACGATGATGCAAAATGGACGTCTCAATGGCCGACCTCGATGCCGCGGCCACCTCGCTCCCCGCAAACTAGGAGCTTGTACAGGATCACTGTCTGCATCGTCCACGTCGACTACGTGGACCCAATCGAGCCCAATGGCTCTACATCTTCGGGATCGACCACATCCCCTTCCTTTGGTCACCGTCGTTCAACCTCGTCGATTGCCGTGCGTGTTGCTCCTAAACTACCACTTAGCCAGCTTGATCTCCCTAGGTGAGCTCCGCTGTCGTTTTCCTCGTTTCCCATGTCTTCTTTGCGATTTCATCACCGTTTGTCGTTGCCCGTGACCTCCCATGGCTGCGCCCATAACTCTGCCGCACACCTACTCTCCCGCTCCCCTTCCCGCTTGCTCACGCTCGCCCATGGTCACGCTTCCGCGCGCCCCTGCTAGCCAGCCGACGCCCCGTGCACTGCTGCTGCTGCCTACAGCCGCCCCCATCCGCGCGCGCCCACACGCACGCCTTACCCCGCTGTTGCTGCTGCCTGCTACCTGCTGCCTCCCATTGCTGTTACTACTGCGCTATTATTGTCGTTGCATTGCTGCTGTCGTTGCCGCTCCCCTGCTGTTGTCGGCCACACCCGCCCGCGCTTGGCCTCGCCGCTGCCGCCAAGCACGCACATTGTCCGCGTCCTCCCTCGTACCCTGGCCGCCCCGGTTCGCGCCCTAACCGTGTGCCTTGCCCGTGCAGCCCGCGCCTGCTCTGCCGCTTGTGCGCTTCCACGCTGGTCCTTGCTGGCTAGCGTCGTAACAGGCCTCTATCGTACTAGTGCGCGTGCACGCTCGCCACTATGTGGCCTCGGGCCATCGCCACATGGGCCCGCGGGCTAATTAGCCACTAACCCAGCCCCTAACCCCCACTAACATATGGAGCCCGTCGCCTAATTAATCTCTGGTTAAAAATGAACCCTGTTAAGAAGTAAGTCTATGACATGTGGGTCCCAGCGCACTATTTTAGTGGATAAGATCTAGATCTGCCCCTCTCTTTGACATACGAGTCCCACTAGTCAGTTGACCAGTCAACTGCTGACTGGGCTAGCTCCAAACAATGACGGGTGGGCCCTTGCTGACCCTGTTGACCAGTCAACTGGTCAACAATTGACCTGCTGACTCAGCCCCTGGCCCCACCTACCAGCCAATGTTGCACTCAGTTGGGTGCACTTTCTGGGTGCACTTAGCAAATTATCCAATGAATATTTCAAATTAATAATACTCTAGGAAATTTAGAAAATGCATTAAACTTTAAAAATTCATATAAAATAATCTATAACTCAGATGAAAATAATTTATATATGAAAGTTGCTCAGAAAAATATAATGAATCCGAATATGTCACCCACATACCTATCTAACATAATGAACCTGGACATTTTGCATCAGGATCATCTGACAAATAATACCTGGAGCTGGAAAATATTACCAGATATTTTCCCTCTTCTTTTAAAATGCTTAGTGATGCATTAGAGCATATTATCAACACATATTATCATGACATGCATCTGTGTTGCATTTGTATACCCGTTATTTATCTGTTTTCCCCCTCTCCTCTATTCTTGTGGTAGACCCCGAGACTACTGCTGTCCTCGTGTGCGACTACGTCAACGACGACCCTTCCTTCTCGGCAGAGCTTCCAGGCAAGCAAAAAACCCCTTGATCATCCAGATATCGCCCATTCTTTCTCTCTTATTCTTACATTAGATTTTGCTACTGTTGTTGTGGTAGCTCCTATTATGATGCATAGCTTGTTTTTAATAACCTATTATTGATACTTTATATGTTAACCTATATGCCTAGTATAGGTGAGTTAGTGTCCCATCAGTGGCCCTACACCCTTGTCCGTGTCGCCATGCCATTCTATCTGGATTGTCCGAGATGATGGATCATTGTACCGAGACCCGAACACCCCTAAGGCCCTTACAATTGTACGGCTCTGCAGAGCCGCACCAAGTGTGATTTACCAAGGGTGATTCCTTGTATTTCACTCTCGATGAGGACTCTGTAGTGTAGCACATCTAGTGTGATCTACTGAGGGTGATTCCTCGTATTTCACTCTAGAAGATGACTCTATCGTGCATTATATCAAGGTAAACCTATCGAGGGTGATTCCTCTGGTTTCACCTTGATGGTATGGACCTGAACCCCGATTGTTACAACGTTAAAGACGGGTCGGTCCCAAGGGTACCCACGAGTGATTCTCTATGGCAGAACGACAAGGCAGGTGGAGACCATCTAGGGGAAAGGTGAGCCCATTCCCTGGTCAGTGTATGCGGTTGTTTCATAATAACACACTTAATGAGATTGGGTATTTGACCTGAGTCTGCCATTGGCATATACGCACTAACCGCCGCACGGGATAATGGTTATGGGGCGCACGACATCGTTAGTGCCTACCGAAAGCTCTGTTAGATGTCACATCGGAGCGGGCTGATTGTTGGGGTGAGCGGCATGCTTGTATACAGAGGTGGGCTTGGTCCCCGGCTAGTCACGCAATGTGCAGGAGAGCTTAGGGTGTTGGGCTCATGACCCCTTCGCGCTTAGGATGTAGACCGACATGTTGACTGATACTTGTGATTTGCGTTGGGTTTTCCGTGAAGAGGAACGGGTGATGCAGCACGGTATAGATAAGTATTTCCCTCAGTGAGAACCAAGGTTTATCGAACCAATAGGAATAGCATGCAACCCCCATCTTCACCGACTACACACAAAGAAGCAAACACTTGCACCCAACGCGGGCAAGAGGGTTGTCAATCCCCTTGGACTCGTTATTTGCAAGCTAGTGAAGTATGTAGATGAAAGTTGAATAATGTAAATTGCACAATAAAATAAAAGTAAATAAATGGCAGCAAGGTATTGAAAGCTTTTGTAAATATATAAGTGAATAGACCCGGGGGGCGTAGTGTTCTCTAGTGGCATCGCTCGTGTAGTAGGCATACGGTGGGTAAACAAATTACTGTTGGGCAATTGATAGAAAAGCGCATAGTTATGTAATATTTACAGCAATGATCATGTGTATATAGGCATCACGTCCATAAGCAAATAGGCCGACTCCTGCCTGCACCTATTACTATTACTCCACGTCGAGAGCGCTTCTATGATTGCCTCTCTAAGTATTAAGTTCATGACAAACAGAGTAATGCTTGGAGAACGATGACATGATGTAAACAAAGAAAACTCAATCAATATGAATTAACCCCATCGTTTTATCCTTAGTGGCAACAATACAAAGACGTGTCTTGTCCCCTTCTGTCACTGGGATATAGAGCACCACTAGATTGAACCCACTACAATGCACCCCTCTCACTGAAGAAATATCAATCTAGTTGGCCAAACTATATCAATAGATCGGAGAGATTTACGAAGCTATAATAATCATGCAAATAAGAATCATAATAGAAATCAGAGAAGACTCAAATCATTCTCATTAATAATCTAAACATAAACCCACAATTCATCGGATCCCAACAAACGCACCGCACAAAGTGATTACATCGAATAGATCACCGCGAAGATGCGGTGAACTTTATATTGAAGATCAAGAGAGAGAAATATAGCCATCTAGGTACTAACTATGGACCCGTAGGTCTGTAGGGAACTACTTACACATCACCATGGGAGAAGCAAGGTTGATGTAGAGGACCTCCATGATCGATCCCCCCTTCGACAGGGCACAGGAACAGGGCTCCAGATGGGCACACGGCGGAACAGAGACTTGCGGCAGTGGAAAAAGTGTTTCGGGAAGCTCTCTAGGGTTTTTGAGATTTATTGGAATTTATAGGCCAGAGAGGGGCGTCGGGAGACGCCCGAGGGGGCCACCACATAACAGGTCGCGACCACCCCCCTGGGCGTGCCCTGTTGTGTGGTGGCACCCTCGTGGAGCCTCATGTCTCCTCCCGAAGCTTCCAGGTCTTCTTTTGGTCGAGAAAAAATCATAAAAAAGTTTCGGGGCAATTGGACTTCGTTTGATACTGTAAACCTGAAAAGCCAAAAACATGCAGAAAACAGCAACTGGCAATGGGCACTGGGTTAATAGTTTAGTGCTAAAAAATAATATGAATTGGTAAATAATCACCCAAAAAGCATCCTAGAATGATAATATTATAGCATGGAACAATCAAAAATTATAGATACGTTGGAGACGTATCAGCATTCCCAAGCTTAATTCCTTCTCGTCCACGAGTAGGTAAATGATAAACAGAATTTTTGATGTGGCATGCTACCCAACATGTAATCTATTGCAGGTATGATCATTGAGAAATGATGAATTAACAAACATCAACATAGTAACACTTATAAACATAAGTAACATAATCATCAAATTTCAAAATATACGATCTTTAAATAATGTTCACCCCTATTCATTTTATCATATTAGAATAGCATGGCTCCGTCTTCACCACATAAATACAAATGTCAAGCACCACGGTGTCAAGTCAGGCAATTGGATCGTACTTCTTAACGCGCTTCAGCTTTTTATTACTTATGCAATATATGAGCGTCAACAATGGATATAGCATAAAGGTAGAATAGAATATGGTGGTAGGTTTCAAAGGGCATAAAAGTGGAGAAGAAAGTCACGCATCAACTAGGAGTATCAACGGGCAATGGAGATGCCCATCAATAGATATCAATGCGAGGAGTAGGGATTGCCATGCAACAGATGCACTAGAGCTATAAGTGTATGAAAGCTCAAATAAAGCTAAGTGGGTGTGCATCCAACTTGCTTGCTCATGAAGACCTCGGGCATTTGAGGAAGCCCGTCATCAGAATATACAAGCCAAGTTCTATAATGAAAAATTCCCACTAGCATATGAAAGTGACAAAACAAGAGATTCTCTATATGAAGAACATGGTGCCACTTTGAAGCACAAGTGTGGAAAAAGAGGTAGTAGCACTGTCCCTTCTCTCTTTTCTCTCATTTATTATTATTATTTTCTTTTTCTTTTTCCTCTTTTTTTATTTTTCTTTCTTTCTCCTTTTTTTCTTTTTTTCTTTTTCTTTTTATCTCTCTTTCTTTTATTTTTCGTCCGGAGTCTCATTCTAACTTGTGGGGGAATCACTGTCTCCATCATCCTTTCCTTAGTGGCCTAATAATGATGATCATCACACTTTTATCTACTTAAAACTCAATATGAATACTATAATATGACTCTATATGAATGCCTCTGGCAGTGTACCAGGATGTGAAATGATCAAGCGTAGCAAAGGATATCAAAAAAAGGACAAGCCATGGAAATATCATGCTAGCTATCTTACGATCATGCAAAGCAATATGACAATGAGTGTACTAGTCATACGATGTAAAGGTGAAAGTTGCATGGCAATATATCTTGAAATGGCAATGGAAATGTCATAATAGGTAGGTATGGTGGCTGTTTTGAGGAAGATATAATGAGGCTTATGTGCAATAGAGCGTATCATGTCACGGGGTTTGGATGCACCGACGAAGGTTGCACCGATCCTCGAGGTGAGAATGGGCAATGCACGGTACCGAAGAGGCTAGTAAATATGAGGTGGTGAGAGTGCGTACATCCATGGATTCACATTAGTCATAAAGAACTCACATACTTATTGCAAGATTTTATTATCTCTCTGGAAGCAAAGTACTACTCGCATGCCCCTAGAGAGGAGGTTGGGAGGAGTTAACCATCGCGCGCCTCCGACTTAAACAGCACTAGGATTTCAACGAGGAATAAATATGCTCACACATCATCACCATGCCATAAAAAATATTTAGATGAACAGCAATTTAACACCCTCTAATTCACAATATTCTTACTAACCAATGATCATGCACTCATGCCCTTTCATATTACCACATTAATATCATTAACCCACAATTTCTCTTTTATGTGCTACATGTGGTTTTGATTATGCACTCAGTGGATACCTATTATTTTTGGACTAGTCTTATAACCCATGCAAATTACCGTCACTATTTATTAACTCTCAAACAAATATAAGTGAAGAAAGAGAGTGCAATTATTTATATAAAATCTATACGCCACCGTGCTCTAAAATATATAAGTGAAGTACTCGAGCACCTGCTAAGCTCAAAAGATATAAGTGAAGCACAAAGAGTATTCTAGCAAATCATGGTGATCTTGTGTCTCTCTCAAGTGGGTGTGTCCAGCAAACAATGATTGTTGAAAACTAAAACAAAAGAAAACTAAAGCAAACGACGCTCCAAGCAAAACTCATATCATGTGATGAATAAAAATATAGCTCCAAGTGACATGCCAATGGATTGAGACGAAAGAGGGGATGCCTTCCGGGGCATCCCCAAGATTATACGCTTGCGTCTTCCTTGAATAATACCTTGGGGTGCCTTGGGCATTCCCAATCTTAGGCTCTTGCCACTCCTTATTCCTTCATCCATCGTGATAGCACCCAAAATTTGAAAACTTCAACACACAAAACTCAACAAAATCTTCATGAGATCCGTTAGTATAGTAAACATATCAAATACTTTAGGTACTGTTATAAATTGATTCTTATTTTATTATTACATAAGGTACGGTATTCTAACTTCTCCATGGCTTATCCCCCCGCCCCCCCGATACAATCCATAGCATCATCAAAACAAACAAACTATGCAAGCAAAAACAGAATATGTCTAAAATAGAACAGTCTGTAAAGATCTGTAGAGAACCTATACTTTTGTAACTCCAAAAAGGCTAAAAATTTAGGAAAACCTGAATAATTTGTATAGAAATACTGTGTAAAAATTTCAGATCAAAAATACGTTCCAGTAAAATCATCGAAATTCTGCACTGAACGCTAAAGTTTCTGTTTTTGTACCGTATCAATTCTACTCATCTTGTGAGTCATCCCAAAGGCTTTAGTTGGAACAAACACTAATTTAAACATAAAAACACAATAATTACATAGGCAATAACCATGTTATCACACACAAACAGAAAATAAAAAGCAAAATTAAAGATAACAATTGGGTTGCCTCCCAACTAGCGCTATTGTTTTACGCCCCTAGCTAGGCATAATGCATAGTTTCAAGTGTCGTCATCTTTGGTATCAAGCTCCTCAGTCACACAACCATGTTTCCTAAGAGGAGGGATCTTGCAGATAGGATATTTTATCAAACTTATAAAATTGGGATGCACACTAATCATCTTAAGACCCTCATTTCCTTTAATAGGAGTGATACTAGTATTCTTGGGGCATACATAATCTTAGAATTCTTTCCTCGAGAGGTACTAGCATTAGCTTTGGATGGGGTAAAAGTGGAACCCATTTTATCAAAGACTTCCTCTATTTTATCAATTTCACCAAAACCTTACTCTACCCGCTCATTAATAGTTGTATCTTTCTCCTTTAGTGCTTTCAAAGTGATTCCTATCTTTGACCCAAATTGAGTAATATGATTATGGGTCTTTTTATCCAACTCCTCAATGTGTTCTTTAGTGGCAATTTTATTTTCAATAATATCAAGCATTTGCATAACATGTTCCAAGGTCAAAGTAGTTTCATTAATGACAAGAGGTGGTGACCCAACTAAATTTTCCATGGCTTTGAAAGCATCCGAAGTGTGACTCATCAAGAAATTACCACCGGTAATAGTATCAAGTACGAACCCATACCAAGTAGTAATACCCACATAAAAGTTACGAAGCAGGATATTGGGGGGTTGCTTATGAATTGATTTATTTTGAGCATTGAAAATCCTATGCCAAGCATCTTGCAAACTTTCTCCTCCCCTTTGTTTAAAATTAAGCACCTCATTCTTGCGAGTAAAGGGAACATAAGTAAGACTAGCCATAGTAACAAGCTAACAAGTAAACCAGCAAGCAAAGAAGTAAACTAGCAACTAGCAAAGATAACTATTTTTGTATTTTTGATTTTTATGAAACAAGCAAAATATAACAACAAATAAAAAGTAGAACAAGTGAATGATAATTTGTGCGAAGTTACTTGATAGTAGGTTGGTGATACTCCCCGGCAACGGCGCCAGAAATCATTCCTGATACTTGTGATCTGCGTTGGGATTTACGTGAAGAGGAATGGGTGATGCAGCATAGTATAGATAAGTATTTCCCTTGGTGAGAACCAAGGTTTATCGAACCAATAGGAGTAGCATGCAACCCCCATCTTCCGCGGCTGCACACAAAGAAGCAATCACTTGCACCCAACGCGGGCAAGAGGGTTGTCAGTCCCCTTGGACTCGTTATTTGCAAGCTAGTGAAGTATGCAGATGAAAGTCGAATAATGTAAATTGCAAAATAAATAAAAGTAAATAAATGGCAACAAGGTATTTAAAGCTTTTGTAAATATATAAGTGAATAGACCCGGGGGTCGTAGTATTCTCTAGTGACATCTCTCATGTAGTAGGCATACGGTGGGTAAACAAATTACTGTTGGGCAACTGATAGAAAAGCGCATAGTTATGTGATATTCACGGTAATGATCATGTGTATATAGACATCACGTCCATAAGAAAATAGGCCGACTCCTGCCTGCACCTATTACTATTACTCCACGTAGAGAGCACTTCTATGCTTACCTCTCTAAGCATTAAGTTCATGACAAACAGAGTAGTGCTTGGAGAACGATGACATGATGTAGACAAAGAAAACTCAATCAATATGAATTAACCCCATCGTTTTATCCTTAGTGGCAACAATACAAAGACGTGCCTTGTCCCCTTCTGTCACTGGGATATAGAGCACCGCCAGATTGAACACACTACAACGTACCCCTCTCACTGAAGAAATATCAATCTAGTTGGCCAAACTATTTCAATAGATCGGAGAGATTTATGAAGCTATAATAATCATGCAAATAAGAATCATAATAGAAATCAGAGAAGACTCGAATCTTTTTCATGAATAATCTGAACATAAACTCACAATTCATTGGATCCCAACAAACGCACCGCATAAAGTGATTGCATCGAATAGATCACCGCGGAGATGCGGTGAACTTTGTATTGAAGATCAAGATAGAGAGATAGCCATCTAGGTACTAACTACGGACCCATAGGTCTGTAGGGAACTACCCACGCATCACCATGGGAGCAGCAAAGTAGAGGCCCTTCGTGATCGATCGACAGGGCACCGGAACAGGGCTCTAGATGGACTCATGGCAGAACAGAGACTTGCAACAGCGGAAAAAGGTGTTTCGGGAGGCTCTCTAGGGTTTTGGGGATTTATTGGACTTTATAGGCCAGAGAGGGGTGTTGGGAGACGCCCGAGGGGGGCACCAGATAACAGGGCGCAACCACTCTCCCTGGGCGTGTTGGAAATATGTCCTAGAGGCAATAATAAAGTGATTATTATTATATTTCCTTGTTCATGATAATTGTTTATTATCCATGCTATAATTGTATTGATTGGAAACACAAATACATGTGTGGATACATAGACAACATTGTGTCCCTAGTATGCCTCTAGTAGACTAGCTCGTTGATCAAAGATGGTCAAGGTTTCCTAGCCATAGACATGAGATGTCATTTGATAACGGGATCACATCATTAGGAGAATGATGTGATGGACAAGACCCAAACTATGAACGTAGCATATGATCGTGTCAGTTTATTGCTATAGTTTTCTGCATGTCAAGTATCTGTTCCTATGACCATGAGATCATGCAACTCACTGACACTGGAGGAATACCTTGTGTGTAAAACGTCGCAACGTAACTGGGTGACTATAAAGATGCTCTACAGGTATCTCCGAGGGTGTGTTGAGTTGGCATGGATCGAGACTGGGATTTGTTACTCCGTGTGACGGAGAGGTATCCCAGGGCCCACTCGGTAATACAACATCACAATGAGCCTTGCAAGCAAAGTGACTAAAGAGTTAGCCACGGGATCTTGTATTACGGAACGAGTAAAGAGACTTGCCGGTAACGAGATTGAACTAGGTATAGAGATACCGACGATCGAATCTCGGGCAAGTAACATACCGAAGAACAAAGGGAACAGCATACGGGATTAACTGAATCCTTGACATAGAGGTTCAACCGATAAAGATATTCGTAGAATATGTAGGAACCAATATGGGCATCCAGGTCCCGCTATTGGTTATTGACCGTAGAGGTGTCTCGGTCATGTCTACATAGTTCTCGAACCCACAGGGTCTGCACACTTAACGTTCGGTGACGTTTCAGTAGTATTGTGTTATGTATGGTGATGACCAAAGATTGTTCGGAGTCCCGGATGAGATCCCGGACGTCACAAGGAGCTCCGAAATGGTCCGGAGGTAAAGATTGATATATAAGAAGTCCCGTTTTGGTCTCCGGAAAAGTTTCGGGCACTTCCGGTAGTGTACCGGGAGTGACGAATGGGTTCCGGTGGGTCCACCAAGTGGGGCCCACCCACCCCAAGGGTCACATGAGCCTAGGAGGTGGCACACCAGCCCCTGGTGGGCTGGCCGGCCAGTCCCTAGGAGGCCCTTGCGCAAGGGGTGGGGAAGGGGCCAAGAGGGGAGGAGTCCTACTAGGATTCCACCTCCCTTGTGGGAGGTGGACTCCTCCCCCTTGTGGAGGTTCGACCGAACCCCTAGGGGAAACCCTAGGGCTGACTCCTCCTCCCTCCCTCCTATATATACTAGAGGGTTTTGAGGGCAGCCCCCAACCTGAAAAGCCACGGCTGCCTCTCTCTCCCTCTAGATCTGTTCTCCACTAGATCGTCTCGGTTACGCTTGGCGAAGCCCTGCCGGGACAGCACCACCACCACCGTCACTAGGCCGTCGTGCTGTTGGAGTACTCATCTACCTCTCCGCTCCCTCTTGCTGGATCAAGAAGGCGGAGATCGTCATCGAGCTGTACGTGTACTGAACGCGGAGGTGCCGTCCGTTCGGCGCTAGATCGGGACGGATCGTGATTGGATCGCGGGACGGCTTGCGATTTGGATCGCGAAGACGTTCGACTACATCAACCGCGTTTCTTAACGCTTCCCGCTTAGCGATCTACAAGGGTACGTAGATCCACTCTCCCTCTCGTAGATGCTCATCACCATGGATAGATCTTGCGTGTGCGTAGGAAAATTTTTGTTTCCCATGCAACGTTCCCCAACAGGGCGCCCCCTGTTGTGTGGTGGCTCCCTCGTCGAGCCTCCGGTATCCTCCCAAAGCTTCTAGGTCTTATTTTGGTCCAGAAAAAATCATAAAAAAGTTTCGGGGGAATTGGACTTCGTTTGGTACTGTAAACCTGAAAAGCCAAAAACATGCAGAAAACAGCAACTTGCACTGGGCACTGGGTAGCATCCTAGAATGATAATATTATAGCATGTAACAATCAAAAAATATAGATATGTTGGAGACGTATCATTGAGCTCTTTGGAGAGCTTAGTTAGGACTTCGGCGTGTCGATTGCGCGAGGTCGGGTATTACCCAGAAAAGTGTGTCCAACTAGATGTAATCGGAAATGTGGTGCACCCCTGCATGGAAGTTAAACTATTCGGATAGCCGCGTCCACGGTAACAGACGGCTTGGAGATGTATCCTGATCTTATACTAGTTGAACCGGATACTTGATAAAATACAGCAAGATAACAGACAGATACCCTCGGAGATCACATTCTCGCAGGGAGTCGACGAGAGGATATCTGGGCGGGTTATTGCTATATGTATGTGCAATATGATACCATATACGCTCCTCTCTTCTACTACTGAAAGTTGTAGTCTTCGATAGGATGAGCTTCTCCCCTTATGCTGGCATATCTGCAGTTTAGTCCACATATACTACCCCATTCCTTTGATACCGATGCATATCTAGTATAGTTCTGATGTAAGTCTTGCGAGTACTTTGGATGAGTACTCACCATTGCTTTGCTACTCTTTTCGCTTCGACTCGGTTGCTGCAATAGATGGTAGCACCGAGGATGCAGGTCCTATCCCGAGAGGCTACTACATGGAGGACGTTTGACCAGGAGTAGTCCGGAGGTCCCAGGAAGGAGGCCTCTCCTTTCGATCTAGTGTCGTTGTTATGCCTTATTAAGGAAAAACTTATCTAACTATGTCGGTACTCAGATAATATTTGCTTTCATGGATTATGTATTATGGGTCCTCGTGACATTGGCTTGTAATATAAAGATTTATGTTTAAATTTGTGTCATAGAGTTGTGTTGTGATATTAACATGAGTCACCGTTCGTGATCGTGCATGATGCGTGTATGATTAATGCACGATTATAAACGAGGGCATCACAGTTAGCGACCATGCATAGTTTTTTGAAAACTTCCTATGACTTCACATTGGTTTTTTCTGGCACAAAATATCCCACTTCCAATTTGTACTTTAAGTGTGTTTTCATGGTGCATACATGCTTGTTCGAGGCATATGTTGTTGGGAAGAAGTTCATGGCTCCCATGTTGGTTGATATGAAAGAAAAGTTTGCTAAATATTAGTATGATTATAGTGTGTTCCTATCATGTGTTGATGTTCTTGATCCACGCTATAAGCTGCAATTTATTAGCTATTGCTACAACAAACTCTATGAACCCGAAGAAGATGAATGGGGAGTGGCAGAAGTTAGAACTACTTTGATCAATCTCTTCAACGAGTATAAAGGATTTTTTGTTAGTAATCCTTCATCTGATAGGGATGCAGCTAGCACTAGTGCAAGTCTGGGTGATATGTTCAATGACTATGAGTCTTTCATGAGCACTAGCCAAAAACACGAGACAAAGTCAGAATTGGATCTGTACTTGGAGGAGCAACCTAAGTACTTTAATGAACATTTGTACATTCTTGAGTATTGGAACAAATCATCTATGAGATATCTCGAGTTGGTAGCAAAACTTGATTGCATGATTTCAACTTGGAGCTGCCATAGTTCCTAGTTCTAATTGCATGATTCCAAAACTTGATGTTAAGACTTGTGTTTATTACCATGAGACTTCTAGACTATAATCACTCTTTCAAACTTTGTGACTTGTGGTTGGGAGTTGAGAGACTTGAGACGAGAGTTTGAGATGTCAAGTTATCATCACTTTCACTGAAATGTATGGATGTTGGTACTGAATACTGAAGTTGGAAATTATTCTGCCATGTTGATTACTTTTTTTGTGCTGAAGGGCTGCTTAATTATTTAGTTGCTTAGTGTTGTTTGTTGGTGTTGTTGAATGCACTTTGTTGTTGCTATTGCTGAGTGATGTTTGCTGCTGATTGTTGAATGCTACTGGTTGCTGGCTCATGCTATTATTTCTTATTGTTCCATGCTCTTTCTGTTTTGATAAATGATGGTTGTTGTTGTCAGGCCTCAGTGTGAGCCTCAAGCTTCGGGTTTTTGGCTCGGGAGAGGCTCGGGCTGCATATTTGACGCTCGGGCTTTAGCAAACCCGGCCCGTTCTGAGGAACATCCATGTTTACGTAGAAGCAGCACCGTGTTGGATATAAATGACAAGAATCATACATGCTTGGGTAGATAGCAGCGGGGGTGCGCTTGTTACTCACCAGCTTTTGAGTCCTGGACTCGAGTTGTGTGATCATATGATTTCTTCTACAAAAATAAACTGACAGGGGCTAGTCCTGGTTGGTCTATGTTATTTATAAGGTAGACGGCGGTTGGCATCATTGCTGGCAAGGTAGGCGGACGAATCAATTGAGTCGGTCCGCCAGTTTGGTGTTGCTTTCCATGGTTGTCGTTAAGGAGAGACTAGTCTTGTTGTGAAATCCTTCAGATTTGAATCTGTTTCTTCCAAATCTAGTCGCATGGTCATTGTCAAGGGGACAAGGGCCAACATGGGAGGAGAGATATCAGTTACACAAGCGAGTGTGAGGGCTTTAGTGTGGAGGAGCAAAAAAGTTTGTGCCACGTTGGTTAGTGTCTAACTAGTTGATGTTTTGTGTTGGTGCGAGTTTAAGGTTTAGGGTCCACCGGTGAGAAAGAGAGCTTGCGTGACATCCTAAAGAGGATGCCACACATCGTGGAATGGGAGAGAAAGGAAACTCTACGGGGGATGTGGGGTGGTTGGTTGACAAAGGGAGGGAAAGGGGTTTTGCGCACGATAGTTGGCAAAGGTAGGTGTCGACGGGAGAGACCAGGGGATAAGGGAGGGCGACTAAGATCCGAAGAGAAAGATGTATTAAAAGAAAAGATGTGTGTGCGTGCGTGCGTGTGTTGGCAGGGAAACGATGTGTGTGATATGTCTATTTTGCATCATGATTTCCTACCGGTATTATTATTGTTTTTGGTCATTATTCCACTTTATATACAATTTTACTACCTTTTGTTTCTGAATTTACAAGGATTACATGGAGAGGGACATTACCGGCAGATGGAATTCTGGACCTAAAAAAGCTACATCAGAGATACCTATTCTGCTGGACTCCAAATGACCTGAAATTTTACGGATAATATTTTTGGAATATATAAAAAAATATTGGAGCCAAGAAATACCAGAGGGGGGCCACCTGTCGCTCACAAGGCAGGTGGGCGCGCCCAAGTGCCTTGTGGGCCCCACAGGCGGTCTCCGGCCCCCTCTTCTGCTACATGTTCAGATCCTTAATGATATTCAACACCCCTCTGATCTTGAACATGAACATGATTTGTGAGTAGTTATTTTTTGTTCTCGAGGACATGGGAGAAGTCTTGTTATAAGTAATCATGTGATGTTGGTATTCGTTCGATATTTTGATGATATGTATGTTGCTCTTCTTTTAGTGGTGTCATGTGAACGTTGACTACATGAAACTTCATCATACTTGGGCCTAAGGGAAGACATTGTGGAGTAATGAGTATATGATGGGTTGCGAGAGTGACACAAGCTTAAACCCTAGTTTATGAATTATTCCCTAAGGGGCTGATTTGGATCCATATGTTTTATGCTATGGTTAGATTTATCTTAATTCTTCTTTCGTAGTTGCGGATGCTTCTGAGAGGGGGTAATCATACGTGGGTTGTTTGTTCAAGTAATAACAGCACCTTAGCACCGGTCCACCCACATATCAAATTATCAAAGTAGCGAACGCAAATCAACTAAACATGATGAACATGACTAGATGGAAATTTAGATGTGTCCTCGAGAGCACTTTGCTTTATATAAGAGAACTTTCAGGCTTGTCCTTTGCTATAAAAAATATTGGGCTACCTTGCTGCACACTTGCTACTATTGTTACTTGTTACTTGTTAGGAATTATCTTGCTACAAAACTATCTATCACTGTTACTTACAGCACTTGCAGAAAATACCTTGCTGAAAACCGCTTGTCATTTCCTTCTGCTCCTTGTTGGGTTCGACACTCTTACTTATAGAAAGGACTACGATTGATCCCCTATACTTGTGGGTCATCAGTGTGGCATGTGAATTGTCTTCTCAAACCGTGTGAAATGTGGGCATATTTTAAAGGTAAACATTGTAGATCAGCCGACCAGTTTGCTACTCATGTCGGTCACGCTCTGTGTCATTGAATTCGAGGTGTTTGCTTCGGCCAGAACCTGGGTGGATCACATGCCCCTTTACCACATCATGCACAATCTTATCCATTCATTGCGAAAGACAATTGCGCGTATTTTTTATCACCTTCTTCCACATCGCCAGCTCTGGACAAATTTCTTACTATCTCGTCCCCAATTAGCTCGTCTTCAGTTGCAAATATCAACTCGTGTGAACGCTTGACGCTCACCCCCTGGTTCTCATTCTTCCGTTGTTGCAAGGCCAGCACAACTTTGATGCCGTTGGTGCTGCCGCAAGGGACGCGCGTTGCGAGGCTAGTCCATGGTGTTGTGGAGGAGACAGACAGTGTTGTTGTGAAGGAGGAAACGTGCTATGAGGCCTGGGCAGCGGTGTTGTGCGGTGCAGTCAGAGGTGGATGTTGTGTGGGTACGAATGATGCCTTGTTGCAAGTGGATGCGAGGGGTGTGAGACATGTGTGACGACCGACTGCACAATGTTGTGACTGGCATGCGTTGAGGCGGCAACAATGGAGCTGTAAGGGCATCTACAATGCAGGACGCCTATGTAGACGCTTATAGGTAGAGGACATAAATATCTTTAAATTAAAAATAATCTAAATGTCCTCTCTTTCAACGCTAGATGCTAAGCACAGGCGCTAATCACATATTAAAAACAACTTTTGGTAGTCTATTTACGAAGGCAAACAACCAACTACCAGATGTATCTTTTGGCACTGATGCCACACATGACGTCGGGATTTGGGGCTCAACTATCGATCGGCTGGGGGGGGGGTCCTAGTGCCTTGCACTAGCATCAAGCGTTGGAGATGCCCTAACTGCGCACATGTGGATCTGCAAAGCATTAATGTGTTGGACGCATGCTGCAACCAGCTTTGGTGGAGCTACAATCGGCTACGATGGAGCTGCAACCTGCAACCCGTGCTTCAACCGCGAACGACCGCCTGTTGGGACCGCCAACATAGATTCTCTAACCGGTTATAGCGGGGTTGCAACCAGTTGATGGCAGGGTTGCAACGAAGCCCAAGCCTACTGGCGATGGGCCCAAGCTCCACTCCACTCGTCGAAAGTTAGCATGTATATTTATGCTTGAATTTGGATCACAAGCATAACAAACTTCACCTTAAGACAAATTTCATCTTGTAGCATGAAAGAGAACCTTCTTCCCGAACAACAAAGACAAACACTTTCGACGCCAAACAACCACTAGCGCTAATGTGTTATACCAACTAAGTCAGAGCAAAGGTCAAACTTAGCAACAAGAAATGGCTTGGTCATATCTGCAGGATTATCATGAGTACTAATCTTGCATACCTTCAATTTACCTTGATCAACAATGTCTTGAACATAATGGTACTTGACATCAATATGCTTTGTTCTCTCATGGAACATATGGTCATTAGTGAGGTATATGACGATCTGACAGTCACAAAATATATTAATGCAAGAGTTATCTCCACAGCATACAAACATTTCTACAAAAACTGATTCTTTACATGCCTCTGTAATAGCATGTATTCTGCTTCAGTGGTAGATTGAACAACTATTGAATGAACTATTGCCCTCCAACTCACGGCACAACCACCAACAATGAACGCATAACCTTAAGCGACCTCCTCTTGTCCAAATTGCTAGAAATAAAATCTGAATCCATATAGTCAGCTAGTCCCTCACCAGTCTTGTCGAATTTCAAACATGCATTGGAAGTGTCACGAAGGTACCTGAAAATCCATTGAATAGCCTTACAATGTACTTTACCAGGATTAGCCATGTATCTACTAACCAAACTCATTGCAAATGACAAATCAGACTGAGAACACACCATGGCATACATTAAAGAACCGACAACACTAGAATATGGAACTCTTGGCATATATTCAAAATCTTCATCCGTACTAGGACATTAAGAAGATGATAATTTTAAATGAGGAGCAATGGGAGTGCTTACTGACTTAGCATCATGCATGTTAAAACGATAAAGAACTTTTTTAATGTAACATTGTTGACTAAGAAATAGCAAACCAGAATTTTTGTCCCTGGTAATCTTTATACTTATAATTTTCTTAGCAGCATTAAGATCCTTCATGTCAAACTCACTACTTAATTGTGCTTTTAAAGCAGTGATCTCTTTTTTGTCTTTGGCAGCAATCAACATATTATAAACATATAACATCAAGTATATAGATGATTCATCAATAAATTTAATATAAACACAAGTATCATATGCAGCCTCTTAAATCCATTTGTCATCATAAATGAATCAAACTTACCACTGTCTTGGAAACTATTTCAAACCATATATGGACCTCTTTAACTTGCATACAAATTTCTCCTTATCAAGCACTGTGAACCCTTCTGGTTGGTCCATGTAAATCTCCTCCTCTAGTTTTCCATGCAGAAAAGCAGTTTTAACATCTAACTGTTCAAATTCAAGCCCAAGCCTACCGGCAACCGATCGGAGCTCCTCTCCGCTCGTTAGTTAGCCTTTTATCTCAATAATAAAATCGAATTTGGATCACAAACATAATAAAATCGAAGGTCAAAGTCTGATCCAAACTAAAAAACGACTAATAAACCCAAATGGAGCAGTGTTAAGAGGATTGCTTATAGAGCCGCTGCCTATATAAATGGCGATGTAAACATTGACTTGTTGGTGTCTCAATTTTCTATACGCGCTACAATATAAAAAGTAAATAAAGTAATTAAGGTATCCTGTAATTTATAATTACCAAGGCAATAGTACTACAGTGTTTTCTTTTGGCAGAATATGTAGACAGAAGTACACCAGAGCGAACAAGCACCCGGTGCTCTCTAGAAGCTCCAAACTGACCGATGCTGTGCAAGGAATCCGTGGTAGAGCAAGGTGCTCACCTTAGTAGAGCAAGGGCTAGTCCATGCATGTGCCTGGTCTCCGACCGGCCGCCAAACAAGAGCGGGCATGGCAAGGAGTGCTCCACGACCACCACCCTACGTGACGTGGCGACACAACGACAGTGCAGGACAACGCAGGTGTCCTACCTTTGTACTGAGTACTTACTAGCTCACTCTGGTCACTTCCGCGGATAAGGCATGTACAATGGTGCTATCTTAGGAGTGCCACGTAGGATAAATGATGAGGTGGAGGAGAGAGAACTCATAAGAAAAGGTTTGTCTTCTCTTATTTAAGAGAAGACAAGAGATGATATCTTAGCACAATATGTCTCGCCACGTTTTTAGGAATAGCTAGTTATTGAAGATAAGGCTAAGAGATGACCCATTGTAGACTTTTTTTTTTTGTCATCTCTAAATTACATGCAAGACATAAGATAAGACTATCTTATCAACCATTGTACATGCCCTAACCATGCCCTACGCGCGTGCGCAGGCATTTGCCCATGCACGCCCGCACGTGTCGCTCCCGAGAGCCTCGCATGGTGCGCGTCGGCACGTCAGAGGCACACGCGCCGGCACTCCGCGCCGTGACGCTCCCTCCTCCGCCGCTATAAAATGGCGACGTCGCTACCTCCTCCATCATCAGCATCAGTCAATCACGAACACCGTCTGAGCAACCACACGCACACCACACAAGCTTCCAGTTGAGGTTGAAGTAGCCAGGCAGAGAGCGCAATGGCTTCCGGTCAGCAGGAGAGGTCGCAGCTGGCCCGCGAGGGTGAGACCGTCGTCCCCGGCGGCTCCGGCGGGAAGAGCCTCGAGGCGCAGGAGAACCTCGCCGAAGGTACGAGCGTGATGCGCGAGAAATGTCGTTGTACTGTGCTTGAGCTGGACGTGGAGTATTTGAGCTCGAGCTCAAAAGGGTACTTTCCGCTTGAGCTTCGCTTACTAGCGTTGTGGTATGCTGCATTCGTGCAGGGCGCAGCCGCGGCGGGCAGACACGCAGGGAGCAGATGGGGGAGGAGGGGTACAGTGAGATGGGGCGCAAGGGCGGGCTGAGCACCAACGACGAGTCCGGCGGCGAGCGTGTTGGCGCCGCCTCTCGCAGTGCCGCTCTTCTTCTACCTCACAATCTCTCTTGTTTTCTCTTACGAGCACACATATGAAGAAACTCAAAAGAAACACACACGCACACATGCACCAGGGAGAAAGAAACATGGCTTTGTCATGAAGCATTTTCTCCATGGTGTATCATAGTGGCTACATTGTTTCTGCGCCCAACCGGCTGCCTTTTCTCATTAACTTACAAGACTTTAAATAGAGGCACACACGTACTATACTACTGCTGATCCCCTCTCCACTAGCCGGCAGCTTAGGCCACGAGTAACAACCTCTTGGCAACGCCCCACGATTCGGCCGCCACCCTCCTTCTGAGCTGAATACTCGGTCCACATCTGAGCCTATCTAACAGCTATGGAGCTTGGTCAAGCAACGGTGCACACATACATGCATGCAACATCTGATAGATGCCCGCACATGCACCCTCTCTATCTTAACCAGGACTATCTCAACTAACTAAACACACTCAGCTTGCATGTGCACACGTGATCACAATTCCACGTGCTCACATTGCCGCAGCCTCACGTCTCAAACTCGACTACATGTATGACTCACAAATTCTAATAATCTAAACTTAGCACTAATAACAAGATTAGTTCCAACAGAGCGCGCCGCCAGGGAGGGCATCGACATCGACGAGTCCAAGTTCAAGACCAAGTCCTAGATGATCTCTTAGCTTAGCAAGCAAAACGACTCTGCCAGCTTAGGTCGGCTGTTGGTTTACCCTAGCGTCCACGTACTGAATAATGTAGTTCAGGCGCACGTAGGCGATCGTACGTAGTATGATCATGTGTGCTTCGTAGCTGGTAGTCCGTAGGTACTCTACGGTGAGTCGCGTCAGGTTAAAGTCAGGAAGTGTGCTGTGGCTCGGTCAGGTGGCTGGTCTGCCTCTGGGCCCAGAAGTGTCGCAGTGTCCACTGTATCCTTGCTTCTTCAGTAATGTATGTCGTCTTGCTCAAACCTAAGCCTCGTCTGATCTGTGTTGCTTGCTGGGTCTTCTGGTTGTAGACCTTGTTGCTCGTAGCTTTCACCGGCTCATTTCAACGAGAACACACGGTGCCCCATAGGCAGCCATAGTGACTGACAAACCATGCATAAACGTGAAGTACCTCGATGGCCTGCTTCTGCACCTTATACTTGTAGTGCTTCTATACATTTACCCGGAAAGATGAAATACCGAAACAGATCGATCGATGTGGGGAGCTCTCGAGTAAGCCCGGGAGTTTGCTAATGCGCGCGGAGTTTCCTCGGTTGCGGTACCGGACGCCTTCGGTTAAGAGTGTTGAAGCATCTTTCTCATTACTAGCATCTACAGCCGGACCCCCTATACCCTTCTGGGCGGCGCTGGGCAGGCCGACCGGTCACTGGCCGGTCATAAAAAATCATCCCAGACCGGCCTCAAACGCCCGGGCTGACCGGCACCCTTCATTTTCAACCTAAATATGGGACGGGTATAGTGGGCCGGGCTGACCCGCATCGACCCCACATATATTCGTCCTCGTCCGTTCGCCGGAGCAAACCCTAGCCACTTCCCTCCACTCCCATCCGCCATCCTTGCTCACCTTCGGCGATCTCCGCCGTCTCCGGCATGGAGGGCAGCGGATCTGACTCCGACGAGTCCGGATCCGTCGACTGGGGGTCGTCCCCTGCGGATTGGAGGAGGCAATGACGGTTCGTAGGTTAAGGATTTACCCGGTGTGAGATATCGCATTATTCAAGGAACCCTAGATGTTGTCGCAGTAAAGAATCGTCAACAAGGGCGTTCTAGTGCGTTGTAGATTCTTATCCAAGACTTGTATCATTTGATGATGCCATGTGAATCGCTAGAAACATGTGAAGTGTATGGCTAACCCAATAACGAAAGTTTCATAAGGGGACTGGAGCAGGCTACCATGAGACAAAAGATCCTCTTTCTAAAGAGATTCGATTCGGAACTCTTATATGTCCAAGGTCAATATGGAAATTCTTTCAGAGGTTTTCCCATGTCCGCCGCGACTCCATAGCCTCTGCTCAACGGGCGCTCGGTTCCTCCGGGGGATTGTCAAGGTCCCGACGGGCGGATCTGGAGGTCTACGTGTCCCATCGGGAACGGGCTGCCCGCCGTGGGAAGGAGCGGATAAGGATCGTCGAGGCCTTTCTCGCGGAGGAAATGACGGAGGCGGAGGCGGCTGATGCAGCGGCGCGGGCAGCCGCAGAGGAGGAAGCCATCCGCGCCCGCATTTTGAAGAAGCGGCAGCGGGGGAACACGCGCGCCCTCGCGCGCGAGCAGAATCGGGTCGTCCGTGAAATGGCCGGACTGCCAGTGAAGGGGAGAAGGAGGTCAGCTCCGGCGAGGACAGCTCCGGCGACGAGCAGGTCTAGCTCGATCCGTACAGCGTCTTTGATCGGTACTTCCGCGAGAAGGATGACACGGGCTCCGGGAAGGCCAAGGGTAGCCCTGGATGATCTCCACCATAGCCAAACATGTCAAATTTTAGTAGTCCGATGATATGTAGTGACGGGTAGATCGACATAGTATTAGCTACATGGTTAGTATGGATTTGAGATATGAGATTTGAGGTGTCCAGTTGTAGAATGCATTATTTGAGATGTGACCGGTCAGTGTCTGCGGACGTGTCCGGGCACGTCCACGGACATTTGAGGACCCGGATTTAAGGGGTCCGGCTGTAGATGCTCTAACTGAGACACAAGACACTACGGGCTTCTTCCAACACGGACACATGCGGGCTTCTTCCAACACGGTATTGGACACATGCGGGCTTCTTCCAACACGGTATTTCATCCGTGGAGTATCGACATCCGTTGACGTTCGTTCTAAACTGAAGGCAGGACTTTTCATCCGTGGACTGATCCGTACATCCGTTTTTTCCGGGTTTTCTGCAAACTACCAGCGGGCTTCTTCCAACCGTGGACTGGTCCGGACATCCGTTTTTTCCGGTAAATTGGTTTCCCGTAAACTGGTCCGGACGTTCGTTTTTGCGCTAACTGAAGGCAAATCAGCGGGCTTCGATCTGTGGACGAATTCGCTTTTTCTTTTCCCGGCATTCGTTTCTTGCGTAAATAGCAAAAAAACTACCCCATTACGGCTAGGGTCACAGAAAACTACATGTTTTCATAAATTGATTGGTTGTTCTGAAAAAAACTAGCCCGTAATCCGGTCCTTAATTTAAAAAAAATCAAGTCCCTCTGTGCAGCACGCATCCAAGCTCGGGCATGACGCTCTCCGTGGTGGACATGACCTCCGTCGTGGAGCAGTGCCTCGAGACCCGTGCTCTAGCGCCGCCCGCGGCCAGCCGCTGCTGGTGTCCGCTTCTCCATCGACCGCACTCTGCTCCTTGCTGGTGCTTTCGGACGGGCCGGGGGGGGGGGGGGGGGGGCGCAATGTCCTTATTTTTTTCAATCTTTATCATCACAAAAAATATTCTTCACAAAAGATCCCAGGCTGGGGGGGGGGGCACAGGCCCCCCGGCTATACACATAGCTCCGTCACTGCTCCCGTGGTACGCGGTCAGCCGGAGCTAGCTAGCTCGAGTACGCAGCCGGAGCTAAGCCGTTGCCGTTGCATGTCGTTGTGATGCTTGCAGCCGCCTGCCGCTGACGCTTGCCGACGCCGCCGGCAGCCGGCTGGTCGATGTGCGGGGGCGAGATGGGAATTTCTGATTTTTTTTTTCATTTTTAATTTTAGTGACACTAACATGTGGGTCTCATGTGTAAATTAGCAGTCAAACAAATGGTTCACTTATGGGTGGGACCCGGCTGTCATAAGCATTGTTAAAATTTAAGCACGTGGTAATTAGGGTTTTTTGGAAGAGCCAATCAAATTTGTGGCAGCTTTTTGAAAAATTAAAACAACAGGTAGTTTCCGTAACCCTAACCCGTAATGTGGTAGTTTTTGGCTGTTTACTCTCGTTTTTTTCCGCAAACTGGTCCGGACGTTTGTTTTTTCGCAAACTAAAGGCAACCATCGGGCGTCTGCATCGTTGCTAGGCAGGCATCCGACAACCCAGTTTCACTCAAAACCCCCCGGTTGTCGCGCATTCATGCTGGACAACGTCGCTAGGAGCCGACCTAAAAGAGGCCCGTCGATGGAGAGCTTGTCAGGATCCACGAGGAGTGGTCGTTTACCGACACCTCTGCTACCGCCGGCAGGGGAAAAGGTCCTCCGCACGATGCAAAATGAAGTGGAGCGGCTACTCCACAAGCACCAGGAGGCAGTCAGGCAGGGCTACCGCGCTACCGCACCCTTCCGTTGATGGAAGGACAGGACGGCTACAACGGTGCGGCCGCCGTACGAGGTCACCCTCCTTTGCAAGTCAACCTATTATTTTTAGCTTTTATTTAAACAAACGAAATATTGTCCGTTCTACATAAATTATGTTTGAAATTTAATGAATTTTGTTGTGTTGCTGAAATTTGTTCAGTTTGTTTTTATTTATTTTAAAATGGATGTTGACAAGGTTAGATGACCGGCTACCGCTCACCGTTCATGGAATAGGGCGGATATTGTGTCCGTTTTTAGAGGCCTTTATATCCAACGCAATGATGCAGAGGCATGAGGGTTTTTTTTTTTTAAAAAGGCAGTACAACGCTTGATCCATGGCTGGTTTCTCCGACCGGCCGACGACGAACGCACGTACGGGAGTGACGAGTACGGTAGTCGTAGTACGATCCTACGCGCCGACAGGACGACAGTGCCAAGACAACGCAGGTGTTGTACGTAGGCTCCTAGGGCTCTCTAGCTCATTCCGGTGGCTGCGTCGGATAAGCACGCTCGGACGTGTCATCCGTCCGGTGCCTCCCCCAACGCGTGTCAATGCATCAGGAACAGCGAGAGGAGAGGCTTGCGTCCGCGTCGTCGTACACGCGCCGTCTCCTGGCCCCGCGACGTGCCTCCTCGCCGGCTATAAAACGGCGACCTCCCTCGCTACCACCTCCATCGCCAGCATCAAGCAAGCAGCCACCAGCACAGCACAAGCAGTACAGCACAGACGCTTGCTTCCAGTTGCGCAGGTCCGTCGAAGTAGCGAGGCGGAAAGAGAGTGAGCGATGGCCTCCGGTCAGCAGGAGAGGTCGCAGCTGGACCGCAAGGCCCGCGAGGGCGAGACCGTCGTCCCCGGCGGCACCGGCGGCACCAACCTCCAGGCGCAGGAGAACCTCGCCGAAGGTACGTATCAACGCACGTCGACCTAGTGTGTTGGTGATGGCATCTTCAAAAACTACTCATGCCATGTCTACGGTGTTGGCAGGGCGCAGCCGCGGCGGGCAGACCCGCAAGGAGCAGATGGGGGAGGAAGGGTACCGCGAGATGGGGCGAAAGGGCGGGCTGAGCACCAACGACGAGTCCGGCGGCGAGCGCGCCGCCAGGGAGGGCATCGACATCGACGAGTCCAAGTTCAAGACCAAGTCCTAGATGATCTCTTAGCTTAGCAAGCAAGACGACTCTGCTTAGTTGGTTTACCTTACCTTGCCGGACGAATAATGTAGGTCAGGGATCCTGACGTGTGCACGCATGTAGGAGATCATATGTAGTAGTATGATCATGTGTGCTTCGTAGTAGCTGCTAGTCCGTAGGTACTGATGGTCGTCAGTCGAGTTATACTGTGTCCGCGTCGGTCGGAAGTGTGGTTGTGGCTCCGGTGGCTGCTCTGGCCTCACGTCCCAAACCAGCTTCCGCTGTATCCTTGTACGTATTTCCAGTAATGTAAGTCGTCGTTGCTGAAATCTGAAGCTTTGTACGTGGTTTGCTACATCTGCCTTGCTAATTGTTGGTGTGCCCGGTTGTTGATTGTAAATTCCAACCCGCTCGTTTAAACGAGAACTCGACCTGCCGCATTACTAGCCACCGAACTGGCCGATGCCACCAGTTCCTTCTACCCAGGGCTAACTGTTATACATTTGACCAAACTGATGAAAAAGAAAGAAGTACCACCAAGACAGATAAAACACGGGCTATATTCCTGAGTATCAGCAGACCTTCAGCTTGACAGGAAATGCATACTGAAGATGGGGTGTGGGCATGCAGGAGCTAGTGTTCCAGCAGTTGCAGCGGATAAGGACGGCACTCGAACACCTAGGCTTAGACAATTCATATATGCAAGTACAAGACGTATTATGCAGCCCTCTTTTCCAGCACAAGACAATTAGTATTATGCAGCCCTTTTTTTTCATTTTCTCATGAGCACTACCAGAATCAGGCTCGTTGCCGACGGCCTAAACTATGCCGACGGCCCCCGTAGGCATATATCACCCTATGTCGACCACCTGCGTCTCACCGTCGGCGTAGATCAATCTATGCCGACGGCCACCGTCGGCGTACAAAGGCCGTCGGCATAGATTAAACTACGCCGACGGCAACCGCCGGCGTACAAAGGCCGTCGGCATAGCTTGATCTATGACTACGGTGGTCGTCGGCATAGCCGCCCCGTCGGCGTATCTACGGGCCCGGCCACTCGATGGCAAACGCCCGTTTGACGCCGTCAAAGATATGCCGACGGCCCTGACGAACACCGTCGGCATAGCTGCGATGGTCCACGTTCCGAGGCAGATGCCACGTCATCGATCCGTGGGAGCTGCCGATCCGGGGGCATAGCTATGCCGACGGCATACCTATTTCGGATACGCCGACGGTGTAACCGTTGGCATATCAACATTTTTTTTATTTTGGCTACGCCGATGGTGTAACCGTCGGCGTAGGTACATTTTTTTTAAAATATTTTCCCTATATTAAAATTTGGTTTACTTAGGAAGTCTATAGCCCATGTCCATGTTATATATAGTCTACACACAGTTTTTCCAATGCATCGTCTATTTAGCTGTGTGTATAGGCGCTAAAAAATCATGTTATATATAGTCTACACAGTCTTCACGGACGGCGCTGCCGTTTCTCCCTGAAGGGGGGAAACGGTGGCGTCGGGTCGACACGGAGGGAATCTTGCGGTGGGTTGGGCCCGGACCTTGTTCTAAGATGTTGCTATGGGCTGACCTATCACAGCCAGGTGAAAAGGTCCACCGGTCAAACCCCGTCCGGCGAAAGTCAAAGGGGTAGATCCGTCCGGTCAGCAGTGCTAGGGTTAGACAGGACGGGGTACATAGGGGTAGCAATGCCGCCAGGTGTTGCGGTGGGCCCTCCTACGCTTGTGGAAGTGTGGTGGCAGGCGCATGCACCCAGCACGCGGCTCCGGGGTGTGCCCCCCCTCACGGGCGTCGCTGCCGCCGTGTCACGAAGTGGGGAAACGGCCACGTCGGGCCGACACGGAGGGAATCTTGGGGTGGGTTGGGCCGGGACCGTGTTCGGGGGTGTAACTATGGGCTGGGCTATGACAACCCGGTGAAAAGGTCCACCGGTCAAACCCCGTCCGGCGAAAGTCAAAGGGTTAGATCCGCCGGTCGACTATGTCAGGGTTAGACGGGACGGGGTACATGGGGGGGTAGCAATGCCGCCAGGTGTTGCGGTGGGCCCTCCTACGCTTGTGGAAGCGTGGTGGCAGGCGCAAGCACCCGACACTCGGCTCCGGGGTTTGCCCCCCCTCACGGGCGTTGCTGCCGCCGTGTCACGGAGGGGGGAAACGGCCACGTCGGGCCGACACGGAGGGAATCTTGGGGTGGGTTGGGCCGGGACCGTGTTCGGGGCTGTAGCTATGGGCTGGGCTATGACAACCCGGTGAAAAGGTCCACCGGTCAAACCCCGTCCGGCGAAAGTCAAAGGGCTAGATCCGCCGGTCGACTATGTCAGGGTTAGACGGGACGGGGTACATGGGGGGGGTAGCAATGCCGCCAGGTGTTGCGGTGGGCCCTCCTACGCTTGTGGAAGCGTGGTGGCAGGCGCAAGCACCCGGCACGCGGCTCCGGGGTGTGCCCCCCCTCACGGGCGTCGCTGCCGCCGTGTCACGAAGTGGAGAAACGGCCACGTCAGGCCGACACGGAGGGAATCTTGCGGTGGGTTGGGCCCGGACCGTGTTCGGGGTTGTAGCTATGGGCTGGGCTATCACAGTCAGGTGAAAAGGTCCACCGGTCAAACCCCGTCCGGCGAAAGTCAAAGGGCTAGATCCGCCGGTCGACTGTGCCAGGGTTACTTG
This sequence comes from Elymus sibiricus, assembly GCA_039707655.1. Classification (NCBI taxonomy): domain Eukaryota; kingdom Viridiplantae; phylum Streptophyta; class Magnoliopsida; order Poales; family Poaceae; genus Elymus; species Elymus sibiricus. The sequence continues at coordinate 281,870,784 of CM077663.1, forward strand.
GGGGGTGGAAACGGCCACGCCGGTGAGACACGGGGTACTTGGGGGGTTGGCATATTAAAGTGCATATTAAATAAATGAAGTGCATAAATAAAAATTGTGATGTTAGGAGATGTTATTTAAAAAAATGAAATACATATTAAATAAATAAATAAATAAAGGAAAATACCTATGCCTACGGTTTAACCGTCGGCATAGAAACCTTATCCTCTTATCCACTCACCCTTTCCCTCTCCATCACTCATCTCTCTCTCTCTCGCATCCTGTGCCCCCACCCCCGACCACGACAGCGCGCCCGCTCCCTCCGTCGCCTCGCCCCGGCTCGACCGCCGGCCGTCGCCCCCGCCCCGCGCCGTCCGCCGCTCCGCCCCGCCCCGCCCCGGCCCCGCCCCTCCCTGGCTTCGCCGCGCCCCTCCCCGGCCCTGCCCCGACCGCCGTCCGCCACTCGCGCCCCGGCCGCCGTCTGCCCCACCGCGCCCCGCCGCCCCTCCCACATCCGCCGCTCGCGCCCCAGCCGCCGTCTGCCCCCACCGCGCCCCGCCGCCCCTCCCCCATCCGCCGCTCCGTCCCGTCGCCCCGCCCCGCCCCAGCCCGCCATACGTAGCTCCACCCCGCCCCGGCCCGCCGTACGCTGGGTCGGCTGCTCCGCTGCTCGCCTCCGCCGTCGCCCAAGGTATACCCCTGCTTCTCGTCTTCCTCTCCGGCCTCCTCCCCTCGTCTCGGTTGTGCCCGTCCATGAGGCAAGCTACACGGCGGGGCTGCTGCCGCCGCTGCTCGTCACTGCTCTGATGTGTTTCCGCTGCCGCTGTTGTTTGTGCTGCCGCTGCCGCTTGCTGCTTGTGCTGCCGTTGTTGATGGCCGGACGGGGTGTTGAGCTTGAGGGCCGCCGCCGTTTGCCACAAGCAACAAATCCACCACCTCCTCCTATGCTCTTTAATTCCCTTCACGGTATCTAATGTTTTTTTGTCTAGATGATGACGACGGATAGACGATGATATGATGATGATGAATATATTGTGAACGTTGTTAGTTTTTTTGCCTACATGATGCAAAAATAGATGAATGTATGTTGTTAGATGTTTTTAAAGCTATATGAGATGTGATGGTCTAAATTTTTCATTCGATGGAATTTACAGAGTTGTGGTGTTGCGTCTCTATGGAGTGATTGTCGACGTCGGAGCTGTTGGTCCCCGATCGTCCCTCCACTGACTGGCTACTTCCTCTACAACCGAGGGTGAGCTACGAATCCACCTTCACCTTTTACACTCTTTTAATCATGTCACTAGATTTTCTTTTCACGTCAAGTCGCGTAACCTAGGCGTCTCCCGTCCGAAATGGTTGCATGGATAAATATGCATTAAATTGCATATTTATCACCGCAACTGTTTCGGATTGTCCAGCGTTTTCCACGGACAGCCCGAGGATGTGTAGATTGGGTATGTTTTCCATGATCTACCCCGTTCCGAGACAAGATTTCGGCGGCGCCTCCCCGTTGTTCTCTGGATGCACATTCTCTCGGCTTTCTGCCGAGACGTGTATCTGGAGAACAGCGGGGAGGTGCTGCCGAAATTTTGTCTCGGAACGGGGTAGAGCATGGAGAACGTACTCAATCTACACATCCTTGGGTGGGATTAGGACCCATCTTTACCTATTAGAGATGTAGTTGGATTCAGTGCCGTCAACGCGGTAGAAAAGAAATATTTGATGTGATTAATTTAAATGAAATCTTATTTTGGTTGTGTGGCTCCCAGTAAAGTAGAGAATGGCAGATAATCAGTGGATGTACAATGGTTTTATCCGTCGGAATCGAGTAACATCAGAGTGGGTTGCCAAAACCGATGTGTTTTTGAGGGAGACATTCCGTGGTCCAATGAGAATGATCCCACATTGCCCGTGTGCGAGATGTGGCAGATGTCACTGTAAAGGCAAGGACGAAATGACCTTGCACCTTCGCACGCACGGATATATAAAAAACTTTTACATGCCGATAAACTTTGCCGAGCGGGACCGTGGTAGAGAGGAGGTGATGCGGCAAATCATCAGTGGTTATGTGGACGACGGGGTCAGAGACATGCTAGATGATGTCATTGCTGCAGAGACGACACATGCGACACCTTCAGAGAATGAACCAGAGGAGCCGGGGGAGCCGGAGGAGCCGGAGGCAACCGCAAAGTCCTTCTTGGAGATCTTGGCTTCGTCAAAGAAGCCTCTTTATGCGGGTGCCAAACTCTCTCAGCTGGATGCCATCTCGCAACTGATGGCAGTTAAGGCTGAGTACGGCTGTAGCCAAGCTTGCATCAAAGCATTTCTGGGAGTATGGGCTAACAGCCTTCCCGGTGGTCATGAACTGCCGGAAAGCATGTACGCCACGAAGAAAATCATGAAGACACTCTCTATGGATTATGAGAAAATACATGTCTGTCCGAAGAATTGCCTTTTGTTTAGGCACGAGTATGCGGATGACAAGTACTGTAGGAAGTGCGGTTCCTCTCGGTACCTTGAGGTGGTCAGTAAGGATGGTCAAAAGAGGCAGCTACGCATCCCCGCAAAGGTTCTTCGATATCTTCATTTCATAGAAAGACTGCAGCGCCTTTTCATCACGGAGGAGTCTGCCAAAATGATGAAGTGGCACAAGCAAGGGAAAAGGTACCATACAAATAAAATCGTACATCCATCGGGAGGTGAAGCATGGAAGTCATTCGATAAAGAATACCCCGAGGAAGCAGCCGAGGATGGGAATGTCAGAGTTGCAATAACAGGTGATGGGGTCAATCCATATGGTATGTCGTCCAATTCATACAGCTGCTGGCCCGTGTTTGTTATTCCGCTCAATCTCCCTCCCGGTGTCCTAATGCAACGCAACACCATGTTCTTGTCGCTGATCATTCCAGGGCCTGAATACCCGGGGAAGAATTTGGCAATGTTTATGCAGCCGCTGGTGGATGATTTGCACCATTCTTGGTACTTCCCAAGGTTGACATACGACCGACATCTGCAAAAAAAATTCTTGATGAAAGTTTGGTTGATGTATTGCATGCATGACTTTCCCGGCTATGCCCTATTCTGCGGATGGTGTACAAGTGGTAAGATGCCATGCCCAGTGTGCATGCAGGCTCTATGTTTTATTTGGCTGTAGAAGGGTCGCAAGTATGTAGCCTTTGACCAGCACCGCCAGTTCCTCCCTCCAGACCATCCAGACAGGGAAGACAAGAAGAACTTCACGAAAGGTCGGGTTGTCCATGAAGTAAACGAGATTCCAACATTTTCAGGGGCAGATGTTCTTGCTCAGCTAAAAGCTGTCAAGCCTGAAGTCAAAGGGAAAGGCAAAGGCAAACGCTTCGAGGGATATGGTGAGACGCACAACTGGACTCACATTAGCCCCTTCACGAAGCTTCCCTATTTCAAGGACCTCAAACTTCCTTATAACATCGATGTGATGCACACCAAAAAGAATGTCGCAGAGTCCCTTTTTCGCACGATCCTCAACATTCCTGATAAGACGAAGGATAACGTTCAAGCTAGAGCCGATCAACAAAAAATTTGTGATAGACCACGTCTAAACATGCAACCTCCCACAGGCGGTCGAAAAAACTGGTTCAAGCCAGAGGCTGACTTCGTCCTTAAACCGCCAGAAAAGAAGGAGGTACTTATGTGGCTCAAACACATTGTGAAGTTCACTGATGGTTATGCATCGAATATAAGTAATGGAGTCAATCTTTCAACGGGCAAAGTCAACGGGCTCAAGAGTCATGACTATCATGTATGGATTGAGCGGTTAATGCCGGTGATGGTTCGAGGCTATGTCCCCGAGCGTGTCTGGCGAGTGCTTGCGGAGCTAAGCCATTTCTTTCGCACGCTCTGTGCTAAAGAAGTATGTCCCGAGGTGATTGGACAATTGCATAACAAGGCACCGGAGTTGATATGCAAGCTAGAGAAGACCTTTCCGCCAGGCTTCTTTACTCCGATGACACATCTCATTTTGCACCTCACGAAAGAGGTATTGTTGGGGGGCCCTGTGCAGAATCGTTGGCAGTACGGCCCTGAGAGACAGAACAAGCATCTCCGAAATAAATGTGGAAACAAAGCTAAGATTGAAGCTTCCATAGCTAAGGCAGTTATCCTTGAGGAGGTGTCAGACCTCAGGACATCGTACTATCCAGACCACGTTCCCAGTCTGCATAATAAGGTGCCTCGATACAATACGGAAGAGCCCAAGTATAAACCCAAGCTCGATCTATTCAGCGGGCAAGGTGGCAGGGCTGGGTGCTCGAAATCTTATAACATGCCAGAACAAGAGTGGGAGGACATCATGTTCTATGTCTTGCACAACATCAAGGAAGTTGAGGAGGAGTGGATGAGGTAATACCACCACACCATTCCTTTATGTCTTGCACAACATCATGTTCTATGTTCTCTTAGTCTCGGCCTAAACACCGCTTTTCTTCTTTCAGTCAATTCATTTGTGAGTAGTGGAAGGGAATAATTCATCCTACTCAGGCGGAGGCACTTACTCTTCTTCGGCATGGAAACCCTGGAAGGCAAAATTTTGTTGCTTGGTTCATGGCTAAAGTAATTTTTCACATTCCCCTATTAAATACCTAGTTGAACATTTATTAGTTAACCAAACTAATGCACCCAACAATTTCAATTAAACTTGTAGGGAAAAGATCGGAACATATCTATGGATGACGAATTGAGATGGGTTTCCATGGGTTTTAACCCTTCGGTCATGACATGTGAAAAGTATGATGTGAATGGGTATCGCTTCCATATAGAGGAGCACCAGAACAACCGGCCTGATCCCAAAACTATAAATACTGGAGTGTACACCCCAGGTCAAAATGGAGTTCAGTATTACGGAAGGGTAGAAAAAATATACGAGCTTTCATTCAGTCGTGGCCGCGAAACCCTAAGTCTCCCTGTGTTCAAATGCCGATGGTTCGACCCAGTAAAGGGGCTGAGACATACGCCTTCCTATGGTTTGGTCGAAGTTAAACCATCAACCGTCTATGCGGGAGCCGATCTCTTTATTGCGGCTACCCAAGCCACACAAGTTTATTATCTGCCTTACCCATGCCAGAAAGAGTACCTAAAGGGTTGGGAAGTTGTGTTCAAGGTGTCGCCACATAGTAAGCTACCGGACCCGAACGATGACGATTATTACAACATTAACCCCATGACGTACGAGGGAGTGTTCTTTCAAGAGCAACCTGATGATGATGATGATGTGGTCAGAAGCGATTACGCTGACTCCTTGGGTGATGATGATGTGGATCCAAACGATGACGATGCACGGAATGATGGCGAGACCATTGTTAATGAAAAAGACATACTTATGCTAGAAAAGTTGTTAAATGAAGACGATGGCGACGAGGAAGAGCCTCCACCTCCGTCCGACAATGAAGATGATATGTGTGATAGTGATAGTGACAGTGATGATTCGTATGGGTCCTAGCAGATGTACGTTTCATGTCTTTTTCTATGGTTATTAATATGCCTATTTATCAATGTCTTTTTTCTATGGTTTTTTTTCTTCATTATTATTATACTAATTGTTTATTCTCTTTTCAATGCAGGTTTGCTAAGCATGGGCAAGGGCAAGGCCGATGGCACGGGTTTACTAAGCAAACTCACATCGATTAGTAGTCGGAGTGGTCGAGCCCGTATTGTTCCGTCTCGACTACTTGAGGATGACTCCTCACAGGGAGGTCAAGGGAGAGGTGCCCCTAGAGGTGGAGGGGGTGCGGGGAGAGCCCCTAAGGGAGAGCCCTTAGGGCGGGGTCGGGGCCAGAAACAACGCTCCCTCACCGACTTAGGGGTGCCATTTACAAGGCCCTCCTGTAGTGAGGTACCTCCTCTAGTGAGAGACCCTCCTCTAGTGAGGTACCCTCTACTGAGGAGGAGGAGGAGTTTCGCGAGGAGGTTGAGGAGGAGGAGGAGGAGGTTCGCGGGGAGTTTGAGGAGGAGGAGGAGGAGGAGGAGGTTGGTGGTGGCAGGGAGGGGGAGGAGGTTGGTGGTGGCAGGGAGGGTGGTGACAACAAGGGGTGGCTGCGTGGTCGTGCAAGACTCCCCCCCGAACCTGATACCGAGGAGCAGAAGTGGATCATTACGCCAGTGGGGAAAGAGTAAGTGCCCCTTAATCATATTTTAATTCTTTTGCTTGTAAACATGCTCATATTTTATATCTTTTGTAGGGGCTGGAAACTTGCTCCAAAAGTCCGTGTTCCAAACGGTATCCTCACTATCTTGCTGCAGTATATTGGCCGGGGTTGTTCGCTCTGGACCTAGTCAGGCACCCGAAGCGCCTGGTTTTGGCCATGACCTGGGACCACTACGAAGCGGCTCCCCATGCGAACTATGTGACACATGCTAAGGCCGTGAAAACAATTTTTTGGGTAAGTTCTCTTCTGAAGCATGAGTCTTGAGTTTCGTCCATAGTTTATCATCGAATGGTTTAACTCATGGCTTCTTCCATTCTGTTTTTATGAATAACTGTAGAAATACTATCGAGTTCTTGAGGAGAACAAGCCCATTGCCGACAAGTTGTTTCAGAGCGCTGCGAGGAAGCAGGCCCGCCAGATGCAGTACGAGGTGCGCTGGGTGGCCATCTCGCAATATTATAACAACTATTGTAACATGAAGATGCCCAAGGAATTCGCGCGGGAGGAGCAGCTTACCTTGACTAGGGAGCAATACCTGTTGGTAAGTATAACAGACTTTTCATTCCTATGTTTGTGGTAAATTTCATTGTTTCGTGTCGACATGCCATTATGCTTTCATTATGTAGGCGTGTCCTGGTTGGTGTTATGGAAAAAGGGAATCATGGGCGGCATTGGTTGATAAGTGGCTCGGTGATGATGAAAAGTGGGCTGCTAAAAGCATCCAAAACCGGGCTAATCGAGGGACTGACGGAACACATTGTCAGGGAAACCAGAACCACTGGAGCCACAAGAAAGTTCAGGTATATCTATGTACATGAAACATTCTTTTCTTCTTCTATGTATGACTAACCTCTGTTTGGTGGTGTTTGGTGGTGCAGGAGGAGAAATTGAAGCGGCCGCTCTCAGACATGGAGGCGTGGGAGATAGCCCATGTGCGGACTAAGCCCAAGGATGGCAAGGGCAAGTACTACGGCAAGTCCGGCGAGCACCTTGAGACCTACAAGGAGTTGTATCTGGGGTACAATCCTGACACACCTGACCCCATAAAAGAGGCTACGGACGACAGGGCGGTGGTCGGCATAGGGCCGAAGAGTCATGGTCGGCAGTCAGTTCTGGATGCTGTGGTCACTCCTTCTATCTCCTACACACAGCTTCGAGTTACCAACCCGAGCCTGAGCTCGCACACGAGCACGACCCGTGCTCACCCAGAGTCCCTCCTAGCCCAGCAACACTCTGTAAGGATTTTCCCTCTTATCTTCCTTTTTTCTCACTTTATTTTCCACATCGAGATGTTTTTATGAGTTTCATCATGTCATATTGTAGGCCTTCATGGAGTTCACACGTCAGGAGACCATGGCATGGAACGCGAGAGCTGCAGCAGTCGCGGACCACAGCAGTCGCATGATGAAGGTTAGTTTAGCCCCTTTCATTTGACTTTCACATTTGCACTTTCATTTCTTCTGACCTTCGTGTTTGCTTGCTCAACTACCATGCAGATCGTTTTTGACTCCTTGGCGGCCGGCACGGTTCCTGTAATGGAACCACCACCACCACCACCTGCTGGACCACAACCAGTGCTGCCTACGTTTGAAGAATTTCTGGCACAGCGCTGTCTGACTCTGGTTTGTACATCCCCAAACTATTCAACCATTACTTATCGTTTATTCAACACAATCATATATCTCTTTAACATCTCTTTTCAAACATGCAGGGAACCGGTGGATCATCCGTTGGTGGTGGTGCCAATCATGGCATCACTCCCGAGTCACGGAGCCCGATCACTCCGATCCACCGAGGTGGCGGCGGTGGCGGTCTTGACGGTAGCGGTGCCGGTAGCAGTGATGACCTTGGCTTTGGCGGTCTTGGCGGTGACGAACTTGGTGGTGGATGTCCTGGCGCTTAAGCCTCTGGGTGGTGGTGGTGGTGACTTGTATCTTGCATGCATCTATATTATGGACTTATGTCGTGTTGTTCGACTTATATTGTGTTGTTTCGACGTATGTTTTGTTGATTCCACTTATGTTGTGATGATAATACTTATGTTGTGGTGATAATGATGTGGATCTGTGATATATATATGCTGTTTATTATCTGTGATATATTTGTGCTGTATATTATCTGTAAATAAACCCAAAAAAAACAGAAGATATGCCGACGGTATAACCGTCGGCGTAGCCTTGCCCCAGGATGCACCAGTAGCTGCCACGTGGCAGCGCTATGCCGACGGCTACACCGTCGGCGTAGTCCCTGATGTATGCCGACGGTATAACCGTCGGCGTAGCCAAACCCCAGGATGCGCCAGCAGCTGCCGCGTGGCAGAGCTATGCCGACGGCTACACCGTCGGCGTAGTCCCTCATGTATGCCGACGGTATAACCGTCGGCATAGCACTGCCCCAAGGAGCGCCAGGAGCCGACACGTGGGTGCGTTTGGTTGGTTGACGTCCTCCGACGGCGCCGGCAGGCGCCGTCATGTGAAAAAGGGTGCCGACGGCTTATCTACGACGACGAACGTACGGACGCCGTCGGCATAGGAGCATATGCCGACGGTTTACCTATGCCGACGAAACTGACCGGGTACGTCGACGTTCGCGATCCCGACGGCCCTACGCCGACGGTGTTCGGGCCTACGCCGACCGATTCCGGCCGTCGGCATACGACGCGATTCTGGTAGTGGAGCATCAGTTAGCGGTAAGTCTTACCTTCTTAGTTGCCCTTTCTTAAAATTTGGTTCCTTATTTGGCCCAAAAAAGTATTTTCTTCCTTATTTGACACTTAATGTAAAATTTGTTTAGACCTCTAACGGTGTTAAGTGAAACGTGAAAAGACCATTCTGCCCCTGATGTTATACATGGCTAAGAAAGATGGTTCGTTTTTCCGCATGACAGACTCGCAACTGCCTCACATACACACAAATACTACTGTACTGCAAATATAATCAGGATATGCATGCATGCATAAGGGATTAACAGCACCACTGTACCGTTCCTGCTGCATGTACTAACGTATGTACGTACCATCAGCCTCTTGCAAGTGCACGATGTGGTGTTACGCTCCTAGCTGATAGCTCCTTGACGTACGCAAATGCAAATACATATGCACCAGCGGTGGCCTGTTGGAGTTAATCACAATTAACTTGAATTAGTTTGAGTTAACCATCTTAGCACACGTACTATACGCACGGAAAGATGAATGAGTAGAAGCGGGCTATTCGATTATATCAATCCACGCATGAAATATAGTTATACACTAATGAATATACATACATGCATGGAAGCACAAAACTTGCAGCACAGCACGTAGATCCATCCACTGGCAATGTATATTTTTCCTCACGAATCCTCGAGCATCATCGTCCGCCGGCGAGCGCTAGGCCTCAAGCTGCTCTCTATTCTCTTTCTTTTGCCTCTGATAAACCGGTTCAGTGGAACAAATGAAATATCGTTTTTTTCAACCTTGTATGGCACCAGGGGTAGAATGGTCTTTTCATGTTGCATTTAACATTGTTTGTGGCCAAACTAGACTGAAGTGTCACATAGGGAACAAATTTTACATTTAAGGTCAAACAGGGAAGAAAAAGGTTTTAAGGCCAAATAGGGAAGCAAACTTTTTTTTTTTTGAGATAACCACATATATTCCATTAGACAAACTTATTACAGAGAATACATATGTGGTTATTACATGAGACATACATAGGTGTCTTACATTTTTGCACTAAAGATCCCGCAATCAGTAAAACTAGAATTTTACGAGTGGAGAACCTTGTTCCTCGCTGAATCGTTGGCAACCATTGTCCTCCACCATCACCAAGGCAATGCTGGAGAAAAAGGAAAACATCCACCGTACCAAGATCTGAGGGAGCACCATTGCATACATGGATGCTTTTCGAGCCGATGAACCGGACCGCCGCAAGCGATGAGACCGAGGCTTTGTGGCACGTCGGCCGGGGTTCTACCCCATGTCCATTAGATCCCGGCGCCATCAACTTCATCCAACACGGTTGAAGAAGTGGAACATCGCCGTCTATCATCATCCACATACCCCAATGCAAGAGACCAAACACAACTACAATAGCCGATGCCAACACCACCCAGAAGAGTGCTAAGCGCCAACCACTAGATACAAATCTCACCGGATCCGAAGACCGGCAAGAACACCAAGCCAACTGCTCCCCGGCACCGCTGGTTAAAGCATCACCGAGATGGAGGAAAAACAGAGGCAAATTATTCGAACGCGGCGACATCTCATCCATTGATGCAACGCCTGTGAAAGAAACTAGCCTATCATATCTTCTTACCGGAGAGAATCGCCGGGGTCCCCGTCCAATCCCGCCGCCGGAGCGGCAGACGGGAGGACGAGGACCCTCAGCAACGCCGGCGGTGAGAGAGGCAGACAAAAGATCGCCTTCGGAATCGCCTCGAGCGGTTCCTGGCAGTAGCGGTTGGCTGCTGCACAAAGATGCGAGCCCAGGGAAGCAAACTTTAAAAAAGGGCTAAATAAGGAATTCTCTTCGTGTAAAAAGAGGAAAAAGAGGAGGTAAGAAGGAGCATGTTAAAATTTGTCATTTCTCATGCATGATGCTCCTCCGGAACGGAAGGTGAGGCTTTATCGAAATGCACTTTCCAGGAGAAACAATCTGATCATAAACCGTAATAACGTACCGTATCATCCAAAATTACGTTGTACAGCCAGCTGATAACATCACAAACAACCTGGCACTGTGCACCTACGGTCTACTACGCGCACTACAGGTACAGGCACGGCAGCAGAAGGAAGAGCCACCGCCTAACGTTTCCATCTTCAGCATTCAGGGAGGCGTTCTTGATGTTGCTGCTGCAGGTTTATTCCACTATCTGTGTTGTACAAAATGCCTCCTCATCCAAAACATCCGGCTTGATTTGAGGTCCCTCAGTGGCTGGTCGCCAGCGCAGTAACCAGCAGGCCGAAGACGAAGAATGGTTGCGCACTCGCCTGCATTAAGCACGATTAGATGGCGGCAGATGCTTGCAGTTTCGGGAGAGGCCGTGGATGCTGACTGGCGAGGAAGAGAAAGAATGCATGGGGAGACAACGACCGCACCTGGTATTTGACGTCGTACTTCACGGGGTCCTTCAGGAAGTACTGGAACTGCTCCACGAAATCAAGGATTAGAATGCACAGAACGTAAGTGGCAACAGTCAGTGTTTTTCTTCTCATGTTTATTACTCTCTCCGTTCACGAACATAACATGTTTTGGATATTTCGATATGGACTGACTACATACGGACTGAAACGAGTGATAAACACACTAAAACGTGTCGATATACATCCGATTCAGAAAGAAGTTAGAACATCTTATATTTGTGAACGGATGGAGTAAGAGCTAAAGGACAGGCTGACAAGCCTTGAAGACAAAGCTGTTGTTCATAATACAAGTCACCTAAATGATTTTCACTTATTCCATTTGATCGTGTGAATAGGAAATTCTGGGGGAGTGGGAACATCTGAAATACAAAACGAGAAATAATTATATCCAAGGTCCAAAAGGATTGGTCAGCTCACCTGCAAGATCACCTGGGGAATTGTCAGTCCAACTAGTGCCAGGGCATAATACAGCTTACCGGTGCTCAGGAGGTAGGCTGAAAATGGAGTTACAAGATTAGGGCAAGTTCCCAACATAAATTCGGGATAGATAGATAGATAGCGAATGAACGTAACTTCCCTGTGTTCCCTAATTTATACTGGTAGATGTAGTACAATTCAGGCACTCTTGTTCGGCCCAAGGTAAAAAAAAAAGAAAATAGTTATACTACGCTAGCTTTGGGTGTAGTTTGCCGACATCTGAAACTTTCTGGTAATGCTGAACATTTTCTTCACTAAACACATATTCTGTCATTATGACTAACACCAACTGCCTTCCAAGGTTCCATGAAAGCTTCCATCATTAGGTTTAGTATGATCTACTCGCTTTTCGACAAAAAGCATGATCTATTTTCGCAGCTGGCCCATGACATTATGGTATGGTAGGTAGTCGCATAAATCCATGAACTACTCTATTATATTATTTTTTGACAAGTTTGGGTTGCAAACCATGTGTTTCACGTTGTCACTCAATTATATGTTAAGCAAATGGCTTAATAGTAAGCCTTGAAGGAAGAAAGAAATGAAAAATTTGTATCTTTACCTGCAACAGATAATTGAGTGATGTCAATTGCTCCAACACATATCCATTTTGCAGTTTCCATACCAAAGGCAACAGGGAGTGACTACAAAAAGGTAAAATGATAAGTAGATATGCTTTGACAATAAACCTACAATACAGACAGAAAGAATAATAACCTGAAGTCCCAGAGTTCTATCCCCCTCGATACTCTTAAAATCATTTACGATAGCAATCCCTAGCTACAAAGCCAGGAAAAACAGTCAGCGGTCAAGATGGTATACAGGATTGCAAACAAGCAAACAGATCATGAAATATAAATACCCCAGCTATGCTGTACAAAGTAGTTAGGACAACAATATCAGGAGTAAGAGTTCCAAATAACGCCTGGCCAGCCCACCTGCACAAAAGATATAAGGATTTTAAGGTACCTTAGTAGAGTAACACTGGTCCTTGAATCCTAATATGGATTATCTTCCCTATTATTCCTCAAGGTACTTTATACATTTTAACACAAACTAATTAAGTCCCAACAGAATTCACAGATTCCCACCCGACAGCTCGGTACTGAGCTTCAGGCCACACCTGTACTTCTGATGGGAAGTGGAAGTGGCGTCTATGTTGGAACCAAGTAAATTGGCTCCTGCACATACAGCGTGGTATTGATAAATGTGATTAAATAACTTCGGCAATCAATCACCAAACTACCAAGTGCGAAGTGGTTACAGACTTGCAGTTCCTCAGTCACGACGGGCTAGGGTTCTGATGATTGGAAAGTGAGTTTTTGTTTTCTTGAGAAGAGGAAAGTGACAGTTGTGATGGGACTGAATGCAATATGTTACCACTAATGAAAATACAATCCCTTCTACTTGGTATTGTAGTCTGATAAAATCCAAACTAGTTTGTCCGTCACATTGACAATAATAGACAGTCCACAATAATTAGTGGCTACCACAAAAGAGCGGGAAAAAAAGATGCATCTTCTTGCATATAGTATAGGTGACATCCAACAGAACATTATCCTCTTATTCAACATGAAAAAAAAAAGATTCAGAGCTTTGATCCTACCAGGGCAAGCCAATGTAACTCGCACCAAGAGCAAAGTTTCCAATCCATCCATTCTGCTTGAGCTGAAATGAGGAATAATAAGACATGGACATTTTTTATCAAAGAGTTCACAACACAGTGTACTATGCTAAAAACAAGATGCAGAGTGCATAGAACACAAGTACTCAAGTACCTTGAGAGGCGGCGCTGAATATATGTAAGAAAGCAAGGATCCACCCAGAGCAAGGTAGAAAATAATCGGAAAATCATGCCCTGCCTGAAATGAAACTAGAGAATAAGCAAAGAAAGAACGTATCTTCAACCTCTTATAGTATACTAAAGTAAGTCTTGTTGTGACTTACCCATACGTCTAACAAAGCGCCCAACCCAAGACCTGCTAACAATAATACCCAGATCTGAGTAATTACCTGGATCAAATCAACATCATTAGTAAGACATGTCAATTCTGAGTGGACATCTGACATCAGCATGGTTTTTGAGTCGCCGACTAGTCGGCGACTAATCGCCGAGTCGGCGCGGCGTGGCTGGCTCGCGCAGGCGACCTGACTCAGGGAGCGAGTCGCGCGACTTGCTGGCTCGCCGGCGACTTGGCGCGATTAGTCGGCGGCTAGTAGCCGCCGGTCGCGTGGCTTGCTCTGCACGCGGGCCACCTGCCAGAAAAATTTTTTGGGGGGGGGGGGGGGGGGGGGGGGTAATAAAAGGGCCACAGCCGCGGGAGAAAGAGAGGGAAAGGGCCACAGCCGCGGGAGAAAGAGAGGGAAAACCAGAGCCGCGCGGGAACTCCAGATCGGCGGCCGCCGGCGACGCGCCCCCTCCAGATCCGCCGGTGACTCCACCAGCCTCCTCCGCCGGTGACGCCCCCCCCCCCCCCCGAGCCTCCTCCGCCTCGGGCTCCATCTTCTCCTGCGCCTGCGCTAGCAGGCAGCAGCGACGGGGGGAAGCGGACGCGACGCGGCGAGCAGCGGCCGGCCGCGGTTGGCCGCGCCTGCGCGCCAGACTCCAGATCGGCGGCCGCCGGCGACGTGCCCCCTCCAGATCCGCCGGTGACGCGCGCCCCCATCTTCTCCCGCGGGTATGGCCGTATGGCTCGTCGCCCCCTCTGCCTCTCTTTGCTCTGCTAGGCTGCTGCTGCTGCTCTATGTACTGTTGTGCCATGGCGACTTGGGGCGACTAATCAAGCCAAGTCACTGACTCAAGCCAGCAAGCCACTAGCCGCAGCCTCGGCGACTTGGCTTGACTCGGCGACTCAAAAACCATGGACATCAGCCTTCAGAACACGATCGGAAGCTCATCTTTATTAAGAAGCCAATTTTGTTTGAAACATTCTACAGAAGACTGTAGCAATACATACTCTTCATCATCTCATAAGAAAACAAATCCCCTTGGATAAAAAGGCAATTCAAAAATGGGGTTTCAAACATTAAAGCACAACAATTTGAAGCAAAGTATCACATCAATCAACTCACCATCTAGATAATGTCTATAATATTCAAGCTATAATATAAGTGAAACACATGTTAAGCTTCATGCACTAGCCAAAGCAACCAAAAGTCCGAACTGATGGAAAGGGCTAGGCAATCCACATATACACTTCAACACTCCCTCTCACGTGTGACGGGCTAGGCAATCCACATATACACTTCAACACACCCTCTCACGTGTGACGCGGGAAGCCAACACATGAATAGACTCAGAGGTATGGCTCAAGAGGGCTATACGTGGACACAGAGGAGGCAACAACAATTTTTGGATAAATTGCGAAAGTCAGGACTTGAACTCAAGACCTTAGGCTCCGATAGCATGTTAAGCTTCATGCACTAGTCAACGCAACCAAAAGTCCAAAATGATGGAAAGGGCTAGGCATTCCATATATACATTTCAACAACACATACTCTAATGAGAACAGAATCCACATGGAAACAATTATGGGGACATGCAAGTTATGTAGTTTTGATGTTTTGAACCAAAAACACAAAAATGAGGGAGTGCCCCCGGCCTCTAGATGGATTGATGCACGCAGCCATCTTTTATTTAAAATATTATTACACGGTATCTTGCTCAAAAATAATATAAAATGATCCATCGGTATATTTTAAATGAGATATTGGTAGATCAGATATTAGACTTATGGCACGAAAAATGCATTGTCTATTGTTGATAATGACCTAAAAACATAAAGGCAAAGTCCGTGTGGAGTATTCTACAAATGCTGTAGCATCCTAAAAAATGATGTCTTTTATTCATGCACCATCACTGGATAATAGGGCAGATGAAAGGGTCAAATTATAACAATATTTATTGAAAGAAAATAGAAACAAGTACATGTGAAATCGAATAAGAAAAAGGACATATAGACACAGATAACTAAACATCTTGGAAGCATGTGGTTGCGACAGCAATATATTTGAGATGTCTGGTTAACAGTTATAGAAGTCATACGTGCATTCTCTAACATAAACTTTGGAAAGGAAATACGAGGATATTCTACAGTGCTTGTTTTATGAAAAAGAAAGGAGAAACAATATGACACATTGCTCAAAAGATAATATTTTCATAGTCGAGATAAACTTTGCAATGCATCTATGATGCAGCGTCCAGGGATAATAAAAGCCTCCATTATCTAAAAAAAATGCTCAAAATATAAGAAATCAACAAGATCGTTTTATGCTCTACTTACAGAGGCATATTGGATTTTGCCCAAGGATTGATCACATTAAAAATTACCAACAAATGCGCACGAAAATCTCTTCGTCGGGCACTTATTGTGTCTCTCATCTTTTTATTTATTCCCCAATCCAGCATACAATCTCACAGCCCTTGTGCACGTATATATGAGACCAAAGCTAGCTAAAGCTAGACCTACTCAACTTAGGACACTTAGCAGTTAGCACAACTCGGACTCGAATTACTACTGAGTCCTGACCAGCACGTAGACCTATACTCATATCTGACTCAACTAGCACCGAGGCATGGAAAATCGGAAACCAACTCCAACACATGCCCGTAAAAAAACTGTCCCAATTAGAACTAACTCAATCCTAATCAGACTAGCATTACTTATTGAAGTCATGGAAACTAAACAAAATTCTAATTAGCAGTTGCCATGGAATAAATCTCACTGGCGGAGACGGTCATACCTCATTTTCTGATATAGCTCCTGAAGGAATAGGACGATAAGGCTCATTAATAGCGTCGATGTCTCGGTCATACCAGTCATTGATTGTCTACAAGCAATAATTTTTGAAGCTGACATATTCTTTAGTACAAATAGTTTTCCATGAAACACATGTGAGGTTACAAACTATGAATAGAGCAAACATGATGAATCTAAAGTAAACCTGCGTGTATCCTGTAAGACATGGACCAGACATTAACATGCAAACAATAGATTTTGCAACATCTTCAACTGTCCAGTGGAAATTTCCTACAGCATGAGAAGTTCAAATAAGCATAACAGTTGCATTGTACACCAAGAGGAACAGCATTCATTAGCACAGAAGCCATAATGGTATTGTGTTTTCATCCTAAACCCTAGAAGTTCTAGACGTCTGACAAGAGGGGAGAATAGTATTGTTGAGTTGCCATGTGTTGTTTTGTTGCAGAAACTGGGTGAAGTTTCCTGTGTAGTCAATCAATATTCAATTCTTTGGTCCACTCCAAAACAAATATATGGGAGCAAGGATAGTGAGAAAGATACTGTGGGCTCACAGAGCATATCGACACCATTGCAAGCCAGCACAACTTAAATCGCCAGGTTACAGATGAGTAGCAAATCTAAGGAATGTGGCACAATGTAACAACGATGCATCACATATGGAAAAATATAGCTGTCTAACTCCAACTCCACCTAAGTATAAACTATTCATGTACAGATAGAAACCATAATAGGCGATAAAGCATACCAGAGGCAGCTGCTCCACAAAGCACACCCCAGACAAGCGGAGGCCATGTCACCGGCTTAGTAAGTTGAAGACGGATCTTCCATATGTTCTATATATGCAGCACGATAAAGAGGGGGTTAATGAGAAAATTATCATTTCTAGTCCCTACACCAAAATAGCTAGATAGTGATTAGTCTAAGGCTCTAAGCACAACGCTAGTGTACACAAGCCATGCTTGCATGATACCATAAGCAGCAACTCCATAAAACATACTATAAAAAAAGGTGAAATTCATAAATTTCAGCATCCACAGCCAGACACTTTACATCTGCTACATACAGTCCGACATTGGCTGCATGCTGAATCCCGGATTCAACGCATGCCTGACCAACCGGCCAACTAACAAACGACTCCGATTTGGATTCATAAAAATATTGCGATGAGAAACCAAGTTCATGGGAGCAGATTAATGACTCACGTCTTCTTGCTTGGCGCCCTTGATTCCGAGCAGCTGGTTGAAGCTCGACCCTGTTGCCGGCGCCTTCTCCGGGACCTTCGGCTTCGTTGCTGCCATGCCCAACCCACCAAAACAAATCACGCATTAGAACTTCAACCGAAACGCCCGGGAATCAATCACAGAACAAGCTAAACTTCATAAGGGACCGGCGCGCACTTTCTTTAGCGTCGGCGTCGGCCGCGCAGACCACCGGGAACGGCCGCCGCCCTGCGAACGAAACTCGTACGCATCAGCACAACACGCGGCAGCATACACACACAGTAAATTAATAGCGAGAGAGGAAGAGGGTACGGCTGAGGGTTAGAGAAGGAGGCGGTATGGAGAGGAAGCGGAGAGGAGGGCGGAAGGCGGCGGAGGAAGACGATGCGGCGGCGGCGGCGGCGGCGAGGAAGTGGGAGGTGGCCATGGGGAAGCAGAGGAAGATGAGCCAGCCGCTAGCTGCTTGGAGTGGACAGTGAGAAGTGGGAGGATAACGCCGGCGCAGTTCGTGCCTCGTGGGCCCAAGCCTAGTTTTCTATCGAGTGTCCCGAGAGGAAGAGAGCGCGTCAGACGACGCAAATCCACCAGCCGAACCAGGCAGCGGACTCTCTCCAAAGAGAACAACACCAAAGACGTTCGGCGCCCCAAGGGCAGAAATAAAGCAGCCTGGGGTCAATCGGCGTAAAATTCGGCGTGGGGTGGGTCTGGTTCCCAGTCGCGCCCCCTGTCCCCGCCCCCCCCTCCCCCCCGCGCCGTTTTCTAAAAACAAAATATGGCCAAATTCAGGCAAAGTTCGGGCGATTCATACGATATTTATACAAAAGGTGATAAAAAAACATAGTTAAACCTAAAACTACGTCGCCGATACGCCGCCGCCGTCTTCTACATGCCGAGGAGCTTGTAGAAGGTGGTGTAGTCGCCGTCGTCGTCGCCGCCGTCCTTGCTGCAACCCTGGCCTGGGTCGCCGTGGAGATGCAGCTCTTGGTTGGACGGCCCGGGCGCCTCCTCGTCGTCGCTGTCGAGGATGACGACGCCACCCTCCTCGCGGCCGCGGCGGCGAGCGGCGGTCTCCTCGAGGGCGCGTCGCTGACGCACCATCTCCTCGCGGACGTAGTCGTCGCGCGCCCATTTGAGGGCGGTCTCGTCGGCGGCGGCCATGGCGAGGTGCTCCTGCTTGACGGCGACCGGCGCCTCCACGCCAGGCTCGGTCTTTGGCCTGACAAGGCGGAGGTGGCCGCGGAGAGGGGGAGAAGGCTGGCGGCGGCGGCCCTCGTTGATGGTGATGCCGCCACCGACACTGCGCCCGCTGCGCCGGAGCGGCGACTCGCCGGGCTTGGCCTTCACGGCGACAAGCGGGGTCCGTGCGCCGGAGGAGTGAGAGCCGGACGATGACGACGACGTCCCGGCCATGCGCCTCGGCCGCCAGAACGAGCCGGTCCGGCGCGAGAAGGACGGCGTGGGGTAGTCGAGGCACGGCGTGTTGCCGCCCTCGATGTGCTCGAGAACGGCCTCGAGGGTGCGGCCGGGGACGCCCCACCATCGCCGCCACCCCTTGGAGTTGTGGCGGTCGCGGCTGGGTGGCGCGCCGTTTGTGGAGGCGAGCTGCTCCTCGTGGCGGCGCTCGAAGTACGCCGTCCACAAGTTGTGGCTGTCGGGGGCGTACCTCGGCTGCTGGCGCACCGTCTCCGACAGGGACGACAGGATCCTGGCAATCTCGGCGCGCCGCTCGGCGCCGCTAGGCACCGGAGGCACCGGGACCCCGCCGGCACTGAGCCTCCACGAGCCCGGCACCCGCATGTCGGGCGGCGTCGGGTACTCCGCCTCGTAGAGAAGGCGAGCCTCGTCCTCGTGCAGGTGGCGGCGGCCGAAGCCGTTGGCCGCCGCACCGTCGCCTGGGAAGCGCTCAGCCATCGGGGAGGAGAGGAGACTCGTCGGAGAAGGGAAGGAGGGGCAGAGGGGCGTCGGCGGCGAGAGTGAGAGGGAGGGTGCGGCGAGAAGTGCCCAACCACCGGCGAGGAGGGGCGGCTTTTATAGCGGCGAGCGGGCGGCACCGTGCGGCCGCGTGGAGGGAGAGGTGTGGACGCGCGTCGCCCGCTCTAACTGCGCCGCCCGTGAGGCATTAATGGAAGGCTGACCGGCGGGCAGCCTTCGCATTGATTCCCCGCAGGAAACCGAGGCGATGAGGACGACGAAGCGCCTCTCGGTCGCTGACTCGGCGGGCCCGCCCGTTTTCGCGCCAAAAAAGGTTTCCCCTGGCGCCCCCAAGCGCCCCCCCCCAGCGCGCCGGGTTCGGCTTGGGTACGTCGGCGCCAATTTCGGCCCTAACCGGCGAAATAGACAACACTGTGTCCCTGGTATGCCTCTAATAGACTAGCTCGTTGATCAAAGATGGTCAAGGTTTCCTAGCCATAGACATGAGATGTCATTTGATAAACGGGATCGCATCATTAGGAGAATGATGTGATGGACAAGACCCAAACTATGAACGTAGCATATGATTGTGTCAGTTTATTGCTATTGTTTCTGCATGTCAAAGTATCTGTTCCTATGACCATGAGATCATGCAACTCACTGACACCGGAGGAATACCTTGTGTGTATCAAATGTCGCAACGTAACTGGGTGACTATAAAGATGCTCTACAGGTATCTCCGAGGGTGTCTGTTGAGAGGGCATGGATCAAGACTGGGATTTGTTACTCCGTGTGACTGAGAGGTATCTCAGGGCCCACTCGGTAATACAACATCACAATAAGCCTTGCAAGCAAAGTGACTAAAGAGTTAGCCACGGGATCTTGTATTACGGAACGAGTAAAGATACTTGCCGGTAACGAGATTGAAATAGCTACAGAGATACCGACGATCAAATCTCGGGCAAGTAACATACCGATAAACAAAGGGAACATCATACGGGATTAACTAAATCCTTGACATAGAGGTTCAACCGATAAAGATCTTCGTAGAATATGTAGGAACCAATATGGACATCCAGGTCCCGCTATTGGTTATTGACCGTAGAGGTGTCTCGGTCATGTCTACATAGTTCTCGAACCCGCAGGGTCTGCACACTTAACGTTCGGTGATGTTTTGGTAGTATTGAGATATATGTGTTGGTGACCGAAGGTTGTTCAGAGTCCCGGATGAGATCCCGGACGTCACGAGGAGCTCCGGAATGGTCCGGAGGTAAAGATTTATATATAGGAAAGTGGTATTTGGGTTCCGGAAAAGTTTCGGGTATTTCCGGTAGTGTACCGGGAGTGACGAATGGGTTCCGGGGGTCCACCGGGTGGGGCCCACCCACCCCGGGGGCCACATGGGCCCAATAGGTGGCGCACCAGCCCCTAATGGGCTGCAGAACCGACCCCATAAGGGCCCATATGCCCAAGAGAAAAAAAGGTGGAGATAGGAAGGAATAGGACTCCTTCCTAATATGAATCCACTTCCTAGTAGGAAGTGGATTTGACTCCTCCTTGCCCTGGTTCGGCCGACCCCTAGGGGAGACCCTAGGGAGGCTTTCTCCTACCTCTCCCTCCTATATAAATACTAGAGGAATAGAGCCCCAAAACACACGGCCACGTGCTAGTTCTCTATTCTCTAGTTCCTCCACCAAATAGATTCCGGTAGTGCATAGGCGAAGCCCTGCCGTGATAACTCCACTACCACCACCACACCGTCATGCTGCTAGAGATCTCATCTACCTCTCCGCCCCCTCTTGCTGGATCAAGAAGGCGGATATCCTCATCGAGTTGTGCGTGTGATGAACGCGGAGGTGTCGTCCGTTCGGCGCTAGATCGGGACGGATCGTGATTGGATCACGGGACGGCTAGCGATTTGGATCGCGAAGACGTTCGACTACATCAACCGCGTTTCTTAACGCTTCCCGCTTAGCGATCTACAAGGGTACGTAGATCCACTCTCCCTCTCATAGATGCTCATCACCATGGATAGATCTTGCATGTGCGTAGGAAAAAATTTGTTTCCCATGCAACGTTCCCCAACAGTGGCATCATGAGCTAGGTCTATGCGTAGATGAGATCACGAGTAGAACACAAAGGAGTTTGTGGGTGTTGATGCTCAGATTGCTTCCTCCCTTGGTCTTTTCTTGATTCAGCGGTATTGTGGGATGAAGCGGCCCGGACCAACCTTACTCGTACGCTTACGAGAGACCGGTTCCATCAACTGACATGTGACTTTGTGGCATAAAGATGGCTGGCGGGTGTCTGTCTCTCCCACTTTAGTTGGATCGGATTCGACAAAGGCGGTCCTTGAGAAGGTTGAATAGCAATTTGTGTATCACCGTTGTGGTTTTGCGTAGGTAAGAATCGTTCTTGCTAGATACCCATAGCAGCCACGTAAAACATGCAACAACAATTAGAGGATGTGTGACTTGTTTTTGCAGGGTATGTTGTGATGTGATATGGCCAATTACATGATGAGATATATGCGATGTATGAGATGATCATGTTTTGTATAGAATATCATGACTTGCATGTCGATGAGTACGGCAACCGGCAGGAGCCATAGGGTTGTCTTTAATTTATTTTCGCCGTTTTTGCTTTACTTTATCGCTATGAGTTAGCAATAGTCGTAGAAGCAACAATTGGCGCGACAACCTCATGGCGACACGTTGATGGAGATCAAGATGATGGAGATCATGGTGTCATGCCGGTGACGATGGAGATCATGCCGGTGCTTTGGAGATGGAGATCAAAAGCACAAGTTCATGGCCATATCATGTCACTTATGATTTGCATGTGATGTTAATCCTTTTATGCATCTTATTTTTCTTAGGACGACGGTAGCATTATAAGGTGATCCCTCACTAAAATTTCAAGATAAAATTGTGTTCTCCCCGAGTGTGCACCGTTGCGAAAGTTCGTCGTTTCGAGACACCACGTGATGATCGGGTGTGATAGACTCTATGTTCACATATAACGGGTGCAAGCCAGTGTTGCACGTGCGGAACACTCGGGTTAAACTTGACGAGCCTAGCATGTACAGACATGGCCTCGGAACACAAGAGACCGAAAGGTCGAACATGAGTCATATAGTAGATATGATCAACATGGAGATGTTCACCATTGAAACCACCTCATCTCACGTGATGATCGGACTTGGGTTGGTGGATTTGGATCATGTCACACTTAGACAACCTGAGGGATGTTGATTTGAGTGTGAGTTCTTAAGTAATATGATTAATTGAACTCATTATCATGAACATAGTCAAAGTGACTTTGCAAATTATGTTGTAGATCAATAGCTCACGCTGTAGCTCCCCTGTTTTTTATACATTCCTAGAGAAAATAGAATTGAAAGATGATGGTAGCAATAATGCGGACTGGATCCGTGATCTGAGGATTGTCCTCATTGCTGCACAGAAGGCTTATGTCCTTAATGCACCGCTCGGTGCGCCACCCCCTCAAGCGTCGTCTGTAGATGTTGTGAACATCTGACAGGCACGTTCTGATGACTACTTAATAGTTCAGTGCGTCATGTATTATGGCTTAGAATTGAGGCTCAAAAACGTTTTGAACGTCACAGAACATATGAGATGTTCTAAGAGCTGAAATTGGGATCTCAGGCTCGTGCCCGTGTTGAGAGGTATGAGACCTCCAACAAGATTCTTTGCCTGCAAGATGAAGGAGAATAGCTCAATCGGTGAGCATGTGCTCAGATTGTCTGGGTACTACAATCGCTTGAATCGAGTGGGAGTTGATCTTCCAGATAAGATAGTGATTGATATAGTTCTCCAAGTCACTGCCACAAAGCTACTAGAGCTTCGTGATGAACTATGAAATGCCAGGGATGGAAATAATGATCTCTGAGCTATTCGCGATGTTTGACACCGCGAAGGTAGAAATCAAGAAGGAGCATCAAGTGTTGATGGTTAGTAAAACCACTAGTTTCGAGAAGGGCAAGGGCAAGGAGGGAACCTTCATGGATGGCAAGCCAGTTGCTACTCCAGTAAAGAAACCCAAGGTTGAACCCAAACCCGAGACTGAGTGCTTCTATTATGAGGAGAACGGTCACTGAAGCGGAACAACCCTAGATACTTGGTAAATAAGAAGGCTGGCAACGTCAACGGAAGTATATTTGATATACGTATTATTGATGTGTACCTTACTAGTACTCTTAGTAGCACCTGGGTATTAGATACCGGTTCAGTTGCTAAATGTTGGTAACTCGAAATAAAAGCTACGGAATAAACGAAGACTAGCTAAGGGCGAGGTGACGATGTGTGTTGGAAGTGTTTCCAAGGTTGATGTGATCACCATCGCACGCTCTCTCTACCTTCGGGATTAGTGATGAACCTAAATAAATGTTATTTGGTGTTTGCGTTGAGCATGAACATGATTAGATCGTGTTTATTGCAATACGGTTATTCATTTAAGTTAGAGAATAATGGTTATTCTGTTTACATGAATAATACCTTCAATGGTCATGCACCAAATGTGAATGGTTTATTGAATCTCGATCGTAGTAATACACAGGTTCATGATATTGATGCCAAAAGATGCAAAGTTAATAATGATAGTACCACATACTTGTGGCACTGCCGCCAAGGTCATATTGGTATAAAGCGCATGAAGAAACTCCATGTTGATGGATCTTTTGACTCACTCGATTTCGAATCGGTTGAGACATGCGGACCATGCCTCTTGGGCAAGATGACTAAGACCCCGTTTTCCGATATGATGGAGCGGGCAAGTGACTTATTGGAAATGATACATGTTGATGTAGCGGTCCAATGAGTGTTGAAGCGTGCGGTGGATATCGCTATTTTCTTACCTTCACTGATGATTTGAGTAGATATGGGGATATTTACTTAATGAAGCACAAGTCTGAAACGTTTGAAAAGTTCAAACAAATTCATAGTGAAGTTTGAGATCATCGTGACAAGAAGATAAAATGTCTACGATATGATCGTGGAGGTAAATATCTGAGTTACGAGTTTGGTATGCAACTTAAGACAATGTGGAAATTGTTTCACAACTCACGCCACCTGGAATACCATAGTGTGATGGTGTGTCCGAACGTCGTAGTCGTGCTCTATTGGATATGGTGCGTACTATGATGTCTCTTATCGTTTTGCCACTATCGTTTTGGGATTATGCATTAGAGACAAATACATTCACTTTAAAATAAGGGCACCATCTAAGTCCGTTGAGATGACACCGTATGAAATTTGGTTTGGCAGAAACCTAAGCTGTCATTTCTCACAGTTTGGGAATGCGACGCTTATGACTGTTAAACTCGAACCCAAAGCGGAAAAGTGCATCTTCATAAGATACCCTAAGGAAACAGTTGGGTATACCTTCTATCTCAGATCCAAGGGCAAAGTGTTTGCTGCTTAAAACGGGTCCTTTCTCGAGAAAGAGTTTCTCTCGAAAGAATTGAGTAGGAGGAAGGTAGAACTTGATGAGGTTATTGAACCGTCACTTCAGTTGGATGGTAGCATGACGTAGAAAGATGTTTTCGTGGCGCCTACACCGAATGAAGAGGAAGTTAATGATGATGATCATGACACTTCGGATCAAGTTACTACCGAACCACGTAGGCCAACAGGAACTCGTACCGCCTCTGAGTGGTACATCAATCCTGTCTTGGAGGTCATGTTGTTAGACAACAGTGAACCTACGAGCTATGAAGAAGCAATGGTTGGCCCGGATTCCAATAAATGGCTAGGAGCCATGAAATCCGAGAAAGGATCCATGTATGAAAACCAAGTATGGACTTTGATAGACTTGCCCGTTAAACGGCAGGCCGTTGAGTACAAATGGACCTTTAAGAAGAAGACAGACGCTGATGGTAAATTTCACCATTTATAAAGCTCGACTTGTCGCAAAGAAGTTTCCGACAAGTTCAAGGAGTTGACTACGATGAGACTTTCTCACCCGTAGCGATGCTAAAAGTCTGTTGGAATTATGTTAGCAGTTGCTGCATTTTTCGATTATGAAATCTGGCAGATGGATGTCAAAACATCGTTTCCTTAACAGTTTCCTTGAGGAAAGGTTGTATGTGATACAACCGGAAGGTTTTGTCAGTCCTAAGGATGCTAAAATGTATGCAAGCTCCAGCGATCCTTCTATGGACCGGAGCAAGCATCTCGGAGTTGGAATATACGCTTTGATGAGGTGATAAAAGTTTTTGGGTCTATACAAAGTTTATGAGAAACTTGTATTTACAATAAAGTGAGTGGGAGCACTATAGAATTTTTGATAAGTATATGTGGATGACATATTGTTGATCGGAAATGATGTAGAATTTCTAGAAAGCATAAAGGGTTATTTGAAAGGAGTTTTTCAAAGGAAAACCTGGAATGAAGCTAGTTAAATATTGGGCATCAGGATCTATAGAGATAGATCAAGACATCTGATAAGACTTTCAATGAGTACATACCTTGACAAGATTTTGAAAGAGTTCAAAATGGATCAGTCAAAGAAAGAGTTCTTGCCTGATTTGTAAGGTGTGGAGTTGAGTGAGACTCAAAGCTCGACCACGGCAGAAGAAAGAGAAAGGACGAAGGTCGTCCCCTATGCCTTATCCATAGGCTCTGTATTGTATGCCATGCTGTGTACCGCACCTGGTGTGTGCCTTGCCATGAGTCTGTCAAGGGGTACAAGAGTGGTCCAGGAGTGGATAGCGGTCAAAATTATTCTTAGTAACTAGAGGACTAAGGAAATGTTTCTCGATTATGGAGGTGATAAAGAGTTCGTCGTAAAGGGTTACGTCGATGCAAGCTTTGACACCAATCCGGATGACTCTGAGTAGCAATCCGGATACGTATAAGGGAGCAGCTATTTGGAATAGCTCCAAGTGGAGCGTAGTAGCATCTGCAGTATGACATATAGATTTGCAAAGAACACACGGATCTGAATGTCGCAGACCGTTGACTAAAACCTCTCTCACATGCAAAACATGATCGAACCCCAGAACTCATTGGGTGTTAGATTCATAACAATGTAAATCACATAGCGATGTGAGCTAGATTATTGACTCTAGTGCAAGTGGGAGACTGTTGGAAATATGCCCTAGAAGCAATAATAAAATGGTTATTGTTATATTTCCTTGTTCATGATAATCGTTTATTATCCATGCTATAATTGTATTGATTGGAAACTCAAATACATGTGTGGGCACATAGACAACACTGTGTCCCTAGTATGCCTCTAATAGACTAGCTCGTTGATCAAAGATGGTCAAGGTTTCCTAGCCATAGACATGAGATATCATTTGATAAACGGGATCACATCATTAGGAGAATGATGTGATGGACAAGACCCAAACTATGAACATAGCATATGATCGTGTCAGTTTATTGCTATTGTTTCTGCATGTCAAAGTATCTGTTCCTATGACCATGAGATCATGCAACTCACTGACACCGGAGGAATACCTTGTGTGTATCAAACATCGCAACGTAACTGGGTGACTATAAAGATGCTCTACAGGTATCTCCGAGGGTGTCTGTTGAGAGGGCATGGATCAAGACTGGGATTTGTTACTCCGTGTGACTGAGAGGTATCTCAGGGCCCACTCGGTAATACAACATCACAATAAGCCTTGCAAGCAAAGTGACTAAAGAGTTAGCCACGGGATCTTGTATTACGGAACGAGTAAAGAGACTTGCCGGTAACGAGATTGAAATAGCTATAGAGATACCGACGATCAAATCTCGGGCAAGTAACATACCGACAAACAAAGGGAACATCATACGGGATTAACTGAATCCTTGACATAGAGGTTCAACCGATAAAGATCTTCATAGAATATGTAGAAACCAATATGGACATCCAGGTCCCGTTATTGGTTATTGACCGTAGAGGTGTCTCGGTCATGTCTACATAGTTCTCGAACCCGCAGGGTCTGCACACTTAACGTTCGGTGACGTTTTGGTAGTATTGAGATATATGTGTTGGTGACCGAAGGTTGTTCGGAGTCTCGGATGAGATCCCGGACGTCACGAGGAGCTCCGGAATGGTCCGGAGGTAAAGATTTATATATAGGAAAGTGGTATTTGGGTTCCGAAAAAGTTTCGGATATTTCCGGTAGTGTACCGGGAGTGACGAATGGGTTCCGGGGGCCCACCCACCCCGGGGGCCACATGGGCCCAAGAGGTGGCGCACTAGCCCCTAATGGGCTGCAGAACCGACCCCATAAGGGCCCATATGCCCAAGAGGGAAAAAGGTGGAGATAGGAAGGAATAGGACTCCTTCCTAATATGAATCCACTTCCTAGTAGGAAGTGGATTGGACTCCTCCTTGCCCTGGTTAGGCCGACCCCTAGGGGAAACCCTAGAGAGGCTTGCTCCTTCCTCTCCCTCCTATATATACTAGAGGAATAGAGCCCCAAAACACACGGCCACGTGCTAGTTCTCTATTCTCTAGTTCCTCCACCAAATAGATTCCGGTAGTGCTTAGGCGAAGCCCTGCCGGGATAACTCCACCACCACCACCACACCGTCGTGCTGCTGGAGATCTCATCTACCTCTCCGCCCCCTCTTGCTGGATCAAGAAGGCGGAGATCCTCATCGAGCTGTACGTGTGCTGAACGCGGAGGTGTCGTCCGTTCGGTGCTAGATCGGGACGGATCGTGATTGGATCGCGGGACGGCTAGCGATTTGGATCGCGAAGACGTTCGACTACATCAACCGCGTTTCTTAACGCTTCTCGCTTAGCGATCTACAAGGGTACGTAGATCCACTCTCCCTCTCGTAGATGCTCATCACCATGGATAGATCTTGTGTGTGCGTAGGAATTTTTTTGTTTCACATGCAACGTTCCCCAAAAATGGTCTACGTGAGAGTTCTATGTGGGGTTAGGTATGTGTCCATGGGATTGCATCAAGAGGAAGATCTCATACAAACCATGGAGGATGACATCAAGTCAAGATCGTCATCAAGTTTGCGGTGTGCAAGTTCAAGTGGCATCACGAAGAGATCATGCTCGAAGCTTGCCGTTCATTGTGGTGACAATGGACTTGTGAAGATGTACCGAAGAGTGGCTCACCCATAGTGGAGTATGGGGGAGCAATCTACTAGTCTTCATCGAGCCGGCGCAATCAAGAAAGGTGGTCCATCTTGAGGAGGACAAGATCGTCATCATCTAGCTCAAGTGGACTATGCGCAAGGCAAAGGTTTGATCTTGATAGGGTTTTCTATTTTACCAGTCTCATGGTGGTAGTTGGGAGACCGGGTTGTAGGATCGATAGTCGTACTATCAAGGGGGGGCTCTCAAGTGAGTAGCTTGATCGTATCATTCGTTGAGAGCTTAAACCATTGCATTCTTGGCATCATCATCTTTCTTGGTTCTTGATTGGCTTTTCTCTATGTGGGTTCTTGAGCTTGTGGTCAGCTTCATGACAAGCTCAAGTTCATCGAAAACAGAGTCCATATGCATTTTCTATGATGTTTTTGATGTTGGAGATTTTGCCGGTTCTTCATTCATAGAGGTTTCACATCTTTATATCATTGGCATTTTCATACTGCCTCTTCTTAAGATTCTCCGTCATTGTTTGGATAGTACTTGTCGTCTGCTATCCAACAAGCTTGAGTTTGCTCAATTCGGAGCTCATATGCGAAAGTTATGGCAGTTTTAGTGCCAAAGTTGTTTTTGTCTGATCAGGCGGTAGTACCGCTCAGTACCACGGTAGTACCGCTTGAGCTATACTTCTGCTGTGTACTACCACTGCTACTTCCGCTTATATTTTGCTCTCTGGATAGGTTGGTTTTCTGCACGGTACCGCTCGGTAGTATAGGGCGGTAGTACCGCTGGAGGAAGCGGTAGTACCGCTTCGGCGGCTCTACCGCCTCCTTTGAGCTCCTCTGTTGCACGCTATGGTTTGATACTTCCGTACTAGCGGAAGTACCGCTCACCTGAGCGGTACTACCGCTTATGCACGGGCTGAGTGCATAACGGTTGGATTTGGGGGAACCTATTTAAGGGGGTCTTCTTCCCCAATGGTTCCCATCCTTTTTGAGCTCGAGTTTGCCCCCCATTGTTGACCTTCTTCGAGCTTGCTAACTCTCAATCCATCCAATGATTCTTGCTATATCTTGAGGGAAAATAGAGAGGAGATCTAGATCCACATTTTCACCAATCACTTTCTCCTCTATGTGAGGGGAACCTCTTGGATCTAGATCTTGGAGTTTTTCGTGTTTTTCTTCGTTCTTCCTCTTATTTTCTTCCATAGCATTAGTTGTTGTGGTGGGATTTGGGAGAGAAGGACTTGGGCACTCCGTGTGCCCTTTCCATTGCATTTGGTGCTTAGGTTTGAGTTCTCCACGGTGATACATGGAAGTGAAGTTTGAGAAGCTTGTTACTCTTTGGTGTTTGAGCACCCTAGAGCTTGTTCCTCTTGGGTGCCTTGGCGCCCTAGACGGTTGGTGGTGCCTCGGAGCTCAATCATTGGGGTGTAAAGCTCCGGACAAGCGTCGGGGTCTCCAATTAGGTTGTGGAGATTGCCCCGAGCAATTTGTACGGGTACCGGTGACCGCCCCCAAGGGTTTCCAAAGTGTACGGGTTCCGGTGACCGCCCCCAAGGGTTGCCATCTGTACGGGTTCGGTGATCGCCCTCAAGGGGCCCTTAGTGGAATCACGACATCTTGCATTGTGCGAGGGCGTGAGGAGATTACGGTGGCCTTAGTGGCATCTTGGGGAGCATTGTGCCTCTACACCGTTCCAAACGGAGATTAGCACCCGCAAGGGTGTGAACTTTGGTATACACTGTCGTCTCCACGTGCCTCGGTTATCTCTTACCCGAGCCCTTTACTTATGCACTTTAGTTTGTGATAGCCATATTGTTTCATGCTATATATCTTGTTATCATCGGTTGTTTATCTTGTTTAGCATAAGTTGTTGGTGCACATAGGTGAGCCTAGTTGTTTTAGGTTTTGTGCTTGACATATTAAATGCTAGTTTTATTTCGCATTTGTTCAAGCCTAAACCGTAATTATTTTAAAGCGGCTATTCACCCCCCCTCTAGGCGACATCCACGTCCTTTCAAAGAGGTTTGTAAATATATAGGTATGACCAAAATAATTTCATATGACAATAATAAATAAACTTTATTTTTCATGTTATTATATTTCTATAATACTTCTTATAGAATATTATTTTCATTACCAAACGTCAATGATTTCTCACTGTCCAAGAGTGTCACCTCCTTACCGACATGTACTTTACATCAATTAAAAGGGATATGAGTTTCTTTGCTTCACTTCAGCCCCTATAGAAATGTAATGACTAAAAATATTAATAAATCTAATAAGAATACAACAATCTCTAACATTAGCTGTTGCATGAGAAAACTGGAAGCTACTTGAGTAACGCATATTCACCCTCTCTGTCCAGACAAAACGATCTTCGGTCCCAAACGCCAGGTATTATCCTTGTACAATTGATTTGTCTCGTGTGATGAAAAAAAATGTTAGAAGGCTAGAAGTAATGCAGATCACCATAATATATAGATAAGTCTAGAAATGCTCTGAATGCAGACATCGTAATCTAGTCTAGGAATGTAGGTCACCACGGAAGCTCTATATGCTTCTCTGCGTAGGATTTAGACCATTCTCTATATCTTTGTTTGAAAGAAAGAAAAACATTTGCAAGATCATCCATAATGCTGCAATAACTATTTGAAAAGAAATGACTAAAAACTGGCCTGAGAACCATATATTGTATTCTCTATTATATCGTGCATGAGTGAAATCGATGAAATACAACAGAAATCTCTTTCCCTGGTGAAGTAGTTTTCGGTTGTGAAACAAATCAGTCTTTATCCATTGACCAACATAGCGACTATGCTATTCCTTCATTTGCAATAGTATACTTGGACCAAAAGTACGTCAATTTCTCCCCCTCGGTCTCCAATCCAACAAACCAAGCAGACCAATGCTGAAGAAAGAAAGAGGCGAGGTTACCATTGCTAGCATGAAGCTTCTAAACTTCCGTACCTATACATCACAACAAAAGCATGGGGATCAAACATATTGTTGCTTCCTTGAGCCTCTCATTTCTACGGAATTTAAGCAGCGAGTTAAATTTAGAACAATCGGTATCTAAAGAAAAAAATCTAAAAATGGAAATTTCAATAGCTTTGGAGCAATTTAAGCACTAATTTAAATACATTGCAAATCTCAACTTTGATATCAATCTTAGTTCTCTTAAAAAAATGTACACGACTAGGTTAGAAGGATCTCACCTCATGGCGAGCCAAGCTCCACATGCATATCAGGCAACCGCAACACTGGTCACGGTCCTCCGGCCATGTGAACCCACGGTAAGGGCCTACACCCATGCCAACATTGCCAGCGATAGTCCACTAGAGAAATCCTCCCTGACGACATTGGAAAGCTAGCTTCAGATGATAACATGGTTCCAGCTTCGACGCATGGCACTATCATGGTCTTGAGTTGACGGCCGGTGTTACCGACTTTCAACTTTTGTCGGCCAAAAGAACGGAATTGGTTTCTGCCGCTCCGGTTTTGAGACACATTGCTTCCTGTCGACCTCGCACTTTTTTTTGCCTTGTTCTTTTCAGGCAAACTAGGCCGCACGTACGTTCCCTTCTGTTTTATAGCCAAAGGAGCTAGCTCCCCGCGTTAAGTAATCTCAGTGGCCGAAATACACAGCAAGTCAGCAATAGCAAGTAATACATACTAGTAAACATGCACGTGCAACACACGCTATAACTTAACATAAAACATCCTCTTCCTCTCCATGCAAATTTAATTGTTCAAAAACAATCTTCTAATTTTGGATCAGGACTGTAATAGTCCCAATCTATCTCATCATCACCCGCATGACCTCCTTCACTGCTATTACCTCATTCTCAATCCATAACCTCGCCACATGCGTTGTCGGATCATCAACTTCCCCTCCTTCTACATCTACCCCCAAACCCCGTCACCTCCTACATCTAACTTCTCTCACGTCTAATGCACCTTCTCGCCTCCACGATCTCCCCCTGACTTGGTTCCTCCATGCAAATGAGTATCCGAACACAAACTTGATAAACATGTCGCCAAGGAAAATCCAACGAGTTCGACGTGGAGTCGATGCTGAAGTAAAGTGGACCCTAGAGAAACCCTAACCGGTGGGTGTGTGTGTGTGGGGGGGGGGGGGGAGCTCCTTTTCTATTTTCCTAGTCTTCTCTTCTTTTTTGAGTAACAGTCTTCTTTTCCTCAAAAAAAAAGTCTTCTCCTCTCTTTTTTTTGAGATTTTTTTCCTTTTTATTTGATGAGGGGTACTGAATTATTTTCCTTTTTTTTGAGAAATTACTGATTTTTTTTTTGAGGGAATACTGAATTATTTTCCTAATATGAAATTATCTCGTTGCTCAGCCTTTTCGGCCCATTAAGGCCCATCCCGCTGGATTCAACCGGGTAGAAACCACGAAGGGTTTCCGGACGAGCAAAATCTAGGCGCCGCCGTCGCCACTCGGCTCACGCCTTCGTCGCCCGCTTCTCCTCCCTAGGTTTTCTTCGCGCTGCTCCTCCCCGGCTACGCCCCTGCGCGCGCTCGTCGTCTCCATCCGCCTCCGTCTTCCCGTCCGAGCTCGTCGCTCTCCTCCGTAGCGGCTCGCTCGGTCGTCGTCGCAGCTCTCCCCGCCGGAGGTTCTCCGTCGTCTTGATCCGGCCGGCTTCGTTCGTCTCCCCGGCTTAAGGTGCGACAATTATCCTCCCTTGCCTTTTCCCCTTCCTCACGCGCCGAGCGAGGACCACGCGCTCCGTCTCTCGGTCTAGGGTTGAGACGTGAGCTAGGTTGTTGGATGCGGTAACGGGTCACTCGTTGAGTAGGTTTAGACGGCACTGTGAAGATCTGGAATAGCTGCATTGGTTCCTGGTTTCTCACAGCAAAAACCAGACTGTGGTGCGTAGCCTGTGTTATGGATAGTTTTATTCGTATGGATTCATGGGTTCCTACTTTCTCAGAGAAAATTATCATTTAGTGACCCATCTTGGTGTTTAATTTTGGAGTATTAGCTCTCCGGTGTATGTTATGCTTGTTGTTGCATAGTTGCTATCAGTTTCATCATGAATTTCTTGTAGGATTTTGATAAGTTGAAGCATGGAGTCTTTGGTCTTTGTGCTTTATTTTTTCTAGGATTTATGTTAGTGTTAGTACTCCCTCCATTCCACAATGTAGTGCGCCCGTGCTTCCCGAGATCTAAGTTTGATCATAAATTTAACCAACGAGACCGACTGCGGTGGCAACAGAAATTATACCACTGAATTTGTATTTTCGATACGAATTCGGTGATCTAATTTTTGCTCCCGCCGCAATCGGTCTTGTGGTTAAATGTATGGTCAAACTTAGATCTCGGAAAGCGCGGGCGCACTACATTGTGGAATGGAGGGAGTACGATAGTTTTTGTCTTGATTAGGGATTGTGTACTTTTCGACCTGGCCTATATTTCCTATGTATTTCTACAGAGTATTATAATCTGACCTACACCTTAATGTAAAGCTATGTGCCTATGTATGTCTAGATATGTAAAAAAGAGCTATGTATGCTAGAAGTATTGTGATTTGACATACAAACCCAAACATATGAGGAACATTAATATTTTAGAGGACATGAAACAAATGCTTATGTAGCAGAATTAACCCTAGTAGCTAGGCGTGGCAGTTACAAACTTACGATGTTGCATAGATGGGGATTTAGGATGAATATTGCTATGTGACACAAAGTATCCAAGCTTCATAGGAACTTGGTGCTATTCATAAAGTAATATCTCATGTAGGTTGACCATGATAAATTGTGTGCAAGATATGTTAAATCATTGAGTTTCTGCTTAACATGGTCTAATGAAGACTGGCTGATTTGTTCTTCCCATAAGCTTGTTTTATGCACCATATGTCCTGGAAACGAAATACTATGTGACGATGGCTGCAAAGTTTTGTTATCTGCTAATGAAACATTCAAACTATGCTATATTGAGCTCCAGCTTTGTTGTTTTGCCTTCTCTATCAATAATATCTACTGTAACTTCTCACTACCACCTACTTATGTCACTTGTCTAATGGCTAGTATTCTTGTTTTGTTTGTTATGTCAATTATCCAGAACAGAAAACCCAGTTTAGAGAAATTTAGCTTAGTGTGTTCTATTCACACAAATTTAGCAATATTACGTGATTAATTTTTTACGATTTCTTGCCACGCCAAAAATAATAATGAAAACACAAATCCTGTTTGCACTGCAGCTTGGCTGCCATTAGGAGTTTTCCTGTACATCAGTATATTTCAGTAGGCTAGAATTTTATTTATACTCAGGTTAATATTTCCCATTGCTGTTGTATAGAAATTCTTCTGCTTTAGCTGCTAAATAGCACCTATATCTTGAAGCATAATGTCACACACATGATATGTACTCCCTCCGTCCCATAATATAAGAGCCTTTTCGAGGGAGTACTAGATAGCAGGAGTTGTGACATATACTGGAGCCGCATGGCTTCTAGTCTAGCTCTCTAGGAGATGATACCATGCCTTTGGTATGCCAGTACTGTGCCAACACTGTGTCGCAGCAAAAGTTTTGTTTCCTTCCCTGCGCCAGCACAGAACTTACATTTTATATGTTGTTATAGCAACATAAAGTTCCTTCACAAATCTTGTCTAGTCTTTAGTTACAGATTACAGATGCCAGGTTAAATTGGGAAAGTATTCATATTTGTTTCGTCTTAGTTCCTGGTGCAACTCCCATTACACACAGTATTAGCTTAGGTGTTGATCTTTAGACTTCAGGCATGCTAGCTTGGGTAGTTTGTGGTTTAGGTGCCTTGTTTTTTTCTGGGATGTAAATGTGATGCATGGCAATTAGGAATCACGATTGTATTGCACAACGTGTTTTATGTTTTATTCTATAGGTGGGTTGGTGCATTTAGTCAAAAATGCTTTTGAACTGTGCTATTCTCTTGATGTTGCACGGTTACTTGTAAACTATTTTGCTAATGTTATCTTCAGTTTGTTCTGATGTTTTTTTATTTTCATGTAACCAAAACTTGTAGGGATGGCGGACGAGGAGCATGCTCAAACCTCTAGGAAGAGGGTTGCAGACAAACAAATCAACAAGGATCATCCTGAGCCTGATGATGACTCATCGGAACAAGAGACAGGAACATTTAAGAAAGCCAGTGAGGAAGTGATGGCAACCCGAAAGATTGTAAAGGTTCGGCGTCAGCAGCCGTCAGCAGCTCCTTCTTCTAACCCTTTCTCTGCAATTAGATTCACCCCCAGTGATTCCGTTGTTCAAGCAAGTATCACAGTCTCAGAGCCTCCACCTTCTGATGTTAGCAATGGCAGTGGAAAAGAGTCAGATGCAAAAAACAAGTCCAGTGCCCTAACTGAAGCACCCTCTCAACTTGTTGAGTCAGATAGCAAGGCAGAAGAGACAGTGGATGGAACTGGTGAGAACAAAGTGGTTGTTGAAGAACCCAAGGAAGATAACACCAAGACATCTGAAATCGAGGGCGAACCAGAAGATGGAGATGCTGAAGAGAAGAAAGCAGTAAATGGAGCTGGAGGTGAAGATAAAATCAGCAAAGATGATGATGAGAAGAAAGATGAAGCTGAATCAGGGACCAAGGATGGATCTTCTGAGCAGAAGGATGCTGATAACAAAGGGCAGTCATCATCACCGACGCCTCTTTTCTCCTTCACCAATCTGTCAAGTGGCCAAAATGCTTTCACAGGACTGGCTGGAACTGGATTTTCAGGCTCATCATTTTCATTTGGCTCAGGCTCTAAAGACGGCTCAAATGCTCCCCTGTTTGGGCTAAAGAGTGATGGCTCATCATTCCCTTCTTTCAACATTGGTGCTACCAACAACGGGAGTTCTGCCCCAGCACTCGGCACTGCAGCAGAGGCACCGAAGAAATTTGCTATGTCAGAGGGCCCAGTTGAAACTGGCGAAGAGAACGAGAAGGCTGTGTTCACTGCTGACTCTGCAATATATGAGTACCTCGACGGTGGCTGGAAGGAAAGAGGAAAGGGTGAACTGAAGCTGAACATCCCTGTATCTGGCGGTGAGAGATCTCGGCTCGTCATGAGGGCCAAGGGCAACTACCGGCTCATTCTGAATGCAAGCCTTTACGACGACATGACGCTGAAGGACATGGACAAGAAGGGCGTGACGTTTGCCTGCATCAACAGCATCGGCGAATCACCGAGCGGGCTCACCACATTTGCTCTGAAGTTCAAGGATGCGGGCATCCGGGAAGATTTCAAGGCTGCAGTGGAGACGCACAAGGCGAAGAAGGCTTCAGGCGCGCCGAAGACCCCTGAGAGCTCCCCGAAGGCGTCCGACGTTTGAAACCCACCCTGGTTCCGCGTTTTGATGTGTATGTGTCAGAGCCAGGAGCCGAGGCGTTCCTTGCTCTTCCTGGAGTCTTGTCTTGAGTTAAAACGTATGGTGCCCATGTCATATGGTTTCTGGTGTGTCCTGTCTCTGGAACGGTGGGTGGTCTGTTGAACTTTAATTAGAAGTCATAATCGTAAACTGGAGAAATGAGACTCTTTCCGGCTATGCTTTTTCTGCTGTGCGATGTGTATTATACTTAATTTTGTTAGAAAAATGTATTATACTTATATTCAGTAGCGTGTCTTTGGCTGAGTCATGACCGCCTCACTAGTGAATGTATGGTCCTCGTGTTTGGGCATCTTTAACCCGTCAGTTACAATTTGGGCTGACGTGTTTTTTTCACCGGATCCTGCACTTCCAAATAGATGGGCCAGGCCATTGGAATTGGATGGCCTGTCTGTATTGTGAAGTCAATATTTTTTTCTTTTTCTTTGAGGTCCCTTGAGCAGTCGGTAATTTTTTATATTACCTGCCAATACAGTGCCATTGTGCCACTAACTTTACGTGGCCGGAATTTGATCTGTTCAATTTTTTAAAACTTACAATTTGATTATTAC
The DNA here is from genome assembly GCA_039707655.1 of Elymus sibiricus. Lineage (NCBI taxonomy): Eukaryota > Viridiplantae > Streptophyta > Magnoliopsida > Poales > Poaceae > Elymus > Elymus sibiricus. Next base: position 281,908,438 of record CM077663.1, read on the forward strand.
TAGCACATTTGCCCGTGCGTTGCACCGGGGATAAAGTTGACGTGTTCAGTGAAATATTTGTCAGCACGGTCCAACAACATTTGAATTGTGTCCGGTCACGGCAGAGAGACGCACACTGAGGTCTAACAAAAATTCATATCGGTAGTATATTAAAAAGCATGCTACACAAACAATACTTTTAGTACAGCGATTATGAAGAGCTTGATTTTTAATTTTTTTTAATACTAAGGCATTATTTGTAAGTTAAAGCAATGTTCGATATTTACACCAAGTCGTGAGAAAAATCTCAATAAAAGGATTCTATTAAATGCGTTTTAGCTCATCTCCGCATACACATACGCTTGAAGATTAATAAAAAAAAAGTTGACTACGTGTGAGCGAAATGACCCTAGGTCGTTGCATGTAACTCGATGCTCACGACACGTCTCTCACCTTCCTGGTTGCGTTATTTCAGTTACACATAACGGTCGTATATTGCGCAACAACGTATATATGCGTGCCCCTTCCATGTCCTTTAGGGTTAATTCATTTTCATTATTGCACTGCATGCATACCATACCCTTGATATTAATACCAATTCCTTTTTGTTATTCTCTTCTTCACATATTTTTAATCTTCCGTTTTTTTATCCTCACGCCCTTTATTCTCTCCTTTCTTTATTACTAACATATGCCCATTGTAACGGATCATTCGTGCTCCCTCCGATCCATATAGGCCCTTCTAACATACTTCGTATTTATAAAGATTATATAAAAATTTATATTGTGTGTTTTTATAGCATTTTCCAAAATACACCATTGCAATTAATTAGTTTTATTAAGGTTATGCATTAAGTAGAATCTTAAACTGGTTAACTGGAACAAATAATAGCATGGTTGGAAACTACACATTTTTCTGATCAAATTACATATAAAAATTATTTTAATCCGAGTTATGGTTGAAAAGTTATAGCGTGATCATATTTAAAATATTTGTTGCAAATAATAAAAGACCAGGGACCTAAACGGGTCGAAAAACGAGCAAACAGGACATGCACGAAATACTAACCGGCGCCCAGAAGCGCAAGATAAGGCCTACCGCAATTGGGCCGAAGCCCAACAGAAAAGGCACTTAATATTGGACCGCGGGTTATTTAAAGAAAAAATCAGGGGCTTTTTTATAAAACGTATGACGGACGGGCAGAAACACTCCGTACTTTAATAGTAGGTATAGATTTTAGTTTATTTAATCAATATTTATAAAATGTGTTAGTAAGAGCATCTACAGCCGGACCCCTCATACCCTCCTCAAACGCCCGGGCAGGCTGTCTGATCACTGTCCGGTCACAAAAAATCAACCCAGACGGGCCTCTCAAACCGGCCTCAAATGCTCGTGCTGACCGGCACCCCTCATTTCCAGCCCAAATATGGGGCGGATATGGGGGAGCCCGGGCGCGCCCGGGCACGCCCGCCACGTCAGACCCGACAGCCCGACTGAAAGGACGTGGATGTCGCCTAGAGGGGGGGGGGTGAATAGGCGCTTTAAAATAATTACGGTTTAGGCTTGAACAAATGCGGAATAAAACTAACGTTTAATATGTCAAGCACAAAACCTAAAACAACTAGGCTCACCTATGTGCACCAACAACTTATGCTAAGCAAGATAAACAACTAAGTGATAGCAAGATATAAAGCATGAAACAATATGGCTATCACAAAGTAAAGTGCATAAGTAAAGGGCTCGGGTAAGAGATAACCGAGGCACGCGGAGACGACGATGTATCCCGAAGTTCACACCCTTGCGGATGCTAATCTCCGTTCGGAGCGGTGTGGAGGCACAATGCTCCCCAAGATGCTACTAAGGCCACCGTAATCTCCTCACGCCCTCGCACAATGCAAGATGTCGTGATTCCACTAAGGGACCCTTGAGGGCGGTCACCGAACCCGTACAAACAAGGTTGGGGCAAACTCCACAACTTAATTGGAGGCTCCCAACAACACCACAGAGCTTCACCGCAATGGATTATGGCTCCGCGGTGACCTCAAATGCTCGGGGCAATCTCCACAACTTAATTGGAGACCCCAACGCTTGCCCGGAGCTTTGCACCATAATGATTGAGCTCCGAGGCACCACCAACCGTCTAGGGCGCCAAAGCACCCAAGAGGAACAAGCTCTAGGGTGCTCAAACACCCAAGAGTAATAGGCTTCTCAACTTCTCACTTCCACGTATCACCGTGGAGAACTCAAACCTATGCACCAAATGCAATGGCAATGGCACACGGAGTGCCCAAGTCCTTCTCTCCCAAATCCCACAAAAGCAACTAATGCTAGGGAGGAAAATGAGAGGAAGAACGAAGAAGAACACGAAGAACTCCAAGATCTAGATCCAAGGGGTTCCCCTCACTTAGAGGAGAAAGTGATTGGTGGAAATGTGGATCTAGATCTCCTCTCTCTTTTTCCCTCAAGAACTAGCAAGAATCATTGGAGGGATTGAGAGTTAGCAAGCTCGAAGAAGGTCAACAATGGGGGGCAAACTCGAGCTCAAAGGATAAGATGCATTGGGGAAGAAGACCCTCTTTTATAGGTGGGAGAAAATCCAACCGTTACCCCACAGCCCGCACACAAGCGGTAGTACCGCCCCTGGGAGCGGTACTACCGCCCACCAGCAGAACTGAGCAGCAATAGAAGGGGCGGCGGTAGTACCGCTTAGTACTACCGCCACTACTACCGCTGCGGCTGGAGGGCTGGCGCGGGACACCAGACAAGTGTCTGGAGCTGTCTGGTGCCTCGCGCGAGTTCCCCGAGCCACCCCACTTCCCCCCAGCGGTACTACCGCTGGCCAGGGCGGTAGTACCGGCTATAAGCGGTACTACCGTGCTGGCCAGAGCGGTACTACCGCGGGAGAGAAACAAAGAACCCAAGCAACCAGATGGAACCAGTAAAACCAGAACTGCCATAACCTTCGCATATGAGCTCCGAATTGAGCAAACTCAAGCTTGTTGGATTCAGGACGACAAGAGCTATCTTAAGAAGAGGCGGTATGAAAATGCCAATGATATAGAGATGTGAAACCTCTATGAATGAAGAACCGGCAAAAACTCCAACATCGAAAGCATCATAGAAGATGCATATGGACTCCGTTTTCGATGAACTTGAGCTTGTCATGAAGCTGACCATAAGCTCAAGAACCCACATAGAGAAAAACCAGCCAAGAACCAAGAAAGATGATGATGCCAAGAATGCAATGGTTTGAGCTCTCAACGAACGATACGATCAAGCTACTCACTTGAGAGCCCCCCTTGATAGTACGGCTATCGATCCTATAACCCGGTCTCCCAACTACCACCATGAGACCGGTAAAATAGAAAACCCTATCAAGGTCAAACCGGTAAAATAGAACTCGAGAGCAAATGAACTCATACATGAAAGGGACAGAGGGTTCTTCTAGTGTCAATGTGGTGTAGAAGTTTCATAAGTTCAAGGGAAAGAACACTGTCCAGCAGAATACTGCCTTCAAGAAGAAAGGTAAGAAGAGAAACAACAAGAAAGCTGACTGCTTTACTTGTGGCTTAGAGGAACATTGGTCAAACAAGTGCCCAAACAAGTGCAAGAAGCGAGGATATGACTCCAAGTCTGTCAATGTGACTATGAGCAACAATGATAACAAGGCATCCCAGTTTGTCAGTCCACTGATAGGTGGTTAACACATGTGTAAATATTCATGTGTGTGCTGATATGTTTTTGTTCTCTTCTTATCATGTGGCACGGGACTGCTCTGTCCTGATGGGGAATGGCTCGCATGCTTCTGTTCATGGTGTTGGGACGGTAGATTTGAAGTTTACTTCGGGAAAGATCCTACAACAGAAGAACGTGCAGCATGTCCCAGCCATCAAGAAGAATCTCATTAGTGGCTCCCTTCTATGTAAAGAAGGCTTTAAGTTAGTATTCGTCGTATCTCGGTATGGACAGTTTGTTGGAAAATGATATGATTGCGGAGGTTTGTTTCGCCTTTCCCTAGCGGATTTCTGTAATAAAGTCGTGAATCAAATTCATTCTAGCGTGAACGAATCTAGGGTTTGGCATTCATGTCTTTGTCACATTAGTTTCGGTTGTATGACGCGGCTAGCTAAGATGGATTTAATCCCGCGTTTCACTTTAGTCAAAGACTCTAAGTGTCATGCATGTGTGCAAGCTAAGAAACCTCGCAAGCCTCACAAGGCTGCGAAGGAGAGACACATGGTGCCACTAGAGCTCATACATTCATATCTATGTGAGATGAATGGTGTGTTGATTAAAGGTGGAAAGAAATGTTGCATGACGTTGATTGATGATTCCACTAGATTCTGCTATGTGTGTTTGTTAAATACTAAGGATGAGGCTCTGCACTACTTTAAAATCTATAAGGCAGAAGTTGAGAACCAACTTGAAAATAAAATAAAACGAGTTTAGTCTGATCGTGGTGGAGAGTAATTTTGTAACGAGTTTGATTTATTCTGAGTGGAACATGATATTATTCATGAAAGGGCGCCTCCCTATTCACCCCAAGCAAACGGGTTACCGAACGAAAAAATTGTACTCTAATAGATTTGGTTAACGTCATGTTAGATACAACGGATTTATCCAAGACATGATTAGGGGAAGCCATATGACATCATGTCGTGACCTGAATAAAGTTTCCACGAAGAATAATGAGACTACTCCCTATGAGCAATGTGAGAAGAAAAGAACTACATGCTCTTACTTGTGCATTTGGAGTTGTTTGACGAAAGTCAACGTGCTGGTGATCAAAAAGCGTAAGTTGGGACCAAAGACCGTGGACTGCGTTTTTCTGGGCTATGCCAAGCATAGTGTTGGCTACAGATTTCTAGTGGTGAAATCTGATGTACACGACGTGAACGTCGGTACGATTATGGAGTCCAAATATACATTCTTTGAGGGTATTTTCCCCATGAGAGATATGCAAAGCACTTCTAGACAAGAATCTAATGAGGCTCCTGAACCTGCCATTTCGATGGAATATTATGAGCACAAAAGTGATTAAAGTTCCACTGATGACATGATGGGTGTTCAAAAGGAAGCGTAGGTGAGCAAGAGACAGAGGACTGCAAAGTCCTTTGGTGGTGATTTCCTCGTGTACCTCGTGGATGACACTCCCACTTCCATTTCAAAAGCTTATGCATCACCAGATGCTGACTACTGGATGGACGCGGTCTGCAGTGAGATGGATTCCATGTTGTCTAACGTGGCATGGGAGCTCGCTGATCGTCCTTATGGTTGCAAACCATTGAAATGTAAATGGGTGTTCAAAATTAGGATGTAAATGGGTGTCCAAAAGGAATCTTAGGCCGACCTGATGGTACTGTTGAGAAGTACAAGGAAAGTATTGTGGCCAAGGGTTATACCCAAAAGGACGAAGAAGATTTCTTCGATACTTACTCACTTGTGGCCAGATTGGCAACCATTCGAGTGTTACTTTCGTTGGCTGACTCGCATGGTCTTCTCGTTCATCGGATGGACGTTAAGACGACTTTCCTTAATGGAGAGCTAGATGAGGAAATCTACATGCAACAGCTAGATGGCTTTGTAGTAAATGGTCAGGAAAGGAAGGCTTGCAAGCTATTGAAATCTTTGTATGGCCCGAAACAAGCGCCTAAGCAATGACATGAGAAGTTTAATAAAACTTTGACATCTGTTGGCTTCGTTGTTAATGAAGCTGACAAATGTGTATACTGTCATCATGGTGGGTGCGAAGGATTTATACTATGTATGTATGTCGATGACATACTTATATTTGGGACCCACCTCATAGTCATTGAGGAGGTTAAGATTTCTCTATCTCATAACTTCGAGATGAAAGATCTTTGTGTGGCTGATTTTATCTTAAACGTCAAGCTGCTGAGAGATAATGAGGGTGGAATTACACTTTTGCAATCCCACTATTTTGAGAAGATTTAGAGCCATTTTGGATATTTGAACTGCAAACCTTCTGCAACACCATATGATCCTAGCGTGTGGATTCAAAAGTTCGAAGGCACGGCAGTAGATCAGTTGAGATACTCTCAAGTGATTGGTTCACTCATGTACCTAGCTTGTGCTACTCGGCATGACATCAAATTTGATGTGTGAAAATTGAGCCGGTTTGTTTTCAATTCGGGAGATGTGCAGTGGCATGCTGTTGAGCGAGTCATGCATTATTTGTAATGTACCATGAACTATGGAATTTACTACACTAGGTACCCGACGATACTTGAGGGGTATAGTGATTCGAATTGGATATTTGATGCAGATGATATGAAAGCCACACGTGGATATGTGTTCACACTTGATGGTGGTGCATTGTTTCCTAGAAGTCTTGCAAGCAGGCGATCTTAATGAGGTCGACTATGGAAGAAGAACTCACAACATTAGGCACATCATGCGTGGAAGCAGAATGGCTTCCAGAGCTTTTGATGGATTTGCCAATGGATGATAAGCCAGTCCCGACTATCCTTATGAATTGTGACAATCAGACAGTGATTGCCAAGGCAAAGAGTTTAAAAGGCAACATGCAATCTACAAAGCATATAAGAAGAAGATTGAAATATGTCACACATTGAAGAAACTCCGGAGTAATAGTGTTGGATTATATCCAGACAACTAAGAATTTGGCAGATCCCTTTACAAAAGGGCTATCACGTATTGTGATAGAAAATGCATCGAGGGAGATGGGCAATGCGACCCACGTAAGTTGCCATGGTGTAACACAACCAATGTGATTGGAGATCCCGTGAATTAGGACCTGGGAAAACAATCCAGCGGTCAACTGAGCAGGGTATCCTTACTAACTCACTCCGTTGTAAGGCAGATTGACTTTTGTCTTAATGTGTTCCAAAACTTGTGCAAGCAAGATGCTATCCTATAGAGCATTCTTTGGAGGAATACACCTATGTGAGCCCGACTGCTGATCACAATCTATGAGATAGGGTAATATCTAGAAAACTCATGAACAGGTCAGCAATTTGACTAATAAGCTCCACCCGTGGGGTTTAGCTTTCGGCAGCCACGTACCAGTTGATAGTTGGCGAAACTTATGCATGCTAAACTGACAGTTCAAGCCATAGTCCATTGTTTAGTTGTGAAGAAGTCTAATCCGTTGCTCTACGTGGAAGTTCAACTTAATAATCTCCACTGAAAATTCTAGCATATCAAAACACTGTTTGAAACGGATGACAAACTAGTGTGCCTCGAAATCTGATGCGGGGTTGTTGAATTATAGATGGGATTGGCCCATATAAGACAATGATTTTTGGTTAATCTCTAAGGTCCATCTAGGTGCATGGCAAGTGGTGGTAAGTTTAATACCATAGTGATAATGGAGCGAGAGTTGGACCCCTTTACAAGGGCTGCTCTACCACATGTCATTGAAAGCTTGAGAAGAGGAGGTGCACATACGCGCTCCTCCTCCTTCGTCGCGTGCCTCGTCTCGCTTCGTCACGACGCGCGCATACCGTCGTTTGTGGGAATGAGCCGAGCTGAGGTCACACCTATGTGGTTATTATTATCGGCCATGAATGGTTAATTAATCTCAGATTAATTAACAAGTCACTAACGGAAGGGCCACTGTCCGAGACGTTGGACCGTTGGCTGTTCGCGGACTTGGTCGTGGGTCCGGCCCCGACCATCTACCCGATGCCCTATATATTGGAGGCGTTGGCCAATGCAGCCGACACACTCACTCCCTCCTCGCGCAACCCTAGCCGCGTACGGTTGGTCAGGAGAGCAGGTGCCTTCGAGATCCTGCCTGGGAGAAGGGCGATAAGGTTTTTGAGGAGCGTCTCGGCGCGACTACTTTCAATCCGTCCCTGTTTTCATCCTCTTCTACTTTGACTACTTTCCTGCATCGACTTCATGGTCGACGTTGCCACGCCAAGAAGTCCACGGACGACGTTGAGGCTACTGCTACTGTCACCGCATTGGCCTGGCCAACTGGAGGACATGACTTGTTCATCCCCTATTTACCCGTTTATGTGCTAGCTGTATATGTCGTGTTCGTAGATGTTTCGGTTCTATATATTGTACGTACTCACATGCTTAAGTATCGGTATATGAGTTGCATATTATGATTGTCATGCTTATTGTTTACTCGTGAATTAGATTAATCGATAAGGTGCTAATATTTTTAGCAAGCATTATTTGTTACCGTTAACACAAAAAAGAGAGGGAAAAACACGCCATGAACTTTTTTCCTAATTTTGGAATCCTGTCAAGTGCCAACCAAACATTCTCTAGTGGAGTACGCAAGTCATGAGTGAACATCCTATCAAACAATCTTTTTCGTTTTGGAATCACTCACACGCACAGTTAAGGTCGTGCCACACAGTTTCACCTCGCCATTCACGCGCCCGCGTACCTAGGCAAGGCAAGTATTTTTTTTGAACAGGGAAAGGCACCAACAGGTGTCAAGTTATTCAGCTCCACAGCCCCGCTCCCTCGCCGCCGTCCCACGCTGGTCCTCCGTGCGTCGCCTCCTCTCCCTCCACGACACCTCCGCGTACTCACAGATGACGGCCGCCGGAAGCGCCTCCGTCGTCATCGTCACCTCCACCAGTTCCACGATCTGGCCGCGCCACCGGGAGAAAGCCGTTTGCGGCGTTGTAGCGCTGCCGGGGAGCTGCGCAAGGGGCCGGGAGTCGCCGGGGATGCTTGCACTGCCTCATCTCATCTCTCTCTCTCTCTCTCTCTGTTTATGGAAAGATAGATACGAGAACAAGTTATTATGTATGTGCTCCTCCCTTGCACTGCCCCATATTCTTGGTATTTATTTCGATTTATTACCCCTTGGGTTATATTCCCTGTGATCAGTTCATCCCCATGTTTCAGTAATTCCCCTTTCCCCTCTCCCTATTTCTAGATTGTTAGACGTGTTATTACATTAGTTAGTGGTTTTGTTTTCCTTTATCCGAGGATGGCATCTGTTTACTAAGATGAATTAAGCAGGCTGGAGATGACACTACGTATGATTTGCCCATCACATGTTTGTTGTAATGTCATACTTAAAGTAAGGTTTCTTTTCTACTTTGGATAAATTTGCTATCTAGTTTCTATGGATGTGGCAAGTTATTTAGGATGATAACTTGCCTCTGGTTAAAATTTGGAGTTCATCTCCAAGATTTAAGGATGGTAGATTGTCCGTGCTCAGGTCCTATTCTTTTTTTGGTTTCTTCTTGCCTCTAATGCATCTTTAGATTTTGTTTCTTGGGCTATTTTGGCTCCTTGCTGAGTATTTTGTTTCTTGGTTTTAGTTTTTCTTTTCTTTGCTTCAGATTCACCTGATTGAGTATTCTTTGTGTACCACCTAATTTGTTTTCCAGGTACCTATCTTTGGTGTTGATTGTTGCCTCACATTTCTGTCAGAGCTTTGGTTAGTAGCAGATTTCTTGGGAGTTCGGCTAGCTGCTTTGCCCCCAACCCCATTTCCTTTATTTAGGTTTTGATGCTATGGACGTATTGTTTGGTGTCGCTTGGATTCAGACCTTCTGTACTGGGCACAAAATATATAAGATGACACATAGACCCATTGCAAATGTGGATAGAAATATATTGGTGGTCCGTTGTCACATGTATGCTGCATCTGTAATCAGAAATTCAGGTCATACAAGTTTTTTGGTCTCTGCATTTGTGATACCTTTTCCTTTAGGAAGTAATTGACCTTTTGCTAAGAGTTCATCACTTCAGGTCATAACCGTATAAGGTACATGCAAATCTGCACACATCTTGACATGTCTGCATACATGAATGACTAATACTGCCATTTTCCCATTCTCTTGCCGATGTTTACATAATACTTTGCCTTTCCAAGTCTACAAATGTTTTCTCCTCTGCAGACCATAGAGGGATGCGTCCCAGGACAGTCAATGCCATGTTTTCATTGTACTGGAAAAACTAATTGTCCTTATCAGTTTTGTTACTAACTTCTATATAACCATATTTATTATTGCGAAATGAATATTATGAGGATGCTTTAGTTATGCAAAGATGTGTGTTCAGTTTCTACTTACACTTCGTTTAGTTTGATGTGTTCATTACATCATGTCACCAGTAGTGTGTCATTTCACTTGTTACTTCCAATAATATAGATGTCATGTAAAATTTGAGTCTTGCCCTGTTATATCATGGCCGATTAAATGTACATGTCTTCTATTCTGCTTCACATATGGAGATAGATTCATTAGTTAATGTTACGTGGGATACATCACTGAACTAGATTATGCGTCTTCCTCGCCTGTAGTATGCAAGTGCAGCTGAACATGTCTTCTATTCTGCTTCACATATGGGGGTGCTGCTGATAGATATCGACACTGGAGCGTGTACTAGGTGACGAGAATCCAAGTCTTGATTTGGTTTGGAATGTAGCGACACTGGTGCTACATGGCTATTTGTTCCGTAAGCAATCTACTTCAATTATATAGACTTTGCTCGATTATGTAATTTTGTTTTTCAACCATCAAGCATCTCTTCCTAACTGATTCTGCTCCTAGCAAGTCTTAACTCCTAGCAAGTCTTTCCTGGAAACATAGAGTGTTGTTTAGAGTTGTGTCCATGGGAAGCTGATTAATTTATTTGATTGATGCACAGGGCCACTGGTTGCAGTCTTATGTCCGGAGTTGGTGCCTCCAGGTTTTTTATTTCTCGATTGATTCTTCATAGCCCAGGAATTCAGTGTTCAAGATAAACATAATTGTATTTTATATATGTTTGTAAGATACACATGCCTACAACTCAAAAGTAGTTATACATAAGTTTATGAAGATTTCATGGGTGAGTCAGGTCGTTTTAGGATTTAACCAACTGAAATGAAACCAAGATATAATTGCTGCTGCACTTATGAGCAAATTGTACAGGGGAAAGACAGTCGGCTGCTGCAGAACAAGGGAAGGAGCAATCTGCTGTTTTGGGTGTTTATATGCGCTGAAGATTGTTTATACCCGTATCGTGAAGATAGAAGACAAAATAATCCGGTTCCTCACATTCAAATTTCGTAATCCAACTTCCGTAGTTAAACACTTTGAGTTGTTCTCCTTAAAGTTGCATTATGTGCCATTTAATCTAACCGTTATGATCAAATTGTCTCCAGGGTTAGGTACCCAGATCGTATAAATTTAATACGAGGAAATCATGAGCAGGCAGATCAGACAAGTGAGGGACCTTTTTCAAGTTGGATACTCCCTCTTAGTAGTGTTACGATAGTTGTCATTTATTCTTTGAACTCATGCATTGCTGCAGGTTTATGGCGTCTATGATGAGTGTCTTCGTAAATACGGCTCGGTGAATGTGTGGAGATGTTGCACAGAAATATTCGACTATTTAAGGTAATATTTCTATGTTGCTTTTATATTGCATGCGGTAATGCTATGAGGCTGCTACTGTATTTCTTTGAATTAAAATCATAATCTACAAGCGCTGATGTATTTGTTATTTTCAGTTTGTCTGCACTTATTGAGAACAAAATCTTCAGTGTCCATGGAGGCCTTTCCCCTGCTATTACGACACTGGATCAGGTAAATTATTCTCCAGTGTTATATTTTGCAGTTCATGCATTCGATTTCTATTATGTTATTATCATGTGCGCCCAACAGATCAGAATAATAGATCGCAAGCAGAAAGTGCCTCATGGTGGTGCCATGTGTGACCTTCATTGGTCTGATCCAGAGGGCGTTGTAGATGGCTGGGTATTAAGTCCTCGATGTACTATTGGATCACCCTTTCATCTGCAAAAGAAATTTTGGCATAAAAAATTGTCGGTTTTATGCATGTCAAAGAACAAACATTTTTGCAAGGAAAACTAAATAGAAATGTAGTTTGTTTACCAGATTGCGTGCACTTCTATTTGCAATATGATTGAAGATGCAAAGAAGGGTTTGATTTCACCTCGTGTAACGACACTGATCAAGATGTACACCGCCAGGAAGAAGATCCGGAAGAACAAGGGCGTCGAGCCCTCCGAATTCGAGGCTACCGTCGCGCAGGTGAGTTTCTATCTCGCACCCCTCTCGTCGCTGGCTTTGTGCCATTCATGTGTTTCGTTTCTGTATCTAGAACTACTCTTTTGTTTTGGTTTGTCAAGGTTTGACATGTTTGTGCTGCTTAATATCTCTGTAGGTTTTATTTCACTTGGAGAAAGGCAACCAGGAGCTCAAGGGTGACCTCGAGGACATGTACATCAACACTGCAATGTAAGTAGATAAGCCAGATGGATTTTGTTGGGAACAGGAAGGCCGTGCTGATCTATGTGTCGTACCGTCTGCGCAAGGCCTTCAGGAAGATCCACGGTGGATTCTTTTGCTCTTTTCATTATCCACTCTTCCTGTTTTAGACCAAATAGATCGGATTTATTCGTAGATTAGTTTTTAAGCATCTGCATTGTTGTGATGTTCATGGTTGTTGATTACAATCTATAGTAACCAGTTCTTGCCTTTATTAGTTTTTTTTTCATGCAATTTGATATGCCTGTGTTGACTAGAGGAAAGGTTGGCTGTGTCTCTGATCAGTCATCCATCTTGTAAGATTGTCACCTCTTTGTTAATATAGACCTATGAGCTTGCTCTGCTTTATGAGTGAACACTCTGCTGCTGCAGTTTTCAATAATCGTCACACGAGTTAACCAGCACTTCCATGTACTTCCTCTGTTCACAAATATAAGACATTTTAGGCTGACCATATAGGTCTCTAAAACGTATTATATTTATGAACAGAGGGAGTACATGTCTTGCTAGCTTGCTCTGCTTGCTATGCATTATGACTGAACGGTGCAGCCCTATTAAATGTATTTTTTAGCAACTGGCGTTCATGTGGACTGCACACAAACGTTATTAACAACTAAAACAACTAGATTAGTGCGCAAACTCACGCCTCAAAACGTTATTAACAACTAAAACAACTAGATTAGTGCACAAACGTTATTAACAACTAAAACAACTAGAAGAGCGATAGGGTTGGGCGGAAAAGGACGAGACGTCAAAAGATCGCCGCACGCACCACAGCTGATGCAGATAGATAGTACGCAATTATATTATCCAAAAAAGTGCAATATAGCTAGTCTCGCTCCGCACGTACTACTACTACTGCTGCTATGGATGATTAGCTAGCGCTCTTCTTTTGTTCTTTCTCTCGTGGTTGGCAGCTATCGCTCTTAATTTTCCTGCTTCTGTTACTTTCAGGGACAAAAGAGAACGACAGGATATAAAACTGCACGCACGTACCACGCGGTTGATTGTTCCATCAGGCTTGCGATTTGGCATGGTGATGCCGTCATTTTCGGGTTTTGCTCGCGCCGCGTGGTAAACACTCTATCGGTTCATTTAAGAAAATAAATCCACTTGATTTGCAGGAGAAACGTTTTGCTTACCACGGGAAACAAGAAGAAAAACCCACGAAACACGTTGGGACATATAAGAGTCCAACAGTCGACGCCGAAAGCACCGTCACGGCGTCACCCGAGTGGACATGTAAGCGTTGGACATGTTCGCCGGTGCTAGGGATTTAATGGATTAGGGAAATAGGAGCGGAGCAGAGTGGAGTGGAGTGAGCTAAGGTTTCTTTCGGGTCGGGGTGGGCCAGCGGTGGGCCGGACTGACGTGGCTGACACGCCCGGACGCGTCCGGGCCATCTTATATCCGGCCTACATTTAGGACGGATATGAGGGGTATCGGTCAGGCTGGACGTTTGAGGCCTGTTTAGGACGTAAGCCTGAGTCGATTTTTTGTGACATATAGGACGCCCAGACGTTTGAAGCCTGTCCAAACATTTAAACGCTCGGCTATAGATGCTCTAAATATACCTAGAGAATGTCCGTACAAGGAATAAACCTCTTACAATTGGCACTAGCAAGCAAACAGGAGAGTGATTCACCACCCACTCATCGCCACTCGCTCCTCCACACAGCAAGCAAGATGCGAATGAATTCCTATCGTTTCTCGGAGATGCTGTGCAAAAACCTCAGTAGCGTGTAGCTTTCTGAGTCGAACATCACAAGGGATTATATTTCGATCTTTGCAACAAGGGACAGAAAGGCATCAGATGCAGATGCATGCAACTGTTTGGTCCATGCACGTACAATTATTGTGTGGATGGATCATGGATGGATGGATGGATCTCAGATCGCGGTCAGGGACAGCGACTTCCATTTCCCACGCATCTTTCACGCACGCCACTGAGACGCGAGGCCATTCGGTCGAGTCCCAACGATGATAGATAGTTGTCGCAACTAGTATCACTTTTGCGTGGGCTGGTTTTAGGAACCCAATACGAAATAGGCTTTCGCAACGCTTTATAGATAAAGCAACGACCCATACAAATCATCCGGACGAGGTCCAATCCATAAGTTCGCCTGGGCACAGGCACAAACACGTCCAAAAAAGGAGAAAGAAAGAGGGAAAAAAGCCACCTGGTGGCGGGGAAAGCTCATCCATGTCGGGAGGCCAGACGACGCGTCGTAGCCTGCAATGCGTCCAACATAGCGTCCAGCCGGTCCCGGTCTCGCTGCCTAGAGAGGGGATGCCAGTGCTGCATAAAAGTAAGGAGTTTGAAGAAGGAGTCAGACGCGTGTCGCGGGGAGATCCTCTCAATCACCATCTTATTGTGGGTAGTCCAAAGGGTTCATGACAAAGCGGCAAAGGTCAGCCAGAAAAGGCGCCGCCTGCGATTATGTTGGATGGCCCTATACTGGAGAAACTCCGTGAGGTCTTAGGCCTCCCAGTCGTGCCCAAGAGCCTCTCGGAAGAATTCCCACATGGCCCTCGCTGCCGTGCAAGTGAAGAAGATGTGGGTAGCGGTTTCCGGAACCAAGCAAAGAGGGCATAGGCCGTCGCCAGGGCCGTGCCTCTTGCGAACCTCAGTCCCCGAGGGGAGGCGGTTACGGAGAAGCTGCCAGACAAAAAAAAATTATCTTAAGGGGGATAGGCGCCTTCCAAAGGTGTGCCAACCATGAAATGACGGGGGAACGACAGAGGGCCTGATAGGCCGAGTTCACAGAGAAGTCCCCCGACGGGGCCAGGCGCCAGGTCATTGTATCCGGATAGTCCGACAACGCCTGAGGCAAGGAGTCCAACAGACGGTTCCACTCCGTTGTTTCTCCCTGACCGAAGTTCCGCCTGAACTTAATGTCCCATTGTCCTAGACGAACCGCCGAGGAGACGATGAGGGCGGGTTCGTCGCAAATGGAGAACAAGGCTGGGAACCGAACCCTGAGAGGTTCATCCCCCAACCAAGGGTCTAACCAGAAAAGGGTCCCGTCGCCATTGCCAATCGAGAAGGAAATTCCAAGACGAATTTTGTAAGTGCATATTTCTGCCTAAGTAGTTTTGGTGGTTGATGACAATACCCTTGCGGACTAATCGTGTGCATTGAGTTTTCAGAGATTATCAGGTGACACGAGATGGTGTGTAAGCCCCTCGGTTGTAAAAACAGAAGACGACATTTTCCTATTGATTTAGTGTTGGTGGACTTGAGTCATAGGAAAATCCTTGCTATCAAGAGGGGGTCCGCACTTGGAAAGGTTGGGAGAATCAATCACGTACACATCCGCTTCTTCCCCCTTTTCCCGGCACGATGGAGCTGCCCTTGTCTTCAGGGCCCTGAGTAATAAGTTAAGCGGAAGTACCGCTCCAGTGCGCGGTAGTACCGCCCTGCAGTACCGGGCTACTTCCGCTTATTTTTTGCTCTCTGGGTTCCTCGGGTGGGCTTGTCTATTTTGAGCGGAAGTACCGCTTGGGAGAGCGCGGTAGTACCGCTTATGCGGTACTGCCGCCCTCCCCTTTCGGGCCACTTCCGCTTATTTTTTGCTCTCTGGCTTCTTGGTCACTCGAGTGAACTTTGAGCGGCAGTTGTAAGCGGAAGTACCGCTCTGAGCGGTACTGACTCACTGCCTCCCTCCTATTTCACTAAGTCTGGGCATCCTACAACGCTAAGCGGAAGTACCGCTTGCGGGAGCGGTAGTACCGCTCCGGCGGAACTACCGTCTCTTTGACCACCGTCAGCTGTGTGTGATGCCCGGTACTTTCGTGCAAGCGGAAGTACCACTCCCCCGAGCGGTACTACCGCTTATGCACGGCCTGTGGGCAGAAAACGGTCAGATTCCCACCCTCTATATAAAGGGGTCTTCTTCTCTAGTGAGAGTTGTCTCTTTCCCCAAAAAGCTCCATTGTTGCTCCTAAAGCTTACTCTTGCCCGATCTCTCTCCCTAGCCATCGATTCTTGTTGATGCTCTAGGGTTTGGAGGAGAAGGCCTTGATCTACACTTCCACCAAGAGAAATTTGATTCCTCCCACTAATCCCTTGCGGATCTTGTTACTCTTGGGTGTTTGAGCACCCTAGACGGAAGAGGTCACCGTGAAGCCATACTCCATTGTGGTGAAGCTTCGTGGTGGTGTTGGGAGCCTCCAATTAAGTTGTGGAGATTGCCCCAACCTTGTTTGTAAAGGTACGGTTGCCGCCTTCAAGTGCACCATTAGTGGAATCACGGCATCTCGCATTGTGTGAGAGCGTGAGGAGAATACGGTGGCCCTAGTGGCTTCTTGGAGAGCATTGTGCCTCCACACCGCTCCAACGGAGACGTACTTCCCCTCAAAGGGAAGGAACTTCGGGAACACATCCTCGTCTCCATCGGTTTCACTCGTGGTTACTTCTTACCTTTACTTTAAGCAAGCTATACCTATTGTCCATTATTTGCTTACTTGCATAGTTATTGTTGTTAGCATCATTTAGGTTGCTCACCTAGTTGCATATCTAGACAACCTATTTGTTGCTATACCTAATTTGTTAAAGATTAACGAAAAATTGCTAGTTGCCTATTCACCCCCCCCCCTCTAGTCAACCATATTGATCCTTTCAATTGGTATCAGAGCCTCATCTCTTTATTAAGGGTTTCACCACCCGAAGAGTATGGTTGACGACGGGGACCGACCGAGGCCATGGGTGTGAACACGGTCTCTCGTGAGGATTTAAACGAGGCTATGTCCTCGCTTAAATCCTCCATGACGACCGAGGTCAAATCCATGTTTAAAGAATTCCTTGATACTCTTAAACTTTCCACCGATGCGGTGCAAGTGGCTAATCCCACTAACTCGACATCGGATGTCAACTCCGGTAAGGAGGGGGCTAGTGGTGATAAGGACACTCGTTCTCAAGGAATTAATGGGTCGGGGACCTTTGCCTCAGCCCCCCCCCTGGTCTATGGAGGACCGGTGCACCCACCTCATATAGTAAATCTCGGTCCTCCTCCTAAACTTGTTAAGAATGATTTTGCTAATTGGGTTTTTTGTATCAAGTCTCATTTGGATCACAGCTCAATTCAACTCATGAGAGTCATTGAAGAAGGATACTACCCTCGTGATCCAAGCAACCTCACCCCAAGAGAAGAGGCTGATAAACAGCTAAATTCCTCCGCCTTGTTCATACTCCAAGCTGCAGTTCCTACCGAAGACCTAGCTCACCTGCGTCCCTTCACTGTTGCTAAAGAGTGTTGGGAACACATTGTCTCCATGTACAAGGGCAGCTCAAGCATTCAACGGTCGAACTACGAGGTCGTGCTTGATCAGTCAGATGAGTTTGTAATGATAGAAGATGAGGAACCGCGTGAGCTCTATAGGAGGGTAACTACTCTTGCCGTTGCCCTCCGAGATCATGGCAGCAAAGATATGGATGACACCCGTGTCAAGCGTAAGTTTCTGGAGGCCATCATGCCCTTCAACAAGGCCATGTCCACCGTCATCCGCCAAAGACCGGATTTTCACAACTTGTCCTCTAGCGATGTGTTGGATGAATTTATTGCAATGAACATCTTGAACACGGCCGCAGACAATGCTCTTGCTCATGTGCAACGGTCAAAAAAATCATCTCCCAACCTTGCTTTGAAGGCCAAGGTCAGTCAAGAGGAAGAAGAAGAAGAAAAAGAGGAGGAGGGTTTCCCCGAGGACACCAAATATGCTTACCATGAGCATATGGCTCTAGCGTCTAGGCAATTCTGGGGCAATAAGAGAAACGCAAGGGCAAACTTCTCCAAGAACAACTCAAGCGGGTCAAAGGGCAAGCAACGTGTGAGGACCTGCTACAATTGTGGTAATGTGAGTCACTTCGTGGTGGATTGTCCTTATGAGAAGAGGGAATACAATGGTGGCAAGCTCATCCGCAAAGACATGGCCAAGTCTTTTCCCAACAAGTCCAACTTCACCAAGAAGGCTCCTCACAAAGTGTTGGTGGCTCAAGAAGAGTATGTGTCCGATGATGATGTTGATGACGAAGACACAAGTGGTGAAGGAATGGCAATGGCATCTGTGGCTATTGCATCGACTACCCCAACAAAGGTGTCACTCTTCGACGCTCCCAACGAGAACCACATTGCTAGGTGTCTCATGGCCAAAGGTATCACCAAGGTAACCTCCAACGCCAAAACCTCTAACATTAAGACTTCTATTTATTCCACTCTGTCTTTGTTAAATTGTGTGGATGAAAATGAGGAGGCGAAAGAGGACGAGAATGAGTTTGACAAGTTCTTGCGCAAACTCAAGGGAGAATCCAAGAAGCACTTCGTTGCTCTCTTGGAACAACTTGGTGAGGCAAATGACACGATTGAGTCTCAAGAAGAATATCTTGAGGAGTTGAGAGGGCATAGTCGTGATTATGCCGACGAGATAGCAGATCTTTCTATTGCTCTAGAGGAAGAGCGAGGTCTTCATTTGACTCTTAAGGAGTCACAAAATGATGACCTTGCTAAATTACATAAAGATTATGATCATGCTATCGTTCTTAACCATGTGCTCAAATCTGAAAAGGTTGCACTTGGGGTTGGCCATGCTTGACTCAAGGATGAGTTTGACTCGCTTGACAATGCTCACAAGGCATTGAAGAGCGTTCATGCCTCTCTTAAGGAGTCGCATGATCAACTCCAAGTAAAACTCACTAAGGAAATTGCCATGTGTCCTCCTTTTGTTTTAATTGATAATGCCTCTGCTACTAACCCATGTTGTGAGCATGCACATCTTGTGGAGGAAAATGCTAAGCTGAAAGAGCAGCTTGAGAAATGCCTTGTGACATGTATCCAAGGTGAGAAGAATCTCAATGACCTTTTGAGCAATCAAAAGGAAGTGGTTGCAAAGGAAGGAGTTGGGTTTGCACCCAAGTCCAAAAAGAAGAAGAAGGTAAAGGCCATGCGGGTTCCTCCGCTTAAGGAAACATTTGTCAAAGCGGGGGACATTACTCATGAGAAGAAGAAGGATAAGGTTGTGAGTGGTAGTACTAAAAAGGACAAGACCACTCCCCTCAACAAAGCCGGCGACTTTAACCCCTCTTATGTTTTGTGTCGTGCTAGTGATGGGCATGTTTATGCCAAATATGTTGGTTCTTCTTATGAGTACATTGAGTGGTCTATTTGGGTTCCTAAGACCCTTGTCACTAACATGAAAGGACCCATTAAAAAATGGGTACCTAAATCCAAGCATTGATCTATTGTAGGAGTTTGCTTCCGGGGGAGTTTCATGGTTGCTCGATAGTGGAGCAACAAATCATATGACCGGAAGCAAGGACTTGGTGGTGGACGTTCGACCCGATACATCCATGGCCACTCAAGTCTCTTTTGGCGATGACACAATTTCAAAGGTATTGGGTCTTGGCAAGGTGGTTATCTCTCCAACCTTAACCATTGAGAAAGTCATGCTTGTTGAGACCCTTGCATACAATTTACTTTCCATTCATCAACTTGCACTTATGGGTTTTAGTACCTTCTTTGGCATTGATACCGTGACCTTTTTGTAGAGCAAGACTCTTAAAGTAGCCTTTGTTGGGCATGTCAAAAACGGTCTCTATGTGATTAACTTCTCGGAGCGACCCACTAAGACCGCGACATGTCTAATCACTACTAGGGGAAAGCCTAGTAGTAGCGCTGGAATAACCCATACCAGTAGCGCTGGTGGCAGCGCTACAACTAAGTTGTAGCAGTAGCGCTGGAAAACCAGTGCTACTGGTAAGTACAGTTAGCAGTAGCGCTGGAAAACAACAAGCGCTGCTGATAAACCAGCGCTACTGCTAATATTCCTGCTTTCACATATTAAATTCCCCTCTACGTATTTGTGCATGCTCTATACAGTAGTTTCATCATATCATAATAAACATACATTATCCTCATCATATCATACACACACAGAAGCTTATCAGTAGCGCTCTTTAAAAGGAGGCGCTACTGCTAATTATCAGTAGCGCATGGACGGCAAGGGCGCTACTGCTATCGACATAGCAGTAGCGCGTCGACTATAAAACGCGCTACTACTATAATTGCCACACCGTTGCCGACCGGCTAGGTGTAGTAGTAGCGTCCTTCTGCAAACCGCGCTACTGCTAACAAAATACTAGTGGCGCGTTTTTATGGTAGGGCGCTACTGCTAAGTTTGATCTTGGCCACATGGCGGGCACCACTTAGTCGTAGCGCGGCTCCCAGAAACGCGCTACTACTAACGAAATACTAGTGGCGCGTTTTGCTTTCCCACGCTACCCCCACCGTCTCCCTCTCTCCATTCGATCCCGTCTCCCTCTTATCACTCCCTCTCCCCCGACCGCCGCCGTCGCCATCGCCTCGACGCCGCCACCGTCGCGCCCCCTCACTCGCCGGCGCGCCCCCTCCCTCGCCGGCGCCTACCCCCGAGCCCCGACCCGGACGCCACCACCGTCACGCCCCCTCCCTCACCGCCGCGCCCCCTCCCTCCGCAGGTAGCCACCACTCCCTCCTTCCTCCCTCTTCCCTCTCCCCTCACTCCCTTCACCCCCCTCTCGCATCCGGCCGTCCAGGTTCATAGGCAGAGCAGTTTGATTCTTGGGTTAGGGGGTTAGGTTGATTCTAGGGTTAGGTTTTGTAATATTAGGAAAAATCTCTCTAGGGACCCAATATAGTTAGTTCGTGGTGGTGGAAAAAATTAGTTTAGAGCAAAAAATCAATATAGAAATAAGCTTGCTTTGGACCCAATGTAGTTTTCTTCATCTTCACGCTTGAATTGGTGATTTTTTCTTGATGGTTGTAGTGGAACAAATTAGTTTAGAGCAAAAAATCAATATAGAAATAAGCTTGCTTTGGACCCAATGTAGTTAACTAATTTTTTTAGGATAGTATGAGAGAGTTGCAAATTAGGACAGTATGAGAGAGTTGCTGTCGACCCAATGCTCTAGGGTTTATAGGAAATTTTCTTCAAGTTCTATATTTTCTTGAAGTGGTCCTTTTATATAGAACTTTGAATTGTTCGATAATTGTGCCCAAGTGCCCTATATATGAATGTGCCCAAGTGGCCTTTTGTTGTTTGCAGGGTAAATGATTCGAGTGGCCTATGTTTCGCCGGAATGTTGATTCATTTCCGTTCCGGTGAATTTCAGGCGCTCAATATGTCCACTTTTTAGCAAAGGTCATGTCAAAATTTCCCGTGAATTTTGGCATGACTTGTGCTAGAAAGTAGGCATATCGAGTGCCGGGATTTGTCATTACTCATTTTATTATAGTTTAAGAATTAAACGAGGAGACTTAATCGTAGGAAACATGTCGAACATTAAACGATAAGAAAATGTTCTCATAGGAAATTGTTCTCGACGTCAACGATGCCTGGCCCGCATCCTCGTCGTCGACTCGGCGGCGACATGCTTGAGAGGCGCCATGTCCGGGACTGGGCTCCGCCGGGCTGGCACTGGGAGGTGCTACCTTCCGGGCCGCGCACCTTGGTGAGGAATCCGGGTCTCGTCGTCGACCCGGAGCTTCTTTGGTGGCGGTCGCGTGGGCCACTATCGGTGCGGAGGTGGTACGTCGTCATGTCAGGCAGGAGGACGAGCATGTCCATCGCTACATGGCTGCGTTGGACGCCAGGTTCTCTAATACCTGGCAGGTTCTTCAGGGATCTCACCCGAGCTATGATCCGGTGATGGTTCCTTCTCTTTGGGTGTCCACCGCCTGCGCCGTGAGATGTCAACTGGATTTGTATTACCGATATTATATGATAATATTCGAGATGTATTAGTGATAATATTTGATGATGCATCAAACGGATTATTCGAGATGATGTATTAGTGATATTATATGATAATATTTGAGAAATTTTTAGTAAAAAAAACAGGTACTTTCGGTCCGTCGTTGCTCCTTGTGTGACTTTCACGTGTGTTCTTGATGGAGGAATCCTGACTGCTGTCGTGGGGGGCGCTTCCTCCTCTTCTCTTCTTGCGATATATACCTCGGTATAATGCGCAAGGAGAGGAGAGGGGGTGCACCCATCACCGACGGTCGAACTATTAGTGTGAGAAAGTGTCCACCAACATATATACACCAACTATGATGTATTAGTGCCTATATTTTGCCGGAATGTTGATTTATTTTCGTTCCGGAAAATTTTAGGCGCTCAATATGTCTTACATTAGGAATGGTCATGCCGTAATTTTTGAATCATGAACACAGGAAATGTCGTCGTCTGATGACGACGATAGGATCCAAGCGTGTGAACTCTGCGGCGAAGATAAGGGTCTTTGCGACCAGCCTGGGCTGCGAGACGATAGGTTCTTCACCATCAAGCTTGACGAGACCTTCAATGTTTCTATGGTACGCAACGATGACAAGTGTTTTTTCGTAATTAAGCATGACTTCTGTTTCTTTGCTTCAACGTGCAATTTCTGTTTTATACAATTCGACTAGTTCATCCCCTGTCATGCAAGACGGTATTTCTTAGAGAGGCTCGGTTTCGAAGAACACGACAGTTTCGAGACGAGGAGAGCTAACCTGAGGACTAAACATGGTCACACATTTCTGGTCAAAGTCATGAATGCAGTTAATAACACAGAATTAGGGTGCTCAAATTGGGAAGCTCTAGCCAAGGTATATGGACTTCAGGAGGATATGGAAATAACCTTCGATCTTCGTCCTGAAGATCATATTGAAGGTAATATCGACATTTGGGTGGATGTCGATAGGCTTCCAGATTTACCTCCATGTGAGTCTGTCAACCATATTTGTCAAGTAGTTTGCATTCTATATTTAAAAATAATTGGTGTTCATCCATACTAAATTTGTTAATTTATAATTTACAGCTTATTTTGTTTCTTCGAGTGAAACACAGAAAATAATTGACAACACACACTACACTTATGGATCACATCTAACTTGGGAGGAGAAGGATGCTCTTATCAACTTTGTTATTGGTGTCCTGGTTGGTAGGGACAACTTCCCGTATAATTTGGGAACTGGCCCAAATTATACATTTTACATGCCACTAGTGCATAGGTTGAGGGCGGATGAGATTCGCCGAAATATCTTGGTAAGAATTGCTAATTAAGTACACTACTATTGTGTAAATGGTGTTGATTACATTGCTAACTAGGCTACTATTATGTTCTTCAACAGAAACTGCCAAATGACGTTGTGCCTTTGTTGATGCAACGCGAAGGTTATATGACAATTAAAAGCCCTATGAGGCTCGAGTTCTCTTTTCAATACTCGACTGAGCGCAAACCACCAAGACGGCTACAAATTGAAGCATGGGGAGAAATAAAGAAGGATCGCAAGCCACAAGTTGGAGACCGTTGGATCTCTTTGCTTCATCATGGAGACATAGGTGTTATTCTGTTTTATGTCATTTTACCTAGGAGGGAGGACTAGGTCCTATGAGAGAGAAGTTTTTCTGGTTTATATTAACTTGCATGATCGATTAGGATGATTATTAGTATGATGTTTTTTTTTGTTTTATGAGATTTTAACTTGATATGATTAAGATGATGATGAGTTGTTAGATGAGTAAGATGATGATGAGTTATATGACATGTATTTGATTAAAGTGGATGGATGCAATTGATCATGTTGAATTAGAGGGAAATATGACGTTGCGGATTCACAACATCATATTTCCCTTTAATTCAATATGATCGCTTGCATCCATCCACTTTAATCTAAATGTTGTTGCTCGCACAATAATTATTGATGTTGTATATTAATATGTATAACCGTGTGTAAATACAACATAAATATAAAAAAAGAAATATGTGCGTTTACTAGTGGCGCGGGTTAGGAAAGAACGCTACTGCTAAATAAGTTAGCAGTAGCGCTGGTTAACAGGCGCTACTGCTAAACTTTAGCTATAGCGCTGGGCGACCAGCGCTACTGCTAAAACTTAGCTGTAGCGCCTTAGCAGTAGCGCTTACACCAGTGCTACTGGTATGGGTAATTCCAGCGCTACTACTAGGCTTTCTCCTAGTAGTGCATGGCTAAAGTTGATGTGGGATGGCTTTGGCATCACCGACTAGCCCATGTCAATATGAGATCTTTGCAAAGTCTCCTCAAAGGGGATCACATTCTTGGACTACAAATATGAGTTTTGCTAAAGATCGTGTTTGCAGTGCTTGTATCGAAGGAAAGCTACATGAAAAGTCTCATCGTCCTACTACTACAATCTACTCGAAGAGGACCTTAGAGCTCCTTCACATGGATCTCTTCGGTGATGAGTTTCTCAGTGATGAGGGGATAAAGCACCAATATTCCACACCTTACACCCCTCAACAAAATGGTGTTGCGGAGAGGAAGAATCGGAAGTTGATGGATGCGGCAAGAACCATGATGGCAGAATTTAAGTCTCCGTACAACTTTTGGGCCGAAGCCATCAACACCGCGTGTCATGCATCAAATCGGCTCTATCTCCGGAAAGGCTTGAACAAGACTCCTTATGAGATTCTTACCGGGAACAAGCCCAACCTCAAGTACTTCCGGGTGTTCGGCTGTGATGAAATTCCTCCCCAAGCCATAAGAAGAATGGGTGTGGGATACTTCCTACCCGTTGAGGAACCCCTTGTGGCTGAAGGAGAAGGACAATGTTCCACTCAAGTGGAACCATCACCGACGCACGACCCACACGCTTCCAAAGAACAAAGTGAAGGCCCTCAACCCCGTGATCAAGATCAAGGGCAAGATCAACTTAATGGTGATGATTCTACATCACATGATGCTCAAGATCTTGCTCACACCCCCGTGCAAGCTCAAGATCAAGATAAAGCTCAAGATCAAGATGAAGCTCAAGACCAAGATCAAGCTCAAGATGAAGGTCAAGCTAAAGATCAAGATCATGCTCAAGATCAAGAGCAAGCCGGTGCTAGTACCGAAGTTCGTCAATGTGACACCCCCAATTTGACCGTACGCTAATCATACACGCAGACGCGTACGACCAAGATTAGGGACTCACTAATCAATATCACAACACAACTTTAGGCACAAATTCAAACATAAATCATCATATTACAAACCAGGGATCGCGAGGACCCGAATACATAAGTCATACACACAAATGATATCTGAGTACAGACATAGTTAGTCACGGGTGCCATAAGATGGCTAGCACAAACAGGGGATACGGATCAAAAAGGCGCAGGCCTCCTGCCTGGGAGCCTCCTAACTACTCCTGGTCGGCTGGCTCGATCCAGAAGTAAGTACCATCGGGACCCTCCTGGTAGTAAGCTCCGGTGGTGGCATCTGGCTCCTGGGCTCCATCGTCTGATGTATCAACAATAGGGTATGGGGGAAAATAATAGCAAAGCAACCGTGAGTACTCATCCAAAGTACTCGCAAGACTGACATCAGAACTACGCTAAACATGCAATGGTATCAAATGAGAAGGCTGTATTTGTGGACTGTATTGCAGAAATGCCAGAGGAGAGAGAAAGGCCTAGCCTATCGAAGACTAGCATCTTCAAGCAGTCTTGCAGCATCAGAAGAGAGTAGATAGTAGTAGCATACATGTTGTCATACAGTAGCAATGCCCTGAGATCCTTTCTCGACACCCTGCGAGAAAGCGATCCCGAGAGCAGTATTAACAGTTTATCATGTATCATCATCTCTTTATAGTTGTCATGGATCCGGGCACAACTCCAAGCGTCCTGTTACCGTGGACACGGCTATTCGAATAGATATCTTCCCTGCAGGGGTGCACTACTGTTACCCAACACGCTCGATTACCTCCGGCCGGATACACTTGTTGGGTAATACCCGGCCTCGGGTGATCGACACAACGCAGCCCGACCTAGAGCTCAGCAGAGAGGCCAACACGCCGGTCTAAATCCTAAGTGCGCAGGGGTCTTGGGCCCATCACCCATTGCACTCCTGCACGTTGCGTGGCTGGCCGGAGAAACAGGCGCGACACTGGACAACCCAGTGACGTAACCAGCCCAATCCCGGCGATCAGCCCGCAAAGTAACCTGTGACGTCTGAAGAGCTTTCGGCTGATACTACGCTGCAGAGGGCCCCATTAAACCATTATCCCACGTGGTGGTAGTGCGAAATGGGCACGACGACCCACTCAGATCAAATACCCAGTTCCGTTAGGCGTATTTAGTATCGCGCGGGTGCTCTTGGAGCCGACCCGTCTTTAATGATATTCGCTCGCGGGCACCCTTGGGGCCAGCCCGACTTTACATTTCCCCGCAGGTACCTCTCGAGGTGGACCCGCCTGTAACAAAGGTCAAAGTAACCGTGTGTCCAAGTAACGAGGAGGAATCCGAGGAATCACCCTCGATGGATTCCCACTCGAGGAGTTGCGCGACGGTAGCTTAGCGGAGGTGATGTAAGAGGAATCACCCTCGATAACACACCTCCGGGAAGCTATTCTACAGAGGCACCATCGAAAGTGAGCTAAGAGGTATCACCCTCGGCACTCGATGCCAGCTCTGCAGTGTCGAGCAATTTAGGGGGTGTGCGGTGATGTGCTGTTCTCAGCCCATCGATCATTCGAACGGGGCACATGTACTAAAGCGGAGCAACTACAGCAAGGGAGAGGGGCCACAGATGGTTTTCCATCCAACCTATACTAAGCAGTTTGGATAATAAGGCAGGTATCAATAGCAGTTATCAAAAACAGACTATGCATCAGAAATAGGATAAAACAGTAGCAGCGGCCATTTCAAATGCAAGCAGGAGGGAGAAAGGAATGGGTGATATAGGCATGCGTCAAGGGGGTTTGCTTGCCTGGAAGCTCTGCTGAGAGGGGCTGGTCGTCTGACGGCTGGTCGTCGGGGGTGTAGTCGAACTCTGCTGGGACGGCGTCGGTCTCGGCGTCTATCGAGAGAGAAGGAGGGGGAAGAAACAATAAATATAAAGCAAACAAATGCAATCACTGATGCATGACATGCCTAAAAGATATGCAAATGTGCTTTACTGTCTAACTAAACGATTTAGTTAATTTAGGAATTTATCTGGATTTATTTTATTAAAGTGGTGCACTATTCATCTATCGAAAACAGTCAAAAAGTTCCATGTTCAGCTAGCTAGGAGTGTTGGACAGGTGTTTTGTTCACATATTCAGAATCTTCATATTTTTCTGATCATTTTACATATATAAATTATTTTCATCTGACTTACGGTTTAAAAGATATGATTTTCTAAAGTTTTATTATTTTTCTGGAATTATTTTAATTATTTAATTCAACATTATCCGAAACAGTGTTGGGATGACGCCAGCATGACATCAGCATTGCATCAGCAGTCAACAGTGGGGTTGACCAGGTCAAACCTGACAGTGGGTCCCACACGTCATAGGCTCATTTTAATTAACAGGGTTAAATTATCCTAATTAACTAGTGGGGCCGCCCTGTCAGTGACTGATTAAACTAATTTAATTATTTTTAATTAATTCTAACCACTTAATTAACTAACTGACAGTGGGACCCATATGTCATAGACACAGAGGGGGGAGGCCCCACATGTCAGTGGCTCAGCTGACCCAGTCAGCGACGCTGACTGGTCAACGGGCCCACGGCCCCACCAGTCAGGGTCACTGGCAGGTGGGCCAGGGCCAGCCACGTCGGACGGCGGCCGCGGCTTCGCCGGAATCCCGCCGGAGAAGCTCCGGCGAGCTCCCGAAACGGTAGCGCGGCGCGGGTTTCGCGTAGAGGAGGCCATTTGCGACGCGGCCGGGCTCATTCGTGTTGGAAATATGCCCTAGAGGCAATAATAAATTGGTTATTATTATATTTCCTTGTTCATGATAATCGTTTATTATCCATGCTATAATTGTATTGATTGGAAACTCAAATACATGTGTGGATACATAGACAACACTGTGTCCCTAGTAAGCCTCTAGTTGACTAGCTCGTTGATCAAAGATGGTTAAGGTTTCCTAGCCATTGACATGAGATGTCATTTGATAACGGGATCACATCATTAGGAGAATGATGTGATGGACAAGACCCAAACTGTAAACGTAGCATTTGATCGTGTCAGTTTATTGCTATTGTTTTCTGCATGTCAAGTATCTGTTCCTTTGACCATGAGATCATGCAACTCACTGACACCGGAGGAATACCTTGTGTGTATCAAACGTCGCAACGTAACTGGGTGACTATAAAGGTGCTCTACAGGTATCTTCGAGGGTGTCTGTTGGGTTGGCATGGATCAAGACTGGGATTTGTTACTCCGTATGACGGAGAGGTATCTCAGGGCCCACTCGGTAATACAACATCACAATGAGCCTTGCAAGCAATGTGACTAAAGTGTTAGCCACGAGATCTTGTATTACGGAACGAGTAAAGAGACTTGCCGGTAACGAGATTGAACTAGGTATAGTGATACCGACGATCGAATCTCGGGCAAGTAACATACCGAAGAACAAAGGGAACAGCATACGGGATTAACTGAATCCTTGACATAGAGGTTCGACCGATAAAGATCTTCGTAGAATATGTAGGAGCCAATATGGGCATCCAGGTCCCGCTATTGGTTATTGGCCGTAGAGGTGTCTCGGTCATGTCTACATAGTTCTCGAACCCGCAGGGTCTACACACTTAACGTTTGGTGACGATTAGTATAATTGAGTTATTATGTTGGTGACCGAAAGTTGTTCGGAGTCCCGGATAAGATCCCGGACATGACGAGGATCTCCGGAATAGTCCAGAGGTAAAGATTGATATATGTGATAATAGTGTTTTGATCTCCGGAAGAGTTCCGGAGTTCACCGGAAGGGGTTCCGGATGTTTACCGAAGTGTTCGGGTTCAGCAACACTTTATATGGGCCAAAGGGATAAAGCCCACGAGGTATTGGAAAGTGCAAAAAGTAGTTTTGCTGCCGCGTAAGCGGTACTACCGCTTGGTGAAGCGGTACTACCGCCGGAGCGGTACTACCGCTTGTGTGAAGCGGTACTACCGCCCAAGCGGTACTACCGCTTGTGTGAAGCGGTACTACCGCTTGTGCGCGGCTGTGCACGGTTCGGCAGGGATCCGAGTTGGACTCTTTTCCTGCGGGCCAAACCGACCTTGTGCGGGCAAAACCGACCCGGAGGAGGCTTTTACTCCAAGTTTAGACCCCAAGGCTCAACATATAAATAGAGGGGCAGGGCTAGCACACGGGACACATCAGGATTTCCCAAGCCGTGTGCCGGCAACCCTAGCCCTCTAGTTCCTCCATCATAATCTCCGTAGTGCTTGGCGAAGCCCTGCAGAGATTGTTCCTCACCACCATCACCACGCCGTCGTGCTGCTGGAACTCAACCACTACTTCACCATCGCTCGCTGGATCGAGGAGGTGAAGGCGTCATCAAGCCGTACGTGTGTTGAACGCGGAGGTGCCGTCCGTTCGGCACTAGATCGGAAGGATCGTGATTGGATCGCGGGACGCTCGGCGATTTGGATCGCGAAGACGTTCGACTACATCAACCGCGTTTATTAACGCTTCCGCTTAGCGATCTACAAGGGTATGTAGATTCACTCTCCCTCTCGTAGATGCTCATCACCATGGATAGATCTTATGTGTGCGTAGGAAAATTTTTGTTTCCCATGCAACGTTCCCCAACAATTCGAACGGGCGTTCAACGCCGCGTCGAATGGTGGCGGTGGGAGCGGCTGAGGTGGCCGGTAGCGAGCGGCAGAAGCTCGCCGGCGGCGAGGCCCTTCGGGCGTGCGACGGGAACGGGGTTGCGGGGCGCAAACGAGTGAGGCGATGGGCTGGGGAGGACCTACGCGACGCGGCGAGTGCAACGGTGGCACGCACGGGACCAAATGGTCGCCGTAGCTACGCCGGCGAGGAGCTACGCGGCGGCGGGCTTCGGGCGCACGGTGAATCGGGTGCTACGGCGACTAATCGAGGCCGGAAGAGGGAGAGGAAGGAGCAGGAGCTCACCGGGGAGGCACACGTAGGCCCGGCGGTGGCTTAGGAGCAGCAGGGCGGTCGGAGACGGCGAAGTTCGTCGGCGGCCGAGAAGAGGAAGAAGAGCTCGTGGCGCTCAATGTAGGGGCTCCCGAGCTCTGGCGCGTTGTCGAGGGGGACGGGGAGGTCACGGCGGTGCTTGTGAGCGTCTCAGCGGGGCTCGAGGTCGTCGGTGGCCGCGGGATCGAGCGCGGCAGCGACGGCGACGTTGTGGGAGAGGTGGGGATCGAGAGGGAGGAAGCGTGCGGGGGGGCAACTGAGGGGGCTAGGGTTCGGGGCGGTCGAGAGGGGCACGGGTGAGGCCTTAATGGCGTTGGGGACGGCGCGGATGGCCGGCGCGTGGCGAGACGATGACGCTGTCGCGCGCGCCAGGCGACAGCGCGACGAAGACGATGATGGCGCTGGTGGGCTGGGCCGGCTACTGTGCACTTGCAGCCCAAGTGCACAGTAGACCATTGCCCCTTTTCTTTTTCTTTTCTATTTCTTTTCTTTTCCACTGTTTTGCAAATTGTTTTAGCACTAAATGAATTTTAATAAATGTGTGACTTGGCTCAAATATTACAGTGCATTATTCTCAACCACCAAAAATTGGTTTGGGTAGAACATGATTTCATTTGTAATTCTTATAAAATAAAATGATATTAAATGTTGCTGCTAGCTACTGTTTGAGGTTGATGGAGCCACTTAGGCATTTTTAGTAATGTTGTTTTACTGATCATAATTAGTTATGAATTATTTCCTATTTAATGAACATTTTAGTTTCTGGTTTTGAACAACTTTTATTTTCACTTTAGGTTTGAATTGCAAGTTTAAATTGGAATTTGAAATGAGATACGATGCAATGATGCTCAAGCATGGTTAATCATAATGACATGGCACTATCAAAGGGGTGATTACTGTAGCTATTACATGGGGGCGTTACAGTCAAGTTACCAAGCCTCAACTTTCCATGGAGGAAATTCTTGAAAGACGAGCGGCCAAGATCGCTTCCAAACTAAGAGTCAAGCAACACCTATTAAAGAACATTTATGGAAGTTTGAAGAGAGGGGTAACTACACGTCGTCAATTAACAAACTTTTGTGCACATCATGCGTTTGTTTCTTGCCTTGAACCCCTCAAGGTACAAGATGCGCTCAAAGACGAGGAATGGCTTGAAGCCATGCATGAAGAGATCAACAACTTCGAGTGCAACAAAGTGTGGCGATTGGTGCCAAGACCAAATGAGAAGCACAATGTCATTGGAACCAAATGGATCTTTAAGAACAAGCAAGATGCACATGGTATTATTATTCGCAACAAGGCAAGACTGGTGGCTCAAGGCTACTCCCAAGTCGAGGGCATCGACTACGGTGAAACCTTTGCCCTTGTTGCTCGCCTTGAATCTTTTCGCATGTTGCTTGCTTATGCCTCTCATCATGATTTCATATTATATCAAATGGATGTGAAGAATGCTTTTCTTAATGGTCCACTTAAGGAGTTGGTATATGTCAAGCAACCCCCGGGGTTTGAAGATCCCAAGTCCCCCAATCATGTATATGTTCTCGATAAGGCACTCTATGGCCTTAAACAAGCCCCACGTGCGTGGTATGAGCACCTTACCGAGATGTTGCAAGATCGTGGGTTTGAAATTGGGAAAATCGATCCCACTCTTTTTACTAAGAGGGTTAACAGGAACTTGTTCGTATGCCAACTGTATGTAGATGATATTATCTTTGGTTCTTCTAACAAAGCTTTTAATGATGAGTTCGCCGCACTAATGACCAAAGAGTTTGAGATGTCTATGATGGAAGAGTTGAAGTTCTTCCTTGGATTCGAAGTCAAGCAACGATGCCAAGGAACCTTCATCAACCAAGCTAAATACACTCAAGACATGCTCAAGAGATTCAAGTTGGATGAGCTCAATCCTCCCAAGGCCAATACTCCAATGCAGCTCAAATGCCAACTTGACAGTGATCCCAATGGTAAAGCTGTGGATCAAAAGGTATATCGCTCCATGATTGGATCTCTGCTTTACCTTTGTGCATCTAGACCGGATATTATGTTGAGTGTGGGAATTTGTGCAAGATTTCAAGCTGCACCTAAGGAGAGTCACTATGTGGCTGTCAAACGAATCTTTCGATATATGGCTCATACCCCAAACTTTGGCTTATGGTACCCCAAAGGTGCTTCATTTGATCTCATTGGATATACTGACTCGGATTGGGCGGGAGACCGTGTGGAAAGGAAGTCCACTTCCGGAGGCTGCCAATTCCTTGCTCGTTCTCTGGTAAGCTGGTCTTCGAAGAAACAAAACTGTGTTTCTCTCTCGTCCACCGAGGCCGAGTATGTAGCCGCCGCAAGCTGTTGTGCTCAGATTCTTTGGATGAGGCAAACCCTAAAGGATTATGGTGTCAACTGTGACAAAGTGCCTCTTTACTGCGACAACGAGAGCACGATCAAGATCTCCAACAACCCGGTCCAACAGTGCAAGACGAAGCATATTGAGATTCGTCATCACTTCATCCGGGATCACATCAAGCGTGGAGAAATTGATCTTATTCATCTTTATACTAAAGAACAGCTTGCAGATATTTTCACGAAGCCATTGGATGAAGCAAGATTTCGCGAGTTAAGGCATGAGCTAAATATCATTGATTCGAGCAATGTGGCTTG
This sequence comes from Elymus sibiricus, assembly GCA_039707655.1. Taxonomy (NCBI): domain Eukaryota; kingdom Viridiplantae; phylum Streptophyta; class Magnoliopsida; order Poales; family Poaceae; genus Elymus; species Elymus sibiricus. The sequence continues at coordinate 281,941,230 of CM077663.1, forward strand.
AGATTTTGTACACCCACCATACTCTTCATCATGTCTTTGACTAGATGTAGGCATGGATTTAGGGGGAGTCTAGTTCTCTCAATGAACTATGCCTCCTCCTATTATGCATAAAATGATCAAATCTTTCACACTCACCATTTTAGATGGCACATGTGCTTCAAAGACGAGTTTTGGTCATGGGCCCAAGGTTAAAATCTTCGCGGTGCCATACCAATTGACTCAAACATAGGTGGCTTCGGCCACCGCCCCCACCTCCTAGTGAGGCATTTGCTTTACTAGAGCATATTGGTTCGAATGTGTTGATCCAAGTCTTTGTCTCTTCGTGTTTGGTTTCTCGTAAAGACTTGGAGTAACTCCTTTTATGTATTTTAGTAGAATGTCTTGATGCTCTTCATCGTCTCAGAATTCTTGTACAACATAAGTCTTGTTTTTCTTCTGTTTATGAGCTGGGAGTAGTTTTTGGTCATTAAGGACAGTAAAACTAAACCCTTTTCGAGCCTTCTCACGCACCCACCAATTTAGTCCGTCCGATTAGTCATCTCGGCGGTTCCTGGCCGTCCATGTCACTCTTTTCTCCAGCGTGGGCTTATACTGGACCCGTTGTCCTGGGCCGCTATTCCGGCGGCCGAATCCGAAACTTCTGGTTCACTGACCATAGCCAACGTTGGATGCCAAACCTAGGGTCGTGTTTCTTCTGCGCGTCTTCCTAGCCCCACTAACTTCCCCTCCCCTCCCCTCACCGCACCACGCCGTGCTCCACACCCCCGACCCCTCCAGGTGCGCCGCCGCAGTCGTCGTTGCCGCAGAGAGAGGAAGAGAATGATGACAATGGTAACGGCGAGCCAAACGGATCGCCAAGCACATCATGCGGAGGGGAGCCGCTCGAATCGCTGCCCTTCTACGCCGATCCTCCAAATCTCTCACGAAAAAAAGGGGATCTTGGCGATGGCGGCGGCCGGCGTCACTGCCTCCATCCTCTACAGGTCTGTGTACCTCTCCTCCTTGTGTGCATCGCCTATTTTCTACGAGTCGCTTGCTTGATCTGGTCTCCGAGATGGTCGAATGGGAGAGGAAGACATGAGAGGTTGAGCACCAGAGTATGGGCGTCGCTGTCGTGCAGGAAGATGCTGTTTCCAAGCCTGCCGCCGCCGCCCCCACGCTGGAAGAGGCGTTTTCAGAGACTGCCAAGGCTGAAGGCGGCCACAAGAGAAAGCTCAAGGAAGCCAACGCAGGCGCGGAGGCGAACGGCGCCTAGGAGGACGCCAACCGACCGCACATGGAAGGCAACCCACAGGTTAATCTCTACAACACCCCACCCCTCTCTATGCACGCGTGTCTTGTACCTAGGGCTTAGTGTCACAAACCAGTAAGACGAAGCTTGCAGTCAGAGTTGTTAATGCTGATGACCTTTCTGAACATATGTTCAGGGACAACTTGAACCTCCCAAACCAAATAAGAAAATGGGCATGTACACTATTATTAGCTGTCATGCGCTAATGAAATTTGCAGGATTAATTTGTCAAAGAATGGAGATCTCACCTGATCCATAAGGAGCAAACCCCACTCCTTGTTCCAGATTTCTTCAGTATGAATCTTCGGTCGTTTGCCCCCAAATGCCACCATGTTATATATGTAATCACAACAACACCAACCATTCCTCAAAATTTCTCTTTGTTATATGATGTAAAACGGCTGTTATGTTCATCTCTTATAGTTGACCAGAGCTTGAACTGGAATGCTCAATGATCAGTAGATACAACATTTGTGACTAAGCATAAATACTCTTCTTAATACGACAAGCTGCAGATACACCGACCAAGGACATACCAGCACCACAAGGCTTGGCCTTGCTCTGCCTGCAAAATCATGGCAAAAATTGTCCAGAAAAGGAGAATAAGCAGCAGCTCATACTCTGCAGTTACTTGAGTTCCAAAACTAACAATTAACCAGTGAACCCAGGGAGCACATTTTCTAGATACGCCGAAGAAGTGAGACTGTCCCTAATTTTTTTGCTTAAATTTAACAGATTATTTAGTGAAGAATTTGGTAGAAATCAATAATCCCAAAAGAATGCTAATGAAACTGAAAATGTCCATTGGACAAAAAATGAATACTTCCAGCCACTAGCCTACAAGGTAGATATCATACTTTTGTTTGCGGAGCAAATGCACTGAGACAACCTGCAAATTAGCTTAATAACAATTTTTTTTTACAAAGGATGCAGATGTTCTTTCAGATGCCATGACTCGTCCGGTCGAATTGTTTGTAAGTCATGTAACTATTGACAAGGCTGAGCAGCTTATTAAGAGTGTTATAGCTGAGGTGTGCTAAGGGTATCGGTTTGTAGTAGTTTACTTTAGACGCATTTCTATCTGTGAAGTTACATCTCTAAGGTTCCATCAAATACATCTATTCCAGGCTGAGTTGGCGGTTTCCCTACCTTGATAGCCAAAGGTTTTGGGTCCAGACAGTCAGGTTCAGAGCAGTTTGAGAGTGGAGGCTTGCCGGTATCCAATTTCTTCTACCTCATCATGCATGTTCTCGGGCTCCCCCAACCTCATCCTTGACGTCGAGCAGTGGTGCCCCTCTAAAGGCCGGTTGAAGCGGTGTCCCCAGGCACGCTGCCATCAAGATAGCAACCATGCTTCCGCCCTTTAACCACCGCTGGCCGTGACGTCCTCTCTAGGTTCAAGGAGGAGCGAGTAGGAGGACATGGAGTAGCACTCATATATCGTGTGTATCTTTCACTTTAGGATTCTAAATCAGATTACCCTGCCAAGGTCAGTACTACATTTTGTTGTTTCTTGTTATCAATATTTTTGTGTCGCTTCTAACATGTCAATTATCAATCGTTCTCCATATATGTTTCCAGTTCTATGACCTAAAATATATGTTATCCTGTGCTCAGTTAGTACATAAATATTCAGAAATAGTTCAATGCGTAATTTAAGATATTTTTTGTTAATTAGGCTTTAGTTTGGTGCCACTTTCTTCGACCATGCTTGTCATGCTGCTTTTGGCTGTTTGGTGAAGTTGAACTAAAACCATAATTAGCATTTTTCTTCATGTGCTCATCATCAGCCTTTAATTTGGATGTTGTACTGACATGTAAACTTCTTGCAATAGCTGTGGTGTGTACGGATACTAATATATATCATCTCTCTTTTCTTTCTTCCCTTTTTTAGGCCAGCGTAGAGCTTAAAGTGATTTGTACATCAAGCATAGCAAAAATACTGGCCAAGGAAGATATCTTATCTCCAGTCTTTAAAACTGAGCCTAAACCCAGCCCTCACAGCGATTTGAGTTTCTGGCCGTCCATTTTCGCGATCTAGCCATTTTTGACCGTTAGATCTGCTCTCTATTGCCAATCCTCCCGCGTCTGTTAAATATTGGCCCAACTGTCCTAATGGGCTGCTGCTCTGGTGGCCTAAACGAAGTCCTGTGGTTAACTGGGCCTGTTCCAGCCCAATCGCTAGCCCACATCCACGCACAAACCCTCCTTTCCCCATGGTCCATAGTCGTTGCACCCCTCGAGCGCCGTAGTCCTCCCTCCTCCCGCATCAGCCGCCGCCGCTGCCACCACTCCTCCTCCCTCCTATCTGTCTGACGACCACGCCACCAGAGGAAGCCATCGTCCGCGCGTCATGCCGCTGCCGGCGTGGTCAGGGACCGCCCCACCGCGAGCCAGGGGAGAATAGAAGCAGCTGCCGCGGCTGGACGCCTCCCCCTGGACGCAGCGGTCACAAGAGCCTCTTTTCATCCTCCATAATCCAAATCTGAACCTCGTTGGGGAAACGCGCGAAGAGATGCGCTGACAGAAATTTGGTTGAGTTTCCTGTGGATCCTCCACAACCCGGATCTGGACCACAAGGTAGTGTGGTTGAGTTTCCTGTAAAGAATGCGCTGACAGATTTTTTTTTTCATCTCGACAGTCTTTGCATCTCGAACACTATCTATATATCTGTAGGTGCATCACGTCACTAGCATAGCATGACGATGCATCTCGGCGAGTCTGGATGTTATTAAATAACAGGCTAGCCAGCCACTTTGATTCAATGGTACAATGTGAGGAATTTTTGGATTTTTGATCATGTAAACCATATGATCTATCTATTTTCTACTGATGATCATGTAACACATATGAGCTATCTATTTTTCTACTGATGATCATGTAATCCACATGAGCTATCTATTCGCTGGCACTCAATGCGTATCTTAGATGTGCGAAACACTACCCAAAATTGCCCCAGAATTCATGCTTTTCTTTGTTTGAATTTTAGTCTGAATCCATGCATACGACAGTTCAACAGACCTGAAGAACTTGGCAGGTACTCCGTGTTCGGGATGCAAAGGTTGTTGAGGCTCCTTTTTACCCTTGCCCTGGTAAATGCCTTCCCAGTACTGATTTTCAGTTCAGTTAAATAACTATTGTGTGTATACATCTCGGGATTCTAATGTGAATATTCAACTTTCAGTTCAGGTAATTGGGTACCTGGTTGTATTACCATTTCTATCCATGCATGCATCCAATTTGTAAGCAGCAGAGGCACACAGTCCAAGCTAAGGAATGAAGCTTAGTGATCTTCATGTGTGCATTCTCCTTCAGCCATGGACGAAGGTGCACATGATAATTCGGTCAACTTTCTTCCAACTTAACCTGGTTAGTCATGTGTAATAACTAAGATTTGGTTATCTGGATCCTATTCTATTTCCGTTATTGTGGTAAATCGGGATTCTATTTCTAGAAATGTCCAATTTTTCTACTACTTCAGTATCCATGTATATACGTGTGTTAACTTTAGTTTATTGGCCTATAGATGTACAGACAATTGTCATATTATCAGCCCTATTTCTTCTTTGTACGAGTGAGCAGTTGCGACCTCTTTCATCATAAAGGTCTCTTGTATTATACGTATGCTCTCTGCTCATCCTGCGTTTTACCCTTTTCTATTTTCATGTTTGACATGCTACAAAATATAAGACCACAAATAGTATTAATGTGAATGCTTTCTTAATTTTGTCACAAGGTCATGTGGATAGTTCTATAGGTGTATATTGTACATATATTATCCCATTCAGATTGATTATTTCCTGCTCAGGCTCATTTTGTTTACCAAAGAACACCATGTTGTAGTGACTTTAGTAGTTGGCTGTAAGATGAATGCTGGATATGAAGCTCACTTGTGCTTGGTACATAGTACATTTCTTTTTTTCCACTAAGATGAATGTTGGTAGGAGACCGACTTTAACACTTTAGCTGTCCTACACATGGGCGCACGCCTGACTCCTTTTGGTTCTACTAAAATTTGTAAGGCCTCGCCTCTGTGACTTCTTTTGGTTCTATCATAATTTATAAAGCCTCGCCTATGTGACTTTTTTTTTTGTTCTACCAAAATTTGTTGAGTCTTCTATTGAACCCACAAAAAATTGTAAATCTATATCATATATCATTCCAAAATTGACGGGCGCGGCAACGCGCGCCATTAACGATCTAGTAAGCGGTACTATCGCTCGGGTGGACGGCACTACCGCTCCAGCGGAAGTACCGCCCATGCCAGCGGTACTACCGCGTCGGGGGCTCACGGTCGATTCAAGTAATGGGCAGGGGGAGTTCTAACTCCCCCCCCCCCCCTAACCCATTCACTGTCTCTTCTCCGGCCTTGGCGACCAAAACTCCCCCGGAGGCTGGCTCCGGATCTCCCATTCCGTGTTGTTCTTCGCATTTCCGTCCGGTGGGGTTGCTCCCCATCTCTTCCTCGTGCCATGGACCCCGGTATTGCCCTCGATCTTCCTCTTTTTGACCTAGTTTTCTTGAATCTTGCACCTAGGGCAATGCGTGTGGTTTCTCGTGTTTTCTCGCTAAATCTTGGCATGAGTAGGACGTGAGATGATTACTAGAGATACATATGATTGATAGACACTCGATTTGTATTGGATCCATGGTCACTTCCCTGCCGCGGGATCTTCCCGTCGCCAGGGCGGTACTACCGCTCGGGCATGACCGGTACTACCGCTCCAAGCGGAAGTACCGCTCCTGCCCAGCGGTACTACCACTGGTCACTGGATCCCTCCAACTCCTTGTGCTTTATTCTCTCTAGTAATTTTTATTGGCTTATGCTGGTTATTTACATTTGGTGTGTCTCTTTCCATTCCCTTTTGTGTGAGTTCCAGGTGATGGCAGTTCTGCTCCTCCTCGTCGCATGAATCCTGGACGGCAAGGTGGTTCTAAGAGGTTTCACACATCGGAAGCTGCAGAAGCTGGTCCTAGTGCTCAACCATCTCAACAGATGAAGCGGACTGTCTGCAAGAAGAAGGTGGCCAAATCTCCTGAGGATATGTCAAACAAGGAGTTTGTGGAGTTTCACAAGCGTAGCCCGTATCACCGTCCTCAGGACGAGGCACTGGTTGGACGTCCTTTCTGGACCAAGGAGCAATCTCTCATTTACATGGGGGTCCTGAAGACCAAGACCAATCTATTTGTACCTGATGCCAAGTCCATTGATACGAGGCACATGAACAACAACCCCCACTCTGACTATTTTGCTGAGGCTCGGGCTCAATGCGCTCAATGGGGTTTGTTTCCTATCATCAGCTTCAACAAGGACTTCGATCACGAGATTGTGGCTCAATTCTATGCCATCGTTCACTTTCACACTGATGAGGAGCGCAACTTGACTTGGATGACTGGCGGCAGAGTTTTGCGCTTCAACTGGAAGACCTTTATGAACTCTCTGGGCATTGTTGATCAGGGTCTGGATGCGCCTATTGGACTGAGGCCTCACACTGAAGAAACGGCAATTCACAAGTCCAAGCTTATTCGCTATTCCAGGGTGGTTCAGACGGCCAAGGGTACTCGCACTGAGCTCATTCCATTTCTTGACATTATGCATCGTATCTTCCGCAACACTCTGTTTCCTCGTGTTGGGAACAAGGATCAGGTTCACTCCTACCTTGTGAATCTTCTGCTGTTGTGCAATAAGGAGCGTGGCCATGACTCCACTTTGGATATTTCCCACATCATGTGGAAGGAGCTTCGGTCTGCTGTCCTTGACCGGAAGGTGCCCATCTATGGTCCTTATCTGTTTAAGCTCATTGAGGATACCTGGGCTGCTTCGTTCCCTGGTGAGGCTCTGGTTACAGATCACATGGTGGCTCACGGTATACTTAGGCTCCGTGTGAAGGAGAACTGGGGCGTTGCACCTGCTGTTCCTGGGATTGCTCCCACTGACTCTGATGATGAGCCAGAGCCGGACTATGCTGATGACACTTATGTTCCTCCCTCTGAGCACCTGCCATCATGGGCTGCTAGGCTGAAGACGAAGATGAAGAACCTTCTCTGCTTCCAGATCAAGGGACGGTATAAGGCACATGTTGAAGCTAAGAAGGCCCGCAGCCGTGACAAGATCATTATGAGGAAGCTTGGCCTCACAGTTGACAGCGGGTTTGAGGACCGGATTACTGAGGAGGAGGCATGGGTCCAGGAGCACTGTCCGTGGGTTGAGTCAGACGAGGATGTCCCTGCTGTCTTTGATGAGGAGGATGATGATGAGGAGGACTGATCTCTTTTAGGCTTCCATCACCTTGACTTACTTTAGTCCTCTATGCCCCTTTTGGTGTCTCGATGCCAAAGGGGAAGAGAGTGAGTAGGGATTTGCTGGCTTTGCTAAGTCACAAGTGTTTATTCTATTTGCGCATTTTATCTCTCATGAACTCTTTTCTTTGCTTGCTTTGGTTTATGTGGTCCACACCTTTGAGTACTAATGTATGGTGTAAGACATGCTATCTATCCTATCTTGTTATGCTTACATTAGTTACTTTATGAAACTACCCGCGTATATCTCTCTTTCTGTTTATGCAAGTTATTGGTTGTGTCTATAAAATATAGGGGGAGTGTTGATCCTAGTTGTGTGCACTTTGCATTCCAAAGGCATATTAAAATAGTGCACACATCTTGGGGGAGCCTCTCTATATTTGATAGTTGTCGGGTTTGTCTATATCTTACTGCTTATTGTTTTTGGCAAATCCCGTGTTGTCATCAACCCACCAAAAATGGGGAGATTATAAGTGCATATTTCTCCCTAAGTAGTTTTGGTGGTTGATGACAATACCCTTGCGGACTAATCGTGTGCATTGAGTTTTCAGATATTATCAGGTGGCACGAGATGGTGTGTGAGCCCCTCACTTGTAAAAAGAGAAGACGACATTTTCCTATTGATTTAGTGTTGGTGGACTTGAGTCATAGGAAAATCCGTACTATCAAGAGGGGGTCCGCACTTGGAAAGGTTGGGAGAATCAATCACGTACACATCCGCTTCTTCACCCTTTTCCCGGCACGATGGAGCTGCCCTTGTCTTCAGGGCCCTGAGTAATAAGTTAAGCGGAAGTACCACTCCAGTGCGCGGTAGTAACGCTCCGGCGATAGTACCGCCCTGCAGTACCGGGCTACTTCCGCTTATTTTTTGCTCTCTGGGTTCCTCGGGTGGGCTTGTCTATTTTGAGCGGAAGTACCGCTTGGGAGAGCGCGGTAGTACCGCTTATGCGGTACTGCCGCCCTTCCCTTCCGGGCCACTTCCGCTTATTTTTTGCTCTCTGGCTTCTTGGTCACTTGAGTGAACTTTGAGCGGCAGTTGTAAGCGGAAGTACCGCTCTGAGCGGTACTGACTCACTGCCTCCCTCCTATTTCACTAAGTCTGGGCATCCTACAGCGCTAAGCGGAAGTACCGCTTGCGGGAGCGGTAGTACCGCTCCGGCGGAACTACCGTATCTTTGACTACCGTCAGCTGTGTGTGATGCCCGGTACTTCCGTGCAAGCGGAAGTACCACTCCCCCGAGCGGTACTACCGCTTATGCACGGCCTGTGGGCAGAAAACGGTCAGATTCCCACCCTCTATATAAAGGGGTCTTCTTCTCTAGTGAGAGTTGTCTCTTTCCCAAAAAAGCTCCATTGTTGCTCCTAAAGCTTACTCTTGCCCGATCTCTCTCCCTAGCCATCGATTCTTGTTGATGCTCTAGGGTTTGGAGGAGAAGGCCTTGATCTACACTTCCACCAAGAGAAATTTGATTCCCCCCACTAATCCCTTGCGAATCTTGTTACTCTTGGGTGTTTGAGCACCCTAGACGGAAGAGGTCACCGTGAAACCATACTCCATTGTGGTGAAGCTTCGTGGTGGTGTTGGGAGCCTCCAATTAAGTTGTGGAGATTGCCCCAACCTTGTTTGTAAAGGTCCGGTTGCCGCCTTCAAGTGCACCACTAGTGGAATCACGGCATCTCGCATTGTGTGAGAGCGGGAGGAGAATACGGTGGCCCTAGTGGCTTCTTGGAGAGCATTGTGCCTCCACACCGCTCCAACGGAGACGTACTTCCCCTCAAAGGGAAGGAACTTCGGGAACACATCCTCGTCTCCATCGGTTTCACTCGTGGTTACTTCTTACCTTTACTTTAAGCAAGCTATACCTATTGTCCATTATTTGCTTACTTGCGTAGTTATTGTTGTTAGCATCATTTAGGTTGCTCACCTAGTTGCATATCTAGACAACCTATTTGTTGCTATACCTAATTTGTTAAAGATTAACGAAAAAATGGTAGTTGCCTATTCACCCCCCTCTAGTCAACCATATCAATCCTTTCAAATTTCCTCCTTGATCTTCTGGATCGCGCGCCAGAACTGGGATCCTTCATTGCGGGAACATGCTAAGAGGGGTTCGCCCCTCAGGTATTTCGCCTGAATGAGCTGTAACCACAACCCCCCATCCCCGCGGAGGATCCGCCAGCCCCACCGAAGCATAAGGGCCGTATTCATGATACGAGATGCCCAACCCTCCCCGGTCCTTAGGGAGACAAATATCCGCCCATCTAACCATGTGGTATTTTTGGCGCCCATCGACGGCCTGCCAAAAGAACCTGGCGAGTTCCTTGTCGTAGGCACCGTGAACGCTCTCCGGCAGGATGTAGAGCCCCATCATATACATGGGGAGACTCACCATGTTCGCCCCTATGAGCACCGATTTGCTCCCTTTGGAGGTGAACCGGCCCCGCCATGGTTCAGCGAGGGAGGCCACCCGGCCCACCAGGGAGTCAAATACACTAGCCAGGATTTTTGACTCAGCCAATGGCATCCCCAGGTAGGATGTGGGGAATGAGGACAGCTTGTAGTTTAAGTTATCTGCAATCCGCTGCCTATCATCCGGAGGGTAGCCAAGGACGAACACTTCACTTTTATCAACGTTTATTTTTAAGCATAGAAGGAGAAATTTCAGGTGAGCTAAGTCGAGGTCCGAGCCCTCGACCATGATCATGGTATCGTCCGCATATTGGAGATGGGTGACCCCTCCACCAGGGACTAGGTGGCTGACCACCCCTGAGATATGGCCAGCCGCTCGGGCCTTGTCTAGGATGCCGGCCAAGGCATCAACGACGAGGTTGAATAGCAAGGGTGAAATCGGGTCTCCCTGTTTCACTCCTGTGGACGGAGTGAAGTAGGGCCCCACCTCACCATTTATGTTCATCGCCGTCTTGCTAGACTGGACTAGTTGCATAATCCAGGATGACCATCTCTCGCCAAAGCCACGCCGCTGAAGCACTGTAACAGCCCAGGAGCATTCCTTTGCTATTTGTAATATATTTCTCATGTGTGACCTTCTATGGATGTGATCAATGCCATTATGATTTGGGTTTCATCTTGCCTCTTGTCATTTCATGTATCATAGTCATTTCATGCATCATGCCATCATGCTCATCATACCAAGTGCATATTAATTATTCCCATGCTTGTGCTTGTGTTGTTGTGATGTGAGTGTTGGTGTTGTGGATGTGATGGTGTGTGGATTAGGTTCTACCTCATTTTCTATAAAAAGCTATGCCATCTCTCTCTTTATTCAAATAATGCCCCATGTTAAATATTTGCTTGCTGTTTTCCTATATTAAAAATGTTGGGCTTCTTCCAAATATTCTGTCATGAATTATTAGTCTACTCTCAACCCTGTTTTGTGCTTGCCTTTTATTTCAATCCTTGCAAACAGGTTCTAGTTAATATTTTAGTGAATTATTCATTTGCTCTAAAAATTCCCAGGACATTTTATAAAAAATAGTGCATATTTATGTGAGTTCAAAACTGTTTTTAGTTTTCTCAAAAGCTTTTCCATTCTTCTCTAGTTTTTGCTTTTATTTTGCTGTTTAAAAAAAAAAGGTTAAAACCTTTTGTTGAGAGGGAGAGAGAGCCCCAGCGCAGATGGGCCTCCTGGCCTCCCCCGCAGGCCCATCACCGCAGCAGCTCCAGCCCAGCGCTCCCGCAGGCCCAGCCGAGCCTCCTCGCGTTCGTCTCCCTGTACGGCGCCATCCAGTAGCTCCACGTCGACCTCCGGGTTGATTTGACGGCCGGAGAGCGCCCGTGCCGCCTATTAAGCGCGTCCCCCGTGCCCTAGGGTTTCCCCTCTCTCCATTTCGTTCCTCTCCTCCTCGCGCCGCCGCTCAGGTAGGCCTCCCCGCGCCATGCCGTCGCCCTGTCCACCGTGCTCTGGCCAAGCAACAGCTCGAGCCCGGAGTTGAGCTCGCCGTCGCGCCTTCGCTTCTCTGGAGCGCGGGAAGGGTGACCCGTTGCTCCATCGTCTTCCCCATCGAACGAGGGAGCGCCAAGGCCAGCCAATCGCCGTCGTCGCCCGGTCTCCTTCCTCTTCGTTTCGGTTCAGATTCGCGCCGGAGTTCGTCTGCTCCTCGCCGTCGTCTCGTCATGCCCCGAACCTCCTCTCCTTGCCCTAGGTAGGGAGGTATATTCCCTCCTTCCATTCCTCCTCGCCAGCTCGTCGTTAGCCTTGTGTGCGCGTAGATCTGTTCGTGGCAAGTCCGCGCTCCCGATGCTCTGGTCAAGGTGCAGGTTTTCTTTTGTATGTGTGTATGTGTGTGTTGTTCTTGTTGACCTGCAGCCGTGCCCTTGCCTTGCCCCACCTCGCAGCATCCAGCCAACCTCACGCATGCACCGCAGCTCGCATGCACGCCCCGCTGTGCTGCCTTGCGTCGCCATGCCCAGCCGAGCTGAAGCTTGGGCCCGAGCCCTGTAGCCTTGCGTTAGTGGCTAGATGCCCCGGGTACGGGTTCCGCGAGGTTCCCGCAGCCCCCGCCGGTGCATCCCCTTGCCGGAGATGCTGCCATTGCCGCGTCGCGCCGCCATCGTGCCATGCGTCTGCTCTGTTCGTCAGTTTCGTCAGAGATCCAACCGTGCATGTATTAGAGGTGCAGCGCCCCTATTATGTGCAGTAGCCGGCTCGTGGCGTAGTGGTAGCAGCTCGGGGAGAGGACCGAGAGGTCCAGGGATCGAATCCTCCCCCCGGCCTTTTATTTTTTCGGTGCGTGTACTGTGCTCTGTGTGCGTGTGTGTGCCCCTGTGTGTGTGGATCTGGTGTGGCAGTGTGTGTGTGCAGTGTGTGTGAGGCCTGACAAGTGGGCCCTGGCCCCACTTGTCATCCTAGGGGGGCCTGGTGAGTATGACCAGTGGGACCCCTCCCTTTTTATTTGTTTGTTTTATTTGTTGTCTTGTCTGTTTGTTTTTACTCCATTTCTGGCAAACTTCCAAATCAGTCCACTGCCATATTTGGAGATAGCCATTTTGGGCAATAAGTGACTTATAAGTGCATGTACTGTGCTCTGTGTGCGTGTGTGTGCCCCTGTGTGTATGGATCCCGTGTGCCTGTGTGTGTGTGGATCTGGTGTGGCAGTGTGTGTGTGCAGTGTGTGTGAGGCCTGACAAGTGGGCCCTGGCCCCACTTGTCATCCTCAGGGGGGCCTGGTGAGTATGACCAGTGGGACCCCTCCCTTTTTATTTGTTTGTTTTATCAGTCCACTGCCATATTTGGAGATAGCCATTTTGCGCAATAAGTGACTTATAAGTGCATGTGTGTTTTTTTTTAGTTGAGTTCTGGGCAATTTATTGACATGAACATATGAGTATATATATGATTTTGGGGTAGAATCTCCCAAGGAATCCAATGGTGCAATTTGTTTTGTCATTTGAGCAAGTTTGCAAAATGTCATTTTTGTCCCAACATGCCATTTTGTCATTTTCATATGATTTAATCTATGCAATATATGTGAAACTTGTCAACATGAATATGCTAGTGATTTGTGGGTACTAGGCCCTGGTATTTTTGTTTGGCATGATAAGCTTGTGGATAAGTGGGTTTCTTGCTGTTAACATGCTAAGAAAATAACCCTGTTTCATGTCTCAAAATATTGCCAAGTGTTGGGTGCTGTTATTCTCTTGCCATGTTTAGAGGATGGTTCCCATGAATGTAGTGATCCTTTGAGTTTGGGGCCTTAACATGTTTTGTTGTGCTCATCATACTCTACTCAATTGTGCTAAGAACTTGAGCATTAAGCCCTTGCATCATATTTAAAACCTGCTGTCAAGTTGCTATTCTGTTAACATGTGTCCAGTTTTGCCCTTGCTAAAATTGTCCAAGTCTGAGAATCTGTTGTTATTTTTATGCCATGTTTAGAGGATGCTACCAAGTTATATGCAGTGTTCTAGCTCATGCTCAGTGCTAATGAATTGTAGTGGATGTTGCCCTCTACCATCCTGTTAATTTTCATGCCATGAGATGCCCTATAGCATATATAAATAATGCTGTCAATATGCCATTTGGTTAACTCAGATTCCAGAAAACTGGAATTTTCACTAAGTCCCTGAAATCTGTTTCAACATGCCATCTTGTGAGCATATTTGCTACTGATCCATGCTTCCTTTCAAGTTTGTATAGATGGATTATTTGTTAAGCATGCTGTATAGTTTCTATACATGCCTTGGTTTTGATTTAAAACCTGTTGTAGCTCTGGCTAGGTGTGTGACAAGATGCCATGTTGCTGTTTGTGGACAGATTGTGTGTTCGAATGTTTTGTGACTTGTGGGAGCTATACTCCATTGTTTTGCTTGATCTTTAGCTCTATTCTTACTAGATTTTCAATTCCTATCCAGTGGCATCCTTGGGACACCAAGGTATAGCCCAGAGATTGCCTCATGTTGTGTTTTGTCTCCGTTAACGTCCGTACCTTGCCGTGAGCGTACCGTGAGCTACGTTACTCCGTTTGCAACGTTCTACATATGCATTTGCATCGATTTTGCATGAAGCATCCATATTTGCCATGATCATGCATGTCCAAATAAGTAATATTGAGGTTCTGTCCAGAATACTAAACAACTTAATAAATGCATGTGAAACATGACTAGCATAGGCTTGCCATGCTTTATTTCTTAATATGACCATGCATCATCTTGTTTGTGCATTGCACCTCGCTGTTTGTTTATTTGGTGCTGTTCTCTTTGGGTAGACGCGAGTGTTGAGCCTGAGTACGAGGATCCCAGAGAGTACAACTACGAGGACCCAGCTCTTTGTCCCTCTGAAGAACCAACAGGCAAGATGATCATACCCGGATCCCGACACTATTTTTGCCTTGCTAGATGTCTCGCTTTTACCGTTATGTTACGTCACCTACCACTTGAACTGTCAGCCCCCTAAATTGCCATGAAAGCCTCTAACCCTTCCACTACCTAGCAAAACATTGATTGGCTATGTTACCGCTGCTCAGCCCTTATCTTATAGCGTTGCTAGTTGCAGGTGCAAGCTTTCCATGTGTCAACATGGATTTTGTTCATATCACTCTATCTATTGTTATTTAAATTAATGCACATATATATCTGGCAACGGTGGAAGGCTTGGCCTTTTGCTCAGTGTTTTGTTCCGCTTTTGCCGCACTAGTTCCGAGTACCGGTGTTATATTCCATATTTTGCGCTCCTAACATGCTCGGGGTTGTTATGGGGACCCCCTTGACCATTCGTTTTAGATTAAAACTTGTCTGGCAAGACCCAACTTTGGTACTACATTTTCTAAACAACTTAATAAATTTGCATAGGGCATAGCTACCCCGTGGATAATTAATCAACAACCCGGGCCAGTGCTCCTCATGAGTGTTGGTCCAAAATGGCAGTAGCCGGGGCCACCAACGGGTGTGCCAGCCGGAAACTTAGCCGATCCGTCGTGTCCTGAGAACGAGATACGCGGCTCTTATCGGGTTCGTCGACACGTCGGGCGGTCTTGTTGGACTTGTTTTACCTTTCTCGAATGTCTTGCGCGAGGAATTCCGGTTTTTCTTCGGGCTATCTCGAGGTGCGGTTTTCCAGTGGAATTGCCTAGGAAGATCACGGGATTCGTGGTCGAGGTTATTCCCGCGGCGTGTGGTTAGTTTGTGATGGATGAGTTGGAGCACCCCTGCAGGGTTTAATCTTTTCGGAAAGCCGTGCCCGCGGTTATGTGGCAGCTTGGAAATTTGTTTAACACCCGGTTATAGTAAACTTGAAGTAAACTCCAATAAAATACACCAACTGTGTGCGTAACCGTGACCGTCTCTGCTCGTGAACATGACCCGAGAGAGAACACGGGGGGTTATGATTGACGTAAGTAGGTGTTCAGGATCACTTAGTGATCATGCTAGTTCACGTCCGTCTCTCGTAGGCCACCATAATTACATTCATGTTCTCGTAAGTTAACCACCAAATATATGCTTAGCGCTTGCTGCAGCCTCACCACATAACCAATTCCTTACCCAATGGCTTACATAGTTTCGGTACCCGGGTTATGAGATTGCTGAGTCCCTGTGGCTCACAGATTACAACAATACAGGTGCAGGTGTTGATGAGAACGTGCCAGATGATGTGACTCAGCTCCAGTGGGAGTATGACGAGGAACGTGGTCGGATGTACGTTACGTATCCAGACGAGTAGGGAGCTTCATGGTGGTGATCCTGGAATAGCAAGGCAGTTTTACATTGCTTCTTTTATCGTTTGTTTTCGTCCGTAGCCGGACCCTGCCTTCTGAATGATGTATGAATAAATTGTGTGAACTTGTAAGATAGCTTGTGGCGAGTGTAAGCCAACTCATATACTCATCTCTTCCTACATGTATTGCAATGTTTTACTGTACTTGCGAACGACGAGATGCGCTTCTATCCCCGTCGAGGCCACAAGCCTTAATAGGGATAGGATCGCATCTTGGTCGTGACAAGCACCATCCTCAAGAAGGACCAATCCATACGGTCATAAGCCTTCTGGAAGTCCAACTTGAGGAAGACTCCCCTACGCCCACGTGAGTGCACCTCGTGTACTATTTCATGAAGGGCCAAGATCCCATCATGAATCCGTCGACCCTTCAGAAAGGCAGTCTGAAGAGGGTGATCGAGCCTCTCAGCTACGGGGGCCAACCGCGTAGCGCATACTTCCGCAAATATGCGCTCAAGCACATTGATCACCGTGATAGGCCTAAAGTGTCTGATATCCGTTGCCCCAACTATTTTGGGGATCAGGGTTATGACACCATAATTGATTCGGGACATGTCAAACGTCCCTATGTAAAATTCCTGAAACATCGGCATAATAACCGGTTTGATGACGTGCCAGAATTTCTGGAAAAATGCCACCGGCAGGCCATCGGGCCCTGGGGCCGAGCCTGCCTTCATAGAGGCGATAGCTCGGCCCACCTCCTCTTCCGAGAACGGGAGGGTTTGCTCCACATTCTCGGCTTCGGAGACCCGATCAACCGTAGGCCAGAAGTTCTCGGCAAGCGACACCCCACTCCGGGGTGTGGCCGAGACACAGGATGCTGCAGCATCGCCGACGCCCATTCGCGATGGCTTGGAAGTACGCGGTGTTGGCATCGCCCTGGAGGAGCCACTTTTGACCTCCTCGGCGTTGCCAATATAGCTCTTCTCCCTTAAATATCTCCATCAAGGAGGCTTCAAGGGAGTATCGACGCATCCAATCGTCAGCCGACGGC
This sequence comes from Elymus sibiricus, assembly GCA_039707655.1. Taxonomy (NCBI): domain Eukaryota; kingdom Viridiplantae; phylum Streptophyta; class Magnoliopsida; order Poales; family Poaceae; genus Elymus; species Elymus sibiricus. The sequence continues at coordinate 281,958,046 of CM077663.1, forward strand.
CCAATTGTGTCGGTCAACCATCAAGTGACCTAATCTGTGTCAGAAGGGATTCCTTATGAGCCTTATTAGCTGCTCCAAGGTTAGCACCCCACTCGCGCATGAATTGTCGAGTAAGCTTCGAGCAGTGGTGCCAAATATCAGCGGCACAATATGCCCGGGGTGGGGAGGCCGCCGCTTCAATCCAGCGATCCCCCACTAGTTCCAGGAAGCCCGCCTGTAGAAGCCAAGCCGGTTCAAAGTGGAACCGTCTTGCCCTGGGGGGCATCTACCCCCGAGGATAGGAGTAGAGGAACGTGGTCAGAACCAATGCGAGTGACTGCCCGCAGGGAACATAACGGGAACATTATTTCCCATTGGACCAATACTAGGACCCTATCCAGAACACTCCGGATAGGGTCGAGTTGTTTATTCGTCCATGTGAATCTAGCCCCTACACGGGCTATCTCCCGTAGAGCCAAATCGGCAATGCAGTCATTAAATAACCGCATACGTCCCCGATCTATGTTCGGGGAGCTCTTGTCAGACTCCTGGCGAATAAGGTTGAAGTCCCCGGCCACCACCATCGGGTATGGGCAGTGTTCCACCTTGGCCTTTAGTTCGGCCAAGAAGTCAGCCGACCTACCATGGTCAGCCGGCCCATAAACTACGATCACCTCCCAGCTGAGGTTCACACGTCGGTCCGTGATAGCCATACTAAGAAAGAATTCTCCTCGGTCCATATCCTCGACCGAGAAGACGTCTTCCCGGACCCCCAGCAAAATGCCCCCCGAAAGCCCAGATGCAGGGAGCCATTGCCAGGCGAACGTATGCCGTGAGAGCCCTTGCAACTCCTGAATAGAGAAATCCTGGCGAATCGTCACCTGCAGCCCAACAATTTCAATCTCTTATTGTCTAATATACTCAATCAGTTGCCGCTTCCGGCCCAGATGCCCGAAGCCCCTAATGTTCCAGCATAGGAGCTTCATGATGGAACCATGGTCGAGGGACTAGAGGGCCCCACAGGTGGGGCTGAACTAGCCCGGTCGCCAACGGACCGGGAACCCTGCTTCGACGGCCGACCACGCCGCCCCTTCCTATCAGGGGCAGCAACGGCCGCATCATTCCGGGATGGAAGGCCAACGCTAGTACCATGCCCCACCACCCCTTGCTCTGAGGGGTGGAGGCGAGTAGGAGGCCTACCTCGCAGCACCCTGCCAATTGCAGGGACGCCGCAGGTGGTCTCCGTCACGTCGCGAGACACCCCCGATCCCCCAACCCCGGGCTCTCTATGCCCAGGGTCATTGGTGCTCAGGGGTGCCGACGGCTCATCCTGCCCGGGAACGGTGGGATCAGTAGGTCACGCCGCGGCCCTGGCCCGGGCCTCGGCCAGCGCTCCATCCAGCCGTTCCTTGGCACAAATAGCCGAGATCTACTCAAGACGGGGCCCCTTTTCGCCACGGAAGACGATGTCACAATCTGTGGCCACCTCACCCAGGTGGCCAAGCGGAAACGTTCCAAGGATTGAAAAGCGGGAAACAGAGGAGGAGGAACATGGGTCAGGGGGCGACGAACCTGGGGGAAGGTCACGGGCGGCAGCGTGCATGGCCGCCTTCTCCGCGATTGTCGGGACCCGACCATCAGTCAGCATCCTGGATCCAGAGAGGCCCGCTCTCTGGCGGGCCGCGCCCCCCGGGGTAGAGAGCAGCCGGGAGCCAAGGCCAGCCCCGGGAGAGATGATGTCGACCGAGGCTAGCCCCACCCCCGACAGAGGAGGGTCATGGGGAACAGCGTCGGGGACCCCAAGGCTGCGGCAGGGGGGTCCCAGGCGAGCGAGTGTAGCAGACTGCCCCAGGAGACCGTGGAGAGGACGGAGGGCAGACGTCAAGCCCAGGGCTCCTGCCGCCATCCTCCATCCCAGATGAGTCCACAGGCGGGGTAGTCGCCACCGGGGCCGGGAGCCTAGCAGAACCCGGTGGGGCGGCAGGGCCACGAGGAGATCCACCACTCTCCTCCGAGCGGTCGGGACTGTCCTCAGACTGGTCTCCATCCCCCTCCGGACCCGCCTCCGTCGAAGATGGCGGCAGGGGAGGCGGTCCCGCCGCCATCCTCGCCTCCATGTCGTCCAGGTCGAGCTCGTAGGAGAGCCAGATCCCCCTGGTCCTCCCGAAGTAGAAGGTCAGGGAGAGACCCTCGACCTCAGCCGAAGACTGGCACATGACCTCAACGCGAGCCGGTCCGTCCCCCGCCAGAGAGTCCACGTCGACAGTTAGAAGATTGCCAACCGGCTCAGAGACCGCCTTGAGGATGTGGTCCCGCTTGCCCCCCTTCGAGAGCCCGAATATGTAGTGTTGGAAATATGCCCTAGAGGCAATAATAAATTAGTTATTATCATATTTCCCCGTTCATGATAATAGTTTATTATTCATGCTAGAATTGTATTGACCGGAAACTAAATACATGTGTGAATAGATAAACAAATACTGTGTCCCTAGTAAGCCTCTACTAGACTAGCTCGTTGATCAAAAGATGGTCAAGATTTCCTGACCATGGACATGAGTTGTCATTTGATAATGGGATCACATCATTAGGAGAATGATGTGATGGACTTGACCCAACCGTTAGCATAGCAAATGATCGTTCAGTTTATTGCTATTGCTTTCACTATGTCAAATACACGTTCCTCTGACCATGAGATCATGCAACTCCCGGATACCGTAGGAATACTTTGGGTGTATCAAACGTCACAACGTAACTGGGTGATTATAAAGGTGCACTATAGGTATCTCCGAAAGTGTTTGTTGAGTTGGCATGGATCGAGATTGGAATTTGTCACTCCGACTATCGGAGAGGTATCTCTGGGCCCTCTCGGTAATACAGCATCACAGAAGCCTTGCAAGCACCGTGACTAAAGAGTTAGTTACAAGATGACGTATTACGGAACGAGTAAAGAGACTTGCCGGTAACGAGATTGAACTAGGTATTGGATACCGACGATCGAATCTCGGGCAAGTAACATACCGCCAGACAAAGGGAACAACGTATGTTGACATATGAGGTTCACCGATAAAGATCTTCGTGGAATATGTAGGAACCAATATGAGCATCCAGGTTCCGCTGTTGGTTATTGACCGGAGAGTCGTCTCGGTCATGTCTACATCATTCCCGAACCCGTAGGGTCCGCACACTTAAGGTTCGATGACGATTTAGTATTATATGAGTTATGTGATTGGTGGCCGAAGTTTGTTCGGAGTCCTGGATGAGATCACAGACATGACGAGGAGTCTCGAAATGGTCGAGAGGTAAAGATTCATATATTGGAAGGCTATATTCGGACGTCGGAAAGGTTCCGAGTGATTCGGGTATTTTTCGGAGTACCGGGGAGTTACGGGAATTCACTGGGAGAGGTAATGGGCCTTATTGGGCCATACGGGAAAAGGTGAGGCAGGACACGTGAGGAGGCTCGCGCTCCACCTTGCCCAAACCGAATTGGACTAGGGGAGGGGGCGCAGCCCCCTCTTTCCTTTCCCTCTCCCTTCCCTCTTTCCTACTCCGTATGGGAGGTGGAATCCTACTAGGACTAAGGAGTCCTAGTAGGACTCCCCACACTTGGCGCACCCCTAGGGGGCCGGCCTCCTCCCTCTCATCCTTTATATACGGGGGCAAGGGGGCACCCCAAAGTACACAATTGTCCCATAGCCGTGTGCGGTGCCCCGATCTCCGTTTTCCAGCTCGGTCATATTTTCGGAGAGCTTAGGCGAAGCCCTGCCGGAATCACTGCACCGTCACCGTCGCCATGCCGTCGTGCTGACGGAACTCATCTACTACCTCAACGTCTTGCTGGATCAAGAAGGCGAGGAACGTCACCGAGCTGCACGTGTGTAGAACTCGGAGGTGCCGTACGTTCGGTACTTGATCGGTGGAGCTCGAAGGATTGTTCGACTACATCAACCGCGTTGTGAGACGCTTCCGCTAACGGTCTACGAGGGTACGTAGACACACTCTCCCCTCTCGTAGCGATACATCTCCATGGATAGATCTTGCGTGAGCGTAGGAATTTTTTTGAAATTCATGCTCCGTTCCCCAACAGTGGCATCCGAGCCAGGTCTATGCGTAGATGTGATTTGCACGAGTAGAACACAAGTGAGTTGTGGGCGTGGGTGTATACATATTGCTTGCCGTTACTAGTTGTTACTTGATCGGCGGTATTGTGAGATGAAGCGGCCCGGACCGACATTACGCGTACGCTTACGCGAGACAGGTTTCACCGCTACGTGCACTCGTTGCATAAAGGTGACTGGCGGGTGTCTGTCTCTCTCACTTTAGTTGAATCGGTTTCAATGAAGAGGGTTATTTTAGAAGATCAACAAGCAATCACTACACCACGTTGTGGTTTTGCGTAGGTAAGAACGGTTCTTGCAAACCCGTAGCAGCCACGTAAAACTTGCAACAACAAAGTAGAGGACGTCTAACTTGTTTTTGCAGGGTATGCTGGTGATGTGATATGGCCAAGACATGATGTGATATAAGTTGTTGTATGAGATGATCATGTTTTGTAAGTTATCAGGCAACCGGCAGGAGCCTTATGGTTGTGTCTTTATTGTATGCAATGCCAACGCTATGTAATTGCTTTTCTTTACCGCTATTAGTTAGCAATAGTAGTAGTAGCAATAGCCGGCGAGACGACCACGACGCTACGATGGAGATCAAGGAATCACGACGCTACGATGGAGATCAAGGTGTCAACCCGGTGACGATGGAGATCATGACGGTGCTTTGCCGATGGAGATCAAAAGCACAAGACGATGATGGCCATATCATGTCACATATATTGAATTGCATGTGATGTTAATCCTTTTATGCATCTTATTTTGCTTAGGACGACGGTAGCATTATAAGATGATCCCTTCACTAAATTTCAAGATAAGTGTTCTCCCCTAGTATGCATCGTTGCGAAGGTTCGACGCTTCTAAGCACCATGTGATGATCGGGTGTGATGGATTCTTTCGTTCGCATACAACGGGTGTAAGCCAGTTTTACACACGCAGAATACTTGGGTTAAACTTGACGAGCCTAGCATGTACAGACATGGCCTCGGAACACAAGAGACCGAAAGGTCGAACATGAGTCATATAGTAGATATGATCAACATGAAAGATGTTCACCATTGATAACTAATCCACCTCACGTGATGATCGGACGTGGTTTGGTTGATGTGGATCATGTTACACTTAGACAACTTGAGGGATGTTAATCTAAGTGGGAGTTCTTATGTAATTTGATTAATTGAACTTCAATTGTCATGAACATAGTCTTACTTCAGCAAATTTATGTTGTAGATCCATAGACCGCGCTGTAGTTCCCCTGTTTTTATTATGTTCCTAGAGAAAATGAAGTTGAAAGTTGATGGAAGCAACTATGCGGACTAGGTCCGTGATTTGAGGATTGTCCTCACTGCTGCACAGAAGGCTTATGTCCTTAATGCACCGCTCAGTGAAATACCCCTACGGCTTCGTCTGAGGATGTTATGAACGTCTGGCAGACAAGAAAAGATGACTACTCGATAGTTCAGTGCGCCATACTTTACGGCTTAGAACCGGAGCTCCAAATATGTTTTGAGCAACACGGAGCATATGAGATGTTCCAAGAGCTGAAAATTTGTTTTTCAAGACTCACACCCGGGTCGAGAGGGATGACACCTTCGATAAGTTCTATAGCTACAAGATGGAGGAGAACAACTCCGTTAGTGAGCATGTACTCAGAATGTCTGAGTACTTCAAACACTTGAATCAAGTGGGAGTTAGACTTCCGAATAAAGTGGTGATTGATAGAGTTCTCTAGTCACTATCACTAAGCTACTGGATCTTCGTGATGAACTATAAACATGCAAGGGATAGAAGATCCTTAAGCTATTCGCGATGCTACAATCTGCGGATGTAGAAATCAAAAAAAAGGGAGCATCAAGTGTTGATGGTTAATAAGACCACTAGTTTCAAGAAGGGCAAGGGAAAGAAAAGGGAACTTCAAGAAGAACGGTAAAACAGTTGCCGCTCACGCGAAGAAACCCAAGGCTGAACCAAACCCGAGACTTAGTGCTCCCATTGCAAAGGGAAATGTCACAGGGAGCGGAACTTCCCCAAAGTAACTGGCGGATAATAAGACTGACAATGTCAACAAAGATATTTGATATACATGTTATTGATATGTACCTTACTAGTACTCGTAGGAGCACCTGGGTATTTGATACTTGTTCAGTTGCTTACAACTTGAAACATGGAGCTTCGGAATAAACGAGGGCTAGCTAAGAACGAGGTGACGATGTGCATTGGAAGTGTCTCCAAGGTTGATGTGATCACCATCGCCACGCTCTCTCTACCTTCAGGATTAGTGATGAACCTAAATAATTGTTATTTGGTGCTTGCGTTAAGCATGAACATTATATCTGATAGTGTTTGTTGCAAGACGGTTATTCAATTTCAGAGAATAATTGTTATTCTATTTGGATAATATCATTGATGATCATGCACTTAAAATGAAAGGTTTATAGAATCTTGATCGTAGTAATACATATGTTCATAACACGAATGCCAAAAGATAATGATAGTACCACATATTTGTGGCACTGCCGCTTAGGTCATATCAGTGTTAAACACATGAAGAAACTCCATGCAGATGGGTTTTTGGAATCTCTTGATTATGAATCATTTGAGACATGTGAACCGTGCCTTATTGGCAAGATGACTAAAACTCCGTTCTCCGGAACAATGGAGCGAGCAACCAACTTATTGGAAATAATACATACCGATGTATGCGGTCCGATGAGTGTTGAGGCGCGCGGTGGATATCGTTATATTCTCACGTTCACTGATGATTTGAGTAGATATGGTTATGTCTACTTGATGAAGCATAAATCTGAAACATTTGAAAAGTTCAAAGAATTTTAGAGTGAAGTAGAGAACCATCGTAACAAGAAAATAAAGTTCTTACGATCTGATCGTGGAGGAGAATATTTGAGTTACGAGTTTGGCAATCACTTAAGACAATGTGGAATTGTTTCACAGCTCACGCCACATGGAACACCACAGCGTAATGGTGTGTCCGAACGTCGTAATCGTACTCTATTGGATATGGTGCGTTCTATGATGTCTCTTACCGATTTGCCACTATCATTTTGGGGTTATGCATTAGAGACAGCTGTATTCACTTTAAACAAGGGCACCGTCTAAATCCGTTGAGATGACACCATATGAACTGTGGTTTGCAAGAAACCTAAGATGTCGTTTCTGAAAGTTTGGGGATGCAATGCTTGTGTCAAAAGGCTTCAGCCAAATAAGCTCGAACCCAAAGCGGATAAGTGCGTCTTCATAGGATACCCAAAGGAGACCGTTGGGTACACCTTCTACCACAGATCCGAAGGCAAAGTATTCGTTGCTAAGAATGGATCCTTTCTAGAGAAGGAGTTTCTCTCGAAAGAAGTGAGTGGGAGGAAAGTAGAACTTGATGAGATAATTGTACCTCCTCTGGATAGTAGTACGCCACAGAAAGAAATTTCTGTGACACCAACACAGACCAGAGAAGAAGTTGATGATGATGATCATGAGGCTTTGGATCAAGTTGCTACAGAACCTCATAGGTCAACCAGGACACGCTCCGCACCAGATTGGTACGGCAATCCTGTCTTGGAGGTCATGTTGTTAGACAACGGTGAACCTACGAACTATGAAGAAGCGATGGCAAGCCCGGATTCCGACAAATGGCTTGAGGCCATGAAATCCGAGATTAGATCCATGTATGAGAACAAAGTGTGGACTTTGGTAGACTTGCCCGATGAAACGGCGAGCTATTAAAAATAAATGGATCTTTAAGAAGAAGACGGACGCTGATGGTAATGTCACCGTCTATAAAGCTCGACTTGTTGCTAAAGGTTATCGACAAGTTCAAGGAGTTGACTACGATGAGACTTTCTCACCCGTAGCGATGCTAAAGTCTATCAGAATTATGTTAGCAATTGCCGCGTTTTATGATTATGAAATCTGGCAAATGGACGTCAAAACGGCATTCCTTAAGGAAGAATTGTATATGATACAACCGGAAGGTTTTGTCGATCCTAAAGGTGCTAACAAAGTATGCAAGCTCCAGCGATCCATCTATGGACTGGTGCAAGCATCTCGGAGCTGGAATACTCGCTTTGATGAAGTGATCAAAGCGTTTGGGTTTATGCAAGTTTATGGAGAAACTTGTATTTACAACAAAGTGAGTGGGAGCTCTATAACATTTCTAATAAGTATATGTGATTGGAAATGATGTAGAATTTCTGGAAAGCATAAAGAATTAATTGAAAGGAGTTTTTCAATAAAAACCTATTTTTTGAGTTATCCACGGTTTGGGCATCGAGATCTATAGAGATAGATCAAGACACCTGATAAAAGATTTTCACACACCTTGATTAGATTTTGAAGAAGTTCAAAATGGATCAAGTCAAAAGAAATAAGTTCTTGGCTGGTGTGAAGTGGAGTAAGACTTGAAGATCTAGGTAAAGGTTGTTTACATGTTAGGCATCAAAATCTATAGAGATAGATTGAGACGCCTCATATGACTTTCACAAAACATATACCTTGACAAGATTTTGAAGAAGTTCAAAATGGATCAGTCAAAGAAGGAGTTCTTGACTGTGGTGAAAGGTGTGAAGTTGAGTAAGACTCAAATCTCGACCACGGCAAAATAAATAGAATGGATGAAGGTTATCCCCTATGCCTCGGCCATAGGTTCTATAAAGTATGCCAAGCTGTGTGCCTTGCCATGTGTCTGGCAAAAGAGGTACCAAAGTGATCCAGGAGTAGATCACTGGACAGCGGTCAAATTATCCTTAAGATGACTAAGGAAGAATTTCTCGGGAATAGAGATGATAAAGAGTTCGTCGTAAGGGGTTACGTCGATGCAAGCTTTAAACACTGATCCGAAAGACTATGAGTCTCAGACCGGATAAGTATAGTGGGAATTTTTTTTGGAGTAGCTCCAAACAGAGTGTGGTAGCAGCATCTACATAGAGATTTGCCAAGAACACACGGATCTGAATATTGCAGACCCGTTGACTAAAACCTCTCTCACAAGCAAAACATGATCAGCTTTAGAACTGATTAAGTGTTAATTACATGGAGATGTAATCTAGATTATTGACTCTAGTGCAAGTGGGATACTGTTGGAAATATGCCCTAGAGGCAATAATAAATTAGTTATTATCATATTTCCCCGTTCATGATAATAGTTTATTATTCATGCTAGAATTGTATTGACCGGAAACTAAATACATGTGTGAATAGATAAACAAATACTGTGTCCCTAGTAAGCCTCTACTAGACTAGCTCGTTGATCAAAAGATGGTCAAGATTTCCTGACCATGGACATGAGTTGTCATTTGATAATGGGATCACATCATTAGGAGAATGATGTGATGGACTTGACCCAACCGTTAGCATAGCAAATGATCGTTCAGTTTATTGCTATTGCTTTCACTATGTCAAATACACGTTCCTCTGACCATGAGATCATGCAACTCCCGGATACCGTAGGAATACTTTGGGTGTATCAAACGTCACAACGTAACTGGGTGATTATAAAGGTGCACTATAGGTATCTCCGAAAGTGTTTGTTGAGTTGGCATGGATCGAGATTGGAATTTGTCACTCCGACTATCGGAGAGGTATCTCTGGGCCCTCTCGGTAATACAGCATCACAGAAGCCTTGCAAGCACCGTGACTAAAGAGTTAGTTACAAGATGACGTATTACGGAACGAGTAAAGAGACTTGCCGGTAACGAGATTGAACTAGGTATTGGATACCGACGATCGAATCTCGGGCAAGTAACATACCGCCAGACAAAGGGAACAACGTATGTTGACATATGAGGTTCACCGATAAAGATCTTCGTGGAATATATAGGAACCAATATGAGCATCCAGGTTCCGCTGTTGGTTATTGACCGGAGAGTCGTCTCGGTCATGTCTACATCATTCCCGAACCCGTAGGGTCCGCACACTTAAGGTTCGATGACGATTTAGTATTATATGAGTTATGTGATTGGTGGCCGAAGTTTGTTCGGAGTCCTGGATGAGATCACGGACATGACGAGGAGTCTCGAAATGGTCGAGAGGTAAAGATTCATATATTGGAAGGCTATATTCGGACGTCGGAAAGGTTCCGAGTGATTCGGGTATTTTTCGGAGTACCGGGGAGTTACGGGAATTCACCGGGAGAAGTAATGGGCCTTATTGGGCCATACGGGAAAAGGAGAGGCAGGCCACGTGAGGAGGCTCGCGCCCCCCCTTGCCCAAACCGAATTGGACTAGGGGAGGGGGCGCAGCCCCCTCTTTCCTTTCCCTCTCCCTTCCCTCTTTCCTACTCCGTATGGGAGGTGGAATCCTACTAGGACTAAGGAGTCCTAGTAGGACTCCCCACACTTGGCGCACCCCTAGGGGGCTGGCCTCCTCCCTCTCATCCTTTATATACGGGGGCAAGGGGGCACCCCAAAGTATACAATTGTCCCATAGCCGTGTGCGGTGCCCCGATCTCCGTTTTCCACCTCGGTCATATTTTCGGAGAGCTTAGGCGAAGCCCTGCCAGAATCACTTCACCGTCACCGTCGCCACGCCATCGTGCTGACGGAACTCATCTACTACCTCGACGTCTTGCTGGATCAAGAAGGCGAGGAACGTCACCGAGCTGCACGTGTGTAGAACTCGGAGGTGCCGTACGTTCGGTACTTGATCGGTGGAGCTCGAAGGATTGTTCGACTACATCAACCGCGTTGTGAGACGCTTCCGCTAACGGTCTACGAGGGTACGTAGACACACTCTCCCCTCTCGTAGCGATACATCTCCATGGATAGATCTTGCGTGAGCGTAGGAATTTTTTTAAAATTCATGCTCCGTTCCCCAACATGTAGATCCACACCTGCTTGAGGGGCGGCACCGGGTCGGGAGTCTCTTCAGCCTGCGCGATGGAAATCAAGAACTTGTTGATGGGGCACTTGACGACGTCCCTGGTGCACACGTTGAGCATCTCCGCTGACGGGAAGGGGACGTAAAGACCAAAGGGGCCGTCTCCGAGACCACCCACGAGAAGGAGCTACTACTATAGTCGCCGATGTAGGCCGAGAGCTCGGCCCGGATGACCTCCGGAGTGACGATCACGGAGGGGGGAGCCTCCTGCCCCGGGACGAGGGTGATCATAGAACCCGACCGAATCTAATTGATTGATCTGGTGTAATCGACTTTTACTGCATTATATGAACCCAAGAATATCTTTCGGTGTCCCGTCTACTGTCTACAAATGGGTGTCAGCGGTGTTATTTGAATTTAGCTGTGGCCTATGGCCTGGACCTTAGTAGAATTAGTAGAAAGAGATAAAGTGACCATTTGCCCTTGATTATTTTTCTTCCCTCTAGTGCTGCACAACAGTTTTGGATACCGAACTTGCTTAAATAGTAGTCTTAGAGCAACTCCAACCCGGGCGACCCATTTCGTCCGCGCGCGTTCGTTTGGGTCGCCACAGACAAAAAACACATCCCAACGCGCCGACCCAAACGGACGCGCGTTCGTTTTTTGTCCGCCCGTGACCCATTCCAGGCCTAATTTGCGTCTGCGCGGACACGAAGCGGACACGCGCCTCGCCCGCGTGCTCCTTCCCCGGGCCCGCTAGTCGGCGGCACAGTCTCCTCTTTTTATCCCCTTTCCCACCCGTCGCCAGCAAAGTGTGCAAACCCTAGGCCGACCCCATTTTTTCCGGCCACCTTGCTCTCCAGCTCCCTCCCTCCTCCACCCAGCAACACATCTACCGACGGGGTGCCTCCCTCGACCCGGTGCGGGAGGCCTAGTGGTAGATCTGCGGCGGCGGCGACGAGATTTGGCGCATCCTACCGACGAGATTTGGCGCGTCCTGCCGGCCGGCGGCGGACTACGCTTGCCATGGATTGGCCGGGAGCCGGTCCACCTAGTCTGGGAAAAGCCTCGATGTCGCATGCATGCGCTCAATCCGCCTCTAGCCGCTCGGATCTGTACCGTCGTCGGTCTGCCAGCAAAGCCACACCCGACTGGCGACCTGGGTCGGCGCTGGCCCAGAGGCTGGCCGGCTCACCGTTGCCGCTCATAAAGTGCGACGACTGCGAGCTTCATGTCGTCCGACGCGTTTCTTGGACGCAAGAACATCTCGGTTGGGTGTTCATCAAGTGCATAAATGATGGGGTATGCTTTTTGTGATGCCCTTTGCTCTTTGAATCGATGAAATTTCGGTAGCTTATTTGCTCACTTTTTTCTGTAGGACGGATGCAAATTTTGGTTTTGGGAAGAAGAATACATCGATCTAATGCTCTCATGAAAATTGCTAGATGTTCGTTCGTTTCTAGCTAGACTTGAAGCTATAGATAAAAGTAAAGAAGAGACCAACGGGGAAGCAACGTCTACTTCTTTATAAGAGAAGAAAGACGTTGTTAAACTCAAGAATCCGCAGATCAACAATGAAGACATAGAGAAGATCTTAGTCCAACTAGTGTGAGCAGTTAGGGAAGTTGGACATCTTTTAAAATGTCTAATTGTGGTTCTTGTTTTCTTTGGTTTTGTATTCATAACGAAGAATTGGTGAAAAAATGTATGTATTAAAATGCATGTAATGAAATAAAAATAACGTGCAAATCAAAACAAATAATGTGTGATAAAAATGGACGCTGGCCGGCCACGAGGACAATAATTGGGTCGGCGCGTTGGACGCACGGCCGGCCCATTTATAAAAGGGAGGACATGCCGACCCAAACGGACAAAACGAGGACAAAGCGTGCGTCCGTTTGGATCAAGCGATTGGAGTTGCTCTTAATGTGGCCGATTTGTGCTATGATACTTCGTCATGATTTATTGGTCATCCTTATATTTAGGGTCATATTTTGACCAAGATTTTCATTAATAAAATATAAGTTACATGTAGCAATTTTTTTAATAGAAAACCATGTTCAAATACGAATCTAACAAAAAAATGATGACATGCATTAATATTCTGTTAATTAAATCCGTGGTTAAAATTTAACACAAAATACGAAAGGGTACAATAAATCAGGACAAAGGTAGTACTATATATTAGACAAAAAAAATATCGCGCTGATGCCATGGAAGTTACAAACCTTTGATAGCATTTGAGAAATGTTTTGCCGTGCGACTAACATCTTTTTGTAATTAGCCAGGACATTAACTGCTGAAAAATTGGGTAGTAAACGGATCTCTTTCCTCCTCCACAAGAAAAGCTCTTCTCCTCCCGTCGGCGCCGCCGCCGGTCCGCCCCATCTCCGATGGCCTCTAGGCCATGGAGGTGCGGAGGATCTCGGCCCCCCGCCGGCGGGAGGGACCCCGTTCTCGTTCTTGTTAGATTCAGCGTCTTGGTTGGGGCTGTGTGGCGGCGGCGATATCCCTTAGTAGGAATAATGTCTCCCACGTTCTATCCCCGTCCCGATGGTGTGTCTAGCATCGTTGGAGGGCGTGTGGAGGTTTGTCTCCGTCGGATCTCGCGGGATTCGGTCGGTGCTGGTCTTCGGTGGATCTGTTTGGATCCGGTCTTCGTTCATCTTTGTTTGGGTGTTTACAGGTTTGATCCTTCTGATCTACGACTTTCTTCATCGGCGATGGTTGCTACTTTGGTGCGCTGGTCCTATGGGGCCTTAGCACGACGACTTCCCGACTGTCTACTACAACAAGGTTTGCCCGGCTCCGGTGAGGGAGGGGCGATGACGGCGGCGCGCCTTCGGCTCGCTCCAGTGCTTGTAGTCGTCGCTAGGTGGTCCACGGACATGGTTGTAATTTTTATTACCTCTGTTGTTCTTTGTACTGCCATGATTGAAGATGAATAGATTGGAAGTTTCTCGCAAAAAAAACATCTTTTTGTAATTAGGCAGTGTTAGGGCATCTTCAATGGCAACCCACAATTTCCTTCCGCATTTGTCCATGAATAGGGGGACAAGTCCGCGGACACGAATGCGGGTGGATGCCATCCAATCGTAGCCGCATACATTTCAACCCGTATTGTAACAAATCGGACAAAATTCATGCAAACCAGACGATGTTCATCAAAGTTCGGATAGAAAATAGCACAAAACATCCATACATACCATGCAAATTAAGTTTAGTATAACAACGTCTCAAATCCGACTACATTAACCATATGTCCAACAAGTTTTCGATCAACGAATCATGTGGTCCCACACATACTACCCCTTCAGCTTCATTCAACAGTGTGTGCACGTAAATGGTCGTCCCTCTGTCCTGTGGTACGCTACGACAGCGCGTGCGGGCTACATATAATGTGTAGACCAACATTGAGTGAAAGAATCAATCAACAAGTTGAGCAAGAGGAAGTGGATAACTTACGATCCCATCCTCTGCCGCGTGCAATGGCCTCGAGCTGACGAATCACGTCGCAAAACTTGGTGACACTGATCTGGATAGTGTGCCAGCGATACGACAACGACCTCACATTGCGCGCTTAAATGTTGTACATGTCATAGGGCGCAATGTGCTTTTGTGCGTGAAACATTTCGTGCACTTGCTGCTAGAAGGGCTCCCCTCCGGTCCTACCTACGAAATCCATGGATACAGCCAGCCACGCATCACACAACAACTCATCCTCCATGGTTGAGTAGCTCACCATCCTTCGAAATCTAAAAGAGACATATCATTTGAAAATAAGCTCAAGGGCATTTGACCGAACATCTGCCGGGCGTGGTGTCCGCCATGAAGGTCGTCGACAGGGACCAGAGTGTACCTGGATACAAACGGCTCCAGGGTGGAAAGCTCCGTCATAACGGCGAGCGGGCGCGTCGGTGCTGGTTGCGGATGTCCGACAATGCCTCTGTGGCAGCCGGAGACGTATAAGGAGCAGCGGCGGCGGAGGTGGAGGGCGCGGATGCAAAGCAAGGGAAAGAAGGGTCGGAGTGTAAGGAAATGAGACTGGAAGGAGGGGGGGGGGGGACCGGGGGATTGAATGGGTCGGGGATGTCGGACAACGACGTTTCTCATGTCCGTACTTTCATACTACAGTTGTGTTCCTGCTCCTTTAACTTTAATTTAGAAGGAACATACAATTTTCTCCACGAAAACCTAATTCCTTTGCCAACTAAACAAGAACAAGATGATTACTTGCCTTGGTTGTCCTCGTTTGTGAAGGATCACACGGCAAATAAAGGCATGATCAGATATCTACAAACACAGATAAGATATCCATATACACGTACATTTCCCAACATGTACAAGGTAACATCTTTATTGATATATGTGAGTCATCTATCTATTTGTCCATATCTAATCTAGTTTGAGATGACACCCTACTTTTGTTTTATGTTTTTGGAACCTGCCTACTAATCACATTGTGCCCTAAAAAACACATTAACTTTCAAGGTTGGGAGATGCGTCCCACAAACATTTCTCTTTATTATAGTGTGTCCAAATCATTAATTATCCCTATTTTGTAAGCTAACATGCACATTATCCTTATCTTTTCACTAAAGTTTTCTCTTTAGTTTTTGTCCCATCTCAATCATGTGTGGCTCAACCTTCCTTTTAAAACACTCCACTCGAGCATGCTAGATGACTAAATCTATCTAGAAAATTGGACATCTTTATTTTCCTTTCACGCGACATGGACATTGTTGTATTCACTTATTACATATACTCATGCCTCTGCCAAGGGGGCGAGGGGGGGGGGGGGGGGGGGGTATATGCTTGGCATAGTCATCTCGTAAGTGTGTGTGCAAGAATATTAAACAACACGTACACACCAGTGCTAGATGACAAGATTCCGTTATTGT
This sequence comes from Elymus sibiricus, assembly GCA_039707655.1. Lineage (NCBI taxonomy): Eukaryota > Viridiplantae > Streptophyta > Magnoliopsida > Poales > Poaceae > Elymus > Elymus sibiricus. Next base: position 281,973,860 of record CM077663.1, read on the forward strand.
ACCCAGTTGGTAGCTACATGTTTTGAACAATAGAGAGGGACTCGAAGGCCCCAAAAGTTGGCATTTTCATTGCAAAAATGCTACATCACAACAATAAGAGACCTCTAAAGAAATGAAAATTACATCTAGTTTCTTTCTCTTTGCACACATGGCCCTAAGGATACAACCAATAACACAATCCAATCTACATGCAAAATCACAACCTCGCAGAGATGCATTGGCCACCGTCTGTGACCAAATCCTTGCCTACAATGGGCAATGATAAAATGGACTCAAGCCGAAGGTTGAAATTGGCACAACTGGAATTACTCTTAGGACAACCTTCAGCTCCGTTGGTCGAGGTCGATGCAAAAGTTGAAAGAGGACGAAGAACCACCAAGTTAGCTTGCAGTCCCCACGAAGCATCAGATTTGATAGGGCAAAGCACACACCCATCGCCCTCTCTCCTTGCGCACATGGTGGCAAAGAAAAAAGGGAGTCGATGTTGCCCAATTCAATGTTATGTGGAGCTTATTGTGGGAGTTGCCGCTAGATCCACCACCATTCACCATGGACACCGACACGTTGCAAGAACATCTCGCCTACTGACATCGCTCGTTGGCATCGGAGAGCTGTTTTGACTCGGCATAGAGCCATATGTCACAAATGAAAACACCTAACCTGGACCTAAGCCTAATATTACTACCTACAACGACGACCCATCAACACTATCCCATCCTCACTCTGGCCGACGAGATCGTCAGAGGAGGAGGGGAAAGCAAGCTGGGGAAACCCAAGCGACTGCAAGGGAGGGCGAAGAGGCAGAAAGGAGAGGGGAAATGAGTGAGTCGTTGTTCTCGGAACCTATTTAAGTGTGTTTAATATTTATATATCATAAATGTGCCCATGTTCTATTTTCCTAGATCATCTACAAAGTGTTATCTTGTGGGTAAAAATATTCACGCCATCAACTAACGTCCCGTCATACAATGCAAATCTCCTTGGCTTAGGTTTGTTGAAACCTTACTACTCTCCCATGTTCCTTCCTTTGTAGAGTTAGGGGGTTACCTTTTAAGTTAGTGGGTATCATGTTGTAATAAGTTACCTTTAAGTTAGTGGGTATATATATATAGATGCCCAGTGTAACACAACTCCGGTTTCCTTGAAATAATAATAGAAGCATGACATGTCAACTTGCTAGTGCTAAATAGCTAGAAAACCCTTCAACCCTAGGTCGTGTAGTTGTCATGACATGCCGAATTGCCATTGTTCGACCTTTGATTTTATTTCCTTCACCTTCGATCTTTGTCGCTATTCTTCAAGTTGTATACATCAATATCTTAATACAAATATACACAACTCCACATGGTTAAACAACATGCCACTAAATGAGCTCAAAAGTGAAGCTTCATAGGAGAACTGACAACCCTGCATAATACCTCTTGTTGCTCTTTTGACTCCACCGAACTAATTAAAGTCTCACTTCATCATTCTTTGTCATTAAACACGAATTGTTCAAACTTCAGATGGGGTAAAATTAGAAAAATGTCCCTAAGCTCACACGTTCTCATGTGGGAAAATATGAACATACTACACCCCTCACTAGATGAAGGACGACACCTATGTTTTTTTCGTTGTCCACACATTTGTTGTTTGTCATTGATGTCAGGTACGTTGGGTGGCACCCCATGAATCATCGTGTAAGAATTATCATGATCCCTCTGTTTAAAGACCATTTTGAATCAAGGGGGAGAGAAGTTCCACCGGCGCCATAAGATCAGGTGGAACTCACCCATTGAAGGAGGCAATGCCCTTGAACTATATAGTGGGAAGAGAGTGGAATATGTGATGCCAAAAAACGTACATTAATTATTTTATCCCTCACCTTTGGCACCTCGAGAGGGAAAGAACCTAAATTGAAATTCTAATTATACAAATGGAAAGTGAAAGACAAAGAGGAAGACCGTGGTACAACGAACATGCCATAAAAAATGTTGACATCATAGTTCTAAAAGCGTTGAGCGTCCTCTACTTCATTACTTGGGTCGCGTGTGAACAATGATCACAAAGAAAGAGACTAGAAAGTATAAGGGGGAGTGCAAATTCAGAACACCATAGTACAACCGCTTATCCCCTCTTCCTCCTCAGGGTCAACATGACTTGGAGTAGGACAACAAGGAAAAAAGAAGAAGGATTCAGATCCGATCTCTACAATGTTATTCAAAGTAAGAAATAACATTAAGTGAATTAGCCACTAAAACACCGACAACATGAACATATGACGGTCAGATTTTCTCTTCCCCTTTTGTTCAACCAATAAAGTTGGCAAATATGTACATGAGAAAACACATTACTTAGGGTAAGCAAGATGAGAGACATGCTTAGATAGAAAGGAAGAGGAAGAAAACGAGCCCTCCCCCAGAAAATCATATATAACCTCCAACGATGGAGGGCTGATTCAGAATTTCATAGGATTTTGATTTAATAGAAAACACTTCGATTATCGGTAAACTAAAAGAAAACAACACACAAACTAAATCTCAAACTTTTCACCTAGCTTCAAAAGGCAAATGCGAGCACCTATTCGTCAGGTAATTGAAAAAACGTTTGGTTTCAGTCCATTGGCTCCGGGCCGTTGGATTGGAAACGAATGGTCAGATCATTACCTTCATCCTCCAAACATTTTCCTCCCATGATCTAATATCCATCTTCTTCCTCAAATCGCATGTTCATGTGCCAACCACATTCGATGGCTTAATCGTCTACCTCCGACACGTGCATGCCTCACCATCCCGCCCTCTCCGCCGCCTTCGCCATGTTGCTGCTGCCCCCGACCATCCTTTCTAAACCAATCCCGGGCACCAAAAATTCTATGCGAGCCCACACCCCCTTCCGAATCCGTCAACCTCCGACTCCTCTTCACCCACGACATCAATGTTGCATCGTCGCCGACTCTGAGTCGCTCTGACCGAGGCCCCGTCTGTGTCCCCGCGGCTCGTTGGTGCTTGCCTCGGCGCCTCCTCTTCTGCTCGGGCCTACACGGCGGTCTCTCATCAAAATCCCGACCGGTGAAATAGCAATTGGGAAGGCAAATAAGAAAAACCTCCACCATATTTCGCCCATTGGATTCCCTCCCTGCCCCCCCCCCCCCCCCCACCCACCCCATGCTCCTGAATTATTCTCACCAAGAACCAAGCTCTCTTTGAGAATTAGGGTACAAACCAAGGGGGGCTCAGCTAAACCTATTGAATCACCAGCGACTCGGATCATCGTGTGACCAACCCCCCCCCCCCCCCCCCCCCCTGGCGTCCCCGTCACCATCCGCACGGTCCCCTATAAATACGCTCCCCACCATTCGGCCCTCATTGATTACCCTTCCTCCACCCCCCTGATTTCCTCTGTTAAACCCACCCAAGCCGCCCTCGCTAGACCCCACATGGACTCCGCCTCCGCCTCCTACAAGCTGCAGCTCGCCTGCGCCGCGCTCGTGGGCGCCTCCGCGGCCGCCGCCTCCGCCTACTACCTGCACTGCCGCGCCGTCGCGCAGCTCAGCGGCGACATCATCCGCAACTCCTCCGCCGCCGCCACCAAAGGCGGCCGACAGCGGCGGCGCCCACGCGACGCCGCCGGGAGCAACCCCCCTCCCCCGCGCCGCGCGGCCGCCGGCTCATCCTCGCTCCCCGACCTCTCCTCCATCTACGCCACCGGCGGCGTCGCCAGGGGGTACCCCGTGGGGGAGGAGTACGACGACGGCGATGAGGAGGGGGTGGGGCCGTACGTGGACGAAGCGCTCGCCGCCGCCGCCGCCTACATGCAGATCCCCACGGGCTTGCCGAGGCTGCAAGTGGGGCCCGAGGGTACATTTGTCTTTATATATACTGTTAACTGCACGCGTGGGCAAGGGCGGCTGGCTGGGTGCGGCGGAGTGGATAGGACTGGGGGAGCTGGCTTGTGGGCTTGAGAGCGCTAGGTTGGGAAATGGCTTCCGGCTGGGGGCAGTTTGTGTGAGATTTCGTACCGGGTAGCAATGAGACTAGTAGCACAGCCTGTTGTTAACTTAGTGCGCTTATCCCCTTGCAAAAGGGAATAAAACGTGTCACTCTTATCTTATCAAGTGTTCCTGCAGCGAACATCTAGTGCTAAAAGTTATGTACTCTTCGGAGAGAATTCAGATGGATCTTTTCTAAGCTAAATTTAATCTCCCTGCTTGCTTAAGAAAATTATAGCTATTGGTGCCATGAAATGGTGCTTAATCATCAGGAGACAGACTTGTCAATGTTGTGCAACATCGTACTCTTCTTTCTTTTCTATTTATGTGAATTCAATAACAACTAATGATTAATGCAGGCAATAAACAAATCGTTCGTTCGGGTTCAAGCAGACGGGTTGGATTAATCAGACCAAATTCACCCAAGTCCCCTGTTGCTAGTGCAAGTACTTTTGAGAGTGCAGAGGGGTCTGATGAGGACGTCGCGACAAAAGCCAACGGCAAACTTGATAATGGCTATGCGAACACAAATGGAAATCTTGTAAGTTCCAGTCACCCAGTTGCCATCCATTTCTACTTTTTCTTGTTATAACTGTTAGTCGCTTGCTTCAATGTCCGTCCTTTATATATTTTTATTTATGTTGCGGTAGGCTTGACATAAATTTTCATACCAGAAATCTGCAGATCATGAAATAAGTGAATTTATGACTTACATTGCTTCATACTATTGAGTGTTAAGTTCTTTTTATTGTTTCATTTGCTCTTATTTCTAGAGTTTTATTTCCTTTCCTGTGATTTCGACTTCAATAAATGTGATGCTGATATCTAATGAGCTGATGTATCCGTATAGCCTTGGTTTATGCTTAAAAAAATGAATCATGATCACTTGAATGTATTTATCAGTCTATAATGTAGGGATGCGTTATAAAAGGTCTGAGCACCAAACATAATCTTTATCTGCTGGAAAGATGTTCTAGAATAATATCGTGTCAGCCTGTTTAATATTACTCAAAGGTAACAACTTTTTGTCTGCTAGTTACTCTATAGTTAGTAACGTTGCATAATCAATCTTCTGGCTAGCTTTTGTTATAATTAGGAACACAATAGCAGTATTGTTTGCTGATATGAATCAATTCTATTTAAGGCATATATTCTTCACTTCCCTTTGGTACACCAACTGGAAGTCTGGAACTGATTCTAAAAAAGTTAAATTTTTACATTTCATCTTTGAACAGGAGGGAGAACACAAAGGAAATTCAGTTGTGGAGAATGGGGCTGCAATACCATTAGCTGCAAAAAACATGACTCGATCTCATAGTATATCCAATGATCTTCATGCGGTTCAACCTGACCCAGTTGCTGCAGATATTCTTCGAAAAGAACCTGAGCAAGAATCATTTATCAAGCTGTTAACTGCTCCACATGGTATGCCAATTGAATTTATGCAACACTGCTAAAAAAATTATGCAACAAATGAAATAGTTACCTCTCCTGCAGAAGAAAGACGGCAGTAGTTGTATTTACAAGCTTGACCGTTGCAGTTTGTGTTTCGCAAGTACAGTGCATTTTTCTAACAGAATATTGACATGTTATACCCAATGTGGATATGTAAGATTTCACCATTTCAGTCAACTGTCTGTAAGTAAAGAACATTGTTCAATTGTGCACATGCCAAATTGTCGTTTCCCTCATTTATTTGCCAGTGATCCTTTTCTTTTGAACGCGCATAAGCTAACTTAGACACGTTGAAGATTTGTCTGTTATTCACATGAGTAGATGCTTATAAACTAATTGTTTATTTGTTTCTTTCCCTCCAAGAAATTCTGATCCACTGGGTTGATTTTTCGGTACCATATGGGTGGAAGGTTATTAAATGTTGTTTTCTATCTGATGCCAGAGATTCCATCTCCTGATGAAATAGAGGTCTATAAAATCCTTCAGAAGTGTCTCGAGTTAAGAGATTGTTACCTTTTTAGAGAAGAAGTCGCTCCATGGGAGAAGGAGGTCATAAATGACCCCTGTACACCAAAACCTAATCCTAACCCATTCTCTTTTGTGCCTGAACCAAAATCAGAGGTAGCTTACTTCTGCTTGTTTCATTGTTGCAATACCCTTTTTTGTTCTGTTTTGCCCTGATTTCAACTGTTGATTGTGCTTTCAGCATGTTTTCCAAATGGTCGATGGTGTTGTCCAGGTCTATGCGGATAAAGACTGTAAGGACTCCTCCAGTTTCCTTTATTGTTCTTAACTAGGCTACCACAGCATCCTATGACTCATTTATTTCCCTCTTTTTGTCTCAGGTACGGAAAGGATTTATCCTGTTGCTGATGCCACAACCTTTTTCACTGACTTACATTATGTTCTCCGGATGACTGCCGCGGGGAACACAAGAACTGTCTGCCATAACCGGTTGAATCTTCTAGAACATGTAATCATGTAGTCAAATATTTTGTGGCCTGAGTGATTCAGTGAAATCATTTGAAGTTCTCCTATCAGTCTTTTGTGTGATATATGTTTTTATTCCCTTGCAGAAGTTCAAATTTCATCTGATGTTAAACGCGGACAGGGAGTTTCTTGCCCAGAAGACTGCACCACATCGTGATTTTTACAATGTTAGGAAGGTCGACACTCATGTTCACCACTCAGCATGCATGAATCAGAAACATTTGCTGAGATTCATCAAGTCCAAACTGAGAAAAGAACCTGATGAGGTACATTCATGAATTTTATTGTGAAGACTGCCGTACCTCCTTTAAGTAAATGTAACATGACTGTCGACTTATAATCACAATTATGTATGATATGTCATGTAGGTTGTCATTTTCAGAGATGGTACATATATGACTTTGAAGGAGGTTTTTGAGAGCTTGGACTTAACTGGGTGCGGTTTGCTTTACACTGTATATTAAATGCTGATTCCACTGCCAGTTGGTTAATATTTTTTCTTGTTTTTATTAGGTATGACTTGAATGTTGATTTGCTAGATGTCCATGCGGACAAAAGTACGTTTCATCGTTTTGACAAATTCAACCTTAAATACAATCCATGCGGCCAAAGTAGGCTCAGGGAGATTTTCCTTAAACAGGACAATCTTATTCAAGGTATTACTTGTTTCAAAGTCGTATTTTTTTCCTGGATGGCTTATTTATGTTATTGTCACTTTTGTGCAGTTTCCACATGTTTGCAGAATGCCATGCTTGCTATTCTATATTACTATCATAGTTGCTCCTAAACCTTTCACCCTGTGGAAGTCCTATGAAATGTCTGTATGCATGTTTATGTAAAAGGCAGGGAAATTTGTCTTGATGTATCATGATCACATCCAAACTAGTGTTTTTTGCGTGTGTAGTATGCAGCTTCTGATGAACTCCGACCAATTTTCTGATAAATTACTTATATCAATCACTGAGCATTAAAAAGCCACGTGTGTTACCATTATTTGTTATCGGCTCAGGCGCAATTCCACAAATGTGTTTACTCTGGCGCATATGATTACTACATAGTTTGGACCCTATGAGCTAAATGTTTGATGGTGTAAGCCCGGAAAGTATCAATTGATATACTTGCTAGTCCTATTCATTATAGCCAAATGTCAACAATGGTAGCTGGAGCTTTTAAGTTGCTGAGTCGCACAGTGGTGTAGTTATACCACTCAATGCTTGCTGAGTGTGAGCAGTGTTTGGTGCTCCATACGTTGGACATAGATAAGAAAACATCATGAGATACTTTTGAGAAAAAAGACACGGTGAGGTTAATACATCGTTATATGGCTCTTCTTTTTGTTGCAAAATGCCGACATGTCAAGTGTACATTCAGACCAAATAACATGTATATATTTTCTCCAGCACAAACTGATTATTTCATCAGTATCGTGCATCACTGGATACCATAATCACAGGCACGATACTAGGTGCCATTTAGGGACAATACCTAATTAGTTAGCTCTTCAATAGATCGTTGCAAATTTACTTGATCTATTTGCATTCGTGCATCAGAGAAACTGGCCATGTCTCTCATGTCAGGAGACGTCTCTTCTATCGAGTGGTGTCCACCACATGCCTATCTTTGGCTTACAAGTCACTAAGGGAAAAGGGAGTGCCCCATAGCAAATTTAGTATAACAAATTAGGTATTAATTGATTGTGGAGAAACAAAGGAGGTGAAGTGAAACTTCTCGGAAAACCATATATGTGATGAATAGCTACCAAAGAATGCTAAACATTTGTGCACAGAAGTGACTACTATACTATTTGTGCCATACTGGTTCGTGCATTTGTTTTTGCCTTGCACCTTCAGATATTGTAGACACTTTGAGTGGCCATGACACATGCTTGGCGCTATACAACTATATTTGAAACACTGGGTAAAACCCTTGTGCTTTGTGGTTTGTGCTTTAAGGTTGAATCTATTCCACTTAACTGCAGGTGGATAAGCCTTTTTTGTGGTGTTCATTTTCTTTCAGTCATATGTTTCACAAGGGTCTCTGGCCTAAACTAGGCTTAGTACAAGCTGGTTCTTATTAATTAGCTTCCCAGAGAAACACTAAATATTTTTTTGCAAACTCAACTTATGAGTTCCCGTGCTTATGAACTGCAAGCAACCACCCTTAGCTTCAGCTTGTCTTTGGCTGTGTCTTACTGGTTTTGCTTTTTATTGTGATTAGTTCTCATAATCACTTTATCAAATAATTTACGGTTCATGGTACCCTTTCGAGATATTTATATTGCTATTTGATTTAAACTAGGACGTTTTCTTGCTGAGCTGACGATGCAAGTTTTTTCTGACCTTAATGCAAGCAAGTATCAGGTAAAACTATCAATTGGATTATTTATTTTTTCTGTTCCTTAGCAGATGCAACTAGTGATGTTTGAACTTAGTCCACTCTAATTTGCTTTACCAGATGGCTGAATATAGGATTTCAATCTATGGGAGGAAGCAAAGTGAGTGGGACCAACTTGCGAGTTGGATAGTAAACAATGAATTGTACAGTGAAAATGTTGTTTGGTTGATTCAGGTGCCCTTTCTCTATTTTCCCTGGTATTTATTATACCTACTGTTGAATCGCGGGCTCACCCTGTCCATGGCTGTGTTGTATGTGTGTGGCGGCTCAACTGGGAACGGGAGGACTGGATGCCTCCTTCTAGGTCAGCACCTCCTCATGGGCTTGGGCCCTAAGTGACAAAGCTTGATGGGCTTGGGCCCATACCGGTTCAACACTCCCCCTCAAGATGGGTGGTAGATATCTATCATCCCCATCTTGTCACATGCCAAGTTACAGTCCTTCGTTCCCAGTCCCTTTGTCAAGCAATCTGCAAACTGCTGCCCAGAGCTGACGTGAGTAAGACTGATGATCCCAGCATCAAGTTTCTCCTTAATGAAGAAACGATCAATTTCCACATGTTTTGTCCTATCATGCTGAACTGGGTTATTAGCAATGGCTATAGCTGACTGATTGTCACACCACACCCTCAAGTGCCCCTTCCTCAGAAGTTTCAACTCGCTCAGTAGGTACTTCACCCAGAGCATCTCACACAACCCTTGAGATAATGCTCTATACTCAGCTTCTGCTGTTGATCTAGACACAACAGTCTGTTTCTTGCTTCTCCATGACACCAAGTTTCCTCCCACAAACACACAGTAGCCAGAAGTTGATCTTATATCATCTTGACAACTGGCCCAATCAGAGTCACTATAGCCATCCACCTCAAGATGTCCACTCTTTGCAAACCACAACCCTTTACCCGGAGTGCCCTTCAAGTATCTCAAGATTCTGTGCACAATATCAAGATGCCCACTCCTTGGTTCATGCATGTATCTGCTCACCACCCCCACGGCATACGTAATATCAGGCCTGGTATGACACAAGTACAATAGTCTCCCAACCAGTTTCTGATAATCTTCCTTATTCACCAGCTCTCCTGATTGAGCTGTCACTTGATGATTTTGTTCAATCGGCGTAGGGGCTGCACGACATCCCATCATGCCCATGTCACTCAAGAGATCCAAGGTGTATTTCCGTTGGCACAAAGATATTCCCTTCTCTGTCCGAGCCACTTCAATGCCAAGGAAGTATTTTAGGTTGCCCAAATCCTTTACCTCAAACTCCTTGCTCAGACACCCCTTCAATCTCTCTATTTCCTCCTTATCATCTCAAGTGATGATAATGTCATCCACATAAACTGCAAGGATGGTGATCTTCCGATCAGAGATTGAGTGTCTGTAGAACACCGTGTGGTCACCATTACATTGACCATACCCCATAGCACGGACAGCACGTCTGAACCTATCGAACCAAGCCCTCGGCGATTGCTTCAGTCCATACAAGGATTTCTTCAGCCTGCATACCTTCCCCGTGGTCTGTGAAGTACCAAAACCTGGTGGTATCTCCATGTACACTTCTTCCTTCAACTCACCATGCAAGAAGGCATTCTTGACATCTAATTGATGCAACTTCCACCCAAAGTTTGCAGCACAGAAAACCAATATCCTTACTGTGTTCATCTTTGCCACGGGAGCAAACGTCTCATCATAGTCAATTCCATAAGTTTGACTATATCCTCTGGCGACCAATCTGGCCTTGTACCGTTCCACCTTCCCCTCAGGATTCTGCTTCACTGTATAGATCCACTTACAACTCACTGCTTTCTTTCCTGCCGGCAATGTGGTTAGCACCCACGTCTTGTTTTTCCTTAGTGCTTCCAACTCTTCTATCATCGCTTCACGCCACTTCGGATCTTGCTTTGCAGCCTTCCAATCCTTTGGGATTGACACAGTTTGAAGAGAGGCAACAAACGCTCTATAGGAAGGAGACAAAGCCTCATAAGACACAAAATTTCCAATGTCGTGATCATCAAAAAACTCCGGTGGTAAAGCCTTCTGTGCCGCTTCACGTGTCCCCTTTCGCAACGCAATAGGCAGTTCCACTGTGTCAGATGAGCTTGCACCACTGCCTTGCTGCTCCCCCTGCACTGACTGCTCCCCCTGCACTTGCTGCTCCTCTTGCACAAGTGGCTGCCGCCGAGAATATACCAGACGAGTGTCAGATGAGTCATGCACCTGTGGCACTTGTGGCTCTCGTCGAGAGTACACTAGGGGGATCTTCTGCCGCTGATCTCGAACAGGGAGCTGGAGATTACCAATCTGAATGGAACCCACTGTTGGCTGGACCTGAACCTGCACATCACCATCAGTGAGAGTACCAACCGGAATTGTACCCACAATTGGCTGGACTTGAACCTGCACATCATCATCAATGTTAGTGCCCACAGAATCCTCCTGAGTGTGAGATACAGCCTTCTCCCCCTCTTGACCATCCTGCACAGAGTGTAAATGGTCAAGCTCTTGAAACAACACACTTAGATCTGTTGGCTCACCATAGAATGGCTCAGACTCCCTGAAGGTTACATCCATACTGACAAACCTGCGTTTCTCTGAGGGACACCAACATTTATACCCCTGCTGACTAGAAGAATAGCCCAGAAAAATACACTTCACTGCTCGCGGATCAAGTTTTCCAACAGAAGGACGGTGATCTCGAACAAAACAAGTACTGCCAAACAACTTTGGGGGAACAACAAACTTAGTTTCTCCATATACTAGCTCACACGGAGATTTCATGCTTAGTATTCTTGATGGTGTCCGGTTGATCAGGTATGTGGCTGTCATAACTGCTTCACTCCACAAGAATTTGGGCACATTCATCGTAAACATCAATGACCGAGCAACCTCAAGAATATGCCGATTTTTCCTTTCTGCCACTCCATTCTGAGGAGGGGTGTCTGGGCATGAAGTTTGATGAAGAATACCTTGATCAGACAAGTAGGCCCCAAATGTGTTGTTCACATACTCTGTCCCATTGTCAGTCCTGATCACCTGCACCTGCCCCTGAAACTGATTCTTCACCAAGGCATGGAAATTCTGAAAACAGCTAAACACCTCATCTTTGTGACGCATCAAATAAATCCAAGTCATACTAGAATAGCAATCGATGAATGTAACAAAGTATTTCATTCCATTCATTGATACAAGTGGGCTCTTCCATACATCCGAATGAATAAGCATAAAAGGAGATATGCTCCTAAGCCCCTTACTCACATATGAGGCTCGTGTGTGTTTGGCATATTCGCAAGCATCACATGTCAACTTGCCCTTGCCTATCCCACACATAACATCCGAAAAGATTCTACTCATCTTATCAAAAGATACATGTCCCATCCTACAGTGATGGATCATCGCCTCCTTCTCCTTGTCCTCCATGGTCGCAGCACACACCAAGTCCGGCTGCACCTCCTGGTCCATGTACCAGAGCCCCCTACGCCTGGTGCCAGTCCCAACCGTCCGACTTGTCTGTCGCTCCTGAATCACGCAACCGAATTTGTCAAGGATCACACGACAGTCAATTTGATCAATTAGAGCACTGAAAGAGACCAAATTGACAGGAAACGCTGGCACATGTAAAACCGAGGATAGGGAGATGGTCGGAGTGCACTTGACTGTGCCAACCCCTATGACAGGCTGGTTTGTGCCATCAGCAGTTTGCATAGTGCCCGTGTGAGACGGAGGGTGCTTATTGTAAGACTCAAACACGCAGGATTTACTAGCAACATGCTTAGATGCTCCAGAGTCAAGAACCCACTCTGGAGCACTCTCATTAGAAGCAAGAGATGCCTTTTCCGGATTACCTTCATCAGTGGAGGCCCAGAGAGCAAAGTCTCCATAGTCAGCATCATCTGCATCTTTGCCTTTTGACGTCCCAGTGTCTCCTGCCACTGTCATGTGAGCCCTCTGATCCCCTGAGTGTCCTGAGTAGCCACCTCTGCCCATAGAAGCCTGACCTCTTGAGGCCCCTGAGTATTCACCTCTGCCTCTAGCACTCCTGCCTCTGCCAGTTCCCCCTCTGTTGTATCCCCTGCCTCTGCCACGAGTTGGACACTCGCGCTTCCAGTGACCTATCTCCCCACAGATATGACATTTGTTGGGATCGCTCCACTCCATGCGCTCAGTGACTGCAAATGTCGAAGCCGGCACAGCCTTCATGTCTGCATGCTCAAGAGATAGCCGCACCTCCTCTTGAGACATTGCAGCAATAGCCTCCTCAATAGAGGGCATGAGAGGTTGGTGCAACAGGGATGCCCTCCTGCCATGAAAGCAACCTCTAAGCCCCTCCAACAGTTTCAGCACACGCCTGCGTGCAATCCACTTGCGCCCTGACTCGATGCAAGCCGCATCATAGAGTTCCAGAGGGTCGCAGTTATCCTGCTCTGCCCACAAAGCCTGCAGCTCTGCCACATATGCCATCACTGACATGTCGTCACCTTGATGCAGCCGACTGATCTTCCCCTCAATCTGAGCAATTAGCATGACATTGCCCTTGCCTGAGTACAAGGTGGACAGAGTCGTCCATATCGCAGCGGATGTGGATAGCCCCTCCACAGAGCGTCCAATGGGGGGCACCACCGAGTTCAACAACCAGCCAATGAGCACAGAGTTTATGACCTTCCATCTCTTTCCCTCCACAGTAGTCTTGTCTCCTGGTTCAGCAACAACACCCAACAAGTGCCCATCAAGCTCCTTCTGTTCCACAGCCAGCAACGCCCTCCGGGACCAGCTCAGATAATTGGTAGCCCCCTCTAACTTCATGTCCATGGGCGACAGTTCGATCTTCTGAGCCACTTCCTGTCGAGGAACGATGGCCCCAGATTTCGACTCCTCGGGGATCTTAGCTAGCTTCTCGAAAGCCTCAGCAAGGCCTGTTGGCTCACCCTCACCCATCTTCGGACACAGCCTCTACACACCCAACAACAACAGCAGCAAGCACAGCCGCACACAGCAGCAGTCGCAGCTGCCTCCTCTTCCCTTGCCAATCAGCAGCAGCACCAAATCAGTGCAGCACAGCAAGCAGTAACGACAGCCAGCCGCACCTCCTCTGCTCCAGCAGCCGCATTCAAGTGCGAGCAGCAGCAGCAGGACCCTTCTTCTCTCCCTTGGCGCAGCAGCTCCTTTCTTCCTTCCTCTCCTACCAAGCTCGCCGCCTCCAGCTCGCGGGAACCAGCCAGCCGCCGTCACCCGCGCAGCTCCTCTCGCAGCGCCCTGCCAGCCGCCGTGACGCTCAGCCGCACGCGCGCGCGCGCACAGCCACGCCCGCCCAGATGCGCCGACGCCTCCCCGCCAGACTCCGCCGCCGGCCGGCGACTAGGCCACCGTCGCCGTCGTCCCCAGCACCTCGCCTGCGTCTGATACCATGTTGAATCGCGGGCTCACCCTGTCCATGGCTGTGTTGTATGTGTGTGGCGGCTCAACTGGGAACGGGAGGACTGGATGCCTCCTTCTAGGTCAGCACCTCCTCATGGGCTTGGGCCCTAAGTGACAAAGCTTGATGGGCTTGGGCCCATACCGGTTCAACACCTACAACAAGAAGTTCCTATAATTTCTTGCAGTTGGAGAACTGTACATGCAGACCACTATTTCTGTATAATGACTTCTCACAGCAATCTAGTATCCCCTCCGTCTCATAATGTAAGACGTTTTTTAGCACTACACTAGTGTCAAAAAACGTCTTACATTATGTGTAGTGCTAAAAAACGTCTTACATTATGGGATGGAGGGAGTAGTTTGTAAAATTTCTCCATCCTTCTTTTCTTGAGTGTTCCATAGTATGTTTCGGATATTTTCTGCCGTTTGCTTTTGTAACAAATTTATACATGAAACAAAGTATGGGTGCCTAATTATGTTGTCCATCAGTTTATGATCTAGTGACTGCACTGAATAAATTATTCTTTCTACACGAACAAAGTCTTCAAAATGTCTATTGATGCAAAGTCGGTATTTTATTCATTATGTTTTGATATGCAGTATTCCATGCAGAAAATTATTTTGTCGTACTGTTTTGCAGATTCCACGCTTATACAATGTGTACAAGCAAATGGGCATTGTTACATCATTTCAAAATCTTCTTGACAACATTTTCCTTCCTCTGTTTGAGGTTACTATTGATCCAGCTTCGCATCCGCAGCTTCATGTCTTCCTAAAGCAGGTGCAGAAACTCTGTTGTCATTGTTTTTTATTTGGATGCTTATCGTATCTCTGCCGTGTTTCTTGTCCCCACATGTGTCTGCCTTTACCATCTGCTGGCTGCTGTTTATCTATGTTTGATGTAAACCCAAGACGCTAGTCACTAATGTAGAACAAGTGTATGAAATAACTTTTATGAATTTTCCGCGCAAAAATTAAGATGAAACATTCGAGCGATTAGTTTTTTTGAAACAAAACTGTAGGGAAGCCCCCACTATATGTATCAGAAGTAACCCAAATTCGCATCCATGAGAACTTGATCAACGGTGGTAGGGTTGTTTCAAGTGCTCACTTGCTGCCAGTGCGATGGATGGCCTTTACCCATTGAATGCCGGTATTAGTTTGAAATACACATGGCATTCCTAGAAAGATTATGTTTATCTTGAAACGTATATTTAAGTTGCAACATCTGGAATCGCCTAAAATGGTTAGATTATCTTAGTTTTCTGCATACTCATAGGTTAGATTGAGAGGCTGTTCTTCCATGTAGATCATGTGCTAGAGTAGGCTGTTACACAACCATCTATACCTCCTATAGTAGGTAAGCTAGTTTCCATTTCATCTGTGAACTATTAACTTCCGATTCTTCAGAATATACCTGGTTGATCGAACAACTGAGTTGTATGTGGGTGTCTCAGGCTGAGTTAAGGAAGTAGTGGGGGCAAGTTGGTTCTCACCATTAACTAGATGAATGTGTTGATTATGACAATTGTCTTTTGGGCCGTTGCAGGTCGTAGGGTTGGATTTAGTTGATGATGAGAGTAAACCTGAAAGGCGGCCAACTAAGCACATGCCTACACCTGAAGAATGGACGAATGTCTTCAACCCGGCATTTTCATATTATGCATACTACTGCTATGCTAACTTGTACACGCTGAACAAGGTAGGCATATTGTTCTTCTATCTTTATTTGTTGTACATGTTACCAGTGAGCAATACATATCTTCAACACTTCAATTTTCAGCTGCGTGAGTCAAAGGGGATGAATACTATCAAATTCCGTCCACATGCTGGTGAGGTAAGATATCTTCAATTTTCCATTGTTCCACTCTGGCATTCTGGTTTTATGTTTTCTCTAACTGGTATGGCCGCACAGGCTGGAGACGTTGACCACTTGGCAGCGACATTTCTTCTTTGTCATAGTATATCACATGGAATCAATTTAAGGAAGTCTCCTGTGCTTCAGTATCTGTACTATCTTGGTCAGGTAATACTGCCTATTTTTGGTGTTTCCATAATAGGTGTAAATTTTGAGAAATTTATGTTGTTGTATTCTTTTAATATCGTGACCTTAATTTTTAAAATATTTAATAACTGACGGTGTTATTACTTTTTGACAAACTGCTTTTGAATTTTGTCAGATCGGTCTGGCAATGTCCCCACTAAGTAACAACTCCTTGTTTCTTGATTACCATCGGAACCCTTTTCCTATGTTTTTCCAACGAGGCCTGAATGTCTCCCTGTCCACGGATGATCCGTTGCAAATTCATCTGACAAAAGAGCCGTTGGTGGAAGAATACAGCATTGCCGCTTCGGTACCCCCTCTTTCGCTATCCTTCACTTTCATGTCATGCAAAAGTACATGCACTCACACACATGTGTATGTGCTTGTGCATATGTATATATACATAATTCAGTATGCACGTATGCCTGTTTAGATGAACTTGTAATATGTGATATGAACAAGCATTAGGAGCTCATAACCATTGTTGTATTGTTTCAGTTATGGAAGCTCAGTCCTTGTGATTTATGTGAAATTGCGAGAAATTCTGTGTATCAATCAGGGTTTTCACATGCTCTCAAGGTAAGTAGACCTTTTTTGTTTATTTGGAAGCATTATCTGTGGTGATAGATGTAAATGCATGAGTATGATTCTCATTAAAAAGTTTGAACAAATTCTTGCCTGCTAAGTTCAATAGATATAAATATGGGAAAACAGCAAATGACCTTTTGATCTCTTGCAGGCACATTGGATTGGCAAGAACTATTACAAGAGAGGCCCTTCAGGGAACGATATCCACCGAACAAATGTGCCCACCATCAGGATTGAATTCAGGGACCTGGTATGCACATCCTTTTCCCTTTTATTCTTCTGTATAATGCAGATTTAGATGGTCTTTTACATAAACCTACACTAAGATTCTGGCTACAAAAAAAAATGCCGATGATTTTCAGATCTGGAGAGACGAAATGCAGCTCGTCTACCTCGACAACGTCATCTTACCTGACGAGGTGGACCAGTAAGAGGCACCTAAGATACATATGCCGTAGCCGTCGTGGGGGATGGATCGTACTCTCTTTGTGTACACTATGCACAGGTCCACATGGCGCCAGGCCTCCAGCCGGCAAACCTCCAACTAAATACCCTCCCAAGAACCACCCACCAAAGTGGAAGAAGAAGACCTACAGAATAATTTCAGATCGCAGGTGCGGAGTGACAGAGCGGCTCACCGTTGTGCTAGACTAGCATATTACAGTTACAGGGAGGCAAATGCGCAAGTGCTTGGTGCAAAACTGTCGCCCTTCTCGTCTGTAAAGGATTGTAAGTGTGATAACAATGACAATACTGCTAATAAAGTGATGCCGCGCTGTTTTGCTCATCTTGAGAGTTTTATTGCTGGTCATGGTGCTGAACACTGAAAAACTTGTATAGATGAATGGCTCACGGTAGCAATTCTCTTGTCATCGGTATGATATTATGGTGTACGAAAGAGAACGACTCAACCTTTGGGTAGTAAACACTAACAGGGAAAGTGGGGTCCTTGTGGTTCAGCCGAAAAATGCGAACTGGCTTTGCGGGCATTTGGCCTTTCAACACGAATACCTTGTAAAATCTTCATCTGTCTTCCCCTAGATTGGAGGCTTTGGCATGCCGAGAAGCATTGGCCCTCGCCCTCGACCTATCACTATCTGATGTGGAGATTGCTTCGGACTGTCGAGGGGTTGGGAACGGTATTCACAAGGGCACTGGTGGGATGCACGCGAGCATTGTCAGGGAGATAAAATCAACGCCCAACCAGATCCCTGGATGTCCCTTCGTCTTGAAAGGAAGAGAAACTAATATTGAGACACATATCCTTGCTACTTTTTTTACGATGTCATCTTTGGCTCCTAAATTCTCTGGACCTGAATTGTATCCCGAGCTTTTGTATTTGAGCAATAAAGAGGAGTGTGTTTAGACTAAGTTTTTTTCCTTGCCTAGATGAGCACACAGGAAAGAAAATGCAAGTTCGTAGAAAGGGAAAAGGATGAGCAGCTAGATTAGTATATATAGTTACAAAAAGAGTCATGCTATACGTACAACGACTTCAGTATGATTTTTGTATGACCCTACTCTGTAGGTCAGTGAAGTGCAGCACAGCGCTGGATTTGTCATCGTACAAGGATTGGATGACCGACCAAGTGTCGTACGCAGAGTAGTCTTGTACCATCCTTCCCATTTTAGTGTCTTGTTGAATACATTAAAAATAGGGGAAAAGATCTAAATGATAGCATTTTCTTTTGAGAGGAAACAACTATATTGTCGACCAAGGCAAAATAACAACAACTGTAATGACACAACATAAGATTATTTACAAAATCAACCCTTAGAAGAACTCATGTATGTTCGAACTCGCCACAAAAGATCATGCACAAACATTGTATAAATTTCAAGTTGTTTTAGTTGCAGTGATAGAAGCCCACCGCAAAAAAGGGAGAACATATGGTTCTTCGAGAGTAAAAATTAATGGAGGACTGTCTGGTAAAAACATGTTTCTAGGGCTCTAAAAGAATGGATTGGGACTATTTGTCAAATCATTATACATTTTTGAAGGAGCCCCTAACTGCATGGATGACCACACAACAACCCGTCAATTTGTTGTCCCAGTTCAAAACTTTTCATGAGAAGTTAAAAAAACAAATTTAAATTAAATTGTTTCGTAGGGAGGAAAAAGCACGCCACTGACGCAAACACCTTACCTAGAGTGTTATTTCTTTCGGCATCAGACCATAGTGCTCCCACCCCTATGGGTGTTACCGTGCTGCCATTGCACGGTAGCATGAAAAAACCTAGGAGAGTCAGAAATACATGCGTCTAAAAACCATAATTTTCAAACCAAAATCCCATAATTAAATGAATAGTGTTCAGCATTTTGTATTTTGTGCTTTGTCTTTGTTGTATTCATGCCGAATTTGTATTTTTCCATTTTAACATAAATTGAATTTGATGTAGCAATTTTGAATGCTATTTGTGAAATTGTAGACATATAACCTGTCGATTCTCTCATTTTTATTTGTGAAAATGATAAATCCCGAACGTTTGGATTTTAAGCATGTCAACCCGAACGTTTTTTATGAAAACTTTAGTTGACGCGAGGTGGCAAATTTATTTGGCAAACATGACAATTCCGACAAAAAAATGAGCTGAGACAAAATTGCCATATTTAACAACTAAACATGCCACCACACGTCAACTAAAGTTGCCATGCGAACCAACCTGTGGTTGGATGGTTAGAGGGACTGTGGTATCCCCAGCCCACCAGGGTTCAAATCCTGGTGCTCGCATTTATTCCTGGATTTATTTCAGGATTTCCGGCGATGTGCATTGAGTGGGAGGAGACGTTTCCGTCGACGACGAGGCGCCTATGGTGACTTCGTAAATTTCAAGATGATATGCCGGCTCAGTCTTTCGGAGGTGCTCATAGGGGTAGGGTGTGCGTGCGTGCGTTCATAGGGATGCGTGTATGCGCGTGTATATGAGCGCTTGCGTCTGTACTGTGTTCAAAAAAAAAAACTAAAGTTGCCATAAAAACGTTCAGGTTGTCATGTTTAAAATCCAAACGTTTCGGAATTTATCGGGGTCTTTTGTTTTCACGGTAGCACCCATATTCTCGTTGAATTTTTTTTTTGAGCAGTCCATATTCTCGTTGAAAGGAAAGCGCGCTATACTAACGTTTCAGCCCACCAGGACAACGGGCCTAGCCCAACTAAAATACCCCGCGCGCAACTTTCATCCCACATTTCGTTCCCCCCCACTAGGGTTCCTCGCTCGCCGCGGCAAATAATTTGGAAGCCCCCCGGCGAGTGCGACGACGGAGCTCGGTTTCCCCTCACTAGGCGAGACAACACCACATTTTGCCTCCCACTCTCCTCCCCTCCTCCTCGATGCCTCCGCCGGAGAGGGAGATGGCGCCGGCGATCGGGTCGCGGCAGCTCACGGTGCTGCGGGAGTTCCGCCCGCACGGGCTCGCCGCCGAGGAGGCCGACGGCGGGGGCCCCGAGGCGCGGCCGCTGCAGGACTATGACTACTTCCTCTTCGACCCTTCTGTCGCCGCCTCCCCCGCCCCCGCCCCTGAGGACGAGGCCGCCTCGTCCGCCCTCGCCGACGGCGACCACGAGCTCTTCATACGCGGCAACCGGTACGCGTCCCCCCTCCCTCCCCTACTCTGTCCCGTGACTGCACATCCTGGTGGAAAGTTGGAAATGAAGAATTAGTATGTCTTAAGGAACGTCGGGAAACCATTGTTGAACTCCACTCACTACTTTGCGCCTACTTTGCTACATAATCTGTTTAGGTAGTCGTAGCCCCACGGCTTTGCTTTTCATTTTCTATCACGGCTTATTTGAGAACACCAAATTATTTTGTTTTTAAACTGACCGGGAGCTCCCGCATTCACCAAACAAGGTCATGGCACTGGTGTCGGCCAGTCTCAGGATTTGAATTCAGGTTGGTGGGAGGTTAAAAAGTCTCCACACCAGCAGGCTGATTTCCTGTTCCCAACACCAGATCATTTGTTCGCACTTGGTAATCAAGCACTAAGAGCTTGCGTGCACAGTGATGGATTTCTTCGAAAAGCGTGGCATGAACCTTGCCTATCCTAGCAAAGGACTGCTATATGTGCTTGCATCTCGTCCATACCAAAGGGATTTCATTTGCATGTTTCCAGTTAACTAGATGAAAACCCATCAAACAAGCTTTCATGGAGCTCCAATTGCATTAAATGTATGCTAAACTTACTTAAACTTGTTATACTCTAATTGGTCTTACATTTTGTATATGTTGGATTCATTTACAGTCAGCAAGACCTGTTTATGTTTCTGCTGTCTTGTAGGATTATATGGAGTACTGGTTCTCGAGTTCACAAAAGATACGCTTCTCCAAATACAGTCATAATGGTACGTTGATTTTGTTGTCTTCCTTGTTTAACAAATTACAGTCTTCCTAGAATTTTGGTAGGCTAAATATCCTACCAAAAACGTCTTATAATTCGGGGTGGAGGTAGTAGTTGTTTATTTCTTGTCTGAGTTAGAAATAACAAAGCTGAACTGGCAATGACTGACACTCAAACCGTCTGCTGGATGTAGTTCACTCCAATGTACTTCACCCGTTTTTTTATTACCAGCATACTTATATATTTAACTTTTCTTCTGCACCTCATTTTTTTTTCCAATGTTAAACTGTCTACTACAGAAGGAGATACTCATCAACAAGTTCTACTCCACACCACTTTTAATTAATGATGAAAACTGAATTGTCATCATGCTTCTTACAATAGGTGCTCATTCTCGCATCCTAACCTGAAATGTAGGCCTGCTGGTGTCGTATGGAGGCACTCAGTGATGCCCTTCTGTGTGTTCTTCAAGTTGATACTTTATCTATATATGATGTAACTGGTGAGACTATCTTGTTTTACTATAATGCTGAATGGCATATCACTGAACTGTTTAATACTCTCGTGCTTATAGTATAAACATTTTGTGTTGCAGGCGAGGTTGTTAGTATTCCACTGCCATATGCTGTTTCATCAATATGGTCTCTTCCTTTCGGTATTCTACTTCAGAAATCTTCTGATGGAGGCCGCATGGTATCATCCTCTAGTTCACTGCTAAATGCACGGGATTTAGCTCGTCCTAACAAGGACTTTGGGTTGAACTACAATGTTGCATGCCAAGCCCAAACGCTGGAGTCGGTCAATAAATCTGATGGGACCATTATTTCTTCTCATCTCATTTTGAAACATCCACTTGAAGTGCCTCAGGTATATTTATGAACCTACTTTTCCTTATACTTCATGTACACTTGGTGGATTGTCAAGGGATTGATTTCTATCCCTTGAGAAAAGGGATTGGTTGCTAATTACCATCATGTGAAAAATACGAGGGTGGACATAGTTATTCATGTGATAGCATTTTAGCAGGGAATTGCTGCCTATCACATCAGGTCATGTGCAGACCGTAGAAATATACTACCTGATCCATAGATTATTGGCTGGACAGCTTTTCATAGATTGTCATCAATAAGAGTATGATCAGTTTTTAACACCAATGCTTTTTCGTTACTTTATCGATCACCCACTTTCAGGCAACATATTTTGAAGAAAGGGGCAGATTAAGTATGATGAAAGATTTTGATGAAAAGACTATATGGACAAGTGATAGAGTACCTCTAATGGCATCATATCATAAAGGTAGTGTTTTAGGCTTCTTGAGCTGTACTTTTCTGTCTTTTTAAGGCTGGGTATCCATTTATCTTTTCTTGTGCAGGAAACTTTCAGCATTCTGTTTGGCAAGTTGATGGTGCAACTTACCAGGAAGCAATGGATGACAATGCGATGCTATCAATTCCCAGAGATATTTCCCAGCATAAGTTTGCATTTCGTAGGATATGGCAGGGAAAATGCTCCCAGTCTGCTGCTAGTAAGGTTGCTCCATTATAATTATATGTTTAAAAAATTCCATTTGTGTCATGCTTTTTATCTATAGCACATCTTTCATCTTTGTTCTCCTTTTATTCTTTCTTGTATGCTGCTTAACCTTGCTTTGAAAAGATCTGCCTCATCAGAGCTCGGAAATTACCCATTTTTCTTAAACGCCGGTGTAATTTCCAGGCATGTTATATTTTCTGCGTGATTAAGTAGTTGAGTTGTACTATATCCTTTTTGGTGCTGTTAAGAGCATTGATCTAAAAGGGGTACCTGTAGCGATCATTTTGGTATATACCAAATTAGTGCACATAGCGTACCTATGATTCAATGTACCAAATTGAGAAGAAGATCCGGACATGAAATATAATATGATTGAAAACTACAGTTCTCTTTTCTTTTTTGAATGTTTATACATCCTAGTTTTGGATTAACTAATCGTAGATGTGAATTAAGTTAGGATATTACTTAATTATTTCATCTTTATCTGCTTCCTCTAGTGTTAACTATATCCTCTATCCCCTTCCTACCATTATACGAGCACACATGACATGACTTAGTTCTGTTTCTGTTGAGCAAACATTTACTCAACTGTAGTTATGCACAAACTTTTTCACTCCCAAAAGGCTTTACTTTTGATTTTTTCGTAATTAGGCATGTCAATATTATTTTATTGTGGTCACTTCTATTATGTACCATTTGACTTTATGTTATTGCATCATGCATTATAACTATTAAAAATTTAGTTATATTTTATCAACATTGTGTTTTCAATATAGCATGTAAATGGTTCTGCTGTATTATGTTTCTGCAATTCTTGTATGGTAATTTTAACCTTTCCTTTCTTAGTGGGTAGTTATTAATGACCACTTAGATCAGTTGGATGTATAGGCGTCCATTTTCCATGGTGCTTGTTGCATGCTTTATAAAAGTTAACTTAAGAGAATAAGAGACATTCAAACCTGTTTAGCTGATGGTTTATCTCTGTCTCCGCAGTTTCCTTTTTCTCCTGTGTTCTACTTTGTGATATTTGCAGTAGCAACATCTTTTGTTTTGTAATTACTTGAAATTGACTTCAGTGTTCTTACAAGGTGTTCTTGGCAACTGATATTGATGGAATGCCAATAATTTGTTTTTTACTTCATGAACAAAAAACATTGCTTGCTGTAAGGATTCAAGTAGATGAGACTAATGAAGAAGCATTTGGCGATATTAAATCACACATGAGTTGGAACATCCCTGCATTTGCTGCTGCACCAGTTGTCGTAACTCGCCCAAGGTAGAATTTAGCGCATGGTTTTGGATCCTCAACCGACTAGTATTAATATTACTGATTTGTACCTTGCAGGGCACGGGTTGGACTCCTTCCCTTTACAGACATCCTAATTCTGACTCCTGAGAACGATCTACTTCTTTATGTATGTTTTTTTTTCTATATATGTATATATTTTCTGTGATCACACTGCAAGCATTGCACTTCTTTTTTTAATCACATGGATATGATTATAAAGTCATCTTTCTTCTGTTTTTATCCTCCTATCCTGAATGATGCCCAGCTGGCCTTGATTTGCATGCTAGTCTCCTGGGACTATTGGTGTTATTGTTTAACATTGCGTCATTCACACACTTGACTTTTGGACCTTCTGGTCTGAGGTGAATGTTGAAATTTTACTCAGTAATCAAGAGATTATGAAAATGATCAAGCCTCATTGCTTGGTTATCGAGCATAATACCTTTTGTTGGCTTGTCTGACAAATAAAATACTTACAGTGTAAATGTATCATGGTCATAAAGGTTAATGAAAAAGGACATTGCTAGGACTTCCACAACGTCACTCTCCCCCAAGTCCCTTTTCAAGATGTAATTTGAAGCATATTTATGCTTGTTAGATTGCATTGCTTTTTGAAATGTTGTCATCCAGCAGCTGTTCGTATATCAGAAGTAATTCTTAACCCTGTTATATGTGAAGTGCAGTCTGGAAAGCAGTGCCTCTGCAGCTACAATCTTCTTACTGAATTTGGAAAGGGCGTCTTCTCAAATTATGAGCTAAATTCCGAGGTTAAAAATTTGTACTCTAGTGTGAAGATCACAAGCATTGCAGATGCTGTTGAAGGTCGTGTAAATGTAACATGCAGCAATGGCCTGGTAGGTTGTCCATATACCCCTCCCCTCTGTATTTGGAAGTCAAAATTGTTCATTAGTTTTGCCCCACACATAGTAGTCTAGCACTATGCTAGTTCTCCTTTTCTTTTACTGGTACAATTAATACTCCCTCCGTCTGGAAATACTTGTCAGAGAAATGGATAAAAATAGATGTATCTAGGACTAAAATATGTCTAGATACATCCATTCCTCCGACAATTATTTCTGGACGGAGGGAGTATTATTTAGAAGCTTATCGATCCTCAACCGTGTGTTGCTTATATGTTCTGCAGAGCTTTTGGTTTTCTTATGTTCACTAGATCTTTAGGTGTGATGTGCATGATATTCAGATTTCTGTATGGTTGTGCTGTATATTATACAATAGAGAAATAGTGAAATACTGATACTATGTGTTTGGTACTATACTTTTTCATGTTATTCGCAATGTGTCTTCTATGCCTTTTATTTCTTTCTTAAGGTGCAAGTTTTCATGTGGAGGAATGCTCAGTTTGCGATTGCTTATCTGCGCTGTGCTTTATGTTTTGAATTGCAGCAGATAAGAATTCAGAGAAGTCTACTGCTCTTCTTTTGAAATAAAATTAAATGCAGACAAATCCGCTTGAGTATTTATTAAGAATAAGCGAGTAGCTAAGTCAATAGGTGATGACACTACTCCATGATTTGAAGTTTGGTGTACATCAAGTAGTGTAGTTTATTACATAATTTTATCTTTGAGAAAATTCTACAAAGCTCTGTGTTTTGATGCATTGATAAAAAGTTCATCTACGAGCCTAAACTAGGCCTTAGAAACACTCTTATTACACACATATGACCAAGCTACAAGAACATCCTTTGATAGGACAAATTTCAAACACGTTGCCTCGGTGTATCATAGGTTCAAGCTTCTGCTCTCAGGACAGTGGTGCCACGAGGCCGTGCTTTAAGGTCCTTCCAGAACTACCAAGTGGCTAAGGACCATCCATGCAAGCTCTTTCCTCAAGTGTGCCGTGCGTGTTGCACTACTAGATGAGGTCCTTGTCGTAAGCCCATCACCCTACAACATCCTCGCCGTAAGCCGAGTGGTAGAGATTGATCTTGTCCAGGAAAGCAACTTGGGCCAAAGTTGTAGTAGAATGGGCAGTCGACCAAGAGGTACCACATCTTTGCCTCGGACTGGTCACATGGCAAGCATTCTTTCTTGTATGTTGAGCCTCTTCTTGGTATCCTCCCGGCCTTCTAGCAGCAGTGCTAGCAAAGGTAGCAGAAGAACTTGACATGCCCAGGTTTTCCAAGTTAGGTGCCACGAGGTGGACTAGACAGAGCCGTGGAAGGGCGCCTAGTAGCACAATCAAGTAGCGAATTCCCCATTCACGCTCCATCACTAGTGAAGGGTGTCAGGACCCATAAGCTGAACCACATAAACTGTTCGCCAAAGCATGACATATTGCATCATGCTCGCCATGCCTATAGCACCGTGGGTGTCCTTGGCCCAAGATCTCGATTGCCGTTGCCACTTCATTTCTTGCGCCTACACTTACGCATCATGCTGTATCGTCGATGTGACTCAGACATAGCCAACAAACGGAGTGCAAGCCCCATCCGCGGTAGATCGTGGCTGCCAAGTCCCCTGAGATGGATAGAGGGATTGGCCTCATATCTTGCTCCACTTGACATGACAATGCCCATGGCTAGCCTCTGTTGATCCTTGTCAATCTGCTCGAAGTTTCTATAGGGTGAAGACTTAGCAAGTACCAACTGGTGCACTGGGATGGTCGAGAGAGCTGATTTCAATAGTGCAAGGCACCATACCTTCTGGTGTGCAGTTTGTTCGCTATGCAGTTGACAAGGGCTTGCTCGAAGAGGACATCCAACATGCCGACATGGGAGCTCCTAGGTACTTGAGTTGGAAGCCAACAATCTAGCGCTTAAAGAAGCGAGTGATCTCCTCTATCTTGTCAACGTCACAATTAGTGGGTTTAGCCAGGCTCTTGTCGAAGTTAGTGTGGAGGCTAGATGCATTGCCGAGGAGCTTCGAGATCCCTTGGGTGGAATGAGATTGTCATTCGAAGTGTGACAAAATAGTACCGTCAGCTATGTACATATTACACTCATCGTGATGCCGTGTGTTGTGAGCTGCTGCAGCATGTCGGCTGTTGAAGTGTATATGTGGATTGCCTAGCCCTTTCCATTAGTTCGGACTTTTGGTTGCGTTGGCTAGTGCATGAACTTAACATGGTATCAGGGCCTAAGGTCTAGAGTTCAAGTCTTGGCTTTCGCAATTTACCCAAAAATTGTGTTGCCCCCTCCGTGTCCACGTATAGGCCTCTTGAGCCATACCTCTTGAGTCTATTCACGTGTTGACTTCCCGCGTCACACGTGAAAGAGGGTGTTGAAGTGTATATGTGGATTGCCTAGCCATTTCCATTAGTTTGGACTTTGTGTCCACGTATAGCGTCTTGAGCTATACCTCTGAGTCTATTCATGTGTTGACTTCCCACGTCACATGTGAAAGGGGCGTTGAAGTGTATATGTGGATTGCCTAGCCCTTTTCATGGACTTTTGGTTGCGTTGGCTAGTGCATGAAGCTTAAACATGGTATCCGAGCGAAGCCTCTTGCGGCGTTGGCCTATACATGAGTGTCCCATGGTGCCTGGATGGAGAGCAGGGTCGCGGCCACTCATGAGTGGATGGACCCAATGGGTAGTTTGGTGCTAGGCACCTGACTGTCTTCTTGCACCCAGCCGTGTGGTGTTCCTCAGAGCTGTCGCTGTCGCTTTCAGCCGCCTGAGCGTCATGTTGGCCAGTCTTTCCTCTGCACAGTGGTTGGCAGCTACAATCCTTGCGCTTTGGCATCTGCGCATCTGCGAATCATCAGCATCTACATCGTTTGACAGAGGTTGCAGGAATTTGGTGGACCCAAAGCCAAGTCACGCGGTTGCTGGCAAGCAATGTTTGCCTGCCATGAAAGCCTTTAGCAGAGGCAGCTGTGGCAGGAGGTTACAGGCCGCTGGGATGCCTGTGGGTGCTTGACTGGCGGCTGGGGTGGGGTGGGAATAGCTCCCTGTCAATGTTGCCTTCATAGTTAATCGTTTATTATAATAATCAGGATTGCAGTTCTGACCCTTTAGAGGCTTTTAAGCCTACTGTCAGGGTAATACTCATATTTCCAGCATAAGCTGTGTCTCGCGTGGCCACTTTTCTTCTAGTCTACCAGATATTTTGATTTCCAGTTTGCATTTTTGAATTTTCTGTAGTTACATTTTCGATTTTTCTGTACTTCATCAGCTGCTATGTGAACTGGTACAATAATATCAGTTAAGTTACTCCAACGTACAAAGGGATAGCTAAAACTTAATACATGTGTTTCGATTAATTTTGATGTTCCTCTCACTGTTGTTTCTGATTTTGTACGGCTTTGTTATTACTATTCAGTTGATCTAATGGTTTATTTTACATATTTGCTTTCTGCAGATGCTCAGATGTTCATTACGCAAATATCCTTCATCTTCTTTGGTTAGTAACTGCATAACTGCTATGGCAGAGGGCCTGCAGACGTTCTTTTACAGTCATTTTGTTTCGCTTCTCTGGGGTGATAATGATCCTGCTTGCCCGTATTTGAGCTCTCATGTGGATTCAGAGTGGGAATCTTTTAGCTATGAAATATCAAAAGCTTGCGCAAAATATGAACGAACTTTGCCAACTAAATCATTCACATCGTCTAGTACTGCTTGGGACTTTTTGATCGACAGCAAATACCATGCTCAGTACTGCAAAAGATCTCCAATCTCGGGCACATCATTTTTGCCCATGTCATATGGTACTAGCAGCACAGGCTTTCATTCCTTCCGCCAAGATGAACATAGTTCAGATGCGGCATTCTATATTCGGTTTATGAGAGAAACTTTAGACACATTGCATGCCCTATATGAGAACCTGAAGCTGAATGTTTTGCGGAAACAGTAAGTCCTGTTTATTCTTTTTTTTTTTCTTAAACGGGCTATTCATTTTGGTATACATATCTATTGAGACTGTAAATGTTTAGCCATATCTTTCGTCCCATGTATAATGTATTTCATTCTTATAGTCTGACAAATCAAATTCATATAGTCAATACAATTATGAGGAAAAAAAGAAAAATGTTCGTGTGTAGACTCCTAGATATATGGTATTAGTAGTTTATAGTACGTTGACCTGTGCGAGTTGATTCTGTAACAATTGTAATCCATGATAGTTATTTCTGAAGTGCCCAGCTTCGTATGTCAATTACAGAATCACTATGTAAATGAGATCAAACCATTTCTGTAAGTCTGTTCTAGCTGCAGTTAAAATTGTATAAACCTCTTTCCAAACATTCTCAAAACTAAGCTACTCTCTAGTGAGTAATTTTCTTAGGTTTCTGGGCACTGGTGATGTTAATTTCCTTAGATTACTGTGTTGAGATTCAGTGTGATCTTGAATGACTTGAGACTTCTTTGCATATATGTCAGTGCTGTGTTGTTATAATGTATATTGCAGTACTCTCTACGCCTCTTTAACTTATGTTTCTTTGCGGTTTGTCTTTGCAGGGATCTAGGATGTCTTGCTTCCTTGTTATGTAGGGTTGCTTCATCCCTGGGCGAAAGCAGCTATGTAGATTATTATTGCAGGGACTTTCCCCACAACTTGGTTGACTTCCATTCCCTAGCTTCTGCTACTGCTTTGAAAACTCCACCGTGTCTGTTTCGTTGGTTTGAAAACTGTCTGCATCATGGTTGTCATTTGTCGAATTTGGATGACATTCCTGCTCTAATGTGCAAACAGAAAGGCTCTGCTGTGAGCTGGGGTAGGAAAGTGGTGTCGTTTTATAGTTTGTTACTAGGAGCAGAAAGGCAAGGGAGAAATCTCTCATCTGGTGTATACTGTGAAGTTGCCAATGGTTCAGCGAGAAATACGGAGGAACTTACTGTTTTGGCTATGGTTGCTGAAAAGTTCGGGCGTCAGCAATTGGACTTGCTACCGATTGGCGTATCTCTCGTCCTCCGCCATGTGTGTGTGCTATCTTTGCCATTTGTTATATGCTGCTATGGGGTTTCTTTTAATATATGGTTTCATGTTACAGGCACTGGACAAATGCCGTGAGTCTCCTCCAGATGACTGGCCTGCACCTGCTTATGTTCTTGTGGGCAGGGAAGATCTAGCTACAGCAAAGATGGGTTCATCAAGGAAAGAAACTGGGTTTGGGAACAATGATAATTTGACATCAATTTCAGTCCCATATATGCTGCATTTGCAACCTGTAACTGTACCAACTGCGTCTGACGCCCCTACATCAGAGGTTTTGAATTCTGAGGATACTGATGCTGTCTATAGATCAGTTGAGGATGGCATGGAACACATCTTCACCTCAACAACACAACTACGATATGGTCGCGATCTGCGTTTAAATGAGGTTTGTTCAGTTTTTCTGTACCAGGAGTTTGTTCTTCCTATTGAGCAAATTATTTGTTTCATCATGTATTAAAATTCAAGTGTTTTTACATGTTAGCCCACTTACAGCTATTAAGATCAGATTTTACGAACTCAGTTTCACATGGTCCGTTTTTGGTTTGGGACGTTGAATACATTAGAAGATGTGCATGTGCAAAAATGTAATCTTATGTGCAACATATGCAAAATACATGTCCACTGTACAAAAGGATAAGAAGTTGACTTATATTTCAAACAATGTTTATTATTTTTTGTCCTTTTTCCCTACAGTACAGTATGATCATATTTTTGCACACTTGGTTGCAGATGCACAGTATACATGTTCTACACCGATGGATCTTTTGCATTTTTGTTAAATGCACAAATGTTCTGCACACATTAGAATATGTGTTCATGTAGAATTTGTGCACAAGCATGGTCATATGTGCAATGTATAAAAAAGGGGAAAAGATGACTTATATATTACTACAAAAGAGGAATACAGTCTCTCGTCTTTTTGTAGAGTCACTACAATGTGATCTTTATTTTATTGTGCACATAACATGTTCTACATTGGGTACATATGAACCTGAATTGAACAGTCATCTGCTCATCTTTAGGGTTTTCCTTGTTACTGAACTAAAGTTAATAAAAGGCTGGTTAAACTATTACTTTGTGACAACCTGTTAAAAAGGTGTGCAACATAAAAGCAGTCAGAGTTTTTACATCTGTTGTTCTGACTTACTCAACACTTGGCATGGACTGTATCAGATCTGACTGTTAAGATGTTGGGGAAATGCAAATACCATTTTTTAAGTATCCACTATCCACCATAACTTTATGATCCATAGGTGAATTTCATGTCAATGATATGTCTGTTGCTTTACATTTTTTTCTATGGTTTATGTATTAGCTTGCTTGTCTAAGATGTATTAGCTTGCTTTACATTTTGTTTAACAACAAGAACATTACCTGGCTTGTCTAAGATGTATTAGCTTGCTTCAATCTTTGGTAGTGCCTTTTATATAGTCATACATCCTTTCCTTACTCTTTCATATTGTTTCAACTAGGTTAGACGTCTCTTATGCTCAGCAAGACCTGTGGCCATACAAACATCCACTAACCCTACTGCCTCCGATCAGGACCTACAACAGGTATTTCTCTTTCTTACTGTTTGCTCATGAGTCATGATTAGATAGCACACACTTTTAGCCCATTGTACTCGACTAAATTAGGCGATCATAAAATTAGGATCAGATGTAGAATGTGGGCTGTGACAGTTATTCTTTTGAATAATCTTAACATTATTGTATAGGGTGGTTTTGGGGGGAAGGGACCTCCGATCTAGCGAATGGATGATCAGGATGCTATGGATCTACCTTTCAGTATACGTGTTAGCTACATGAATAATTTATTATCATATTGAACTATTGTTCACCTAGCAACAACTGCGCCACAGCTCAACTTTGAATGTTCTGAATCGTGCTCATTGCCACTGCAGCTTTCTTCCATTCCCTTGATACTTCCCTATGTACAGCTTTCTTTTCTTTGTCACATTGTTTTTAAGTACATCACAAGAGAAAAACTCAAAATCAGCCATTTTTATCAGGGTATATGCGTACCTTTCTAGATATCACTGGTTTTAAATGTCCTTGTTGCAATGTTTTTTCCTGTATTTCAGCAACAACTATGGAATTTTGCACAAAGGACAACAGCTTTACCATTTGGACGTGGTGCTTTTACTTTGGCTACAACTTACACTTTGTTGACAGAGGTACGAGTTCATACCAGTGTGCCATTATATCTAGGATTGTTGGTACTTGTATTTTATTCAATATTTTAGCACTCCTGGTACTCACATTGTCCTCCTGTTATGGTACCATTTGCTTTCCCTGCAGGCTCTAGTTTTTCCAAAGGTTATTTTGGCTGGTCGGTTGCCTGCACAGCAGAATGCAACAGTAATATCTCCGTTTCTTTTGCAATCTCTGTTTGTTTTGTTTGTTGTTGTAGATTTTGTTATCCGCAGTGTTGATCTCACTTCATAGCATCATAGCAGTGCACCATCCTATAAATAAATTCAATGCCGCTGTTAACGCCATTTACTATTAATACTGTGCTATAGTCTATAATCAACTTTTTGTTCCTTGAAAAATATTTGTGTTAGAGAAAGAGAGGAAAGGATCACCTGTTTCTGATTCCATTAGAGCATGTTTAATAGTGTAGCTAGCAGCCGGCTATATGGAGTTGTCACATCACCTATAGCCATAATGTATAGTAGCTAGTTAGTAAGAAATACTACTTTATTAATGCATGTCCCACCTTACACTCGCAATGTTTCTTGGAGCGTGTGCTGCAGCTGGCTGTTAATCTACAACCCGCTTCCCTTCTCTCTCTTCTTCTCTCATCCAACCCAGCAAAAATATAATACTTTAATCCTTACAGCCTGCTCACATCACCTTATTGTACTTGCTCTTAGCTACTGAATATATATACAGAAGTAAATGACTTTTTGGGCCATCCGTAGACTAGATGGTACAAACGTGCCAAGTTTATTATATATACATAATACACTTCAAAGTTTGAAGAGATTTAATACTTCTACCTCACCTCGTTTCATCACCAAATTTGGAATATGGATGTATATGTGTGGAATGATGAATAGCACCTACTACGGTTGGGGACAAGTCACACAACTTTCTACAACATTGCTTTATGTAGCTTCTTAATTCTCACTTGTGTTTGTTCTATGTTATACTATTTTATGTAGGTTAATCTTGACCTAAGCACCAGAAGTGTCTCAGAGTTCAATTCTTGGGCGGAGTTTCATAACGGTGTAGCTGCTGGCCTGAGGCTTGCTCCTTTTCAGGTAAACTAGCACCCACGGAGTGATTATCCAGCTGTAGCAAAAACAGCAAATTTTCTTCCTATTTGGAAAAAAATACTGCACAGTTTTTGCAGACTCGCTCAAATGTTTTTGCTTCTTTGTTGTGTTTTCTTTAGTTATGATTCAGTCTTGTTCTCCTGTGTTTTTCAGGAGAAAATGCTGAGAACCTGGATACAATACAATAGACCTTCTGAACCAAATTTTACTCATGCTGGTCTGCTTCTAGCATTCGGTCTGCATGAGCATCTACGAGTTTTAACAATGACTGATGCTTATCGATATCTCTCCCAGGTTGTCCAGCCCATCAAGAAGATAATTAGCTTGACCCATTCTTCTTCTTTGATTGTCCAGTTCATCAAGAAGATAATTATATTTACTTATTTTTTGTGTTAATGTATCCATTTCCCCCTTGAAACATGTCATACCACTTGGCACCTTCATTTACTTGATCAGTTGTTCTTTTGAGGAAGCACTTCTATTCTTGTTGTGTTAGGGGAAAACTGGTTTATGATAGTATTATTTTCTGCCAAATTTCAAGTCTTTATTTTTTTAGTATGACTATAGCATAATTTTATCTAATATCCAATTGCAGGAGCATGATATAACTACACTTGGTTTGTTACTTGGTTTGGCAACATCTCATAGGGGAACAATGCACCCTGCAATTTCGAAGGTACTACATGCCACTTAATTGAGCCTTATTATGTGCTTCTGGTCTGGGTTGATGTGGGGAATTTGATGTCCATTTCTCCGTCAAGAATGTGCTTGTTTGCTTGGTTAGTGTGTAGTTAGAAGGCTGTTGACGGGGACACACCTAGGGACGGTTTAGGCCAGATTCTGCTCAGCTTCTAGGGGGGCTTTTGGGTGAAAAAGAGCCGAAGCCCAAAAGATCATGATTTGGACCAGTTTCTCAGGCCAGCCAAGCCCACCAATTCCTTCACATTGGAAATGAGCCCATCAATTCCTTCACTCGGTTGGTGAATTCCAGTGTGAAGGAATTGTGCTTGGCTGGCCTGAGAAACTGGTCCAAATTGAGTTCATGTGGGCTTCGGCTCCTTTTCACCCAAAACCACCGTAGAAGCTGAAAAGAACTGGGCATGGCCACCACACCAAAGGATAGGGGAAGGAGCTCATGGCTGGGTCCTGTTGCTTTCTAAGTTATTTCGGTTGTCTTGTGTTCGTTTGTCAAAACTTCAGCTCTGACCTGTTATTGCTGCCGTATGGTCATTTGAATTCTGGTATAATCTGATATGCTGCCGTATCGTAACTCGAAATGATTTGTATTGATATGGCTTATGGTAACTTTTCAGATGCTCTACTTCCATGTTCCCTCTCGCCATCCATCTTCTACACCAGAGTTGGAACTACCAACACTTCTGCAGGTAAACACTGATCGGTAATGCCTTCTTATTATTCAACTTCTAGTTTAAGAATTATGTGTTAAAATGTTTGGTACTGAATATGTGTGCTGATTATAACATAACTTAGAAATTGTGTACAAGTTTGGTTGTTTATACATTATAATGAGTTTAACAGTATGGACAGACAATTTTTGTTAGTCTGGTCTTGTGGAGGTTTTGTTGGATAGAGATTCATGATAATAACTTTACTCAGTCTTTGTTGTAGTAATCCTTTGTATTGGGCCATTCTCTAAAATGCGCTGCTTGAACTAATTTTACGTGACTGCTAGCATGTGATATTACATACCCATTTATCCTTATATTCACACCATTTTCTATTGATCCAGTCAGCAGCAGTAATGGGAATTGGACTTCTATATGAAGGTTCAGCACATGCATTAACCATGAAGATACTTCTGGTAATTTGTCCGCATGTCCTATTAAGTGCAGATTCTCTTTTTGTTGTCGAGTTTCTTTTACTGTTACAAGGTCCTATATTGCCTGCGCTGATGAGTGTCCTGCAGGGTGAGATTGGCCGAAGGAGTGGTGGTGATAATGTGCTAGAAAGGGAAGGGTATGCTGTTGCTGCAGGCTCTGCATTAGGATTTGTTGCCTTAGGTGAACTGCATTTTATGACATAAATACATGTTGTGTACCTTGAACTGGCATCCTGGCAGAAATAACAGTTTTTTCTCTCCCAAGGTCGTGGAAGCGATGCATTTGGATTCATGGACACTTTTCTGGATCGGCTTTTTGAATACATTGGCAGTAAAGAAGTCTACCATGTAAGATTTTGTTGTAGCTCTGTACTCTTCTATATTTGGTGTTTCAGAGCCCCTTAAAGTGCTTCTTTCTTGATGTGTCTTACTCCACAGTGACTGATGATTAATTTGTTTATGTGCATGCTCTTGTTCACAGCCACAGAATTTACACATGTTAATAGCTGCAACTATTTGACTTTTAAACTTTGAAGTTTGTAATATCAGATGTTCACACATATAGGATGAAATGAGATAGCAGGTACGAAATGGCACCTTCTGATAACCAATCGAAGTGGGTATAAGTAAACACCTTTTCACTACCAAGCCGTCATGGCTGAATGGATCTGCTAGACCCAGTTTTCAATTGCCTCGTACAGTTGTACTGACTCAGCAAGTTCCTTCTCAAACTTGTGTTGGAAAGAGGCTAGCTTTCAAGCTTTTTTGAGCAAGGGAAAAGCAAATGTACATGCAAGGGTGGGTGCTTAAGTTTGGGGTTTAGGTACTTGTGCATTTTGTAAAAATTCTAAAAAAAAATGCATCGTGTTAAAACTTGTGTAGCTGCAAACTTCGTGTAAAAATATGATCAAAATTTCATGTAGGAAGAAAGAAGACTGGTTGCAGTCACACTGTTCAAAAAGTAAGTTGTTGAATCGGGAGGGGGAAGAGAGGAGTACCTCCTGCCTGTGTGTGTGTGTGGCGGCTGAGCAGGGAACGGGATGGCTGAGAGCCTCCTTCTAGGTCAGTCCCTTTACATGGGCTTGGGCCCTAAGAGATAAGTGTATGGGCTGGGCCCATACCGGTTCAACACTCCCCCTCAAGATGGGTGGTAGATATCTATCATTCCCATCTTGTCACATGCCAAGTTACAGTCCTTTGTTCCCAGTCCCTTTGTCAAACAATCTGCAAACTGCTGCCCAGAGTTGACATGAGTAAGACTGATGATCCCGGCATCAAGTTTCTCCTTAATGAAGAAGCGATCAATTTCCACATGCTTTGTCCTATCATGTTGAACTGGGTTATTAGCGATGGCTATAGCTGACTGATTGTCACACCACACCTTCAATGGTCCCTTCCTCAGAAGTTTTAAACTCGCTCAGTAGGTACTTCACCCAGAGCATCTCACACAACCCTTGAGATAATGCTCTATACTCAGCTTCTGCTGTTGATCTAGACACAACCAGCTGTTTCTTGCTTCTCCATGACACCAAATTTCCTCCCACAAACACGCAGTAGCCAGAAGTTGATCTTCTATCATCTTGACAACTGGCCCAGTCAGAGTCACTATAGCCATCCACCTCAAGATGTCCACTCTTTCCAAACCACAACCCTTTGCCCGGAGTCCCCTTCAAGTATCTCAGGATTCTGTGCACAATATCAAGATGCCCACTCCTTGGTTCATGCATGTATCTGCTCACCACCCTCATAGCATACGTAATGTCAGGCCTGGTATGACACAAGTACAACAACCTCCCAACCAATTTCTGATAATCTTCCTTATTCACTAGCTCTCTTGATTGTGCTGTCACTTGGTGATTTTGTTCAATCGGAGTAGGGGCAGTACGACACCCCATCATGCCCACATCACTCAAGAGATCCAAGGTGTATTTTCGTTGGCACAAAGAGATTCCCCTCTCTGTCCGAGCCACTTCAATGCCAAGAAAGTATTTTAGGTTACCCAAATCTTTTACCTCAAACTCCTTGCTCAAACAACCCTTCAATCTCTCTATTTCATCCTTATCATCTCCAGTGATGATAATGTCATCCACATAAACAGCAAGAATGGTGACCTTCCGATCAGAGTGCTTGTAG
This sequence comes from Elymus sibiricus, assembly GCA_039707655.1. Taxonomy (NCBI): domain Eukaryota; kingdom Viridiplantae; phylum Streptophyta; class Magnoliopsida; order Poales; family Poaceae; genus Elymus; species Elymus sibiricus. Next base: position 282,011,019 of record CM077663.1, read on the forward strand.
AACATCGTGTGGTCACCGTTACACTGACCATACCCCATACCACGGACAGCACGTCTGAACCTATCAAACCATGCCCTTGGTGATTGCTTCAGTCCATACAAGGATTTCTTCAGCCTGCATACCTTCCCCGTAGTCTCTGAAGTACCAAAACCTGGTGGTATCTCCATGTAGACTTCTTCCTGCAACTCACCATGCAAGAAGGCATTCTTGACATCTAATTGATGCAACTTCCACCCAAAGTTTGCAGCACAGGAGACCAATATCCTTACTGTGTTCATCTTTGCCACGGGAGCAAACGTCTCATCATAGTCAATTCCATAAGTTTGACTATATCCTCTGGCGACCAATCTGGCCTTATACCGTTCCACCTTCCCTTCAGGATTCTACTTCACTGTATAGATCCACTTACAACTCACTGCTTTCTTTTCTGCCGGCAATGTGGTTAGCACCCATGTCTTGTTTTTCCTTAGTGCTTCCAACTCTTCTATCATCGCTTCACGCCACTTCGGATCTTGCTTTGCAGCCTTCCAATCCTTTGGAATTGACACAGTTTGAAGGGAGGCAACACACGCCTTATATGAGGGTGACAAAGCCTTATAAGACACAAAATTGCCAATATCAAGATCATCACAAGCATCATCCTTCGGTAGAGCCTTCCTTGATATTTCACCCTTTCTTGCCGCTTCACGTGTAGCCTTTCGCAATGCAATGGGCAGCTCCACTGTGTCAGATGAGCTTGTCTCACTGTCTTGCTGCTCCCCCTGCGCTCTTGCCTCACCGCCTTGCTACTCCCCCTGCGCTCTTGCCTCACCGCCTTGCTGCTCCCCCTGCACTCTTGCCTCACTGCCTTGTTGCTCCCCTTGCACTTGCCGTCGAGAGTACACCAGGGTGTTCGTCTGCCATCGATCCCGAACAGGAACCCAAAGAGCACCAATCTTAAGTGTATCGACAGTTGGCTCGACATGAACCTGCACATCATCATCAGTGAGAGTACAAACCGGAATTGTTCCCACTATTGGTTGAACCTGAACTTGCACATCATTATCAGTGTTATTGCCCACAGAATCACCCTGAGTATGAGACACATCCTTCTCCCCCTCTTGACCATCTTGCACATGATGTAGGTGGTCAAGCTCTGCAAACAGCAGACTGAGATCAGTCGGCACACCATAGAATGGCTCAAACTCCCTGAAGGTAACATCCATACTCACAAACCTGCGTTTTTCAGAGGGACACCAACATTTATACCCCTGCTGACTAGAAGAGTATCCCAGGAAGACACATTTCACTGCTCGAGGATCAAGCTTTCCAACAGATGGTCGGTGATCACGAACAAAGCAAGTACTGCCAAACAACTTAGGGGAAACAACAAACTTATTTTCTCCAACGAGCAACTCAGACGGAGATTTCATACCGAGTATCCTGGAAGGTGTCCAGTTGATTAGGTACGTGGCTGTCATGACTGCGTCATCCCATAAGAACTTAGGCACATTCATGGTAAACATTAACGACCGAGCAACCTCAAGAATATGACGATTCTTCCTTTCAGCCACTCCATTCTGAGGTGGGGTGTCTGGACATGAAGTTTGATGAAAAATCCCTTGGTTAGCCATGAAAGCCCCAAAAATATTGTTCACATACTCTGTACCATTGTCAGTCCTCAGCACCTTGACCTGCACCTGAAACTGGTTCTTTACAAGAGCATGGAAGTTTTGAAAACAGCTAAACACCTCATCCTTGTGACGCATCAAGTAAATCCAAGTCCTACGAGAATAGCAGTCAATAAAGGTAGCAAAATATTTCTTTCCATTCATTGACACTACTGGGCTAGTCCATACATCCGAATGAATGAGCATAAAAGGAGATATGCTCCTAAGCCCCTTACTCACATATGAGGCTCGTGTGTGTTTTGCATATTCGCAAGCATCACAGGTCAACTTGCCCTTGCCTATTCCACACATAACATCCGGAAATATTCTACTCATCTTATCAAAAGATACATGACCCATCCGACAATGATGTATCATCGCCTGCTTCTCCTTGTCCTCCATGGTCGCAGCACACACCAAGTCCGGTTGCACCTCCTGGTCCATGTACCAGAGCCCCCTACGCCTGGTGCCAGTCCCAACCGTCTGGCTCGTCTGTCGCTCCTGAATCAAGCAACCGAACTTGTCAAGGATCACACGACAGTCTATTTGATCAATGAGAGCACTGAAAGAGACCAAATTGACAGGGGCCCATGTAAAACCGACGATAAGGAGATGGCTGAAGTGCATTTGACTGTGCCAACCCCTACGACAGGCTGCTTGGTACCATCGGCAGTTTGTATAGTGCCCTTGTGAGTAGGAGCATGCTTATGGTAAGACTCAAACACACAGGAATTACCCGCAACATGCTTAGATGCTCCAGAGTCTAGGACCCACTTTGAAGCACTCTTATTAGGAGTAAGAGATGCCTTTGTCGGATTACCTTCATCAGTGGAGGCCCAGTGAGCGAAGTCTCCATAGGCAGCCTCATCAACTCCCTCGCCCCGTGACGTCCCAGTGTCCCCTTCAACTACCATATGCGCCCTCTGGCCCCCTGAGTTTCCTGAGTAGCCACCTCTGCCCCTGTAAAGTTGACCCCCTGAGTTCCCTGGGTATCCACCTCTGCCTCTAGCATGCCTGCCTCTGCTAGTTCCCCCTCTGTTGTATCCCCTGCCTCTACCACGAGTTGGACATTCCCTCTTCCAGTGACCTACCTCCCCACAAATACGACATTTGTTGGGATCTCCCCACTCCATGCGCTCAATGACTGCAAAGGTCGAAGCCGGCACGTTTGCATGCTCAAGAGATAGCCTCACCTCCTCTTGAGACATTGCTGCAATAGTCTCCTCAATAGTTGGCAGGAGAGGTTGGTGCAACAGGGATGCCCCCCTGCCATGAAAGCAACCTCTGAGCCCTTCCAACAGTTTCAACACACGCCTGCGTGCAATCCACTTGCGACCTGACTCAATGCAAGCCGCATCATAGAGTTCCAGAGGATCACAGTTATCCTGCTCCGCCCACAAAGCTTGCAGCTCTGCCACATATGCCATCATTGACATGTCGTCACCTTGGCGCAGCCGACTGATCTTCCTCTCAATCTGAGCAATTAGCATGAAATTACCCTTGCCAGAGTATTCGGTGGATAGAGTCTTCCATATCTCGGCGGACGTGGATAGTCCCTCTACAGAGTGACCAATGGAGGGCACCACTGAGTTCAACAACCAGCCAACGAGCACAGAGTTTATGACCTTCCATCTCTTTCCCTCTGCGGTAGTCTTGTCTCCTGGTTCATCAACCGCACCCAATAAGTGCCCATCAAGTTCCTTCTGTTCCACAGCCAGCAATGCTCTCCTGGACCAGCTCAAATAATTTGTGGCCCCCTCTAGCTTCATGTCCAGTGGTGACATTTCAAGCTTCTGAGCCACTTCCTGTCGAGGAACGATAGCCCCAGAGTTGGAGTTGGACTCCGCAAGGATCTTAGCGAGCTTCTCAAAAGCAGCAGCGAGAGCATTTGGTTCAGCCATCTTTGGTGTTCCAGCAGCACCACAGCCTCACTTCTTCTCTACAGCAGCACCAACACACAGCAGCAAAATCGGCGACTCAGATGCACAGCAGCAGGAACAGCACAACAGCAGCTTCAGGAACAGCACAGCAGCAGCTCCAACACACAACACCTCGTCCACTTTCAGCAGCAGCCCCCTTCACCTTCAGCAAACAATAGCAGCACAACACCAACAATTCCTCCTTCCTCTCCAAACAGCAGCCCCTTCTTCCTCCTAGACACAGCAAGGCAGCAGTAGCAATTCAGCACTGCACTGCACAGCAGCAGCCTCCTCTTCCGCAAACTACAGCAGAAGCAGCAGCTCTAGCAGCAAACCACCAACACAAGTGGTAGCACTAGCAGCAACAGCAGCAGCAACCTTCTCCTTGGGCAATCAGCAGCAGCCCACTCCATATGCACCAGCAGGCACCAGCAGCTGCCCTTCTTCCTCCTCTCGCAGCTACCTTCCCTGCTCGTCCTCCTCTCCACCTTTCCTCCTCGAGAAGCAGCAGCCGCTTCAGATGCAGCTGCCTGTCTTCCTCCTTCCGAAACGCAGCAGAAAAGAGGGGGGAGAAGAGTTCCGGGGCAGCAAGAACCAGCCCCAGCCGTCGCCCGCGCAGCCTCTCCGCGCGAGAGGCTCGCTCAGATCCGCGCCGCTGCCTCGCCGGACCCTGCCGCCTCGCCGGACCCTGCCGCTGCGCCGGCCGCCGTCGCGGTCGTCACCTCAGGCCCCGCCGTCCCTGGCATCTGATACCATGTTGAATCGGGAGGGGGAAGAGAGGAGTACCTCCTGCCTGTGTGTGTGTGGCGGCTGAGCAGGGAACGGGATGGCTGCGGGCCTCCTTCTAGGTCAGTCCCTTTACATGGGCTTGGGCCCTAAGAGATAAGTGTATGGGCCGGGCTGGGCCCATACCGGTTCAACATAAGTTGAACCTTTTTTGTGTTCTTCTGTGCAAGGTATATGTAGGTGCTCATATTGTAACATGATGCACATCCATGAACTCTTTAAGTTTTTTTGAAGATGCATAGGAGGGTAAACCTTAAACTCCAGTGCCCACGCATATACCAAATTTGATCTCACGAAGTGAAAGGCAAAAATATTATTGTTTAGGAGTATTTGGCAGAATACTGGTACATTTAGATATCAAGTTCTTTATATAAACTACCTAGTTTTGTGACGGAAGTGGCATTGAACGCTCCAGTAGGTCTTGACTATATGGAGCTACTAAAATCTGGTCAAACCCTGTCCACGCATGGCTGTAGATCCCATTATTACTATTTCTCTGTTATCTTTACCCTTCTTTATTACTGTGTCCAACATGCGCAGAATTGTTCTTCTATACCTTTTATGGTACTAGCTTCAAACTGAAGGAAGTTGTCTGCTTATTTATTAATTAATTTAATTTAGTGTCTCTTTGGCCTAACTGAAAAGCTACTTCTAAAAGATACTAGTGCCATATTTGTTAGTCAAGTTTTTTTTTTGCTTGATCTGTGTCCTTTTTTCACTTCGTAACACACTTAAATTTGGACGATGAATTACATATACTTAATAGTTGTTAATATTCCCAGGAAAAATTCCTAAATGCAACAATAACCGCTGATGATCAAAGTGGAAACACTGGACAGGTCATTTTCTCTTCATTGTGTTATGGACACATTCCATCGGTTATACCTGAACTGTGCATTCATTTGTGCTGTTATGTTCTCATTTGTACAGATGATGGATGGATCACAGATAAATGTTGATGTTACTGCACCTGGAGCAATAATTGCTCTAGCCCTAATATTTCTGAAGGTTTGTTTTCGTAGTCATTTGGGTCCCTTAATCCCTTTGCACTCCCACAAAAACTTTTGCATATCTTACCAACAACCTACTTGGTTTGTATTACCATGTCCATATTTTACAGGCAGAGTCAGAAGAAATTGCTGCTAGACTCAGTATTCCCGATACTTACTTCAATTTGCAATACGTGAGACCTGATTTTGTTATGCTTCGCATTATAGCCCGGAATTTAATACTGTGGAGCAGGTAATGTTACTAATTTGATGTGAAGGCTCGTTATGATTTTATGATAAATGTTAACATACTTGCAGTAAATAGTAGCACAAGCTAAATAGTGATGTGGTTTTGCAGAATACAACCTTCTATAGATTGGATTGGATCTCAAATTCCTGAAACTATTAAAGTTGGTGTTCTCAGTATGAGTGAAGAGGCTATTGATTGTGATGAGTTTGATGCTGAAGCCCTTTTTCAAGCTTATGTTAATATTGTGACCGGAGCATGCATTGCAATTGGTGGGTAACCAGTGTTTGTTTTTGAATCCATCTTTTTACCATATCCTGCTAATATTACTGTAATGATGGCTAGTTGGTTAGAGTGACCTGCTTGTGCCGTAATAGCCTTGCTAGCTGGTGGTCATTGTGCCACGTCTGCTTGTGTTTGAGCACATCCTGTTGGTTTAGAATGCCATTTGCTTAGCTGAACGATTGCTTGTGTTGGAGCACATCCTTATGCGTTGATTATAGGCCCTTTATACCATATCCCTGCTAATATTACTGTACTGGTAGTTACAGTGACCTGCTAGTCCAGTAATGCCTTGCTAGCTGCTAATGTTTGTGCGATGAGCCCACGACTGCTGGTTGACCAACATATTCTGTTGGTTTAGAATGCCCTTTGCTTAGGCTCACTTTGGGGTTGCTGAACTGTGTCGTGTCATTATTTTATAATTTCCTGTATAAATTTAGCCATAGAAGTAGGCAAAAAGGGGTGAAATAAATACTAAAATTGGCAAAAGGTGGTTGGGCAAACGGGATTATCACAATCCACCGCAATGCCAAATGCAGCCTTAGTTGATTTGTTATTGATTATAGGTTCATTAAACCTTCCTTGTTAATGTCTTCACTATTTCTGATTGCACTACATGACTATCTTCTTTTCATTTGGTTCAGTGCATTCCATAAAACCCCCTAAATACTCCCTCCGTCCCAAAGTAACTGTCTCAACTTTTGTACAACTTTATACTGAAGTTACTACAAAATTGGGAGTACTACCCCGAAGCTGTCCATACTATTTCTGATTGCACTACATGACTATCTTCCTAGTTAACGTCTTCACTATTTGTGATTGCACTACATGTGTAAGTCACCGTCTGCTCCTGTTCTCCCAGTGTGTTTCTTGGCCATTGCTCCCGACGTTTCTGCTTTTCTGGCCACTGCCACTCTGTTGTCGCTTGACATCATGACTCATGTGTCTGCATCCTCGCTACCGTGACTAGGATTTGCTCCCCCTCAACCTGGCCCAGAAGCTCCGATGGCTGCTGACTCACCGAGTTCCTATCTTATTTAGAGTCTTGGTTATGTGCCTCATGTGGTCTATATATTGGCTCTTTCACCCTCGCTGCATTATATCAAATAATACAATGATTTCATTTATAATGAATTTTCAATTCACTGAAAGTTGCCTGTGCATGGCTGGTTTCGTGATGTTGTTTAACCATCAGAACACCACATTAAATATCCATATGCCTTAGCAGACTTTAGCTGTCAATGGTTCCAGGTCTGAAGTATGCAGGCAGCAGAAACGGTGATGCCCAAGAACTACTCTACTCGTACACTGTTCATTTTCTCAATGAGGTATATATATACCTATTCAATCTTAATTCTCATGGCATTCTGGTAGTATAATTAATCTTTTCTTACGTAGATTAAACACATATCTGTTCGAGCTCCAAGTATATTGCCGAAGGGATTGCTGCAATATGTTGATCGTGGAACTCTTGAGCTCTGCTTGCATCTTATTGCTCTCTCTCTATCTGTGGTAAGTGACAACTCATGTGTTGTGATTCTATGTAGAAATGGTACATCCTCATAGTTGTCTCATGAACTTTTTATGAAGGATTACAATTGGTGATTTGCATTTCTCCTTTTATAAGGTAATGGCAGGGTCTGGACATTTACAAACTTTTCGCTTGCTGCGCTATCTTAGGGGAAGAAGTTCTGCAGAAGGACAAGTGAATTATGGACTGCAGATGGCCGTGAGTATTGTTACTAGTTGTCATGAACTATATATTCTTTGAAATGCTGGCCGGAAGACCACGAGCTGACATGTTACTTTATTACGTATTTGACAAGTCTAAAGGGGCAACCTGCTGGCCTTTGCCTAGTTCTCAGGAAGTGGCATGGGCCAGGATTCACCCTGGTTCTGGGATCCTAAATTTCACTCTTGACTCTTAAGTAGTGAATTTTGGGTGCGTTTCTTGTCAAAAAGATTACTTGCTGATGGTAACTTCATATGAGAAATGCGCTGAATACCGCTTCCTGTTAAAACTCTACACTAAAGAAAATGATGCATAAAGATTTGGAAAACAAATGTCCAAATTAATGTCGTACAACAACAACAACAACAACAACAACAAAGCCTTTAGTCCCAAACAAGTTGGGGTAGGCTAGAGGTGAAACCCATAAGATCTCGCGACCAACTCATGGTTCTGGCACATGGATAGCAAGCTTCCACGCACCCCTGTCCATGGCTAGTTCTTTGGTGATGCTCCAATCCTTCAGATCTCTCTTTACGGACTCTTCCCATGTCAAGTTCGGTCTACCCCGGCCACTTTTGACATTATCAGCATGCTTTAGCCGTCCGCTATGCACTGGGGCTTTTGGAGGCCTGCGCTGAATATGTCCAAACCATCTCAGACGATGTTGGACAAGCTTCTCTTCAATTGGCGTTACCCCAACTCTATCTCGTATATCATCATTCCGGATTCGGTCCTTCCTTGTGTGGCCACACATCCATCTCAACATGCGCATCTCCGCCACACCTAACTGTTGCACATGTCGCCTTTTAGTCGGCCAACACTCAGCGCCATACAATATTGCGGGTCGAACCGCCGTCCTATAGAACTTGCCTTTTAGCTTTTGTGGCACCCTCTTGTCACAGAGAATGCCAGAAGCTTGGTGCCACTTCATCCATCCGGCTTTAATTCGATGGTTCACATCTTCATCGATATCCCCATCCTTCTGCAACATTGACCCCAAATATCGAAAGGTGTCCTTCTGAGGCACCACCTGCCCATCAAGGCTAACATCCTCCTCCTCGTGCCTAGTAGTACTGAAAGCGCACCTCATGTACTCGGTTTTAGTCCTACTAAGCCTAAAACCTTTCGATTCCAAGGTTTGCCTCCATAACTCCCAACTTCCTGTTGACCCCCGTCCGCCTCTCATCGACTAGCACCACATCGTCCGCAAAGAGCATACACCATGGGATATCTCCTTGTATATCCCTTGTGACCTCATCCATCACCAAGGCAAAAAGATAAGGGCTCAAAGCTGACCCTTGATGCAGTCCTATCTTAATCGGGAAGTCATCAGTGTCGCCATCACTTGTTCGAACACTTGTCACAACATTATCGTACATGTCCTTGATGAGGGTAATGTACTTTGTTGGGACTTTGTGTTTTTCCAAGGCCCACCACATAACATTCCGCGGTATCTTATCATAGGCCTTCTCCAAGTCAATGAACACCATATGCAGGTCCTTCTTTTGCTCCCTATATCTCTCCATAAGTTGTCGTACCAAGAAAATGGCTTCCATGGTCGACCTCCCAGGCATGAAACCAAACTGATTTTTGGTCACGCTTGTCATTCTTCTTAAGCGGTGCTCAATGACTCTTTCCCATAGCTTCATTGTATGGCTCATCAATTTAATTCCACGGTAATTAGTACAACTCTGAACATCCCCCTTGTTCTTGAAGATTGGTACTAATATACTCCGTCTCCATTCTTCTGGCATCTTGTTTGCCCGAAAAATGAGGTTGAAAAGTTTGGTTAGCCATACTATCGCTATGTCCCCGAGGCCTCTCCACACCTCAATGGGGATACAATCAGGGCCCATCGCCTTGCCTCCTTTCATCCTCTTTAAAGCCTCCTTGACCTCCGACTCCTGGATTCGCCGCACAAAACGCCTGCTAGTATCATCAAAGGAGTCGTCCAGATCAATGGTAGAGCTCTCACTCTCCCCATTGAACAGCTTGTCAAAGTACTCCCGCCATCTATGTTTAATCTCCTCGTTCTTCACCAGGAGTTGATCTGCTCCGTCCTTGATGCACTTGATTTGGTCAACATCCCTCGTCTTCCTCTCTCGGATCTTGGCCATCTTATAGATGTCCCTTTCGCCTTCCTTCGTGTCTAACCGTTGGTAGAGATCCTCATACGCCCGACCCCTTGCTTCACTCACAGCTCGCTTTGCGGCCTTCTTTGCCATCTTGTACTTCTCTATGTTGTCTGCACTCCTATCCAGATATAGGCGTCTGAAACACTCTTTCTTCTCCTTAATTGCCTTCTGGACATCATCGTTCCACCACCAGGTATCTTTAGCTTCTCTTTTACTTCCCCTGGACACTCCAAACTCCTCTGAGGCCACCTTACGAATGCAAGTCGCCATCTTCATCCACATGTTGTCTACATCACCTCCTTCCTCCCAAGGGCCCTCCTTAATGACCCTCTCCTTGAACGCCTGAGCTACCTCCCCCTTGAGCTTCCACCACTTCGTTCTAGCGACTTTGGCACGCTTGTCCTGCTGGACACGAATCCGAAAGCGGAGGTCAGCAACCACAAGCTTATGCTGAGGGACAACACTCTCTCCAGGTATCACCTTACAGTCTAGGCATGCACGCCTGTCTTCTCTTCTCGAGAGGATGAAATCAATCTGGCTAGAGTGTTGCCCACTACTGTAAGTCACTAGATGTGATTCTCTCTTTCTTAAAGAGGGTGTTAGCTACGATCATGTCGTAGGCTAGCGCAAAGCTTAAGACATCTTCTCCTTCTTGATTCTTGATGCCATAGCCAAGTCCCCCATGCACCCCTTCAAAACCCGTGTTAGATGTGCCCACGTGGCCATTGAGGTCTCCTACTATGAAGAGCCTCTCGCCAATCGGTACACTCCTAACCATGTCCTCCAGGCCTTCCCAGAACTCCCTCTTGGTGTTCTCATTGTGGCCTACTTGCGGGGCATACGCACTGATTCCAAATTAATGTCGTAATTTTGTAAATTTTCGGAAGACAGAAATTTCATTCGATTGTGTTGATTCTGGTCAAGATTTTTGGTAGAGGTTTCAGTGCGTATCATATGGTTAGCGTATTATCATTTTTAAGAAACAAATAAGAAATTCTGCTTATTGCCGAGAAATTTCATGCCTATTTTCATATGATAATAGCTTGGTTTCTGAGGACATCGGTAAATCCATCAGATGATTTACTTGGTTTATCTGGGATGTAGGTAAGCTTGGCTACAGGGTTCTTATTCCTTGGGGGTGGCACACATTCATTTTCAACTTCAAACAGTGCAATTGCTTCACTGTTGATCACACTTTACCCACGTTTGCCTACTGGACCAAATGACAATCGCTGCCATCTCCAGGTATTTTCTCTTTTACTTTCTGAGTTCTGGGCTTGTCGCGATACGGTTTCTTCTCTTGTGGCAAACAAGTTAAAGTTATTTTTATGGCGATGTATAGGCCTTCAGACACCTGTATGTTATAGCTACAGAACCTCGACGGGTTCAAACAGTAGATGTTGATACAGGACTTCCGGTGTATTGCCCACTTGAAGTGACAGTCGCTGAAACAGAGGATTATGATGAGACTAATTACTGCGAGGTGACACCATGTCTTCTGCCAGAACGTTCAGTGGTATGTATGTTTGACTCCAATAATAATATTTCTTGGACTGATATGCTGAATGAGAAATATATCTTTCACACAAGCAAAACATATGTTTAACATACCACATGTTGTAATATGTAATAACTAATAAGTTGGGGCCAACCTACTGGTCTGTCAAGCAACTAAATGCATGCGAGGCAATTGTAAATAACATTCTATTTCTGGTATAGCTAGGCAGTAGATGTTTGTTATTTGACACTGTCTTAGTACTTTCAAGACGATTATTACTGCTCATAGGTAAAAGTGCTTCAATGTTTGGGTGATCACTCCTGCCCTCTTTCTGGTCCTATAAACCGCAAACTGCACTTCATTCTGCCCAATCTTCCAAACTAAAGTAGTGTATCATCTATCATGGTTAGATTTATTCTTCCTTCTCTGAGTAGTTTTGTAGGATAAAAACTAGAGCTCGTAGTGAAAACTTAACTAGTAGTTTGACAGCAACTTATTTTTAGTCTTTTTCTTCAAAATATTAATCTTGACCTTTTGATAAATTGTGACACTTTGCCGAGAGCATCTTCCCCCGACTCCTGATCCCCTTGTTTGCATGTCACATTGATCTAATAGTGGTTCCCACGCCATATGTAGTCATGCCCGAATTCGCCGCTCTTCATTGCACTCATTTGCTGTCATTATGTCCAGTAAAGAAGGAGCTAATAAATGCTGGTAATAGCAAATACCTCGAATATTGGGTGCAAATCCCTGCTATGTTGTAAACCTGTTTGGATCTGCACACATGATCCCAAAGATTCTCAAAATATAACAGTATGTTGACCGCTGGAGAAAGGGCATTTTATGGTCACACAGACTTCCATAATCAGCTTTGTATTGTTTGGGAGATACAAACACAGCCTATTAAAATTGTGGTTTTTTACTTTTTAACAGAACCCCTTTTAGTTTTTTCTATTAGGAACACAATCGATATTGATCATGAATTGCAGTCTAAATGGCTAATTATGTTGCAGCTGAAGAACGTCCGAGTTTGTGGGCCTCGATATTGGCCTCAGCTTATAAAAATTACACCGGAAGGTACAAACTTGTTCTGAGTAATTCACAGTTTTGAGAAAATATCTGTATGATATTTTTATTTCATGCCACTTAAATAGACAAGCCATGGTGGAGATCTGGAGACAAGACTGATCCTGATCCATTCAATGGCGGAGTTCTATATATAAAGCGAAAAGTTGGATCGTGCTCCTACTCAGATGATCCAATTGGATGCCAATCTTTGCTTTCACGGGCAATGCATGAGGTTAATGTTTTGTTACACTTCTGACATGTTTCAGGTCAATTATATATTGCCATGTAATTCGATTGATTTTCAGGTTTGTGATACTTCATCTACAAGCTGCAGTACTCAACTAAACCGTGCAAGTCATAGTTCATTTAGAGTTGATCAGTTAGTAAGCACATTCTCTGCCAATCCAAGCTTGATAGCTTTTGCAAAACTCTGTTGCGAATCATGGAAGGACAGGCAAGTGCTATATTCTGTTTGATGTTTTTCTTGTTTATTTATATATGCAGCAATTAAGGAGAAGAAAGAGTGTTTCAGACGCCTATATCTGGATAGGAGTGCAGACAACATAGAGAAGTACAAGATGGCAAAGAAGGCCGCAAAGCGAGCTGTGAGTGAAGCAAGGGGCCGGGCGTATGAGGACCTCTACCAACGGTTAGACACGAAGGAAGGCGAAAGGGACATCTATAAGATGGCCAAGATCCGAGAGAGGAAGACGAGGGATGTTGACCAAATCAAGTGCATCAAGGACGGAGCAGATCAACTCCTGGTGAAGAACGAGGAGATTAAGCATAGATGGCGGGAGTACTTTGACAAGCTGTTCAATGGGGAGAGTGAGAGCTCTACCATTGATCTGGACGACTCCTTTGCTGATACTAACAGGCTTTTTGTGCGGCGAATCCAGGAGTTGGAGGTCAAGGAGGCTTTAAAGAGGATGAAAGGAGGCAAGGCGATGGGCCCTGATTGTATCCCCATTGAGGTGTGGAGAGGCCTCGGGGACATAGCGATAGTATGGCTAACCAAACTTTTCAACCTCATTTTTCGGGCAAACAAGATGCCAGAAGAATGGAGACGGAGTATATTAGTACCAATCTTCAAGAACAAGGGGGATGTTCAGAGTTGTACTAATTACCGTGGAATTAAACTGATGAGCCATACAATGAAGCTATGGGAGAGAGTCATTGAGCACCGCTTAAGAAGAATGACAAGCGTGACCAAAAATCAGTTTGGTTTCATGCCTGGGAGGTCGACCATGGAAGCCATTTTCTTGGTACGACAACTTATGGAGAGATATAGGGAGCAAAAGAAGGACCTGCATATGGTGTTCATTGACTTGGAGAAGGCCTATGATAAGATGCCGCGGAATGTTATGTGGTGGGCCTTGGAGAAACACAAAGTCCCAGCAAAGTACATTATCCTCATCAAGGACATGTACGATAATGTTGTGACAAGTGTTCGAACAAGTGATGGCGACACTGATGACTTCCCGATTAAGATAGGACTGCATCAAGGGTCAGCTTTGAGCCCTTATATTTTTGCCTTGGTGATGGATGAGGTCACAAGGGATATACAAGGAGATATCCCATGGTGTATGCTCTTTGCGGACGATGTGGTGCTAGTCGTGAGAGTCGGACGGGGGTCAACAGGAAGTTGGAGTTATGGAGGCAAACTTTGGAATCGAAAGGTTTTAGACTTAGTAGGACTAAAACCGAGTACATGAGGTGCGCTTTCGGTACTACTAGGCACGAGGAGGAGGAGGATGTTAGCCTTGATGGGCAGGTGGTGCCGCAGAAGGACACCTTTCGATATTTGGGGTCAATGTTGCAGAAGGATGGGGATATCGATGAAGATGTGAACCATCGAATTAAAGCCGGATGGATGAAGTGGCTCCAAGCTTCTAGCATTCTCTGTGACAAGAGGGTGCCACAAAAGCTAAAAGGCAAGTTCTATAGGACGGCGGTTCGACCCGCAATGTTGTATGGCGCTGAGTGTTGGCCGACTAAAAGGCGACATGTGCAACAGTTAGGTGTGGCGGAGATGCGCATGTTGAGATGGATGTGTGGCCACACAAGGAAGGACCGAATCCGGAATGATGATATACGAGATAGACTTGGGGTAGCGCCAATTGAAGAGAAGCTTGTCCAACATCGTCTGAGATGGTTTGGACATATTCAGCGCAGGCCTCCAGAAGCCCCAGTACATAGCGGACGGGTAAAGCGTGCTGATAATGTCAAAAGAGGCCGGGGTAGACTGAACTTGACATGGGAAGAGTCCGTAAAGAGAGACCTGAAGGATTGGAACATCACCAAAGAACTAGCCATGGACAGGGGTGTGTGGAAGCTTGCTATCCATGTGCCAGAACCATGAGTTGGTCGCGAGATCTTATGGGTTTCACCTCTAGCCTACCCCAACTTGTTTGGGACTAAAGGCTTTGTTGTTGTTGTGTATTTATATATGCAGCAAATAACACATAGCTTGTCTGTATACATTCAACATGGCCGGTTTGTCTTTGTTCTATTTTGTAATGTAACTTCCCATTGCAGATCTAATGGCAATTTTCAAGACTTTTGCTCTCAAGTACTGTATGAATGTATGAGCAAAGATAGGCCAGCACTTTTACAGGTTTCTTTCAGTAACATATCTCCAGTTTTGTTGACTCTTTTTGTGCTTTATCATCTCCTGTGTATTTAGTCATTATTATATTTCATTTCCAGGTCTATATCAGTTTTTACACAATAATTGAGTCGATGTGGGAGCATCTGAAGATCGGGCAATTTCCTTTCTCCGACTCTCTTTTCCCTTCCAGCTTGAAGGTTTGTACTTAGTGCTCTGTATATGCGTTGTTCCTCTTTGTTACCAGGTTAGGCTGGTTACTTTTGGGTTCTGAAAACTGTTCCAAGATAATGTCCAGCCACCGTAACAGAAACTGGCTATACATGTTCTGTTCTTTTTTGTACAATGGTGGGGGTGGTGGTAGGTCATCAGGGTGAGCTTTGCTTTTCTACAGGCAGACAAATTACAACCACAGCACTAGCCATACCCCTAAGTACTAGGCTCTGCCGTTAGTGACGCCTGGTGGCGTTTGCTCCTGCTGTGTCTCTCCCTGTTGAAGATGGCAGCGTTTTGCTGCTTTCAGATCATCGAGGATAAGCCCTTCAGTGACGCCGGGGTTGGGTCAACGGCCGGTCTCCAACTCTCAAGAGGTCATGCCGTTGATCGTATCCAAGAAAGCACCTCACGCCATGGTTGCTCGTGAGAAGTGACAGTACACCAGAAGATGTCCTGTGGTTTCGATGGTTTGGTTGCAAAGGACACATGTGGAGGCATGCTGCAGAATGTTCGGCCTTTCAACATCTATCCTGGCAATGCCAGCCATATGAAATTTTTTCACACGGAGTGGTTGCCCAGGTTTTCCACGTCAATTTCCAGGAGGCAGACCAAATTGCCCCCTGGAGTATTGACCGCCTGTGCTTCATTTCCAGACCAGGGTGTCAGGCAATGCCTGGATGACCCATGTATTTAGTTAATTTCCATCTTCGTGGGATGTGAGACAAAGACATATTCCTCCTTTTCATCATAATTGCACATAGATTGCTCATGTCAATATGTTATAGAGATCCCTGTGTAGGCCAGAATTGCCACGAGCTTGCTGGCCAGGATTTGTGAACTTGGCCCCTCTTGGTTTGTGGGTCTGTGCTGGTAACTGGCGAATTTACCATACGCCATAGCTATTAGTTTCACATCATCGTTATTTCTGGTCTCTGCCGATTGCCTGTACCTATTACTCGGAAACTTCTGGTAACGGTATATCATGTTTTTCCTTTCAAATATGCAGGTTGCCTTGGCCTACAGTGGAGCATTAGTTGATGGTAGGATTTCAAGTGGAGGCATAATACAGGCCACGTTCTTGGAATCCCTCGTAAAACGTGTGGATAGCATCTTTGCGGAATTGCCGAACCTCAAGGCCAACTTCGTCCGTTACTTGGGCACGGGCCAATGGCCGGATGCTCAAAGCGACGCGGTGCTCCTCTCTTGGTATCTCCAGTGGTACAGCATCCCACCTCCCCATGTTGTGGCATCCGCAGTTGAAAAGATAAAGCCCAGTGCCCCCACAGGCGTGTCCATGCTCCCACTACTTCGTCTCCTGCTGCCAACCACACATCTTGTGGGGTTGATGGAGATTGAGAAGCTTCAGATGGCGCCCATGAGATCCTAGAACATAGCACTGGAAATGCAAAGGAATACCACAAGGGCTGCGTCGATTGTAAGGCTGCTGTAATGTTGTTATTCCCTGCACTGCATGTAATTTTGGAAAGCCTTTGGCGCTAGAGGGAAAAAAGAAGGAACCGTTCTGATTCAGTACATTCCCCCCAGCATTTGTCGTTCGAATGGATAGCTGTAACATTACAAGCACAAAGAAAACCTTGGTCTCCAGAGAAAAAGAAAAGAGGAGTGTTCTGATTCATTATATTCTCATGGAAAACTCGTGAGGGCCGCCCTCTGCCAGCGAGGTCAAATAGTGTGGTTCTGTCGGCCGGGGGCTCTCATGCCCTGATTTTTAACGTTTCGTGTGCTTTTTATCTGTTTTCAATGATCTTGCACGTTTGTTTGTTCCACTTTCTGGTACCCCACGTTTGTGTGTTATGATTCTACTGTTGTTTTTTCTCTGCGGGTGCGGTCTCACCTGGCACGACCGTTTGACTCCTATCGTCTGGCCTGGGTGTGTGTTGTTCTGGTCTAAGAAATAATTATTAAAATTTGCTTTGATGTCCCGTTGGATCCTGATGGAATGAGCACTTGAGATCATGGCTACTAGAATAAGACTAGTGAAAGGACTGAGATAGTTTAGATCATTACTTGTGCTTGTGTTTTCAGAAAAGTCCACTTTACAAACTTTACAACCCTGAACTAACCGCTTGGTTCAAGATTCAACCCAAATACTTATTAGTGCAGTTGCACTAATTGGACCTTCCGAGCGCACGCGCTGCAGCCATCCACTGACTCACTACGCGCATGTGCATTAATGTGGGGTTTTCAAAACTTAAAAAGTCATAACTTTTGATTCGAGTATTGAAATTCAGAACCGTTTTCACCGTTAGGTTTCTCATGTCGAGTTCTTCAAAACTAGATCGCATATGGATAGGTTTCGTCGAACTTTTTTTTGAGCAACTTTGGGTGCAATTGAGGCAACTTTACTGTTATTGAGAAGCAACTTCTTCTTTTTCCGAGTAGGACTGCATATTAGGTTGATTTGTATAAAAACGAGAAAATCACACAAAACTTGAAGCGACTTAGTATTAGATACGAGCAACTTCACTACACTATGTGTACCTGTCAAGTTTACTAACATTATCCCAACTTTTCAATGTATTGTAGGCAACTGAAATAGTAATGGCAGGCTACTAAGCGTCACCAGTAGGCAACTTCATAATGTTGAAAAATAATGGTACAAAACTTCATAATATTGTAGGTAACTAATGTGCAAAGTTAGGCAACTGAGCAGCAATGTTAGGCAACTAATCATCAATAACAAGCAACTAGGCATCCATACTAGGAAACTTCAAAGTCTTTGTGGGCAACTGAGACTCAACCATAGGCAACTGACGAACAACGGTAAAAAATTGAGCAGTCGTGATAGGCAAGTTGGAATAATGTTAGCAAAAATTCACGGGTACAAATAGCCTACTGAAGTTGATTGCATGTAGCACTAAAGGCGCCTCATGTTTCGTGTAATTTTTTCATTTTTACACAAACAAACATAACAGGCATCCCTACTAGGCTAAAAAGGAGTTGCTTTCCTATAACACTGGAGTTGCCTCCATTGCACACAAAGTTGCCCATAAAAAAAGTTTGCCGAAACCTATTCATATGGGATCTAGTTTTGAAGCATTCGTCGCGAGAAAACTAACCGTGAAAACGGATCTCCATTTTGACATTTAGTTCAAAAGATATAGCTTTTTGAAAAAAGAAAGGAAAGTAATTAATTGTGCTGGAGGAGAGAACCAGGTCACGCGCGAGTTTCCTTTTTGGGTTGTCCTGGTCGCGCGTGGGTTTGCTCCTTTCTTTTTTGGAAGAGTGCTCGTTCCCGCAAACAGGCGCATGGGCGCCAGCTAGTCACGTCCAAAATTCAATCCTTAACTTTAAAACCGATCACCTTACATTCCAAACTGCCAACACGTTCAAGACACAACCTCGAATTAATCTGGTTTTGGTTGACGGGTCTGGTCTTGACCAAGATTGACTTTGCATCAGCATGCCAAAACCTAGGACCCTCCGTGACATCCAATCATAAATTCAACCTCATCTTGCTACAGTTCAAGTCACTCTTTGCGATCATGCCATTTTCGAGCATCAACACATGCCCTCATCCGGATGTCCAGCATTTAGCCCTCATCTTGCTAAAGCCGGACAAAGGCCGGATGGTTAGTCAGAGAAGAATTTCGTCCGGCTATAGCTGGATCATCTGGCTAGGTACCCGGATGTCCAAGTAATTACGCGACCAATATTTCGTACTTTCTCTGTTGCACTGCTGCAGAAGACAGAAAACATGCGAAAACACCCTCAAGATGGCCACAGATCGAAAAACGTTCAACATGAAGGTTGTTCGTCTCATCGAAACGGATAAATTTGATTTTCGGCACATCTTCATCTGAGGTTGTATTTTGTTAGAGAATGAGCAACTGCACTCACAGGAGGGCCAAAGGCCAATACATATACATGTCTGGTAAAGTGCAAGAAACCCCTTATACAATGGGGATAAACCGGAAAGGGACTATACACATCTAACACCCCCTTCAAACTCATGGTGGATCAACCACACTGAGTTTGGAGAGAAAGAACCCGTGCTGCGCTCGAGTCTGTGCCTTCGTGAAGAAGTCCGCCAACTGTGACTCAGAAGGCACATAGTGAAGAGCAAGAACTTGATCTTGCACAGCCGCACGGACAAAGGAGGCATCCACACCGATGTGCTTGGTGAGCTCATGCTTCACCGGGTCACGCGCAATGCTGATAGCACCTGTACTATCGGACAGGAGTGGAGTCGGTGCAGCAACAGAAACACCAAAGTCCTCGAGTAACCATCGTAACCAGATCACCTCAGCCGTCAACATACCATCGCACGCAACTCAGCCTTCGTACTCGAGCGAGAAACAACTGTCTGTTTCTTCGTCTTCCAGGCAATGAGAGAGCCGCCAAGAAAGACACAGTAAGCAGACAACGAGCGGCGATCAGTATGATCACTAGCCCATGTAGCATCAGAGTAGGCCTGGAGCTGGAGAGAGCTGGAGCGGGGAAAGAAAAGACGGTGTGAGATCGTGCCACGAAGGTAGCGTAGAACACGTAGGAGGTGACCATAGTGGACAGAGGTGGGAGCTGAAACGAACTGACTGAGAATGTGAACAGGATAGGATATATCAGGACGAGTGACAGCGAGATAGACAAGGCTCCCAACGAGGTGGCGATACCGTGTGGGATCAGCTAGAGGATCACCATCAGTAGCACGAAGCTGAACGTTGAGCTCCATAGGAGTCACAACGGTGCGATCATCACCAAGGGCGGCCCGGGAGAGAAGATCCTGAATATACTTTTCTTGAGAGATGAAGAAGCCTTCAGAGGTCGAAGAAATCTCAATCCCAAGAAAGTAGCGAAGAGGACCAAGATCAGACATGAGGAACTGTTCCCGGAGACGGGCCTTAACAAAGGCAATATACTCAGAATCGTCGCCAGTGATGATCATGTCATCCACATATAGAAGGAGAAGAGTTCGACCACGAGGAGAGGTGTGGACAAACAATGCTGGATCATGATCACTAGGCAAGAAGCCAGCGGCAGTCACCACAGAGGCGAACCGCGAGAACCATGTGCGAGGGGCTTGTTTAAGGCCATAGAGGGAGCGCCGAAGGCGGCAGACCATACCATCAGGAACAGAGTACCCCGGTGGGGGCTGCATATAGACCTCCTCACGCAACTCACCGTTGAGAAATGCGTTCTGAACATCAAGCTGAGACACAGGCCAATGACGAACAGAAGCCACAACAAGGAGAGTGTGGACAGTGGTCATGTGGGCCACAGGAGCGAAAGTCTCATCATAATCGCGCCCCTGTTCCTGCTGAAAGCCACGAGCCACAAGACGAGCTTTGTAACGCTCAAGAGAACCATCGGAGCGAGTCTTGATCTTATAGACCCACTTGCATGTGATGGGACGAACACCAGAAGGAGGAGAAACCAGATCCCACGTGCCATTGCGCTCAAGCGCCGCAAGCTCCTTGGTCATCGCAAGCTGCCATTCAGGCTGAGTCATGGCAGCCCGATAGGTGGTGGGCACAGCAATGGCAGAAAGACCATACCGGTCAGGAGAATAGCGATCAGGTGGGGGACAAGGCCTAACACGGAGGTTATGGACCGGTGTAGGCGTGAGAGGAGGTGCACCGGAAGTAGAGGGCACATCAGTAGGATCATCCTCAGCATGAGGACGACGAGTGTAGTGGAAAGGAAAAGGGGAGTGAGGTCGAAAAACTGGAGAGGAGGGTGGAGAGGGAGATGACGAGGGAGAGGATGGTGGTACCGGTGGTGTAGGAGGTGGAGGGATACTCACCGGGGGAGAGGGAAGAACAGGAGGCACCGAGGGAGATGTGTCGGGAAGGAGAAGGAAGGAAATATCTTCCACGGAAAAGCTCGAGGAGGAGGGACGCGGATAGTAAGAACGGGACTCATCAAAAGTCACATCACGCGAAATGCGCAGCCGGCGACCAACAGGATCCCAACAACGATAGCCCTTGTGCTCATCACTGTAGCCAAGGAAAACACACTCAACTGACTGAGCGGTCAACTTGGTTTGTTCTCGCGGAGCAAGAAGAACATAGCACACGCATCCAAACATACGAAGAGCGGAGTAGTCAGGAGAGCGACCAGAGAGACGCTCCATAGGAATACCACCCTGCAAGGCAGCCGATGGCTGAATGTTGATGAGGTGGGTGGATGCAGAAACGGCCTCAGCCCAAAAATGGGGTGGAAGAGAGGCGGCGATCATCATCGCCCGAGCCGTCTCAAGCAAATGGCGATGTTTGCGTTCAGCAACGCCATTCTGAGCATGGGCACCGGGGCAAGAGAATTGGGCAAGAGTACCCTGCTCCGCAAGAAAACCACGCAACATGTGAGAGATATACTCTCCAGCTGAGTCAGCACGAAAGATACGGACAGGCGTGGAAAATTGAGTGCGAACCATGGCAGCAAATCGCTTGTATATGGGGAGAACCTCGCTGCGAGATTTCATACAATAAAGCCAAGTGTAGCGAGAGAAATCATCAATAAACAGAACATAGTAGCGATGACCCCCTTTCGAGTCGAAAGGAGCAGGACCCCATACATCAGAATGAACTAAGTCAAAAGGACGCTGAGATACAGACT
The DNA here is from genome assembly GCA_039707655.1 of Elymus sibiricus. NCBI lineage: Eukaryota > Viridiplantae > Streptophyta > Magnoliopsida > Poales > Poaceae > Elymus > Elymus sibiricus. The sequence continues at coordinate 282,032,724 of CM077663.1, forward strand.
CACTGGTAGGATAAGGTAACTGAGTCTGTTTGCCAAGCCTACAACCATCACAATGCAACGAAACATCACCGGAGACAGACCCTAAGACGCCTTGGTGTACTAATGAGGACAAGCGAGAGCCACAGATGTGACCAAGGTGATGATGCCACTGCTGGAAGGACGCAGAAGAGGAGGCAGCAAGAGCATGAGAGCTGGCGTATGTGGTAGCAGCGGAAGGAACACGAAGCCAGTCAACCTCCCAAAGGCCCTCAGACTCACGGCGCCGAGGGCCAGCGCCAACCAGAGCCTGAGTGCGACGGTCCTTAACAGAACAAGAGTCGACATCAAGAATGACGCGACAACCAGAATCAGTAAGTTGGGCAGCGGAAAAGAAATTCATGGTAAGACGAGGAACATGAGAAACACTAGGAACCGAAAAATACGGAGTAGAAAGGATGTCACGACTAGCAACAGGAAGAGGTGTGCCATCGGCAGTGAGAACATTAAGAGGAAAATCAAGAGGTCAAAGAGAAGATAAAGCAGAAGAATCAGAAGACATATGAAAAGAAGCTCCAGAATCCAGAACCCACGAGGATGTACCTGACTGAGTAGGCTCCAGCGGGGGCGGAGTGGTGGTGGCAGTCACAGTGGCAACAGAACCCGTCGAGGGAGAACCAGAGGAAGCCAACATGCGCTTGAGTCGCATAATATCCTGGTCAGTGAGTGACGGAGTCGAGGAAGACGCACGAGTCCCACTAGAAGAGGAGCGCTTCAGGTCTTTCTGCTTCTTGTGATAATCAGACTCTGGGTCACCTGGCCTGTTGCAGTAGCCACAGAAGGTGTGGTCGCGCGGTCGACCCTCTCCCGAAGAAGAAGGGCGACCAACCCCCCTGGAGGTGTGGGCAGGAGCGGTGGAGCGGTGAGGCGAGCAGACGACACAGGAACTCTGGCAGCAAGAACCATGGGAACCACAAGCAGACCAGCAGAACGAAGTCGGGTCTCCTCAGCACGAAGCTCTGCAAGCACCTCCGAAATAGGAACACAACCACGAGCAAGCAGGTGAGCACGCCGAGGCTCAAACTCTGGACGGAGGCGAGACAAGAACTCATGGAGACGATGAAACTCCAAGTCAGACCGCGTAGTCTGGCAACAACGGCAAGTACCACAAACAACTGTCCTGAGAGAGTCAAGCTGACCCCAGATGGCAGAGCTCTGTGAGTAGAACTCATCAACAGAAGAGTCACCCCGCTGAAGAGCATGCTCCTGGCACACCACAGACAAGTAGAGAGCATCACCAGAGGGCTGATATCGCTGACAAAGATAAGACCACATCGCAGCAACAGTGCCGAGACCCATGAACTCAGAAGCAAACTGAGGTAACACACTCGCAGTGAGGACAGCAGCAGCTCGAGCATCATCATTGCTCCACTGAGTATAAGTAGACAGATCATCTCGATAGACAGAAAGAGCATCTGAGTAGACTGATACCTGCTGATCATAAGCGTCAACCGCAGCATCGTCAAGAGCTTTGGTTGTATCCCGATCAGCCTGAGAAGCATCAGCAGCAAGAACAGGCGGCACCGGCGGGCTAGGAGCCACGGGAGCAATAGGGCAAGGCGGACAGGGGACCTCGCCAGATAGAGCGCCCCACAGGAGAAGACCGCGCATGTGGATACGCATGAAACCCACAAACTCAGCATAGTTGGTGCCATCAAAGATCACAGAGCACCGAGGAACAGCCACATAGCCCGAGGAAGACATGACTGCTTCCTCTCTGTTTTTTTTGTCAACGCAACCCGATCTGGATCGGGGTTCGGAGGCTCACCCGCTCGAGGCCGCCCCGATGCAGAATCAAGGGGCGAGCGCGGGGCGCCGGCGGCCGGGCGCAGACGGGCGCAGGACGGCCGGATGCGGGGCGCCGGCGGCCGGCGAAGCAGCGGCAGCCGGGGGGGGAGGCGCGTGTGACGCCCCCGATCTCGACCGTACGCTAATCATACACACAATGCGTACGACCAAGGTTAGGGACTCACTGATTGATATCACAACACAACACTAGACACAAATTAAAGTCATACAGCTTCATATTACAAGCCAGGGGCCTCGAGGGCTTGAATACAAAGCTCGACAAGCACGAGTCAGCGGAAGCAAATAATATCTGAGTACAGACATAAGTTAGACAAGTTTTGCCTTAAGAAGGCTAGCACAAACATAAGCAACGGATCGAAAGAGGCGAGGCCTCCTGCCTGGGAACCTCCTAACTACTCCTGAGCGTCGGCACTCTCCACGTAGTAGTAGGCTCCAGCGGTGGTGTAGTAGTCGTCTCTGGCGTACTCCATCTCCTGGGCTCCATCGTCTGAACGCAGAATCGTATCGAGGGGGAAAGAGAAAGCAAAGCAGCAGTGAGTACTCATCCAAAGTACTCGCAAGACTGACATCAGATCTATGCTAAGTATGCATCATTATCAAGGGGAGGGGGTTGTATCTGGGCTGACTGCAGAAAGCAAGAATAGGGGAAGGTCTAGTCCTATCGAAGACTAGCATCTTCAGCATCTTGCAGCATTAGAAGAGAGTAGACTGGTATCACATATATAGTCATATTATTGTAGCAATTTTATTAAGTAACCATGCCCAGAGATTCTTCCTCGACTCCTTGCGAGGAAGCAATCTCGGAGCCACAATTCATTACAAATTTAAATCACAATTATAGTTGTATAAGGTCAAGGCACAACTCCAAGTCGTCCTGTTACCGTGGACACGGCTATTCGAATAGTTTGTTCATCCCTGCAGGGGTGCACCGCATTTCCAACATGCCTGATCACCTCCGGCCGGACACACTTTCCTGGGTCATGCCCGGCCTCGGGATAGCAGCACGTCGTCGCCCCACCTAAGCACAACGAAGAGGCCAGCCCGCCGGTCTAAATCCTAAGCACAAAGGGGTCGTGGGCCCACTTGCCCTCTGCGCTCCTGCACGATGCGTGGGCGGCCGGAAGCAGACCTAGTACACTCCAGTCCAAGAGCTGCACCGTCCAGTCCAATCCGGCGCGCGCCGCTCCATTGCTGACGTCCGAAGAGCTTCGGCTGATACAACGACGCTGAGTACCCATAACTTCTCCCACGCGATGGTTTGGTGCGTAAAAAGGCCAACGACCCAACTCAGATCAAATACCCAACCCATTAGGATTTTATTAATGCGGCAAAAGGCTGATCGTCAGTCGCGTAGTCATACCCGGCAGCACCGTCAGTCTCGGGGTCTACCGGAGAGAAGAGGGGGGAAGAAACAATAAATATAAAGCAGACAAATGCATCACGATGCATGACATGACAATATGCAGGGCTAGGCATGCACTAACGCAGTGTTACACGTCGCAGACGGGTCGGAAGAATATCTGACGATATTTTTTGGGCCTCGGGCTACTACCGGACAGACGAAATCGATGGGAAAATTCCATGTTTGCTATGCTAGAGGCATGTGACAGACTAACGGACTGCGTAGTTGGAACCGTAGAATTATTCTGAGCAACTTTCATGTTCAAAACTTTTTAATCCGGACTACGGTTTATTTTATATTAATTTCTAAAGATTTAATCATTTTCTAAAATTCATTTAATTAATAATTTCGAATTATCCGAAACAGTAATTACTGTTTATTTAAATTAATTAACAGATTAATTAACAGTCTAATTAATTAATCTATTTAATCTTAATCATCTAATTAATTAATTAATTACCTAATTAATTAATTAACTAATTTAACTAATTTATTTATTTATTTATATTTTATTTTCTATTTTGTCTTTAGTATATACATATATACATACATACATAAATACATACACACATACATGCATACATACATACATACATACACACACATACACACACACACAACGCAGCACACACAGACGCACACGCGGGCGCGCGTGCACCGGGCCGGCGCGGTGGCGGGGGGGGGGGGGGGGCGAGCTCACGGGGGGGGGGGGGGGAGGGGGGGGAAGCCGAGGCGGCGGCGCGGACGGCGGGGCGGCGGTCGGCGGCGGGGCGAGGCGGACGGCGGCGGGGCGGTCGAGGAGGGGGCGGCGCGGTCCGGGCGACGGCGAGGCGTCGGGGCGGTCCAGGCGCCGCGGGGCCGGGCCGGTCTGGGCACGCGAAGGGGCGGCCGGCTCGGGCCAGGGCCGTCGGCGGGGGGGGGGGGGGGGGAGGGAACGCGGGCGGGCGCCCGAGCTGGGACGAGCGGCGGCGGGGGGGGGGGGGGAATCGGGGGCGAGCGAGGCTGGGGCTCGCTAGGGTTCGCTCCAGCTGGCCCCTTATAGGAGCTGGCTGGGCCGGCCCTTTCGGCCGAGTACTTTTTTTTAATTAAACAACGTCTATTTTAATTATTTCGAGTCTCTAAAATACTTTGAAAAATTCCGGTTCCAATTTTATAAATCCTTAGGGAATATTTGAAATCCATCCAACATTTTTAATCCTGGTTTTGCACAACTTTTAAATCCACCTTTCAGACGAATTTAAATTGCAACGGAATTGAACGGGGTTTGAACCAACGCGAGTTTAACAACAGTAATCGTGGTGACGTGGCAACACTAGCGTGGGATTACTGTAGCTTAATCACATACATTACTGTAGCACAAATCCAGGGCGTCACAATTCTCCCCTACTAAAAAGAATTCTCGTCCCGAGAATCAAGAAGTAGAAGGAAAGAGCCCGGGGTATTCTGCACGAAGATGATCTTCGCGTTCCCAAGTAGCCTCGTCTTCAGAATGATTTGCCCACTGCACTTTGAAGAACTTGGTAACCTTCTGACGAGTCCGACGTTCAGTTTCATCGAGAATGCGGGCTGGTTGCTCTTTGTAAGAAAGGTCTTGTTGCAGCTCCAACATATCATGATCCACTGCTCGGATAGGATCCTTGAAGCAGCGACGAAGTTGTGACACATGGAACACATCGTGAACCTGAGAAAGGTTTGACGGTAATTCCAATTGATATGCCACCTTACCACGCCCTTCGAGAACAGTGAAAGGACCAATATATCGAGGAGCCAGCTTGCCCTTGATTCCAAAATGGTGTGTACCTCTCATTGGCGTGACTCGAAGATAAGCCTTTTCGCCAGGTTGATAGACCATATCTTTGTGATGACGGTCATACTGACTCTTCTGACGAGACTGAGCAGCCTTCAGATTTGCATGAATAATGCGGACTTGATCTTCGGCATGTTGGATAATATCCGGACCGATAAGTGTACGTTCCCCAGTTTCTGACCAATTCAGAGGAGTTCGACACTTGCGTCCATACAACACTTCAAAAGGAGCCATCTTCAGACTAGCTTGATAGCTATTGTTGTAGGAGAACTCAGCATACGGGAGAGATTCCTCCCATTTCTTGCTGAAAGAAATGACACAAGCACGAAGCATGTCTTCGAGAATCTGGTTGACTCTTTCAACTTGACCCTGGGATTGAGGGTGAAAAGCGGTGCTGAAGGACAAATGAGTTCCCATAGCTTCCTGGAAACTTGCCCAGAATCTTGAAGTGAATAAACTGCCACGGTCTAAACTAATCACCAATGGAATACCGTGGAGTGAAACAACTCTGGACATGTAAAGAGTTGCCAGCTAACTAGCAGTGATCGTTTCTTTGACGGCTAGAAAATGTGCAACTTTGGAAAGTCGGTCAATTACGACAAGAATAGCATCATTACCTTTCTGTGATCTGGAAAAACCAGTAATGAAGTCCATTTCAACATGATCCCATTTCCATTCAGGAATAGAAATAGGCTGTAGAGTTCCAGCAGGCTTTTGATGTTCTGCTTTGATCCGACGGCAAATGTCACATTCTGAAACATAGCGTGCAATGTCTTGCTTCATGTTAGACCACCAGAATCTTTGCCGAATGTCTTGGTACATCTTGGTACTACCAGGATGAATAGACAGCGGAGTGTCATGTGCTTCCTTCATGACCTCCTGAGTCAAATCATTGTTTTCCTCCTCACTCGGTACCACTAGGCGGCCCTTGAAGTACAAAGCGCCATCCTCAGCAATAGTGAAGGGCGAGGGCTTTCCTTCTACGAGATCGAATTTAATCCTCTCGACTTCACTATCACATTTCTGGATCCACTTGATGACGTCCACAAGATCTGGTTTAGCAACCAGGGTATTAAGAGAACCCTGGGAAACAACGTGGAGGTTCATTTTGTAGGACCCTTCAGGAGGGGGGGCAAGATAACCCTGAGGAACAATATGGAGGTTCAGCTTGCGGAATTCCTTTTGAAGAAGGGGGTGAACCTTGTGAACCTGAAGGTGATTGCAATAAGACTTGCGGCTCAAAGCACCAGCCATCACATTAGCCTTGCCAGGTGTATAAGAAATTCCCACGTTGTAATCTGCTATTCGCTCCATCCATCTCTGTTGACGGAGGTTCAGATCTGGCTGAGTAAACAGGTACTTCAGACTTTGGTGATCGGTGTAGATCTCGCAACGATTACCAACAAGGTACTGTCGCCACTCTTTCAGTGCGTGAATTACTGCAGCAAGTTCAAGGTCATGAACTGGGTAGTTCTCTTCATGAGGACGCAATTGACAAGATGCATAAGCAACCACTCTGCGTTCTTGCATTAGGACACAGCCCATTCCTTGACATGAAGCATCACAATAGATGACGAAGTCCTTGCGAGTATCCGGAGGAGCAAGCACTGGAGCAGACGTCAGTTTGTCCTTAAGTGTCTGGAAGCTCTCCTGACATTTTTCTGTCCACTCATATTTAACACCTTTGTGAAGCAAATTGGTTAAGGGCTTGGTAATCTTGGAGAAGTTCTCGATGAATCGACGGCAATAGCTGGCGAGTCCGAGAAAACTTCTCACTTGCTTGACATTCTTCGGGGGAGTCCAGTCAAGAATAGCCTGAACTCGTTCAGGGTTGACCGCAATACCATCCTTGGAGATCACGTGACCAAGGTAGGTTACTTTGTCCATCCAGAACTCACACTTTGAATACTTTGCATAAAGTTGATGCTCTCGAAGCCTCTCAAGTATAAGACGAAGATGTTCAGCATGCTCTTCTTTATTCTTGGAGTAAACCAGGATATCATCCAGATAAACCACGATGAATTTATCGAGGTAATCCATGAATATATAGTTCATCAGGCGAGAGAAGGTTGCTGGAGCATCGGTTAAGCCGAAGGACATGACGGTGTACTCGTATGAACCATAGCGAGTAACAAATGCAGTCTTGGGAATATCTTCTTCGCGAACCCGGATCTGATGGTAACCCAACCTCAAGTCGAGTTTTGAATACACTGATGAACCGGCAAGTTGATCATACAGATCGTTGATCCGAGGGAGCGGGTATTTGTTTTGAATCGTTGCTTGGTTGATGGGACGGTAATCTTGGACCAATCGATTCGTACCATCTTTCTTCTTGACAAAGAGAGAAGGTGCTCCCCAAGCAGAGGAACTTGGACGAATGAAACCCAGACGAAGCGAATTGTCAATTTCTTGCTTAAGTTCAAGAAGTTCATGTGGTGGCATCTTATACGGACGCTTGGCTATATGAGTGGTACCAGGTACCAAGTCGATGACAAACTCGACAGCTCTAGCAGGGGGGGGGTCCCTGGAAGTTCTTCCGAAAAAACATCCTGGAAATCCCGGACAACTGGTATGTTTTCAATCCCTTCAAGAGGTGACTCATTTAATGCATTCATGGCATATAGTCGGGCTTCAGCATTCCGAACAAGATGAGCATGATAGCTTACAATCTCATTCGATGGGTGTAGGAGGTGGACGGTTTTGGTGTCACAAACAATAGAAGCGGTATGCGCTTTCAACCAATCCATTCCGAGAATGAGATCAATAATTGAAGACTTCAGCATTATGGGGGAGGCATGGAATTCCAACCCTTCAATTTCAATGGTGACATTGGGACTATTAATGGTGGTCCGACATTGGCCCGCGGGAGTGTTTACCACTATTGGGACGTTCATCTCTTCACACTTAATGTCATGCATGCATGCGAAATTTTCAGACATAAAAGAATGCGATGCTCCTGTATCAAACAATACAGAAGCTGGTACTGAGTTGACGAGAAGAGTACCCATCACAGTAGTAGGCTGGTCTTGAACTTCATTCAGAACAATATTGTTGGCTTGAACACGTCCCGGAGCAGGCCTGGCATTGTTGTTGCGGGGCTGGTTGGTAGGCAGTGCAAGTTGATTCTGATTCTGCCTGCATTCTCTAGCACGGTGTCCTGGACGACCACACTTGAAGTACAACCCATCCTCAGGACGAGGAGGGGGAACAGGAGCTCGTGGTGGCGGAGCAGGGAGCCTCGGCTGCCTAGGTGGGGGTGGAGGCAGGCGAGGTGCAGCATAGGACGGCCTCGGAGCAGGAGGCGGTGCATGGTACATGTTGTGGGGGATCTAGATCTTGCGCTTCTGAGCAGATGAGCCCATGTCACGATTGCGCTTGCAGCTGTCCTTGTAGTCCTGCAGACCTGTTTCCACTAGAATAGACTTGTTCACCAAGGTGGCAAAGTTATCGAAGTCTTGAACAAGGAGTGCCATCTTGATATCCGGGTGGAGGCCTTCACGGAACTTCTCCTGCCTACGAGCATCAGTTGCAACGTCTTCTTCAGCATAGCGAGATAAGTCCAGAAATTCCCGCTGATAAGCATCCACAGTCTTGTTGCCCTGGACTAGATTGCGGAATTCACGCTTCTTCTTATCCATCAGTCCCTGAGGAATGTGACGAGCACGGAACGCAGCTTGGAACTCCGGCCAGGTGATGATTGTTCCTATAGGCTGTGAGCGCCTGTGGCTGTCCCACCATTGAGCAGCGGGACCCTTCAGAAAGTACGAGGCAAAGGTGACATAGCTAGCCACTGGGGCGCCTGAAGACTCCAGCTCATAAGTGATGTCACAGAGCCAGTCATCTGCGTCAAGCAGCTGAGTTGAGCTGCAGTAGATCGCAGGGTTGAGACGCATGAAGTCTTGCAGAGTCATTGGGGCTGGCTGCTGATTCATGTTCGGCCTCGGGAACTGGTCCATAAGCCCTTGCATAAATTGGCGATTTAGTTCAAACTGTTGCATCATACCAGCCATGTATTCCGGTGGTGGTGGTGGTTCAGGCGCACCACGACCACGACCAGCTGGCCTAACCATTTTGTCAATTTTTAACAGTGGTAGTTTAGTATTGGGTAATTGCAAAAACAATGAATCATTCATGAAGTAAATTGCACAAAGAAGGCAGTGCAATAGATACGACATAGTAGTTCAAATTTCAACATACAGATCCATACATAGGTCTATTACAAACCATAAGTTCGTTACAAAATAGACGATAGGTCCGGCATGAAAATAACCTAGACAACTAGGCGGCACGCACGCACGCGGTAGAGGGATACAACAACGGGACATAGCAATAAGCTATATCAACGTCGGGGACAACGAAAGTAGCCACGGAACTGCACATGACCCTGAATGTGAAACCTGGGGGCAGGGTTCTGCATCCCGTGCACACCCTGATGCACAATCTGCATATCAAGTGGGAGCGCATGTCCACGTGCCGGAGTACGACCTCCAACCGCAGGCCACTCTAGACTCGGAGGAAACTCAGTCCGACGCAGGTGAAGAATGTACTCCGGATGCATCCCCGCAATGACTGCTGGCAACAACTGCTCCATAGCCTGATGAAGACGAGCTCGGGTGGCGTACAGCTCAATGTTAAGAGCCCTGACAGTGCGATCCAGAGCCTCAGTGTACTGAACCAGAACCTGTGGGTCGTAACGACGACTCACGTAGGGGGCGCAGACAGCAGTGTAGGACCGGTCGTTGCGCTGCCGCGCGAAAGGGGTCAAGACCTCAGCGTCGGCCGCAGTATCAACTCCAGTAGGGACATACGGGATGTATCTGTATGCCGTCTCCTCCAAACAGGGGTTCGCTGCATGGAGACGAACAATAGCAGCATAAGCAGCATCCTGTACTGCCATCTCAACAGTCACTCCAATGCCACGGAAGGTGTGCAGCTCAGTGATGGAGAGGTCCTGTCGATCCCAGATAACCATCTCAGCCTCATACTGTTCCTGGTTGAACTCGCGGTAGTCCTCGTAAACAGTGTACTCGGGTCTAACACCCCAAAAATTTGACCATGTTTTATTAATTAAAACTCAGTCCACCAGCGCCGCTCGTCGCTCGATCGCCGGTGTTCGGAGGTGAATCCGCGAGCAGAGCCGACAACGCACTGGCCCGCGAGGTGAGTGCACGCTGCGCCGGCAGCTAGCACGCCGCACACTACTGCAGTACGGCCTAGAGGCCCTACGCGCTAGACGCCGCTGGTGGAAAAAGTGCGGGAAAGCGCGCGGGAGAGAGGAAGAGAGGAGAGCCAGAGGTAGAAGAAGAGACTGACAGTGGGCCCCGGGTCCACCTGTCAGCCAGAGAGAGCACTCTGCACTCGGGTACGACCAACATAATATGGAAATTTAGAAATTTTATTCTAAATTTACCATAGCCATAAGTAGAAATCTCTCGGTTTCCCCAACCGTAGACTTTTCCACGCAGCGCCAGTACCCCACTGTAGTTCACCAATTATCTGTCCACTCACTGTAGCCTCGTCATATCGCGTGAGCAGGATATTTAATTTTCGAGTTATTATTGCATGATAGTAGGAGTAATATTTTTGAAACCGTCCTTAGCAAATCTCGAGGACGAGATTTTTCTTAAGGGGGGTAGTGTTGTAACACCCCAAAAATTTGACCATGTTTTATTAATTAAAATTTTGCCAGGAAATTAAATTTTTATTTTCTGGATCATCTTCTGATTTCAGGATCACTCCTTTCTTCAGAGTTGTGGAGTTTTCCCTACTAGTAGAAACTTTTCAAAAATGTTTTTGGACTTGAGTGCCTACTCCAGAGCATTTCATTTTTATTATATATGATCAGTGGAAATATTTCTATAATTATTTTCCTAAGCTTTATTTCTTTTAAAATGGTTTCTCATAATTTTTAGAGCCTCATTTGCACTACAACCATTTGATAACTTCTTTTAAAAATTCTACAAAAATTTGTAGAAGACATGTGAGGTTCCTTCATCACTTTTATGCAAAAACTCAGCTTGGTGTTTTGGAAAATTTGAGCAAACCATCCTCATCTTCATTCTGATCCAGTTTGGTAGTTTGTACTGCAACCCCATTTTATCTTGCCCTATTGCCCATGATATTTCTCCTGCTTGTAGTCCACCCTACCAAACTCTTAGGTCCAGGAGATCAGACACATTAGAGTAATTTAACCACATGCAATAATAGCCTTTATTTTCTGTCCAGAACTGTAGTTTTGCAAAACTTGCACTAGCAAGTTTCTGGTTTTCTCAATATAACTTTGCCATCATCACCTACACCTAAAGAGACCCCAACCTGGAGGTTTTTACCACTAGAAGAGTTGCCTTTATGCCCTTGGCATTCTGTCGAACACCTTGTGTTCATGAACAGATTTGGCATGAAACCATGTTTGCATTGTGGACTAGCTCCCCAGACCAAACCAACATGTCTATTAACTCTCATATATTCATTAGCCTAGTCCTGTTTAGTTTCATAAGCATCAGAAAGGCCTAGAACGCGTTGGCATTTTGTCGAACGCCTGGCGCGCGTGTCCAGAGCGCGGCCAGAGCGCACGTTTTGCACGCGCGCGCAACCGAGCTGCCGCGTTCGCCTAATCCTGCCCCTGTCCTTTGCTCGCCCGCAGAGACATCCCCGACCCCACCCTGCTGCTGAAGCCGCTCCTTGGCGCCGTGCAGCGCCGCCGCAGCAAGCCCTTGGCGGCCAGCCTGCGGCCGCAGCGAGCCTCTGCCATGGACGGCACCGCCCCAGCCACCCCAGCTCGCCAGCTGCCCGAGGAACAGGCCGATCTCATCCACGGGCTCGTCCTCTAGCTTCTGTCGCCGCCACGTCACCCGCAAGCCACTGTCGCCGGAGTTATCCGCTGCCGATGCGGAACCGCCATACTCCGCCTATAAATAGCCCCTAGAGACCCCGTGAGCTCGTCAGCATCCTCAGTCAAGCCATAGGTAGCTCTCCCATGCTCCAATTTAGCCGGACGTCGTCGTCTCCCTCGCCTCCGGTAGCTTCGGCCGTCGACGTCCCTCGGCAAAATTTGTCGCAGCCAGGGCCTCCCTCGTCTTCCCCTCGCCGCAGTTAGCTTACCCTCGACCCCGCAGAGCCACCCCACCTCTCCGCGTCAACTGGGAGCCACCCTGGGTCGAATCCCCAACTGACCAGAAAAACCGCCGCCGCCTCGGAGCTCGCCGCCGGCGAATCCCTCCAAACCCCCGGTCGTGGCGACCACCTCGAAGTGGTGGATCCATTCCCAACCGTAGGAGGACCCTAGGAGCCTCCGTACGCCGGCGGCGATCGCCGGAGACGCGCCCCATCTCTCCCGCAGGAGGAGGGAGGGAGGAGGCGACTGGTCAAACCTGACCAGTGGGCCCGATGGACCCACTGTCAGTGACCCAGCGACGGCCCGCGCTGGCTCAAGTGAAAGCGTAAACCCCCGAAGTACGTTTTCTCCTCCTCGAAAGCGTATTCGATCCGAATCGTTTTCTTTTCTGTTTTTATTCAAAAATAGATTTTGACCAAATATTTGACTGGCTTTACTTTTAAAATAAGAGTCCAATTGAATTGATTCTTTTTCCTACCTCTCTAAAATTTCACCTAGTTTATTTTAGAATTTATTTGAAAAATATTTGAGACAACTTTTTGTACTCTTTTCGAATTGCGTGTTGATTCAAATATTTTCAAAATAGGAATTTGGGGTGAAGATAAAAACTTTCAAAAGTTTTGTGATGCACCCTACCTCTCCACAACTTGAAGGAAGCATTCTGAACCCAGGCATAATATTTGTTGTGTGTTGTTTGATGTGACTACAACACTAAGATGACTTGAAGTATGCATCATTTCATGTGATGAAGTGAGCATGTTTACAAGTGCATGATGATAATTCCTTGCTGTTGGAATTGATATTCTTGTGACAGTATTCACCCTCGTATGCCTTTCATGCCTACCGGAAGGAATCCGGGAAAGTCTCTGTCGTGGGTAGACACGAGCTTGTTACTGATATTTCGTGGAAACGAGTATATTCAGTAAGGCATGGTGAGGTATGACGAGTGGTGATTCTGTCTATTGGTGTGGAATATATTTGTTATGCTAATCATGCAGGAAACACTTTAACCTCCTGAGTCGACCGTAGATCGAGTCTTGTGCCAGTAACCCCCATACTTGTTTCGTACTACCACTCGTCCCTGCCGCGGGTAGGGTACGGTTCAGTAAGTTGTCAACCCCTTTCTTAGCACACACCGTACAGAGAGGCCATAGTGAAAGATACTAGTGGCCCCTGGTAGGCATGTCACTTGGTCCGGGGGCATGGGTGTTTCCGGTTGGGACCGAGGGGGTAGCTCCCCTGTTTTGCGCGCGGTATAAATGTTGTGATCCCATGCTACTCGAGGTTGGAGCCTCCCCACTTAGAGTTTTGCTTAACGAGTGTCGTGGGTGATTCCAGGCACCGGTAAGTTAAGCTGGTGTGTGCGGGTCAGGTGTGTTTTCAATTCAAAGACCGTAAACGGAATTAGTCCCGGTGGACTAACGGAATCCGTTACTCGTGGGTAAAGAGTACACCCTCTGCAGAGTTTATATCTATTCGAATAGCCGTGTCTGCGATTAAGGACTACAGTCTGGGATGGGTCAAGTGTCGGTCTTAGTGTCGGTCTTCGGAGGATAAACTTCTAAACCGGAACATTGATCATGACGTGTGACAAATGATGATTATGACTATTATTATTGTGGACTAACCATTTTTATTATTGGAATTATTGAGTATCCCTAGGATGGTTCTACCTCCTGGATACTCGTTGTGATTATTCTTATATAAGCCCTTTATGTGGCGTCGCACAGACGCCCGACTGTGGCATGCATGCTGTTTGCTTTATCATATAAGCCCTTTCTGTGGCGTCGCTCAGACGCCCGACTGTGGCATGCTTGTTATTTATTTTCTTTATAAGCCCTTTATGTGGCGTCGCTCAGACGCCCGACTGTGGCATGCTTGTTATTTATTTTCCTTATAAGCCCTTTATGTGGCGTCGCTCAGACGCCCGAGTGTGGCATGCTTGTTATTTATTTTCCTTATAAGCCCTTTATGTGGCGTCGCTCAGACGCCCGACTGTGGCATGCTGATTATTTATTTTCCCTTATAAGCCCTTTATGTGGCATCGCTCAGACGCCCGACTGTGGCATGCTTGTTATTTATTTCCTTTATAAGCCCTTTATGTGGCGTCGCTCAGACGCCCGACTGAGGCATGCTTCATATTATTATCCTTTCGAGGCGTCGCTTCATACACCCGATCGGTGCATTTTATTTTTATTCTCTGATTGCTTATTCATGTTTTATATGAATAACCTGCTTGCGTGCGTCATGAATTTTATTTCGTGACTGACTAAGTGATCATGGAATATTTCAGTGCATGATTATCATCTGTTATATTATACTTGTGTTCATAATGTTTGCGAGTACATTCAAAGTACTCACTGGCTTGTCCCTGGCTATTGTCTTGGCCAGATTTCTTGCTTGGAGAGGAGCGCAACGACGACAACCCGGAACCTAGGCATTGAAGATAGCAGATACGCGAAGATAGGAATTAACCAGGTCAACTGTTCCTGTGGGAAATGGAGTCCCATAGACGCTGACGATCCGCAAACCGCTTCCGCCATCAACCACTAGAAACCTTTTGTTGTACTCATAGACCAGAATGGTCTTGTACTTCATATTTTTGTATTTTGCTTGGAATTTCTGTATCAAGATTGTGTCTCAACAGCTAACAGTAATCCTGGGGCTGGTGAGCACAAGGGCCATTTACTGGGAAATTAATATCCTGGAAAACCGGTCCTGACATCGGGGTACCAGCGATATCCCAGCTTCTTCAAGAGGTCGACCAGAATGGCCGGGAACCCAGTCGTATCATGCGCGAAGGTCAGACGAACGATCTGCCTAGCGGGATGCAACTGTAACAAGGAGATTCAAGATGTCAAATGACAGTGCGTGCATCATAACTTCAAAGAAGACAATTGTCGACGAACCAAATCTCCGGTGGATGTGATCACGAGAACCTAATGTTAGATTTAGCAAAATCTTTAACCCGAAAGAGAAGAGAGATCAGAACCCAGAGTATAGATGAGGAATAAAAGATCCTAATACCACCCGATTGAGAAGTGGGCCCGTAAGCCACACAACTACGTTAGTAAAGTTTTTCAAGTACTAGACTCAACTTCGACCAAGGAGTTGGAAAGGGGGCTACCTACAGGCAGTCGGCTCTGATATCAACTTGTGACGCCCCCGATCTCGACCGTACGCTAATCATACACACAATGCGTACGACCAAGGTTAGGGACTCACTGATTGATATCACAACACAACACTAGACACAAATTAAAGTCATACAGCTTCATATTACAAGCCAGGGGCCTCGAGGGCTCGAATACAAAGATCGACAAGCACGAGTCAGTGGAAGCAAATAATATCTGAGTACAGACATAAGTTAGACAAGTTTTACCTTAAGAAGGCTAGCACAAACATAAGCAGCGGATCGAAAGAGGCGAGGCCTCCTGCCTGGGAACCTCCTAACTACTCCTGAGCGTCGGCACTCTCCACGTAGTAGTAGGCTCCAGCGGTGGTGTAGTAGTCGTCTCCGGCGTACTCCATCTCCTGGGATCCATCGTCTGAACGCAGAATCGTATCGAGGGGGAAAGAGAAAGCAAAGCAGCAGTGAGTACTCATCCAAAGTACTCGCAAGACTGACATCAGATCTATGCTAAGTATGCATCATTATCAAGGGGAGGGGGTTGTATCTGGGCTGACTGCAGAAAGCAAGAATAGGGGAAGGCCTAGTCCTATCGAAGACTAGCATCTTCAGCATCTTGCAGCATTAGAAGAGTGTAGACTGGTATCACATATATAGTCATATTATTGTAGCAATTTTATTAAGAAACCACGCCCAGAGATTCTTCCTCGACTCCTTGCGAGGAAGCAATCTCGGAGCCACAATTCATTTCAAATTTAAATCACAATTATAGTTGTATAAGGTCAAGGCACAACTCCAAGTCGTCCTGTTACCATGGACACGGCTATTCGAATAGTTTGTTCATCCCTGCAGGGGTGCACCGCATTTCCAACACGCCTGATCACCTCCAGCCGGACACACTTTTCTGGGTCATGCCCGACCTCGGGATAGCAACACGTCGTCGCCCCACCTAAGCTCAACGAAGAGGCCAGCCCGCCGGTCTAAATCCTAAGCACAAAGGGGTCGTGGGCCCACTTGCCCTCTGCGCTCCTGCACGATGCGTGGGCGGCCGGAAGCAGACCTAGTACACTCCAGTCCAAGAGCTGCACCGTCCAGTCCAATCCGGCGCGCGCCGCTCCATTGCTGACGTTCGAAGAGCTTCGGCTGATACAACGACGCCGAGTAGCCATAACTTCTCCCACGCGATGGTTTGGTGCGTAAAAAGGCCAATGACCCAACTCAGATCAAATACCCAACCCATTAGCATTTTATTAATGCGGAGAAAGCGCGACCCATGAAGTGCGGTCCGTCGCCCCGCCTCGAGGATGTGTGGCAAGGGCCTCTCCTGCCCGTCCAGGCCTCATCAACATCAAACCGTGGGTACCCCTCAGGGCCGACCCATCACCAACATGTTTCTGTAACCAGGTCATAGTAACTGTGTGTATAAAACATCAAGACGGAACCTGAGGAATCACCCTCACGGGGTCCCGCTCGATGAAACCATCAAGGTGGACTTAGAGGAATCACCCTCGAGGGTCCCACACTTGAGGGATTGCACGACAGAGTCATCGCCGGGAGTGGTGAAGGAGGAATCACCCTCGATAACCATGACCGACTAGCTGCACTACAGAGCTAGCATCATGAGTACTTCACGAGGTGTCACCCTCGGTACTCGATAGTAGCGCTGCAGAGTCGTACAACTAAGGGGGGTGCGGTGATGTGAGGGGCCTGGCTTGTCGGTCGGTTGACCGAGTCTTCGAGTCTTCGGGTCGTCGAGTCGTCGATGAAGAAGCAGGTGCAACTGGGACTAAGGGGTCACTGGGGATTCATTGATCAACCTATACTAAGCAATTGATATGATTGCAGGTATTGTAGCAGTTTATCAAAAGCAGGCTATGCATCAGAATAGGAGCTAACTAATACAGTAGCAAAATCTAATGCAAGAATGAGAGGGAGAGAAATGGGCGATATCGGAATGCTCAAGGGGGGTTGCTTGCCTTGCTGTTCTGCGGCAAAAGGCTGATCGTTAGTTGCGTAGTCGTACCCGGCAGCACCGTCAGTCTCGGGGTCTACCGGAGAGAAGAGGGGGGAACAAACAATAAATATAAAGCAGACAAATGCATCACGATGCATGACATGGCAATATGCAGGGCTAGGCATGCACTAACGCAGTGTTACACGTCGCAGACGGGTCGGAAGAATATCTGACGATATTTTCCGGGCCTCGGGCTACTACCGGACAGACGAAATCGATGGGAAAGTTCCATGTTTGCTACGCTAGAGGCATGTGACAGACTAACGGACTGCGTAGTTGGAACCGTAGAATTATTCTGAGCAACTTTCATGTTCAAAACTTTTTAATCCGGACTACGGTTTATTTTATATTAATTTCTAAAGATTTAATCATTTTCTGAAATTCATTTAATTACTAATTTCGAATTATCCAAAACAGTAATTACTGTTTATTTAAATTAATTAACAGTCTAATTAATTAATCTATTTAATCTTAATCATCTAATTAATTAATTAATTACCTAATTAATTAATTCACTAATTAATTAATTAACTAATTTATTTATTTATTTATATTTAATTTTCTATTTTGTCTTTAGTATATACATATATACATACATACATAATACATACACACATACATGCATACATACATACATACATACATACATACATACATACACACACAGTGCGGCACACACACACGCACACGCGGGCGCGCGTGCACCAGGCCGGCGCGGCGGCGGCGGGGGGGGGGGGGGGGCGAGCTCACGGGGGGGGGGGGAGGGGGGAAGCCGAGATGGCGGCGGACGGCGGTGCGGCGGTCGGCGGCGGGGCGGTCGAGGAGGGGGCGGCGCGGTCCGGGCGACGGCGAGGCGTCGGGGTGGTCCAGGCGCCGCGTGGCCGGGCCAGTCTGGGCGCACGAAGGGGCGCCCGGCTCGGGCCAGGCTCGTCGGCGGGGGGAGGGGGGGGGAACGCGGGCGGGCGCCCGGGCTGGGACGAGCGGCGGCGGGGGGGGGGGGGAATCGGGGGTTCGCCGCAGCTGGCCCCTTATAGTAGCTGGCTGGGCCGGCCCTTTCGGCCCAGTACTTTTTTTTAATTAAACAACATCTATTTTAATTATTTCGAGTCTCTAAAATACTTCAAAAAATTCCGGTTCCAATTTTATAAATCCTTAGGGAATATTTGAAATCCATCCAACATTTTTAATCCTGGTTTTGCACAACTTTTAAATCCACCTTTCAGACGAATTTAAATTGCAACGGAATTGAACGGGGTTTGAACCAACGCGAGTTTAACAACAGTAATCGTGGTGACGTGGCAACACTAGCGTGGGATTACTGTAGCTTAATCACATACATTACTGTAGCACAAATGCAGGGCGTCACAACGCGGCCGGGCGCGGAGCAGCGGCAGCCAGGCGCGGGCGGGCGCAGAGCAGCGACGGCCGGCCGCGGGCGGGCTCGGAGCAGCTGCGCCAGGCCTCGGGCACGTGCACGCGCGGGCGCGGAGGAGAAGCAGCCGGGCAGAGAACCGGACGGCCGGCGGCCAGGGAGGAGAGGGCCGGCGGCGGGGGTGGAGGCGGCCGGTGGCCAGGGAGGAGATGGCCGGCGGCGGGGCAGGCTAGAGCGCACGGAGCTGTGGCGTGCGGGAGAGGAACCTGGCAACTGATACCATGTTAGAGAATGAGCAACTGCATTCACAGGAGGGCCAAAGGCCAATACATATACATGTGTGGTAAAGTGCAAGAAACCCCTTATACAATGGGGATAAACCGGAAAGGGACTATACACATCTAACATATTTCTCCTATAGAACTCAAAAATCGAACTGCTGTCTCGGGCATACCTAAATCTAAGTTCGGTTAATTTTGAAAGGATTTGAAGTCCTTTTCTTGTACGGGAAGTCCAGCCGACTCATAAATAGATAAGAGGTGACGGCCAATTAAACAACACACGATCGACAAATCAATGTATCACTTTTTATCTTTTACCTTCTTCCTCGTTCTTTGTTCATTTTTCTTGTTGCAGGGCAGCGAACCCCGAGGCCCTAGGGGCGATCAGGTCGACCCATGGCAGCCGATAGCCGCCGCGTCCCTGACCGGGTCCCTTCCAAACGTGTGGGGTTTCGGGTCTACAAAAGCACCTGCCGGACTACTTGCGTACCGTGTTTTCGGTCTGGTTTCCTTTGATGTGATTTGCGGTGCATCACCCTCGGTGTCGAGGGTACACGGTGATGTGTTCGTGTATGAACACACTTTTTGGCGACTCCCCTGGGGACGAAGGTTCAAACGGTCTCTAGGCTGTTATTGCTATGAAGAGATCGTCATCAAGGGTTTGCAATCTACAAAGGTAATATGAATACCCAATCCCATGCAAATAATTCATATGGTGTCACTAGACGTTCAATGAATATACTCTATCGGCCAGCCCTAGTTTTTTCAACCATGCATCTAGTTACGTGCAAGGGCCGATTCAAAGTAATTTGCATGCTTCAACTTCTTATGATACTAGTAACATGCGCCATATGTATTCCAACTCTCATGCATCGGCAACCCCACAAATTGTTATGCGGATGAACAACATGGTGAGTTTGGCTCATAAATTTGAAACACCACATGTTAGAATTTCCAATGCCATGCAAGAAACTGTTTAACCCTTTTATTCATCGGCAAGACGGCAACTAATTTGCAATATACTAGTACAACCATGTCGATGAATGGGAGAATTTCCCATACTACTACTTGCTATTCGGCCAATTATTCTCAACCGTCATATGCTACACCTCATGCTAGAAATTTTTCGGCACCGTACGCAACTGTAGACGTTCATAATTTGGCTCCACACCTTCATGGTAATAGCCAAATAAGTGAAAATTTTGCAGGAATGCACATGTCATCATCTAATATTGTAGAATATAATGCATGCTCTACGCAATTGTAGAATTTCGGCAACGCCCACAAATCATTGCCGAAAGAATCTGAAAGTATTGTGGAGCAATCCCTTTCAGAAGCACCTGTAGATGCGTTAAAAAAGATCTTAGCATAAAGTGAGAGGATTAGTGCTTTTTGCCTTGAACAACATGAAAAGGGGTTATTTTCTAATTATGATGCAATAAAAGCTAGAGTTTTGCAAAAAGATGAATATTTGCCAATTGTTAGAATTGGTGAGCAAAAATACGGTTCTACAACAATGCATATGCCTTCACCAAATATCACATCATACTATACACCCCCTACACAATTGCAAAGTTTCGGCAACAATCATGTTTCATTGCCGAAAAAGTCTAAAAGCATTAGGGGGCATAGCATCCGGAGTGGGCTAAAATTGATAAAAATATTAAAACCTATTTTGCTGCTTGCCGCCAGGAACAAACATGAAAAGAATTGGCTCAAATAAAGGAAGCATTACCAATTGGTAAAATCAATAAAAACAAGGTTGATTCGGGGAGTGAAAGTGATTCGGTTGAAAACGGCGAATCAAATACTATATGTTCCAAATCCATCAAATACAAAGAGGCAAGCATCGTTAATAAAGGGCATGACAAGCATAACAAAATAGTCGTGCTTGATTTTTCTGAATTTAATGGAACCTACTTCCTGCTCTATGAGTTCCGTGCGGTAGAAATTGACGAGCCCTGAGGACAAGGACAAGTAGCCAAACAAAGTTTGGTTGACAAATATATTCAAAGTAATGATGCATGGAATCAAGAAAATGATGAGGAGAAGGTGTTGGGGAGTCATCCGAAAGTGGAGAAAGATATTATTGAAGTGATCCAATCATCATGCGTTGCCAACCTATTTGAAGATATATGTTTAGCAAGTAATTTACTTTTATTCCGATTTGGTCATAACTTTGTTGTTGATGCATCTACAAAAAATACTTTATAAGCAATCTTGAGAGACCAATGAAGAAAGGTAATTTATTTGTTAGCAACAAAATTGTTACAAAGCATATCGATCAACACATTGTATCATTCAAACAACCGATGTGACAAGTTTTTGCTGCCAAAGATTTCCCCATTGTTTTCTTTAAATTTTATATCTAATTGGGTTGCTTTGCTTGTTTCATACTTGGCTTATATTTGGTATCACATGAGACATATATGTTCTAAGGGCATCTTCAAGGGCGACTCGCAAACCGCCCGCATCCGTCCGGACCGCGGAAGTCATCCACCAAGGGCCTCTATCGGTCTGAAGGGCGGTCCGGACATACTTTCTTCCGCAAACCAGAGACAAACATGGGGGGGGGGCTTTGCGGGTGTCTGGACCACTCCCAAAGCCGCTTCTAACCACCCTGGCCCACCAAAACCCCCTTCCTCACCCACACGCGCTTCCCGCCCGAACCGGTCAGTGCCGCTCTAGCCAAAGCGGACACGACCTCTCACTGCCGCCTGCATTGAAACGGTGCACTAGCTGAGAGAGCACCGCCCGCGCCGCTTCCCGATGCAGGCGACTGCCTCGCGTTCAAACGACACGACGTCCGCTCGTCCGTCCGTATGTTGCCCTCATTAATGCCACGCGGTTGATGAGGCGTCTACTCCGGCGCCACCCGTCCATCGCTCGGCCGCCCTCCACTGCTATATAAACTACTACCCGGCCATAGCTGTAGTCATTCGCCTCTGATCCTTTCTCCTCTCTGCACCACTCCCACCATGGCTTCCTCGCGCTCCAAATCTCCGTGGGACGGGCTGACAATGGAGCAAAAGAAGGACATGTCCAGCGTTGCTTTCGGCTGGTTGGCCGGCAGGTAGCCGGAGGACGATAACTGCGCAATGGAAGATGCGGACGTCGACGAGCTAGTGCCACCCTCGTCCTTTGCCCACCCTCATCCGCGCCACCCTCCTCCTCCTCCTCCTCCTCCTCCGCTCCACCCTCGCCGGTGCATTGCACCATGACCATTGACGAGGACCGTGCTGTTGGGGAACGTAGTAATAATTCAAAATTTTCCAACGTGTCACCAAGATCAATCTAGGAGATGCTAGAAACGAGAGAGAGGGAGTGCATCTTCATACCCCTGAAGATCGCTAAGCGGAAGCGTTGCAAAGAACGCGGTTGATGGAGTCGTACTCGCGGCGATTCAAATCGCGGAAGATCCGATCCAAGCGCCGAATGGACAGCGCCTCCGTGTTCAACACACGTACAGCCCGGGGATGTCTCCTCCTTCTTGATCCAGCAAGGGGGGAGGAGAAGTTGAGGGAGAGCTCCGGTAGCATGACGGCGTGGTGGCGGTGGAGCTCGTGGTTCTCCGGCAGAGCTTCGCTAAGCACTACGGAGGAGGGAGGGCTGCGCCAGGGGCAAGGGGTCTAGCTCCCATGCGCCTCCACACTATATATAGGGGTGGAGGGGGCTGGTTTCTTGCCCTCCAAGTCCATTGGGGCGTTGGCAAAGGTGGGAGGAAAGAAATCCCATCATTTCCCTTCCCCACCGATTGTTATCCCCCCTTTTTAGGGATCTTGATCTTATCCCTTCGGGATATGATCTTATTCCTTCTAAGGGGGGATCTTGGTGCGCCTTGACCAGGGGTGTGGGGCCTTGACCCCACTACCCACGTTCATGTGGGTCCCCCATGCAGGTGGGCCCCACTCCGGAACCTTTTAGAACCTTCCCGGCACAATACCAAAAAATCCCAAACATTTTCCGGTGGCCAAAATAGGACTTCCCATATATAGATCTTTACCTCCGGACCATTCCGGAACTCCTCGTGACGTCCGGGATCTCATCCGGGACTCCGAACAACTTTCGGTAACCACATACAATTCCCATTACAACTCTAGCGTCACCGAACCTTAAGTGTGTAGACCCTACGGGTTCGGGAACCATGCAGACATGACCGAGACACCTCTCTGGCCAATAACCAATAGCGGGATCTGGATACCCATATTGGCTCCCACATGTTCCACGATGATCTCATCGGATGAACCACGATGTCGGGGATTCAATTAATCCCGTATACAATTCCCGTTGTCCATCGGTATGTTACTTGCCCGAGATTCGATCGTTGGTATCCCTATACCTTGTTCAATCTCGTTACCGGCAAGTCTCTTCACTCGTTCCGTAACATATGATCCCGTGACTAACTCCTTAGTCACATTGAGCTCATTATGATGATGTATTACTGAGTGGGCCCAGAGATACCTCTCCATCACACGGAGTGACAAATCCCAGTCTCGATTCGTGCCAACCCAACAGACACTTTCGGAGATACCTGTAGTGCACCTTTATAGTCACCCAGTTACGTTGTGACGTTTGATACACCCAAAGCATTCCTACGGTATCCGGGAGTTGCACAATCTCATGGTCTAAGGAAATGATACTTGACATTAGAAAAGCTCTAGCAGACGAACTACACGATCTTGTGCTATGCTTAGGATTGGGTCTTGTCCATCACATCATTCTCCTAATGATGTGATCCCGTTATCAACGACATCCAATGTCCATGGTCAGGAAACCATGACCATCTATTGATCAACGAGCTAGTCAACTAGAGGTTCACTAGGGACATGGTGTGGTCTATGTATTCACACATGTATCACGGTTTCTGGTTAATACAATTATAGCATGAACAATAGACAATTATCATGAACAAGGAAATATAATAATAACCATTTTATTATTGCCTCTAGGGCATATTTCCAACAGTCTCCCACTTGCACTAGAGTCAATAATCTAGTTACATTGTGATGAATCGAACACCCATAGAGCTCTGGTGCTGATCATGTTTCGCTCGTGGAAGAGATTTAGTCAACGGATCTGCGACATTTAGATCCGTATGTACATTACAAATATCTATATCTCCATCCTGAATGTAACCACGAATGGAGTTGAAGCGGCGCTTGATGTGCTTGGTCTTCTTGTGAAACCTGGGCTCCTTGGCAATGGCAATAGCTCCAGTGTTTTCACAGAAGAGAGTCATCGGGCCCGACGCATTGGGAATCACTCCTAGGTCGGTGATGAACTCCTTCATCCAGACTCCTTCCTGCGCTGCTTACGAAGCAGCTATGTACTCTGCTTCACATGTAGATGCCGCCACGATGCTTTGCTTGCAACTGCACCAGCTAACAGCCCCACCATTCAAAATATACACGTATCCGGTTTGTGACTTGGAGTCATCCGGATCTGTGTCGAAGATAGCATCGACGTAACCCTTTACGATGAGCTCTTCGGCACCTCCATAAACGAGAAACATATCCTTAGTCCTTTTCAGGTACTTAAGGATATTCCTGACCGCTGTCCAGTGTTCCATTCCGGGATCACTTTGGTACCTCCCTACCAAACTTATGGCAAGGTTCACATCAGGTCTGGTACACAGCATGGCATACATAATAGAGCCTATGGCTGAGGCATAGGGGATGACACTCATCTTTTCTCTATCTTCTGCCGAGGTCGGGCATTGAGCTGTGCTCAATCTCACACCTTGCAATACAGGCAAGAACCCCTTCTTGGACTGATCCATATTGAACTTCTTCAATATCTTGTCAAGGTATGTGCTTTGTGAAAGACCAATGAGGCGTCTCGATCTATCTCTATAGATCTTGATGCCTAATATGTAAGCAGCTTCTCCAAGGTCCTTCATTGAAAAACACTTATTCAAGTAGGCCTTTATGTTTTCCAAAAGTTCTATATCATTTCTCATCAACAATATGTCATCCATATATAAAATGAGAAATGCTACAGAGCTCCCACTCACTTTCTTGTAAATACAGGCTTCTCCATAAGTCTGTATAAACCCAAACACTTTGATCACCTCATCAAAGCAAATGTTCCAACTCCGAGATGCTTGCACCAGCCCATAGATGGAGCGCTGGAGCTTGCATACCTTGTCAGCATTCTTAGGATCGACAAAACCTTCCGGCTGGATCATATACAATTCTTCCTTAAGGAAACCGTTAAGGAATTACATGTCTTCATGAAGTTGTGTCGCAAACTATTACTTCTACTACTATGGCTAACGGTTAGCAATAAAGTAAAGTAATTACATGGCGTTTTTGATTGACACGCAGGTCATACAATAAATTAAGACAACTCCTATGGCTCCTGCCGGTTGTCATACTCATCGACATGCAAGTTGTGATTCCTATTACAAGAACATGATCAATCTCATACATCACATATATTTCATCACATCCTTTTGGCCATATCACATCACATAGCATACCCTGCAAAAACAAGTTAGACGTCCTCTAATTGTAGTTGCAAGTTTTACGTGGCTGCTATGGGTTTCTAGCAAGAACGTTTCTTACCTACGCAAAAGCCTCAACGGTGATATGCCAATTGCTATTTACCCTTCATAAGGACCCTCTTCATCGAATCCGATCCGACTAAAGTGGGAGAGACAGACACCCGCTAGCCACCTTATGCAACAAGTGCATGTCAGGCGGTGGAACCAGTCTCACGTAAGCGTACGTGTAAAGTCGGTCCAGGCCGCTTCATCCCACAATGCCGCCGAATCAAGATAGGAATAGTAACGGCAAGCAAATTGACCAAATCATCGCCCACAACTACTTGTGTTCTACTCGTGCATAGAATCTACGCATAGACCTAGCTCATGATGCCACTGTTGGGGAACGTAGTAATAATTCAAAATTTTCCTACGTGTCACCAAGATCAATCTAGGAGATGCTAGCAACGAGAGAGAGGGAGTGCATCTTCATACCCTTGAAGATCGCTAAGCGGAAGCGTTGCAAAGAACGCGGTTGATGGAGTCGTACTCGCGGCGACTCAAATCGCGGAAGATCCGATCCAAGCGCCGAACGGACGGCGCCTCCGCCTTCAACACACGTATAGCCCAGGGACGTCTCCTCCTTCTTGATCCAGCAAGGGGGGAGGAGAAGTTGAGGGAGAGCTCCGGCAGCACGACGGCGTGGTGGCGGTGGAGCTCGTGGTTCTCCGGCAGAGCTTCGCTAAGCACTACGGAGGAGGAGGAGGTGTAGGAGGAGGGAGGGCTGCGCCAGGGGCAAGGGGTCTAGCTCCCATGCGCCTCCCCACTATATATAGGGGTGGAGGGGGCTGGTTTCTTGCCCTCCAAGTCCGTTGGGGCGTTGGCAAAGGTGGGAGGAATGAAATCCCATCATTTCCCTTCCCCACCGATTGTTATCCCCCTTTTTAGGGATCTTGATCTTATCCCTTCGGGATATGATCTTATTCCTTCTAAGGGGGGATCTTGGTGCGCCTTGATCAGGGGTGTGGGGCCTTGCCCCCACTACCCATGTTCATGTGGGTCCCCCATGCAGGTGGGCCCCACTCTGGAACCTTCTAGAACCTTCCCGGTACAATACCGAAAAACCCCAAACATTTTCCGGTGGCCAAAATAGGACTTCCCATATATAGATCTTTACCTCCGGACCATTCCGGAACTCCTCGTGACGTCCGGGATCTCATCCGGGACTCCGAACAACTTTCGGTAACCACATACAATTCCCATTACAACTCTAGCGTCACCGAACCTTAAGTGTGTAGACCCTACGGGTTCGGGAACCATGCAGACATGACCGAGACACCTCTTCGGCCAATAACCAATAGCGGGATCTGGATACCCATATTGGCTCCCACATGTTCCACGATGATCTCATCGGATGAACCACGATGTCGGGGATTCAATTAATCCCGTATACAATTCCCTTTGTCCATCGGTATGTTACTTGCCCGAGATTCGATCGTCGGTATCCCTATACCTTGTTCAATCTCGTTACCGGCAAGTCTCTTTACTCATTCCGTAACACATGATCCCGTGACTAACTCCTTAGTCACATTGAGCTCATTATGATGATGTATTATCGAGTGGGCCCAGAGATACCTCTCCGTCACACGGAGTGACAAATCCCAGTCTCGATTCGTGCCAACCCAACAGACACTTTCGGAGATACCTGTAGTGCACCTTTATAGTCGCCCAGTTACGTTTGATACACGCAAAGCATTCCTACGGTATCCGGGAGTTGCACAATCTCATGGTCTAAGGAAATGATACTTGACATTAGAAAAGCTCTAGCAGACGAACTACACGATCTTGTGCTATGCTTAGGATTGGGTCTTGTCCATCACATCATTCTCCTAATGATGTGATCCTGTTATCAACGACATCCAATGTCCATGGTCAGGAAACCATGACCATCTATTGATCAACGAGCTAGTCAACTAGAGGCTCACTAGGGACATGGTGTGGTCTATGTATTCACACATGTATCACGGTTTCCGGTTAATACAATTATAGCATGAACAATAGACAATTATCATGAACAAGGAAATATAATAATAACCATTTTATTATTGCCTCTAGGGCATATTTCCAACACGTGCCCATTACATGGACATGGTGCGGGAGGAGCAATTCCGGGAGGCGCAGGACGAAACCGCCTACAACCAACCACCTCCTCGAGGAGCACCACCACGCGAAGGAGCATCTCGCCACCGGCAGGGCGATCACGCCGGAAGCGGACCTGGTGGAGTAGGCGGTGCTGCTCGAGTCCCACCCCTCTGCCCGCCAGATCCCCCTCGACTGCTGTTGGTACCACCAGTGTCAGGCGGAACTGGAGGCCGCCATCAAGGAGTTCGACGAGGTGGCGGACAAGGTGTTTGGCAAGAACGACGACAAGGACATCACCGGTGCGACCCAGCCAGCTACCCCCTGCCATGACAACGAAGCCGACACGTCCGCGGGCGCCAGCGCCAGCGAGGAAGAGTAGTGCACGGTAGGTCGCCGTCGCTTGGGTCCCAAGAAGGCCATTGCTCCTCCCCTCCTATTGAAGCAAAGCTTGGCGACCTCAACATCGTCGGCTGATTAGCCGCTTTGCGGTGACATGGAGGCAGACAACTTCACTTCCCAGGGCTCCGAAGAAGGAGGTTACGGAGGCGGAGCTGGAGAGCATCAAGGCGGAACTAGAGAAGGTGAAGCTTCAGTTCTCGGGGCACATCGCCGGACACGGGGAACGGGCGCCAACGATCATAGAGGTGTATTAATAATACCTCCAGAGTCCAACGAGAACCTCTTAGTTGATGTAAATGTAATGAAATCCCTCATGTATATATAAAATCCGTCATGTTTAAATAAAATCCGGCATGTTTATATGAAATCCACTCGTGTTTGCATGAATTTCGTCCGCTTGGTTCATGAAGTGTTTGAAATATATGCGACTAGTGTTGGATGGCGGCCTCCCGCATCCGTATCCGCGGACGAGTCCCTCCTGTCCGCGGACGGATACGGGAGGAAATTTGTGGGTTGCCGTTGGAGATGCCCTAACTATTTTTGTTTCAGAAACATAAAGTCATGTTTGGATTCTTTTGAGAAAACCGATGATAGTATAATATCTTATCCAATGGCATCGGGGAAAGAAATAAAAAGAAAATTCATAGGTGAATGGGGAGATGTCAAATCTGAACCATTCGTTTGCTTAGTTCCAAAGCGGTTCTCACAACAAGACCATCTAGAGAATGAAAAGCATACATTCAGTTCAAACATGTGTGGCCAAACCTTTGATTTATTGTTGAGGAATGATTATATTAGAATTCTTCTTCACCATGATGATTCATCAACTCGAGGACGAATGTATTGCAAGTTGCATGATTCATTTGATCATAGTTTTGAAGGTTGCAACATCTTTCATCAAATAGTACAATCGACCATCGATAAAGGACGATTAAAATTTGTTGAAACATCAATGAGTGACCAATCCACTCCGATTGGTCAAGATGGCAAAAAAAAACTATTGCATCAGCTACCTCAAGCTGTTTCATTTAAAAATGGGGAGGTAAAAACTGTAGGTGATGGAATTAAACTTTCTAGTAAATTATTGTTCAAGTGCGCATTGAAGATGGTCTTGAGGGCGAGAATTCCATCAAATCCACACTGAAGACGCTAAGAACATTAGGGGCAGCAAGCAAATCCAAAGATTGATGCAAGCAAACCAAAGAAAACAAAGGGCAAAATAAGCACAAGGGCAAAAAATTGAAAGTTACTTTCGTAGAGTTACTAGCTAAATATCAAAAAGTGAGTGAAGTAAAAAGTGCTTATCGACCAAGTAGTGCAAAAGCAGCAAGGACATCCCCTAGGCACAAATCTGAGGATCTGTATTGGCAAATTGAGAATTTCAATACAACATATTCATATCCTTATTTTAGGACGCCAATGCCATGGATACTTCCCTATGCTCATGGAAATCCATATCCATCATGGGATAGATATGATAAAGGGCACATTCTCCGTCTTATTTGAGACCATCTCAGCAACATTATGCAACTCCAGGAAGATCAATATTTGATGAACAATCACATGTCAAGGACCGTTTCAATCATAAGGAATCGGTCCAGAGCTCCAAGGAAGAAGAAAGAGGTGGCCAAGCAAGTTTACTGTGTTAAAAGAGATGGTCGTAAGAGTTCCACTTAAGATTTGATCTCAAATGGAAAAGAGCCAATTAAAGGGTTGACATTGGCTACTAAAGAAAAGGAGGCAAGTCAATCAAGTGCCAAATCTGAAGAGAAGAAGTTGAGAGTGCACAAGGCCAAAAAAGAATTACCATTGGTCGAAATAGAATCACAACCGAGGTGGGCACTCGGCTTATCATATTGGAAAAACAAGGACTTACAAAAGCTTAGTGCACAAGAGTTGAGAAAGAAGAACATGACATGGGTTCCCAGGGGGGCAATCAAAACAAAAATGATGTGCAAGCTTTTATTGCAACAAGCAGAACAAAAGTGAAGAAGGAGAAGAATAAAAGCAGTAAACAATTCAGCTGAAGGTTTCCATTACCCCAGCAAAATCTTCAGTTAGCACATCATCCATATTCATCAAACATGCCATTGATGCCTATGACATGGAACTCATTCTCACATATGATTGGTTACCTCCATGGGCTTATTTTGATCCATGGTTGGAATATAATTTCTTACATCATGAAAGGGTATTACCAAATCACTATAACTTGACTAGCGTCAATTTTGTTGTCGATCCAAAGGGCCGAAATACTTGATGTGTCATTTCATTTTTTTAGTTCGGCTATGCATGCTTTGGTGGATGAAGTTCACATGGACCTTTTGGTAGTGAATTATATCGCCCTAAGAATATGGTGAGGAATTCTAGCATATTCCTTAGTACGATTGGACATCGAGGCAAGGTACACATTCATTGAAAATATGTTTATGCATGTACCATATTTGCGCAAATATTGAGACATTACTTATTATTTAATGATTGCATGATAATTTGTCAAACTGATGTCATTGAATATATGTTACATCGACCAATTCATGGTAGAACTGGAAAGTGGGCTTATGCTTTGTTGTGTATGATTTGGCTTATTAATCTCTAGAATCGATCAAAGGCCAAATCACTACTAGATTTATTATTGAGCATTGGAATGACATCATGCATAATATTGATATTAGCCTTGCCTCTATAGTACTATGGAGATTGTGTTTTGATGGTTGAATTCGTAGCAATGGCCAAGGTGTTGGTGTTGTTTACATATCTCCTTATGGTCCTATTTTTGAAGCCCCATCCCACTTAGAATGTTTTTTGCACAAATAATGAAAGCCGAATATGCATTATTATTCGGATTGAATCTTTTAATTTTACTTTCCATAGTTGCTATACATATTGAGGCTTTTGGTGATTCGTTATTATTAGTGCAACAAATATCAAAATGTTATTTTTTTGAGGAATCATTTATAATTTATCTTGATGCATGTCTAGATGTAATATTGTCCTTAGGTTGCTTTCAAATTGTTCATATATCTAGACATGACAATTGGATATACTTGGCACAACAAGCATCCGGCTACTATATTGATCACGATATATTGCATATCTATCAATAGCCGATGCTTTGTCTCGTCGACATAGGTATAAGGCCGAATCGAAGCCTACCGCTTCGTCCACTAATGAAATTTTTATGCAGGCAAAAGCAAGGATTGGAGAAAGTTCATTGTTAATTATCTGCAAGATCCTAGCAGAAGGGTGGACGATATGGTTTGGCAGATGGCTTTGGCATGAATATCTTGGAACTTTATCATCAGATTAATGAAGATGAGAAGGGTTTGACCCCAAGTTTACACCAAAAGGTACACACAAGCAATGTATGCTATATACTTATCATCCTAAGAAGATATACAATGTCCGATGGGGTGTTCACATCGTCCTTAGAACAAGCTCTGGGCAAATTATTTCTAGGTATGCAAGGTTTGCCGAAAAGCAGGGGGCATGCGTTGACGCTCGAAAATGGCATGACCGCAATGAGTGACTTGAAGCTATAGCCAAATGAGGTTGAATTTAATTAGATCTCACCATTGGATGGCTATATCCAAGCGAATCGAAATATAAACAAAGTAGGCCCAAAACGGAGCCCGGGTGTGAAAGTTATGACAATTTTAGAGATGCTCGTGTTGGCATCAAATTAAAGATTGGCATGAAAACTAATTAAGATGACCTCTAACGAAAAGTACTCTACATGTATTACCTTCGTCTTGTCCAATAAGTTTTGATATTTGGATCATCATCAACCGAGGTCGTATACATCCTCAGCGGCTAAAACGGTGTGTTGCATCAGCGACAGAGTTTGAGGACGACTCGATGTCCGGCCAGGTAGTCGGACGTCCGGGATGGATGATTAGTCTGATAATAATTTCATCCGGCTGTAGCCGTATCATCTGGCTAGGTACCCGGATGTCCGGGTAATTACGCGGCCAATATTTCATACTTTCTCTGTTACACTGCTGCAGAAGTAAGAAAGAAGGCGAAAACACCCTCAGATCGAAAAACGTTCAACATGAAAGTTGTTCGTCTCATTGAAATGGTTAAATATGCTTTTAGGAGTATCTTAATCCGAGGTTGTATTTGGCCTGTAGAACTCAACAACCAAACTGCTGTCTTAGGCATATATAAATCTGAGCCGGTTAATTTTGGAAGGATTTGCACGGGATTTGAAACCCTTTTCTTGTAGGGGAAGTCCAATCTCCTCATAAATAGAACAACACACAATCGAAAAATCAATCTATCACTTTTTATCTTTTGTCTTCTTCCTTGTTCTTCTTTCTCGTTCTTCATTCGTTCTTCTTGTTGTAGGGCGACGAACCTCGAGGCCATAGGGGCGATCAGGTTGACCTAGGGCAGCCCATAGCCGTCGCGCGCCCTGACATGGTCCCTCCCGAGCGTGTGGGGTTTTGGGTCTCAAAAGCGCCCGTTAGATTGCTTGTGTACCGTGCTTCCGACAGGGTCACCTTCGACGTGAGCTGCGGTGCATCACCCTCGGTGTCGAGGGTACACGGTGATGTGTTCGTGTGCAAACAAATGCTGACCACGGGAAGCTGCGAGGAGCAGCGCGACAACCACAGTGGTCCTCCCTGAGGAGCAGCCCCAAGCCCTAACCTCCTCCTCTTGTTCCTCTTCGTCATGTTTGGGTTCCGCCCTTGGGTGCTCGTGGGCATCATCGTCGGTGCTGCCACCAACGCCACCATGACGTCGGCCTTGCGGTGAATCTCTACGACCTCACCGACACCAATCCCCTCAAGCAGCACACACAATACCAACACCAGGCCACACCGTCCAAGGACATCCAGCTGATCGTGCGCCTGCATCACCACCACCAGCAGACACCACAACATGTGGTGCTAACAGAGCTGCCACCACCGACGCTGCAGTATGAGAGGGCGCATCAGCCAACGATTCCCACGAGATCCAAGCATTCAATGGCGGCTAGCAGCTTATCGGCCACCACGGGCGGGATTTGGACATGCTGAGGAGCATTGGGAGTCGGACGTTGATGGTGTCACGTCTAAGGGGCCTCTTACCATGTCGACTTCTTGCTTGGTGGGCCGGGATGGATCCCCTTGCCGGTTCCGACCTGGGTTACTTCAGGCGACCCATGGTGGACAAGAGGAAGATTTCAGAAGACTTGACGTACAAGACAAAAAGTTGGATTCGTGGAAGGGTCTACCTCCTCGTATGTAGCCGACTAGGATCATTGTACCCTAGGACCCCCTCCTGGTATGCTATATACGCCGAGGGGCGAGGCTCGTAGATGACACATTGAAATCTCTTGGTACTTTGTTCTCTGTACACACTCCAACACAGAAAAACACAAGTAGGACGCATGGTTTTACCGAGGGAACTACCATATTTATCTCCAAGAGTGGTGGCCTATGCAGGTCCTGCTAGGTGATTGTGGCAGGTCAATGTGAGTTCGGATCAACACTCAGATCGGCTCCAGCATTATCTTTTCGCTGGAGCAGATCTCCGTCTTTGGTGGTGTCACCCTTGTCTCCAACTCAACTGTCCACCTCGGCCAGGTCAAGTCCTTTGCTCCAGGTCAGATCTTAAGATTAGGAAACATGGAGTACACCGTGGATCTATGTGGAGAGTTTGTCTTCACAGGTTTGGTGTCTTGCCAGATCCAGGAGCAGCACGAGCCTCTCAACTCGGGCCCGATCTAAGATCAGGCCCCATAAGAGCGTGAGAATCCTTCATCAGGACGATGTCAGATCGGATCCTGAAGCCGCTCTCCTCGGACCCGATGTTAGATTAGGTACTAGAAGAGCATGAGAAATCTGTGTCGGGATCAATTTGAGGTCAGATCTCGACGCTGCTTTCTCTAGGCTTGATGTCACATCTGACGCAGGAGGAACGCATGAAATATTTTTCGGGAATAATGTCAGAGCAAATCCCGAAGCCGCTTCCTCTGAGCTCGATGCAGATTAGGCCCATAAGGAGCGTGAGAAGCTTCTGTTGGATGTGATAAATCGCAAAGTCGAATGTCCCGATCTGGGTGTCAAACCGTATTGTGGAACTCCTAGTGTGAGTCTATTTTCTCAACCCGCCCCACCCTTCTCATCGCTAACGTCGATGATTGCACCAATCTCCTCAAAGGAACAACCAACGAGGCCGATGACATAGAGGAGGAGATCGGCGACTCGTCGGACAACCAACCACCAGCCATTGTGCGCTCAGGCAAGTGGAGGGGGACCTCTGTGTATGATATCAACATAGATGCGCCAAACGCGGGCAATAATGGCGGTGGCGATGACGACAGACAGAACGCCGCGAATGGCAATGACGCCGATGCTAATGGGAACAACAACAACCACCCAAAGAGTCCTCTGCCCGAATTTTCAACACATGAGGGGGAGCCGGACAGCGAGTTTGGTCCCTACGATGAGGGTATTCAGCGAGTCTCTGCATAGTGAGCACCCCGATGGATGCTAAGAAAAGTTGATAAGGTCGGCTAAGAAAGTCACCAGTGATAGGGAAGAACTACTAGAACATGCCCAGTTTGTCGAAGAATGCTGACAACAGCTCCTCCAGTTTGAGGTAGTTCGACATGAGTAGAGGAAGATGGTGGAGGATCTTACTCCTCCACTTGATGATCCGGGGATTTAACTTCCTCCTTGGCGCCGTCGTTGTTGCTGACTTCCGAAAGTGTCACCGCAGTGGCAGGAGTTCGACTCTCGCCACCCGATTCTGATGCGGGCGGAGGATCCGAAGGGCCACTCTCAAATGACATCGGGCCATCAAGGGGCCCGACGCCTTCCTCATCCATGTTGTGAAGACAATAGTGAAGTTCCAGGAATTAGGTGGGTGATAGGCCTCTCCATCAAAGTCCTTGCAGTGATGCGCGTGGGGGAGGGGGGGGAGGGGGGGGGTCCAGGACGGGACCGGAGCTCTAACAGAGGAGCCGACCATGTCGGTGCCTCGCATGCGCAGAGGCTTGCAAACAAACTGTGTGAAATTAAGTATCAATCCAAAATTATGGTGCTTTATAGCACAACTTAGAAATACTTACTTGGTTGGTGCAAGTGGCCTGGGGCCTGTGACCCACGAGCAGAAGAGCCACCGCGTGGCCTTGCATGATAAGGGTAGGGCTAGTGGTGCCGGCCGCACTGACATCGCATGGTACCTTGTCCTGCACACCTTCTGGCGCTTTGTTAGCCCGTTGTCTTTAGGAGGGGCACACAGGCATCGCCCGCGGTCGATGTACCCACGCCAATGGCATGCTGCCGCAAACTCGTAGTCGTTAGGGTCGACATCTTCAACATCGTTGCTCGAAGATACGCCATCATCGTCCACAAGGAGTACTTCGTCATCCTCATCCAGATCAATTCCGATGGTGGCACCCGACATTGCTTGGTGGTCTTGGTAGTGTTCACGGCCAACAGCCTAACTAGCCCTTATGGTTGAGGGTCATCGTCGGGTTGTGGGGCTGGGAAGTTGAGGTTGATCAACCAGGCTCTCAACAGTTGCACCGATAAGGAAATCATTACAAAACATGAAGAATATATTGATCGTTGAATAGAGAAAGGATGAGTGCTTACTGCTACTCCCGCATGAGTTGGTGGATTTCCCCGAAGAGGAAAGGTGATGTAGCACAACAGCAAAAAGTATTTGCTTAGTTAAGAACCAAGGTTTATTGAACCAGCAGGAGGCACCACACTAATAATGTTAGCAGCACCTGGACATAAACACAACAGATGCTTGTACCCAACAAAGGCAAGGGGGTCGTCACTCCCCTTATTCTCGTCAGCTACAACATTAAAAGCAGACATTAATAGTGATAACAAAGATAATGATAGCAAATAGGCAGCAATTTTAGAAGCTTCCAAATTAATTGAGAATGGACCCGGGGGCCATATGTTCACTAGCGGCATCTCTCTCAAAAGCGAGGTAGCAATGGGTAAACAAATTATTGTTGGTCAATTGACATAATAGCGCATAGTTATAATTGCGATCATTCATGGCATAATCAAACATAGGCATTATGGCCGTGATAAGTAGAGCATTAATCCAATTTCATCTACTACTATTACTCCACCCCAATATCGCTATCCAGCATGCATCTCGAAGTATTAAGTTCATGAAAAATAGAGTAACGCAATAAGCAAGATGACATGATGTAGACATAATAAGATCAATCAATATGACCAAACCCCATCATTTTATCCTTAGTAGCAACAATACAAATACGTGCTCTTATCCTTTCTATCATTGAACATGATCACCGCAAGATTGAACCTACTACAAAGCACCTCTCCTGCTGAAGATAAATTAATCAAACTTGGCGAAAGTAGAGTGATAGATTAGAGAGAAATACAAAGATATAAAATTATCTAGCAAAGAAGGCTCAAGAAACTTATATAAGTTCAATGAATAATCTGATCATAAACCCACAATGATCTGATCCCAGCAAACACATCACAAAAGATTACATCGGATTGATCTTATAGAAGATCATTGTATTGAAGATCAAAAGAGAAAGAGAAATCCATCTAGCTACTACTATGGACCCTTAGGTCCTGAAGGAACTACTAACACATCATCATGGAGGCAACAAGGTTAATGAAGATGGCCTCCCCAATGATTACCCCCTCCGGTAGAGTACCAGAAAAGGCTCCAGATGGGATCGCGGCGGAACATAGGCTAGCGGCGGCGATAAAATTGTTTCGGTTCTCATTTCGAGGGTTTCTGAATATGTGGGAATTTATAGCCTAGGAATTAGAGCAAATGGACTTATGAGTTGCCCACACATAAGGGTGGCGCGCTCTACCCCCTGGCCACGCCCCCTTGGCTTGTGGAGCCCTCCTGGGTCTTCTCGTACTTCCATGAAGCTTCTAG
Organism: Elymus sibiricus; assembly: GCA_039707655.1. Lineage (NCBI taxonomy): Eukaryota > Viridiplantae > Streptophyta > Magnoliopsida > Poales > Poaceae > Elymus > Elymus sibiricus. The sequence goes on from CM077663.1 coordinate 282,069,603, forward strand.
GGTCTCTTATTGTCTAGAAAAATCATCAAAATGTTTCATCATGTTTGGACTTCTGTAGGTATGGTTTTTCGGCGAAACCAAAAACATGCAAAAAACAGGATCTGACACTGGGCACTAAATTAATAGGTTAGTCCATAATGAAATGACATATAAAGCATATAAAAGTGATAACACATAGCATTTAACAATAAAAAAATATAGATACGTTGGAGACGTATCAACATCCCCAAGCTTAATTCCTATCGTCCCCAGGTAGGTAAATGATAACAAAAGAATTTTTGATGTAGAATGTGTTAGGGCATATTTCTCCATTAGTGGTTTTGGAGATTGATGACAATGCTTTTGCGGACTAATCGTGTGCATTGAGCATTTCACACAATTTATCATATGGCACAAGACAATTCTAGCCCCTCGGAGTTTATAAGCGAAGACGACTATTTCTGCGTTTCTTTTATCGGTGGATTTGAGTCATAGGAAAACCGTACTATTAAGGGGGGGTCCGCTTCAGAAAGGTTAGGGTGGAATCAACATGTACACATCTGCATTTGCACCCTTGTTCCTTTCCCGCATCAATGGAGTCGCTCCTTTGTACCCATTGTTTAGGTCCTGAAGGTCCCAAGCGGTTGTACCGTGCAGGCAAGAGGTAGTACCGCCTATAAGTGGTAGTACCGCTCTGTGCAGGCGGTAGCATCCCTATCTAGTGCCGTGTGTAGTACCGCTACCTCTGTGGGTCTTGACTTTTCGTGTCAGACTACGCGGTAGTAGGGACGGTAGTGTGGCGTGGTAGTACCGCCTATAAGCGGTAGTACCGCCCGTCACTACCTCTCCACTAGCGCTCCCCTTCTGGACCCTGAGCACTCTCAGCGGATGTAGGGCGGCAGTGGGGTGAGACACTACCGCTTGTAAGTGGTAGTACCGCTTCAGTGGTACTACCTCCGTCCCCAGTCGTTGCCTTTCTTCTGCGGGCCCCTGTGCTGCAACCCCATCGGTAGTATAGCTGGGGCGAGCGGTAGTACCGCTCCAACGGCACTACCGGCTCGTGGCCTCGTGCCATTGCGCTGCACATCGGTCACAGCCGCCCAAGCGGTAGTACCGCTCCCATGAGCGGTAGTACTGCTTGTGTGCGGGCTGAGAGGGGGTAACTGTTGGATTGTTCCCCCCACTATAAAAGGGGGTCTTCTTCCCCAAGAAGGCCACCTCTTCTTCCCCAAAGCTCTATTGTTGCTCCAAGATCCATTTTCACCCGATCTCTCTCCCTAGCCAACAAAACTTGTTGATATTCCAGGGTTTGGTTGAGAGGGCCCCGATCTACACTTCCACCAAGAGAAATTTGATTCCCCCACTAATCCCTTGCGAATCTTGTTACTCTTGGGTGTTTAAGCACCCTAGATGGTTGAGGTCACCTCGAAGCCACAATCCATTGTGGTTAATCTTCGTGGTGGTGTTTGGAGCCTCCAATTAAGTTGTGGAGATTCCCCCAACCTTGTTTGTAAAGGTTGGTCGCGATCTTCAAGGGCACCACTAGTGGAATCACGACATCTCGCATTGTGTGAGGGCGTGAGGATAATATGGTGGCCCTAGTGTCTTCTTGGGGAGCATTGTGCCTCCACACTGCTCCAACGGAGACGTACTTCTCCTCAAAGGGAAGGAACTTCGGTAATACATCCTCGTCTTCACCGGCTCCACTTGTGGTTACTTCTTATCTTTACGTTGTGCAAGTGTTATTTGTGTTGTATCATCTACTTGCTTGTATTGTTGTTGTTGTTAGCATCATATAGGTTGCCCACCTAGTTGCATATCTAGTCAACCTATTTGTTGCTAAGCCTAATTTGTTAAGAAAACCTAAAAATTGGTAGTTGCCTATTCACCCCTCCTCTAGTCAATGATATCGATCCTTTCAATTGGTATCAGCGCCTCGTCTCTTTTTAAGGGCTTAGCCGCCTCACTACAAGAAATATGCTAACTTTCGACCATCAATATTGGTCATTGAAAGGTCATTGTTTTTCATTTGCGACCTTTTTGTGACCAAAAACAGATGGTCAAAAGCTGACCGTCGTTAATGGAAATTAAGGACCTTTCTTCTGAAAAGGCCGTAGACGTTTATGACCAAAAATCACGGCCCACGCCACGCCAGATCCACCGTGGCAAGCTGACGTGGCAGAATTACGACCAAATGAGAAGGTTGTTGATAAGAATCAGCCCGGTCCAATTCGGTGTTCTACATGGGTCGAGCCCAACAATTCAACCTTTTTATATTTTTTCTATTAATTTTGGTCAGGTAGATGGGCCAAGCCCAACAATTAAGCCTTCTCATTTTTGGGCCGTGGCCTTTTTGGCTAGACAGTTTTATTTTTCTTTTTTCAAAAAAGTCCTCTAGTTAGATGGGTCCAAGTGGTCAAGTTCTAGTAAGTGGGCCCCTTTTGTCAATGCCTTTTTCTTCTGATTTCGATTTGACAGTAAATACATAATCAATATTTAAATCAACACATACATAAAACATAAGAAATACTTCAAGTAACAGCAGCCAGAATCAATCTGTATACAGTGACAATCAATGTTACAAGCTCTACAAGTGTACATTGGGATCCTGCTCTAGTCATCATATGACACAGGTACAAATTCTACTAGTGTAATAACACATATACAAGTAGAATCACTGTTAAACATATGCAGTGACAATCGGCGCAAACTGGGCTCCTGCTCCAATCATATGAAACATATGCAGGACTCAATGGTAGACCATACTCGACTAGGCCATGACCTTCATTACACTGGACTAACAGAATGACAATATGAATTATCATCATGCCTTCCACGGTCGCCCTGTTAAATGAACCAGAAGAGAAGAATCAAAAAATCTGGGGCCAATATATTATGAATAAACCAATCAAAAAACTAACAAGTTCTTTAGAATGATAAGACAAATTCAGCTAGTACAATGCTTTCATTCTCCAGCTAGTTAAAATGAGATACTCATTCATACAAGAAAGGTGACGAAAGAAAATACAGAATTAGCATGCAAAGTATCAATATTCTGTTCTTATTAGCTTATTCTTATGCCTAAAGCAAGTAAGGAAATCTGAATTTACTCATAGCATTTTACTCATACAAGAGAAGTCTAAAAAAGACTACAACAGTACCTAACTAATGCTGCAAATTATATTGCCGATGCATACTTTGTGATGAGAAAAATGGTTAATCATCATCTAACGACATTCAACATGTATGCCATACAAAAGAAACTGGCATTTCTCCCTCGATTGCTTGTTCAAGCTAGTTCAGAGTTCTAGACGAATGTTCAGACTGTCCCTTATATTTTATAGCTAGGATCACACCATTGTCAGTTGTAACCACAATGGGAACCTCTCTTATCATTTGAACAATCTGAGACACAAGTTACACAACAAGCTACAGAACCTCTTTGATGCTGATGTTGTGCTACTACTACCTGATGCTGTATGGGAACCTCTCTTATCATTTGAACAAGTTACAGTCTTACAGAACAAGCTACCGTAGACATGTATTGGCCGTCCTACTACTACCTGATGTTGTGCTACTACTTCGAGGAAGAGGGGGAGGGAGATGGAGATGGAGATGATACCTGCCGCTGTGGGTCTATCGTGGTCGTGCTTGGGACGGCCGGAGATGGACTCCCCCATGTTGCAGACCGTCTGGGTGGGCAGCATCCACCTCGCCACTGCACCACCCCCACCCTGAAAACCAGTAAGACACCAAAAACGTCAGATCTGAGCCATCCCTGATGTGCACAAACACGAGAAGAAGATGGTTATACACATGCTAAGAAACTGAGTTGTCCTGTGTAGTGACCTCGCCGATGCCGGACGAGGCGCCGGTGATGAGGACGACCTTGCGCTTGAGGTCGTTAGGAAAGAGGTAGGAGAGGAAGGAGTAGCAGAGCTTGAAGAGGTAGTAGGGCGGGTAGAAGAGCAGGAGGGTGGCGACCATGGCGGGCATCGCCGCCCAGTTGAGCAAGCCGTTCACCACATCCATCGTCTCCATTTATCCGGCGATGGTGTATCCCTCACGGATCTGCATCCACAAGGCGAGGTGAGAGAGGGGGTCAGCTACAACCTCCTGCCGATCGATTGGATCGGAGAGGAAAAACGAGCGGGGACGAGGGGCACCTACCTGGGCTGGCCGCCGCCGCGGGGCCGAGGCACGCCGCCAGGACGGCAGCGGCCTTGTCGGGGTGGAGGGAGAGTTGGGGAGGCGTCCGGGCAACTTGGAGGGGTAGAGTCCAGCGGCGGAGCGTGGCGTCAAGTGCTCGGAACGGCGGCGCCGTCGCGCTCCGGGCGCGGTCGTCGGAGGTGCTGCGGAGCAAGCGTGGAGGAGGCCGTGGAGACGAGGCTGCGGTGCCGGCCATGGAGTGCAGAGAGAAGGAGGAGGACGGCGCGACCGAGCGCGAGGGTGGATCAGCGGTGGGTGGGGGTGGCGGCGGGGCTTGCCTCGATCGGATCTGGGGGATCGAGGGGAGGGGGAGAGGCCGAGAGGGTGGGTCAGTGGTGGGTGGGTGGCGGCGGGGGATCGAGGGGAGGGTGGGTGGGTAGGTTAGGGTTTTTGTTTCTCGGGAGAAGCTCCACCGTTGGATGAATGCGCGATGTATGGCTCAGATTGCTCCAATTTGGTGATCCGCGTGAAGGCGGTTCCTCGCGTCTTATTGGCCGGCTGTCCCACGCTTGAATCTCAAAAAATTGAACTCAAATCTCTGAATTTTTTTCAAAAAAACATAACAATGGCATAGTTTGTCAAAATGATCTCGTATTTCGCATAAGTGTGCATCTTGGAATGGTAAACAATGTTGCCAAATAGAGCTTTCATTTTCTTTGCACAACAAAATTATTTTTCCATTTTTTGAGTGCGCAAAATGGGCTTTTTTGTAAAGAACCTACCATATATTTGTTGCAAAATTGGACCAAATCAATTTTCTAAAATATTAGGCCATATTTAATGTACAATTAATCAAATGGTTGGGTGCCAAAAGCTTTCGATCCACCTCTAGTGAAAAAGACAAAACCCTGCCGATTCAGTAGGAACCGAGTCAAATTTGAAGTAGAGGTGCCTCATAGTTTACTCATGATTTTTTTCAAAAATCATTTTTAGGTAAAGAAGTATCTATTTAATCAGAGATCCAACAAAATTTTGGCAAGATTCAACCCCTAGATATGAACGGTCATGCCCGGCGTTTTGACCGCATTTTGAAACGGGCATAACAAATTCAAAAAAAATCAAAAAAATGCAAAACCTTCGCGTTGTGTCATCATATGTGATCAAGTTACCAGCAAAAATAATAAACTTGTAATACTGTAATTATTTTAAAAAAGTGTTCTCAGAAATGAGCTATCATGTGTGAAGATTCATGGCTTTCAAGCCAAATGATCAATCTAATGGCCACATGCATGCCATAGTTTGTTCAAACGATCTCATATTTTGTAGAAGGGTGCATGTTGGAATGACAAACAATGTTGCCAAAGGGAGTTTTCATTTTCTTTGCACAAAAAAATCATTTTCCTTTTTTCGAGTGCGCAAAATGAGTTTTTTTGTGAAGGACCTACCAAATATTTGTTGCAAAATTGGACAAAATCATTTTTATAAAATATTAGGCCATATTCAATGCACAATTGACAAAATAGTTGGGTGCCAAAAGCTTTCGATCCACCTCTAGTGAAAAAGACAAAACTCTGCCGATTCAGTAGGAACCGAGACAAATTTGAACTGCAGCTGCCTCATAGTTTGCTCATGATTTTTTCAAAAAATTATTTTAGGTAATAAGTATCTATTTAATCAGAGATCCAACAAAATTTTGGCAAGATTCAACCCCTATATATGAACGGTCATGCCCGGCGTTTTGACCGCATTTTGAAACGGGCATAACAAATTCAAAAAAAAATAAAAAAAATGCAAAACCTTCGCGTTGTGTCATCATATGTGACCAAGTTACCAGGAAAAATAATAAACTTGTAATATGGTAAATATTTTAAAAAAGGGTTCTCAGAAATGAGCTATCATGTGTGAAGATTCATGGCTTTCAAGCCAAATGATCAATCTCATGGCCACATTCATGCCATAGTTTGCTCAAATGATCTCATATTTTGCAGAAGGGTGCATGTTGGAATGACAAACAATGTTGCCAAAGGGAGATTTCATTTTCTTTGCACAAAAAAATCATTTTCCTTTTTCCGAGTGCCCAAAATGAGTTTTTTTGTGAAGGACCTACCAAATATTTGTTGCAAAATTGGACAAAATCATTTTTATAAAATATTAGGCCATATTTAATGCACAATTGACAAAATATTTAGGTGCCAAAAGCTTTCGATCCACCTCTAGTGAAAAAGACAAAACTCTGTCGATTCAATAGGAACCGAGACAAATTTGAACTGCAGCTGCCTCATAGTTTGCTCATGATTTTCTCAAAAAATAATTTTTAGTTAAATAAGTATCTATTTAATCAGAGATCCAACAAACTTTTGGCAAGATTCAACCCCTAGCTATGAACGGTCATGCCCGGCGTTTTGACCGCATTTCGAAACGGGCATAACAAATTCAAAAAAAATCAAAAAAAATGCAAAACCTTCGCGTTGTGTCATCATATCTGACCAAGTTACCAGGAAAAATAATAAACTTGTAATATGGTAATTATTTTAAAAAAGTGTTCTCAGAAATGAGCTATCATGTGTGAAGATTCATGGCTTTCAAGCCAAATGATCAATCTCATGGCCACATTCATGCCATAGTTTGTTCAAATGATCTCATATTTTGCAGAAGGGTGCATGTTGGAATGACAAACAATGTTGCCAAAGGGAGATTTCATTTTCTTTGCACAAAAAATTCATTTTCCTTTTTCCGAGTGCCCAAAATGAGTTTTTTTGTGAAGGACCTACCAAATATTTGTTGCAAAATTGGACAAAATCATTTTTATAAAATATTAGGCCATATTTAATGCACAATTGACAAAATATTTGGGTGCCAAAAGCTTTCGATCCACCTCTAGTGAAAAAGACAAAACTCTGCCGATTCAATAGGAACCGAGACAAATTTGAACTGCAGCTGCCTCATAGTTTGCTCATGATTTTTTCAAAAAATCATTTTTAGGTAAACATGTATCTATTTAATCAGAGATCCAACAAAATTTTGGCAAGATTCAACCCCTAGCTATAAACGGTCATGCCCGGCGTTTTGACCGCATTTTGAAACGGGCATAACAAATTCAAAAAAATGCAAAACCTTCGCGTTGTGTCATCATATGTGACCAAGTTAATAGGAAAAATAATAAACTTGTAATATGGTAATTATTTTTAGAAAGTGTTCTCAGAAATGAGCTATCATGTGTGAAGATTCATGGCTTTCAAGCCAAATGATCAATCTCATGGCCACATTCATGCCATAGTTTGCTCAAATGATCTCATATTTTGCAGAAGGGTGCATGTTGGAATGACAAACAATGTTGCCAAAGGGAGATTTCATTTTCTTTGCACAAAAAAATCATTTTCCTTTTTCCGAGTGCCCAAAATGAGTTTTTTTGTGAAGGACCTACCAAATATTTGTTGCAAAATTGGACAAAATCATTTTTATAAAATATTAGGCCATATTTAATGCACAATTGACAAAATATTTAGGTGCCAAAAGCTTTCGATCCACCTCTAGTGAAAAAGACAAAACTCTGTCGATTCAATAGGAACCGAGACAAATTTGAACTGCAGCTGCCTCATAGTTTGCTCATGATTTTTTCAAAAAATAATTTTTAGTTAAATAAGTATCTATTTAATCAGAGATCCAACAAAATTTTGGCAAGATTCAACCCCTATATATGAACGGTCATGCCCGGCGTTTTGACCGCATTTTGAAACGGGCATAACAAATTCAAAAAAAAATAAAAAAAATGCAAAACCTTCGCGTTGTGTCATCATATGTGACCAAGTTACCAGGAAAAATAATAAACTTGTAATATGGTAAATATTTTAAAAAAGGGTTCTCAGAAATGAGCTATCATGTGTGAAGATTCATGGCTTTCAAGCCAAATGATCAATCTCATGGCCACATTCATGCCATAGTTTGCTCAAATGATCTCATATTTTGCAGAAGGGTGCATGTTGGAATGACAAACAATGTTGCCAAAGGGAGATTTCATTTTCTTTGCACAAAAAAATCATTTTCCTTTTTCCGAGTGCCCAAAATGAGTTTTTTTGTGAAGGACCTACCAAATATTTGTTGCAAAATTGGACAAAATCATTTTTATAAAATATTAGGCCATATTTAATGCACAATTGACAAAATATTTAGGTGCCAAAAGCTTTCGATCCACCTCTAGTGAAAAAGACAAAACTCTGTCGATTCAATAGGAACCGAGACAAATTTGAACTGCAGCTGCCTCATAGTTTGCTCATGATTTTTTCAAAAAATAATTTTTAGTTAAATAAGTATCTATTTAATCAGAGATCCAACAAACTTTTGGCAAGATTCAACCCCTAGCTATGAACGGTCATGCCCGGCGTTTTGACCGCATTTCGAAACGGGCATAACAAATTCAAAAAAAATCAAAAAAAATGCAAAACCTTCGCGTTGTGTCATCATATCTGACCAAGTTACCAGGAAAAATAATAAACTTGTAATATGGTAATTATTTTAAAAAAGTGTTCTCAGAAATGAGCTATCATGTGTGAAGATTCATGGCTTTCAAGCCAAATGATCAATCTCATGGCCACATTCATGCCATAGTTTGTTCAAATGATCTCATATTTTGCAGAAGGGTGCATGTTGGAATGACAAACAATGTTGCCAAAGGGAGATTTCATTTTCTTTGCACAAAAAATTCATTTTCCTTTTTCCGAGTGCCCAAAATGAGTTTTTTTGTGAAGGACCTACCAAATATTTGTTGCAAAATTGGACAAAATCATTTTTATAAAATATTAGGCCATATTTAATGCACAATTGACAAAATATTTGGGTGCCAAAAGCTTTCGATCCACCTCTAGTGAAAAAGACAAAACTCTGCCGATTCAATAGGAACCGAGACAAATTTGAACTGCAGCTGCCTCATAGTTTGCTCATGATTTTTTCAAAAAATCATTTTTAGGTAAACATGTATCTATTTAATCAGAGATCCAACAAAATTTTGGCAAGATTCAACCCCTAGCTATAAACGGTCATGCCCGGCGTTTTGACCGCATTTTGAAACGGGCATAACAAATTCAAAAAAATCAAAAAAATGCAAAACCTTCGCGTTGTGTCATCATATGTGACCAAGTTAATAGGAAAAATAATAAACTTGTAATATGGTAATTATTTTTAGAAAGTGTTCTCAGAAATGAGCTATCATGTGTGAAGATTCATGGCTTTCAAGCCAAATGATCAATCTCATGGCCACATTCATGACATAGTTTGTTTAAATGATCTCATATTTTGCAGAAGGGTGCATGTTGGAATGACAAACAATGTTGCCAAAGGGAGATTTCATTTTCTTTGCACAAAAAAATCATTTTCCTTTTTCCGAGTGCCCAAAATGAGTTTTTTTGTGAAGGACCTACCAAATATTTGTTGCAAAATTGGACAAAATCATTTTTATAAAATATTAGGCCATATTTAATGCACAATTGACAAAATATTTGGGTGCCAAAAGCTTTCGATCCATCTCTAGTGAAAAAGACAAAACTCTGCCGATTCAATAGGAACCGAGACAAATTTGAACTGCAGCTGCCTTATAGTTTGCTCTTTATTTTTTCAAAAAATCATTTCTAGTTACATAAGTATCTATTTAATCAGAAATACATGGTTTGGTGGCGATACGTCGAGGTTTGGACGGTGGCCGAGTGCCCCAACTCCAGAGCGCGTAAACTCGCATGCCCGCCGCGTGGTCACCGCGTGACCGTGGCGTTGCCTTGCATTCTGGGCGGCCTAGGCATGTCTAGTGGGTTGGGCACTCCCCAGGTAGGTGCTAGGAAGAAAATGACAACAGAAGATTCTCACGAGGAGACCGAACTATGCTCAAACATGAATTAGTAGCCAAGTGTTTGATTAGCGGTACGGGAAATGCACATGGACAATGGGCGTGAGTTTTGGCTGAGGATGATCATCTACTAAGAAGACTGTCTTCACAAATTTCCAGCTCAAATGGAGGAGCCTAGGTGGTACTTGCTTTGCAAAGTACCACACTGGACAGAAATATGAATGTTGAAGCTGAGCTCAAAATAATGAATGGATTGAGCTGAAATTTGGTGGAGGATGGTTATTTGGGCATAGGAAAGCACTGTAGAAAATTCATACCATTTGGACTTGCCAAAATGGTACTTCCTTCACAATGCTCTTCTCGGGACAGAAACTTGGGAAAATTAGTGAGAGAAACTGGATAAATGAAATGAGCTCAAATTTGGTGTAGGTAAGTTACATAGGTATGGTCATGCCCTGGTAAATTTTCAGAAATAATGAAGCAATATATAATATAGTTGCTTCACAAAGCTTCTCTCTGGATAGAAACTTTGGAAATTTTCTGAGGAAGATTTACTAGGAAAATTGAGCTGAATATTATCATGTGGCAATGATCTGGGTATGGAAGAGTGCCCAAAAAGTTTGAGGGTAATAGGAGGGGTCTAGATAGCACTTGCTTTGCAATGTGCCAATCTGGCCATAAAATAGAAATTGAACCTGGGCTCACATAGTTGATTTGATTGAGCTGTAATTTGGACACTACTGGAATCAGCTGCTTTGCCATCTGCCATAGCAGACGGCAAAGGCATGTTTGGCGGACGGCAAAGCCTTTGCCGTCCGCTAGCAGACGGCAAACACTCCGGCAAAGAAGCTGTCGGTAAAGGCTGCTTTGCCGTCTGCTGGCGGACGGCAAAGAAGGAAAGTTCTTTGCCGTCTGCTGGCAGATGGCAAAGAAGCAAGATCTTTGCCGTCTGCTGGCAGACGGCAAAGAAGCAAGCTCTTTGCCATATGCTAGCAGACGGCAAAGAGGTTTGCCATCTGCCAGCAGACGGCAAAGAGGCCAAATAGGCCAACCCAGTTTGCACAGGCTGCTGCCACGTAGCCCTCTTTGCCGTCTGCTAGCAGACGGCAAAGTGGCTATATAGCCCATGTTTTTTCTGTTTTTTGTTATATCAATTCATTTTCACAGAAATTCAAACATATATATATATATTCAGAATCACATAGTTTCAAACATCAAACATCAAACATAGTTTCACCATCATCATCAAACATCAAACATCATACATTCAATTCATATATATATACATAGTTTCACAAACATCCAATAGTTTCACAAACATCCAATACATCAAACATCTAACAACTAAACAGTAGCATTCTGCCCTTCCATGAAGTGATCTTCCAAATCTTCAACAGCTTGAAGATCTTCCAAACCACCATCAACTTGTTTACCTTTGGGAAACCTGCAAAAGATCAACCGATCGGAAACTCAAAATGGAGCTCTTGTTTCAGATTTTAAATCGACACATTAAAGGTTTTGACGTGTTGCAATTTAACTCATCGGCATAAATAAAAATCTGCTAAATGTGCTACACTAAATCATCATAGCAAGCAATATGCTCACACTGATGGCAAGGCATGGCTGCCCACACTGAGACATGTATGTGCCTTTTTGATTTGCAAACTTATGCTAAATGTGAGGCTTTTGTTCTCTGTATGCTCTCTGTACACAGTTAAATATGAGTTGAGGATGTCGTGGCTGTGGTGGGTTGCCGAACAGGCCCCAAGTAATTAGATCACTTTGATTTGCAAGAATTAAGTTCGGAGAAGTAAAACATTAGTATAAAAGCTAACGAAATAGATGTCAACTAATGTATTCTGTTTTAAAAATTCTAAAACATTACTAAGGTACGAAGTTTTGTAGCATTCTAAAAATCTCATCCTTGTGACAAAACATAGAAGCTTGATACAGAACTTTTTCAACTGCAGAGAAAACAAAATCAACATCTATGAACTAACAAAATTGTAACATCAAAACAAGAAAAGATAAAAACACTGAATAAGGGACAAAGCAACGGATATGGCAGCTGACATGTATATTTACTAGAAAATTTTCAGACTTTCAGTGTGTATATATCTATAGCAATATTACTATGGCTGATTATAAATGACAAATTTTGACACTTCCAAGTACAATTTTTTTGCTGCTACACACTAGCATTAAAGACAACAGCCAAGAACTTAAAATGTCATCAAAGGCCACTAGCATGTGAGCGCCTATGGAGTTCACGACAATTAGAATCCACAATTATTAGTACAATTCATATCAAAACCTTAACATCTTTGTACATGAGCTTGTTATTTGCAAACCATGACATCTTCATAAATGGTTCTATGGCAGGCAGACCAACGACTCTGTGTCAAGTATTGCCCAATAACAAAAGACTAAGCTTCAGAATAAACATGATATGCTTATCAGAAGATGCACGCTGATCACAGAACAAACAATCGAAAAAGTTTATTTCATCAAAGGCACCCAGTGAAAAATAAAGAACAGTTCATAAGAATTACATATAGGAGAAAAGACCTAGGTACTCAACTAGCCTCATGACTTAGCTAGCCTTATAACTAGAATCCACGATTATAATTATTGTACAATTTATATCAAAACTTTGAGATCTTTGTACTGGAACTTTTTATTTACAAGTTGTTATTATTATTAAGCAAAGAACAAGAGCTTGTTATTCAATTTACTTTGACAAGGCAATACCTATCTTCTTCATGAATGGTTATATGCTAAAAAGCATGGATACGGGGACACGGACATGGCGACACGCATACGGGGACACGGGATACGGCATTTTCTAAAAACAGCCCATCGGGGACACGGCAAGTATATATAAAAATAAAAATAAATATGACATGTAATATACAGTTAAAGACAGAAAAAAGAAAGAGATACTGCCCCATTTGTTGTCTGACTGTATGTTGCCTCATATTTCAAGTGCTTGATTGATCCAGACCTCATCCATGTCATTGCAACTTGCAAAATATATCAAACAACAGTCTAGTATTAGTATGATAGTATCAAATCTGAAGCGGTACTTGACATTTGACAAACAGCAAAGAAGTCAGTCATATTAGTTACCAATGAAAGGAACATTACGTAATGATTTGGCTAATACGCAGCAGATGAAACAAAAGGTGTTTGCTTCAGTGGTCAGATAGGCATGGCAGTTAGGTTAGATGCAGCAAAGGCTTTGTTCTACATGCCTATGTACCATACTGGTGACTCCTTAACACAATATAGGGACAATATTCAAACCATGTAAGTAAGATTTGTGACGTGTCAGCCATAAACATGATACAATGCATGGTAGCATGATAGCGTAAAACAAAGTTGCCAGCATAGTTCATGATAGAAAAGCAAGATATATAGGTAGCCATAATGTATCATATAGATAGATAGCTCTGGTCTTCCAGCCTGATGTTTAGTTTTTTATCTTCTGCTGGTATGTATGACCAAACCCAGGCGAGGAGACATCATACCTGGCCATAGAGGACTCAGACTCAGAACTCAAGCAGGGTGGACATAGACTCGCGCAGGGAGACCTCGAACTCGGGCATTGAAGACTCAGACTCTAACTCGAGCATGGAGTCAAGACTTGTCCATTCAAGACTCAACCTTCGGCATGGAAGCCTTATGCTCGGGCATGGTGGACCTTGAATTTCCCACTGGCACCTACCATGGTAACAGTGCCCATTTTCTTGAATGCTTCAACTACAGAGGTTTTCATTGTTGAAATTCAAGCACAGTCACCATAAAGAAAGTTCGATAAATAAGAGTCAGTTGTTAGAACTATCCTTTGACTATGTAGTCGTCCTAGATTGAAGCAAATATTGGACACGAGAAATCAAATTACATTGTTCAGTTCTTATCAACCCAGGAAGAAAATATGAGGTGAAATTCATATGTACAAAGTTTAGTAAACCCACGCCGGAAAGAAAAACAGCAAACGATGTTCACTTACACTACTCACCAGTTAGTCCTCATATTTATCCTAGCAGCTTGGCCAACCTATCTTCTTTGTTGTCGTCATCAGCAAGCTACCAGGATCACATCCTCATCCCGGACAGCTCTGGTTCTTCTACAACGGTAATTGACAGCGAAGCATAATCTAGAATTAAGAAATTAAGGAAAGAGCAGGGAATTAGTGAACTGAACATCGAAAGCGAGCAGAGGTAGCCAAGACTTATAACTCAAACAACAATTTCTTTTGCCCCAACAAATTAAAAGCATTTTCTGTTTGGCAGCATACATCGAAAGGAACAGACATGTTGTCTGTTTTATTCCCTTGGCACACATCTACCACCGATCAAATGGTTCACACCATTTTTTCTTCTTATGATACATATCTCCTCAATAATCAAATGGTCAATCTCAAAGTACAGCAGTCATATTAGTGTGCCCGTAGTAATAGTTTTATGATTGGAATACGGTCTCCCTGCGTAAAAGCAGACCCAAACAGCCAAGCCAACTGTCCAAAAAGTCTATGTATGTAACTAAATCATAATCTAAAACCAGCAAGCAACATGCTTGCTGGGAAACACATGCTACTCTCCCAAGCATGATTTGGTTCACAAGAATTAGATACAAATTATTTAAATAAACAAATGGGAAACACATGCTACTCTCCCAAGCAAAACCAGAAACTGACTAAATGAGCAGAGGCCAAGTTCACATATGCTCCAGCCATTATTTCCCCCAATTTTCTGCAAATAAATGAAAGTGCATGATTAATTTAGCAGCAGGTACAAGCACACACTTAACAAAGGACAATACAAACTTGGGTTTTAGAGGCAAGAAACATTCGAAGATCGAACATGTGTGCATGACTAATTTAGTAGCAGGTACAAGGTACAACCACATACTTAACAGGGGACAATCCTAACCTAGGTTTCGGAGGGAAATGGTTGAAGAACAAACACGTTGTCCTTCCGCCTTGTTCCATTCGTCACTTCCCACTAAAAAAACAGATTGACATAGTTCAGTAATAATAAAAACAGAAAAAAACAAAGAAGGGGGGGATGGTGGACATTGTCCGGCCAGAGAGGGGCACTGGACGCGCGCGTGGCCGGGCTGGCCGTGGCGCTAGGGCCGGCGGCCGGGGCGGGCGGCGGCGCGGCCAATGGAGGGGGCAGGCGGCGGCCAGGTAGAGGCGTCCGGAGGGGGCCAGTGGCCTGGGCGGCGGGGTCGTGCGGTCCAGGGCGCGGGCGAGCGGGGCACGGCTGCGGGGCGAGCGGGGACGCGACCGCCGGCGCGGGATGCGCGCACGGGCGCGCCAGGTGCGACGCGGGGTAGGGCGAGCGCGGCCGGGGCACGGCTCGGCACGCGGTCACCGCGATGAGGACGGGGGCGAGCGGTGGGGGGGGGGGGTAAGCTGGCGGCGGCAGAGCGGCTCACCGAGGGGGCCGGGAAGAGGCGGCGTTCAGCGAGGCAGGGAGGTCGGGGAGGCGGGGCAGTAGGGGAGGCAGCGGGGGTGGCGCCGTGGTGGCGGCCGGCGGTGGCAGGGGCGGCCGGTCGGCGAGGTCGCCGGGCGCCACGCGTCGCCCCCCCGGCTCGATCTGATCCAGACCGGGGGGTTGGATCGGGGAGAGAGTGGGGGAAGTGGGGGGTGGCTGCGGCTAGGAGAGAGAGAGGCGCGGGGGGGGCGAAAATTCTTTGCCGTCTGCCGTATGCTGGCAGATGGCAAAGAATTCTTTGCCGTCTGCCAGCAGACGGCAAAGAGGTAGTACCCTCTTTGCCGTCTGCTGGCAGATGGCAAAGAAATCTTTGCCGTCTGCCAGCAGACGGCAAAGAAGTGGCCCGTGTGACCTAGCCAGTACAGTACCCTGTGGGGCCCACTGTGGTCTTTGCCGTCTGCCAGCAGACGGCAAAGAAGTGGCAGATGGCAAAGACCCTCTTTGCCATCAGCTGGTTCTTTGCCGTCTGCTTTGGCAAGACAGACGGCAAACAGCCTCTTTGCCATCAGCTGGCAGACGGCAAAGAGCTGGCAGATGGCAAAGACCCTGATTCCAGTAGTGAGGAGGGTGATAATTTGGGCATATGAAGTCACTATATAAATTTCATGCCATTTGGATATATAAAAATGGTACTTCCTTCACAATGGTCTCCACTGAACAGAAAATTGGGAAAAATATTGAGGGAAAGTGGTTAAATTAAATGAGCTAAAATTTGGTGGAGGGAGGTTCTATGGGTAGGGTCATATCCTGGTAAATTTGCAGCAATTATAAAATAATATAAAATATAGTTGCTTCACAAACTGAAAATATTACCAGAAACAAAGATTGGATGGTGAGCTCTCATGGATTGTTAGATGGGGCTAATTTTTTTTGGAGAGCTATGATATGGGCACATAGAAGATGTGGAAAAAATTCAACTCATTAGGATATGCATAGCTAGTACTTCCTTCGCAAAGCTTCTAGCTGAACAAAAACTTTGGAAATTTGCCGAGGAAGATTTACTAGGCAAATGGAGCTGAATTTTGTCATGAGGCAATGATTTGGTTAGGAAAGAGTGCCCACAATTTTTTAGGGCAATCAAGAATATATAAATATCACTTCCTTCACAAAGTGCTGTTTTGAACAGAATAGGAAAATGAATATTGTTGAATTATTTTTGAACTAGGCAAGGAAGGTTTTTGACATATTTGACGAAGATATAATCCAAAGAATTTATGAGAATTGTTTGGGAATTTTGGGAATAGCAGAAATATAGGTTGCTTCACAACCTAGGGCAAAAATTGACACATGGACATGACACATAGGCAAAACTGATGAGGTGGCGCCTAGTCATCGCAACCCACCACAATTCACAAGGTTATGACCATCTATATTGGTCGTGATCAGCTAGAAATAAGGCAGCGGACCAGTGATGTCTGCTTTACGACCATTTCGTGTAAGGAAATTACGACCTTTCTGACCAAAATGGTCGTTATAGTTGAGGGTTTGGAGACCTCCGAACAGCTTACGGCCAATTGGTCTCAAATGGCCGTAGATTTACGACCATTTCTTCCAGGGTCACTGACAGAAGGTCACAAGTTGACATATTTCTTGTAGTGCCTAAATAGTATGGTTGACGATGGGGAGAACTTCGCGGCCGGGTCCGAGACCGTAGTCACCCGCGATGATTTTAATGAGGCCATGGTGTCATGCCCATGATGCTGTCCTATCCCTATTAAGGCACGAGGGCCTCGACGGGGATAGAAGCGCATCTAGTCGTTTCGGAAGTACAGTAAACATTGCATACATGTAGGAAGAGATGAGTATATGAGTTGGCTTACACTCGCCACAAGCTATATTACAAGTCCACACAAATTGTTCATACAATATTCAGAAGGCAGGGTCCGGCTACGGACGAAAACAAACGATAAAAGAAGCAATGATAAACTGTCTTGCTATCCCAGGATCACCACCACGAAGCTCCCTACTCGTCTGGATACGTAACATACATCCGACCACGTTCTTCATCATACTCCCACTGGAGCTGAGTCACATCGTCTGGCACGTACTCGTCAACACCTGTACCTGTATTGTTGTAATCTGTGAGCCACAGGGACTCAACAATCTCATAACCCGGGTACCAAAACTATGTAAGCCTTTGGGTGAGGAATTGGTTAAGTGGTGAGGCTGCAGCAAGCGCTAAGCATATATTTGGTGGCTAACTTACGAGAACATGAATGTAATATAGTGGCCTACGAAAGACGGTCGAAAACTAGCATGATCACTAAGTGATCCTGAACACCTACTTAAGTCAGTCATAACCCCACCGTGTTCTCTCTCGGATCATGTTCACGAGCAGACACAATCACGGTTACGCACACAGTTGGTGTATTTTATTGGAGTTTACTTCAAGTTAGCTATAACCGGGCGTTAAACAAATTTCCAAGTTGCCACGTAACCGCGGGCACGGCTTTTCGAAAGATTTAACCCTGCAGGGGTGCTCCAACTCATCCATCACAAACTAACCACACACCGCGGGAATAACCTCAACCACGAATCTCGTGATCTTCCTAGGCAATTCCACTAGAAAACCGCAGCCTCGAGAAAGCCCGAAGAAAAATCAGAATTCCTCATGCAAGACATTCGAGAAAGGTAAAACAAGTCCAGCAAGACCGCCCGACGTGTCGACGAACCCGATAGGAGCCGCGTATCTCGTTCTCAGGACACGACCGGATGAGCGCAGCGTACGGTGGCCTGATAGACATCTCCCGAGTTGCCCCGGGTTGGCCCCGCACACGACTCTAGTTTGAACCAACACTCATGAGGAGCAATGGCCCGGGTTGTTGATTAATTATCCACGGGGTAGCTATGCCCTATGCAATTTTATTAAGTTGTTTAGCAAATGTAGTACCAAAGTAGGGTCTTGCCAGACAAGTTTTAATCTAAAACAAATGGTCAAGGGGGTCCCCATAACAACCCCGAGCATGTTAGGAGCGCAAAATAAGGAATATAACACCGGTACTCGGAACTAGTGCGGCAAAAGCGGAACAAAACACTGAGCAAAAGGCTAAGCCTTCCACCGTTGCCAGATATATATGTGCATTAATTTAAATAACAGTAAATAGAGTGATATAACCAAATAACCATGTTGACACATGGAAATCTTGCACCTGCAACTAGCAACGCTATAAGATAAGGGCTGAGCAGCGGTAACATAGCCAATCAATGTTTTGCTAGGTAGTGGAGGGGTTAGAGGCTTTCATGGCAATTTAGGAGGCTGACAATTTAAGTGGTAGGTAACGAATCATAACGGTAAAAGTGAGACATCTAGCAAGGCAAAAATAGTGTCGGGATTCGGGTATGATCATCTTGCTTGTTGGTTCTTCAGAGGGACAAACAGCTGGGTCCTCGTAGTTGTACTCTCCTGGATCCTCGTACTCAGGCTCGACACTCGCGTCTACCCAAAGAGAACAGCACCAAATAAACATACAAACAAGGTGCAAGGCACAAACAAGATGATGCATGATCCATTTGAAGTATCTAACATGGCAACCCTAAGCTAGTCATGTTTCTCATGCACTTATTAAGTTCTTTAGTATTCTGGACAAAACCTCAAGTTTAGTTATTTGAACATGCATGATCATGGCAAATATGAATGCTTCATGCAAAATCAATGCAAATGCATATGTAGAACGTTGCAAACGAAGTAACGTAGCTCACGGTACACTCACGGCAAGGTACGAACGTTAACGGAGACAAAACACAAGATGAGGGAGGCCATGGGCTATCCCTTGGTATTCCAAGGAATCCACTGGATAGGAAATGAAAATCTAGCAAGAATAGAGCTAAAGATCAAGCAAAACATTGGAGTATAGCTCCCTCAAGTCACAAAACATTCAAACACACAATCTGTCCACAAACAGCAACATGGCATCTTGCAACACACATAACCAGAGCTACAGCAAGTTTCAAACCACAACCAAAGCATGTACAGAAACTATACAGCATGCTTAACAAATCATCCATCTACACAAACTTTAAAGGAAGCATGGATCAATAGCAATGAAGCTCACAAGATGGCATGTTGAATCAGTTTTTAGGGACTTAGTGAAAATTCCAGTTTTATAGAATCTGAGTTTACAGATGGCAACTTGACAGCAACTTTTATATATGCTAGAGGGCATTTCATGGCATGAAAATTAACAGGGTGATAGAGGGCAACATCTACAACAAAACACTAGCACTGAGCATGAGCTAAAACATCACAGATCACTTGGTAGCATCCCCTAAACATGACATGACAATAACTACAGATTCTCAGACTTAGGCATTTTTTTACCAAGAGAATAGCAGCAGTTTTAACAGGATGACATATTGAGCAACAAAATTATCTATGATGCAAAACCTCTTTTCACAAACTATTTGCACAAGATGACAGAGGGTAACTTGCACCACAATTCATGTCATTAAGCCATACTCAAAGGAACAAAGGAATCATGGGAACCATCAAGACTATATGCTATCATGTTAACAGATTTCCAACACTTAGCAATATTTAGGCAATGAAAACAGTAATATTTTCTTAGCATGTTTATAGCAAGAAACCCACTAAACCACAAGTTTATCATGGCAAGCAAAAATACCAGGGCCTAGTGCCCACAAAACACTACCACTTCCATGTTGACAAGTTCATCATAGCATGCATGAATTAATTCATACAAAAATACCAAAATGCCACCTCATCACAAAATAACATATCTACCAAGTTGCCCAAATGACAGAAACAATGCCACCATTGGATTCCTGGGATTTTTCTACCCCAAATCCATATGTCACAAGCATATCTTCCTGTAGATAAAACTCTCCCAATGCATTAGAAAATATGACCATTCACTTATGACATGCCATATGCCAGATTTGGCATGTCCTAAAACATAGACAGATCTGGAATAAAAACAAAACAAAATCTTTCCTTAAAAGGAAAAAACCACAAATGCCCAGAAACTAACAAAAACAAAAAAAACAAAAAGAATAAAAAAAAGGAGGGCCACCTGGCAGTGACACCAGGGCCCCAGGGGATGACAAGTGGGCCATGGGCCCACTGTCAGCGGCTGAACAAATAAGTGGGAAAAAGGAGGGGAGCCGGGATCGAACCCGGGTCTCCTGGGTGCTAGCGCAGGGGGTCGACCATCGGGCTAGGAGGGGGCTTTCGGATAGAGGGGGGCGTCACCCCATATGAGCAAACCAGGCGAGCTTCTCCTACCTACGGACACCGAGAGGAAACGGCGGCTCCGGCGACCACCACCGGCGGTCTCCGGTGAGGGCGAACCCAGGCAGGGGTGCGGGATTCCCGAGAGGCTCCATTCCCGGCACTAACACGGAGCAAGGGCGCGCGTGGGGGGCGGGGCTCGAGCACGAGCTGAAGCTCGTCTCGGGTGCGGCGAGGCAGAGGCACGACAGCCAGGCGAGAACGACCTGCAGGCTGCGTTCGCGCGCGCGGGGATGCATGAGGGCTACAACGGCAGCATCTGGAGCGCAAGCGCATGGACGCAGCAGCGGGCACACCCTGACTGCACGAACAAACCAAAACAAAAAAACGACTTGGCCAGAGCACCGAGAACGCGAGCTTGGCACGAACTAGGCGCGGCCTACAAAGAACTACCGACGGAGAGTAACGGCAGGCAGGACACGGGGAGTACCTAACTACCTGCTGGTGAAACGGCGTTGACGCGGAGGGACCGAGGCGACAACAACGAGGCGGCGAAGTCCAGCGAACCTCTGCCCGCGAGGTAGAGGAGGAAGGCCTTGCGGGCTGAGAAGCTTTGGGCTCGGAGGCGAGGCGTGCGTAGCCGAAGAAGACTGCTAGGGCTGCCAGGGGTTGATCTATGCCGGCGGGGAGGTCGGAGACAATGCAGAGGAGCTACACCGAGCTCGAGCTCACGCTCGGCCGGAGCATGGCGGGCATGGCGACGCGACGAATTGGGAGGCGCTTACCTGCTGGCGGCTGAAAGCACAACATGCTCCCTTGGTGGTTTTGATAATTCATGACAACATACATTGCCTCTTGGACTAATACTTTTACCTAGTGTATTTCAGATAAAGTCCACAGAGAGGGTTGGCAAAAGGATTGTGGAGATTGTGGAAATACCCCAAGATGCAAGGAAATGGATTAGCAAAGCTTCAAGCAAGAGGACTCTACATTTTACTTTGTGAGAAATCACTTTGAGTCCATAGGAAAGCCAATACTATTAAAAGGGGGTAAGGTATTGTTGGTGAACAAAATGCTCATACGTGCACAAGTGATAGTCACCAAAAACACCAACAAGCTCTTCCACAAAAGTCTGTCCTAAGTCAAATATCCAAAATCGGTGCAACCAACACTTTCCACTCGGTTCCACCGATTCCCATACTCAGACAGACCTAAGCCAAACCCTAGCCTTTCGGTGCAACCGATTCTGCTTCGGTGCCATCGAGTTTGGGTTGCCAACTTTCTGTTACGCAGTTTCACAAAATCGGTACCACCGAGTTCGTTGAATCGGCGTCACCGAGATTGGGCAATCTGACCGTTGGTCACCTTATCGGTGCAACCGAGTTTTATATATCGGTCTCACCGAGATTCAAAAGTTGCTACCTTTGGAGCAACTCGGTACCACCGAGATTAACACATCGGTGTCACCGAGTTGGTCACTTTAGGTGTAACGGTTGGATTTTTGGAGATGCCTATATATACCCCTTCACCACCACCCACTCGAAAGATAAGCACTCAGAACTATTCCATACTTGCCCCATCCAGTTTTCTGAGAGAGAGCCACCTACTCATGTGTTGAGATCATGCCATTCCATTCCAACCATATGAATCTTGATCTCTAGCATCCCCAAGTTGCTTTCCACCAATCCCATGTCTTCCACCAAGCCAAATCTGTGAGAGAGTGATTGTGTGTTGAGGAGTCTATCATCTTGAAGCACAAGAGCAAGGAGTTCATCGTCATTGCCGAGCCTATTACCTTTTGGAGGGTGGTGCCTCCTAGATTGGTTAGGTGTCGCTTGGGAGCCTCCTACTTTGTGTTGTGGAGTTGAACCAAGAAGTTTGTAAGGGCAAGGAGATCACCTACTTCGTGAAGATCTACCCATAGTGAGGCTAGTCCTTCGTGGACGGAAGCCGTTATGGAATAGTCAAGGTTGCTACTTCGTGGATCCTTATGGGTGGAGCCCTCCATGGACTCTCGCGACCGTTACCCTCCGTGGGTTGAAGACTCCATAAACGTGGACGTACGATAGCACCACCTATCAGAACCACGGGAAAAATCTTCGTGTCCCTCATGCGTTTGATCTTCCTATCTCAACTCTTTACTTCATGTGCAATATCTTTACTTTCCGCTGCCATATTTGTTGACATGCATGTGTAGGGTTTGCTAGACTTGCTATAATTGCTAAAATCTGCCAACCAATTAACTTGGGAAAAGGTTAGGTTTTAAATTCCTGCTAGTAGTCTATTCACCCCCCTCTAGACACTCTTCTAGTGATCCCTCAATTGGTATCAGAGCATTGGTCTCCATTGCTTCGGTTTAATCACCGTGGAGGAAGATGGATGTGTCTAGTATAGGGAGTTTGAGTTGTAGAGTGCCTATTCTTGATGGAGAGTACTATAGTCAATGGAAAACTTTGATGCTTGATCTGTTTAATGAATTTCAATTGAGCAAATATGTTAAGAGGCCCTATGTACCTCCCATTGATCCTTTACATCCCACACACGAAGAGGAAATTGATATGCTATGCAATCTTAGAACTGTTAATCTCATTGTAAGAGCATTGCCTAGAAATGTGCTTAATCAAATGAAGAATTTTGAATGTGCTTACACTTTGTGGAATGACTTGGAGAAACGATATCCAAGTTATTCATTGAGTAATCTTGATGAAATTCTTCATAAAACTATTGCCTTCCACAATATGACGCCTAGTGATCCCAAGTTTGATGATTGTCTATTTGAGCTTAGAGACCTCATGCGTGCTAAAGGAGATGTCACAACTATCAACAACATCATTGTAGAAGCCATTCGAATTCACAAGTTTGAACATTGTCATGATCACAATCCTAACGAATCTCTTGTTCTTTGTGACGAGGATTTCCCACTTGATGATGACAATGTGGAACATGGCTACTATGATGAAGATGAGCTGTTCGACATCGAGTATGAGAAGATCATGAAGAATCTAAGTCTAATGGCAAACTTCAAGGATTACATGTCCGGAGGAAAAGAATGGATTCTCGATAGCGGATGCACCGATCACATGACCGGAGATAGAGAAATGTTTGAAGAGATCACACCAAACCATGGACCGTGAAGGTACGTAACGTTTGGAGACAACTCCAAGGGTAAGGTACTTGGTCTTGGTAAGGTGGCCATATCCCATGATAGCTCTATTCAAAATGTTATGCTTGTTGAATCTCTTGGCTACAATCTCCTTTCCGTATCTAGACTTGCTGACTTTGGTTTTAATGTGCTATTCACGAAAGTAGATTGCCAAGTGTTTCGTCAAGATAATCATAAAATGGTCTTTACCGGTTTCCGTAGAGGTGATCTATGCATTGTCGATTTCACTAAGAGATCCAAACCTTGTACTTGTGTTATCGCAAAATCTTCTAAAGGTTGGCTTTGGCATAGAAGACTAGGACATGTTGGAATGCGTAACTTAGACAAGCTTATCAAAGGTGATCATATACTTGGTGTTAAAGATGTTATCTTTGACAAAGATAGACTTTGTAGTGCTTGCCAAGCTGGAAAGCAAGTAGGTGGAAGTCATCCCGTAAAGAATATCATGACTACTAGGAGACCACTCGAGTTACTTCACATGGATCTTTTTGGTCCCAATGCTTGCAAGAGCCTCAGTGGAAATTCCTATGGTCTAGTCATAGTTGATGATTTTTCCAGATTTACGTGGGTATTCTTTCTTGATGATAAGTCGCAGGTTCAAAAGATCTTCAAGAACTTCGCTCGCAAAGCGCAAAATCAGTTTGAAGTGAAGATCAAGAAGGTTCAGAGCGATAACGGATCGGAGTTCAAGAACACCCATGTGGACACCTTTCTTGACGAAGAAGGTGTTTCACATGAGTTCTCGGCTACATACACGCCTCAACAAAATGGAGTTGTTGAGAGGAAGAACCGAACACTTATTGAGATGGCAAGAACGATGCTTGACGAATACAAGACGCCAAGACACTTTTGGGTAGAAGCCGTGGAAACAGCATGTCACACCACAAACTGACTTTACTTGCACAAGCTTCTCGGTAAAACGGCATACGAGCTACTCACTGGTAACAAACCCCAAGTTGGATACTTTCGGGTATTCGGCTCAAAGTGCTACATTCTTGATAAGCATCGTCGTACTAAATTTGCTCCTAAATCTCATGAAGGATTCCTACTCGGTTATGGATCGAACTCTCACACTTACCGTGTCTACAACAACTTCACTCGAAAAGTTGAAGATACGGTAGATGTGAAGTTTGATGAATCTAATGGTTCGCAAGTCGAACAATTGCCAAATGATGTAGGTGATAAGGACCCTTCAGAAGCTATCCAAGACTTGTCCATCGGCAAGATTCGTCCCATGGAGGTGAAGGAAAGTACTTCATCAACTCAAGTGGAAGCCCCTACTTCACGTCAAGGTGAACCACAACATGACATGGAGGCATCCACAAGCGGTACATGACAAGATGATGAAGAGGAGGAAGTGCATCATGAAGATCCACCACAACCTCCTTCACAACCACCTCAAGGAAACGACACCTTCAACAACAACGAAGATGAAGGAGATGATGATGAAGAAGAAGCTCCACCATCCAACAATCGGAAGCTGACCCGAGTTCGAGCACAAGTGACCAAGAACCATCCCCTAAACCAAATCTTTGGTGACATACAAACCGGGAGAATCACTCGCTCTAAAACTCGCCTAGCTAACTTTTGTGAGCATTATTCTTTCATCTCTAGCATTGAACCATTGAAGGTAGAACAAGCTCTTGAAGACCCGTATTGGGTGAACACGATGCATGAAGAGCTTCACAACTTCGAGAGGAACGAAGTGTGGACACTCGTGGAAAAGCCCAAGGATGAGCAAAACATCATCGGAACAAAATGGGTGTTTCAGAACAAGCAAGACGAAGACGGTCAAGTCGTACGCAACAAGGCACGTCTCGTAGCCCAAGGATATACGCAAGTCAAAGGTATGGACTACGGTGAGACCTACGCCCCCGTTGCTAGACTTGAAGCTATTCGCATTCTTCTTGCTTATGCTAACCACCATGATATCACGCTTTATCAAATGGACATTAAAAGTGCCTTTTTAAATGGTGAGATTGAAGAAGAAGTCTATGTTAAGCAACCGCCTGGTTTTGTGAATCCTAAGAAACCTAATCATGTTTACAAGCTTCGTAAAGCCCTTTATGGTCTTAAGCAAGCCCCTCGTGCTTGGTACAAATGCTTAACGAAGTTTCTCATTGAAAATGGTTTTGAAATTGGTAAAATTGATGCAACCTTATTCACTAAGAGAGTTAATGGTGAATTATTTGTGTGCCAAATCTATGTGGATGATACTATCTTTGGATCTACTAACCCACAATTTAGTGAAAGATTTGGAAGGTTGATGTCCGAGAAGTATGAGATGTCCATGATGTGTGAGCTGAAATTCTTTCTTGGTTTGCAAATCAAGAAAACGAAAGAAGGAACTTTCATCTCTCAAACTAAGTATACCAAGGACTTGATCAAGAAGTTCAACATGCAAGAGTGCAAAGGTATGAAAACTCCTATGCCTACTAGTGGACATGTTGATCTTACCAAGGAGGACGAACCGGTTGATCAAAAGGTTTATCGATCTATGATTGGTTCATTGCTATATCTATGTGCCTCTCGTCCCGATATTATGCTTAGTGTTTGCATGTGTGCTAGATATCAAGGTGCACCTAAAGAGTGTCATCTTTTGGCCGTAAAACGTATTGTGAGATATTTGATACAAACACCAAACTTTGGCATTTGGTATCCCAAGGGATCTTCCTTTAACCTTGTTGGCTATTCCGATTCGGACTATGCCGGTGACAAAGTTGATAGAAAATCCACCTCGGGTACTTGTCAATTTTTGGGTAGATCTCTTGTGTCTTGGTCCTCCAAGAAACAAAACTCGGTATCTCTATCTACTACCGAAGCTGAGTATATTGCTGCTGGATCTTGTTGTGCACAATTACTATGGATGACACAAATGCTTAAGGATTATGGAATCCATGTTAAAAATGTTCCATTACTTTGTGACAATGAAAGTGCTATTAAAATTGGTCATAATCCCGTGCAACATTCTCGAACTAAACATATTCAAGTTAGACATCATTTCATTCGTGATCATGTTGCCAAAGGAGATATCAATCTTAAGCATGTCCGTACTAACAAGCAATTAGCCGATATCTTTACTAAGCCGCTTGATGAGAAAATGTTTTGTTACTTGAGGAGTGAGTTGAACATCATTGATGCTTCAAACTTGAGCTAGACTCACTCGGTTGCATGCAAGGGCATGAGCTTTCTTGATACTTCCATGACACTCTTGCTACACTATCTTATACCATGGAATCCTATGCTCCCTTGTATTGCATCTAACATTTTGTAGGTACTTGGAAGAACTTCATTCCACAAGATTGCCATCAACTCCAATCATAAGCAATCTTATCATGACCAAGTATCCACAACCCCTCTTGATGATGGAAGGAAGAAGACAACAAAAACATATCCTTGACATATATTTATACTTCACAATTGGTATCATGTCATATCATGTTCTTCCTTGCTTGACTAGCCCTTGTAGGTGACAAGTGAACTAAAACGAGAAGGATTGCTCCCAACTTAAGATGATCTTCATCAACCTCGAGCATTCTCAACAAGTTCACCTACAAGCTACGTCATCAACATCACTCAAAGGTATGTACCCATATCCTTGAAAAGGCTTTACTCCAAGTCATGAGCTAAAGCAACTCAAGTAATATGACGACATTAAAATGCTTAATCGAAAAATGGTAACCCCATTTTGAGCTTAACGTAGAGTATGACCTATGATCAAGTATTCTTGCTTGGCTCCTAAGTCTATATACTCTAATATAGGTGACCTAGTCACCGCCCATCATCTAGTTAAGAATCTTGTGTGGTTCATTCTCTATTTTGCAAGACTTCTTAGAACCACCCAAATCTTCTCTAGTTGATATTCTTTTGTAAAGACTTTTGCAATTCTTTTGAAAACTTCTTTTGACTCTTTGTTATTGGCAAAGTTTGAGAAATCTTGATTTCAAAATCCCACTGCCAAGTTTCTGTTTCTGCCTCGGAGCCGCCGATACAAATAACTCGGTTCTACCGAATTAGCAGATGCGCTGCACCACAAAATTTCGGTACCACCGATTGGTTTGTCTCGGAGTCACCGATTTGATTTCTTCTCTCAATTATGTTCATATTCGTAAATCTTTGTTTTCTTAGAGATCCTATTGTGATTTTGTTACTTCGATGATCCCTTCTTATTAAAAAAAACTTAGGGGGAGAACTTCTTTATTCAAGGATCCCAAACTCAAAGGAGGAGAAGTCTTACAAGATCTCAGATCAGCCACATGGAGAGAAATTATTTTCCATGTGTCGGAGATATACCCCGCGGTATGACCCGGGGACAGTTATAAGCTGGCAGACACTTGTAAACCGGTAGACAGTTGTAACCCGGCAGACAGTTATAACCCGGTGACAGTTATGACCCGGCAGACAGTTGTAAGCCGGCAGACAGTTGTAAGCCGGCAGACAATTGTGACCCAGCAGACAGGTATAACCCGGCAGACAAATGTGACCCGACACACAGGTATAACCCGGGAGACAGTTATGACCCGGCAGACAGTTATGACCTATCAGACAGTTATGACCCGGCAGAGAGTTAAGTCCCGGAGACGAGTCCCTGAAGATGAGTCTTGAAGATAAGCCCGGTTGTAAGCCGCCCGGTTGTAAACCGCCCGGTTGTAAACCGCCCGGTTGTAAGCCGCCCGTCGGAGATAAGAAGCCCGGGACTCAAAAGCCCATGAGGAGAAGCCCGCGATGGGAAGTCATAATAAGTTAAGTCTCAATCCGACTTAGACTCTACATGTAAACCGCCCCTTCAGCTTATATAAGGAGGGGCGGGTCACCCCAAGAGGGTCAGGGTTTTTAGAGATCTCAATAGACAGGTCTTAGATAGACAAGTCAGGAGAGATAGACAAATTAGAGACACTCGAGATTAGAGGTGGCAATTCCGCACCCTTGTAACCGAGACCGTCATCATCATCAATACAAGACAAGCAGGACGTAGGCTTTTACCTCCATCGGAGGGGCCGAACCTGGGTAAACTCGCGTCTCTCGATTCCGACCAACCCCTCTCAAGCCGCCACATAGTTGCGATGGCCTCACACCTAAGTCCGTTAACCCGGACATCTTGCCATGACAAAACCACGACAGTTGGTGCCCACCGTGGGGTCTCGCGCACAGTATTGTGGAGTTCTTGAAGGGCGCTCTCTCAGGGATTGAGAGGCTTGCGACTGGCCGGATGAAGAAGAGCCGGTTCTGAACGATCTACGTCAATTCCAAAGTTCCTCAATCAAAATTGCATTCGCAACAATATACAGATCAGAGTCAAAGAGTAACTTGATCAGCGGCTGAGTACATCGGGTCAACCTCATCACACCGTTAATAGATGGGACATTTACCGGATAACTTGGTTGTTGGGCAGAGAGATCCGGCTGACTACTACTCATAAAGACAACATGCTATGACTCGGAAGTGAATCTCTATACGCCATTGACCCGCCTGGGTCGAGGGCCGGCTCGCGGTATCCCGACGAAATTAAAGCCACCATGGCCGGTCTCCGCTGCCGCACGGTCGTCTTCACTCGCCGGTGTTGCCAAGCCACCTCGCCGGCACCTCCGCTGCCGTTGCATTGAGCTGCCGGCTGGTGATTCCTGCGAGCCGCCCCGGGCCTCGTTCCACATCGAAGCAGCAGCTAGCGCACAAAGGAGTCTCTCCTGGCGTGCAATCAGATAGGATAACGCAAAGAATCAATCCACTTTGGAGTCTATCTCGGTCACGACCCCGTCTCCGAGTTGCCCGCACCTGCCCGGCTGTCCCTCGCCGTCGCGACTTCATTTCCAAGCTGCCTCCGCCAGCGATTCTCTGAGCCGGCCCGCGCTGGCCCCGCCTAGCCTCCGGCCGGCTACTCCATACACGTGAGCGAGCCGCTCGCCGGCATAGTGCACCCGCCGGCCGCTGCCTCGCCGCACATGCCACCCGTTGCCGCGACCCGCCCGCCTCCGTACTCCGCCCGCCCTGCCGCACCTCACCTCACATCAGTCGCCGTGCTTTGAGCCGCCGCCTCGCCTCGCCCGCAGCGGCTTGGTCTTGAGTCGCCGCACCCTGGCCACCCGCTCGTCATCTCGCCTCCACAGCCGGCCTCCCATCAAGCCGGACGGCCGCTGCTGCCGTGCTTCAGCCGTTCCCGCCGGCGCACCTCCACCTCGCATCACTCTGTGGCCGTCCTGCGCCCCGGCCGGCTTCACTCCACAGCGCTGCCTCGCCTCGCCCTCATGCGCGTCCGCCTCTGCCTCTACTTTGCCGCCTGTGCCTACCTCGTCCGCTTCCAGCGAGCCCGCGGCCTCCTCAATTGCAGCGTGACCGTCGGCCGCAGCCACGCCCAACCGCTAGCTCGCTGTTGTAGCTCCTGCTGGCCGTCTGAGCCGCCCGCTGGAATCTAGCACTATGGCGACCCCACCACGCCTTGCCTCCATGCGCTTCGCTAGCCCTCGCTGTGCCGCGCTGCCGCCCTGACTCGCCTCTGACCGCGCCTCCTGAGCGCGCCTCCGGCTTGCCTGGTTCCCGAGCCAGCCGCCGCTGCGCATCCGCTTCGCCCTGCTTACTAAACCGGCCCTCTCCTCTGGCCTCACCTCGCCTCCGCCGCCGCGGTTGCTTGCCCTCAAGCCGGCTCTGCCGCGTCGCCCGCCTCGCTCTGCTGCCGTGTTCGAGCCGGCCTCGCCACCTTGCCTGCCTCCGCTGCTGTGCCTGCCGGCTTGCCCCGCCACGCCTGCCTCTGCCGCTCACACTGCCGTGGCCTCGTCTCCATCGCCGCGGCTGTTTGCCCTCGAGCTGGCCCTGCCGCGTCGCCCGCCTCGCTCCGCAGCCGCGCCTCCGAGCCGGCTTGCTCTGCCTCGCCGCAGCTCTGTCCGCGCCACTACGGGTCGCCAGAATTTCTTCGGGATGTAAACTAGTCGAAGCCAGCTGATCAACACGTCAAAAGAAAAAAAGGGAGAGGAAAAAGCCTCGATCAGAAAACAAATCGACCAAGGATTCAGTCTCCGCCACCGTGGTCTATCCTGCCCGCATCCGCCGTGGCGCGCCGCTGCTCCCGCCGGCCCCCTGCGTTGCTCTCCACCATGTTTCCGCCTTCGCCTCGCACGCCTTGGTCGCCACCGCGCCTACCCTCCAGCGCCCGCCTCGACCAGCCGAGCCGCCGGCCTGCTGCTCTAACTCCGCCGCGACCTCGGGCCTCATCCGTTGCGCCGTGAGCCGCCGCCGCGCCATGGCTGCTTCCGCGCTTCGCCACCGAGGCCTCTGCCTCGCACACGCCGCGCCTCGCGTAGCGGCTCCGCCCCGACCGGCCGGCTCGGCCTCGAGCCGTCGTTTCCACCTCACCTCGCTCCGCCCGCGACCCGGCCTCCCATCGAGACCGCTCCAGCTGCTCTCCTCTGCCTCCTGCTGCCCGCCTGAGCTGAGACACGCGTCAGCCACTCCCCTCGCACGGGGAAGGAAGAAAATTGGAAGGAGTTGGATAAGAAAGAAGTGATGAGCCGGCTGAAAAAAAAGAAAAAAAAGGGGGGGGCCTGTTTGGATGAAGGACAACTGTTTCGTCCGATTACATCCGCACACGGATCATCGGTAGTTTCTACAAAGATCATCAGGTGATATGTATTTTATCTATTTTTTAGTACATGTTATTTTCTGTGAAACAACAGTTACTTTGGCCTGCAATATTTTACGCAGGGCAATTACTCAAGTGGCATCATACCGCGGAGATGGAGCGCATGACAGCATCGTTATGTACTGGTGTTCGTTTGTGGCACGTTGCTCAATAGACGAGCGCAAGCCGCCGCTGCCGTGACCCGGTTTACATCAACATGTCGGTACCGTGCACGCTCACCCGCCAGTATGAGTCGCCCAATGAGTGCGGCAAACTGCCGTAGCCGCGGCATGGTTTTCACCAACAACACCACGACCGTCTCTCGCGACCGCACCGGCTTACAACGCCGCGGCCGTCTCTCACGACCGCGCCGTCTTCAAACGTTGCGGCTGACTTCTACATATACATCAACATACCGGTGCGGTGCTCGCCTATACGAGCCGCCCAACGGACGCACGCAAGATGCGGCCCCCGTGGTCTGGTCTACATCAACACGCCAGTGCCGCGCCTACTCACTTGAACCTCCCAACGGACGCGCGCAAGCCGCCGTGCCCGCGGTCCGGTTTACATCGACTCATCGGTGCAGGGCTCGCCTATCTGAGCCGCCCAACAGACGCGCCTTCATCACATTCAAGTGTTTCCGGTGTCAACTATATGCCGGTTTATGCCACGGTCCAGCATGGAGAATCTCAAGCCAACTCTTCGAGTCGACTTAAGACTCGGGGGCTATAGACATGGCTCGACACATTTGGTCGTTTTCAACAAGAACCCCGGGTCATTGCAAGGAAGTTAACTCGATCCCAGGGGCTACTACATTATTGGCGGAACAATTAAAAGTCGCCCAAGAGGACAAACCGGCATGATGCACCATTCAAACATGGGTGCCCAGATTTATTGGATCATCATAAAGTCACTTGGAGGCTTCTGCCATTTCTTCATACAAGATGGCGGCTTACAAGATGGTGCAAAAAGTTGACTCCGTCGACAAGGTCATTTGGGGGCTTCCAACCCACCGGGTTTAGCTTACACACCCTCTTGATCGGCTCTTCAGCCACCGTAAGGCCGGGTTGTATACCCAAAAAGTTGACTCCGTCAACAAGGTCATTTGGGGGCTTCCAACCCACCGGGTTTAGCTTACACACCCTCTTGATCGGCTCTTCAGCCACCGCAAGTTCGAGTTAAACCTGCCTGTATGCTGCTGCTGCTCCGCTAGGTGACTCGCCGAACTCTTACCAGTTAATCTCGGCTAGAGACCCTGAGCTGTTCAAAGTATTTGACAGTCACTCTCACTAGAGACCCTGTACTGGTCAAGGTTAAACCGGTGGCTCTTGTCACGTGAGGGCCGGCTTACGGAAAGCGAGGATAAACTCACCCATCTGCTGCATACTCTCCGCTATGTGGCCCGTTCGTACTCTTAAACAGTTACTCTTTTAAAGACCCTGCACTGTTTAAGGTTCAAACGACAGATTTATGTCACGTGAGAAGCAGCTTATGGGCCTGGGGGGTACTCATGCCCTGTTGCGCCTCTCTATGGTTCGTTGTGCTCTTACCAGTTAATCTCGCCTAGAGACCTTGAGCCGCTCAAAGGAGTTGACGGTCACTCTCACTAGAGACCCTGTACTGTTAAGAGTTCAAACAACGAGTTCATGCCAGGAGAGCCGGCATATGAGTTTTTGAAAAAGAAAAAGCAAGAACATATACAAGAGTGGATCTCTTCTGGTTGTGCCTTCAAAGCAAGAACATCATACATTGCATCATACATTGCATCATACATTGCATCATCATTGCATCATCTTACCATGCATCATATATGCATGGATATCCTGGTCTACATTGCAGGAACCGGTTCTTTCAAACCGGATTATATTATTCAAATCTCAAATAGCCAACATGGCTGTATTTTTCATTATGGTTGTCATAACCAGCATTGGATGATTGAGGTTTTCAAAGCCCCTTCAGAGTAATGGCTATTATTCCCTCATCCCAAAAATACCAGCTTACAGCAAGGAGCATGGTTGAACATTGATATGCAAGGTTTTCAGCAAACATCATCTGGACAGTGGATAACATTTTATTCTACAATGGAAGGAATAGTCCCGAATCGTTGCAGGCATACGACCGACACTTGGGGGCTACATTCAAGTGTTGTTTATATCAAGTATGCAAGTCCCATGTCACTGCAAGCATGCACCACAGCACTTGGGGGCTAATGCAAGCTGTTTTTCAAGTCATTATGTTGTCAACAGACCCCGTTATCTCAAGGAAATGAGCCGGCCTTTATATCTTTTTCTAAAGTCCCAGCCCAGTATTGTCTTACTGAGCCGGCCCTTGGGGGTTACACATTGCTCCTCAAGTATATATGATCAGATCTACAACAAGTTCCTGCTCATTATTGCATAATGACCCGGCCCTTGGGGGCTAGACTGGCTGAAGTTTTATGAGCATAAGACATTTACAAGTCCCGGGTTGCTACAGGCAAGACAACCCGGTACTTGGGGGCTACATATGTGGAACATTCAACTTATGACCGGTGACTCAGATAAACAATCTGGATTTCTCTAGGTTTGCACTATGTTGAAGCAAGTCTTAAGGCTATCACTACGTTTCCCTTCTTAAGACTTGGGGGCTACAGATAATATGGATATGAGGAAGATATGTCTTCGAATTCTCAGTTATGAGGGAACCAGACGAATTTATCAAACCAAGGCAGTTGATAATAAGGGTTATTTTTTCTACAAGGAGTCAGCGTCAGTGTATTGATATGACAGAGTTTCAGAATTTTCAGGAGCTGGTCAACTGGTATTTTTGAGTGAACCGGTCCCTTTACATATTCTTATTTCAGGAGGTTACCATGAATAAATTCAAGCTAACCTGGGGGCTAATGTCGGGGATATACCCCGCGGTATGACCCGGGGATAGTTATAAGCCGGCAGACACTTGTAAGCCGGTAGACAGTTGTAACCCGACAGACAGTTATAACCCGGTGACAATTATGACCCGGCAGACAGTTGTAAGCCGGCAGACAGTTGTAAGCCGGCAGACAATTGTGACCCGGCAGACAGGTATAAGCCGGTAGACAATTGTGACCCGACAGACAGGTATAACCCGGCAGACAGTTATGACCCGGCAGACAGTTATGACCTGTCAGACAGTTATGACCCGGCAGACAGTTAAGTCTCGGAGACGAGTCCCTGAAGATGAGTCTTGAAGATAAGCCCGGTTGTAAGCCGCCCGGTTGTAAACTGCCCGGTTGTAAGCCGCCCGTCGGAGATAAGAAGCCCGGGACTCAGAAGCCCATGAGGAGAAGCCCGCGATGGGAAGTCATAATAAGTTAAGTCTCAATCTGACTTAGACTCTACATGTAAACCGCCCCTTCAGCTTATATAAGGAGGGGCGGGTCACCCCAAGAGGGTCAGGGTTTTTAGAGATCTCAATAGATAGGTCTTAGATAGACAAGTCAGGAGAGATAGACAAATTAGAGACACTCGAGATTAGAGGTGGCAATTCCGCACCCTTGTAACCGAGATCGTCATCATCATCAATACAAGACAAGCAGGACGTAGGCTTTTACCTCCATCGGAGGGGCCGAACCTGGGTAAACTCACGTCTCTTGATTCCGACCAACCCCTCTCAAGCCGCCACATAGTTGCGATGGCCTCACACCTAAGTCCGTTAACCCGGACATCTTGCCGTGACAAAACCACGACACCATGATTCCCTCAAATTTTCATATCTATGAACCCTACATTCAATGACCCTTGTTCTCAAGGATCCCTTATTATGAATGATCCCTGTATCTATTCCTATGTATGACCTTTTTGGTAATTAATGCCAAAGGGGGAGAATAACAAAGCTTCATGCTAAAGGGAGATACATGCTTATGAAGGGGGAGATATGATCAAGGGGGAGAGCGAATATCAATGTTTATACTCATATAGACAAGGGGAGAACACCAAAGTAGGGGGAGAAAAGTCTAACATAAGTTGTCAATATTGAAATAAACATACTTTCTAATGGTGATCATCTTAGATTTTTCTCACCCTATCCAATCCCAATATCTACATGCTAAGATTCAGGGGGAGAGGATGATCCACTACTTTCATATCTAAGGGGAGAAAGTTCTAAATGATTTTGGAGAAATATCAATCTTAAGGAATACTATCTTCTACATGTTCTCCATATCTTGGTACTTTTGAGTTCTATTGCCTTTGTGATTGGTAGAATACTCTTGTGTTTCCTAACATTGTTTTCTCAAGTGTATCTCTACTACTAGAATGCTCAAGAACTCAAGGTAAGTATATGCATCATATCTTTGATCAAGATGGTCTCTTGCTTCTTTCACATATTGTTTGCAAGAGTGAAGTCTTGAACAAGGATACATCTCATTCATATACATTTGATGCATATAGCCAAGATACACACTACTGGAATCAGGAGATTTGCCGTCTGCCATGT
This sequence comes from Elymus sibiricus, assembly GCA_039707655.1. Taxonomy (NCBI): domain Eukaryota; kingdom Viridiplantae; phylum Streptophyta; class Magnoliopsida; order Poales; family Poaceae; genus Elymus; species Elymus sibiricus. The sequence goes on from CM077663.1 coordinate 282,105,483, forward strand.
CTTTGCCGTCTGCTGGCAGATGGCAAAGTAGGTCTTTGCCGTCAGCTGGGTGAAAGCAGATGGCAAAGGACTGGCAGATGGCACAAAGGATCTTTGCCATCAGTCAGCTCTTTGCCGTCTGCCAGCAGACGGCAAAGATTGCCAAAGCAGACGGCAAAGAGCCCACCTGGGCCCCACTGGCCCGTGGGGTTTGGTTAGGTCAACTGGGCCGTCCGCCGGCTCTTTGCCGTCTGCTTTCCGGCTCTTTGCCGTCCTCTAGCAGACGGCAAAGAGGATGCCATAATAACGTCCGTCAACCACCCCACCCCTCTCACTCTCTCTCTCTCACTCACTCTCTTTCTTGCCCGCCGCCCTCTCCCCCCGCGCGTCGCCCCCAGCACCGGCCCCCTCCCTGCGCCGCCCCCACCACCGCGCCGTCCCCCACCACCATGCCGCCGCCCTCCCTGCGCCGCCCCCACCACTGCAACCCCTCCCCACGCCGCCCCCTTGCCCTCGGCGGCTCCCCGCGCCGCCCCCTCCCCAAGCCGCCCCTCCCCGAGCCGCCCCCCACCACCGCGCTGCCGCCCTCCCTGCGCCGCCCCCCACCACCGCAACCCCTCCCCGCGCCGCCCTCCCTGCGCCGCCCTCCCCGTGCCGCCCTCCCCGCGCCGCCACCACCACCGCAACCCCTCCCCTGCGCCGCCCTCCCTGCGCGGCCCCCCACCACCGCAACCCCTCCCGAGCCGCCCCCTCCCCTCGCTGGCTCCCGGCGCCGCCCCCCTCCCCGTGGCACCCCGTCCCCGCGGCTTCCCCCCTCCCACCGCCGCCCCGGCCGCCCCCACCGCCCCGGCCCTCCCCGGTGAGTTAGTTTAGTTTATTTAGATATATAGTTTATTTTCTGTTAGTTTAGTTTAATTAGATAGTTTATTTTCTGTTAGTTTAGTTTATTTAGATAGTTAGTTTATTAGGTAGGAAAAACTTAGATAGAAAAGAAAAAAACTTAGAAGAATAGAAGAAAAGAAAAAAAACTAGAAGAAAAAAAGTATGCGTGACCAGTATGCGTCTCCCGTTCGAAAGGGCGGCATCTATAAATATGCATGTCTTTGCATATTTATAACCGCCATCCTTTCGAATTGTCCAACGTTATCCATGGACAGCCCGAGTATGTGTAGATTGGGTTCGTTTTCCCGTATGCTCTGCTCCGGATCCGATGCGGAATTTCGTCAGTGCCTCCCTGTTGTTCTCCGGGTACACATCCTCTCTGCTTATTGCCGAGACGTGTATCAAGAGAACAGCGGGGAGGTGCTGCCGAAATTCTGCGTCGGATCCGGAGCAGAGCATGGGAAAACGAACCCAATCTACACATACTCGGGTGGGATTAGGACCTATCTCTACCTATTAGCGTGTAGGTTGCATTGACGTAATAAAACTGACAAACTTGATTAACGGATGAATATAGATGATGAATTATATATATATTTCTTGTGTGTTTAGTAGGTAGGCAAGATGAGTGATCGTGCTTGGATGTACACCGGTCACCCTAGTCAGAAAGAAATGACCATTGAATGGTTAACAGAAACCAAGGGGTTTCTGAGCGCCGCATTTGCAAATGGCCAGGAAATAACCTGGTGCCCCTGTGTCCGGTGCGACAACCATAAAAAGTGGACACTGGATGAAATGGGTAAACACTTGCAGAAGTGGGGTTTTACGACTGATTATACGGTGTGGAGATTTCATGGTGAGTCTGCCCAACGTGCCAGAGCTGAGGTGGTTCATCGTCGCACCGACGAGCATGGTACCGGGATCGAAGACATGGTGCAAGACTTTGATGATGCTCGGGATTCAGACGATGAGATGGAGGAATCTGCAAAGGCCTTCTATGAAATGTTGGAGTCTTCAAAACGTCCTCTCCACGAGCACACCGAGCTTTGTCAGCTGGATGCCATCGCGCAAGTAATGGCTCTGAAGGCTCAGTTCAACCTGGGCAGAGAATGCTATGACGCGATGATGACGATATTTGGACGCTTTCTACCCAAAGGCCATGTATTGCCAGCAAACCTGTACCAGTCGGACAAAATCCTACGTGCGCTTAAGATGCCCTATGAGAAGATAGATGCCTGTGAGAATGAATGTGCCTTATTTAGTCTTGAGTATGTGGGCTTCAACTATTGTCCCATTTGCAAGTCTTCCAGGTATGTTGTGGTAGACAACGGTATGGGTGAGAAGAGTCAGACCAAAATCCCAGTTAATGTTCTTCCGTATATGCCAATCATACCAAGACTTCAACGTCTTTTCATGGTCGAAGAGACGGCCAGACAGATGACGTGGCATAAATTGGGCAAAAGAACCGAACTAGATGCAGATGGGAATCCGATGTTGGGACACACTTCAGACGCTTTTGCGTGGAAGCACTTCGATGCATTACATAAGGATAAAGCGGCAGATCCAAGGCATCCTCGAGTCGCCATCAGCACAGATGGGTTCAATGTGTTTGGTATGACGGCAAGCCAATACAGTTGCTGGCCTGTATTTGTCATTCACTCAATCTTGGAAAACAAGGCTGGGCCATTTTGCCTCTTTGCCGTCCGCGGCAGACGGCAAAGGGGGAGGAGGCAGATGGCAAACGGGGGGCGGGAGGCAGACAGCAAAGGGGGGGCGGGAGGCAGACGACAAAGAGGGGCGCTATTCCGACGGCCGCCGTCGGCAAAGCTGCCACGTGGCAGACGGCAAAGGGGGGCGGGAGGCAGACGACAACGGGGGGCGGGAGGCAGACGGCAAAGGGGGCGGGAGGCAGACGGCAAAGGGTGGGGGTCCGTTAGCCACCTGACGGTGGCGCCGTCCGTACTACGCCGTCCAGGTCCTTTGCCATCTGCAAGCTGACGGCAAAGAATCTTTGCCGTCCGCTGGGCCGAAGCAGACGGCAAAGAACCCCTTTGCCGGAGCTCGTTGGGCCCGAAATTGTGCCGTCCGCCTTTTGCCCTTTGCCGTCTGCCATGGCAGACGGCTAATCTCCTGATTCCAGTAGTGACACATGACTCATCATATCCCTTCTACTACATGTGCGTCCATGCATTCCAATGCTACTATCCTTTAAAGGGATTGCACACATTTAGGGGGAGCAAATCTAAGTCACGTGTCTCTCAAAGTCTTCATTATATCCGTGCATATCATTATTTGAAGCTTTGATTGTATGTTGTCATCAATTACCAAAAAGGGGGAGATTGAAAGCACAACATGCTCCCTTGGTGGTTTTGATAATTCATGACAACATACATTGCCTCTTGGACTAATACTTTTACCTAGTGTATTTCAGATAAAGTCCACAAAGAGGGTTGGCAAAAGGATTGTGGAGATTGTGGAAATACCCCAAGATGCAAGGAAATGGATTGGCAAAGCTTCAAGCAAGAGGACTCTACATTTTACTTTGTGAGAAATCACTTTGAGTCCATAGGAAAGCCAATACTATTAAAAGGGGGTAAGGTATTGTTGGTGAACAAAATGCTCATACGTGCACAAGTGATAGTCACCAAAAACACCCACAAGCTCTTCCACAAAAGTCTGTCCTAAGTCAAATATCCAAAATCGGTGCAACCAACACTTTCCACTCGGTGCCACCGATTCCCATACTCAGACAGACCTAAGCCAAACCCTAGCCTTTCGATGCAACCGATTCTGCTTCGGTGCCACCGAGTTTGGGTTGCCAACTTTCTGTTACGCAGTTTCACAAAATCGGTACCACCGAGTTCGTTGAATCGGCGTCACCGAGATTGGGCAATCTGACCGTTGGTCACCTTATCGGTGCAACCGAGTTTTATATATCGGTCTCACCGAGATTCAAAAGTTGCTACCTTTGGAGCAACTCGGTACCATCGAGATTAACACATCGGTGTCACCGAGTTGGTCACTTTAGGTGTAACGGTTGGATTTTTGGAGATGCCTATATATACCCCTTCACCACCACCCACTCGAAAGAGAAGCACTCAGAACTATTCCATACTTGCCCCATCCAGTTTTCTGAGAGAGAGCCACCTACTCATGTGTTGAGATCATGCCATTCCATTCCAACCATATGAATCTTGATCTCTAGCATCCCCAAGTTGCTTTCCACCAATCCCATCTCTTCCACCAAGCCAAATCTGTGAGAGAGTGATTGTGTGTTGAGGAGTCTATCATCTTGAAGCACAAGAGCAAGGAGTTCATCGTCATTGCCGAGCCTATTACCTTTTGGAGGGTGGTGCCTCCTAGATTGGTTAGGTGTCGCTTGGGAGCCTCCTACTTCGTGTTGTGGAGTTGAACCAAGAAGTTTGTAAGGGCAAGGAGATCGCCTACTTCGTGAAGATCTACCCATAGTGAGGCTAGTCCTTCGTGGACAGAAGCCGTTATGGAATAGTCAAGGTTGCTACTTCGTGGACCCTTATGGGTGGAGCCCTCCGTGGACTCTCGCGACCGTTACCCTCCGTGGGTTGAAGACTCCATAAACATGGACGTACGATAGCACCACCTATCGGAACCACGGGAAAAATCTTCGTGTCCCTCATGCGTTTGATCTTCCTATCTCAACTCTTTACTTCATGTGCAATGTATTTACTTTCCGCTGCCATATTTGTTGACATGCATGTGTAGGGTTTGCTAGACTTGCTAGACTTGCTATAATTGCTAAAATCTACCAACCAATTAACTTGGGAAAAGGTTAGGTTTTAAATTCCTGCTAGTAGTCTATTCACCCCCCTCTAGACACTCTTCTAGTGATCCCTCAGCGGCGGGGAAGGAGAAGGAGGGAATGGGATGTGGGAGGCTAGGGCACCGCGGGGGACATCTCAAATAGGTAGCTCGGGCTCCCATCGGCCGTCAAATCGGCACAGACGCCAACGTGGCTGCTGCCGATGTGCGTCGTACAGAAGGCAGACGAACGCGCACGTTGGTGGGCTGCGTGCTGTGGGAAGGCTGGGCTACTGGGCCTGTGGAACGGCAAAGGAGGCCCAGGCGGCTAGCCTCTCTCTCTCTCACCCGAAAACGAATGTTTTTCTATTAAAATTAAAGCAGCAACTAGCCTTTAAATATCAGAAAGTTTGAGAGAGGGTTTGAGAGAAAGAAAATACTTTTACACTCATAGGAATCAGCACTATTTAATAAAAATGGTCCTGGCATTTTTAGGACAAACAATTTAATTCATATATATTTATTAAACATGCTGTTTTTGCAAAGATGTAAGGCAAAATACTTCAACCTGGTTGAGAACAAATTTTCATGAGCATAACAGAATATTTATGAAGCGTGCAACATTTTTAAAGAATGTATTTAGCAAGCAAAAATTCCACATGTTGCAATATTAATAAAGAGAGAGAGTTGGGCATAGTTCTATAGAAATTGTGGAGGGGTTCTCTACCAAGACATCACAAGTAGCTCTCACCACACCACACCACAAAACACACACTCACAACAAGCACAAGCATATGATGCAACATAATAACTTATGTGATGATGCCATGATGCATGCGGAATGCCATGAAGCAAACTATATTACTCAAACCACAAGGACACAACATGAAGGTCCACACATGACAAAAGTTACAAATATGGAAGGAAAGCTCTTGGGCTGTTACACATGGCCTCTCTCAAATCATCCGTGGTTGATGAGGTCAAGGACACGCTAAATAAATTCCCTAATCAAAGTTTCAAACTCCCAACTACCACACCGAAAATGGTTAACCCATTCTCGGCCAAGGCGGATGTCAACTCCACCAAGGAGTTGGCTAGTTCTTCGAATCCCAAGTTTCCTCAAGGAAAGAACGGGTCGGGAACTCATGTTGTGGTTTCCCCTCCCATTACCTATGGTGGCCCGGTCCACTCTCCTCATATCAATACTAATAAATCACCACCCATACTTGATTGTCTAACTTTCCTAATTGGGTTTTTCTTATTAAGTCTCATTTGAATCATTGCTCAACACAACTATGGAGAGTAATTGAGCAAGGCATCTACCCTCATGATCCAAACAACAAGACGCCAAGAGAAGAAGTGGACAACCAACTTAATACATATGCATTGTTCATTCTTCAAGAATCCATGCCACCCGAAGAGCTTCCTCACTTGCGTCCATTCACCATTGCTAAAGATGTATGGGCGCACATCAGTTCCTTGTACAAAGGGAGCTCAAGCATTCAACGCTCCAACTTTGAGGTGGTACTTGATGAAGACAACGAGTTCGTGATGAATGAAGATGAAGATCCCCACGAGCTCTACCGGAGGTTGACTGCTCTTGCCGTCTCTCTCCGAGATCATGGGAGCAAGGATATGGATGACAATTGGGTCAAGCACAAGTTCCTCAAGGCCATCATGCCATTCAACAAAGGCATGTCCTACGGGATCTGTCGAAGGCCGGACTTCCACACCATGTCCTCAAGCGAAGTGTTTGATGAGTTTGTTGCTATGAACATCTTGAACAAGACCACCGAAAACGCTCTAGCTCGTGTCCAACGGTGAAAGAAGCCAACTCTTGATCTGAAGGCCAATGCTATATCGGAAGAGGAAGAAGAAGAGGGTTGCCCCGAAGACACCAAATAAACATACCACGAGCACATGGCTCTTGCGTCAAGGCAATTTTGGGGGCAACAAGAGAAACTCCAAGCCCAACTTCTCCAAGAACAACTCAAGTGGCGCCATGGGCAAGCAACGTGTGAGGACTTGCTACAATTGTGGCAACATAAGTCACTTCATCGCGGATTGTCCGTATGAGAATAGGGAAGACAATGGTGGCAAGATCATCCGCAAAGACAAGGCCAAGTCCTTCCCCAATAAGAACAACTTCACGAAGCGGGTTCCACAAAAAGGGTTGGTGACGCTCGAAGAGTACGACTCTGATGATGAAGATGAATATACAAGTGGTGAAGGAACTGCTACGGCCCCTGTTGCCATTGCCATCTCTTCCCCAACTCCGGCATCTCTCTTCGACTCCCCCAACGAGAATGTCATTGCCCCCTGCCAAATTCATCATGGCCAAGTCAACCAACAAGGTAACCTCCAACATCAAAACTACTATCACTACTCATCCCTCTTCGACGGATTGTGTAGATGAAATAGAGGTGGGTAAGGTGGATGAAAATTAGTTTGACAAGTTCATGGGTAAGCTCAAAGGTACTACCAAGAAGCACTTTGTTGCTCTCTTGGAACAATTTGATGAGGCCAATGACACCATTGAGGGTCATGAAGATACCATCACTAAGATGGAAGGTCATAGTCGTGACTATGTTGATGAGATTGCGGATCTTTCCCATGCTATTGAGGAAGAGCAAGGTCTTCGTTTGGCTGTTGAGGAGTCACACAACGTTGATCTTGCTAAGTTTAAGAAAGATCATGATCATGCTCAAGTTCTAGATCGTGTGGTTAAATTTGAGAATGTTGAACTTGGGGTTGGCCATGCTAGATTAAAGGAGGAGTTTGAGCTATTTGAAAAGGCACACAAGGCCTTGAAGAGTACTTATAACTGATACATCTCCGACGTATCTACATTTTCAAACACTTTTGCTCTTGTTTTGGACTCTAATTTACATGATTTGAATGAAACTAACCTGTACTGACGATGTTTTCAGCAGAACTACCATGATGTTGTTTTTGTGCACAAATAGAAGTTCTCGGAATTGGACGAAACTTTTTGGAGAATTTTTCTGGAATATATAAAAAATAATGGAGCGAAGACCCACCGGAGGGGGGCCACCTGCTGGTGCAAAGCCAATAGGGTGCGGTCACCCCCTAAGCGTGCCTTGATGGCTTGGGACCACATGGTGGCTCTGTAGACCCTAATTCCAGTCCTATAAATTCCTATTTCCGGAGAGAAAAATAGGAGAGAAGTTTTCGTCGCGTTTTACGAGACGGAGCCACCACCACCTCCCGTTCTTCCTTGGGAGGGCTGATCTGGAGTCCGTTTGGAGCTCCGGAGAGGGGGATTCATCGCCGTCGTCATCACCAACCCTTCTTCATCAACAACCCCATGATGTTCACTAGTGAGTAATTCCTTTGTAGGCTTGCTGTACGGTGATGGGATTTGATGCGATTGATCATGTAATCGATTGATTCTGATAGGGATTGATCCCTATTATCCACTATGTTCTGAGATTGATGTTGCTATGACTTTGCTATGCTTAATGCTTCTCACTAGGGCCCGAGTGCCATGATATCAGATCTGAACCTATTATGTTTTCATGAATATGAGAGTGTTTTGGATCCTATCTTGCAAGTTGTATGCACCTATTACGTTTCATGATCCGCATACCCCAAGGTGACAACAATTGGGATTCTTTCCAGTGATTGCCGTAGTTTGAGGTGTTCATGTATTCACAATGTGTTAATGCTTTGTTCCGGTTCCCTATTAAAAGGATGCCTTAATATCCCTTAGTTTCCTTATGGACCCCGCTACCACGGAAGGGTAGGACAAAATATGTCATGCAAGTTCTTACTATAAGCACGTATGACTATATACGGAATACATGCCAACATTACATTGACGAATTGGAGCTAGTTCTGTGTCGCTCTAGTGTGTAACTATTACATGATGAATGTCACCAAAATCATTATCCATCACCGATCCATGGCCTACACTTTTACATACTGAATCTTGCTAAGTTACTAGTGTTGCTACTGTTGTTACCATCACTACAAAACTGCTGATGTTACTGTTACTATTTCTATTACTATATTGTTGTGCTACTAAATCTTTGTGACATAGAATAACCTGGTGTGGTTGAATTGATAACTCAACTACTAAGACAGATAAATATTCTTTGGCTCCCCTTGTGTTGAATCAACAAATTTAGGTAAAATACTTCCCACGAAGACTGTTGCGACCCCCTACGCTTGTTGGTTATCAAGACTATTTTCTGGTGCTGTCGGGGATATTACCCCGCGGTATAACCCGGCCGGAAGTATGACCCGGCCGGGACTCGGCGACTCACTGCTGCGCCAGCCGAGCTTGGCGACTCATTGGTGACCCGGCAGGACGTATGACCCGGCCCATCGGATGGCGGCTCATAGGTCACCTCTATTACCGGGTCACATGACGACTAGGCCCAAGGCCCAGCGTGTAAGCCGGCGCGAGGCGGCTCATAGAGAAGGCCCAAAGGAGAGGAAAGATTCCCTTACAAGAGAAACAAGACCCGGATTAGGACTCAAGAGAGACTAGTCCTTATCCTACTCCTAGTAGGACTCTACATGTAAACCTACCCCTTCCACTTATATAAGGAGGGGTAGAGCACCCCTAGAGGGACAAGTTCAAGTCATTAGAGATAGACAGATTAGAGGTAGTGACTCCGCACCCTTGTAATCGAGATCGTCATCATCATCAATATAGACACAAAGCAGGACGTAGGCTTTTACCTACATCAGAGGGGTCGAACCAGGGTAAACTCGCGTCTCTCGATTCCGACCAACCCCTCTCAAGCCGCCACATAGTTGCGATGGCCTCACACCTAAGTTCTCTCACGAGGACATCTTGCCGTGACAAAACCACGACAGTTGGCGCCCACAGTGGGGCACGCACGGTGGTGTTCTGTTCTTGGAGGGATCTCTCCTAGGGATCGAGAAGGTTGCGATCAGCCGGATGAGAAAGAGCCGCCATGGAAGTATCTTCATAGACGACTATTTTGATCCAATTTAAGATGAAAACCAGAAAGAGAATTCGGCGCCGCCACAGTCCACATCAAATCCTGCGCCGCCATCAAGTCGCCGTGGTCCTCGTTTTTCCTCCGATCGACCAACCGGGGCACACGTGCATGCAGGGGATTGGATCAGTTGTTGTGTCCGAGACGATCGAAGGCTACCAGGAAAAAAGGGATCAAGAAAACAACGAAAAAAAGGGGCGTCCATGACCCGGAAGAATCGCCTGCCTGCATCCACCACGGCGCAGCATCGCCTCCGCTCCAGCCGCCCGCCGGCTCGCCGCCCTGCTACACCGCTTCCACGTCTCACCTCGCCTCCATCGCAGAGCCGCCACGCCGCGCTCCGGCCGGCTTCACCTCGCTTCGCGCAGCCGCGGCGCTTTGCAACCATCGCGTTCGCTATACCGCACCCTGGCCGGATCTGCTGCGCCTCGCGCTTCCGCACTTGCTGTGTCGCTTCCGCGTCGCTGCCTAGCCTCGCTGGCTCCGCCTTCGCCACGGCCTCGCCTCGCTTTGCCCCTGCTCGCTCCGAGTCAGCCTCGTTCTGCCACCTCATGTCCGAGCCGGCATGGCCTCGCTCTGCCGCATCCGAGCCGGCCTTGGACGCCTCACGTCCGAGCCGCCGTGGCCTGGCCTCGCCTCGCGTCAGCCTCTGCCGCTTCGAGCCGGGCTGCCCTCGCCTCGCCCTCGCTCCGCCTCATCTCAGCTGGCCTCGTCCACCTCCCGTCCGGATAACCGCGCCCTCGCATCGCCGCGCACTGCCCCACCTCGCCCAACCGAGCCTTCGACCCGGTTTCCGAGTACCAGTACCAGCAATGATTAACTGCAGGATATAAAAATCATCAGGTGATATTTATCCGCTCAGTCTATTTTATTAGCACATATTTCTTTGAAAAGAATTACTTTGCCCTGTAATATTTTTACGCAGGACAATTGTTTATTCTAAGAAGTGGCGTGGTGGTAGACCATACATGCGGAGCTCGCGTCAATATCATCATGCGCCAGCGACCGTCCACACCGCACTGTTCGACGGACATGCGTGAGCCGCCGCCCCCGCGGTCCAGTCTACATCGACAGGCTGGTGCCGTGCCTGCTCGCTCAAGCCACCCAACGGATGCGTGTGAGCAGCCGCCCCCGCGGACCGGTCTACATCAACACACCGGTGATATGCCTGCTCATTCAAGCCGCCCAATGGACGTGCGCAAGACACCATTTTCTTGGACCGGTCTACCTCATTACGCTGGTGCTGCACCTGCTCGCTCGAGCCGCCCAACGGATGTGTGCGAGCCGCCGTCCCCACAGTCTGGTCTACATCAACAATGTCGCGGTCGCCTCATGCTTCCACACCGGCTTACAATGCAACGACCGACTCCAAAGTCCACGCCAGCTTGCAACGTCGTGGCCGACTCACATCCGCATCGGTTTTCAATGCTGCGGTCGACTCTCACGTCTATATCAACATGCCAGGGCAGCGCCCGCCCGTATGAGCCGTCCTACGGACGCACGCAAGCCGCCCCCATGGCTCATCTCATCCAACAACATTGGGTCAAAGGAAAAAATGACATTCGGAATCATGTCTACGCAACATCGCGAAAACAAGGGCCAGCCTTCAACCGCACCAGGAAAGCTTGCCATGAAAGAAACATCCCTGAAGAAGCCACAATTTGAACCGACCATTATTGAGCCAGCAATTCAAAGGTCAGCGGCAAAGAAAATGGCCCTGGAGGAGCCAGGAGAGCCGAACTACATGAGAATAACAAAGCATCGGTCAAGAAGTATATAAACTCAATTTGGCCATGACATTTGCCAAAGACATATGATGAGCATCACGAAGATTATCAGCTCACTACATTGTCTCTAGTTTGGATAAAATCCATCATTCAGTCACCAACCTTATGCCATAGCCAAGGATGAAGATTCTTAAGCCGCCTCATCGAGTCAACTTAACACTCGGGGGATACACATACATGACTTGGCATATTCAACCGGGCTCAAATATTCTGGAACCCCGGGTCATTACAGAGAAGATAACCCGGTCCCGGGGGCTGCTACTTTATTGGCGATTTTTTTTTAAAGTCGCCCAAGAGGACGAGCCGCCATGATGCGACCATTCAAACATGGGTGCCCTACCTTATTGGCGGAAGATTTAAAGTCGCCCAAGAGGACGAGCCACCATGATGCGCCGTTCAAACATGGGTGCCCTGATTTATTGGATCATCATAAGGTCACTTGGGGGCTTCCAACCCACTGAGTTTAGCTTTCATACCCTCTTGGCCAGGCTTTATATGCCATGTTCGAGTTAAACCTGCCTGTTTGCAACTTGCTACTCCACCATGTGACCCGCCGAACTCTTGACAGTCAATCTTGCTCAGAGACCCTGAACTTTCATAGTCAATCTCGCACAAAGACCCTAAACTTGTCAAGGTTTAAACGACAACTTTTGTCATGAGAGAGCTGGCTTACAGTGAGCTAGGATAAACTCGCCTTGTTTGTTGTAGTCTCACCGCTATGTGGCCCGTTCGTACTCTTAACAGTCAATCTTTTTTAAGACCCTGAACTTGTTAAGGTTTAAACGACGGATTTATGTCACGTGAGAGCCAGCTTACGAGGTTTCCAGCTTTCATACCAAGCTTGTTTGAAGCAAAACTTGAGTTTTTCAAAAAACGAAATAGAGCTAGTCTCTTTTTGTCGAGCCTTGAAAGCCAACATTTTTATACTCTGTTATCATACATCATCATACATTGCATCATACATTGCATCATCATTACATCGTCATATCATGCATCATATATGCATGGATATCCTGGTTTATGTTGCAGGAACCGGTTTTCAAACCGGGTTACATATTCCAATCCTTAATAGCCAACATGGCTCGATTTTCATTATGGTTGTTATAACCAGTATTGAATAATTGACGTTTTCAAACCGAGTTATATTATTCAAAATTTTAAATAGCCAAAATGGCTGGATCCTCATCATGGTTTATCATAACCAGTATTAAATGATTGGGGTTTTTCAAGCCAGCTCGAAAGAATTGACTATTCTCGAAGAGTCGCCCTATCACATATAATGCCATGTCATTTAGTTGACCGGCTCTTGGATTTTTTCAACTTGTGCTCTGTAGTAAACTACAACACTTATGAATTTTCTCAAAACATATGTTTGCTAGGTTGCACCGCAACCACGAGCATGGTTTTCATGTCAAGGACAAAGGCATTATTCCAGGATATTCATACCAGGTCACATTACAACCACGGTCAAGGATTCATTCAACAAATTATGATGAGTTATATTATTCATACATAGTCCCAAGTCGCCGCAGGCAAACGACCCGGCACTTGGGGGCTACACTGCTCAGAGAAATTTTTTCTAAAGTCCCAAGTCGCTGCAGGCATGCGACCCGGCACTTGGGGGCTACAGTATTCAGCCGTTCAAATAGATTATAAGGTCCAAATTAAAAGACCCAGCCCGTCACATACTGATGAGCCGGCCCTTGGGGGCTACACATGTGAAATACAAGACATTCAGTCTATATCTAGCGACTCGGATGACAACCCAGATTTCTCAACATTCAACACCAAGTTCAAAGTCCCATGTCACTGCAAGCATGCACCACGGCACTTGGGGGCTAATGAAAGTTGTTACATTGTCAACAGATCCTGTTATCTCAAGGAGATGAGCCGGCCTTTCTATCTTTTTCTAAGTCCCAGCCCAGTATTTTCTTACTGAGCCGGCCCTTGGGAGCTACACATTGCTCCTCAAGTCTATATGATCAGATCTACAAAAAGTTCCTGCTCATTATTGCATAATGACCCGGCCCTTGGGGGCTACACTGGCTGAAGTTTTATGAGCATAAGACATTTACAAGTCCCAGGTTGCTGCAGGCAAGACAACCCGTCACTTGGGGGCTACAGGTAATATGGATATATCAAAAAATAGCAGAACATTTTCAAGCTATCAATTTTGAGTGAGCAAGGTCTCATTTCTTCATGGAGCTGAAGCATTGAAAGACCGGCTCAACATTACACAACTTTTCTTTATTCCCAATAAATTTATCAAGTCAACTGGAGTCCGCTTGTTTGACCCGGCGTCACCAACGATCATGACCCGACATTGTCAAAAATCATGACCCGGCAGATTCTATATAAGCAACCCGGCTTCACAGGTGGAAGTGGTTTAACAATGGATGAATTTCTATTCCCAATATTTTTATCAAGCAATGGAAGCCGGTTCAACATCATGTGGATTTCTTATTCCCAAGATTTTTATCAAGCCAAAGTATTGAGGGTCGACTCAACTGCATATGGGTGTTGTATTCCCAATATTTTATTTCAAAAGACACTGACAAGCAAGACGATTGTGAAGATAGCTCGTTAATATGAAGAAGAAACCCGGATTTTCAAGGAGCTACTACATTAAATTAAGCCGGACAGTTGAGCAAGCTGGTCCCTTAACATATTTATTCTTATTTCAGGAGCTTACCATGAATAAATTCAAGCTAACCTAGGGGCTAATGTCGGGGATATTACCCCGCGGTATAACCCGGCTGGAAGTATGACCCGACCGGGACTCGACGACTCACTACTGCGCGAGCCAAGCTTGGCGACTCATTGGTGACCCGGCAGGAGGTATGACCCAGCCCATCGTATGGCGGCTCATAGGTCACCTCTATTACCGGGTCACAGGACGACCAGGCCCAAGGCCCAGCGTGTAAGCCGGCGCGAGGCGGCTCACAGAGAAGGCCCAAAGGAGAGGAAGGATTCCCTTACAAGAGAAACAAGACCCGGATTAGGACTCAAGAGAGACTAGTCCTAATCCTACTCCTAGTAGGACTCTACATGTAAACCTACCCCTTCCACTTATATAAGGAGGGGTAGAGCACCCCTAGAGGGACAAGTTCAAGTCATTAGAGATAGACAGATTAGAGGCTCTCGAGATTAGAGGTAGCGACTCCGCACCCTTGTAATCGAGATCGTCATCATCATCAATATAGACACAAAGTAGGACGTAGGCTTTTACCTCCATCGGAGGGGCCGAACCTGGGTAAACTCGCGTCTCTCGATTCCGACCAACCCCTCTCAAGCCGCCACATAGTTGCGATGGCCTCACACCTAAGTTCTCTCACGAGGACATCTTGCCGTGACAAAACCACGACCGGTGCCGTTGCCTGGGAGCATAGCTCTATTTATTGTGTTCACCAAGGATACTCAATTTTCACTATGAAGAATCTGAAAGATACCAGAACTAAGATCGTACCCTCTAAGACGAGGGCAGGTGAGAAACTACCATCTAGCTTTGCATTTGATTTGCCTACTGTTTTTAATCAGCCTATGGCACCTCCACATGTTATTCAATCTGCTACTGCTTCCGCTATGGATGATATTAATGATGATGCTACTGCTATGCTTGATGAAACTGAAATTGTGCCACTGAACGAATTACTTGGTGGTCATATTGCTAAAGCTAGAGAACTTGAGAATGTTGAAATTGACGAACACTTTGATTCACCTATTATGCCTAGCTATCCTAATAGATATGATATGCCCGAGGTACCTGATGGTTATGTAATGGACGGGGATATAGCTAGAGACTTTCTTGCTTGTAATGATAGAGATGATTTGAAGAAACTGCTATGCAAACTGAAAGAAAAATCTATGAGGGAGAAAATGAAACTTGATCCTAAATTAGCTACTTCTCATATATGTGTTATTGATAATGATTATGAATTGTCTGCTGATCCTGAGTTAATTACTATAGTAGAATATGATCCTTTCCATGGTTATGAAACTGAAACTATTGTGGCACACCTAACTAAATTGCATGATATTGCCACCTTGTTTGTTCATGAGGAAAAGATTTGCCACTTTTACATTGTTAACCTTTTTCCCTTTTCACTAAAAGGTGATGCTAAGAATTGGTTCCTTTCTCTTGCTCCTGGTTGTGTGCGTAGCCCCTAGGATATGATCTATTACTTTACTGAAAAACATTTTCCTGCTCATAAGAAACAAGCTGCTTTACAGGAAATATTTAATTTTGTGCAAATTGAAGAAGAGAATTTCCCACAACCTTGGGGGAGGCTTCTCCAGCTACTTAAGCTTTGCTTTATCATCCTCTTAAGAAAAATGAAATACTTGATATCTTCTATAATGGACTAACCAATGCTTATAGGGACTACCTAGATAGTTGTGCTGGTTGTGTTTTCAGGGAAGAACTATTGGACAGGCTGAAGAACTATTGAATAATATTTTGAAGAATGCTAATGATTGGACACCTCCTGACACACCGCCGGAACCCATTCAAAAGAAGAGAGGTATTCTATTCCTTAATCCAGAAGATATGCAAGAAGCCAAGAGAACTATGAAAGAAAAATGTATTAAATCCAAAGATGTCAAGAATTTACCACCTATTGAAGAAATACATGGACTCGATATCCCTACACAGGTAGTAGAGGTAGATTCTCCCCGTAGATTTTATGAAAGTGATATACCTTATACTAAGACTCCTAGTCAATTCATGGACGAATTTTATAATTACATAGTTAAGCAAGAATTTTTTAATAATTATGTCAATGATCAGTTACAATGCAATGCAATGCTATGATGATTGATCGCCTGAGTGACTTGATGTTTAGAATTGCTAATGATGTTAAGGGTCAAGGTAAACATGCTTCCATAGTTCATACTCAACTAGACCAACTTGCTAAGTCACAAACTGATTTGCTTGCTGAAATAAATGATAACATGAATGATCATGCTGTTAGAGTAATGACTAGAGGAGGTAGAATGACTCAGGAAGCTCTTTATCCTGAAGGTCATCCTAAAAGAATTGAACACGATTCTTAGATAATTAATGATGATGCACCTAGTCCAACTAAAAAGAAAAAGAAAAAGAAAGATGATAGGACTTTTCATGCTTCTAGTGGACCTGTTATAGAAAAACCTACTAAGAGTCATAATGATGTTTCTATTTCTGATGCTGAGACACAATCTGGTGATGAATATCCGCCTAGTGATAACGATAATGATAATGATCATGATGATGCTCCACCAGATAATGATAAGGAAAATGATAATGATGTACTAATAGAACCTTCTATTGATCTTGATAACCCACCTCCTAAGAATAAACGTTATGATAAGAGATACTTCGTTGTTAGAAAACACAGTAAAGAAATAGAACCATGGGTCCACAAACCCATGCATGTCCCTCGTAAGACTTCTAAGAGTAAGGATGAGGAGGATTTTGAGCGCTTTGCTGGAGTGCTTAGACCTGTCTTTTTGGGCACTCGCTTGACTGATATTTTGAAAATGCCTCTGTATGCTGAATACATGAAATATATTATCACTAATAAAAGAAAGATACCTGAAATTGAGATTTCCACCATGCTTGCTAATTATTCTTTTGACGGTGGAATGCCTAAGAAGTCGGGAGATCCGGGTATACTCACAATACCTTGCTCCATTAAACGAAGTTATGCTAAAACTGCCTTATGTTATCTAGGAGCCAATGTTAGTGTTCTGCCTTTCTCCTTATATAAAAGACTTGATTTAAATAAGCTCACACCTACTAAAACATATTTGCAAATGGATGGTAAATCCACTGCTATATCTATTGGAATTTGTGAGGATATTTCTGTTGTGGTTGCAAATGTTACTATCTTAACAGACTTTGTTATTCTTGAGATGCCCGAGGACGACAACATTTCGATTATTCTTGGTATACCTTTTTCTAAATACTGCAGGAGTTATTGTTGATTGCAACAAAAGCAAGGTTTCTTTTCATGTCAATGGCAAACAACATACATTGCACTTTCTGAAGAAACAAGCTTCGGCGAATAATATTAATGCCATTGAGCAAGTTGCCACAATCACTTTTGGGGAGTTTAAATTTCCTCTTCCTACTGCCAAGAAGAAATATGATACTCTATTGTTGGGGAGATGCAAATCCCCATTGAGTTAACCTAGTGTTACAGGAAGATTCTTCGGTTTCATGTCAATCGGAAACATTTTGTTAATAAGACTTGACCAACCTTATTGATGGATCCTTTTTGAGAGGCATGTGGTCGATGAATTTAGTAAGCACAACCTTTTGTACTTATAGTTTACTCTCTATTATTTTTAGTTTAATAAAATAAAATTGCCATGGTTATCCCGTTTTCCGAATAATTCGTGCAATAAAAATGACCCAAAAATAAAAGTTCTGAGATTGCCATAAAATTTCTACAGGATTTTTTCTAGAATATTTTTAGAAAATAGAGCTGAAAATACCGCAGGGGGGTGCACCTGTGGGTGCCAAGCCAACAAGGCGCAGTCACCCCCTGGGCGCGCCCTAATGGCTTGGGGGGGCCACAGTGTCGGAATCGGGGCTCCGGGGACCCAGAAAGGTTCGAACACTAGGGTGCGCTCGCTCTCCTGCCCTACTCTGCCTCACGACCTCACGGCGACTCTCTGGCGGCTCGAGCTAAGAAAGACGAACAAAGGACACACCGTTTACCCAGGTTCGGGCCACCTCGCGGTGTAAGACCCTACTCCTGCTTGTCTGGATTGCTTGAGGATGAGGATGAGTACAAGGTGTGTTCTTTCTTGTCCAGGGTTCGATGTGGGAAGAATGGATCCCCATCTATGGTGGCTGGTCCTCCCTCTTATATAGGCCCCGGTCCTCTTCCCCCAAAACACACGGCAAGAAGGGTTGCCACAACGGCCATTTCGAAAGGGGACATGACTGCAGTCCATCCTGACAAAAGGTGGTCTTCGCCTGTCAAAGCTCCTCGTCGTGACATGCTTGTGGGCTCGGGGGTGACCTCCGTCGTGCCGAGCCCCCGGTCATGGTCCTCTTGCACAAGAAAAGAAACCTTTGGGGATTGCTTTGGGAGCCTGTTGGAGGGGGCGAAGCAACGCGGGCCCTAACCACCGGCCGCCCGAAGAGACGCGTGGCGCTTGATGATGCGTGTGTCGCCTCCGTTCCCCACGATGCTTCGGGAACCGCGCCCCTGCCGGGATAAACCGTCAAGCACGCGAGGAAGAAAACCCTCATCATCTGGCGTCCCCCGCACACCTTCCTTCTGCGCCACTTCCCTCCTTTCTTCTCTGTTACGCAAGCATTGTCTTCCTCCCTTTGCCCTTGTCATGGTGGCGGACAGGGGCATCTCTGGCGTCGGGGCGCATGCAGGATTGTCGATGCTACCCCCTTGCCCTGGGAGCGGCGGGGGTCAGCGCCCGAGGCCAACCCCTCAGTGCCGTTGTTGGACTGCCGGCAATGAGTAAGTGCCCCGATACCTTCAATCTCCCCTTTGAGTTCCCCCTGGCCAGGGAGTCTGACCGTTGGTTTTTCAGCGCCCCCGCGCCCAAGAGGCAGAGGGCTGCGTCGCCTGAGGTACCCCTCTACGCGCCTGGCCTGATGTCGGCCGGAGGGCCCTCGGCGGAGCCTTGGGGACGCTTGCCCATTACAGCTATGCGCCCCTCTTGAGGGGCTGTGTTCGAGGCGGAGCTGGCCCACCGGGAGGCGGCCATTGCTGATCGGGAGGCCGACGTGGCCCTTCGTGAGCGGGAGGCAGACCGGACTGCCTCCCTCCAGGAAGCGGAGCGCGAGCGCCTCGAGACCCTGGACGACCAGCTCCTTGCCGACAGGGTCGTCCTTGAGGTAGAGCGCCACGAGGTCCTCGCCCTACTCGCGGGGAGGGAGGCTGACGCCGACGCGAGGGTGGCCCGGGAGCAGGAGGTCGCCTTGGAGGAGTACAACGGCAAGCTAGTGTGGCAGTAGGCACGGTTCCAGGTCCGCCACGACATGCTCCTGAAGGAGATGGGCGAGCTCAGGGCCCGACAGCAGGATGCCGAGGCCGACCTCCGGGCCGCCCTCAGGGGCAAGGGCGACGCCGAGGCGGAGCTGGCATCAGTGCATGCCCAGGTTGGCAAAGCCGCGGACGCTGTGCAGAGGGCCAAGGACGACGAAGTGCAGGCGCGTGCGATGGAGGCGTAGCGCGCCAGGCAGTTCCAGGAGCTTGCCCGGCGCGCCGGCGGTGCGCTCTGCCGCTTTGTCAGGGACGTCCCGGGGCTGCCGCACACGCACGGCGACGGAGGCTACCTTGACTTCTTTCTCAAGGTGGTGGAGGCGATGGAGCTGGGCGTCTCCCAGGTGGACGAGGACGTCGAGTCGAGCGCCCGCGACCTCCTGCACTGCGCCCTGACGCGCGTCTTGTCCAACCTCCTCCGCTTCGACCCGACCTTCGACCTCTCCCGCGTGGTGGAACCGGTGCCCGAGGTGCTCCGGGCCCCCCTCAGGGACGAGGTGCGCGGGTATGTAGCTTCTCTGGTCGAGCAGTTCGCTCGGGCCGCGCCCTCCAAGGGGTGCCGCAACCTAAGCGCAAGCCCCTCCGGTAGCCGTGATGGAGACAACGCCTCCTCCGCCTAAGTCCTTTTATTTTTAAGTCTCCTTCCTATTATGCCGTGGATCACTTTGCCCTGCGGGGGCACGAAGACATTCCTTGGATGCTTTTGCTTGTCTAAATAGTAGCTGCTTGTTGTGCTTGATGTGGTATCTGCCCCCGTCGCGAGGCTTTTTCTTTCTCCGCACGCCCCAGTGTCCCGCGTTGCCGGGGTCTGCTCCCCAAGCCTCGCGACACCTTCAGGGTCCCTCCCGCGGGGGGCCTGGCGCTGGCACTTGGGGCCCCGCCTCCGGCTCTCGTGAGAGCTAGGGGCAGCAGCCCCCAAGGGGCTTTGTGTTAGACCCCGGCTCTGCCATGGCGTCGCTTGTCGCCAGGTGTGCCTCGGGGATGCCCCTCGGTGCTGACACCTCGCGAGGAGGTCAGCGAAGCATTGCCCTTCAGGTGCGAGCCCCCGTCCGGGGCCCACTCTTCGTGGACCCCGCCCGTATACAAGTGTTGCGCCCAGCCCCTGCTTGCGCGAGGTCCGAAGCAAGTCTTGTAAGCGCGTGCCGCGGGCGGGGGTCCACCAGTTGTTGCACCTAGCACGATCAGCCTCCAAGGGCAGTGTGGTCCGGCGCCCCCTGCACCCGCACGGGGCGCGAGGCCGCAACTTGATCTTCCCACCAGCACAGAGCATGGGGCCTCCACTGGGCGTGGGCATAGTCGCGGTTCGACAGTCTCCGCCATCACAGAGCATGGGGCTTCCACTTGGGTGTGGGCATAGTCGCGGTTCAACAGTCTTCCGCCAGTGCGAAGCATGGGGCTTCCACTTGGGCCTGGTCTGGAGCCCCCCCCTTCGAGGCCAGGATGTGGCTTGTAGGGAGGCTCCGGGGCGTGTACAACCCCATTCATTCTTATGTGAGAGTGTCACGGGTAGAACTTGCGGAGGTGTTGGACGTTCCAGGCATTCTGCTTGGGCACTCCACCCTCCGTCTCCGGGCGAGCAACGCCTGGCCTGGAGACATGGGCGAGTGCTCCAAACTCCGTCTCCAGGCGGGCAAGGCCTGGACTGGAGACATGGGTGAGTCCACACCCTCCGTCTCCAGGCGGGCAACGCCTGGCCTGGAGACATGGGCGAGTGCTCTATCCTCCGTCTCCATGCGGGCAACGCCTGGCCTGGAGACATGGGCGACTACTCCACCCTCCGTCTCCAGGCGGGCAACGCCTGGCCTGGAGACATAGGCGACTCCACACCCTCCGTATCCAGGCGGGCAACGCCTGGCCTGGAGACATAGGCGACTCCACACCCTCCGTATCCAGGTGGGAAACGCCTCGCCTGGAGACATGGGCGACTACTCTACCCTTCGTCTCCAGGCGGGCAACGTCTGGCCTGGAGACATGGGCGAGTCCACACCCTCCGTCTCCAGGCGGGCAATGCCTGGCCTGGAGACATGGGCAACTCCACAACCTCCGTCTCCAGGTGGGCAACGCCTAGCCTGGAGATATGAGCGACTACTCCACCCTCCGTCTCCAGGCAGGCAACGCCTGGCCTGGGGACATGGGCGACTCCACACCCCCCGTCTCCAGGCGGGCAACGCCTGGCCTGGAGACTTGGGTGACTCCACACCCTCCGTCTCCAGGCGGGCAACGCATGGCCTGGAGACATGGGCGACTCCACACCCTCCGTCTCCAGGTGGGCAACGCCTGGCCTGGAGACATGGGCGACTACTCCACCCTCCGTCTCCAGGCGGGCAACGCCCGGCCTGGGGACATGGGCGACTCCACACCCTCCGTCTCCAGGCGTGTAACACCTAGCCTGGAGACATGGGCGACTACTCCACCCTCCGTCTCCAGGCGGGCAATGCCTGGCCTAGAGACATGGCGCGCCAAATGTCAGAATCGGGGCCCTTCCCGCGGGCCTCGAGCTTCTTCTTGAAGCTCCTAGTCTTGAGGCCCTCAAGGACATCAGCGTTGGCACGCTCGGCCGGGCCATTACTTCGCGGGTGCACCACGGAAGCGTAGCATATCTCTGAAGAAAACTGCCTGAACAGGTGGTCCGATGTAGGGGCATGGGCTTCGCCGAGGATACAGGCCATTACGCGGGGCTCTTGATAGCCCCCAGCCCCCTCGTCGTGCTGGTGTTGTCGTTCCTCCTGGCCGGCGGCGGCAGTGGCGGAAGAGCAGCATAGTCCCGAGGGCGCGCCCCACGAGGCTGGCCGCGCCAGCCGTCCTCGCCAGGATGGTCCTGCCCGCGGCAGCCACAGACCTCGGGTGATCCCCTGCGTCGAAGGTGATGTCGCATAGCGCCCAACTAGGCGACGGCATGGGCCCATGCTCCTTGAGGGCAACCCCCACCTTGCAGAAGGATGGCTTGAAGTGGCGGTCGGCGACCGGGGCCTAGGCCCCGCAGAGAATGCACGCCACCGAACGCCGCTCTCGGTACGCCTCGGCGTCCCCGCCGGGTGAAGGCAGGCCGCCTCGGGGCTCGGCCGACCCGACGCGCCGGGGGACGCGCGCCGCGGCCTCCACATGCGACGTTGGAGGGCGGGGCAAACGGAAGGGCCCTTGGGTCCCTCCTGCAGCAGCGACGGGCCTGACGAGGCGGCCTCGCCAGGCAGCGCGGCCAGTGCCAATTTGGTGGTGACGAAGCGGCTCGCGTGCCATGAGCTGCGCGGCCCGCGCATGCAGCTGCCCGAGGCCGGCTTGGCAGGAGGAAGCCGCAGCGGTACGGCCCTCCCGCTGCATGGAGGGGTACATGAAGGGGTCCTGCTATGAATGGGCAGTAGGGTTGGTGGATGTGGCGGCTTCAGCGCCGATGGAGCGGCGGTGGCCGTCACGGCCCGCACGCGCAGTCTGAGCGACTCGGGCCACCTTGCGCTCGGCGCGCACGCGGCAAGCGTTGGCCATGGGGTTGATGAAGCCGGAGCCGAAACGGAGCTGGAAAACGTCGGCGTACCCCTACCTGGCGCGCCAAATGTCAGAATCGGGGCTACGGGGACCCAGAAAGGTTCGAACACTGGGGTGCGCTCGCTCTCCTGCCCTACTCTGCCTCACGACCTCACGACGACTCTCTGGCGTCGAGCTAAGAAAGACGAACAAATGACACACCGTTTACCCAGGTTCGGGCCACCTCGCGGTGTAAGACCCTACTCCTGCTTGTCTGGATTGCTTGAGGATGAGGATGAGTACAAGGTGTGTTCTTTCTTGTCCAGGGTTCGATGGGGGAAGAATGGATCCCCTTCTATGGTGGCTGGTCCTCCCTCTTATATAGGCCCCGGTCCTCTTCCCCCAAAACACACGGCGGGAAGGGTTGTCACAACGGCCATTTTGAAAGGGGACAGGACTGCAGTCCATCCTGACAAAAGGTGGTCTTCGCCTATCAAAGCTCCTCGTCGTGACGTGCTTGTGGGCTCGGGGGTGACCTCCGTCCTGCCGAGCCCCCGGTCTTGGTCGTCTTGCACAAGAAAATAAACCTTTGGGGATTGCTTTGGGAGCCCGCGAGCTGGCGTTGCTCCTCTATCACCAAAGAGGAAATACTCCTTATCCGTGCTTGCTGGCACGACTCCGAGCGACGCTGGACATGGCATGCTTCACCCCCGTGATGGCGCAGAGTCGCTGGACCCCACTTGGACAAACCTCGACCAATCCGCCTCGCGAGGGCCTCAGGAGGTGGCCCCGCGCAAGGGCCTGGGAAGGTCCTTTATGATGTGGCGGCAGCCCTCCTCGCGAGGCACGGCCCTCACGAGGTCGTTCCTCCAAAGGGTGTTGATGGGCCCAGCTTGCACTTTAGACTTAGTGTCGCGTCCCGGGCCGCAGGCAGACGGGCCTGGGTACCCCCAGTCCCAAAGGCCCGACACACGGGGATCCCCTCACTTATTCCTTCAGCCCACTCCTTCCCCTTCCTCTAGAAAAAAATCCTGGTTGCTCTCTCTCTCTCGTTTTATAGCTCCCAAACCTGAGGTATTAGTTCTCTTTGCTCGGAACTTCGTTTCCAAAACTATTTTGAGGGATTGCTCCTTGGTATGTGACTCTCCCATTGCTCCAATTAGTTTTTGCTTTAGTGGTTTATATTTTGCATATTTTGCTGCACTTGGTGCTACTGAAAATGAGCTTGCATGTTGAATTCTTTGAGTCCCAAGTAGTTTGAATGATTGATATGGCCTCTAGGCATCTATATGAGTGGTTGCAAGCAACATTCCCGCTTAGTACAGGTGAAGGCTAGCAATAGATTGAGAAGCGACCAGCTAGAGATAAAAAGCGGTAATAGTCATGCATTGAGAATAATTAACATTGAACACTAGCATGAGTAGGATATGAACACTCTGAATTTAAATATCATGAAGGTTGTATTGGATTTGAATCAACTACATGTTTGCACATGTGCCAAGTCCAGCTGCTCGAATTACTCAGAGGAGGATACCATACTACCATACTACGGGCCTGTTCGTTAGCCCTCCGCGGGCACCAACGCCTCAACTCCATCGCCAGGTTCCTGTCGCCAGCTTCTCCTGAGCGAGCGGGGATCGAGCGAAACGTTCGGAGACACGGCTTCTCGCTCGTACCTGGAGTCAGTCGGAAGCCCATGAAATTATCCCAATGTGGCCCATTCAACTCAAAATTTGTAGCAGGCCCGTAGCCCAATTCGCTGCTGGTTCGTTTTTCTTCACGGCGGGATTGGTCGGTTGTGCGGTCGTGGGGTTAGAAGCTCGAACCGGTACGCTCTGGCTCACTTCGCGGTGGCAGGCTCCTGTAATTTGGATCAACTCCCGCTTCTTCAAATCCTGGGAGCTGGGAATTGCTAGCTCCTCAACTCCACGTAAAATACACTACGTAGTTAGCTAGCTTCTCGACTCCATAACCGCGATTTGAAGCATTCGGCTTGGCTCCCGACCTGGACTCGAGGAGTTGAGGAGCTGGAGGGCTCCCGAACACGCCCTACATCACAATCATTTTGATGCATGTTGACACATAAGATAAATCATTATTCACTCCTAGCTATTTAAGCATGGCATGAGCAACTATAATCTGTAATTGTCATCATAAACATGTTTACTCATAATATGCTGAATCAAGATCGAACAAGCTAAACATATTTACAAAAATGGAAAACAAGAAGAGTTCATACTAGCTTCCTTTACCACGATCACTTCATCAAATATCGTCACTATTGCCTTTCACTTGCACGACCGAATGATGTGATAATAATAGTGCAAGTGTGCCGTGGACTAAGCCGGAATCTGCAAAACAGTGTATGGAAAGGAGAAGACAAGGTAATATTAACTCTTTTGTTAGATCAACAATAATGCATATGAGAGCCACTCAATGTTTTCATCGTGGTTTTTCTCCTTTCACTGACTCAACCAAAAAAATAATTTTAGAGAAACACACATAAATGTTTTTGGTTGTCTTGAAGAAAGCAAATGAACGAAGGAAAACAAAAACGAGAAAAACTATTTACACGGGAAAGCCCCCAAGATGCAAAGGAAATATTTTTGGGTTTTCTTTTAATACTACAAACTAATTAAACAAGAAACAAAAACCGAAAAGAAGCGAGAAATATTTTTGGGTTTTTAAAGTTTTTCAAACACACAAGAAGAAAGTGGGAAAAAGAAAACTAACACGGATATATAATGAAAGAGGATGAACACCGGCAATTGAAATGAAGTGGGTGAACATGAATGTAATGTCGGTGAGAAATATGTACTCTCCCAAGCTTAGGCTTTTGGCCTAGCTTGGTGATCACCATTGTTGGTCTGGATAATAATCAAAGTGATAGCTCGTGGAGACGTTCCGTGCCGCCTCCTCAGCCAAGCGAGGGGCCTCCACTGCTGCCTTGTGCTCATGCGCTTCATTCTCGAGAATGTAATATCTTCGTTTGTTCTGAAAATCAAAGAGAGAAGGCGCAGACAACATAACAGAGACGGTATGGTATTTATTAAATATTAAGTTCTAATCATAACCCTGAGCCTTGTCTTTAATAAAGTCATGACGCTACATGGCTTCAAAGTCTGAGTATCTCTCAGGCAACATAGGATCGTTAGGTTGAGGTGAGACTCTCAGTCTTGCAGCTACACGGGAGGCATAAATTCCTCCATACAAATCACCATTACCCGCATTAAGGTGCATCCTATGAGCAACAATTGCCCAAAGGTTATACTGTTTATCACCAGTCAGTGCAGTGTGAATGATGCTCAAGTCAGGAGCTCACAACGCACTACAATCTTGCTTGCCCATAATACATTTCCCATTAAACAATGCAAAGTAATGGATAGAGGGAAATTGAATACTTTTTATTCTAGCATGTGTAACTCCTCTATCATCTCCCACACAAAGACTTTCAAGGAACATATTATAATTAGATTTTTGTGGTTTGTCGAGTGAGCCCCAATATGGAAGTTTGCATGCATCACAAAATTCTTCTAGAGTCATACTATAAGAATTATCATAGAGGTTAAAGAACACTCTAGAAGTATGTGGGTGATATTGAAACCTTTGTGTGAATGAACGGGTAAGATTGTAGTGTTGAGCGCACTTATCTATGAGGAAAATTGTGAGGTCAGTATTGTAAATGTATTGATCAAATTCTTCCTTAATGCCTGCACCTCTCATGAACTCATCACATGGCCAGCGACATGATTTGGCGTCGACCATGATGATCAAACTCGTTCTTGGTTTAGCATATGCTTGTCGTACCGAGCTCTCGCTCGACAACTCACCAGAAGTACGTCTCCTAGAAGAACTCCTCCTAAGGAGGTTCATTTTCTTATGAACAAATTTCTGAAATTTTTGGACCACAAAATTATGTCAATAAACTTTGTAAGATTGGTAGCAACTACTCATATAGATGCCCAAAGGCCATATCAAGCATTCAAACTACTTGGAACTCAAAGAATTCAACATGCAAGCTCATTTTCAGTATCACCAAGTGCAATAAAATATGCAAATATAAAACACTAAAACAAAAACTAATTGGAGGAATGGGAGAGTCACATACGAAGGAGCAATCCCTCAAAACGGTTTCGGAAACGAAGTTCCTAGCAAAGAGATCAAAAATCTCAGGTTTGGGAGCTAAAACACGAGAGAGAAAGCGCAACCAGGAATTTTTCTAGAGGAAGAAGAAGGAGTGGGCTGAAGGGATAAGTGAGGGGGTGCATGTGGGCCCCCAAGCCATCAGGGCATGCCTAGGGGGGTGGGCGTGCCCTGTTGGCTTGGCACCAACAGGTGCACCCCCCTTAGGTGTTTTCTGTTCCAATTTTTTTTAAATATTCTAGAAAATTCATGTAGATATTTTGTGGCAATCTGAGACTTTTTTATTTTTGGGCCATTATTTTATTGCACAGATAATTTAGTAAAAGGCTAATCATGGCATTTTATTTTATTAACCTAAAAAATAACAGAGAGCAAACTAAGGGTACAAAAGGTTGTGCTTACTAAATTCATCGATCACACACCTTTCAAAAAGGATCCATTAATACTGTTGATCAAGTCTTATTAATAACCTTTTTGGATTGACATGAAACCGAAGAATTTTCATATAACACTAAGTTACCTCAATGGGGATTTGCATATCCCAACAATAAGAATATCATATTTCTTCTTGGCAGTAGGAAGAGGAAATTTAAACCCTCGAATAGTGATTGTGGCCACTTTCTCAATAGCATTGCTATTATTTACTGAAGCTTGTTTCTTCGGAAGCGCGCTGTATGTTATTTGCCATTGACATGAAAAGTAACCTTGCTTTTTTGCAATCAATAAGAGCCCCTACAATATTTAAAAAGGGTCTACCAAGGATAATCGACATGTAGTCGTCCTCGAACATCTCAAGAATAACAAAGTCCGTTAAGATTGTAACATTTGCAACCACAATAGGAACTCAAAAATTCTAGTAGGTATAGCAGTGGATTTATCATCCATTTGCAAAGATATTTTAATAGGTGTGAGCTTATTCAAATCAAGTCTTTTATATAAGGAGAAGGGCATAACACTAACACCGGCTCCTAGATCATAAAGCAGTTTTAACATAACTTTGTTTAATGGAGCAAGGTATTGTTGGTGTACCCGGATCTCCCAACTGCTTATGCACTCCACCGTCAAAAGAATAATTAGCAAGCATGGTGGAAATCTCAGTTTCAGGTATCTTTCTTTTACGGGATAATTAATTATGTGATCTTAGTTGAGTCCCACTCGGCATGTTTGCCCCTAGTTTCAAAAAACACTCGGTCCTGCCCAATCCACTTTGCTCGTCTTATCGTTTTTCCCTTCCGTCACGGTTCCGTCCAGTTAGTGTTGTTTGATCGTTTGTTGACTGTCTGTGGACTTTTCGTTGGACCATTTTACCCCTACTTCTTCACTCTCTAGGGAGACACTGCCAAGTGGGACCCATCCCTTCCTCCCTTCTTATCTCCCATCGGTCAAACCCTAGCCCAGCCAGATCCCCACCTCCCCCTCTCTCAAATCTCGTCGGCGCTGGAGCCATAGATCCTGTCCATGGCTAGCGAAGGTCCCGTCGGTGGTGGAGCCACAGATCTCGTCGGGGTTGGGCTCGAGTGCCCACAGGAGGAAATCCGCCCCGAACCGCCTCGTCTCCGCACCCGAGATATGCCTCGTCTCAACGGCCGTCCGTCGGGGTTGGGCGCGAGCGCGGCCCTGCCCGTGCTCTTTCCTCTCCTCCTTCCCTCTCCCTTTCTTTCTCGATTCTCTCTGTCTCTTCCACCCTCCCCTTTTCTCTTCCCCGACAGGAGCAGGGAGCAACCATGCCGCCGCCCATGGAGGTCAATCTCTCGATCCAATCACCGCTGACGTCTACGTGGACCCGGTGACGAGCTGCGCCGCCACGAGCCCTGTTCGATCTGACGGCTCCCGCTAGCCCTGAGCCACAATGCCCCAAGGGAGGCCAGCGGACCAGTCAGTGGTGGAGGAGGGTGGCGTGCGGCGGCTAGGGACGCACGATGGTGGAGGACAGTGGCACACACCTCCCTCGGGCCTCCTTACACGCTGCAGCGGCGGTGGCCAAGCGCCCGTCATCGGGACGCAGGCGAGGACGATTTGGTGAGCGCCGGTACGGATTTCGTTGGCTCCGGCGAGCTCTGGCGCCGATTCCGTTGGATCCGGTGAGCTTTGGCGCTGATCCCTTTGGCTCCGACGAGCTCATCGTTATCCTACAGAGGGCGGCCTTTAAATCATTGACCCGGAGTTTTTTTAATACTTGTCACAACGTAATTAGCTAGTAAAGCTAGCAACTATGGACTAATTTATATTAGAGATGAGACCGGATTTAAGTACTGATTTTGTGCTAATTACCGGTGTTTTAATTAGTTTATGCAGTGTTAATTATTGCATAAAAATTAATGCAAAATTTAAGTTATGTTTAAAATATGGCAGTGTCCATTGGAGATATTTGGTCTGTTCTGTGTCCCACATGATAGTGAGAAGAGAGGGATGGTTTTTTCAATGATGGGACCCACCTGGAAGTGTCTATTGAGAGAGTGAGGAAGCAAGGGCAAAATGGTCCAGCGAAAAGTCCATAGACGGTCAACACACGGTCAAACGACACTAACTGGATTGAAACCCGACGGAAGGGCAAAAACATAAGAGGAGCAAACGGGCTTGGGCAAAACCGAGGATTTTTTAAAACTAATGGCAAAACTGCCAAGTGTGACACAACTAAGGGTATGAATTCAATTTTCCCATCTTTTATTAGTGATAATATCCTTCATGTATTTAGCATACAAAGGTATTTTCAAAATATCAGTCAAGCGAGTACGCAAAAACACATGTCTAATTATTTCAGCAAAGTGCTGAAAATCTTCTTCATCCTTACTCTTAGAAGGCTTACGAGGAAAAGGCATGGGTTTCTGGACCCATGGTTCTCTTTCTTTACCATGTTTTCTAGCAACAAAGTCTTTCTTATCATAAAGTTTATTCTTAGGAGGTGCGTTATCAAGATCTTCAACAGGTTCTATTTCTACCTCATTATCATTTTCCTTGTCATTATCTGATGGAACATCTTCATGAACATTATCATTATCACCAGGTTGATGTTCATCACCAGATTGTGTTTCAACATCAGAAATAGAAACATCATTATGACTCTCAGTAGGTTTTTCTATAACAGGTTCACTAGAAGCATGCATAGTCCTATCATTTTTCTTTTTCTTTTTCTTTTTAGATGGACTATGTGCGTCAACATTAATTCTTTGAGAATCTTGTTCAATTCTTTTGGGATGACCTTCAGGTAAACGAGGTTCCCGAGTCATTCTACCTCCTCTAGTCATTACTCTAACAACATGATCATTCATGTTCTCATTCATTTCAGCAAGCAAATCGTTTTGTGACTTAACAACTTGGTATAATGGAAGCATGTTTACCTACTCCTTTCACAACATTAGCAATTCTAAACATCAAGTCACTCAAATGGTCTATCATCATAGCATTACGTTGTAATTGATCCTTGACATAATTATTAAAATGTTCTTGCTTAACAATGTAATTATCAAATTCATCCTTGCATTGACTAGGAGTCTTAGTGTAAGGTATATCACTTTCATCAAATCTACGGAGAGAATTTACCTCTACTACTTGTGTAGGGATGTTAAGTCCATGTATTTCTTCAACAGGTGGTAAATTCTTGACATGTTCAAATTTAATACCTTTTTCTTTCATAGTTCTTTTGGCTTATTGCATATCTTTTGGACCGGGGAATAGAATACCTCTCTTCTTTTGAATAGGTTCCATCGGTGGTTTAGGAAGTGTCCAATCATTAGCATTTTTCAAAATATTATCCAATAGTTCTTCAGCCTGCCCAATTGTTCTTTCCCTGAAAACACAACCAACACAACTATCTAGGTAGTCTGTAGAAGCATCAGTTAGTCCATTATAAAAGATATCAAGTATTTCATTTTTCTTAAGAGGATGATCAGGCAAAGCTCTTAGTGGCTGGAGAAGCCTCCCCCAAGCTTGCAGGAGATTCTCTTCTTCAATTTGCACAAAGTTAAATATTTCTTGTAAAGGAGCTTGTTTCTTATGAGCAGGAAAGTATTTTTCAGTAAAGTAATAGATCATACCCTGGGGGCTACGCACACAACCAGGAGCAAGAGTGAGGAACCATTTCTTAGCATCACCTTTTAGCGAAAAAGGAAAGCACTTAAGGATATAATAATAAATCATATTTTCCTCATGAGCAAACAAAGTGGCAATATCATTCAATTTAGTGAGGTGTGCCACAACAGTTTCAGTTTCATAACCATGGAAATGATCAGATTCTACTATAGTGATTCACTCAGGATCAACAGAGAATTCATAATTCTTATCAGTAAAACATATAGGAGTAGTAGCAAATTTTGGATCTCGTTTCATTTTTTCTCCATCATAGATTTTCTTTCAGTTTGCATAGTAGTTTCTTCAAATCATCTCTATCATGACAAGCAAGGAAGTCTCTAGCTATCTCCCCATCCATAACATAACCCTCAGGTACATCAAGCATTTCATATATATTAGGAGAGCAAGGCATAATGGGTGAATCATAATCTTTATCAATTTCAGCATTTTCAGTTTCTACAGATCTAGCAATATGAGCATATGTAGGATCACTAGAAGTGTGTGTCTAGAGGGGGGGGGCTGAATAGACTACTTGCAAGAATTAAGACCAAACCTTTTCCCAAGTTAATTAGGTTGGCAGTTTTAGCAATTGTAGCAAGTCTAAAGCACCCTACACATGCTAGTCAACAAGTATGGAAGCGGAAAGTAAGACAAGCACATGTAAGAGAGTAGGGATAGGAATATCAAACACAATTTGGAGACACGAAGATTTTTCCCGTGGTTCCGATAGGTGGTGCTATTGTACATCCACGTTTATGGAGTCTTCAACCCACGGAGGGTAACGGTCGCGAGAGTCCATGGAGGGCTCCACCCATAAGGGTCCACGAAGTAGCAACCTTGACTATTCCATAACGGCTTCTGTCCATGAAGGACTAGCCTCACTATGGGTAGATCTTCATGAAGTAGGCGATCTCCTTGCCCGTACAAACTTCTTGGTTCAACTCCACAACACGAAGTAGGAGGCTCCCAAGCGACACCTAACCAATCTAGGAGGCACCACCCTCCAAAAGGTAATAGGCTCGATAATGTCGATGAACTCCTTGCTCTTGTGCTTCAAGATGATAGAATCATCAACACACAATCACTCTCTCACAGATTTGGCTTTGGTGGAAGATAATGATTTGGTGGAAAGCAACTTGGGGAGGCTAGAGATCAAGATTCATATGGATGGAGTGGAATGGCTTGATCTCAACACATGAGTAGGTGGCTCTCTCTCAGAAAATTGGATGGGGCAAGTATGGAATAGTTCCGAGTGCTTCTCTTTCGAGTGGGTGGTGGTGAAGGGGTATATATAGGCATCTCCAAAAATCCAACCGTTACACCTAAAGTGACCAACTCAGTGACACCGAAGTATAAAACTCGGTGGTACCGAGTTGCTCCAAAGGTAGCAACTTTTGAATCTCGGTGAGACCGATACAAAGATCTCGGCAGTACCGATAAGGTGACCAACGGTCAGTTTCCACAACTCGGTGACGCCGATCCAAAATCTCGGAAATTCCGATTTTAAGAATCGAGGTAACAGAAAATTGGCAAGCTGAACCCGGTGGCACCGAAGCAGAATCAGTTGTACCGAAGATCTAGGGTTTGGCATGGGTTTGTCTGAGGTGGGAATTGGTGGGACCGAGTGGGAAATATTGGTTGCACCGATTTTCATGATAGGCTTGGACAGACTTTTGTGGAAGAGCTTGTGGGTGTTTTTGGTGACTATCACTTGTGCACGTGGAGCATATTGTTCACCAACAGTACCTTACCCCCTTTTAATAGTATTGGCTTTCCTATGGACTCAAGGTGATTTCTCACAAAGTAAAATGTAGAGTCCTCTTGCTTGAAGCTTTGCCAATGCTATTCCTTCTCCTTCTTCTTCTTGGGGATGCTCTTCACAATCCTTAGCCAACCTTCTCTGTGGACTTTATCTGAAATACACTAGATAAAAGTATTAGTCCAAGACACAATGTATGTTGTCATGAATTATCAAAACCACCAAGGGAGCATATGGTGCTTTCAATCTCCCCCTTTTTGGTAATTGATGACAACATAGAATCAAAGCTTCAAATAAAGATATGCATAGATATAATGAAGACTTTGAGAGACACATGACAAAGACTTGCTCCCCCTAAATGTGTGCAATCCTTTTAGAGAATAGTTTCTTTGGAATGCATGGACACACATATAGTAGAAGGAATACACGTGAATGAGTTACATCCTTGTTCAAGACTTCACTCTTGTAAACAATATGTGCAAGAAGCAAGAGATCATCTTGATCAAGGATAAGACATATACTTTCCTTGAGTTCTTGAGCATCTAGTAGTAGAAACACACTTGAGAAAACAATGTTAGGAAACACAAGAGTATTCTACTAGTCAAAAACAATAGAACTCAATAGTACCAAGATGTGGAGAACATATAGAAGGTAATATTCTTTAAGATTGATATGTCTCCAAGAACATTTAGAACTTTCTCCCTTAGGTGTGAAATTGTAGGTCATCCTCTCCCCCAGAATCTTAGCATTTTGATATTGGGAGTAGGTAAGGCTGAGAAAAGTCTAAAATAGATAGGAATTAAATTTAACCGGATTTAATCTGCTCTCTTCTCCTGAAGAAGTGTTTCTGAGTTAAGGGATCCTTGATATTTCTCCCCCTTTATCCTTGTTAAATGTACACTTCTTCTTTTCATGATTAAGCATGAGTGCTTAAATATTTCTCCCCTTTAAGCATTGTATCTCCCCCTTTGCCTCTTTGATATGAATATCTCCCCCTTTGATATGAATAAAAGCTTTGAAGCTTTGATATTTCTCCCCCTTTGGCATTAATTACCAAAAAGGGTCATAAAAAGGAATCATTGAGTGGGAAGGGATCCTAGAGATTTGAGGATCATTGAGAGCATTCGAGACAAGGGTTCCTTGAAAACAATTTTCTCCCCTTTAAGATCTGAAAATTTTCAAGATTTCTCCTCCTCTGATGTAGGGATCCTTGAATATTTTGATTATACTTCTTGATGTCCCCCCCCCTACATCATTGGAATCATTGATCTGATTATAAGACCAAAATAGACAAAATGCATAGAAGTCAGTGGCTCCGAGGCAAAAGGTGTCAGTAGCACCGATGAGTGGTTGTGCAGCGTAACTTCTCCATCGGTGAGACCGAGATTCTTTGATCGGAGTCTCCGAGTTGTGAAACAGAAACTTGGCAAAATTGTTCTTGGCTATTTTGTCAAATGCAGTTTTTTAGAAAGTCTCAAAAAGATCTCAAAGACTTTCAATGAATTCTCAGAAAGATTTGTAATGAATATTCATCTAGGTTGGAGTTCAATGGAAATGTCAATGATCAGCAAAACAAAAGATTCTCCATGTATAACTAGATGATGGGTGGTGACTAGGTCACCTATGTTAGAGTATATTGACTTAAGGAGTCAAGCAAGAATACTTGATCATAGGTCATACTCATCGTTAAGCTCGAAATGGGGTTACCATTTTTTGATTAAGCATTTTGATGTTTTCATATCACTTGAGTTGCTTTATCTCATGACTTGGAGTAAAGCTATATCAAGGATATGAGTACATACCTTTGAGTGATGTTGATGACGTGGCTTGTAGGTGAACTTGATGAGGATGCTTGAGATTGATGAAGTTCATCTTGAGTTGGGAGAAATCCTTCTTGTTTTGGTTCACTTATCACCTACATAGGTTAGTCACGCAAGGAAGAACATGATATGACATGATACCAATTGTGAAATTCAAATATGTGTCAAGGATATGTTTTTGTTGTCCTCTTCCTTCCATCATCAAGAGGGGTTGTGGATACGTGGCGATGACAAGATTGCTTAAGATTTGAGTTGTTGGCAATCTTGTGGAGTGTTGTTCTTCCAAGTACCTACAAAAGGGTTAGATGCAATACAAGGGAGCATAGAATTCCAAGTTATATGAGATTCATGGTAATGATAGCATGGAATGGTTAAGTAAGCTCATCCCTTTGCATGCATCCGAGTGAGCTTAGCTCAAGTTTGAAGCATCAATGATGTTCAAGTCACTCCTCAAATAACAAAACATTTTCTCATCAAGTGGCTTAGTAAAGATATCGGCCAATTGCTTGTTGGTACGGACATGCTTAATATTAATACCTCCTTTGGCAACATGATCACGAATGAAATGACGTCAAACTTGAATATGCTTAGTTCGAGAATGTTGCACGAGATTATGTCCAATCTTAATAGCACTTTCATTGTCACAAAGTAATGGAACATTTTTCACATGGATCCCATAATCCTTAAGCGTTTGTGTCATCCATAGTAATTGTGCGCAACACGATCCGGCGGCAATATACTCAGCTTCAACGGTAGATAGAGATACCGAGTTTTGTTTCTTGGAGGACCAAGACACAAGAGATCTCCCAAGAAATTGACATGTACCCGATGTGGATTTTCTATCAACCTTGTCACCGGCATAGTCCGAATCGGAATAGCCAACAAGGTTAAAAGAAGATCCCTTGGGATACCAAATACAAAAGTTTGGTGTTTGTATCAGATATCTCACAATATGTTTCACGGCCAAAAGATGACACTCTTTAGGTGCTGCTTGATATCTAGCACACATGCAAACACTAAGCATAATATCAGGACGGGAGGCACATAGATATAACAATGAACCAATCATAGATCGATAAACCTTTTGATCAACCGGTTCGTCCTCCTTGGCAAGGTCAATATGTCCACTAGTTGGCATAGGAGTTTTCATACATTTACACTCTTGCATGTTGAACTTCTTGATCAAGTCCTTGGTATACTTGGTTTGAGAGATGAAAGTTCCTTCTCTCGTTTGCTTGATTTGCAAACCAAGGAAAAATTTCAGCTCACACATCATGGACATCTCATACTTCTCGGACATCAACCTTCCAAATCTTTCACTAAATTGTGGGTTAGTAGATCCAAAGATAATATCATCCGCATAGATTTGGCACACAAATAATTCACCATTAACTCTCTTAGTGAATAAGGTTGCGTCAATTTTACCAATTTCAAAACCATTTTCAATGAGAAACTTCGTTAAGCATTTATACCAAGCACGTGGGGCTTGCTTAAGACCATAAAAAGCTTTACGAAGCTTGTAGACATGATTAGGTTTCTTAGGATTCAAAAAACCAGGGGGTTGCTTAACATAGACCTCTTCTTCAATCTCACCATTTAAAAATGCACTTTTAATGTCCATTTGATAAAGCGTGATATCATGGTGATTAGCATAAGCAAGAAAGATGCGAATAGCTTCAAGTCTAGCGACGGGGGCATAGGTCTCACCGTAGTCCATACCTTCGACTTGCGTATATCATTGGGCTACGAGACGCGCCTTGTTGCGTACAACTTGACCGTCTTCATCTTGCTTGTTCCGAAACACCCATTTGGTTCCGATGATGTTGTGCTCGTCCTTGGGCTTCTCCACGAGTGTCCATACTTCATTCCTCTCGAAGTTCTGAAGCTCTTCATGCATGGCGTTCACCCAATCCGGGTCTTCAAGAGCTTGTTCAACCTTCAAGGGTTCAATGCTAGAGATGAAAGAATAATGCTCACAAAAATTAGCTAAGCGAGTTTTAGAGAGAGTGATTCTCCCGGTTTGTATGTCACCGAAGATTTGGTTTAGAGAATGGTTCTTGGTCACTCTTGCTCGAACTCGGCGTAGCTTCGGCTTGTTGGATGGCGGAGCTTCTTCATCATCATGTCTTTCATCTTTGTTGTTGTCGAAGGGGTCGTTTCCTTGAGGTGGTGGCGAAGGAGGTTGTGGTGGATCTTCATGATGTACTTCCTCCTCTTCATCTTGTCGTGTACCGCTTGTGGATGCCTCCATGTCGCGTTGAGGATCACCTTGACGTGAAGTAGGGGCTTCCACTTGAGTTGACGAAGTACTTTCCTTCACCTCCATGGGACGAATCTTGCCGATGGACAAGTCTTGGATAACTTCCAAAGGATCCTTATCTCCTACATCATTTGGGAATTGTTCGACTTGCGAACCATTAGATTCATCAAACTTCACATCTACCGTCTCTTCAACTTTTCGAGTGAAGTTGTTGTAGACACGGTAAGTGTGAGAGTTCGATCCGTAACCAAGTAGGAATCCTTCATGAGATTTAGGAGCAAATTTAGTACGACGATGCTTATCAAGAATGTAGCACTTTGAGCCGAATACCCGAAAGTATCCAACTTGGGGTTTGTTACCGGTGAATAGCTCGTATGCCGTTTTACCAAGAAGCTTGTGCAAGTAGAGTCGGTTTGTGGCATGACATGCTGTTTCCACGGCTTCTGCCCAAAAGTATCTTGGCGTCTTGTATTCGTCAAGCATCGTTCTTGCCATCTCAATAAGAGTCCGGTTCTTCCTCTCAACAACACCATTTTGTTGAGGCGTGTACGTAGCCGAGAACTCATGTGAAACACCTTCTTCGTCAAGAAAGGTATCTACATGGGTGTTCTTGAACTCCGATCCGTTATCGCTCCGAACCTTCTTGATCTTCACCTCAAACTGATTTTGCGCTTTGCAAGTGAAGTTCTTGAAGATCTTTTGTACCTGCGACTTATCATCAAGAAAGAATACCCATGTAAATCTGGAAAAATCATCAACTATGACTAGACCATAGGAATTTCCACTGAGGCTCTTGTAAGCATTGGGACCAAAAAGATCCATGTGAAGTAACTCGAGTGGTCTCCTAGTAGTCATGATATTCTTTACGGGATGACTTCCACCTACTTGCTTTCCAGCTTGACAAGCACTACAAAGTACGAGTGGTCTCCAAGTATATGATCACCTTTGATAAGCTTGTCTAGATTACGCATGCCAACATGTCCTAGTCTTCTATGCTAAAGCCAACCTTTAGAAGATTTTGCAATAAGACAAGTACGAGGTTTGGATCTCTTAGTGAAATCGGCGATATATAGATCACCTCTACGGAAACCGGTAAAGACATTGTTATGATTATCTTGACGAAACACTTGACAATCTACTTTCGTGAATAGCACACTAAAACTAAAGTCGGCAAGTCTAGATACGGAAAGAAGATTGTAGCCAAGGGATTCAACAAGCATGACGTTTTGAATAGAGCTATCATGGGATATGGCCACCTTACCAAGACCGATTATCTTACCCTTGGAGTTGTCTCCAAAAGTTACATACCTTCGCGGTCCATGGTTTGGTGTGATCTCTTCAAACATGTCTCTATCTCCGGTCATATGATCGGTGCATCCACTATCGAGAATCCACTCTTTTCCACCGGACATGTAATCCTTGAAGTTTTCCATGAGACTTAGATTCTTCATGATCTTCTCATGCTCGATGTCGAACATCTCATCTTCATCATAGTAGCCATGTTCCACATTGTCATCATCAAGTGGGAAATCCTCGTCACAAGGAACAAGAGATTCGTTAGGGTTGTGATCATGACAATGTTCAAGATTATGAATGCAAATGGCTTCTACAATGATGTTATTGATAGTTATGACATCTCCTTTAGCACGCATGAGGTCTCTAAGCTCAAATAGATAGTCATCAAACTTGGGATCACTAGGCATCATTTTGTGAAAGGAAACAGTTTTATGAAGAATTTCATCAAGATTACTCAATGAATAACTTGGATATCGTTTCTCCAAGTCATTCCACAAAGTATAAGCACATTCAAAATTCTTCATTTCATTAAGCACAATTCTAGGCAATCCTCTAATGATAAGATTAACAGTTCTAAGATTGCATAGCATATCAATTTCCTCTTCATGTGTGGGATGTAAAGGATCAATGGGAGGTACATAGGGGTTCTTAACATACTTGCTCAAATGAAATTCATTGAATATCTCAAGCATCTTATATTTCCATTGACTATAGTACTCCCCATCAAGAATAGGCACTCTACAACTCAAACTCTCCAAACTAGACACATCCATCTTCCTCCACGGTGATGAAACCGATGCAATGGAGACCAATGCTCTGATACCACTTGTAGGATCACTAGAAGTGTGTGTCTAGAGGTGGGGTGAATAGACTACTTGCAAGACTTAAGACCTAACATTTTCCCAAGTTAATTAGGTTGGCAGTTTTAGCAATTGTAGCAAGTCTAAAGCACCCTACACATGCTAATCAACAAGTATGGCAGCGGAAAGTAAGACAAGCACATGTAAGAGAGTAGAGATAGGAAGATCAAACGCAATTTAGAGACACGAAGATTTTTCCCGTGGTTCCGATAGGTGGCGCCATCGTACATCCACGTTTATAGAGTCTTCAACCCACGGAGGGTAACGGTCGCGAGAGTCCACGGAGGGCTCCACCCATAAGGGTCCACGAAGTAGCAACCTTGACTATTCCATAACGGCTTCCGTCCACGAAGGACTAGCCTCACTATGGGTAGATCTTCACGAAGTAGGCGATCTCCTTGCCCATACAAACTTCTTGGTTCAACTCCACAGCACGAAGTAGGAGGCTCCCAAGCGACACCTAACCAATCTAGGAGGCACCACCCTCCAAAAGGTAATAGGCTCGATAATGTCGATGAACTCGTTGCTCTTGTGCTTCAAGATGATAGACTCCTCAACACACAATCACTCTCTCACAGATTTGGCTTTGGTGGAAAGCAACTTGGGGAGGCTAGAGATCAAGATTCATATGGATGGAGTGGAATGGCTTGATCTCAACACATGAGTAGGTGGCTCTCTCTTAGAAAATTGGATGGGGAAAGTATGGAATAGTTCTGAGTGCTTGTCTTTCGAGTGGGTGGTGGTGAAGGGGTATATATAGGCATCTCCAAAAATCCAACCGTTACACCTAAAGTGACCAACTCGGTGACACCGAAGTATAAACTCGGTGGTACCGAGTTGCTCCAAAGGTAGCAACTTTTGAATCTCGGTGAGACCGATACAAAGATCTCGGGAGTAACGATAAGGTCACCAACGGTCAGTTTCCACAACTCGGTGACGCCGATCCAAAATCTCGGAAATTCCGATTTTAAGAATCGTGGTAACAAAAAGTTGGCAAGCTGAACTCGGTAGCACCGAAGCAGAATCGGTTGCACCGAAGATCTAGGGTTTGGCATGGGTTTGTCTGAGGTGGGAATCGGTGGGACCGAGTGGGAAATATTGGTTGCACCGATTTTCATGATAGGCTTGGACAGACTTTTGTGGAAGAGCTTGTGGGTGTTTTTGGTGACTATCACTTGTGCACGTGGAGCATATTGTTCACCAATAGTACCTTACCCCCTTTTAATAGTATTGGCTTTCCTATGGACTCAAGGTGATTTCTCACAAAGTAAAATGTAGAGTCCTCTTGTTTGAAGCTTTGCTAATGCTATTCCTTCTCCTTCTTCTTCTTGGGGATGCTCTTCACAATCCTTAGCCAACCTTCTCTGTGGACTTTATCTGAAATACACTAGATAAAAGTATTAGTCCAAGAGACAATGTATGTTGTCATGAATTATCAAAACCACCAAGGGAGCATATTGTGCTTTCAGCATCAAGTAATTCACCAAGTGGCACAGTTCAGTTTTATCAAGCATTGCAGTAGCACCATCATTAATTTCAGAAGTAGCATCATCAAGTACTTGCAACATATCAGAACGAGTAGCAATTGGTGGTGTCATAAGCTGAGTCAAAACAGTAGGTGAATCAAAAGCAAAACTAGATGGCAGTTCCTTACCCCCCCCTCGTCTTAGAAGGTACGATGTTGGTTCTAGTATCTTTCAGATTCTTCATAGTGAAAATTGGATATCCTCAAGTGAACACAATAAATAGAGCTATGCTCCCCGGCAAAGGCGCCAGAAACAGTCTTGTTAACCCACAAGTATAGGGGATCATAACAGTCTTCGGGGGAAGTATTTTACCCAAATTTGTTGATTCAACACAAGGGGAGCCAAAGAATATTTATTGGTCTTGGCAGTTGAGTTGTTAATTCAACCACACCTAGGATATCACTCTCTAGCAGAAGTTTTAGTAGCAAGGCAAAATAGCAGTAGTAATAGTAGCAGTGATAGCAACAATTTTGTAGTGATTTTAACAGTAGTAGCAGCAATAGTAACTTAGCAAGATTCAGTATATGAAAAGCATAGGCACGTGGACCGGTGATGGATAATGATTTAGATGGCATTTATCATGTAACAGTTACATACTAGAGCGACACAGAACTAGCTCCAATTCATCAGTGTATTGTAGGCATGTATTCCGTATATAGTCATACATACTTATAATAAGAACTTGTGTGACATCTTTTGTCCTACCCTCCCATGGCAGCGGGGTCCATAAGGAAATCTAAGGGATATTAAGGCCTCCTTTTAATAGAGAACCGGAACAAAGCATTAACACGTGGTGTCTACGTGAACTCCTCAAACTACGACAATCACTCGAAAGAATCCCAATTATTGTCACCTTAGGGTATGCAGATCATGACACGTAATAGGTGCATACAACTTGCAAGATAGGATCCAAAACACTATCATGTTTATGAAAACATAATAGGTTCATATCTGAAATCATGGCACTCGGGCGCTAGTGACAAGCATTAAGCATAGCAAAGTCATAGCAACATCAATCTCAGAACATAGTGGATACTAGGGATCAAGCCCTATCAAGATAACTCGATTACATGATCAATCTCATCCAATCCTGTCACCGTCCAGTAAGCCTACAAAGAAATTACTCACTCCCGGTGGTGAGCATCATGGGGGTGTTGATGAAGAAGGGTTGGTGATGACGATGGCGACGAATCCCCCTCTCTGGAGCCCCAAACAGACTCCAGATCAGCCCTCCCGAGGAAGAACAGGAGGTTGCAGTGGCTCCGTCTCACGAAACTCGATGAAAACTTCTCTCTTATTCTTTTCTTCAGAAACAAGAATTTAAAGGACTGGAATTAGGGTCAGAGGAGCCACGAGGTGGCTCCAAGCCATCAGGGCATGCCCAGCGGGGTGGGCACGCCCTGTTGGCTTGGAACCAACAGGTGGCCCCCCTCTGGTGGGTCTTCGCTCCATTATTTTTTATATATTCCAAAAAAATCTAGAAAAAGTTTTGTCCGATTCTGAGAACTTTTATTTCTGTACAAAAACAACACCATAGAAGTTCTGTCGAAAATAGCGTCAGTCCAGGTTAGTTTCATTCAAATCATGCAAATTAGAGCCCAAAACAAGAGCAAAAGTGTTTGGAAAAGTAGTTACATTTGAGACGTATCACATGACAGTCGATATTTGGCGTTCTCCACTGAGGCACTTGACCATGCTAGCTGGAAGCACATTCACAATGGTTCTCC
Source organism: Elymus sibiricus (assembly GCA_039707655.1). Lineage (NCBI taxonomy): Eukaryota > Viridiplantae > Streptophyta > Magnoliopsida > Poales > Poaceae > Elymus > Elymus sibiricus. The sequence goes on from CM077663.1 coordinate 282,147,817, forward strand.
CTTTACATTCCTAGCCGAACAAAGCGAAACGTAGGAGGCAAGCACAGGAGCCGGGCAACCCAATCTTTGACCAAAATCACGATTCGAAACCGATGCATATAATGTAATATCCGAGATGCCGAGCAGATATCAGACTTTAACATAGGCTCGTTTGTAAATCTGAGCACCCGGTTAAAAGCTGGACTCATCTGCATGTGGTGGTATACCACCTCGAGGCAATGATGAAAAAACATGTAAACTTGTGCATGGACCGAAAATAGGTCTGCTTTACAATTCAAAAGGCTTAGACATACATGCCGAGCTTTAAATAAGATATAGAGAGTATGTTTAAAAAGAAAAGGAGTGTGATACAGGGTTATAATGAGCGGGTGCTATGGCACACGGCTTCCCTGCCGCACATGTGCCCCTTCGTGCTGTTGACCAGCTCCTCCTTGTCTAATCCAAGGTTGACTTATGCTACCGACTCCCCGCTAAAGCTATGCTTGACACATTCAAGAGGCGAGGCCTTTGAGGAGGCTCGAGCCATGGTTTGGCAGTTTGACTCTGCTGAGATGTTCCTTCTGGTGGGCCTTTATTGTGCCGAATAGATCACCCGACTTCGGGTGTGTTCGGATGATCTGAGACAATATGCCTCCTTGTATAGATTTATGCTCCCCCATTCCCCAAGGAATTTTAAGCACGAAGTAGTGTACTCTAGGTACGTAGTTTGCTACCAGGTGATAGGGGCAGGGGGCGCGTATCCCTATTTAGGATTCACGCGAGTTCGGCCTGGGGCCGAAGTAGCAGCACGGACGCATTTTGAAGAGCTTGGAAGATCACACCAAGCTTCTTGCTTGGCCGCTTCTTCGGCCACCTGTAGGTTGGTTGCGAAAACCACCGTGTGCTCCTCTGTACGGAGGGAGCGCTCCGTATTACCATTAATGCTGATGACCCCGTTGGGCCCCGGCTTCTTGAGCTTGAGGTAAGCGTAGTGCGGTACCGCGTTAAAATGAGCGTATGCAGTACGACCAAGCAATGCGTGATAACCACTTCAGAAGGGAACTATATCAAAGATTAAGTCCTCGCAACAGCAGTTGTCGGGAGAGCCAAAATAAACTTGTAGCATTATAGTGCCCGTGCATTGGGCTTCCACAACAGGTATTACTCCCTTGAATGTGGTTTTGCTAGGTTTGATTGGTGATGAATCGATACCCATTTTCCTCACCGTGTCAGCATATATCAAGTTCAGACTGCTTTCACCGTCCATGCGGACGCGGGTTAGATTAAACCCATACAATGGGGTCCAGAACCAAGGTAGATGACCCGCCATGACGAATACTAGTCGGGTGGTCTTGTTTATCGAAAGTGATCGGGAAGGCCATCCAAGGGGTGCGCCTTGGGGCTACCGGCTCTAAAGCGTAGACGTCCTGAAGTGCCTGTTTCCGTTCCTTCTTAGGAATGTGCGTGACATAGATCATCTTCACATCCTTGACCTCAGAGGGAAATTGTTTTTGTCTGCCATTGTTTAGCCTGCGAGGTTCATACTCGTCATCGTCGCTCCGAGATTTGCCCTTGCCTGAATCATCGGCTAATGATTTTCCGGCCTGCTTGCACACCCAACGGTTTCGATTGGTGTGGTTTGCAGGCTTCTCTGGGGTTCCATGGATCTTGAAGGGCTTGTCAAGTATTTTATCCAGAGCGCTTGGGCCGTCTTTGTTTCCTTTAAAGGGCCTCCACTTGGGTCCAACCCGTGAGCTATTGAACCTTGCATTGATTGTTAGGTCCTCGGCGTCGCTGCCGTTGTTCTTGTTTCGGCGCTTGTTTTTATTGGATCTGGGTTTTCCATTCCCATCATGGGTTTCTGAGGTGCCGGGATCGCTCCTGTGAGAGCTACGGGCCAGCAAACTGTCTTCGGCCGCGCAAAAGTGGGTCATTAGTGAAGTAAGGGCCGCCATGGTCCTCGGCTTATCCTGCCCTGTCGGTGCTCTGGGAACGGGGATACCCAGACCTACCTGCCTGCGGGCCAGGGCGTGGCCCACTTTGACAGCCTGGTACGGCCCGGCGTGGCATCACTGAAGACAAGGCCCTCATGAGAGCCCCACCCTTGCGAGGGGGACGACGCCAAGACCCCCGGAGGGAGGAGGCCTCTCCAGGCTCCCTCCCGAGGGGCGGAGATCTCAATGCAGCGCTCAGCCTCGAGACGCTGAGGTGACGCCAGCCGGACCAGGCAGGCGCCAGCGGGCGCAGGAGAAGCAGTTTCCTCTTTGGTAGAAAGAAGGCAAGGACGTACGCGGGTTTGGCACAACAAGACCAAGACCGCGAGCCCCGCAGGACGGACGTCATCGTCGCGCCCACCTCTGCATCACCACCAGCTACTTTGCAGGCGAAGACCACCTTTCGTCAGGATAAGGTGTACTGCTTGTCCCCCTTCGAATTTGGCCGTTGTGGGATCCCTTCCCGCCAGTGCGATAAGGGAAGAGGACCCGGGCCATTATAAATAGGGACGAGGCTGCGCCGTAGAGGTGGACGGATCCGAAACCACCCGAGCGCCCTCGCGAGGTTGCTCACCACTGTACCAGTTCATCCAAAAACCTCCTCGTGAGGCAATCCACCAAAGGCAGGAGTTGGGTTTTACGCTTCGCGGCGGCCCTAACCTGGGTAAATCCGTGTGTCAGTCTTCTTCCCCGCGATTGAGTGAGTCGATTGGGCTAGGCCTTGGAGCTGTGAGCCTGCGGGCCGAAGCAGGTTGGGATCTTCGCACACGCCCCTGAGTTCGAACCTATTTGGGTTTTGCGGAGCCCGAAATCCGACATTTGGCGCGCCAGGTAGGGGCATGTCGGAATCCTTCCACAAGCTTCACCCCGCCTCCGCTCGCCACTCCCATGGCTAAGGGACACCGAGCCCGCACCGAGCGCCGGGCAGCTCGCGTCGCTCGGACGACGCCTGCGGGCCACCGCGCCCCGCGCCGCCTTGCCCCCCCATTGGCGGACGCCCACACCAGCCCGGCTTTCGACGGACGCCGGGGCCTGCCGCCCTCACCCACCGCGCACCGCGGCATCGTCGCCCCGACTCCCTCCCACGTCTGCGCCGCGGTGTCGTCCTCCCGGGCTCGCCGCGACCTAATGAGCGGGCGAGTCACGCTCCTCATGGCCCGCGAACTGCAGCGCTACCGCGCCGCTCGGAGCCTCTACGACGACTGGCTGTGTCGCACGGCTAGGCGCGCCAGCACGGCCGGCGTGGCCCTGGCGCTCCCCTACGGGGCGGGCCTGGGGGTTCGCGTCTGTGGAGCCCCCCAACCAACCGGCACGGCGCTGGGGACACGTGGATGCCCCTTGGAAGCGCGTTACGACACGCGCCCGCGCCAGCAAGGGGTGTGGCCCAGGGCGTCAGGCACGCAGGAGTTCGCCCCCGGCGTGGACGAAGACCTATGGGAGGCGCTGGTCGTGCGGGGTGGGCGCCGCCTCGCAACTCCCAGCGCTCCCACCGCCTCCGGAGTGGGCGGCCGGCGACACGTCTACGCCCGCGCCCGGGGGGTCGAGCCCCTCCACGACGACCATGCTGACAGGCACCCAAGCAGCGAAGGGTGCAGCGCCGGCCAGTACGACGATGGGAGGAGCATACGCGACCTCGCGAGCGGCTTTCGTCGGGGCTGGCATGGGCGGCCTCGCGAGGGCGGCTGGCGGTGTCAGTCTGGCGAAGGTGCCTGGCATTGGCAGCTTCGCGAGGCACGCCGCTGATGGGGAGCTACCCTGAGCAGGCGCTTGTGTCCCCGGACCGAGCGTCACCTGCCTGGTGACGGAGGGTGGAACACACGCCCATGTCCCCAGGCCAGGCGCTCCCTGCCTCGAGACGGAGGGTGGAACACACGCCCATGTCCCCAGGCCAGGCGCTCCCCGCCTGGAGACGGAGGGTGGAACACACGCCCATGTCTCCGGGACGGGTGTCGCCTGCCCAGAGACGGACGATGGAACACACGCCCATGTCTCTGGGCCGGGCGTCACCCGTCTGGCGGCAGAAGATCAGGTACTCGCCCATGTCTCCAGGTCCGGCCCGGTCTGCCTGGGGGCAGGGGGTCTAGCGCCCGTGTGAGGCTCCCGGGCACCCAAGTGAGGCGCACTGGGGCACCGCCCCGAGCGCCAGCTTCGCGCTTGATGGAAGGATCCCGCCCCGAGCCTCGTCCGTAGCCCGGGGGGCTGCGACGCCACTACAGAGATGACATTCGCCTCCGGGCTTTTGGGAGCCCAAGGCCCCGTTCCGAGCCGGGTCCTCCCTACGGAGAGCGTTGGGGGCTCCCCCACGCTCGAGGGCCCGTTCGGAGCCGACCCCGCTTCGCCGCATCGTGCTTGGGGGCAGGAAGTGGGCTCCGTGTCCCGAAGGCATGGAGCCCCCTGCGCGCCCCCGGGCTCAACCCGTGACACTCTCATGTAATAATGAGTGGGTTGTATACGCCCGGAGCCCCCCGAGGACGCAGAGGGGTTCCCACCCACGCCCAAGTGGAAGCCCCATGCTCCGCGCAGGCGGACAACACTGTCCTCCAATGACTATGCCCACGCCTAGTGGAAGCCCTACGCTCCGCGCTGGGGAGAAGACGAAGATGAAGACTAGCCTAGGTGCCAGACGCGGCTGTTCCTTGCTCTTTTTTGTATTCGAATTGCCAGTTTTTGGAATGAAACTCGAAGTTTCATAACCTTATTTGAAAAAGGGGTGGGAATTTTTTCTCCTTGCAATCTTTTTGGTCTTGAAGTCTCGTTTTCTGAATCGACACCTGTCGGTCTCCCCCTCACGCGCCCTGCGAGCGGGGGCTACACGGGCACGGTGTGCACACCTTGCCAAGGCTTTGGCATCCTGGTCGTCACACGGCGCTCTCGAGCGAGCCGACAGGCGCATGCTGCCTCAGAGGCACCCATCTCCTGGCCATTGCTGAGCATCGTGACTCAGCATACCAGCGATGATCGACCCTCGCTCAGGGGCTCCAGCCACGGCTTGACGCGCCGCCATGTACCCTCAGGAGGCTCGGGCACCTCTCGAGGCAGGAGCTGGCAAGGAAAGGTAAGGGAGCCGCTCGAGCGTTAAGGGGGACTCCTGAGCAACGCGACTCAGGAGCCTCATTGGTCACGTAGCCCCTTGCCCCTTGGTCTCGTCCTGGTGATCCGGACGCCCCAATGGCGGCTGAGGTAAGCGCGGGATGGGGCCCTGCCGACGCAGAGCACCAAGAGGGCTCCCGAACTGCCTCGCCCGTAAAGAAGAAGACCCCCCTGGCGAGATCCCCGAGCTCCCCAGGCGCTCCAGCTGCACCCCACAACGCACGAGCTCACCACGGCCCGCCAAGCTAAGTACCCCAACCGTAATGAGCAGGAATTTTTTGATTTAATGGCAACCCAAATATTGGGGTATGAGACGGGAACGCTAACGTGAAAGTGCAGGCGCTACTGTTAACTGCGTGCCCCTGTGGGGCCTTCTGTGGCTCCGGATACACGAAGGACAGCGCAAGGGGGGGAGCTCAGGATATAGGAAGGACGGCGCAAGGGGGGGAGTTCGGCTTCTCTAGGCATCGCCGCTAAAACCTCGGCTTTGGAGCGGCATGCGTCCCCTCAGAAGTGCCCACCTCGTGAGGTCCCGGCGGGCTGCTACCACTGGACGCTGTGCGATACCCCCGCGAACCCCCCGAGGAGCGCCAGGCGCGGAGCAACGGCACAGCAAGGCAGGCGAAGGCGTGAAGGGATGTGCGGAGGCACACCAACGACGACATAAAACCCCGCGGAAGAGATGAGGACGCGCCACACAAAACAAGCAATCGACGGCTCAAAAAAAAGGGGAAGACGAGGTATAACACAAAAGTTTAACGCCCCCAGGGGCCAGGTGTTTCTTGATGCAACAGGAACCAGAAGGAAGAAAACAAGGGAATCTCAGGCGGAGGAGGCGCTGTCCCCATCGTGATCCTTGCCAGCCACGGCGCCGGAGTCGCCACCCTCTTTGGATGAAGACTCCTGCACGAACCGCTCCACCAGGGACTCCACCTGCCTGCGCACCTCGTCCCCGAGGGGCCTCTAGAGCTCCTCGAGCACCGGCTCCATCATGCGGGACAGATCAAGCTCTGGGGCGTGGCGGCGCAAGTTGGAGAAGACGCGCGTCAGCGCGATGTCCAGAAGATCGCGCGCGCTGGACTCGTTGTGTTCGTCCACCCGAGAGACGCCAGTCTCCAGCGCCTCCACCACCTTGCCGAAGAAGTTGAGATAACTCCCGTCGCCGTGTTCGCAAGGCAGCGCGGGGGCTTCCCCGACGAACCGGCTAACTGCACTGACCGCGCGGCGGGAGATGTTCAGATACTGCTTGGCATGCTGCGCCTCAAGCATCCTCGCGTGTGCCGCCTCGTCCTTGGCAGCCTGCACGGCATTGGCTGCTCCCTCAATCTGGGCTTGGAGGGATGCCAGCTCTGCCTTGGCGTCCTCCTCACCTTTGAGCGCGGCCTGGAGGGCGGCCTCGGTGCCCGCTAGCTGGGCCCTAAGCGCGTTCGCCTCCTCCTGGAGTTCGTCGAGCTTGCGCCTCTTGGGTGCGAGCGCTTTGAGAAGAGGAGGCAATCAGATTCGGCATGACGGCATGGTTCACAAAAAAGGGAGGAGGACGATGGAACACTCACTCGTCGGTGACGGTCCAGCGCCGGCGTGCCTGGGCCGGCCTCGAAGGCCCCCCTCCGCTGCCTCCAGAGGCCGGTGGCAGAGCCGGAGACCCCGTGCGCCTCCCCGCGCCTGATGCGCTTCCCCCAGACGCCATGGAAGGGAAGGAAAGAGAAGAGGATGATATCTTAGGAAGGATGGGAAGCGAGAGAGCGTGTCAGGATGGCATGACCCCCTGGGCGAGGCGAGTTTATAGGCGCAACCGCTGTCCATGAGGCGTCGTGGGGAGTGGAGGAGGGGCGTGCTCCCCAGGCGCCACGTGCCCGGCTCGACTGGCGTGCAGCCCTGCTTCACGTCGCCTCGTCTACCCTCGTCGGGTCACATCCGCGTGGGTCGAGGGCAGAGAAGACACAAGGACTCAGCTACATTCAAGGAAGGGCAATGATGGCTAGCGCTGCGCGCAGGCTTCGTGTCAGCTTGACTCGGGGCAGTTCCCGAAGCCTTCGGGAAGTGGAGGCAACCGCGTCTCGTTACGCGCCATGCGTCAGGCTGGGCCCGCAGCCTATTGGGGCCCGCAGCGCTCGGGTCGGCTCCTTCGGCTTCGCCCCGAAGCCAACCCAAGCGCGCCTTGGGCCCGGGGGCTACTGTCGGCGCTCTGGGAACGGGGGTACCCAGACCTGCCTGCCTGAGGGCCAGGGCGTGGCCCACTTTGACAGCCTGGTACGGCCCGGCGCGGCATCACTCAAGGCAAGGCCCTCGTGAGAGCCCCACCCTTGCGAGGGGGATGACGCCAAGACCCCCGGAGGGAGGAGGCCTCTCCAGGCTCCCTCCCGAGGGGCGGAGATCTCAATGCAGCGCTCAGCCTCGAGAGGCTGAGGTGACGCCAGCCGGACCAGGCAGGCACTAGCGGGCGTAGAAGAAGCAGTTTCCTCTTTGGTGAAAAGGAGGCAAGGACGTACCCGAGTTCCCAAGGCAGCCCCCAAAGGTTTCCGTTCCAGCGTAACAAGACCAAGACTGCGAGCCCCGCAGGATGGACGTCATCGTCGAGCCCACCTCTGCATCACCACCAGCTACTTTGCAGGCAAAGACCACCTTTCATCAGGATAAGGTGTACTGCTTGTCCCCCTTCGAATTTGGCCGTTGTGGGATCCCTTCCCGCTAGTGCGATAAGGGAAGAGGACTCGGGCCATTATAAATAGGGACGAGACTGCGCCGTAGAGGTGGACGGATCCGAAACCACCCGAGCGCCCTCGTGAGGTTGCTCACCACTGTACCAGTTCATCCAAAAACCTCCTCATGAGGCAATCCACCAAAGGCAGGAGTAGGGTTTTACGCTTCGCGGCGGCCCGAACCTGGGTAAATCCGTGTGTCAGTCTTCTTCCCCGCGATTGAGTGAGTCGATCGGCTAGGCCTTGGAGCTGTGAGCCTGGGGGCCGAAGCAGGTTGGGATCTGATATGTCTCCAGCGTATCTACTTTTCCAAACTTTTTTGCCCTTGTTTTGGACTCTAATTTGCATGATTTGAATGGAACTAACCCGGACTGACGTTGTTTTCAGCAGAATTGCCTTGGTGTTATTAGTGTACAGAAATAAAAGTTCTCGGATTGACCTGAAAATTTACGGAGAATATTTTTGGAATTAATAAAAAAATATTGGCGAAAGAATCAACCGGAGAGGGGCCACCACCTGGTCACAAGCCAGGGGGGCGCCCCCCCTAGGGCGCGCCCCCCTGTCTTGTGGGCCCCCTGAAGCTCCTCCGACCTCGTTTAAACTTCTATATATTCCTATTCGGGGAGAAAAAATGAGAGAGAAGAGTTCATCGCGTTTTACGATACGGAGCCGCCGCCACCTCCTGTTCTTCCTCGGGAGGGCAGATCTGGAGTCTGATTTGGGCTCCGGAGAGGGGAAATCGACGTCGTTGTCATCACCAACCATCCTTCATCACCAATTTCATGATGCTCTCCGCCGTTCGTGAGTAATTCCATCGTAGGCTTGCTGGACGGTGATGGGTTGGATGAGATTTACCATGTAATCGACTTAGTTTTGTTAGGGTTTGATCCCTAGTATCCACTATGTTCTGAGATTGATGTTGCTATGACTTTGCTATGCTTAATGCTTGTCACTAGGGCCCGAGTGCCATGATTTCAGATCTGAACCTATTATGTTTTCATGAATATATATGTGTTCTTGATCCTATCTTGCAAGTTGTAGACACCTATTACGAGTTATGATCCGCATCCCCAGGGTGACAATAACTGGGATTCTTTCCGGTGATTACCGTAGTTTGAGGAGTTCATGTATTCACTAAGTGCTAATGCTTTGGTCCGGTTCTCTATTAAAAGGAGGCCTTAATATCCGTTAGTTTCCATTAGGACCCCGCTGCCACGGGAGGGTAGGACAAAAGATGTCATGCAAGTTCTTTTCCATAAGCACGTATGACTATATATGGAATACATGCCTACATTACATTGATGAATTGGAGCTAGTTCTGTGTCACCCTATGTTATAACCGTTGCATGATGAATGCCATCCGACACAATTGTCCATCAGTGATCCATTTCCTACGAGCTTTTCACATATTGATCTTTGCTAAGTTACTTTTCCGTTGCTACTGTTACAATCATTACAACACTGCTACTGTCACTTTTGCCGTCGTTACCGTTACTTCCATTCTACTTTGCTACTGAATACTTTGCTGCAGATACTAAGTCTTTCAGGTGTGGTTGAATTGACAACTCAGCTGCTAATACTCGAGAATATTCTTTTGCTCCCCTTGTGTCGAAACAATAAATTTGGGTTGAATACTCTACCCTCGAAAACTGTTGCGATCCCCTATACTTGTGGGTTATCAAGACCTTTTTCTGGCGCCGTTGCCGGGGAGCATAGCTCTATTCTGTGAGTCACTTGGAATTTATATCTGTTGATCACTATGAAGAATTTGAAAGATGCTAAAACCAAGATCTACCCCTGTACTATGAGGAGAGGTAAGGAACTGCCATCTAGCTCTGCACTTGATTCACCTTCTGTTATGAGTAAACTTGCGACACCACCACCTGCTATTGATTCTGATATGTCGCAAGTAGTTGATGATTCCACTTCTGCTATGCATGATGCTTATCATGATACTTTGCTTCATACTACTGTGCCACTGGGTGAATTTCTTGATGAACAAGTTGCTAGAGTCAATGCTGCAACTGATGATATTTCTGAAACTGATGAAATTATTGAAACTGAACACTATGAGACACCTGCTAGACCTAGCTCTCCTAGATATGAATTGCATGATATACCTGAGGGTTACGTTATGGAAGGAGAAGTAGCTAGGGACTTTCTTGCTTGTAAGGATAGAGATGATCTTAAGAAATTACTATGCAAGTGGAAAGAAAAATCTTTGAATGCTAGAATGCAATATGATCCCAAGTTTGCTACTTCACCTATCTTTGTTACTGATAAGGATTATGAATTCTCTGTCGATCCTGAGTTAATTACTTTGGTAGAATTTGATCCTTTCCATGGTTATGAATCTGAAACTGTTGTGGCACATCTTACTAAATTGAATGATATAGCCACTCTATTCACTCATGAGGAAAAAATTCGTTATTACTATATTCTTAAGTTGTTTCCTTTCTCATTAAAGGGTGATGCTAAGATATGGTTTAATTCTCTTGCTCCTGGTTGTGTGCGTAGTCCCCAGGATATGATATATTACTTTTCTGAAAAATATTTTCCTGCCCATAAGAAACAAGCTGCCTTGCAGGAAATATTTAACTTTGCGCAAATTGAAGAAGAGAGTCTCCCACAAGCTTGGGGAGGCTTCTCCAGTTACTTAATACTTTGCCTGATCATCCTCTCAAGAAAAATGAAATACTTGATATCTTTTATAATGGACTAACCGATGCTTCTAGGGACCACCTAGATAGTTGTGCTGGTTGTGTTTTCAGGGAACGAACTGTTGAACAAGCTGAAATACTATTGAATAATATATTGAGCAATGATAATGATTGGACTATTCCCGAACCACCTCCAAAGCCAACTCCGAAGAAAAGAGGTATTCTATTTCTCAGTCCTGAAGATATGCAAGAGGCAAAGAAATCTATGAAAGAAAAAGGTATTAAAGCTGAAGATGTTAAGAATCTACCACCTATTGAAGAAATACATGGTCTTGATAACCCGACACAGGTAGTAGAGGTAAATTCTCTCCGTAGATTTGATGAAGGTGATATTCCTTATAATAAGTCTGCTAGCCAATGCTTGGATGAATTTGATAACTTTATTGCTAAACAAGAAAATTTCAATGCTTATGTTAGTAGACAACTGAAACATAATGCTTACATGCTTGATTGCTTAGGTGATTATATGAGTAGAACTGTTAATGATCTTAAGCTTATTAGTAAACATGCTTCCATGGTAACTACTCAAGTAGAACAAGTACTTAAGGCACAGAATGATTTGCTTAATGAGATGATTAGTAAGAACAATGATCATTCTGTTAGAGTTGTGACTAGAGGTGGTAGAATGACTCAGGAACCTTTGTATCCTGAGGGCCATCCTAAGAGAATTGAGCAAGATTCTCACAGAGTTAATACTGATGCACCTAGTCATCCCAGTAATAGTAGGAAAAAGAATGACGATAGGACTTCGCATGCTGCTAGTGAACCTGTTATAGATTCACATGAAAACCCAAATGATATTTCTATTTCTGATGCTGAGACACAATCTGGTAATGAACATGAGCCTAGTGATAATATTAATGATGATGTTCATGTTGATGCTCAACCTAGTAATGATAATGATGTGGAGATTGAACCTGTTGTTGATCTTGATAACCCACAACCTAAGAATAAAAGATATGATAAAAGAGACTTTGTTGCTAGGAAGCATGGTAGAGAAAGAGAACCATGGGTTCAGAAACCCATGCCCTTTCTTTCTAAACCATCCAAGAAAAAGGATGATGAGGACTTTGAGCGCTTTGTTGAAATGCTTAGACCTGTCTTTTTGCGTATGCGTTTGACTGATATTCTGAAAATGTCTCCTTATGCCAAGTATATGAAAGATATTGTGACAAATAAAAGAAAGATACCGGAAGCTAAGATTTCCACCATGCTTGCTAATTATACTTTTAAGGGTGGAATACCAAAGAAACTAGGAGATCCTGGAGTACCTACTATACCATGCTCTATTAATGGAAATTATGTTAAAACTGCTTTATGTGACCTTGGAGCTGGTGTTAGTGTTATGCCTTTCTCTTTGTATCGTAGACTTGATTTGAATAAGTTGACACCTAATGAAATCTCTCTGCAAATGGCTGATAAATCAACTGCTTTACCCATCGGTATTTGTGAGGATGTGCCTGTTGTGGTTGCAAACGTTACTATCTTAACGGACTTTGTTATTCTTGATATTCCCGAGGACGACAGTATGTCGATCATCCTTGGTAGACCCTTTTTGAACACTGCAGGGGCTGTTATTGATTGCAACAAGGGCAATGTCACTTTTCATGTTAATGGTAATGAGCATACGGTACACTTTCCGAAGAAACAACCTCAAGTTCATAGTATCAACTCCATTGAAAAAATTTCAACGATTATTATTGGAGACTTTGAATTCCCTCTTCCTACTGCCAAAAAGAAATATGATATACTTATTGTTGGGGACATGCATATCCCCATTGAGGTAACCTAGTGCTATTTGAAAATTCTCCGGTTCCGTGTCATTCGAAAAAAGTTTGTCAATAAGACTTGATCAACCTTATTGATGGATTCTTTTTGATGAGCATGAGATGGATGAATTTAGAAAGCACAACCTTCTGTACCCAACTTTTATTTTCTGTCCTTTAGATTTAATTTAGTAAAAATGCTTCTATTTCTCTGTTTTCTAATTTATCCATGCAATAGAAAAATGACCTAAAAATAAAAGTTCTCAGAATTCCCTGAAAATTTAGTATGATTTTTTCTGGAATATTTTAGAATTTTTGGCACTGAGAGCACATCAAGGGGCTGCACCAGTGGGCCACAAGCCTGCAGGGCGCGCCCACCCCCCCTGGGCGCGCCCCCCTGGCTTGTGGGTCCCACGTAGTCCCCCCTCACTTATTCCAGCACCCATCCACTTCGTCTTCCTCCAGAAAAAATCCCACCATTGCTCAAACCCGTGTTCTAGCTCATCTTGCTGCCATTTTCGATCTCCTTGCTCAAAGCTCCATTTGCAAAACTGTTTTAGGGGATTGTTCATCGGTATGCGACTCCCCCAATGGTCCAATTAGTTTTTGTTCTAGTGCTTTATATATTGCAAATTTTTGCTGTTGTGGTGACCTTGTTCTTGAGCTTGCATGTCAAATTTGTATGGTCCCAAGAAGTTTTGATGCATGATATAGCCTCTAGGCACTTGTGGGAGTAGTTGCTATAAGTTTCGTTGAGCTTTGTTCACTTTTATTTGGAGTCAACAAAAATTTCAGAATTATTTTTCAGTGAAAGAAAATGTTAAGGAGAATATATCAAGGTGGTTCCTCAAGCAAGAAGACCCCGAGACTCGCGATACGTGAGCCCGACTTTGAGCCACCGAGGGAAGCTCAAGTGCGGCCTAGTGAATGGTCGTCGGATCCATTCATGGTCCATGTCGGATTCAAGGAAGAATTTTACGCATACATACGAAATGCTGGCCTTGAAGATTTTGTTTCAGACGAATGCAAGCAATATTATCAACTCACTGATTCCTTCGTGTGGAGGTTTGAATTTTCATCCAGGCGTAATACACATTCCGTCCTATTTAATCTTTATGATGAATCTTATACTATGGACCTAGAGGATTTTAACCATGCATGCAAAATTCCACAATGGGGCAGCCATAGTGATCCTCACAAAACTGAATATAATGATTTTCTTGCTAGCATCACTGTGGGAGAAACTAGAAACATTACACAGGCTACCTTGGGGAGCATTCACTTTCCTGCTATACATTATTTTGCTCTCTTCATAGGTAGATGTATTAACGGTAAACATGATCATAGCCACCTTTGTGTACCTGATCTTAGTATTCTTAAGAGTGCGGTCATGGGTGATAGACGATATAACTTGGGAGCTATTATTGCTAGGAGGCTACATAAAAATGCCAAGGATGGAGATTTGTTTGGTGGAATTTATGCCACCCATGTAGCTAATTATCTTAGGGTACGCATAAGGGAGAATGATATTGAGTTACCACCTGCTTTTCTTGATTATGAGGCTATGGTGCGCTACCAGTTTCTTGAGAGAAACGAACAACCCCTCCTGTACCGACTAATTTTTGACAGACAGCGTGCTGTCCATATTACCATTCCTGCTCCTGCCTTCTTTAACTTTCAGGAAGAACGGAGACACTTTATAACTAGAGAGGAGGCAAATGAGTACGAGAGAGAGGCGGAAGCCGCTCGTCTCCGTGCTGCAGCCGCTCAGGCAGTAGCCGCCGCAGCCCAGTACAACCCCAACTATGATTTTGGATATTATCCGGGCCAGCCATGGCCCTAGACCGACTTAGGCCAAAATCCTAAGCTTGCGGGAGTATGTATTTCTCACCGACATTACATTCATGTTTACACACTCATTCCAATTGTCAGTGTTCATACTTTTTCATTGTACCATCCATGGTAGTTTATTTCTTCTTTTTGCTTTCTTCTTGTGTGTTTAATTAACCTTGAGAAAATAAAAAAAAATTAGTTCTAGCTTTACCTTCTAGTTTGTTTAGTTGTAGTATTAAAAGAAAACCCAAAAAGATTTCTCGTTCTTCTTTTGCTTGTTGGGAGTTTTCCTTTCTTCTTTGGGTCATAAGGAGAAGACCACGATGACATGTTGAGTGGCTCTCATATGCATTATTGTTTATCTATCAGAGAGCCCATATTACCTTGCCTTCTCCTTTGAGTTATTGCTTGCAGATTCCAGCTTAGTCCAATGCACGTGCACTCTTATTATTTATTACACCGTTCGGTCGTGCAAGTGAAAGGCAATAATGATGATATATGATGAAGCGATTGAGATGAAGAAAAGCTGGTATGAACTTGACCTATTTTGTTTTTGTAAATATGATTAGCTCATCGTTCTGGATTCAGCTCGTTATGGATTGAACATGTTTGCAATGAAAATTAGAGATTATAGTTACTCATGCCATGCTTAATTAGCTAAGAGTGTATAATGGTTTGTCTTGAGTGTCAACATGCATTTTAAAATGGTTGTGATGTAGTATGATAGGATGGTATCCTCCTCTGAATGATTCAAGTGGCTTGACTTGGCACATGTTCACGCATGTAGTTGAAACAAAACCAACATAGCCTCCACGATGTTTATGTTCATGGTGATTTATATCCTACTCATGCTTGCATTCAATGTTGGTTAATCTCAAAGCATGTTTATGACTGTTGTCGCTCTCTAGTTGGTCGCTTCCCAGTCTTTTGCTAGCCTTCACTTGTACTAAGCGGGAATACTGCTTGTGCATCCATTTCCATAAAACCAAAGTTGTTCCAAATGAGTCCACCATACCTACCTATATGCGGTATTTACCTGCCGTTCTAAGTAAATTTGCATGTGCCAAACTCTAAACCTTCAAATAATACCCTGTTTTGTATGCCTGAATCGCTCATGTAGTGACTAGGGGCTGTCAGTATCTTCCATGCTAGGTGGGTTATTCTCTCGATATGTGTTGATTCACTATCATTCACGAGAAAGTGGCTGGTATTTGGGATGCCCAGTTCCATGCTCAAAAATCAAATCAAAGTATAATGAAACAAAACTCCCCCAGGATTGTTGTTTGTATGGACGGTACCCGTAGATTCGGCCCGCCGTGGAGTGTGATCGATTGGTGGAGGGGGAGTAAAAACTTTACTATTCTGTTTGGGAACCGCCTATAATGTATCTAGCATGGAAGATATCGAGATCTCTTAGTTGTTATGTTGACTATGAAAGCATACCTCCCAAAATTATGATTCATCCCTGTTTTAAAAGCTCGAGCTCTGGCACCTCTGTAAATCAATGCTTCCCTCTGTGAAGGGCCCATCTATTTTATTTACTGTTGAGTCATCCTCCTCTTATAAAGAGCACCAGTTAGAGAGCACTTCCGTCATTTGTATGCTTTGTTATTAATTGATATTGAGTATGAGTGTGACTGGATCTCTTTTACCATGAATTACAATGTCTAGTCAGTCCTTGTTCTTCAGAGGTGCTCTGCATTTATGTTTTGCGGTCTCAGAAAGGGCTAGCGAGATACCATTATATCATATTGTATCATGATTGTTTTGATAAAATTGTTGTCATCCGAGAATTATTATTATTGCTCGCTAGTTGATTATGCCATTGATATGAGTAAATGTGAGACTTAAATGTTATTGTGAATGTGGTTAGTCTATAATCTTTGCTGAAAATCTGAACATCAGTTAGACATATTTACAACAGCAAGATCAAACAGAGTTTGTAAAAGTTTTTCTTTATCACTTTCAGTTTATCAACTGAATTGCTTGAGGACAAGCAATGGGTTAAGCTTGGGGGAGTTGATACGTCTCCAGCGTATCTACTTTTCCAAACTCTTATGCCCTTGTTTTGGACTCTAATTTGCATGATTTGAATGGAACTAACCCGGACTGGCGCTGTTTTCACCAGAATTGCCTTGGTGTTGTTTTTTGTGCAGAAATAAAAGTTCTCGGATTGACCTGAAAATTTACGGAGAATATTTTTGGAATTAATAAAAAATATTGGCGAAAGAATCAGCCGGAGAGGGGCCACCACCTTCTCACAAGCTAGGGGGCGCCCCCCCCCCCTAGGGCGCGCCCCGCTGTCTTGTGGGCCCCCTGAAGCTCCTTCGACCTCGTTTCCACTTCTATATATTCCTATTCGGGGAGAAAAAATGAGAGAGAAGAGTTCATCGCGTTTTACGATACGGAGCCGCCGCCACCTCCTGTTCTTCCTCGGGAGGGCAGATCTGGAGTCTGATTTGGGCTCCGGAGAGGGGAAATCGACGCCGTTGTCATCACCAACCATCCTTCATCACCAATTTCATGATGCTCTCCGCCGTTCGTGAGTAATTCCATCGTAGGATTGCTCGACGGTGATGGGTTGGATGAGATTTACCATGTAATCGAGTTAGTTTTGTTAGGGTTTGATCCCTAGTATCCACTATGTTCTGAGATTGATGTTGCTATGACTTTGCTATGCTTAATGCTTGTCACTAGGGCCCGAGTGCCATGATTTCAGATCTGAACCTATTATGTGTTGATGAATATATATGTGTTCTTGATCCTATGTTGCAAGTTGTAGACACCTATTACGAGTTATGATCCGCATCCCCCCAGGGTGACAATAACTGGGATTCTTTCCGGTGATTACCGTAGTTTGAGGAGTTCATGTATTCACTAAGTGCTAATGCTTTGGTCCGGTTCTCTATTAAAAGGAGGCCTTAATATCCCTTAGTTTCCATTAGGACCCCGCTGCCATGGGAGGGTAGGACAAAAGATGTCATGCAAGTTCTTTTCCATAAGCACGCATGACTATATATGGAATACATGCCTACATTACATTGATGAATTGGAGCTAGTTCTGTGTCACCCTATGTTATAACCGTTGCATGATGAATGCCATCCGACACAATTATCCATCACTGATCCATTGCCTACGAGCTTTTCATATATTGATCTCTGCTAAGTTACTTTTCCGTTGCTACTGTTACAATCATTACAACACTGCTACTGTCACTTTTGCCGTCGTTACCGTTACTTCGATACTACTTTGCTACTGAATACTTTGCTGCAGATACTAAGTCTTTCAGGTGTGGTTGAATTGACAACTCAGCTGCTAATACTCGAGAATATTCTTTGGCTCCCCTTGTGTCGAATCAATAAATTTGGGTTGAATACTCTACCCTCGAAAACTATTGCCATCCCCTATACTTGTGGGTTATCAGGATCTTCGCACACGCCCCTGAGTTCGAACCTCTTTGGGTTTTGCGGAGCCCGAAATCCGACATGCCCGAGCTGTAAGGCTAGCCATTAGCCCCGTATGCTATGCTTGAATGCCTCAATGGCCTCGGCGTCCGGGCAATCGACGATCTGGTTCTTTTTGGTCAAGACCGGTTCCAGAATTTCCGAGCTGACTCGCCCTTTTTTTGGACGATCTGGGTGAGGTCATCGGCATCCGGGGGCCGAACATAGGTACCTTTGAAGTTTGCCCTAAAGGCCTCCTCAAGTTCCTCCCAACTTCCAATAGAATTTCTAGGGAGGCTGTGGAGCCACTGCCTTGTCGGTTCCTTGAGCTTGAGTGGCAGGTATTTTATGGCCTAAAGATCATCTCTTTGGGACATGTGAATGTGTAGAACGAAGTCTTCTATCCAAACGGACGGGTCAGTCGTTCTGTCGTATTGATCAATGTTGATGGGTTTAAGCCCTTATGGGAACTGGTGTTCCATGACTTCGTTTGTGAAATAGACTGGATGAGCAGGAGCTCGGTATCGAAACGTATCTTGGCAAGCGTGGGCAGTCGCCCGTGTCCGTGTCTGTTCCTGAGCTCCCCCTTGCCTGTCCAATCAGGCGCCTGCTACATGTGAGCTGCGTTGGATTTTTCCCCGAAGAGGAAGGGTGAAGCAATATAGTAGCGATAAGTATTTCTCTCAGTGAGAACCAAGGTTATCGACCTAGTAGGAGAACCACGACAACTTGTCTTAAACAACACCCGCACACACAAAACCAAACACTTGCACCCAACGCGGGCAAGAGGGTTGTCAAGCCCCTTGAACTGATTACTTGCAAGGATTACTTCTGATAGTGGTAGATAGATAAATATAAAAGTTAAAAAAAGAAAGTAAATAAATTCCAGCAAAGTATTTTTTAGGTTTTTAGCAAATATGATTAAGTTGACCCGGGGGGCTTAGTGTTCACTAGAGGCTTCTCTCTCGAACAAATAACGTACGGTGGGTAGACAAATTACTATTGGGAATTGATAGAAAAGTGCATATTTATGATTATTTATTAATGGCAATGATCACGTATACAGGCATCACGCCCTTGACAAGTAGACCGAAACGATTCCGCAGCTACTACTATTACTCCACCAACCGACAGCTATCCAGTATGCATCTATGGTATTAAGTTTATGACAAACAGAGTAATGTTTTAAGCAAGATGACATGATGTAGACAAAGTAAGTACAAGCAATATGTTCAAACCCCGTTGGTTTACCCTTAGTAGCAACAATACTATACGTGCCTTGTCCCCTTCTGTCACTGGGATATAGAGCACCGCAAGATTGAACCCACTACAATTGCACTTCTCCCACTGAAGATAAATCAATCTAGTTAGCCCAACACCGATAGATCGAAGAGACTTGCAAAGCTATAACAATCATGCATAATAGAAGTCGGAGAAGACTCAATTACTTTTCGTGAATAGTCTAACCATAAACCCACAATTCATCGGATCCCAACAAACACAACACAAAAGAAGATT
This sequence comes from Elymus sibiricus, assembly GCA_039707655.1. Lineage (NCBI taxonomy): Eukaryota > Viridiplantae > Streptophyta > Magnoliopsida > Poales > Poaceae > Elymus > Elymus sibiricus. The sequence continues at coordinate 282,166,860 of CM077663.1, forward strand.
ACATCGGATAGATCATTGCGAGAATCGCGAAGAACTTTGTATTGAAGATCAAAGAGAGAGAAGAAGCCATCTAGCAACTAGCTATGTGATACGTCTCCAACGTATCGATAATTTATGAAGTATTCATGCCATATTTGCCTATGTTTACAATACTTTTATATGGTTTTGATACACTTTATATGATTTATTTAGAACTAACCCGGACTGACGCTGTTTTCAGCAGAATTATCATGGTGGTGTTTTTGTGGAGAAAATGGAAGTTCTCGGAATCGCCCGAAACTTTTTGATGATTTTTTCTGTAGGAAATAAGCAATATTGGAGCGAAGAACCACCAGAGGGGAGCCACCCATGGGGCACAAGCCATCAGGGCACGGCCCTGAGGGGGTCGCGCCCTGATAGCTTGTGGGGCCCACGTGGCTCCGTTGCGCGTTATTCCAACGCTGAAAAATCTTATAAATCCCAGAAACCCCAGAAATAAAGAGAGACTCTCCGTTTCGCCGCTGCAACTCTCTGTATCGATGAAAAACCAATCTGGAGCCTTTCCAGTACCCTGCCGGAGAGGGAAATCATCATGCGGTGGCCATCTTCATCATCCCGGCGGAGGCCATGACGAGGAGGGAGTAGTCCACCCCCGGGGCTGAGGGTATGTACCATTAGCTATGTGTTCAATCTCTCTCTCTCTCTCTCATGTTCTTGAGATGGCATGATCTTGATGTATCACGGGCTTTGTTAATATAGTTGGATCATATGATGTTTGTCCCTTGCTATCATGTTGTGATGAATTGAGTCTTTCCCTTTGAGATCTCGTTATGTTGGATTGAATATTTTGGTTTGAGAACACTTGATGTGCGTCTTGCGTGGGATACCTGTAGTGACATTGGGGTATTCTATTGATTCACTTGATATATGTTGAGGCATCAACTTGCGGATTCCGGTGACCTTGGAGATCTATGCATAGGGGTTGATTGCACATTTTCATACCATGTTCTCCGATAGAAATCTTGGGGTGCTCCTTGAAGTTCTTTGTGTTGGATTGAATATGATAGATCTGAAATTGTTTGATGCATATCTCATAATTTACCCACGGATACTTGAGGTGATATTGGAGTATCTAGGTGACATTAGGGTTGATTGATATTTATCATTGGTGTTATTTTAGTATGAACTCTAGGGCTGTTTGTGACACTTATAGGAATAGCTCAAAAGATTGATTGGAAAGAATAACTTTGAGGTGGTTCTACTACCTACACCAATTTCATCTTATTGTTCTCCGCTACATAGGAACTTTGGAGTGATTCTTTGTTGCACGTTCAGGGATGGTCATATGATTCAAGTTTGTTGGCATTGTTGGGAGATTGCACTAGTGATAGTATGAACCCTAGGCCTTGTTTCCAAGTATTAATATACCGTTTTACTCGTTGTTTACTATTTTCTACCTTGCTATTTTTATATTTTCAGATTACAAAAACCTATATCCACCTTCCATATTGCACTTGTATCACCATCTCTTCGCCGAACTAGTGCACCTATAGAATTACCATTGTATTGGGTGTGTTGGGGACACAAGAGATTTCTTGTATTTGATTGTAGGGTTGTTTGACAGGGACCATCTTCATCCTACACCTCCCATGGATTGATAAACCTTAGGTCATCCACTTGGGGGAAACTGCTACTGTCCTGGTAAACTCTGCGCTTGGAGGCCCAACAAAGTCTACAAGAATAAAGTTGCATAGTAGACATCAAGCCGTTTTCTGGCGTCGTTGCCGGGTAGGTGAGTGCTTGAAGGTATATCTTTAGATATTGTAATTAAATCTTTTAGTTTCTCGTTTTTCACTAGTTTGGTTTTATAAAAGAAAACTACAAAAAATGGAATTTAGGTTGCCTCAATTGTTTCATCTTTTTAATGTCTTTCGTGAAAATGATGGTTTGGAAAATTGTGCTCAATTGGCAGAGGAAGAGTTTATGAAAATACTTAATGTGAATTCCTTGAACAATGAGCATGATTGCAATGTTGCTAGTATGAATTCTCTGAATATCCATGATGCTAATGATATGCAAAGCCACAAGCGTGGGGATGCTATGTTTGATGAAGATGATATTTTTAGTCCCCCAAGTTTTGATGAGCAAATTTATTATGATGATAGCATGCCTCCTATCTATGATGATTATGATGATGACATGTATGCTATAAAAAGTGATAGTAACCATGAAACTTTTCATCATGATTTTAATATTGAATGTGGTTATGTCAATCAAGTGTCTCATGATATTTATTTTGTTGAGTTTGCTCCCACTACCATGTATGAAAAGGAATTTGCTTATGTGGAGAGTAATGAAAATTCTATGCTTGTGCATCGTGAAAAGAATGATTTATGTGATAGTTATATTGTTAAATTCCTTCATGATGCTACTGAAATTTATTATGAGGGAGGCACATATGCTTGTACGAATTGCAATAATATCAAGTTTCCTCTCTATGTGTTGAAAATCTTGAAGATATGCTTGTTTTGCCTTCCTATGCTAGTTGATTCTTGCTCCCATAAATTGTTTTCTCACAAAATCCCTATGCATAGGAAGTGGGTTAGACTTAAATGTGCTTTCCATGTGATCCATGATGCTCTTTTACATGTTTCAAATACTATTCCTATGTGAGCATCATTGAAATCGTCATGCCTAGCCAAAAGGCTTTAAAGAAAAGCGCATGTTGGGTGACAACCCAACACTTTTAATTTCTGTTTTTGAGTGTTCACATGATTAATATACTGTAGTAATCATGTTTTGTGCCTTTTATTTCAATAAAGTACCAAGTAAAGCCTTTGGGATGACTCACAAGATGAGTAGAATTGATGCTGAACCAAAACAGAAACTTTTGACTCCAGTACAGGAATTTGAATTTTTTACTGGAGCGTGATAATGATTTGAAATTTTTACAAAGTCTTGATATACAAATTCTTCAGTTTTTCCTAATTTTTCAGAATTTTTAGAGACAGGGAAGTATGGTTATACTACAGATCTTCACACACTGTTTTGTTTTTGACAGATTCTGTTTTGCATGCATAGTTTGCTTGTTTTAGTGTTCCCATAGCTTATATTCAGTGATATAAATTATGTGAATGGTATAATACAGTAGGTACTATGTGATAACAATTATGAATCTTGTCTTAACAGTACCTAAGTGAATGATCTATATTCATTATAATAACCCATCTCATGAAGTTCCATTAAGTTTTGTGTGATTGAAGTTTTCAAAATTTTGAGTGAGACACTGATATGAGGAGAATAAGGAGTGACAAGAACCTAAGCTTGGGTATGCCCAAGGCATATCCAAGTTAATATCCAAGGAAGACTCAAGCGCTTAAGCTTGGGGATGCCCTGGAAGGCATCCCTTTTTTCGTCTTCAACACTATCGGTATATCTTACTTGGAGTTATATTTTTATTCATCACATAATATGTGTTTTGCTTGGAGCATCATTTTATTTTGTTAGTATTTTCTTTCTATTATTTATAATCTTGTTTTTCAATAAAAAGTTCCAAGAATTGCCTTTCAAGATGCTTGAATTGCATGTTTGATGTGTGATGTGTAAAAACAGAAACTTTTGTTGTAGTGTTTGAATTTTCTTATTTTACTGGAACGTGGAAAGTTTCTGAAAGTTTTACACAGTATTTTCATATAAATTCTTTATCATGTCCTAAAATTTTCATAATTTTGAGAGATACAGAAGTGCACTTTGTAAATTAATTGCTACAGACTGTCCTGTTTAGACAGATTGCTGTCATAGTTTTGTTATCTACTTCTCCAATAGTTTTCATGACTTATATTAGTAGATATAAATTGTGGAAATGATAGCATACAGTATATAACGTTTGAAAATTATTATGCAACTTATGTTGGCAGTACATAAAGAGTTGGTTTATTATTATATGCACTAACCTATCTCACGAGTTCTTTTCAAGTTTTTGTGGATGAAGTTCTTGAGACTTAGTTGAAACCGGGATATGAGAGGATTGGACGAGATACAAAAGCTCAAGGTTGGGGATGCCCAAGGCACCCCAAGTAAATATTTCAAGAAGTCTCAAGCATCTAAGCTAGCATCCCACCTCTCTTTGTCAACTATCGGTTAGCCTATGTTGAGCCTAAATTTTTATTCGTTCACATGATATGTGCTATTCTTGGAGTGCTATTTTTGTTTAGTTTGCTGTTTGAATAAAAATACTCAGATCTGAACATCTTTATTGAGAGAGAGAGTCCTCACATAGCTACTTTATTGTTTGCTAGTCATTGATCTTCACTTATATCTTTTGAGAGTAGTTCGAAATTTACTCTTGTGCTTCACTTATATCCTCAGAGTAAACGTTGAATGAATTCAATGTCATAAATGTGAAATTATATATGCTTCATATTTTTGTACCATGGGGATTAGTGACTTCACATACTAGGAGTATAAGCGGTAAAATTCATTGGAAGTTAGCAAACATAGCATTGGTCATTTAAACAATTCATGAAAGAATATTGAAGGAAGAGAGGTTTCACATATAAATACACTATCTTGGACATCTTCTATGATTATGAACCCCCATTAATTATTTTCAAACTCGATCAAGTAGTTGACGTTGGACAAGGAAGACAACATAATGGTTATGTTTGTTGATATTCACGTAGTAGTTATATTGTCATGGATCCTCTAACATGTGATGCTTGTTTAGAACCTTTTGCTAGCCAAAACTTCGTACTAAGTAGAAATACTACTTGTGCATCCAAATCCTTGAGCCATGTTTCTTCCATGAGAGACCACCATACCTACCTATATATGGTATTTCACTGCCATACCAAGTAAATTTGCATGTGCCACCTCTAAACATTCAAATAAACATCCGTTTTGTGTGCTCGTACCGCTCATGGAGCGACGGGGTGGTCATTATCTTCCATGCTAAGCGGGTTATTCTCAAGATAAGTGTTTATTCACTTTTCATTGCACGAGAGAGGCCGGTAAAAAGGATGCCCAATCCTGCATAATACAAAAATAAATAAATAAGAACTCCCCCTAGAAAGTTGATTGTTTGGATGGTACACGTGGATTCGGCTAGCCATGGAATGTGTTTGAATCGTGGAGGGGGAGTAAAATTTCAATTCTGTTTGGGAACCGCCAATAATGTGATTAGCATGGAAGATATTGAAAACTCTATTGTGACATTGACAGGAAAAGTATACCACTCAAAATTACATATTCATCTCTGCTTTAAAACAATGAGCTCTGGCACCTCTACAAATCCCTGCTTCCCTTTGTGAAGGGCCTATCTTTTACTTTTCTTGTTGAGTCAACTTCTCATTCCAATCTATTAATTCTTTAGTTGGCAAGCATCATATGGTGGGGAAAGATCCAGACATATATATCCAGTTGAATATAGGTGATCATGATTCATTATTTGTTGACATTATTCCCGAGATAAATAAGTTGGGAGGCGAAACTTTAAGCCCCTATCTTCCTATGTGTTTGACTAAAACTATTTGTTCTAAAAATATGCTTTGAGTGTCAGCAATCATGGAAGACTAAATGATAGTTGAGTATGTCGAATTTGCTAAACCAAAGCTCTTACATAGACCCTTCCTAAAAATAAGATGAATTGTAATTGTTTGATGACTGCAAACATAGTTTGCTAGTTTTCAAGAAAGTTTATGGTCTATACTTTAACATGTGCATAACTTGCTACTTGATTATGAGAAGTTCTATGGGAAATACTTGCTGGTTATGATGCTAGAAAAGTGGATGAAATTATCCTTGCTCAACATTATACACTAGCTTTCATACTTCATAAATTATTTCTTTTTATCATTTACCTACTCGAGGACGAGTAGGAATTAAGCATGGGGATGCTGATACGTCTCCAACGTATCGATAATTTATGAAGTATTCATGCCATATTTTCCTATGTTTACAATACTTTTATATGGTTTTGATACACTTTATATGATTTATTTAGAACTAACCCGGACTGATGCTGTTTTCAGCAAAATTACCGAGGTGTTGTTTTTGTGCAGAAAATGAAAGTTCTCGAAATCGCCCGAAATTTTTTAATGATTTTTTCTGGAGATATTGGAGCAAAGAACCACCGGAGGGGAGCCACCCGTGGGGCACAAGCCATCAGCGCGCGGCCCTGGGGGGTCGCGCCCTGATAGCTTGTGGGGCCCACGTAGCTCCGTTGCGAGTGATTCCAACGCTGAAAAATCCTATAAATCCCAAAAACCCCATAAATAAATAGAGACTCTCCGTTCTACCATCGCAACTCTCTGTATCAATTAAAAACCAATCTGGAGCCTTTCAAGTACCCTGTCGGAGAGGGAAATCATCATTCGGTGGCCATCTTCATCATCCCGGCGGAGGCCATGACGAGGAGGGAGTAGTCCACCCTCGGGGATGAGGGTATGTACCAGTAGCTTTGTGTTCAATCTCTCTCTCGTGTTCTTGAGATGGCACGATCTTGATGTATCACGGGCTTTGTTAATATAGTTGGATCATATGATGTTTGTCCATTGCTATCATGTTGTGATGAATTGAATCTTTCCCTTTGAGATCTCGTTATGTTGGATTGAATATTTTGGTTTGAGAACACTTGATGTACGTCTTGCGTGGGATACCCGTAGTGACATTGGGGTATTCTATTGATTCACTTGATATATGTTTAGGCATCAACTTGCGGATTCCGGTGACCTTGGGGACCTATGCATAGGGGTTGATTGCACGTTTTCATACCATGTTCTCCGATAAAATCTTGGGGTGCTCCTTGAAGTTCTTTGTGTTGGATTGAATATGATATATCTGAAATTGTTTGCTGCATGTCACATAATTTACCCATGGATACTTGAGATGACATTGGAGTATCTAGGTGACATTAGGGTTGATTGATATGTATCATTGGTGTTATTTTAGTACGAACTCTAGTGCTGTTTGTGACAATTATAGGAATAGCTCAAAAGATTGATCGGAAAGAATAACTTTGAGGTGGTTCTACTACCTACACCAATTTCATCTTATTGTTCTCCGCTACATAGGAACTTTGGAGTGATTCTTTGTTGCACGTTGAGGGATGATCATATGATTCAACTATGTTAGCATTGTTGGGAGATTGCACTAGTGAAAGTATGAACCCTAGGCCTTGTTTCCAAGCATTAATATACCGTTTTGCTTGCTGTTTACTATTTGCTACCTTGCTGTTTTATATTTTCATATTACAAAAACCTATATCTACCTTCCATATTGCACGTGTATCACCATCTCTTCACCGAACTAGTGCACCTATACAAATTACCATTGTATTGGGTGTGTTGGGGACACAAGAAATTTCTTGTATTTGATTGCAGGGTTGTTTGAGAGAGACCATCTTCATCCTACACCTCCCATGGATTGATAAACCTTAGGTCATCCACTTGAGGGAAAATTACTACTGTCCTACAAAACTCTGTGCTTGGAGGCCCCACAAAGTCTACAAGAATAAAGTTGCGTAGTACACATCACTATGTACCCGTAGGTCTGTGGTGAACTACTCACACATCATCATGGAGGCAGCAAGGTTGATGTAGACAACCTCCATGATGGATCCCCTCCGACGGAGTACCGGAAAAGGCCTCCAGGTGGGATCGCGGAAGAACAAAGTCTTGCGGCGGCGGAAAAATTGTTTCTGGTGGCTCTCTAATGTTTTGGGGGTAATTGGGAGTATATAGAAGTCGAATTAGGTCAGGAGGTGTCACGAGGGGCCCACGAGCCATGGGGGCGTTCCCTACCCCCAGAGCACGCCCTGGTGGCTCGTAGCCACCTCGTGGGTCTTTTGGCCTCCTCCCGAAGCTTCATGAGTCTCTTCTGGTCCAAAAATAACTCCCCTAAATTTTTATTCAATTTGGACTCCGTTTGGTACTAATTTTCTGAAAAGTCGAAAAACAGGCAAAATACAGAAACTAACACCTGGCACTGAGATAATAAGTTAGTCCCAAAAATGATATAAAATCAATATCTATCTATATCTATACTTATACTAATTAGAGACTCCCAAGGAAATACCACGTTAATTAGAAATTAAGAGCCGTTAATCTTTGGTGGGACCGAGTTATTACCGTGAAGATCAACCCGTATATCCGGAGTTTGGTATGACGTGATTAACCGAGTTATTACAGTGGAGATCAACCCGTATATACGGAGTTTGGTCTGACGTGATTAAAAGACACAATAGTCATCAAGTCAATGAAATTCATCAGTCCTCCCCAGCTATCCCACACACGCCCCTCTTTACCAAAATCTTCTACCATGGGATGCTAAAAAAACCTAGCAAGTCTCGCAGTGTCATAATTAAGTAGTAACTTTTCTTTCCAATTGGCTCTTCCTTCAGCGAGCCCTGGCACCGGTGTTCATCTTTATTTGCGTCTACAGGGTGCCTTCTTCTTGCTCTCCTTGGCATCAAGATTCATCAGCACGTTGCAATCAAACAAAAAGTACAACCCAAATTTACAATCCAATCTAACACATAGCATCATTGACTGCAGGCAGGGAGGCATGCATCCAGGCAATGACGGTGAGCAACAGACCTAGGTGAGGGAGGATTCCAGAAAATATAATGGATTGCCAGCATGAGGACTCACAGCCCAAACACGGTTCGAGTTCAAACGCTATGCCGGCAGCGTCGGCGCCGGAGAGCAGATCACATTGTGTGCCTGTCCGTATCCTGTGTAGTGCACTTGAGACGATGATTACAAGATGATCAAGAAGATTACCTTAATACTCCCTCTGTTCCTAAATATAGGTCTTTTTAGAGTTTTTAATATGGACTAGATACGGAGCAAATTGAGTGAATCTATGCTCTAAAATACGTCTATATACATTCATATGTAGTCCACATTGAAATCTCTAAAAATAATTAGACGGAGGAAGTATATGTATAAGTATTAATGTTTATTTCATTGATATAATTAGATCAGTTCATTGGTTAATTCATCCACTTACTATCTAATTAGCAACTAAGACGATGATCATTTTTTTGATAGATCAATGATGAATTTACTGCTATAATGCTAGATGTGCCAAGTCATTGTCATGTGTGCATGTACGACTTGCTAATGAACGGAAACAGACTCTCTCCAGGTACATACAAAACTATGGAGCACACCCATTAGTCAGCTTGCAACCAGCCTCATCAAAAAGCCATTTATATATACAGCCTCAACGGAAAAGAAAAATTGTCTACACTGGTATGAATACATTGCCTATGTACAATTAGGAAAAGAACTCTTTGACACTTAGGTTTTCAAAGTTATGTCCCAATTTTTCAAACTTCAACTGTATATTTCAGTTACAGACTTAAGGTTATCTAATCAACATAAATTTTTAGACGTCTGTGGAGTACATAAATAATCAATTCAGCTTTCACTAAGTGTGCTAGCACACACTGTATTTTGTGTGTGAAGGAAACAAGTGCTCTAGCAATAAAATCAGTTATTGACTTTCTAGGTACATACAGTTTTGTGGATGCCTTGTTTTTGGTTTTGCCATACCTACCTTGATAAAAAAGGTGGTAGTGAAAATTAATAGCGTTGTAAAAACAATGATTTCGGCAAAGAATGCCAATGTAGAATTGTTAAATCTCTATATTAAGCTTTGCTGAGAAACATGTTTCTTTGTTGGTGATGTGGGAATTTCATGTCCTATCTATATTCACTGTTAGTGAAAGCCTGTAATATATGACTTCCGAACTTGCATGGAAAGAGTTTGTGGATTAATTATTACTATTTCCTATACATTTTACAAATATAATATATTTTCTTTCTTATTGGTCATGACAAAGTTGCTAGGACACACAAGTAGATTTTGTTGAAACTTCGCCGCCAGATCGAGACAAGGGGATGCACATAATGATTACTCCTTTTAATGTTTCTTTCCCACTGCCACGAGTTAGTTTTCATTGATTTTCAAACTTATGTTGATGTGAACATTTTCTTCTTAGAACAATCATTATGTTATGAAGATATATCTGATTATTTTGCAACTTAGAATTTAGACACCGTAATATATATATATATATATATATATATATATATATATATATATATATATATATATAATAAGCATTGGATATATGGATAGTGTCCTCATACATACCAGCTAGATTTTTTTGAATGAATAATATCCATTATTATTTTCTTCGTCTAAAGAAGTTTTTAATCTTGAAAGCCAGTATTTAGAAATCTTGAAGACGAGTCTATAACTAGCGCAATGCGAATAAGGATTACAAAATAGTTTGTTGGTGATAATTCAACAAGGCTGGAAATTAGTTTCTTCATCTTCTAATGTCAATGAAGTGGTTGTTGCATACATGAAAAAGTACCTGGCCAGGATAACATAGTCTATTGTTAAATAGTATGAGTACGTGTTCAGATTACAATTTGTTCAGCGAAATTATGGTCTAATTTGTTATATGTTTAATTGTTTATTTACAATGCCCCAAGCAGGCTTCAAAAATATTTGATGGAAAGACAGGTGCATTAGTTCAAGAAGAAATCAATCTTAGGTTACCGTTCCATGTTTTCCTGTTGTTACAAGGTTAGTTCATCCAACACTAGCCATGCCCGTTTCTATCCACTCTTATGTTATGCATGTGTATGAACTAACCCTTTTCTATTCTCCATATCACATAATTATTAAATTAGTTAGCGAGTACCTATTGGTTTCCTGACCAGAATCATCAACACGACACCGCAAAACTAGAATAGTGGCCAATTGATAGAAGCTCTTAATACATTTTATGTTGGGGGGTGCATTTTGGTACGTTTTTTAATACTTAGACTGTTATTTCTCAGAGTTACTAAGCAAGCTGACATGTATATTATTCTAATATTTTTCGTATAGCAAAGATTTGTGTTTCCCATGTTAACAAAAAAACAAGGTTTTGGGTGTGTATTTTAGAGAAAATAATGTTTCTCAAACTATTTGAAAAAATAATTGATCTTCACCCATTACACATCTCCTTCTTTCTGCTATATAGTCCAGCTTTGCTTCATAGTTTGAAAAGTGGTGTGCATCTTCTCAAGACGCCGACAGTTCACCTTGCTGCGTCTGATCTTTATAATAGTTTCAATATATTGTTAGTACTACCACTTGATCGATGGGATTAGAGAAGAATTAAGTGGATGCTACTAGAGGATTGAGAAAAGAGATTACATTAAAGGTTTATTTGAAAGGTGCAAGAGTGTACGTAAGTCAACACTTTTGGATGGAAATTCATGGAGACACATTGTATTTGTGATGTTTAGTGTGTACTACCTTTCAACTATTGCACATGCAAAGTATATGGGGCAAGAGTGTGAAGGAAGAAAACATTTGTTTCTGAAAATAATAAAATATAGTAGTAACTCATGGGCTCCTGCTTATTTAGCTCTTTGGTGGAATGGCATGATTATATACATCATGTTGCTCCCTATCATTCAATGTTTATTCACTAGATATAAAAGAAAGTATTGTGTTGTTTTATTGGTCGTTGCTTGTGAACTTCTAAATAGTATTTGTTGCAACAATTGTATTTTGGTTTCTGAAATAACATGTTTACTTTTTACATGGGAGAGGGGACAAATGGAGTAAAACTTTAGGAAGCCTAAGCAACTTCCATCATTTGGTTTCTGCTTGAGTTTTTGGCACATGCCAAAGAAAAATATCCATATTAACCAGAGTAAAGAAACAAATTGTCATGGTTTAATTTATACTTAAATGTTACCAAAATATATAATTAATTGAAAAAACTTGCATGTTTTAACAAATAAAATTGAAGGATCTTAATACCAAGTCTAATTTCATGTAGACAAGATTTGATTTCATAATTGGTTTCTGATTTTACATATACCCAATGTTTTCATAAGTTGTTCTATAAGCTTTTGTCTAAATAGCTAGCCCGTGCATTCGCACGGATTGACGACTAGTAGCATATAATTGCATATAAACTATTCAAGATTGATATATAATAGCATGAAACAATCAAAAATTATAGATAGGTCGGAGACATATCATCATCCCCAAGCTTAATTCCTGCTCGTCCTCGAGTAGGTAAATGATAAAAACATAATTTGTGATGTGGCATGCTACCCAACATGTAATCTCTTTTATGTCTAGATATTGAGAAATGATAAATCAATTGACATTAACATAATAATATCCATGAACATAAGAAGCATAATCATTAGTGTTTCAAAATATATGATCTTTAAATAATATTATCCCCTACTCATTTTATCATGTTAAGCATGGCATGACTCCGTCTTCATCGCATACGTATAAATCATGAGCACCCCAGTGTCAAACCAAGCAATTGGATCGTACTTCTAATGCGCTTCAGCATTTTCAACTTCATGCAATACATGAGCGTGAGCCATGGATATAGCATATGGTGGTAGATATCAAAGGAGTCAAAAGGTGGGAAAGTCTCACATCAACTATGCAAATCAATGGGCTATGGAGATGCCCATCAATCGATATCGATGCGAGGAGTAGGGATTGCCATGCAACGGATGCACTAGAGCTATAAGTGTATGATAGCTCAAATGAAACTAAGTGGGTGTGCATCAAACTTGCTTGATCATGAAGACCTTGGGCATTTGAGGAAGCCCATCATCGAAATATGAAAGCCAAGTTCTATAACAAAAAATTCCCACTAATATATGAAAGTGACAAAACTAGAGACTCTCTATATGAAGAACATGGTGCCACTTTGAGGCACAAGTGTGGTAAAGGATAGTAGCGAAGTCCCTTCTCTCTTTTTTCTCTCTTTTTTATGGTGGGCTCATTTGGCCTCCCCCTTTTTTTCATTTTTTGCCCAGAGTCTCATCCCGACTTGTGGGGGAATCATAGTCTCCACCATCATTTCCTCATTGGGACAATGCTCTAATAATGATGATCATCACACTTTTATTTACTTACAACTCAATGAAGAATAATATGACTCTATATGAATGCCTCCCGTAGTGTACTAGGATATGCAATGATCTAGTGTAACATGTAATCAATGATGAACGGTGGCTTTGTCACAAATACTACGTCAGCTCTATATGATCATGCAAAGCAATAAAATGATGAACACACATGTCATGTGGCGGAACGGTGGAAGTTGCATGGCAATATATCTTGGAATGGCTATGGAAATGCCATGATAGGTAGGTATGGTGGCTGCTCTGAGGAAGATATAAGGTGGCTTACATGCGATAGAGCGAATCATATCATAGGGTTTGGGTGCACCGGCAAAGTTTGCATCGACTCTCGAGGTGAGAAAGGGCAATGCACGGTACCGAGGAGGCTAGCAAATTGTTCTGAAGCTTTATTACTCTCTCGAAGCAAAGCACTACCACATGCCCCTTGGGAGGAGGTTGGGAGGAGTTAACCATCGCGTGTCCCCTATTCGAACAACATGATAGGATTTTATTTCAGACATAAAAATGCTCACACCTCATCACCATGCCATGACCAAAACTTAGATGATAATTAAATAAAAAACTTTAATACCGATATTTCTACTAACCAATGATCATGAACCTATATCATTACATATTAGTACATCAATATAATTAACCCATGTTTCATCTTTAGTGAGCTACATGAAAGTTTTTATTATATTCCCCTTGAATACATATCTTTTTTGGACGAGTCTTATAACACGTGAAAATTACCATTCATGTTGCCTTATACTCTCAAAAAGATTTAAGTGGAGCATGAGAGTTCAACTATTTCTATAAAATATGACTGCCACCATGCTATAACAAGATATAAGTGAAGCACTAGAGCAACTACCTAGCTCAAAAGATATAAGTGAAGCACATAGAGTATTCTAACAATTATGATGAAAGAGTGTCTCTCTCGAAAAGTGTTTCCAGAAAATGATGATTGTGGAAAACTAAAAAGAAAATAAACTATAATACATGACGCTCCAAGCAAAACTCATATCATGTGCTGAATAAAAATATAGCTCCAAGTTACATACCGATAGATTGGAGACGAAAGAGGGCATGCCTTCTGGGGCATCCCCAAGCTTAGACCCTTGGTTCTTCCTTGAATATTACCTTGGGTTTCCTTGGGCATCCCCAATCTTAGGGTCTTGCCTCTCCTTATTCCTTCATCCATCGTTGTCTCAACCAAAACTTGAAAACCTCAACACACAGAATTCAAGAAAACCTCGATAGATGCGTTAGTATAACAGACATATCAAATACTTTAGGTACTGTTATAAATTGATTAATATTTTATTATTTCATAATAGGTACTGTAATTCCAACTTCTCCATGGCTTATACCCCCGATACAATCCATAGCATCATCAAAACAAGCAAACTATACAAGCAAAAACAGAATCTGTCTAAAACAGAACAGTATGTAGTGTTCTGTACTAAAACCATACTCCCTCTGTTTTTATTTACTCTGCATATTAGATTTGACTGAAGTCAAACTTCATAAAGTTTGACCAAATTTATAGAAAACAATATAAACAGTTACCATAACAAATCTATATGATGTGAAAGTACATTCAATAATGAATATAATGGTATTTATTTGTTATTTTATACATTAATATTTTTGTTTCTAAACTTGGTCTAAATTTACAAAGCTTGACTTTGACCAAAGCTAATATGCAGACTAAGTAAAAACGGAGGGAGTACTTCTGTAACTCCAAAAATTCTGAAAAATTAGGAAAGCCTGGAAAATTTGTATGTTAATACTGTGTCAAATATTCAGATCAAAAAGACGCTCCAGTAAAATCAGAGAAATTCTGCACTGGGAGTAAAAGTTTCTGTTTTGCACAACATCAATTCTACTATCTTCCAAATCATCCCAAAGGCTTTACTTGGCACAAACACTAATTTAAACAAAAAAACACAACCATTATAGTAGCAAAAACTTTTTAAACTCAAAATAACAGAAAGTAAAAGGAAAATTTAAAGATAACTATTGGGTTGCCTCCCAACAAGCGCTATTGTTTTATGCCCCTAGCTAGGCATAATGCATTGTTTCAAGTATTGTCGTCCTTCAAATTAATTCTATAGGTGGCCCTCATAATAGATTCATAAGGTGGTTTAATTCTATTTCTAGTAAATTGTTTCATCCCTTTCTTTAATGGGAATTGGAATCTTCTATTACCTTCTTTCATGTCAATAATATCACCCATAGTTCGTAGGAAAGACCTACCAAGTATAATAGGACAAGACGGATTGCATTCAATATCAAGCACAATGAAATCCATGGGAACATAATTTCTATTATCAATAATAATCACATCATTTATTCTATCCAGTGGTTTCTTAATAGTAGAATCCACTAGATGCAAGTTGACGGAACATTCGTTTATATCGGTAAGACCTAGCACGTCACATAAAGATTTCGGTACAGTAGAAACACTAGCACCAAGGTCACACAAAGCATTGCATTCATAGTATTTAAGATTTATTTTAATAGTAGGCTCCCATTCATCATGCAATTTTCTAGGTATATAAACTTCTAGTTCAAGGATTTCTTCATGAGCTTTTATCATAGCTTCCACAATATGTTTAGTAAAGGCTTTATTTTGTTCGTAAGGATTAGGTGAACTTATCATGGATTGCAACAAGGAAAAACATTCAAACAAAGAACCAATTTCATAATTAAAGTCCTTGCAATCCAAAGTAGTGGGCACATCACTATGTAAAGTTTTGACCTCTCCAAACCCACTTTTTCATTTTTATCATTAAGATCATCACCCTCCGAACAATTGAGATTCCTTCTAACTAAAGTTGACTCATCTTCAGTCCCTTTTTCATCAATTTTTATGTTACTAAACAAAGATTCAATAGGTGAAACACCAATCATTTTAATATCCTCATTATGATTACGATAAAAACTGGGAGGAATAGCCTTTTCTAGAAATTCTCGCTTAGCTCTCAACCTAGCGGTCCTATCCTTACTTTCGTAAATAGAGATTTGAATGGATTTAATAGACTCATTTATATCATGCTTGGGAGGCAAAGTTTTACTTTTAAGAGTTTCCACATCTGAGCAATCCTATCCATGTTTTTAGCCATATCATCAACTTTATGTAGTTTTTCATCTACCATAGTATGAAAAATATTTTGAGAACTAATAAATTCTTTAATGGTGTTATCAAGATCAGAGGGCATCCTATTATTATTGTTGGAAGAATTGACATTGGAATTACCATAATTATTAGAGTAATTACTGGGATACGGTCTAGAATTGAAATTCCATCTATAAGCGTTGTTGTTGAAATTATTTCTAGAGAAAAAATTCACATCAATAGCATCATTATTTTGCCCAATCAAAGTATATAGTGGAACATCATTGGGATCAACATGAGCATTTTTATTTGCAAACATATTCATAAGAGAATCCAACTTATCACTCAAAGTAGTGATTTCTTCAACATAATTTACCTTCTTACCAATTGGAGCTCGTTTGGTGTGCCATTGAGAATAATTTGTCATGATATTATCCAGTAGTTTTGTAGCTTCTCCCAATATAATTTCCAAAAAGGTACTACCTACAGCAGAATCTGGAAGATTTCTCGACACAAAGTTTAGTCCTGCATAGAAATTTTGTATTATCATCCATAAACTTAAGCCATGAGTGGGACAATTTCTAATCATTAATTTCATTCTATCCCAAGCTTGTGCAACATGTTCTTGATCATCTTGTTTAAAATTCATAATTTGACTTCTGAGAGATATAACCTTACGAGGAGGCAAACACTTAGCAATAAAGACATACTTACACTTATCCCAAGTTCCAATACAATTACGAGGAAAGGATGAAAACCAACTTGTAGCTTTATATCTTAATGAGAAAGGAAATAATTTCAACTTAACCACATCATTATCCATGTCCTTTTTCTATTGCATATCACATACTTCGATGAAGCTATTAAGGTGTGAAGCAACATCCTCATTAGGACTTCCAGCAAATTGTTCTTTCATAACAAGCTTCAGCAAATCGACATTTATATCAAAAGATTACCGACTAGTGGCGGGTGGTATTGGAGTACTAATAAAATCATTGTTATCAGTATTTGAAAAGTCACACAATTTGGTATTTTCTTGAGACATAGCGACAAAGTAAGCAAACTAAGCAAAGCAAGCAAATAGAAATATTTTGTGTTTTTGATTTTTTTTGTAAAAGAAAACATAAATATGAATAAAAAGACAAGCAAAAAGTAGAACATGTGTTTGATAGTTTGTCTGAAGGGACCTCAAGCAAAGTTTGTGATGTCTCCCCGGCAACGGCGCCCAAAATTCTTTCTGCTACTTGTGAGTTGTGTTGGATTTTTCCCTGAAGAGGAAGGGCGAAGAAATATAGTAGCGATAAGTATTTACCTCGGTGAGAACCAAGGTTGTCGAACCAGTAGGAGAACCATGACAACTTATCTTAAACAACACCTGCACACACAAAACCAAACACTTGCACCCAACGCAGGCAAGAGGGTTGTCAAGCTCCTTGAACTCGTTACTTGCAAGGATTACTTCTGATAGTGGTAGGTAGATAAATATAAAATTAAATAAAAAGGAAGTAAATAAATTGTAGCAATTTTTTTTTAGGTTTTTAGCAAATAAGGTTAAGTGGACCCGGGGGCCATAGTGTTCACTAGGGGCTTCTCTCTCGAATGAATAACATACGGTGAGTAGACAAATTACTGTTAGTCAATTGATATAAAATTGCATAGTTATGATTAAGTATTCATGTCAATGATCATGTATATAGGCATCATGTTCGTGACAAGTAGACCGAAACGATTCTGCATCTACTACTATTACTCCACCAATCGACCATTATCCAGCATGCATCTATGGTACACGGCCGGCCCTATGTTTCGGAAGGCCCTAGGCGAACTCGACGACATGGGCCCTTTAAGTACTAAGATTATATATATATATATATATATGTGTGTGTGTGTGTGTGTGTGTGTGTGTGTGTGTGTGTGTGTATGTGCATGATACATAAACAAATATATATAACTTCATTTACATGATAAGGTTCAACCATACATCTTTTGAGATGTCTATAATAATTGTTGGACAATGCCATATTATGACAAGAAGACTGTTGTACTAAAATAATGAAGAAATGAGAATACAAAGAATTATAATTTTGTACATTAGAACCTTTATCATGTACATTGAAATTTTGGATTGGATGAATACATATACTTGTGGAATACTTGACGAACTCATGGTCGCGGTCTCGGGGATGGCTGGACGTGAGGCAGGCATGCAACGGCAGCACGCCGGGATGCCGACATGGGCACACGGCACAACACCAGGGGTAGGCTGTCGCGCGGTACAGCGTCGACAAGAACGAGAATCCCGAGCGGGAGAGGCCGAGCGATGGTTCGCCTGGACGAAGCGATCACCATATTCAGATTTCTGAATCAGATTGATTCACGCGTGTGGCTGCCCGTGCGATGCTTCAGCTGGTCACTACTTGCTAGCAATCAGGCTAGCAGTTGGGGCTAGTCCGTCTTGTTTATTCCTCCCTTAATTTTTGTCAACTTAATTTTTATGCCGAGCTATACTGAGTATACATACCAGAACATGGACCCCCTCCGAGCCATGGGCCCTAGGCGGTCGCCCCTCTGGCCATACGCCAGGGCCGACCCTGCTATGGTATTAAGTTTATGACAAACAGAGTAATGCTTTAAGCAAGACGACATGATGTAGACAAAGTAAGTACAAGAAATATGTTCAAAACCCTTCGGTTTACCCTTAGTAGTGACAATACAATATGTGTCTTGTCCCCTTTTCACTGGGATATAGAGCACCGCAAGATTGAACCCACTACAATTGCACTCCTCCCGCCGAACATAAATCAATATAGTTGGCCAAACCAAACCGATAGATCAAAGTGACTCACAAAGCTATAACAATCATGCATAATAGAATTCAGAGAAGTCTCAATTACTTTTCATGAATAATATGATCATAAACCCATAATTCATCGGGTCCCAACAAACACACCGCAAAAGAAGATTACATCAGATAGATCATCGTTAGAATCACGAAGAACTTTGTAATGAATATCAAAGAGAGAGAAGAAGCCATCTAGCTAATAGCTATGGACCCGTAGGTCTGTGGTGAACTACTCACACATCATCATGGAGGAATCAAGGTTGATGTAGACGGCCTCCATGATGGATTCCCCCTCGGCAGAGTACCGGAAAAGGCCTCCAGATGGGATCACGTAAGAACAGAGACTTGCGGCGGCAAAAAAAATATTTTGGGTGGCTCTTTGATGTTTTCGGGGTAGTTGGGAATATATAGAAGTGGAATTAGGTCAGGAGGTGCCACGAGGGGCCCACGAGCCATGGGGGCGCGCCCTACCCCCCCAGGACGCGCCCTGGTGGCTCGTAGCCACCTCGTGGGTCTTCTGGCCTCCTCCCGAAGCTTCTTGGGTATCTTCTGGTCCAAAAATAACTCCCGTAAATTTTTATCCAATTTGGACTTCATTTGGTACTGATTTTCTGAAAAGTCCAAAAAAGGCAAAAAAAACAAAAACTAGCACTGGGCACTGAGTTAATAGGTTAGTCCCAAAAATGATGCAAAATAGCATATAATTGCATATAAAGTATTCAAGATTGATAATATAATAGCATGAAACAATCAAAATTATAGATACGTCGGAGATGTATCAGTGTCATACCCCTCCAGGCCGGCGGGCGCATGATCCCTTATTCAATTCCGTAGATGGATCGGGGAGGGGTTTTATCCCTACTTATCTTAGTGCATAGGTGGAAGGGCTCTGGATATCCGATCGGTTTCTTGCCTTGAGGGCGGGTTTTTGCAGGGGGTTCTTTATATGCCCATGCTGGCCGAACTCGCCCTCTAGGGGGGGACAGTCAGCTTGGGCTACGTGGCCGTATGCGAGGGGCTTGTTATCTTCCACCTCGTCGTCGAAGTCGGGGAACAGTCGTCGTCCTGGGAACGATTTAGCTGCCGCACATTGGTCTTCGAATTCTTCTTCGGTCGCGAGATTTTTTTTCCATTTGCCATTGAGCGTGTTTTCATGAGTGTGTGTCTCATGTTGTTTCCTCTTCATGCTCCGCGCAGTCGATGTTGGAAACATATCTGCTCAGAGGGGTTTGTCGGCACCTCTAAGTCTTCAGGTCCGAGGCTAACATCGTCCTCGGACTAGGGGAGGTAATTCTCGTCCGACCCATCGTCGAAGGCTCCTTTGTCCTCGCGATTGTCCTCGGCAGGTGTTCCCATGGGCCCGTTTTGTTGTGTGGCTCAGCCTGATCATTCTTGTTCGGGTTCTCACCGGTGTCCGGGTGGCGTCGTTATCGGTGGCGTCGGCTTTACTTTTGCTTCCACTGTTGCCCTTTGGTTTCCTCTTGGGGCGGAGGCTCTTAGAGTTATCCTTAGGATTCTCCTCGGTGTCTTCCTTAGGAGTGTCGACCATATAGACGTCATAGGTAGACGTTGCGGCCCACTTCCCTGTTCGGGGTATGGCCACAAGTGAATTTGATCCGGAATAGCCGTGGTCATATTCCTCCATGTCGGTGGCCTCGTCGCATCCGTAGTCAAGCGTGTCTGGCCAAACCTTGACCGTAGCGACTAGGTGGGTGGTGGGTGGGATGAAAAATTTCCGATCATTGGCTTTACTTCCGATTTGATCACAGGCCACGGATGAGCTCGTCAGGTTCTGGATCTGGTCCAGCACCTCGTTTATTTGCGAGAGCTCCTCCGTGTCGAGGGTGTGATAATCCGGGTTGAAAAGAAAAGTGTTATTAGAGTTGCCTGACGCATGCTCGTCCTCTCAGTTGCCCCGGGCCGACTCTAGATTGGCAGTCAGAGAGGCTTCCTCGAAGACTGTCGTTAGGTCCAAAGACGAGTTCGGTTCCGGGCAATCATCTGAGGAGGCGTTGGCCAGATTGGACGCGATGAACCACAAATCCGTCTCTGGGCTGGCTCTATCAGGAGGTCGGATTCGAGGATCAGATCGGACATCGGATCCAGAGTTTCTGCGCTAGAGTGATCTTCAGATTGATATGAGATCTGCATCGAGAGAACCAGATCACACCGGGCGTCGGTGATGTACTACAGGCTTACGAACATGACGATATGGTTTGGGGTGAAGGTCTCGACAAAGCTCAGGCGGCCTATCGGGTCGACGTGTAGTACCACACTGCCAAAAGCGAAGAGCTAGTCGGGACGAAGATGTCACCACAACCAATGCTGCTATCAAACTGCAAGCGAGCCATCGACCTCTAGCGATCACACAACAATCTCTCGATGAAAGCACAAATGTTGGCATCAAAACCGGTAGATCTCGGGTAGTGGGCCTAAACTGTGAGATCAGATCGATATGTTACAAGAGACAAGGGACACAAAGCTTTTACCCAGGTTTGGGCCCTCTTGTAGGAGGTAAAACCCTCCGTCCTACTCTAGCTTATATTATGGATGTATCAAAGTACAGAGTTGATCTACCTCTACATCATAAGTTGTGGTTTAAACCCCAGGGGTGATGATGATGAATGTCTATATCTTTCCTACGGACTAAAACCCTTTGGCTTATATAGGCACCGGGGGTATCTAGGGTTACACATGGCCAGTTACCATCCAGGGATTACATGCCGAAGCAAATGACATTCTTGGAGTACACGTCAAGTCTTCGGCGAAGTCCGATGTGCTTACACCATAGGTTAAAGGCCTCCAGAGTCCTTCCTTCTTGACGGGCTACCAGCCCGGCCACAGACTAGACTAGCTCAGCCGGGACCCCCTAGTCTAGGACACCGTCACAGTATACTGTATAAGCTAAGGGGCCAGGCTCGTAGATGGACACATTGAAATCTCTCGGTACTTTGAATACACTTCAACGCAATAAAACACAAGCAAGACGTATGTTTTTATCTCGTCGGAGAGCCTGAACCTGGGTAAACTAGGTGTCCCCATTACCACCGTTCCAAGACACCTAGGATACCCTATTGAGGGATGAAGCAGATTTACCTTTGACATGTGGTGGGCCCGGAGGTTTCGCACCTCAGGTGGAGCACTAGTTCAGACTTCGGGAGATTAAGAAGGACACGGATGGGTAGATGGCAAAGGCAAAGCCGTCGTTGCTGTCACTATAGCAGTAGAGGGTGCAACTATCGGCGAGCAGGAGTGCTGTGGCGGGGGAAAGGAGCAGCAGTCAACACAGTCAAACCGGACAGAAGTTGATTCCTGAATCGAGTGGTCAGTTTTGGTGTCGGGTAACCAGTTTTGAAGTTGTGTGTTGAGTCTTAAATCGAGTGGTTGTTCATAGTTGCAATGTGGACTTTTCTCTTTGTTTTTGTGTGAAACTAGACAAAAATATGAGAAGATAAAAAAATAGTGAGACCAGCTAGGACTAACCGTTGGCGGTTATAGAAGAAATCACTTGAGCACACAGCGCGGGTCCAGGACTCGACGCTGGGGGGAATCAAGCAGACGCACACTGCTAGCCACCCGAGCGACGCTTGATTCTCAAGATCTAAGGAGATGAGAAGAGTTAGGGAATGTCTTCGTCTCCAGGGTTTCAAAGGTATTGACAGTAACGATTCGAGTGGTGGTCTGGCATTGCTTTGGCATGAATCTTGTCATGTGTATGTTCTAGACAAGGATGATCATTATATTGATGTTGTGGTGTGAATACACGTGGATGGCCAACAATGGCTACTTACTTGTGTATATGGGGAGCCTAGAGTGGATAATTATCCTTTCATGTGCTCTAAATTGCAAGCTTTGAAGGCAACCTCAGATTTACCATGGCTAGCTTTTGGCGACATTAATAGCCATGTGGGATTTTCAGCATCTTTCATCAACTCCTCGTCCTCAGTCTAAGGTTTAGATGGTGGCATTCTTGGACACATCGTGTCTATATGAACTTTTTGATTTTGGCTTTTCCGGTGCTTCATGCACATATGGCAATATGAGAGGAGGTGCAAATGTTAAGGTTCATTTGGACCGAGTTGTTGGAATAAACGCTTGGCGCAACTTGATTGCCTTTTATTCTGTGCAACACCTGGCTTCCCCATGCCCTGATCATGTACCCTTGCTCCTAAGGGGTATTGTCGAAGCTCATGTTCCAATTTCTAGATGTCGACGATATGAGATCCTTTGGGAGAGGGACGCTACCCTTCCCGAAGTTATCAAAAATGCATGATCGACATTCAGTCATGTTGAGGATCTTGGCAAACTTGAGGATGCTTTAGAGCACTTTATGGCTTCTCTTCAGTTGTCAAGCAACAACAATTTTGGTAATATAATGAGATAAATTAAAAAGGTCACAGTCTCGTCTTGAGGATTTTATGAATAGGAATGTCATTAGACAATAAAGTAGAGCTATGATAGATAAGATCAATAAATTATTTTATAAAGAGGAGATGATGTGGATGGAGACGTCTAGAATACTGTGGTTAAAGGAAGGTGATTGAAATACAAGGAAAAAAATACAATAGCCTACAATAGTGATGGTATTGTACATTCTGATGAGCATGTTATGGGTAACATAGCCTCCTCGTACTTTCGTGGCATTTATTCTACAGATCCTAACCTTGATGCTTTAGGAGTATTGGATCTTTTTGTACCTCTTATTTCAGCAGATGGTAATAATCATATGTGTGGGGATTTTTGGATAAGGAAATATTGGAGGCCCTCTCTTAGATTGGTCCCTTGAAAGCTCTGGGACTTGATGGTATTCACGTCAATTTTTCGCGAAACTAGATGCTTTAAAGGAGAGCATCATTGGAGCAGTGAACGAAGTTTTAAATACTGGAAACATGCGAAGGGAGTTAATGATACCTCTATAGTATTGACTCCAAAAATTGCAAATCCCGCAAAGTTATTTGACTATAGGCCAATAACTATTTGCAAAGTGGTTTTGGAATGCCTGGTAAATAGGTTGTGCCCCCTATTGGATGATATTATCTCTCTTGAGAAGAGTGCCTTTTTCTTCCAGGAAGGATGGTCATACATGATGCTCTTGTGGCCTTTGAATGCATCCATCACATGGAGCACGAAAAAGATGCTACAAAGAGATTTTGTGCTAGCTAGATCTTGATACGTCTCCAACGTATCTATAATTTTTGATTGTTCCATTCTAATATATTATCATTCTAGGATACTTTTTGGGTCTTTATTTACCAATTTATAATATTTTTGAGCACTAACCTATTGACCCAGTGACCAGTGTCAGTTGCTGTTTTCTGCATGTTTTCCACTTTTCAGGTTTACAGTAACAAACGAAGTCCAATTGCTATGAAACTTTTTGATGATTTTTTCTGGACCAAAAGAAGACCTGGAAGCTTTGGAAGGAGGCCGGGAGCCGCACGAGGGCCCCACAAGCCAACAGGGCGCCCCCTGGGGGGGGGCGCGCCCTGATGGCTTGTGCCTCCCTCGGGCGTCTCCCGACGCCCCTCTCTGGCTTATTAATTCTCATATATCCCAAAAACCCTATAGGCAGTCCCAAAACTCTTTTTATGCCGCCGCAAGTCTTTGTTCCGTCGTGAGGCCATCTGGAGCTCCGTTCCGACACCCTGCCGAAGGGGGGATCGATCACGGAGGGCCTCTACATCAACCTTGTTGCCCTCATGATGATGTGTGAGTAGTTCACCATAGACCTACGGGTCCATAGCTTGTACCTAGATGGCAATCTCTCTATCTCTTGATCTTCAATACAATGGTCATCGCATCTTTGCTTTGATCTATCCGATGTAATCCTATTGTGCGGTGTGTTTGTTGGGATCCGATGAATTGTGGGTTTATGTTCAGATTATTCATGAAAAGTATTTGAGTCACCTCTGAATAATAAGATTCTTATTTGCATGATCATTATAGCTTCGTAATGATCTCTGATTTATCGATGTGCTTTAGCCAAGTAGATTGATCTATCTTCAGTGGGAGGGGTGCGTTGTGGTAGGTTCAACCTGACGAGTTTCTATATCCCAGTGACAAAGTAGGGGACAAGATGCGTCTTTGTGTTGTTGCTACTAAGGATAACACAACGGGGTTCATTCATATTGCTTGAGTTTACTTTGCCTACATCATGTCATCGTTCTCCATGCATTACTCTGTTTGTCATGAACTTAATATGTAGAGAGGCAAGCATAGAAGCGCTCTTGAAGTGGAGTAATAGTAATAGGTGCAGGCAGGAGTCGACCTATTTGTTTATGGACATGATGCCTATAGACATATGATCATTGCCGTGAAAATCGCATAACTATCCGCTTTTCTATCAATTGCCCAACAGTAATTTGTTACCCACCGTATGCTATCTACATGAGAGATGCCGCTAGGGAAAACTATGGACCCCGGGTCTATTCACTTATATATTTACAAACGCTACTATTACCTTGCTGCCTTTATTTACTTTTTATTTTATTTTGCAATTTACAATCATCTACACAACTCATTTGCTTGCAAATAACGAGATCAAGGGGATTGACAACCCTCTTGCCCGCGTTGGGTGCAAGTTGTTTGTTCTTTTGTGTGCAGCTGCTGAAGACGGTTGAGGATTGATATTCCTATTGGTTCGATAAACCGTGCTTTGATAACTAAGGGAAATACTTACCCACTTTGTGCTGCGATAACCCGTTCCTCTTCACGGAAAACCCGAGGCAGATCACGAGTATCAGATCTTTCTAAAGCTTATGAGAGGGTTAATTGGGATTTCTTGAGACAGGTGATACAAAAGCTAGGTTTCCCTGATTTGTGGGTTGTGTGGATAATGACTTGTGTCACATCAGTGAGATGTTCTGTTAAATTAAATAGAACCTTCTTGGATTCATTTGCACCGACATGTTGGCTTTGACATGGTAATATACTTTCACCATTATTATCCTTGTTTGTGGTCGATGGTTTATCTGCAATTCTCAAGCAGGGTGTGGCATCACACAACATGAACCCTGTCAAACTATGTCACCATGCATCGGGAATCACACATTTGCTTTATGTAGATGATACATTGTTGTTTTCTAAGGCCTCTCAAGCTCAGGCAATTAACGTTACATCAGAGTTGGACTTGTACGCTACGGCTATAGGTGAAACCCTAAATTATTCCAAGTGATCCATTATGTTTCATGAATCTTGCCCCCATGAGTCTCAAGAGCAAGTTAAATATGTTCACCAGTCCGTGCTTTGAACAAAATACCTCATGCTACCTATGTCTGAGGGGGGGCATGTCCAAAGGACGATCCCAAAATCTCCAAACCATATTAACAAAATGCCTTATTGAGTGGGGCTATGGTCATATTGCTCAACCTGGAAGAGAAGTCATCTTCAACTCTATTGCACATGCACTGTCAATGTATGTAATGGGTGATTTTAAGCTACCCTATTTAGTGTTTGACGATTTGTCAAGAGTGGTCATGAATTATGGTTGGTGCTCTTCTAGGGGTCAACGCAAGGTCCATTGGAAATTTTGGGACAAATTGATGCAACCCAAGTCTACAGGGGGTGCATGCTTTAGAGATTTTCACATGTTCAATGAAGCACTCCTTGCTCAACAGGCTTGGAGTCTCATTATGAAATTGAAGAGTCCATATGCCTGGGTTTATAAGGCTTGATACTATCTAAACTAAAGGCTGGAAGGCACTGTCTCTTCTAAAAACACATCTTCACCATGGGGGCGAATAGTCATGGGCTTGATATCCTAAAAAAGTAATTGATATGGCGTGTTGGTAATGGAAGGATAATTTTTGTTTGGCATGATAACTGGATAAGTAGGCCCTTTTCCTATAAGCCGATCACACCTAAAAGGAGATGACTATTCTGTTATGTATCTCAATTGTTGAATGAGCAGGGTGCTTGGAACTTCAAGTTTCTTAGAGAATATTTCATTTGATGTGATGTGAACGAGGTCTAGAAAATAAGAGCCTCCCCTAAATTGGAGGAAAATGTTCTTGTAGGGGGGGGGCGGAAAACTCTGCAAGTTCTCTATAAGTAGAGCATATAAGTTAGCCTTTCAGGAGTCCTCACGAGAGCATAATCAAACCTTGAGTGAAGCACCAGATGGTCTTCGTCCCTAGTGGAAACTGACTTGGTCTTGCAATATTCCTCCTAAGGTTCAAAACTTTGCATGGCATGCCACTATTGACTCTCTTCTAATGTGGTGCAATAAAAATACAAAGGGGTTTGGAACTATCCAGTTTATATCAAATATGTGGATTTGAACCGGAGGATAGCTTCCATGCATTATTCCACCGCCCTTTGGCTCGAGAACTCTGGAAAACTATGTGTAATGTTTGGTGCCTTCCTCCCTCTCATGTGCAACAAATACCAAAATACAATGGTTGCGCTAGATCATCGATAATATATCGGAAACTAGGCGATGTATTTTACTCATGAACCTTTGGAGATGCTAGCATATATGCAATGTGGTGGTCCACAACAAACCTCCACCCCCTATTCAGGCCTCTAGACTTTTTATGCGGCTACCTAGACTACCTAATTGGCATTAATAAGAACCCCACTGTTGATCCGGTGAAAGGGAAGATTTATATTTCACATGATAACTTGGATATTTCTATTTGGTATAGGTGATGGGTTTTCCTCGAAGAGGAAAGGATGAAGCAGTATAGTAGTAGATAGTATTTCCTTCGGTTAAGAATCAAGGTTATCGAACCCATTGGAGACAACACACAGATAAGATCAACAGTACCTGCACACACACAAAGAAAATGCTTGTACCCAACGAAGGCAAGAGGGTTGTCGATCCCATTGTTCCCGCAAATTATGAGAATTAAATCTGGTAGTGATATGTACATACTAAAGTAAAGTAAAAAGTAAATAAGAACAAAGGGTAATTGTATTTTGGTATTTAATAGGAAAAGTGGACCTGGGGGACATAGCGTTCACTAGAGGCATCTCTTTCATGAGCTTAATACGGTGGGTAGACAAATTACTGTTGGGCAATTGATAGAAAAGCGCATAGTTATGATTGTGATTCTTCATGGCATAATTTATATCTAGGCATTACTTCCGTCATAAGTAGATCGTTAAACTTACAAACGCCTACTACTATTACTCCACCCCTTGACCGCTATCCAGCATGCATCGCAAGGTATTAAGTTCATAACAAACAGAGTAATGCTTGGAGCAAGATGACATAATATAGACAAGATAAGATCAATTAATATGTTTAGATACCATTGTTTTATCCTTAGTAACAACAATACAATACATTCCTTGGAACTCCTCATGTCATACAGTAAGGACACCGCAAGATTGAACCCACTATGCACCGCTCCCTCTGAAGATCTACTCATTTACTTGGCCAAAGAAAACTTACAGATCAGAAAGAATACGCAGCTATCAAATTACACATAACAGATCAGAGAAGATGCAATTACTTTCAGTGAATAATATGATCATAAACCCACAATTCATCGAGCCCCAACAAACGCATCGTGAGAATTACATCAAATAGGTCTCCGAAGAAATCATTGTATTGAAGATCGTAGAGAGAGAGAGCCATCTTGTTGTTGCTATGGACACATAGGTCCTGTGGGGAACTACTCACACATCATCATAGAGGTGACAAGGTTGATGAAGATGGCCTCCGTGATGGCTTCTCCCTCCGGCAGCACTCAGTAAAAGGGCTCTAGATGGCATCGCAGAGGAACAGAGGCTTGCCGCGGTGATAAAATTATTTCGGGTCTCGCTCTGGTGGTTTCTGGATTTTTAGGGAATTTATAGCGCTAGAATTAGGTCAAACGGGGCAACATGGGACCAACAAGCTCACATGGCGCACCCCACTTGGAGACAGGCCACCTGAGCTTGTGCCTCCCTCGATCCTCGTCTGGTGTATCCCAAAGCTTCTAGGGTCTCTTCTGGTCCAGAAAAAATCACCGCAAAGTTTCATCGTGTTTGGACTTCTTTTGGTATGGTTTTTCTGCGAAACAAAGAAATAGGCAAAAAAGGATTCTCGCATTGGGCACTGAGTTAATAGGTTAGTCCATAAAAACAATATAAAATGGCATATGAAGCATATAAGATTGGTAATATAATAGAACAATAAATAAATTATAGATAAGTTGGAGACATATCACCATCCCCAAGCTTAATTCCTACCCATCCTCGATAAAACATATTTTTTTATGTGAAATGCTACCTAGCAAGTATACTCATGTAATTATTTTGGTATGAATATTGGGAAATGATGACTTAACAGATGTCAAAACAATAATACAAAGAAGTGCTAGAAAATAATCGATGACTTTCAAAATAAAGAATGTTAAAGAATGTCATTCCAAATTATTTAATCATGTCACCATGGTGCAGCTCGGTCTTCCTACCATAAAGTATAAATCATGAACACCCCGGTGTCAAACCAAGCAATTTTATCATACTTTTTCTAGCTTTAGCTTTTTATACTCCACTCAATACATGAGCGTGAGCCATGGACTTAGCACTTAGGATGGCAAAGAGAATGATGATTGGGGTTTATTGGAAGACAAAAAGGTATAGAAAGTCTCAAATCAACGAGGCTGATCATTAGGCAATGTAGAGGCCTTGCAATCGATATCAATACGGGGAGTAGGGATTGTCATGCACCTAAGTGGGTGTGCATCCAACTTGCTTGCTCATGAAGACCTCGAGCATTTGAGGAAGCTCGACATCGTAATCTACAAGCCAAGTTATATAGTGTAAAATCACACTAGCATAATCATGAAGTATATGAAAACTCTCTATATGAAGAACAAGGTGCTAAAAAGGATAGTAATGTGCCCCTCTCTCTTTCTCTCTCATTTTTTCTTTTCCATTTTCTTTCTTTTTCTTTTTCTTTTTTCTTTATTTTATTTTTTCCTTTTTCTTTCTTTTTCCTTTTTTCCTTTTGTTGGGCTCTTTTTGCCCTTCTTCCTTTTCATCCTCACATGTAGGGGCACACCCTAATAATGCATCACACTTTATTTGTACTTACAACTCGATATATGGACAACATGATGACTACATATGAATGCCTCTGTCAATGTACCAGGATGTGCAATGATCTAGCATAACATGTATAACAATGATGAACGGTGGCTTTGCCACAAGTATCATGGCAGCTCTATATGATCATGCAAAGCAAAATGACAATGAATGCTCAAGTCATGTAATGAATAGTAACAATGGAAGTTGCATGGCAATATATCTCGGAATAGCCATAAAAATGCCATAATAGGTAGGTATGGTGGCTATTTTGGGGAAGGATACAATGAGGCTTATGTGTGATAGAGCGTATCATATCATGAGATTTGGATGCGCTTGCGAAGTTTGCACCAAGTCTCGAGGTGAGAACGGACAATGCACGGTACCGAAGAGGCTAGCAAAATACGAAAAGGTGGAAGTGTTTATAGTCCACAAACTCACACTAGTCATAAAGAACTCATGTATTTATTGCGGAAGTTTTATTAGCCCTCGAAGCAAAGTAATCTCGCATGCTCCAAGGAGGGAGGTTGGGAGGAATTGATCATCGTGTGCCGCCAATTCAGACAACAGTTATCAATCAAGGATAAATTATGCTCCAACTTCCTAGCCAAGCCATGACCGACACTTTAATGAGTGGGACGCCACAAACCTTAACATCGATATTTTTACTATACCAAGATTATTTACTAGTAAACCTTCATATTATAACCTCAATATCGTTGATCAACCGCACCCTATTCAGTGATCCACATTCAAGTTTTTATTATACCACTCTTGTATACCTATTGTTTTGGGCCAAACATATAACTCATGCAAATTACCACTTCCTATTCAACTCTCAAAAAGACATAAGTGAGGCATGAGAGTGCAAATGATTTCTGCAAAATATAAGTATCATCGTGCTCTACGAATATAAGTGAAGCACAATGAGCATTCTAATAAATGATGATGAATGTGTGTCTCTCATAATAGGTGCAATCAAGAAACAATGATTGTGGAAACAAACAAACAAAAAAACAAAACAAAACAAAAAAACACAACATTCCAAGCAAAACACATATCATGCGATGAATAAAAATAGGGATTTTTATTTTTGTGCCCTCCGTTCCTTAGTTGTGCTCAGTTTTTCCCAACCCTCTAACTTGTGCTCACTTTTGCCCTGCTGTGTCTAGCTGAATCTCACATATGGTCAAAGGCAGCATTTCCGTTGGGTCAACCCCCTATGACAGTTACATGCATGACTGTGAGAATACGACATGTGGCCATTGTCAAGTACGACCACATCAGCCAGCCGACGGTTAGTCGCCAATGCAAAGCACGATGGGGCGTCGTTGCTCGTCTGCAGATTCCAGCGATGGTTGGACGATATCTTTGCGTCTACCATTAGCTGGTGCTCGTGCAGGTCGAGGGGTGGCATCAGGGTGGACGGAAACGAAGGCAGTGGGTGAGTACCATTGTGGCCAGAGTTTTGTGTTTGTAGGCAACAAAGCTATAGCACGGATTCGAACGATTTTTGAGCTGGTGTTGTTCTATGGCTGCTTGTGGTGCAGTTTGACACGATCACGTGACAAAATGGTCACTGGGGCGCCTTCATGTGCTCATGCCAGATCAGCAAAGGGAGGTCGCGATTACTGGCACTACAGCAGGAAAACATTGACAAGGATATCGGGAAAAGCTGTGGAGCTCACGTTAAGGTTGTGGAGCACATTAAGTAGGTTGGGGATGGGCTATAGGCGATGAATCGACAGCGTAGTCCTAGGCTGCAGACAGCGAAGAAAGCTTTGATGATGGCGATTTAGGGCATCTGGTCTAGCGATCTTCGTCTTATAGGTTAATGGTGGCGAGGCAGAGCTAAAGGACATGGTGTTGAGGCGAGGAGAGCGGAGTGGCTACGTTGGTTGACGTTTGCGTGGCCATGGCATTCTCAGTCATTGGAGAGCGTGCAAGAGGAGGGTATAGTGATGGATAGTAGATAGGTTCGAACTAGTGGTATCGTGTTTGTCTCTTGGCATAAATTTGGGGACAAAGAAGGCATCGAAGGCGCGAAGCAGGAGCAGGCGCTCTCAGACGTGTCGTCCTCTGCCACTAGGCGCGAGGTTGAAGACGGGGTTGCGTGTAGATGGGCTAGGCTGCATAGTGATGGGCCGCTAGGTAGCTTTTCATCTCTCTCTCTCTCTCTCTCTCTCTCTTTCTCTCTTTCTCTCTCTCTCTTCATTTCTGTTCTTTCCATTTATATTTGAATATATTTAGATTAAACAATTGTAAAACCATCTAGAAAATTATCTGTGAATATAATGGATTTTTACAAAAACACAGACATTTTTTCGCGATGGGATTAACGGAGACGCAGGCCCATGAACGGCGCCCGAGCGTCCCCCTTCCCTCACCACAACACTGTACTGAATGGTGTGGTTTAGTGCCGCCACATGGCCGCGCGAGAGGCTCTCCGACCTTCTTAAACATCAGAGAGGACCATATGCAATAAACTACTTCTATTGTAATAAGAGCCTCAATGCTTGCTTTTGTGAAGGAGATGATGATTTGATATTTCATCATCTCTTCATCTCTTTCACAAAGTAAGCATAGATGGTCTTACTATGATAAAAGTATTTTTTTATACAATTGGCTTCATTTTCAAAATTTATCTGATCAAACTAGAGCACATCACAATTATTTATTATTTTTCAAGAGAAACAAAGACAAGTTAAAATTTGGCACAACTATGGTAGTTACCATTGTGAACATTGTTGCCACAGAAAAATTAACTATTTTGAAAAAAAAATACTATTTTCCCATTTTCCAAGTGCTAGAAATGTTTTTTTGTGAAGGAAATACATGAAATAAGGTATTATCATTTTTCAGAGTATTAATGCTATATTGGAAGCACAGTGACCAAGCTTCATGATTTTTCAGAGTATTAATGCTATATTTCCAAGGTTTACTGGATTTACAGTGAATTATGAGATTTTGCTCCAATTTGAACCACGAGTGTGATATAGTTTGCTACTGAAAATTGATAAAAATCATTTTATGATCTAGCGTTGGTGGTGCATCCACTTGGGACAACCAAAGTTGAAATTCCCATTTGATATGAATGTTCAACATTTCAAGTTTTGAACCGTTTTTAAAAAAATCAAAGAAAATGGAAAAGCCTCAAAAATTCAAATCCTTTTGCATGAAGCCCTCGTGTGTAGACTAGTGGGTGGAAAAATCATAAAATTGCAATACCACAAGTTTTGTAAAAAAAAACTTCACATAATTACCTATCTAGTATGAAGTTGCATGGATTTCAAGGCATATGATCCTGGCACTGGCCACTTCCATGCTGTACTACATGATAACACATTAAAATTTGGCGCAACTGTGGGTGTTACCATTGTCCACGTTGTTTCCACAGAAAAATTGAGTTTTTTTGGAAAAAAAAATAGTTTTTCCATTTTCCAAGTGCTAGAAATGTCTTTTTTTAAGGAAGTACATGAAATAAGTTATAAAACTTGGTCTTCTCATTTTTCAGAGTATTAGTGCTATATTGGAAGCCCACTGACCATGATTTTCATAGTATTAATGCTATATTTCCAAGATTTACTGGATTTACAGTGAATTATGAGATTTTTCTCAAATTTGATCTACAAGTGTGATGTAGTTTGCTACTGAAAATTGACAAAAATCATTTTGTGATCTAGTGTTGGTGGTGCAACCAGTTGGGACAACTAAAGTTTAAATTCCAAACTATTTGATATGAATGTTCAACATTTCAAGTTTTGAACCGTTTTCAAAAAAATCAAAGAAAATGGAAAATCCTCAAAAATTCAAATCCTTGTGCATGAAGCCCTCTTGTGTGAACTAGTGGGTGGGAAAAATCAGAAAATTACAATACCATAAGTTTTGGAAAAAAACTTCACAAAATTACCTATCTAGTATGAAGTTGCATGGATTTCAAGGCATATGCCCCTGACCCTGGCCACTTCCATGCCATACTATATGATAATACGTTAAAATTTGGCACAACTATGGGTGTTACCATTGTGAACATTGTTGCCACAGAAAAATTAAGTTTTTTGGGAAAAAAAATATTTTTTCCATTTTCCAAGTGCTAGAAATGTCTTTTTTGTGAAGGAAGTACATGAAATAAGTTATAAACTTGGTCTTCTCATTTTTCAGAGTATTAATGCTATATTGGAAGCACACTAACCATGATTTTTAGAGTATTAATGCTATATTTCCAAGATTTACTGGATTTACAGTGCATTATGAGATTTTGCTCAAATTTGAACTACAAGTGTGATGTACTTTGCTACTGAAAATTGACAAAAATCATTTTATGATCTAGTGTTGGTAGTGCATCCACTTGGGATAACCAAAGTTGAAATTCCAAACCATTTGATATGAATGTTCAACATTTCAAGTTTTGCCCTGTTTTCGGAAAAATCAAAGAAAATTGAAAAAGCCTAAAAAATTCAAATCCCTGTGCTTGAAGCCCTCTTGTGTGAAGTAGTAGGTGGGAAAAATCATAAACTAGTAATACCACAAGTTTTAAACAAAAAAACTTTACAAAATTTGCCCCCATTCCCTTTTAAGTAAGTTTGCATGTTGTTGTTTTTGATAAGTTATGCATGTTGTTATTTTTGGCAAGTTTGCATGTTCCACTATGTT
This sequence comes from Elymus sibiricus, assembly GCA_039707655.1. NCBI lineage: Eukaryota > Viridiplantae > Streptophyta > Magnoliopsida > Poales > Poaceae > Elymus > Elymus sibiricus. The sequence goes on from CM077663.1 coordinate 282,201,433, forward strand.
TGACCATGCAAAACCCACTAAACGTTGGAAATCCATAACATAGCATACAACTGTTGATTAAACATACTGTTTGCAGTTCAAAGGGCATCCACATGTCAGATCCTCAGCACTAGCTAGAAGGGGGTGGGAGACGCTTAAGATGGCGAGCGAGACGGCGGTGGGTGCATTGAGCATTCTGCTCAAACTGCACCGATAACTCATACGGCTCCACCACTATTGGGGCATTATGGCAGCCAGCCTTGGCCTCCACGATGACCATCGCCAGATCTGCCAGCATCAGTCTCCACGTCCTCCTGATCAAGCATCTGCTCAGCCTCGTCGTCTAAATTAATCGCTAGATTCATATTTGCCTCAGCAAGATGAGTGATGGTCTCCAAACCCCTTGATAGCCCTCCTCTTGTGCATCCTCCTCATGTGCAATGATATCCAACCCCCCTGATAGCCCTCCTCTTGTGCATCCTCCTGCGCCATGATCTGCAACCCCCTTGGTAGCTCTCCTCTTCTTTGTCCTCCTCCCCCGTCACCTCGTCGATGACCTGAATAATACACGAATTCACCCGCCCTTCCGCCTCTGGATTTGGCGAGGAGAGGCGGGAGCGGTACTCGTACCAGCGGGCTCGCTGTCGACGATCTGGAGACTCCATCGCCTCTGCCATTGCCCACACGAGATCTCAAATGGGACTGCCCACTTTCCTTTAGTAAATAATCGCTTCTGCTCGTCACTCCTCACTTCCAATGCCAGGCCCAGCGAGTGCATCACGAGAGAATTCGTGCTCGGAAACCAGGAGCATATCTCCTTGCACTTGGCCAGCAAAAGCTCATCCCCGGCGCAAAACAAATCCATCGCCCTCTTCCAGCTCGGACCTGCTTGCCATCAATCAAAGACCAAATTTGTAAATCAAAGAAATAAAAACGAATTCGATTATTCGGATCAAATTCACAACAAAACAATACAAAATGGGCTCAATTAAAAAAAACTAATTGCTAGGGTTTTCTATTTCAAAACTAGCTGCCACTAGTACCGCTGGCAAGAATCCAATCGCATAATCACCCATTCAATCGACTTATAAACGAATCCTAATTTATAGGGTTTTGATTAGAAACGTACAGGTCGGCCAACGATCTCGACTGGTTCCAACATATGGGAGGAAGGGATGACCACGTTGCGCCATCGAAGCTCAGGCAGACGGTCGGAGTGGGCGGCGGGGCAGCGGATTGGGCGCAGGGCTGCTAGGGGCACGGCGGCGGCGGTCTGAGGCTGGGTGGGGGATGCGGCGGCTCACTCGGGGTGGGGATGATTTAGGCAAAAGGAAGTGATAGGTCAACGAGCCAGGTCCCACTCGTCCTAGGCATTCATGGCATGGCCTACCTGTCATACGTGGCCCATCGCCAAGATGTCCGGCCCCACACATCAGTAACTGAGCAGGTAATGGTCAACTACTTTGACCAGACGGCAAGGCTCCGTTTGGGTCTTTGTGAGCACTAGGCGAGTATTGGAGGGCAAAAGTGAGCGCAAGTTAGAGGGTTGGGAAAAACTGAGCACAACTAAGGAATGGAGGGCACGAAAATAGAAATCGCACAAAAATATAGTCCCAAGTGATGTTACCGATAGATTGACGACGAAAGAGGGGATGCCTTCCGGGGCATCCCCAAGCTTAGATGCTTGGGTCTTCCTTGAATACTATCCTGGAGTGCCTTGGGCATCCCCAAGATTAAGGTATTTCCGCTCCTTATTATTTTCTCCATCGCGATCTCAACCAAAACTTGAAAACTTCAACCATACAAAACCCAATAGAACCTCGTGAGATGTGTTAGTACAACAAAAATAAATCATTGACTCGGGTAATGTTATAAATTGATTCATAATTTTTCTTGCATAATACATACTATATTTTATCATCTCAATGGCTTATACGCCCCGATACAATCCCTAAAAACTCCAAAACAAGCACACTATGCAATAAAAACAAGATCTGTCTAAAACATGACAGTATGTAATGACAGAAGTTTTGGCCATACTTTTGCAACTCTGAAAATTCTGAAAACTAGGACAACATAAACAATTTGCATACTAATACTATGTAAAAATTTCAGCAATTGATCACACACTAGTAAAAAATTAAAATTCAAATACTAGATAGAAAAGTTTTTGTTTCTGCACATGATCAAATCAACACATGTTTAAACTATCCCAAAGGCTTTACTTGACACAAAAATCAAAAGAAAAGATACAAACACAATTACTACAATAGTAACAATCATGTTGACACACAAAAACAGAAAATCGAAAGAAAACTATTGGGTTGCCTCCCAACAAGCGCTATTATTTAATGCCCCTAGCTAGTCATAACGCGTAGTTTCATGTTTTATCATCCTTCAAAGCAATTGCATAGGTGGCTCTCATTATATATTCATAAGGAAGTTTAATCTCCTTTCTAGGGAAATGTTCCATGCCTTTCTTGAAGGGAAAATGGAACCTTATATTACCTTCCTTCATGTCAATTATTGCATCTATGGTTCTCAAGAACGATCTACCAAGTATAATGTGACAAGACGGATTGCGTTCAATATCAAGCACAGTAAAGTCCACGGGCACATAATTGCTATTAGTAAGAATAAGCACATCATTCACTCTACCCATGGGCTTTTTAATTGTAGAATCCTCTAAGTGCAAATTTAAAGAACATTCACTCATATTAGTGAAACCTAGGACATCATATAAAGCTTTTGGCATGGTTGACATGCTAGCTCCTAGATCACACAAAGCATTGCACTCATAATTTTTGGTCTTGGTTTTAATTGAGGGTTCCCATTCATCATGCAATTTTCTTGGTATAGACACTTCTAGTTCAAGCTTCTCTTCATGAGCTTTTGATAAGAGCTTCTATAATATGTTTAGTAAAATCTTTGTTTTGTTCATAGGCATTAGGTGAGTTGATCATGGATTGCAACAAGGAAATACATTCAAGTAAACAACAACTATCAAAATCAATATCCTTGTAATACAAAGTAGTTGGCACAGCACTATCTAAAGTTCTAACCTCTTCAAACCCGCTTTTGTCATTAATAGCATTATGATCATCACCCTCCAAATTATTGGGATGCATTTTAATTAAAGTTGACTCCTCTCCAGTCCCATCATCATCAAGTTTTATATTTCTAAATAAAGATTCAACAGATGACACACCAATAGTTCTAAGATCTCGATCATTACTAGCAAAAGAACCCAATTCAACATCTCTTTTCTCTCATTCTCTTCTAGCTCTAAGCATGTAAATCATCTTCCTATTATAATCAATGGAGACTTGGATAGCCGAGTCTAGAAGGTTTGAACATTCAGCCTCTCCAAGTGTTATCCTTATAAATGTTTTAGCTGCAGCTGAGTCTAGAGGGTTTCTCGAAACAAAGTTTAGTCCCGCATAAAAGTTTTGCACTATCACCCATAAACTCAATCCATGTGTGAGAAAAATTTTAATCATCAATTTAATTATCTCCCATGATTGTGCAACATGTTATTGCTCATGTTGTTTTAAATTCATGATTTGATTTCTAAGAGATATTATCTTAGCGGGAGGAAAATATTTAGCAATAAAGCCATCTTTACACTTTGACCGTGAATCAATACTTTTTCGGTAAAGATGATAAAACCATTGTTTAGCACAATCTCTAAGAGAGAAAGGAAATAACTTTAGTTTCACAATATCACTATTCACATCTTTCATCTTTTGCATATCACATAATTCAACGTGAGTATTAAGATGGGAGGCAACATCTTCATTAGGATTTCCAGCAAATTGATATTTCATGATAAGAATTAACAGAGCAACTTTAATATCATATGACTCCGCACTAGTAGTGGGAGAAGCAATAGATGTACTAATAAAATCATCATTATTAATATTCAAAAAGTCACACAACTTTGTGTTTTCAGCGGTTGACATGGTAGCAACTTTCTAGAAAAGATAGTAACACAAATATTTTTGGTAATTTTTTATATAAATTTAATTAATAAATAAAAAGGAAGGGAAAATAAAAAGAGCAAATTGATAAATGTGTGCGAAGGCACCTAGGTTATTTGGTGCAGCCTCCCAGGCAACGGCGCCAGAAATCCTTTTGCTACTTGGTGTAGTTGTTAGGTTTTCCCCGAAGAGGAAGGATGAAGCAGTATAGTAGCAGATACTATCTCCCTCAGTTAAGAACCAAGGTTATCTAAACAATAGGAGACACCACTCAGATAACGTCAACAGTACCTCCACACACAAAAAGCAAATGCTCGCACCCAACGAAAGCAAGAGGGTTGTCAATCCCCTTGTTCCTGCCAATTGCGAGGATTAAATCTGGTAGTCTCAGGTAGATAATAAAATAAAGTAAAAAGTAAATAATAACAACAAGCTAATTGTATTTTTGGTATTTAATAGGAAAAGTGGACCCCGGGGCCATAGCGTTCACTAGAGGCATCTCTGTCATGAGCATAACACGGTGGATAGACAAATTACTGTTGGGCAATTGATAGAAAAACGCATAGTTATGATTGTGATTCTTCATGGCATAATTCATATGTAGGCATTACGTCCATGATAAGTGGATCGTAAAATTTACTAACATCTAGCTACTGCTATGGACCCATAGGTCTTGTGGGCAACTACTCACACGTCATCAAGGAGGCAACAAGGTTGATGAAGATGGCCTCCGTGATGGATTCCCCCTTTGACGGCACTTTGAAAAAGGGCTCCAGATGGGATCACGGAGGAACAGAGGCTTGCGACGACGATAAAATTCTTTCGGGTCTCGCTCTGGTGGTTTGTGGATTTTAGGGAAGTTATAGCCTGGAATTAGGTCAAACAGGGCCACGCGGGACCCACAAGCTCACATGGCGCCTCCTCAGGGGCACGCCACCTGAGCTTGTGCCTCCCTTGATCATCGTCTGGTGCATCCCCAAAGCTTATAGGGTCTCTTCTCATCCAGAAAAAATCACCATATTGTTTCATCGTGTTTGAACTTCGTTTGGTATGGTTTTTTCTGTGAAACAAAGAAATAGGCAAAAAACAAATAAACTGACACTAGGCACTGAGTTAATAGGTTATTCCATAAAAACAATATAAAATGGCATATACAGCATATAAGATTGGTAATATAATAGCATGAAATAATCAAAAATTATAGATACGTTGAAGATGTATCAGTGATGTGACCATATGCGATAACAAGACATGTTCCTACTCCCAGGTGAACTTGACCAATTTATGGATGGCTAAAACTGGTGCTGATGGATCTCTTGCGACAGGTGGTAGTGCTAGTGCAGGTATGGTTCTTCGTGACAACAATTGAGCCATCATCTTCTCCTCGTGCCGTTAGTTTATTCATCTCTTATTTGGGGGGGGGGGGTTAAATTCTTTTAGGAACTGTCAAACTTGTATTACTCATATCAATAAATCCCAGAACAAGGTTAGTCGCTACTTGGCAAGTTATTGCCTGTTATAGAACGGAACCTTAGTTTGGCTTGGCTCTGTAGATCCATACGTAGTAGTACTCTACAATAATGATTGTAATATTTTAGAAGTTTGAGTACGACAAATGTGCCTACAAAAAAGAAAGGATTGACATGGAACTAGGAGGTGAATAGGGCAACTACGAATTAACTTCTTATTGGAAAATTGACCAAATTGAGCCACAAGTAAATGAGCTAGGGTTAGGAATAACCAAAAACCACAGGGAGGAAGATGTATCCGGATATTCACTTCATTGGAGGGAAGCTAGTCACAGTTGGTTGGGGTGGGTGTTACCATGAAGGAACACCAACGCCATGAAGGCTTGCTCTCTTCTCCTTGATATATCACCACAAAGACAATTCTGAACCACTAGTGGTAGACCTGAGATGACCTCCAAACATTCAGAAACTTTTGGGGGTAAATCAAAATTTGATTCCACGCCAAGAATTCATACCGCCTAGGAATTTCCAACCTCTAATAGTAATAAGATGTAAGGAGAAAACTTGAAACTTTCTCAAATCACGAAAATCTTAGGTCAAAAGAGAGGATTTGCGGATCTATGCTTGTGTTAAATCTATCTCAAAATTCTCAAGAATTCCTCAAGAAATTGTTTTTTTAGTGTGGGGAAAAGGAGAGAGGGATTCAAATGGATCTTGCTCAAAATATCTCAAGTGCGGCAACCACCTACTCAAGTGATAGGTCTTATATATGGTGGGTGTTTTTGCTGCAGAACTTGTTCCCGGTGTAACTGGGTAAGTGCCTGGTTGCACCAAGTGCTTGATATATGTCTAATATGTCTCAAACGTATCAATAATTTTGTATGACTTATGCTATTGTGCTATCAATTCATACACTTTGGGCATAGTTTTTATCAACTTTTATTGGACTAACATATTAATCCAGTGTCGGTGCCAATTTCTGTTCTTGTTCTTTTTATATTTTAGGAAAACATCATAGTAGAAGTTTGGGAAAAAACATAAAAATGGTTCAGGAAGTTTCAAGCCGGGAGAAGACTAGAGGCCCAAGGCACCACCTCAGGGGCCATCCCCAGTGCCTAGGCGCCCTGGGCCCTAGGGCACATAAGGGGGTTGGCTGACCTCCAATACCTGATGGTCCATGAATACCCCCAAAACTTCACCCTAATTATCATTAAATTTTTGCCACCATCCCATTGTGTTCTTGAGGCGATCTTCATTTTCTCTCTGGTCTAGCTCTCCGCTGGAGGGGTGAATCTTCATCTTCAACCTCTATATCAACCTTCTCTGCTACCATGGCGACCCATGGAGAATTATCATGTTGGGAGTTGACACTAGTGAAACCTATGAACCCTAGAGCTTATTTCCAAGCATTGCAAGCCTAGTTTCAGTCACGTTTCCATCTTTTTACCTCGTTGTTTTTATTATTTCAGAAAAATATAAAAAAAATACTTGCACCACGCATATTACCTATCTATCATTCAATTTATCAATCTCTTCGTCGAAATAATGCACCTATATAATTGATAATTGTAATAGGTGTGTCGCGAACCAAGAGACTTCTTGTATCTTAATGCAGGGTTTCTTGAGACAAGAATACAATCATCTTACACCTCTCGCAGATTGATAAAGCGATTCCACTTGAGGGGAATTTATTGTTGTACTACAAAATACTGCACTTGGACGCCCAACAAAGCCTACAAGAATAGAAATTATGTAGTAGACATCATTGTCGTCCACAGAGATACAACGATAGTTAGGCAAAGTTTCTACAAGGTTCATGGCCCAGTTGTACCGGACTAGGAGCCCCAGAGCACCTGGCAGTTTGGTCGGTTGTACTCCGTAGAAGAGACCCCCCCAAGCCAGGTACATTATTTTTCATTCTTCCGTGCTCTAGCAATTGTGCTCCCTAGACCACTACCATTTAGTAAGGTAGGGTCACGGAGTTTGCAATAGATGTAGATGCTCTGAGATGTCCAACCTCAAATGTAGGGATGTAAATTGGGTCCCGTTTAATCCTGTGTAAACCTGCAGTTCAATAATTTGTTTTTTTTTCTTTTTTGAGAAAAATGAAGTATCGAGCTAGCTAAAGCTAACTAAATGAGACTTGTGGACGTAGTTTAGTTGTCATTTACATCCCTAGGTGTAGGGTACTGAACAAAAGGTTCATATCTACTACTTCCTCCATTATAAAATAAGTGTCACACTAAACAAAAGGTTAATATCTCCGTTTAAAAATAATTGTCGCATTAAACAAAAGGTTCATATCTACTGCTCCCTCCGAAATAAGTGTCGCACTGAACATAAGGTTCGTCTGAACTAAAACCATGGTACTTATTTTGGAACTGAGAGCAGTAAAACTTTCGAGGTGTTACTTTTGGGTCGTTTTTCACCTCATTCGACGCAAAGGTTTTAATGAAGCTGATGTAGAGACATGCCAGCCCCCATTTGTTATCACACATCAGTGCAGTTTATGCTGCACAAGCTCTTGAATATTGTTACAGCCCAAAAGGTTAAATATTCTCATGAAGAGTTTGATGGAAAAAATTATGTACAAGTATGAACTGAAATAAGATTCTTTTCAGATGAAAAGCATCGAAGCATTCCTCTTAAATAGTCACTCAGACCGAGCAGACGGTATAATAACTCTCAGGCCATCTTGGTTGTTTATAGCTACAGTTTGCCATCCTGCGAGCGTACCTTCGAGCAAATCTCCGAGGTGAACCAACAGCATAGATTTCTAGACCTAGAAAAATATATATTATATGGCCGCAATAACCATTTTACGTACTAATGTGGACTACCAGATTTGGAGCAGATATATGTGCATGGTCATCTTTCAGATTGATTCTCAATCTGCCGCTGTAGAGGGCTCGACACAATGTGGCCGTAAATGAACTCATTCCATGTATCCGGCAAGCCAGGGAGGCACCAGTGAATGCAGTCGGCGAACTTGCGTGGGTTGGCCTGCTGCTCCTTCGTCAGGAGCTTACCCTGCCGCAGCGTGTGCACAGATGTGTGTGCATCCTTGCGGATCTCCGACAGTGCGGTTATGTTGATGAAGTGCACTGGTACCTTCTTCATCGCCTTCGTCACTTCATGAGATTCCGTGAAAAGATCCCAGTCAGTGCCGACATCCAATGGTTTTGTGTAATTTAGCACTGGTTGTGTCTCAGAGAAGCATTTTATGTTGTCAGGGCTGCCCCAGCCTTCACTCCTGTAACAAGTCAACAATTGTTCATCAGCCCGGTATCCTTATACTAAGAATTCGTGCCAAAACAATAGTACAAGGTCTAAAAGTTAACACGGTATCACATCATGTGCACTACCAACATCTTCGCTTTCATCCTAATAACACTGTTGGGGAATTTGCAGCAAGAAAGTCAAAGAGTTCTAATTAAATACAGTCAGTTTCATGATATTCTAGGATCAGCCGAAGAATCTTCATGTATGCAGATAACATGGAATTTTATTTAAGATAGCCAGCTTCATGATGTTCTAGGATCACCCGAAGAATCTTGATATATGCAGATATGAATTATGTCTGCATTTAAAGGGGCAAAGAGAGCTTACTGCATATGTACTGGTGACACACTCATGAATAAGACCATTGTTCTTTTGGGATCTACATTCTCTTCTACCCATCCAGACCATGTCTCGAGGATCTGCCGGTATGCAACCACACGATCCAATTCATCGTACTTAACCGGTTTCCTTGTGAAGGATCCGTCAGGTCTGTAGTCAGAATAACATGGGTAAGAATACCATGATGTTGCACATTACTCTCAAGGTTGGGTAGGCAAACTGGTTTCATGTCCATAAGGATTGAGACTTGACTATAACAGTTACTCACACAATTTTCATCTTCGGGGTGTTCATCCACCAAATGTAAGTGTTGAAGATCAAATAGTCTACCCCTATCCAATTTGCTGCATGCTTGGCGATCGATGTTGGCGTGATCATTCGGTCGGTGATGCTATGGATGTCTGGATCATCTGAGTTCGACTCAACTAGGAAAGGAGCCCAATAGAACTCAATTGTTGCATTGTATTCCTGAAATATTCGAGAGTCTATAATCATCACACCACGGTTAGGGGAAATAAAGATCACAGAAGACAAAAAATTGAGGTGCAACCCTTCAATACGGTTCATTAATTAATCGTGATCTATGAAGGACTAAATGATTCAGACAATCCAACAGAAAGTTTCCGTTCATCCTCTTTGAAACACTATGCAAATCATAATGAACTTCTTTCAAATAGATTAACAGTTTTGAAATAACCGGATGGCTCTAGTTCTAGGAGAACATACACAAAGAAAATAGCAGAACGGTACCCAGACTGGGTCAGGATAGTTGGTCTCAATCATGTGCCCCGAGAGACCTATCATATAGCAGCCACTATACCCCATAACCCATTCACATAACCTCCCATAATCCCATCTATTATTTTATATCCTCTACAGTACCAGGCTACACCTTGATTGCAAGAAGTGAAGAAAGACACACATCGTCACATCGGTGCGCTATGCATCATCATCTAGTCTGCCACCACCTACAAGCTGCTGCACTTGGTTCAAGCAAACCCTTGCATCTCCCACATGCACAAGAACATTTTTCTACTAGATCCCAGTTCAAAAACTCATGTTTGTAAGGGTCGAGTATGAATGGATGGAACTGCTAACACGTTTAGGCATTACTATTCTTTTTGGAATAAGAAAGAATTAACAAAATAATAATATGTAACCCACAAAAATATTGACCCAGTGGCTTGGCTGGTTCAGTCACTGACCCAACTTTAAAAATTATGCCTGTACGATCACTATCCTACCAAGCTGTTGCTAGTCAAATCATTAGTACTACTGTTTCCTCAGACCTCTATTGGAAGAAAAACAAGTGAGGTCAGAGAGAAGTAGATATTGTGCAAAATACTTACCATAAGGCGGAACACGTTTAGAGATCCATTCTTGACAAGCTTTTTCTTATCCCATGGAGCCACAGACTGCACCAGGCACACCATGGACTCCCACTGGTTCCGGTTCAGTGAATCCCCCACAAACATCATTCTTTTGTTCCTTAGCTTCTCAAGAAGCAACTTAGCCTCGAACCTGATAGAACAAATTAAAGGATCAATTCAGCACCAAAAACCATCGAATTCTATGAACATTGAAGAAGGTCACATATAAACCTGCTCTGACGTTTTTCTTAGCCTATGTTCATTCAACAAGATTGTACAAGACAGACTTGGTTGAGCTAACTTTCAATACAATTTTTGCAGAAGGCAGTGTCTTTCGTTCAATGACACGTCGATACAATTCACTTAAATCAATAGGGCAATACGTTCAGAAAGTGCTACATTAACTCTAAACTGCTCCAGTTATCTACACAAAAAGGTTATAAGTTTGTAAAGCTTACAAGGTGATGTCATGTTTGACAACAACTCCGATTTGTTTTCAGATTCCAAACCACTCTGTACCATACCCCTCCCCACCCAACAACTTGTAACAAAGGGAACTTCTCTACCAACCATTAAATTGTTTAATCTATTTAAAGAAAGACCATAACTTATCAATGAGTGCAGCCTCTTCTCTTCTTCCATTATGTCACCTAACCAATTAAAGAACCCCTTACACCAATCTTAGTTAACAAGAAACACAGGTAATGAATCAGGTCCACCAAACGTTTTCCCTGTAACTATAATGTGCAAAGCCACTTGCCTTGATGAAACTTTGGACTAACTACAACAAGGACGACAAAACCATGGTTTGGTACCACAATAATCGTTTCGTCGTCATGAACACCCAATGTAGCACGAGTGTATTTACGGTAGACTTGGATTAGAAAGGAAGAGAAACATGCCAGAAACGATCTGGCCGCTTCCAGCCGGCCCGCGTACACTCTCACTTTCCAGTTAACGAAAGCACACTACCCACCTTTTTTCTTTAGAAAACCAACCAGTGGCCATTGCGTAGTGCGTACACATATACGCATGAACACGTTTTGAATGTATCTAGAGAAAATGGAGAGGCATATGGAATACGAAAACAAACAAGCGTACCTTGGGAGGTCGCAGGCATCAGGCTGCCACCGCCACTTCTGGTACTCGTCGCTGCGGCGGCCGTTGCGCATGCAGGTGACCTGCTCCGTCAGGAACTCGCAGTCGGACTCCTTGTACAGGGGCGCGTTCTCCTCGTCGTGCACCCACCTTCCCTTGTACATGTCGCAGGTCGGCTCGCCCCCTTCCGCCACGACTTCCTTCAGTACCCCCGTCTCCGGCGAGGATCCATCCGCTGCCGTACTGGGGTTAGGCACCGCCTCCACCCCAAGCCGCGGGGGCGGGTCGGTCCGATCCGTGGCCTCCCCCGCCGATTCCACTGCCTGCGCCAGTGTAGCGCGCGGGCCAGCCTCCGCCGGCGCCTCCTGCAGGGTTTATTATCGTTCCCGATTAGGCCGAGCCCGCGAGCAGGGCGCACACGGCTGGTTACTAGTAGTACGTATTTCTTACCCTGGTGGCGGAGAGCCTGTTGTATCCGCTGTGGCGGCGCAGCGAGGCGGCGATGTGGGCGCTGTCGTAGAGGACGGAGACGGCGAGCAGCACGGCGAGCGCGAAGACCGCGGCGATCTGCGCCCGCCGGCTGGGCACGCCGAGCGCCACGCCGGCCTTCCGCCGCGGGATCCGCATGGCCGCCGCCGCCGCCGTGGTCGGGACCGCCAAACCGACGACTAGCTCCTCGACCCGTACGGACTTCCCCCCAGTCAGCTCAGCGCCCGCGCAGCAACCGAATCAGGCGAGCAGGGAAGGCAGGCGAGCAGAGCAGGCGGGGAATCTGAGCAGAGCAGAGCAGAGCAGAGCAGAGAGCGAACTCTGCTTTCGTCTCCTCTCCTCTCTGCCGAGAGAGAGAGCGGCAGAGCAGAGGAGCAGAGAGAGAGAGACAGGAGGAGATAGAAAGGGAGGAGAACAGGCGGCTGGGCACGCTCTTCTATGGAGCGAGGGGAGGGGAAGAAGACAAGCAAGGGACGGGCGGGCCCGGTCCTCTGTGTGGGCCTTGACTAACAGTCCTGGCTTAGTTTTTTTTTTTTTTTTTTTTTGAGTGTAGTCCTGGCTTAGTTAAGGAAAGAGCCGAAGGGAGATGGCCCCAAACGCACGGTAGCCTCGAATCTTCTCCTTTTCTCCTGCGTGGTAAACCTCGAATCTTTAATTTGGTGGTTCTTTTTTTCCTCGTTCGTTGAGGGTTGAGACCGGCTGAGGCTAACCGACGGACGGTCAAACCACGACGGCAGGTGAGGTGACGGGGAAACTTTGGATGCTTCGGCCCCTTTCATGCCGTGTATGACGCGTAGTAAGTAGTTCCTTGGCACCTATCCACCAGTCATTAGGGGGATGTGCACTCCTGTCTTCACTCTTCAGTACTGCTAGTATAGTAAACGAAATCCATTATCGCAGCCTCCGGACATATTTTCAGCCTAAAATTTTGTAGTAGTAAAGGTGATTTTCCGAGAAACCAAACTCTGTTGCATCCGTTGTGGTAGTTTTCTGAATTTTCGTTGGGGTAAAATATAGGGTTGGACCTTGGACGGGCTACGGCCATGTAACCGGACGTGGATTTTTGGCTCTGGGGAGCATATGCTCCCTAATGAACAGTAAAATCAAAATAAATTTTAAAAATTCTGAATTTTTTTGTACATGTTCATATTAGTGTGGCAAGTGTGCTTGTCAATTTTCATGCCATATGGGACAGCGATGTTTCATCGATGAAAAAAACAAAATTAAGTGTAACATTTGGCGTTCGACTTGTTTTTTTTGTACAGATCAAAATGCTTATGTTTTTCATCTGCAAATTTGCATGTACCATTTGAATGTGACAATGAACACATATAATTTTTTTCAATTTTTTTAACATTTGTAAAATTCATTTTCAACACGCAGGAGCATATGCTCCGTAGAGCCAAATTGAATATCCGCATGTAACCTCCCATGTTAATGCATGGACACAGGAGTTAGGAGGCGCCTTCTCCTTCTCGTACCGTCTCGCTCACGTGGCCCGCCGGTGCGCACGCCGCTAATGGCGATGATCCGCGTCCGCGACACGCGCAAAACCGGGAGGAACGCTTGGCCTGCACGCCGCTCCACGGCCGGAAAGGAGCGGCCGCGTACGACGGGTTGCTCTTTGTCTTTGGAGCGGAGCAGGACAGGCTGCCCCCGCCGCTTTGCCTTCATGCTTTGCTCCTTCATTATCTCTCGCAAGATGAGATTTGAGTGGCTGCTAATGCTGGCCAAGCCTGACAGTACTCGTTTATTACCCTCGTAGCCATGGAAAAGTAGACGGCCCCCGGTGAACAGCAGCGCCCTGAATCATGGGATTAATGGTGCGGGGCGCCTACCTACCAGTGACTCTGCTAAACTAGGACACTGATTGATCATACATAGCCATGGCATGGGGGCACGCTGCTGCTCCCTCTGCTCCGCTCGATGGTTTCGCCGATCTCGGGCGCACAGGCAGGAGCAGCGGCGGATCCAGGAATTCAAGTTAGCTAGGGCGAAAGGGTCAAAAAAAATTCCGATACAAATGCATCTTTATTTAACCAAAACTCATAGCATTCAACAACAAAAGAATAAAAATGTTCTTAAAAACTAGTAAAGTGCTAACATGGACTCTTCTCGCTTTAAATGCTCACTTATGCCACAATATGATCCCATAATTCCAATTTTCAAACGAGACCTACAAAATTATGAATGCTATGAACACGGGGTTGTAGAGGTAAATGACCTTGACGGCTCTTCAAGGCATGAAAATGAACTATAATCTTTATACCATGCTTCTTTGAAGTTCCGCCAATCTTTCCCAAAACGACTACAAGGAAAATCATGACCATACAAACGCCCCACACCTTTCGACAAATATGCCCTTCTCATTTTATCTCTAATTTCTGGAGTTGCATACTCTTTAATTTGCTTACGTGTGCCAGGATCAGGATCCACATCAGCTAAATTAAATGCCGGAGGAATGCCCTACAACATCAAATGGTACCAAAACTTAGTGTCATGTTGCTGCTGATATGATGTTCCTTTTAAACATATCAAAGGAAGGATACAAGAAAAGGATACCTCGGCCTCAGCTTCTTTGATTTTGACAGCAGCAGCCTCGGCCTCAGCTTCTTCGAGTTCGACAGCAGCAGCCTCGGCCTCAGCCTCTTCACCGGAATAAGGAATTCATCACCGGCACTCAGGGCTCCGGCAGTCAGTGGCCTCTGGCGGCGGCGGCACAACACCGCAGGTCCGCAGCAGTGGGCGCGTGAGTCTGTTCGGCGGCGCAACAACGCAGCGTGGGCGCGTCAAGCGGTGCCTCTCGCGGCGGCGCAGCTCCTCTGGCGCGGTGGCACAACACCGCAGCTCCGCAACACGGCAGCCAGTAGGCGCATGTCGCTGTTGGCGGCGGCGCATCAACGCGGCGTGGGCGCGTGTACCCTCTCGCGGCGGCGTAGCTCCTCTACCTGCCGCGGCGGCGCAGTACCTCTAGCGGCAGGGCGGCGCAGCAGCGCGTGAGGACTGGCGGCTCGATCCAATTTCTGGATCGATTTGAGGCTTTTTTCTGTTTGACGAGGGTAGAGGCGACCTGTTGTGGGGCTTTGGGCCTGTATGGATGTATACACGTAGCCCAGTGATCAGTCCAGCGGCCCAGAACGGCTTTCTTCCTCAGAAACAGATCGCTGCCGCACACCAGAAACAGATCGCCGCCGCCGCCGCCGCTGGCTTTCTCAGTTTTGGCCTGTCGGAGGAAAGATACATAGGTAGGGGTCGACCTTCTGTCACCGGCGACCCGGGGCGGCTGCCCCAGCTCGCCCCAATGGTGGGTCCATCACTGGGCAGGAGCGCAATGAAACCCCATGCCCGTGTTACAGTTGGATGCAGGCCACGGCGAGGGTACACCGTACACGATGTGGGTGGGGAGGATCTCGGACGCGCCCAACGGAATAAAGGGTTTTACTCGTACGTGCGTTATTAGTGCCATATGTTTTGATGAAATCTTAGGGCATCTTTAACGCCTTCCCCTAAAGAAGTTACACTATTTGTCTGCGGAAATCTTAGGTCATCTCCAACGCAGTCCGCTAAAATGACAAATTGGTTGTCCGCGACCTCGTCGACGAAATAAGAGCAACTCCAACCGGACGGCCCAAACTGACGCGCGTTTTGTCCGTTTGGTTCGACTCGTCCACCCTCTTTTGCAAATGGGTCGGTCGTGCGCCCAACGCGCCGACCATTTTTCGTCCGCGCGGCAGGTTTGCGATCATTTTTGATCGCTTTGATCACATAAAATGAAATTTATTTCTAGATCCACGAAATGTTCAATACAAAACATTGCATAGTTCAGGAACTACAAAAATATCTCGGAGTTTGCCATTAAATTATCTCAAATAAATTTAAAAGAAAAGGCTGCTGATACATCTATTGGTTGCCGACATGAATCCACATATGCTCAACCAAATCATTTTGCAGCTGAATGTGAGTATCCCAATCATGCATCTTATGATGAAACTCGACAAACTCTGCAAACGTTGCCCCATCTCCATGCTCAGGCACAACATTGTCACCCTGAAACTCAAACTCTTGATCACAGAGACGTTATGGACGCTCATCCTCTACGATCATGTTGTGCATGATCACACAAGCCGTCATCACCTCCCACAACTTTTTGGTGCTCCAAGTTCTAGCAGGATACCGAACGATGCCCCATCGAGATTGAAGAACGCCGAAGGCACGCTCTACATCTTTTCTGACACTCCATTGCTCTTGGGCAAACCTCTTTCTCTTCTCTCCTACAGGATTGGAGATTGTCTTCACAAGAGTAGACCACTCTGGATAGATACCATCAGCTAGATAGTATCCATTGGTGTATTGGTGGCCATTGATCTCAACATTGACCTCCGGGCAATTGCCTTCTGCCATCCTAGCAAACAACGGAGAGCGCTGGAGCACATTGATATCGTTGTGAAATCCAGCCATGCCGAAGAAAGAATGCCAAATCCAGAGATCTTAGAAAGCCACGGCCTCAAGTATGACAGTGCAAGCTCGGACATGGCCCTTATACTGCCCCTGCCAAGCAGAAGGGCAGTGTTTCCACTTCCACTGCATGCAATCTATGCTACCAAGCATCCCCGAAAAGCCCCTGCTAGCATTCATCGACAACAACCATGTTGTATCAGCATCAGTCGGCTCTCTCAAGTACTCCGGCCCAAACATAGCTATGACAGCTTTGCAAAACCTGTACATGGACTCAAGGCATGTCGACTCACTCATCCGGTCATACTCATCCATGAGATTACCGGGAACTTCATATGCAAGCATCTGAATGGCAGTAGTGCATTTTTGATAAGAGGAGAAGCCAATCTTTCCAAGGGCATCTGTCTTGCACTCAAAATAGTTATCGTACTCCACCACCCCCTCTCGAATACGGATGAACACATGCCTAGCCATACGAAAACGGCATCAGAACATGTGATGTTTGAAGAGCGGGTTTGGGGTCTCAAAGTAGTCCTTCCATAGTAGGAAATGGCCACTCTCCAGGTTACGATTCAGTGCTGGCGTATGCCCCGGTATGGAGCTCCTAAACTGTGGCCGCTCCTGACTTACGTGGTCATGGACGACCAACGCAGCTGCCATGATCTCCTCATCATCGGATGAAGAATCATCTGAATCGCAAAGAACATTGTAGAAAAAATACTCATCGTCAGAGTCCATTTGTACCTTGCGGGCAAAGCTTTTTTGTCGAACAGCTTGCGGGAGTTGTGGAGGACTCCGGTCGGTGAGGAGCCTTGAGCCCCACCGAGACGAAGTAGCCGAGCTGGGCGGCGACGACGGGAGATGGGGTTGTCGGGAGGGTGAGTCTACGAGCGGATGGCTGGCGGCGATGGTGGAAGTGGACGGCGGGGGTGGGAGGCGGGAGGGCGGGCATGTGATTCGGAGGCAAAGGAGGAAGAGGGGACTGGCGTATGAGCCACCGACTGGCGGGCCAGGGGGAAGACAAGGACGGGCGACGAGGGTGTCCGCTTCGTATCCGTGCTGACGCAAATGCCGCCCAAATTTGGGCCTGGAATGGGTCACGGGCGGACGAAAAACGGACATGCGTCCGTTTGGGTCGGCGCGTTGGGCCGACTTTTGTGTCCGCGGCGACCCAAATGGACATGCGCGGACGAAATGGGTCGCCGTGTTGGAGTTGCTCTAACGTCGTCCATGAAAACCGCGTCCCCTAACCGTCTATCCAAGACAAACCATTCTTCATTTCAAATGCATATCACTATCAGTTAATTAAAATGCGGTGTACATAGCACCTCATCACAATAAGAAAAGGTGGACTTTCATAGTTTTCACAAGCACCCGATCGTAAAAGTTTCGGTCCGGCAGTCCGTGCAAAAAACGAGCATCTTTGCACTCCTAGACCAACTGCCCAAGCGTCCTCACTCAATCTACCGCCGTGCGGCTTGGTAGCGTAGAAGTATGGCAGCTGATATTGCTCGTGTGCATGGATAGCGTCGACGGCGTCCCATGTCCCAACCCCCACCTGGCCCCACTCGCCCAACGCCCTATTGAAGCTTTGCCTTCCTTTTGATATGGCGGGGTTTGCCCTGTCGTCGAGTTGATCTTGGAGGCGGCCACCTCCTTTGGATCCTCCACTTCCGACGGCTCCAACAGATCTTCGCACGAATCCATGTGGCTGTGAAAGGCGAAAAGCACAGGAATTAGGATGGAGGGAGGCGGCGTCAGAGCAGAGAGGTTGGGGAGAGCGTAGGTTTTGGCTGGGCTAGGGTGTCAGACTCGCACCAAGCCCCCCTGTCTGCTTCCGGTTTGCGGGGAAACAGACGTCCAGACGCGGGCGCAGACGAATAGGGGTCTATGTTGGATAGCAAAGTGTACTACTTAGAAAGCATGTTGGACAAATTAAAAGCACCAACCTTAGCACATAGGTGAGTGTTGTCTTTGATTAGCTAAAGAAGTTGATGCACGGAGGATTGCAGACGGTCGTAAACGCAGTCATTGCGGTACTTTCATAGGTTTCATGTCATTAGTACAAGGTGTGAGAGCCCTCTTCTGCATGGAGAGGGAGCAGCCAAGCAGGTCTCTTCCACCATGCTTGGATTGGCACCACGCGAGCACCTCGTGCCAAAGCTTGCAGGAGAAGGAACACCCGACAAGGATGTGCTACATGCTCTCCAGCTCCAGGTCGCAAAGAAGACAGCAAGGTGCATGAGGAAAAAAATTGATGTGGAGCGGTGACCATGTCCTCCTAGTAAGCCATCAGGCCGGGTCGGGCAACGATCATATGAACATGGTGGAGTAGCACGAGGTGGCAGAGTAGGATCTGGAGTTCGTCCAGCGCCAGACCAGTCAGTCGGGTTCGGAGCAAGAGTTGTGTGATGCAACAAGCGACAAAGGTCCACATATTGACCATGGCGGCAGGTCCTATGGTGTGGATGTCTTGGACCCAGAATCAGAGGTGCAACCCGTCACACACTGTCAGGAGCTTGCGATGTCGCCGAGGGACAAGCGCGAACATAAGCGGCCTGAGCTCCGTGATGCAGTGGCCATAAAACTTGCCCTTAAGGTGAGACCCACATAACTATTGGAAATATGCCCTAGAGGCAATAATATTGTATTATTATATTTCCATATTCATAATTAAGAGTTTATATTCCATGCTATAAATGTTATGATCCTGGAATACGCGATTCAGTAGAAAACTCATATGCACGTGTGGAATGATAAATGGTAAAATAAGGTTCCCAGACTTACCTCTAAAATTCGCTCAAGTGTTGTTGGTGATCACGTTTTACGGATTTTAGGATATCGTTAAGTGAAACGATGATCCTAAAACAACATTGAGAGTATGACGTTATAAGAATGATCATATTAAATCGACCCAAACTTGTTTGTTATACTTTGAGATAATATCGTCTGAAATCAATTGTTATAACACGGAGTGTTAACGTGTGTTTTATGTTCCTTAGACCATGAGAGTATTGTAGTCACTTCTTACCGTACGATGAGCTTTGGGGTTGCTTAAACGTCATATGTAACTAGGTGATCATAACGACAATTTACAGGTTCATCGGAAAGTTTGACAAGGGACTAGATAGCTCGAGAGTGGGATTTGCTCCTCGGACGATGGAGAGATATTCTTAGGGCCCTCTCAGTGTGACGACATCCATCATCGTCTTTCCAGACACAGGTGACTACGTCTTGTGTATGCCGGAACACATCAACGAGAAAGAAGAACAAAACCAGTAACGAGAATAACGGTATAGTGAGCATGAGAGTGACTCAAGAGGGTACCGATGATTCTCGGGTTCTGTAAAGTATCCCGAAGCAAAGGGGAAGTCACGTGATAACCAAAGGTTCATTCGAATATCATCCGTGTACTCGTAGGGATCGATATGGACGTCCACGGTTCTGTTATCGGTCATTGAACGAAGGAGTTTTCGTTCATGTCTATGAGTTACCGAACCTACGAGGTCACAAGATTAAGGTAATCACGATCTGTTGAGTGTTAGTAGGATGAGATTATCGAGGATTTATTTGTGGAATTGTTTCATTAATATTCGGAATAGTTTCAAGAGGATCCGGAAGAGTTTCAGGGTCACCGAAAGGGTTTCGGAGAAGTATCAGGTAATACCGGGTATTACCGATAAATATATATAGGTGGAAAATGTTTCAGGAGATTTTAAATTATATATAAAATGTTAAATTATATTTAATAAAATATCAACAGGCCTAAAAAGGCCAAGAGGTGAAAGGCAACTTGGGCCACAAGGGCCCAAGTGGAGCAGGCGCCTCCCTTTCCTTGTGGGGGGTACAAATTGGGGTAGGGGAGGAGTCCAACTCCTCCTCCCCTTGGATGGAGCCCCAAGGAGGGTTTCCCTCCTTGGTGGCAGCCCCTCTCTCCCCCTATAACCTATATATACTTGAAGTATTGGTCCTACTGAGACTCAGAAGTTTTGGAGCCTCCTCTAGTTCTTCTAGTTCTAGTTCTAGTTCTAGTTGGTCCTAGTTGACTAATTAGAGCTAGGTCTAGTTCCTCTTATCCTCAATTAGAAACCTAGTGTGGTTCTAATCTCTCCCCTCTAATTCTTCGGCAACGATTAGCTCTGGATGGCGAAGCGTTGCCGCATCATGAAGACCACATGCTTGCAACCAAGTAGAGAGGTCATGCTTTTGGTCTTCAGTCCGAGGGATCGTTCATGGGCGGTTCGTGGGATCGTTCATCTACGGTTTGAGGGACTCCAAGTATGATCTACCTCATCATGTTCTTCCACTACAACTTAGTGACGATAACGATCGTGATCCCAACCTTTATCGTATCTTCATAGTGTTCATGGTTGATCGTAGGGCGGAATCTTTTTGTTTTCTACTACGTTTCCCAACAGTGGTATCAGAGCAGTTCTATAAGTAGATATAAGTTGTGATCTAGATCACATGTGGATGTGAGTGTTTGATGTTCTTGCTATGCTTCCCTCGAGTGTTGCTTCGGTTCAGTTCATTGACGACATGATGTAGCTTTGTACAAAGTTCTGACAATCGATCGGCTCTGGCCACTAGTAGAAAACAGGGCTTTGAAACGGGCCAGAATATTGCATTAGTCCCGGTCTTGTTACGAACCAGGACTAATGGGCGCATCAGTCCCGGTTCATGAGGCCAGGGCGCCGGCCGGGCAACGGCAGGAACCAGTCCCGGTTCGTATGACCCCTTTAGTCCCGGTTCCAGACACGAACCGGGACTAAAGGGCCTCGCTCCTGGCCGAGCCCCTTTAGTCCCGGTTGGTGGCTAGAACCGGGACTAAAGAGGCACCTTTAGTCCCGGTGCTAGCCACCAACCGGGACTTATACAACGCCTATATATATGCTCGCCCCTACCCTCTCACTCCTCTATTTTTTGGCCGGCCGGCGTTTGGGAGGTGTGTTGCTCTCTGTTCTCACCTCCTATGCACATGAGGTGTTCGATGAAATGCCGCAGCCACACTTAAGTTTTCTCCTCTCCAAGCTACATTTTCCCTAAGATTTGTTTAGGTTTGGCGGTGCACCAACTACACAAGTGTTGTAAAAGGTTAACGACTTCATCGTTTTATCTCTCACTGCTAGTTTAGCTCATTTCAAATGCTCTAGAAGTAGAGTGTGGTTTGTGGGTTTTAGTGGATGAGTGTATGTTGGAGTTCTTTTGATTTAGACGCACAATTAGATCTGAAATTAACTTCTTAGAGTCTGCACATGTGTAGGGTGCCGTCCCCGTCCCCGTCCTCACCGCCGTCGATCGCCCGCACCGATCTCGTCGCCGGCACCACCGTGGTGAGCCTCTTGTTCTTATCTTCTTTCTAAAAGAAAAAAATTCTTACTTGTATGATTTAGATAGATACTTGTACAATTTTCTTACTTTTATTATTGTTTGTTATTATATAGTGCCATGGTTTTGGTATCCGCCCCCGTCGACCCTCGTCCTATCTATGATTCGGATATGGTATATTATCTTTTATAACTATTTGTTTCATTTAGTGTTTATGACAATTATGCCGACCAACGTGACATAGATGTTTTTATCTAGGAGGTATGTGAACCGGAAATTTGAACCGACCCTCTTGTCGAGAGGTTAAATTTAGTTGAAAAAGAAAACAATTACTTGAAGAAAAAATTAAAAAGAATTGAGGAGGAGAAGATGGAATTGGAGTTGCATGTTGCCGATGTCGTTGAAGATCACAAGATCAAGATGGATGCAATGCGCTTGAAGATTAGAAAGATTAGAAAATATGCCATTCATACCGAGGCTTGGTATCATTATGCTGTTGGATCAATTGGTACCTTAGTTGCGGTTATGATCGCATTTGTTGTTGCATTTAAATGTTTTACATAGTTTCAATGTATGTTTTAATTAGATGCTCTAGAGAGCTATATGTTGTTCAATGAGAACTATGTATGAACTTTATGTATTTATTTTGGTCACTACTGTACTTTGGTTTTAATGCGATGATGAACTTCTATTAATTTGGTCACTTCTCTATTCATGATGTTTTGTAATGGTTTTTGATACACTTAATTATATAATGCACGCAGATGAACCGGCAATGGATGTACGGTGACCGACGCACCTCCGAGTACATTAAGGGCCTACATAATTTTCTCAAAGTGGCTGAGGCAACCAAGCAGAATGGTTTTATGTATTGTCCATGTACTATCTGTGGGAATACGAAGGATTACTCTAACTCGAAAACCCTACACATCCACCTGCTTGAGAAGGGTTTCATGCCACACTATAATGTTTGGACCAAGCACGGAGAAAGAGGGGTTATGATGGAAGACAACAAAGAAGAAGAGGATGATGACAACTATCCGCCCCCTGAGTACGGTGATGCTGCAATGGGGGAAGCTGAAGATCAAGAGGAAGAACCAGACGATGTGCCCGATGATGATCTTCGCCAGGTCATTGTTGATGCAAAGAGACAATGCCAAAGTGAAAGAGAGAAGTTGAAGTTCGATCGCATGTTAGAGGATCACAAAAAAGGGTTGTACCCAAATTGCGAAGATGACAACACCAAGCTCGGTACCACACTGGAATTGCTGCAATGGAAGGAAGAGAATGGTGTATCTGACAAGGCATTTGAAAAGGTGCTGAAAATAATGAAGAATAAGCTTCCAAAGGACAACGAATTGCCCGACAGTACATACGAAGCAAAGAAGGTTGTCTGCCCTCTAGGATTGGAGGTGCAGAAGATGCATGCATGCCCTAATGACTGCATCCTCTACCGCGGTGCGTACGAGGATTTGAACGCATGCCCGGTATGCTGTGCATTGCGGTATAAGATCAGACGAGATGACCCTGGTGATGTTGAGGGCCAGCGCACCGGGAAGAGGGTTCCTGCGAAGGTGATGTGGTATGCTCCTATAATACCATGGTTGAAACGTTTGTTCAGAAACAAAGAGCATGCCAAGTTGATGCGATGGCACAAGGAAGACCATAAGAAAGACGGGAAGTTGAGAGCACCTGGTGATGGGTCACAGTGGAGAAAGATCGAGAGAAAGTGGGGGGACTTTACAGATGACCCAAGGAACGTATGGTTTGGTTTAAGTGCAGATGGCGTTAATCCTTTTGGGGAGTAGAGCAGCAAGCATAGCACATGGCCTGTGACTCTATGTATGTATAACCTTCCTCCTTGGTTGTGCATGAAGCGGAAGTTCATTATGATGCCAGTGCTCATCCAAGGCCCTAAGCAACCCGGCAATGACATTGATGTGTACCTAAGGCCATTAGTTGATGAACTTTTACAACTGTGGAATGGAAAAGGTGTACGTGTGTGGGATGAGAACGAACAGGAGGAATTTGACCTATGAGCGTTGCTGTTTGTAACCATCAATGATTGGCCTGCTCTCAGTAACCTTTCAGGACAGACAAACAAGGGATACCACGCATGCACGCACTGTTTAGATGACACCGATAGTATATATTTGGACAAATGCAGGAAGAATGTGTACCTGGGGCATCGTCGATTTCTTCCAACCAACCATCAATGTCGAAAGAAAGGAAAGCATTTCAAAGGTGAGGCAGATCACCAGAAGAAGCCCGCCCTCCGTACTGGTGATCACATACTTGATATGGTCAATGATTTACAAGTAATCTTTGGAAAGGGTCCTGGCGGACTATCTGTTCCAAATGACGCTGAGGGACGCGCACCCATGTGGAAGAAGAAATCTATATTTTGGGACCTACCCTATTGGAAAGACCTAGAGGTCCGCTCTGTAATTGACGTGATGCACGTGACGAAGAATCTTTGCGTGAACCTGCTAGGCTTCTTGGGAGTGTATGGGAAGACAAAAGATACACCGGAGGCACGGGAGGACCAGCAACGTGTGCACGAAAAAGATGGCATGCATCCAAAGCAGTATGAAGGTCCTGCCAGCTACGCTCTTACCAAAGAAGAGAAGGAAATCTTCTTTGAATGCCTGCTCAGTACGAAGGTCCCGTCTGGCTTCTCGTCGAATATAAAGGGAATAATAAATATGGCAGAGAAAAAGTTCCAGAACCTAAAGTCTCATGACTGCCACGTGATTATGACGCAACTGCTTCCGGTTGCATTGAGGGGGCTTCTACCGGAAAACGTTCGATTAGCCATTGTGAAGCTATGTGCATTCCTCAATGCAATCTCTCAGAAGGTAATTGATCCAGAAATCCTACCAAGGTTAAAGAGTGATTTGGTGCAATGTCTTGTCAGTTTCGAGCTGGTGTTCCCACCATCCTTCTTCAATATCATGACGCACGTCCTAGTTCATCTAGTCGACGAGATTGGCATTCTGGGCCCTGTATTTCTACACAACATGTTCCCCTTTGAGAGGTTCATGGGAGTCTTAAAGAAATATGTTCGTAACCATGCTAGGCCAGAAGGAAGCATCTCCATGGGCCATCAAACAGAGGAAAGCATTGGGTTTTGTGTTGACTTTATTCCTGACCTTAAGCCGATTGGTCTCCCTCAATCGCGGTATGAGGGGAGACTGACTGGAAAAGGCACGCTAGGAGCGAATTCAATAATATGTAGGGACGGGCATTCTTGGTCTCAAGCACACTACACTATTCTACAGAATTCTACCTTGGTGACCCCGTATGTCAATGAACACAAGAATATTCTGCGCTCCAAACACCCGGAGCAGTGTGACGACTGGATTACATGTGAACACATCAGGACTTTCGGCAGTTGGTTGCAAACACATCTCATGGGTAACACCACTGTTGCAGATGAGCTGTACTCGTTAGCCAGGGGACCATCTTCAACTATATTGACTTATAAAGGGTACGAAATAAATGGGAATACATTTTACACGATCGCCCAAGATCAAAAGAGCACCAACCAAAACAGTGGTGTCCGCTTTGATGCAGCAACCAACAGGGGAAATGACACATATTATGGTTACATAGTGGACATATGGGAACTTGACTATGGACATGATTTTAAGGTCCCTTTGTTTCGGTGCAAATGGGTCAATCTGTCAGGAGGCAGGGTACAGGTAGACCCGCAGTACGGAATGACAATAGTGGATCTGAACAATCTTGGGTACACAGACAAACCATTCGTCCTAGCCAATGATGTGGCGCAGGTTTTCTATGTGAAGGACATGTCTACCAAACCGAGAAAAAGAAAAGATAAGGAAGCGAATACATCATACGATGAGCCAAAGCGCCACATAGTTCTTTCAGGGAAAAGAGACATCATGGGAGTGGAGGGCAAGACAGACATGTCTGAAGATTATGAAAAGTTTCATGAAATTCCTCCCTTCAAAGTGAAGGCTGACCCAAGCACCCTGTTAAACGATGAAGATTATCCATGGTTACGGCGCAATAAGAAAGGGACACACGCGAAGAAAAAGTGAATACTTTCTCTCCACAACTATTCTGATGATACCATGCCAACTTTCAACCATTTCAGAGTTCATCTGCAGTGCTTTTCAATTCAGGGTCATCTTAGCTCAAAATAAATCATGAAATGCATATTGAAGAATGGTGCATATTGAAAAGATTTGAAAAGTGATGATGTGGCTTTGAATGGTGCATATTGAATGCATAAAAAGTCTTGAGTTCAAATATGTTTAAAAAATTGAAATCCTTTTGTAACAGATGAGTTTTCGTCTGAAACCCTGATACTTCGAAAGAGATTGTTCATTTTGTACACGAAGTGCATCCAGTTTTTGCCGTAACCCTCTCAACTTTTTAGCACATGCTATGTGGGTGAAATGATGATACCATGCCAACTTTCAACCATTTCAGAGTTCATTTGCAGTGCTTTTCAATTCAGGGTCATCTTAGCTCAAAATAAATCATGAAATGCATGAAAAATAGCAAATGAAGCCAGAAAAGGTTTGAAAAGTGATGATGTGGCTTTGAATGGTGCATATTGAATGCATAAAAAGTCTTGAGTTCAAATATGTTTAAAAAATTGAAATCCTTTTGTAATAGATGAGTTTTCATCTGAAACCCTGATACTTCGAAAGAGATTGTTCATTTTGTACACGAAGTGCATCCAGTTTTTGCCATAACCCTCTCAACTTTTTAGCACATGCTATGTGGGTGAAATGATGATACCATGCCAACTTGCAACCATTTCAGAGTTCATTTGCAGTGCTTTTCAATTCAGGGTCATTTTAGCTCAAAATAAATCATGAAATGCATGACAAATAGTAAATGAAGTCAGAAAAGGGTTGAAAAGTGACGATGTGGCTTTGAATGATGCATATTGAATGCAGAAAAAGTCTTGAGTTAAAATATGTTTAAAAGTCGAAATCCCTTTGTAATAGACGTGTTTTCATCAGATCAAAGTTATTTAACTTAATATTATATAAAATTTATGCAACTAAAATTATCAAAGTTATTTTTGTTAAAAACTTTAATAGCAAAAAGAATATTCATAAAGTATTTTTTGTTAAGAACTTTTAATATGCAAAAAATAACATAAAAAATAGCAAAAGTGAACATAGATGCCCTTATAGGGAAAATTCGACCTGAAATCAAAGTGATGCACTTTGATTTCAGGTCGAATTTCCCGTATAAGAGCATCTATTTTCACTTTGAGAGGAACTCAACAAGGCAGAGAGGGGCGGGCTTATAAACCGGTGCGAGCGCCTCTCGCTTGGTGAGGTGGGACTAAACTCCCACCACAGCCAGGACCAACCCTTTAGTCCCGGTTGGTGGCTCTAACTGGGACCAATTCCAACCTTTCGTCCCGGTTGGTGCCACCAACCGGGACCAATGCCACCCTTTAGTCCCGGTTGGTGCCTCCAACTGGGACCAAAAGTCTCTGCTTCCTGCCCTTTGGGCTGCTGAAATTGACCTTTAGTCCCGGTTGGTGGCACCAACCGGGACGAAAGGGTGGCATTGGTCCCGGTTGGAGCCACCAACCGGGACTAAAGTTCTGTGTATATAAGCGGGAGTTGGGAAAATTTCCAATCCCATCTGCAGTTTCTTCTCTCCCCCGACGGCGCCGACGACCACCTCTACGCTGCCAGGCTACCGGATTTTGCCGTCCCCCGCTCCCCTGCCCTGACGTCGCCGTCGCCGTCGCCGCGCCCTGCCCCTACGTCGTCGTTGCCGTCGCCGTGCCCTTCCCCGCCGCCTTCGCCCTCGGCACCGTCGGCCTTCTCCGGTCGATTCGCAGCAACGAGGACCTTCCCGGCCACGCCGTCGATGCCTTCGCAACCGCGGTGAGGCCCCGGTTCTTTTACCCCTAGCCCCGTCGCCGATCTCCTCTCCTAACCCCGCTAGCCGCCTTGCCCGTGAGCTCCTTGCCGCCGGTTGTCTCGCCGCCATGGCTAGACCTCCCGTGACCCCCTTTAGATGCGGCCGAGCACGGGCTATGCCCTAGTGGCCTCGGGCGCCGCTCCTGGGGTCCCTAGCGTGGGCACCGCCGCGTCCAGAGGTCGCCGGCGACGACCATCGCCGCCCGTGTCACCTGCAGGTGGGCCCCGACCGTCAGGTGATTAGCTTAATGCTAATCACCCTGTTAATTAACCCTTGGGTAACTGACATATGGGCCCGACCCTGTTAATTTGATGGTTAGGTTAATTTTAAAACCCCTGGGTCACTGACATATGGGCCCGATCACTAATACATCACCGCCGCTCGCCCCCGCCCACCGCGCGCAGCATCGCCACCGGCCCCGCCTCTGCCCACCGCAGCACCGCCGCTGGCCCCGCGCGCATCTCCGGCGAGCCCGCGGCGCCGCCCGCGCCCGACGATTTTAGTTGATTTAGTTAATTTAGTTGTTTAGTTTATTTAGTTAATTTTAGTTGTTTTAGTTGATTTAGTTAATTTAGTTGTTTAGTTAATTTAGTTAATTTAGTTGTTTTAGTTGTTTTTATTGTTTAGTTGTTTTGAGTTGTTTTTATTGTTTAGATGTTTAGTTCTTTTATCGTCGGTCATCGGTGACGCGATATCGAGGAGTCCCCGACGATCGTCGGTGAGGGAGAGTACCCCCCGACGATCGTCGGTGAGGGAGAGTCCCCGACGATATCGAGGAGTCCCCGACGATCGTCGGTGACGCGATATGATGTTTAATTAGATGTTTAAATGTTTAGTTGCATAGCTTAGCCGTTGAGTCGACGTTGCCCGGCCCGCATCCTCGTTGTCGACTCGGCGCCGGCGACCACCTGCTTGAGAGGCGCCATGTCCGGGACTGGGCTCCGCCGGGCTGGCACTGGGAGGTGCTGCCTTCCGGGGCGCCCAGCTTGGTGAGGAATTAGGGTCCCGTCGTCGACCCGGAGGTTCTTTGGTGGCGGTCGCGTGGACCACTGTCGGTGCAGAGGGAGCCGCCCCCCCGCGGAGGTGGTACGTCGCCGTGTCAGGGAGGAGGACGAGCACGTCCGACGCTACATGGCTGCATTGGACGCCAGGTTCTCCAATACCTGGCAGGTTCTTCAGGGATCTCACCCGAGCTATGATCCTGTCATAGTTCCTTCTCTTTGGGTGTCCACCGCCTGCGCCGCGAGACGTCAACTATATCTGTATTAGTGATATTGTATAATAATATTCAAGATGTATTAATGATAATATTCGATTATGTATTAGCGATACTATTCGATGATGTATTAGTGATATTATATGATCGTATTGTTGCATTGCCTTGTATTGATTTGCATATCTCATGTTTGTATATTGCCATGTTGTAATATTTGCAGAAACTATGGATCACAGAGACTTAGAAAAATAATAGTTGTTGGGGGATATAATCCGAGCCGGAGGTGATCGCTTGTCGTATCTCAACGACACCGATGGTCAGGAAGGAGAGGATGACGGCTCCGGTGATCCAACAATGGAGGAGGAAGGAGATCATGACGGCTCCGGTGACCGAATGGCGGAGGAAGGAGATCATGATCACGACTCCGGTGACCGAACGGAGGAGGGAGCCTCAACTGTTGCAAAGTCCGACGAGGTAAGGAGACGCGGCCCGAAGAAAAGGTTGCGCCCGGATGAAAGGTTCACGATCACAGAAGTCGCGAAAGATGGCCAACCGATTGCTCCCAAGCGGACCATGAACGCATTTGTACATCAGTGTGGAGTTGTTGTTAGGGACTATGTCTCGATCAACACCCAGCAATGGAATAAGAATAATAAGGACCCTGAAGTTTCTTATGTCCATGATAGACTGAAAGATGATCTTTGGACCGAGTTGATGACAAATTTCAGCCTACCGCGAGAGGAGGATCCGAATAACCCAGTTATAGAGCGAAAGGTCAAGGCGTTTGCTCTTAAGAAGATGGTAGAACTATTCAGGAACTGGAAGAAAGAGTTGAACACAAAGTTTGTCGAGAAAGAGGAGACTCCGAAATTCATCGGTCGATATGAGAAGATAACAGATCAATGGCCCGAATTTGTGGCCTACAAGAAATCGGAGAAGGGTAAGAAATGGTCACTGACAAACAAGAAAAATGCTACAAAGAAGAAGTATCACCATCACACGGGGTCAGGTGGCTACTACAAAGCCCGGCAGTTGTGGGACAAAGCTGAGCAAGACCTGCTTGCTAAGAATGTCCAACCAGCGACATTGCACTGGCCAGATCGTTCAAGGACTTGGTTCTTCGGGGTTGGGGGAACTTTGGACCCAGAAACAGGGGAGTGTGTTTGGACGGACGAGCAACTTGCAATACCCTTCCGGAAGCTTCAGGCAGCAATCAAGGCAGCGCAGGAAGGGACGTTCATTCCCGACAGAGAGAAGGACGAGCTGACAGAGGCCCTCGGGAATCCTGAACACCCTGGACGAACATGAGGCACCCCAGGCTCCGTTCCGTGGAAGCATGGGTTTCCCGACAGCGGTGGTTATAGAAGCCGAGAGAGAAAGAGGAAACAAGAAGCAAGCGAAATGCAGAAGCTCAGTGCAAGATTAGCAAAACTAGAGGAACTTGAGAGCCAGCGAGCTACCGGCCAACCATCTGAGCGGCACGAAGATCCTTCCTTCGACGCTGCCCCAGAAGCTACCCCACCATCTTAGCGGAGAAGCAGCGTGGCTTCCACGGAGCTCGTTCAGCCTGATTTCACGGCTCCTCGCTACCCCGTGGATAGTATCACGCAGGCTGAACATTGTGAGCTAATGATGAAATGCCAGAACCTGACCTTCAAGGTGGCGGTCGGCTCTGTTGTACCTCCTCGAGCTGAGGGAACTTTCCATTGCCGTCCGATTCCACATGGCTATGCTGTTGTGACGGTGGATGAAATAAT
Organism: Elymus sibiricus; assembly: GCA_039707655.1. Lineage (NCBI taxonomy): Eukaryota > Viridiplantae > Streptophyta > Magnoliopsida > Poales > Poaceae > Elymus > Elymus sibiricus. The sequence continues at coordinate 282,232,123 of CM077663.1, forward strand.
GGACGGATTTGAGGGGTTGGAGCTTGATAACCCTACAGGTGAAGAGGATATTATTCTTCTGGAAAATGCTTTGAGGAGTACCTGTCTTTGGAGAAAGGAGTACATCAAGCTTCCAAACTGGACGCCTCAGTAGACTCAGCCTCCTCCGGTGTGTCAGGGCACTCCGCCTCCTCCTCCTCCTCCGGCGCGTCAGGGCACTCCGCCTCCTCCTTCTCCTCCTCCGGCGCGTCAGGGCACTCCGCCTCCTCCTTCGCCTCCTCCGGCACGTCAGGGCACTCCGCCTCCTCCTCCTCCTTCGGCACGTCTGGGCACTATGCCTCCTCCGGCGCGTCAGCAATGGCGGAAGAGAGTCGTCGCCGCCGCTCCGGCGGCTAGCAGTACAATAGGCGGGAAGAAATACAAATTTGGTCCAAGCCTCAAGCCTCTTCCAAAGTTACCATATGAGAGGACTGACAAGGAAAACGCTGAAATCAGTGAAGCCGAAGTGAAGGCCCATTTTGCACGGAAAGATCCAACTCCGAAGGAAACGGTAGATCCGGTGAAAGCGAAGCGCACTCTGAATGCCCTGAAGCGACCACCACCGCCTCGGCTATCCAACTATGACTGCATAATTACAAAGACACATGATGAATGCTACTTCTTGAGCTTGCGTTGGTTTTTCCTTGAAGAGGAAAGGGTGATGCAGCAAAGTAGATAAGTATTTCCCTCAGTTGTTGAGAACCAAGGTATTAATCCAGTAGGAGGTACAAGCAAGTCCCCAATCTTCGCACCTACACAAACAATCAAACTCTTGCACCCAACGCTAAAAGGGGTTGTCAATCCTTTCACGGTTATTTGCAAGGATGAGATCTGATAGAGATAGATATAAAAGATTGCTAGAACATAAAGTAAAACAAAAGTAAAAATAATGCAGCGAGGTATTTTTGGTATTTTTGGTTTATAGATCTGAAAATATAAGATGGAAAATAGACACGGAGGCCATAGGTTTCACTAGAGGCTTCTCTCATGAAGGAAAATAATACGGTGGGTGAACAAATTACTGTCGAGCAATTGATAGAAAAGCGCATAGTTATGACGATATCCAAGGAAATGATTATGCATATAGGCATCACGTCCGTGTCAAGTAGACCGAAACGATTCTGCATCTACTACTATTACTCCACACATCGACCGACTCCTGCCTGCATCTAGAGTATTAAGTTCATGAAGAACAGAGTAACGCATTAGGTAAGATGACATGATGTAGAGGGATAAACTCAAGCAATATGATGAAAACCCCATCTTTTTATCCTCGATGGCAACAATACAAATACGTGCCTCGCTACCCCTACTTTGTCACTGGGTGAGGACACCGCAAGATTGAACCCAAAACTAAGCACTTCTCCCATTGCAAGAATTACCAATCTAGTTGGCCAAACCAAACCAATAACTCGAAGAGACTTGCAAAGATATGAAATCATGCATATAAGAATTCAGAGAAGATTCAAATAATATTCATAGATAAGCTGATCATAAACCCACAATTCATCGGATCTCGACAAACACACCGCAAAAGAGTATTACATCGGATAGATCTCCATGAAGATCATGAAGAACATGGTATTGAAGAACAAAGAGAGAGAAGAAGCCATCTAGCTACTAGCTATGGACCCGAAGGTCTGTGGTAAACTACTCACGCATCATCGGAGGGGCAATGGAGTTAATGTAGATGCCCTCCGTGATCGAATCCCCCTCCGGCAGATTACCGGAAAAGGCTCCAAGATTGGAACTCACGGGAACAGAGGCTTCCGGCGCCAGAAAAGTATTTTCGTGGCTCTTTTTGGTATCCAGGGAATATTTGGGAATTTATAGGCCGAAGAATAGGGTTAGGAGGGCTACCATGGGGCCACAAGCCAGCGGGGCGCCCCCCCCCTAGGGCGCGCCTTGGTGGCTTGTGACGCCACGGCAGGTCTCCTGCCTTCATCTCCAAGTCTGCTGGGTTTCTTCTGGTCCAAGAAAAATCATTCTGAAGATTTTATTCCGTTTGGACTCTGTCGTGGTATTTTCACGGCAGATGTCCTCATAGGACTTGATCTCGAAGCCATCGCGTAAGTAGCAGACCGAAGGGGTTAAACGAGGAACACGGGAGGCAAGGTTTACCCAGGTTCAGCCCCTCTCGTGGAGGTAAAAGCCTACTCCTGCTAGGTGTATTGAAGATCTCGATTACAAGGGTTTTGGAACTTGTCTAGCCCTAGCTCTCGAAAAGTCTCAACGTGATCCCCCTAGCCCCAGGGCTCCCCTTTATATATAGGCGGAGGTCCCGGGCTTACATAGAGTCCGGGTCGGGATAACAATCCGAGCCTAACTCTCCTTTACTTGTTTCCTAAGTTATACCTCGAGGCGGTTTGCACATACCGCCTCTCACGGCGGGTCTTGGGCCGGCCCTTCCTTGGGCGGATCTCCTTCTGGGCCTCTTAAGGACGCTCCGGCCCACCTGGCCCACCTTCAATAAAAATCCCCAGAACCCGGCCCTAAACGGGCGGGTCTCACCGAAATATACTTCCCTGACATTAGCCCTCAGGTTGACTTGAACTGGTTCTGGACAACCTTGTCTTCATACAAACCTGTCTTTGACATTTGGCGAGTCTCCTCAGAACCCGCCACTTCTGAATATTTTTTAATTGTTTTTCTTTTAAACCTGTTCGCCTTATGATGTCACCGAATCTTTAAAACGGATCTTTCCATGACATCATCCATATCTCAAATGAATCGATTAGGCGCGAAAATCGGGGCGTCGGGATACTGTAGATCCATAATTTCCGCCCCGACTCTTGAACATCCCATCCTGTTGTAAATACCCCCTGGGTCATTCTTTTATCATTTTCCCTTCGCCTTCCTCCTCTCTCTGCTCGAGCCGCCGCAGCCCCATTCTGCATCACGAGCTCATCAGCCACCGGAGGGGACTCAGCTTCAACGCACCACCGTCGCCGTCTGCAACCGCGCCGCGTCTCCATCAGATTTCAGGTACCCATTGTTCCTCCTCCTCCTAGGGTTCCGCCATTATCATAGCTCAAGCTCCGCCTCGGTTTCTCCATGGTCGCCGCCGCCGGCCACATCTTGATGCTTCCAAGGCATAGAAACAGCGCCGTTGATTCCCCCTTAAACTCAGGAGTCAATCTTGCATAAAAACAGATCTAAGAAAAACCCATCTGTGATGACCTGCTGCTGCCTTAAGAACAGTAGCCAGAACTACTTTTTTCCTCATTTTTACAGACTTCTTGATCCAAAATTTCACCTCCCTCGGTAAAAAGCTGTTATTGCAGACTTAGTAAAAAATTTCGCCTCGCCGAGCAGCTCTCACTTGTGGCGACTTATGTAAGCCGCCGTATATATTTAATGATTTTTCCAACCATATGTCTCAGACCCTAGAAACATAATCAAACTGCCGTCTTTCATTTCTTGTAACATCCCTTACTTTGTGCCGAAAGCCGCTAACTCAACCCTTTGCTCCATTAACTAGGATGACAAAGAAAACAATTGAATGCAACTGGGTTCCTTCTGAGATCACCAAAGATTTTCTCAAAAATGCCATTCAGACAGGCATACTGAAAGGGGCTACTAACTGCCGACTTGCAAGAGGCGAATGTCCCCCAACGCCTAAAGAAGGAGAAGTTATTATATTCCTTGATCATGTGGAGAGGGGATTTTCCCCTCCCGGCTCCAAGTTCTTTAGGGACCTTCTGAACTTCTATGGGCTGCATCCACAAGATCTTTCTCCCAATTCAATTGTCAACATGAGCCAATTTGCAGTGATATGTGAAGCTTATCTTCAGATAGAACCTACAGTTCTATTGTTTCGGGAATGCTTCTATGTCAACAAACAAACTGAGACCGCCCAAGGCCGTCATCAAGAGCTTGCTGGCGTTTCTTTCCAGAAGCGACGAGGGGTCACCTTCCCTGGAGCTGATCTGCTAAGCCACCCCAAGGGCTGGGGCAAGTCTTGGATATACTGTAAGGCGCCGGTTCCTGAAGGAGAACACCCACTGCCGGGTTTCAGGCCAGGGCGCTTGGATCACAAAAAGAAATACCCTCCCAGGCCTACACCAGCGGAACAAGCAGAGCTGAAACCTTGGATGGATAAAATATCTGCCTTGGCCGCCAACGGCCTGGAAGGAGCCGATTTAATCCGTTGCTGGCTGTCATGGAAGATCCAGCCACTAGGTCTCCGGAATAAACTGATGCATGAATACTCCGGCTTACAGGATCCGCAAAGGATCAGTGCCACAGACATCTCCTTGTCGTCTGTAATTAATCAGATGAGAATTATTGTCAACTTACCAGACAAATACACTGGCGAGTTTGGCTTGGCGCCTTTCACCAAAACTAACCCGCCACCAGCAGTAAGAAACTTTCAAGCAATCTCTTATTTCTCCGCTTAAACTTTCATATCATGAAAACCTTTTCCCTGATAAACCACAGGCGGATAGCTCCTTCTGGCAAGCGAGGCCGATGTTGAAAGAAATAGCTACGAAGGGCCAGAAGAAGACGGGGAAAAAAGCCGTTGCTAAGAAGAAGAAGCAGAATACCATCAATCCTTTAGAGGTGGATCCGTCCATCTTAGAATCCTCTAAAGATGAGTCAGAGGCAAGTACATAACTTGAATCAATCTGTCTTTCATCTGCAACTTTCTGCTGATAACTTTAATCTGTACCTTTCCAGGACGAAGAAGAAGAGGAAGACCAGGATGAAACTGAGGTAACTTCAACCTTGCCTGACTTTGATATTCATAAACCTAGGAAAAACAGAGTTGCTGTGAGAAAATATCCTTTTTCTCATCCTTTTGCTCGTTTGGACCCATATTATTCATGGAAGACGTCTCAGCATGCCGAGCTCCGCCAAACTGATTGTGGCGGCTCTAGCACTGGTATGGGCGGGTCTAACGCCGATGCGGGCGGCTCTCATAAGCACCCTCGTGAGGTACTTCTTCACCCGACTCTTCTGTTTCCCAAAGCCGGCTTGTTTAAACGACCTCTTAATCCCGAAGATCCGGACTATCAGGAAACATCCTCTGATGATGACGCCTCAGAGTCACCAGATACGACTTTTGTTATTAAAGCAGGGTAAAGATACGATCACCCTTATTCTCACTCCTCTTACATAAAGCAAAAGATAATACTTATTGAGGTCTTTGTCAAAAATGCAGGGTTACCTCCAAGAAACTAAAACCCACAACTTCTGCCTCGTCTCCGCCTCCTGAAGGTTCTGAAGACCCGGCCAAAGACACAGAGGAAAGGGCCAATGATCCTCCTCTGTCAGATGTTTCCACCGCTCCAGAGACTCAGGTTTCTTTAGAACCAGAGATGGCAGCGCCGGCTGCTAACATTGAACAACAGCCGGATACTATTATACCCTCCTTCGATATTGAAGAGGGTACTATTGCTACCGCCACTGCCACCGCCCCAGACTCATCGGCGGCTTTGGGCAAATCTTCCTTTGAAGCCACGTCTTCTAAAGAGAAGAATAAATTAGATCTCTCCTCCTTGAAGAGTGCTGATTTAAATGACCTTCATGAAGCCCTTCAGACTCGACTACTTGAGAGTCAAGAGATTGCCAAGACCTTGGCCAACAAACCCAAGGTGAGTCATAATTTATTTATGACCCTTATTAGTCGCCCAAACCTGCATATTACTGATTTCATAGCTGTATGAAGGTTTGTAAGTTTATATCTTTTAAAATACGTAAATACACATATGTAGTCCCCAAGAGTCGGCTGTCTTCTTGAAATAGCCGGGTCTTAGAGCAAAGAACCACATATGGTCCCCGAGAGCCGGCTGTCTTCTTGAAACAGCCGGGTCTTAGAGCAAAAAACCACATGTATCCGGGTCTGAAATGATTCCCTCTATTAAATGACACTTCTTTGCAGAAAAACTTCGGGATTGGATTAGCCCCCAAGTGCCATGTAGATTACTTGTAATCTGTATGGAACTTGACTTGTATGAATAATCTGATTTCCTTTCTTTCAGGTTCAATTATCTTCCCTTCACACTCAGCTGGCCGACTGTCAAAAAGAGCTGAAAACTGAACAAGAGCTGAGAGTCGCCGCTGAAGAAAGGGTTAAGACATTGGAGGAAGCCGCGTCTGAGGCGGCCACCAAGCTAGCTGCTTTGACCGCTGAGCATGAGAAGGAGAAGCAGCTCCTTGTTCAACGTGCTAAAAACGCTGAAGGCCGCCTGAAGACTGCCTCCGATGAGCTCAGCGGATTAAAATTGCACATCCAGCAAATGAGCAGCGCCATCTTTGGTAAGTCGCCTGTTTATAATCCCTATTTTGATAATCTTGATAACTCTGACACTTTTCCCTTGCAGGTCCTAGAAGTGATAAACTGGCGAAAGAACCCGTAATGCAGCTCAAGGCGGCTTATGACTTCCTTGAACAGTTATACACTGGAAGTCGGCGGGCTATTCAAACTGCCTTCTATGGAAAAGAAAACCCATCCACCATCAAGGAAGTCCTGAAGACTTTATCCACTCTGCCTGCTCAGCTGCAGATCATGAAAGAGTCCAGCGCCCGCATTGCCACTATGCACACCATGGCCCGCGCTAAAGCTCATTACGAGGATTTAGAACTTTCAACTTTAGTTGGCGGCTTTCCCGAAACTTATAAGGGGCAAGCTCTTGATCAGCTTACCTATAACGCTTTGAAGAAGGAGACTTTTGTCCCTGCAAGCCAGTTGGTCCAAGAGATGAAGCTTACAAGGTTTCAGTCAGCCTACAGCGAAGACGGAAAACGCGTAAAGCCTGGTCCTCTTCCGCCTCTCGATCTTACTCCTGAAGGCCGTAAGGACGAGTTTGCTCCGGACATTGATTCTTCAGATCTTACTGACGATGGAGAAATTTTTGATGCCTTTGCCACTATTGACTGGGCTGCCGATCAAGCCAAGACAGATCCTTCAACAGACGCAGCCCAAGCCGGAGGCAGCAAGACCCGGGAGTAAAACCGAAACCTTGAAAGTCGCCAGTTATTTAACTGCTTGTAATATATGTCTTGAACAATGATTCGGAAATGCCCTCTAGTGGCCTTTTGTAATAGACTTAGAAAAAATTCTGTTTAAATTCATACTGGCTTCCTTGGGAAGCAAGTCTGCTTCTTTTGCCTGAAGCTTCCTTATGAAAAATTATTCTGGCTGCTTCTGGAAGAAATTGAAACCTTTGACGCTGGCGGCTCTTGGCCAAACATCAAGACAGTCATAAAGCTTGATAAGATGTATAATTTATTCTTAACAAGTATTAAACCAATAACTAAAGCAGTCATGGCGGCTTATAACCAGTAAACTTGCAGATGCTTAAGGTGTAGCCAATATAATACAACTGGCGGCTCTTGGCCAAATACGAACACTAAAAAGAGCTCATAAGAAAGGTCATAAAACTCTTTTAAAGCAGTATATCTTAAATAAAAGCTTTAGCAAATTTCTAAAGATTGCAAAGTCCCCAGTATGGTGGCGACTCTTGGATCACCCCCAACCAGATCAGTTATTTCTTTTCCTATGTGGTGGCGACTTCTGGCTTGCCAGTTAGTTCGGCCCATAAGGTTGATTATTTCAAGATGGTAAAGCCTTCTGGATTACCAGCAGGCAGCATCCCATCTAAATCGTTTGTGCCCGTACACGGATGAAGGTTCTGGATTACCAGTAACACAGCCCGTTTGTTAGGCCTTTTTCCCAATATGGCGACTTCTGGTTTACCAGTAAGTTTAGCTTCATAAGGGCTGAAGGTCCCAAGATGGTGAAGGCCTCTGGATTACCAGGAGGCTCAACCCACATGAGTCTTTTATGCCTGTACACGGATGAAGGTTCTGGATTACCAGGAACACAGCCCGTTTATTAGGTGCCTGTACACAGATGAAGGTTCTGGATTACCAGTAACACAGCCCGCTTGTTAGGTCTTTTTCCCAATATGGCGACTTCTGGTTTACCAGTAAGTTTAGCTTCATAAGGGCTGAAGGTCCCAAGATGGTGAAGGCCTCTGGATTACCAGGAGGCTCAACCCACATGAGTCTTTTATGCCTGTACACGGATGAAGGTTCTGGATTACCAGGAACACAGCCCGTTTATTAGGTGTCTGTACACAGATGAAGGTTCTGGATTACCAGTAACACAACCCGCTTGTTAGGTCTTTTTCCCAATATGGCGACTTCTGGTTTACCAGTAAGTTTAGCTTCATAAGGGCTGAAGGTCCCAAGATGGTGAAGGCCTCTGGATTACTAGGAAGCTCATCCGAAGTGGGTCTTTTGTTTCTGCACTTTCACAATATATGTATGATAAAGCACAAGTAATAATGTAATAAAACTTACTCATCATGTTGATGAAAACCGCCAGGAGGGCCTCCACCAGGTGGTCCGAACCCGGGCCCGGAACCCGGTCCGTATCCGCCGCCCCCGGCACCCGGCGGGTTCTGGAAGCGCTGAGCGAAAGCATCCATAATGTGACACTGTTCCCAAGTATGCCTTGCTGGCCTCTCTTTGGTACCGTGTTTTGGACACGGCCCCTTGAGGAACTCATCGAAGTTTTGTGGCTTAAAAGGTCTGTTACCAGAACCACCCTTCTGAAACTTAGCCCCTGCATTGGTATTAGCCACCAGCTCAGATCCGGCTTCTGGACCCTTACGCTTCTTATCATTGTTCTGCTGCTGACTCTTGCCACCAACAGGCTTTTTACCTTTCGGATCAGGAACCTCTGGCTCATCAACTCCTGGGTCCTTCGTAGGATCAGACTCAACATACTTGGTGAGAGCATTCATGAGCTCCCCCATGTCTTTGACACTCCGTTTGAGCCGCCCTAACTTCTGCGTGAGAGGCTCATAGTGGCAAGCCTTCTCCAGCACCAAAACTGCCTGAGGGGCGGAGATATTATCTGAAGAATGAATGATCTCTGCAACTCGGCTGACCCAATGGTGAGCCGACTCTCCCTGCCGCTGAACACAATGCTGAAGATCAATGATAGTCTTCGGACGCTTGCAGGTACCTTGGAAGTTTTTGATAAAACGTTCCCTTAACTCGCCCCATGTATTGATGGAATTCGGGGGTAAATTCTTCAGCCACGTACGCGCTGCTCCTTCCAACATCATGGTGAAATATCTTGCACAAGCCTCATCGCTGACCCCCTGCATATCCATGGCAAGCTCATAACTTTCTATCCACTGACTCGGGTCCTGGTCTGGTGTATAACTGGACACCTTCCGCGGGCCCTTGAAATCCCTGGGCAGGGGTGCGCTGCGGAGAGCCGGGCTCAAGCAAGGCACTCCAATGGATCTTCCTGTTGGGTGACTGTTGTAGTCATGACTGGCGCGAGAGCCGCCTCCTGATCCGCGAGAGCCGCCGCATGAGCCGCCTCCTGATCCGCCGCGTGAGCCGCCGTATGTGCTGCGTGAGTCTCATGTACTCCGTGCCCTGGGATCATGGGATTTGGTGAATACGGCAAGCCCCCAGGCGCACCCCGATGACGGCGGGTGCTAGACACCGCAGGGCTTTCAGCGTGGCGGCTTCTAGTGCGGCTTCTGTTAGGAGCGGGTGTAGAATGCAGCCGCTCCCGGCTGTACGAATAATTCGCTTGCTGGACCACGGCGGTTTTCAGTTTTGCAATTGCATTGCGAACCTCGATCTCAAGGGGTGTGTCTCCATTGATGGGCAGACATGCCAGCGCCGTGGTAGCCGCGTAGAGGTTGTCCACAGGGTTCGTAAAGTGCCCTTGTGCCGTAAGCATCGGTACCTCTGGCCGCTCCCCATGACCCGCCGAGCGTCGGGTTCCCGGGTCTGGCGACCTCTGGGGAGTTCCTGTTGCTGGACCTCGAAGGCGTTCCCCTGGCGGGGTGCTGAACTGCAGAGCCTGACCTTCAACCTGGGCCGTAAGCCGGCTCCGGTGTCGTCTGTGATGAACCGCGTCAGACTCCACCCGGCGCTGCTCCAGATGATAATTCTCCTGTTGCAGACGCGCCGATTCTTCCCGTAACTCTCGTTCACGAGTTGCCAGACGGACGTTCTCCGCATCAATGCCAGCTTGAGCCTGTACCATCTGATCCTTAATCCTGACGATCTCTGCATTGAGCTCTGCCTGATTTTCTGCAGTGACCTGTGTGCCCAGCAGTGTAGTCAACGTAGCCGTCAATCCCACCAGGGTCTGTGCTGGCGAAACTCTTGACACCGCATTGGAGGTTCCAGCATCCGCTGCCGGGTCTGGTGTATCAGCCGCCCCCGCCATGTAGACAACAGGGCGAGCGGGCGGGCCTAAAGAATCCTGCGCCGGCGAGTTATGCTGAAAGCCCCCAAGATCCTCTTGGTGAAGAGAATAAAGCGACTCTCCGCCAGAGGAATAGCCACCATCAACGTAAGTCGCCGAGCCCTCCGTGGAAGCCGACGATCCAGAATACTCCACCCCTTGAGTGAAGCCAACGAAGACGTGCTCTCGCCTGGCGGGCTGTGTGTCCTGGACCGGCTTGAAGGTGTCGGTGAAGATATCCGGCCCAGATCCAGATCCGCCGGCCTGCACAGGAGCCGGAAGCCTAGGGGCGGCTCTCGCCACGGCAGATTGCGCGCGGCGGGCCGTTTCAATGACCTCCGTGGAGGTGGCCGGCTTAGAGCCACCGGCCTTCCCGATGAAGTCATGAATTCCGCCAAAGGGGACCCGGTACCCGTACTCAAGAGAGTCGGCCTCGGGGCCCCAGCCTGAGTCGTCGATGAGCAGATTGCCGCGGCGACTCTTGGTCATCCAGCAATACTCAAAAACAAGAAAAAAACAGAAACTGGCACTAGGCACTAGGTTAATAGGTTAGTCCCATAAATAATATAAAATAGCATATTAATGCATATAAAACATCCAAAACAAATAATATAATAGCATGGAACAATCAAAAATTATAGATACGTTGGAGACGTATCAAGCATCCCCAAGCTTAATTCCTGCTCGTCCTCGAGTAGGTAAATGATAAAAACAGAATTTTTGATGTGGAATGCTACCTAACATATTTATCCATGTAATATTCTTTATTGTGGCATGAATATTCAGATCCATAAGATTCAAAACAAAAGTCTAATATTGACATAAAAACAGTAATACTTCAAGCATACTAACAAGGCAATTGCGTCCTTTCGAAATAACATGGCCTTAGAAAGTTATCCCTACAAAATCATATGGTCTGGCTATGCTCCATCTTCCCCACACAAGTATCTAAATCATGTACAACCCCGATGACAAGTCAAGCAATTGTTTCACGCCTTTTATGTTCTCAAACCTTTTCAACTCTCACGCAATACATGAGCATGAGCCATGGATATAGCACTATAGGTGGAATAGAATATGGTGGAGGTTGTGAGGAAAAAATGAGAAGATAGTCTCACATCAACTAGGCGTATCAACGGGCTATGGAGATGCCCATCAATAGATATCAATGTGAGTGAGTAGGGATTGCCATGCAACGAATGCACTAGAGCTATAAGTGTATGGAAGCTCAAAAAGAAAACTGAGTGGTTGTGCATAAGATGAAAAATTCCACTAGTTATATGAAAGTGACAAAATAGGAGACTCTCTATCATGAAGATCATGGTGCTACTTTGAAGCACTAGTGGCATTGTCCCTTCTCTCTTTCTCTAATTTTTTTCCTTTTTTATTTTGGTGGGCATCTTTGGCCTCTCTTTTTTATTTGGGCTTCGCTGGCCTCTTTTATTATTTGTGAAGTCCGGAGACTCATCCCAACTTGTGAGGGAATCATAGCTTCCATCATCCTTTTCTCTCACGGGACAATGCTCTAATAATGAAGATCATCACACTTTTATTTACTTAGAACAAAATATGACTCTATATGCAATATGAAAGTGATGGTGCGTGTCATGAAAAACGGAACGGTGGAAGTTGCATGGCAATATATCTCGGAATGGCTATGGAAATGACATAATAGGTAGGTATGGTGGCTGTTTTGAGGAAAGTATATGGTGGCTGTTTTGAGGAAGGTGGGTTTAATGCACCGGCGAAAGTTGCGCGGTACTAGAGAGGCTAGCAAAGGTGGAAGGGTGAGAGTGCGTATAATCCATGGACTCAACATTAGTCATAAAGAACTCACATACTTGTTGCAAAAGTCTATTAGTTATCGAAGCAAAGTATTAGACGCATGCTCCTAGGGGATAGGTTGGTAGGAGTTAACCATCGCGCGCTCCCGACCCTCACAGAAAGGTTGACAATCATTAAACAAAGCATGCTCCGACTTCGTTACATAACGGTTCACCATACGTGCATGCTACGGGAATCACAAACTTTAACACAAGTATTTCTTCCAATTCACAATTACTCACTAGCATGACTCTCATATTACCATCTTTATATCTCAAAACTATATGCAAGGAATCAAACTTCTCATAGTATTCAATGCACTTAATATGAAAGTTTTTATTATATCCCTCTTGGATGCCTATTATATTAGGACTAAATTCATAACCTAAACCAATTACCATGCTGTTTAAAGACCCTCAAAATAATATAAGTGAGGTACGAGAGTTCAATTATTTCTATAAAATAAAACACTACCGTGCTCTAAAAAGATATAAGTGAAGTACTAGAGCAACATTGCCTAGCTCAAAAGATATAAGTGAAGCACATAGAGTATTCTAATAAATTCACGATTAATGCGTGTCCCCCTCAAAAGATGTGTGCAGCAAGGATGATTGTGGCAAACTAAAAAGCAAAGACTCATATCATACAAGACGCTCCAAGCAAAACACATATCATGTGGTGAATAAAAATATAGCCTCAAGTAAATTTACCGATGGATTGAAGACGAAAGAGGGGATGCCTTCCGAGGCATCCCCAAGCTTAGGCTCTTTGGTATCCTTGAATATGGCTTGGGGTGCCTTGGGCATCCCCAAGCTTAGGCTCTTGCCACTCCTTATTCCATAGTCCATCAAATCTTTACCCAAAACTTGAAAACTTCACAACACAAAACTCATGAGATCCGTTAGTATAAGAAAAACAAATCACCACTTTAGGTACTATTGTGAACTCATTATTTATTTATATTGGTGTAATATATACTGTATTCCAACTTCTCCATGGTTCATACCCCCCGATACAACCCATAGATACATCAAAATAAGCAAACAACACAAAGAAAACAGAATCTGTCTAAAACAGAACAGTCTGTAGCAATCTATAGACTTCGAATATTTCTGTAACTCCAAATATTCTGAAAAATTAGTACAATCAGGGAAATTTGTATATCAATCTTGTGTAAAAATTTCAGATCAAAATCACGTTCCAGTGAATTTACAAAATTCCTGGACTGAGAGCAAAAGTTTCTGTTTTTCAGCAAAATCAAATCACAAACACCGTAGACCATCCCAAAGGTCTTACTTGGCTCAAACACTAATTTAAACAAGAAAACACAATTACTACAGAGGTAATAATGTGTAAAACACTCAAAAACAGAAGCAAAAAAACAAAAGCAAATAAATAAAATTGGGTTGCCTCCCAACAAGCGCTATTGTTTAACGCCCCTAGCTAGGCATAATGATTTCAATGATGCTCACATAAAAAGTAGTAATTGAAATATGCAAGAAAGCATCATGAATCTCATGACAAGCACATTTAAGTCTAACCCACTTCCTATGCATAGGAATTTTGTGAGCAAACAATTTATGGGAACAAGAATCAACTAGCATAGGAACGCAAAACAAGCATAGCTTCAAAACTTTGAACACATAGAGAGGAAACTTGATATTATTGCAATTCCTACAGGCATATGTTCCTCCCTCATAATAAATTTCAGTAGCATCAAGAAGGAATTCAACAATATAACTATCACATAAATCATTCTTTTCATGATACACGAGCATGCAATCATCATAATGAATTTGCTCATCAAAACTTGGGGGACAAAAAATATCATCTTCATCAAACATAGCATCCCCAAGCTTGTGGCTTTGCATATCATTAGCATAATTGACATTAATAGAATTTATAGTAACATCATTGCAATCATGCTTTTCAATCAAGGAGCTATCATGAATCACCTTATAAATTTCTTCTTTCAACACTTCATCAAAATTTTCAGATTCATGATTTCAAAATTTCATAGAGATAATCAAGTGCACTCAACTCACTAGCAATTGGTTCATCATAATTTGGCCTTTTGAAAAGATTAGCAAGTGGATGAGGATCCATATCAATAGATTTTTAGCAAGCGAAGATGCAAGCAAATAGAAGGCACATGTCAACACAAGCAAACAAAAAGAGATCCGGCGAGAGAGAAAAAGCGAATAAAACGGCAAATCTTTTTGGTTTTTTCTGAATATCGTTTTAGAAGTGGGGGAGAGGAAAACGAGAGGCAAAAGGCAAATAATGTAATTGCAAGAGATGAGTTTGTGATGGGTACTTGGTAGGCTTGATGTAGATCTCCCCGGCAACGGCGCCAGAAATTGGCAAGTTGACGGGAGAGTTCTTGTCCTGACTTGCTATGTATCTCCCCGGCAACGGCGCCAGAAATCCTTCTTGCTACTTCTTGAGCTTGCGTTAGTTTTCCCTTGAAGAGGAAAGGGTGATGCAGCAAAGTAGATAAGTATTTCCCTCAGTTGTTGAGAACCAAGGTATCAATCCAGTAGGCGATACAAGCAAGTCCCCAATCTTCGCACCTACACAAACAATCAAACTCTTGCACCCAACGCTAAAAGGGGTTGTCAATCCCTTCACGGTTATTTGCAAGGATGAGATCTGATAGAGATAGATATAAAAGATTGCTAGAACGTAAAGTAAAACAAAAGTAAAAATAATGCAGCGAGGTATTTTTGGTTTATAGATCTGAAAATATAAGATGGAAAATAGACCCGGGGGCCATAGGTTTCACTAGAGGCTTCTCTCATGAAGGAAAATAATACGGTGGGTGAACAAATTACTGTCGAGCAATTGATAGAAAAGCGCATAGTTATGATGATATCCAAGGCAATGATTATGCATATAGGCATCACGTCCGTGTCAAGTAGACCGAAACGATTCTGCATCTACTACTATTACTCCACACATCGACCGACTCCTGCCTGCATCTAGAGTATTAAGTTCATGAAGAACAGAGTAACGCATTAGGTAAGATGAAATGATGTAGAGGGATAAACTCAAGCAATATGATGAAAACCCCATCTTTTTATCCTCGATGGCAACAATACAAATACGTGCCTCGCTACCCCTACTTTGTCACTGGGTGAGGACACCGCAAGATTGAACCCAAAACTAAGCACTTCTCCCATTGCAAGAATTACCAATCTAGTTGGCCAAACCAAACCAATAACTCGAAGAGACTTGCAAAGATATGAAATCATGCATATAAGAATTCAGAGAAGATTCAAATAATATTCATAGATAAGCTGATCATAAACCCACAATTCATCGGATCTCGACAAACACACCGCAAAAGAGTATTACATCGGATAGATCTCCATGAAGATCATGAAGAACATGGTATTGAAGAACAAAGAGAGAGAAGAAGCCATCTAGCTACTAGCTATGGACCCGAAGGTCTGTGGTAAACTACTCACGCATCATCGGAGGGGCAATGGAGTTGATGTAGATGCCCTCCGTGATCGAATCCCCCTCCGGCAGATTACCGGAAAAGGCTCCAAGATTGGATCTCACGGGAACAGAGGCTTCCGGCATCGGAAAAGTATTTTCGTGGCTCTTTTTGGTATGCAGGGAATATTTGGGAATTTATAGGCCCAAGAATAGGGTTAGGAGGGCTGCCATGGGGCCACAAGCCAGGGGGCGCCCCCCCTAGGGCTCGCCCTGGTGGCTTGTGACGCCACGGCAGGTCTCCTGCCTTCATCTCCAAGTCTGCTGGGTTTCTTCTGGTCCAAGAAAAATCATTCCGAAGATTTTATTCCGTTTGGACTCCGTTTAATATTCCTTATCTGCAATACTCAAAAACAAGGAAAAAACAGAAACTGACACTAGGCTCTAGATTAATAGGTTAGTCCCAAAAATAATATAAAATAGCATATTAATGCATATAAAACATCCAAAACAGATAATATAATAGCATTGAACAATCAAAAATTATAGATACGTTGGAGACGTATCAATGAAGCGCTGCGGTCGGGAAGTACTTCCAGTGCTGCAAGAGACAAAAAACGAAGAAGTGGGAAAACAATTCCCCAGCTCGGCGAACAGGAGAAGCAATCGTGCCCCCCGCTCAAGGTGTCTAGCGATATCGCTAATCATCTGGTGCGACTGCCCGGTACCACTCTTGGTGATTACGTGGGCGATGATGTACGGTTTGAAATGGCTGAGGTAGTAGCACCAGAGGACGTCTTTAGATACGAGCACGGGAAGCCTCTCGTCAAACCTGATCATCCTCATCTAACAACGATGATGCAAAAATTGCATGAGTGGTACATGGAAACCTGCAGGAAGTCTGGGAAAGACAGTTTGATGATCAGAATTAAAAAAGAGCATGACTTTCCTGGAGTCGACCTGCTGCCTGTTGAATTTGTGGAGTTATTTCAGTTATACAATCAAGAGGCCCTCGACAAACAACTCATGACTTGCTACTATCTGTAAGTATTACTTCTATAATTAAGTCTCTAGCTCAGCTCGTTCATTGCATGTATATATAATTATCCTCGCTATATTATGCAGATTGAAGATGGTCGAATGCAAAAAAGAACAAATCTATGACATTGGGTTCATTAGCCCAAATACCGTAAATGAATGGTCGGTACAAAACGAGACCAAAGATACCAAGGACAACTTGCTAGAAGCGTTCCTTAGACATCAAAACAAAAGGGAAATACTCTTTCCTTACAACTTCAAGTGAGTGTTACTGTCTTGTGCATATTCGGTTTCGCTTACTCGAGGTTAAGTAATGTAATTGATGAGTTATGCGTGCGCAGCTTCCACTATATTCTGCTATCCATTAACCTTGACAGGGCATTAGTAACTGTCTTAGACTCGCTCCGTAAAGATCCCGAGTATTATGCGGACATGACTGCAATGCTCCAGAAGTAAGTTCAATCAATACCGGGACCATATCGGCAACTTTCGTTCATTTCCTGATATCAAGTACTCATTTTCTTTGCCTGCCAGGGTTTGGAAAAAGTTCACCACTATGGTTCCGGGTCTGAAGAAGGAGCTGCGATTTACACACCCCAAAGTAAGTAGTACTAGCTAGTTCCGTGCATCTCTCATTGATTCTAGTTTCATCAATACCATTATCATGCTTGCTTATCAGTTTGATTGAACTCTATTCTCGTAAAGTGCTTGTACCAGGCACCCGGGACTCATTTATGTGGATACTACGTATGCGAGTTCATTCGCCACTATACCTCTAAGCGGGGCTTCTCCGAGAAACAATTTGAAGTACGTAAACAATATTCACAATTTTATTTTATATATTACCATCAATTGTGTTGAGTTTCATTCATATATATGTATTGACCCCCTTCTTTAAATTAGATCTGGCAGATGCGGGATGAACTCCTACCACATGATCGCATACGAGCAATTCAAGAGGAATTGGCGGGATTCTTTCTTGACCACGTCATACCTGAACACGGAGAATACCATGTGGAATTGCAATGGTTGTAAGGGATGTTATATTGTACATATGTAGTAGCGTCGGATAGATATACGAAAACTTGTTGTTCGACCAAGTACGGAGAAAGAGATGTCACTTCTCTCTATATATGTTCATGACGATCTTGTGTAATTAATGGTTTCCTTCATTTGCTTACTAGCTAGCGTCGAGTTCTCTCTAAATGTATAGTAGCTAGCGTCGACCAAGCACGGAGAAAGAGAGGTCACTTCTCTCTATTAGCTAGCTAACACAATATGAAACCCCTAAATTAACCCTCCAAAACCCCTAACCCCCCCCCCCTTCCAAAAAAACAAAACCCCCAGCGCCTGCGAGCTGCCGACGCGTGGCTGCCTTTTGGTCCCGGTTGGTGTTACCAACCGGGATTAAAGGTCCTCCTGCCTGGGCGCCCCGCAGCGGCCACATGGAGCCCCTTTGGTCCTGGTTCGTAAGCAAACCGAGACTAAAGGTTTTGGGTATTAGTCCCGCTTGTTTTGTCCCGGTTCCAGAACCGGGACTAAAGGCCCTCTGGAACCGGGACTAGTACCCTGTTTTCTACTAGTGGGCTGTCGACAATCTGCTAACAGTTCTTTGGGCCTCATCATAGTCAATAATAGTGAACCATTGCATACGCAAGAGGGTGATGAAGATGGTCGATCTTCTAGGGGTCACGAGTATTGACGAAGTTTGGTGTGGGGCTAGAGATTTTTAATTAAGTCTCTTCCCTCACACACCCCAAAACTTAATCTAGCAACAAGGATTATCGCCTTAATGGTGGACCCTAGAAACCCTAGTGTTATCTGGAAACCTTAGAAACCAAGTAATAAAAAATTGCTAAACCGATTAGAGGACGTCTAATTTGGTTTTGCAGGATTGAATGTGATGTGGTATAGCCTTCGTCGTGATAATTCATTTATGTATGAGATGGTTATATGTTGTAACTTTAAGTGGCCTGCGCGTCACGGCATAATGGCTGGAGCCATGAGATTGCTCATTAATGTAAATATTGTAGAGATAACCTACAGGTTATAGGTAACGATGGAAAGCTTACATGGAGGACCCCGACGTGGAGAATGTGTACTAGGCGCAGGACGAGGAGCTATAGTTTTGTGCCACGACGGAATTTCCGAATTTGGTGCCACGACAACATTTTCTGAAACGGTCGTCACGGTAACATTTTCGGAAATTGCCACCGTGACAACGTTTTTGAAACGGTTGCCACGACAACGAAATATTGGCCGTCCCGATGCTTCAACTAGAGATTGGAGATGGTCATGAAGGATTCCCGACGCCCAGGGCTATACCATATCATGCTATTATGAATTTCTTGAGATGTTTATCCCTTTGTTGCTTGCACCCTTTGATTGCGCAGTAGTCAATTATTAGGGTGATCTCTCACTAAAAATATCAAGTTAAAAGGTGCTCTTCCTAGTGTTACAACCGTCTATAACACGTAGCTTTCCGGAGTGCGTCATGTACACATGTGTACAAACGGATCGTGAGGTGTAAGGCGGGCGAGGTCAGACCGAGCAAGCAGATAGCACTCGGTTGTCTTGAAGTTGTGGCAGAATCATTCTGAGCTCGGAGCACAAAGCATCGAAAGATGAACAAGAGTCATATGGAGATATGATTGGCATAAGATTGCGTACCGTTTTAATTCACGTCCTCAGTGATGTCCACATCATTGGCTGTGAATAAGATCACGGTCTTGCATCACTTAAAATCAATTATGAGAGATATTGATCTGAGTGGGAGCACAATAATGATTTAATTAAGTTCAATCACTAGTGCAATTAATTATGAACATTGTCTATGTGTAGTTTGCTAATAGTTGTAGAATATTGGCTCACGGTTCCATCTTTGTTGTTGAAATTCATTAGCTGTTATTTATATAGTTGAATCTTTACGATTGGTAAACGTAATGAGAGGATCGTCCTCTAAAAGTGCCGAGAAAGATTGTTTCTATTGCATGCTTACAATACTCTCCTGATAATGCTATGGATGACGAGACTCACGTCCTTCGATCAAAAGGCTAGAATTACATTATGGCCTGCTTGCTTCCAAGAAACCCGAACTTCAAAATGTTTGGGAAAATTATGTGATATTCTTGGAACTGAAAATTGTTTTCGAAAACAAACAAAGACTAAAAGATATGTGATATCTAAAGAAGTGTTTCGTTTGCAAGTTCTAGTGAAACGTTCAACTATGTTTAAGACTGAAATGCGTAGGACCCGGGAAAACACCGGACATGAGTTGATGGTGAGAACTTAAAAGAGAAAGAACAAATCTGAAGGATGTAATGAGACTTACATGCCTAGGGAAGTTCGGGGCTCACGCCACTCTTAAAGTTAGATGCTTCTTCTGTGAGTAGGAGAAATATTGGAAGTAAAACTATTAGAAGTTAAAAGGCAGAAAGAAAGAAGACTGGAATGTCCAGCTCAGGTATGAATGCCATACAAGTTATGAGATGAAGAAAAAGTTGTTCAAGTAGTATTGTGGTTAAAGTTGATCCCAAGGATACCGACTCGATTGCATGTTGTTGCAAATCGATGCAAGAACTACTACGACCTAAATGATCAAACAAATAATGAGGTTAAAATATCAGATGGAAATTTGTAAGAAGTTACATAACGTATCATCAACATATTACCTCCGTAATTTATTTTCATAATTCAATTTAGAGTTTTGTACACTCTAGCCCAATGGATAGAAGTTGCAAGGAGGTTGTTCATGAGAGAACAATAGTTGTTCGATGTTATGAACAAAAGTCCATAATCCTATTGTGAATAGGACATATGTTATGAATATTGATAATATGATTGAACATCCATAACATTGACGTTAAATGTCACAAGACTAAAAGAATACCACATATGTGTGGCACTGCATTTAGTCACATTGAAGATAACCGCATAGAGAAATTCCATAGTGATGAATTTTTAAGTCATTTGATTATGAATCATCTGACACTTGCAACTTCGTCCAAATAGTGAAGTAAACTAAAATACCATTCATAGGCCATAAAGAATGAGCAGCAGAAATTATTGTAAATATGCATATTGATGTATGTAATTCAATAAGTGTTGTTGCAAGCAGTGGATTTATCTATCTTCAAGGATGACTCAAGTAGATGTTTATATTTACTTATTGAGACATACAACCGGATCCTTTGAAATGTTTCAAAAGGTTTTCAGAATGAAGTAGGAACTACTGTAACAAGAGAGTTATATTTCTATAATTGGATTACAGAAAGAAAATTTGAGTTACACATTTAGCGAATGTCTGATGAGCTATGAGAATAATTTTATAGCTTGCACCTCCCAGAACACTGCTAAGCGTAGAGTGTTTTGAGTAGATGTAATCAAGCTATGAATGACATAGTGAGATCAAAGATGACATTACTCAAATTTTCCATTGTACTTTTAATGTGATGCTTTAGAGACTGTGGCTTTTACACTGAAAAGTACACCATCAAAACTGACACCATATAAGATATGAAATGACAAGTGCTACTTTGTTGGTTATTCCAAATAGTTGGGTATTCCTCTACCACTACGCCGAGGCAAAAATGTTTTACCACAGAGTGCAGAAATTTTGAAGAAAATGTTTTATACAAAAAGAGTGAGTGGGAGGACAGTGCAAATCGATGAGATTACAGAATCTTCGTAATCAGATCAAAGAAAAGAAACACTAGAAGTAGTTCTATAATTTCCTACAATGATTGGTACGAAAGCCTTTACATGAGATATAGAGACTTAGGTCGAACTTGCGGTTGAACTATATAGGTTTAGGAAAATTCGTGCAAACCTTCTTGGCGCGCAGACAAAATATTGTTGAAACAAACAATGAACCTATGATACACAGAGAAGCGTTGATGGGCCCTGACTCCGAAATGGCTATAGGCCAAAGTAATCTGAGATAGTATCCATATACCTGAATCAAGTTTAGAACTTGATGAACCCTCCAGAATACTTAGAGTCTAATGTATTGCAATGGATCTATAAACTGAAAAAGGTAAAAAGGTTCTATAAGGCTTGACTTGTTGTAAATAGTTTATGACAAGATCAAGGGATTAACTATAATGAGATTGTCTCATAATATCAATACTCAAAAGTCAGTTCAGATTAAACTAGAAATTACTACATATTTCAATTATGAGATACAATAGATGGATGTCAACAGGATTCCCATAAGATGGAAATAGAACGGGATTGTATATATGATACAATCCAAAGTAATTTTGTCAATCCAGATCATGCTAGTAAATGTGCAAACTTCAAGAAATCCTATAATGGATTGAAGCAAGCATAATGGAGTTGGAATCTTTGTTCTGATGAAATGGTCAAATAAATTGATTTCATCGATGAAAGCAAATATACTTGTATTTACAAGAAGGTAAGTGGGAGCATGATAATATTTCTAAAACACTGTGTGTGCATGACACATTGATGAGTGAAAATTATATAAACTTCTTGACACAGATTAAGACTTTATTGAAACTAGTTTTTCAGTAAAGTACTTAGGCAATATAGCCATGGTATTAGACATAATAATCTATGGAGATAGTAGTGTCTAATCGGGCTTAGCCAAAATACATATTGACAAGATGCTAAAGATGTTTAGTATGGAAAATAAGCCAAGAAGAGTTTCTTGTCTAAGTCACATGGAAGGAGTTTTTAAGCAAGAATCGGTATCCTGGAATACTGATGAGTGAATTACATGATTGCAACCACACTTGTGTTAATTATATTCCATGGTATGTAAATAACCAGATATGTAGTACTCCAAGAAAGTTGTGAGTAAAAGTTAGAAGAATGGTCAAATTGGTGATCATAGGACAACACTAAAAATGTCGTCAATTAAAATGATTTATGGTGGCACAGTAAGTTGGAATTTGTCCAAGAGAGTTACTGTGGTGAATTATATAACAAAAGGTTGGGTATATTGTCACTTAGAAGTAACAATGAAGGATAATGAATCGATTTCCAGGTGATTATGCCAATGGAACACTGTTCTTAATAGTGGTTCCATAGCTAAGTCTAAGGAATCAAAGATTCTGCGAGTGAAATAATATATACAAGGCCAGCTTCATAAAATTAGGAATTCTTGTGAAAACATGGTAGATACATTGAAATGCAAAGGATACACACGGATCCGAAGTTGTCAGATTCAATAAGACGAAGTCTATACCGCAAGCAAAAGCATGGACTCACACCGGATTGCCATTGGTGTACAAGTAAATGTGCTAACTAGATTATTGACTCTAGTGCAAGTGGGAGACTGTTGGAAATATTCCCTAGAGGCAATAATATTGTATTATTATATTTCCATATTCATAATTAAGAGTTTATAACTGCTATGATCCTGGAATACACGATTCAGTGGAAAACTCATATGCATGTGTGGAATGATAAACGGTAAAATAAGGTTCCCAGTCTTACCTCTAACACTGGCTCAAGTGTTTTTGGTGATCACGTTTTCCAGATCTTAGGATAACGTTAAGTGTAACGATGATCCTAAAACAACATTGATAGTATGACGTTAGAAGAATGATCATATTGAATCGACCGAAACTTGTTTGTTATACTTTGAGATAATATCGTCTGAAATCAATTATTATAACATGGAGTTTTAATGTGTTTTTTATGTTCCTTATACCATGAGAGTATCATAGTCACTTCTTACTGTACGATGAGCTTTGGGATTTCTCAAATGTCAACTGTAACTAGGTGATCATAACAACAACTTATAGGTTCATCGGAAAGTTTGACAAGGGACTAGATAACTCGAGAGTGAGATTTGCTCCTCTGACAATTGAGAGATATTCTTAGGGCCCTCTCGATGTGATGGCATCCATCATCATATGGCCAGACACAGGTGACTATGTCACGGGAATGCCGGAACACATCAACGAGAAAGAAGAACAAAACCAGTAACGAGAATAACAGTATAGTGAGCATGAGAGTGATTCAAGAGGATACCATGATTCTCGAGTTTTGTAAAGTATCGCGAAGCAAAGGGAATGTCACATGATAACCAAAGGTTCACTTGAATATCATTCATGTACTCATGGGGATCGATATGGACGCCCTTGGTTCCGCTATCAGTCACTGAACGAAGGGAGTTTTCGTTCATGTCTATGAGTTACCGAACTATGGGGTCACAAGCTTAAGGTAATCATGATCTTATAGTGTTAGTAGTACAAGAGTATCAAGGATTCATTTGTGGAATTGTTTCATGAATATTCGAAGTAGTTTCGAGAGGATCCGGAAGCGTTCCGGGGTCACCGGAAGGGTTTCAGAGGGTATTACCGATAAATATATATAGGTGGAAAATGTTTCTGGGGATGTTAAATTATATATAAAATGGTATGAAATTATTTAGAAAATTTTATATTTAATAAAATATCAATGGGCCTAAAAGGCCAAGAGGTGAAAGGCAATTTGGACCACAAGGGCCCAAGTGGAGGAGGCGAATTGGGGTAGGGGAGGAGTCCAACTCCTCCTCCCCTTGGATGGCGCCCCAAGGAGGGTTTCCCTCCTTGGTGGCAGCCCCTCCCTCCTCCCTCTAACCTACACACAAACACACACACACACACACACACTTGAGGTATTGGCCCTATTGAGACACACAGGTTTTGGAGTCTCCTCTAGTTCTTCTGGTTCTAGTTCTAGTTGGTCCTAGTTGACTAATTAGAGTTAGGTCTAGTTCCTCTTATCCTCATAATTAGAAGCCCAGTGTGGTTCTAATCTCCTCCCTCTAATTCTCCGAAATGATTAGCTCTGGATGGCGAAACGCTGCCGGATCGTGAAGACTACACACTTGCAACCAAGTAGAAAGGTCGTGCTTTCAGTCTTCAGTCCGAGGGATCGTTCGTGGGCGGTTCGCGGGATCGTTCATCTAAGGTTCGAGGGACTCCAAGTACAATCTACATCGTCACGTTCTTCTTCTGCTGCAACTCGGTGACGGTAACGATCGTGATCCCAACCTTTATCGTATCTTCATAGTGTTCCTGGTTGATCGTAGGGTGGATTTTTTTGTTTTCTACTACATTTTCCAATAATAACAAGCTAAAAAGAAAACATGAACCTCAATAATACGTCAGCGTTCCCTCGGGGAGGTCGTTCGAGCAAATGAACGTTCCTTACGGGGCTCTTTTGAGTGAATGGCGCGATCAAGGAGTGTTCCCTAGAAAAACCACCTCTAGCGAACCATCAACAATTACCATACTATTGTATAAAGATTTGTCATATTGAAAGAAAAAATCGTCATGCTTGCAGAAAAGATTGTCATGAATTTGTCAAGCTGCAGCACAATAAATTGTCATGCTTACCAGAAATTCGCGCATGGATATAAAAGGAAGTAGCGATCCTACGATACAAGAAAGTTGCGACAAACCCATGATTTGCCATGAGGAGAATTTCCATGCTATAGCATGGAGAATTGTAGTGTTGTATAATAGGAAATTGAGTTCTGTCTGGGCGTTCCCTCCCGATGGCTTTCCCAGTGAAAGCGTCGAGGTTCGTGCGCAACAGTCCAACATCACACAGAGCATTCGCTCGAAAAACGCCTTAGAACTGACGTCAGTTCTGTAGCGTTCATGAAAACCTAAATGCACCACAATGCATATAGTCAAACTAGTCCATAAGTTGAGTCCCATGTGTAAGAACAACTAAGTCATAGCTATGTGATAGAATTTGTGTTTTATTGCTATACCGGATAATATTATTCTTGTGCTTGTGTACTACTTGTAAGCTTAAGGTCTACCCTTATGTTTTTTGCTTGTGGACAATCCCTACATTGTATATGGACAACTCATAAGATCATTCTTTTTCGCTTATGGACAGGTTTTCCCATACACGGTGGATGACCTTACACCTTTAATGACTCTAGTGCAAATCCTTTTCACATCACTTCACTCTCACATGTCACTCCATCACGAGATAATCCTATAATTCATGTTATTAACATTAAGATGTGAAAAATGGAGTTTGAAACACCGGATTTATATAAAAAACATCAGTGTATGTTTAAATTTTGTTGGAGATATTTATTTACTTTTCGGTTGTGTTCTCTTTACACATAAACATGGCTGCATACATACATTGTTGTTCTACAAAATAATAATAATAAGTAGAGTATTAAATAACAAACCAATGCCAAGAACATACATGCAATATATTAGCTTCAAGAGTGAATCAAGATATTGATGATGCAACCACAACTACATTAGTGCAAATTAAAAGGAAAAGGAAAGGATATGTCACACAAATGTCATGCCACAACGATAAACGGTATTCCATAACAATCATCAACATCAACACCCTCTTTAACAACAACCGGACAATGAGAAATGGTATGTAACTAAAAGTGCTAGTTATCGACTAGAGGGGGGGTGAATAGGCGATTTTTATGAAAGGCTTCGAAACAATGAATGTATTCGAAATATGCGGAAGCGGAACAGGATCAGGTAGGGATAGATATCAATGATCTAAGCAAGGCATGCAATACAATGAAGACATACAAGTAAGTTGAGCATTATCATCGTACACACTAAGATGAGTCGAAGACAAACTTAGACAATGTGAAGATAAACAACAGATATGAATGACTTCAGAGTATGTCTTCAAGCAGTAGTATTCAAGCAATGTCTTCACGGTTTAGAACAGAATGTAAAAGAGTGAAGGATTGAACCAGAAGCTTGATGAAGACACATGATTTGTTGGACCAGTTCCAGTTGCTGTGACAACTATACGTGTGGTTAGGGAGGCTGAGATTGAACTCATAAGACCTCGTCTTCACCTTAATCCCCTTGAGCCGAAGTCACTTCGACAACGCCCAATCACTCAGGTAAGTCTTCAGGGGAGACTTTCGAAACCCGTACAAACTTGGTCACCCGGAAATCCACAATGACTCTTGGATGCTCTAGACCCAGACGCCTAACCGTCTGGAAGATCACAGTCTTCAAGTGTAATAAGTCTTCAGCTCTCTCAAAACAGAACGACTTCGGTGATGCTCAAACACTCTACCTCTGGGTATTTAGGTTTATCCTCACAGGATGTTTCTCTCTCAATGTCTTCGAGGTGGGTTGCTCCAAAACGACAACAGCTGTATCTCTCTCTGAGCAGCCGCCTTCTAATGGTGGAGGGGGTGGGCTATTTATAACAAGCGGGCAACCCGACCTGATATGACCAAAATGACCCTAGGTCAATGGCCAACCGACACGTGTCACAACGGTCGGATTTCAAACACATGCGGCGGCTTTACTTGGTCTACAAGTAAAGCTGACTCAACCAACTCTGGAAGAGATTTCCTCTCATTGTCTTAGCTCGAAGACATAGGCTTGGGTTGAGCATCACGTCAGCGTCTGACTTCGATCACATCGACCCCACTTAACAGTACGATAGTTTCTATGACTCAGGAAAGAAGAAACAAAACTACCAAAAGACTTCGTCTTCGCGTTTCATTATCTTCAGGCGATTATCTTTGCATACCACCAATGGCTTCGGCCATCATCAATGTCTTCAGACATTTTTAGGGGTCATCTTCGACGGTTAAACCGAATCTCCAGGGACTTCTATCTGTGTTATCCTGTGAACTCTCACAAACACATTAGTCCCTCAACCACGTTTGTCTTCAATACTCCAAAACCAAACAAGGGTGGCACTAGATGCACTTACAATCTCCCCCTTTTTGGTGATTGATGACAAACTGGTTGAAGTTTTCAACGGGGATAAAAATATGTGAAGATAAAGACTTGGAGATTTTGATTGCAAGATATAGAGAGTTCCCCCTGAAGATGTGCTTATGAAGATTTTGCTTGGAATGCAAAAGCACATGGCAGGTTATAGTTTGTGGAGATCTCCCCCTATATCTTGTGATCCAATCACTATGCATTTAAATGATTTTTCGAAGATAATGAAATACATAATGAAAAATGGGCGTCTGCAGTATGGCTTCGGGCGCATATGATAAAACTTGAAGTAGCGCCAAAGGTACGGTAAACATAAAGTGTGCAGACGTCCATCAGGACTTCAGTTTTACAACCCAAATAGCAAATGTTCATAAACGAGAGTTGTAAACTTAACAAAAGCAGCACCCAACCCATATTAATAGACCCGTTTGAAGATGATCAGCCAATGTTTCTGCCCCTGTGTCATCGAATGACCAAAAAGAGCGAAGACATTGAGCACTACACGTCCCCAGCAGGAGTTGAAGACGACGGTGCGGTAGGGTCGGCGGAGGTTGGTGCAGGAGAGCTTGGTGCAGCGTCGCGATGTGCAGTTGAAGGAGAGGTGATGTATTCAGCTTCATCATTGGCAAGACGCACATTGACGGATGGGGCTTCGAAGGAGAAGTCACTGTCTTCGAGAGAAGGCGTCTGACGCCACTTCTCTGTGCGAGGTGGCGGAGCACTGAAATGGAAGTGTTGCCTTTTTCTTGAGACGCACAAGAGCGCCTTTAACACCTTCACATCTCTTCTCAAACACTGCCTTGAGGTCTTTCATCATAAGCAGATAGCCTTGGATCTGTTCAGCCTTGAGCTTGTGGACGTTTGCCTTGAAGAGTGCCTTATCATGGTTGATCTTCGCCTTGAGTTGAACGGCCTTTTGTGCCACAAAGAGCTCCTCATTCACGAGCCCTTGGAAGGTTACGCTGAGCCCAATGGGTAGCGGTAGGGCGTCAATGGTGAGGGATGGATCAGCAAACCACTCGTCAATGAAGTGCTCGAGTATTGTTGGGTCGAAGAGAGGTAAGTCTTCAAGACGTTTAGCTTCCTCTTCCTTTTGCTGGATCAATCTTGCCAACGCTTCATCATCAAACTCATCATCGGATAGCTAAACCATATTTGCAGCATCCATCAGTGAGACAGATGGCTTCGGACCTCTGGAAGCAACAACTTTCCTTTTCATTCGCCTAACTAGGCGAGACTCATCTTCTGTATCTTCAGAATCAACAGATGGGGACCTTGAAGCCTGAGATGTTGTCCCAATAGCCTTGGGAGCCTTTGAAGCCTTTGGATTTGAAGCCTTTGAGGTGTGCTTACGCTTCGGGTTTGAGGCAGGAGGCAGATCAGCTTCAGCTTCATCTCCCTGAGCATCATCGCTGTCATCATCATCAGAAGGAGTGAAACCTTTGATACTTGAGGGGTGTGGACTCTTGGGCATTGGTGGCCGAAACATGCATGGATATACTCCAACCCTGATAGCATTAGTCCTTGTCTTCGGATGAAGATTTTTGTAGACTATGTCAGTCCATGGGGCCTTTTCAACACATTTTTTAGCATACTCTTTAGTTACAAAGCGGTAGTTAAACCACTCCACACTCCAATATCTTCGAATCCATTGGATTCAAGTCTTGCGCTAATGATAGGTTTCCTCAGAGTCATACTTGTAGCGCTCATATAGATCTGGAGGTAGATCCTTTGCTGTGTTAGTGCGTCTTTGCATTCCACCCTTCTTGGAGTACCATCTCTGGCCATTATCTTCAAAGGCTTCGAGGTGTGTAAGGGCTTCGAGGACAGATCCAGGTGAGAGCTTGCCCCTGGTGAGTGCAAATGAATCTGCAAGTAGTCTGCAAACGAATTGAGACTATGAGATCCAAGCGATTCTGCTGCGGACATGTACCTGTGAAAGAGTTAGAGATGCGAGGGAGTGGAAGAGGTCATATGCATTCTCAGAAGATTTTTTTAAACTAGATATCTTGGTATGAAAACATTGACCTCTTTCACCGAAGACTTTCACTTTTGCACACAGATAGGGTGGTTTCAGATTTGTGCAAGTTCAAGAATTCGCACAAGTGAGAAATCAACCCAGATTTGCAACATAAGCAAAAGAATTTAGCAAATAGAGCTACGAGTGTGAGATCTATTGGAATGAAGGTGAAAAAACAGATCTCTAAGATATTTGGTAATTTGCAAAGATCAAACGCGTGGTAAAAATTCAGTTTTTATTACCACGGTGAAGAACACGATGAACTAGTCGACGAGGCGGAGAGGCCGAGTAGTTCGATCTGCCACACCCTAGCTTGGTGGTGGCAGACACCTACGGCGGCGGCGGACGAAGATGGTCATGGCCGGCGTGAGTACGTCGACGGAGGAGTCACGGCAGCGAAGCGCTCCTTCTCCGGCGGCGATGAAATCTAGCGACGGCGCTAGGGTTTGGAGCTTGGAGGTGGCAGAGGAAGTGGAAGGTAATTATTGAGCTGGGGCACTTGTATTTATAAGGGTGGAGACATCCTAACAGTTTGGACGTTTATGCCCCGGACTCTTCGGCTCTAGTGAGACACGTGGCGTGCATGCAACACGACTGACAGCCCACTCCACGACGAGAAGCGACGGCGCGGGAAGTTTGTTGCGATAAGTGCGGTAACGATAAAAAATTAGAATTTTGAACGGTCGGTTAGATTAATCTTCGACTGACAAGGACATAGTGAAGACAATCAACACGTGTCAAGTAGAATGCATATGACTGGAGTTGAATAGAGTAAGACAAGATTAGAACAGACAAGGATGGTGGGTCCGATCACATTGGCCTAGGTAAATTTGAAGATATAGCTATAGGCCCAATGCTGTGGAGGACAAATCCCGAGTAGCATACTAAATATATTCAATCGTTAAGTGATATGCAAGTTCAAATCAACTCGAAGACAAACACAATTTTCGAAGACATAGAGAAATGCGAAGATAAAAGCAATGTCTTCGAATTTGGTGGTGGCGTTACCCACCGTATAAGAATGTTTGACTCAGACACGGCGCACAATTATCGTCGCGCTCTGTAGTCATATTCTTCGTTAATGTATTCACACTTAGAGTGTAAGTCTTCATGAGATTGAAGACATACGTTACTTCGTGTGTTGTGCATCAAAGTCATCAATCATGCATAAGCATTAGGATGTATTCCCGTTCAAAGGACATTTGAGGATTCTAAGAGATTTAGCTCACACCGCAACTTGCAAAATATCTTCTCATCCAAAGGCTTCATGAAGATATCCGCCAATTGATCTTCAGTGCCAGCATGCTTGATGTTGATGTCGCCTTTCATCACGTGATCCCGTAGAAAATGATGTCGAATCTGAATATGCTTCGTCTTCGAATGATGTGCTGGGTTGTAGGAGATCTTGATTGCACTCTCATTGTCGCAGTAGATAGGTACATGCTTCAGGTTGATGTCGTAGTCCTTGAGAGTCTGCTTCATCCAGAGAAGCTGAGTGCAGCAAGCGCCAACAACAATGTATTCGGCTTCGGCGGTGGAGAGTGATACACAATTCTGCTTCTTCGAAGACCAACATACAAGTGATCGTCCCAGAAAGTGACATGTGCCTGATGTAGACTTGCGATCAACTCTGTTGCCAGTGAAGTCTGAATCTGAGTAGCCAATGAGCTCAAACTTCTAACCCTTTGGATAGCATAATCCTAATGTTGGGGTGTGAGCCAGATATCTAAGTATTCGCTTCACCGCTAGGTGATGCGACTCCTTTGGTGCCGCTTGAAATCGGACGCACATGCAAACGCTAAGCATTATATCTGGCCTAGATGCACATAGGTACAATAAAGAGCCAATCATGGAGCGATATACCTTCTGATCGAAATCTTTACCATTTTCGTTAGTGCAGAGGTGACCATTGGTTGGCATTGGCGTCTTGTAACCTTTGGCTTCATTCATGCCAAATTTCTTGAGGCAGTACTTAAGATATTTCTCCTAAGATATAAAGATGCCATTGGGTTGTTGTCGAATCTGAAGCCCTAGGAAGAATTTCAGTTCTCCCATCATCGACATTTGATATTTCTCTTGCATCATAAAAGCAAACTCATCACTGTATCAATTGTTAGTACAGCCAAAGATAATGTCATCCACATAGATTTGACATACAAACAGTTCACCATCATAGGATTTAGTAAAGAGAGTGGGATTGAGTGAACCAGGTTTGAAGTCTTTCTTCTTGAGGAACTCCTTGAGTGTGTCATACCAAGCTCTTGGTGCTTGATTGAGGCCATACAGTGCCTTGTTGAGCTTGTAGAGTTTGTCAGGATGCTTTGGGTCTTCAAACCCTGGTGGTTGAGCAACATATACTTCTTCCTCAATCTTACCATTGAGGAATGCACTTTTGACATCCATTTGATATAAGCATATGTCATGATGGTTATCATAAGCAAGCAATATACGAATGGCTTCGAGTCTATCAACGGGAGCAAATGTTTCATCGAAATCAATACCCTCGACCTGTGTGTAACCTTGGGCCACAAGTCGAGCCTTGTTTCTGACGACTTGGCCAGACTCATCTTGCTTGTTGCGAAAGATCCACTTCGTGCCAATGATGTTGTGCTTCCTTGGATCAGGGCGCTTCACGAGCTCCCACACATTGTTGAGCTCGAACTGGTGAAGCTCTTCTTGCATGACTTGAATCCATTCTGATTCCTTGAAAGCGTCATCTACTTTGGTGGGCTCTGAGATAGATACAAAAGCAAAATGCCCACAAAAGTTAGCCAGTTGAGTTGCTCTTGAGAGAGTGAGTGGACCTGGTGCATTTATGTTGTCTAGCATTCTCTCAATTTGGACTTCATTAGCCATGTGTGGATGAGCAGGGCGAAGACTTTGTTCTTGCTGCTGAGCACTGTCTTTGTCAGTATCAATGTCTTAAGTTTCAGCATTGTCGTCGCGCTGGGTGGATGGAGGAATGATGACTTCTTCAACCCCTAGCTCTTCAGGCATGATTTCTCCAGTTCCCATCAATCTGATAGCTTCGTCAGGAGGTGGTTCATCTAGCACAGGAGGTAGGTGCTCTCTTTGCAAGCCATTAGTTTCATCGAATCGCACATCTACAGTTTCAACAACTTTGTTGTGGAAAGTGTTGAAGACTCTGTAGGTGTGCGAATCCTTTCCATAACCAAGCATGAAACCCTCATGTGCTTTCGGTGCAAATTTTGAAGTGTGGTGTGGATCCCTTACCTAGCATCTTGCACCAAAGACTTTGAAGTAACTTACATTTGGTTTCTTACTGGTGAGAAGCTCATATGATGTTTTCTTGAAGAACTTGTGAAGATATACTCTGTTGATGATGTGCCATGCAGTATCAATGGCTTCAGGCCATAGCTTCCGTGGTGTCTTGTATTCGTCAAGCCTGGTGCGAGCCGTCTCAATAAGAGTCATGTTCTTGCGCTCCATGACGCCATTCTGCTCAGGAGTGTATGGAGCAGAGAACTCATGAGTGATGCCAAGAGTATCAAGATAGGTATCGAAGCCTGTGTTCTTGAATTCAGTGCCATTGTCACTCCCAATGTGCTTGATCTTGATGTTATAGTTGTTCATACACCTATTTGCGAAGCACCTGAAGACATCCTGCACTTCTGTTTTATAGAGTATGATATGCACCCAAGTGAATCGAGAATAGTCATCAACAATTACGAAGCCACATAGATTTACAGTGGTAGAGAAGGTGGAATAGTGAGTAGGGCCAAATAAGTCCATATGTAGCAGCTCGAAGGGACGTGTGGTCGTCATGATTGTCTTCGAGGGATGTTTGGCCCTGGTCATCTTCCCGGCTTCGCATGCACCACAGAGGTGGTCCTTCTTGAACTTGACACCTTCAACGCCAATGATAAGCTTCTTCTTTGCGAGGGTGTGTAAGTTCCTCATCCCAGCATGTACTAGCCTTCTGTGCCATAACCAGCATTCCGAAGCCTTTGCTAGAAGACATGACACTACTAGGGAAAACCTTATACACAGAACCTTAGCAGTCGCGCTGGATAAAAAGAGGCGCTACTGCTACTTAGCCGTAGCGCGCGTGCAGAACAGGCGCTACTGCTAACAAATTAGCAGTAGCGCATTTTTCAAAAACGCGCTACTACTAATATTGCCCGCACCGTTGCCGCCAGGCTAGGTTTAGTAGTAGCGCGCACCAGAGAACTGCGCTACCGCTAAAATAATAGTAGTAGCACGTTTTCTGGGTAGGGCGCTACTGCTAAGTTTGAACCTGGCCACATGGCGGGCCCCACTTAGCAGTAGCGCCTCTCCCTGGGGCGCGCTACTGCTGTCTTTTTAGCAGCAGCGCGTTTTCTGCCAATCCACCACCTTTTTCCTCCCCCATCCCCCTCCCCATCATCCTCTCTTCCTTCACTTTCCCCTAGCTCCCACCTCCTCTCTCCCTCACTTTGCTTCTTCCTCACTACTTCTCCCCCCATTACTCTCCTTCTTCTACCTCCCTCCCTCTCTCTTTATTGCTCCTAGCTAACTACACCACCTCCATTAATGCATCTCCTTTCTCTTTTTCCTTCCCCCTCCACTAGGTAGTTGAACTCATCTCCTTCCCAAACTAGCTAGGTAGATCTAGCATTTAATGAAGTGACCTATGTACCTCCCTAACTAGATCTAGCCATGTCATGGAAGTAAGCTTTGTCCACTTTTGATCATTCCCCTAGGTGGTGTGGCGACACCGATCGACATCATCACCGTGCTCGATCTCGAGATAGGTGATTACAAATTGGTGCTTTTGCAAGAATGGAAATATGTGTATGTGTGCGATATGACATAATCGGGCGATATGATGGAAATTGTGTGTGTGGCATGAGTTGCCGCCGAATTGTGCTTGAGTTGCCTATGTTTTGCCGAAATGTCGATTTATTTCTGTTTCGACGAATTTCGGGCAAACTCTATATGTCCTATTTTTAGGGAAGGTCATGCCGAATTTTTGTATGACTTTGATGCATGCATGCATTTTTATAATCAATTTGTTTATTATTACCGTGTAGGCGTTCATGATGGTCAGTGGAACGATGGTGGAAAGGTGGTTGCGGTCGGCGGTGCAGGACATGAATGAAAATAACCGGACAGAGATTATATGTCCGTGTCGAAGATGCAAAGGAGGAGTTTGGCTCGACCCCTATGAGCATGGTCGTGTGATGGCGCACCTACTCATGACTGGTTTCATGGATGGCTATACTCGGTGGATAATTGAAGATGATGATGATGATGAGGAGGAGGAGGACGCCGACGGGGCAGGCAATGACGACACGGGGCAAGACGAAGAGATGACCGATAATGGCGGCAGAGAAGGGACCGGACATGGCGGCGGGGAAGAGGCCGGACATGGTGGCGGAGAAGAGGCCGGACATGGCGGCGGAGAAAACGTGGACTCCACGCCGCACACTTCGTCGGTACTAAGTTCAATCGTGCGGGACCCTCATGTTCAAGAACTGCTACGCAAGGAGACGAGTACTGACAGAGCTGCTTCTAGAGAGGAGGCCAAGCTGCAGCAACTGGTGGTTGACTCGAACACTCCATTGTATGATGGTTGCGATCCCGAGGTGACCCGCTTGAGTTTCATGCTCGAACTTCTGAAGACGAAGGCTAAAAACAAATGGACCGACACTAGCCTCGATGAGCTTCTCAAGTACCTAAAGGATGTTCTTCCCGTGGGGAATCTATGTCCTACTAGTGTGGATGAGGCCAAGAAGATCGTGTGCCCTCTTGATCTGCCGCACGTTAGATACCATGCATGCATCAATGATTGCATAATTTATCGGAAGGAGCACGCGGAAAAAACCAGTTGTCCGGTGTGCAATGCTTCTCGATACAAGAAGGCCGGGAAGAAATCTCCCCAGAAAGTTGTATGGTACTTACCGATCACTCCCCGTCTGCAACGTTATTTTGTAGATCCCAAGGAAGCAAAGCTCATGCGTTGGCATGCGGAGAGGACAAAGCCCGACGATGGAGATGATCCGAAGCTAAGACACATCGTGGATGGAAGCCAGTGGAGAGCGTTCAACGGCGAATATCGATATTTCGCATGTGATGCAAGGAACATCGTGCTTGGCGCGTGTACCGATGGCATGAATCCGTTTGGCAACCAAAACACCAACCATAGCACATGGCCCGTGTTTGTATGGATGTACAACATCCCCCCTGGTTGTGCATGAAGTCGAAGTACATACACATGAGCATGCTGATTCAAGGGCCGAAACAACCGGGAAATAATATTAATCTGTATCTGGGGCTACTTCAAGAGGAGTTAGACACGTTATGGAAAACACCGGCCAAGACATGGGACGCCAACAAAGGCGAGTATTTCTATATGAGAGCCGCGCTGATGACGACGGTGCACGACTATCTCGGTTACGGATATGTCGCAGGCCAGGTGTGCCACGGATATTGCGGATGCACGCGGTGCGTGGATGATACGACGTCTCAGCAGCTAACGTCAACGAAAGATGGCGGATCTGGGAAAATCGTATACATGGGGCATCGAAGATGG
Organism: Elymus sibiricus; assembly: GCA_039707655.1. Taxonomy (NCBI): domain Eukaryota; kingdom Viridiplantae; phylum Streptophyta; class Magnoliopsida; order Poales; family Poaceae; genus Elymus; species Elymus sibiricus. The sequence goes on from CM077663.1 coordinate 282,267,945, forward strand.
CTCGAGAAGGATGACCCGTGGAGAGACCGTGGAGATCTATTCAATGGTGAGGCTGAGCATCGAGGACCTCCACGTAAGCGGAGCGGCGCCGAAATCGATGAGCTCTTGAAAAACTGGGAACAGTGCCCCGTGCCGGGAAAGACGATGAAAAAGGCGCCGGAGCCGCTGCTGAAGGTATGGAAGACGAGGTCTGTTTTCTGGGACTTGGAGTACTGGCACAAACTCGACACGCCACATTGCCCTTATCAAATGCATATCTGTAAGAATGTCTTTGAGAGCTTGCTTGCGACACTGATGAACATGCCGGATAAGACCAAGGATGGGCCGAAGGCAAGAAGTGACTTGCAAGATTTGAATATCAGGGCAGATCTGCTCATGCCGCCCCGTAAAAAGTCAGAGGAGACAGAGACGGAGACGGAGGCACTGGAGAAGAAGGGCAAAAAAGTGAAGGAAGAGGATTATTGCCCCCCTTCTTGCTTCACCTTAAGTCCGGCTGAGATCGATCAATTCTTCAAGTGCCTTACCGGAATCAAAGTTAGTTCCGGTTACTGTGGGAAGATAAGCAGATTTCTAGACACGAAGAAGAAAAGGTTCAGCGCGATGAAGTCCCATGACTGTCATGTGATGATGACGCAGATACTACTTGTTGCCCTTAGAGGGATAATGGACAAGCACGTCCGTGAGACGCTTATTGGTCTCTGCAACTTTTTCGACGTCATCTCTCGAAAGTCGATCAGTGTGAAGAAGCTCCGAAGGCTACAGGAAGAGATCATTGTGATACTAAATGAGCTTGAGATGTACTTCCCGCCCACGTTCTTTGACGTCCTGGTGCATCTGTGTGTCCATATTGTGGACGACATAATAGACCTGGGGCCGTCATTCCTGCATAACATGATGCCGTTCGAGAGGATGAATGGGGTCATCAAAGGATCCGTTCGTAACATGTCCCGTCCGGATGGAAGCATCGTCCAGGGCTATCTGACACAAGAGTGCATCTCATTCTACGAGAATTATCTATATGGCGGAGACCAGCCTGGTGTTGGTTTGCCCGTTAAGAAGCACGTTGGGAGGCTCGAAGGAGAAGGTCACTCCAACGGTCGCAGGGAAGTGCATGTGGCCTACTCAGATCGGCGCAACGACTTTGACAGAGCAAACTTAGTAGTGCTACAACACCTAGACCAGGTAGATCCTTTCGTGACACGGCACAAAGAAACCATCACAAAGAAGAATCGTGACCGGGGGGTATGCAGGACGGACGCCGAAGTTACTAGAGAGCACAACTCCACTTTCCTGCATTGGTTCAAAGAGCATATTCTTGCTAATCCCCCAGAACAGGGCTCTAAGGACGGATTGCTCATATACGCCTTAGAACATGGCCCCTCGGCCAACCTCGTGACCTATCAGGCATATGATATCAACGGATACACGTTCTACACGGAGGCCAAAGATATGAACAGTGATTGGCAGAACTCAGGGGTGACAATGGAATGCATGACCGGCAGCAACAACGGCGCAACTGAGAGATTTTACGGAAGGGTCAAGGAGATCTGGGAGCTTGACTACTCTGGACTGCACAGCGCGACGATGTTCCGTGTCAGATGGGCTAAGAATGTCGAAAGAGAAAACCGGTATTTCACTACCATGACTATACCCGACGCCAAGAGCGCTACCGTGAACGCCATCGCAAAAGAACGAGCCATGGGTACACGCTAAGCACGTGACACAATGCTTCTTCATAACCGACCCGAGAAATCCCAGCCATGTTGTCGTGAGGAGAGGCAAAAGGAACATCATTGGAATGGATGGAGTCGCCAACGAGGAAGACTACAACCAGTACGGCAACCCGATGAGGGAAGATGACGATGATGATGAAGTATACGTCAAAAGAAGAATCAATACTACATTACCTAAGAAAGATCGTACTCCATGGAAAAGGAAAAGTCACAATGAGGGGCTCAATTATTCGTCAACGAACAAGAAGCTTAAGGGAAAGAAGCTCACTCAAAAACAAAAATGTCGACGCTGATCGAGAAACCGTTATCGGTCAAATGATGTAATATATATGTTCCTATTTTGTGTACACACTTAACCGTTATGCATGGGTCAAATGATCTAATATATATGTTCCTATTTTGTATACACACTTAACCGTCAAATGATGCAATATATACCGCCTTCGTTATATACATTGTATCACCTTCCCTTCGTTAATTAGGTTATCTATTTAGTTAGGGCAGTAGGTTAATTAGGTTCTTAGGTTAATTTACTTAGTTAAGAACCCTAGGTATCAAATTTAGTTATGAACCCTAGGTAGTTATTTTTTTGCGGTGATGAATTTAGTTATGAACCCTAGCTAGGTATCAAATTTTATTCAAGGAATTTTTATTGGTATTTAAAGAAAAAACAGAATTGTTGCTATTTGATTTTTTTAGTTAAAGCTATTGTTGCTATATGAACCCTATATGATATGTGGACATGTGATTTGGACATGTGATTCAAACAGGGCCGTGGTGGAACAACCCTCCACTAGCTAGCTTATATTTGAAGTGGACATGTGATATTTGGAAAATGATGGTTATGTGCAGGGTAAATGATCCGAGTGGCCTATGTTTCGCCGGAATGTTGATTCATTTCCGTTCCGGTGAATTTCAGGCGCTCGATATGTCCACTTTTTAGCAAAGGTCATGCCAAAATTTCCCGTGAATTTTGGCATGACTTGTGCTAGAAAGTAGGCATATCGAGTGTCGGGATTTGCTGGGAAACGGCATTCCGGCAAACCATAGACTTTTTTTATGTCATTACTCATTTTTATTATAGTTTAAAAATTAAACAAGGAGACTTAATCGTAGGAAACATGTCGAACAACGAAGAAACAGGGCTTTCTGACCACGATGCAGACGAGATGGACTATGAGGGTGAACAACAGTACCTCGACTTTTTGTCTGCTAAGCACAATCAAGGTTTGCAGGACGGCCTCAATGATGGTACTGATGCCGACATCGACACCGACGGTGCCGGCACCGATGGCGGCACCGACACCGGCGGGGAAGGTACCGGCGGGGAAGATACCAGCGGGGAAGGTACCGGTGGGGAAGGTACCGGCGCCGAAGCCGCTACTGAAAAGAAGAAGCAGAAGAAGCAGAGGATACAAAAACCTAACAAACTCGGCATCGGACGACTGGTGATCACAAAGATGGCCCCTGGCAAGTTTGAGCCATTAGAGCTGGAAGAACCTCGCAAGTGCTATGGGCACCAAGTCGGATGCATCCTACGGGAATGCGCGAGCATCAACGACGATGACATAAGGAGTAAAAACATTTGATGCAGTTGCTCCTGACGAAGCTGCACAAGAGATTCAAGTTCCCCGACCGGGATGACGCCATAGAACACCCGTGGGATGATAATAAGATGAAAAAGATTAACAATCACGCCCTGGGCATGTTCAGCAATGATTTGGCCTCGTGGAAAGGGAGGGTGAAACGAGCTATTGAGGCTGAGGAACCCCTGTCCAAGATTCTGGAGGAAAATCCGACACTTACGGAAGAGGAGTTCCAAAAGTTCAAGGACACTTGCGCTACCGAGGCAACCAAGGCTAAGGCTGCGAAATTCAAGAGCCTTCAGCAAAGGAACACGGGGAACCAACGCCTCGGAAGCCGTGGCTACCTTGGCAAAAAGCCCATATGGGATAAGGAGGATGCGGAACGTGAAGCCGCGGGTCTCCCAGACCCCTTCGCGAAGTTCACCAACCCCTTGGAGCGTGACTTCATCAGGGCCCGCTACAAGTGGGACAAGGAAAAGAAGGTTTTTTACACGGACCCGATCATGAGGAAATTGATTAGAATACTGGTAATTATTCTTTTACCACCTTAATTTAGCTTCTGATCAACTCGACTACACATTCGTAAACGGTTCACGTTCCTTCTGCAGGACAAGCAACACAAGCTTGCAGCCGAAAGCCAGTCTTCGTCGATGGGGCCCAAGTGGGACACCCCTCTCAACCGGGCCTTGAACGAACTTAAGGGACTCCCTTTGGACCAGCGGCCGCAATATGGACGTGTGCACGGCGCCGGAGACGGCGCCACGTGGAAGGTCTTTTACAACAAGGGCCCGGAGGCCAAGAAGCAGAAAAAGAAGTTCAGTCAGGCGGACATCGACGAGAAGGTGAAGCTTGCGTTCGAGAAAAAAGCAGCTGAGGATGCGAAAAAAGCAGCCGAGGAGAAAAATGAGTTGCTATAGCAGGCAGTCGCTGCAGCTGTAGATGCCTGCGGAAATGATTTCGCTACTAACTTGGTCCCGGCTATCATCAACTGGACGAAGGAAAATCCAGACAAGACGGTAGATGATTTCCCCATGCCCAGCTTCGTCGGGAGCAACTCGGTGAACAACACAACCGCACCATCACCTGCTCACGCAACCGTGCGTGCTCCCGGACCCGCACCCACACCCGCTCATAGCAGCCCGTCCTCAGTCTCTGGCGCGCTAGGCGGGCCTTCGTCTTTGGCTGAGCTCGATGCCCTCACCGTAATTACATGTCGCACCAACATATATCTAGAATATTCCGTTTTCGTTGCCTTTCGGATGTTTTACGCCGCAGACATGTCTTTGCAGGCTGACGAAACCCCATGCACCATACCCTACTTGATCAAAGGCCAGAAGGTGGACGTGGGAAAGGCGGTGATAACGAAGCCCTTGGAACTCACGTTCCACGGCCAGCCGATGCCCGGTGGGCACTTCAGGGTTACCTTGTCGAGTGTGAAATCGGGGCACGAGGATTTGCCTCCTCCAGTACGGCTAGGGGGAGAGGACGACGAGACCCCGCCGTGGCTTGGAAACTGCAAGGGTTGGGTGCTGCTATGGCCGAAGAATCTTCTTCGTATGGAGCCGGCCGAGAGCACACCAATAACCACACATCAGCAAGCAGGTATGAACACCACCACCCCGCCTACGCAATTACCAGCGCCTGTAGTAGTGCCGGGTGAGAGCGGCGGACGATGCGAGAAGGGAGTCCAATAGTGGCTGATGTAATCGCCCCCGTAGAACAAAGAATGGATGATGAGATGGACGAGGACCCTCTTCGGTTCCTCAATACAGGCGCCTATGACGATGACTTGGAATTGATGAGTCAGCCATATGACGACTCGGGCTATCAGCATGCCGATGAGGAGATGAATGATCTGCCCGGGCAGGAACGTCCTAGCAGGGTTGATTGCAAGAAGTCTCTCTTCATGCAATCCTCACAGGACACGCCTGAAGATGCCGCCTCAACACAGGCTCAACTAGTCGAGGGTCGTACAGTGCTTAGCCCGACAACACTATGGCAGGGGTTAAGCAAGGGTCTGGAAGATCAGCCCAAGAAAAAGGAGAGTCTGGATGGTCAGCCCAAGCAGAAAAAGCAGAGGAGGAGACCGCCGAAGAAAGGCTCTACTGCCTACAAAGAAGCCAGAGCACATAGCAGCCATACGGCGGATTTTGAAGAGCGTGTACCCGTCAAAGGTGCGACAATGTTCCATGTCACGGGCGAGCCGATCCTACCACCGAAACCGCTGGAGGCAATATCAGGGGATCTCAGGAGACTGCACAACCATGTGCTGTCGACTGAGAAAAGCCTACTAGCCTCGAAGGATCCAGGATATCCGACATACGCGGCTCGTGTGCCCGAGGGGAAGTGCTACGTCGACACACGGCCCGCGGAGGTGTTCTTCCTGCGGTTTGACCATATCTTCGAGATGTTTCTGACAAGGCGGCTCGATTTTACAATCGTCCGCCTTTTTGCGCTACATATGAGCTCCGTCATGAAGAGAAAAGTCGTCTCGCAAATCTGTGTGGCGGATCCATACTACATGCACGAGTCCTTCTTGAGTCTCGGCGACTTTGAGCGTAAAACTGCTAGGGAGTACCTCGAAAACTTCATGGTACAGAATAAGGACCAGGAAATTGTCCTCCTGCCTTATCATCCAAAGTAAGTCAGTGCCGTACAACCCTTTCGTACATTTCAATCATTCCTTCTCACTAATATGGAGAATAATTTGAGGTGTTCTTTTCCCCGCAGCAACGGGCGCACCATCCTTATCGTTCTTTACCCGCGAGTCTCCCACGCCGTGTATTTCGACCCTACCAGAAACTACGAGAAGAAGGACTACACCCACGTAATGAATATTCTAGATGATGCTCTCCAAGAGATTGAGGGGTGGCCACATGCAGATCAGGAAACAAAGGAACCGCAAGACGGGTTTCTCGCATAAAACTAACTTCTGCTGCATCCATGTCCCGAAATCAAGTAGGAACGATGGATTCTACCTCCTCCATCTCATGATGGAGTTCAGAAGGGATCACCAAAAGCTTCGCATGACAACCAGAAACGATGATCATATCCGCAAGTGGGTAGAATCTCAAGGAGAAGCGGATTATAAACTTAGAGATGACTTCTTTCGCATCCAGAGGGACATTGCGACGATCATCATGAAAGAAGTCGTCGAAGAGAATGGGATGTTCCACCACGGCCCTATATCGCGAGCTGACGTCCGAACTCGCATAGGCATGCAACGTCAGGACCTCACGCCGTTCAAGAAGCTAGGGTGCATCCTCGATGATCCGGAAGGATGGAAGTTCTAGTGATTTACGATGCCGATGATGATGATATGTGTCGGTTGAACTTGTATACTTTCGGTAGCGATGAAACTTTGTGATGTCCACGGTCCCTACCGAACTTGCGTAACGCTACTTTGTTAGTTTGGGTACGATGACCTGCGTACCTCTAGTTAATTAGTTTGCGTACGCTGAAACTGCGTTGATTATTTATGTTTACTATATGTTGCATCTAGTTGCTAACCCTTTCTTTTTCGTGTTGCTCAAGTATATTTTGTTGCATATGATTGTACATTCTCTTGATGAAGATGCACCTCTAACAGGTACCTAGATTCTTGATGGCGAAGTACCGGTGCATTGTCGTGTACAAAGGGAAGGTTCCGGGAGTATACGACGAGTGGTCCTAGTGTCAGGCGCCAGTGGAGGGGGTCTCGGGCGCCAGCCATAAAGGCTTCAAAAGTAGACAAGAAGCAGAAGCTAGTTACTTGAGGAGGCTCACGCTAGCGCAAGAGAGGACTCATAACCGCCGCTTCATGTACTGCATAGTTTCGCTCTCACTCATAGTGATAGCTCTTCTCGTGTATATCATTGTTTAGATGGATGACGATGTAGTTGCAAGTATTTGAGACTTGTATCGCTATTTTCGAGAGATGATGACGAGAGACCACTTTGTGTTGGATGATGATTATGATGATGACATGAATTGATAAGACTATTTGTATGTGTATGCTATGATTACATTTGTATGTGTATGATATGCTAGATATTATTGTATAAAGCCTGTACAAATACAAAACAAATATGCAGAAAAAAAAATCAGAAACTAATAAAACTAGCAGTAGCGCGGCTTACTGTAGCGCGCTGCACCTATTAGCAGCAGCACGTCCCGGTAAAGCTCGCTACTGCTACCCATGTTTAGCAGTAGCGCGTCTTACTCTAGAGCGCTACAACTATTAGCAGCGGCGCGTCCCGGTAAAGAACGCTACTGCTACCCATGTATAGCAGTAGCGCGGGTCGAACAACGCTACTGCTACAAGTTAGCTGTAGCGCCGTATCAGTAGCGCGGGTACCCGCGCTACTGATACACCTAAAAACCGCGCTACTGCTAGGATTTTCCCTAGTAGTGGAGGCAACCTGTGGTCCTGCAGAGAAGTCTACCATATACAAATCACCTCTTCGAAAACCTTCGAACACCTTGGTTTTGTCAGAGGTCATTAGCACAACACATCAAAATTTGCCAAATATGACAAGCATATCTAAGTCACAGAGCATTGAGACAGACATTAAGTTGTAACCAAGGGATTCGACAAGCATGACATTTTCCATGTGTCGGTCCCTTGAGATCGCAACTCTACCTAGCCCCAATACTTTGCTGCTGCTCTTGTCTGCAAAGACGATGTGGTCTTTTGTTGGAGGTCGAAGAGTTTGCTCCATCAATAGGCTTCGATCACCAGTCATATGACTGGTGCATCCACTATCCATAATCCATTCAGTGGCATTGGATTTGTTTTCCTGCATTGAGAATTAGTCTAGTTCACCAAGGCATGCAACTATAACATGCATTGATGAAGATATTGCAGTGCACAATAGTATGAAGATATTGGACGATATGAATGGTAACCCATTCGCATTAGTTGTCTTGCGTCCAAACAAGATCATTTCCGGGTCTCCAGAGATTATCTTCGAGATAGGCTTCATCCCATCTGGAGACCCGATGCTGCATGAAGAAATTAGATCTTCTTAACCACCCACATGCGAAGGGGTGGCTTAGAAGCAACGAGACATAGGGCAGCATCAGAGAATTTAGGCAAAGATGCCCTAATGGTACGTTTCATAGGGGGGTTAGAGTACTCAAATGAATATGTAGAGTAATTCTTAGTGGAATGAACATAACGGTTCATGCCATAGTGCACATATTCATGAGCCCTTTCAGTTCTTCCCTGCGAAACATAGGTGTTAAAATAATCATATGAAGATATTGGTCCATATGAAAACTTTGTTCTGGGGTTTGTCTTCTTCCTCGGTGTTGTCATGACATTGACAGAAAGCTTTTCGAGAAGACATTTGGGAACCCAGATCTTCTTCATCGGTGAACCATTTTTGCAGTTAGTTCCAATATACCTGGCAAACACTTCACCATTCATAGATTTGAACAACTTATAATTGGAGTCAAATGACTCGTCAATGATGACAGGGTTAGCACAGTTAAAGCTAGACAATGTGGATGGATCCACTGAAGGTCCATTTGCAGCAACCCATGTGGTTTTGGGATACTGCTCACGCGTCCAGTAAGAACCATCAACATTGATGTTTCTTTCGAAACCCAAACCCTCTTTCCTGGGGTTTTTGTTCAAGATTGTCTTCTTTAGGACATCACAAAGAATCTGATGTCCCTTAAGACTCTTGTACATGCCAGTTTCAAGCAATGTCTTCAACCTGTCATTGTCGTCAGTGATGGCAGTGGTTTCCTCGGATGAGGGGTTAGTCACCACAGATACAGTTGAAGATAATGCATTTTCAAAAGCATTTGAACATTCAGCAGTTGAATCATTAGCTTCACGAGCAAGGCATTTTAAACATGGAGCATCAAATTCATCCTGAGCGGTACTGATCTGTTCTGCTAGGAGTGAGTCGTTTTCCTTCCGTATGTCATCATGAGCTTCTCTCAACTTCTCAAGATCAATCTTTTTCTGAAGATATTCGAGAGAAAGCTTCTCATGTTCAGTTGAGAGGGCATCATGACGACTTTGGAGATCCTCAAACCTTGAACGAAGACTACGCATGTCTTCAGCCATAGTCTCGTTCAGAATCATTTCTTCGCGTAACAGGTCATCGCTTTTCTCTAGAGTAGTTTGCATTTTATCCATGGCACTTTGTTGCTTGGTGGCAATTTTTACAAGTTTAGCATAGCTAGGTTTCATGTCATCATCAGATTCAGCTTCGGATTCAGAGTCATGACGTGAGGGTTTTGAATACCTTGGAGGCTTTCACCATGAAGAAGTAGGCAGGAGTAGCATCATCTTCACTGGCTTCGGTGTTGAAGAAGGAGCCATTGTCTTCGGGTTCGAAGACAGAAGTGGAGAGATATGCCGAAGCCATTGCTAGTCCAGCTACTTCAGCGTCAGATTCCTCCTCAGATGCTTCCTCAGCCTCAGAACCAGATTCGGACTGTGAATCCATCTCCTTTCCGATAAAAGCATGTGCCTTGCCAGATGAACTCTTCTTGTGTGATGAAGACTTTGCATACTTCTTCTTCTTCTTGTCATCTGAGTCATAGTCCTTGCTCTTCTTCTTGGATTCCTTTTCCCAGCGAGGACAATCAGCAATGAAGTGGCCAACTTTCTTGCACTTGTGACAGGTTTGCTTCTTGCTGTCCCTTGAAGACATTTCAGCAGACCTCTTGGAATCACGCTTTGAAGACTTTGCATAGCGTCTTGACTTGGCAAACTTCCTAAATTTCCTGACAAGCATAGCAAGTTCTTTTCCAAAGTCTTAAGCACCATCAGAACTGCAGTCAGAGCCATCTTCAGACGAGGACACAGCCTTGGCCTTCAGGGCATGAGAGCGACTGTAACTAGGACCGTAGATATCCCTCTTCTCAGCTTGTTGGAATTCATGTGTGTTCAACCTCTCGAGGATATCAGCAGGATCTAAACTCTTGAAGTCAGGGCGCTCTTGGATCATGAGTGCGAGAGTATCAAAGGAACTATCGAGTGATCTGAGTAGCTTCTTCACGACTTCATGTTTGGTGATATCAGTGGCGCTGAGTGCATTCAGCTCATTTGAGATGTCGGTGAGTCGATCAAACTTGAGCTGGACATTTTCGTTGTCGAGTCTCTTGAAGCAGTTGAACAGGTTGTGAAGCACATCAACACGAGAGTCTCTTTGAGATGAGACACCTTCATTCACTTTGGACAGCCATTCCCAGATTTGCTTTGCAGTGTTTAGTGCACTCACACGGCCATACTGTCCTTTGGTCAGGTGACCACAGATAATGTTCTTGGCGGTGGAGTCCAGTTGTGCGAACCTCTTCACATCAGCAGCAGTAACACCTTCGCCAACCTCAGAAATGCCTGCCATGACGACATGCCATAGGTCGTTGTCAATGGCTTCGAGGTGCATGCGCATCTTGTTCTTCTAGTAGGGGTAGTCGGTGCCATCGAAGACAGGGCACGCAGCAGAGACCTTGATAATCCCTGCAGTCGACATAGCTAAAACTCCAGGTAGTTAAACCGAAACACAGAACAAGGGAGTACCTTGCTCTGATACCAATTGAAAGTGCTAGTTATCGACTCCAGGTGGTTAGACCGAAACACAGAACCGAGGGGGGTGAATAGGCGATTTTTATGAAAGGCTTCGAAACAATGAATGTATTCGAAATATGCGGAAGCGGAACAGGATCAGGTAGGGATAGATATCAAGGGCATGCAATACAATGAAGACATACAAGTAAGTTGAGCATTATCATCGTACACACTAAGATGAGTCGAAGACAAACTTACACAGTGTGAAGATAAACAGCAGATATGAATGACTTCAGAGTATGTCTTCAAGCAGTAGTATTCAAGCAATGTCTTCACGGTTTAGAACAGAATGTAAAAGAGTGAAGGATAGAACCAGAAGCTTGATGAAGACACATGATTTGTTGGACCAGTTCTAGTTGCTGTGACAACTGTACGTCTGGTTAAGGAGGCTGAGATTGAACTCAGAAGACCTCGTCTTCACCTTAGTCCCCTTGAGCCGAAGTCACTTAGACAACGCCCAATTACTCAGGTAAGTCTTCAGGGGAGACTTCCGAAACCCGTACAAACTTGGCCACCCGGCAATCCACAATGACTCTTGAATGCTCTAGACCCAGACGCCTAACCGTCTGAAAGATCACAGTCTTCAAGTGTAATAAGTCTTCAGCTCTCTCAGAACAGAACGACTTCGGTGATGCTAAAACACTCTAGCTCTGGGTGTTTAGGTTTATCCTCGCAGGATGTTTCTCTCTCAATGTCTTCGAGGTGGGTTGCTCCAAAACGACAACAACTGTATCTCTCTCTGAGCAGCCACCTTCTAATGGTGAAGGGGGTGGGCTATTTATAGACAGCGGGCAACCCGACCTGATATGACCAAAATGACCCTGGGTCAATGGCCAACCGACACGTGTCACAACGGTCGGATTTCAAACACACGCGGCAGCTTTACTTGGGCTACAAGTAAAGCTGACTCAACCAACTCTGGAAGAGATTTCCTCTCATTGTCTTCGCTCGAAGACATGGGTTTGGGTTGAGCATCACGTTAGCGTCTGACTTCGATCACATCGACCCCACTTAACAGTACGGTGGTTCCTATGACTCAGGAAAGAAGAAACAAAACTATCAAAAGACTTCGTCTTCGCGTTTCATTATCTTCAGGCGATTATCTTCGCATACCACCAATGGCTTCGGCCATCATCAATGTCTTTGGACATTTTTAGGGGTCGTCTTCGACGATTAAACCGAATCTCCAGGGACTTCTATCTGTGTTATCCTGTGAACTCTCACAAACATATTAGTCCCTCAACCACGTTTGTCTTCAATACGCCAAAACCAAACAAGGGTGGCACTAGATGCACTTACAGTAACCGCAACGCTTCCAAGAAAGTGATGATGCCCGTGTGATGTTGTCGTCTGGTCCAACCACTGAAGGCCATATTATGGGTGTTCGTCGTTGAGAATATGTCACAAACAATCTCTAAACAATACTCAAATAAATAGATGGTACATATAGTCACTATTGTTTTACAGTTAGTGAGCATTAGACTTAGAGTTTTCATCCGAAGCTCCAGACCCAATGCTTGAAAAACACCGTTGTGCCCCCCTCACATCCTTATCCGAGCCGGCATTGTCAACCCTCAAAGGTGCTCATAAATGTATGTGGTGTGTACGTGCGTTCATATAAATGAGTGTACATGTGTGAGCGTCTGTGATTATACTTTGTTAAAGAAAAACTAACTTGGCTAACATATGAGATCCTGCGTTCCAAAGAGGTGCTGGAGTGAGAAATGCAAATCCTTTGAATCCATGCCTATTTCCCGCGCTGAAATCACGCACGTACGTGCGTGTGACTCCAAAACCTAACCGTGTCGATTAGTGTTACTTCAGCACACATGGCAACTTGTTTTAAATGCAAGTATAATAAAATAGATCAGGAGGAAAACGCCATGGAATGGAAGGTGAGGGTAGCAGCCTATCGGTAGCAGGTGCTTTCCTACTACCAACCGCACTGCCTCACATGGTCGAATTCCCAAAGCATCCACCATCCGAGGCCATGCAAGTAGCAGCAGCACGTACCAGCCCAACGATTTTCCATGGATAGTTAAATAACCAACTAACTAAAGCGAGTGAAAAGGATTAGCGACCGAACGGCCTTTCCGTTGGTCACACGTCCAATTGTTTATTTCCCACTATTCATGCTTCCAGGCTATGGAGGACAGAGAGATGGATGCTTCTTCTTCTTCTTTTTTGGGGAGTGGAGAGCGATGCTTCACAGGCTCGCAGAACAGGGGGAGGGAAATATAGTAAGTCGACATTAAAGAGCTCTGTCTCCTACTAGTTGTTTATGTCAACGGGCAAGTTTTTTTCCCTCTCACTTATGTGCGGTCAATGAGTGAGATAGAGCAGCATAATTAGTCGGTCACCTGCTAGCTAGAGCCCAGTGGGTAGCTAGGGGTTCATATTCAAAAGGTTATTGGTATTTCTGACATTTTTTCTGAATTCACAATTCTTTTCTAGAGTGAATTCCCATTCATCCCATTTATCCTAGAAAGAGAGAGATTGGATTTCCTTTTGGTTAGGGTATTCATCTAGCATTCTAAAATTGTTAGAGCATCTCTACCAGATCTCTAAATGTTACATTTAAGGGAATTTTTAATTTGAGAGATAAATGTCTACCTAGCAACCATCCATCCTATTTTTGACCCGAAAACACAGCTTGTCGACCTCCCAAATCCAGATCTTCCTTTCGGTGGACCCACCTCGCCCCACGTCTCGTCGCCATCGCCCCCATCGCCGACGGCGAGCCTCCTCGGCGGAACCACTCCGCACCGCCAGCCCATAGCACCACCACCTCTCGTGCACCTTCTCTCACTTGTCGGCGTCGGAATCGGTATTTTCTCCGCCGACGAGATTGTCGCCTTGTAGTTCACCCGGTCACGACCAAGGTTCGATTTTGCCGGAAATCAAACCAACCGACCTTGGAGACGGCATAGCAAGATCAGGTGCAAGCCCTGGCAGGCTGCCGGTGCCGGAACCGATCAAGTAGATCACCAACGCCCCTACAACTCGGCCATGTTCGTCGCCTCCATGCCTGGGAACCACCTCTCGGCCTGCTATGCAGTGTCGCCAGTGTCCTCCACAGCCGTTCGGCTATAGCCGGAGCTCCTTCGTCGACCGCCATCTTTCTGACTCTGTCCTCCCACAAGGTGTTTGTTATCTCTCTATGTTTTGTTAAATCTTGTTTTTCAATGAAGAAACGTCTCAAATGGACCATGAAACTCTCCAATGTGTACATGAAGAGGTTGTGGGAGATGATCTTTGACGATTCATCGCCGAAGGTTGGAGAAGCAGATGATGAATTCGAGTTGTCAGCTGGCATGGTCACTATGGAGAAGGATTTTAGGAGATCGAGGCATGGCTCTCAGATCGGTCCAAGAATGTTTCTTCGAGATAAGATCATGGGTCGTGATGATCTAGTGAGGGATTACTTCTCTTCGTATATAGTAGGTACCCCTTACTATTTTCGGTGTTGATTCCTGATGCACCAGGATCTCTTCAACATCATTGCAAAAGTTGTGGAGAAACATGAGCCTTGGTTTCAACTCAGAAGGAATCCAGTGAGAACATCAAGTGCAAGTGCATTGTTGAAAATTATATCAGGCGTGTGAGTCCTTACTTATGGATGCCAGGCCGATGCCATTGATGACTAAGTTCGCCTTAGGAAATATCTCATCCTCAAGTGTGTGAGACGATTCTGCGTACTTGTGATCAATATCGTGTTTATTTGGATTCTTGGTTCATTGGGACTGTATGTTGTGTTTGAATCTGGATGGTGAAGTTTTAAAACATTAAATTTGAATGTATTTGAATTGTGTATACTTAAAATCACAAGTTTTGGGTTAATATGTTGTGATAAGCTTGAAAACTGGTTGATGAATTTGCGAAAGATTTAGGGATTAAGTTTGATGAGATGTACTACATGAAGAAAAAATTAATCCCTAAAATGCAATTTTTTATGAAATTTATATATATATATATATATATATATATATATATATATATATATATATATATATATAATATTAAATTTGATATTATATGATAGTTGTTCTCTGAAACAGTAGTATCATATATGTATTAGAAACCCGTGCTTAGTTTGGAAGTAACCAAATTATCCTATGATAGATAGATTCAGGGTTATTGTTGAACCAAAAGTTTGTTATGCGGATCGTTGTTTGACCTCTGGACCAAACACACATGAGCTACCCCGGAGAAAACATCTCATCGGCAACAGCAACCACATGGCATAAGTGGTAAGCTATCTAAAAAACACAACATATCTCATCGGCAACAGCAAGCCACATAAAGTATCAAAGACATGTGTGAGTGCTATATATATGTGTGTGCCCTTAGACTGACAGAACACCTACTGCTAGCAAACTCGATTCAATATTCAGTTGCTACCTTGACTTGCTTCTTCGTTCTATGAATATTATGGTGTTTTCAAGGACAAATATTACTTCTGCTAGAGAAAAAGGGACAATTTTCTTACGGGAAAAGGAGAGAAATAATATCGCAGACGTAAGAGTTAACGGTGCGAAACCACCATATTAAGGACTAAATTTGCACAAGATACACTTTTTAAAATTTTGACAAGAAAGAGCGCATCTGCGGTAGTCTTTTTACATCGATGGCTTAGCATATGTTAATAGTGTTTGTGACAAGGAAAACTCAACAGGGTGACATGGCAAAGAGAAAATAGCATGCAGACGTGGACTAGTCTTCTATTTTTCTCCATCCTTCTTTCCTCTCTCTAAAGAAATATCATGCGGCCTACTAGGCGCCCAACCCCCGCGCCCTGCTCTTCTCCACCAACCTCCGCATGTGAATGGTGACGGCTGAAGCGGTGGGATGCAAATCATTATCGTTGCATGATCGATACATTTTAAATGTATATTTAATCTATAATTTTTACTAGGTTTATGCTACTTTTATGTCATTCTTTCACCACTTTGGTATCATTTTTATCACTTTATTTTACTAACATATTAATCAAGTTTCAGTGTCAGCTACAATATTTTGCATGCTACTTCTATATCGTTATTGCACCACTTTGGTATAATTTTTATGGCTTTATTTTACTAACATGTTTATTTAGTGTCCAGTGTCAGTTGCAATATTTTGTATGCTACGTTTATATCATTATTACACCACTTTGGTATAATTTTTTATACCTTTATTTTACTAACTTATTAATTTAGTGTACAATGTCAGTTGCAATATTTTGCATGCTACTTTTAAAAGAAATACTGTTTCAGTGACACAAGGAATTTGCATGGCATGCCGCAACAAATAGCTTGGCGGTCTAGACTAATAGAGCTAAACACCATCAGATTACTTCGGGTATGTGCTCTATTTGTGGAGTAGAAGATGAAAACACTTTTCATGCTCTCGTGACTTGTTCAAAGGCTCGTGCTCTGCGATTGGTTTTGAGAGAGTCGTGGAATGTTCCTGATGAAGAGTTGTTCATTTTCTCGGGACCAGATTGGCTATTGATTTTGTTGGGTCATTTGAGCTTGCAACAACGAGAGCAAATTATGTTTCTCTTCTGACGAGTCTGGCACTTGAGAAATGATTCAATTTTTGGGAAGGGGAGGAATCCATAACTTCTTCTACCATTTTTTGGGACAATATTGGTCTTTACGTCCTCCCACAATACTATTGAGGTTGTTCCTAGTAACAAAGGTAAGTGAAGAATGGGAGGTGCTATAGCAGTTTCTGCACCATTACAAGATCATGTGATATGGAAACCTCCCCTAGATGATTATATCAAGATTAATGTCGACACTGGTAATATGGAGAGTATTGCTGCCGCTAGTGTGTCCTTCCATTACTGCTTCTGCAATTTTTGGGGACAATATTGGTCTTCTTTGACGTCATGTCATGATACTTTTGAGGTTGTTCCTAGTAACAAAGGCAAGGGAAGAATGGGAGGTGTTATAACAGTTTCTGCACCATTACAGATCATGTGTGTTGGAAACCTCCCCTAGATGATTATATCAATATCAATGTCGACGCCAGTTATGTGGAGAGTATTAATGCTGCTAGTGTGTTCTTCCATTGCTGCCTCTGCAATTTTTCTGGGCAATTATTGGTCTTCTTTTACGTCCTGTCATGATACTTTTGAGGTTGTTCCTAGTAACAAAGGTAAGGGAAGAATGGGAGGTGCTATAGCAGTTTATGCATCATTACAATATCATGTGTTGCGGAAACCTCTCCTAGATGATTATATGAGGATTAATGTCGACGCCAGTTATGTGGAGAATATTAATGCCGCTAGTGTGGGGTGGTTGCCAGAAACTCGTCTAGTGAAGTTATCATTTCTTTGTGGGACTTTCTTGATCGGTGTACCAACGTGAATGAAGCTGAGCTGCGTGCATGTCTGGCATGCCTTTATATCGGTATTACCCTTCACCAGTATATAATTCTGGAGACTGGTTGTGCTTTTGTTCGTTATTTCCTTACAAATGAGAAGCTTGACATGTCTCCACTCGTGGATCTGAATAAAGAAGTCTTGAGTATATACAGGATGATCAAGAATTTTAAAATTGTAAAAATTAATCGGCTAGCCAATGGAATGGTTCATGAAATTGGGAGGTTTAGCTTTATTAGGATATTGATGGGCCGCCCTGCGTGACGAATTTTGTAATGAATAATTGTAATAACTTTTTAATTAATTAATATATGAGGTGCTTTTAAAAAAATATTTTCAAAAGTTTTACATCAGGATATAGCCAGGAGCGCCGGAGGCAGCTACTGGCGCTCTATGCCCCCACGCGATTGGCCTACATAGCTTGGGCTTGGGCTGCAAGGTGGGGCCATGTGGAGGCCCTAGGGCACCTCTCCACCGCCACCCAGCACCCCTGCATTTATATACTCCGAAACCCAAGAAATTGTTTACCGAGGAGTTTTTATCACATCGCCCGTTTTGCGATCCAATTTGAACGCATTTTTCGGTACTCTGTTGTACAAATGCTAAGCCGTCGATCAGTAGTTTATTCAAAAAAAAAGTGTAAATATGATGTTTTTGTCAATTTTTTGGAAAAATGTTGTCTGCGAACCTAGTTCGCAATGTGTGGTGGTTTTGCACAATTAACTCCAAACTTAATAATGATATCAATAATATTTGTGTATTTGTTTTGAAACTTGCAATTTTCTGTAAAAACACGTGCATTTTACTTCCAGAGGGTTGGCGTTATGTATGCCACATAACTTGTTTTTATATTTTTTTGAGTTGTATGCCACATAACATGTTGGTGTTTGATCGGATCGCACTTTTGCGTTACCACCGATCGGATGGGATCGGATCACACTTGGAACCACAGGAAAGGATCAAAACCGACAGCTAGCTGTCTCGCCTCTAACTGAACAACCGTGCAGCACTCCCGCTACACGTTATTTAATCCATGCTGAGATTGAATAACAGCGAAAATGGCACGTGGGCGAACAACCGTCCCCTTGCACGCTTTTTCGAATTGGACAATCGGGTCGCCTCATCATCATTCGCATTTTTGCTTCATCACCAAGCCTGGCATGTTTGCCCTGCTCTTGGAGCAGCAGCCAAGACAGCGATCGGCGAGCTAGCGATCATATTTTTCAGACAAAGCTAGCGATATATATAACCGAGCACGTCGCTCCAAAGAAAGAAAAATATATAATTAAGGTAAGCTCTCTATACATAGGAGCGAACACTATTTGTTGCTCCTTTCTGCCAAGGCCAGGCTGCGAGCGCCTGATCAACCCGGATGGACGCCGCCGCGCGGGAGGGAACGGCACGGGCTAGGGTCAACGAGGTGGGAGTGGTGAAAACCGCGGAGCGGAAGCTGGGTGGGGCCGGGGAGAAACGTCGCGCGCGTCGGTCCAGGCAACGGCGAGGGCGACGGCGACGGGGTACCTGGATTCGTTGCGGGTGTTGTTGACGCGTGACGCGCCACCTGTTGTGTGCGCCCGCCAAACTGCGCACTGGCCACTGGCCGAGCAACTGGGAGCTGGAGCTGGAGCTGGAAGGTGCGCGGGTCGGTATCGCGTGACATCACTCGCGTCGACCTGTTCGGGCACAGTCTCTGGGCGAGCCTGCTCGCCGGCGCCTGGCGGCTGGTGGCTGACTGACAGTCGCGTCGCGTGCGATCGACGCTTGGCTGCCGAACGTTCGTTCTTCTACCCCGGTTGCCAGCGCCGACATGCTCCTGCTTTCCTCCCCCAAAAAATGGGTGCGTCCTCGGTGGCCCTCGGCAATTCCTTTCCCTTTCTTTTTTATTAGAAGAAGATGATGAGGCAATTGCTTTTCTGTGGGCATGTTGCTTGCCGCACGCGGTCCGCCAGCAAAGAGGTGGGAATTGGCTCGGCTAGCCTAGGACAAACAGGCAGAGCGACTATATCTCGCTTAGTGCAATCTCACCGTCCGTCTTTCAAGGTTTTTCCGCGTCGGGCGTTACTGGGCCGGCCCATTATGGATTACTGCGGGAGTGATTTTTCTGGGCGCTGTTTTCTTTTTTTCCTTTGTTTTTTATCGGTTTTCTACATTTCCTTTATGTCTTTTGTTGGTTTTTACTTTTGTTTTTCTTAGTTTATTTTTTTGCTTTTCTTTCTTTCCTTTTCTTCGTTTTTGTTTGTTTCATTCTCCTGTTTTACTGTTTTTATTCTTTTGCATGGGGTTTCTTCGATTTTAAGTTTTTTGGCGTTCCTTGCGCATTTCCAGATTTTATTGGTTTTCTTCATTTTCTTTGCTGATTTTTATCGGATTGTTTCTTCGTTCAAACACATGTAAATTTTTTTTACACATTAATATTTTTTAATACATCAGGAATAAATACGTTTAGCATTTTCAAATACATGATTTTTTTAGAAAACTTATAATTTTTCATGTCTAAATTTGCATATAAATTGAATATTTTTTATATGTCTAAAGCCATTTTAATACACATTTTTCACTTTTCTAATATAGGACTAACATGTTTGAATACATTGTCAATATTTTTCAAATACATAGTGAGCATTTTTTAAGGGAATAATTCTGTTTTACACACAATGTACATTTTTCGTATATATCAGGAACATTTTATGTACATGTCTAACACTTTTAAATATAGAATTAATTTTTGTAAATATACGTTTTTATGTCTAGTATTATTTAATGTATGTTGTATATTTTCAGTATACATCAGGAACATTTTTTATACATGTTTAATATTTTTAAATACATGATCAATATTTTTTTATACACATTTTTTTTGCATACATTTTTCATATACATGACATACATTTTTTCTATACACATTTAACATTTAAAAAATGCTTGATTGATATTTTTCAAATACATGATCAACTTTTTTCATACAAATTATATATATTTTGTATACATTTTCCGTACACATGAGAAACAATTTATCTATACACATTTAACTTTTTTTGAATGCTTGGTTAACATGTTTTCAAATGTTTTATGTAAATTATTCTTCGAAACTATTTTATGAGAATACTAGTAAACATGCACGTGCGTTGCAACAGGAGAATTTTTTTGTCGTGCTTCGCTACGAAGAAAATGTCAACAGTCGTTAATCAGGTTGGACATGTAGAGGATAAGTTCAATGATGGCAAAAATGATGGATCAATTAACAATAAGATTCTTTGGGGCGCTAGTTCGGAACTTGCAACGTGAATCCTAGTTAAGTAAAAAAACTAATCGAACGAACAACCTTATCTTTAGATTACCATACTGGTAATAAAAATTGTTGGGAACGTTGCATGGAAAACAAATTTTTTTTCTACGAACACCCAAGATCTATCTATGGAGATCAACAACTACGAGAGGGGGAGTGCATCTACATACCCTTGTAGATCGCTAAGCGGGAAGCGTTAAGAAACGCGGTTGATGTAGTCAAACGTCTTCGCGATCCAATCACGATCCGTCCCGATCTAGCGCCGAACGGACGGCACCTCCGCGTTCAGCACACGTACAGCTCGATGACGTCTCCGCCTCCTCGATCCAGCGAGCGAGGTCGGAGCAGTAGATGAGTTCTCCGGCAACACGACGGCGTGGTTGCGGTGATGGTGGTGCTATCCCTGCAGGGCTACGCCTAGCGCTACCGCGACGAACTAGAGGAGAAACCGATTTAGGGGGAGAGGGAGGGCTGCGTCGTGGCTTGTGTGTTGGCTGCCCTCCCTCTCCTCTCATATATATAGGGGGAGGAGAGGGGGCCGACCGCCCTATGGTTTCCCCTAGGGTTAGGGGCGGCGGCCATGGGGCTGCCTTGGCCCCCAAGGAAGGGGGGGCGGCGGCCACCCTTGGGCTAGCCCAGCCCTTGGCCGCATGGGCCTCAGGTGGGAGGGGCGGCCAGCCCACCAGGGGCTGGTGCGCCACCTCTCACAGCCCATGGGGCCCTCCTGGGCAGGTGGACCCACCCGGTGGACCCCCAGAACACTTCCGGCATCCCCGTCACAAAACCGGTAAGTCCCGGAACCTTTCCGGAACTCGAATACCAACTTCCCATATATCAATCTTTACTTCTAGACCATTCCGAAGCTCCTCGCCATGTCCGGGATCTCATCTGGGACTCCGAACAACTTTCGGTCACCAACATACATAACTCATCAATACCAAATCGTCACCGAACGTTAAGTGTGCAGACCCTGCGGCATCGAGAATGATGTAGACATGTCCGAGACACTCTCTGGCCAATAACCAATAGCGGGACCTGGATGCCCATATTGGTTCCTACATGTTCCACGAAGATCTTTATCGGTCGAACCACGATGTCAAGGATTCAATCAATCCCGTATACAGTTCCCTTTGTCCATCGGTATGTTACTTGCCCGAGATTCGACCGTCGGTATCTCCATACCTAGTTCAATCTCGTTACCGGCAAGTCTCTTTACTCGTTCCATAACACAAGATCCCGTGACTAAATCCTTTGCCACATTGGTTGCAAGCTTCTTGTGATGCTGTATTACCGAGTGGGCCCAAAGATACCTCTCCGTCATACGGAGTGACAAATCCCAGTCTCGATCCACGCCAACCCAACAGACACCCTCGGAGATACCTGTAGGGCACCTTTATAGTCACCCAGTTACGTTGTGACGTTTGATACACACAAGGCATTCCTCCGGTGTCCGGGAGTTGCATGATCTCATGGTCGTAGGAATAGATACTGGACATGGATAAAGCAGTAGCAATAAACTAGTACAATCAAATGCTATGCTTACGGTTGGGTCTTTGTCCATCACATCATTCTTCTAATGATGCGATCACGTTATCGAATGACAACTCATGTCCATGGTGAGGAAACCTTAACCATCTTTGATCAACGAGCTAGTCCAGTAGAGGCTCACTAGGGACACAATGTTGTCTATGTATCCACACATGTATCTGAGTTTCCAATCAATACAATTATAGCATGGATAATAAACGATTATCATGAACAAGGAAATATGATAATAACCATTTTATTATTGCCAATAGGGCATATTTCCAACAAAAATATCATACACTTAGGCTTATTTTGAGTTATCGACACGACGACATCAAACAATAAAAATATGGTATACTTCGTCCCATGTTCAGGCATGCATGTTTGTGTCATGTGTGTTAACCATGAAGTCATTCTAACTTCCTGTTATGTTGCGATCTATGCAGGATTCTCCATCGGAATTAAATCTTTGCTTAGTCTGTTGCGCCTCAATTCACTATTAGATCTGAGATGTAATTTCCTCTATTCTCCTTTTAGATGGTTATCACTATGTGAAGTTAATGATATCATACATAGAATTATTAATGTCTTTAAATCATGGTGGTAGGATGTAACTCCCCGATAATCAAGCTACAGTAATCCCATGTTAATGGTGCCACGTCATCACAATCACTATTGCTAATCTCACGTTGATTCAAATCCAGTTCGAATTCAAATTTAAAATAAAGCCAAACAATTAATGTTTTCAAATGTCAAAACTAAAATGTTCATAATTTTGCAAATATTCACTAAGTAATTGTCAAGTTGAAACCAACTTCTTTTGACTCGCAAATGAATTCCTAGGAAATTAATAACTGGTCCAACAGTCAATAAAATGGCCTTTAAAAAAATAAACAAATATTTGAACTTTCCCAAATAATGTGAAACCTTGTGGATAGCTCCAAAGTATTGCCTTGCATTTATGTGTGAAGTTTCATCATTGAACAAAATTCATTTGCTGGGAAAAGAAAATACAAAACAGGAGCTATATTGATTAACAAAAAAGAAAATAAGAAAAAGCACTATGCACTTATGGCCCAGCTTGGTACAGGAGCTGGCCCAGCCCAACACACACCCTGTCCCTAACCTCTCGCTCTCTCTCTCTCCCCTCGTGTCGGCAGCATCACCGCCCATGGCGTGGATGGCCACACGTCGAACATCCACCGGCAAGCTGTGTGGATAAGAGGCCACCTCGCCGCCTGGAACCCTAGCTACCTTTCCCCTCCCCCTCGCTCCTCTCGCTCGCTTGGGAGCTCGCCCGAGCGCGGACGTCACCGCGCCGTCGTCGCCCGCGCGCACCGGAGCCGTCCCGCGCCACCTCGTCGTGTTCAGCAGCTCCGCCAGCCTCCCCTTCATCTCCCTCGCCGCTGGATCGGAGCCAAGTCGCCGCATCGCCGTCGCTAGCATCATCGTTCTCCACCACGGCCGCCCCGGCATCGTCATCGATTCGTCGCCTCCGGTCCCTCCCCGGCTCCTCCGACCACGGCATCGGCTCCGCTGTGAGCTCCTCTGTCTGTTCCCCCTCTTTTCCCCTTCCTCCCCTCGCCGTAGACGCCGTGCGTCGCCGTCGCCCGGAGCTCCGCGCGCCCGCGCGCCATCTGACCGCGCGCACCCGTGGCTTCGCTCCCGCGTGCCCCTTCTGCGCTCTGCCAGCCCCTGGGCCGCGCCCCTGCGCCCGCACGCGCGCCCGCAGCCGCCGCTGCCGCTACTGCTTCCTGCAGCTGCTCTGCTTGCTGCTGCCCGCGGCAGCATCTGCCGCCGCCGCTGCCTGCAGCTCGCCCCGCGCCCGCCCGCACTCTCGCCGCCCTCCGCGCGCCCGCTGCCGGCCGGCCTCGCCGTGCCCGCCTCTGGCCACGGCCGGCCTTTCTGCTGATGCACGCGCACAGCGGCGTTTAAACACTGCAAGTTACTGTAGCGTATGCACTGTAGCTGAGGCTAGCTTTTGCTATTATGCACTGATTACCCCTTTTGACAGCCACTAATCACCAGCTAATCAAGTGCTAACATGGGTAAAAATAAAATGTGTAGATAGTACAATTGACAAACTCCATTTCATCCCTTTGGAGCAACTTCATTTGATACATGGATTAATTCCTACAAAAATGACAAAAGTCAATGTTCTGTTAACTGGAATAACTGAAAAACAGATTGTTGCCTTAGCCATTTTAGAGCTGAATTTGGACCTGAACTGTTCATACCATCAAATGGCATGGCCTTGAAGTACTCTTGGAGTAGAGTAAATCATCTTTAGGATGTATTTTCATTAGAGCTAAGAATAACCCATTATAGCCCTCACAAAATGGGTAAACAATAAACAGATTTCAGACTTAGAAGAATTTTAGAAATTCCAGAAAATACTTTAAAACTTTAGAAAATCATAGAAAATAAACCGTATGTCAGATGAAAATAATTTATATATGAAAAATGACCAGAAAAATATGACGAATCCGAATATGCCACCCACTTACCTGTCAGCCCCTTCTAACATGATGAACATGGAACCGTCCTCTCCGGATCCGTATACCGATAACCGTCCGGAGCTGGGAAAATATTCCCGGATATTTTCCCTCTCCGTTTAGAATACTTAACGATGCCGTAGATCACCCCTGCATGTCTTATAGGCCTGTCATGCTTATTGTTGCAATTGTGTGCTCCGTTATTTATCTGTTTCTTCCCCCTCTTCTCTTCCGGTAGGCCCTGCGACCGCTGCCGGTGCCCCTGTGATCGACTACTTCGTTGAGGATTCATTTTCATCTGCCGAGCAACCAGGCAAGCAAACCCCCTTGACGCATGCCTATATCACCTATTCTCTCTCCCTCCTGCTTGCATTAGAAATTGCTGCTACTATTGTTTTATCCTATTCTGATGCATAGCATGTTCTTGTAACCATTATTTGATACCTGCCTGTGATCCTAAACTGCTTAGTATAGGTTGGATGGAAAACCATCTGTGGCCCCTCTCCCTTGCTGTAGTTGCCCCGCTTTAGTATTGGTGCCCCGATCGATGTGATCGAACGGGCTGAGAACAGCACATCACCGCACACCCCCTAAATTGCTCGTCATTACAGAGCTGGCATCGAGTGCCGAGGGTGATACCTCTTATCTCACTTCCGATGATGCCTCTGTAGAATAGCTAACCGGACGTGTGTTACCGAGGGTGATTCCTCTTTCATCACCTCCGATAAGCTTCCGTCGTGCAACTCCTCGAGTGGGAAACCATCGAGGGTGATTCCTCGAATTCCTTCTCGATAATTGGACACACGGTTACTTTGACCTTTGTCGCAGGCAGGTCGACCCCGAGGGGTACCCGTCGGGAAATGTGAAGTCGGGTTTGCCAGGAGGGCACCCGCGAGAGATTAATGTGGCGGAACGACAGGGCAGACGGAGACCACCCTGATCGATATCCGTGTGTTACCAAGTCGGAGCGACAGGTAGTCTGATCGTCTCTGCGAGTTACTAAATACGCCTAACGGATTTGGGTATTTGATCTGAGTGGGTCGTCGTGCCCTATACGCACTACCACCACGTGGGATAATGGGTATGGGCCCCTCTGCGTTGTACGTTTCTCCCTAAAGCTCTTCAGACGTCACAGTTCATCCTTGCGGGCTGATCGTCGGGGTTGGGCTGGTTACGTCACTCGTGTATTCAGTGTC
Organism: Elymus sibiricus; assembly: GCA_039707655.1. Lineage (NCBI taxonomy): Eukaryota > Viridiplantae > Streptophyta > Magnoliopsida > Poales > Poaceae > Elymus > Elymus sibiricus. Next base: position 282,293,708 of record CM077663.1, read on the forward strand.
GCGCCTGCTCCCCGTCCAGCCACGCAACGTGCAGGAGTGCAAAGGGCGATGGCCCAAGACCCCTTTGCACTTAGGATTTAGACCGGCGTGTTAACCTCTCTGCTGAGCTTAGGTAGGACGCTGCTTCGTGTCGATTACCCGAGGCCGGGCATTACCCAGCAAGTGTGTCCGGCCAGATGTAATCGAGCGTGCTGGGTAACAGTAGTGCACCCCTGCAGGGAAGTTATCTATTCGAATAGCCGTGTCCACGGTAACAGGACGCTCAGTGTTGTATCCCGATCTATTATTACTTGAAGTGGATACCTGTTAATTAATTGCAAGCTCCGGGATTGCTTTCTCGCAGGGAGTCGAGGAAGGATCTCTGGGCTTGTTTCAACATGCTTGATAATTTATAATATGCTATATCTGCTCTCTTCTTATGCTGCAAGACCCTGAAGATGCTAGTCTTCGATAGGCTAGGCCTTTCTCTCTATTCTGGCATTTCTGCTATATAGTCCACAGATACAGCCTCATCACTTATACCAATGCATATGTAGAATAGATCTGATGTCAGTCTTGCAAGTACTTTGGATGAGTACTCACGGTTGCTCTACTATTCTTTTCCCCATACCTATTTGATGATACATCAGACGATGGAGCTCAGGAGCCAGACACCACTACAGGAGCTTACTACCAGGAGGGTCCCGATGGCACGTACTATTGGATTGAGCCAGCCGACCAGGAGTAGTTAGGAGGCTCCCAGGCAGGAGGCCTGCGCCTTTTCGATCTGTGTTGTTGTTTTGCCCCGCCTGTTAGGGTATATCTGTTTTACTTTTATATCTGTACTCAGATACTGTGCTTCCGCTGATGCTTGTGTAACCCGAGCTTATGTATTCGAGCCCTCGAGGCCCCTGGCTTGTAATAATAAGCTTGTATTATTTTATTTGTGTCTAGAGTTGTGTTGTGATATCTTCAAGTGAGTCCCTAGGCTTGATCGTGTGCATTTGCGTGTATGATTAGTGCACGATTAAGTCGGGGGCGTCACAAGTTGGTATCAGAGCCGACTGCCTGTAGGAAGCCTCTTTCTAACTCCTTGGCCGAAGTTGAGTCTAGACTTTAAAAACTGTTTTACTAACATGGCTGTGTGGCTTACGGGCCCACGTCGCCAAATGGGTGGTATTAGGATCTTTTATTCTTCTTCTATACTCTGGGCTCTGAATCCTTTTCTTTTCGGGTTAAATGATTTTTATTAACTCTGACTTTAGGTTCTCGTAACCATTTTCTCCCGGAGAGCCACTTGATACAGATGTTCCCGCTACTCTTGAAGTACCAGATGGTTAGGAAGACACTCTCCGATGAATCCCCAAAGCCCTTGTGCCCACCACTCTTGCAATTCTTTACCATCGATAAATCCCTGTGGATAACTGCACATAATTGCCGTTCATACATTCATTCCCAGTTGCTCAAGTGTTTCACAAAATACTTCGTATTGCTAATCGATCTTCCGATAATCCTCTGCAGCCTATTACTCTTGAAACTCTTGACTGTCTGCATTATGGTAAATTCCATATGTCTAGAAATCTTCGATGACATCCTTTGCCAATATCATTCTGAGTCCCTCGATTCAATATGGTCGCGAATACTCGCTATTATCAGTTGATTCCAAGAATTCGTCCTTCTGGCTCAGACGTCATTCTGGACATGAGCTGGTTCTCGGCAAATCAAACCTTGATTGATTGTCCATCTAATTCTATTTAACTTACTCATCTTTTGATCAGAGCATCTGCTTCTGATCCTCCGATCGGGAAATCGTAATTCCTTTATATTTTAGCATTGAATTATTCAGATACGAATATAATCCAATGCCTTTGCATTCTTTCTTCTTCTGGCTGAGTACCGATACTCACACCAGATTCCTTGCGACCACCTGATCTTTTGGTGGATTACTATCCGACAGCCCCTTCATATATTAAATCATTGACGAATTTCCCCTGATACAAAATGCCTCTGGCGAATTGTATCATCTACTCCGTGTCGTTAGCCCTCTGCTTTCGAGCGTTTATCCGTCGCTCCTGTTAGTGTGTTGTATAGATTCGTAAAAATGTCCCGATGGGTTGAACCTATGCTTTCCCCAACCCATGTGAACCCGAAAGTTATGCGGGTTATACTCTACTGGTGTTTCGCCAGATAAATTCTCAACACTACAACTCCTTTGAAAACGAGAAGTGAATGAAAGGTTATGCATTGAAGAAGTGGGAGTCGACCTTGAACTTTGTGTTCATGCCCATGGATACGATGTAGATTTTACCATGGAAGCTTCTCGTAAAAATAATTATCCCCTTGTTATAAGTTCATCTTGTCTCTGTGATTTGATCATTGCAATCAAGGTTCCGACCATATTGTTCTCCCTTGATTCCATTGCTCAGACAAGTTAAAGCACTTGTCTCCTGCAGATCAATACACCGCTTCAACCTCTACTCTGATCTACCCTTGAGTATTACCCTCTGGTATCTCGAGGATATCGTGCCATTTCACTACATTTTACTAATTCTTGATTAAGTAATACTTTCACTATCCTAGTCATTGCACGAGTTCTGGGTTGTTTGTCGACCGAGAACACCGATAAGTGAATCAAATCCACCCTATAACACATTGACCTTCTGCTTCCCCATTTCTTCCGCTTGATCATGTTATTGATCAATTACGTCTTCCTGAAACCTTTCGATAAATTGTGTCGTGATCATCGTCCACATTTTGACTTTTTCTGAGATGTCAATTGAACTCATGGTGAGAAATACCATCCCTGCCCCCCCCCCCCTCGATGATTTGTGTTATCATCGACAACATCCTTGACTTCCTGCCAACACAGACTTGGTTATGTTTTGCTTACACCTTGTTTTCCCTGCCATTCCTGGAATTGCTCCTTGTGTATTTCTTAGGATCTTCGGACCCAACCCTTGCTTGAATCACCATATTATTGCTACCCCGAAGCATGTCTGTGGTATTTCGAATATCAACAAGAACATTGGAAGCGCAATGCTAAATGTTTATTGGTAAATTATCCAAACACCATCGTATGGGTAACATCATGAATTTCCTCGCCCCTTTTACCTAAATGTTATCTACCTGCTATGCTGTCATGGATATCCTGCTCTGCTTGTTCTTGGGAAGGATATACACAGTGATCACATTTTCCTTTCCATTGGTTTGTTTAAATCTGATAAACACATTTTCCTTTCCATTGGTTTGTTTAACCTTTCTTATGATCTATATGATCTAAGCAGTAATAATTCCCTGCTTATGTAAACACCTCGGTGTACAACTCTGTCAGAAAAACCATGATTACTATTGTTGTTAACATTCCGGTAACCACCGACGGACGAGAACCTTGCCTATTGGTCCGCCTCGTATTAACGAGCAGGACAATGGTTCTCTTCGTCCCCCGCCCTTGGTACCGACGTTGTTGCCAACATAGCTGACAAACTATCCTCTGACATGCCTTGCTATTGTGACCATGCAAAATGTCACCGCCCTTTCTACACTTAATCCACCTTTACCACAGTTTCACAGGACCGAAACCTGACTCTCCTGTACATCCCTGTTTCCAAAGTTATTCCTCATGCTTGGCTTCGTATGTATTTCACGAGCCACTTTCCTTACGATGTTCTATTCCGGTATCAGACGCAATATCTAATCTCGTTGCTCTGAACCCCTTTTACTTTTGATTAGGCATCGAACGATTGCCTACCCATTTGAAACTTTTCTACCTACCTATATTGCTCTCGATGGATTCCCTAAGTTCCGAAACTCGAGAGATGTCTATGTGTTTCATTCATGAGATAACCCCAGTTGATTTCCCCTTGTGAAACCCCATCGATGCCAAGTTACCCCTTATCCTTTTCGTAAGTACGATGAAGATCCGGAAGGGAGAACGACAACCTCATCACGAAGCAATGGTGCAGAGAAATGAAGACTTCAAATATAATGGATCAAACTCTTCGAGAAGTGCAACGAAGATCGAGAAGACTCGTTAGAATTTCGTAACCAAACCTTTTCCCCCTTACTCCACCTCTTAAATCTCGGGACGAGATTTCTTGTAGTGGAGGAGATTTGTAACACCCCGATAATCAAGCTACAGTAATCCCATGTTAATGGTGCCACGTCATAACAATCACTATTGCTAACCTCACGTTGATTCAAATCCAGTTCGAATTCAAATTTAAAATAAAGCCAAACAATTAATGTTTTCAAATGTCAAAACTAAAATGTTCATAATTTTGCAAATATTCACTAAGTAATTGTCAAGTTGAAACCAACTTCTTTTGACTCGCAAATGAATTCCTAGGAAATTAATAACTGGTCCAACAGTCAATAAAATGGCCTTTAAAAAATAAACAAATATTTGAACTTTCCCAAATAATGTGAAACCTTGTGGATAGCTCCAAAGTATTGCCTTGCATTTATGTGTGAAGTTTCATCATTGAAAAAAATTCATTTGCTGGGAAAAGAAAATACAAAACAGGAGCTATATTGATTAACAAAAAAGAAAATAAGAAAAAGCACTATGCACTTATGGCCCAGCTTGGTACAGGAGCTGGCCCAGCCCAACACACACCCTGTCCCTAACCTCTCGCTCTCTCTCTCTCCCCTCGTGTCGGCAGCACCACCGCCCATGGCGTGGATGGCCACACGTCGAACATCCATCGGCAAGCTGTGTGGATAAGAGGCCACCTCGCCGCCTGGAACCCTAGCTACCTTTCCCCTCCCCCTCGCTCCTCTCGCTCGCTTGGGAGCTCGCCCGAGCGCGGACGTCACCGCGCCGTCGTCGCCCGCGCGCACCGGAGCCATCCCGCGCCACCTCGTCGTGTTCAGCAGCTCCGCCAGCCTCCCCTTCATCTCCCTCGCCGCTGGATCGGAGCCAAGTCGCCGCATCGCCGTCGCTAGCATCATCGTTCTCCACCACGGCCGCCCCGGCATCGTCATCGATTCGTCGCCTCCGGTCCCTCCCCGGCTCCTCCGACCACGGCATCGGCTCCGCTGTGAGCTCCTCTGTCCGTTCCCCCTCTTTTCCCCTTCCTCCCCTCGCCGTAGACGCCGTGCGTCGCCGTCGCCCGGAGCTCCGCGCGCCCGCGCGCCATCTGACCGCGCGCACCCGTGGCTTCGCTCCCGCGTGCCCCTTCTGCGCTCTGCCAGCCCCTGGGCCGCGCCCCTGCGCCCGCACGCGCGCCCGCAGCCGCCGCTGCCGCTACTGCTTCCTGCAGCTGCTCTGCTTGCTGCTGCCCGCGGCAGCATCTGCCGCCGCCGCTGCCTGCAGCTCGCCCCGCGCCCGCCCGCACTCTCGCCGCCCTCCGCGCGCCCGTTGCCGGCCGGCCTCGCCGTGCCCGCCTCTGGCCACGGCCGGCCTTTCTGCTGATGCACGCGCACAACGGCGTTTAAACACTGCAAGTTACTGTAGCGTATGCACTGTAGCTGAGGCTAGCTTTTGCTATTATGCACTGATTACCCCTTTTGACAGCCACTAATCACCAGCTAATCAAGTGCTAACATGGGTAAAAATAAAATGTGTAGATAGTACAATTGACAAACTCCATTTCATCCCTTTGGAGCAACTTCATTTGATACATGGATTAATTCCTACAAAAATGACAAAAGTCAATGTTCTGTTAACTGGAATAACTGAAAAACAGATTGTTGCCTTAGCCATTTTAGAGCTGAATTTGGACCTGAACTGTTCATACCATCAAATGGCATGGCCTTGAAGTACTCTTGGAGTAGAGTAAATCATCTTTAGGATGTATTTTCATTAGAGCTAAGAATAACCCATTATAGCCCTCACAAAATGGGTAAACAATAAACAGATTTCAGACTTAGAAGAATTTTAGAAATTCCAGAAAATACTTTAAAACTTTAGAAAATCATAGAAAATAAACCGTATGTCAGATGAAAATAATTTATATATGAAAAATGACCAGAAAAATATGACGAATCCGAATATGCCACCCACTTACCTGTCAGCCCCTTCTAACATGATGAACATGGAACCGTCCTCTCCGGATCCGTATACCGATAACCGTCCGGAGCTGGGAAAATATTCCCGGATATTTTCCCTCTCCGTCTAGAATACTTAACGATGCCGTAGATCACCCCTGCATGTCTTATAGGCCTGTCATGCTTATTGTTGCAATTGTGTGCTCCGTTATTTATCTGTTTCTTCCCCCTCTTCTCTTCCGGTAGGCCCTGCGACCGCTGCCGGTGCCCCTGTGATCGACTACTTCGTTGAGGATTCATTTTCATCTGCCGAGCAACCAGGCAAGCAAACCCCCTTGACGCATGCCTATATCACCTATTCTCTCTCCCTCCTGCTTGCATTAGAAATTGCTGCTACTATTGTTTTATCCTATTCTGATGCATAGCCTGTTCTTGTAACCATTATTTGATACCTGCCTGTGATCCTAAACTGCTTAGTATAGGTTGGATGGAAAACCATCTGTGGCCCCTCTCCCTTGCTGTGGTTGCCCCGCTTTAGTACTGGTGCCCCGATCGATGTGATCGAACGGGCTGAGAACAGCACATCACCGCACACCCCCTAAATTGCTCGTCATTACAGAGCTGGCATCGAGTGCCGAGGGTGATACCTCTTATCTCACTTCCGATGATGCCTCTGTAGAATAGCTAACCGGACGTGTGTTACCGAGGGTGATTCCTCTTTCATCACCTCCGATAAGCTTCCGTCGTGCAACTCCTCGAGTGGGAAACCATCGAGGGTGATTCCTCGAATTCCTTCTCGATAATTGGACACACGGTTACTTTGACCTTTGTCGCAGGCGGGTCGACCCCGAGGGGTACCCGCAGGGAAATGTGAAGTCGGGTTTGCCAGGAGGGCACCCGCGAGAGATTAATGTGGCGGAACGACAGGGCAGGCGGAGACCACCCTGATCGATATTCGCGTGTTACCAAGTCGGAGCGACAGGTAGTCTGATCGTCTCTGCGAGTTACTAAATACGCCTAACGGATTTGGGTATTTGATCTGAGTGGGTCGTCGTGCCCTATACGCACTACCACCACGTGGGATAATGGGTATGGGCCCCTCTGCGTTGTACGTTTCTCCCTAAAGCTCTTCAGACGTCACAGTTCATCCTTGCGGGCTGATCGTCGGGGTTGGGCTGGTTACGTCACTCGTGTATTCAGTTTCGCGCCTGCTCCCCGTCCAGCCACGCAACGTGCAGGAGTGCAAAGGGCGATGGCCCAAGACCCCTTTGCACTTAGGATTTAGACCGGCGTGTTAACCTCTCTGCTGAGCTTAGGTAGGACGCTGCTTCGTGTCGATTACCCGAGGCCGGGCATTACCCAGCAAGTGTGTCCGGCCAGATGTAATCGAGCGTGCTGGGTAACAGTAGTGCACCCCTGCAGGGAAGTTATCTATTCGAATAGCCGTGTCCACGGTAACAGGACGCTCAGTGTTGTATCCCGATCTATTATTACTTGAAGTGGATACCTGTTAATTAATTGCAAGCTCCGGGATTGCTTTCTCGCAGGGAGTCGAGGAAGGATCTCTGGGCTTGTTTCAACATGCTTGATAATTTATAATATGCTATATCTGCTCTCTTCTTATGCTGCAAGACCCTGAAGATGCTAGTCTTCGATAGGCTAGGCCTTTCTCTCTATTCTGGCATTTCTGCTATATAGTCCACAGATACAGCCTCATCACTTATACCAATGCATATGTAGAATAGATCTGATGTCAGTCTTGCAAGTACTTTGGATGAGTACTCACGGTTGCTCTACTATTCTTTTCCCCATACCTATTTGATGATACATCAGACGATGGAGCTCAGGAGCCAGACGCCACTGCAGGAGCTTACTACCAGGAGGGTCCCGATGGCACGTACTATTGGATTGAGCCAGCCGACCAGGAGTAGTTAGGAGGCTCCCAGGCAGGAGGCCTGCGCCTTTTCGATCTGTGTTGTTGTTTTGCCCCGCCTGTTAGGGTATATCTGTTTTACTTTTATATCTGTACTCAGATACTTTGCTTCCGCTGATGCTTGTGTAACCCGAGCTTATGTATTCGAGCCCTCGAGGCCCCTTGCTTGTAATAATAAGCTTGTATTATTTTATTTGTGTCTAGAGTTGTGTTGTGATATCTTCAAGTGAGTCCCTAGGCTTGATCGTGTGCATTTGCGTGTATGATTAGTGCACGATTAAGTCGGGGGCGTCACATAGGATAAAACAAATGATCTCCCATCAATGCTATTTGTTTCAGGAAACAAATAACATAATTTAAGCAAAAATCTGATTGACTAATCGATAGATATGTATCTGAACCTTCCTTTTCCAAATATAATTCAATCAACACTTATGAGCAGAATCATAACTTTCCTTTTCTTCTCCAATCCCTTCCGTCCCCTCTCCGAACTCTACTGTCTTTCGTTTGTTCGTTCGTCTCTCCCCGCCAGTCTGCCTGGTTGACACAAAAGGATCTAATGCGACAAGGAGAGGGGCACAACCGCCCACCCCTATTCACACATTCCCTCCTCCCATTCTTCCTCTGGATGCGCCACACGGGATCAGACGAGCACCAACGTCCCCAGGGCGCCGTTCTCGTGACAATGTTGCTGGACATCGTCAAATGCGGATGACCACAAAGAGGGGTCACGGCGAACACAGCTCAATCACGACGAACGCCCTTGCTCCTTCCCAGATTCGGCGACGACGGGCGGTGACACTCAGCACACTCCTCTTCGATGACCAAGAACATCCAAATATGTTAGTTCATCGTGCAAGATCCGGGCTAATCTTGTCGTTCCCTCACACTGTATCTTTTCAAAGATATAGTTAATAATTTTGCAACATAGTATATGAGTTTCTCATTTGTCTTGAAAATATATTCCATGCCCGTAATTCTGACTAAAAGTTGGTGGCACAGACCGACAAAAGCTACATGTCCGCAGTTGATGTCACCAGAGGCACTCCCAACCGGAAAAATGTATTTGCAAGGTAATGATTGAAGTTTATCTGCTATGTAATGATGCTGCATTTAATATTATGTATTTCTTTTAATCCTTTTTCTATTATTTTCTTTCTGCATTTATCAAGCATAATTACTGACTATTGTTTTCTTTTCTTCTATGAGGCTGATATTGGTAGTTGATGCTCGAGATTCCTTATTGTACCGATGCCCTAATCTTGAGGTACTTTTTATCATGTTTTTTTAATATGCACATCAGGAAGATGGATGAACATGACTTGTGCTGCAAATGCAAAATATCTCTACTCCTAATGGAGCAGTTGGTAGCCTGGTACCAGTTTATTTTGGTACTTCGGTTTTATTTTTGTCCCACCTCGCACCATCCCTTTCCATTGGTTTTCTTATCCATCGATTTATTTTCTCTCCATTCCTTTCTTTCAAATCAACAGTTTCCTAACGTACACAAGATCACATATCTAACTTTCCTAACTAATCTATCTAATTAATACAAAAGAAAGGAAAGTATCTCTCTCACGATTGCATGTATTTCTTTTTGTAGAAAAAAGAGAGAATCTCTCCACTCCTTTCTTTCAAATCAACACTTTCCTAACGTACAAAAGATCACATATATAACTTTCCTAATTGATCCCTCTAATTAATGCAAAAGAAAGTAAAGTATCTCTCTCGCGATTGCATGTATTTCTTTTTTTAGAAAAAGGAGAGAATCTCTCTGTTGATTGTGTGTATCTCGTCCTTTATTTTCCTAATTGATTTACTTGCCACTAACCAACAAATTACCCAAGGATAATTTTGTCCAAATTTTTTTATAATGTTGTGCCTTGGTCACCGTGCCAAAAATAATCTCTACTCCTAAAGTCTCAGTACCTAGGTCGTCGTTCGTTTCGTTCGTTCCCAATCTCCACCGACACCCCTCCCATCGATCTTCCCCTCCCACCAATCACCAATTTTTTTCTGTCCCACAAAAAACTGATCGATGAACAGTAAACCCCGAAAAACCCTTACGTTGAAACCTAATGTACGTCCTCCCTCCCAATCTCCTCCCGCAGCCGCCGCAAGCGCCTTTCCTTCCCTCCTTCCTACCTTCTTGGCTCCTCCCCTATTGTCGCTACTCCACTCCGGCCCTGAACCTCCACGCGTGCTGCTGGACCACGCCGCCGTGTATCGGGTCATTCGATTCCTATACGGCACTCCCTCCGCCCCGGCCATCTGCCGCGTATGTGAGGGGCGTCCATCTGAGGCATCGGTGCAGGGAGTGCAACAGGATCGGCTATGTCATGGTGGCCACCGACAAGGGAAAGCCCACACTCGGGCGCCGGGATGTGGTCGTCGCATGGTGCGACACGATCCAGGCTCTGGAGCTGCACATATGCTTGGTGCAACGCGGCTAGATCTCCATCTACACCCTCGCCGACCCGGCATCCACCAAGAATGAGGACACGCCAGAGACGAGGTACTCTTGTGAATACGATGAAGGTACTATGACGTACATGGTACACACGGTTCAGGGTTGAGCTCACTTGCATGTACATGCTCGTGCAACCATGGGTGTCAGGTGCGGGCTGAGGTGCTTGGTGGACACGTATAAAGACCATGGATTGTTCATCTTCATAGGTTAATTCATGAACTCTATTTTAAAGGTTCACTTCTTACAGGGACAAAGTAGGTGCCACAATCCTGAACCCTCTTTTCATGTTAGGCCTTCAAGGACTCAATTTATCTCGACCTTGTGGTTTTGATCTAGTGAACCACAAGCTAACAATAATCTGTTGTGTGCCTATAATAGGTTCTTTAAGAATATGCTTCCTACAACTGTTTATATGATTAACTCTGAAATAGTTACATAGCAAACGACAACATACGGTAGTTTTGTAGATTTTGATCCACTCCTATAATGCCTTACAAGTCCGAGCTTCATTTTAATCTGATTAGTGTGTCGCAACTCGCAAGCCTGCTATTTCCAATTGTACAACTTTTGTAGTTATTTTTGTGTCTTAGATAATGCATAGATTTTTCAGAACAGAGACAAGTGAATCTATAATCTGGTTTTGCTTTACTGTTTTGTTTCAGTTGACTTTGTAAATCCAACTTTTCCAGTATTATAAATCTGTGTCAATCGTGAAATTAAACTGATATTTATCTTTGAACAGCTTGCAATTTATTATAATTTTACTTTTCATAAACCACTTCAACTAGCCTAGGGCTATGTCTATTAGTCCTCCAATATTTGTTGGAATGAGATAATACATTGTATGCAAGGTAACAGATAACTCTCCTAAAAGATCTTTGTATTTTTTTGGAAAGATCGAGCGCCTGAACCTAGGATCGAATATGCCAGGACCAATGAGGGAATTGTGGACCTTCATATTCATTTTTTTGTTACCTTCTTGCCTGCTTCAAGTTTCTACAGATTACATGAACTAGGTTTCTTAAGTGTCTACAGACTACAGGAAGTAAGTTTCTTATATCATATTGGAAGTGTCTACATACTCTCTCATACCGTGTCTTACGTATAGGCGTTCGTCGACGCGGTCATATTATATTTCTTGACAGTCATACAGAGAGTCAGACATGGTACCTTCTCAAATCAAATGTGTTCATTCAAATGTCAAGAAATTCGTTAAAAAAATGTGTCCTAAAATACTCGATCGTCGTCATCGTCGTTCGTAGCAACCATCATGCGAAAATATTTTAGAAATCGAGCACTATATCAATTTGAAAATCAAACCCGCAATAAAATTTATTAGCTAGAAATTTAATTACATGTGCAAATAATTCGGTCCATTTAAATAGGAAATATTTTCGCACCAATTCAATTTGGCAATCGAGTCATTAATGCAATTAATTAATTAGGTAGAAAATTATATATGCGTGCATATAATTAGAAGTAGGGATTTTTTTTCCAATTAGTCACATAATTAATTGATTTGGTCGGCAGTTAATTAGGCATGCAGAGAATTAGATAGACTATTAATCATTTTTGTACTTAATTAATTAAGCAAGCGGTTAATTGTGTCGAATCATTTTGAAAGGGTTTGTGGGCAAGGACGATCAACAAGCTCTTGATGACCCACAAGTATAGGGGATCTATCGTAGTCCTTTCGATAAGTAAGAGTGTCGAACCCAACGAGGAGCAGAAGGAAATGACAAGCGGTTTTCAGTAAGGTATTCTCTGCAAGCACTGAAATTATCGGTAACAGATAGTTTTGTGATAAGATAATTCGTAACGGGTAGCAAGTAACAAGTGTAACAAAGGTGCAGCAAGGTGGACCAATCCTTTTTATAGCAAAGGACAAGCTTGGACAAACTCTTATATAAAGCAAAGCGCTCCCGAGGACACATGGGAATTTCTGTCAAGCTAGTTTTCATCATGCTCATATGATTCGCGTTCGTTACTTTGATAATTTGATATGTGGGTGGACCGGTGCTTGGGTGCTGCCCTTACTTGGACAAGCCTCCCACTTATGATTAACCCCTCTCGCAAGCATCCGCAACTACGAAAGAAGAATTAAGATAAATCTAACCATAGCATGAAACATGTGGATCCAAATCAGCCCCTTACGAAGCAACGCATAAACTAGGGTTTAAGCTTCTGTCACTCTAGCAACCCATCATCTACTTATTACTTCCCAATGCCTTCCTCTAGGCCCAAACAATGGTGAAGTGTCATGTAGTCGACGTTCACATAACACCACTAGAGGAGAGACAACATACATCTCATCAAAATATCGAACGAATACCAAATTCACATGATTACTTATAACAAGACTTATCCCATGTCCTCAGGAACAAACGTAACTACTCACAAAGCATATTCATGTTCATAATCAGAGGAGTATTAATTATCATTAAGGATCTGAACATATGATCTTCCACCAAGTAAACCAACTAGCATCAACTACAAGGAGTAATCAACACTACTAGCAACCCACAAGTACCAATCTGAGGTTTTGAGACAAAGATCGGATACAAGAGATGAACTAGGGTTTGGAGAGGAGATGGTGCTGATGAAGATGTTGATGGAGATTGACCCCCTCTCGATGAGAGGATCGTTGGTGATGACGATGGCTTCGATTTCCCCCTCCGGGAGGGAAGTTTCCCTGGCAGAACAGCTCCGCCGGAGCCCTAGATTGGTTCTGCCCAAGTTCCGCCTCGAGACGGCGGCGCTTCGCCCCGAAAGCTCTGTTATGATTTTTTCCAGGTCAAAACCCTCCATATAGCAGAAGATGGGCACCGGAGGCCTGCCAGGTGGGCCACAAGCCACAAGGGCGCGCCCAGGGGGGTAGGGCGCGCCCCCCTGGCTTGTGACTACCTGGTGGGTCCCCTGTGGTATTTCTTCCGCCCAGTATTTTTTATATATTCCAAAATAATTCTCCGTAGATTTTCAGGACTTTTGGAGTTGTGCAGAATAGGTATCTCAGATTTGCTCTTTTTCCAGTCCAGAATTCCAGCTGCCGGCATTCTCCCTCTTCATGTAAACCTTGTAAAATAAGAGAGAAAAGGCATAAGTATTGCACCATAATGTGTATTAACAGCCCATAATGCAATAAATATAGATATAAAAGCATGATGCAAAATGGACGTATCAACTCCCCCAAGCTTAGACCTCGCTTGTCCTCAAGCGAAAGCCGAAATCGATAAATATGCCCACATGTTTAGAGATAGAGGTGTCGATAAAATAAAATACGGACATGCAGGCATCATGATCATCTTTAGAACAGCAACATATATTGACATATGATTTCTTATGCTGGAGTAACAATTCATTCACAAGGTAAAGTATGAATCAAGAACTCTATTGAGAACCAACAAACTATGATCATAGTCATTGAAGCAATTCCAAATTATCATAACATCGGAAAGAGTAAATATAAGAGCTTGTAAAGCAAATCCACATGCTCAATCATCTTCTAGTCTTTCATAATTGCTAACACTCACGCGGTATCTATGAGGTCAAAGCTTCAATCGGACACAGATAAAGATAGGGGCTTATAGTTTTGTCTCCCAACTGTTTACCTCAAGGGTAATGTCAACAGAAATAGCTCATGCTCACCCACATCCGAGTGGATATATGTGTCTAGATCATTCCCCAACACATGAAGCTTGCCAAGAGATAAAGGCGAAATAAAGGAAGCAGTGAAGATCACCACGACTCTTGCATAAGGGTAAGTACTAGAAAATAAAAGTAACAGATAGGCCCTTCGCAGAGGGAAGCAGAGGTTGTCATTCGCTTTTATAGTTGGATGTGCAATCTCTTAATGCAAAAGAACGTCACTTTATATTGCCTCTTGTGATAAAGAACTTCATTATGCAGTCTGTCGCTTTTATTTCTTCCATATCACAAGTTCGTATAAAGTTTATTTTCCTCACACTAATAGATCACACATATTTAGAGAGCAATTTTTATTGCTTGCACCGATGACAACTTACTTGAAGGATCTTACTCAATCCATAGGTAGGTATGGTGGACTCTCATGGCAAAACTAGGTTGAGGGTGTTTGTATGCACAAGTAGTATCTCTACTTGGTGCGGAAGTTTTGGCTAATATGGGGTGGAAGCAAGCGTCACATGTTGAAGGATCTATAACAATATAACTTCTATTCGGAAGTAAGCAAACATAAACCATTATGTTGTCTTCCTTGTCCAACATCAACTTTTTAGCATATAATATTTTAATGAGTGCTCACAATCATAAAAGATGTCCAAGATAATATATTTATATGTGAACCTCTCTTTCTTTATTACTACCTTTTAATTGCAGCAATGACCAATCGCTATGTTTGTCAACTCACAACAAATTTCAATCGACATACTTCTTATATGTGAAGTCATTACTCCCCATAAGATAATTATATATACTCTTTGCTTTTATTCTATACTTCTTTCTATTTCTTTTTCTCAAGATCATAGCAAGCAAGCAAAGCCCTCAACTCAAAACTACTCTTTATTATATAACTCTCGGACTTGCTTACATAGGGGGAACATAAAGCAAAACTCAAACTAGATCACACTAAAAACTTTATTCTACTAGATCAAGATATAACCAAAAGGATCGAACGAAGAAAAACGAAGAAAGTAAAAGATAAAAGATGTGATGGTGATACGATATCGGGGCACCTCCCCCAAGCTTGGCACAAGCCAAGGGGAGTGCCCATACCCATGTGTTTAGTTGTCTGGCTTCGGAGGTGGTGATGTTATATTCTTGGAGATGATGCCCCTCAGAATGCGATTCTCCTCCTCAAGCTTATTATTTTGCTGTCTGAGATCCATTACTTCCTTGCGGAGTTTTCCAGTGACGGTCAGAGCTCCCATAACCCATGGATGTCTCATTGCTGCGAGGGAAGAAGCAACACTCTTTTTCATATTTTCATAAGTAAGAAATTTGGCATTGGGAGGGATAACCGAGTTCGGGATTGCTGAGCTCTGAAGTTCTTCCAACATGGCTCTAGGTTGTAGATGAGAGGTAACTTCTTGGTCTTCCTCCATGGCATCTTTCAAGTCGGCCTCCATCTCTTCCTCTGTGGCCTGCCCGAAGCGGTTGGCTCCACTGAATACTCCGGGCCCTGGTATCAGGTGAGAGACACGGCTCTCCCCGACCGACTCTTGCGAAGACATCTTGCTCTAAACCTGCTGCAGAAACAGCTCAAAACGAAAACAGGAGGTATTGTCGTGATACGAGAGTCAAAACCTTCGGGAGATTATATAATGAATTTTTACCGACCCGAAGGAGCATACCACAAGAAAACAGAGTCTGGAGGGTACACGGGGTGGCCACAAGCCACAAGGGCGCGCCCAGGGGGGTAGGGCGTGCCCCCCTGGCTTGTCGCCTCCTCGTGCACTTTTCGGACTACTTTAAATTTTCCTAAATTTTTAAATATTCCAAAACGGAGAAAAATTGCTATTTGAAAAGTTTTGGAGTCGGTTTGCTTACCGTACCACATACCTATTCCTTTTCGGAGTCTGAAACGTTCTGGTAGGTCTCCCTGATGTACTCCTCCGGAGTTATGGTATTAATAATATTGGTTTCAACATTTATGGGAGTACCTGAGATATAATGTTTGGTTCTTTGCCCGTTTACCACCTTCGGGTTTGTGCCTTCGGCGTTGTTGATCTTGATGGCACCGGAACGGTATACTTCCTCGATAACGTAAGGCCCTTCCCATTTAGAGAGAAGTTTTCCTGCAAAAAATCTTAAACGAGAATTGTATAGCAAGACATGATCACCTACATTGAATTCACGCTTTTGTATCCTTCTATCATGCCATCTCTTAACCTTTTCTTTAAACAACTTGGCATTCTCATAGGCCTGGGTTCTCCATTCATCAAGTGAGCTAATGTCAAATAACCTCTTCTCACCAGCAAGTTTGAAATCATAGTTGAGCTCTTTAATTGCCCAATAAGCTTTATGTTCTAGTTCAAGAGGTAAGTGACATGCTTTACCATAAACCATTTTATACGGAGACATACCCATAGGGTTTTTGTAAGCAGTTCTATAAGCCCATAATGCATCATCAAGTTTCTTAGACCAATTCTTTCTAGATCTATTAACAGTCTTCTGCAAGATCAATTTAATTTCTCTATTGCTCAATTCTACTTGACCACTTGACTGAGGATGATAAGGAGATGCAATTCTATGATTAACATCATACTTAGCAAGCAATTTACGGAACGCACCATGAATAAAGTGTGAACCACCATCAGTCATTAAATATCCAGGGACTCCAAATCTAGGGAAAATAACTTCTTTGAGCATTTTAATAGAAGTGTTATGATCAGCGCTACTAGTGGGAATAGCTTCTACCCACTTAGTAACATAATCAACAGCAACTAGAATATGATTATACCCGTTGGACTTTGGAAAAGGTCCCATATAATCAAAACCCCAAACATCAAATGGTTCAATAACAAGAGAGTAATTCATAGGCATTTCCTGACGTCTACTAATATTACCAATTCTTTGACATTCATCACAAGACAAGACAAACTTTCGAGCATCCTTGAAGAGAGTAGGCCAATAAAAACCAGATTGTAATACCTTGTGTGCAGTTCTATCTCCAGCGTGGTGTCATCCGTAGGCCTCGGAGTGACACTTGTGTAGGATCTGATTCTGTTCATGCTCAGGTACACAACGTCTAATAACACCATCTACTCCTTTATAAAGATGTGGATCATCCCAAAAGTAATGTCTTAAATCATAGAAGAACTTTTTCTTTTGTTGGTATGTGAAACTAGGCGGTATAAATTTAGCAACAATGTAATTAGCATAATCAGCATACCAGGGAGCATTACGCGAAGCATTTATGACAGCTAGTTGTTCATCAGGAAAGCTATCATCAATAGGTAGTGGGTCATCAAGAACATTCTCCAATCTAGACAAGTTATCTGCTACGGGGTTATTAGCACCCTTTCTATCAATAATATGCAAATCAAATTCTTGTAGCAGAAGAACCCATCTAATAAGTCTAGGTTTAGCATCTTTCTTTTCCATAAGGTATTTAATAGCAGCATGATCGGTGTGAACAGTTACTTTGGAATCAACAATATAAGGTCTGAACTTATCACAAGCAAACACAACTGCTAAAAATTCCTTTTCAGTGGTGGCATAGTTTCTTTGAGCACTGTCTAGAGTTTTACTAGCATAATGGATAACATTTAATTTCTTATCAACTCTTTGTCCTAGAACAGCACCAACAGCATAATCACTAGCATCACACATAATTTCAAAGGGTAGGTTCCAATCAGGTGGTTGAACAATAGGTGCGGAAATCAAGGCATTCTTAAGAGTTTCAAATGCTTCTACACAATCATCATCAAAAACGAATGGAACATCTTTTTGCAAAAGATTAGTTAGAGGCCTAGAAATCTTAGAGAAGTCTTTAATAAACCTCCTATAGAAACCAGCATGACCAAGGAAACTTCTTATACCTCTGATATCCGTAGGACACGGCATTTTTTCAATAGCATCAACTTTGGCTTTATCAACTTCAATACCTCTTTCAGAGATTTTGTGTCCCAAAACAATACCTTCATTAACCATAAAGTGGCACTTCTCCCAATTCAAGACAAGATTAGTTTCTTCACATCTCTGCAAAACTCGATCAAGGTTGCTCAAGCAATCATCAAAAGAAGTTCCGTAAACAGAAAAGTCATCCATGAAAACCTCAACAATCTTTTCACAAAAGTCAGAGAATATAGCCATCATACATCTTTGAAAGGTAGCAGGTGCATTGCATAAACCAAAAGGCATACGTCTATAAGCAAAGGTACCGAAAGGACAAGTAAAAGTGGTCTTCTTCTTGATCCTCTTTTGACACAGGTATTTGAGAGTAACCAGAATAACCATCTAGAAAGCAAAAATGTGTGTGTTTGGATAGTCTTTCTAGCATTTGATCAATAAAAGGTAGAGGGTAATGATCTTTCCTAGTAGCTTTATTTAATTTCCTAAAATCAATTGCCATTCTACATCCCGTAACAATTCTTTGCGGGATCAATTCATTTTTATCATTAGGAACAACGGTAATACCTCCTTTCTTAGGGACACAATGAACAGGACTAACCCATCTACTATCAGCAATAGGATAAATTATACCTGCTTCCAGAAGCTTTAGTATTTCATTTCTTACCACTTCCTTCATTTTAGGATTTAACCGTCGTTGGTGATCAACAACTGGTTTAGCATCAGGCTCCATATTAATTTTATGCTGACATAGAGTGGGACTAATGCCCTTAAGATCATCAAGAGTATATCCAATAGCAGCACGGTGCTTCCTCAAAGTTTTCAATAGTCTCTTTTCATCATGCTCTGAAAGGTTAGCACTAATAATAACATGATATATCTCCTTTTCATCAAGATAAGCATATTTCAGAGTATCAGGCAATTGTTTAAGCTCAAACACGGGATCACCCTTGGGTGGAGGAGGATCCCCAAGTATTTCAACAGGTAAATTGTGTTTCAAAATAGGCTGCTGATCAAAGAAAATCCTATCTATTTCATTCCTTTCATTCAAATACATATCATTTTCATGGTCTAGCAAATATTGTTCAAAAGGATCAGTAGGACGCACAGCAATACCAATAATTTCATCTTTACTAGGCAATTCTTTATCATGGGGTTGTCTACGAAATTTAGAGAAATTGAACTCATGAGACACATCCCCAAAACTTACAGTAACAGTTTCTTTCTCACAATCAATCATCGCATTAACAGTATTCAAGAAGGGTCTACCAAATATAATGGGACAAAAATCATCTTGTGGGGAACCAAGAACAAGAAAATCAGTAGGATACTTTATTTTCCCACACAAGACTTCAACATCTCTAACAATCCCAATTGGTGCAATAGTATCTCTATTAGCCAGCTTAATGGTAACATCAATTGCCTCTAATTCAGCTGGTGCAATATCATTCATAATTTCTTGATATAAGGTGAAGGGAATTGCACTCACACTAGCACCCACATCACATAAGCCATGATAACAATGATCTCCTATTTTAACTGAAACAACGGGCATGCCAACAACAGGTCTATGTTTATCTTTAGCATCAAGTCTAGCAATTCTAGCAGCTTCATCACAGAAATGAATAACATGCCCATCAATATTATCAACCAAGAGATCTTTAACCATAGCAATACTAGGTTCAACTTTAATTTGTTCAGGGAGCGTAGGTGTTCTAGTACAACTCTTACGAACCACAGTTGAAGCTTTAGCATGTTCCTTTATCCTAACAGGGAAAGGTGGTTTCTCAATATAAGCGGTAGGAATAACAGGATCAGCATTATAAGTAATGGTTTCTTCTTCAACTATAATAGGTTCAACTACTTTCACTTCAATGGGAGGATGATATTTAAACCACTTCTCCTTAGGGAGATCAACATGAGCAGCAAAAGATTCACAGAAAGAAGGTACTATCTCAGAGTCAAGTCCATATTTAG
Organism: Elymus sibiricus; assembly: GCA_039707655.1. Taxonomy (NCBI): domain Eukaryota; kingdom Viridiplantae; phylum Streptophyta; class Magnoliopsida; order Poales; family Poaceae; genus Elymus; species Elymus sibiricus. Next base: position 282,313,603 of record CM077663.1, read on the forward strand.
TGCTAAATTCACGAAAACAATCGGTATCTGTAAAGGATTTAACACAATCAAACTTAAGGTTTATACCTGACTCATTACCTTCGTCGAGTTCCCAATCTTCAGAGTTGCGTTTAATTCTTTCCAATAAAGCCCATTTGAATTCAATATCTTTCTTCATAAAAGAACCAGCACAAGAAGTATCGAGCATGGATTGATTATTACGAGAAAGCCGAGCATAAAAATTCTGAATAATAATTTCTCTTGGGAGCTCATGATTGGGGCATGAATATAACATTGACTTAAGCCTCCCCCAAGCTTGAGCGATTCTTTCTCCTTCACGAGGCCAAAAATTGTAAATATAATTCCGATCACGATGAACCAGATGCATAGGATAAAACTTCTGATGAAATTCCAATTTCAATCGGTTGTAGTTCCATGATCCAATATCATCACATAGCCTATACCATGTCAATGCCTTCTCCTTCAAAGATAAAGGAAAGACCTTCTTCTTGACTTCATCCTCGGGCAAACCTGCAAGCTTAAATAATCCACAAACTTCATCCACATAGATTAGATGCAAATCAGGATGTAGTGTTCCATCTCCTGCATAAGGATTAGCTAGCAGTTTCTCAATCATACCCGAAGGAATTTCATAATAAATATTTTCAGTAGGTGCAGCAGGTTGAGGAGCAACTCTTTGTGCTTCCGGTCGAGGTGAAGATACCCCGAACAAGCCCCTCAAAGGATTATTTTCCATAGTAACAAATGACAGTAAATTTCAGCACACTATATAAATTTTTCCTTACCAAGTTCCACTCACCAAAGGCGCTTCACTCCCCGGCAACGGCGCCAGAAAAGAGTCTTGATGACCCACAAGTATAGGGGATCTATCGTAGTCCTTTCGATAAGTAAGAGTGTCGAACCCAACGAGGAGCAGAAGGAAATGACAAGCGGTTTTCAGTAAGGTATTCTCTGCAAGCACTGAAATTATCGGTAACAGATAGTTTTGTGATAAGATAATTCGTAACGGGTAGCAAGTAACAAGTGTAACAAAGGTGCAGCAAGGTGGACCAATCCTTTTTATAGCAAAGGACAAGCTTGGACAAACTCTTATATAAAGCAAAGCGCTCCCGAGGACACATGGCAATTTCTGTCAAGCTAGTTTTCATCATGCTCATATGATTCGCGTTCGTTACTTTGATAATTTGATATGTGGGTGGACCGGTGCTTGGGTGCTGCCCTTACTTGGACAAGCCTCCCACTTATGATTAACCCCTCTCGCAAGCATCCGCAACTACGAAAGAAGAATTAAGATAAATCTAACCATATCATGAAACATGTGGATCCAAATCAGCCCCTTACGAAGCAACGCATAAACTAGGGTTTAAGCTTCTGTCACTCTAGCAACCCATCATCTACTTATTACTTCCCAATGCCTTCCTCTAGGCCCAAACAATGGTGAAGTGTCATGTAGTCGACGTTCACATAACACCACTAGAGGAGAGACAACATACATCTCATCAAAATATCGAACGAATACCAAATTCACATGATTACTTATAACAAGACTTATCCCATGTCCTCAGGAACAAACGTAACTACTCACAAAGCATATTCATGTTCATAATCAGAGGAGTATTAATTATCATTAAGGATCTGAACATATGATCTTCCACCAAGTAAACCAACTAGCATCAACTACAAGGAGTAATCAACACTACTAGCAACTCACAGGTACCAATCTGAGGTTTTGAGACAAAGATCGGATACAAGAGATGAACTAGGGTTTGGAGAGGAGATGGTGCTGATGAAGATGTTGATGGAGATTGACCCCCTCTCGATGAGAGGATCGTTGGTGATGACGATGGCTTCGATTTCCCCCTCCGGGAGGGAAGTTTCCCCGGCAGAACAGCTCCGCCGGAGCCCTAGATTGGTTCTGCCCAAGTTCCGCCTCGAGACGGTGGCGCTTCGCCCCGAAAGCTCTGTTATGATTTTTTCCAGGTCAAAACCCTCCATATAGCAGAAGATGGGCACCGAAGGCCTGCCAGGTGGGCCACAAGCCACAGGGGCGCGCCCAGGGGGGTAGGGCACGCCCCCTTGGCTTGTGACTACCTGGTGGGTCCCCTGTGGTATTTCTTCCGCCCAGTATTTTTTATATATTCCAAAATAATTCTCCGTAGATTTTCAGGACTTTTGGAGTTGTGCAGAATAGGTATCTCAGATTTGCTCCTTTTCCAGTCCAGAATTCCAGCTGCCGGCATTCTCCCTCTTCATGTAAACCTTGTAAAATAAGAGAGAAAAGGCATAAGTATTGCACCATAATGTGTATTAACATCCCATAATGCAATAAATATAGATATAAAAGCATGATGCAAAATGGACGTATCAGCTCTCAGCGACATGGCCGAGCACCGCTCGCCAACATGGACAATGGCCACCATGCGCTCGTGACTTGGGCCACATAGCGTTCACCAAGATTGATGATGACTATGCTTTGTAGGATGTCCACACGCTGACGATTGACGAAATGTTCGCCCATGAGGACAACAAGAAACAACATTCGCCAGGTGGTTCATGCTATAGTAGAAAGAAAGAGTGTTCCAAAAAATGAAACAAAAACTAAAGTTGAGTATTCTAGAAAATAAGTAGGAACGATTACTAAAACTAGCTAGGAATGAGAAAGAAGAAGATGAGGCGTCGATGGCGACCACACTAATATTGACGTGGTGCTGGGTTAATGAATAGGCTAGGAGTAGAAGATGTAGGGTATGACGAGTAAGAGAATAACGATAATTATACCTTCTAGCAATGAATGGTATGTGGGATGGAAATGAAGCTTATTGGTGACTATACGAATACGTTCACGTTGCCACTCACTTCCAACGTCGATGTGCATTTGCAAAGTTAAATGGACATTTGAGAATGATCTCCTATAGTTATTTATTGTTGTCAATATTATGTGTTAGTTTAGCCCACTCTATTATATTGTTAACATGAATTTTTATATCGTTGTTGCAATGCACGGCGAAGATGAGGCGGACATCCTTGGATTTTAAAGGAGGTGCCTCCAGCGAGAGATGTATCACTATGGCGAAAGACCGAGCAGGAAGGGGAGGTTCTGACAGAAAAAGGAAAGGTGCGTCGTGGGATCGTGGTTTTGTGTTGAACCCGGATGTTAGAGATAACATGCCGCATAGCCGTAGCAACGCACAGACGTTCTGCTAGTGTTAATAAAGTCTCACTTATATATCTCTACTCCTAAAAGGGAGTTGGTAGGCCGGTAATGCGGTTTATTTTTGCCTCACTAGTTTTTTTTGGTCTCACCTACCACCATCCTTTCCATGTTGATTTTCTTATTCACTGGTTTATTTTCCTCTCCAATCTTTCCTTTCAAACTAGCACTTTTCTAACATGCGAAAAATCACAAATCTAACTTTCCTAACTTACCCAATCAACCAATCCCTCCCGTCAATGCAATTTGTTTTAGGAAACAAATAACATATTTTAAGTAAACAGATAACAAATTTTAAGACAATAAATAATGGATTATATCTACTTCCTAAAATGGAGTCCGTAGTCGTTTGGTTTCCTTTTGTTTCGTTGGCTCCACCAACCGATCGAACAACAGCTCATCCCATCGATTTTTCTGTTTCGCTTTCCCTGCTGGTTTATTTCACACATCAAGGTTTTTTCACATACCGATGAGGGGATGGAAGGAGCCCATTGATACGTCTCCATTGTATTGATAATTTATGGAGTATTCATAACATATTCACCTATGTTTACAATATTTTTATATGATTTTTATGCACTTTATATGATTTATTTGGAATTAACCTGGACTGACGTTGTTTTCAGCAGAATCATCGTGGTGTTGTTTTTGTGCAGAAAATGGTAGTTCTCGGAATCGCCCGAAACTTTTTGACGATTTTTTCTGGAACATATAAGAAATACTGGAGCGAAGAACCATCGGAGGCGGCCACCAGTTGCCCCCAAGGCAACAGGGTGCGGCCTCCCCCATAGGGTGCGCCATGTTACCTTGGGACCACCTTGTGGCTCCGTTATGCGTGATTCCAACGCTGAAAAATCCTATAAATCCCAAAACCCCCAGAAGTTAACCTAGAACTTTCTCTCCGCCGCCGGAACTCTCTGTATCGAAGAAATCTCATCCGAAGCCCTTTCCGATACCCTGCCATAGGGGGAAATCATCATCGGAGGCCATCTTCATCATCCCGGCGGTCTCCATGACAAGGAGGGAGTAGTTCATCCCCGGGGCTGAGGGTATGTACCAGCAGTTATGTGTTTGATCTCTCTCTCTCTCTCTCTGTCGTGTTCTTGAGATGGCACGATCTTGATGTATCGCTACTTTGTTAATATAGTTGGATCATATGGTGTTCTTCCCTCTCTATCTTGATGTGATGATTTGAGTCTTTCACTTTGAGATCTCGTTATGTTGGATTGAATACTTTGGATTTGAGAACACTTGATATATGTCTCGCATGTGGATACCCGTGGTGACAATGGGGTATTCTATTGATTCACTTGTTATATGTTTTGGTAATCAACTTGCGGATTCCTACGGTGACATTGGGGTAATCTATGCATATGGGTTGATACACGTTCTTGTCCTACTTTCTCCGATAGAAATCTTGGGCTACTCTTTGAGGTTATTTGAGTTGGATTGAATATGATGAATCTGAAATTGTTTGATGCATGTCGAATAATTAACACACGAATACTTGTGGTGACATTGGAGTATCTAGGTGACATTAGGGTTGATTGATGCGTATCATATGTGTTATTCTTGTACGAACTCTAGGGCTATTTGTGACACTTATAGGGACGACTCAATAAATTGATTGGAAATGATAACTTTGAGGTTGTCTTGCTACCTGATACGTCTCCAACGTATCGGTAATTTATGAAGTATTTATGCCATATTTACCCATGCTTACAATATTTTAATATGGTTTTGATGCACTTTATATCATTTAAATGGAACTAACCCGCACTGACGCTGTTTTCAGCAGAATTACCGTGGTGTTGTTTTTGTGCAGAAAATGAAAGTTCGTGGAATTGAATGAAACTTTTTGACGATTTTTTCTAGAAGGAAAGGACCCGGGAAGCTTCGAGGGAGTACCAGAAGAACCACCATGGGCCCACAAGGCAGGTGGGTGCGCCCAGGGGGTGGCCGCGCCGACCTACCTTGTGGCCCCCTGTGGCTCCTCTTCGCGTGATTCCAACGCCAAAAAGTTCTATATATTCAGAAACCCCTGAAAGTTAACCTAGAACTTCCGCTCTGCCGCCGCAACTATTTGTATCGAAGAAATCTCATCTGAAGCCCTTTCTAGTACCCTGCCGGAGGGGAAATCATCATCGGAGGCCATCTTCATCATCCCGGGGGTCTCCATGATGAGGAGGGAGTAGTTCACCCCCGGGGCTGAGGGTATGTACCAGTAGCCATGTGTTCAATCTCTCTCTCTCTCTCTCCCTCTCTCTCTCTCTCTCGTGTTCTTCATATGGCACGATCTTGATGTACCATGAGCTTTGTTAATATAGTTGGATCATATGGTGTTCTTCCCTTGCTATCTTGATGTGATGAATTGAGTCTTTCCTTTTGAGATCTCGTTATGTTGGATTGAATACTTTGGATTTTAGAACGCTAGATACATGTCTTGCATGTGGATACATGTGGTGACAATGGGGTGTTCTATCGATTCACTTTATATATGTTTTGGTAATCAACTTGCGGATTCTCGCGGTGACATTGGGGTAATCTATGCATATGGGTTGATACACATTCTTGTCCTACTTCTCCGATAGAAATCTTGGGGTAATCTTTGAAGTTCTTTGTGTTGGATTGAATATGATGAATCTGAAACTGTTTGATGCGTGTCGAATAATTAACCCATGAATACTTGTGGTGACATTGGAGTATCTAGATGACATTAGGGTTGATTGATGTGTATCATACGTGTTATTCTAGTATGAACTCTAGGGCTGTTTGTGACACTTATAGGGATGGCTCAATAGATTGATCGGAAAGGATAACTTTGAGGTGGTTTTGCCACCTACAAAAATTTCTTCTTATGTTATCCGCTAGATAGGAACTTTGGAGTGATTCTTTGTCGCCCGTTGAGGGATGGTTATATGATTCAATTATGTTAGCACCGTTGAGAGATTGTACTAGTGAAAGTATGAACCCTAGACCTTATTTCCAAGCATTGATATACCGTTTTGCTCGCTATTTACTACTTGCTACCTTGCTGTTTTTATATTTTCAGATTACAAAAACCTATTTCTACTATCCATACTAGTAGAACGTCTGTGCGTTGCCACAGGAATTTTTAAAAAATTTATTGGTTGTATATATAAGCATTAGGCATGTCAAATTTCAGCTTGACATAGAAAGTGGGTCTAAATTTCAAGCCTTACAATATCATTGTCCTTGTTGATTCAAATTAGGCAATATAAATCTGCAAAAAAAACTCACCCTAAACTCTATACTTAATCTGAAGAAAAATTGCTTAGTTATTCTGATAATCTTGCTTATACAATTATGATAGTTAGGATAATCACCTAGGTGTTTTTATTTTTGAAATGAAAAAAACAACAACAATCACGAGGCCCTTAAGAAATCACGACATGATCCTGAATCTGATCTGTTACAAGATATATCCTTCCTAATAGTCATATCTAGTGGGTAAAACTCCTACCCAACAATATACATATAATATGAACAACAAAATTTTTCTGCATTTGCTAAATAATCATGGGAACAAAAGCTGACTTGGGGCATCATGATCCAATAGTATATATACAGGATCGATGCGACGAAGCTGGCGAAGAACATCGAGATGGTTCCAACGTAGGATCTGTCTGGATTGTAAGGGAGTTTCACGTGCCTGAATCGCCCCCGTCTTTGTCAGTCACACCTAATAGAAGCAGCATACATGGCTATGCTGTTTTCAAGAACCTTAGCTTGAACAATCAGAGGAGAATGTAGCACCTGACAACAACGCAACTCCACGAGAAAGAGCTTACTACTGCCCCCACTCACAAATTGCAAATCACGCCAATCGAAATGGGAGACTTAAAGTGCCGACGTAATATTTTTGAACCTTTGAGAATCTCTCTGGTAACAAAGGCGAAAAGATGAAGATGTAGTCAGTTCATTGTTAGACTCATTAACAATAACAAAGATGGGTAAAAAGAGAGGCTACCTATAGTCCCCATGTATGTCTGATTTACCTGAACAAAGGCTACATAAGGAAATATACCAACCCAGAACCTATGTGCACGAGCTTGTACAGAGTTTCTGAAAATGTAGAGCAGAAAGAAAAGCAGATTGCCAGATAACAATCAACCTTTCATTCTTAATTTGCATGGGTTCTCCATTGCATAGGTAACTAAACCAAGAAGTTAATATTGCAAAATTCTCTACCAAACTAAATCATTTTGGTAGCTTAATTTCGCTTTATAATTACAAGATTGATCAGCTAAGAGATGATTTTGAGTTAGCTTGTACTCTTTCTTACAGAATTCCTCCATGCAAATCGAATCAATCATCAACCAAAAAAAGAAACAAGAGAGTAGGATTATTTAGATGGCCAGCAATGCTTACTTGGTCCAAGAGGCGTCGGTTGCCGACCTGCTCCCAGAAGTCAAGCACTGTCATGCCAGCGTGTACATGAGCATGATAGCATTAGCATCCTGAAGAAACGGGCTCTCCAACCACATGGACCCACCAATGTCAGTTACATCGAAGAGACCAACCAAGTCAACGACCCTGCGATGTTGATCCCGGTGATGGAATCATTTTTTCTGGTGAACTTTTGTCTAGCATTTTGGCAGCGGGAAGGATGGCAAGCTTGGCGTCCGTGTGGAAGGGTTGCGAAGGAGGTTAAAGAAGCAGTGTATGGCATTTTCGGCCGAGGATGAAGATGCAGTCAAAAGCAGAGCGTCGATACGCAGCATGGCATCTTCATTTGTGAGTTATTCTGCTTGGATTTAGTTTAATTCAAACCTAACATTCACAAACAAAAATTATACGTTGGTAGAAAATTAAAATAAAGCACACATAAAAATAGGTAGAATAATTTTAGTTATGCTACGGTTACTTTTCCAGGAAGAATTTTGGTCCTCTATACTGCATTTTCAGTTAAATGCATAGGCATCAAAATATGAAGAGTAAAGCACACATAAAAAATAGGAGCTGCCAATATGGATAATCCTTCATTGTAAGAGGACACACCTGAGCATTAAAAGAAAAGAGAGGACACAACCTAAAACCTTTATCCACTTGCATAATCAAAATTAAAAAGGGGAAAGGAAAAAAACTCACATATAATTGACATGTTGAAGGCGGGGGAGCTGGCATATACATCCTCTCGTCGCCACATGCATCCCAACTCGCTCTGGCCCACACCACTACATCAGGGCAACAACTGTCAGTGTTGCGCCTGCTGTTCCGCAACGCTTATGTGTGAATGACCTTGATAGCGAGCCAAGCGTTGTCCTCGGCGGTGCCACACTAAGCTAGCTAGCTTCCGTTCTCAAGGTTGCTTGCAGCCATATGGGAAAAAGGTAAAAATGAAAAATTCAATGAGAAGCAGCATAAGGAGAACTACAGAGGGATGGAAAAAAGACCATATCGGAATCGTTTAACTCGTCCTGCGCAGGTTCTTCACGTCAATTTTTTTGATGCACCACCGATTCTGAAGAGACTTCCATAGACATCGTCCTGGTCCACAGGGCAAGATCTAAATACCAACATCAATCGGTTCAACCTATTGGTAGTGATACTTGTGTCATGGACCTGGGGGGCTATGTGCATGGTTGAACGGAGTGGCCATTGCCGTTGTCAGCCCGATCCCGACCTGGGCTACGGCATGGACCTACCTGAGGGCATCCCACGTGCGACAACGCCGAGGGTGTACCTGTATCCGGCGCTAATGCTCCTGTCCCTACAGCGGCGCGTGACCAGCTCCCCAGCCATGGCCTCCGCTCCTCCACTTCCCCCTTTCCCGCATCTGCGTCGAAGTCTTTGTCCACCGCCGTAGGAAAGACACTCTGGGAATCACGTGGTGCGAGGAACCCTAGCGAATAGATTGGCGACAGCGAAAGGATCCGCGATGGCGTATAGGGCGTGGTTCCCATCCTTGTAGCGAATAAATCAAGGGCAGCCTCGGTCATCAGGTTTTTCTTTTGCGAGGGAGCGTCGCTCCCTGGTGCATGTGTTTTTTTTCGTGCAAGGGGGCCTCGCTACATGGTCTTCGTCCGATTTTTTTTCGTGTGAGCGGGACTCAATACGTGGTCGTCAACCAATTTTTTCGTGCAAGGGGGAATATTTAGGTGCGAGGGGATCGTTACATGTGAGGTGGGAGGATATACGAAAAAACGTGGAACGAACACTACCAAGTCGCCCGTGAGAGATTTGTTTGTCATGATTTAGATATTAATTTCCTTAAAATCCTTTATTTGTTTCCTAAAAATCTGGTATTTATTTCTTAAAATAAGTTGCACCAATGAGAAGGATCGGAGATCCTCAAAAAAAATTGAGAGGGATCGCTTGATTTGGATCAGTTAGGTAAGTTAGATTAAAAACTGTTATTTGTTTCCTGAAAATCTATTGTTTGTTTCCTAAAATAAATTGCACTAATAAGAGGGATCCGTTGATTTGGATAAGTTAGGAAAGTCAGATTAAAATCTGTATTTGTTTTCTAAAAACATGTTATTTGTTTCCTAAAACAAATTGCACTAATGAGAGGAATAGATTGATTTGGGTAACTTAAGAAAGTAGATCCGTGATTTTTCATACGTTAGGAAAGTGCTGATTTGTAAGGAAAGAGTGGAGAGAAAAATAAACCGATGAACCAGGATGGGAGGGATGGTGGGAGGAGAGACAAAAAACCAGTCGGTGGGGGGGAGACGAAATTAAACCGGTTGACAAAACCCAGGATGCTATTCTACCAACTGAGCAATTAGGAGTAGAGACTACGCTAGATAAGAACTTTGGAGTGATTCTTCGTTGCACATTGAGGGATCGTTATGTGATCCAATTATATTAGCATTGTTGAGAGATTGCACTAGCGAAAGTACGGACCCTAGGCCTTGTTTTCAAGCATTGCAATACCGTTTGTGCTCACTTTTGTTACTTGCTACCTTGCTGTTTTTATATTTTCAGATTACAAAAACTTATATCTACCATCCATATTGCACTTGTATCACCATCTCTTCGCCGAACTAGTGTACCTATACAATTTTCCATTGTATTGGGTGTGTTGGGGACACAAGAGATTTCTTGTATTTGATTGCAGGGTTATTTGAGAGAGACCATCTTCATCCTACACCTCCCACAAATTGATAAACCTTAGGTCATTCACTTGAGGGAAAATTGCTATTGTCCTACAAAACTCTACGCTTGGAGGCCCAACAGAGTCTACAAGAATAAAGTTGTGTAGTAGACATCAAGCACTTTTCTGGCGCTGTTGCCGGGGAGGTGAGTGCTTGAAGGTATATCTTTAGATCTTGCAATTAAATCTTTTAGTTTCTTGTTTATCACTAGTTTGGTCTATAAAAGAAAACTACAAAAAAATGGAATTGAGGTTGCCTCATATACTTCACCTTTATAATGTCTTTCGTGAAAATGATGGATCAGAAAGTTGTGCTAAAGTGTTAGAAGAAGAATTTATTAAAATGTTTGGCATTAAAAACTTGAATGATGAGAATGATTGCAATGTTAGTGTGTCTTCTTTGAATTTCCATGATGTTAGTGGCACCGCAAGAACAGGAGCACTGGCTTGGTGCCATGTACGCCTACAAGAAGGACGCCGTGCTCTAGGCCCTCGAGATCAAGAGGGCTCGCCCGCAAGAAGAGGAGCACCAACTTCTAGACCAAGCCTGCTTCTCAGGCCACCGATGAACACTTCTTCTGCCCGGCAATCACTGATACGTCTCCAACGTATCGATAATTTATGAAGTATTAATGCCATATTCACCTATGTTTACAATATTTTTATATGGTTATGATGCAATTTATATGATTTAATTAGAACTAACCCGGACTGACGTTGTTTTCAGCAGAATTACCGTGGTGTTGTTTTTTGTGCACAAAATGAAAGTTTTCAGAATCGCCCAGAACTTTTTGATGATTTTTTATAGAACATATGAGCAATATTGGAGCGAAGAACCACTGGAGGGGGGCCACCTGCTGGCCACGAGACAACAGGGCGCGCCCACCCCCTGGGCGCGCCCTGATAACTTGTGTGCCCCTCGTGGCTCCGTTTTGCATGATTCCAACACCAAAAAATCCTATAAATAGAGAAACCATCATAAATTAACCTAGAATCCCCGCTCCGCCGCCGCAACTCTCTGTATAGAAGAAAAACCAATCTGGAGAGAAAACAGAGAGAGAGATCCAATCTCGGAGGGGCTCTCGCCCCTCCGGGAGCCATGTAGGCCAAGGACCAGAGGGGAGAACCTCTCCCCATATAGGGAGAGGCCATGGAGGAGGAAGCCTAAGGGGGGATACTCTCTTCCCTCCCCCAATCTTCCGAAGGCGCCGGAGTGCCGCCGGGGGAACCATCGCCGCGGTGATAGTCTTCATCAACATCACTGTCTCCATCACCTTCCCTCATCTATCTACGGCGGTCCACTCTCGCGCACCCCGCTGTAATCCCCAACTTGAACATGGTGTTTTGTGCCATATATTTATTATCCAATGATGTATTGCCATCTTATGATGATTGAGTAGATTTCTTTTGTCCTTTGGGTTGATTGATGATCTTGATTGTTTTGAGTTGTATGTTTTATATTGGTGCCGTCCTATGGTGCCTTCTGTGCTGCGCAACGTGGGGGATCCCCTCTATAGGGTGTTGCAATATGTTTATGATTCTCTTATAGTGGGCAGCTAGAGTGACAGAAGCTTACACCCGAGTAAGGGGGTTGTTTACGTATGGGAGTAAAGGGGACTTGAAGTGTTAATGCTATGGTTGGGTTTACCTTAATGATCTCTAGTAGTTGCAGATGCTTGCTAGAGTTCCAATCATAAGTTCATATGATCCAAGTATGGAAAGTATGTTAGCTCATGCCTCTCCCTCATATAAAATTGCAATAATGGTTACCGATCTTATTATCAATTGTCTAGGATGATTCCGCACACCATACCATCATTATTCCACACTTGCTATTTGTAATATATTGTATTACATTCTAATTTTATTTAGGCATCAACTATTTGTTATATTTTGGTTCTCCAATATGATGTAAAGTTATCCTCTTTATACCCACAACGCAATTTTATTTCTCGTTTCTAGATAGAAGCAAACACTTGGTGTACGTAGAGTCGTATCAGTGGAAGATGGGGCTTGAGAGAATATTGATCTTACCTTTAGCTCCTTCTGGACAGATACCTATTTGTTCATATATCTTGATTCAATTGATGCATTGATTCATGTATAGTATGGAGCACCCTGACATCACATGCGCATCCTTATCTCCCACCTCTCTATTTTTCTTCACTTGATACAATGTGATGGTGTGCCAATCTACAATTTCAAGTTCTTCTCTTATGTTTTGTGGATCTTCCTATTTTGAACCTTAACACCTTGTATGCATGTGTGCTAATCTGCACGCTATAGATTGCATGTTGTTAAATGAATGGAGGTTAGCTACTCATTCATGTATGTGATATATTCATGCATGTCTAGGTGCAGGTGCAGGTGTGCACTTCGCTAAATGAATCATCATGCAACATTCCTACTTCAACATATACTCAAGTCAGCTACTTATTTATATACAAAAAATGCCCGCATTGCTTATTGTCCATGGTGATATCCCAACCTCATTTATGAAATATTTGGGCTGATAGAGAGCTCTCACAACCTTATGCAGATGGTGGTGATGTTCTCCTCTGGGCATGGAGGGGGCGGGTATGTGGGCATCGTAAACCAACACTTTCCTAACAAACAAATGATCTCCCATCAATGCTATTTGATTTAGGAAATAAATAACATATTTTAAGCAAAAAACTGATTGACTAATCGACAGATATGTATCCGAACTTTCCTTCTCCAAATATAAATCAATCAACACTTATGAGCAGAATCATAACTTTCCTTTTCTTCTCCAATCTCTCTCGTCCCCTCTCCGAACTCTACTGTCTTTCGTTCGATCAATTGTCTCTCCCCGCCAGTCTGCCTGGTTCACACAAAAGGATCCAATGCGATAAGGAGAGGGGCACAACTGCCCACCCTTATTCACACATTCCCTCCTCCCATTCTTCCTCTGGATGCGCCTCATGGGATGAAACGAGCACCACCATCCCTACTGATAATTTATTCAGGTAAATGATGGAAATGTATGTGTACTCTTTTTTCTCCCAATAAGCTATGATCATATTGCTGCTATGCATATAAAATTTCATGGCCAATATAGCAGCCGAGGGTTGGCTCTCCTATCTACCTGTCTATCTTTCTTTGACAAGGTGATGTAAGTATCCAATAAATCATGTGACCATCTCCTGTAGGTCAATATTATCTTTGCCCATTTTTCTATTTGTGTGTGTTCATTATGACAGTGGAATTATAGAGATGACCAGGTACTGTTCTGAAGCTAGATTATTTCTTATTAAGTATGGATTTGATGTCTGGTGAACGTTTGTCATACATTCTTTCCACAACATTTAGAAATGCCAGTGTTACTCGCCTACATGCTATGTGACCTGGTGCACACAAGATCAGCTTCAAGTCGTGGCAGGTTGTTCCATACTTGAGGTTCGTCTTTATGATTTTGTTTTCACAATGCAAACTTGGATCCTAGCGTACAAACTAAAAGCATGCTTATATCAAGATGTAGTGCATACCCAGCCTAAAGCGATGTTTTCCAGTTTGACTGATTTTATTTCTAGGGAAGTTACAAATGGATTAGAGCTCTCTCAGAGATGCAACCAGAAGTTCTCGCCAATGGTTTGATTGATTTTTATTTGTCTTTATAGGCTATGAGGTCTGACTATGCTTACAAATTGAAATTGTTAGAAAACATAGGTTTCCTGATCTAGCTAACAAACCAAGCAGTCTATTTAACAGCAAGACAATAGCATATCTATATGTACCTTGAGCGCTACATTTTCTAGCAGCAAGACAGTAGCATATCTATATGCACCTTGAGAGTTACATTTTCTACCAGTGCTTGTATTACTATCACTACTAGACTGACATAAAGTTAGTAAGTTTAAAATTTTCATGTTTAGTTTCGACGGATGTTATGGTTCTTCATTGAGTTTTGCTCCAGGTATTTATCTAGATCCTTGAGATGCTATTCCTATTGGCCTGAATACGGTTGGATTCTGAATCATAAAGAAGTAGGATAATATCATAATCTACATGCCAAACTTTTCTAAAGGGATTTGTCTTCCATGTAGTAGGTGCTGATGCTTATGATGTTCGTCAAAAGAAAAACATATGGGAAAGGCGAACCCAATATTTTAGTTTTCGTTATGAGCCAATCTGGACCATGTACATAATCGACCATATAGTTCAAAAAAGATCTATTGATGAAGGTTGGTTTGAGTTCCACTATTTCAGTTCACACATGTACATGTTCGACACTTTTTGCAGTTTTCAGTGCATGCTTGGAGAAGAGGATAAGATGAGAGATTTGAATCTTGAGATGATAAGGGTAGTCACCTGGTGCAAATAAAGGTCCAGTTTCACACTTCTGATGACATTGTCCAGATGATTGCCCTTGTACTATTCTTTTCAGTAGATACTAAAATATCTTATTATATGGAAATCCGATTTTTACTAAAACTTTGTCAAGATGCTCATTTTTCTTTTACTAAAATTTGCATTTTTTTATTGATTACTGAATTGTACCTTGTTAGTAAAATTTCATAAGAAGGATGAGGTCAATGGAGCAAAAGGCACGAGAAGAAAGGAGCAGCACCACACAGACGTAGTTGTCGGTAGCGCCTTTAATTTGGAAGGATTCGCTCTAGAGAAGTTACGGTACTCGGCCATTGTAACAGCCCGGGACCGACACTCCAGAAGATTCCCCTTCTATTTCCGTTGTCGTCGTGTGATTCGTTTGTTTGTCGCACTCATCACCGCATCATTCGCATCATCCGCATTGCATCAGCACGTCATTTTTGAAAAACCGCATCCGTTCGTAGTTACTGGGTTCTCTCCGTTCTTGTCGTTAACCGTTTTGAGACCAACCACACACACACGCGCCCGTGGCATCGTTTTAAAAAAAATGCTTTTAAAAGCGCGCAAAAAATATTCTCGGATTGGGTCGAAAGTTGGCATGCGGTCTTGTTATATTGTAGGTAGACCGCCTGCCAAATTTCGTCGCAATCAGAGGTCGTTTGATACCCGAACGGTCGATCGTAGCGGCACCGTCATCAGTTTTATTATCGGACGTTTTCTGTGTTAAAAAAAACCGTGCCGGGCCGCACCATCTCTCTCTCATCTCAGCCCAATGCAACTAGACAGCCCACCTAACCCACCTCATGCCTAACCATCGCCGGAGCCGTCCGATTTCGATCAAACGGTCGAAAATTGGACAAAAAGCCACCAAAACTCCAACTCTAACCCCCCTTTTTCTATTTAAGCAGCCCCCTAGCCATTTTCGGACCTAAACCCTAGTCCTAGCCCTCCACGAAGCTCCAGCCGCCGCCACCTCGGGGTCCGCTCCTCCCCAGCCGCCGGCCGCCACTTGGCAGCAGGCCACGGGCCGCGCCGCCGCCAGCCGCCGTGCCCCGGCCAACCGGGCGTCGCCACGTGGGCGCCCAACGCCTCCAGCCAGCGCCCCAGCCGCGCGAGGCCCGCGGGGCCCGGATGCAGCCCGCCCGAGCCCATCCAGGGCCCGGGTCAGCCTGCGCGACAGCCGCCGCCAGCGATCTTCCCCGCTGCCCGAGCTCGCTTGCTCCGCACCGTCGCCTCGCCGGCCGCCGCAGCTCCCCCGTCGGACCCCTGCCGGAGTCGCTGCCGTCGCCGGTCCTCGCCTAGCCTCCCATCGCGCCGGCCTCAAGCAGCCGCCGGAGCCGCCCGCGCCCCCACTCCGCCGCGGCCTCCATGGGGGCTCGGGGAGCTCGTCGCCGTTGGCTACCTCTGTCGCCAGATCCGGTGCTCGGAGGCCTGGATCCGGCCGTCCCCATGCCCCTCCGGCCTCCTCCGTGCCTCGTCAGCCGTGTCTAGCGCCGCCGCCGTCGGCCTCATAGCCACCGCCGCCATTGACCAGATCGGGATGTCCCTGTCCCGATCCAGCCCATCCCGGATGCCGCGCCCCGCGATCAAAACGCCGCTCCTGGACCAGCCCGCCCAGCTGGACATCCCCATCCCGTTTTGCTCGAGGTCGAATTTCTTCCAAGTCTTTAGTTGTCTGTTTTTAACATCACATATGCATATTGTGAGTGTCATAACTTTGTGCATGTTTACCCGTTGGAGATGAGCTATACATGAAAATTGTTCTACTCTTCGTGCTCTACATGATGGTGTCATTTGCATGTGCGTTAGGATTAGTTTGCATGCCCTTATTCCTGTTGCAAAAGTGCATTCCATCGTAATCGTCAAAACTGTTTGCTGTTAACGTCAAGTTTCGTTTTGCGAGCATCATGTTAAGCAATCCATGACCCGTATGAACATGTGCCAATGGTATGTTTTGTAGTGTGACATTCTAGTTGCTGTTAGTGTCCTTGCCATGCCCATAGATGATTGTAATGGTACTGTTATTGCCATGACAACATGCCTAGTCAAACTGCAGTTTTGGGAGATAGTTAAATTTCACTAAGTCCGAAACTGTTATTTTGTTGCCATGTTGCCATGTGAATTGCTAGTGTTCTAGGACTCTTTTGGTGTTGCCACAATGGAATGCTTTGTTGACCATGTTATTCTGTATGAGGTTATGCCATTTGTGGCCAGGTATAGGATTTGCATCATAGCTATTTCTGTTGTCCAATATGTCAATCTGTTAAAAACTGTTTCACATGTCTACTCTAATTTTCACTAAGTCTGAGAATCTGTTTTCTTCATAATGCCATGTTGTGTTGAGGTTTGCCATGAATCTGTGCATAATTTGATGTTGCCATAATGGAATGAATTGTAGCGGATCATGTCCTATACCATGCTGTAAATTTTCATGCCATGATTTGACCTGTAGCATATAGTTTTGGTGTTGTCAATATGCCTCCATGGAAAACTGCTCTGTCTAAAAACTGAGATTTTCACTAAGTCCTAGTCTGCTATATTGTATTGCCACCTTGTGAGCTTATTTCCTAGTGATCCATGCTTCTACTCAATTTGTTGTGATGATATGAATTGTTGTGCATCATGTAGGCTACAGCCCCATGTCTTTTTTGTGCATTTTGGAATCTTGTAGCTTATAGTTTTCATGTGTGCAAAATGCCATGTCGCTGTTTTGGGCAGATTATGTCTATAACTTGTGTTGCTTGTTGTGGTTGAACCGTTACTCCGTTTTGAACATGTTCCACATGTAACTTGACTAGAATTTCATGTAGTTTCATAATATCTTGTTGCATCCATGATTTAACATGTTTGTGGTGGTTGTTTGCATGCATTTTGCATTCAATTTACCTTGTGTTTGTCATAACTTTTAGACCGTAGCTCCGTTTCAAACATTCTATATATGTAAAACGCCTAGAATGACGAGTAGAATATCATTGTGCACTTTATTTTCCTGTTTAATAAATATAAAACATGGTTAGTTCAGATCTGGACCAAAATCATAATTTGCATATGAGGTCGCTTCGGAAACACTATAGTTGTTTCCGGCCTCATTTAAAATGCATAGAAAGTGTAGTTTCATTATGCTTCACCTCTTGCCATGTTAAACAACATTTAAAATTGCCATGTAAATAAACGAGAGTGAACTAAATGATTCGAACGTGGAGTTTCATCAATATGCAACCCGTTGCATATCGAGCTTCACTTAATGTGTAGAAGTTGATTGTTGTGCTTTGCCATGTCATGCATAACATGCATCATATATGAGGTGCATCATATCATGGATATGTTGTGGTGTTTATCATGTGTTGATTGTTGTTTTTGGATTGCTTCTTCTCAATAGAGTTCCGAAAGCGTTCGGAGTGTGAGGATTCATTCGGCTAAGTTGGATCATCTTCTTCACGGATTCGTTCTTCTTCCAAGTGGGATCTCAGGCAAGATGACCATTTCCCTGGATACCACTACTATCATTGCCATGCTAGTTGTCTCGTTTCTATCGCTTGTCTCGCTACCTACCACCTGTTTGTCAAGCCTCCCAAAATGCCATGAAAAGCCTCTAACCCCTCCACATCCCAGCAAACCATTGTTTGGCTATGTTACCGCTTGCTCAGCCCTTCTTATAGCGTTGCTAGTTGCAGGTGCAAATTGTTTCCATGTGCCAACATGGATATCCTTTTGATATATCACAATATTATTGCTATTTAATTTAATGCACATATATACTTGGTAAAAGGTGGAAGGCTTGGCCTTTGCTCGGTGTTTTGTTCCACTTTTGCCACCCTAGTTTCTTGTGTACCGATGTTATGTTCCATATTGAGCGCTCCTAACATGCTCGGGGTTGTTATGGGGACCCCCTTGATTTTCGTTTTGGGATAAAATTCTTCTGGCAAGGCCCACCATTGGTTTTACCATTTGCCTAATAACTAATAAAATTGCATAGGGATCCGCCGGCACCCGCGGATAATTAATCAACAACCCGGGCCAGTGCTCCTCATGAGTGTTGGTCCAAACCTGTCAACCGCCGGTGGCCGCCAGGGGCAACTCTGTGATTGGCCTACCGGAAAGTTTGGACAATCCGGTCGTGTCCTGAGAACGAGATACGCGGCTCCTATCGGGTTCGTCGACACGTCGGGCAGCCTTGCTGGATTTGTTTTACCTTTCTCGAACGTCTTGTGCGCGGGATTCCGAGGATACTTTGGGCTATCTCGAGGTTGAGGTTTTCTAACGGAATTTCCTAGGAGATCACGAGATTTGTGGTCGAGGTTATTCCCGCGGCGTGTGGTTAGTTTGTGATGGATGAGTTGGAGCACCCCTGCAGGGTTAAATCTTTTATGAGAGCCGTGCCTGCGGTTATGTGGCAACTTGGAAACTTTGTTTAACACCCGGTCATAGCAAACTTGAAGTAAACTCTAATAAAATACACAAACCGTGTGCGTAACCGTAACCGTATCTTTTCGTGAGTCCTGCTCCGAAAGAGAACATGGTGGGGTTATGTTTGACCGTAAGTAGGTGTTCAGGATCACTTATTGATCATTACTAGTTCACGTCCGTTTATGCAATGATCACCCCCCCCCTTATTCTTGTACTCGTAAGTTAGCCACTCAAATAAATGCTTAGTGCTTGCTGCAGCCTTACCACTTAACCATACCTCATCCATTAAGCTTTAATAGTCTTGATACCCTTGGAAATGAGATTGCTGAGTCCCTGTGGCTCACAGATTACTACAACAATAGTTGCAGGTACAGGTAATGTGATGCTTTGACGTGAGAGCGATGCTTGTTTGATTTGGAGTTCTTCTTCTTCTTCTTCATCGGTCTAGGATGGGTTCCAGGCCGGCAGCCTGGGATAGAAGGATGGATGTCATTTTTATCGTTTGATTTCGTCCGTAGTCGGACCCTGCTCTTCTGTATGATGATTGTATATGTCGTTGTATTGATGTGATCTTGACTTAGCTTGTGGCGAGTCTAAGCCAATTCCATATACTCATCTCTTCTTTACATGTATTTGTAATGATATCCATTCTTGCGAAAGGACGAGATGCGCTTCTATCCCAGTCGAGGCCATCGAGCCAAAATAAGGATATGATCGCATCTTGGGCGTTACAGTCATCGCGCTGGGGAAGCGGGGAGGACATCATTCAGAACGCTTGGGTCTAGGCGAGTGTGTCCAGGCGACGGCCGGGGATGGACACGAGCAGTTGAGTTCGGCACTTGTTAACGTGATGGCGTTGTTGCTCAAGGAACCAACACCCTTGTTTTAACCCAACATTTCTCGGCTAGTTGTGCATGGTCGGGATGGTTTCGTGCATCCGTGCGATGGCTCATGCCATCCACTTTCAAAGCAATAAGGTAGATATCCATGTCGATGTTACTTGCTGTTATTTTTTTGGATTCCATACTTTGTGTCATGTTCCTTAATGCATGAATCATTTTCAATATGAACAAGAGTCTGTAAAATGTGGTAAGGTTATAAAAAAAATTAAACTACATAAGTCTGAACATGAGAAGCATGATCTTTTATTTTTATGTCGCCCTACCTCTGTAGTGTCAATTTCTCCTTGATGGCAAATATTCCGAACAAAATATTTGGAAGTAATGGAGGCCTCGCCGGAGTAAGGGGAAAAACTGTGGGAGTGGACGCACATCATGTAGGCGAGACGACAGAGTTTGTGGTCGTAGTGACCATGAGCGGGCATAAAGGAGTTTACACTAATTACTTATACATTGATACTATTGTTTGGAGACTTGAAAGGATAAGAAAATGTCAAAGAATCTCTCAAAATTCATAGTGTGGATGTAGAAGGTTGGAGGATTTTGAGCTGGATGGGCCATTGATGGTTGGGGTGGGCTTAGATAGGGAAGGTAGAGATAGTAAGTGAAGATGAGGGGGGAACGAAGATGAAGACGAATAGTGGTTTAATGGTAGGAAAAATCAACATTTTTGCTTAATGTGCATGAGGATCCTAATGATGTATGTTTGACACGATTAATGTTGCCTCATGTCGAGTCTCAAAGTGGTGTCGTGGTGATGGCAGAAAGTTGGCTACGACTGTCATGTAGTTGTGGAGCGTGTCCCGGGAGAGAGTTGGTTGACGAGCCCGGGCCGAAAGAAAAGTGATATGGGTAGGCAAGGTAGGGTGGACGGTGGTCGTCACGGTGTTTCGAGTGAGCGAGCCGCCCGCCATCGCGCAGCCAAACAAGTCGAAGCCTGGGCCCAGGTTGGCCACCATGGTTGGTATGAAAGCTGACGGACCCGAAGGCGATGATGAAGATGTTTTTATTATACTTGCTCAAATATCGAATGAAGCTAAAGACAACATTCTTGGTATTGTGCGAGAATTTCTTAAATGCATCAAATAAATCTTAATTTGTAACAGATTTTTAGTTGGATCATCGCTTTATGTATATGCATCATCAAATTGCTTTTTTGTTATCAATTTACAATGTAAGTGAAGTGGACTTAAATTGATATCCGATTGTGCCCATGCTATCTTTTCTCTACATGTGAAATTTAACATGCATTATGTTTACATAACTCCAGTAAAATATTTCAAAAACCCGTGGCAACGCACGGGCATTCTATTAGTATATGTTAGTCCAACATTCAGTTTATTTAAACTTTTTTAGATGAGTCGAACTGAACCTTAAAACAAAAAGTAGTCCGGGGAACAAACATGTATGTGCACGCTAATACATCCTCCCGATGGATACGGAGATTTTTATCGGTCCGTGAACACAAAAAGAACCGGTTAACATGAACACCTCAGTTGGTCTAAAAGAAACCAGCCGCCTCGTTGCGTTCCTCCAGCGGACTCGTCGCTCTTGCAGCCTTATCTCACCCCCTCCACTGGCCATGGTGCAGTCTACAACCCGCATGCCACAGGGATGGGACCCCGCCGTGATCCCTACACCGGCCATGGCGCCGGACTCAGGGGCGAAGCCAGGATAAAAGGCCGTCCGGGTCAACATGAACAAGTAGTATTAACATCCTTTAAAAAAAAGTAGTACTAACATATACCCTAAAAATGCAGTAATATATGGCTAAAAAATATGTAGCTCGTATTAAGTAACATGTCTATAACTTTTTTTTAATAAACTCGTACAAATAAGAAATCATAGTTGTTATCATAACAAAATAAGCTCTAACTACGAAAGTAGTTACCTCTTTATTTTTCTTGACCTCTATGATCTTTCATCTTCAAAAAGTAAGCTTGGCCTCTTAGATTACCCACCCAGACCTTCAATCAATTATAAGAAAAAATCAACACGTCAAACAAACCCTAAGATGATAGGAGAACATTATTTTTAGATAATAAGAGAACAAAAATTAGATGAAGAATTCGGCTTTAATACCACTTACGGATCGAATCTGTAGAAAGAATCTTCAGTTTTTATAGAGGAGAGGAGTGAAGATTGGGAGAGGCCAGGGAAGCGGCGGTTCACCCGTTCACGTGAGCAGAGGGGTTGACGGCGGCAGAACGGAGACGAAGGGGTGAGCCGTGATCGAGCGCACACTTGAAGAAGCGATCTGGAGATGGTTCCGTTTTGGAGATCGATCACCTGCCCACGATCGGAAGTTGCTAGTGGGCCTGCGTGCCCCTGCCTATGGATCGAAGTGGCCAATGGGCCTGCCTGTCGTGCCAATCGGAAGTTGTTAGTGGGCCTGCGTGCTCTTTAGGACTGGGGTCAGAGTTTTTTCCAACGTTGAGGATGTCGCGTATTGTTATCGTCTCGGTCAGCTGGGGATTAGAGATTAATCGAAAATCAGCCGATTAATCGATTTTATCGGTCGACTATTAATCGGCCATTTTTTGCAAATCCCAGGTTCACAACACTTAAATATGCTATATTTAACACCAAAAATATATTGGAAAGAAGTGTTACCTTGATTCCCAGCCTCCGAATCCTCGTATAATGACAAACAAAATAGGGAAATAGTACATATTGCATAACAAAGTCCACATAAACACAAATAAACATAATTTTTACAAACATAGTGCTATGAATAGGCCTGATTTATCAGAAGATTCACGATAAATCGCTTTTGAGAGTGATAAATCGGCCCAAAAGATAAACGGTGAAGATAAGGCATAATCTTATCGGTCACCCCACGAGTAGCGATAAATCGCTGAATCGGACGATTTTTTGAACAGTGATTTTTTCCACTGCATCTTTTTCTCATGGGTTGTATTGTATATAGCAGGGTTTGGGACGAGGTCATCGGGGTCAATTGACTCCGGCCCAATACTGTAGCTCCGCCCCTGGCGGGACTATAACCCGCGCGCTACACGCACGGGACGCCCCCCCGGGCCATGGCTCCTCTCGGGGCTAGGCTCTCGAGGTAGGGATGTAAATGTTGCTTTTTCTGGATTTCATGCGCCCATCCTCTTTGATCGATCTTATATGCATGTGTGAGCCTTCCTTCTCAAAGATGTTTTTTCAATTGGTGATGCATATATGCGGCATGTCTTGCACTTTTTTTTGCCTTGGCTTGTTTGTGTTGTTGCAACTAGAGAAGAACATATATAAGTTGCTAGGATTTGATGTAAAAGAGCAGGGTGGGACTATTAATTACAAAAGAGGTACGAAATTTTAGCACATGAGGCTACTTTTTAAGCTTCCAATAACAAGAATTTAAATGTTAGCCCATGTGACTTACGAATGCATATGAAACCGGACGACAACGTACGAAACAATATTTGACGGTTGATGTGTATGGACCAAAAACTGACGAAATTACGATGGTAAGAAACAATTATTCCTTTATTAGTAGGTATAGATTTAGAAGTACAAACAAAAATAAAAAAATAAAAAAAACACGAAAAAAAGGAAGAGAAAAAACGAACCCATGGCCTCCTGCGCGCTGGGCCAGCCCATTTAGGGATGCGTCTGAAGCAAGCGTACATGAGGCATAGCGTTGCCCGCAAACGAGGGAGCTATATCTCGCCTTCAGCAAGATGGAAGATGGTCTCGCTAAAAGGAAATAGTACCTAACGCAAGAAACTTGGTCGAACCATTACCTCATCTTCAAAAGCATGCAGAAGTAAAAAAAGTGGGTGGAAACAGATTCAAACCTGGGTCTTCCTGGATGAAAGGCAATGTTTGTTGGAGAACGTTGCATGGGAAACATTTTTTTTTCCTACGCACACGCAAGATCTATCCATGGTGATGAGCATCTACGAGAGGGAGAGTGGATCTACATACCCTTGTAGATTGCTAAGTGGGAAGCGTTAAGAAACGCGGTTGATGTAGTCGAACGTCTTCGCGATCCAAATCGCAGCCGTCCCACGATCCGTCCCGATCTAGCGCCGAACGGACGGCACCTCCGCGTTCAGCACACGTACAGCTCGATGACGATCTCCACCTTCTTGATCCAGCAAGAGGGAGCGGAGAGGTAGATGAGTTCTCCGGCAGCGCGACGGCGCGGCGACGGTGGTGGTTAACTAATCCAGCAGGGCTTCGCCGAGCTCCGCCGAACTAATCTAGAGGAGAAAACGATCTAGAGGGAAGAGAGGCAGCCGTGGCTTTTTGGGGTGAGGGCTGCCCTCTAAAACCTCTAGTATATATAGGAGGGAGGGAGGAGGAGGCATCCCTAGGAACCCCTAGGGGTTCGGCCGAACCTCCACCAAGGGGGAGGAGTCCACCTCCCACAAGGGAGGTGGAATCCTAGTAGGACTCCTCCCCACTTGGCCTCCTCTCCCACCCCTTGCGCAAGGTCCTCTAGGGGCTGGCCGGCCAGCCCACCAGGGGCTGGTGTGCCACCTCCTAGGCCCATGTGACCCTTGGGGTGGGTGGGCCCCACTTGGTGGATCCCCCGGATCCCATTCGTCACTCCCGGTACACTATCGGAAATGCCCGAAACTTTTCCGGAGACCAAAACGGGACTTCCTATATATCAATATTTACCTCCGGACCATTCCGGAGGTCTTTGTGACGTCCGGGATATCATCCGGGACTCCGAACAACCTTCGGTCACCACCATACATAACTCAATACTACCGAAACGTCACCGAACGTTAAGTGTGCAGACCCTGCGGGTTCGAGAACTATGTAGACATGACCGAGACACCTCTACGGTCAATAACCAATAGCGGGACCTGGATGCCCATATTGGTTCCTACATATTCTACAAAGATCTTTATCGGTTGAACCTCTATGTCAAGGATTCAGTTAATCCCGTATGTTGTTCCCTTTGTTCTTTGGTATGTTATTTGCCCGAGATTCGATCGTCGGTATCTCTATACCTAGTTCAATCTCGTTACCGGCAAGTCTCTTTACTCGTTCCGTAATACAAGATCCCATGGCCAACACTTTAGTCACTTTGCTTGCAAGGCTTATTGTGATGTTGTATTACCGAGTGGGCCCAGAGATACCTCTCCGTCACACGGAGTAACAAATCCTAGTCTTGATCCATGCCCACTCAACAGACACCCTCAGAGATACCTTTAGATCATCTTTATAGTCACCCATTTACGTTGCGATGTTTGATACACACAAGGTATTCCTCCGGTGTTAGTGAGTTGCATCATCTCATGGTCAGGAACAGATACTTGACATGCAGAAAACAATAGCAATAAACTGACACGATCATATGCTATGTTTATAGTTTGGGTCTTGTCCATCACATCATTCTCCTAATGATGTGATCCCGTTATCAAATGACATCTCATGTCTATGGCTAGGAAACCTTGACCATCTTTGATCAACGAGCTAGTCTACTAGAGGCATACTAGGGACACAGTGTTGTCTATGTATCCACACATGTATTAGTGTTTCCAATCAATACAATCATAGCATGGATAATAAACGATTATCATGAACAAGGAAATATAATAATAACCAATTTATTATTGCCTCTAGGGCATATTTCCAACAGTCTCCCACTTGCACTAAAGTCAATAATCCAGCTCACATCACTATGTGATTTACATTGTAATGAATCTAACACCCATACAGTTCTGGTGTTGATCATGTTTAGCCCTTGGAAGAGGTTTAGTCATCGGGTCTGCGACATTCAGATCCGTCTGTACTTTGCAAATATTTATGTCCTCCTCCTTGATGTAATCGCGGATGGAATTGAAACGTCGTTTTATGTGTCTGGTCCTCTTGTGAAACCTTGGTTCCTTGGCCAGAGCAATGGCACCAGTGTTGTCACAGAACAGAGTCATTGGGTTCAGTGCACTAGGCACTACTCCAAGATCTGTCATGAACTCCTTCATCCAGACACCTTCCTTCGCCGCCTCCGAGGCAGCGATGTACTCCGCTTCGCATGTAGAATCAGCTACCACGCTCTGCTTGGAACTGCACCAGCTTACCGCACCCCCATTGAGAATAAATACGTATCCGGTTTGAGACTTAGAGTCATCCGGATTAGTGTCAAAGCTTGCATCGACGTAACCCTTTACGACGAGCTCTTGATCACCTCCATAAACGAGAAACATGTCCTTAGTCCTTTTTAGGTACTTAAGGATATTCTTGACCGCCGTCCAGTGTTCCATTCCTGGATCACTTTGAAACCTTCCGGCCATACTTATGGCAAGGCTAACATCGGGTCTTGTGCACAGCATTGCATACATGATAGAGCCTATGGCTGAAGCATAGGGGACGACACTCATCTTTTCTCTATCTTCTGCAGTCAGTGGGCATTGAGTCTTACTCAAATTCACACCTTGCAATACAGGCAAGAACCCCTTCTTGGACGGATCCATTTTGAACTTCTTCAAAACTTTGTCAAGGTATGTGCTCTGTGAAAGTCCTATTAAGCGTCTCGATCTATCTCTATAGATCTTGATGCCTAATATGAAAGCAGCTTCTCCTAGGTCCTTCATTGAAAAACTCTTGTTCAAATATTCCTTCACGCTCTCCAAAAGTTCTATATTGTTTCCAATCAGCAATATGTCATCCACATATAATATTAGAAATGCTATAGAGCTCCCACTCACTTTCTTGTAAATACAAGCTTCTCCGTAAACTTGTATAAACCCGAACGCTTTGATCACCTCATCAAAGCGAAGATTCCAACTCCGAGATGCTTGCACCAGTCCATAAATGGATCGCTGGAGTGTGCAAACTTTGTCAGCATTCTCTAGATCGACAAAACCTTCTGGTTGCATCATATACAACTCTTCCTTAAAGAAACCGTTAAGGAACGCTGTTTTGACATCCATCTGCCAAATTTCATAATCGAAAAATGCAGCTATTGCTAACATGATTCTGACAGACTTAAGCATCGCTACGGGTGAGAAGGTCTCATCGTAGTCAACTCCTTGAACTTGTGAAAAACTCTTTGCCACAAGTCGAGCTTTATAGACAGTGACATTACCGTCCGCGTCTGTCTTCTTCTTAAAGATCCATTTGTTCTGAATGGCCTTTCGCCCTTCAGGTAATACTTCCAAAGCCCATACTTTGTTTTCATACATGGATCCCACCTCAGATTTCATGGCCTCTAACCATTTCTCGGAATCCGGGCCCATCATCGCTTCTCCATAGCTCGTAGGTTCATCGTTGTCTAACAACATGACCTCTAAGACAGGGTTGCCGTACCACTCAGGAGTAGTATGCGTCCTTGTCGACCTACGAGGTTCGATAGCAACTTGATCCGAAGCTTCATGATCGTCGTCATTAACTTCCTCTTCAACCGATGTAGGCTCTACAGAAACATCTTTCTGCGTTGCACTACTCTCAGGTTGATGTAAAGGTTCAACAACCTCATCAAGTTCTATTTTCCTCCCACTCAATTCTTTCGAGAGAAACTCTTTCTCAAGAAATGTTCCGTTTTTAGCGACAAACACTTTGCCTTCGGATCTGAGATAGAAGGTATACCCAACTGTCTCTTTTGGGTATCCTATGAAGACGCATTTCTCCACTTTGGGTTCCAGCTTTTTGACATAAGCATCACATCCCCAAACTTTAAGAAACGACAACTTTGGCTTCTTGCCAAACCATAGTTCATATGGCGTCGTCTCAACGGATTTCGATGGTGCCCTATTTAAAGTGAATGCAGTTGTCTTTAATGCATAACCCCAAAACGATAGTGGCAAATCGGCAAGAGACATCATAGATCGCACCATATCCAATAAGGTTCGATTACGACGTTCGGACACACCATTACGCTGTGGTGTTCCAGGCGGTGTCAATTGTGAAACAATTCCACACTGTCTTAAGTGACTGCCAAACTCATAACTCAGATATTCTCCTCCTCGATCAGATCGTAGGAATTTAATCTTCTTGTTACGATGATTCTCAACTTCACTCTGAAATTGCTTGAACTTTTCAAACGTTTCAAACTTGTGTTTCATTAAGTAAATATACCCATATCTACTTAAGTCATCGGTGAAGGTGAGAAAATAACGATATCCACCACGCGCCTCAATGCTCATCGGACCGCACACATCAGTATGTATGATTTCCAACAAGTCACTTGCCCGTTCCATTGTTCCAAAGAACGGGGTCTTAGTCATCTTGCCCATGAGGCATGGTTCACATGTGTCAAGTGATTCAAAATCAAGTGACTCCAAAAGTCCATCAGCATGGAGCTTCTTCATGCGTTTTACACCAATATGACCTAAATGGCAGTGCCACAAGAAAGTGGTACTATCATTATTAACTCTACATCTTTTGGCATCAATGTTATGAACATGTGTATCATCACTATCGAGATTCAATAAGAATAAACCCCTCACATTGGGTGCATGACCATAAAAGATATTACTCATATAAATAGAACAACCATTATTCTCTGATTTAAATGAGTAACTGTCTCGCAATAAACAAGATCCAGATATAATGTTCATGCTTAATGCAGGCACTAAATAACAATTATTCAGGTTCATCACTAATCCCGATGGTAATCGAAGAGCGAGCGTGCCGACGGCGATCACATCAACCTTGGAACCATTTCCCACGCGCATCGTCACTTCGTCCTTTGCCAGCCTCCGTCTATTCTGCAGTTCCTGTTTTGAGTTGCAAATGTGAGCAACCGAACCGGTATCAAATACCCAGGCACTACAACGAGAGTTGGTAAGGTACACATCAATAACATGTATATCATATATACCTTGTTTGGTGTTGGCCGCCTTCTTGTCAGCCAGATACTTGGGGCAATTCCGCTTCCAGTGACCAGTTCCCTTACAATGAAAGCACTCAATTTCTGGCTTGGGTCCAGCTTTGGGTTTCTTCACGGGAGGGGCAACTGCTTTGCCACTCTTCTTGGAGTTACCCTTCTTACCCTTGCCATTCTTCTTGAAACTAGTGGTTTTATTGACCATGAACACTTGATGCTCCTTCTGAATCTCAGACTCAGCGACTTTCAACATCGCAAACAGCTCAGCGACTGACTTGTTCATCCCGTGCATGTTATAGTTCAACACGAAGCTTTTGTAGCTAGGTGGCAGTGATTGAAGAACTCTGTCAGTGATCGCCTCTGGCGGAAGGGGCATCCCCAATTCAGCCAGACGGGTGGAATACCCAGACATTCTGAGTATGTGTTCACTGACAGACCCGTTCTCCTCCATCTTGCAAGCATAGAACTTATCAGAGGTCTCATACCTCTCGATCCGGGCATTCTTCTGAAAGATAAACTTCAACTCCTGGAACATATCATATGCTCCATGACGTTCAAAACGTCTTTGAAGTCCCGGTTCTAAGCCATACAACATTGCACATTGAACCACTGAGTAATCATCAGAACGTGCCTGCCAGGCGTTCGCAACGTCTACAGACTCTACTGGAGCAGTTGGATCACCAAGCGGTGCATCAAGGACATAAGCCTTTTGGGAAGCCGTAAGGATAATCCTTAGATTACAGGCCGAGTCCACAAAGTTACTTCCATCATCTTTCAACTTAGCTTTCTCTAGGAATGCATTGAAATTCAGGGGTGCTACTGCGCGAGCCATTGATCTACAACATAAATTTTGCAAAGACAACTTAGACTATTGTTCAAGATAATGAGTTTAGTTAATCATATTACTTAAAAAAAACTCCCACTCAAATTGACATCCCTCCGGTCATTCGAGTGTCACATGATCCAAATTCACCAACTCAAGTCCGATCATCACGTGAGATGAGGTGGTTTCAATGGTGAACATCTTCATGTTGATCATATCTACTATATGACTCATGTTCGACCTTTCGGTCTCTTGTGTTCCGAGGCCATGTCTGTACATGCTAGGCTCGTCAAGTTTAACCCGAGTGTTCTGCACGTGCAACACTGGCTTGCACCCGTTGTATGCGAACGTAGATTCTATCACACCCGATCATCACGTGGTGTCTCGAAACGACGAACTTTCGCAATGGTGCACACTCGGGGAGAACACAATTTTATCTTGAAATTTTAGTGAGGGATCACCTTATAATGCTACCGTCATCCTAAGCAAAATAAGATGCATAAAAGGATTAACATCACATGCAAATCATAAGTGACATGATATGGCCATGAACTTGTGCTTTTGATCTCCATCTCCAAAGCACCGGCATGATCTCCATCGTCACCGGCATGACACCATGATCTCCATCATCTTGATCTCCATCAATGTGTCGCCATGAGGTTGTCGCGCCAACTATTGCTTCTACGACTATTGCTAACTCATAGCGATAAAGTAAAGCAAAAACGACGAAAATAAATTAAAGACAACCCTATGGCTCCTGCCGGTTGTCGTACTCATCGACATGCAAGTCGTGATATTCTATACAAAACATGATCATCTCATACATCACATATATCTCATCATGTAATTGGCCATATCACATCACAACATACCCTGCAAAAACAAGTTAGACGTCCTCTAATTGTTGTTGCATGTTTTACATGGCTGCTACGGGTATCTAGCAAGAACGATTCTTACCTACGCAAAACCACAACGGTGATACACAAATTGCTATTCAACCTTCTCAAGGACCGCCTTTGTCAAATCCGATCCAACTAAAGTGGGAGAGACAGACACCCGCCAGCCATCTTTATGCAACAAAAGTCACATGTCAGTTGATGGAACCGGTCTCTCGTAAGCGTACGAGTAAGGTTGGTCCGGGCCGCTTCATCCCACAATACCGCTGAATCAAGAAAAGACCAAGGGAGGAAGCAATCTGAGCATCAACGCCCACAAACTCCTTTGTGTTCTACTCGTGATCTCATCTACGCATAGACCTAGCTCATGATGCCACTGTTGGGGAACGTTGCATGGGAAACAAATTTTTTTCCTACGCACACGCAAGATCTATCCATGGTGATGAGCATCTACGAGAGGGAGAGTGGATCTACATACCCTTGTAGATCGCTAAGCGAGAAGCGTTAAGAAAAGCGGTTGATGTAGTCGAACGTCTTCGCGATCCAAATCGCAGCCGTCCCACGATCCGCCCCAATCTAGCGCCGAACGGACGGCACCTCCGCGTTCAGCACACGTACAGCTCGATGATGATCTCCGCCTTCTTGATCCAGCAAGAGGGAGCGGAGAGGTAGATGAGTTCTCCGACAGCGCGACGGCACGGCGACGGTGGTGGTGAACTAATCCGGCAGGGCTTCGCCGAGATCCGCCGAACTAATCTAGAGGAGAAAATGATCTAGAGGGAAGAGAGGCAGCCGTGGCTTTTTGGGGTGAGGGCTGCCCTCTAAAACCTCTAGTATATATAGGAGGGAGGGAGGAGGAGGCATCCCTAGGAACCCCTAGGGGTTCGGCCGAACCTCCACCAAGGGGGAGGAGTCCACCTCCCACAAGGGAGGTGGAATCCTAGTAGGACTCCTCCCCACTTGGCCTCCTCTCCCACCCCTTGCGCAAGGGCCTCTAGGGGCTGGCCGGCCAGCCCACCAAGGGCTGGTGTGCCACCTCCTAGGCCCATGTGACCCTTGGGGTGGGTGGGCCCCACTTGGTGGACCCCCCCGGAACCCATTCGTCACTCCCGGTACACTACCGGAAATGCCCGAAACTTTTCCGGAGACCAAAACGGGACTTCCTATATATTAATCTTTACCTCCGGACCATTCCGGAGCTCCTCGTGACGTCCGGGATCTCATCCGGGACTCCGAACAACCTTCGGTCACCACCATACATAACTCAATACTACCGAAACGTCACCGAACGTTAAGTGTGCAGACCCTGCAGGTTCGAGAACTATGTAGACATGACCGAGACACCTCTACGGTCAATAACCAATAGCGGGACCTGGATGCCCATATTGGTTCCTACATATTCTACGAAGATCTTTATCGGTTGAACCTCTATGTCAAGGATTCAGTTAATCCCGTATGCTGTTCCCTTTGTTCTTTGGTATGTTATTTGCCCGAGATTCGATCGTCGGTATCTCTATACCTAGTTCAATCTCATTACCGGCAAGTCTCTTTACTCGTTCCGTAATACAAGATCCCGTGGCTAACACTTTAATCACTTTGCTTGCAAGGCTTATTGTGATGTTGTATTACCGAGTGGGCCCTGAGATACCTCTTCGTCACACGGAGTAACAAATCCCAGTCTTGATCCAGTCCCACTCAACAGACACCCTCGGAGATACCTGTAGAGCATCTTTATAGTCACCCAATTACGTTGCGACATTTGGTACACACAAGGTATTCCTCCGGTGTTAGTGAGTTGCATGATCTCATGGTCATAGGAACAGATACTTGACATGCAGAAAACAATAGCAATAAACTGACTCGATCATATGCTACGTTTATAGTTTGGGTCTTGTCCATCACATCATTCTCCTAATGATGTGATCCCGTTATCAAATGACATCTCATGTCTATGGCTAGGAAACCTTGACCATCTTTGATCAACGAGCTAGTCTACTAGAGGTATACTAGGGACACAGTGCTGTCTATGTATCCACACATGTATTAGTGTTTCCAATCAATACAATCATAGCATGGATAATAAACGATTATCATGAACAAGGAAATATAATAATAACCACTTTATTATTGCCTCTAGGGCATATTTCCAACAATGTTGCTAGCCTACTTTAGGATAAAAGAGCCGGGTTGTACAATAAGCCTCTACCTTCGTTCCCGGAATCGCTCCTCTAGCAAAACCAAAGCGAAGGCGGCGACACTCCATATCCAGGGCGCCTGCGGGTGACTCTGCCTCTCCCCTTCCTCTCCGACAACCATCTTGACGCCACGAGGGGGAGGGGAGCTCCGGTTTCTCAGTCGGGTGTTTAGTAGTCCTAGTTTTTTCGAGTTTCCTCCTTCGGTGTCATGGCGGGACTGATGTTGAAAGTTCTCTTAGGAATAATGGTCTTCCAGCCCGTGCTCCTACTCAGTGGAGGTGTTGCTGGCACCAACGAGAGGCTTGTGGGGTCCAAGCTGTTCGAGCGGCTTCCATCCGGCGGTGCGTCTTGGCGTGATGGCGGGAATGGTCCATTCTTGGAGTCGAGTGGTGATGATTGTTGCAGATTTGCGGAAGACGATGGAGGATCCGACCGCCTGTTGAAGGGCGGATTGGTGTTGGCCCTGGATCCGATGTTGAAGAGGCTCGGAGGGCTCCTCCGGCTGATGTTCCTTATGTGGCTAGATCCAGCCTTCCGAGGTTGGTGGCTATCGCGGATCGTTAACGCCTCTTGGCTAGGGGTTTCTTCAACGTCAAGACGTGGACCAACTTCTGGTGCTTTTCTTCTCTGGTGAAGGCGAAGATCCTGGGTGCTAGGTAGTTGCGGGAAAGGCGGTATGCAACACTACAACCACTTGTTTATTCATTGTTTTCTGTTGCTTGTATGCGTGTTATCTCTGTATCGTTACTATTATGAATACAAGTAATGTATGCCTACGGCTGCACATTTTTTTAAAAAAAGAGATGAGTTATCATTATTTTTTTTAGGTTTTTTTCCTTTTCACCATTTTTTCTTTGTTTCTTTATCCGTTTTCACTTTTTCTTTTTTCTTTTTTCCTTTAGTTTAATTTCTTTCTTTCTCGGTTTTTATTGTTTATATATTTTCTTTATTTTTTATTCGTTTTATTTCGGTTTTGTTTGTTTCTTTCACGTTTTTCATTGGTTTTTTGTATTTTCTCTCGGGTTTCACTAGTTTTTTATATACATTTTGGTATATATTTAATACATATTTTAATATATGTTTAAATTTTTCAAAACACTTGGTTAGCATTTTTCATACCAAATTAACATTTTTTGAATACGTGGTCACTATTTCTACTATACAAATTTAACATTTTTCCAAATGTTTGATTAACTTTTTAAAATATAAGTTTAATATGTTTATAATACATGGTCAATATTTTACCACTACACATTTAACATTTTTCAAATAAATATTAACTTTTTTTAATAGATGATCAACATTTTTCCTATATACATTTATCATTTTTTTAATTCTTGATTAAAGTTTTTCAAGTACAAGATTAACATTTATTATTATATTGACAATTTTTTTATAGACATTTAACATATTTTAAATTCTTTATCTATATTTTCAAATGCAAGGTTAACATTTTTTGAGTGCATGGTCAATATTTTTTCAAACTAATTTAACATTTTTTCAAGTGCTTGGTTAACATCTTCAAATACAATTTTAAAAAATTTCATTCATGGTCAACATTTTCTATACACATTTGAATTTTTTCAAATACAATATTAACATTTTAGAATGCATGGTCAACATTTTTACTATATAAATTTCATATTTTTTTTAAATTCTTGATTAACATTTTTCAGGTACAAGATTTACATTAATACACGGTCAACATTTTTCCTATACACATTAACACTTTTCAAATGCTTTATCAACATTTTTAGAATGCAAGATTAATATTGTTGGAATGCATGGTCTACATTTTCTCTATACACATATATCATTTTAAAATGTTTGATTAATATTTTTCAAACACGTCTTTAACATTTATTTTCAAATGCTTGATTAACACTTTTTCATATACATGATCAAAAAAATTCACACACATTGTAATTTTTTTGAATACATTCTTTGTATACATGGTCAATATTTTTATATGCACATTTAATTTTTTTCAAATGCATGACTAACATTTTTCAAAAATTATGTAAACTAAATTTTTAGAATTTTTTGAAGTCTAAAAATATTAAAAAAGAAATAAAAAACATAAAACATAAAACAAACAAAAACAAGGCTGTGGCCTCCAGCGCAGCTGGCCTGGCCCATCTCGCGTTGCCCTTATGCGAGGGTTCCCTACATCCCACGGTAAGCGAGACATAGTGCCAGTTCTTTTGATAGCTTAAAACTAAGCCATCTCCTTCCCTGCTTCTCTCATAAGCCGAGCCTGTTATTCATTGGGGGTTTTAAACTAGTTATGGGACAACTTATTTAAAAGTCCCAAAGAATTTAGAGGGCGGCTTATTTTTGAAGCTCGGAAGAGACATCTTATTTTCTAAGTCACCCAAAAAAACTGGCCCATAGGGATGCCCGCCCACAAACAGGTGATCATATTTGGTGCAGTGAGGGGAAAACAAGGAAACGCACACACCCCCGCCCGACCTTTTTGGCAGGTCAATGCGCGGGGCGGGATGCCCCTGTTTCTTTCATTTCTTTTTTTTTCCTTTTAGGATTTCAAAAAAAAATCTAAGTTTTATAAAATGTTTAGGAAATCATAAAATGTTTGTGGATTTGAAAAAAATGCTTGTGATTAAAAAAATGTTCACGGTTTTGAAACAAAAAAAATTCATGATTTCCTAGAAAATGTTCGCATATTACAAAAATGTTTGTGAATTTTTAAAAATGTTCCTCAATTAAAAAAATGTTCAAAAAATAAAAAAAATGTTCGTGATTGTTGCTCGAGCTGTTTGGGAAAAAAATAGGTGATGTTTTTGAATTTCCTATTCCAAAATCAGTTGATGATCTTTGTAACATGTGGTTTAATTTCGAAAAAAATGTTGTCTCTAGTATGGCATGTGTTGCTTCCATACGGAGCTTGTGGAATGTGCGTCACTCTATGTTCTTTCAGGGCTTGGTCTGAAAAAGATGTAACATTCTAGTTGGGCGAATAGACGCACTGCTGCATCAGTGGAAAGTGTTTTGAGACGATTCACAATATGTGCTCATAAGAAGATGTCTGCTCCTCCTGGACCGGCTAAGATGCAAGCTCCTGAGAATCGCGTGGGCCTAAGCCTGCCAATTCAGTGATCAGCATCATCCTTGCTATGAAGCTGTTGCGAGAAGATGCATTTTTGTTTTTTGCGAATAAGTAGATGCTACTCTAACTAGAGTTTGCGTTGATGTTTGTGTTGTCATTTCCATTTGTAAGCTGATGAAATGTTGCTCTACATAAAAGCTATATGCACCTATCGTTTTGATGGCCTTGCTACTCTGTTCTAGCCTGAGAGCTGGAAGCAGTCGTGTGTTTGTTGCCTGGTTTTGTAATAAAATAAGGCGGAAACCCCTTTCCGTCAAAAGAAAAATCATGCACTTGTGAACCAAGCGACGCTCAGATGGTTAGATTCTTTGTGATGGAACCAACCTATCAAGGTTTAAGTTATAGACTTGACACTTGTGCTCGCATTTTTCTTGGTTTATTTCAGTTTTTTTGACAATATTTGTTCGAGGAGATGTAGTGTCGGCTCAGTTTTCGAATGTGCTCACAGGAATAGGATATGTGTGTTTATAGGGATAAGTGCATGTGTATGTATGTGGGTATCCTGCGTTATACCGTGCTATTTTTTTTTTCTCTCAACCACTGCGGAGAGGGCATGCTTGGAAGGAAGGAGGGCGATGTATGAGCTGGGAATAACTTTTTTTTAGGGGCATATGTGTTTTGCGCACTGCCTGCCGAAAGGAAGGAAGAGAGACCGAGCGTACGTGGTGTGCCCGCGGCGTCTCTTGCCTCCATCTCCCTCTCTCTTTCTTCCTCTCGCCGGGATTAGGATCGGAGTCGCTCCGCCCGCCCGCCCGCCCGCATTGTCCGATCGAGCCAAAGGAGAGGGAGGGGTGAGGGCGAGATCGAGAGCGAGGATGCAGCAGCAGATGGCGGCGACGGTGGAGGAGCAGATGATGGTGAAGGCCATCAGGGACGAGTGCCCGTGGGAGACCCTCCCCAAGCGCATCCAGGCCGCCGTCGTCTCCAAGGACGAGTGGCACCGCAGGTACCTACGCCCATCAATGTATATACGTACCTAAGAGGATCAATCTAATTAATCTTGGATGATCGGTCCGGCCGGCCGCCGGTCAGGGTGTGCCATTAATGGCCATCTCGCGCAGTCGATCGCTCGTACCAACAAATGGGGGCGACGCTGTTCATCAGGCTGCTTAATCTGCCTGTTCCAAAACAGAAATCGTTGGCTGTCCAGTCACGCATGTTGGAATGCTGGGTTGGACTTTGGACAACACAAATGGTTAATGCCCATCTAAACTCTAGCCATTCATGTTGATGGTTTGCGAAATTTCAAGGGAGTATTCGCTCGGTAACACCCCAAGGACCATCATAATCTGTCAAATAGCATCCAATGTGAGCCTGGCAAGTCGTACTACTACTACTACACACACATCCAATGTCACATACCGACTCAATACATGTCTACAGGTTTCCAAGTACACCTGTCCATGTAGTAGAATGATCACCTTGTGTTCATAACCAAGGCTAACTATATAATATGTAACACTTCTTCTTCTTTTGCGGGGAACTGTCGAACACTTGCAACCTAGTCGAAGAACGTACTTTTGTTTTTGCAAATCATGAATGATTCTTCAGATGCCTGATGCTCTGCTTCCTTCCTGAGTAACTTAATGGCAGGATTGTAGACTATTGTATACGAAAACGACTGCCATGGAATAACTGTTTTGCTCGCAAAGTATGCAAGGAGGGGGAATATTACGAGGATTTGTTGCGCTATCTCCGCAGAAATCTAGCGGTATGTTGTTTATATTTTCCTCATTTACTTAATTACTACTTACGAGAAGATACTGGTTTGCAGATATATTGTTAGAACCAGTTTTCGGTAGTTTATTAGCATCTTCCACACTTTTGCATTGTCATACCTGCAACTGTGAAACACTATCCTTTGGCTGATTGCAAATCAAGTCTAAATCCATCGCCTAGCTCTTTTAAAACTTCTCTTGGGTTGCTTTCTCAGCCAATAGCTCTCGCAGTTGCATCATGTTTTTTTTCCTCAGTTTGTTCTACTAATTCTAGATTTCTGGCATTCTCTAGTCTGGATTTTTTTTCTAAAGCTTTCATGACTGCTACTTTCACAAAAATAATTGCAGTTATACCCATACCATCTCGCAGACTACATCTGTCGAGTAATGAGGATATCAGCATTCAAATACTATTGTGACGTCCTTTTTGAAGCTATGAAGAATGGTAATCACTTGTATCAATAGAAGGCAAAGCATTTTCTGTCATCACATTTTTTTGAGTTGTGTTGCTTGTCAGTTGACCTGCATCCATGACCAGCAGCCATTATGCGTTCATTTAAATATTTCTACCAGGAATAGTATGTTCCATACCTACGATACAACACAGAATTGCAATTTCTTCACAAATCTATATGAATCATTTATCCAGTTAGTACTTCATAGTTTTGGTTTATCACATAGGATCCGTACTAGTTAGCATCATTCCACCTTGGGCATTAGTGAAGCCCCAGGGCTGTATTATATGTTTCTACTAGACTGTCAAAGGTGATCATGTCTAAGTATATTAAAACTTGTATTAATGAAAAGAGTTTGCTCGTTCAGTGGTTCATATATTTTATTTTATTACTACTCCCTCTGTAAACTAATGTAAGACGTAGTTCAACAGAGGTAATAAGATTTATGCACCCCTTTGGTCTGTTTGCAAACTTTGCATGCGTAGTTGGACTAATATTGTGGAATGTGGGGTATGTTTGTTTAATTTCATAACTGAGACTGTATTTAGTATTTGGACTAATATTGTGGAATGTAGGGGAAGTTATATGAAAACCTTTTCAACTGGTGCACTGCATATCTTTGATGTGTGTTTACTGTACCCCAGTTTTATTATCCTTGCTACTAGCACAGATTATTCTATAACACATATGTAAATATTATCTCTGTTGCAGAAACTAGTTTATTTAATATGCTAACTGTTTTCTTCATGATTCGAACTTGTCCAAAATACTTGCAGAGCAACCATATGACAGTATTCCAAACTTCACTGCTGCCGATGCCCTGAGGATTACTGGTGTTGGAAGAAACGAATTTATTGAAATCATGAATAAATGCAGATCGAAGGTATATTGGCATATTGTGTCTTTCCTGTGTCCCAGAATAAATATTCCAATAGGCATACTTATTTGGGATTTTACTGATGAGAAATGACAATAACTGAGGTTAAGTTAGACTTATTAAAAAAATCAGAGTACCAATCAAGATTAAATTACAGAAAATCAACAATATTGTAGATAATCAAGCTGTAATTTCTTTTAGGAACAACTAACACTCAACTTAGAGTTAAAATGAGTTAGATATGATTTAATCAATATTTTATAGTTATTACTGTAATGAGTTTCTAATATTTTGCGACGTCATCCACATGCATGGGCTTCGCCCAGCAGCCACATGGGCCTGAAACGTGGGGCCACTTTTCTGAAATGGGGGTTTGATATTAAATTCTGAAAGTGTTGAATAAACCTCTTAAATTGTCCATCTCAAGGACATTTTCTTAAATGGGGTAACTGCTCTCACTCGAGCACAAATAGAGGGTAAAAAGTGAATTTTACTAGTATTATTGCTGAGATACCGTAAAAGGCTATTGCCCCGCTTTATAGATAAAGCACCAACCATGATACACAAGTCAGCATCCACAAACGGAGTTCTCATGAAAAAAAAGGAAAAAAAAGGTTCAAGCTGGGGGCAGCAGCACAAATAGCGCCTCAAGGCGGATAGGTAGCGATAAGAAGACGAGATGCCAGAGCCTTGTAGTTCCTCGTCCTCTTTTCATTTGAGGTTATCAATTTAAGACATTGATGATTTTCAATGTTCAGAAAAGTGAACATACCCTAACCAGCGTCCTCTTTTCCTCTTGTTATATAATCCCTTCTTTTCACTTTTCGGCATTTCAGAAGATAATGTGGAAGCTGAACAAATCAATTGCGAAAGAGTTGCTGCCTGCACAACCCGCAGACTTAGCAATAGAACCTTGGTGGGGAGTCCGTTTCGTCAACTTTACATTGGAAGAGTTTAAGGTAAGATTCATGAGGGGTGAACGTTCTTGTTAATTGTGTAAGGACATAGTACTTTATAAGTAAGAAAATAGTGAATATATAGTTTTTTTTTACTATGTGATGGCATAGGTTTTACTAGAGCTTTGTTTCTCCGTAAGATAAATAATCATAAAGAAAACCTTTTCATATCACTGCAGAAGCTTTCTGAGGAAGAGACAATAGCAATAGACAAAATATGTAAGGAGGAAGTCAATTCATATGTTCTATTTGATCCAGTGGTTATAAATTGTCTTTACAGAAGAGGAGGGGTATACTTCGATGTGCCAGTTTATCCAGAGGACCGTTTCAGAGGTATGGAATCAAACCAATTTGTGCTATTGTTTATCTAGAGAACCGTTTCAGAGTAATATATAGGATTTCTGTTATTGGGCAGCCCACCATTAAATTTTATTGCGGGAATTTGCCCATAACTAATCGGTGCAGTTGTCTCATGTCAGCTAGTTTGTGCTGACGGACATTATCTGGTGGAGGCTCATAACTTTGACACTGGCACTGATGTGTTGCCAATGTCGTTTTATCTCATCAAGTTACAACCAAATTTACCCAAAAGTTATTATTTATAGATGTAAACCTTCTACTTAGTGATGCTTTAGTTCTAAACTTGTATCATTGATTTAGTTTCAAGACTTGAAGGTTTTGTTTCAAATAAGGATCAGTCATACGAAGATCCAATTGAAGAGTGAGTAGTTTTCTTCATTAGTCTTGTGCATAATGAGCATGATTGTTTCTTTTTTAATTGAATGAGCATGGCTGCTTATTCAGCTGATCTGCATCGCTACCATTTCCTGTTGCTGTTAAATTCATTTCATATTTTCTTGACTGCAGGCTACTATATGCTGTATTTGTTGTGTCAAGTGAAAATGCCACAGTTGCTGAATTGGCTAAAACTTTACAGGCTGACCTTTATCAACTCCAGGCAGCTGCATCATTTGCCTGCAGACTGGGATGGGCTGTAAAGCTTTTGGATACAGACTCCGCTCTTAGAGATTCTGGTGCACTTGCATTGCCCAGTAACATTCTTTGTGACGACGACGAAGGCTCGCGCATGAGTATCAACTCAGAAAAATCTTGTCACGAATTGCTTAGCAGTGATTGTGATGGACCCAGGAAAATCTCTGGGACTGCTTATGTGGGCTTCATTGTGGATGCTAACGTAACTTCATACTTGATGATGGGCTCTTTATCTCCAGGCTAGACCCCCCTTACTACTCCAATCCTTACACTTTTTAAACTTCTAAGCAAAAACATGTTCAACATCTTTGCTCTTAAAGGAGCTATAGTCCCAAATATTCTTATTTATGGTTGTACAGTTTGTTCTTGAACTGGCACTGTACATTTATGAAGCAACCTTCCATTGAATTAGCAGGGTGTACTGATCTTTCTTCACTAACCTATTGCAGGATTGAAGTCTCACGCTGTTACGCTATATGAGGCTGGAAAACTGGGCTATTCTTGCATCGCTGATCTATGCAATGATCTAGCTAGTTTGGAAGGAAAGAAGTTTGAGGGTGTTCTCCAGGAATTCGCAAACCATGTGTTTAGCTTGCGTCGCTTCCTTGAGTGTTTGCTGTCCGGTGGAACTTCACCTGACGGAAACTGTCACGATGATTTGTCCTCCCCTTTAAGCAAGAAAAGAATCGAGGAGGGCACAGATAGTATTGTCGAGAATAACGAAAGCTCACTTCAACATGGCCAACATGGTGACACACCACAGCAGGAATACCCGTCGGTTGATTCAAATGCATCGTCACCTTCAAGTATTATATCAAGGGGGATGGAAAGCGTAGCTGAAAATGACTTTGACATCAGCCAAATGGTTACTCAAAATGACAATAGTCAGACTACAGAATGGGAAGGCCCAGCTGCGTGGAAAACTAAAAGAAATTACCGAGTCAACATTCTTCGCTGCGAGAGCTTAGCTTCACTGGCGCCATCGACGCTAGAAAGATTACTTCTTAGGGACTATGACATTGTGGTCTCTATGATACCTTTTCCACAGTCATCAGTTCTACCCAGCACTGCAGGACCAGTACATTTCGGGCCGCCTTCTTACTCCTCAATGACACCTTGGATGAAGCTTGCCTTGTATACTTCTGGTACTTGTGGCCCGCTCTCTGCTGTTTTCATGAAAGGACAGCGCCTGCGGCTGCTTCCCGAGCCATTAGCCGACTGCGAAAAGGCACTGATATGGTCTTGGGATCACTCTGTGGTGGGTGGATTAGGAGGAAACTTTGAAGGGAACCTGGTAAGGGGAGGCCTTCTGCTGCATTACCTCAATGCAATGACAAAACATTCTGCCGTGATAGTGCAACCACTGGGCATAAAGGACCTTGATGAATCAGGAAACCTCGTAACCATGGATGTCCCATTGCCCCTGAAAAATGTTGATGGGTCAATCACATCCGCGTTAGCCGGAACTGATTTGCCTGAGGGGCAAATGTCAAATTTGACTACATTGTTGGAAGATCTATCCAGTAAAGTTGAGTTGAGCACGGTTGGTTACCTACGCCTAGTAAGGCTTCACAGGGTAAGCGAATCCAGTGAACTTCCAGAGAAGGAAAGCTATGAGTGGATACCTTTGAATTTGGAATTTGGAATTCCTTTGTTCAATCCAAAGCTGTGTGAAAGAATATGTGAAAGGGTCGTCGACTCAAATATGCTTCAGAAAGATGATCTCACTGAACACTACGAGTCTATGCAGACGGTGAGGAAGAGGTTGCGCGAACTTTGCACCGAGTACCAAGCAACCGGTCCAACAGCAAGACTATTAAATCAGCGGGGAGTCTCGAAGAGCTCTCCGCGCCAACTCCAACTCGTGAACATTGTGAGTGGAAGATGGAGTCCATTCCATGATCCATCATGGCCTACCCAAGGAGGGACGTCACCGCGTGAACATGTCAGGCTGAAGATCGGAAGATGGCAGAAATGCTTTACTGAAGTTCTGAGCTTTGATGGGAGCATCCTCAGGTATTTTCCAATGAAAATTGATAACAACATGGAACTTGTGTTATGTAGTTAGTTAACAATGCTACTGTTGTAGCCCTAATTTTGCCGACTGCTCATCGCCATGTCCTTGATTTCTGATAGGTCACACGCACTCACTCCCGTGTATGAGGCTGCTACAAGATCTGTCACTGAAGATCAACCATCCCCTTCTGCTCCGAAAACTGATTCAGAAGATTCTGATACCAAGGATGTGGTCTTACCGGGAGTCAATCTCATATTTGATGGCGCTGAGCTGCACCCGTTTGACATTGGCGCTTGCCTCCACGCCCGCCAACCCTTGTCGTTGATAGCTGAGGCGTCGGCTGCGTCATTGGCCATGAAATGACTGATATGCATCTCAGCACGTTGCCATCACAAATTTTGTTCTGTTTAGTCTGTGTCCGGAATTGATTATTGTGTAGGACGACTCTCAGAATCAGGCTTTTTTAAGAGAAGATTTTGTTATGCCAGCATAGTTTTTCCTTCTCTAGATGACAGGCACTTCTCCCAACAGGGGATGAATGCCAAGTGAGTCTCCATGCACAAGTCAAGCTTACTGACTTCTACTTCCTCCGTTCCTAAATATTTGTCTTTTTAGAGATTCAACTATGAACTACATACAAAGTAAAATGAATGAATCTACACTCTAAATTATGTCTATATACATCCGTATGTAGTCCATAATGAAATCTTTAAAAAGACAAATATTTAGGAACGGAGGGAGTAGATTACATGTCCTCTTAGATTTTTCTTAGATGTTCTTAAAGAAGTTCATTATTGTGTTTTTAAGAAGTTATCAATTCAAAGTGACAGCAAAAGTACTTTTCTGCTCCCGAGCTCAAATGAGCTCGATGAACAGTAAATTCAAAAAAAAATCGAAAAAAATTCAAAAAAATCTGATTTTTTTTAGATCAACATTGACAAAAGTTTTAAGAGTGTGCAAAAATTTGGCATGAAAGAACATTTTTACAAGGCGTGGCAAAAAAAAACAAAATCGATACTCTGAAAATGCGCTTTGCTACTTCAGGAATTTGAACTCGTTCAAAGTACTCTCTGTTTGCTGCGTGCACTCTTCCCCGGTGATCACGTACCACCACACCAAAGGTTGCTCTTACAGATTGGGAGAAGATCGTTGCATCCATGGTGACGAGCATTGGCCCATGCGGTAGCGGATACCATTTTTGGTTTGACTTCGAGGTCTCACGTCTAATGGAAGTGTTTGAGCTGGAAAAAAAATGCAGATTGATAAATTCAACATAAGCTTTGACCTTTCCCACCACATGAAGAGGACGAGTTAAAGCTTCACCATTTTGGTAGGCATTTTCGTTTTCCCATATATGCCATATTGGCAGAGTGAAAACCAGTAGTGTTTGTTATCCACTCCAAAATCTATAATCAGTAGTGTTTGTTATCCACTCTCTATCTAGACAAATTTAAGACAAGTAATATGTATCGAAGGGATTAAGCTCTTTCCAGATTTCCTTAATATAGTGACACTACAAAGAGCAATGTTTAGTTTCCACACTATTGCAGAAATGACAATCATACCTTGTGGGAATTGATCTCACTTGGACTTGAACGCCTGTTAGGAGACAAGACATAAGATTACCCATAGTTTCCTCCACTTCTTCCCCATGATCTTCTGTTTGGCGTAGCCCCTTTCCGTCCATGTCCTTCCAGAAATTATATGTCCTCATCAAATTATAGGCTGACCTGACTGTGTAAACGCCCTTTTTTATGTGGGGCCAGGAAGCAAAATCGGAGCATCCTTCTGTGCTCAACAGTATGCTAAGAATTTTCTCTAGTACATCCTCCGAGAATATATTTCTAACGGTTTCTTCATTCCACTGTCAATGAACTAACCATTTCATTATCACTTTCGGAGGAAGTATGTTGTAGAGTTCCAGGGAAAATCTCAGGAATCCAATTATCGTCAAATGTCTGTATTTTTT
The DNA here is from genome assembly GCA_039707655.1 of Elymus sibiricus. Lineage (NCBI taxonomy): Eukaryota > Viridiplantae > Streptophyta > Magnoliopsida > Poales > Poaceae > Elymus > Elymus sibiricus. The sequence continues at coordinate 282,358,413 of CM077663.1, forward strand.
TTGCCAACTCCGGCTCTCCAAAGTAGGCCCTTCTACAAATTGACGCCCATCAGACTATGTCAAGTATAAGAAGGTGACCTCGGACATCTAGTTGTTGAAAAGTCATCTTCCGGATAGTATCTTCCTTTCAATACCTTAGCACAAAATGAGTTCGCATTGGTTAATAGGCGCCAACATTGTTTTCCCAGCATGGCTTGGTTGAATATTGACATGTCTCTAAAACCCACTGACGAAGTTATTTCCCACCAGGTAGTCCAACGATGCTATAAGTGTTGGAAATATGCCCTAGAGGTAATAATAAAGTGATTATTATCATATTTCCTTGTTCATGATAATCGTTTATTATCCATGCTATAATTGTATTGATCAGAAACTCAGATACATGTGTGGATACATAGACAACACTGTGTCGCTAGTGAGCCTCTACTAGACTAGCTCGTTGATCAAAGATGGTCAAGGTTTCCTGACCATAGACATGAGTTGTCATTTGATAACGGGATCATATCATTATGAGAATGATGTGATGGACAAGACCCAACTGTAAGCATAGCAGTTGATTGTGTCAGTTTATTGCTACTGCTTTATCCATGTCAAGCATAAGTTCCTACGACCATGAGATCATGCAACTCCCGGACACCGGAGGAATGCCTTGTGTGTATCAAACGTCACAACGTAACTGGGTGACTATAAAGGCACTCTACAGGTATCTCCGAGGGTGTCTGTTGAGTTGGCATGGATCGAGACTGGAATTTGTCACTCCATATGACGGAGAGGTATCTCTGGGCCCTCTCGGTAATACAACATCACAAGAAGCTTGCAAGCAATGTGACTAAGGAGTTAGTTGCGGGATCTTGTATTACGGAATGAGTAAAGAGACTTGCCGGTAACGAGATTGAACTAGGTATTGAGATATCGACGATCGATTCTCGGGCAAGTAACATACCGCTGGACAAAGGGAACTGCACACGGGATTGACTGAATCCTTGACATCGTGGTTCGACCGATGAAGATATTTGTGGAATATGTAGGAACCACTATGGGCATCCAGGTCCCGCTATTAGTTATTGGCCAGAGAGGTGGCTCGGTCATGTCTACATGATTCTCGAACCCGCAGGGTCCGCATGCTTAACGTTCGGTGACGCTAGAGTAGTATTGGGATATGTACGTTGGTGACCGAATGTTGTTCGGAGTCCCGGATGAGATCCCGGACGTCACGAGGAGTTCCGGAATGGTCCGGAGGTAAAGATTTATATATGGGAAGTCCTATTTTGGTCGCCGGAAAAGTTTCGGGCATTACCGATAGTGTACCGGGGTGCGGGTTCCGGGGGTCCACCTGCCCCGTGGGCCCACATGGGCCATAGGGGGTGTGCCCTAGCCATCATGGTCCAGGTGCATCAGCCCCTAGAGGCGAATTAGGCTTGGGGGCAAGAGTCCCAAAGGGACAAGGCACCCCGGAGGTTCCTTGGAGGAGGGGGACTCCTCCCTTCCTTGTAAAAGGAGGACTCTCCCTTGGCCGCCGGCCCCTCCCTTGGAGGAGGGGTCAAGGCTACGCCTCCTCTCTCCCCTTTGCCTCCTATATATAGTGGATGGGGGGAGGGCTGCACACAACAATTCCCACACCCCGGCGGCAGCCCTCTCCCTCCGTTATTCTGTTTTCTCCTCAGATCGCATCTACGGTAGCGCTTGGCGAAGCCCTGCCAGGATTGCTCCACCACCATCTCCACCACGCCGTCGTGTTGGTTGAGATCCCATCTACTTCTCCTCCCTCGCTTGCTGGATCAAGAAGGAGGAGACGTCATCGAGCCGCACGTGTGCTAAACGCGGAGGTGTCGTCCGTTCGGCGCTAGATCGGATCGGATCGTGATTGGATCGTGAAAAGTACGACTACATAAACCGCGTTATATACGCTTCCGCTTAGTGATCTACAAGGGTATGTAGATACACTCCCCCTCTCGTAGCTATGCATCTCCATAGATAGATCTTGGATGTTCGTAGGAAATTTTTTGTTTCCCATGCAACATTCCCCAACAATAAGACCCAGCTAAGGCCCAGGGAGGCCCAAGATCGCACGTGTTATGGCCCAAGGCAACGTCAGCAACAGGGGCAACTTGTCAGTCGGAGTGGGCGCTAGTCGAAATGATTCCCTCAGTCGGTTCATTCATCAGTCGTATTGATCATCAGTCAGTTTAACTGTTAGCCGATATACTGTCAGTTGGATTGTGTATTAGGACAACAGCCAAACACATTAAACCAGACGTTACAAAGACAACACTACAATGCATTCAAGACGGGTGTTACCATTCGTCTCCAAGTGTTGATGGCATCAGTTACTACCCATATAATGGGTTGTTTATTGCATGTAATCAGTTTTAGTCATTGGTGGCTAGCTGAAGGACCCCGACGGTGGCATACTCTATATAGGCCTGCCTAGGGTACCTAGCTAAAGGTTCACAATCTCTGTAATCAAACACTCATACGCAAGAGAAACTCTTCAGAGAGACATGATTAGGATTTTTACCTCCATCGACGAGGGGCCCAAACTTGTACAAGCTCTTGTGTCCCCCATTGCATCTCGGTAGATCAAGCTCCATTCATACTCCTATCTTACTCTCATATATAGCACCACTACAATTGGCGCCCACTTTGGGGCTCCGCATCTATCGATCAATGCCGTAGATGGTTTTTCCTTCTTCATCGATTTCCGACATCGAGCTGATCCTAGGGGAGATCATTTTCTTCGGGTCGATCGGATTCACCGTTGATGATTCGGCATGCCTTCCTAAGGCCCATGACGACTCGTTGTCTGCCCATGGAAACACACACTTATGTGCCAACGATTCTGGCGTGTTGTTCCTTCAGGAGCCGGTTCCATACCGGGCTGCTAGGTCGCTCACTTTTTGTCGTCACTTAAAGCGTTTCAGCAGAACCCGTCTCCACCGCTTGTCGCGTTGCCCGGTGGCGTAGTAGGTCATGATGGTTCATCTCTCCAATTTGTTGCATAATATGTTTTGTCTCAGAGGATGAGAAGAGAAGGGGGAGCTTCAACTCTGTAGTAGAAGTTTGTATGGCTGGAATCCCTCCGCCATCATCACCTCACGTTGATCCATTTGCTGCGACGCGTGATGCCGTGACAAACAACATAACTGCGGGAGGTGGCAGTGCCCATGGTGGCATTGGCAGACTCACTTGGGAGCAGTTGGCAACAGTGACGCGAGAGTCCAAGTTGACATTGCACACGATGTTGGTTAACGTTGCATGGGAAACAAAAATTTTCCTACGCACATACAAGATCTATCCATGGAGATGCGCATCTACAAGAGGAGAGATTGGATCCACATACCCTTGTAGATCGCTAAGCAGGAAGCGTTAAGAAACGCGGTTGATGTAGTCGAACGTCTTCGCGATCCAAATCGCAAGCCGTCCCGCGATCCAATCACGATCTAGCGCCGAACGGACGACACCTCCGCGTTCAGCACACGTACAGCTTGATGACGATCTCCGCCTCCTTGATCCAGCAAGTGAGGGCGGAGAGGTAGATGAGTTCTCCGGCAGCACGACGGCGTGGTGGCGGTGGTGGTGGAGCTGTTCCGGCAGGGCTTGGCCGAGCACTACCGAAACCGATCTAGAGGAGAACTAATCTAGAGGGAGGGAGAGAGGGCTGCGTCGTGCCTTGGGGTGTGGCTGCCCTCCCTCTCCCTCTCTATTTATAGGAGGAAGGGGTAGGTGGGGTGCAGCCTTGCCCCCTCCTCCAAGGAGGGGTTCGTCCGAACTAGGGGGAGGAATCCTCCTCCCACAAGGGAGGTGGGAACCCTAGGGAGGAGTCCCTCCCCTCCAAGGCACCTCCACCCTTTTTTTCCTTTGCTTTGGGCGCATGGGCCCTTATGAGGTCCGCTGCCAAGCCCACCAGGGGCTGGTACGCCACCTCTTGGGCCCATGTGACCCCCCGGGGTGGGTGGGCCCCTCCCGGTGACCCCCGGAACCCATTCGTCACTCTCGGTACACTACCGGAAGTACCCGAAACTTTTCCGGAACCCAAATACCACTTTCCTATATATAAATCTTTACCTCCGTACCATTCCGGAGCTCCTCGTGACGTCCGGGATCTCATCCGGGACTCCGAACAACCTTCGGTCACCAACATACATAACTCAATAATACCGAAACGTCACCGAACGTTAAGTGTGCAGACGCTGCGGGTTCGAGAACTATGTAGACATGACCGAGACACCTCTATGGTCAATAACCAATAGCGGGACTTGGATGTCCATATTGGTTCCTACATATTCTACGGCGATCTTTATCGGTTGAACCTCTATGTCAAGGATTCAGTTAATCCTGTACGCTGTTCCCTTTGTTCATCGGTATGTTACTTGCCCGAGATTCGATCGTCGGTATCTCCATACCTAGTTCAATCTCGTTACCGGCAAGTCTCTTTACTCGTTCCGTAATACAAGATCCCGTGGCTAACACTTTAGTCACTTTGCTTGCAAGGCTCATTGTGATGTTGTATTACCGAGTGGGCCCTAAGATACCTCTCCGTCACACGGAGTAACAAATCCCAGTCTTGATCCATGTCAACTCAACAGACACCTTCGGAGATACCTGTAGAGCATCTTTATAGTCACCCAGTTACGTTGTGACATTTGATACACACAAGGTATTCCTCCGATGTCAGTGAGTTACATGATCTCATGGTCATAGGAACATATACTTGACATGCAGAAAACAATAGCAATAAACTGACACGATCATATGCTACGTTCATAGTTTGGGTCTTGTTCGTCACATCATTCTCCTAATGATGTGATCCCATCATCAAATGACAACTCTTGTCCATGGCTAGGAAACCACATCCATCTTTGATTAACGAGCTAGTCCATTAGAGGCTTACTAGGGACACATTGTTGTCTATGTACCCACACATGTATTTGAGTTTCCAATCAATACAATTATAGCATGGATAATAAACATTTATCATGAACAAGGAAATATAATAATAACCATTTTATTATTGCCTCTAGGGCATATTTCCAAGAGTCTCCCACTTGCACTAGAGTCAATAATCTAGCTCACATCACTATGTGATTTTACATTGTAATGAATCTAACACTCATACAGTTTTGGTGTTGATCATGTTTCCCTCGTGGAGGAGGTTTAGTCAACGGGTCTGCAACATCCAGATCCGTGTGTACTTTGCAAATACTTATGTCTCCTCCCTCGATGTAATCGCGGATGGAATTGAAGCGTCGCTTTATGTGTCTGGTCCTCTTGTGAAACCTTGGTTCCTTGGCTAGAGCAATGGCACCAGTGTTGTCACAGAACAGAGTCATTGGGTCCAGTGCACTGGGCACAACTCCAAGATCTGTCATGAAGTGCTTCATCCAGACACCTTCGTTCGCCGCCTCCGAGGCAGCTATGTACTCCGCTTCGCATGTAGAATCAGTTACCACACTTTGCTTGGAACTGCACCAGCTTACCGCTCCTCCATTGAGAATAAATACGTGTCCGGTTTGAGACTTAGAGTCATCCGGATCAGTGTCAAAGCTTGCATCGACGTAACCCTTTACGACGAGCTCTTGATCACCTCCATAAACGAGAAACATTTCCTTAGTCCTTTTCATGTACTTTAGGATATTCTTGACCGCCGTCCAGTGATCCACTCCTGGATTACTTTGAAACCTTCCGGCCATACTTATGGCAAGGATGACGTCTTGTCTTGTGCACAGCATTGCATACATGATAGAGCCTATCGCAGAAGCATAGGGGATGACACTCATCTTTTCTCTATCCTCTGCAGTCACTGGGCATTGAGTCTTACTCAACTTTACACCTTGTAACACAGGCAAGAACCCTTTCTTGGACTGATCCATTTTGAACTTCTTCAAAACTTTATCAAGGTATGTGCTCTGTGAAAGTCCTATTAAGCGTCTTGATCTATCTCTATAGATCTTGATGCCTAATATGAAAGAAGCTTCTCCTAGGTTCTTCATTGAAAAACTCTTATTCAAATATTCCTTCACTCTTTCCAAAAATTCTATATTGTTTCCAATCAGCAATATGTCATCCACGTATAATATTAGAAACACTATAGAGCTCCCAATCACTTTCTTGTAAATACAAGATTCTCCGTAAACTTGTATAAACCCAAACGCTTTGATCACCTCATCAAAGCGCTTATTCCAACTCCGAGATGCCTGCACCAGTCCATAAATGGATCGATGGAGCTTGCAAACTTTGTCAGCATTCTCTGGATCGACAAAACCTTCTGGTTGTATCATATACAACTCTTCCTCAAGGAAACCGTTAAGGAACGCTGTTTTGACATCCATCTGCCAAATTTCATAATCGAAAAATGCAGCTATTGCCAACATGATTCTGACGGACTTAAGCATCACTATGGGAGAGAAAGTCTCATCGTAGTCAATTCCTTGAACTTGTGAAAAACCCTTTGCCACTAGTCGAGCTTTATAGACGGTGACATTACCGTCTGCGTCCGTCTTCCTCTTAAAGATCCATTTATTCTGAATGGCCTTTCGCCCTTCAGGTAATACTTCCAAAGTCCACACTTTGTTTTCATACATGGATCCTATCTCAGGTTTCATGGCCTCTAAGCATTTGTCGGAATCCGGGCCCACCATCGCTTCTCCATAGCTCGTAGGCTCATCGTTGTCCAACAACATGACCTCTAAGACAGGGTTACCGTACCACCCAGGAGCAGTATGTGCCCTTGTCGACCTACGAGGTTCGATAGTAACTTGATCCGAAGCTTCATGATCACTATCATTAGCTTCTTCTTCAGCTGATGTAGGCTTCACAGAAACATCTTTCTGTGATGCGCTACTCTCTGGTTGAAGTGAAGGTTCAACAACCTCATGAAGTTCTATCTTCCTCCCACTCAATTCTTTCGAGAGAAACTCTTTCTCGAGAAATGACCCGTTCTTAGCGACAAACACTTTGCCTTCGGATCTGAGATAGAAGGTGTACCCAACCGTCTCTTTTGGGTATCCTATGAAGATGCATTTCTCCGCTTTGGGTTCCAGCTTTTCAGGCTGAAGCTTTTTGACATAAGCATCGCATCCCCAAACTTTAAGAAATGACAACTTTGGTTTCTTGCCAAACCACAGTTCATACGGCGTCGTCTCAACTGATTTAGATGGTGCCCTATTTAAAGTGAATGTAGCTGTCTCTAACGCATAACCCCAAAACGATAGTGGCAAATCGGCAAGAGACATCATAGACCGCACCATATCCAATAAGGTTCGATTACGACGTTCGGACACACCATTACGCTGTGGTGTTCCAGGTGGCGTCAACTGTGAAACAATTCCACATTGTCTTAAGTGATTGCCAAACTCATAACTCAGATATTCTCCTCCTCGATGTGATCGTAGGAATTTAATCTTCTTGTTACGATGATTCTCAACTTCACTCTGAAATTGCTTGAACTTTTCAAACGTTTCAGACTTATGTTTCATTAAGTAAATATACCCATATCTACTTAAGTCATCGGTGAAGGTGAGAAAATAACGATATCCACCGCGCGCCTCAATGCTCATCGGACCGCACACATTAGTATGTATGATCTCCAACAAGTCACTTGCCCATTCCATTATTCCAGAGAACGGGGTTTTAGTCATCTTGCCCATGAGGCATGGTTCACATGTGTCAAGTGATTCAAAATCAAGTGACTCCAAAAGTCCATCAGCATGGAGTTTCTTCATGCGTTTTACACCAATATGACCTAAGCAGTAGTGTCACAAGAAAGTGGTACTATCATTATCAACTATACATCTTTTGGCATCAATGTTATGAACATGTGTATCATCACTATCGAGATTCAATAAGAACAAACCCCTCACAATGGGTGCATGACCATAAAAGATATTACTCATATAAATAGAACAACCATTATTCTCTGATTTAAATGAGTAACCGTCTCGCAATAAACAAGATCCAGATATAATGTTCATGTTTAACGCAGGCACTAAATAACAATTATTCAGGTTCATCACTAATCCCGATGGTAATCGAAGAGCGAGCGTGCCGACGGCGATCACATCAACCTTGGAACCATTTCCCACGCGCATTGTCACTTCATCCTTTGCGAGCCTTTGTCTATTCTGCAGTTCCTGTTTTGAGTTGCAAATGTGAGCAACCGAACCGGTATCAAATACCCAAGCACTACAACGAGAGTTGGTAAGGTACACATCAATAAAATGTATATCATATATACCTTGTTTGGTGTTGGCCGCCTTCTTGTCGGCCGATACTTGGGGCAGTTCCGCTTCCAGTGACCAGTACCCTTGCAATGAAAGCACTCAGTTTCTGTCTTGGGTCCAGCCTTGGGTTTCTTCACGGGAGGGGCAACTGATTTGCCACCCATCTTGGAGTTACCCTTCTTGCCCTTGCCATTCTTCTTGAAACTAGTGGTTTTATTGACCATCATCACTTGATGCTCCTTCTGGATTTCAGACTCAGCGACTTTAAGCATCGCAAACAGCTCGGCGACTGACTTGTTCATCCCTTGCATGTTATAGTTCAACACAAAGCTCTTGTAGCTAGGTGGCAGTGATTGAAGAACTCTGTCAGTGATCGCCTCCGGCGGGAGGGCAATTCCCAACTCAGCCAGACGGTTGGAATACCCAAACATTCTGAGTAATGCTCACTAACAAACCCGTTCTCCTCCATCTTGCAAGCATAGAACTTATCGGAGGTCTCATACCTCTCGATCCGGGCATTCTTTTCAAAGATAAACCTCAACTCCTGGAACATCTCATATGCTCCATGACGTTCAAAACGCCTTTGAAGTCCCGGCTCTAAGCCATACAACATAGCACACTGAACTATTGATTAATCATCCGAACGCGACTGCCAGGTGTTCGCAACGTCTGGAGACGACACTGGAGTGGGTGGGTCACCGATCGGTGCATCAAGGACATACGCCTTTTGGGAAGCCGTGAGGATAATCCTCAGATTACGGGCCCAGTCTACAAAGTTACTTCCATCATCTTTCAGCTTAGCTTTCTCTAGGAACACATTGAAATTCAGGGGAACTATTGCGCGAGCCATTGATCTACAACATAAAATTTGCAAAGACAACTTAGACTATTGTTAAAGATAATGAGTTTAGTTAATCATATTACTTAAAAACTCCCACTCAAATTGACATCCCTCCGGTCATCCGAGTGCTACATGATCCAAATTCACCAACCCAAGTCCGATCATCACGTGATATGAGGTGGTTTCAATGGTGAACATCTTCATGTTGATCATATCTACTATATGACTCATGTTCGACCTTTCGGTCTCTTGTGTTCTGAGGCCATGTCTATACATGCTAGGCTCATCAAGTTTAACCCGAGTGTTCCGCATGTGCGACACTGGCTTGCACCCGTTGTATGCGAACGTAGAGTCTATCACACCCGATCATCATGTGGTGTCTCGAAACGACGAACTTTCGCAATGGTGCACACTAGGGGAGAACACAATTTTATCTTGAAATTTTAGTGAGGGATCACCTTATAATGCTACCGTCGTCCTAAGCAAAATAAGATGCATAAAGGGATTAACATCACATGCAAATCATAAGTGACATGATATGGCCATGAACTTGTGCTTTTGATCTCCATCTCCAAAGCACCGGCATGATCTCCATCATCTTGATCTCCATCAACGTGTCGCCATCGGGGTTGTCGTGCCAACCATGCTTCTACTACTATTGCTACCGCTTGGCGATAAAGTAAAGCATTACATAGCGCTTAATGAGTGACACGCAGGCCACATAATAATTGAAGACAACCCTATGGCTCCTGCCGGTTGCCGTACTCAGCGACATGCAAGTCGTGATAATCTATACAAAACATGATCATCTCATACATCACATATATCTCATCATGTCTTTGGCCATATCATATCACATCATACCCTGCAAAAACAAGTTAGACGTCCTCTAATTTGTTGTTGCATGTTTTACGTGGCTGCTATGGGTATCTAGCAAGAACGATTCTTACCTACGCAAAACCACAACGGTGATATACAAGTTGCTATTTCACCTTCTACAAGGACCGCCTTTGTCGAATCCGATTCAACTAAAGTGGGAGAGACAGACACCCGCTAGCCATCTTATGCAACAAAGTTACATGTCAGTCGATGGAACCGGTCTCTCGTACGTGGACGAGTAAGGTTGGTCCGAGCCGCTTCATCCCATAATACCGCTGAATCGAGAAAATACTAAGGAGGGAAGCAATCTGAATATCAACGCCCACAAACTCCTTTGTGTTCTACTCGAGATCTCATCTACGCATAGACCAAGCTCATGATGCCACTGTTGGTTAACGTTGCATGGGAAACAAAAAATTTCCTACGCACATACAAGATCTATCCATGGAGATGAGCATCTACGAGAGGAGAGATCGGATCCACATACCCTTGTAGATCAATAAGCGGGAAGCGTTAAGAAACGCAGTTGATGTAGTCGAATGTCTTCGCGATCAAAATCGCAAACCGTCCCGCGATCCAATCATGATCTAGCGCCGAACGGACGGCACCTCCGCGTTCAGCACACGTACAGCTCGATGATGATCTCCGCCTCCTTGATCCAGCAAGCGAGGGCGGAGAGGTAGATGAGTTCTCCGGCAGCACGACGGCGTGGTGGCGGTGGTGGTGGAGCTGTTTCGGCAGGGCTTCGCCGAGCACTACCGAAACCGATCTAGAGGAGAACTAATCTAGAGGGAGAGAGAGAGAGAGGGATGCGTCGTGGCTTGGGGTGTGGCTGCCCTCCCTCTCCCTCTCTATTTATAGGAGGAAGGGGTAGGTGGGGTGCAGCCTTGCCCCCTCCTCCAAGGAGGGGTTCGGCCGAACTAGGGGGGAGGAATCCTCCTCCCACAAAGGAGGTGGGAACCCTAGGGAGGAGTCCCTCCCCTCCAAGGCACCTCCACCCTTTTTTTCCTTTGCTTTGGGCGCATGGGACCTTATGGGGTTGGCTGCCCAGCCCACTAGGGGCTGGTGCGCCACCTCTTGGGCCCATGTGCCCCCCTGGGGTGGGTGGGCCCCTCCCGGTGGACCCCCCGGAACCCATTCGTCACTCCCGGCACACTACCGGAAGTACCCGAAACTTTTTCGGAACCCAAATACCACTTTCCTATATATAAATATTTACCTCCGGACCATTCCGGAGCTCCTCATGACGTCCGGGATCTCATCCGGGACTCCGAACAACCTTCGGTCACCAACATACATAACTCAATAATACTGAAACGTCACCGAACGTTAAGTGTGCAGACCCTGCGGGTTCGAGAACTAGGTAGACATGAACAAGACACCTCTATGGTCAATAACCAACAGCGGGACCTGGATGCCCATATTGGTTCCTACATATTCTATGAAGATCTTTATCGGTTGAACCTCTATGTCAAGGATTCAGTTAATCCCGTACGCTGTTCCCTTTGTTCATCGGTATGTTACTTGCCCGAGATTCGATCGTCGGTATCTCCATACGTAGTTCAATCTCGTTACTGGCAAGTCTCTTTACTCGTTCTGTAATACAAGATCTCGTGGCTAACACTTTAGTCACTTTGCTTGCAAGGCTCATTGTGATGTTGTATTACCGAGTGGGCCCTGAGATACCTGTCCGTCACACGGAGTAACAAATCCCAGTCTTGATCCATGTCAACTCAACAGACACCTTAGGAGATACCTGTAGAGCATCTTTATAGTCACCCAGTTACGTTGTGACGTTTGATACACACAAGGTATTCCTCCGATGTCAGTGAGTTACATGATCTCATGGTCATAGGAACATATACTTGACATGCAGAAAACAATGCAATAAACTGACACGATCATATGCTACATTCATAGTTTGGGTCTTGTCCGTCACATCATTCTCCTAATGATGTGATCCCATCATCAAATGACAACTCTTGTCCATGGCTAGGAAACCACAACCATCTTTGATTAACGAGCTAGTCCATTAGAGGCTTACTAGGGACACATTGTTGTCTATGTACCCACACATGTATTTGAGTTTCCAATCAATACAATTATAGCATGGATAATAAACATTGATCATGAACAAGGAAATATAATAATAACCATTTTATTATTGCCTCTAGGACATATTTCCAACACAGGACGCTTGACACCTCCACTCGCGAAGGCATTCAGATAGAGGCGATATGATTGGCCCCTTTGGCCGGACATGAACGTTTATCCCAACTGAAGTGGAACCTGATGGCACGTGCTCAAGACATCGCTGGGACCAACCAGTCTCAAAGTGTTGGGAAACGTTGCATGGGAAACAATTTTTTTTCCTACGAACACCCTAGATCTATCTATGGAGATCAATAGCTACGAGAGGGGGAGTGCATCTACATACCCTTGTAGATCGCTAAGTGGGAAGCGTTAAGAAACGCGGTTGATGTAGTCGAATGTCTTCGCGATCCAATCACGATATGTCCCGCAGTCCAATCACGATCTAGTGCCGAATGGACGGCACCTCCGCGTTCAGCACACGTACAGCTCGATGACGTCTTGATACGTCTCCAACGTATCTATATTTTTGATTGTTCCATGCTAATATATTATCATTCTAGGATACTTTTTGGGTATTTATTTACCAATTTTTAATATTTTTGAGCACTAACCTATTGACCCAGTGCCCAGTGCCAGTTCCTGTTTTCTGCGTGTTTTTGCCTTTTCAGAGTTACAGTACCAAACGGAGTCCAATTGCCACGACACTTTTTGACGATTTTTTCTGGACCAATACAAGACCTATAAGCTTCGGAGGAAGGCCGGAAGGTGCACCAGGGCCCCACCACATATCCCAGTTTCGGGAACGCTTCTGGTGTTTTTAGGGTAGATGTGAATTTATAGGCTAGAGAACGACGTTGGGAGAAGCACCAGGGGGCCACCACATATCCCACCGCGCCACCAGGGGGCGCTGCCAGATATGTGGTGGCCCCCTGGCGCTTCTCCCGACGTCGTTCTCTGGCCTATAAATTCACATCTACCCTAAAAACACCAGAAGCGTTCCCGAAACACTTTTTCCGCTGCCGCAAGTCTCTGTTCCGACGGGAGGCCATCTACACCTCCGTTCCGGCACCCTGCCGGAGGGGAGATCGATCACGGAGGGCCTCTTCATCAACCTTGCTGCCCTCACCATGATGTGTGAGTAGTTCACCACAGACCTACGGGTCCGTAGGTAGTACCTAGATGGCAATCTCTCTCTCTCGGTCTTCAATACAATGTTCATCGCATCTTTGCCTTGATCTATCTGATGTAATCCCTTTGTTTGGTGTGTTTGTTGGGATCCGATGAATTGTGAGTTTATGTTCAGATTATTCATGAAAGTTATTTGAGTCAAATCTGATTACTATGATTCTTATTTGCATGATCATCATAGCGTTGTAATGCTCTCCGGTCTATTGAGATAGTTTGGCCAACTAGATTGATATTTCTTTGGTGAGAGTGGTGCGCTATAGTAGGTTCAACCTGGCGAGTTTATATATCCCAGTGACAAGAGGGGACAAGTTGCATCTTTGTGTTGCTGCTACTAAGGATAAAACGATGGGGTTTATACATATTGATTGAGTTTACTTTGTCTACATCATGTCAATGTTCTCCAAGCATTACTCTGTTTTACTTAATACTCTAGATGCATGCTGGATAGCGGTCGATGGGTGGAGTAATAGTAATAGGTGCAGGAAGGAGTCGGCCTATTTGCTTATGGACGTGATGCCTATATACACATGATCATTGCCGTGAAAATCGCATAACTATTCGCTTTTCTATCAGTTGCCCAACAGTAATTTGTTTACCCACCGTATGCTTTGCTTATGAGAGATGCCACTAGAAAACTCTACGGCCCCTGGGTCCATTCACTTATATATTCACAAACACTATCATTACCTTGCTATTATTTATTACCTTTATTTTATTTCGCACTTTACTATTATCTACACAACTCACTTGCTTGCAAATAACGAGATCAAGGGGATTGACAACCCTCTTGCCGGCGTTGGGTGCAAGTTGTTTGTTCTTTTGTGTGCAGCCGCTGAAGACGGTTGAGGATTGGTATTCCTATTGGTTCGATAAACCTTGGTTTCATAACTGAGAAAAAAACTTACCCACTTTATGCTGCGATTACCCGTTCCTCTTCACAAAAAACCCAACGCAGATCACGAGTATCAGGAAGGATTTCTGACGCCGTTGCCGGGGAATGTCATCATCAACTACCAAGTAACTTCACACAAATTTTCATTCACTTGTTCTTCTTTTATTTGCTGTTATATTTAGCTTGTCTCTTAAAAATCAGAAACACAAAAATATTTGTCTTTGCTTGTTACCTTGCTCGCTTGCCTAGCTATGTTATCTTTATCTTTATCAAAAACAAACAGAAGGTTTAAAGCATAAATTTAAGATCAATGGATTATCATCCACTTGATAATCTTTTCAAAAGACCCAATTATGTTGAACCAATTGCTAGTGATAGTTCACTAGATTATCTTTATGAGGTCTTGCTTGAAAATCATGAATCTAAAAATTGTAAAATTTATAAAGTGATTCACGATAGTTCCTTGAATGAAAAGCATGATTGCCATGTTGCTAGTATAAATTATATAAATATCAATTGTGCTAATGATCATGATTGGGGTGATGATCATGATGTTCCTTGTGATCTTGATAATTGTAGCCTTCATGATGAATCTATTATTGAGTATGATATTCACAACACAACTAAAAGTGGGGTTGGAAGAGTGTCAACTTTAGGTAATAATGATCCCCCTAATTTGGAGAATGATCAATATTATGATAGTTATATTGTTGAGTTTGATTATGATCCTACATATAATGAGAGAGGCAAACATGGTTATAAGAATTTGCATGTTACTCAATTACCTTTCTTTGTGTTGAAGTTGTTAATGCTTCACTCTTCCTACTTGCATATGTTAGACACTTCTTGTCTTGATAATTTGTTTGCTTATAAAATGCCTCTGCATAGGAAGTATGTTAGACTTAAATGTGTTTGTCACATGTTTTATGATGCTTTCTTCGTGCTTTAACTCTTGTCTTCTATGTGAGCATCATTATTATCCTAAGCCTATCTTGATGGAGAGCTTGTTGGGAGGCAACCCAATAGTTATCTTTAAATTTTTGCTTAGAAATTTCTGTTTATTTTTAATAGCATGATTATTGCCTCTGTAATGATTATGTCTTTGTGTTTATTTAGTGTTTGTGCCAAGTAAAGCCTTTGGGATGACTCACAAGATGAGTAGAATCGATGCTGAAACAAAACAGAAACTTTTGACTCCAGTACATGAATTTTCATTTTTTACTGGAGCGTGATCTTGATCTGAAATTTGAACACAGTATTGCTATACAAATTCTTTACGTTGTCCTAATTTTTCAGAATTTTTAGAGTTACAGAAGTATGGGATCTTTACAGATTGCTACAGACTGTTCTGTTTTAAACATATTCTGTTTTGCTTGCATAGTTTGCTTGTTTTGATTATGCCATGGACTACATCGGGGGGTGTAAGCCATGGGGAAGTTAGAATACAGTACCTATTATGCAAAAATTAATTTGAATCAATTTATCACAGTACCTCAAGTATGCAATATGTTTCTTATACTAACGGATCTCACGAAGTTTTGTTGAGTTTTGTGTGATTGAAGTTTTCAAGTTTTGGGTGTGATCACGATGGACTACGGAATAACGAGTAGCAAGAGCCCAAGCTTGGGGATGCACAAGGCCCAAGTATAATTCTAAGGAGACTCAAGCGTCTAAGCTTGGGGATGCCCCGGAAGGCATCCCCTCTTTCGTCTCAATCCATCGGTATGTCACTTGGAGCTATATTTTTATTCATCATATGATATGTGTTTTGCTTGGAGCGTCGTTTGCTTTTGTTTGCTTTTACTTTCAGTTTGTCACAATCATCATTTGCTGGACACACCTATTTGAGAGAGACACACCTTCATGATAATTTCCTAGAATACTCTATGTGCTTCACTTATATCTTTTGAGCTAGGCAGTTGCTCTAGTACTTCACTTATATCTTTTTGAGCACGGTGGCGTGTAGATTTTATAGAAATAATATGCTCTCGTTCTTCACTTATACTTGTTTGAGAGCTGAATTAATAGTGACGGTAATTTGCATGGGTCATAAGACTAGTCCAAGAATATTAGGTATTCAATGAATGATAATCAAAACCACCGTGTAGCACATATAGAGAAGTTGTGGGTTAATGGCATTGATGTAGTAATATGAAAAAGATGTGAGTCCAAAATTGTTGATTCGTTGAAGTGTCGAGATTAAGAGGTGTTAACTTGTTTTTCATCTAAAAATTAAAGAGGCATGGTGATGATGTGTGAGCATTTATATTCCTCGTTGAAATCCTAGTGTTGTTTTGAGTCGGGGGCGCGCGATGGTTAACTCCTACCAACCTCCTCCCTCGGGGCATGCGAGGAGTACTTTGATTTGTGATAAAACTTTGCAATAAGTATGTGAGTTCTTTATGACTAATGTGACACCATGGACATACGCATCTTCACCTTCTCATATTTGCTAGCCTCTTCGGTACCTTGCATAGCCCATTCCCACCTCGAGGATCGGTGCAAATATTCGCCGGTGCATCCAAACCCCGTGATATGATACGCTCTGTTGCACATAAGCCTCATTATATCTTCCTCAAAACAGCCACCATACCTACCTATTATGGCATTTCCATAGCCATTCCGAGATATATTGCCATGCAAATTCCATCGTCACTTCACATGACTAGTTCGTTCATCATCATAATGCTTTGCATGATCATATAGAGCTGACATAGTATTTGTGGCAAAGCCACCGTTCATCATATTTTTGATACATGTCACGCTAGATCATTGCACATCCTAGTACACTGTCAGAGGCATTCATTCAGAGTCATATCTTCCTATCAGTCCTTCATGTTGAGTTATAAGTAAATAAAAGTGTGATGATCATCATTATTAGAGCATTGTCCTAGTGAGGAAAGGATGATGGAGACTATGATTCCCCCACAAGTCGGGATGAGACTCCGGACGAAAAATGAAATAAAAATGGGGGAGGCCAAATGAGCCCACCATATAAAAAAAGATAAAATAGGGGAGGCATAAAAAAGAGAAAAGCCCACCATAAAAAAATAAAAAAATGAGAGGAAAGAGAGAAGGGACTTTGCTACTATCTTTTACCACACTTGTGCCTCAAAGTGGCACCATGTTCTTCATATAGAGAGTCTCCTATGTTGACACTTCCATATGCTAGTGGGAACTACCTTTTCATATAATAAACTTGGCTTGTATATTCTGATGACGGGCTTCCTCAAATGCCCGAGGTCTTCATGAGCAAGCAAGTTTGATGCACACCCCACTTAGCTTCAGTTGAGCTTTCATACACTTATAGCTCTAGTGCATCATTTGCATGGCAATCCCTACTCCTTGCATTGACATCTATCGATGAGCATCTCCATAGCTCCTTGGTACGCCTAGTTGATGTGAGACTATCTTCTCCATTTTTTACCCCTTTGATACCTACCACCATATTCTATACCACCTATATGCTATGTCCAATGGTTCACGCTCATGTATTGCGTGAAGAATAAAAAGTTGATGCATATTGAAAAATTACGATCCAATTGCCTGACTTGGACACCGTGGTGCTTAACATTTGTATCTATGTGGTGAAGACGGAGTCATGCCTTGCTAATATAATAAGCTTTTAGGATCGTATACTTAGAAAAATCAATGATTTTGTTTCCTATACTTATAATATTACTATGTTGCTGTTTGTTAATTCATCATTTCTCAATGAGCATACATACCAAAGATTACATAATGGGTAGCATGTCAAATAAAAAATTCTGTTTTTATCATTTACCTACTCGAGGGAGAGCATGAATTAAGCTTGGGTATGCTGATACGTCTCCAACGTATCTATAATTTTTTATTGTTCCATGCTAATATATTATCATTCTAAGATACTTTTTGGGTATTTATTTACCAATTTATAATATTTTTGAGCACTAACCTATTGACCCAGTGCCCAGTGCCAGTTCCTGTTTTCTGCGTGTTTTTGCCTTTTCAGAGTTACAGTACCAAACGGAGTCCAATTGCCACGAAAATTTTTGACGATTTTTTCTGGACCAATACAAGACCTAGAAAATTCAGAGAAAGGCCGAAAGGTGCACCAGGGCCCCACCACATATCCCACCGCGCCACCAGGGGGTGCGGCCAGATATGTGGTGGCCCCCTGGTGCGTCTCCCGACGTCGTTCTCTGGCCTATAAATTCACATCTACCCTAAAAACACCAGAAGCGCTCTCGAAACACTTTTTCCGCCACCGCAAGTCTCTGTTCCGACGGGAGACCATCTACACCTCCGTTCTGGCACCCTGCCGGAGGGGAGATCGATCATGGAGGGCCTCTTCATCAACCTTGCTGCCCTCACCATGATGTGTGAGTAGTTCACCACAGACCTACGGGTCCGTAGGTAGTACCTAGATGGCAATCTCTCTTTCTCTCGATCTTCAATACAATGTTCATCGCATCTTTGCCTTGATCTATCCGATGTAATCCCTTTGTATGGTGTGTTTGTTGGGATCCGATGAATTGTGAGTTTATGTTCAGATTATTCATGAAAAGTATTTGAGTCAAATCTAATTATTATGATTCTTATTTGCATGATCATCATAGCTTTGTAATGCTCTCCGATCTATTGAGATAGTTTGGCCAACTAGATTGATATTTCTTCGGTGAGAGTGGTGCGTTGTAGTAGGTTCAACCTGGCGAGTTTCTATATCGCAGTGACAGAAGGGGACAAGTTGCGTCTTTGTGTTGCTGCTACTAAGGATAAAACGATGGGTTTTATTCATATTGATTGAGTTTACTTTGTCTACATCATGTCAATGTTCTCCAAGCATTACTCTAGATGCATGATGGATAGCGGTCGATTGGTGGAGTAATAGTAATAGGTGCAGGCAGGAGTCGGCCTATTTGCTTATGGACGTGATGCCTATATACACATGATCATTACCGTGAAAATCGCATAACTATTCGCTTTTCTATCAATTGCTCAACAGTAATTTGTTTACCCACTGTATGCTTTGCTTATGAGAGATGCCACTAGAGAACTCTATGGCCTCCGGGTCTATTCACTTATATATTCACAAACGCTATCATTACCTTGGTGTTATTTATTACCTTTTATTTTGTTTTGCACTTTACAATTATCTACAATTATCTACACAACTCACTTGCTTGCAAATAACGAGATCAAGGGGATTGACAACCCTCGTGTCGGCGTTGGGTGCAAGTTGTTTGTTCTTTTGTGTGCAGCCACTGAAGATGGTTGAGGATTGGTATTCCTATTGGTTCGATAAACCTTGGTTTCATAACTGAGGGAAATACTTACCCACTTTGTGCTGCGATTACCCGTTCCTCTTCACGGAAAACCCAACGCAAATCACGAGTATCACGTCTCCGCCTCCTTGATCCAGCAAGCAAGGGCGGAGAGGTAGATGAGTTCTCCGGCAGCACGACGGCGTGGTGGCGGTGGTGGTGGAGCTGTCCCGGCAGGGCTTCGCCAAGCGCTGCCACGACGAACTAGAGGAGAAAAATGATCTAGGGGAGAGGGAGGGCTGCGCCGTGGCTTGTGGTGTGGCTGCCCTCCCTCTCCTCACATATATATACGGGGGAGAGGGAGGGGGAGATGGGCGCCTGCCCTAGGGCCTCCCTCAAAAGGGGGTGGCGGCCAAGGGGGAAACTTGGCCCCCAAGCCAGGTGGTGCGCCCCCTAGGGTTTCCCTAAACCCTAGGGCGCCTTGGGCCCTTGGGGGAAGTGGCGCCCAGCCCACCAGGGGCTGGTGCGCCACCTCGCTCAGCCCATGGGGCCCCCGGGGCAGGTGGACCCTCCCGGTGGACCCCCGGAACCCCTTCCGGCACTCCCGATGGAATCCGGCGAACTTCGAAACTATTCCGGTGCCCGAATACCAACTTTCCATATATGAATCTTTACCTCCGGACCATTCTGGAACTCCTCATGATGTCCGGGATCTCATCTGGGACTCCAAACAACCTTCGGTCACCAACATATGTAACTCAACAATACTGAATCGTCACCGAACGTTAAGTGTGCAGACCCTGCGGGTTCGAGAACTATGCAGACATGACCGAGACACCTCTACGAGCAATAACCAATAGCGGGATCTGGATTCCCATATTGGTTCCTACATATTCTACGAAGATCTTCATCGATCGAACCACGATGTCAAGGATTCAATCAATCCCGTATGCAGTTCCCTTTGTCCATCGGTATGTTACTTGCCCGAGATTCGATCGTCGGTATCTCCATACCTAGTTCAATCTCGTTACTGGCAAGTCTCTTTACTCGTTCTGTAATACAAGATCCCGTGACCAACTCCTTAGTCACATTGCTTGCAAGCTTCTTATGATGTTGTATTACCGAGTGGGCCCAGAGATACCTCTCTGTCAAACGGAGTGACAAATCCCAGTCTCGATTCACGCCAACCCAACAGACACCCTTGGAGATACCTAGAGCACCTTTATAGTCACCAAGTTACGTTGTGACATTTGACGCACACAAGGCATTCCTCCGGTGTCCGGGAGTTGCATGATCTCATGGTCGTAGGAACTGATACTTGACATGGATAAAGCAGCAGCAATAAACTAACACGATCAAATGATATGCTTACGGTTGGGTCTTGTCCATCACATCATTCTTCTAATGATGTGATCCCGTTATCAAATGACAACTCATCTCCATGCTTAGGAAACCTTAACCATCTTTGATCAACGAGCTAGTCTAGTAGAGGCTCACTAGGGACACAGTGTTGTCTATGTATCCACACATGTATCTCAGTTTCCAATCTATACAATTATAGCACGGATAATAAACGATTATCATGAACAAGGAAGTATGATAATAACTATTTTATTATAGCCTCTAGGGCATATTTCCAACACAAAGGCGTCTGTTCCCGACTGCTGATACGGGGCATATCCCCTTCTCCGTACTCCAATGCAGATTTTTGCGGCAACCACTCGGATAGTGGATTCGATCCAGCCGTTAGGTAGTCGCGTGTGGGTTTTGTGTGGCGTTGTACCCAGTTTAGGGTTTTGTGTGGCATATCCCGCTGTTTAGGGTTTTGTGTCGAATTGTACCCAGTTTTTCCAATGCTCCCTTTCGGTAGCATAGTTGCGTGCGTGTTTATGTTGGGATCAACATTGTATGAGGGCTACCTCATCATCTTGTATCGTTCGGCTGTGTACTTGGTTTGATGATTGCTTTATGTATAAAGCGAGGCGAAAGCCTATTTCAATCAATCAAATAAAGAAAAGACAGGTTCCCGTTTCATTCCATTTTTCGTCAAGCCCTTCGGTAACAATAGGTCATCAAGCTCATTTCGCTTATTTCCTCAAGCCCTTCCCTCGTTGATCAGTGCAGTTACCATTCCTGCGTTCCAGACTCGCATCACCATGACGCATGCACCGTCAATCCTTTCCTGACTCGGGACATAGGTTCCTTGTTCCGCTTATTTTATTCCATAAACTCGATCAATTCTTCCGTGCTTCCCCTTTCACACTCTCCCAACCAAAAACGAAACAAACAAATCGAGGAGAACATAGACAAACCATACGCTACTGAAGAAAATACACATATATAAAGCTTGCTATAAAGCTTTCTGGACAATGTGCACTCGTGCACCCGAACCGTAGCCCGTGTTGTACCGCAAGCCTTCCCGCCAGCGCGGATGTCACGTGTGCCAAATTCGTTGCCTTGTACGGTACTGACACCATGACTGTGCTATGTGGAGACGCGACAGGAGGAGAAGGACGCCGAGGGACACACTCGGGTGGCTATTTCACCGCGATCATAGAATGAAGGCCCGAAAGTTGGGAGGAGCTTGCACGTACAGGGTGCGGCGACAACGGTGAGCAGAGACATTGATGAACGCATCAGATGATACGATGGCGTCGAGTATTGTCTGCTGGTAGCTCCATGTATTTCTTTGGTCTACATCTATGTGACTATGTGCTAGTTTACATCTCGTGCATCCAGATGCAGGTAAAGGTAATGCCATGCAAGTTTTTGTTATATTTACATGCTAAACAAGCTGGATTATTCTACATGTCCATATGCACTATTTTGGTAGTTCAATTTACATTGGCGCGTGCGGCGGGTAGAAACACGCGGCGTCGACTACTTAGCACGATGGGCGCTTGGGGCTACAATGTTTCTGTAGATGGGTGTAGGTGTTCGGAGCCGGATATTGCTATGTGGAATGCTTTGAAGAGCATTGTGACGATAGGTTGCGAACATATAACGTGCTCTCGATTCTGTCAATAAAGATGGAAATGGTGTACCCAGACCAGAAGATCTTCATTATGATCATCCACGGGTTCCGGAAGCAAGGGAGGTTAATAGATAAAATAAAGAGTCAAGGGCTCAAAGAGAATACTGCAATATATGCAGTTTTGTTTCAGATCTATGAGTAGTGTGGCTATTTCTGTGATGCTCACGAGTGTGTAGCTAGTTGCTCTTAAAGTTGGAAAACAACAGCTTTCACCTAGCATCTTATGTGTCCTGCCCAATGCTAATGCTCAGTGCATCTCACCACCCACAAACACACTCAAAGAATGGTCAACAAGAGCTTAAAAATAATTATAAGTGTGTAAATTTAAGGAGTAAGGACACATTTGTAAAGCTGAAGTGCGTACATGATAGGGATATGTTTGGTTTGAGCCCCAATTAGCCCTACCAAAATTTTGACATGACCAAATCAAGGGCATGACCAAAAATTTGGCAAGCTATTGGTGTTTGGATTGTGACCATTACAACTTCCAAAATTTTGGCATGTTGTTGTTTGGATTGTGACCATGATAGACTCCAAAATTCAGATACTAGTTCTGAAAGTATTTAAATGTGTCTATATTATACTCCCTCCGTCCCAAATTAAGTGACTCAAAAATGACTCAACTTTGTACTAAAGTTAGTACAAAGTTGAGTTTAGTACAAAGTTGAGTCATTTTTGAGTCACTTAATTTGGGACGGAGGGAGTATAAAATTAAGAAAACATACAAATTGATACTAAGATGGGCGTGAAGAAAAATTCACCAATATAATTACAAGACAGAGAGAGATGCTGCAGTTCAGCAGTTGGAAGTCGCTAATTGTGTGTCGCACCATTTTGCATGTAGATTTTTTAGTTGATGCTAATCACGCTAAGGCCCACATTTTTTATTCAGTAAAAAACAACTTATGTCATTTGTATCACTAGAATAGTTATGTATTCAGTTAAAAAGTTGTTATTTATTGAGGAGACGAAGGTAGTGGGTGAAGAAGAAGAAGAAGAAAACGAGTGATTTATAATGGTTAAAAAAGTTGACAATGATGTCTCATGTGCATCATAAGCATCCTAAAGGATGTTATTGGTGTTTAAAAACTAATGTATATGCCTCCGTTTAACGCACGGGCAATGACCTACTTCCTTCGTTCCTAAATATAAGTCTTTTTTAAGATTCTATTATAGACTACATACGAATGTATATAGACCTATTTTAGAACGTAAATTCACTCATTTTGCTCCATATGTGGTCCGTTGCGAAATCTTTTAAAATACTTATATTTGGGAACAGAGTGAGTAGTATTATTTAGAAAACTCGTATGACTGATGGTATTTAATTAATCAAATGAAGAGCCGTATTTGAGTAAAAAGAACTACCACCATACACCAAAATGGGCCAACTCTTTTAAGACATAGAATGGTTTTTAACGGACCCGGCCCAGTGGAGATGACAACAAAACCATACTACCACGCAGTGCTGCTAACCCAACATTATTCCATGGCCGTTAAGCCCAAACCCGCAACCTCCGCTCGCCTCGCCGCCGCCGTCCATGGAGACCTCCAAATCGCCGGCGCGGCCCTTCTCGCCGCCGCGGGAGCCCTCCGCGGCGACGGTGCTGCTGTGCCCTTGCCTGGTGCTACTCATCCTCGCCCTCATCGCCACATCCATCGCCCTCACGGTCCACTTCCGCCTCTATTGCCACTCCCCTGTCGGCCACCTCATCTCCCCCCACCGCTGCCCGCGCCACATCTGACCTCGGGCGCAATCGACCTCTGGGGCGAGGGTGCGGGCGCGGGCCTGCTTCCCAGCCGCGCGCTACCTCTACTTTCAGCGAGATCCCGTTCCCTCCCCACTGCGTCGCCGGCATGGGGGGCCGACGCGCCGTTCCGACTCGCTGGGTCAAGACGCCTCTCGACCTCCACGTCCTCAGTCTCTGAAGACGACGACGAGGGGGGCTCGCTGCCGCAGGTGCCGTCGAGCCACCCGGAGCACGTGGGCCGCGTGTGCGCCGCCATCGCGGACGTCATCGCCGCTGGCACCGACGCGAACCTGGAGGCAGCGCTCTCCGCGCTGTCGCTGCCGCTCTCCGAGGCGCTCGTGGTTGCTGTCCTCGACCGCTTCAAGCACGCACACAAGCCATCTCGCCGCTTCTTCCAGTGGGCCGCCGCATCTGGTGGGTTCGCACACACCCCCATCACCTACTGCAAGATGTTGCACATCCTTGGCAAGGCGAGGCAGTTCGAGACGATGGTTGCACTAGTCCAAGAAATGGGGAAGGCAGGCGCCCTTTGTATGGACGCCTTCAAGATTTCTATCAAGTCGTTCGCCGCTGCTGGCGAGATCAAGAATGCAGTTGGTGTATTCGAGATGATGAGGGTGCACGGCTTTGATGATGGGGTGGAGTCGTTCAATTGCTTGCTGTTCGCTTTGGCCCATGAGGGGCTGGGGAAGGAGGCAGCCCAGGTGTTCAGCAGAATGCATGACCGGTACACTCCGGACCTGCGCTCATACACAGCCATGCTGCTGGCATGGTGCAATGGAAGGAACCTGGTGGAGGCTGGGCGTGTTTGGAATGAGATGCTGGAGAAGGGGATGAAGCCAGACGTTGTCGTGCACAACACAATGATTGAGGGGTTGCTTCGTGGGCAGAGGCGGCCTGAGGCTGTGAAGATGTTCGAGCTGATGAAGGCAAAGGGGCCTCCCCCAAATGTGTGGACTTACACAATGTTGATTCGAGACCATTGTAAGCGGGGAAAGATGGACATGGCAATGCGGTGCTTTGAGCAGATGCGGGAGGATGGGTGCCAGCCGGATGTTGCTACCTATACGTGCTTGCTTGTCGGATATGGGAATGCAAAGCGAATGGATAGAGTGACGACAATGTTGGAGGAAATGCCACATAAGGGGTGCCCCCCTGATGGTCGAACGTACAATGCGCTGATTAAGCTGCTCACGAATAGGAATATGCCAGATGATGCAGCAAGGATATACAAAAAGATGATAAGTAAGGGGCTTGAACCCACGATCCATACGTACAACATGATGATGAAGTCGTATTTCCTTGGCAGGAGGAACTATGCTATGGGTTGTGCAGTGTGGGATGAGATGCATCGGAAGGGGATTTGCCCTGATGTGAACTCATACACTGTTTATTAATGGTCACATACGACATGGCAGACCTGAGGAAGCATGTAAATTTGTCGAAGAGATGGTCCAGAAAGGGATGAAGGCTCCACAAATAGACTACAACAAATTTGCTGCAGACTTTTCAAAGGCTGGGAAGCCGGACATATTGTTTGAATTAGCTCAGAAGGTGAAGCTTACAGGGAAATGTGAGGAATCTAATGTGTTCCATCAGTGGGGAGAGAGAATGAGAAGTCGGGTCAAGCAGACTGTCCCTAATCAGACTAGGAGCAGGACGTTGTAAGATTGGGATGTTTGTAATGGTTCTTCGAATTTTAGAGAGTGCTCCTGCTATTTATGAAAGAGGTGCTATTCTCTGATGTTGTATAGAGTACTCATGTTTGTTAGACCAAAAATATGCACTAAGTCATGATTAAGTTCTAGTTTCTGTGAAACTCAGGTGTGTTGCACATGAAAGCATCATTTACTAGTGCCTCTGCAGTTGTTCTGTAGGTACCGTAGTGGCCTAGTAATGCACCTTCCATTGGATCAATCATATCTTTCCATCTTCCAGTGGCTCAGTCACATCTTCCAATTTAATGATCTTAGATGCTTATGGTTGTGCGTGTTAAGCAGTATCAGTATTTAGACTAATACGGACCCATAGATCGATATTAATACTCCTTAACAGTGCGATGCTGATATGTAGGCTTAAGACATTGGAACTAGCTGGAACTTAGGGGCTACATGCACCTGCTTGATGTCACCTATCAATCTATACTCTGTTGAGTTTGAAGTTAACAAAAATCATAAAACAAGTTTACCTTGTTGTTTTGGGTGCACGTTCATTGCATATTCTGCAGAGAAATATATAACCAAGTTTATGTAGCTTGATGGATACATATGCATGCCTGTAGCCTTGTAGAAAGTTAGCAATAATGCATGCTTAAGGTGTCGTCATGGTGCTTAGCGGAAGTTCCTTGTCGATGCTATCATGTAGCGAAATATGAGCCACTGTGACAAAAATTATTGCCACGTGGTCCATACACTGCTCATACTATTGAGTCCACTCTAATACAGTGATTTGAGTCCCAGTATCATTCCTGTGAGTACGATTTCGTCTACTTTTCTGCATTAATATCTCTCGTCTTAAATTTCTACTGAAGTGCTTTTGGAAAGTAAAGCACCCGGACAAACCTATGGTCTTTCTGACAGGAACTGTTTCACATTACATGTTATCAAGAATTTCAGATAGGTGTAATTGTTCATTCACCAACCTTTACTATGAATTGTCAAGATTATTCATGATCTGGCAGAAGCATTCTTACACATGAAGCAATATTGTATCAGCCTTTCAGGTTAATCTGACATGTACTTGTGGCGTACACTGCCAAAGAATTATACGGTTTATTGACTGCAAAATTATAGATGATGCCCTTTTTTTATCATTCTTGAAAACACTTGAAGCTTATTGCTCTTTGAAGTTTCAACTTCTGAGTTCTTCTTTATCATTAGTTACTTAATTAATTACTTTGAGATATGTAGGCGTGTAGCACATTTCGTTAAGCAAGATAGTTATTTATATGATTTTGTGAATTACCATATAGTAGCTCCTTGTATGATATCCTTTAGGCATGTTTATGTCAGTAGATCAATTATCTGATTCTTTGTTGTTTCTGTTCTTAGACTATTGCAAATAGTATCAATTCATGATTGCCAAATGCTGAAAATCAGGAAAACAGTTGTCAAAGATATTGATTGCTCCCTTGGCTTTTACCTAAATGATAGTCCTCTATTTTGCAGCTATCTAGAGCTTGGAAAGTGGATGACCAGCTGCTATCTTATATGGAGATGACATTCTTTTGATACTACAGTCTGGCAATCTGCTGACCTTGTGATCTGAGATTTAGCTCCTCGTGGTTTATAACATCCCGATGTTTGTCCTTTTGGTGCTAGATCTGCATCATTCTGTTCTCTACTAAATGCTATGGTGCAGATTACGTATATTTCTTGCATGTAGGCATTTTCTTTACTCATGCATCAAGTAACAATTATTTGTCACATCTTATCCGTTTGTTACATGGTACCTGTTGCGTTCCATTAGCTGGATTTACATGAGGCCTTATACCTTAATGTCCCACAACACATGCTAGCCCTTTTGGTCTACCATGTGGTGAGTGCTTCCAACTTGGCACTTGGTTGGTACGAGGCACTAGCTAACTTATACTATTGAGCTCCCGTGAGTACTGTTGCACACTTATGTTTGGTGAACTCAATTTATTCTGATACCCACTCTTGATTAAAATTTAAACTTGTCAGGCAGGGCTGCAGTGGTCTAGATCTTGTTTTATGTTCATATTATTCCTGCATTAATCCTTCCAGGACCATTTGGTCAGTAAGAAGAAAAAGGAAATACTGAGTGTGAGATCTTGTATTTTTTCCCCCTTCACATTACTCCTACATTAATCCCGCAAGGCCATTTTAGTCAGTAAGAGAGAAGAAAAGTAAACCGTAGAACTTATAGCCTTTGATTCTGATCTGGGAATTGTATTTGCTGACGTTGGCTGTTACATTTCATATGTTTAATTGTATTTTCTGATTCTGATATATTATGTTGTTATTTTCAAGCAAGTAAATACATCTGCTGGAGAAGCCTAACCTGGATGAGAGGATTGTCTCTTACATTAGTTCGCATCAAGATAGTGTGACAGGTTCTGCAGGCTACTGCAGTGTAGTTCTCAACTCGGATATCGTGTGTGTGGTAGAGGGAATGGAATACATGGATGTTTTTCTGCCTGATTTGTAACATATAGCTTTTTTTATCTACTTCAAGTGGAATGCGGTGGCGCCATTTTTATGATTGTCTTAGTTACATCTCCTCCGTTGCCCGTGGAAAAGTCGATCTATTTTATAGCACACATAAGTGAATTTATACGCAAGGATTTTTTCCTTTTTTTACCAAAGAAAAACCTACCCTTATTTGAATGTTAGCCTTCATTCATATTTGAGGCTTCCATGGCATAGTGAACTGTACTAGAGTGCAGCAGCTGTAATTTTCAACTTTACTATATAAATATTTTATTATACATGACATATATGAATAGTTTACAAATGATGATTTGGTTGAACATTGCCCCCTGCAATACAGTATGTGCAGTATTCAGTGAACACTAATTACAAGCTGCTGCTGCTCCTGGCTACGCCTGGATGCATTCCTTCTTCTTTGCTCCTGCAGAAGCAGAGGAAGAGAGAAGATGTATCAGCGAGTCAGTCAACCACCATCACCATGTTCCTGGGAACGACAGGTAAGAAGAAGTCAGGAGCCATGACTGACCTCAAGCAGCTGCTGCAACTGGTACTGGCGCCGGCCGTGCTGAATCATGCGGATCACCCTCATGACGGCGTAGAGCGGCAGCAAGATCCCCGCGGCCCGAAGAAGGTACATCTGCAAAGCGACACTCCTCGGCTGTTAGTTTCATCGTCATCGATCTGTTTACGGTTTGTCACTCTGATCTCTTGTCTTCAGATTGAAGCGCGCCGACGAACGTGGCTCACTCACCGTGAGGAGGCTGAAGGCGCAGTGCTCCGCGGCCTCGATGGTCACCACGGCGATGAGATGCCACACCAGCAGTATGATGGTGAACTGCGCGCACAGAAGTTTCAGAGATCAGAACCCAGGTGACAGACAGCTCTGGCCTGTCCGATAACGGACGGCAATGCGGTTGGTTCAGTTTTGTGCCAGGCCGACGGCTCGTACCGTTATCGCCAGCGGCCGGCACCAGGAGCAGCCGGCGGGGTCCGGGCCGTCCATCGGCCCGTCGGACGGCGCATAGTGCACGCCCTGGTGCCCGTCCAGCTCCTCCTCCTCGTCGTCATCATCATCCTCCTCGCTGCATCAGAATCGACAAGGACAGCATTAGGAAATGTTCAGTTGGGTTGATGTCCATGGATGGTACACCATTCTGCTGTGCCGTGCGGGCAAAGAGAAGGTGGAGCGGGGGGCGCAACGTGGGGGCAGCGTCGCATTAGCTGGAACCAAACGGCGTGCCGGACCGGATGGGCATTGTGCATTGACATTGCTGTGGCTCGGTGTGATCTGGGGTTTTTGGACGCACGCCTTTGACAGGAGGCCGACCTCTCGTCTCGCCAACGCGGAGCAACAGCCCACATGTACAGGTCAGTGTATCCTGTCCATCCTTGCACGCAGCTGGCTGTCTTTTCTCTCTGTCTTCGGCATCAGCACGAGTTCACAGAGAATCACTTGGTGCTTACCACCTACCGGGTGTTGCCGTGTCGGGGCGGCCGTACGGGAGACGTCGTCGCCGACCCGACCGGAGACACGCTTTTGCGGTGCTGGTGCTACTGGGTTCCTTTCTTCCTCTGCTACAGCGTTCAGCATCGCTTGGATCTCACTACTACCACATTGATGATCCGAATCCCGTGGTCCTGAGCGGCCTAGATCGTAAGGTATACCTGCCCCGTAGGGCCGGCTGGGATGGAATTAGGCTGATGAGGCCGACCTGGGGGGGGGGGGGGGGGGGGGGGGGGGGGGTCCACCTGGCTGCCCATTTAAAAATGATCAATGGCGACAGATCTCATCAGCAACCCCTGGTGGTTAGCACGCCCACCCTGATTGCCTCTGCATGATTAGTTGCTGTTGTGAAAAGAATGTGGTACCTAATCATATGTATGGGCATGACACCAGTGCTGCTACTGGAGATAAGACCGCTGCATCATATCATATACATACATACATACATATATACTCGCCACTCGCCAGCTAGGCTTTGGTGGGAGTGGGATTGGGATTGGGATTGGCTGGCCTTATCCTAGACCTAGAGTGTGTATCTGATCTACTCCATCCATCAGCTTGATTGAATTGACAATGCAACAGTTTTTCCGTTCGTCTGTTTTGTACTACTGTACCGTAGTGACGAGGGAGGGTGGGCCTACCTGACAGTAACCAGCATCTCAACGGCCGGAGCTTTCTTGGGAGGGGCTGTGTAGCCTGGCTCGAAACCCTGTCAACAGAAGCATCAGCTTAATGAGAATGCCAAAGACGATGACACCACTTTATATGGCTCGAAACTCTGTCAACAAAAGAATTAACCTAATGAAATTACTTCTCGCAAAAGAGAAAAACTTCATGAGATTACTGAAGATGAAGACACTTTATATACATGGAGTGTGCTGTATGTAATGGACAACAGCAAGTCCTTGCTGCGAAAGCTGGGCAGAGGATATTATTATACACGAGGACGTTGCACCAGCCGTTGATTGATTATCACACAAAAAGGCTAGAGCGGGCTACTTCGTTCCTCCTCAAAGGTTTCTATTGCTTCGCGTGTACAGAATCAAGTACCACATGTGGACACTTGATTACGATTATGTATGAATCATAAAACAGAGTCAGTGGCCGCCTGCCTGACCCACAAGACCACACCTTAGCTTTCCAGCTACCTCTAGCATCACATTTCATAGCAACGGGCCGAAACGAGTGATGCGATCGCAATCGGACCTCTGGCAATACAATTCCCACAAGAAAATGAAAGAGCGTGCGAAAATGGCGAACCAAACCTGAAGACAAATCTCGCAGAGGGTGCTCCCCTTCTCATCGCACCACCTCTGCACACATCCCCTGTGCGCATACTGCATACACACATGCATGAACAAAGTATATCGATTAAGCGCGATGAAAGTGAGACACCAACGCACATGGATGATGGACCAAGAAACTCTCACGCAAGCAATTAACCAAGGAAATGATGATGATCCATGTATGTACCTTGAGAGAGCCAGAGCACGCACAGGGAGACTCCATTGCCGCGGAGCTCTCGTCCTCCTCCTCGTGGCAAATTCTGCACTGCCTCATGGAGTAGAAAGAGGAGGAAGAAGAAGAGAGGCCGTCTTCTTGCTCCATCGGTTCGTTTCTTGCTCCCAATTCAATGGCGGTCATGGCTATCCTTTCCTGGCTGCGCGGTCGCCTTTCCTCCCACTTTCCATTCTTGTAAGCTAAGGGGTGGGGTTTAAATAGCCCACCAAAAGGCAAAGGGCAAAATCCAAATGCTGTGACGTGCGCCCACCACCTAATGCTTACCAACCACTGTTGGGAGGTAAAGAGAGAGATGGGATGGTGCCCTCTGTTCCTTTGGTGAACCAACTGCTATCAGTCTATCATATGCAATTATGGGAACCTAACTAATTGGCCGCTGTTAGGCGCGTAACCTTTGGCTTTTAAAAATCTGCTCTCTGGTGGATGCCACCAGCTACCGTTGCATTTACACCGAATTGAGTACACATGCTCTCTCTCTCTCTCTCTCTCTCTCTCTCTCTGTGTGTGTGTGTGTGTGTGTGTGTGTGTGTGTACGGTAAGATTTATTTTGGAGGATCTTTGGAAGAGAAATTCCATGTGTGTGGCCTTTGTGTATGGTGCCAATATAAAATTTATTTGAGCCGTCCGTTCATGAGATCATGGGATCATAATGTTTGGTTGTCATTTTACTCTTTATTCGTCTGATTTGCCATGTGTCATCATTGGCGTGATTCAACACCCACCGCCTCTTGTAATTATGGCGTGTACAATGGTGTTATATTAACAATGTCACCTAGGATAATTGTTTAGTTGGAAGAGAGAAAAAAATGAGAAAAAGGGCTTGTCTTCCCTTAGCTAAGAGATGATCTCGTACTTAGTAAGACTAGTAGTTGTGTGCCTGTAATGAACGTTATATCAGAGAAAATATTAATTGCATTACATGTTTTTTTTTGCGGGTGAATTGCATTACATGTTAATATTAGGAAGAAATTAGTTGCATGTTGATATTAGGTCAAATACAATTACCATGTTATATTAGAAAATATATTAATTTCATTGCACATTAATATTAGAAAAGATATTGATTACACACGTCGATATTAGAAAAAGTGCTTGTCTTTCCTTAGCTAAGAGATGATCTCGTACTTAGTAAGACTAGCAATCGTGTATGTGTAATGCACGTTAAACCAGAGAAGATATTAATTGCATTACACGTTAATGTTAGGGAAGAAATTCGTTGCACGTTGATATTAGGCAAAGTATAATTACCATGTTATATTAGAAAATGTATTAATTTTATTGCACATTAATATTAGGAAAGATATTGATTACACGTCCATATTAGGTAGGATAAAATTACATGGTTAGCACCGAAGTTGATATTAATTTCACGCTAAACATGTTTGGCGCTAAATATCATAGCAACATAAACCATTGGAGAGATGTAGTGGTGGCGCTGGGATTGGGCAAGGCAGAGGCCGCCTTCGCTTACTGTAGCTAAGTGTTGTCAACGAATGACCTGGGCCTCACGCCGCAGGCCATGGCTCCGACTGCATGGGGCCTGTCTCCGCCACTAGAGAGATGCGTTTGAACAAGTGATACGTGTTTTATATTTGTATAGATATTGATAAGACAATTCTATCTATTGTACTAGATGTCACCTCTTTTTTGTTCTAAAAGGAAGATTACCTTCGGCCTCTACATCAAGTGAGGCACCCAACCATTTTTTATTATATTATTCAATAGAATCCGATAAAACAAATATGGATCAACCCAAAGCCACCTCATAGCAACCACAGTTACTACACCTACAAGTTTGATGATGGTGTGTTCGTTTTAAGCCTTCATTTATGCATGCATGCAGTCATGCCCCTCATTTTGTCCTCAAAATTTCCGGTCACATGTGTATAATTGGTGAGGATGAAGAAAGAGAGAGAAAAAAGAATAAAGTTGTCCGAGGTTGGTCGCGACTTACATGACGGACTGACCGAGCGCGTCCACGAGCCCTCATATCCTTCCCATATATGAGCTGGGTATGAGGTTTTGCGGATAGCCCCGACATATGGGAACAAAATGAGAGTCTGGTTGGGTCATCTTTTTTCTTCTCTCTTCCGTTCGAGCAGTGACCGGGCTCTTCTCCAAACATATAGGATGTGTTTGGTTACCTGCACCCTTTTTTGCCACTTTGCATACTTGACCCATCTCGGCTGGTTGAGGTAATGCAGGCAAAAAAACTAACATCTGCATATTGGTTGGTTGCTTGCATTGCATCAAGGCCCAGATGGTGGCATGTTTTGTTAGTTGCCTGTGTTTGTGCTTTAGGGGTGAGCAGATGCAAAGCATAACGTTTCAATGTGTGCAAGTAGTTGTTCTGCTCACCCCTTTCAAATGTGGTGGACTTACCACACATTTTGCAGCACACAACACACACACACACACACACACACACACAAGGCATATTCAACAAGAACAACAGCAGAAGAACAACAGGAACATCAAGAATAGGCAGATCATAAGTAGTACTATGCATAAGATTAAAACAACATGGTATCCCATGCCCCTGCTAGAACCCATGGTGCTGGTCCCTAGGAAAAATATAGACAAGTTCACAGCAAAAGAGACGAGGAAGCTTCAGTTCAGACCTAACTTAGTTCATACTTGATAGACGACATAGAGAAAGACAACCTAGAGGGCATGCGAGATGTCACCGGTGCAGTTGTGCTTGGAGCACCGGACCCTGCGGATGTTCGAGGTGTTAGCATTGAAGATCTACACCTTCAGCCCCAGGCCAGAGAGCCTGCGGACTACGAGGTCGTCGGGGAAGATATTGTGTCGTCGACAGAAGTATTCCCAGCCGCACCCGATCACCATGTGCCCCTTAAAGTACTGCCCCTGACCCAGAACTCCCACCACTTGTTGGCAGAGAGGCTGACGACACGAGGAGGGCCAGGAACCAACGATTGCCTCAACAACCAGCCTAAAGGCAGGCGGGATGACTAGCATGGCGATGCCCTCCTGGTCCTGAATCTGCACGTAGAACCTGATAGGCTACCGTGCACCCTCCTCATGGCCGGTTCTTGGCCTCCTGTTGGCGCCGAGCGGCAAGCTCATGTACTCCACCCTGCCAAGAACCACCTCCCTCATCAGCCACCAGTTTGTGGGGATGAGGTCCTCAACACCCTCTGCTACGCCGACGACATGCGCTCCTTCGCAGGCGGTGTCCCACTCCGTCTTTATTATCTTCCCAGTAAAGTGGACGACAGTTAGCAAATGAGAGATGATCATTGGCACTGAGCAAAGGCAACATCTGCTGATCATTCGAATTTACACTTCAGTCGTGCTATGATCAGATCATAGCACCACACAAGTGCAAATGCCAATGATTAGAACTAGCAATGATCAGTGCTAACAGTGATCAGAGCTGACACTGATCAGTCCTGCCAATGATCAGAGCTAACATTGATCAGTGCTACCAATGATCATAGCTAGCAACGATCAGTGCTATCAGATCATGCCAAATGCACATGCTGATCCTGCAATCAAGTTGGTCCTACTTCTATTTTGGGCATTCAGGTTTGTCCTACTAGCATGCACATGCACTATCCTATGTTGATCATGTAGTCACGTGATAACCCACAAGTATAGGGGATCGCAACCGTTTTCGAGGGTAGAGTATTCAACCCAAATTTATAGATTCGACACAAGGGGAGCCAAAGAATACTTGAGAGTATTAGCAGTTGAGTTGTCAATTCAACCACATCTGGAGATTAAATATCTGCAGCAGAGTGATCAGTAGCACAGTAATATGATAGTTTTGATAGCAGTAGCAATAGTTTTGTAGCAGTTGGAACAGCAGCAACAACAATAGTAACTTAGCAAGAACAATAAGTGGAAAGGTCGTAGGCACTGGATCGGTAACTCGTTGGATGATATTCGTCATGTAACAGTCATAACCTAGGGCGATACAGAACTAGCTCCAGTTCATCAATGTAATGTAGGCATGTATTCCGTAATTAGTCATACGTGCTTATGGAAAAGAACTTGCATGACATCTTTTGTCCTACCCTCCCATGGCAGCGGGGTCCATAAGGAAACTAAGGGATATTAAGGCCTCCTTTTAATAGAGAACCGGAACAAAGCATTAATACATGGTGAATACATGAACTCCTCAAACTACGGTCATCGCCGCGAAGTATCCCAAATATTGTCACTATGGGGTTGACAGATCATAACACGTAATACGTGCATATGACTAGGCAAGATCGGATCAAGAACATGGATATAGAGATGATAACATAAACGGTTCAGATCTGAAATCATGGCACTCGGGCCCTAGTGACAAGCATTAGGCATAGCAAAGTCATAGCAACATCAATCTCAGAACATAGTGGATACTAAGGATCAAGCCCTAACAAAACTAACTCGATTACATGATGAATCTCATCCAACTCCTCACCGACTAGCAAGCCTACGAAGGAACTACTCACTCCCGGTGGGGAGCATCAAGGAATTAGCGATGGAGAAAGGTTGGTGATGACGAAGACCGAAGATTCCCCTCTCCAGAGCCCCAAACGGGCTCTAGATCTGGCCTCCCGATGAAGAACAGGAGGTAGCGGCGGCTCCGTATCGTAAAATGCGATGAAACTTTCTCTCTGATTTTTCTCTCCGAAAATAGGAATTTATAGTGGCAGAATTAGGGTCAGTGGGGCCACGAGGTGGGCACAACCCACCAGGGCGCGCCCAGGGGGCCTGGCGCGCCCTGGTGGGTGATGCTCACCCTGGCCGCCCTCTTCGGTGGATTTTGGCTCCAATAATTCTCATATATTCTGAAATAATTCTCCAAAAAGTTTCCTTTCATTCCGAGAACTTTTATTTCTGCACAAAAACAACACCATGGTAGTTCTGCTGAAAACAGCGTTAGTCCGGGTTAGTTCCATTCAAATCATGCAAATTAGAGTCCAAAACAAGGGCAAAAGAGTGAGGAAAAGTAGATACGTTGGAGACGTCATCACGTAGCCTATGCACTATGAATGTAACAACATACAAACTTAGACACCTACAACGACACTAATAGCAGCAAGACACCACAAACAGCAACAACAATGGCACTAACAGTAGCAATCTCATGTACTAACAACATCAACAATGGCACTAACAACAGCAAGAACAACAGCACAACAACAAGAACAACACATAAGTAGCATTTTAAGACTATAAATATGGAGTGAACAATCAAATCTACCCTAGGCAGTAACATTGTGCCTACATTGAGGTCATATAGCATGCTTAAGGAGGAAGCATTGTCATCAAAGCAGTACGAACACATCATGCACTCTGCTGATTCAACCCAAAACCAATGGATTCAGATCGAATCCGGTCGAATCGAATTGGATCGAATACATTCGAATGCACCCTAAGAACTACCCTAAGAACCCTAACTACGAAGCAAGGGGGAGATTGGAAGCTTACGATGGGGGTTGCCGGTAGAGCGTACGCCGTCCGTGGAGAAAACTTCGGCGGGAACAGGGGTGCTGCCAGCGCTGAAGAAGAGTCGGCCATTCCAAGGGCAGCGGCCGTGGTCCTTGTCACGCGCCGGCTGGATGAAGATCGTCGTGTGCTGGAGCTCCCCTCCCCTTCCGCCGGGCACAAGGGAGAATACCCTCGAATGGGGGTAAAAATACCCCCATACGTGGGTCCCGCCAAAGCCGCGGGAGGTGGGATTTGTAACCCCGCCGTCGTCGAGGCCACAATGACGAGATCTGACTAAGGTGGAGGAGCTGGAGCATGCGACGGCGGTGCTACATTGGCCCGGGGCGACAGCATGGTGCAGAATGGGAACGAGGCCCGGAGCACCGCCCCGAGATCCCGTCCGGAGCCAGAGAAGTCGGCAATCCATCTCTCTTGGATGTTGTTGCTGCCGGTGATGATGGGAGTGGGTGCGGCACGGCGAATCGACGGCTCTACCATCGGAGAAACCGAATGAGCAATGAGGGGAGAGTGTAACGCCCAATATGCGCTTCTATCCTCGCAGGAACTTGGAAGTCTCAATAGGGATAGAAGCGCATATCGGAGACGCTTTAACAAGGTGAATATCGTCACAAATACATGTACTGAAGAGAAGAGAATATAAGATATTGGCTTACACTCGCCACATGCTACAACATGAATATCTTAATACATCAATACATAGCAATCATCATATAGAAGAGCAGATCCGATTACGGATGAAAACAAACGAGAAAGAGACGACGTCCACCCTGCTAATCCCAGGCTGTCGACCTGGAACCCATCCTATGATCGTCGAGGAAGAAGAAGAAGAAGTCCAAATAGAATAAGCATCACTCTCACGTCAAAGCATCGCATTACCTGTACCTGCACCTATTGTTGTAGTAATCTATGAGCCACGGGGACTCATCAATCTCATTACCAAGGGTATCAAGACTAGCAAAGCTTAATGGGTACATAATGGTTAAGTGGTGAGGCTGCAGCAAGCACTAAGCATTTTATATCTGGCTAACTTACAAATACAAGAATAAGAAGAGTGGTCTATGCATACACGGACGTGAACTAGTAATGATCAAGAAGTGATCCTGAACACCTGCTTACGAGTCAATCATAACACCATCGTGTTCTCTTCTTGGTTCAAACCTCACAAGAAGAGACGATCACGGTTACACACACGTTTGGTGTATTTTAATTGAGTTTACTTTAAGTTTTCTATAACCAGGTATTATAAAGTTTTCCAAGTTGCCACATAACCGCGGGCACGGCTTTTCGAAAGATTTAACCCTGCAGGGGTGCTCCAACTCGTCCATCACAACTTAACCACAAGCTACTATAAAAAACCTCAACCTTGAGATAGCCCGAAGTATCCTCGGAATCCCGGTGCACAAGATATTTTGTCAAAGGTAAAAAAAATCCAGCAAGGCCTCCCGGCGTATCAACGACCCCGATAGAAGCCGCACATATCACTACTGGAATCACGCACTTTGCCGTCTTCCATAGCAGACGGCAAAGGATAGGCCAGCGGATGGCAAACTCCTTTGCCGTCCGCCAGCAGACGGCCACAGTTTTGGCACTGCAAACTCCGGTAAAGGGGTTCTTTACCGTCTGCCTATGCTCAACGGACGACAAAGTTTTTTTGCCGTCAACCGGCGGACGGCAAAGAGGGTGGACGGTGTAGTACTGACGTTAGCCCCGTTAGGTGGTAACGGCATTCTTTGCCGTCAGCCCCCGGACGGCAACGTCACAAGGTCTTTGCCGTCTGCCCCCGGACGGCCACAGTTTAAAGGTCTTTGCCGTCTGCCCCCGGACGGCAAAGAGGCCAAATGGTCCCAGGCCTGGAGTTCCCAGGTTGTACAGGCGGCTGCCACGTGCCACCTTTGCCGTCGGTGGCGGACGGCAAAGAGGCCTTTGCCGACGGTGGCAGGCGGCAAAGAGCCACTATTGCCTCTTTTTTTCCCCTGTTTTTGTTATATTCAAGAATTTTCACAGGCAAACATATGATATGTATATATATATTCCACAGAAACAATATCCTTGCCATATGGATATGATCAACCAACAATTATACCAAATTGAAAGTATCAAATGTCACATTGTTCACCATATTACAATAGTTTCATCCATACATACATAGTCTCATCCATAGGTAGAAAGTTTCACATAAGTTCATCGATACAAAATGAAAACAGAAAGTAAACACTAGCACTACATCAAAGCAAGCTGCCGTGATTAGCCATCATCCAGAAATGAAAACATAAATAGCTCAGCTCTGCCAGTACTAGCCATTCATCCTCAGGGATAAAGCCACGCAACATCACCGGCATTACCCGCTCAAGCCATATGTGCCAATCATGACTCTTGAGACCAAAAATTTTTAGTTTGTCAAGACTCGCTCCCCTCTTTAGATTCGCTGCATACCCATCGGGGAACATCAACTGCATTTTCATCCACAAGATCATTTCCTCATAGCTGGCCTTCCAAGATTGAACCATGCCTTTGGCTTTGTCCAGTTCTGCTTTCCTTTCGGTTGTCGCATGTTTTGTAACGGTCTATCACATAGAGCCTCCTGATCGACTCTAGCCTTAGGATTATCCTTTGACTTCCGCTCTATGCCGAACAATGTACCAAAAAGGGCCTCGGCGATATTCTTTTCAGTGTGCATGACGTCGATGTTGTGTGGGCAAAGGAGGTCTTTGAAGTAAGGCAGATCCCATAAGCATGTCTTGTGAGTCCAGGCGTGTTGCGAATTATACCCTTTGAAATACCCTGGACGCTCTGGATCAGGCTCGAGAGCGTTTAACTGATCCAGGGTCTGTTAGCCTGTCAATGCAGGTGGTGCAGAGTTTTTGACAACTCTACCTTTGATGAAATTCTTCTTGTCTTTTCTGAACTTATGGCGAGGATCCATGAACTGTCTATGCAAGTCGAAGCAAGAAAACTTGCGACCAGCCTGCAGCCAACGAAGCTGAAGAGCTGCCTTGCATGTGGGGCACGAGAACCTTCCATGCACACTCCAGCCAACGAATAGCGCATACGCCGGCAAGTCATGCATCGAGTACATGTACCACACATGCATCATGAAGTTTTGTTTTGTAGCGGCGTCGTATGTCTTGATCCCATCATCCCAAGCTTCTTACAATTCATCCTTAAGTGGCTGCATGTACACATTCATATT
Source organism: Elymus sibiricus (assembly GCA_039707655.1). NCBI lineage: Eukaryota > Viridiplantae > Streptophyta > Magnoliopsida > Poales > Poaceae > Elymus > Elymus sibiricus. The sequence goes on from CM077663.1 coordinate 282,398,410, forward strand.
CTTCCCCGGATAGTTGGGCCCTGGAATTATCAACGTCAGGAAAATGTTCTTTCTTTTCATAATCTCTCCGGGGGGGGGATTGAGTGGAATGACAAATACAGGCCAACAACTGTATTGGGTTGCCGTCATACCAAACACATTGAACCCATCAGTGCTGATGGCGACTCGAGGATGCCTTGGATCTGCTACTTTATCCTTATGTAATGCATGGAAGTGCTTCCAGGCAAAAGCGTCTGAAGTGTGTACCAACATCTGATTCCCATCTGCATCTAGTTCGGTTCTTTTGCCCAATTTGTGCCATGTCATCTGTCTGGCCGTCTCTTCGACCATGAAAAGACGTTGAAGTCTTGGTACGATTGGCATATAGCGAAGAACATTAACGGGGATTTTGGTCTGAATCTTCTCACCCATACCGTTGTCTACCACAACATACCTGGAAGACTTGCAAATGGGACAATAGTTCAAGTCTGCATACTCAAGCCTAAATAAGGCACATCCATTCTCACAGGCATCTATCTTCTCATAGGGCATCTTAAGTACACGGAGGATTTTGTCCGACTGGTACAGGTTTGCAGGCAGTACATGGCCTTTGGGTAGAAAGCGTCCAAATATTGTCATCATCGCGTCGTAGCATTCTCTTCCCAGGTTGAATTGAGCCTTCAGAGCCATTACTTGCGCGATGGCATCCAGCAGACAAAGCTCAGTGTGCTTATGGAGAGGACGTTTTGAAGACTCCAACATTTCATAGAATGCCTTTGCAGATTCCTCCATCTCATCGTCCGAATCCCGAGCATCATCAAAGTCTTGCACCATGTCTTCGATCCCGGTGCCATGCTCGTCGGTGCGACGACGAACCACCTCAGCTCTGTCACGTTGGGCAGACTCACCATGAAAAGTCCACACCGTATAATTAGGCGTAAAACCCCACTTCTGCAGGTGTTTACCCATTTCACCCTCTGTCTACTTTTTAAAGTTGTCGCACCAGGGACAGGGGCACCATGTTTTTTCCTGGCCATTTGCAAATGCGGCGCTCAGAAACCCCTTGGTTTCTGTTAACCATTCAATGGTCATTTCTTTCTGACTAGGGTGACCGGTGTACATCCAAGCACGATCACTCATCTTGCCTACCTACTAGACACACAAGAAATATATATATAATTCATCATCTATATTCATCCGTTAATCAAGTTTGTCAGTTTTATTACGTCAATGCAACCTACACGCTAATAGGTAGAGATAGGTCCTAATCCCACCCGAGTATGTGTAGATTGGGTTCGTTTTCCCATGCTCTGCTCCGGATCCGACGCAGAATTTCGGCAGCACCTCCCCGCTATTCTCCTGATACACGTCTCGGCAATAAGCAGAGAGGATGTGTACCCGGAGAACAACAGGGAGGCACTGACGAAATTCCGCATCGGATCCGGAGCAGAGCATACGGGAAAACGAACCCAATCTACACATACTCGGGCTGTCCATGGATAATGTTGGACAATTTGAAAGGAGACATGCATATTTATAGATGCCGCCCTTTCGAATGGGAGACGCATACTGGTCACACATACTGTTGAATTGAAGACACCTATAGCTAGCAAGTTTCATCGGCACGAAGACCGGAACAGAGCAAATTAAGGGGGGAAAGGAGATGTCATTTGTGCTCACCCACGAACGCAGCAGGGGAGCTCGTCTAACGCGCGGGGAGGTCGTCGAACAACTGCACATTGAAATTCACCCGATCAACACAAATATGATGTTTTTTATAACAAAATCGGAAAATATGTGACCTAACTCATAATTTACAAAACTACGAACTCCTCGGCCTCTCGAAGGCCGAAGATCACCTTTTCGGTCAACATGAGGCAGAATAGGTGTCGGGGGTCGGGGGTCAGTGGCGTCGGGAGTCAGTGGCATCGGGGGTCAGTGGCGTCGGCGGTCGGGGGTCGGTGGTCGATGGCGTCGGGGGTCGAGGGTCGGTGGCGTCGTTGGTCGGGGGTCGATGGCGTCGGGGGTCAGGGGTCAGTGGCATCGGGGGTCGGTGGCGTCGGGGGTCGGTGGCGTCGGAGGTCGGGGGTCAGTGGCGTCGGGGACGGGGGCTCTTCTTCTTCTTCTTCTTCTTCTTCTTCTTCTTCTTCTTCTTCTTCTTCTTCTTCTTTTCCTTTTTCCTATTCTTCTTCTCCTCCTCTCCTCTTTTTCTTCTTCTTCTTCTTCTTCTTCTTCTTCTTCTTCTTCTTCTTCTTTCTTCTCCTCCTCCTCCTCATCTTCTTCTTCTTCTTCTCCTTCTTATTTTCCTTCTTATTTTCCTTCTTTCTTTTCCTTCTTCTTCATTTCCTTCTACTTCTTCTTATTCTTTTCTTCTTTTCCTTTTTTCTTTTTCATTTTTTCCTTCTTTTTTTCTTAACTAAATTTTCTTCTTCTTTTTTTATTAAACTAACCTAACTAACAAACGTAACTAACTAACCTAACTAATTTAATAGAAAAAAACAGAAAAAATGAGGTGGTCGGCGGGGGGTTCTCACCGGTGTGGGCGGCGGGGCGCCGTGGCGGCGGGTGGCGGGGCGGCGGGGGCCGGGGTGGCGTGGGCGGCGGGGCGTCGGGGGCGGCGGGTGGGACGACGGGGCGGCGGGTGGGACGACGGGCTCGGTGGTGGAGGGGGCGCGGGGAGGGGGGCGCACGGCGCGGGGAGGAGGGGGTCGCGGGGAGGGGGGCGCGGGGCGCCGGGGACGACGGGCGCGGTGGGCGGCAGCGCGGTGTTGGAGGAGGTGGTCGCGGGGAGGAGGGGGCGCGTGGAGGAGGAAGAGAGAGAAAGAGATGGGGGAGAGAGGGGGGTTTGGGGTGGGGGCCGATAGCCGTTAGGGCGGCATCCTCTTTGTCGTCCGCCAGCCGACGGCAAAGAGGCAAAAGGCGGACGACAAAGAGTAGCGGACGGCAAAGAGTCCACCAGCCAACGGTTCGCCAGCCAACGCTGTAGTGGGGCCCACCCCGTGCTCTTTGCCGTCTGCCTTCGGGCTCTTTTCCGTCAGCTGGCGGACGACAAAGAGCTTACTGATGGCAAATTAAATCTTTGCCATCTGCCAGCTCTTTGCCGTCTAGTTTGTTGCAGCAGACGACAAAGACTCTATTTGCCATCAGCCAGCAGACGGCAAAGAGCTGGCAGATGGCAAATCCTGGATTCCAGTAGTGTATCTCGTTCTCAGGACACGACCGGATTGTCCAAACATCCGGTAGGCTAATCGCAGAGTTGCCCCTGGCGGCCACCGGCGGTTGAAAGGTGAAAGCACATATGCTCCCTTGGTGGTTTTGATAATTCATGACAACATACATTGTCTCTTGGACTAATATGTCTACCTAGTTTATTTCAGGTTTAGTCCACAGAGAGGGATGGCTATAAGTTGTGAGGAGATACCCCAAGATGCAAGGAATGGATTGGCAAAGCTTCAAGCTATAAGACTCTCTTTTTACTTTGTGAGAAATCACTTTGAGTCCATAGGAAAGCCAATACTATTAAAAGGGGTACAACCGAGACTGCATCGGTGCAACCGAGTTTCAGTGACCAACCTTCTAGTTTCCCAATTCATAAAATCGGAATTTCCGAGTTTATACTTCGGTCTCACCGAGTTTTGGAAACTGCCCTCGGCCACTGGTTTCGGTACCACCGAGAGTTCCGTATCGGTCTCACCGAGATTCCGAAAGTTGCCACATTTTTGACATATTGGTAGAACCGAGTTTTGCTTCGGTTTCACCGAGATGGCCAATTATGTTGTAACGGTTGGATTTTTGGAGATGTCTATATATACCCCTCCACCACATCCCACTCGCAAGAGAAGCACTCAGAACAGTTCCCCACTTCCCATATCCAAATTTCGGAGAGAGAACCACCTACCCTTGTGTTGAGGTCAAGATCATCCACTCCAACCATATGGATCTTGATTTCTAGCCTCCCGAAGTTGCTTTCCACCCAATCAATCCCTTCCACCAAGCCAAATCTGTGAGAGAATGATTGAGTGTTGAGGAGTCTATCATCTTGAAGCACAAGAGCAAGGAGTTCATCATTACTATCAAGCCTATTACCTTTTGGAGGGTGGTGCCTCCTAGATTGGTTAGGTGTTGCTTGGGATCCTCCTACTTCGTGTTGTGAAGTTGAACCAAGAAGTTTGTATTGACAAGAAGATCGCCTACTTCGTGAAGATCTACCCATAGTGAGGCTAGTCCTTCGTGGACGGAAGCCGTTATCGAATAGTCAAGGTTGCTACTTCGTGGACCCTTATGGGTGGAGCCCTCCGTGGACTCTCGCAACCGTTACCCTCAATGGGTTGAAGACTCCATAAACATGGATGTACGTTAGCGCCACCTATCGGAACCACGGGAAAAATTCTTGCGTCTCCAAATTGTGTTTGATTTTCCTATCTCTACTCTCTCTTACATGTGCTTGTCTTACTTTCCGCTGCCATACTTGTCGACTAGCATGTGTGGGGTGCATTAGACTTGTTATAATTGCTAAAACTGGCCACCAATTAACTTGGGAAAAGGTTAGCTTTTAATTTTTGCAAGTAGTCTATTCACCCCCCCTCTAGACGTCTCTTCTATCGATCCCTCCAATTGGTATCAGAGCTTTGGTCTCCATAGCTTCGATTTCATCACCGTGGAGGAAGATGGATGTGTCTAGTTTGGGGAGTATTAGTTGTAGAGTGCCCGTTCTCGATGGAGAGTACTATAGTCAATGGAAATAAGATGCTTGAACTATTCGATGAATTTCATCTAAGCAAGTATGTTAAGAGCCCCTATGTACCTCCCATTGATCCTTTACATCCCACACACGAAGAGGAAATTGGTATGATATGCAATCTTAGAACTGTTAATCTTATCATTAGATGATTGCCTAGAATTGTGCTTAATCAAATGAAGAATTTTGAATGTGCTTATACTTTGTGGAATGATTTGGAGAAACGATATCCAAACTATTCATTAAGTAATCTTGATGAAATTCTTCATAAAACTATTGCCTTTCACAAAATGATGCCAAATGATCCTAAGTTTGATGATCATCTATTCGAGCTTAGAGACCTCATGCATGCTAAAGGAGATATCATAACTATCAACAACATCATTGTAGAAGCCATTCGCATTCATAATCTTGAACATTGTCATGATCACAACTCTAACGAATCACTTGTTTCTTATGACGAGGATTTCCCACTTGATGATGACAATGTGGAACATGGCTACTATGATGAAGATGAGTTGTTCGACATCGAGTATGAGAATACAATGAAGAATCTAAGTCTCATGGCAAACTTCAAGGATTACATGTTCGGGGGAAAGGAGTGGATTCTCGATAGTGGATGCACCGATCATATGACCGGAGATAGAGACATGTTTGAAGAGATCACACCAAACCATGGACCGCGAAGGTATGTAACTTTTGGAGACAACTCCAAGTGTAAGGTACTTGGTCTTGGTAAGGTGGTCGTATCCCATGATAGCTCTATTCAAAACGTCATGCTTGTTAAATCCCTTGGCTACAATCTTCTTTCTGTATCTAGACTTGTCGACTTCGGTTTTAATGTGCTATTTACCAAAGTAGATTGCCAAGTGTTTCGTCAAGATAATCATAACATGGTCTTTATCGGTTTCCGTAGAGGTGATCTATACATTGTCGATTTCACTAAGAGGTCCAAGCCTCGTACTTGTCTTATTGCAAAATCTTCTAAAGGTTGGCTTTGGCATAGAAGACTAGGACATGTTGGTATGCGTAATCTAGACAAGCTTATCAAAGGTGATCATATTCTTGGTGTTAAAGATGTTATCTTTGACAAAGATAGACTTTGTAGTGCTTGTGAAGCCGGAAAACAAGTAGGTGGAAGTCATCCCGTAAAGAATATCATGACTACTAGGAGACCACTTGAGTTGCTTCATATGGATCTTTTTGGTCCCAATGCTTACAAAAGCCTCAGTAGAAATTCCTTTGGTCTAGTTGTAGTTGACGATTTTTCCAGATTTACGTGGGTATTCTTTCTCGATGATAAGTCGCAGGTACAAAAGATCTTCAAGAACTTCGCTCGCAAAGCCCAAAGTCAGTTTGAAGTGAAGATCCAGAAAGTTTGGAGCGACAACGAATCGGAGTTCAAGAACACAAATGTAGACACCTTTCTTGACGAAGAAGGGATTCTACATGAGTTCTCGGCTAGGTACACGCCTCAACAAAATGGAGTTGTTGAGACGAAGAACCGAACCCTTATTGAGATGGCAAGAATGATGCTCGACGAATACAAGATGCCAATACACTTTTGGGCGGAAGCCATGGAAATAGCTTGTCATGCCACAAACCGACTCTATCTTCACAAGCTTCTCGGTAAAACGGCATATGAGCTACTCACCGGTAACAAAGCCCAAGTTGGATACTTTCGGGTATTCGGCTCCAAGTGTTACATTCTTGATAAGCATTGTCGTTCAAAATTTGCTCCTAAATCTCATGAAGTTTTCCTACTCAGTTACAGATCAAACTCTCACACTTACCGTGTCTACAACAACTTCACTCGAGAAGTTGAAGAGACGGTAGATGTGAAGTTTGATGAATCTAATGGTTCGCAAGTCGAACAACTGCCAAATGATGTAGGAGATAAGGAACCTTCAGAAGCTATCCAAGACTTGTCCATTCGCAAGATTCGTCCCATGGAGGTGAAGGAAAGTACTTCGTCAACTCAAGTGGAAGCCCCTACTTCACGTCAAGGTGAACCTCAACACGACATGGAGGCATCCACAAGCGGTACACGACAAGATGAAGAGGAGGAAGAAGTTCATCATGATGATCCACCGCAACCACCTTCACCACGACCTCGAGGCAACGACACCTTCAACAACAACGAAGAGGAAGATGATGATGAAGAAGCTCCACCATCCAACAATCAAAAGCTACCCTGAGTTCGAGCAAGAGTGGAAAAAAACCATCCTCTAAATCAAATCTTTGGTGACATACAAACCGGGAGGATAACTCGCTCTAAAACTCGACTAGCTAACTTTTGTGAGCATTATTCATTCATATCTAGTATTGAGCCCTTGAAGGTAGAAGAAGCTCTTCAGGATCTGAATTGGGTGAACGCTATGCACGAGGAGCTACACAACTTTGAGAGGAACAAAGTGTGGACACTTGTGGAGAAGCCCAAGGATGTGCAAAATGTCATCGGAACCAAATGGGTGTTTCGGAACAAACAAGATGAAGACGGTCAAGTCGTACGCAACAAGGCGTGTGTCGTGGCTCAAGGCTACACCCAAGTCGAAGGTATGGACTATGGTGAGACCTATGCACCCGTTGCTAGACTTGAAGCTATCCGCATTCTTCTTGCTTATGCTAATCACCATGATATCACGCTTTATCAAATGGATATTAAAAGTGCATTCTTAAATGGTGAGATTGAAGAAGAGGTCTATGTTAAACAACCCCCGGGTTTTGTGAATCCTAAGAAACCTAATCACGTCTACAAGCTTCGTAAAGCTCTTTATGGACTTAAGCAAGCCCCACGTGCTTGGTATAAATGCTTAACGAAGTTTCTCATTGAAAAGGGTTTTGAAATTGGTAAAATTGACGCAACCTTATTCACTAAGAGAGTTAATGGTGAATTATTTGTGTGCCAAATCTATGTGGATGATATTATCTTTGGATCTACTAACCCACAATTTAGTGAAAGATTTGGAAGGTTGATGTCCGAGAAGTATGAGATGTCCATGATGTGTGAGCTGAAATTTTTCCTTGGTTTGCAAATCAAGCAAACGAGAGAAGGAACTTTCATCTCTCAAACCAAGTATACCAAGGACTTGATCAAGAAGTTCAACATGCAAGAGTGTAAAGGTATGAAAACTCCTATGCCTACTAGTGGACATGTTGATCTTACCAAGGAGGACGAACCGGTTGATCAAAAGGTTTATCGATCTATTATTGGTTCATTGTTATATCTATGTGCCTCCCGTCCCGATATTATGCTTAGTGTGTGCATGTGTGCTAGATATCAAGCTGCTCCTAAAGAGTGTCATCTTAAGGCCGTGAAAAGAATTGTGAGATACTTGATACATACATCAAACTTTGGCATATGGTATCCCAAGGGATCTTCCTTTAACCTTGTTGGCTATTCCAACTCGGACTATGCCGGAGACAAGGTTGATAGAAAATCCACCTCGGGTACTTGTCAATTTCTTGGTAGATCTCTTGTGTCTTGGTCCTCCAAGAAACAAAACTCGGTATCTCTATCTACTGCCGAAGCGGAATACATTGCCGCTGGATCATGTTGTGCTCAATTTCTATGGATGACTCAAACTCTTAAGGACTATGGCATACATGTGAGACATGTACCATTGTTATGTGACAATGAGAGCGCAATCAAAATTGCTCATAATCCCGTGCAACATTCTCGAACTAAGCATATTCAAGTTCGACATAATTTCATTCGTGACCATGTTGCCAAAGGAGATATCAATCTCAAGCATGTTCGTACTGAAAAACAATTAGCTGATATCTTCACTAAGCCACTTGATGAGAAAGTGTTCTGTCACTTGAGGAGTGAGTTGAACATCCTTGATGCTTCAAACTTCAGCTAGACTCACTCGGTTGCATGCAAGGGGATGAGCTTACATGATACTTCCATGATACACTTGACATGTTATCTTATACCATGGAAATATATGCTCCCTTATATTGCAACTAATCTTTTGTAGGTACTTGGAAGAACTTCATTCCACAGGATTGCCAACAACTCAAATAATAAGCAATCTTGTCATGACCAAGTATCCACAACCCTCCTTGTTGATGGAAGGAAGAAGACAACTCAACCATATCCTCGACATATATTTGATGTGATCACATTTGCTAACTCTCAATTGATATCATGTCAAATGGATATATCTTGTTCTTCCTTGCATGACTAACCCATGTAGGTGAAAAGAGAACCAAAACAAACAAGGATTGCTCCCAACTCAAGATGATCTTCATCAACATCGAGCATCAACAACAAGTTCTTCTACATGCTACGTCATCAACATCACTCAAAGGTATGTACTCATATCCTTGGAAAAAGCTTTACTCCAAGTCATGAGATAAAGCAACTCAAGTGATGTGAAAACATTAAAATGCTTAATTGAAAAATGGTAACCCCATTTTGAGCTTAACGTAGAGTATGACCTATGATCAAGTATTCTTGCTTGGCTCTGACGGTGTAATGAACAGGGGGGTGTCCATTTCCCCTGGACATGCACCGGCAAGTTGTAGCCTTCAGGCGGGAAGGGCATGGCGGGGAGAGAAATCCACTTAGACGAAGCATCCAAGACCCAGCATTACCGGCAAGCTCAAGGCCGGCAAGATCAAGATACAAACAAGTCATCGCCAAGACGAAGACAGCGCTTGCCGGCAAGGCGCGAGCCGGCCAGCCAATGACCCGGCAAGATCCGTCCCGGCAAGCCTTGCCGGAGGGTAGCTGGAGACAAGCACAAGATATCAAGACAGCGCATGCCGGCAAGGCACGAGCCGGCAAGCCAAGGACCCGGCAAGCCCGTCCCGACAAGGCTTGCCGGGAGAAGACGTTCAAGCTAAGGACCAGAAGACAGAAGACCAAAGGCTGGGTTCCCGCCAAGATCCTTGCCCGGCAAGGCCGCGCGCCCCGGCAAGATCTGGCGCCCGGCAAGATGCCACCGCCTTCAGCACAGTGCCGCCTCTCCAGCACAGCGACAGCCTGTCGTTTAGGGCTTGTCCTCCTGGTTGCGTGTCACGGCGCTGGCCGCAGAAGGGTTAAGCGGTGCTGATGGGACAGCCCCTTTCCCCATCCCCAAGAAGCTAAGGGACACCTGGACATAGCATTTAAGGCGTTTGTCCTGTGATGTCAGAGATAAGGATTATAATCCTGTAGATACTTTCCACCTCATGTACTGCTGTACGCCACTGTTGGTGACCCCTTTGTCATATAAAAGGAGGCCCATGGCGTAGCAGAAAAGGACTTTTGGAGCCTCCAGTGAGCATGCATAGCGCTCCGGGAGAGGAACCCAGTGAGCGTGCATAGCGCTCCTGGAAGAGAGCACTTCTGAGGGTCCATTCTGCATGCGCAGCTACCGAGTACTGTAGCTCCCAGAACTTAGCCAAGAACATCCACAGTAATACAATCAAAGCAGGAGTAGGGTTTTACGCATCTTTGCGGCCCGAACCTGGGTAAATCCCCTCGCGCTGATCGTTGGTTCCGCCCTTTGTGCAATCCTCTCCCCCTTGCCGAACCATAAAGGGATCCCCTCGATCCCATAGGTGTTCGTTTCCCACGACATCTTTGGCGCGCCAGGTAGGGGGGAACGAGGTTGTGCGAACCTGGGTAAAATCCCCTCGCGCTGATCGTTGGTTCCGCCCTTTGTGCAATCCTCTCCCCCTTGCCGAACCGTAAAGGGATCCCCTCGATCCCATAGGTGTTCGTTTCCCACGACATCTTTGGCGTGCCAGGTAGGGGGTGAGAGGTTGTGCAAATCCGATCTAGCGGTCAGCGCGCCAGTTCTTCATCATCTTCATCAGCAAGGCGTCCAAAGAGAAGGGCACCACGATCTTCGCAGAAGCTAAGTTCTTAAACTTTGATTGCTTTCTGCTGTTTAGATATGAGTTTTATTTTGAGATCTCTGCATGAACCCGTATGCTGAGGAGCCTTCCCAGGGCTAGTCGCGCTCCTAATCGCTTCGAGTCCGCTCAGCGATGTGTGCAGCTGCGCTAGTCGCGCTCCTAATCGCTTCGAGTCCGCTCAGTGATGTGTGCAGCTGCGCTAGTTGCGCTCCATGTCGCCTCGAGTCCGCTCAGCGATGTGTGCAGCTGTGCTAAAGTTGGGAAGGTAAACCTTTTTCGGGAGGCGGCGCGTTCCCGGCAAGCTGCTAAGGACCCGTTCCTCAAGCGCTGCTGACTGGATCGTGCGCACCGGAAAGTGTTCCGGCAAGCAAGGGAACATTCGACAGAAGTCGAGATTGCAGCAGATTAATTATAAGCCAGAAGCTAATTAACTTGTTGTGCTTAAACGCTGTCGTGGCATTTCATGCCCAATCAGCGTTGCAGGTATTCGCATGGAAGGCGAGCTCGGGGGCTGGCGGCGCCCTAGAGAGCTGCCGGTCGTCACCACGAGCGTGGCCTCGCCATACGAGACGAACAGCAAGAAAAGATAAGTCACAGAGACTTATAACAATTACTTTTCCCTTGCTGTCTTTATTTACCCCTTACACCTACATGCGAAGGAGCCTTCCCAGGGCTAGTTGCGCTCCATGTCGCCTCGAGTCTGCTCGGCGATGTGTGCAGCTGCGCTAAAACTGGGAAGGTAAACCTTTCCGGGAGGCGGCGTTCCCGGCAAGCTGCTAAGGACCCATTCCTCAAGCGCTACCGGCAAGAGCGTGCGCACCGGGAAGCTTTCCGGCAAGCATGGGTCATCTTGATTGATTCCTCGTCCCTGTACATCAATCTGCACGTGAAGGGACTTGTCACGGTCAGTCCGCGCCTAGTTTCGCCTCGAGTCCGCTCGGCAAACTTAGCAGTTGCGTTCTGACCCGGCAAGTCGCCTTGCTGGTAGCAGCGCCGCGCCAGCAGGTTGTTGAAGCCCCGAATCCAGCGCTCGTGGCAAGTGAGCGCACCGACAAGGTTACCAGACAGTGTAGGACAAGATATGTGCAAGGACAGAATTAATCAAGAGGGGGGCAACATTTATTTAGCATAAAGAGACGCATATCTTACAAGCGTGAAGATTGATCTAACCAAGATAAAATTGTTCCTTTGGCAGCCGAGAAAGCCAAGGGCGCCGTGCAGGAGGCCGGCAAGACGGCAGTGAGGCATTCGCAGTAGACGGCAGCGACAGCAGAAATGAGCGCATGAATCGAGCGCTGCCCCTGCAGTACCCTTCTTGGGGAAAGCTCGGGGGCTGGCTCTTCATCGCGCAGTGTGGCATTCCCTTTCGGGCACACGGCTCCTGCTGCCGTCCTGCTCTGTTTTCCCACGCTGCCGGCAAGCCCAAGGCCCGGCAAACCAAAAACCGGTGTCGAGAACGTCAAGTTCTCCGCTGAAGTCGCAAGCTTAGTCAACCTTGTCGTCGAGCCACACGCTCCGACAAGGGGGCTCTCAACCTTGTCGTCGAGCCACACGCTCCGACAAGGGGGCTCTCAACCTTGTCGTCGGGCCACGCGCTCCGACGAGGGGGCTTTCAGCCTTGTCGTCGAGTCATGCGCTCCGGCAAGAAGGCTTTAACCACAGTGAATCCATGCGCCATTCATTAATGTGCGTGGTTAAAGTCATGAGTGTTGATTACTTCTCGCCGTGCGTTTACCGGTGCATGTTTTTGGGCCTAGCCCGGACAGCACTATGCTCGCTTGCCCGGCCCAGGCCCGGGGGCTCCTGACGGTGTAATGAACAGGGGGGTGTCCATTTCCCCTGGACATGCACCGGCAAGTTGTAGCCTTCAGGCGGGAAGGGCATGGCGGGGAGAGAAATCCACTTAGACGAAGCATCCAAGACCCAGCATTACCGGCAAGCTCAAGGCCGGCAAGATCAAGATACAAACAAGTCATCGCCAAGACGAAGACAGCGCTTGCCGGCAAGGCGCGAACCGGCCAGCCAATGACCCGGCAAGATCCGTCCCGGCAAGCCTTGCCGGAGGGTAGCTGGAGACAAGCACAAGATATCAGGACAGCGCATGCCGGCAAGGCACGAGCCGGCAAGCCAAGGACCCAGCAAGCCCGTCCCGACAAGGCTTGCCGGGAGAAGACGTTCAAGCTAAGGACCAGAAGACAGAAGACCAAAGGCTGGGTTCCCGCCAAGATCCTTGCCCGGCAAGGCCGCGCGCCCCGGCAAGATCTGGCGCCCGGCAAGATGCCACCGCCTTCAGCACAGTGCCGCCTCTCCAGCACAGTGACAACCTGTCGTTTAGGGCTTGTCCTCCTGGTTGCGTGTCACGGCGCTGGCCGCAGAAGGGTTAAGCGGTGCTGATGGGACAGCCCCTTTCCCCATCCCCAAGAAGCTAAGGGACACCTGGACATAGCATTTAAGGCGTTTGTCCTGTGATGTCAGAGATAAGGATGATAATCCTGTAGATACTTTCCACCTCATGTACTGCTGTACGCCACTGTTGGTGACCCCTTTGTCATATAAAAGGAGGCCCATGGCGTAGCAGAAAAGGACTTTTGGAGCCTCCAGTGAGCATGCATAGCGCTCCGGGAGAGGAACCCAGTGAGCGTGCATAGCGCTCCTGGAAGAGAGCACTTCTGAGGGTCCATTCTGCATGCGCAGCTACCGAGTATTGTAGCTCCTAGAACTTAGCCAAGAACATCCACAGTAATACAATCAAAGCAGGAGTAGGGTTTTACGCATCTTTGCGGCCCGAACCTGGGTAAATCCCCTCGCGCTGATCGTTGGTTCCGCCCTTTGTGCAATCCTCTCCCCCTTGCCGAACCGTAAAGGGATCCCCTCGATCCCATAGGTGTTCGTTTCCCACGACAGGCTCCTTAAGTCAATATACTCTAATATAGGTGACCTAGTCTCCGCCCATCATCTAGATAAAGTATCTTGTTTGGTTCATTTTATATTTGCAAGATTTCTTGGAACCACTCAAATCTTCTCTAGTTGATAGTTCTTTGTAAAGTCTTTTGTATTTCCCTTGAAATTTTTCTACATTTTAATACAAGTTTTCCAAACTCATTTGCAAGTTTCTAAAACATTGCCAAGTTTCTGTTTACTCCTCGGAGTCTCCGACTCAAACCACTCGGTTTCACCGGTTTAGCAGATAAGTTGCATGACCACAATCCGGTTCCACAGACTTGTTTGTCTCGGAGCCACCGACTTTGATTTCTTCTTTGGTTTGTGTTCATACTAGCAAATTTTTACTTCTTCAGTGATCGACTTTATTCTAGGATCCCTAACTCAAAGGAGGGCGCAAACTATTACATTCTATGACCCTTGTTCTCAAGGATCTCTTCTGACTCCATGATCCCTGTGTATGACCCTGTGTATGGACCTTTTTGGCAATTATTGCCAAAGGGGGAGAAATACCAAAGCTTCAAAATGCTAAAGGGGGAGATACATGCTTCAATGCAAAGGGGGAGATACAATCAAGGAGGACAATATCAAGGCAAGGGGAGAATACCAAAGTAGGGGGAGAAACATCATTGTTACCCAATTACCCAAAATGTTCTATCTTTTGAGGAGAAAGAAACCATTTGATACTCTTATTTGTTATTCTCATGTTAGACTTGTCTCACCCTATCTAATCCCAATATCTACATGCTAAGATTCAGGGGGAGAGGATGACCTACTACTTCACATCTAGGGGAGAAAGTTCTAAATGATCTTGGAGACGTATCAATCTTAAGGAATACTATCTTCTATACGTTCTCCACATCTTGGTACTGTTTAGTTCTATTGATGTTTGATTTGTAGAATACTCTTGTGTTTCCTAACACTGTTTTCTCAAGAGTGCTTCTACTACTAGACTGCTTAAGAACTCAAGGTAAGTATATGCATCATATCCTTTCTCAAGATGATCTCTTGCTTCTTGCACATATTGTTTGCAAGAGTGAAGTCTTGAAAAAGGATGTAACTCATTCACACATATCTGATGCATATAGCCAAGATACACATGACTCATCATATCCCTTCTACTATATGTGTGTCCATGCATTCCAAAGCAACTATCCTCAAAAGGATTGCACACATTTAGGGGGAGCAAGTTTTAGTCATGTGTCTCTCAAAGTCTTAATTATATCTATGCATATCTTTATTTGAAGCTTTGATTGTATGTTGTCATCAATTACCAAAAAGGGGGAGATTGAAAGCACATATGCTCCCTTGGTGGTTTTGATAATTCATGACAACATACATTGTCTCTAGGACTAATATGTCTACCTAGTTTATTTCAGGTTAGTCCACAGAGAGGGATGGCTATAAGTTGTGAGGAGATACCCCAAGATGCAAGGAATGGATTGGCAAAGCTTCAAGCTAGAAGACTCTCTTTTTACTTTGTGAGAAATCACTTTGAGTCCATAGGAAAGCCAATACTATTAAAAGGGGGTAAGGTATTGTTGGTGAAAAAATTGCTCCACGTGCACAAGTGCTAGCCACCAAAAATACC
The DNA here is from genome assembly GCA_039707655.1 of Elymus sibiricus. Taxonomy (NCBI): domain Eukaryota; kingdom Viridiplantae; phylum Streptophyta; class Magnoliopsida; order Poales; family Poaceae; genus Elymus; species Elymus sibiricus. Next base: position 282,413,511 of record CM077663.1, read on the forward strand.
CACAAGCTCTCCCACAAAATACTCTTTCTAAACCCAACTTCACAAAATCGGTGCCACCAAGTTTCCATTCGGCTCTACCGATTTTCTACCCAAGACAGAACCCTAGCCAAACCCTAGCTCTTCGGTACAACCAAGACTGCATCGGTGCAACCGAGTTTCAGTGACCAACCTTCTGGTGTCCCAATTCATAAAATCAGAATTTCCGAGTTTATGCTTCGGTCTCACCGAGTTTTGGAAACTGCCCTCGGCCACTGGTTTCGGTACCACCGAGAGTTCCATATCGGTCTCACCGAGATTCCGAAAGTTGCCACATTTTTGACATATCGGTAGAACTGAGTTTTGCTTCGGTTTCACCGAGATGGCCAATTATGTTGTAACGGTTGGATTTTTGGAGATGCATATATATACCCCTCCACCACATCCCACTCGCAAGAGAAGCACTCAAAACAGTTCCCCACTTCCCATATCCAAATATCTGAGAGAGAACCACCTACCCTTGTGTTGAGGTCAAGATCATCCACTCCAACCATATGGATCTTGATTTCTAGCCTCCCCAAGTTGCTTTCCACCCAATCAATCCCTTCCACCAAGACAAATCTGTGAGAGAATGATTGAGTGTTGAGGAGTCTATCATCTTGAAGCACAAGAGCAAGGAGTTCATCATCACTATCAAGCCTATTACCTTTTGGAGGGTGGTGCCTCCTAGATTGGTTAGGTGTTGCTTGGGAGCCTCCAACTTCATGTTGTGGAGTTGAACCAAGAAGTTTGTACGGACAAGGAGATCGCCTACTTCGTGAAGATCTACCCATAGTGAGGCTAGTCCTTCGTGGACGGAAGCTGTTATGGAATAGTCAAGGTTGCTACTTCGTGGACCCTTATGGGTGGAGCCCTCCGTGGACTCTCGCAACCGTTACCCTCCGTGGGTTGAAGACCCCATAAACGTGGATGTATGATAGCGCCACCTATCGGAACCACAGGAAAAATCCTTGCGTCTCCAAATTGCGTTTGATCTTCCTATCTCTACTCTCTCTTACATGTGCTTGTCTTACTTTCTGCTGCCATACTTGTCGACTAGCATGTGCAGGATGCATTAGACTTGTTATAATTGCTAAAACTGGCCACCAATTAACTTGGGAAAAGGTTAGGTTTTAATTCTTGCAAGTAGTCTATTCACCCCCCCCCCCCTTGATAACCCACAAGTGTAGGGGATCGTTTGTAGCCTTTTTCGATAAGTAAGAGTGTCGAACCCAACGAGGAGCTAAAGGTAGAACAAATATTCCCTCAAGTTCTATCGACCACCGATACAACTCTACGCATGCTAATGCTTGCTTTACCTAGAACAAGTATGAAACTACTTTGCGGGAATAAAACTAGAAGTACTTTGCAAGATAATAAAGAACGTGGAAATAAAAGTTAGGTGCTGTTTTAATAAAAGAAAAATAAAAGTAAATAGACTGGAAGAAAGCTTTTTGTGTAACGCAAGAGAAAGATTGTCCCTAGGCAATTGAATATAATATGATAGATACTTGTTATATGCAATGAGGGAGAGGCATACGCTAGCACACTTTCCGTACTTGGATCATATGCACTTATGATTGGAACTCTAGCAAGCATCCGCAACTACCAAAGTTCATTAAGGTAAAACCCAACCATAACATTAAGTATCAAGTCCCCTTTACTCCCATACGCAACAACCCACCTACACGGGTTTGTGTTTCTGTCACTCACGCAACCCACCATAGGCAAATCATGAACATATTGCAACACCCTACAGTGGGGATCCCTCACGTTTGCGCGACACGGAGGGCACCATAGGACAGCACCATATCAACATACAACTCACATCCATAACAGCATACCACAATTAACCCATAGGACAAAAGAGATCTACTCAAACATCATAGGATAGCCAAATATCATTGGGAAATAATATATGGAGTTGAGCACCATGTTTAAGTAGAGATTACAGCGGGGAAGAGAGGTGTTACACCGCTGCATAGAGGGGGGTAGAGTTGGTGTTGACGGCGGCGAAATTGTTGGTATAGATCGCCGTCACGATGATTGCCCCGACGGCGTTCCGGCGCCACCGGGAGAGAGGGGGAGAGAGCCCCCTCCTCCTTCTTCTTCCTTGGCCTCCCCCCTAGATGGGAGGAGAGTTCTCCCTCTGGTCCATGGCCTCCATGGCGGCGGAGGGGCAGGAGCCCCTCCTAGATTGGATCTCCCTCTCTGTTCTCTTCTATTTCACGTTCTTGTTTTCTGGCCAAAAAACGTTTCTTATATTCTCGGAGATCCGTAACTCCGATCGGGCTGAAATTTTGAGGAGATTTTTACCCAAAAATTAGCTTCCTTGCGCCTAAAGGAGAGATCCAACGGACTTACGAGGTGGGCATTACCCACCAGGGCACGCCTGGGCCCCCTGGCCGCGCCCTGGTGTCTTGTGGGGGCTGTGGGCCTCCGTTTGCATTGATTCCACTTCTCAAAATTCAAAAATATTCCAAAACAAATCTCCGTAAATTTTTATAGCATTTGGACTTTGTTTGATATGGATATTCTGCGAAACAAAAAACATGCAACAAACAGGAACTGGCACTCGACACTGGATCAATAGGTTAGTCCAATAAATCATATAAAATGTTGCCAAAAATATGTGAAAGTTGTATAATATTGGCATGAAACAATCAAAAATCATAGATACGACGGAGACGTATCAGCATCCCCAAGCTTAATTCCTGCTCGTCCTCGAGTAGGTAAATGATAAAAAAGATAATTTTTGATGTGGAATGCTACCTAGCATAATCTTGATCATATATCTAATCATGGCATGAATATTAAGACACAAGTGATTCAAAGCAATAGTCTATTTTGACATAAAGACATTAATACTCAGGCATCCCAACAAACAATCATGTCTTTCAAAATATCAAGGCTAAAGAACGCTATCCCTACAAAATCATATAGCCTTGTCATGCTCTGTCTTCTTAACACAAAGTATAAAGCATGTACTATCCCGGTGTCAGCCAAGCAATTGGTTCATACTTTTTAACGCGCTTCAGCATTTTCAACTCTCATGCAATACATGAGCGCAAGCCATGGATATAGTACTATGGGTGGAATAGAATATGGTGGTAGGTTTCAAAGGGGTAAAAGTGGAGAAGAAAGTCTCGCATCAACTCAGCGTATCAACGGGCTATGGAGATGCCCATCAATAGATATCAATGCGAGGAGTAGGGATTGCCATGCAACGGATGCACTAAGAGCTATAAGTGTATGAAAGCTCAATATGAAAACTAAGTGGGTGTGCATCTAACTCTATAATGAAAATTTCCCACTAGTATATCAAAGTGACAACATAGGAGACTCTCTATATGAGAAACATGGTGCTACTTTGAAGCACAAGTGTGGAATTAGCATGCCCCTATTCCTTCTACTTTCATTTTTTTCTTTTTTTTTCTTCTTTTTTTTCTTTGTTTTCTTTTTTTCCTTTTCTTTTTTTTCTTTGTCCGGAGCCTCATCCCGACTTGTGGGGGAATCATAGTTTCCATCATCCTTTCATCACTGGGGCATGCTCTAATAATGAATAATGATGATCATCACACTTCTATTTACTTACAACTCAATATTACAACGATAGGAGAACAAAGTATGACTCTATATGAATGCAATGATCTAGCGTAGCAAAGATATCAAAAAACGGACAAGCCATGAAAACATCATGCTAGCTATCTTACGATCATGTAATGCAATATGATAATGAATGCTCAAGTCATCAAAACGGAGGCGGTGGAAGTTGCATGGCAATATATCTCGGAATGGCTATGGAAATGCCATAATAGGTAGGTATGGTGGATGTTTTGAGGAAGATATAATAAGGCTTATGTGTGATAGAGCGTATCATATCACGGGGTTTGGATGCACCGGCGAAGTTTGCACCGACTCTCGAGGTGAGAAAGGGCAATGCACGGTACCGTAGAGGCTAGCAAATTGCGGAAAGGTAAGAGTGCGTATAATCCATGGACTCACATTAGTCATAAAGAACTCACATACTTATTGCAAAAGTTTATTAGCTCTCTCGAAGCAAAGTATTACTATGCATGCTCCTAGGGGGGAGGTTGGTAGGAGCTAACCATCGCGCGCCCCCGACCTTCACACAAAGATATACAATCAAGAATAAATTGTGCTCCAACTTCCTAGCATAACCGGAGACTATACGTGCATGCTTCGGGAATCACAAACCTTAACACCAATATCTTACAAAACACAATAATCCACTAGTACCTCCCACATATTATCATCTCTATATCTCAAAACTATTGCAAGGAATCAAACATATCATATTCAGTGATCCCTAAGTTTTATGTAGGATTTTATGACTAACCATGCAAATGACCAATTCCTGTCGACTCTCTAAATAGATATAAGTGAAGCAAGAGAGTTTAATTCTTTCTACAAAAGACCATGCTCTAATAAATATAAGTGAAGCAAAAGAGCATTCTACGGATAACGGTTTTCTATGTGAAGAGAAACAGGAAATCCAAACTTCAAATGATATAAGTGCAGCACATGAAGCATTCTATAAATCCATACTCAAAAGATATAAGTGAAGTGCAATGAGCATTCTATAAATCAACCATGTACTATCTCATACCAGCATGGTGCACAAAATAAAAGTGAAAACTAAACACAAAAGACGCTCCAAGATTTACACATATCACATGAACGAAACGAAAACGAAAACATACCGATACTTGTTGAAGAAAGATGGGATGCCTTCCGGGGCATACCCAAGCTTAGACGCTTGAGTCTCCTTGGATATTTACTTGGGGTGCCTTGGGCATCCCAAAGCTTTAACTCTTGCCTCTCCTCCTTCTCCTCATATCGAGACCTCCTCGATGTTCGAACACTTCATCCACACAAAACTTAACAGAAGACTGGTGAGATCCGTTAGTATAATAAAGCAAATTCCTACTTTAAGTACTGTTGCAAACCCATTCATATTTTATATTTGCATTATCCCTGCTGTATTATAACTTTTCCAAGGCTTATACCACCGATAAAATCGATAGTTTCATCAAAACAAGCAAAACAATGCATCAAAAACAAAATCTGTCTTAAACAGGACAGTCTGTAGTAATCTGAACTTTGACCATACTTATGTAACTCCAAAAATTCTGAAACAATAGGACGCAATAAAAAATTTGTATAGAAACACTGTGTAAAAATTTCAGAAACTTTTGACGTTCCAGTAAAAAATGAAAATTCACGTACTATAGCCAAAGTTTCTGTTTTTACACCGCACATACCAACAAGCAATCTAATCATCCTCACGGAAAATCTTGGCACATTATTTTTACAATACAATGGATTTGTACAAGGGGATAATTATTTTTGTTGGAAAAGTTTCCGTGATTCAAGACTCACAAAGTTTCCGTGGGCATGAACAAAGTTCAAGGATATCCCCCACTTCAACGATGCTCATCATCTCTCTCACTTTCACCTTTCCTTTTGTGAAGTTTTAGGTTCCCCTCTATTTTTTTTGTTTTTAAACTTTATACAAGCACAAAACAGAATAAAATGACTCTCTAAAACTTCCAGGTTGTCTCCCTGGCAGCGCTTTCTTTAAAGCCATTAAGCTAGGCATAAAGTGCTCAAGTAATGGATCCACTCGGATCCCAAGGTATATCAAAGCCAATTTTAGTTAACAATGATTTGTAATTTAGTAGTGAGCACAAAGTGATATATATCATGTGACAACGAAGTCTAACACTCTTCCTATGCATCGGCATGTTATACAAGAATAATTCATGCACATTAAGTAAAGGTCAATGCATAGTATAAACAGTTTCTTGCAATTTTATCGTATTGGAAACATAAAGAGGTGAAGATATAGTTCCTCTCTCATAATAATTGCAAGTAGGAGCAGCAAGCACATGCATATTATATTCATCAAAATCATCATGTGTAGTAGCAAAACGCAACCCATCAATATAATCCTTAATAAGTGCAAACTTCTCCGATATAGTGTAGTTGGGAGAATTCAAGAAGATAATAGGACTATCATGTGTGGGTGCAATAGTAACAATTTCATGCTTAACATAAGGAACTATAGCAAGTTCATCTTTATAAGCATAATTCATATTGGCATCATGGCCACAAGCATAGCAAGCATCAAGTTCATCAAAAAGGGATATTTCAAATGAATCCATGGGGTCATAGCAATTATCATAGCATTTATCATAGCATTCATCATGGCATTCATCCTTCGGTATGTGCGAAGGGAAATTAAACAACGTATGAGTTAAAGAGTTACTCTCATTGGGCATGGGTGATCAATCCGCTCTTCCTCCTTTTGTTCTTCGCTCTCCTCCTCATCTTTTTCATCTAATGAGCTCACAGTTTCAGCAACTTCTTCTTCCATAGGTCCCTGCAAAATATTAGTCTCTTCCAAGGCAGCGGTCATTCCTTCAATAAATTCTTTAACATAAGCATTAGAAGCATAGTTTTCATAGCAATACTTAAGTATGGCAAAATTTTCAGATTTGTAAAGAGTAGCATCATATACTTTTCAATCAAAGAAGCAATTTCATAGGCACACTTAAAAGCAACAAATTCTTCAATTTGTTCAACATCAAAATAACAATAGGCTTCCTTGGCATAAGAAGATAGTATTTCATTATCATTAAACACACATTGGTAGGGAAGGTGTTTTTTAGTTTCTTCAGAACAACAAGTAAAATCATTTAATTCACATAAATTCCAAGCATAGCAACACAAAGTATTAATTTGATGTCATAAGAGTTTCCCTTTTTAAGATATGCGGTGTCGCACATAATAAGCATGCTCATTTAATGATTTTCCCTCAACTAAGCTAGTTGGGTTTTCAGCATGAGCACAAATGGATCGAAGATGATCCAAATAATAGTCTTCGGTAGTACGGAACACTAGTGGTTCCTCAACTTTTGGAGCAGCAAGTACATCTAATTTTTTTGGTATTTTGCATTTACTACCCATATCTAAAGATAGAAAACAGGAGCACAAAATAAAAACTACTTAGTGATAAAGAAAACAAGCACACACGAGAATATTCACCCCACGCTATTGCTCCCCGACAACGGCGCCAGAAAAAGGTCTTGATAACCCACAAGTGTAGGGGATCGTTTGTAGCCTTTTTCGATAAGTAAGAGTGTCGAACCCAACGATGAGCTAAAGGTAGAACATATATTCCCTCAAGTTCTATCGACCACCAATACAACTCTACGCACGCTAATGCTTGCTTTACCTAGAACAAGTATGAAACTACTTTGTGGGAATAAAACTAGAAGTACTTTGCAAGATAATAAAGAACATGGAAATAAAAGTTAGGTGTTGTTTTAATAAAAGAACAATAAAAGTAAATAGACTGGTACAAAGCTTTTTGTGTAACGCAAGAGAAAGATTGTCCCTAGGCAATTGAATATAATATGATAGATACTTGTTATATGCAATGAGGGAGAGGCATACGCTAACACACTTTCCGTACTTGGATCATATGCACTTATGATTGAAACTCTAGCAAGCATCCGCAACTACCAAAGTTCATTAAGGTAAAACCCAACCATAGCATTAAGTATCAAGTCCCCTTTACTCACATACGCAACAACCCACATATTCGGGTTTGTGCTTCTGTCACTCACGCAACCCACCATAGGCAAATCATGAACATATTGCAACACCCTATAGCAGGGATCCCTCACGTTTGCACGACACGGAGGGCACCATAGGACAGCACCATATCAACATACAACTCACATCCATAACAGCATACCACAATTAACCCATAGGACAAAAGAGATCTACCCAAACATCATAGGATAGCCAAATATCATTGGGAAATAATATATGGAGTTGAGCACCATGTTTAAATAGAGATTACAGCGGGGAAGAGAGGTTTTACACCGCTGCATAGAGGGGGAGAGAGTTGGTGTTGACGGCGGCGAAGTTGTTGGTGTAGATCGCCGTCACGATGATTGCCCCGGCGGTGTTCCGGCGCCACCGGGAGAGAGGGGGAGAGAGTCCCCCCCCCTCCTTCTTCTTCTTCCTTGGACTCCCCCCTAGATGGGAGGAGAGTTCCCCCTCTAGTCCATGGCCTCCATGGCAGCGGAGGGGTAGGAGCCCCTCCTAGATTGGATCTCCCTCTCTGTTCTCTTCTGTTTCACGTTCTTGTTTTTTGGCCGAAAACCGTTTCTAATATTCCCAGAGATCCGTAACTCCGATCGGGCTGAACTTTTGAGGGGATTTTTATCCAAAAATTAGCTTCTTTGCGCCCGAAGGAGAGCTCCAACCAACTTACGAGGTGGGCATAACCCACCAGGGCGCGCCTGGGCCCCCTGGCCACGCCCTGGTGTCTTGTGGGGGCTGTGGGCCTCCATTTGCGTTGATTCCACTTCTCAAAATTCACAAATATTCCAAAAAAAAATCTCCGTAAATTTTTATCGCATTTGGACTTCGTTTGATATGGATATTCTGCGAAACAAAAAACATGCAACAAACAGGAACTGGCACTGGGCACTGGATCAATAGGTTAGTCCAATAAATCATATAAAATGTTGCCAAAAATATGTGAAAGTTGTATAATATTGGCATGAAACAATCAAAAATTATAGATACGACGGAGACGTATCACCCCTCTAGACGTCTCTTCTATCGATCCCTCCAACAGGTTTGGACCAACACTCATGAGGAGCACTGGCCCACTTTGTTGATTAATTATCCACGGGTGCCGACAGGTCCCTATGCAAGTTTTATTAGGTTGGCGAATGGTAAAACCAAAGTTGGGCCCTGCTGGAAGAACATTATCCAAAAACGAATTATCAAAGGGGTCCCCATAACAACCCCGAGCATGTTAGGAGCGCTCAATATGGAACATAACACCGATAATTGGAAACTAAGGCGGCAAGAGTGAAACAAAACACCAAGCAAAAGGCCGAGCCTTCCACCCTTTACCAAGTGTATAGATGCATTAATTAAATAAACAAGATAGTGTGATATCTCATGATATCCATGTCCCAGCATGAAACAAATTGCACCTGCAACTAGTAATGCTATAAGAGGGCAACTTTTAAATATGCTACAGGAAGGTTTCATGGCATGAAAAGGCATGGTGTGATCATGATGAAGAGAAAATCATGTTTACTTAACATATTCATATGACATCTACATCAATGGCATTCATCAAGACAAGATGACAACATTTAAAACAACAGTTTCAGACTTAGTGAAAATCTGGGACGCAAAACAGTCACTTCATGATGCTGTCTTGGGATGCACAAAACAATAGCTTAAGGATGTTTTATATTTATGAAATTGATATGTACAGCAAGTAGACATGACATACTTCAGATTACTCCATTGGCACAAATTCATAGGATGCATGGTTCTTTCATTATCATTTTTGCAAAACGAAACTTATCGTTAACAGAAAAACAATTTTCACATGATGACCACTTAAGATCAGGAAATTGACATTTCACAATAACTTTACATGGCAACCAAGGGCATGGCATTGTAGATCACATCACCGAGACCAAATCACATGAAGGCACCACATGCAAAAGAGCTACAGAATTGATGCAATCATCATGGCAGGTTTGAATGTTCTAACCATTTTCAGCAGTTAATTAATGATGCACTTTTGCAACACAATTTACAACATGTATATTACTTCTAATATGCGTGCAAATGGTACCATCATGTAGAGCATGAAACGTAGATCATTTTACATATACAAATCATCTTCGTACAATGCACGGTTTAACAACTACAAGCACTCGAAGTATGCAACATGATGACTTGGCAGACGATTAAAGACTTGGTCAAAAATATCCACCTCGGGGAAATGGGACGGAAGAGTTTCACTGGATTGCTTGGATGGATGGACGCGGCCGTCTAGGGATGAGGATGTCCCGGGACGTAGGGCAGGGACTCGAGGCCATGGCGGTGGTTGCCTACGCGACGACGCCGGGTGAGGCCGTGACACTGCGGGGAGAAGGGCCCCGAGGCCGGCGACGACGGATCCGGGTGGCTCCGTCCCGGATCTGGCCGAGGCGAAGCGGAGGAGGCCGGTGGGCGCGGCGCCATGGCGAGGCGGTGGCGCGACCATGGATGGCGGCGACCTGAGATGGAGAGGGCGACGCGGAGCTCGGGGCAAGCGACGAAGGCAACGCTCGTAGGGGCGGCGGCGGCCGGAGATTGAGAGGGCGACGCGGAGCTCGGGGCAAGCGGCGACCTCAGCGCAGCCTCCGGCGAGGGGCGCGGCGTCCGGCGAGCGAAGGGACGCGGTGGCGTGCGGGCTGACCCAGGCCCTGGATGGGCTCGAGCGGGCCGATTGCGGGCTCAAGCCGGCCCGGCGGCGGGAGGGATGGAACAGACGTGCCTAGGTGGCGGCTGGGTAGGGGTGGTGCACGAAAATCGATGGGAGGAGGCTAGGGGTGCCATTTTTGGCAGGGGAGGGCATCCATATATAGCAGGGGGCTAGGGTTAGGGATTTTGAGGCCGTTTCTAAGCCTTCTGATCGCCATCAGACGGCTCCGGCGATGGCTAGGGATTAGGTGGGCTAGGTGGGCTGTGTAGGTGACCTTGGGCTAAAATGAGAGGGACCTTTGCTGGCCCGGCGACAATTTTTAGAAACGAAAACACCCGACAATTTAACCGGTGCTAGTGCCGCTATAGGTTTAACGGTTGGGGTATCAAATGACCTCCGAATGCAACGAAATTTGGTAGGCGGTCTACCTACAATATATTAAGACCGCACGCCAACTTTCAACTCCGAGAATATTTTTATCCCACTTATAAAATAATGTTTTACCGATGTCGCGGGCGCGTGCGAGTGTGTTTGGCCTCGAAACGGTCAACGACGAGAATTACGACAACCGACAACTACGAACGAATGCAAGTTTTGGAAAACGGCGACAAATGAGTGTCGATGCAATGTGAATGACGCGATGATGCATGCGACTAACAAATAAAGTACACGGTGAAACTCGAAATAACTGGAAGGCATCTGGAGCATCGGTCTCAGGCTGTTACAGAGAGAGGGGGGATGTAACGCCCAAGATGCGATCCTATCCTTATTTTGGCACGAGGGCCTCAACAGGGATAGAAGCGCATCTCGTCGTTTCGCAAGAATGGATATCATTACAAGTACATGTAAAGAAGAGATGAGTATATGGAATTGGCTTATACTCGCCACAAGCTAAATCAAGATCACATCAATACAACAACATATACAATCATCATACAAAAGAGCAGGGTCCGACTATGGACGAAATCAAACGACAAAATGACATCCATCCTTGCTATCCCAGGCTGCCGGCCTGGAACCCATCCTATGATCGATGAAGAAGAAGAAGAACTCCAAATCAAACAAGCATCGCTCTCACGTCAAAGCATCGCATTACCTGTACCTGCAACTGTTGTTGTAGTAATCTGTGAGCCACGGGGACTCAGCAATCTCATTTCCAAGGGTATCAAGACTATTAAAGCTTAATGGGTGAGGTATGGATAAGTGGTGAGGCTGCAGCAAGCACTAAGCATTTATTTGAGTGGCTAACTTACGAGTACAAGAATAAGGGGGGGGGTGATCGTCTCATAAACGGACGTGAACTAGTAATGATCACTAAGTGATCCTGAACACCTACTTACGAGTCAAACATAACCCCATCGTGTTCTCTCTCGGATCAGAAATTCACGAGAAGAGACAGTCGCAGTTAAGCACACGGTTGGTGTATTTTATTTGAGTTTACTTTAAGTTTGCTATGACCGGGTGTTAAACAAAGTTTCCAAGTTGCCACATAACCGCGGGCACGGCTTCCAGAAAGATTTAACCCTGCAAGGGTGCTCCAACTCATCCATCACAAACTAACCACACGCCGCGGGAATAACCTCGACCACGAAACCCGTGGTCTCCTTGGAAATTCCGTTGGAAAATCTCAACCTCGAGATAGCCCGAAGTGTCCTCGAAATCCCGCGCACAAGACGTTCGAGAAAGGTAAAACAAATCCAGCAAGGCCGCCCGACGTGCCGACAATCCCGATAGGAGCCGCGTATCTCGTTCTCAGTGCACAACCGGATGAGCACAGCGTACAGTGGCCTGATAGACATCTCCCGAGTTGCCCCGGGTTGGCCCCGCACAAGACTCTATTTTGGACCAGCACCAGCAGCACTGGCCCCCCTGTATTATGTTGAAACGAACCTCGGGTAGCGCTAACTCCCTATGCGTCAAATTAATTTCAGTATTATTATGTTGGGCAAATGTAGTACCAATGTTGGGCCTTGCCAGATGAGTTTTATCCCAAAACGAAAATCAAGGGGGTCCCCATAACAACCCCGAGCATGTTAGGAGCGCTCAATATGGAACATAGCACCGGTACACAAGTAACTAGGGCGGCAAAAGTGGAAAAAAACACCAAGCAAAAGGCCGAGCCTTCCACCTTTTACCAAGTATATATGTGCATTAAATTAAATAGCAATAATATTGTGATAGCTCAAAATACCCATGTTGCACATGGAAAGAACTTGCACCTGCAACTAGCAACGCTATAAGAAGGGCTGAGCAAGCGGTAACATAGCCAAACAATGGTTTGCTGGGATGTGGAGGGGTTAGAGGCTTATCATGGCATTTTAGGAGGCTTGACAAACAAGTGGTAGGTAGCGAGACAGCGATAGAAGCGAGACAACTAGCATGGAAATGATAGTAGTGGTATCCAGGAAAATGATCATCTTGCCCGAGATCCCGCTTGGAAGAAGAACGAGTCCATGAAGCAGACGAGCGGGACATAGTCGAACGAATCCTCACCTTCGAACGCTTTCGGAACTCTATCGGGAAGAAGCAATCCGAAAACAAACAATCAACACACAATAGACACCACAACATATTCATGATATTATGCACAACAAGGATGATGCATGTTATGCATGACATGGCAAAGCACAACAATCAACTCCTACACATTAGGTGAAGTTCAATATGCAACGAGTTGCATATTGACGAAACTCCATGTTCGAATCATTTAGTTCACCCTCGTTTATTTACACGGCAAGTTTAAATGTAGTTAAACATGGCAAGAGGTGAAGCATAAATAAACTATCTATCTAGGCATCTTAAATGAGGTCGGAAACAACTTATAGTATTTCCAAAGCGACCCCATGTGCAAATTATAAGTTTAGTCCAGATCTGAACTAACCATATTTTATATTTTTTTTAAACAGCTAAATAAAGAGGACCATATGATTCTACGCGTCATTCTAGTCGATTTACATATATGGAACATATGAAACGGAGCTACGGCCTAAAAGATATGGCACACACAAGATGAATATGCCATGAATGCAAAATGCATGCAAACGACAACCACAAACATACCAAATCATGGATGCAGCAAGATATTATGAAACTACATGAAATTCTAGTCAAGTTTCGTATAGGACATGTTCAAAACGGAGTTAGGGTTCAACAATAACAAGCAACACAAGTTTTAGTTCAAATCTGTCCAAAACAGCAACATAGCATATTGCACACATGAAAACAACAAGCTCCAAGAACCTAATATGCACAAACTAAGCATGGGTCAGTATCATATAACACACACTTTATTTCATCTTCACATTTCATACCCGAAAGAATCATGGAACACATGGTAGGAAGCTCACAACACGGCAATAAAATATAACAGATTAGGACTTAGTGAAAATAACAGTTTTTAGCATAGCAGATTTTCACGAAGGCATATTGGCAGCAATAAAACTAGGGATTTTTATTTCTGTGCCCCTGGTTCCTTAGTTGCACTCATTCATCCCCATGCTCTTAACTTTTGCTCACTTTTCCCCATTCCTTAGTCCAAAACCCTCAGAAATCGTCACACGGGGGATGCCGTCGGGTCAATGGTTTGACTGTTAACTCTGGCGTGTGGGGCCGCGTTGGACTGTGTCGCCCATTGGACCTGCCAAGTGGGGCCGCATTTGGACTGTGTCGCCCTCCTTCGACCATTCTGACGTGTGGGGCCGCGCTGGACTGTGTCGTCCGTTGGACGGTGGCGCTGGTTGGACCGTTGGGCCATGATTTCGTTTGGGCCGTTGAATTAAATGCCCGCGTCCATGCACTGATACACGCCGCCACGATAAGCCTGCTATGCATGCGCGACATGATCCAGCTAGCCTGCCTGCATGCGCTGATGCGAGCCGCCACGGACGCAGCCTTCCTGTGAGCCGCCACGGACGCAGCCTTCCTGTGAGCCGCCACGGACGCAGCGACTGTCGCTGCTGCCGGTTCGTCTCTTCTCGCACGCACCTCCTCGATCGATTCACAGTTCACACCGTCTCAGCCTTTGACCTCCGCAGCATCAATTCAGCGTGGCAATTAAATTCTAGGGCATACCGATCGACGTGCGCCGCCAGCAAGCCTGCTATGCATACCACGTGATCCAGCTAGCCTGCCTGCATGCGCCGATGCGCCGCCACGAACATAGCGACAGTCGCTGCCGCTGGTTCATCTCTTCTCGCACGCGTCTCCACCTTCCAGGTGCCACAGACCAAGGCCAGGGTGCAGTACTACGGGCGAGCTTCGACGACCTTTTTTACCCACCCATATGTCACTCCCTCCATGTACAAAAGCATGCAATTTGAAGCATAGAATAGTTCTTACATAAAACATTATATAACACGACATAGAAATAAGGGAACCCTGGAAATAAAGCTCAAAGAGCATAATAGCAGCATACAATATATATCCTACGTACTACGTGGTGCACTACGCGTCTTCGTCGTCGGAGATGGCCTAATCCGCGTGCGCCGGAGTCTGATCCGCCTACGCGGGAGCCTGGTCCGCCTGCGCCTCCTCCTGCGCCGCCCGCGCTGCCTCCATCTGCTGCTGACGAAGACACCGGGCCTGCTCCGACCGGATGGAGTTGAGGATCACCACCTGGTCAGGCCACAGATAGTAGACCGGCGGTGCCTCCACTTCCGGCTCCTCCGGCGGCGCCTCCTCCTCCGGCCCATGCGGAGGTGCCTCCTCCTCCGGCTGCCGCGGCGGTGCCTTCTCCTCCGGCTCCTGCGGCGGCGCCTCCTCCTCCGGCTGCGGCAGCCTCTCCTCCCCCATCTCCGACCCCTCCTCAAAATCCTCCTCCGGTTCCATAGGTAGCCTCGCTTGCCTCCGGATTTGGGCCTGCCGATGGAGGAAGAGACGGTGTTCGACTGTGTAGTACTGGCGGCGTGGTGGAATGGCTGATGGGCTCGGAGAGGGGAGTGCTCGGGTGCCGGCGAGGGAGAGGGAGCAGGGGGACGAGGAGAGGGAGCAGGCGGATGAGCTAGGGCTGGGGGACGCCCTCCGGCTTAAATAGCCGTCTATGGATAATGACGGGGAGCCGGGCGAGTGGGTGATCCAGCGATCCAACGATGCAAAAAAACGACGCAATTCGACGGCCCAACCAGAGCTTGGTTTCCTTTTGGGCCCAATAACTACGTTTTTTTTCGCGGAGTCAATGGTGGGCGAGCAGCCGAGCACAACCAATAGGATCGCCTCTCGCGGATCGCCCCACGATCCAACGATGCGGAGCCGTCCATATGATCGGACGGCTGACGTTCGGAGCTAGGGTTAGGAGGGGTTTTGAGGGGTTTTGAGCTGGTCAACGGGGTTTCCAAGGCTTTGACTGAGCATAACTAATTTAAAAAAAATCGAAAAAATATGAAACCTTCGCCATTCGTCGTTTTATAAGACACACTAACGAGGAAAAATACTAAACTTGGTATACGGACATTTTCAAAAAAAAAAACTAGATGGCACGATCGTGGTCAAATGAGCACCATTAATTTAAAAAAATAAAAAAAATATAAAACCTGCGCACAATGTTGTCTTATGTGACATGTTACCAACCAAAAATCATAAACTTGGTCTATGGTCATTTTCATGAAAAAACCTTCACACATATGAGCTATCACGTACAACATTTCATAGAGTTCAAGGAGAGGAGGTAGGATTACCTTCTGTTTTTGAAAAATTTAAAAAAATCAAAAAAATCACCAAAGCTTTATTTCAAAGTGAATAAGAAGGATCTGAACTTAGTTTTCCATTTTCATATTTTAAACGTGTTTTTAATAGTTTTTATATTAAAGCATATTTTTTCAAAAGAAAATGTAAAAATATGAAGATTAATTCAAAAAATAGTGAGACTTCGAATCTACACTATATAGATTGAATAGGTGTTAATAAAAAATATTTGGCTCGTTTAGAGTAGGTCCAAAAAAACTTGATTACAAATGGGGCTGTTTACCCTAGCCTGGGAGCTCATTTGGAGCACATTTCTCAAATTCAAATTTCTTTGACCTCCTCTAAATCACCTCAAATTTTGCACACATGATCTTCTACACAAACATAGATAGGTTGCCAAGGTTTTATTTTTTTATGCATTTTTTTGAATTTATACTGTCCTGTCGAATGTCAGTTCAAAACATCGGATAATGAGACATGGTGGGAAAAAGCATGCATTTGATTAATAAACATACTCCTTTATTACAAAAAAAGCATCCATAGATAGTTCACACAAATACCCAATATAGATAGCAGACAAATTTAAAAAACATCATCACAAAATTAAAAAACATCATCACAAATTTAAAAAACATCATCACAAATTTAAAAAACATCATAAATACCCAATATAGATAGCCATATATACCATCATAGTACCATACCATCCATAGATAGTTCACACACAAAGTTCACCAAACAACCAAAAGTAATTAAGTAATTAACATCATCACATCATCACATCACTTGGGAAGGGGAGTCAGGACTTTCGCGAGGGCACCATGCTGCCCCCTGATCTTGTAGTCCTCGCCGTGGTTGGCTACATCTTCTGCATGAGCTAGAAGGTGAATGAAGCGGCCGGACTTTGGCTTTGGCTTGGTGGTGCAGTAGGGGCAGCGCCAAGTGTTGGTCTTGCTTTTGTAGTAGTAATCAGCTCCCTTGACCCTGATCTTCTCCTCTTCCTTTGCTTTGAAGGACGCGAAGTTGCCGTCGTCCACATCCACATCTTCTCCAGAGACATACTGCACACACGAATGAATTACATTAATACATTATAGATTCATATACACCATGTCAAAGGAACTAAATGAACAATCTAAATTTCAAGTAGGCTTACCTCATACTCTTCGTCGTCACCATACCCTGGATCGTACGGGTCCTTGAACCCAGTAAGGTCCAGCTTCCTCTTTTTCCCCCAACCATCATCCTCCTGAATATACAATTACATCCATCACTAGTAAATAGAGAAGCCAATTGAAAATTTAGATATGCACACATGACACATTGATCATAGGGCTAATATACTATGATCCTATTTGCATTTTCCATTGTCATGCACACACATTGAACAACAGAGCTAATATAACTACATATTGTGGACAAATTTATATACTAATGAATCAAATAACTTCTTAATCAATGGATTCCATTTGGGCATATGACATTCAAAACCCCAATCTGCGTAGCATTCAAAAACAAATCTAATAGGGACCCAATCTAATAAGTATACATGTCTGTAGCATTAAAAACCCCAATCTGTGTAGCATTATAAACAAGGGAAACAAATCTAATAAGCATACATCTGTGTAGCATTGAATACAGATCTATCTAGCATTTTTGCAAAGAATGTAATCCAAAAAACCCTAGTACAAAAACCCCAATCCCCCCCCCAATTCAGAAAACCCCGGCCCATCCGTCAAACCAACTACTCTAACCATCTGTACTACCGTACGAATCACAATCTAACCAATGCAACTAACTCTACAAGATAAATATTGGAACTAACAAGCAAGTGCAAATACCTCCTGCTCTTCGCCAGGCTGCGCATCGGGATGTACTGCGCCGCTCGACGCCGTCACCTTCAGCTCCGGCAGCGCTGAGGCGGAGCCCGCCACCTCCTTCTCCACATCTGCAGCGGTTGCGAGTTTCCCCGCACCGCCGTGGACGCCGCCAACGTCCTTCACTTCATCCGCCGTCACCGCGCCCTACAGCTCCACTACTACATCTCCGGCCGCTACTCCGGCGTCGCCACGAGCGTCCGCCATCGGACAGATGGAGGCGATGAAGGTGAGGAAGAGGATGCGGTGGAGGCAGGGGAGGAAAGCGAGACGACGCGGTGGGGGAGAGGAAGACGATGCGGCAGGGAGGGAATTTGGGGGAAATGGTAGGGGCGATGCGCCGGGAGGTGGTTCCCCCTCTTTATACGATGGGACGTTTCGGGCAAGTCCCATGGACACGTGCTACCCCACGACCACGGTCAGTTGCATGCGCGGGAGCGGCCCCACTCGTCAGAGTTAACGGTCAGAGGTATTGACCCGACAGCAACGTCCGTTGTAACCTGTTCTGAGGGTTTCGGGCAAGGGAGTGGGGAAAAGTGAGCAAAAGTTAAGAGCGTGGGGATGAATGAGTACAACTAACGAACCAGGGGCATAGATGTAAAAATCCCATAAAACTATATGCTACAGGGCATATCATGGCATGAAAACTTACAGCATGGTAGAGGGCATGATGCACTACAATTCATTCCATTATGGCAACATCAAATTATGCACAGATTCATGGCAAACATCAACACAACATGGCATTCCGATATAACCAGATTGTCAGACTTAGTGAAAATTAGAGTAGACAAGAGCAGCAGTTTTTAACAGATTGGCATATTGGACAACAGAAATAGCTATGATGAAAATCCTATTCATGGCAACAAATGGTACAACCTGGTAGACAACAACATGCTTAACAAAAGACTCCTTGGGAGCAACCACAGAAGACCCCTAGAACATTAGCAAATCACATGGCAACATGGCAACAAAATAACAGTTTCAGACTTAGTGAAAATTTAACTAACTCCCAAGACTGCAGTTTGACTAGGCATGTTGTCATGGCAATAACAGTAGCATTACAATCATCTATGGGCATTGCAAGGACACTAACATCAACTAGACATGTCACACTACAAAACATACCATTGGCACGTGTTCAAAGGATGCATGGTTTGCTTAATATGAGCCTCACAAAATGGAACTTATCGTTAACAGCACCCGGTTTAACAGATTATGATGACATGCACTTTTGCAACAGAGTTATGAGCATGTAAATGATTCCTAATGCACATGCAAATGGCACCATCATGTAGAGCACGAAACGTAGATACCTTTTCATATACTCCCTCCGTTCCTCTATATAAGGTGTATTTATTTTTCGATAAAATTCCAGAATCTAAGGTGCATTTCTTCTAATTCCCCATAATTCCCTTGCTAGCCCTCCTAAAAAAGGAAAGTATCACTTTTCTGATTGTCTATATCTTTCCTTATTGCAAAAGAAGGAAACTATCTCTTTGTCGATTGCATGTAGTATCTCATACTTTCCTGAATAATTGATTCACTTTCCACTTACCAACAAATTTGCCAAGGGTAATTTAGTCTTAACATGTCTATAATTATGTGCCTTGGTCACCGTGCCGAAAATAATACACCTTACATAAAGGAACGGAGGGAGTATCACACATTACAATCCGATGCACGGTTTGAAAACTACAGGCAGGTCAATGATGCATTATGATGATTTTTGCCGGCAGAAAAAATGACTTAGCCGTTTTCACCTTGGGGGAAACGGGATGGTCCGGTCCAAGGCGTCGTTTTCGCGGGACCGAGGCGTCCAGGGACGGGGCTGGACTAGGCCGTCCCGATCCGGGTCGGGCCGCGGGGCCCACGCGGGTCAACGGGAGGGTGGCGAGCTCCCTGCCCGATCCCGTTGAGCGGGAGGATACCGGCGGCGACGACAGGCTTGGACGGCCGGCGGTAGGCTGGAGGCGACCGGAGGCGCCGGGGAGGACGGATCCGAGGGCGGCGACCTCGGATCTCGTCGGATCCGGGCGGCAGCGGCGAGGGGACGCGAGGCCGGTGCTCCGGCGAGCTGCAGGAGGAGGCCGGGCGGTGGGGCGATGCATCGGCGGTGGGGCGAGGCAACGACGCAGTGTTGGGGAACGTTGCATGGGAAACAAAAATTTTCCTACGCACACGCAAGATCTATCCATGGTGATGAGCATCTACGAGAGGGAGAGTGAATCTACATACCCTTGTAGATCGCTAAGCGGAAGCGTTAATAAACGCGGTTGATGTAGTCGAACGTCTTCGCGATCCAAATCGCCGAGCGTCCCGCGATCCAATCACGATCCTTCCGATCTAGTGCCGAACGGACGGCACCTCCGCGTTCAACACACGTACGGCTTGATGACGCCTTCACCTCCTCGATCCAGCGAGCGATGGTGAAGTAGTGGTTGAGTTCCAGCAGCACGACGGCGTGGTGATGGTGGTGAGGAACAATCTCTGCAGGGCTTCGCCAAGCACTACGGAGATTATGACGGAGGAACTAGAGGGCTAGGGTTGCCGGCACACGGCTTGGGAAATCCTGATGTGTCCCGTGTGCTAGCCCTGCCCCTCTATTTATATATTGAGCCTTGGGGTCTAAACTTGGAGTAAAAGCCTCCTCCGGGTCGGTTTTGCCCGCACAAGGTCGGTTTGGCCCGCAGGAAAAGAGTCCAATTCGGACCCTGCCGAATCGTGCACAGCCGCGCACAAGCGGTAGTACCGCTTCACACAAGCGGTAGTACCGCTTGGGCGGTAGTACCGCTTCACACAAGCGGTAGTACCGCTCCGGCGGTAGTACCGCTTCACCAAGCGGTAGTACCGCTTACGCGGCAGCAAAACTACTTTTGCACTTTCCAATACCTCGTGGGCTTTATCCCTTTGGCTCATATAAAGTGTTGCTGCACCCGAACACTTCGGTAAACATCCGGAACCCCTTCCGGTGAACTCCGGAACCCTTCCAGAGATCAAAACACTATTATCACATATATCAATCTTTACCTCCGGACTATTCCGGAGATCCTCGTCATGTCCGGGATCTTATCCGGGACTCCGAACAACCTTCGGTCACCAACATAATAACTCAACTATACTAATCGTCACCAAACGTTAAGTGTGTAGACCCTGCGGGTTCGAGAACTATGTAGACATGACCGAGACACCTCTACGATCAATAACCAATAGCGGGACCTGGATGCCCATATTGGCTCCTACATATTCCACGAAGATCTTTATCGGTCGAACCTCTATGTCAAGGATTCAGTTAATCCCGTATGCTGTTCCCTTTGTTCTTCGGTATGTTACTTGCCCGAGATTCGATCGTCGGTATCACTATACCTAGTTCAATCTCGTTACCGGCAAGTCTCTTTACTCGTTCCGTAATACAAGATCCTGTGGCTAACTCTTTAGTCACTTTGCTTGCAAGGCTCATTGTGATGTTGTATTACCGAGTGGGCCCTGAGATACCTCTCCGTCATACGGAGTATCAAATCCCAGTCTTGATCCATGCCAACCCAACAGACACCCTCGGAGATACCTGTAGAGCACCTTTATAGTCACCCAGTTACGTTGCGACGTTTGATACACACAAGGTATTCCTCCGGTGTCAGTGAGTTGCATGATCTCATGGTCAAAGGAACAGATACTTGACATGCAGAAAACAATAGCAATAAACTGACACGATCAAATGCTACGTTTACAGTTTGGGTCTTGTCCATCACATCATTCTCCTAATGATGTGATCCCGTTATCAAATGACATCTCATGTCCATGGCTAGGAAACCTTAACCATCTTTGATCAACAAGCTAGTCAACTAGAGGCTTACTAGGGACACAGTGTTGTCTATGTACCCACACATGTATTTGAGTTTCCAATCAATACAATTATAGCATGGATAATAAACGATTATCATGAACAAGGAAATATAATAATAACCAATTTATTATTGCCTCTAGGGCATATTTCCAACACGCAGTGGTGGCGGTTGGCGCGGGGGCAAGCGCAGACGGCGAAGGGGCGAGCAGCGGCCTGCGGGGCAGGGCGCCGGAGGTGCGGCGGCGGGCATCCGGCGGTGGCGGGGAGGTAGCTCCCGGGCGACGCTAGGGCACGGGCGCGGGGCTCGGCCCGGTTCGGGCCCGGGGCGGGCCTTGCCTGGGCCGCGCGGGCCATGGTGGCTGGCAGGCGAGCCAGGGGGCGCGTGGCTGGCGGGGAGTGGCCGAGGCGGCGGCGCGGGGCTGATGTGGCGGCCCCTGGTTGGCCACAGGGGCGTTGCGGCGGCGACAAGTGGCGGAGCTGGGTTTGCCGGTGCTGAAAGCGAGGGAGGAGGGTGGCGGTTGCACGGAATTTGAGGAGGAAGAGAGAGAGAGAGCCAGATTTGGACGTGGGGTGTCCATATATAGCAAGGGGGGCTAGGGTTTGAAGTTTTAGTCCGTTTTTCGGACCTTCGGATCTCAATCGGACGGTCCGGAAGCGGAGGGGGCTAGCAGGGCTATGGTGGGATGTGGAGAGGGGGTGTGGGCTGAGAAGAGAGGGAGGTTGGTGGCCTGTGACATGTTTTATTATAAACCGAAAAACGTCCGATCTTTTGACTGACTGCGGTGCTGCTACGGTTGACCGTTCGGCTATCAAACGACCTCCGATTGCGACGAAATTTGGCAGGCGGTCTACCTACAATAAAACAAGACCGCACACCAACTTTCGACCCATTCCGAGAATATTTTATACGCGCTTATAAAAACAATATTTTATCGATGCCGCGGGCGCGTGCGTGTGTGGGCGGCCTCGAAACGGTCGACGACACGAACGGAGAGAACCGGCAACTACGACGAATGCAAGTTTTCAAAAACGAGTGACGATGCTATGCATATGATGTGAATGATGCGATGATGAATGCGACAAACAAAAGAATCACATGATGACAACGGCATAAAAGGGAATCTTCTGGAGCGTCGGTCTCGGGCTGTTACGGGGGGTGCATGAACCGGTGAGGGAGGTGATGGGAGGGAGCATGGGGAGTTATGAGACGTTGCGTCGTCTCCCGCGCTTGCCCACGCATGGCTCGAGCGAGCCTAACTCGCAAAAAATGCCAATTCGGCCGTTCCTCCAAAGCGAGGCCCAGAGTTGCTTTGAGGTTCGTGCGGGCCAGGACACGCATGCAGCCCAGACAACCAAACGGACCGATTTCATCCCGCACGGGCCTGTCTCGACCTAATGCAGCCTACCAGACGCATCCATAGAGGATATAAGGGGTATGGTTGTAGACACTTTGACAGAGATATCTTTCATGTGTCGTGATTAGAGAGATTGTCGTCAGATTTTAATCATGTAATTTTTGATCATTGTAATAGAGAGAATAATAAAGTAGCTACTGAACTCGCTAGGATAGTTAAGTTTTCTCCTCCTATCTGGATGGATTCGGCACCGGATGTAGTGTTTCCATTATTTGTAAACGATGCTACTATTTTGCTAAATGAAGAAAGGAGGAGATGTTCAAAAAAGAGAGAGAGAGAGATTCAAAACCAACCAGCTGTCTAATTAGTCGACATGGAATTTGGATATGTTCTACACACCATCAAATGGACATTTGACATTTCTTTTTACGGATGATTAAAATATTTCGTTTCACGTAGTATATAGCATCCAAAGTATATGGACGTTACTCCAATCACCATTTCGTGGGTCTCCGTGTTACCTCTCCCCGCTTCCGTTGAGAAAGAGAGCAGACGCAGGAGGAGCTCCAGATAAAGCCAATGAGAGTTGTTGGACCTGGGGAAAGTAGAAAAACGGGAGGGGCTCGACGGGCAAACTTTAATGGAGCTGACGGCAAGTGTGATCCAGCGAGAATGGCTGCGGAGGCGAGAGGCGCCGCGCTGCGTGGCCACTACGCCAGCATGAAGGAAGCAACTGATTTGAAAACTCGGCGCCTCATGATCATATCATATCTAAAGTTATTTCTGACGCAAGCTGTACCTGCATAGAAAAATACTGGTACTAATGTCCTTGTTAAGTGGGATACTTCAGCTCAATCGTCCAAATATATTTATCACCAATTTCATACTATTTCTGACGAACAGCTATGGAGAAAGTTATTACACTTCCCTAATCACTTAGAGATTCTCTAGCAAAGCCCCAAAAGTTATATTTAGGGATTCTGTTATTGTTTTGAGGGATTAAGCTTTAGCTCAAAACAATAATCCCTACAAATATAGCTTTTCAACCCTCAAATGAAATTGTCGTGCCTAAATTTAGTCCAAAGCCCCGCTACTGACGTCGAAACACACCTTCCCTCTCCCTTGAAGCCGAAACCTTTCTGTGCAATCATTCGGCAACCGCGCTACCCTCTCCCGCACCTTCTCGTCACTCGTCGGCGCCAAAATCCGCTCTTTCATCGTCGGCGAGTAGCTCCGTCCGATGATCGCCGAGGTCCATTTTCACCGGGAATTAAACCGAATGACCTCGGAGATGGCGAGGAAGGTCAAGCGCAACTCCTAAACAACCGACGATCCCGGAATTGGCGAAGAAGATAGTCGCCGCCCCGACATCATAGCCACATTTGTCGCCTCCACGCCCAGGAACCGCCTCTACGACCTGCTAGAAGCACCCCTGGTGTCCTCCATCGCAGTTTGGCCTTAGACCGAGCTACATCGCCACCCGTCGTGTCTTCGACACCGTCCGGCCACAAGGTTTCTTTCAAATTGCCTCTATGTTTTTTTGCAAAAAAAAAAATCCAGATTTTCTAGAAGAAAGGTCTCGAATGGATCACTACACTCTCTAAGAGCATCTACAACCGAACCTCTCAAACCCGCCTCAAACGCCCGGGCGGGCCGCCCGGTCACTGTCTGGTCACTTTTTTTTGACCCAGACGGACCCCTCAAACGGGTCTCAAACGCCCGGACTGACCGGCACCCCCCATATCCAGCCCAAATATGGGACGGATATGGGGTGGCCCGGGCACGCCCGGGCGCGTCTGCCTGACAAGCCCGACCCACCCCGACCCCACCCTGTCCCACTAAAAAACCCCGTCCGGCGAAACCCTAGCTCACTCACTCTCGCTCCGTCCGCTCCTCTCCCTCTCCGCCCGCTCCTCTCCCCCCGCCGACGAGCATGTCGAGCTCCGACAGCGCCTCCGGCGACTCCGATCCGGAGTACAAGCTGGCTCTCCGCATCGCCTTGGAGCGGTCCAAGGCGGAGACCGGAGGCAGCTCCGGATCTGGAGCGTCCTCGAAGCTGCTCGCTCCCCGTCAGCGCATTTCGGACGCCGGTGCCGGCCCGTCCCGTGCCATGGGCAGCGGCGACCGACGGCCAGCCCAGTCCGCGCCGGCGGGGCGGGCTCCCTCCCGCCGTGCCCTCCCTCCGCCCGCCGCTGCTCCCCCTGCGAGGCAGCGGTGGGTGCTTATGCCCGCCCCTCCGGCCAGGTCGCGCACGCCGGAGTCGGAGGCGCGCGCCGCCCGCCGCGAGAGGCAGCGGCGGAGGGAGAGGGAGGCCGCGGAGACGGCCAAGGAGCGGGCGCGGTCTCTGGCGGATATGGATGAGGACGACCTCCTCGCGTGGGTCTGCCGCCGGTCGCTCACGACGGCGGAGTCGGACGCGAGGAGGCTCCGCCGCAAGAACGCCAAGGCCCTCCGCATCGCCATCGAGGAGTCCGAGCGGCTCGCGGCGGTTACGGCGAAGGAGCGGGCGCGGCTGGCCAAGCTCAAGCGCCGGCAGGACCGGGCGGCGGAGCGGCTGAAGGGCCTCGTCATCGTCTCCGACTCCTCCTCCTCCGACGACGACGGCTCCTCCTCCTCCGACGACGACGACGACCAGCCCCCCGCCGCCGACGGCTACAGCTACGCCGGCGACCGCAAGGGGAAAGGTCCGGCCCGCAAGTACTAGTTAGATTTAGCTTAGGTTTAAATTTGTCCGTCGTTTGTATGAACTGGTGGAGCTTTTGTTGCAATGTGATGCTATCTCGTGTCCGCGTTCATATGTCCTGCGTTTGATCGACGTACTTTGATCCACGTTGCATGGGTAGTATGGAAATAGGGGGTCGGATATGAGGGAGACGGATGTGGACGAGCGGATTTGAGGCGTGTCCGGTCAGTGCCCGCGGACGCGTCCGCGGGCGTTTGAGGGGCCGGATTTGGCATATCCAGCTGTAGATGCTCTAATGTGCAGGTTAAGAGGTTATGAGAGATGATCTTTGATGATTCATTGTTGGAGGAGGAAGAAGGTGATAACTTCGAGTTGGCGGCTACCATGGTGTCTATGGATGAGTATTTTAGGCTGTATACATTGGACATGGAAGAATTGCTCTATGGCATGGCAAAGTCAGTACAGACGTCATTGTCATGATCCAATCTAATTCTTGAGGCAGTTGCATCACATGATCTCTGGATTTCGCATGCATACTTTGTGAAGCCTAGCTCTCACAGTGACAATCCACCTTGCAACTATTTTGTCTCAGTGGCAATGAGTACATTATGAGATACTACCTAGCTTATGGCATATATCCTCCACGGGGCATATTTGTGAAGACAATCCACCATCCTAAAGGCAACAAGAATCTGCTAGCAAGGATACTGAGAGACCTTTTGGTGTGCTTCAACAACGCTTTGTGATTGTCCGTACGAATTTTAAATTAGACCGACTATTGAGCTACAAAACATTTTAGATTTTCAAAATGGAGAGGATATATGATAAATCGTTAATTTATATTTTTCTGCATACATGCAATTAATTGCTCTAATAGGTCACGCACATGCACTTGAGAAATGAGCAAGATCATGGTTAATAATATAGCCAGTTGATGGCTATATGAAACTATCATGTCATCTATAACAATCATCTATAGTCACACATATAGTAACTATAAGGTTGGTTATTACATGAGTACTTTTCTCTACTTTTTTTTCTTTTTCTTCATATTTATTGCATTTGTTTAGAAGTACGTATATAGCTAGACTTTAAAAAATGCCATTTAAGCGGCTTATAGCCCACTATTTTACTGGATGGATGGGGTAGTACATGCATGTAGTGTTCGATTCTGTAACAAAATTCAGAACATTCGCCAATTATGTAGGTTCATATTTAAATTATCCTATAACCCACATGTATGCTACATTTCCCTTTCCTCTGATTTACTACCTTTCCTACATTTTAGGAGCAACTTTTTATATCGCACTTTATTTTTTCGAAATGACAGTTATCCTGCATTCATTAAGAAGAAAAGAGTTGCTCGGTTAATTAGGGAAAACCGAGCGAAAACCAAATTGTCCAGTTAATTATGGAAAACCGGACGAAAACCGGTACAACCGTTGAGCGACACACATAAAAAAGTCCACGCACATCACTCCAAAGAGGGTCTCGACGAGACAGCACGCAGGCGTCATCGTCATCACTCCTATCAAGTTATACCACAACACCTTTTTGGTGGAATGTACAATTCTCGCTGGACTACAGGCCTTCAATGTTCAAATGAAAATTTATCATTTTTTACCAAATATCTTTTATTTGACTAGGCGGAAATAAGCAAATGTGGGACTGTAGTGCATATCCATGTCATTGAATATTGCAGGAATTTGCATCAAAGGGTTGCTCATATCAAATCATTGAAGAAGCACGCCCCCCCCCCCCCCCCCCCCTCCTCCTCCCTCTCTCCACAGGTGTTTGCTCGTAGCAGACGTTTTTTTTCCTTTCCACGATCGACTTCCAGGCATCTATGTTTTTCACACATCCCTCTGATGCCGCAGATGACCTGCCTCGTCTTCGATGGCCTTAGGCTCACGGAGGATCCCGACCCTTGCCGACGAGTGGGCTCCTAATTCATTTTTTAGTTTTTGTGTCGTGCTCAGGAAGGCGAAGCGGTGACATATACTAGCCTGTTGATTACTTTGGTCACTTGACCATGCAAGCGTTATCTGGGATCATTTATCTAACTAAGCAGTTGTTTAGACACATGTTTATATTTCACATAGCCTAAACTTACTAATAATCAAAGTAACAGTTCTAGTTGTCCCTACCCTCTGTATCAATATCAATTTTTTCAGCTGCAATACCCATCGCCGAGGCGGCGTATATGGGTCACGGTCAGCACGTCCAAGGTCCATTTTTCATTTCGGATTTCTTAAGAAAAATCTTGACAAAAAATGCAAATTATAATATTAATTTTAAAAATATATACGAATTTCTTATTTATGTATATATTATATCATATTAATATTATACTAATACATATTTAAAATTTAAAAGTCTTAGTGTATTACAAAAATGTTCATGCATGTAAATGTATATATTATCATATTAATTCTAAAATTAAATTGTTTATTGATTTTAAAATGTATATCCATGATGTTTTAAAATTAATTTAAAAGTGTATAATATTATATTAATTTTAAAAGTAAAGTGTATATATATCGGAACATTAGTTTTAAAAGTGTTAGTGTAAAGAGAATGTACATTATAAAAAACCTTTATATATTTTAGTAACATGTTTCAAGCAATTGAAACAAGTGGTCGTGTACTATAAATTTCCATACCCTTTAAAAAAATGTTCAGATACTTTAAGAAAACTTCATGTAAATAAAAGTGTTTATGTAGTTGAAAAATATTTGTGGTTTACGTACAGCTTTTAAAAAGTGTTCGCGGAATTTATACAAGTCTTCATGTAATTTTAAAAGTTTACAGTTATTTTAATTAACAAAATCTCTCATTCTCAAAAAAAATCATGTAATTAGAAAAGGTGTTCAGTTATTTTAAAATGTCTTTGTGTATTTGAAGAAACTATTGCGCGTTTTAAAACTGTTAGTGTAATTTTAAAAAGGTATTCACGTTTTCTAATGTGTTGACGTATTTTGAAATGGTGTTCAATTTTTTGTAAAGATTTCACATATTTAGGAAGCAATGAAATTAAAAAGTTCTTCATGGGATCTTAAAAAGGAAAATGAAGAAATAAAATGAAAATGAAAAATGAAAAGATATAACGCAAAGGAAGAAAACAGGAAAGGGGAACCAGAGAGAACCAAAGAAAAAAAGGTAATGAATCAAAAAGAACTTGATCAGGAAGTAGCGAATCTGCCCGGTCCAAGTAAGCCATGTAGAAAATGCAAAATGCCAATGGAGCTCAAGCTCCTTGGAGGCGGTTTCCAAAACACCATTTTATACAACGCAAAAAAAAATTGTATTTTTTTGTAAACACACATACATATGTATATTAGGTATGTGCAAAATTTCATGTTATTTTACTTTCGGCATAAAAAGACAAATATGTATTTTTCAAATGGGCTGTTTTTTTTGTAGGGCTGGAATTTTGTTTACAGCTTGCAAATTACCAAAATTTTCAAATGAAGTTTCATGGATCTGTAGCGAACACATACAGGTTTCAACGGAATTTTTAACATCTAAATATGGTTTTTGATTTTCTTAAAATACCAGACACCATGGTGCCCGGGCACCATAAAGTCTGCACTCATGTGGAAAATTTCTACTTGTAAAACAAAGGTTTCTTGTTGGAGCCCAAACATCATCAGTACATGCCCACCTAAACTATTAAAGTGGTTGTTTTTTGGCTTCAGTTTAGACTAGCACAACATCTTACCCATTGCCATGAACAGTTGGTCCTGCCGAGGAGCTACGTGGCTAGACAAGGGTCGTTGACAAAAGCCATGGATCGATTGACGATAAAGTTTTTCGCCATGCTTGTTCAAGAACATGTGACATGATCCCAAGTCATCTTATCTGAGTGAATAACGCTAAGATTATTATTTCATACTGGACATGGGAGACATCTTCCTCGACTTCACCGTCAGTCGTCCAATAAAATGCCCATCAAAACGCCGCCACGACATCCAAACGGTGCCACCCGACAATTGAAAGGCCGCATCTTCCTCAACTTTTGACTACCCTCCACCAGACAATCGGGCAACAAGAAACTTGAGTTGCATGTTGTAGTACTGTGGACTAGGCTATGATGAATCTGGATCCACAAAAGGAGAGTCAACGTCGGAATGAATGGGAGCAAGGAGGAGGAAGCTTGCACGGGCTTGCGAGAGTGCCAGGACTCACGAAGGGTGATAGGTGATGGAAAGGAGGAAGAAAAGGCCTTTTTAATATTAAAATAGTGAGAGACGTATATTTACTTGAACAAACGGGCTGGTAATGACAGTCGGCTAAGCTTAATGTAACTCGAACTAGTACAAAGATACATACATGAATTTCCGGTGGACTTAGGGCATTTCCAACGCTGTCCCTTAAAACGGAGAATTGAGGATAGTGGTGGAGTGGGCCCCACGCTATGCGTGTCGGAAACCGTTTCCCATGGATTTTTTTTTATGAGGGATCCCGTTGTTCTATTGAGATGGATTTGGTGTGATTTCCATTTTTTTTTTTGCCTCCAGGCATGGGCTGCCCCCGCCTCTGGGCTCTGGCCCAGTTCCTAGCCGAGCAGCTTGGGCGAGCCCGGCAGCTCGGCTGCTTCAGAGTCCCGCACGACGAGCACGCAGCTCAAAAAGAAAAAAAAAAGCACGCAGCAGTAATCAATCCTCAACCACATCACGACGGCACGACGTGCTAAATTGTGCCGAGCTAGGATAGGATAGGATGGTTCGCATCGCAGCCCTTTCGGCGTTCCTCCAGTTCATGCGTAGCGCTGTCGCGTGCCTCCACGACCGGAGTTAACCCGACGGCAGCGCGGGTGCTACTCGTCCGGCATGTCCAGCACCAGCAAGCGTGGGCTCGAGCATCGTGCTCTGTCCCAGCCTCTCCGGCAATTGGCAAAGACTCCTCTCCCGTCCGCGGCACCTCCATTGGCAAGACTTGGAGCCGCGGACAAGCAAAATCTTGGCGTAGGGTAGGGGGGTACGGAGTAAGTGATTTGTCAGCTGCGACCTCGAATTAAGCCAAATCCGAGTCTCTGCTGCAGCTTTCCGGCCCTGATCTACTCTTTTCTGGACAGGAATCGGAGCTTGCTTGTTTCGCATCGTCATGGAGGATCCATCCAACTCGATCTGGGCGGGGACTGCCGGTGCCAGACATGGAGGACCCATCAAACCACCATGCGTCCATGCCCGATGGATCCGCAGCAGCAAGTCCGCATCCCCGCAGAGATCTCATGACTCCGGACTCCGGAGTACAGTATGATTTTTACGGATGGAGCAAGGCAGGGACTGTTCCAATCAGGTAACGAAACTGAAATAGGTTAGTACCAAGCCCGTCTAGCTCAGTTGGTAGAGCGCAAGGCTCTTAACCTTGTGGTCGTGGGTTCGAGCCCCACGGTGGGCGACTTCAGTTTTTGTAATATTTACACGTGTTACCAAAATTACGGTTTAGGCTACAATTTTTGAATTACGCTTGCACCAAAATTCGAATCCGAGTTAGTTTCCCTTCTTTGGATAACCATAAGTATAATCATTTCAGTTAAAAAAAAGTATAATCATTTCAGCCTGAAGTTTCAACTCAACTATAGTTATGGAGGCGAGGAGCTAGCTGAGAGATTTGTTGATGTTGAGGCTCGTACCATGGTTTGGTTCAGTTCATGACCAATAGAATTTGTTGATCATATTTGAGTATATCTCTCTTTTTCCAGTGTGGTTCAGTTCATGTTCAATAGAATTTGTTGATATTCCAACAGGTTGCAATTCCCTTCATATTTGAATGTATCTCTCTTTTCCCTGTGCAGAAAGAAAAGGAAAATGAGGCTCCTTTGGGAAACTTTCTTTTCCCTGTGGTTCAGTTTATGTCCAGTCGAATTTGTTGATGTTCAGGCAACAAGTTGCAATTCCATTCGTATTTGAATAAATATCCCTTTTCCCTGTGCAATATGAAAAGGAAAATCAGGCTCCTTTCGGAAACTCTCTTTTACTAGCGGTTCAGTTCATGTCCAATATAATTTGTTGATGTTCAGGCAACAAGTTGCAATTCCATTTGTATTTGAATACATCTCTCTTTTGCCCGTGCAAACTGAAAAGGAAAATGAGGCTCCTTTCGGAAACTGTCTCTTCCCAGCGGTTCAGTTCATGTCCAATAGAATTTATTTGTTCATGTTTATGCAACAGGTTGCAATTCCCTTCATATTTGAATAAATATCCTTTTTCCCTGTGCAAAAAGGGAAAAGGGAAAATGAGGCTCCTTTTGGAGGCGCCTACCATTTGTAACTGCAATATATTATGAAATATATGTTGCTTTCCTTTTCACTGAAATCTGGTAATCATGTCGCTCATTTTGGCAACTTATCATGCAATAAATTATATGAAGGGAAGTAATTTATTTTGTTTTATTTTTGTGGGGAAAGGGAAGCATTATTAGAGTAAATAAACAGGTTGCAATTATTAGATATTATTTACTGTGGAGTTTATCTACTTCTTAATTCTCGTTAGCTCTTTGTGTGTACATCACGCAAGTTCTAAGGTTTTAATTTGCATAATGTTCGGTATTGTTACAACCTCCGCGAATATTGTTGGTCTAGGAAACTAGAATGTTTTGATATAACAGGTGCTTGCGGATATTTCCTCACCAAGCTTAATTTAATTCCTGGATTAGATAGATCTTAGGGTCTCTAGGGAAGAAGGTTATATCAACATCCGAAATCGGATCGAAGGTAATTAATCAACATTTTTCTGGCGACGTTGTCGAGGAAGTATTTTGCTATCCTGGTAAGGTTACTAGAGTCCTTGTTATTTATTTTCACTTTAGTTTTGAGTTTACTTTCGTTGTTATTTTATTTTTCGCAAATTATGGAAAATTCAAAAAATATAGTATTATGGCTACTCCATTCTTCCGTAGTTACTCCTACATGTAAACTGTAAACGGAAAATTGGCATGCAAGGCCCGTCTAGCTCAGTTGGTAGAGCGCAAGGCTCTTAACCTTGTGGTCGTGGGTTCGAGCCCCACGGTGGGCGCCTGCATTTTTTATGTTTTGAAACATTTACACATGTACCAAGCATCTGCATTTTTTGAATACTACACTTGTACCAAAGTTCGATCTCTATGGTGTACTCATTCAGTCCCAGCTTCCTTTGGAAGAGTTTAGGCTCGTACCATGGTTTCGTTCAGTTTATGTCCAACAGAATTTGTTGATGGTCAGGCAACCCGGTTGCAATTCCCTTCATATTTGAGTGTATCTCTCTTTTTTTCCATGTGGTTTCAGTTCATGTTCAATAGAAGTTGTTGATGTTGAGGCAACAGGTTGCAATTCCCTTCATATTGGAATAAATCTCTCTTTTTCCTGTACAAAAAGAAAAGGAAAATGAGGCTCCTTTGGGAAAATCGCTTTTCCTTGTGGTTCAGTTCATGTCCAATAGGATTTGTTGATGTTCAGGCAACAGGTTGTAATTCCCTTCGTATATGAATAAATCTCTCTTTTCTCTGTGCAAAATGAAAATGAGGCTCCTTCCGGAAACTCTCTTTTCCTAGCGGTTCAATAGAATTTGTTCATGTTTAGGCAACAGGTTGCATTTCCCTTCATATTTGAATAAATCTCTTTTTTTCCTGTGCAAAGGGAAAATGAGGCTCCTTTGGGAAAATCGCTTTTCCTTGTGGTTCAGTTCATGTCCAATAGGATTTGTTGATGTTCGGGCAACAGGTTGTAATTCCCTTCGTATATGAATAAATCTCACTTTTCTCTGTGCAAAATGAATACGAGGCTCCTTCTGGAAACCTAAAAAGCACGGACACGGGGACGGAAAGTCGGGGATACGCATACGGGGATACGGGATACGGCATTTTCCAAAAACAGCCATTCGGGGATACGGCGAGTATATATAAAATAAAATAAAAATATGCCATATAATACAGAGTTAAGACAGAAAATTAAAGAGAAAGAGATTAGAATAGAGATACTGCCCCATTCGGTGTCTCTTTTAGCAAGTGCTTGATTGATCCTTGTCCCCCATGTCATTGCAAGTTGCATCTTGCAAAACACATCAAACAGTAAAGAAGATTAGAAAAGTAGAAGACATAACCGGAAGACAATACGAACAAATGAAAACAGTAAAGATGTTTGCTTTGCTTACCCAATTTGCAATGCCATTTGGGATCCCAATCGCAGAATGGTTTAACAATCAGATGTTTGCTTTGCTCACCCACGGACGATTGGCTACCGGCTGTGCCACTCCCAGATGCCATGCTCTACCTAACCTAACAGCAAGCAGTACAAACAGCAAGCATTCATCATTCATGATCAACAGCAGCACAAGCATTGAACTAGCAAACATGACATGAGTACCAAGCAACAGCAGCAACACAAGCATTCAAGAGCAGGATGAC
Source organism: Elymus sibiricus (assembly GCA_039707655.1). Lineage (NCBI taxonomy): Eukaryota > Viridiplantae > Streptophyta > Magnoliopsida > Poales > Poaceae > Elymus > Elymus sibiricus. The sequence continues at coordinate 282,447,670 of CM077663.1, forward strand.
ATTCAGCTAGCAAAAAGAAGCACCTAAACTGAAGCAGACAAGCAGTACTACACTAGTACACTACTACTAGTCTACTACAATCTACAGGCATTCAAAGAGCAGCAGCTAGCAAGCAGCCAAGCACAGCATCCAGCAGCTTAATGGAAGAAATCAAATCTGAATAAAACAGATCAAGAACTTGAGGAGAGGCCGCTGCTTCAGGGATTGGGGAGGGTTACCTGCCGTCAGGAGAAGAGGCTATTGCCTCCTGGTGTGGGGGTAGTGGTCGCCGGTCGATTCCAAGCGTCACCGGCGGCGGCGGCGTCGAATCCAGGCAGCGGCGGCGGCGGCGGCTTCGTTCCAGGAGGCGGCGGCGGCTCGATCCAGAAGAGACTGGGACCTGGGATCCCCTCGTTGTTACGTGGAGAGCTGCGTGCGACTCCTGCAAAAATAGGGTTTCGTTTTGGCCAAAGGCTGTTTTTGGCTGTTTTTGGGCCGGGCCGTATCCCAGCCGTGTCACTTACGTATCCCGCCGTATCCCTGAATTTTTTTCTTTTTTTTAAATCAAAAATCAGGGGATACTGGGGATACGCGTATCCCGCCGTGTCGCCGTATCCCGCCGTATCAGGACGGCCAATCGGCACTTCCTGGCGTGTCCGTGCTTTGTAGCTGGAAACTCTCTTTTCCTAGCCGTTCGGTTCATGTCCAATAGAATTTGTTCATGTTTAGGCAACAGGTTGCATTTCCCTTCATATTTGAATAAATCTCGTTTTTCCTGTGCAAAAGAAAAGGGAAAATGAGGCTCCTTTCGGAAGCGCCTACCATTTGTAACTGCAATATATCATGAAATACACGTTGCTTTCCTTTTCACTGAAATCTGGTAACCCTGTCCCTGATTTTTCCAACTAATCATGCAATAAATTATATGAAGGAAAGCAATTTATTTTGTTCCATTTTTGTGGGGAATGGGAAGCATTTTTAGAGGAAATAAATAGCTTGCAATTATTAGATACTATCTACTATGGAGTTTATCTACTTCTTAATTCTCATTAGCTCTCTGTGTGTACGTAAAGCAAGTTATAAGGATTTAATTTGCATAATGTTCGGTACTTCATTTGCAATAACAGTGTGGGTGTTCGGTATTGTTATAACCTCCGTGAATATTGTTGGTCTGGGAAACTGAAATGCTTTGAAAATCTTAGGGTCTTTAGGGAAGAAGCCTATATCTACATCTGAAATTGGATCGAAGGTAATCAACATTTTTTCTGTCTTCATTGTCAAGGAAGTATTTTGCTATCCTGGTAAGGTTACTGAGTCCTTGTTATTTATTTTCACTTTATTTTTGAGTTTAATTTCATTGTTATTTTTTTTCACAAGTTAATAAGGCTACCAAAAAGCTTGGGGGGGTCTACTACTTTCAATGATGATTATATGTGTGCGTCACTTGCACAACCTGAGTAATATGATATTAAACCAAACCTACTTACTATGGTTCAGCAAAACCAGTTTGGAGGCTCTGCATCATATGACGCATGCATGCATCTACATACCCTTACTGAGCTTTGAGATATGACTCACATTAAAATATTGATCCCGATACATTTAAATTGTGCTTCCCATTTTCATTGAGAGGGAAAGCGAAAGAGTGACTTGAGGTGTAAGAGATCTTGAGGTGTAGGGATTCAAGAAAAAGGGGGTTTCTTGACTGTCAAATAATCAAGAGGTGAATCATGGAATCACCCAACACCTTTTCTTCTTCTCTTGTTTTGGATCTCTCTTTCTCTATGTGGTTGATGGATTGACTGGAGTTAAGGCAAGGCGTCTTTGGCTACTTGATTGCGTTGTCGTTGTGGGTTGGGAGATGCCTCAGGATTTGTGGATGTTGTGTATTCGGAGAGTGTGGAAGACCGCTTGTGTGGTTATGGGGTTTCATGCCTTGTGAGTAGCTCGTCTATGCTCCGTTTGTATTGGTTTTCGCCCGGTTTTCCGTTAATTAACTGGGCAATTCTCTTCTTCTTAATTAATCGATGAGGCAAAACTTTTGCCTCCGTTTTGAAAAAAAATGGATTGACTGGAGTTGAATTTGATGTGCTGGAGTGAAGTGGTTGGCGTTGAGTGGAATGAGCGAAGTGAATTGAATGAAGAGGTTATGATGGATGTGAATGGTTTCCACCTCGAAGGGGCATGACAGAGAATATATAAAAAAAAGCAGTGGTAGAAAACTAGCAAAACTATCGAACCAGGTCAAAAAAATTGAATGGTCGGGCAGTGTTTAGAACCCTTCAGAAATACATCAGTCGAGAGTATCGATGGAGAATGATTGGTTGTTCCAAACACAAAAAGGTAGCACCTTTTCCACTAGGACAGAATGACTCGGAAGTACCGATGAAATAGATTGCCCAGTAGTGTCGTACGAAAGGAGCCATCGGAAGACTTAATAAATTTGCAGAGAAGAGCTAAGGCACAACTCATAAGTTCTGGACGAAAATTAGCATAGGTGCCGAATTTATACTATGACCAGTGAGAAGCAAACCGAGATGGCTCTTAAGTTCCGTTAAAATGTGGTGATCGGAAGTGCCAAACAAAACATGATATTTTTTTAAAAAGTGGAATATAGGGTTTGGCAGTTTCCAAAAAAACGATGGTTCCGAACAGTGGAGTTTAGGTTTGATCTCTTAGCATGAATAATCCTGAGTGGCACAGTAGTAGTGGATGAAATCTTCGGAGGTACCAGGGCTTAGAGAAAATCACACAAAGATGGCTAGGAAGTCAATTTTGAATCTGTTCATGGAATTCAAACCAAAGTATTTGCGTGTGCCCCTATTCATAGCATGGTTGTCTTATACTCGATGTGGATCTTGCGTTCACCAAAATACTTAGAAAGTACTCCCTCCGTAAAGAAATAGAAGAGTGTTTAGATCACTACTTTATATTTCTTTGTAGAGGGAGTACAAACTATGGGCTTGATTAGAACAACAACTAGAAAAGTTGTTTGTGGGGTCACCAATCATTCCCATTTAGCCATGGACCTGAATACGAAAATTAGTCTAAAGTCTTGAAATAAACTCATTGAAATCATTAGTCCTCTCTCAAATAGTTTTGCCATTAATCATCAAACACAACTAGGGTAGTATGGGGATGCACCTTCATTTTTCCCTCATCTTCCCCTCCACGAGCATCTAGAGGCGGTGTTGCCAATCCTCCTAGCCCCCATTGGCCCTATGAGTCATCGAGATGCGGAAAACCTCGGTCCCTCGCTGACAAGAGGGTTCTGATCTTTTGTTTAGGTAGTCTTAGGGCACGTTTGGATCCTTGGAAAAATCATGTATAGCCTTGCTAGGCTAGGGAACACATTTGGTAGAGCATATAACATATTGCTTTTGGCCACAAGTTAGCCTCACCCGGCAATAAAAATCTCGTTGGCTTGGGAGAGACGATTTGGCCCGCCCTCGCCGGCAAGACACATCACAAAATAAAAAAAACTGCTCCAAACCAAACGTGCAACCAAGGAAAAGTTGGCAAAGCTGACCTATGCTCGCTGGGCTAGCTAGGCTAAGGCCCGTTGGGGCAACAAAATCAAACGCATCCTTAGTGCCCTTGTCGGGTGGCAAGGCAGTGTAGAAGTACCAGAGTTGGAATAATGTCATCCCCACCTATCTCTGTTCCAGCAATGTGCCTAGCGTAGATGTGTGTATTCTGCGTATATGCTTAGATTCGGTTAGCATTGGCCTCCGGCGGATTTGCTTGGATATGGTGACCTTTGGTCTCAGGTAGATCTGTCTGGCTTCGGCCTGGCCGTTGGTGTATTTGTACGTACAGTCCTTCCATTCTACGTTTTTGTTCGTCGATGATGGTTGTTGTTATGATGTGCTGGCCCTTAGTACCTTAGCCCAATGATTTTACGATGTCAAATACAACAAGATTTGCTCGGCTCTCTTGAGGAAGGGGTGATGACAGACAGTATACCTTTGCCTCGTTCCAGTGCATGTAGTTTTCACTAGATTCTCCATGAACCTAGTTGTAATTTTTGTTACTTCCACTAGTAGAAAACAGGCCTTTGGATCGAAGCATTAGTCCCGGTTGGCTTCTGGACCGGGACTAATGCCACCAATAGTCCCGGTTCATTAGGCTAGGCATTAGTCCCGGTTGGTGTTACCAACCGGGACTAAAGGGGTGGTGGCAGGCTGGTGGCAGGCTGGGGCCCCTGCGAGCCACTTTAGTCCCGGTTGCTCACACAAACCGGGACTAGAAATGGAACCTCTAGTCCCGGTTGGTGTTACCAACCGGGACTAAAGATGTGGTGGCAGGCTGGGGCCCTACGAGCACCTTTAGTCCCGGTTTGTAACACCAACCGGGACTAGAGATGGACCTCTAGTCCCGGTTTGTAGGACCAACCAGGACTAAATGTATCCCTATATATGGATGTGCTTCTTCCAGCCTGAGGTCATCCTCTCCATTTCTCTTCCTCTTCTCGAGTTCATCCCTCCATTTTTGCCAAGATTTGTCAAGATTTGAGGCACCCCAATCCATCCAAGTGTTCACAAAGGTTAGCAACTTTGTCCTTTCATCTCTCATTGCTAGATCAGCTCGTGCAATGCTTTATAAGTATAGTGATTTATGGGTTTTAGTTTGGGTGTAATTAGGTGGGAGTTATTTTGATTTATATGCAATTTGAGCTCAAATTAACTTCTTAGTTTGCATATGTGTGTAGGTGTGGTTTACTTAGTGCCTTCCCGTCCCCGTCCTAACCACCGTCGATCGCCCGCACCGTCCCGTCGCCTGCACCACCTTGGCGAGCCTCTTCTTGTTCTTATCTTTTTTATAAAAAAAATCATATTTGTATGATTTAGATAGTTACTTGCATAATTTTCTTACTTGTATGGTTGTTTGTTATATATAGTGCCATGGTTTTGATATCCGTGCCCATCGGCCCTCGTCCGGTTTACGATTCGGATGTGGTATATTCTCTTTTATAACTATTTGTTGCATTTCGTGTTAATGACAATTATGCCCATCAAGTTGACAGATATTTTTATCTAGGAGGTAGTTGAACCGGAAATTCCAACCGACCCTATTGTCGAGAAGTTAAATTTAGTTGAAAAAGAAAACGAGGATTTGAAAGAAAAATTGAAAAGAGTTGAAGAAGAGAAGATGAAATTGGAGTTGTACGTTGCCGATGACGTCGATGATCACAAGATCAAGATGGATGCAATGTGCTTGAAGATTAGAAAGATTAGAAAATATGCCATTAATAAAGAGGCTTGGTGTCATTATGCTGTTGGATCAATTGTTACCTTAGTTGCGATTTTGATCGCATTTGTTGTTGCATTTAAATGTTTTAGCTAGATAGTTGTATGTTGTTTTATGAGAATAAGTGTGTATGAATTTTATGTATGAACTTGTATTAATTTGGTCTTTTCGGTGTTGTGTAATGAAGATGAACCGGCAATGGATGTACGATGACCGACGCTCTCCCCAGTTCATTAATGGCGTGCATAGTTTTCTGCGTGCGGCTGATGCAAACAAGCGGGATGGTTTTATGTGTTGTCCATGTGGTGTGTGTAAGAATGATAAGACTTACTCTAGTGCGAAACACATTCACGTCCACCTGTTTACGTACGGTTTCTTGTCCGGCTATAATTGTTGGACCAAGCACGGAGAAAGAGGGATTCTAATGGAAGAGAATGAAGAAGAAGAGGATGATGACAACTATCCTGGGTTTCCTGAATATGATGGTACTACAATGGGGGAAGAGAATGAAGAAGAAGAAGTTGAGGCATCAGATGAGCCCGCTGATGATCTTGGTCGGGTCATTGTTGATGCAAAGAGAAACTGCGAAAGTGAAAATGAGAAGTTGAAGTTGCAGCGCATGTTAGAGGATCACAAAAAAGGGTTGTACCCAAATTGCGAAGATGACAACACAAAGCTCGGTACCACACCGGAATTGCTGCAATGGAAGGCAGAGAATGGTCTATCTGACAAGGGATTTGAAAAATTGCTGAAAATAATGAAGAAGAAGCTTCCAAAGGACAACGAATTGCCCGACAGTACATATGAAGCAAAGAAGGTTGTCTGCCCTCTAGGATTAGAGGTGCAGAAGATACATGCATGCCCTAATGACTGCATCCTCTACCGCGGCGAGGAGTATGAGAATTTGAATGCATGCCCGGTATGCGGTGCATTGCGATATAAGATCAGTCGCAATGACCCTAGTGATGATGTTGAGGGCGAGCGCCCGAGGAAGAGTATTCCTGCCAAGGTGATGTGGTATGCTCCTATAATACCACGGTTGAAACGTGTGTTCCAAAACAAAGAGCATGCCAAGTCGTTGCGATGGCACAAAGAAGACCGTAAGAAAGACGGGAAGTTGAGAGTACCCGCTGATGGGTCGCAGTGGAGAAAAATCGAGAGAAAGTGGCCGGGCTTTGCAGATGACCCAAGGAACGTATGGTTTGGTTTAAGTGCAGATGGCATTGATCCTTTTGGGGAGCAGAGCAGCAAGCATAGCACATGGCCTGTGACTCTATGTATCTATAACCTTCCTCCTTGGTTGTGCATGAAGCGGAAGTTCATTATGATGCCAGTGCTCATCCAAGGCCCTAAGCAACCCGGCAACGACATTGATGTGTACCTAAGGCCATTAGTTGATGAACTTTTACAGCTGTGGAATAAAGAAGGCGTACGTGTGTGGGATGAGCACAAACAGCAGGAATTTGACCTGCGAGCGTTGCTGTTTGTAACCATCAATGATTGGCCTGCTCTTAGTAACCTTTCAGGACAGACAAACAAGGGATACCATGCATGCACGCACTATTTAGATGAGACTCAAAGTATATATTTGGACAAATGCAAGAAGAATGTGTACCTGGGACATCGTCGATTGTACAACCAGCAACTTTTTGCCCTAACCCTCTCAACTTTTTAGCACATGCTATGTGGGTGAAATGATGATACCATGCCAAGTTTCAATCTTTTCAGAGTTCATGTGTAATGTTTTTTAATTTCAGGGTCGTTTAGCTCAAAAAAACATTAAATGCATGAAAAATAGCAAATGAAGTTAGAAAGGGTTGAAATTTGAAGATGTGGCTTGGAATGGTGCATATTGAATGCACAAAAAGTCTGGAGTTGAAACAAGTTTTAAAAAAATGAAATGCCTTTGTAACAGATGAGTTTTCGTTCGAAACCCTCATACTTCGAAGGAGATGGTCCAGTTTGTACACGAAGTGCATCTAGTTTTTGCCGTAACCCTCTCAACTTTTTAGCACATGCTATGTGGGTGAAATGATGATACCATGCCAAGTTTCAACCTTTTCAGAGTTCATTTGTAGTGTTTTTTAACTTCAGGGTCGTTTAGCTCAAAAAAATCATTAAATGCATGAAAAATAGCAAATGAAGTTAGAAAGGGTTGAAATTTGAAGATGTGGCTTAGAATGGTGCATATTGAATGCAAAAAAAGTCTGGAGTTGAAACAAGTTTAAAAAAAATGAAATGCCTTTGTAACAGATGAGTTTTCGTTCGAAACCCTCATACTTCGAAGGAGACGGTCCAGTTTGTACACGAAGTGCATCCAGTTTTTGCCGTAACCCTCTCAACTTTTTAGCACATGCTATGTGGGTGAAATGATGATACCATGCCAAGTTTCAACCTTTTCAGAGATCATTTGTAGTGCTTTTTCATTTCAGGGTCGTTTAGCTCAAAAAAAATCATTAAATGCAAGAAAAATAGCAAATGAAGTTAGAAAGGGTTGAAATTCGAAGATGTGGCTTAGAATGGTGCATATTGAATGCACAAAAAGTCTGGAGTTGAAATAAGTTTAAAAAATGAAATGCCTTTGTAACAGATGAGTTTTCGTCCGAAACCCTCATACTTCGAAGGAGATGGTCCAGTTTGTACATGAAGTGCATCCAGTTTTTGCCGTAACCCTCTCAACTTTTTAGCACATGCTATGTGGGTGAAATGATGATACCATGCCAAGTTTCTACCTTTTTAGATTTCATTTGTAGTGCTTTTGAATTTCAGGGTCATTTAGCTCAAAAAAATCATTAAATGCATGAAAAATAGCAAATGAAGTTAGAAAGGGTTGAAATTTGAAGATGTGGCTTAGAATGGTGCATATTGATGCACAAAAAGTCTGGAGTTCATTTGGGTGATTTTGATTAAAACAAATGAAGGTATAAAACTAAAAGAGTTAAACAGAATCTGGTTTTGATTAAAACACCTATTTAAATTATCCTAAAAATTCCCAAATTTAACATAATGATAAAACATACTAATATTAAACAACAGGAAAAACAATCACTCAAAAATCTATTTTTAAACTAAAGTTATTCACAAACTAGTGATTCACACAAATTTCAAATGAATTCAAATTTAAACTATTTAAATTTGAAAACTACTGGCACTAACAGAAAGTTCGTAATTGCTTTGACCTAAAGCAAAAAGATTCATTAAAAACTATAAATATTCTAACAATTATTACAAATCTAAAAACTGAAATTAGAAAAACAAAACAAAACAAAAAAGAGAAATACAACTTTAGTCCCGGTTGGTGCTACCAACCGGGACTAAAGGTCCCTTCCCGCGCGGAATTTGGGCCGCCGAAAAGATAGGCCATTAGTCCCGGTTGGTAGCACCAACCGGGACTAAAGGGGGGGTCCTTTAGTCCCGGTTGGAGCCACCAACCGGGACTAAAGGTCCTGGGGTATTTAACCCCGCCTTCTCCTTCCTCTCCTCACTTTCTCCCCCCGACGCCGAACCACACGACGCCGCCAGGCTGTTGGACATCGTCGTCGTCGTTTCGTCGCCTCCTCGCCGTCCCCGAGCCCGCTGACCATCGCCGACTGCCTCACCCTCCTCCCCGAGCCCGCTGACCGTCGCCGATTGCCTCGCCCTCCTCGCAGGTGAGCTAATGCCCTGCTCCCCATCCTCATCACCTCCTCATCCTCCTCCTTCGCGGCCACCGCGGCCGCGTGCGCCGGCACCACTGCCCTGGCCGCCCCCTCGCCCGCTGCCGCCACCTTCGTCGCCGAACCCCGGCCCGGCATCGTCGGCCTCCTCCACACGGGGTATTTTTTTTATGTTTTAGTTAATTAAGTGTTCATATTGTTTTAGTTAATTTAGTTGTTTAGTTTTTTTTTTATGTTTTAGTTAATTTAGTTGTTTTAGTTGTTTTATGTTTTAGTTGTTTAGTTTTTTTATGTTTTAGTTAATTAAGTGTTTATATTGTTTTAGTTAATTTAGTTGTTTTATGTTTTAGTTGTTTTAGTTGTTTAGTTTTTTTTATGTTTTAGTTGTTTTAGTTGGAAATAATGTAGTATCGTCGGTCATCGGTGACGCGATATCGAGGAGTCTCCGACGATCGTCGGTGAGGGAGTCGGTGAGGTCCTTTAGTCCCGGTTGGTAGAGGTCTTTAGTCCCGGTTGGAGCCACCAACCGGGACTAAAGGTCCTGGGGTATTTAGCCCCGCCTTCTCCTTCCTCTCCTCACTTTCTCCCCCCGACGCCGAACCACACGACGCCGCCAGGCTGCCGGACATCGTCGTCGTCGTTCCGTCGCCTCCTCGCCGTCCCCGAGCCAGCTGACCATCGCCGACTGCCTCGCCCTCCTCCCCGAGCCCGCTGACCGTCGCCGATTGCCTCGCCCTCCTCGCAGGTGAGCTCCTGCCCTGCTCCCCATCCTCCTCACCTCCTCATCCTCCTCCTTCGCGGCCACCGCGGCCGCATGCGCCGGCACCGCTGCCCTGGCCGCCCCCTCGCCTGATGTCGCCACCTTCGTCGCCGAACCCCGGCCCGGCATCGTCGGCCTCCTCCACACGGGGGATTTTTTTTATGTTTTAGTTAATTAAGTGTTCATATTGTTTTAGTTAATTTAGTTGTTTTATGTTTTAGTTGTTTAGTTTTTTTTTGATGTTTTAGTTAATTTAGTTGTTTTAGTTGTTTTATGTTTTAGTTGTTTAGTTTTTTTTTATGTTTTAGTTAATTAAGTGTTTATATTGTTTTAGTTAATTTAGTTGTTTTATGTTTTAGTTGTTTTAGTTGTTTATTTTTTTTATGTTTTAGTTGTTTTAGTTGGAAATAATGTAGTATCGTCGGTCGTCGGTGACGCGATATCGAGGAGTCCCCGACGATCGTCGGTGAGGGAGAGTCCCCGACGATCGTCGGTGAGGAGTCCCCAACGATCGCCGGTGAGGAGTCCCCGACGATCGTCGGTGAGGAGTACCGGACGGTGAGGAGTCCCCGACGATCGTCGGTGAGGAGTCCGCGACCATCGCCGGTGAGGAGTCCGCGACGATCGCCGGTGATACATGATGTTTAGAGGTTTAGGGTTTAGATGTTAATATGTTTTAGTAAATGAGACTTTTTATTAGGCATTATCTATTTTATATTAGGCAGATATATGATGTTTAGATGTTTAAATGTTTAGTTGCATAGCGTAGCCGTTGAGTCGACGATGCCCGGCCAGCATCGTCGTCGTCGACTCGGTGGCAACAACCTGCTTGAGAGGCGCCATGTCCGGGACTGGGCTCCACCGGGCTGGCACTGGGAGGTGCTGCCTTCCGGGGCGCGCAGCTTGGTGAGGAATCAGGGTCCCGTTGTCGACCCGGAGGTTCTTTGGTGGCGGTCGCGTGGACCACTGTCGGTGCAGAGGGAGCCGGCCCCCGCGGAGGTGGTACGTCGCCGTGTCAGGGAGGAGGATGAGCACGTCCGACGCTACATGGCTGCGTTGGACGCCAGGTTCTCCAATACCTGGCAGGTTCTTCAGGGATCTCACCCGAGCTATGATCCTGTCATAGTTCCTTCTCTTTGGGTATCCACCGCCTGCGCCGCGAGACGTCAACTAGATCTGTATTAGTGATATTATATAATAATATTTGAGACGTATTAGTGATAATATTCGATGATGTATTAGTGATATTATATAATAATATTCGAGATGTATTAGTGATACTATTCGATGATGTATTAGTGATATTATATGATCATATTGTTGCATTGCCTTGTATTGACTTGCATATCGCCGGTTTTGCTTATTGAATGCATTCTAATTGTTTTATATTTGTTCTGGATTAGTTAAGCTATGGACGGTAGAGACAGAGACCGTGATCAAGAGAATGTCATGTACGACATGATACGCTCCGGAAACGAAGAGAATGAAGAAGTAGATGATGGCTCACAATACCTTAACCCATCCGGTGAGGGAATTGAGGAAGAACAACCAAGAAACGAAGGGGACCAGCTGACAATGATGGCGAAGAATTTTTTTCTCCATTTAACAAAGTCCGGCGAGGTATTAATTTGCCCTCTGGTGATCATCAGAAGTATTGATTGATTTGTATATATTAACGAATCTTTCTTCTTTTAGCCCTCCGGATCAAGCAAATCTTCTACAAGGGTTAAACGTGGCCCGACAAAAAAGGTGAAAGAAGGCATAAAGTACAACATCGATCAAATCAGAGCAGATGGCGAACCGATTGCTCCTAAAATTAATGCAGACAAATTTATACATCAATGCGGAGTTATCGTTAGGGACCAAATCCCGATCACCGCTCAAGAATGGAATCAGCCAAAAGATCCCGGAGTACCTTCTATCAGCGAAAGAGCAAAAGATCTGTTTTGGGAGGCGCTCATGAAACATTTCACCCTACCAGAGGGTCTCACAGATCTCCAACAGGAGAAAGTCAAGTAGTGTGCTCTTAAGAAGATGGCCACACAATTCCAGACTTGGAAGAAAATATTATGGACCAATTACTTGAAAGGAGGAAAGAAGACTCCAGAATTCAAAGGAGAATATTTGAAGTTAAAAGATGACTGGAACAGATTTGTGCAGTTCAAGGAATCAGAAGCATCTAAGGAACGGTCGAGAGTAAACAAGATAAATGCTGAGAAAAAAACGTGGCACCATCATCTGGGGCCAGGTGGCTACAAGTCTGGGTTGCCTAAGTGGGATGAATCCGAGATAAACATGAAGGCTGCAGGGGTCACTCCAGAAATAGAGACTTGGCCCAACAGGTGCAGGACTTGGTTTTATGCACATGGGGGAAAGTTGGACCCAAAGACAGGGGAGGTTCTTGAACAGGCAAGTCTGAAAGAAGCCACGGACGAGTTACTTAAAGCAATAAAAGAAGCTCGAATGGGTGTGTACCAGCCCAAGAGAGAGAACGACGAGCTTACACGCGCCCTCAAGAATCCTGAACACCCGGGACGAACACGAGGCAAAGGCCTTATTCCGTGGCTTCTGGGGTTTGCAGATTGGAACGACAGTTACAGAAGCCGTGAGAGAAAGAAGAAGCATGAAGTAGATCGGATTCAAATGGTAGAAGCAAAGAACGCGGACTTGGAACGCAAATACATGCTGCAGCAGGAGCAAATCAACAAACTTAGCCAGCAAGGCGCGTCTCAGCAGCAGGAGCATCCAGATGCAGCATTGGATGGTACCATTCCATCATCTATGCCGAAAAGCAGCGTGGGTTCCATGGGGGTCCCGGCCGATGATGCACTGCTGGCTCGCTACCCCGTGGATGATATCCTAGAGTCGACATTTTGTGAGCTACACGTGAAACTGAAGAACATATCCATGAAGGTGGCGGTCGGCTTTGCTTTACCGAGTGGACCTGAAGCAACCTTCCACGGCAATCCGATTCCACCTGGCTATGCTCGTGTCGGGCTGGATGAAGTTGTGTCGGCATATGAATCACTAGATCTTGACTACCTTGGAGGTGAAGGGTAGCGGACACTGGGAGAAGCCATTCGTTGTCTCACTTTATGGAAAAAGAAATGCATCGTGTTTCCAAACTCGGTGCCAAGGCCACCGACTCCTCCTCCAAGTCCGCCGCGTCAGCAGACTCCAACCCACCTCGAGACGGAGCACAAGGCGAGACCGCCATATCGATCTCCGTCGCGTCAGCGTAATCCATCCGAGACGGAGCCTAGCGCGAGTCCGCGATATCGATCTCCGCCGTCTCCAAAGCGAAAGAGAGCAGAAAAGAAGAAACCCGAGCCTCCTGTCAAAAAGAAGTTAGCTTACGAGAAGACTGACGAGGAAACCGATGAACAAGTGGCTAAGGAATTGTAGGCCCATTTTGGACCGAAACCGCCCCCGCCGCCAAAGGAGAAAATACCTGAGGAAGTCATACAACACTTTTTGAATGCAGCTAAACCGGCGGAGAAAAGGCCGCTATTAGACTATGAACGCTCTATTAGCAAGTTCTATCATCAACAAAAAAAACAGAAGTCGAGCGGTAATAGTAAATGCGGGAAAACTGTTCCCCAGCTCGGAGAACAGGCAGTGCAATCGATCATCCCGCTCAAGGTGAGTACCGATAAGGTGGTAATAACCGACGCTGATAGAGAGAGGGCTAGAGAGATCGGTATCACTGTTGAACAACTCCTAGAGATCGAGGAATTCCCACCGGAGGATCCGAAGGAACTAGCATGGAAATATGTCCCCGGGAACCCTCTCGTGAGTCCTGAAGAGGAAAAGTTTCTATCAACGCAAATGCACAACTTGCATGACTGGTACATGAGAGAAGTAAAGAGCGGGCAACAGAGCCTCATGGTGAAAGTCAAGCGAGAGCATTACATCCATGAAAAGGATTTGTGGATTGAAAATGAAGAATTATTTCAGTTATTCAATCAAAAAGCACTCGACAAATCTCTCGTCAGTTGCTACTGTCTGTAAGTTATTTCTTTCTATAATTTAATTAAGTCTCTAGCTCAGCTCGTTCATTGCCTGTAATATAATTATCCCCACTATATTCTTTTGTGTGGTATTATGCAGAATGAAGATTGTTGAATTGAAAAGAGATGGAGTCTATGGCATTGGGTTCATTGACCCAAATACCGTTAATGAAGCTGTGTTTAATAGTTACTCTAAAGACACGGAGAAAGCCTTGCTAAGGTTTTTGAAGGCCCTAAATACCAAACCAGAAATACTTTTACCTTACAGCTTCAATTGAGTGTTACTGTTTTGTACTACAAATTCTCTTTTTGCTTATATATATATACTCGATGTTAAGTGTAGTTGATGAGTTATGCATGCCCGCTTATACAAATCGTGTCCGCAGCTTCCACTGGATCCTGCTAATCATTAGAATTGATGATGGAACTGTTGAAGTACTGGACTCACTAAGTAAAGACCCTGAAGAATATAGAAGCCTGCATTCGATGCTCGACAGGTAATTTCAATCATTAACGCACTATGCCGGCCTCTTTAGTTCGCTTCGTGATATCAAGTATTTAATAACTCCTTTATTCATTTTCTTTGCCGGGCAGGGTTTGGAAAAAGTTCATCAAAGAGGTTAGAGGTGAATGGAAACCAGAGCTGAAATGGCGAAGATCCAAGGTATTTAAGTAGTACTAGCTACGTCTGCGCATCTCTTTAATTATAGTTTCAATACCATTATCATGTTTGATTATTATCTGATTTAATTATATTCTCGTAAAGTGCATGAGGCAGGAAAAAGGGGCCAATTTATGTGCATTCTACGTTTGCGAGAACATTCGCTTTCTGACCGAAAGGACCAAAACTGCAAGAGATCTTTGGGGACGTAAACACCATTCACATTTTTTATCATGATCTAATATATATACACTCAACTAACATGTCCATATTGATCTCTTTCTTTAAAGATGCACGAGATGCGGGATAAGCTCCTACCAAAGGACCGCATACGAGCAATTCAAGAGGAAATGGCGGGATTTTTGCTTGAGCAGGTCATATCTCCCGACGGAGAATACCATTACACCTAATGCATGCATGTAATGATTTGCAAATTGTAGGAGAAATTGTATATATATATACCAAATTGTACTTATGTGTATGCACGGTCGTACAAAAAGTTCTATGTATATGATTGGTTCTACGAGAAATTCTATTATATATGCATAACGTGTACAGTATGTAGTAGCGTAAAATATGTTTGAAATGAAAAAGAATTAAATGGAATACACAAAATGAAAAGGAAAAATAAACAATAAAACCTAAACCCATAAACCCCAAAGCCCCTAAATCTTTAGTCCCGGTTGGTGTTACCAACCGGGACTAAAGGTCCCCATCTCCTAGCGCCCCCTGCCGACCACGTGGCAGGGGTTTAGTCCCGGTTCGTAGCCAACCGGGACTAAAGGCTTGGACCCTTTAGTCCCTATACATTAGTCCCGGTTGGGGAACCGGGACTAAAGGCCCTTCCCAACCGGGACTAATGGCCTGTTTTGTACTAGTGTTCTAAAAACCTCTGTACTGTTGTTACATATTATTAGTAGACCGAAGTACTTTTCACAACAACAAAACGATGATTACATTTGTGTAAACAGATATCAAATAAAATACTTCTTCGCATGAAAGTACCACTCCCTATATGTACCTAGACAAATCTAAGACAAGTAATATGGATCGAAGATGGAGACTTTCTTTAAGGCAAATAAAAAGTAAAAAAAATGATGGTCAGCATAAAAACGGCTCATTTCTTGCCGGCGAGCAGAGGCCGAAGTTAGTAAATGCAGAATGACTTAAAATAGTGCTGCAATCTTGTTAGGTCTTTATATCGTACGTTCACTAATTAATTAACTAACTAACGTGCGTGTTGGTGTTATATATTCAGAAAGGGAAGGAAAGTCAACTACGAGTTGTTGCTTTAGCAGAAAGCAACCATATCTCAGCAGAAATATACACTTTGAAACTCACACTGAATTTAGAAAGTGCCATTGGATGGAAGATAACCCGTCACTGAATTTAGAAAGGGAAGGAAGAAGCCCGCGCTGCGCATATGCATCGTGTACATACACGCAACAACGCCCTCTCCAACACACATGTTCGCCTATAAATACCGGCGCGCAGGGAGAGCCTATGCATCGCCCAGTGCTCACCATCCCAACCAAGTCTTTCATCTTCAGCAGCAAGAGCTTACAGCAGAACCCCAAGGATGTCTTGCAGCTGTGGATCAAGCTGCGGCTGCGGCTCAAACTGCAACTGCGGGTATGCATGCATACTTGATGCTTCTTTCTGTTGCAAACTAGGGTGAGTTGCCACTGAGTAATTTCTTGTGCTAATTATTTTGATTCGCCGGATGCAGCAAGATGTACCCTGACTTGGAGGAGAAGAGCGGCGCCACCGTGCAGGCCGCCGTTGTCGTCCTCGGCGTCGGGCCCACGAAGGTGCAGTTCGAGGAGGCCGCCGAGTCCGGTGAGGCCGGCCACGGCTGCAGCTGCGGCTCCAGCTGCAAGTGCGACCCTTGCAACTGCTAGGATGCAAACGGTCGATGCGCCTGTGGTGATTGTGCCGTGTGTCATCGGGTGTGTGAATAATGAAACCGGCGCCGGCCGTCTGGTTAGTGCTGTGGTGTGGTTTGCTCTTGGTGTCCTTGTGCTCATGTGACTTGTGAAACTGTTATGTTGCTTTGTGTTTGTGTGCGCGAGCCTATGTGCGTGTGTCGTTGTAATGGTCCATTTGAACTGAAGTGAATATACAAAACAGGTTCGCGCAAAGTGTGAATTATAATTTTAGTAGACACCAAAATATTTACCTTTCGATCAAAATATTTCAGTCATCTCAGTTGTACACAAGAATTAAAATATTTTCTGTTTTTTTACATGATTTTTTGAATTTCAAGTAAACATTTCGGTCCTTTGGCTGAAATGCAAACTAAAATTACTGAAATTCAGTAATTTTGGTAGGTGCTGAAATATTTCTGAAACTGAGATTTAAAACCATATACCGACTCTTATTCGTAAGATATTAATGATAGAGATAAACATATTCTTTCCTATACAGATTTCACTATATTTCTCTACATGAACATAAGGAAAACACTCAAGAAAACTGGCCACTTCCATCTGCAGAGGGATTGAAATAAAGATGGTTCATAGCTTATTAGCTAGACAAGCAACTCTCACAGTTCATTTACTTATAACGTATTTGGCTGCGATGGATCGGCCATAACCAGCCCTGCTAGATGCAAACTCCCGGTGTTTGGTTACCTAATCATCCCTCAGAGCCTCGGACGGTGCTTAAAGCATACCTCGGTCAAGCCCGCTAGGAACATCTCGCCTGGATGGGTTCTTACATTATACTCCCTCCGTCCCATAATATAAGAGTGTTTTTTATATTAGTGTAGTGTCAAAAACGCTTTTATATTATGTGACGGGGGGAGTAATTGTTATATACTAATGAAATTACTAGCAGTAATATGTTTTCTTAGAAATGTTGGATATGTATGATTGTGATCAGTTTTGGCCTTCTTCCATGACGATCATGCTTGTTTAACAGTATCACGATGAAAAATAGCTTGTCCACTTTGGAGGCTATGCCGCGGTGGAGTATGATTTGAGAATGTTGCCTAACTATGATTCAACTTTAGCCATGAATTTTGAGCGTTTAGTTTATTATTCAGGAAATGGAATGTTGATGACTATCCCAACTGGTAGAGATAGGAATCATGTACTAAGAAGTAAGAATCCCAATCCTCTTAAATTTCTATGAAAATCATTTGAATCATTAAGACCCTCTGGCAGCACATAGTCAAGTCCTAACGATCCAAAAAACAGATACCAAGTAGACAAGTACTGGCCAATAATTTTTTATTTATTTTGAAGTCGGCGCTGATACAATTTCTAAACTGGGTTCTGTGATGTATTTCACATGGATGGTTCTGCAAGAAAACGAACATGTGACTAAACATGAGGTAGGTATATACCTCTAATGCATGGTCCTGGTCAATACAATTTCTTAACACTAATAGATGGAAAAAATATTTCTTCCATCTATTAGTGTTTTCTTTCCTAAAAAACCCTAATAGATGGAAAAACACTTCTCAGTTAAGAGGGAAACATGTAGAGAGGTAGGACATGTAAATAGGATAGACACATGGAGTTCAGTCTGTTCAACTGAGAGTTACTGAAATAATGACAAGAAGCAAGAGCAATGCAGGATACTGAGTAAAATGCTTCTTTATCCAAAAGCTAATTTGAGACAAATAAGTAGCTATTTTCCCCGTTTATAAAAAGGGATACGCAATAAAATGTTTCCTTTTCTTCAAACTAGTTCCGCTCGGAATAAGCAGTGATGGTAAATTGGTAATAAGGCCGTGAGGGTTATATAAAAATGCGATGATAAGGATAAAAAGGAAAGAAGGCACATTTCTGGCTGGCAAGCCAGGTGTTGTTGAAGTCAACCAATATAAAATGAACTAAAAAGTTCTTTTCTTATTTATTTATTTTTTGAACACAGTACAGACGCAAGCGCTCATATACACGCGCATACACTCATCCCTATGAACGCGCACACACACACCCCTACCCCTATGAGCACCTCCGAGAGACTGAGCCGGCATATCATCTTGAAATTTACGAAGTCACCGTAGGCACCTCGTCGTCGACGGGAACGTCTCCTCCCACTGAATGCGCATCGCCGGAAATCCTGAAATAAGTTCAGGAATAAATGCGAGCACCGGGATTTGAACCCTGATGGGCTGGGGATACCACAGTCCCTCTAACCATCCAACCACAGGTTGGTTCGCTTCTTTTCTTATTAGGTCTTGCTTGCATTAATTGAACAGCTAACGTACATACGTAGTTTCTTTGAACACGCATCTAAATACTCGCTATTTACTACAAAGAAGGAGAGCGTTAAAATCCCCGCAAAAAAAAAGGAGAGCGTTAAGATGACACATCGTTGCTTTAGAAGAAAGCAACAATGACACCGTAAACACCCCAAATTTACAAAAAATTATTCAGCAATCGTAAGGACCCACGTCAGGAACACTCACCATCATTGGCGATTTGTTCAGCATGTTTTGTTCTTTGGAAATAAAAGTTCATTCGGTAACTTGAATACTTGCAAGGATAAAATTTTCAAATCGCAAAGTTTTATTTAATCGTTAGAAATCTATATTAGATGGACCAAAGCTCCTAAAGACTCATTCTAGGAAGCCTTTGTATAGCACAGTGACACGCAACAAACGCCCTTTCAATCACACTAGTTCGCCTATAAATACCGGCGCACAGGGAGAGCCTATGCATTGCTTAGATCACTTCTTCCCCTTCCATCTACAGCAGAACCCAAGGATGTCTTGCAGCTGTGGATCAAGCTGCGGCTGCGGCTCAAACTGCAACTGCGGGTATGCATGCATACTCGGTTCTGTCTTGCTCTTCCTCTTTTTGCAGAAAGAAGGATAGAACTATGGCCTCTGCGTCGATCGATGCACACGATCATCTAGTAATTGCTATTTCTATCGTCATTTTTCTTCTTTAGTAGGAACAACTGACCAACTAATCTATTCTCATCCGTCTATCGGTTCAACTAAGCTATGACCAAACTCTGGTTTCAGTGAATACTTTTTCAGTAATCATTTCACTTTCAGGCCAAAGTACGTATAGACAAGTTACTGCAGAAGGGTTCTCACGCTGATTATTTTCTGTTGCAGCAAGATGTACCCTGACTTGGCGGAGAAGAGCGGCGCCGCCGCCGTGCAGGCCGCCGCCGTCGTCCTTGGCGTCGGGCCCGCGAAGGTGCAGTTCGAGGAGGCCGCCGAGTCCGGTGAGGCCGGCCATGGCTGCAGCTGCGGTGCCAGCTGCAAGTGCGACCCTTGCAACTGCTAAGATGGAAGCGCTCGATGCGCCTGTGGTAATTGTGCCGTGTATCATCGGGTGTGTGAATAATTAAACCGGCGCCGGCCATTAACCGGTGCTCGAGCGTGCTGTTTCACGATTGCTATTCTGTGTGTGTGCCTGTGCGCGTGCGTGCCTCTGTACGCGCATGTGTCCTTTCTGAAGTGAATATATAAAAAGAGTTTGCCTAAGGTGTACATAGACCTTCACCCGAAAAAAAAAAGGTGTACATAGACCTTTCTTTTCTTTTAAACAAGGCAAAAGATTTGCCATTTTAATTGATTAAAAAGAGGCGATTGAATTACATATACCGCCTATGCATCAAACTCTAACAAATTGCTCTTGCGACATTACATGACTCAAGTGTTTGGCATCCGCAAAGACCCAAACCGTTACTTCTTCCTTGATAGTTCGAACAATCACCACCACCGGCGCCACCTTGTTCGTAAAGACCCGCGCATTTCTTTCTTTTCAAATTACCCATCCAACAAGGTCGATCAGGGAGGAAAGAGCCTTCCTCTGTTGCGCATGGTTGATGATTCCTTCCCACCAATCCTTGAGTGTGACGAAACTATGGAAAATTGTTGTGTCAGCCTGAATGTCTAGCCAAGAGAGCACCTCCTTCCAAACTCGTATCGCAAAGCGGCACATGAAAAAAGAGGTGGTTCGCCGATTCATGCACTTGCTTGCAAAGAGGGCATAGATCACAGTTGGGCCATCCTCTAAGTTGTAGTCTATCTGCCGTCCAAACTCCGTCTTGATACACCAACCAAGCAAAAAAAATGCACTTGGGCAACGACCACACCTTCCAGACCATGTCTTGCAAATTTGAAATTACAAGTCCAGCTAATTTGGGCCATGAAGACAATGTCGTTCATGTGCGGAGTCAGACGAGTGGCAAGGATTTTCGCAATAAGCTTGGCCACAGCATGTATGAAGCTAATAGGCCTAAAGTCCGTGATGTCCTCGGCACCATCTTTCTTGGGGATTAGCGCAATGTTGGCTGAGCTAGACCTCGTTGGTACGACTACACAAGCAACTCACACTAACATTTGAGTACCGCAGGTCCAAGAACTTCACCATTTGAGTAGTAAAGAATGCCATGCTACAAGACTATTTACTTCATTTAGTTGGAATGCAGATCCCAAATCTCATCTACTAAAATGAAGAGATGATCTATTATCTACTAAAATGTTAAGTGCTCCATGGGATTAGGGTATGCCATAGTGCACCATCAGTTTCACACATGTTATTTGCTGATGACTCCCTCTTCTTGAACTCTTGATGAGAGCAGGTAGTTCACCATCAGTTTCCCACGTGTTATTTGTTGATGACTCCCTGGTCATGATGAGAACAGATACG
Source organism: Elymus sibiricus (assembly GCA_039707655.1). Taxonomy (NCBI): domain Eukaryota; kingdom Viridiplantae; phylum Streptophyta; class Magnoliopsida; order Poales; family Poaceae; genus Elymus; species Elymus sibiricus. Next base: position 282,468,609 of record CM077663.1, read on the forward strand.
TCGAATGCCACGGCCCTTCCGCTTTAGCGATGTACTCGGCGAGCGCTGGGTAACTAGTCATTGATGCAGAGTCCAGTATTTTTTTCAGGCCAAATACGACTGTTGACGTATGAGCGAAGTATGAGGCTTTGTCTGGAAAGTATTTGGGATTGCCATCATTGGTGGGATGGATTGAAGTGATTGTTTCTAATATCTTGTTGATAGAGTTAATTGATTGGTGATGTCTAAGATGTTCTCTATTAGCGGGAAAGAGACGCTCGTAGAGGCCATGGCACATGCTATTCCAGTCTATGCCATGTTTGTTTTTAAAATCCCGAAGAATATTTGCAAGGTCATTGGTGATGCTATTGCTCCATTGGCACTAAAGAGAAGCGAAAATTGCACTGGAAGGCATGGTAAAAGTTGTGTCCCAAAAAGTGAAGGCAGCATGGGGTTCAGAGATCTACATTGATTTAATAAAGCAATGTAGTGAAACAGTGCTGGGTATTGTTGTCTGAGTAAGAAACACTTTGTGCATATGATTTTCGTGTGTGACAAGTATGGAGGTGTGGAAGGAACTCGGCTCGCGCTTGCGCAGGGTTCAAGGAAGGATCTGGGTCACCTATAAGACAGGCTTTAAGAATCAAGGGGATCGAGGCAAACGTGTTGGCTGCAAAGGTCCAACGAGACAAAAGAAATGTGCCAGACCCAGCTTCATGAACTATAGAACTTCCATCCAGACTCAAATGAGGTGGTCACTTTGTCATCGATGCAGCCTCAATGGAGGTTGCTTCAGGACTCGAATGCGGATGCCTTGGGGATCTTCAGTGGGACTACCAGCAGTTACAAAGTTCTTTCGGCAGAGCTTGTGCATTGAACAAGCTCAGGACTTCCTAATCCCCTCTCTTGTAAGAGACATGGTTATAAATGTCACCAAAGTTATAAATGTTAAACCAAGTGCCAACAGATAAGTAATCTTTTACCAATTGGGTAGACATGTGCCACTGCTGTTGTCATGTTTTGAACCTCAGCATATTTAAAGCTCGCAGGTAGAAGCCAGAACATTAACATTTCAACCAAGTATAGATCACTGATATAAACCACCACACCAAATAGATAGGCCAATGAAAAACATTGCATGCCAAAGACACAATTTATAGATAAAGAATTCTCATAAAGCTGCAAATATCATTTCCAATCCAGCAGCATGACAAAACTTAGGTGACAACATAGATATCCTTTGGTCATAAAGAACACTGGATTATAAGTTCAAAACAGTAGATCCTAGCGATACATGAGCCATATCGACCACCAGAAAGTCGTCCATCTTACTTCTCAACCTCTCCCTCACCAGCCTTGACGTTGTGCTTCCTCGAGTACCTCAGGTTCCTCAGGAACTTCGGGTCCATCTACAAGGTAACAATACAAATGCATTGGTCAGTAGGCATAAACTCCAAACCTTGCATTACATTCCCAATGCAAAGGATTACAGAATAGAAGTGGACCAGAAGAAACAAAAATGTGGGCAAAAGCCCAACACGAGATGTCTATCGTAACAAGGAACAAACATTCATCCAGCACAAGCCAAGTATTTTTCCATCAATGACATAACAATTGAGAGACGAAGTCCAAGGGTACAACCAAATACTAAACGATCAAAGAAAGTAAGCACTACGGACCTATTACAACACCATTCGTATCCTGGTGCTAGCGTGAATGGGCACTGAAGTTCTAGTTCATCACATCCAAGGAATAATAACTAAACTACTGTAAAAAAACTAGAGCAAGGGGGCTCGATTTACTGATATAAAACGGTTACTAAATTACCCATTTTGACATAGCGCTAACTATTGGAACCAACAACTATCCAAGGGAACAACCGGATTGAACAACCGATTAGTCTCACGCACTAGAATCGAACAATGCTACTCTACATCAGACTTCAAGGTTTTACTGCAATTTGTCCATAACAAATTCACGTTTCTAGCATGATTACACATATTTGCAGTAAAGAACCCGACTAAACCGTAGTAAATCCTGCACTCCAAACAGTTATCCATGGTAAAAACACAGCAAATCTGAACCAGAAAGTACGGAACCACAGATCAGATATTAGCTATGGATCTCGGAGACCGCGGGCGAGGCGGGATGAACTTACCCCCTTGGTGGAGGCCTGGCGCTGGCGCTTGGGCTTCTTGATGCCGTTCCTGTGCGCCTTGTACGACTGGTTGTGCGCCGTGTGGTTCTTCGACTTGGCCATCTCCGATCCCTTCTGCTGCTGCTCCTGCCAAACACAAGAGAACGGGAAACGGCGAGCGATTCGGATGAGAAGGCGGCGAGGGGATGAGAGGGGAACGCGAGGAGGCGGAGGAGAGGCGAGGTGACGAGAGTTCCTTACCGGGGCGCTGGGGTTCGGCGGCGGCGGAAGAAGGGCTAGGGTTTCGGGAGATGGCGTGGCCTCGTTGCCTGGTTTTATATAGACGAGGGGCTGGTTTGCCCTACCCCGCTTACGGATGGGCTGTAACCCCGTCCATTCCAGACCACGGGCCGTTCCTAGCATGGCCCATGCCACCAGACAACGTGGGCTAACTTCTCAGCATGGCCTGTCCGTCCATAGGTGGGTCACTGCTAAATGTGGGCTAACTTCTAAGGATGGCCTGTTCAGACATATGTATTTTTTTTAAATGAACCCGTCAAAAAAAAAACACTGATAAAGTGTTTTTTTCAGGGATATCGATAGAGCTTAGGCATCTACTCTCTTTTCTCTCAAAAAAATAATATATCAATATAAATACGCTATTGATTGCACCCGCCTCTTTGATAACATGACATGAAGAGCAATTCAATCAAGACATCCAAAAAAACAAAAAATAATGCAACGACGCTTGACGCCAAACAACCAACTGGTCACCCTTAACAGCAATAGGACCGTGAGAATAGTTTTTTCAAGCAACACATACATGAAGAAAATGACACGACAATGGTGTATTGCTAAATTTGACCAATCGAAGCTAGATCATGGGTTTTCATCCTGAAGATAAAGTCGCTCCGAGAAATGCTTTTTAGCAAGGAACATTGTGAAGACATCGTCGTTGCAGAGTACAACTAATTAAACAGACCTAAAGTTCTTGTCTCGAAACTCGAGACTGGGTGCTAGAGAAAGCACCCAAAGTGAAAGTTCACTTGTGTTGCATCCACCACTTGTTGACCCATAAGAAATGATGCAAACACGCATGGTACACATGTGAGCGCAACCACGCAAACAAATGACTGAGCACACATCAAGTAGTTAGCCTAATCGCCGAGAGTTGTCCGCGGAGGCAAGAACATTCATCAAAGTATGCATGACGCGATACCGCTAAATGCATTTGTTAAAATGGTGCACCCTGTGTCTTCACTGCACCGCCATAGTCCTGATTCGCCACCACTAACTTAGTCCTGGCGACGCTAATTCCATTGAAACGCTTTGCACCGAAACAAACTGACATGATATGGAACTCATTGCATGAGCCCGGCAGATCCATAGCCCAGTCATCCACACAGCTGGCTAGCATCCCCGACACTTTGTTGGGAACCATCTCCAACACCGCTATTTATAGACGCCACGCAAACGGGCCGCCTCCAAGCCTCAACCACCAAAAATATTAGCGCCAAAGAGACATAGAAGCAACATATGCGGTGTATGCCTTGCCGCCATCTCAGCCCGTTAACAACGACAAGAGAGAGGAAGCGAATTGAGGGGTGTGCGGTAGACCGGTCTGGCGTGTGTGCCTGGATCAGGAACCCCCGCGTCCAACAAGCACCCCTACGCTACCCACATTGTATGACACCATGTTGCACACATTGTAGTCGATCCATTGTGTGAGAGCCTGCAACCATCCTTCATGCGAAAATGGCGGAAAGAAACCCGCCGCTGCTATTCGTTAATTGTGCGGGGCTTCGCCCATCGGCCTCCTTGGACGAGAAGGAGAAGAGGGGGGGGGGGGGGGGGGGTGCTTAGAAAAGCCAGTGATGGCTTAGGGGTTTGGGTGGCCAAGTGTACCGTCTAAGGTTAGTCTCTAAAAAAAAGGTCCAAGGTTAGCGTAAATTAGTGTTGCCGTATTAATGATACTGATAGTAGTGGTAATCGCCTCTCAGCTACTGATATCGAAATGTTTCGAGGGCCAGTGGGATTAGGCTAGTACGATCGAACACGGAACCGAGTACCTCGCGATCGAGGTTTTTCTCCACGAACAGGTACGTGCACGTCATGTGGAGCTCAACATTAGGTGGGAACGAAACCAGCGAGGGCCGAGGTTCAAATCAATTTCGCACCTAAAAGTGCCATGCCATGCGATGCGTGTTCCAGAAGACCATGCCGCCACACTCTCACCCCCTAGCTAGGCATAGGATCGTCTTCGTCTTGGTCATAAGTTTAGGTAAGCTCGACTTTGGCGTGTTCAGGACCCAAAAAAATATAGACACACGCCACGCAGGAACATGCACATGACTAGCAAGCGTGCTGGTTAGGGTTAACCGCCGTTGGTACGGACTGGTACGACCCGGCCAGGGTTCCATAGAGACAGGCTCGTTAACCATGAGTTTCAGAAACCAAGAAAAAATGCGATGGATCTACGAATGGTTATTTTTTTTTTTTTTGAACACAGTACAGACAGGCTGATTTGAGAATGTTGCCTAACTATGATTCAACTTTAGCCATGAATTTTGAGCGTTTAGTTTATTATTCAGGAAATGGAATGTTGATGACTATCCCAACTGGTAGAGATAGGAATCATGTACTAAGAAGTAAGAATCCCAATCCTCTTAAATTTCTATGAAAATCATTTGAATCATTAAGACCCTCTGGCAGCACATAGTCAAGTCCTAACGATCCAAAAAACAGATACCAAGTAGACAAGTACTGGCCAATAATTTTTTATTTATTTTGAAGTCGGCGCTGATACAATTTCTAAACTGGGTTCTGTGATGTATTTCACATGGATGGTTCTGCAAGAAAACGAACATGTGACTAAACATGAGGTAGGTATATACCTCTAAGGCATGGTCCTGGTCAATACAATTTCTTAACACTAATAGATGGAAAAAATATTTCTTCCATCTATTAGTGTTTTCTTTCCTAAAAAACCCTAATAGATGGAAAAACACTTCTCAGTTAAGAGGGAAACATGTAGAGAGGTAGGACATGTAAATAGGATAGACACATGGAGTTCAGTCTGTTCAACTGAGAGTTACTGAAATAATGACAAGAAGCAAGAGCAATGCAGGATACTGAGTAAAATGCTTCTTTATCCAAAAGCTAATTTGAGACAAATAAGTAGCTATTTTCCCCGTTTATAAAAAGGGATACGCAATAAAATGTTTCCTTTTCTTCAAACTAGTTCCACTCGGAATAAGCAGTGATGGTAAATTGGTAATAAGGCCGTGAGGGTTATATAAAAATGCGATGATAAGGATAAAAAGGAAAGAAGGCACATTTCTGGCTGGCAAGCCAGGTGTTGTTGAAGTCAACCAATATAAAATGAAATAAAAAGTTCTTTTCTTATTTATTTATTTTTTGAACACAGTACAGACGCAAGCGCTCATATACACGCGCATACACTCATCCCTATGAACGCACACACACACACCCTACCCCTATGAGCACCTCCGAGAGACTGAGCCGGCATATCATCTTGAAATTTACGAAGTCACCGTAGGCACCTCGTCGTCGACGGGAACGTCTCCTCCCACTGAATGCGCATCGCCGGAAATCCTGAAATAAGTTCAGGAATAAATGCGAGCACCAGGATTTGAACCCTGATGGGCTGGGGATACCACGGTCCCTCTAACCATCCAACCATAGGTTGGTTCGCACGAATGGTTAACTATTAGGATATCGGCATGCATGTGCGCTCATCGCACGCAAGCAGGCAGGCAATTCCGAGAAATCAAGCAGGTCGGCCCGGGTAGTTGCATGCATGCATGGCTACTTTGACGAATTTTTTTTGGAAATAGTACTATTTTCTGAACAAATTCGGAAAATAAGATCCAAAAATCAGATATTGCAAAACTAGCACACGGTCGTCCTGCAGATGGACGAAACCTCACGTTTCGGTCAACCAGTGACCGAAACATGACGTGTCGTTCACCGGTTGGACGAAACATATGTTTCGTTCTACGAAAAACCGAATCATCTGTTTCGTTCTAAGAGAAGCCGAATCATCCATGCATTCGGTACCGAAACCAGTTTCGTTTTCGTGGAGAACGAAAACTCTATTTTTTTTTCCCGCCTTACGTTGTATCTTAATTTCACGTTGTCGTTGGATTTTTTTTCAAAACTAGGTCGTTGTTTTTCACAGTGCGAACCCCTTTTTTGCAAAAATAACACCCCGTCGGTCAGCCGTTGGCCGAAAACTCTATTTTCTTTCCCGCCAGTTTCTTTCCCGCCCTTCTTTCCCGCCAGTTTCTTTCCCGCCCTTCTTTCCCGCCATTCTCTCCCGCCATCTTCTCTTCTGACCCTATAAAACCCCCTCCGCAGCAAGGTGGGTGAGCAGGCAAGTGTAGTGATTTTTTTATCACCGTTTCTTTGCAGGTAATGGCTTGCCCCTTTTGCCGAGCTCCAGGTGGCCCTTGTTCTTCCTTTGATTCTTGTGCGTCTGTCTTCACTGTGGTGCTGGATCGTCGCTGTTCAAGGCGTGTTGTAAGATTCTATATCTTGTTTATCTGATTGTGGCATATGGTTGATGTTGTTTAGGTTGGAATGTATTCTAATGCCTTTGTTTATATGATTATGATGTTTGCTTCCATTCTTGTTGTAGTATGTTCCGTGCAGTGTTAGATCACATCTTGCTCGGTACATTGAGGAGTGCAGAGCTTTAGCTATTCGGAGGGGTGACACAGATATTGATCTTGCTCTTCACAACAGTGAGGGTAACTTATATGGTGTTCTGTTTACACATGGTCGGGTGAGCAGTAAATTCCATGGTCCTTCCTGGGAGGAACTTGTGAATGATTATGGTCTCCGTCATCGTGACATGATGACTGTTAGGCTTGAGCACTATGGAACTATGATTGGTGTTGATTTTCATCGGGATGGTGTTATGTTGTTCCCTTTACCCTGTGTTGGTAAGTTTTTTTTTGAGTGATTTTAAGTTTTGTTTCAGCTTATACGTTTTGCTGTTCTGCTCAATTTGTGAAATTATTTTTTTGTAGCTCTTGAGGATCTGAGTGAAACTCAGAGGGAACTTGTTGACAGTTGTTTTTATAGTCGTGGTGTCTTCAGTCTGAATTATCACCAAATGTATGTCATGTCGCGACAGCTCTTTGATGACAACTACATATTGTGTACTCCTTTTGTTCATAGGATTGATTCCATGAATGTTAATGGTCAACATATGGTGAGCTTTGTTTTTGGCTACTGTTTATTTATTTATTCTTTGCTCTAGTATACTGTTTTAAATTTGTAAGCTGAACATCATATAACTTGATGTTTTTTGTCAGGTTATTCCGAGCATGGTTGTGAGGAGTTTGAAGGATTTTTTGTCAATTCCTAGGACTGGTTCTTTAACTCTTGAAATTACTTTGGATTCTGAAGATGATGATATATCTGTGAGCATTCCTTGTTCCTACTTTATTGGCTTGGGTGGTAGAATGGTGTTCAACAAGGAAGGTTTCGGTAATTTTCTTCGGGCATCGTCTATTGAAGTAAACAGTTTGGTGCTCATAACCTTCAAAGAGCGTGATCAGGAGCTTGCTGTTGTTTTCAGCCCTCTGCCGTAGTGATCGTCATTTTCATTCCCGCCATTCTCTCCCGCCTTTATCTTTCCCGCCATTTTCTTTCCCGCCATTTTCTTTCCCACCATTCTCTCCCGCCATTTTCTTTCCCGCCATTTTCTCTCCCGCCATTTTCTTTCCCGCCTTTCTCTCCCGCCATTCTTTCCCGCCATCTTCTCTTCTGAACCTATATAACCCCCTCCGCAGTAAGGTGTGTGAGCAGGCAAGTGTAGTTTCGTGGAGATGTCCCATTATCCATTTGATCGTAGTTTTCACTCTGGTATGTCCGATCGTCTTCTCCGTCTAGCCGCCAATTTCAAGATCGACGATAGAGTAGTTCCATGGGAGGAACTCATCAGTAGCGACACCATAATGAATGAGTTGGCTCACTCATTAGCTAGGAGTGGGTGGCCTCCCAGGACATATGAGGAGATACGAAAAGAACTTCTCAGGTTGCATGGCAGATGGCAGAAGCAACTGCATAAAGGTGAATCTTACCTCAGGCTTGCCGTAAATAATTCAGATTTATGGTCAGCAGACAGTGAGGACGAAGACGACCTCTTCATGCCGAGCACCAAGCCCAAGATACCTGCATCGTCGAAGTGCAAGAGTACCGCACCGTCGAAGGGCAAGAGTGCTGCATCAACGGAGGATGACGACGATGACTTCATGCCGAGCACCAAGGCCAGGAGACCCACATCGTTGAAGTCCAAGACTACCGCACCGTTGAAGGGGAAGAGTGCTGCATCAACGGAGGATGACGATGATGACTTCATGTAGTTTGTGGGATGTATTTTTCTAGTTAAGTCGTACCGTTTAATTCAGATGTACTTCTATATTAATTATCTGTTGTAGTCTGTTTGGAAATGTATCTCGTACCGTTTAGTTGAGTCGTACCGTTTAATTCAGATGTACTACTAATATGAAGTAGACAAGTGTCTTGAAAACAAATCAGTCTCTTACATAGATAATGACTCATACATATATAATCATATCACTGCTGGGGACGGCGACATAGATAGATACAAATATGTCTGATGCATAGATAAAAGTCTGAAACAAACATAGATAGAAATATGTCTCATGCATAGATAATAGTATCACTCGGCTCTATGAGGACGCGTACGCTGTCTCCGCGGCCGAGGACCAGAAAGCGTGAGTGGGATCCTCGGACGCACGTGACGTAAACCTGGGCCGTACAACGGCTCGTCAACCTCTGGTTGTGTCTCATGCGTGAGAGGTGGTGGCGGAGTCTGATAGGCTTGCGGGTCTCCCAAGACATCTGAATGGACATCTGATGAGCGGTCAGAAAACGCGGTAGTGTGTCCCCCAGGCGAAGCCATGTACTGTCCCTCAGTAGTGTCTGTGGTATGAACGACGTCATAGTGAGTTGCATATTTATAATCAATTACTAACAAGAATGATGAATTATTACCTTGCCACATATGTTGTTACGACTGCCACAGCTGTTGATGAAGCCAATCCTCTTCCTGTTGCGGCCCCTGTTGCTGCTGCCATGATGAACTTCCAGGCTGGAAAGGAGGTGGTGCCCTGGGAGGAATCTGAGGCGAAACATGTGGTCGCGGACCCTGACGGTGCAAAGAGTGCCGAGGGGCCAATACCTGTGGGCGCGAATCCTGACGGCGCAAAGAGTGATGAGGGGGCGAAACATGTGGCCGCGGATCGTGAATGTCCAATGAGTGACGCGGGAGGCACTGTGCTGCTCGACGATGCACAACGTCAGACGAGCACGTACACGAAATAGCCTGCTTGATACCTCGTAGATTCTCTGGAAGACGCCTCAACCAGGAGACGTGCTCCTCCTGGGGGAGAAGAGGCCCAGTCTCAACCCGGTGAATAAAAGCAGCAACATCCTCCTGAGCCTGTTCAGTCAACTCACCCTGAAAAGAATAAACACAAAGTTATATACGTATTCAAGATTTGATACGTGCACGCAATTGAGGGACATGATACTTACAGCATGGTGTCTGATCCCCACCATTGACTCAATTGGGTACATCTCCGATGTGCCAGGGGGCTGCATCTGGCCAGGAATTGCCGTCGGTACCAAGTATAGACGAGTCGACCTTCTGTACATCTGGAGATACGCAGCGAAATCCAGGGGCTGAAATGGGACATTCTCAACCCAGACTTGTGCCTCCGCCGCGTGCCACGAGTCAACGTACGGTCGAAGGGTCCGCATCCAGGCACTAAGAGCTTTTTCTCCTCCTTTGCGGCTTAAACTAAGATTGAGATATGTGTTGGACAATCAACAAACAAATAAATATGGACACATGCGTTAGATAAGTTAGGAATGAACTTACTCGTGGACATGCGACTCGAGGGGACGATCCGGGCGAACTGGGTTAGCCAATTGGCGCCTACCAAACTGTCTCATAACCCTCTGTTGGGACATCTCCTCCACGAAGATGTCAAAAATAATCTTTACCTTGGTCATCCAATATATGTGATCTCTGGTGCACAAGTTAGAAATCCCGCGGGGGTATCTGCGAGCCATCTCCTCTGCCGTGTAAGGCTGCCAAATGACCTGATCCTCGTGCAAAGTATCAAACTGTGCCGTGAAGGACGGGTAACAACGACTCACTTGTTGATGTGCATAATGTCTCTACAGATTAAAAAATTATAGTTGTGAGCAACAGGTTTGTCAACATAGAATAAAAGGTACCGGTCATAATGAAAAACATACCGCTCTACGTGTCCACACGGTACCAAAAGTAGGCAAGTCGATGGGATTTGCATCCATCTGTCTAACATCATATGGATCCTCAACATAGATGTTAGGTCGTCCGATAGGGAACCTCTCGTACGACCATAATTGCAACAACAGTAGGCATCCTAGCAATCCTGATTTTGGAGCGCGTAGTAAGCAAGCCTTGCACATACCTCTGTATGTAGCTGCTAAGATGGCAGAACCAAAACTCCTCGGCATGATGTCATGAGCATAGCGTGCGTCCGCGATCTCTCTTGCAATACTGATGTACCGGGCATCAACAGTGTTGACGTGGTTATCCGTGAACATCACTTTGCCAAACAGCCACAAGATATATGCCTCTAGGCATCGATCAATATGTGGCCTCGACAAGTCTATGCCTGGATATCCTAGAAGGCCAATCTGCATGAAACAAAGAACATGGGAAGCTAAATAATGAGAAGATGTATGTCTAAACAGATAAGAATATAAAACTATTGATTTACCTGAAACTGGCTCAACCATATAAACCGAGGTCCATGTGGATCAGGCCGTAAGTTCACCATCCCATCGGCCGGCCCAAGACCTGCGAAACGTGCCTGCATGTCCTCCCGCCAATTATCTGGTACCTCCAACGGGCCTATGGCCTGGCCCGCCAAAGGTAGTCCCAACAAGTAGGACACATCCTGGAGAGTAGGCGCCATCTCTCCCCAGGGAAAGTGAAACGTGTGAGTCTCAGGCCTCCATCGGTCCACTAAGCATGTGAGCAGTGACCTGTCGTAACCGAAACGTTTGTGCTTCTCTCTGTACTCATCGATGTCCTCAGTGCCCTCCTCAGATGCTGGGATGTGAACCCACTCCTCTCTAGTGGCCTCAACCATACGTGCCAAAGGTAAAAGTCCTGCCCAAGCCAGCCTGCAAAATCAGAATGCAAAATTCAATTAGTGTGTGCATATTTTCAGGTACTACTGGAATAAGAACGACACATACCTATCAGCCCAATCAGGGTGTATCATCCAGTCAGACTTTGGAGTGCGAGTGACCAACACAGGGAGTTCATGGCCAGCATCCATATGTTTAGCCCGATGTTTTACATCAATCGTAGGATTGAGCAAAGGATACGGAGCCATTTCTGCACAAAGTAAAACATAGTCCGCGCATATTACAAAGTAAAACATAGTCCGCACATATTACAAAGTTAAACATAGTCCACACATATTACAAAGTTAAACATAGTCCGCACATATTACAAAGTAAAACATAGTCCGCACATAGTACAAAGTAAAACATAGTCTCTCTCCCTCACCCTCTCCCTCCCCGTCGTCCTCGACTGCCTCGGCCACGTCCACGCCTTCCTACTGACGTTGCAGCCACTGGCGTTGTAGCCGTCGATGTGAACGCACCAGCAGTATCACCACCAACGGTAAGAGTGGGACAATATTTCATCCTGTGGCCATATCCAGCGCATAGCAAACATTGTCTAGTACACCCACCAGCTTCAGATTCGTCCATATCATTACGGATGCGACATACCTTCCTTCTACCTCTACTTGTCCGCATCATATCTGGGTCTGGGATGTATTGCCTGTCATCCGGGTTAACCGTGTTGAAGTTACCCATAACTCTAAATCCAACCATCTCACCGGTCCAAGCATTCTGCACCGACTCTTTTAGATAATATTCAGACACGAAAGAGATCGCGTCCATTTTTAACTGGCCACATGCAGCCAACACATGTGAGCAAGGCAAGTGGAGCAGCTTCGGTTTGTTGCATGTGCACTCACATGTTGGCCTGACTCCACTTCCAATTTTCACCTCGTGTGTCTTCAACTCATTTGCAGAACTGAATCTATCGGTAGGTAGGCGCACCTCATACCTCCTTTCTTGATTACCAATGGCTGTGACAGTGTGCAACTTTGCTTTTTTGAGCTTCTTCGCCATGTACCGCATAATCTTTTCACAGTAAGGTGTTTCGGGCGCCTATCTCTGAAATACCTCACCGTGCCATGAAAAACACCCTCGACAATTGCTGTTAGTGGCATACCCCTATTCCCTCTGAGGACAAAGTTATAAACCTCAGCAAGGTTGATTGTCATGGTGCCATACCTCGCTCCATGGGTGTCATGAAGCAAAGACCACTTCACGGGAGGCTCTTTCTCTATCCACTGTGAAAAATTCTTTATTGCCCTCCCCTTCTTTCTCTTCGTACCGGGCGGGTCAAATGCTGGCAAGTCACAAAGCTCAATTGGCTCTAGCTCTGTGTTAGTTGGTTGCTTAGCCTGTGCAGCTCTCCTTTCCTGAACCTGTGCCTTCGTGAACTCATCGAGCTTCTTCCACAAAAAATCATACTTTTTTTTGTTGGTTTTGTGCGCACAGCTTTTTGAACATATTCATGAGGCGCTTATTCTTGAACTGGGAGTAAAAATTAGCCCCAAGATGGCGCATGCACCATCGGCTCTGCATGTCCTGCCATGGTGCTGGTTCGTTCGAACCTGGCGTCTGCAGTGCCCGAATGGCAGCTAGTATACCCGGATGCCTGTCATGAAGGATGCACACATTTGGCCGGTCCTTCACAATTGCAATTTTTAGCTGCCTGAAGAACCATAGCCAACTCTCCAAGTTCTCACCCTCCACGAAGGCCATAGCAACTGAGAGGATCTGATTGTTGCCGTCCATGCCTATAGCGGTCAGGATCTGACCCCTGTACTTACCAGTGAGAAACGTACCATCCACACACAACACAGGCAGGCAATGATTGAAAGCTTCGATGCATATAGCGAAAGAGAAGAACACTCGATGCAACACCTTATAATCTGGGAATTCGGGCAGCGTAAAGTGCTGGATGTCGACATGTGTGCCAGGATTCCTCGCCTGCAATGTGTGCAGGAGACGGACAACATTATCATACGAGTCGATGAAGGTCCCAAACCTCTTCTCCATCGCTCTCTGCTTGGCCCTCCAAGCCTTCACATACGGAATTTCATAACTATATCTGCTCTTAATTGCATTCTGAATGTGTTTCGCTTCCATGTCTTTCTTGCTCACTATCTCACTGAACATGACTTCCGCAATGAGACTTGAAGTAAGGTTTGGATGATCCACCAGCGGATATTTCATCACACAATTGTGGGGCACAACCTTCGTCACAACCCAAGTCACGTCCCACTTTGGAACGTGGGCGTGCACCTTCGCGGGACAACTATTCATAATACATGACAAAGTCAAGTATTTTTTTGTTGATACGTCCATTTGAAAAATCCTTTGCGTGGACATTGCCCACTCTGTCACGGCTGCCTTCAGATTTTTCTTTGTGGTATACATACCCCCTATTTCGACTTTGCTCCGATGATACTCCCAGGAAGATTCATGACCATCGTTCACGGTCATGCCGGTCGAGAGGCTCTGATTCCATGAAGCAGGAATCGGTACCTCCTCGTCGTTCTCTTCACCATCTTCTTCATTTGAGTTCTCGGAATCAAGATCCTCCGCCAATCCATCCTCGTCTTCCTCTTCCATCAGATTCTGCATTTCCGATCCTTCCTCATCCCCATCAGCCTCGCCACTATCAGGATCTCCTATGTTCTGACTACTCTCCCCTGCATCGTAGTCCCCTCCAATGTGTGACCCATAATCTGACCGACCCTCGAGTTCAGTACCACCCATATGTTCTAACCCAGCTACATCCATCTCATCAATCGGCTGACTGACCTGGCCAGGCTCGTAACCACCGCCGCCTTGTACCAGAGGATCCTCCATGGGGATGGGGAGCACTAAGGCAACGGGGTGAGTCCTCCGGCGTTTGCAGGATTCTAACCAGGTCACCCACTTATGTGTCCTATCTATCGGAACCAACTCCCAGAAATTTTTTGTACGGGATTTCGTCCACACTGACTGAATACTGACGGTGCACACATTGGGATCAAGCGAGAAATTTGTTGTCAACCAGTGTTTCAACTGACTAATGTTCACTTTTTCTGGATCGGTCAGTTGCAACTCCACATATGCAAACTCAGTCAGATCAACCCCACTCTCGTTTGATCGGACATTACCAGGACCATAGTAAACAACAAATTTGACTGATTCAGACATGTCTCCTGCCATAAAAATTCATACCCATCAACCACTAAGTACCACATAATTTTTTATACAATAAACGGAATGTCTGCCACATATACATGACTACCACTAAGCAAACAATCGATCAAACGAACTAAAATTTCAGACATGTCTCCTGCAATTAAATTTCATATTCCCGTCAACCACTACGTACCCATAATTTTTTTTACACTAACAGAAATGTCTACCACATATACATGACTACCACAAAGTAAATAACCGATCTAACGAATTAAACAATCGTCATTTATATTATGAACTAAACAATTTTTTTACACTAACAAAAAAGTGAAGCTCATTAAACCTAAAATAAAAATGCACTAAACATAAATGTGAGGTTATACCTTTCACGCGTGCTTCTCCGGCGAGCTCCTGTCCTCCGCGCTAATCCGACCGCCGAGTTGCCCACGGACAACCCGTACGAGCACGACCACCACAGACGGCTGCCCCTGCCAAGAGCTCCTCCAATGGCCGCCCCTGCCAAGCTCCACCACGGCCGGGACCAAGCTCCAATGGCTGCCTCCACGGCCGGCCTCCCTCCTCTACCCTCTCCCCCACACGCGGCTCCCGGCTTCCCTCCTCTACCCCATTGCCGGATCGGGTAACTAGCAGCCGGTTTCTAGCTCCATCTACTAAATTTAATGGCTAAATGGCCTGGAATCTGAAGAAATACGCGAAGGAAAGGAAGAACAGAGAGAGAGAGAGAGAGCCGAGAGAAAGGGAGGCAGGAGGAAGAAGCTGGCGTGCGGCCTTATCCCGTAGCGATTCGTCCAGTGGTAGGACGATTCGTCCAACGGGCGGACGAAACCAACCAGGCCGTCGGTGCGGTGGGCCGTTTCGCAGCCCAATTAAACGAAACCCAGTTTTCGTCCAACAGTAGGACGAAACATCTGTGTTTCGTTCGACGGAAGGACGACAGGTATGATTCGTCCAACGGTAGGACGACCGTGTACTATTTTTGCAATATCTGATTTTTGGATCTTATTTTCCGAATTTGTTCAGAAAAAAGTACTATTTCCAAAAAAAATTCCTCTGACAGCATGTGCCTCTCCCTCGCTCGATCACGGTTTGCCAGCCGGTCAAGGGTGAGCTCAACGACATGTACCATAGCTACTTTTGGTATTCTGCATGCAATGCAAACGCAAAGGAACAGGTTCTACGTAGTCGACTGCGGATCGGTTTTGTTTGTCAATCGTCAAAAAAGTGTTAAGGACAAGTAAGCGCGCATATATGATATGATGGCGAAATTTTGGTCGCCTGAACTTCGGCAAATCCCATGAAATATAACCGAGGTTCGGTTGCACGTGCATTGGTAGCTCCGTTGATATATACTCCCATCCATTTTTTACATCAATGTAGGTGCCATGTGTGTGCATCAACTCCTCTACCTACACCAAGAACTGGTGAAAACTTGTGAATCTTTGTAGGAACTGGTGAACCACGCTTCCCATTCCTCATTCATCGGAAGCCCTGAACTGAAGCATAAAAGCACAGAACTGGGTCTGGCATAGTCAACAGAACTAGGTCGGAACTGCACCCCCAATGCCATTTTAGGTGTGATTTTTTCCTTTTTAATTAAGGAGAGAAGTTTAGGTGTGATTTACGCGCTCGTCCACAGGCACACAAGTCCAGGGAACAAGTGAAGAGTGGTTGGTTCTTGTATACCAAACACTGGCACCTGACTGGCACAGACCATCATCATTTTTATATAGCGTCGATAGTCATGCAGTCACAGCTCACAGGGCCATATATAGCATCGATCATGTGTCCCTGGAATACAGCAAGTAACATCTCTCAGGCCATAGCTTGACTACCATAAGCTTGAACTGGCCGGTTCAACTCAACTGCATATTCTGCACACATAGGAAGCGCGGGCTAGATAATCATCTCTGTTGCCATGGCTTCCTTCAAGCTGACGCACCTGTGTTTCACAGCCGTGATGTTCTCTGCTGTCTTCTCCTGTTGCAGAGGTAGAGTTCAGCTCTGGTCTGCTTCACTTGTTAATCTGTTTACAGAACATGCTAATCTGTTTCTCGTTTGGTTTCAACAATGCAGGGCAGGGAGGAGGTGGGGGTGGTGCTGGAGCAGCAGCAGGAGCAGGAGGCGGAGGGGGTTCGGGCATCGGCGCCGTAGTACCAGGGACGCAGGATTCAGTCCAGATCGTGGCACAAGCTGCTCTCTGCTTCGACAACAGACCGGTAATATATAATCATCTCTCGTCTGTGCTTGTAGACTTGGTAGTGGCATCAGCGGCTAGCTAATGACGAAGAAAATTTTGCGTGGCAGGTGCTCACCGGGTGCCTGCAGGCGATGGGCATCAACTACAGCGGCGGCGCGAGCATGCCGCCGCCTGCTCCGGGCAGCGCCGCGTCGACGGCGATCATGTGCAGCCCTCCGTGCTTCGGACACGTGAGCATGATGATGAGCTGCGTCAACGCCATCTTCGGCAACTTCGTGAGCTACAACCCCGGCCTCATGCAGGGCGTCCAGGCCGTCTTCCAGATGTCCTGCGGCAACGTCAACGGCCCAGGAGGAGCCGGCGGTGCTGCTGGTGGAATGGGAGGCGGGCCGGCTGGTAACGCTGGCGGTGCTGCCGGCGGTGGAATGGGAGGCGGGCCGGCTGGTAACGCTGGCGGCGGTGCCAGTGGTGGAATGGGAGGCGGGCCGGCTGGTGCCGGTGCCGGCGGTGCCAGTGGTGGAATTGGAGGCGGGGCTCCCGGTGGCATGCCTAACGGCATCGGCGGGCCCGGTGGCATGCCTAACAGCATGGGCGGTGCCGCCGGCGGAGGCGGTGGTGGGGCCGGTGCCAGCGGTACTACTAACACCATCGGCGGGGCCGCAGGCGGAGGTGCCGGCGGAGCTAGCGGTGGGGCTGGAGGCGGCAACGACACCGCCAACGGCGGCGCTGCCACTGGTGCTACCGTCAGCGGCAACATCACAAGCGTTTCACCCAATGCAGGTAAGAGTCCTCAACATCTACTAATTCCTGGAGCAAAATTTCAATGTTTCCTTTGAGATCCAGAGACCATTGGAACATTGCAGCATGGCAAGAAATTTTAACATTTTTTTGCGTGGACGTGCACTTGCAGGCTCGCACGTGGCGGTCAGCAACCAGAGTCAGCCGACCAGCAGCGCGGACGGGCCCACTCTCAGCCTCAAGGGCGGCTGCTCCTCCGTGCTGGTGATCTGGGCTGGCGCATGGCTGGTGCTCTTCTAGGTTTGATGACAGCAGCGGGTTGCGACCTCGTTTCTTTTCCGGACGACCTCTTTTATCACCAGCAGTGAGCGATCTTGTATGTAACCGCAACGCGTGATTCCCTCGTCTTGATGAATGAATGATGTATTTGCACGTACGTGTTGTTTTCAGCCTCCTAGGACGTGTTTGGTTGCTTGGGTGAGCGGAGCCTGACCAAGAGAAGGAAAACTAGAAAGGCTGAGTGGAGACAGGTTAATCGAATACAGGGTAAAAAAACGACATTTGCGAGTTGTTTGGTTGCCTGTATGAGGGGTCTTGTCACTGGAAATAAAATTCTACCTGATGTTTGGTAGACTATCTCGTATGATGATTAAGAGTTAACAACCGTACTTAAACTAAAGCACCTCGGCAAACACAACAACGGAAGGAGGCCACGTTGCGGAGGAGCCTGAACGACGGTGCTAGCTCTTCTCCGCGGAGGACAGCGAGCTCCTTCACGAAGGTGAGATAGTCCCGACTCGTCTTGTTCCACGGCGCGGCCACCGAGCGCCGCCACACCTAGCAACACACCGCGGCAGCCGCTAGCTAGCTAGCTAGCCAGGCATACGTTGCTTGCTAGCAATGCTCCGAGAGCCTGCCCGGCCTCGTCTCGCCCGCGCGTCCTGCAGCCCGATGCAGCAGCTAGCCTCGTCGTAGCTCGCGGGCACGATGGCACTTCGTCGCGCCCTGCCGCAGCAGCTCGCCTCACGCCTGCCGCGCCGGCGCGCTTCCCGTCGCCGCGCCTAGCTGCACCGGCCCCGTGCTTCCGTCGCCCGCCGCAACCCTTGCTCGCCGGCTGCCCGTACTTGGCTTCCTGCCGGATTCAGCGCGCGAGCAGGCGAGATCGACGGTGTGGACAATGAGAGAAGGAGGAAGGAGACGATGGGATAAGGTGATTAACTGCTAGCAGATTTCCAGCGAGCCACCCACGTGCGTTTCCTCGCATCGCCCGAGGCTGCTCCCTAGAAACTGCCGATTCGGCGGTTCCAGCGAGCCAGGCCGAGAACGCTTTAAGAACC
This sequence comes from Elymus sibiricus, assembly GCA_039707655.1. NCBI lineage: Eukaryota > Viridiplantae > Streptophyta > Magnoliopsida > Poales > Poaceae > Elymus > Elymus sibiricus. The sequence goes on from CM077663.1 coordinate 282,487,420, forward strand.
GTGTGATGCAGGCCCAACAGTATACGCAGGTAAACCAAAGAGCGCAACACCAAAAAGATGTTGCATCCCACGGGTCTGGTTGCGATTTTGTGGACAACCAAACGCGCCTCTAATGTTGATGGCTTCGTTGTGCTTGATCATCCCTATAAGTCGGATCAATTTTGTCCAGAATGATCCGACGATCATAATATTTTCTTTATGATATTGTTAAGATGCCCGAGCTACGCTACGGGATCACAAACGATCAGCAGGACATTGTTCTCCTACTTTAAGTGATAATCAAGAGATCTTTCTATCATAACGGACGGCAACATAAGTATACATTGATCAAAGCGACCTTATATCGTTACCAGGTGCACAATCAAACATCTTCGCTTTTTACGAATGGCATATGTCCGACTGTTTTATTAATATAAAGCTCAACAGGCATGACCAAAGTTCAAACTAACAACACAAGGTCAAATTCCGGCCACTTGCCCAAACTAACATCATAATAGAGTTTAAACACACTGACGCAACAACAACAGACGAAGAGGCACACATGCCCCTACCTACGAGCAAGCATACCCAAAACAAGCACCACACCTAGGAGACCGAAGCATTATATGTGTTGCAAATGAAAATCGCCCAAGCCCTAACACGAGTGATCAACAACTTCATTGCCTTCATGTCCTGCTCCTTAATCAGAGATACGGTCACCCAAACTCGGGATTTTTATTAGTTGAGCCATGAGGAACTTACCAACGGCGCATGCACCGATCTCTCGGTTTGTTCACTTTCTTTTGGTTTGGGTGCGAGGTCTACGAGGCTCTGGTGGAGATGACCAAGAGCACACTGGGGGCCGTTATGCCTCTCCGTGCACTTTCGATGCGTAGATGAAAAGGTAATCAAAGAGCTCGCCAATCAAATCAAGCAACAACGATCTAAGTCAAGCAAAGAAGGTTCTAAGTTAATGAAAGAGATTCTCATCGATCTCAACTGCTCTGATCCCTTGTCCTCTGCAGAGACGGAGTCCATTGCCGGAGCAAATCAAGGAGGTGCTCCGGAACTACCTCGATCTCAGACTCAACAAAGGAAAAAAGGTTGATTGATTGGCCAATGCATCGATCTTGGCGTTAATCACTAGTGCTTAATAAATCATGTTGTTGGGGGGGAGGGGGGGTTGACCCCTGGGTAGGTTCAAGGAGACAAGACAACATTTCAAAACATCGGGGGAGTCACCCCCGGTATGCCAAACCCCATGAATCGGCAAGACAATCGAAGAAGTGAAGATAGAAGATCAGCTGCGACTCGGCCGACTAGAGCCTGGCCGGCTGCGGGCTCTTGGCTGCACCCGGCCGGCTGGAGCCTGGCCGGCTGCTGGCTGCTCCTGGCCGGCTGCGGGCTGCTGGCTACGCCCGGCTGGAGCATGGCTGCCTGCGGGGTCCTCCTGGCCGGTTGCGTGCTGCTGGCTGCGCCCGACCGGCTGGAGCATGGCCGGCTGCGGTCTGCTGGCTGTGGCTTGCCGGCTGCAGGCTTGTCGGGTCTGCCTGCTGCGGCGTGCCGGCTGCAGGCCTGCCTACTGCGGCGTGCCGGCTACAGGCCTGCCGGCTACGGCCCGACGGAGTCAACATCAGGCGTTCGATCGCACACGAGCAGAAGACACTGTGGCTGACAAACTACAGAGTCAGCCACGCCTCTATAGTTAGGCACTATTGGCAAATAGTGCCACCACTACATGACCTCACGGGACAAGACCCGAGCAGCTGGTGGGCCCCATAGCGACGGGACCCGGCAGCCGGCGGGCCCCACGACCGACAAGACCCCATGTCCGGTGGGCCCCACGACCGGCCAGAGAGGCTAGCAGCCAGGGCCCGCCCCCATTTTCCCTGCATATTGTAACCTGGGGGTTGCCCTATAAAACCCCCCAGGAGCCCCCTAAGGCAGAGAAGGGCTCATTCCCACACGCTCTCTCTTGTTCCATTTCTTACCACGCTCTAGGAGAAGAGGAGAGCTCAAAGCCTCCATCTTCCTCCTCCAGACAACTCTAGGAGCAACCATGTACCACCATATACACCTCATATATGCATCAGATATGCAGGAGTAGGGGTGTTACCTCCTGAGACGTCTCCATTGTATCTACTTTTCCTAACACTTTTGTTCTTGTTTTGGACTCTGATTTGCATGATTTGAATGAAACTAACACAGACTGACGCTGTTTTTAGCAGAACTACCATGATGTTGTTTTTGTGCAGAAATAAAAGTTCTCGGAACGGAACAAAACTTTTTGGAGAATTATTTCATAATATTTGAGGAATATTGGAGCCAAAAGCCACCAGAGAGGGGGGCCAGGGTGGCCACCACCCACCAGGGCGCGCCAGCCCCCCCCCTCGCGCGGCCTGGTGGGTGGTGCTCACCTCGTGGCCCCCCCGACCCTAATTCTAGCGCTATAAAATCCTATTTTTCCAGAAAAAAATCAAGGAGAAAGTTTCATCGCGTTTCACGATACGGAGCCGCCGCCACCTCTTGTTCTTCATCGGGAGGCCAGATCTGGAGTCCGTTTGGGGCTCCGGAGAGGGGAATCTTCGGTCTTCGTCATCATCAACCCTCCTTCATCACCAATTCCATGATGCTCCCCACCGGGAGTTAGTAATTCCTTCGTAGGCTTGCTGGTTGGTGAGGAGTTGGATGAGATTCATCATGTAATCGAGTTAGTTTTGTTAGGGCTTGATCCCTAGTATCCACTATGTTCTAAGATTGATGTTGCTATGACTTTGCCATGCTTAATGCTTGTCACTAGGGCCCGAGTGCCATGATTTCAGATCTGAACCGTTTATGTTATCATCATTATATCTATGTTCTTGATCTGATCTTGCCTAGTCATATGCACCTATTACGTGTTATGATCTGTCAACCCCATAGTGACAATATTTGGGATACTTCACGATGATGACCGTAGTTTGAGAAGTTCATGTATTCACCATGTGTTAATGCTTTGTTCCGGTTCTCTATTAAAAGGAGGCCTTAATATCCCTTAGTTTCCTTATGGACCCCGCTGCCACGGGAGGGTAGGACAAAAGAAGTCATGCAAGTTCTTTTCCATAAGCACGTATGACTATTTACGAAATACATGCCTACATTACATTGACGAACTGGAGCTAGTTCGGTGTCGCCCTAGGTTATGACTATTATATGATGAATATCATCCAACGAATACACCGATCCAGTGCCTACGAGTTTTCCACTTATTGTTCTTGCTAAGTTACTACTGCTGCTGTTACTATTGCACTTGCTACAAAACTACTACTGCTACTGTTACCGCTACTGTTACTGTTACTACCGCTATCAAACTATCATGTTACTGTGCTACTGATCACCTTGCTGCAGATATTTATCTCCAGGTGTGGTTGAATTGACAACTCAACTGCTAATACTCTCAAATATTCTTTGGCTCCCCTTGTGTCGAATCTATAAATTTGGGTTGAATACTCTACCCTCGAAAACTATTGCGATCCCCTATACTTGTGGGTTATCAAGACCTTTTTCTGGCACCGTTGCCGGGGATCATAGCTATATTTGTTGAGTCACTTGGGATTTATATCAATTGATCACTATGAAGAATCTGAAGGATACTAAAACCAAGATTTTTTCCCTCTACAACAGGAGGGAGGTAAGGAATTGCCATCTAGCTCTGCACTTGATTCACCTTCTGTTATGAGTAAGTTTGCAACACCACCACCTGCTATTAATCCTGATATTGATGATGCTACTTCTGCTATGAATGATGCTTATGATGATACTAGTACCATGCTTGATGATAATGTGCCACTAGGTGAATTTCGTGTTGAACAAATTGCTAGAGCCAGAGAGAATGAAATCATTGAAACTGATGAAACTGTTGAAACTGATAATTCTGAAACACTTATTAGGCCTAGCTCTCCTAGATTTGAAATGCCTAAGATACCTAAAGGTTATGCTTTGGATGGAGAAATAGCTAGAGAGATTCTTGCTTGTAAGGATAGAAATGATCTCAAGAAACTACTATACAAGTATAAAGAAAAAACTTTGAATGCTAAAATGAAATGTGATCCTAAGTTTGCTACTTCACCTATCTTTGTTACCGATAAGGATTATGAATTCTCTGTCGACCCAGAGTTAATTACTTTGGTTGAATATCTGATCCTTTTCATGGCTATGAAACTAAAACTGTGGTAGCACATCTTACCAAGCTGAATGATATAGCCACCCTATTTGCTCATGATGAGAAGATTCACTACTATTATATTCTCAAATTATTTCTGTTCTCATTAAAGGGTGATGCTAAGATATGGTACAATACTCTTACTCCTGGTTGCGTGCGTAGTCCCCAGGATATGATTTACTACTTCTCTGAAAAATATTTTCCTGCTCATAAGAAACAAGCTGCCTTACAGGAAATATTTAACTTCGTGCAAATTGAAGAAGAGAGTCTCCCACAAGCTTGGGTGAGGCTTCTCCAATTGCTTAATGTTTTGCCTGATCATCTGATACGTCCATTTTGCATCATGTTTTCCTACTATTATTTATAATTTTTTATGCATAATAATGCTTTGGGGAGTAATTCTAATGCCTTTTCTCTCACAATTTGCAAGGTTCACACCAAGAGGGAGAATGCCGGCAACTGGAATTCGGTACCTGAAAAAAGCATGTCAGAGATACCTATTCTGCACATCCCCAATGAAGCTGAAAATTTACGGAGATTTTTTACATAATAAATAAGAAATACTGGAGCTGAAAACTATCGGAGGGGGGGCACCAGGTGGCCACCCTCCACCAGGGCGCGCCAGGCTCCCTAACCGCGCCCTGGTGGAGCATGCCCATCCTGGCCCACCTCCGGAGCCCATCTTCTGGTATAAATTCCCGAAAAACCTAAAAAAATGAGGAGGAGGACTTTCGGGACGAAGCGCCGCCGCCTCGAGGCAAAACTTGGGCAGGAGCACTTTTGCCCTCCAGCGGAGCGATTCCGCCGGGGGAACTTCCCTCCCGGAGGGGGAAATCGAAGCCATTGTCATCACCAGCAACCCTCTCATATTGGGGAGGCCATTCTTCATCAACATCTTCAACAGCACCATCTCCTCTCAAACCCTAGTTCATCTTTTGTGTTCAATCTTTATACCGGAACCTCAGATTGGTACCTCTGGGTGACTAGTAGTGTTGATTACCTTGTGTAGTTGATTGCTATATGGTTTATTTGGTGGAAGATTATATGTTCAGATCCATTATGCTATTCAATACACCTCTGATCTTGAGCATGCATATTATTTGTGAGTAGTTACTTTTGTTCTTGAGATCACGGGAGAAGTCATGTTGCAAGTAATCATGTGAATTTGATATGTGTTTCGATATTTTGATGATATTTATGTTGTGATTCCCTTAGTGGTGTCATGTGAACGTCGACTACATGATACTTCACCATCCTTGGGCCTAAGGGAATGCATTATGGAGTAGTTATTAGATGATGGGTTGCTAGAGTGACAGAAGCTTAAACCCTAGTTTATGCGCTACTTCGTAAGGGGCTAATTTGGGTCCACATGTTTAATGCTATGGTTAGACTTTGTCTTAATACTTTTCTCGTAGTTGCGGATGCTTGCGAGGGGGTTAATCATAAGTAGGTTGTTAGTTCAAGTAAGAACATCACCTTAGCACCGGTCCACCCACATATAAAATTATGAAAGTAGCGAACACGAATCAAACCAACATGATGAAAGTGACTAGATGAAATTCCCGTGTACCCTCAAGAACACTTTGCTTATCATAAGAGATAATTTTGGCCCGTCCTTTGCCACAAAAGGATTGGGCTACCTTGCCGCACCTTACCTATTGTTACCGTTACTTGCCCGTTACAAATTACCTTGCTATCAAACTACTTGCTACTTACAATTTCAATGCTTGCGGAAATTACCTTGCCGAAAACCGCTTATCATTTCCTTCTGCTCCTCGTTGGGTTCGACACTCTTACTTATCGAAAGAACTACGATTTATCCCCTATACTTGTGGGTCATCAAGACTCTTTTCTGGCGCCGTTGTCGGGGAGTGAAGCGCTCTTGGTAAGTGGAAATCGGTAAGGAAAAACTTATACTACGTGCTAAAACTTACTATCACTTGTTACTATGGAAAGCAATCCTTTGAGGGGTTTGTTCGGGGTATCTTCACCTTGACCGGAACCACAATTAGTTGCCCCTCAACCTACAGCACCTACTGAAAATATTGGATATGAAATTCCTTCGGGTATGTTAGAACAACTGCTAGCTAGTCCTTATGCAGGAGATGGAACTGAACATCCTGATATGCACCTAATACATGTGGAAGAAATTTGTGGACTATTTAAACTTGCAGGTTTATCTGGAGATGAAGTTAAGAAGAAGGTTTTCCCTTTATGTTTGAAGGGAAAAGCATTGACATGGTATAGTCTATGTGATGATATTGGATCATGGAACTCGAATCGTTTGAAATTGGAATTCCACCAAAAGTTTTATCCTATGCATCTAGTTCATCGTGGTCGGAATTATATATAATTTTTGGCCCCGTGAAGGAGAAAGTATCGCTCTAGCTTGGGGGAGGCTTAAGTCAATGTTATATTCATGCCCCAATCATGATATCCCGAGAGAAGTTATTATTCAGAATTTTTATGCTCGGCTTTCTCATAATGATCAAACCATGCTCGATACTTCATGTACTGGTTCTTTTATGAAGAAGACTATTGAATTGAAGTGGGATATCTTGGAAAGAATTAAACGCAACTCTGAAGATTGCGAACTCGACGAAGGTAATGAGTCAAGTATTAAGCTTGAATTTGATTGTGTTAAATCTTTTATGAATATTGATGCTTTTCACAAGTTTAGCACTAAATATGGACTTGACTCTGAGATAGTAGCCTCTTTTTGTGAATCATTTGCTGCTCATGTTGATCTCCCTAAAGAGAAGTGGTTTAAATATCATCCCCCTATTAACAAGGAAATTAAAGAACCGGTCATTTCTAAAGAAGAAACTATCATTTACAATGTTGACCAGTTGTGCCTACTGCTTATATTGAGAAACCACCTTTCCCGGTTAGGATAAAGGAACATGCTAAGGTATCAACTGTGGTTCGCAAAAGTAATATTAGAGCACCTAAGCCCTCTGAATAAATTAAGGTAGAACCTAGTATTGCTATGGTTAAAGATCTCTTAGTAGAAAATATTGATGGGCATGTCATTTACTTCTGTGATGAAGCTGCTAGAATTGCTAAACCCGATGAAAAAGACAAACATAGACCCGTAGTTGGCCTGCCTGTTGTCTCAGTCAAAATAGGAGATCATTGTTATCATGGCTTATGTGATTTGGGTGCTAGTGTGAGTGCTATTCCTTTTACCTTATATCAAGAAATTATGAATGACATAGCACCTGCTGAAATAGAAGATATTGATGTTACTATTAAACTTGCTAATAGAGACACCATCACACCACTTGGGATTGTTATCGATGTTGAAGTCTTGTGTGGGAAAATAAAAGTTCTTGGTTCCCCACAAGATGACTTGAGGTTGTTGTTCCCCACAAGATGTTGAAGTCTACTGATTTTCTAGTTCTTGGTTCCCCACAAGATGACTTTTGTCCCATTATCTTTGGTAGACCTTTCTTGAACACTGTTAATGCTAAGATAGATTGTCAAAAACAAACCGCCAGTGTTGAGTTTGGTGATGTGTCTCATGAGTTTAATTTTTCCAAGTTTAGTAGACAATCTCGTGATAGATAATTACCTAGTAAGGATGAAATAATTGGTCTTGCTTCTATTGCCGTTCCTCCTACCGATCCATTAGAACAATATTTGCTAGACCGTGAAAATGATATGCACTTGCGTGAAAGAAATGAAATAGATAAAATTTTCTTTGAACAACAACCTCTACTGAAACACAATTTGCCTATTGAAACTCTTGGAGGTCCTCCTCCACCTAAAGGTGATCCTGTGTTTGAACTAAAACAATTGCCTGACACTTTGAAGTATGCTTATCTCGATGAGAAAAAGATATATCCTGTTATTATTAGTGCTAACCTTTCAGAACATGAAGAAGAAAGATTATTGAAAATTCTGAGGAAGCACCGGGTTGCTATTGGATATACTCTTGATGATCTTAAGGGCATTAGTCCCACTCTATGTCAGCACAAGATTAATATGGAACCTGATGCTAAACCCGTTGTTGATCACCAACGACGATTGAATCCCAAGATGAAAGAAGTGGTAAGAACTGAAATATTAAAGCTTTTGGAAGCAGGTATAATCTATCATATGGCTGATAGTAGATGGGTGAGTCTCATTCATTGTGTCCCTAAGAAAGGAGGTATTACTGTTGTTCCTAATGATAAAAATGAGCTTATTCCACAGAGAATTGTTACTGGCTATAGGATGGTAATTGATTTTAGAAAATTAAATAAAGCTACTAGAAAAGATCATTACCCCTTTCCTTTTATTGATCAAATGCTTGAAAGATTATCTAAGCACACACACTTTTGTTTCTTGGATGGATATTCTGTTTTCTCTCAAATACCTGTGTCACAATCCGATCAAGAGAAAACTACCTTTACCTGTCCTTTTGGAACTTATGCTTATAGATGTATGCCTTTTGGTTTATGCAATGCACCTGCTACCTTTCAAAGATGTATGACTGCTATATTCTCTGATTTTTGTGAAAAGATTGTGGAGGTTTTCATGGATGATTTCTCCGTTTACGGAACTTCTTTTGATGATTGCTTAAGCAACCTTGATCGAGTTTTGCAGAGATGTGAACGAACTAATCTCGTCTTGAATTGGTAGAAGTGCCACTTTATGGTTAATGAAGGTATTGTCTTGGGGCATAAAATCTCCGAACGAGGTATTGAGGTGGATCAAGCTAAAGTTGATGCAATTGAGAAAATGCCATGTCCTAAAGATATCAAAGGTATTCGAAGTTTCCTTGGCCACGTTGGTTTCTATAGGAGGTTTATTAAAGACTTCTCAAAAATTTCTAGGCCTCTTACTAATCTTTTACAAAAGGATATTCCCTTTGTAAACACTAAAGAAAGCCTTAACCGCTACACCTATTGTTCAACCACCTGATTGGAACTTGCCTTTTGAAATTATGTGTGATGCTAGTGATTATGCTGTTGGTGCTGTTCTAGGACAAAGAGTTGATAAGAAATTAAATGGTATCCATTATGCTAGCAAAACTCTAGACAGTGCCCAAAGAAATTATGCTACTACTGAAAAAGAATTTTTAGCAGTCGTGTTTGCTTGTGACAAATTCAGATCTTACATTGTTGATTCCAAAGTTATTGTTCACACTGATCATGCTGCTATAAAATATCTTATGGAAAAGAAAGATGCTAAACCTATACTCATTAGGTGGATTCTCCTGCTTCAGGAATTTGATTTACATATCGTTGATAGGAAGGGAGCTGAGAACCCCGTAGCTGATAACTTGTCTAGGTTAGAAAATATTCTTGATGACCCACTACCTATTGATGATAGTTTTCCTGATGAACAACTAGCTGCAATAAATGTTTCCCAAAACACTCCATGGTATGCTGATTATGCTAATTACATTGTTGCTAAATGTATTCCACCTAGCTTCACATACCAACAAAAGAAAAAAAATTCTTCTATGATTTAAGACACTACTTTTGGGATGACCCACATCTTTATAAAGAAGTAGTAGATGGTATTATTAGACGTTGTGTACCTGAGCATGAACAGGAACAAATCCTATGGAAATGTCATTCCGAATCTTATGGAGGACATCATGCTGGAGATAGAACTGCTCATAAGGTATTACAATCTGGTTTTTATTGGCCTACTCTCTTCAAGGATGCCCATAAGTTTGTCTTGTCTTGTGATGAATGTCAGAGAATTGGTAATATCGGTAAGGGTCAGGAAATGCCTATGAATTAATCACTTGTTGTTGAACCATTTGATGTTTGGGGTTTTGATTATATGGGACCTTTTCCTTCCTCTAATGGGTACACTCATATTTTGGTTGCTGTTGATTATGTCACTAAGTGGGTAGAAGCTATTCCAACTAGTAGTGCTCATCATCACACTTCCATTAAAATGCTTAAAGAAGTTATTTTCCCAAGGTTTGGAGTCCCTAGGTATCTAATGACTGATGGTGGTTCACACTTTATTCACGGTGCTTTCCGTAAAATGATTGCTAAATATGATGCTAACCATAGAATTGCATCACCCTATCATCCTCAATCTAGTGGTCAAGTTGAACTTAGCAATAGAGAAATAAAATTGATATTACAAAAGACTGTCAATAGGTCTCGAAAGAATTGGTCTAGGAAATTAGATGATGCACTTTGGGCTTATAGAACAACTTATAAAAATCCTATGGGTATGTGTCCATACAAAATGGTATATGGGAAAGCTTGTCATTTGCCTCTAGAGTTAGAACATAAAGCATTTTGGGCAATTAAAGAACTAAATTATGACTTCAAACTTGCCGGTGAAAAGAGGTTATTTGATATTAGCTCATTAGATGAATGGAGAACCCAAGCTTATGAAAATGCCAAGTTATTCAAAGAAAATGTTAAAAGATGGCATGACAAAAGAATCCAAAAACGAGAATTCAAAGTTGGAGAATATGTTCTTTTGTACAATTCTCGTGTCAGATTTTTTGCAGGAAAACTTCTCTTCAAATGGGAACGACCCTATGTTATCGAAGAGGTTTATCGCTCTGGAGCTATTAAGATTAATAATGCCGAAGGTACCAACCCGAAGGTGGTCAATGGACAAAGAATTAAACACTATATCTCAAGTACGCCTATTATTGTTGAAAGCAATGTTATCCAAACCATGACACGGGAGGAACACATAAAAGAAACCTTCCGGAACACTCCAGAATCGTGAAAATTAAAAGGTACGTGATACAGTAAGTAAACAGTCCCCGAAAAGTCCGCAAAAATATTTTTTATCAGTTTTGAAATATTTAAGAATTTTAGGAAATAAAAAATAAACCGGAAGGCAACCGAGGAGAGCACGGTCCATCAGGGCGTGGTTGCCATCCCTGGCGCGCCCTGGGGGAGCGTGCCCACCTCGGGAACCTTCCCGACTCCGTTTTCCTTCCGTTTGCTTGATTTCCAAGAATAAAACTTCTCTATATATACCCCCGACTCTTTTGACCACCGCATCGTGAGATTTTCTTCTGTTCTTCGTGTTGTTTTCTTGTCAGATCTAAATCTCCATGGCTTCATCAAGTTCCCTCAGGGACAAGTTCTTCGAGAAGGTTATCAACCCGTACTTGCCGGAGGTGATGAAGCACCCTCAAACCATTGAGATGCGTGAGGGGGTGCTCCACATCTGTCAGGACCTGTTTTCCAAGATATTAATTTCCCAGCAAATGGTCCTTGTGCTCACCAACCCCAGGATTAATGTTAGCTGGTGAGGCACATTCTTGATACAGAAATTCCAAGCAAAATAGAAAATCTGAAGTACAAGACCATTGTGGTCTATGAGTACAACAAAAGTTTTTAGTGGTTGATGGCGGAATTGGTTTGCGGATCATCAGCGTCTATGGGACTCCATTTCCCACGGGAGCAGCTGACCTGGATAACTCCTATCTTCGCGTGGCTGCTATCTTCGTTGCCTAGGTTCCGGGGCTGTCATCATGGCACTCCTCTCCAAGCATGAAATCTGGCCAAGACAATAGCCAGGGACAAGCCAGTGAGTACTTTGAATGTACTCGCAAACATCCTGAAAACAGGTATAATATAGCAGGTGGTAATCATGCACTGAAGTAATCCACGATCACTTAGTCAGTCACAAAATAAAATTCATGATGCACGCAAGCAGGTCATTCATATTAAACAGGAATAAGCAATCAGAGAATAAAAATAAAATAAACCGATCGGGTGTCTGAAGCGACGCCTCGAAAGGATAATAATATAAAGCATGCCTCAGTCGGGCGTCTGAGCGACGCCACATAAAGGGCTTAGAAGAAAATAAATAACATGCGTGCCACAGTCGGGCGTCTGAGCGACGCCACATAAAGGGCTTATAAGGAAAATAAATAACAAACGTGCCACAGTCGGGCGTCTCAGCGACACCACATAAAGGGCTTATAAAGCAAACAACATGCATGCCACAGTCGGGCGTCTGTGCGATGCCACATAAAGGGCTTATATAATAATAATCACAATGAGTATCCAGGAGGTAGAACCATCCCAGGGATACTCAACAATTCAACAATATAAATGGTTAATCCACAATAATAATAATAATAATAATCATCGTTCATCACATGTCATGATCAATATTCTGGTTTAGAAGTTTTCCTCCAAAGACCGACACTAAGACCGACGCTCGACCCATCCCAGACTGTAGTCCTTCACCGCGGACATGGCTATTCGAATAGATGTAAACTCTGCAGAGGGTGTACTCTTTACCCACGAGTAACTGATTTCCTTAGTCCACCCGAGACTAATTCCGCTCACGGTCTTTTAATTGAAAACACACCTGACCCGCACACACCAGCTTAACTTACCGGTGCCTGGAATCACCCACGACACTCGTTAAGCAAAACTCTAAGTGGGGAGGCTACAACCTCGATTAGCATGGGATCAAATTTATACCGCGCGCTACTAAGGGATGCCCCCCTCTCGGTCCCAACCGGAAACACCCATGCCCCCGGACCAAGTGACATGCGTACCAGGGGCCACTGGTATCTTTCACTATGGCTTCTCTATACGGTGTGTGCTAAGAAAGGGGTTGACAACTTACTGAACCGTACCCTACCTGCGGCAGGAACAAGTGGTAGTACGAAGCAAGTATGGGGGTTACTGGCACAAGACTCGATCTACGGTCGACTAAGGAGGTTATGTGTTCCCTGCATGATTAGCACAACAAATATATTTCACGACATTAGACAGAATCGCCACTCATCATACCCCTTCATGCCTCACTGACCATTCTCGCTCCAACGAGATGTCAACACCAAGCTCGTGTCTACCCGAGACAGAGGCTTATCCCGGATTTCTTTCGGTAGGCATGAGTGGCACAGGGTGGTGACTACTGCCACAAGCATCTCAAGTTCATTAGCAAGAAATCATCATCATGCATTGCAAGCATGATCACACCTTCACATGAAATAACGCGCACTTCATGTGTTGTAGTTTTATTTGTCACACCAAACATCATACAACAAATACTGTACCAGGGTTCAGAATGCTTGCCTTAAATGTGCAGAGAGGTAGGGTGCACTCCAAAACTTTTTTTTGAAAGTTTACTTCTCTCTTCATTTCCTATTTTGAAAACATTCGAATCAATACGCAACTCAAAACAGTACAAAAAATTGTCTTAAATATTTTTCAAATAAATCCTAAAATAAACTAGGAGAAATTTGAGAGAGGTAGGAAAAAGAATCAAATTATTTGGAGTTTTATTTTAAAAGATACGCCCAGTCAAAGTAGGGTCAGACTTCTGTTTTAAATTAAAACATATAAAAAAACGCTTCAGTCGAAGGCGTCTCCTAAAGAGGAAAACGTACTCACCGCTATACGCCTTCTCGAGGGGAAGGCACACCCGAGCAGTTGCGCGATCGAGGGGGAAAGCTGTCTCGCCGACAGGTAGGACCCACCTGTCGGGTTCATCCCCCTCCTTGCTACTTCTTGAGCATGCGTTGGTTTTCCCTTGAAGAGGAAAGGGTGATGCAGCAAAGTAGATAAGTATTTCCCTCAGTTGTTGAGAACCAAGGTATCAATCCAGTAGGAGATACAAGCAAGTCCCCAATAGATGTACCTACACAAATAATCAAACACTTGCACCCAACGCTATACATGGGTTGTCAATCCCTTCACGGTTACTTGCAAGGATGAGATCTGATAGAGATAGATAGATAGGATTGCTAAAACGAAAAGTAAAACAAAAGTAAAAAAGATTGCAGCTAAGTATTTTTGGTATTTTTGGTTTATAGATCTGAAAATATAATGTGGAAAATAGACCCGGGGGCCATAGGTTTCACTAGAGGCTTCTCTCATGAAGGAAAATAATACGGTGGGTGGACAAATTACTGTCGAGCAATTGATAGAAAAGTGAATAATTATGAAGATATCCAAGGCAATGATTATGCATATAGGCATCACGTCCGTGTCAAGTAGACCGAAACGATTCTGCATCTACTACTATTACTCCACACATCGACCGACTCCTGCCTGCATCTAGAGTATTAAGTTCATGAAGAACAGAGTAACGCATTAGGTAAGATGACATGATGTAGAGGGATAAACTCAAGCAATATGATGAAAATCCCATCTTTTTATCCTCGATGGCAATAATACAATACGTGCCTCGCTACCCCTCCTTTGTCACTAGGTGAGGACACCGCAAGATTGAACCCAAAACCAAGCACTTCTCCCATTGCAAGAATTACCAATCTAGTTGGCCAAACCAAACCAATAACTCAAAGAGACTTGCAAAGATATGAAATCATGCATATAAGAATTCAGAGAAGATTCAAATAATATTCATAGATAATCTGAACATAAACCCACAATTCATCGGATCTCGACAAACACACCGCAAAAGAGTATTACATCGGATAGATCTCCATGAAGATCATGAAGAACATGGTATTGAAGAACAAAGAGAGAGAAGAAGCCATCTAGCTACTAGCTATGGACCCGAAGGTCTGTGGTGAACTACTCACGCATCATCGGAGGGGCAATGGAGTTGATGTAGATGCCCTCCGTGATCGATTCCCCCTCCGGCAGATTACCGGAAAAGGCTCCAAGATTGGATCTCACGGGAACAGAGGCTTCCGGCGGCGGGAAAGTATTTTCGTGGCTCTTTTTTAGTATCCAGGGAATAGTTGGGAATTTATAGGCCGAAGAATAGGGTTAGGAGGGCTGCCGTGGGGCCACAAGCCAGGGGGGCGTGCCCCCCTAGGGCGCGCCCTGGTGGCTTGTGACGCCACGGCAGGTCTCCTGCCTTCATCTCCAAGTCTGCTGGGTTTCTTCTGGTCCAAGAAAAATCATTCCAAAGATTTTATTCCGTTTGGACTCCGTTTAATATTCCTTATCTGCAATACTCAAAAACATGGAAAAAAAACAGAAACTGGCACTAGGCTCTAGATTAATAGGTTAGTCCCAAAAATAATATAAAATAGCATATCAATGCATATAAAACATCCAAAACAGATAATATAATAGCATGGAACAATCAAAAATTATAGATACGTTGGAGACGTATCAAGCCTCCCCAAGCTTAATTCCTGCTCGTCCTCGAGTAGGTAAATGATAAGAACAGAATTTTTGATGTGGGATGCTACCTAACATATTTATCCATGTAATATTCTTTATTGTGGCATGAATATTCAGATCCATAAGATTCAAAACAAAAGTCTAATATTGACATAAAAACAGTAATACTTCAAGCATACCAACAAGGCAATCGTGTCCTTTCGAAATAACATGGCCTTAGAAAGTTATCCCTACAAAATCATATGGTCTGGCTATGCTCCATCTTCCCCACACAAAGTATCTAAATCATGCACAACCCCGATGACAAGTCAAGCAATTGTTTCACACCTTTTATGTTCTCAAACCTTTTCAACTATCACGCAATACATGAGCATGAGCCATGGATATAGCACTATAGGTGGAATAGAATATGGTGGAGGTTATGAGGAAAAAGGAGAAGATAGTCTCACATCAACTAGGCGTATCAACGGGCTATGGAGATGCCCATCAATAGATATCAATGTGAGTGAGTAGGGATTGCCATGCAACGGATGCACTAGAGCTATAAGTGTATGAAAGCTCAAAAAGAAAACTAAGTGGTTGTGCATATGATGAAAATTCCACTAGCTATATGAAAGTGACAAAATAGGAGACTCTCTATCATGAAGATCATGGTGCTACTTTGAAGCACAAATGTGGAAAAAGATAGTAGCATTGTCCCTTCTCTCTTTCTCTCATTTTTTTTTTATTTTTTTATTTTTGTGGGCATCTTTGGCCTCTTTTATTTTTTATTTGGGCTTCGCTGGCCTCTTTTATTATTTTGTAAAGTCCGGAGACTCATTCCAACTTGTGAGGGATTCATAGCTTCCATCATCCTTTTCTCTCACGGGACAAATGCTCTAATAATGGAAATCATCACACTTTTATTTACTTACAACTCGATACCTAGAACAAAATATGACTCTATATGCAATATGAAAGTGATGGTGCGTGTCATGAAAAACGGAACGGTGGAAGTTGCATGGCAATATATCTCGGAATGGCTATGGAAATGCCATAATAGGTAGGTATGGTGGCTGTTTTGAGGAAAGTATATGGTGGCTGTTTTGAGGAAGGTGGGTTTAATGCACCGGTGAAAGTTGCGCGGTACTAGAGAGGCTAGCAAGGGTGGAAGGGTGAGAGTGCGTATAATCCATGGACTCAACATTAGTCATAAAGAACTCACATACTTATTGCAAAAGTCTATTAGTTATCGAAGCAAAGTATTAGACGCATGCTCCTAGGGGAGAGGTTGGTAGGAGTTAACCATCGCGCGCTCCCGACCCTCACACAAAGGTTGACAATCATTAAACAAATCATGCTCCGACTTCGTTACATAACGGTTCACCATACGTGCATGCTACGGGAATCACAAACTTTAACACAAGTATTTCATCCAATTCACAATTACTCACTAGCATGACTCTCATATTACCATCTTCATATCTCAAAACTATATGCAAGGAATCAAACTTCTCATAGTATTCAATGCACTTAATATGAAAGTTTTTATTATATCCCTCTTGGATGCCCATTATATTAGGACTAAATTCATAACCTAAACCAATTACCATGCCGTTTAAAGACTCTCAAAATAATATAAGTGAGGTACGAGAGTTCAATAATTTCTATAAAATAAAACACCACCGTGCTCTAAAAAGATATAAGTGAAGCACTAGAGCAACATTGCCTAGCTCAAAAGATATAAGTGAAGCACATAGAGTATTCTAATAAATTCAAGATTAAATGCGTGTCCCCCTCAAAAAGATGTGTGCAGCAAGGATGATTGTGTCAAACTAAAAAGCAAAGACTCATATCATACAAGACGCTCCAAGCAAAACACATATCATGTGGTGAATAAAAATATAGCCTCAAGTAAATTTACCGATGGATTGAAGACGAAAGAGGGGATGCCTTCCGGGGCATCCCCAAGCTTAGGCTTTTTGGTATCCTTGAATATGGCTTGGGGTGCCTTGGGCATCCCCAAGCTTAGGCTCTTGCCACTCCTTATTCCATAGTCCATCAAATCTTTACCCAAAACTTGAAAACTTCACAACACAAAACTCAACAGAAAACTCATGAGATCCGTTAGTATAAGAAAAATAAATCACCACTTTAGGTACTGTTGTGAACTCATTCTTTATTTATATTGGTGTAATATATACTGTATTCTAACTTCTCCATGGTTCATACCCCCCGATACAACCCATAGATACATCAAAATAAGCAAACAACACAAAGAAAACAGAATCTGTCTAAAACAGAACAGTCTGTAGCAATCTATAGACTTCGAATACTTCTGTAACTCCAAAAATTCTGAAAAATCAGGACAATCAGGGAAATTTGTATATCAATCTTTTGTAAAAATTTCATATCAAAAGCACGTTCCAGTGAATTTAAAAAATTCCTGGACTGAGAGCAAAAGTTTCTGTTTTTCAGCAAAATCAAATCACAAACACCGTAGACCATCCCAAAGGTCTTACTTGGCTCAAACACTAATTTAAACAAGAAAAAACAATTACTACAGAGGTAATAATGTGCAAAACACTCAAAAACAGAAGCAAAAAGAAAAGCAAAAAAATAAAATTGGGTTGCCTCCCAACAAACGCTATTGTTTAACGCCCCTAGCTAGGCATAACGCAATAGATCTAGGTATTGTCATCTTTGGTATTGGCAACTTTTGTGAGGGCCTTCTCGAATCCGGGAGGCTCTTTCATCTTCCCCGGATTTGTAGGGGAAGAAACCATCTTAATATCCAAAAATATCCAAACGCTTATTACAAAGGGTAATCAAGGTATTCAAGCGATTGTGGTTCCCACTAAAATGTTTAAGGGGTTCATGATATTGTTGTAATTCGACCAAGTGCTTATGTAAGTTACTCAATTTGTCGAGAATTTGAACTCCCTCTTGTGAGAAAGCAAACCCTTTGTTGGGTGGAGGAACCCCCAAAATCCCCTCCAAAACTTCATAGGCAGTGTTCGTATCTAACTCAATAAAATTCCCTTTTGAGGCGAAATCTAAAAGCTCTCTATGATGCAAAGCCAATCCAATGTAAAAATTTCTAAGCAAAACTTTGGCATCTCCTTTTAGATTGGAGATACGATAAGATTCCATTAGCCTATACTAGGCATCTTTCAAATTTTCCCCTTGTTTTTGTTTGAAGTATAAAATTTCAAAATCTGGTGACAAAGGGGAAGTAGTAATGCTAGACATAGCAAAAAGTAAGAGATCCAACGGGAAAGAGGCAAACGAAAAAGAGGGCGAATAAAAAGGCAAATCTTTTTGGTATTTTCTGAAAATCGTTTTAGAAGTGGGGGAGAGGAAAACGAGAGGCAAATGGCAACTAATGTAAATGCAAGAGATGAGTTTGTGATGGGTACTTGGTAGGCTTGATGTAGATCTCCCCGGCAACGGCGCCAGAAATCCTTCTTGCTACTTCTTGAGCATGCGTTGGTTTTCCCTTGAAGAGGAAAGGGTGATGCAGCAAAGTAGATAAGTATTTCCCTCAGTTGTTGAGAACCAAGGTATCAATCCAGTAGGAGATACAAGCAAGTCCCCAATAGATGTACCTACACAAATAATCAAACACTTGCACCCAACGCTATAAAGGGGTTGTCAATCCCTTCACGGTTACTTGCAAGGATGAGATCTGATAGAGATAGATAGATAGGATTGCTAAAACGAAAAGTAAAACGAAAGTAAAAAGATTGCAGCTAAGTATTTTTGGTATTTTTGGTTTATAGATCTGAAAATATAATGTGGAAAATAGACCCGGGGGCCATAGGTTTCACTAGAGGCTTCTCTCATGAAGGAAAATAATACGGTGGGTGAACAAATTACTGTCGAGCAATTGATAGAAAAGCGAATAATTATGAAGATATACAAGGCAATGATTATGCATATAGGCATCACGTCCGTGTCAAGTAGACCGAAACGATTCTGCATCTACTACTATTACTCCACACATCGACCGACTCCTGCCTGCATCTAGAGTATTAAGTTCATGAAGAACAGAGTAACGCATTAGGTAAGATGACATGATGTAGAGGGATAAACTCAAGCAATATGATGAAAACCCCATCTTTTTATCCTCGATGGCAACAATACAATACGTGCCTCGCTACCCCTACTTTGTCACTGGGTGAGGACACCGCAAGATTGAACCCAAAACTAAGCACTTCTCCCATTGCAAGAATTACCAATCTAGTTGGCCAAACCAAACCAATAACTCAAAGAGACTTGCAAAGATATGAAATCATGCATATAAGAATTCAGAGAAGATTCAAATAATATTCATAGATAATCTGAACATAAACCCACAATTCATCGGATCTCGACAAACACACCGCAAAAGAGTATTACATCGGATAGATCTCTATGAAGATCATGAAGAACATGGTATTGAAGAACAAAGAGAGAGAAGAAGCCATCTAGCTACTAGCTATGGACCCGAAGGTCTGTGGTGAACTACTCACGCATCATCGGAGGGGCAATGGAGTTGATGTAGATGCCCTCCGTGATCGATTCCCCCTCCGGAAGATTACCGGAAAAGGCTCCAAGATTGGATCTCACGGGAACAGAGGCTTCCGGCGGCGGAAAAGTATTTTCATGGCTCTTTTTTAGTATCCAGGGAATATTTGGGAATTTATAGGCCGAAGAATAGGGTTAGGAGGGCTGTCGTGGGGCCACAAGCTAGGGGGGCGCCCCCCCTAGGGCGTGCCCTGGTGGCTTGTGACGCCACGACAGGTGTCCTGCCTTCATCTCCAAGTCTGCTGGGTTTCTTCTGGTCCAAGAAAAATCATTCCGAAGATTTTATTCCGTTTGGACTCCGTTTAATATTCCTTATCTGCAATACTCAAAAACATGGAAAAAACAGAAACTGGCACTAGGCTCTAGATTAATAGGTTAGTCCCAAAAATAATATAAAATAGCATATTAATGCATATAAAACATCCAAAACAGATAATATAATAGCATGGAACAATCAAAAATTATAGATACGTTGGAGACGTATCACTCCTCCCGCGCGATCTGGGCAGAGACAGAGGGCAACTCCGGCGACGACCGCCGGCGCTAGGGGGCGCCGTTTTTGACGTCCGAGCTATCCACGTGCTCAGGGGGACCCGCTGCATCGGTTGGAGGTGATGGAAACCGCGGGGAAGCTCGAGGTCAAGCAGAGCTTCATCAATGGCGGCAGAGGCTTTGGCTATTGGGTGGGTTCCTCCTACGATGACTCTTGAGCGAAAATTGGGGCGGCAATGAGCTTGCGGTTGTGTCTATGTCGCGCTGGAGGAAGAATGCGCCCTGGGAACGGAGTGCACTGCTCGATTTTCCCTAAGCTTGGCCACGGCAATGGCGGCTGTTGGCTGATGGATCGAGCACCACTGCTCGATTCCTTCGGTGAGGGGGTTCCTGAGGGTTCTAGGCGGGGTTTTGGGTGATCCTGGATTAGCTCGGGGGTTTAAATAGGCGGGCAAGGTCGGTTTCTCCGACGGCCGCGGATAGGATCGGTGAACCGTCGTTCTGTAGCGAGGGGGGGCACGTGGCGATGGCTGGCGGGGCTGCGTGCTAGCGAACGAGGAAGGGACTGCTCAATGGGGCTAGCTGGCGTGCTGGTGTGGCTCGGGCGGCGCCGGCCATGACAGAGCGAAGGCGTGGCCGCAGGCTAGCCGCCAGGAGCTTCTGACGGCGACGCTGCACGGCGCCAGGGGGCGGCTCCAGCGGCTCGGATGGGTCGGGGCAGCGGCTCTGCGGGCGGCCAATGGTCAGGGGCGGGGTTAGGCGAGTGCGGCGGCTCGGACGCGCGCGCGTGCAAAACGTGCGCCCTGGTCGCGCTCTGGTCATGCCCGGCACGTGCTCGACAGAATGCCTTGGCATGCTCTGGGGCTTCAATTGAGCTACAAATTAACAGGGTTAGATTAGGGGGCAATACAATTCTAGAGGACATGCTGGTTTGGCAAAAACAGCAAGTTCACAATGCAAGCTCACAAACATGCCAATTCTGTTCATGCACACGAGGTGCTCGACAGAATGCTAGGGCTATCTAGAAATATATTCTGGCCACCAAAATTACCAGAACATGGTCTCTTTAGATGATGATAATGATGGCATGGTTGGTTTGGCAAACATAGAAATTTGTTAGTGCAAGTTTTTCCAAACCTTGTTTCTGGACAGAATCTACAGGGCATTATTGCATGGGCTTATAATATTCCAATGAGTCTAAACTCTTGGACTTAAGAGTTTTATAGGGTTAACTACAAGCAGGAAAAATCTCAAGGTCATTGGAGAAATATAAATTAGGGTTGCAGTATAAAATACCAATCTGGACCAGAATGAAGAAGAGGATGATTTGCTCCAAATTTCCAAAACACAAGGTTGGATTTTTGCATAAAAATTATCCAGGAACATCACATGTCATCTACAAATTTTACTGAATTTTTAAAAGAATTTATGAAGTAGTTGTAGTGCAACTCATGCCTTTAAAAGAATGAAAATGCTATTAAAAGAATTAAAACTTGGCAAGTTTTATTATAAAAACAATTCCACTGGTTTTACTAAATGAAATAAAATGCTTTAGTGAAACATTCAAGTCCCACAATATTATTCCAAGGTTTTAGATAGACGGAAGAATTTTGTAATTCAGAGGAAAAGAGTGGCTCTGAAATCCATAGAAAAATCCAGAAAATAGAAAATAAGTATTCCTGGCAAAATTTTAATTAATAAAAGATGATTAAAATTTTGGGGTGTTACAACACTACCCCCGTTAAGAAAAATCTCGTCCTCGAGATTTGCTAAGGACGTATTTTGCAAAAATAGCATTCGTACCACACGGCAATCGTAACATGAAAAACAAATATTCCACACACACGATAGGACGGGGTCACAGTAAAATCGCTGACTAATGTGCAGTTGTGGTGTACTAGCAAGGTAATCGATTAGGTGATAAAAGAACGCGCGGTCTTGTATTTAGTGTACGCGTCCTATGAGTCGTATAACGCGAGGGCATGCAAATTAAATTTTTGTTGGAAAACATTTTTCATCGCAGTGGTCTTTTAAGAAAAACCTTACTATGAAATTTGCTATAATAAAAACAATCGATTTTTCTAATCACAGCAAACAACTATAACCAACACAATAAACTCATACAGAAAATTTTAAAACACAACACAGATATCACAACAAGCAGTCAAATGCTACACAAACTAATACAACTAAGGCGCTGACGGTTCAGGTAATAAGCTATAATTCATGAGTAATTATTCCCTGCAGTGGGATATATCCTTCGTCTACTGGGGAGCGGATGGAGGACTCACAAAATGCGTCTCTCTTAGTCTGGCCTCAGGGGTCTGCTAATGGCGACTAGGGTTTTATACAGCAAGGGTCTGGAGAAAATCCTAGCTCTTGCTGGGTCAAGCGCTCTCGAGCGATGACATAGTGCACCGGCTTAATTAGCGCCGGATCTTTCTCTGCTCAGGTGTAGGGAAAGGATGCGGCTTCTTTGGCTGCTGCACTATTTGGGGAAATAATAATACCCACATTCACTGGCATAGGGCACCATGAATTGAAGGCGGGTAACCGCTCCATAAGCAGCAATCTCTATGGCAATTACTGGAGTGGGCATAGATTTCCTGATGAAGGGAATTTCCGTAGGGTCTTGGTTTGGGTCTACCTGCGGGGTGTGCCTGACTGTCCAATATTTCGAGGAGGTAAAAGTGACCCTCGATTTGAACAGATTGTACCGGGATGGGTGGGGAGAACCCATGGTACTGCGGTTAAAATCCCACAATTATTTTAATAAAATTCCCCGAGGTTGCATCTGGGGTCTTTATATGAATCCCAAGGTGCGACCTGAAAAAAATGGCTGTGAAGGCAGTGCACAAGGTGAGGGATGCTTGGTAAGGTTACGGAGTGGCCTCATGTATAGCATCTGGGCTGGATGACATATTGCGGTGTGGGGGCAATATTAACTGTCGGTTCTGTTTTCTGGTGGTCGGGGCCAATGTCACAGATATATATATCGCAAATGCGACGTATTACTGTGGTTGTCAGTTGGGTGGTCTTATGGTAGCTACGCTCAGAATTTAAATATGTGACCAGACGCCAAAATTATTTATGCATGGTTACTTGTAGTACTATTAAAGATAATGGCATACAAGCAGCCTGCAATTTATTATTGGCGATGCACGATCACACTATTACATGGCGTAGTAATACTAAGACTCGGCACTACTCGAGTGGCTTAGTCTACTTCGTTCATATCTAGTCGAGCGTGCCTTGTGGATGTCGAGGCTTCTCCTAGGGCTTCACCGCAGAGGTTGACTCGGTTAGGGCGCGGAGTTGCGGGGTCGCGGTAGCGGTGATGACCACCGCGGGGGTTCGTGGTCACAATCTCGTTGGAGTACGTCCCCAAGAGGCGACGAAGCTCCTCCGAGGATACCAATATATTACGCTCAGTTGCAGGGGCAGGCCTTGATGACTCTATCGGTTGTCTGAATAGCACGACTGGGTTGTCGGCATCGGGCATAGCTTCTCTTCTTATCGGGGCTCAGCGAGCGAGTTCTCTGTGCGTTGTAACCAGATCAAGGGTGGCCTGATCAAACAACGCCTCTTGTGCTCTTAAGTAGCGCATAAGTGTAAGTGCATCTAGTGCCCCTTAGTGATTTTGGTGTATTGAAGACTTATAGGTTAAGAGACTGATGCGTTTGTAAGTGTACACATGCTCTATAAGTCGCTGAGGAGTTTGATACATTCGGAGATTATCGACCCCTAAAAATGTATGTCTTCAACTGAAGACTTTGGTGAAGACTTTGCTGAAGACTTTGGTATTCCCTGAAGACTTTGAAAAAGAAGAAGTTGGTGTGACCTTGAAGATATGAACGAGGACTATGAAGCGTGAAGACTTTTGTTTTCGTAGTTTCATTTCCTTTCTTTGAGTCATAGGAAACACCGTACTGTTAAAGGGGGCCGAGGTAAAACTAAGGAAAATTTCCAACTGATGCTCAACTCAAAAGCCTCAACCTATCCAATCCTTCGAGTGAAGCCTTTGGAAATCTCTTGCAGTTCAGTCAAGTTCTTCAGTGACAGAGACGATGATCTTCTGATCTCTGAGGAAATTGGTCTGACTGAGGAGTTAGGATTTCGCCAGTGCGAATTGCCTACAAGTGAGGAATATGATAAGCCTGAGGACTTTCATAGTTCGAAATTCCGACCGTTGCTATGCTAAGTGCCAGCTGTCCCCAATCATCCTATCCACATAACGGTCATATCATTGGGGGCATTTATGTCTTATCATGTCGGGTTGCACCCTGGCTATAAATAGCTGCCCCCCACAACCACTAGCTGGTTGGCTGCTCCGAGACAGAACTGACACTTGTCATTTGAGAGCATCCCATTCCTTGAGGACTTTGAGAGAAATTCATCAGTGAGGAAAAACCCCAAAACCAAACCACCAACCCAAAGTGATTGAGCATCACTGAAGAAATTGTTCCTGTGTGGAACCGACGCTTGTTACCTTTGAAGACTGTGTATCTTCCAGATGGTTAGGTGTCATGGTCTAGTGCATCCTGCAGTCAATTGGGGATCACGAAGTGACCTTGGTCTAGAGCATCCAGCAGTCAATTGTGGATTGCCGGGTGACCAGTTTGTGAGGGTTTTGGAAGTCTACCCTGAAGACTTACCACGAGTGTTGGGCGAGGACTGTGTGGCCTTAGCTCAAGGAGAATACGGTAAGGACTGTGTGTCCTGGGACTGTGTGTCCTCTGGTTTAAATACCAGGCCGCTCCAAACCAGACGTACGACTGTCACAACAGTTGGAACTGGGTCATCAAACCATTGTCTTCATCGAGCTACCTGGTTCCATTTCCTCAACCCAATCATTTCCTCGTATACTTGTTGATGAAATTGATCGTTACTGTTTGAAGAATTTGTCTGAAGACTTTCTCAATTTCCTCACCTCAAATTCTTCAAGTTACCTTGTTCCTCACCTGCTTATCCTTTATCACGCTACCTGTAATCTGTGCATGCTTTATTTCATCATGATGACTATGCGATCGCTATGCTTCATATGCACTTGAGTACTTATTCCGCTGCTAGTTATTCATCACATTTCAAATTCCTCAAGTTGAAATTCCTCAGTGATGAATTTGTAAAAATCGCCTATTCACCCCCCCTCTAGTCGATATAACGCACTTTCAATTGGTATCAGAGCAAGGTACTCCCTTGTTCTGTGTGATTTTGGTTTAACCACCTGGAGTTCTAGTTATGTCGACTGCAGGTATGATCAAGGTTTCCGTAGGATGTCCTACCTTCGATGGGTCGGACTACCCCTACTGGAAGAACAAGATGTGCATGCATCTTGAGGCTATTGACAACGATCTCTGGTACGTTGTGGAAAATGGTGTTCCCTCCGTCACTCCCACGATCAACGCTGCTGATGTGAAGAGATTCAAGCAACTTGATTCACAAGCGAAGAATATCATCTGTGGCCATCTGAGCAAAGGTCAGTATGGCAGAGTGAGTGCTTTGGAGTCTGCTAAGCTTATCTGGGATAGGCTGTCCAAAGTCAACGAAGGTGTTTCCACTCAACGTGACTCCCGTGTTGATGTCCTTCGCAATCTCTTCAACCGCTTCAAAAGACTCGACAATGAGAATGTTCAGCAAACTTTTGATCGCCTCACTGATATCTCCAACGAGCTTCAAGCACTGGGTGCCACGGATATCACTGACCACGAGGTGGTGAAGAAACTGCTAAGATCTCTTGATTCCTCATTCGATACTCTGGCTTTGATGATTCAAGAACGTGGAGACTACAAGTCACTTGATCCTGCTGATATACTTGAGAGACTCAATACTCATGAATTCCAACAAGCTGAGAAGAGAGACCTCTACGGACCAAGCTATGGAAAATCTCGTGCTCTGAAGGCAAAAGCAATTTCCTCATCCAAAGACGAAGATTCTGATAGTAGCCTTGGTGATCCTGAAGAACTGAGTCAGGAGCTGGCAATGCTCGTGAGAAAATTCCAGAAATTCTCAAGGAGAGGCCGATTTGGAAAGTCATCAAAAACTGGTCTAAGGAAATCAGATTCCTCAAGCGACTACAAGAAGAGAACTTGTCACAAATGCAAGAAATCTGGTCACTTTATCTCTGACTGTCCTCTCTGGGAAAAAGAATCAAAGAAGAAGAAATACAAGGACTACAGTTCTGATGACTCGAAGAAAAAGAAGAAATCTTCAAAGTCCTCAACTTCAAAGTCCTCATCTTCAAACTCCTCATCGCACAAGAAGAATGGTTCCAGAAAGGCTCGGGCTTTCATTGGCAAGGAAATGGATTCTGAAGAAGAATCTGAAGAATATGAAGAAGAGGAAGAATCTGAGGTGGAGTCAGAATCAGGTGTTGCTAGCCTTGCTCTCGCTACTGCTTTCGTCAGCAAGTCCATCTTCAATGATGAAGAAAATGACTACTCCAACGACTCTGACGTCAGCAATGATGATTACGCTCCCACCTATTGCTTCATGGCAAAAGGTTCCAAGGTACACAAGCATCACTCTTCTTCTGAATCAAGTGAAGGAGAATCTAATGAATATGTGAAACCTAGCTATGCCAAACTTGCTAAAATTGCCACTAAGCAACAATGTGCACTTGAAAAGCTTCAGAAATTGCTAGACAAAAGCGATGATCTGTTGAATGAGGAAGTGGATCGGACTCAAACTCTGTCTGATGATCTCAAAAGTCTTCAGACAAAGTATGATAACCTTCAGAGTCATCATAATGCTCTCTTAGTTGACCATGAGAAGCTTTCTTATGAATTTCTTCAAAGAAAGCAAGATCTTGAGAAACTAAGAGTGTCTCATGAGGATCTCCAAAGGGAAAACGATTCCTTACTGGCTCAACAGATCAGTACCGCTCAGGAAGAATTTGTTCCACCATGTATGAAATGCATCGAACGTGAAACTGCTAATTCTTCACCTGAATGTTCAAATGCTTCTATTGCTGCAAATTCTTCAACTATCCCCGTGGTCACAAATTCCTCATCTGAGGATACCACAAGTATCACTGACGAAAATGCAGGGTTGAAGGAATTGTATGTGACATGCATGTACAAAAGTCTCAAAGGGCATCAAACCCTTTGCGATGTGCTCAAAAAGCAGATTCTGAACAGGAACCCTAGGAAAGATGGTATTGCATTTGAGAGGAAACTCAATGCTGATGGATCCTACTGGACACCTGAGCAGTACCCCAAAACCTCATGGGTTGCTGCAAAAGGACCTCCTGTGGATCCATCCACTTTATCTGGCTTTACTTGTGAAACTTCATATTCCTCTGATGAGTCACTTGACTCCAACTACAAATTCTTCAAAAATCAGAAAGGTGAAGTATTTGCCAGATTTGTTGGAACTAACTGCAGGAACGGTTCACCTATGAGGAAAATCTGGGTTCCTAAGAGCTTCTTGGAAAATCTTCAAGTGAATGTCCTCACGACACCGCCCATGAAGAAAAGGAACCCCAGATCAAATTCCTCATATGGACCAAAGTCTTCACTTGGACCAAATTCCTCAAATGGTCAAAAGTATCATTCTCGTACTAATGCATCTGTTTCGCAGGGAAAATCTAAGAGTTCTGAATATGTGCATTATTCTTCAAATCATTATGTTCATAAGTCCTCGAAGAATTTCTCTGCTTATTCATATGAGTACTCTAACCCTAGTCCTGTGAAACGAAGTGCACTAGCTTCAATGCCTCCCTTCTCATATGGAGCTCGCAGAATGATGAACTCTTTGTCACCCCTCTAGATGTGGGCGGTGAAGAAATTGAACTAACTTCTTATGCAGGGTCAGGTCTCCAGACGAACTTGAACGTCTGATGAATTTGCTGGAGACCTGAGGAAATGCTTGAAAGGACGCAAGCTAATCATGCAGAAATGAATTCCTCATTTCTCACGTCCTCACACTGCTTTACTTACTATGTTGTGTGATGAAATTCTGCCTGATGAATTTGATGTCATATTCTTCACTCTGAAGCATATGAGTTCGTAAGTTGTACTAATTCATCTGCAGGATGAAACTCCAAAAACTACTGAGTGGGTCCTCGATAGTGGATGCACCAACCACATGACTGGTGACAAGAGTCTACTGATGAACATGCCACTTGCCCCATCTCATCTGAAGCATATCACCTACGCTGACAAAGGAAAAAGCAAGGTATTGGGTCTAGGTAAGGTTGCAATCTCCAAGGACCGACACATGGACAAGGTGATGCTTGTCGAATCCCTCGGGTTCAACCTCATGTCTGTCTCAATGCTTTGTGATCTTGATATGGTTGTCATCTTTGGAAAATATCGTTGTGTTGTCATCATGGAATCTGACCATTCCAAAGTCTTCGAAGGCTTTAGGAGAGGAGACTTGTATATTGTTGATTTCTCTACAGGTCCTCAGCCTGCCACGTGCCTACTTGCAAAGTCCTCAGAAGGCTGGCTGTGGTATCGATGACTTGGACATGCTGGTATGAGGAACTTGCACATGCTCGTGAAGAAAAAGCACGTCATTGGCATCGAAGGTGTCAAATTCCTCAAGGATCACCTCTGTGGTGCTTGTGAGTCTGGGAAGATGACCAGATCCAAGCATCCCTCGAAGACAATCATGACCATGACTCGACCTTTTGAATTGCTTCACATGGACCTCTTTGGCCCCACTCATTATTCCACACTAACAAATGCTTCAAGTTTGTATGGCTTTGTCATTGTTGATGATTACTCTCGTTACACTTGGGTGCATATTATTCTGTACAAGTCTGAAGTGCAGGATGTCTTCAGACGATTTGCTTCAAGGGCCTCAACAAACTACGGCGTCAAGATCAAGCATATCAGGAGTGATAATGGGACTGAGTTCAAGAACACCAATCTTGATGAATATCTTGATGAACTTGGTATTACTCATGAGCTATCTGCCCCATATACTCCTCAGCAGAACGGCGTCGTGGAGCGCAAGAACAGGACTCTTGTTGAGATGGCTCGCACCATGCTTGATGAATACAAGACTCCTCGTCGCTTCTGGCCTGAGGCAATTGATACAGCATGCCACATCATCAACAGGGTATATCTTCACAAAATCTTCAAGAAGACATCATATGAACTCATGACTGGCAAGAAACCCAATGTAAGTTATCTCAAATTCTTCGGTGCAAAATGCTGGATAAGAGATCCTCACCAGAGTTCTAAATTTGCACCGAAAGCACATGAAGGTTTTATGCTTGGTTACGGAAAGGACTCGCACACCTACAGAGTCTTCAACACCTACCATCACAAGGTTGTTGAAACTGTAGATGTGCGGTTCGATGAAACTAACGGCTCGCAAAGCGAGCACCTGCCTTCTGTGCTAGATGAAAAGTCTCCTGAGGAATCCATTAAGTTGAAGGCTACTGAGGATGTAGTACCCACTGAAGAAAATCCTCAACCTACTGAGGAAGTCATTCCAACCAATGAAGACATTCATGCTGATACACCTGAAGAAAATGGTGCTGAAGAAAATCCTCAGCCACGTCAACCTGCTCATCCGAGACTTGCAAATGAAGTGCAGATTGACAAAATCATCGACAACATCAATGCACCAGGTCCTCTCACTCGCTCAAGAGCTTCACATTTGACTAACTTTTGTGGGCATTTTGCTTTTGTCTCTATCATAGAGCCCACCAAAGTTGATGAAGCTTTCCAAGAGCCTGAGTGGATTCAAGCTATGCAAGAGGAATTGCATCAATTCAAGCTCAACAACATGTGGGAACTTGTCAAGCGGCCAGATCCTCGCAAGCATAACATCATAGGTACCAAGTGGATCTACCGCAACAAGCAAGATGAAAATGGCCTTGTGGTAAGGAATAAGGCTCGTCTTGTAGCTCAAGGCTACACACAGGTTGAAGGAATTGACTTTGATGAAACTTTTGCACCTGTTGCTAGGCTTGAAGCTATTCGCATATTGCTTGCTTATGCTAACCATCATGATATCATTTTATATCAAATGGATGTGAAAAGTGCATTCCTCAATGGTAAGCTTGAGGAAGAAGTATATGTTGCTCACCCCCCAGGTTTTGAAGACCCTAAGCATCCTGACAAAGTCTTCAGACTCAACAAGGCCCTCTATGGCCTCAAGCAGGCCCCTCGGGCGTGGTATGACACTCTAAAGGAATTCCTCATGAAGAAAGGCTTCAAACCCGGTTCACTCGACCCAACTCTTTTCACTAAATCCTATGACAATGAACTGTTCATATGCCAAATATATGTAGACGATATTATCTTTGGCTGTACTGACAAACGTTACAGTGATGAATTTGCCTATATGATGAGTGAAGAATATCAATTGTCTATGATGGGAGAGTTGAAATTCTTCTTAGGTCTTCAAATTCGTCAGCAAGACAATGGCATCTTCATCTCACAAGAGAAATACCTCAAGGATGTTCTGAGGAAATTCAACATGCACGAATGCAAAGGCGTCAAAACTCCAATGCCTTCAAAAGGCCACCTCTGCACTGACGAAAATGGTAAATATTTCGATCAGAAGGTATACCGCTCCATGATTGGCTCTTTATTGTATCTATGTGCATCTAGGCCTGATATTATGCTGAGTGTTTGCATGTGTGCCCGATTCCAAGCAACACCGAAGGAATCACACCATAAGGCTATGAAGCATATTCTTCGATACTTAGCTCACACACCAACGCTTGGATTATGGTATCCCAAGGGCTCAAATCTTCACCTCGTCGGATACTCAGATGCTGACTATGCTGGAGATCGTGTCGATCGCAAGTCAACCTCAGGCACATGTCATTTCCTCGGACGATCCTTAGTCTGTTGGTCCTCGAAGAAGCAGAACTGCGTGTCACTTTCTACTGCTGAAGCTGAGTACATTGCTGCTGGTTCATGCTGCGCTCAGTTGCTGTGGATGAAGCAAACCCTCAAGGACTATGGCATCAAGGTGAAGAATGTGCCTCTCTACTGCGACAATGAGAGCGCTATCAAGATTGCTTACAACCCAGTTCAGCACTCCAAGACCAAGCACATCCAGATTCGTCATCATTTTCTTCGAGATCATGTACTCAAGGGCGACATCTCCATCGACCACATCCCCACTGAAGAACAACTGGCCGATATCTTCACTAAGCCCTTGGATGAAAAGAGATTTTGCAAGTTGTGGTGTGAGCTAAATATCTTAGAATCTTCGAATGTTCTTTGAAAAGACACACATCCTAACACTCATGCAAAATTGATGACTTTGATGTGCAACACACGAAGTAACGTTTCTCTTCAATCAATGAAGAATAACCCTCTAAGTGTGAAGAAATTAACGAAGAATTTGATTCTCAGAACCCTACGACAATTGTACGCGGTGTCTGAAATCATCATTCTTATACGGTGGGTCACGCCACCAACAATAGTTGAAATTCTTCAGAGCTGAGTTTTTCATCATTTTGCAAATTCTTCAAATTTTCAAATTCCTCAAGTTTGCAAATTCCTCAACTTTTCAAATTCTTCAAACAGTGAAACTGATGTTCTTCATTGACTATATATATATATATTTGAGTTTTCAATGTCCTCAACAGCATTCACTTATTGCTAATTCTTCAAGTTGATTTTCATCTAATTGAATGTGATCGGACCCGTTCCCCCTCTATGCTAAACTCAACCCAGTCTGTTCACAAATTCTTCATATGCGTTCTACTTTGAAACTCGTTCAAAGTCTTCACTGTATCCTTGACAGCTGAAGAATTTGCGAACGGAAACTTTAAAATTTTCTCTATCAATTTTTTTTGGCGCTTCCCGCTCAAACAGTTCTGATTCCCACGACTAGATAAGCCACGATCCCCCACTATCTCCACTACTCAGAACGTGGGTGACACATGTCGCATGGAGAGCAAGGGTCAGGGGCAATCTGGTCCAAAATCTTCGGGCCGATTCGTTTTTACTGACACTATATATACCCCCTTCCCTTCACTGTGCTCGAGTTACTCCTCACTCCCATCTCTCCCGAGCTCAAACCTAGCGCCGCCGCTAAAAATCATCGCCGCCGGAGAGGAAGAGCTTCACTGCCTCGACCTCGCCATCGCCGTACTCGCATCGGCCGCGGAAGTCTTCACCCCGCCGCCGCTGTAGCTGTCTCCCTCTGCCAAGCTAGGGCGTGGGAGATCTGGACTGATGAACTTTCCCAATTTCATCTCTCTGTTCGTCATGTTCTTCATCAGGGTAAATAAAATCTAACTTTACTGCCCTTGTTTGATCTTCAAGTCTTCCACCAAATCCTCAAAAGTGTTTATTCTTCAAGAATCATCTTCTTAAGCACCTTACATGTTTCAATCCCTTGATGTTTTTCTCTAAGTTATGATTTTCTTCAAGATTCCTCAATTGTGTGGATCCACATATTCGCACAACTCTGGAACCTAAGACAAAGAACACTTAGTGAAATTCCTCAAGACATCTATGGTCAAAATCCTCAACTTGATGTATTTTGAAAAATTTGTGAGAACGCATATGACCTCTTCAAATTCCTCGCACCTATACTCTGTTCACAGGTACAAAATGTCTGCTGATGAATCACTAGGTTCTCATCAACTTAACTCATTTGCAGCGTTTCTTGAGGAAAAACTATATACATCGTCAGAATCATCAAGAGTTCAAAGTCATCAAGTGAAGAAAATGGCAGATGGTAAAAGAACTCAGAAGGGTGGAAAGAAGGCTGAACAGAACACTGCTTTTGAGATACCTGAGGATCTGTATGCTGGTTACTGTACTCCAGATGAGGCCATTCATGGCAAAGAAACAAAAGAGCAGAGGAAAATCAGAATTCAGAGGATGGAACAGAGGTGGGCAAAGGAGTGGAGAGACTATCGCTATGTCACTCCCAAGTACATGAAGAAATTCGCCCTCAAACCTCCTTGCAAAAGGGCTCCTCCCGCTGATGATCAAGAAGTCGATCCCACTAGCATTGCTCGTGCTGAAGACTTTCCAGCTGAAAGCATCAACTAAAATTTCAGAGAACTGCCAAAGCTGCTGTGAAGAAATTCAATGAAGACTCTGCTGCTGCCTCTGCCGGAGCCTCTGATAGTGCTCCGAAGAAATCGATGGTGAAGAAGTCAGCAGTGAAGTCAAAAACCTCAACTTCAAAGTCCTCACCGCAGAATCCTCATGCAAATTCTTCAAAGGCCACTGCAATGCCTTCAGTAGCTGCACAATCATCAGCTGCTGCCGCAAAGTCCTCAACACCTGTAAATCTTGCAACATGTCAAAGGACTACTGGTTTCTCAATTGCTTCAGGGGGCTCTGCAAGTTCATCAGCCCAAGCACAGTCTTCAACAAGCCCTACTTTGATGAAGATAAAGAGAACTGCTGGATGAGGTCAGAGACCAAGTCCTCACAATAGCAAAGCTACTGTGAATCCCTCAGTATCTGAGGATGATGATGAGGCTACTAATGAAGAATTGGAAGAAATCATCAGAAACAGTCAGCAGAGAGCTGCAATAGCCAAGGGCAGCTCTGTTCCTCTCATGCTGGATCCTAAGATGGTCCTCAACTTCATCGACATATGGCATGAGGATCCCAGCACTCCACTTTCCTCACTGAACCTACCTCTTGGTGTGGACCATGTCCTCACACACTTCATAGCTGAGGAAAAATGGAAGAGAGATCAAGCTCAGAGAGCTAAGAGAAGCAAGGCCAGAAAGGAAAAGTTTCTGAGGAACAATGTGATGAATTTGACTCCCAATCAACTCGTCATAGTTCAGTCTGAGATTCGCTGCCTTACTGAAGACAAGCAAAGTATGATGCTGAATGGAAGGGCACCAAAGTAAGATTCGTCAGGGCAGCCCAAGCTGCAGTTAAAGATCACAACTCAAGGGTTGCAACTCAATTGCAACAGCAAATTCCTCAGGCTGAACAATCTGCTCAGCCTGCTGAAGAAACTGCACGCACCGCTGAAGAAATTCTGGCTGCTGAAGAACCTGCCAGGCCAGCTGAAACTTTTGCTACGCCTGATGAAATTGAGACCACTAGGTCGACTGCATCAGTCATGCGTGAAGAAACTGCTCCCCCTTCACCCTCTGCTGAAACTGCAAAATCCTCAAGGATGAAGAACATCCACCTTCCTTCTGCATCAGAAGTGAAGAAAACTAAGGCTGCGGAGAAGAGAGCTGCTAAGAAAAGAAAAGCATCAACTTCAGATTCCTCAGCTGTGAAGAAGTTGAAGACTATGCCAAATTCTTCAACTGAGCTCATTGATGCAACTCCAGTCTCCTCCGTACCTGCCTATGAGATAATTCCATTTGGTGTTGACTATGTCACTCCAAATGATGAAGATGAAGATGAAGAAGATCATTCTGCTGCTTCCTCAGAGCAGATTGATGAAGAAATTGAGGTGGAAGCAAATGCTTCAACCCCACTGGTATCATCGCCCCAGCCTCAGTTGACTGCTGAAGAGGCCGGCGTTGAAGAAATGGATGAGGATGTGGACATTGGAAACACAACTCCTCTTATCAATGATGAATATTGGGAAGCGGCACACCCAAATTCACCAATGACCACTCCCCTGACTCAAATTCCTCAGTCTCCAGCCCAGACAGAAGAAATTCATATAGGATCTGATGACTTGGCTGCACCTGTCCCTGAAGATATTCCAGCTGCATCAGCTGAAGAAATTGCTGCTCAAACTACTACTGAGGAAACTGCTATTCAAATTCCTCAATCTGAAGAAGTTCCTCCTATGCCAAAGGAAATTGTGGGCCGCTTCAAGCCAAACCTTCAGCCGAAGCCCAAGATGCCCTTCAAAAGCTCAAAGCGCCCCAAATTCATCAAGACCAATTTCTTCAACGAGCACATCTTCTTCAATGGGCCAAATCCTTATGACTCTGCAAGGGCCGGTCGCACCAGATTCTGGACACCCACACAGATGAACTATTATGCATGAGTGCTATTTGACAAGGAGAAAGTCTTCGAGCATCGGCAAATTCCTCATGCGGACATGGAAACTATCCCATGCTTCACACCGGTGCTCGCAGTCCTTCACGATGCAGGAATTCTTCCATTCTGTGTGGACATATGTGATTGGAATGAAGAGCTAATTCTTCAATTCTATGCCACCTTGCACATCACAGGTGATGCCTCTGATGTCAATTCTTGGGTCTTGGACTGGATGACTGGATCTACTCACTACACTGCTCCAGCCTCTGAATTACTTCGGTCAGTCCCAATACCAATTCCCTCAGAAGGAGCAAGATGCCTGTTTGATGAACCTGCTCTGCCCAATCACATGATGCAAGTACTAATGAAGCCATTGGCTCCTGGACAACCTCAAAGGACTACCTTCCTTGTGAAGGATTTGCTCTATGTGCCCAGGACAGTCTATCGCATTCTGACCAAAACCCTCAGTCCTCAAAAGGGCCACAACTCTGAAGAAGAAGAAGTGAAGGGAATCATGAAGAACATGCTATTCAACATCATTCACGGGATTCCCATAAATTACCATGAT
Source organism: Elymus sibiricus (assembly GCA_039707655.1). Classification (NCBI taxonomy): domain Eukaryota; kingdom Viridiplantae; phylum Streptophyta; class Magnoliopsida; order Poales; family Poaceae; genus Elymus; species Elymus sibiricus. The sequence continues at coordinate 282,523,162 of CM077663.1, forward strand.
TTCTTCATGAGGACTTTGGCCAATGCTGCTTCAGCCCCATTTGAATTGAAGCCTTATGCTCCCTGGATCATGAAATTCATCAGATCAAGGTCTTCACTTCCGTTCAAGGCTGACTTTCAGAATCACTTTAGCTTTCTGCCTCCAATCGAAGTCCTCAAGAGCTCATTTTCTTCAGTTGCGGGAAAAGGCAAAGCTGTCATTGATGAAGGTACTCGTCCATTGGATGGTCAGTTTCGCAAAGCTGCATCATATTCCACCAATGATGACACTGCTACCCAAGATTCTGCTGCAAAAGCCTCAGCGCAAAATCCTCAAGATACTGCCCCTTGTGTGATGACTGATCGAGAGCATCTTCTAAGTCTTCATCAGAAGATTGATCGCAATCACAAGTGGGTAAAGCGTCAGTTTGGTTCACTTCTTTGAGACATGATTGTCACGCACAATTCTGTGAGGAAGAACCACTATTATCTTCATGAAGTCTTCGACCGCACATGGGCCATCCTGTCTCACCTCAAGACTCCTGAAGAATTCAAGGAGATGGAATTTCAGCAGGACTTTGATTGGTCCATCCCTCCAAGGAAGAAATGGAAGAAAGTTCAAGTTCCTCAGTTGGTTACAAGCTCATTTTCTTCATCACGCCAGGCGGATGAAGCTGAGGATATTGACGACACTGCTGCAGGCCCTGCTCCACCAACCGACCCCGACAACGCTGGCGCTCCTCCACCACCTTCAAGATGAAAATCTTCAGGGGCGTTAGTCCTCATTTTTCGTCCCTTTTGGTCTTCGATGACAAAGGGGGAGAAAATTTGAGTTAGTCTTCAAGCGGGTCTATATATATGGGCTGTTTTTTTGTTTAAGTTACAACTCTCGCTCTTCTGAAGCTTTTGTTGGTTGAGTTGTAAACTTAAGTCCAATGGTGGTCTGACGTTTTTGAACTGCTTTCCGCATGCTATTTCCTCAAATTATCTTAATGCACGCATTCTGAATTTCCTCAGACCCCATTTTCCATCATGCATTTCAATTTCCTCATGATATATATTAAATGCGTGTATGGATTACAAGATATAGGGGGAGTTCTCCATGTTTTTAACCTGCTATGTGCATTTGCAGTCCAAAGCAAATTCCTCAAATATGCACATCTTCAGGGGGAGTTCTTCTATATCTTGCAATCAAATTCCTCAAACTCAGTACTTACACTTCATATTATTATCCCCGTTGAAAACTTAACCTATTTGTCATCAATCACCAAAAAGGGGGAGATTGTAAGTGCATCTAGTGCCCCTTAGTGATTTTGGTGTATTGAAGACTTATAGGTTAAGAGACTGATGCGTTTGTAAGTGTACACAGGCTCTATAAGTCGCTGAGGAGTTTGATACATTCGAAGATTATCGACCCCTAAAAATGTATGTCTTCAACTGAAGACTTTGGTGAAGACTTTGCTGAAGACTTTGGTATTCCCTGAAGACTTTGAAAAAGAAGAAGTTGGTGTGACCTTGAAGATATGAACATGGACTATGAAGCGTGAAGACTTTTGTTTTCATAGTTTCATTTCCTTTCTTTGAGTCATAGGAAACACCGTACTGTTAAAGGCGGCCAAGGTAAAACTAAGGAAAATTTCCAACTGATGCTCAACTCAAAAGCCTCAACCTATCCAATCCTTCGAGTGAAGCCTTTGGAAATCTCTTGCAGTTCAGTCAAGTTCTTCAGTGACAGAGACGATGATCTTCTGGTCTCTGAGGAAATTGGTCTGACTGAGGAGTTAGGATTTCACCAGTGCGAATTACCTACAAGTGAGGAATATGATAAGCCTGAGGACTTTCATAGTTCAAAATTCCGACCGTTGCTGTGCTAAGTGCCAGCTGTCCCCAATCATCCTATCCACATAACGGTCATATCATTGGGGGCATTTATGTCTTATCATGTCGGGTTGCACCCTGGCTATAAATAGCCGCCCGCCACAACCACTAGCTGGTTGGCTGCTCCGAGAGAGAACTGACACTTGTCATTTGAGAGCATCCCATTCCTTGAGGATTTTGAGAGAAAATCATCAGTGAGGAAAAACCCCAAAACCAAACCACCAACCCAAAGTGATTGAGCATCACTGAAGAAATTGTTCCTGTGTGGAACCGACACTTGTTACCTTTGAAGACTGTGTATTTTCCAGACGGTTAGGCATCATGGTCTAGTGCATCCTGCAGTCAATTGGGGATCACGAAGTGACCTTGGTCTAGAGCATCCAGCAGTCAATTGTGGATCGCCGGGTGACCAGTTTGTGAGGGTTTTGGAAGTCTACCCTGAAGACTTACCACGAGTGTTGGGCGAGGACTGTGTGACCTTAGCTCAAGGAGAATACGGTAAGGACTGTGTGTCCTGGGACTGTGTGTCCTCTGGTTTAAATACCAGGCCACTCCAAACTAGACGTACGACTGTCACAGCAGTTGGAACTGGGTCATCAAACCATTGTCTTCATCGAGCTACCTGGTTCCATTTCCTCAACCCTATCATTTCCTCGTATACTTGTTGATGAAATTGATCGTTACTGTTTGAAGAATTTGTCTGAAGACTTTCTCAATTTCCTCACCTCAAATTCTTCAAGTTACCTTGTTCCTCACCTGCTTATCCTTTATCACGCTACCTGTAATGTGTGCATGCTTTATTTCATCATGATGACTATGCGATCGCTATGCTTCATATGCACTTGAGTACTTATTCCGCTACTAGTTATTCATCACATTTCAAATTCCTCAAGTTGAAATTCCTCAGTGATGAATTTGTAAAAATCGCCTATTCACCCCCCTCTAGTCGATATAACGCACTTTCAATAAGATGCAACAAGGCGGGGTCCGCCTCATGGTCTTCGTTGGTGACTTGGGGCGACCCACTATATCCTTCACGGCAGGGGTAGTAGTAGAACGAGCGGCAGTTAACCCTCGGTGACAGGTGCCGGAGTTGAACTATAGCCTCTCGAGCTGCTAGCTAGATAGGTGGTTGTGGTGTACTGGGTTCGGGCAAACGTTTCCTTTATATAAAGAAAATGGAGTCTTCCTTCGCACGCTTGCGAATGGAACAACTCAGGTGTCGGTCACGGGCATGTGACCTACTGGGCTAGTCTGATAGGTTGGGCACCGACTGCCAAAAGCTGTCGGGGTCACTGTGTGGTCTATAGCATAGGATAGGCTTGGCTGTGGTTATGGTAAGGTCTGGTGGGTGGGTTAACCTAGGTTTATTGACCCGGCTAAGATAGGATTAGCCAATGGTCAGCCTGGCTCTGATACCAAGGTTGTCAGGACCGGTTTTCCAGGATATTAATTTCCCAGCAAATGGTCCTTGTGCTCACCAACCCCAGGATTACTGTTAGCTGGTGAGGCACATTCTTGATACAGAAATTCCAAGCAAAATACAAAATCTGAAGTACAAGACCATTGTGGTCTATGAGTACAACAAAAGTTTCTAGTGGTTGATGGCGGAAGCGGTTTGCGGATCATCAGCGTCTATGGGACTCCATTTCCCATGGGAACAACTGACCTGGATAACTCCTATCTTCGCGTGGCTGCTATCTTCGTTGCCTAGGTTCCGGGGCTGTCGTCATGGCACTCCTCTCCAAGCATGAAATCTGGCCAAGACAATAGCCAGGGACAAGCCAGTGAGTACTTTGAATGTACTCGCAAACATCATGAAAACAGGTATAATATAGCAGGTTATAATCATGCACTGAAGTAATCCACGATCACTTAGTCTGTCACAAAATAAAATTCATGATGCACGCAAGCAGGTCATTCATATTAAACAGGAATAAGCAATCAGAGAATAAAAATAAAATAAACCGACCGGGTGTCTGAAGAGACGCCTCGAAAGGATAACAATATAAAGCATGCCTCAGTCGGGCGTCTGAGCGACGCCACATAAAGGGCTTAGAAGAAAAATAAATAACATGCGTGCCACAGTCGAGCGTCTGAGCGACGCCACATAAAGGGCTTATAAGGAAAATAAATAACAAACATGCCACAACCGGGCGTCTCAGTGACACCACATAAAGGGCTTATAAAGCAAACAACATGCATGCCACAGTCAGGCGTCTGTGCGACGCCACATAAAGGGCTTATATAAAAATAATCACAATGAGTGTCCAGGAGGTAGAACCATCCCAGGGATACTCAACAATTCAACAATATAAATGGTTAATCCACAATAATAATAATCATAATCATCGTTCGTCACATGTCATGATCAATATTCTGGTTTAGAAGTCTTCCTCCGAAGACCGACACTAAGACCGACACTCGACCCATCCCACACTATAGTCCTTAACCACGGACACGGCTATTCGAATAGATGTAAACTCTACAGAGGGTGTACTCTTTACCCACGAGTAATGGATTTCCTTAGTCCACCCGAAACTAATTCCGCTCACGGTCTTTTAATTGAAAACACACCTGACCCGCACACACCAGCTTAACTTACCGGTGCCTGGAATCACCCACGACACTCGTTAAGCAAAACTCTAAGTAGGGAGGCTACAACCTCGATTAGCATGGGATCAAATTTATACCGCGCGCTAATAAGGGGTGCCCCCCTCTCGGTCCCAACCGGAAACACCCATGCCCCCGGACCAAGTGACATGCCTACCAGGGGCCACTGGTATCTTTCACTACGGCCTCTCTGTACGGTGTGTGCTAAGAAAGGGGTTGACAACTTACTGAACTATACCCTACCTGTGACAGGGACAAGTGGTAGTACGAAGCAAGTATGGGGGTTACTGGCACAAGACTCGATCTACGGTCGACTCAGGAGGTTATGTGTTCCCTGCATGATTAGCACAAAAAATATATTTCACGACATCAGACAGAATCACCACTCATCATACCCCTTCATGCCTCACTGACCATTCTCGCTCCAACGAGATGTCAGCACCAATCTCGTGTCTACCCGAGATAGAGGCTTATCCCGGATTCCTTCCGGTAGGCATGAGTGGCACAGGGTGGTGACTACTGCCACAAGCATCTCAAGTTCATTAGCAAGAAATCATCATCATGCATTGCAAGCATGATCACACCTTCACATGAAATAACGCGCACTTCATGTGTTGTAGTTTTATTTGTCACACCAAACATCATACAACAAATACTATACCAGGGTTCAGAATGCTTGCCTTAAATGTGCAGAGAGTTAGGGTGCACTCCAAAACTTTTTTTTGAAAGTTTACTTCTCTCTTCATTTCCTATTTTGAAAACATTCGAATCAACACGCAACTCAAAACAGTACAAAAATTTGTCTTAAATATTTTTCAAATAAATCCTAAAAGAAACTAGGAGAAATTTGAGAGAGGTAGGAAAAAGAATCAAATTATTTGGAGTTTTATTTTAAAAGATACGCCCAGTCAAAGTAGGGTCAAACTTCTGTTTTAAATTAAAACATATAAAAGAAAACGCTTCAGTCCGAAGGCGTCTCCTAAAGAGGAAAACGTACTCACCGCTATACGCCTTCTCGCGGGGAAGGCACGTCCGAGCGGTTGCGCGATCGAGGGGGAAAGTTGTCTCGCCGACAGGTGGGACCCACCTGTCGGGTTCATCCCCCTCCTCTCGCGCGATCTGGGCAGAGACAGAGGGCAGCTCCGGCGACGACAACCGGCGCTAGGGGGCGCCGTTTTCGACGTCCGAGCTATCCACGTGCTCAGGGGGACCCGCTGCATCGGTTGGAGGTTATGGAAACCGCGGGGAAGCTCGAGGTCAAGCAGAGCTTCATCAATGGCGGCAGAGGCTTCGGCTATTGGGAGCGTTCCTCCTACGATGACTCTTGAGCGAAAATTGGGGCGGGAATGAGCTTGCGGTGGTGTCTATGTCGCGCTGGAGGAAGAATGCGCCCTGGGAACGGAGTGCACTGCTCGATTTTCCCGAAGCTTGGCCAAGGCAATGGCGGTTGTTGGCTGATGGATCGAGCACCACTGCTCGATTCCTTCGGTGAGGGGGTTCCAGAGGGTTCTTGACGGGGTTTTTGGGTGATCCTGGATTAGCTCGGGGGTTTAAATAGGCGGGCAAGGTCGGTTTCTCCGACGGCCGCGGATAGGATAGGCGAACCACCGTTCTGTAGCGAGGGGGGGCGCGTGGCAATGGCTGGCGGCGCTGCGAGCTAGCGGACGAGGAAGGGACTGCTCAATGGGGCTAGCTGGCATGCTGGTGTGGCTCGGGCGGCGCCGGCCATGGCAGAGCGAAGGCGCGGCCATAGGCTAGCCGCCAGGAGCTTCTGACGGTGGTGCTGCATGGTGCCAGGGGGCGGCTCCAGCGGCTCGGATGGGTCGGGGCAGCGGCTCTGCGGGCAGCCAAGGTCCAGGGGTGGGGTTAGGCGAGTGCGGCGGCTCGGACGTGCGCGCATGCAAAACGTGCGCTCTGGCCGCGCTCTGGTCGTGCCCGGCACGTGCTCGACAGAATGCCTTGGCATGCTCTGGGGCTTCAATTGAGCTACAAATTAACAGGGTTAGATTAGGGGGCAATACAATTCTAGAGGACATGCTGGTTTGGCAAAAACAGCAAGTTCACAATGCAAGCTCACAAACATGCCAATTCTGTTCATGCACACCAGGTGCTCGACAAAATGCTAGGGCTATCTAGGAATATATTCCGGCCACTAAAATTACCAGAACATGGTCTCTTTAGATGATGATAATGATGGCATGGTTAGTTTGGCAAACACAGAAATTTGTTAGTGTAAATTTTTCCAAACCTTGTTTCTGGACAAAATCTACAGGGCATTATTGCATGGGCTTATAATATTCCAATGAGTCTAAACTCTTGGACTTAAGAGTTTTATAGGGTTAACTACAAGCAGGAAAAATCTCAAGGTCATTGGAGAAATATAAATTAGGGTTGCAGTATAAAATACCAATTTGGACCAGAATGAAGAAGAGGATGATTTGCTCAAAATTTCCAAAACACAAGGTTGGGTTTTTGCATAAAAGTTATCTAGGGACATCACATGTCATCTACAAATTTTTATGGAATTTTTAAAAGAATTTATGAAGTAGTTGTAGTACAACTCATGCCTTTAAAAGAATGAAAATGCTATTAAAAGAATTAAAACTTGGCAAGTTTTATTATAGAAATAATTCCACTGGTTTTACTAAATGAAATAAAATTCTTTAGTGAAACATTCAAGTCCCACAATATTATTCCAAAGTTTCAGATAAGAGGGAAGAATTTTGTAATTTAGAGGAAAGAGTGGCTCTGAAATCCATAGAAAAATCGAGAAAATAGAAAATAAGTATTCCTGGCAAAATTTTAATTAATAAAACATGATTAAATTTTTGGGGTGTTACAACATCCGGGATGTGCAGGTGCCCAAGAAGACGGGAAGCGTGGAGACCAGGCTAGAAGCGGTGGAGCAAGACATCTTCAAGTGCAAAGGGATGGTGGAGCGTGGACTTAGTGCCAATCACTCCATGATCACGGAATTCACCCGTGATCACATGGTGGATGGCCATTCCATGAAAGACATCATCTTCAACTTCAACGAGCAAATCAACTTTCTGCAGAGTCAAATTTATGATCTCCAAAATCAAGTTTTTGAATATGAAGCGAGATTTAAGGGTACGAGTTTAGCTACCAATTGCAGGACTCCAGGGACTCATGCTTCAACTTTTGATGGTGAACCCTTGCCCTGGAAGCCGGAGGATAAACCTACTACCGTCTCATCACCACCACCTTCATCATCTTCACCACCAAAGGAGACTTGAGTACACGGGTATGTGCACTCCCCTTGGCTTGAGCCAAGCTTGGGGGAGGTGCCCCGGTATCGTATCACCATCACTTTTACCTTTGCTTTTTATTTCGATCCTTAGCCTTTTCATGATTTAGTTGAATAAAAGTTTAGTATGATCTATTTTCGAGTGCTAGTTTCGTGATCTATCTATCTATGTAATCGAGTGAGAGTTATATAATAAAGTTAGTTTGAGCTTTTGCCCCTTTTACTTTCTTGTTGCAATCATGATAAAAGAAAATAAACGAAAAAGATCATATGCTAATCTTATGGTGAGTAATGACATCACAATAAAGAAAAGTGTAAGTGGTAAAATTTATTGGAGATTGGCAAATATAGCATTAGTCAATGATGCAATTCATGAAAGAATAAATTAGGGAAGAGAAGATTCACATGCAAATATACTATCATGGACATCTTTTATGATTGTGAGCCCCCATTAAATATTATATACCAAAATTGTTGGCGTTGGACAAGGAAGACAACGTAATGACTTATGCTTGTTCATATTCACATAGAAGTTATATTGTCATAGATCCTTCAACATGTGGTGCTTGCCCAATATCTTTGCTAGCCAAAAATTCCGCACTAAGTAGAGATACTACTTGTGCATCCAGAAACCCAAAATCCAAACTCATATTTGAGAGTCCACCATACCTACCTATGGATTGAATAAGATCCTTCAAGTAAGTTGTCATCGGTGCATAAAGGCAACAAAAATTGCTTCTAAAAGTGTTGGATCAATTAGTGTAAGAGAAAATTGAGCGTTGCACGAACTTGTGATGGCAAAGTAATAAAAGCGACGGACTGCATAATAAAGGTTGCTATCACAAGAGGCAATGCAACGTGACGTTCTTTTGCGCTAAGGGATTTGGCATACGACCTAAAAAGCGCATGACAACCTCTGCTTCCCTCTGCGAAGGGCCTATCTTTTACCTTTATGTATTTACTTTTATGCAAGAGTCAAAGTATTCTTCTCTATTCCTTTTTATTTTTCTCCTTTGGCAAGCATCATGTGGTGAGGAAAGATCTAGACACATATATCCAGTTGGATATGAGTGAGCATGAGTTATTATTGTTGACATCACCCTTGAGGTGAATACGTTGGGAGGCAAACTATAAGCCCCTATCTTTCTATGTGTCCGGTTGAAACTTTTTGTCCATGGGTATGTTGTGAGTGTTAGCAATCATAGAAGACTAAATGATGGTTGAGTATGTGGACTTGCCAAATGGCTCCTACATGAGACTCTTCCTGAAAATATGATGAATTGTCGTTGCAAAGTTGACTGAGAACATAGTTTGTTGGTTTCCAATAAGGTTTATGCTTTATACTTCCACGCTGTGATGAATTGTTACTTGTTCATAAGAAGTTATATGATGTTGTTATGAAATAAAAGTTTTATGAGAAAGTTTTATGTTAATTTTTGTTGCTGTTATAATAATAAGCATGATGCTACTATGCCCGTATTTTGTTTTTATCGACACCTCTCTCTCTCAAACCATGTGGACATGTTCTTCGATATCGGCTTTCGCTTGAGGACAAGCGAGGTCTAAGCTTGGGGGAGTTGATACGTCCATTTTGCATCATGTTTTCCTACTGTTATTTATAATGTTTTTATGCATAATAATGCTTTGGGGAGTAATTCTAATGCCTTTTCTCTCACAATTTGCAAGGCTTACACCAAGAGGGAGAATGCCGGCAATTGGAATTCAGTACCTGAAAAAAGCATGTCAGAGATACCTATTGTGCACATCCCCAATGAAGCTGAAAATTTACGGAGATTTTTTATATAATAAATAAGAAATATTAGAGCTGAAAACTACCGGAGGGGGCCATTAGGTGGCCACCCTCCACTAGGGCGCGCCAGGCCCCCTAACCGCGCCCTGATGGAGCGTGCCCATCCTGGCCCACCTCCGGAGCCCATCTTCTGGTATAAATTCCCAAAAAACCTAAAAAATGAGGAGGAGGACTTTCGGGACGAAGCGCCGCCGCCTCGAGGCGGAACTTGGGCAAGAGCACTTTTGCCCTCCGGCAGAGCGATTCCGTCGGGGGAACTTCCCTTCCGGAGGGGGAAATCGAAGCCATCGTCATCACCAACAACCCTCTCATCTTGGGGAGGCCATTCTTCATCAACATGTTCAACAACACCATCTCCTCTCAAACCCTATTTCATCTCTTGTGTTCAATCTTTGTACCGGAACCTCAGATTGGTACCTGTGGGTGACTAGTAGTGTTGATTACCTTGGGTAGTTGATTGCTATATGGTTTATTTGGTGGAAGATTATATGTTCAGATCCATTATGCTATTCATTACACCTCTGATCTTGAGCATTCATATTATTTGTGAGTAGTTACTTTTGTTCTTGAGGTCACGGGAGAAGTCATGTTGCAAGTAATCATGTGAATTTGATATGTGTTCGATATTTTGATGATATGTATGTTGTGATTCCCTTAGTGGTGTCATGTGAACGTGGACTACATGACACTTCACCATCCTTGGGCCTAAGGGAATGCATTGTGGAGTAGTTATTAGATGATGGGTTGCTAGAGTGACAGAAGCTTAAACCCTAGTTTATGTGCTACTTCGTAGGGGGCTGATTTGGGTCCACGTGTTTAATGCTATGGTTAGACTTTGTCTTAATACTTTTCTCGTAGTTTCGGATGCTTGCGAGGGGGTTAATCATAAGTAGGTTGTTAGTTCAAGTAAGAACAGCACCTTAGCACCGGTCCACCCACATATCAAATTATGAAAGTAGCGAACACGAATCAAACCAACATGATGAAAGTGACTAGATGAAATTCTCGTGCACCCTCAAGAACACTTTGCTTATCATAAGAGATAGTTTTGGCCCGCCTTTGCCACAAAAGGATTGGGCTACCTTGCTGCACCTTACCTATTGTTACTGTTACTTTCTCATTACAAATTACCTTGCTATCAAACTACTTGCTACTTACAATTTCAGTACTTGCAGAAATTACCTTGCTGAAAACCGCTTATCATTTCCTTCTGCTCCTCGTTGGGTTCAACATGCTTACTTATCGAAAGGACTACGATTGATCCCCTATACTTGTGGGTCATCATCATCCTCTTAAGAAAAATGAAATACTTGATATCTTCTACAATGGACTAACTGGTGCTTCTAGGGACTTCCTAGATAGTTGTGATGGTTGTGTTTTTAGGGAACGAACTGTTGAACAAGCTGAGGAACTATTGTATAATATATTGAAAAATTATGATGATTGGACTCTCCCTCAACCACCACTTGAACCCACTCCGAAGAAGAGGGGTATCTTATTTCTTAGTCCTGAAGATATACAAGAGGCAAACAAATGTATGAAGGAAAAAGGTATTAAGGCTGAGGGTGTTAAGAATTTACCACCTATTGAAGAAATTCATGGACTTAAGACACCACCACCTCCGCAGGTGGTAGAGGTAAGTTCTTTATTAAAGTTTGATGAAGGTGATATCCCTTACAATAAACATCCTAGTCAATGCTTATATGAGTTTGATAACTACATTTGGAAACAAGATCACTTCAATGCAAATGTTCTGAAACAATTGAAATATAATTCTGATATGATTGCCCGCTTGAGTGACTTGGTATTTAGAATCAGTAATGATGTTAGAGGTGTAGAAAAACATGCCTCTATGGTTCAAACTCAGTTAGAACAAGTTGCTAAATCTCAAAGAGAATTTCTAGATGAAATGAATAATAATATGAATGATCATGCTATTAGAGTAGTGACTAGAGGATGTAGAATGACTCAAGAACCTCTTTATCCTGAATGTCATCCTAAAAGAATTGAACAAGACTCTCAAGGAATTAATGCTGATGCACCTAGTCCTTCTAAGAAGAAAAAGAAAAAGAAAAATGATAGGATTTTGCATGCCTCTAGTGAACCTGAGATAGAAAAACCTCCTGATAATAATGATGTCTCTATTTCTGATGCTGAAACTCAATCTGGTAATGAACATCCACCTAGTGATAATGATAATGATAGTGATGTTCATGAGGATACTCAACCTAGTAATTATAAAGAACCAGATAATGATGTAGAAATAGAACATGATGTTGATCTTGATAACCCACAACCTAAAAATAAAAAATATGATAAAAAAGACTTTGTGGCTAGAAAACATGGTAAAGAAAGAGAGCCAACCCATGCCTTTTCCACCTAAATCATCTAAGAAAAAGGATGATGAAGAATTTGAACGCTTTGCTGAAATGATTAGGCCAGTCTTTTTGCGTACCCGCTTAACTGATATCTTAAAGATGCCTCCGTATGCTAAATACATGAAAGACATCATCACTAACAAAATAAAGATACCTGAAGTTGAAATCTCCACCATGCTTGCTATTAATTCTTTTAAGGATGGAGTACCTAAAAAACTTGGAGATCCTGGAATACCAACTATATATACCTTGCTCCATTAAAAGAAATTATGTCAAAACTGCTTTGTGTGATTTGGGAGCTGGTGTTAGTGTTATGCCTTTCTCTTTATATAAAAGACTTGATTTGAATAAACTCACACCTACTGAAATATCATTGCAAATGGCTGACAAATCAACTGCCATACCTATCGGTATTTGTGAGGATGTGCCCGTTGTTGTTGCAAATGTTATTATCTTAACGGACTTTGTTATTCTTGAGATGTCCTAGGACGACAACATGTCGAGTATCCTTGGTAGACCCTTTTTGAAACATGCAGGGGCTGTTATTGATTGCAATAAAAGCAAAGTCACTTTTCATATCAATGGTAATGAGCATACGGTGCACTTTCCGAAGAAGCAATTCCAAGTGAATGGTGTAAATGTTATTGAAAATTCTCCGACACTCACTATTGGAAGCTTTCATCTACCTCTACCTACTGCCAAAAAGAAATATGATATAATTATAGTTGGAGATATGCATATCCCTGTTGAGGTAACTTAATGTTTTACGAAAGTTCTTCGGTTTCATGCTAATCGAAGGTGGTTATTAATAAGACTTGATCAACCTTATTAATGAACCATTTTTGAGAGGTATGAAGTTGATGAATTTAGTAGACACAATTCTCTGTATCCACTTTTTGTTTCATGTTTTCTTAGTTAAATAAAATAAAATGCCATGTTTATCGTGCTTTCTGAATTTCCCATGCAATAAAAAATGACCCAAAAATTAAATTCTCAGAATGTCCTGGAAATTTAATATGTTTTTTTTCTGAATATTTCTGAATTTTTGGTGCAAATAACACCAGAGGGGTGTGCACCTGGTGCCCACAAGACACCAGGGCGCGCCAGCCACCCCTGGCGCAGCCTGGTGGGTGGTGGGTCCCCCGTGGGTCCCCTCACTTGTTCCCTTAGCCCATGTCATCTCCTACCTCTAGAAAAAAATCACCTTTGCTCTCTCCCTCGTGTTCTTGCTCAAGAACCAGTGGATTTCGATCTCTTTGCTCGAAGCTCCATTTCCAAAACTGTTTTAGGGGATTGCTTCTTGGTATGTAACTCCCCCATTGCTCCAATTAGTTTTTGATTTAGTGGTTTATTTTTAGAATAATTAGCTACTCTTGGTGCTGTTGTAGATGAGCTTGCATGTTTAATTCTTAGAGTTCTAAGTAGTTTGAATGCTTGATATGGTCTCTAGGCATCCTTATGAGTAGTTGCTATCAATCTTATTAAGTTTAGTTGACAAAATTTTTGTGGACTAAAAATATTCAGAAATTTATTTGTGGAAATAAGATGAATTTATTTAGGAAGTACTCCTCCAAGAAGAATGCTAGAGGAGTCATTGGAGAATCGTCTGAGAGCGACCTCAACACTCCGAGGAAGGCGGAAGTGCGGCCGTGCGAATGGCCACATACTCCCTTTATGGAGGAGGCCGGGTTCCATCAAGAATTTGCCCAATTCGTTGCAAATGCTGGGCTCACCAACTTCCTCGCAGATGAGTGTGACCAATACCACATCCTTACAAATTATTTTGTGCAAAGTTTTCATTTCCTAAGTAAGAATGATCCTCCTGAGGTGCAATTCAATCTTTATGCTGAAACTTATAAAATATCACTGGCCAACTTTTGTGACATATGTCTAATTCCTTCTGACGGGGAATTAAGAGAGCCTAGACCATCAGAGTTTGAGGACTTTCTCCTCACTTTAACAGTGGGTGACGAAAGAGGCGTGTCAAAAGCCACTGCTACCAGTTTGCAGTTTCCTTCTGTGCACTACTTTGCTCTTTTCATTTCGAAGTGTTTAACTGCTAAGGAAAAGGTTGGTGCACTCAGTGCCCCTGACCTCGCTATATTACGATGTGCATTACACAACGATCATACTTTTAGCATGGGAGCTATTATTGCACGACGCTTACACCTTAACAAGAAGATACATGGTGGCATTCATGCTACTCGCTTAGCAAGTCGTTTTGAAGTTCAGATACGCCCACATGATTATCTTTTGCGCAAGGTTTATCTAGATCGTAGGTCGTTGCTAGACCACCAATTTATTGATGAAGCTGATCTGTTTCATAATATTCGCTACAACTTAGTATTGAGTGTCGTAACCCGTGATGTTATCCCGTCACCTGCCTTGTTTGATTCTGTTGCCAGGAACGGATACAGAATTATGCCAGATAACATTATCGCCTACCGGAACATCCTAGCAGCAGCTGAGGAGGAACCCCAGGAGAGGGATGCTCAGGTGCCACCTCCACCTAGTATCGACTCAGACTATTATCCAGGCTACGGATGGTGATTACCAAGCTAGGACAAAAGCCTAAGCTTGGGGAAGTTGATACGTCTCCATCGTATCTACTTTTCCTAACACTTTTGTTCTTGTTTTGGACTCCAATTTGCATGATTTGAATGAAACTAACCCAGACTGACGTTGTTTTCAGCAGAACTACCATGGCGTTGTTTTTGTGCAAAAATAAAAGTTCTTGGAACGGAACAAAACTTTTTGGAGAATTATTTCAGAATATTGGAGCCAAAAGCCACCAGAGAGGGGGGCCAGGGTGGCCACCACCCACCAGGGTGCGCCAGCCCCCCTGGCGCGGCCTGGTGGATGGTGCTCACCTCGTGGGGCCCCCGACCCTAATTCCAGCGCTATAAAATCCTATTTTTCCAGAAAAAAATCAAGGAGAAAGTTTCATCGCGTTTCATGATACGGAGCCGCCGCCACCTCCTGTTCTTCATCGGGAGGCCAGATCTGGAGTCCGTTTGGGGCTCCGGAGAGGGGAATCTTCGGTCTTCGTCATCATCAACCCTCCTTCATCACCAATTCCATGATGCTCCCCACTGGGAGTGAGTAATTCCTTCGTAGGCTTGCTGGTCGGTGAGGAGTTGGATGAGATTCATCATGTAATCGAGTTAGTTTTGTTAGGGCTTGATCCCTAGTATCCACTATGTTCAAAGATTGATGTTGCTATGACTTTGCCATGCTTAATGCTTGTCACTAGGGCCCGAGTGCCATGATTTTCAGATCTGAACCGTTTATGTTATCATCATTATATCTATGTTCTTGATCCGTTCTTGCCTAGTTATATGCACCTATTACGTGTTATGATCCGTCAACCCCATAGTGACAATATTTGGGATACTTCACGGTGATGACCGTAGTTTGAGGAGTTCATGTATTCACCATGTGTTAATGCTTTGTTCCGGTTATCTATTAAAAGAAGGCCTTAATATCCCTTAGTTTCCTTATGGACCCCGCTGCCACGGGAGGGTAAGACAAAAGATGTCATGCAAGTTCTTTTCCATAAGCACGCATGACTATTTACGGAATACATGCCTACATGACATTGACGAACTAGAGCTAGTTCCGTGTCACCCTAGGTTATGACTGTTATATGATGAATATCATCCAATGAATACACTGATCTAGTGCCTACGAGTTTTCCACTTATTGTTCTTGCTAAGTTACTACTGCTGCTGTTACTATTAAACTTGCTACAAAACTACTACTGCTACGGTTGCCGCTACCGTTACTGTTACTACTGCTATCAAACTATCATATTACTGTGCTACTGATCACTTTGTTGCAGATATCTATCTCCAGGTGTGGTTGAATTGACAACTCAACTGCTAATACTCTCAAATATTCTTTGGCTCCCCTTGTGCCGAATCTATAAATTTGGGTTGAATACTCTACCCTCAAAAACTGTTGCGATCCCCTATACTTGTGGGTTATCAACACCTTTTTCTGGCACCGTTGCCGGGGATCATAGGTATATTTGTTGAGTCACTTGGGATTTATATCAATTGATCACTATGAAGAATCTGAAGGATACTAAAACCAAGATTTTTTCCTCTACAACGAGAGTGAGGTAAGGAATTGCCATCTAGCTCTGCACTTGATTCACCTTCTATTATGGGTAAGTTTGCAACACCACCACCTGCTATTAATCCTGATATTGATGATGCTACTTATGCTATGAATTATGCTTATGACGATACTAGTACCATGCTTGATGATAATGTGCCACTAGGTGAATTTCTTGATGAACAAATTGCTAGAGCTAGAGAGAATGAAATCATTGAAACTGATGAAACTGTTGAAACTGATGAGATCTTTGAAATAGATACTTATGAAACACTTATTAGGCCTAGCTCTCCTAGATTTGAAATGCCTAAGATACCTGAAGGTTATGCTTTGAATGGAGAAATAGCTAGAGAGATTCTTGCTTGTAAGGATAGAAATGATCTCAAGAAACTACTATGCAAGTATAAATAAAAAACTTTGAATGCTAAAATGAAATGTGATCCTAAGTTTGCTACTTCGCCTATCTTTGTTACCGATAAGGATTATGAATTCTTTGTCGACCCAGAGTTAATTACTTTGGTTGAATCCGATCCTTTTCATGGCTATGAAACTGAAACTGTGGTAGCACATCTTACTAACCTGAATGATATAGCCACCATATTTGCTCATGATGAGAAGATTCACTACTATTATATTCTCAAATTATTTCCGTTCTCATTAAAGGGTGATGCTAAGATATGGTACAATACTTTTACTCCTGGTTGTGTGCGTAGTCCCCAGGATATGATTTACTACTTCTTTGAAAAATATTTTCCTGCTCATAAGAAACAAGACGCCTTACATGAAATATTTAACTTTGTGCAAATTGAAGAAGAGAGTCTCCCACAAGCTTGGGGGAGGCTTCTCCAATTGCTTAATGCTTTGCCTGATCATCCTCTTAAGAAAAATGAAATACTTGATATCTTCTACAATGGACTAACTGATGCTTCTAGGGACTTCCTAGATAGTTGTGCTGGTTGTGTTTTTAGGGAACGAGCTATTGAACAAGCTGAGGAACTATTGAACAATATATTGAAAAATTATGATCATTGGACTCTCCCTGAACCACCACTTGAACCCACTCCGAAGAAGAGGGGTATCTTATTTCTCAGTCCTGAAGATATGCAAGAGGCAAAGAAATGTATGAAGGAAAAAGGTATTAAGGCTGAGGATGTTAAGAATTTAAATAACTATTGAATAAATACAACGTGGTTTTTTGTTCGGCAAAACAATTTTATTTAAGTATGTAGGTATATTAGACCCTTATTTAAGATGGGCCATAGGACGCAATACCTTTTGACATGGCTTAGGGTCGGCTCTACATATATCATGACACATATCCCTACTTAATCATTCATCAGTGATTGTCCACCTTGTTTTCGTCAGGTTATGCAATTTCTTCAGCGTTTGGTGCAGTGGAAGTGCGGACAATTATCATCGTCGGCGATGCACGCAAGAGTGTAGCACAATCATAGACTGGCACATGAGTGCGTGCTGTTGGCACTGATTTATCAAGAAGCTTAATTAAGCATGTTTAATTAATTAGTTTGTTAGTTAATTTAGTGGTACATATTCCATGCATGCAATAACCCTCACCTGTATGTAGTTCCTGCTATTACCTTTGTTGCATGGGTTTTTGGAGGCAATGCATATGCAAGTTATGGTTCCCCTCATTGTTTTCTTCTTTCCTTTTTATTTTATGTGGGTACATTCCCATGTATGATAAATTTGAAGCGTTTGTTGAGCTCCTACTGCCCCTATTTTTTAGAAAATATGTGGTTCGCTAGAATTTCTCAAATTGCTTCCATGCAACTTTGGATTTTCGCATAATCATTTGAAAACTGACCATTGCCATTGATGCCTAGCCGGTGCATAAAGCATTTTGACACGTGTCATTCTCCGCGCCTACCTGACGCGTACGTGAGCAATGCACGTGTCTTTCATAGTTGTGCTGCTCTCTGTTGCCTTCTCCTGTTGCAGAGGTAAAGTTTAGCTCTGGTTTGCTTCACTTGTTAATCTGTTTACAGAACAAGCTAATCTGTTTTTTGTTTCGTTTCAACAATGCAGGGTAGGGAGGAGGACAAGGAGTAGGAGGTGGAGGGGGGTCGGGCATTGGCGCACAAGGCGTTGGCGCGCGCGCGCGAGAGAGAGAGAGAGAGAGAGAGAGAAAGAGACAGAGAGAGAAAGAGAGGCGCCACATGGACATATCACTCTCCAATATCACCTTCCAAGCTTTTAGGGGTGATTTTTCAATTTTATAAAACTGAGGGGCGAAATACAAGATTTTTGCGCCTCTTTGGATTGTAAGAATTTTGGTCGGTTTCAATCTTAAGAAAAATTTGGCTAGGGAAACCCTTTGGATCATAGGATTGGGGTCAGCAAATTTCTATGGAATCATTTCCTATGCCCCCCATTCCACATGATTCTCAACACGAGCATTTTAATTTTCCTTTGGGAAGTCCTAGTCGCTTTCATTCTCTCTCTACCCCCTCTCATCAATCCTTTAAAATCCTTGTGTTTGTTATTGTGAATTAATCAAAGGCACATATTGCGGAATATATTGTATTTCTTTTCACGTTATATGACATCTTAACCCAACGATTTCCCCCTATTTCTACGTTTTCAAATTCCTACAGTTCAAACATGCCCTTAGAGTTGAGGGTTTAAGTAGTTGATTTGCAAAACCTCAATAACTACGTGGACTTCTCTTCCAATACATTGCTACCATCCCAAGTAGTAGCCTCTACAACAACGGGAAAGGACTCGGAAAATGCGGAAATATGGAAAAGAAAGAAGTAAAAAATAAATAAAATGTTTCTGAGATTTTTCATGAAATTTGAAGTAGAAAGAAAATCAGAAAATGGTAGGGGAAAAGAAGAAAAACAAGGAAAAGGAAAAGGGGAAATATAAAGAGAAAAACTCGAAAGAGTAAAAATAATAAACATGGTAAAAATGAATACAAGAAGAAAACCCCATTAAAAGAAGCGAAAGAAAACACAAAAAGGAAAAGGAAAAAAAAATCAAAACACAACCATGGTCCCTGTAACCAGCGAAAACCGCACGAAACGAAATACACAAAACGCAGGACAAACCATGCTGATCGTCCTACTGGGCCGAGGACCCATGTTGGCGCGCCTGTAGGCGACTCGCCCGTAGCGGTCGCTGGCCTCTCTCCCATGGCACCGCCGCTTGCCGCCGCCCTCCGCCGCCACGTCCTCCTGCCCCACCGTCTCCTCCTCCTTCCCTCCCTCCACGTTAGCCTCTCCACCAGCCACTCCTCCTCCGACCAAAGTGACATCGAGTACGCCCCTTGCCCCCGACGACGACGGCGATCTCACCTCCTTCCTCCGTCACGTCTTCCCCAAAGGACGCCCTCTCCCTCCTTCTTTCCTCCTCTTCTGGCCCGTTGCCGATCTCTCCCTCCCCCGTCCGCGCGCTGCGGGAACTGCGCCGCGACCCGGAGGCAGTGGCGCTTGCGCTTCGCTGGGGCGACGAGTGCAACACCACGTCCGGCGCTGAGGGGGCGGGGTCCCTGCCGGCCGAGGCGCGGCACCTGGCCATATGGTCTGCGGGGAGGGCTGGGCGATTCGACCTCGCGTGGGCCGCCATGCGGCGGATGCAACGCCGTGGGGTGCTGACACACCGTGCCATGGTCATCTTGATGGAGAGGTAAGGTCGTATGCTCATAATCTTTCACCATTTTATAATCTTAGGTGTAATCAAGCATTTGGCCTGCATAGTATTAGTACTTTGTGATAGTGCTCTTGTAGAACTTGTTCCATTGGCTGGATTGACAAATTTGGGTAAAATACTTCCCTCGAAGTATTTTACCTTAGACAGAATAAAATACTTCCCTCATATTAGGTGTAATCCTGGTGTGGCTGAATTGACAACTCAACTGCTAAGACCAATAAATATTCTTTGTCTCCCCTTGTGTAGAATCAACAAATTTGGGTAAAATACTTCCCTCGAAGACTGTTACGACCCCTTATACTTGTGGGTTATCAATCATCAATTACCAAAAAGGGGTGATTGAAAGCACAACTTCTCCCTAGGTGGTTTTGGTAATTAATAACAACATATATTTCATTTCATTGGACTACTGATCCTATCAAGCATATTTAAAAAAAAGGTTAATGAATGGATTGGCAAAGGATTGTGGGAGATTCCTTAGATGCATGGAACATCAAATGGCAACAAGCTTCAAGAATCTAAATTTTGCATTTTGTGAGAAATCACATTTGAGTCCATAGGAAAGCCAATACTACGAAAAGGGGATGGGGTATCTATGATGATCTGGTTGCTCAAGTGCTTAGAGTTAGCCACCAAAAACCCTCACAAATTCTCAAACAAATATATTTTGTCCAAACCCTAATGCCAAAATTCGGTGCCACCAAGTTTACACATTCGGCCCTACCGTGTTTCCCTTAGACAGAATCCAGAGCCAAAACCTAGCCACTCGGTGACACCAAGTTCAGTTTCGGTGTAACCAAAAACAGTGACCAACCTTCGGGTATCTATTTACTAAAAATCGGAATTCCCGAGTTTTGTGAATCGGTGCCACCGAAGTGAGGAACTGCCTAGGTCAGCCAAAATCGGACTCATCAAGTTTCATATATCGGTCTCACCGAAACGCCGAAAGTTGCAACCTTTTGCACTAGTCGGTGTAACCGAGTTTTCACTCCGGTTCCACCAAGTTTGGCAATAATGTTTTAACGGTTGGATATTTGGAGAAGCA
Organism: Elymus sibiricus; assembly: GCA_039707655.1. Lineage (NCBI taxonomy): Eukaryota > Viridiplantae > Streptophyta > Magnoliopsida > Poales > Poaceae > Elymus > Elymus sibiricus. The sequence continues at coordinate 282,543,923 of CM077663.1, forward strand.
TATATATACCCCTCCACCTCCCTCTTATTCGTAGAGAGAGCACTCAGAACAAGCCAACACTTCCACCATCCATTTTCTGAGAGAACCACCTACTCATGTGTTGAGATCAAGATCTTCCACTCCAACCATATGAATTTTGATTTATAGCCTCCCCAAATTGCTTTCCACCCAATCTATCTCTTCTACCAAGCCAAATTTGTGAGAGAGTGATTGAGTGTCGAGGAGACTATCTTTTGAAGCACAAGAGCAAGGAGTTCATCATCCATACCACATCTATTACCTTTTGGAGAGTGGTGTCTCCTAGATTGGTTAGGTGTCTCTTGAGAGCCTCCAACTTCGTGTGGAGTTGAAGCAAGAAGTTTGTAAGGGCAAGGAGATCACCTACTTCGTGAAGATCTACCCCGAGTGAGGCTAGTCCTTCGTGGACGTAAGCTATGATGGAATAGACAAGGTTGCTTCTTCGTGGACCCTTTGTGGGTGGAGCCCTCCGTGGACTCGCACAGCCGTTACCCTCCGTGGGTTGAAGTCTCCATCAACGTGGACGTATGATACCACCACCTATCGGAACCACGGGAAAAACCTTCGTGTCCCCATTGCGTTTGATCTTCCTATCCCTACCCTCTACTTATATGTGCATGTCTTTATTTTCCGCGGCTATACTCTTAGACTTGCATGTGTAGGGTGTGCTTGACATGATATAATTGCTAAAACTTGCCAACTTTAAAATTGGGAAAAGGCTAGAATTTTTATTTGGTCAAGTAGTCTAATCACCCCCCTCTAGACATACTTTGGATCCTACAATTGGCCAATGCATCGATGTTGGAGCTAATCACTAGTGCTTAATAAATCATGTTATTTAACATTTTCTCACTCAGCCTGTGAGTATTTAATCTACTGTGCTCAATAAATACAACGTGGTGAAGTGCACCGAGGAGGGGGGCATATGCCCCCTATCCATGTTGATTTTTTGTTCCGCAACCGGATCTCATCCCTTACCTTTGCTCTTCGGCCACTCGGTTACACTGCCAGATCGGATGACTGGAGGCACGACCAAGGGCGGTATGACGTCCACGACGGCGACGACCAACATGTACCACAGTGAGGAGTTCAAGGTGACGATGCACGTGGTGCAGTCGCAGTGTTGTAGCCCCGATGAGGTGATCTTTGGCACCGACTTCACGCAGTCGCTCTACCGCCACCTCCTCTGCAGCCTGCTCTCCGCTGGCGAGGTGCAGACGGTGTCGGCCACGTTCGCACACAGCGTCGTGCTCGCCTTCTAGACTTCAAGCGGGTGTGGGAGGAGCTCTGCGCCGACATCCGCCACAGCGTCACGTGTCTTGTGGAGATCACCAAGAGCAAGCCGGGGGCCAGGTTGAAGAACAACAAGTTTTGCCTCTCCGTGCACTTCTAATGCGTAGATGAAAAGCTAATCACAGAGCTCACCAATCAAATTAAGCAGCAACGATCTAACTCAAACAATAAGGTTCTAAGTTAATGAAAGAGATTCTCATCGATCTCAACTGCTCTGATCCCCTGTTCTCTGCAGAGCAAGTCAAAGAGGTGGTCCGGGACTACCCCAACCTCAAGCTTAAAGAAGGCAGAAAGGTTGGTTGATTGGCCATCAATGCATCGATCATGGAGTTATGATGCAAATAATGATTATAATGTATGCCACTCGTGCTAGCTCAGCTGGGCCGACCGACGACCCTGTTGCCTCCAGCTCGGTGCTAGTACTGCTAACCATGGCGATGGAGTAAATTGTGGAGCTACCACTCATTCTCAGGGGCTCAGGGCCACTTTCCCACTCTACCGCTACTCTACTGCATTACCGTACCGTATAGGGTATGGCAAGTGAACCTTTCTACTTTCTTCTCCACAAAGCCGCACTTCTCCCACATCTACAAAGAGAACTGCATTTACAGCCATCATTTCAAAGGGAGGTGGAATTTTCTTCACTTTCAACATAACATTCCATTTGCCCCAACACTTTCACAGTAACATGCTTTGTTTAGCACTCGGAAACTTATTACTCGTTCTAGGTGTGTACCACCTGCATCTCAGATAATTCTTTGTAACGGAGCAGGGGGTACGACACACACACAACACACCCAAGAAAGAGGGTGGTCAGTATCCCATGAACTTCAAGGCTAGGCTAAAAACGAGAGCGCGACAAAGATAGCACATGTGCCATGCTCTCAGTCATTATAAATAACTATTGAATAAATACAACGTGGTGAAGTGCGTCAAGGAGGGGGCATATGCCCCCTGTCCATGTTGATTTTTTGTTCTGCAAATCATTTTTATTTTCATTTTATTTAAGTATGCAGATATATTGGACCCTTATTTAAATAACTATTAAATAAATACAACATGGTTTTTTGTTCTGCAAATCAACTTTCTTTTCATTTTATTTAAGTATGTACCTATACTGGACCCTTATTTAAGATGGGCCATATGACGCAGATCCCTACTTAATCATTCATCAGTGATTGTTCTCTTCGTTTTCGTCATATTATGGACTTCCTTCAGCACTTGGTGCAGTGGAAGTGCCGACAATCATCATCGTCGACGATGCGCAAGAGCGCAGCACAATCACAGACTGGCACATGAGTGGCAGTTGTTGGCATTGATTTATCAAGAAGCTTAATTAAGCATGTTTAATTAACTAGTTTGTTAGTTAATTTAGTTGCACGTATTCCATGCATGCAATAACCCTCACCTGTATGTAGTTCCCGCTTTTACCTTTGTTGCATGGGTTTTGGGAGGCAATGCATCTGCAAGTTAAGGTGCCCCTCATTGTTTTTTTCCTTCCTTTTTATTTCCGTGGGTACATTCCCCTGTATGATGAATTTTAAATGTCGTGGAGCTCCTGCCGCCCCTGTTTTTCAGAAATTTTGTGGTTCACTTGAACGTCTCAAATTGTTTCCATGGGACTTCAGATTTTCGCATAATCATTTGAAAACTGACCATTGCCATTGTTGCCTGGCTGGTGCATCAAACATTTTTACACGTGTCATTCTACGCGCCCACCTGACGCGTACGTGAACAATGCACCCGTGTTTCATAGTTGTGCTACTCTCTATTGCCTTCTCCTGTTGCAGAGGTAAAGTTTAGCTCTGGTTTGCTTCACTTGTTAATCTGTTTACAGAAGAAACTAATCTGCTTTTCGTTTCGTTTCAACAATGCAGGGCAGGGAGGAGGAGAAGGAGCAGGAGGTGGAGGCGGGTCGGGAATTGGTGCACAAGGTGTTGCCGCCGCGCAGGGGATAAGGCAAGCAGGTGATTTGTTGATTTTGTAAAATTGAGGGGCGAAATACAAGATTTTTGTGCCTCCTTGGATTGTAAGAATTTTGGTTGGTTTCAATCTTAAGAAAAAATTGGCCATGAAAACCCTTTGGATCATAGGATTGGGGTCACCAATTTTTTATGGAATCATTTCCTATGCCCACCATTCCACAGGATTCTCAACACGAGCACAAACCTCATTTTAATTTTCCGTTGGGAAGTCCAACTCACTTTCATTCTATCTCTCTCTCTCTACCCCCTCTCCTCTCATCAATCCTTTAAAATTCTTGTGTTTGTTACTGTGAACTAATCAAAGGAATATAATGTAATTTTTTCACGTTACATGAGATTTTAACCCAACGATTTCCCCTATTTCTATGTCTTCAAATTCCTACAATTCAAAGAGCCCTTACGGTTGAGAGTTTAAGTAGTCGATTTGCAAAACTTCAAGAAGTATGTGGACTTCTTTTCCAATACATTGCTACCCTCTCGAATAGTAGCCTCTAACATGAAGGCAGCGCCCTGCGTTTTCAAAAATTAAAGCTACATTAATGGGAAAGGACTGGGAAAAATACAGAAAGATGGAAAAGAAAGAAGTAAAAAGTAAAATAAAATGTTTCTAAGATTTTTCATGAAACTTTGAAGTAGAAAGAAACCAGAAAATAGTAAGGGAAAAGAAGAAAAACAAGGAAAATATAAAAAAAAACTCGAAACAGTAAATAAATTAAACATGGTAAAATTGAATACAAGAAGAAAACACCATTAAGAAGAAGCAGAAGAAAACAAAAAAAGAAAAAGGAAAGAAAATCGAAACACAACCACGGTCCCTGTAACCAACGAAAACGGGAGCAACTAGTTAGCGAGCGCTCCCTCCGCGCGAAATGAAGGAACGTTTCGCGAACGCTAGGCGCACAACAAGTGTCACGCGCGAAGCGAACCCCCGCAGATTCCTGGTTTTCCCTTTCCGGTTTCTGGTTTCGTACATTTTTCAGCTAACCCCTTGAACTATTTTCGTTTTCAGTTTTCCCTTTCCGCGGCAAGGGACGTTGGTTCCCTGTTTCCCTTTTCGTTTTTTTTTCATTATATTTCCGGGAAATTGAGATTTCAGGGGGAATTACGGGTGGGGGCTTCCAACACAATCAAATGTCAACTTTCAACTCGGTTGTGGAATCATTGTAAACTTTCAACAACTGTCTGAATCATTGCGAACTTTCAAGTTTCACAGCCCTAATGCAAGCAGAGGAGGCACGCCTCATGAATCTTCAAAGCCACGGTTCATCAATCATTACAGCCACGGTTCATCAATCTTTAGAGGCACGTTTCGTCAATATTCAGAGCCACGGTTCATCAATCATTACAGCCACGGTTCATGAATCTTTAGAGGCATGTTTCATCAATATTCAGAGCCATGGTTCATCAATCATTACAGCCATGGTTCATGAATCTTTAGAGGCACGTTTCATCAATATTTAGAGCCACGGTTCATGAATCTTCATCATGCAAACGGCGCCTCCGGCGGCACAACCCTAGCTCGCCTTCGGCTCGGTAGCATTCATATAAATCTTGAAGGGGGGGGGGGGGGTCATAGGTCGGAGCGCGTGTTTTGTCGAGCAGCGTGTTTTGTCGTGCAGCGTGCAAACGGCGCCTCCGGCGGCGCAACCCTAGCTCGCCTTCGGCTCGGTTAGCATCCATATAAATCTTGAAGGGGGGGGGGCATAGGTCGGAGCGTGTGTTTTGTCGTGCAGCGTGCAAACGGCGCCTCCGGCGGCGCAACCCTAGCTCGCCTTCGGCTCGGTTAGCATTCATATAAATCTTGAAGGGGGGGGGGGGGGGTCATAGGTCGGAGCGCATGTTTTGTCATGCAGCATGCAAACGGCGCCTCCGGCGGCGCAACCCTAGCTCGCCTTCGGCTCGGTTAGCATTCATATAAATCTTGAAGGGAGGGTCATTGGTCGGAGCGTGTGTTTTGTCGTGCAGCGTGTTTTGTCGTGCAGCGTGCAAACGGCGCCTTCGGCGGCGCAACCCTAGCTCTCATTCGGCTCGGTTAGCATTCATATACATCTTGAAGGGGGGCTCATAGGTCGGAGCGCGTGTTTTGTCGTGCAGCATGTTTTGTCGTGCAGCGTGCAAACGGCGTCTCCGGCGGCGCAACCCTAGCTCGCCTTCGGCTCGGTTAGCATTCATATAAATCTTTAAGTGGGGGTCATAGGTCGGAGCGCGTGTTTTGTCGTGCAGCGTGTTTTGTCGTGCAACGTGCAAACGGCGCCTCCGGCGGCGCAACCCTAGCTCGTCTTCGGCTCGGTTAGCATTCATATAAATCTTGAAGGGGGGTCATAGGTCGGAGCGCGTATTTTGTCATGCAGCGTGCAAACGGCGCCTCCGGCGGCGCAACCCTAGCTCGCCTTCGGCTCGGTTAGCATTCATATAAATCTTGAAGGGGGGTCATAGGTCGGAGCGCGTGTGTTGTCGTGCAACGTGTTTTGTCGTGGAAACGGCTATCTAAATGTCTATTCCATGACTCTCCCGTGACTCTTGTGCCTACACACCCGTGCTTTACACAGTGGCTATCTAAATGTCTATTGGAACCCATGCCTGTGGTGCGAAACACCCGTGATTATAGCGTTACGCCCCCTGACGGTTGAGAATAAAGCAAAAAAAACAAACCGGCTCTTCACCAACTTGATGCAAGATTCAGGACGGTTCCATCGATTCCCTCGCTCTCTCTACTACTGCGTTCCTTCTTCCCCCAATCGAAAATCTCAAACACTTCCCCTCGCGCATGCTCTGCTCTTCTCCTTCTCAAGCACGCGAAATTCGAAACCCCCGCTAGCCTCGCCGGTAACCGCCGCCGCGCTTCGCCAACCGCCCTCCACTCCGACACAAGCACACAAAAGGTGCCCGCCACAAGATCCCCTACCGCCGGCGGCGACCGTCGACGAAGAACTACGCTTGCAAAACCAGCGGCGGAGATAACAACAAAGAGCAACGACAGAACGAGCGGATGGATTCGAGGAGTCCCGCACGCGAAATCGAAGTTAAACATTTCTGCATTCCATCCCGTTGCACCAGGTCGCTCGTAGTATCCATTTCCCCGCCTTGGACGAACAGAAACCCTAGCAGCCGCACCAAATCTATTTTCGAATACTTTGTCTCAACTTATCTAACAAGTAGAAATAGCGTAGGAAAATAGTTACCCACGATTGTTTACATACCTACATTTTATGGATTTCAAATTACGTGACCTGATTTTCAAAATCCGTGCTCCATGTGTAGAAAATACGTGCTTCAAACATCAAACAAACCGTGACCTAGGTCCCTCACAGCACGTCGTTTTACATGCAGAAATGGCTGGTGCGAAGGACTTCATAGAAAATGAGCAAGAGAAAATAGGTAATATTGTTGATTCAACAGTCATACATGCACAACATGCAGTCAATCAAGGTAACTTTTATCGTCCAACTGTGCTTCTAAGTAACAACTCTTTTCTGCTGTACCGTGATTCCAATGACAAAGAGATGCTGCATTCCAATGACAACTCTTTTAGAATGCTTGCATAGTACCTTATTATCACCAAAAGGCAGTATATCTCATGTATAATCCATCAGTATGATTTAGAACTATGTCTTACTGTTTATAGTAAATATTGCGTCACAAACCTTATCTGCTAACTCGTAATTAAGCAGGGCATGTAAACGCTGATATTCAAACAATCATCTCTCAAATTAATACAGAATTTCCAGATAGACACAACATCTCTCCTGGCCAACCAGGAACAAGGACGGGACCAAGCAAGCACAAAAAGGCACCTGCCGCCGTACCACAGCCACAGAAAACCACGGTAACTTACAGCAGGCAAAAAGCAAAGAGACAGCCATAAAGAACAGATGGTGCTAATCTTGTGGAAAAGACACATAAGAGAAAGAAAAGCACTGAGCCCTTAGTCATGAGTGATACCTTGAAGCAACAGCCAAAGCCTCTAATGGTAATCCCACCACCTCATCCTCAAGCAAAACCATCTGCAAACAAAAAACAAATCGTCAGGAAGAACAAAAACAAATCACAGCGAGATGAAGAAGGAGAGGATTCAAAAAACAGAGTTTCAGAGGAGTTCAGTGGTGCCAGCGCCAACACAGAAAGTGACAATGATTTCAATCCTTCACACGGCAGCGATGCCGGAGAGGACGACAGCGATCATGTAAGAGATGATTTCTCTACAAGTATTTGTTGCTACTGAAAATAGAACGGTACTTCCTAACAAAACATTTGTTTCTGTTTTTTCTGAATTAGGGAAATACAAGCCAAAAGAGAAGAAAGAGGAAAAGGACAAGCGGAAAACAATCGCCACCGATAATAGCCAACAAAGCAGATAAAACACAAACTGACGAAAAATGTCAAATCAAGGCTGGAGCTACATTTCTACAGGTCAAGCAAGCATGGGCAATTCTCAAAGAACGTCACCGAGAAGATGTTAAGACGGTTGGCTTTGGCAGCATAGAGGACTGCAAAATAATGGGGTCAATCAACAGGAACCTCACAGCATACATCTACAAAAATATGGACACAAAGAACTTGACAATAAGCTTCGGTGACGACGATGGAGACAAGGAAATAAGGATTACCAAGGAAGGCATCCATAAAGTTTTTGGATACCCAAATGGCAACAAAAAGATAGCACCAAGGCCAATGAATTGCAATGAATCAATGAAGGACCTCCAGTCAGACCTTGGCTTCAGAAATACTGAGTTCACACATTCAGATCTGATTAAGAAACTAAAGGAGCTTGTAGAAATAGATCGAGAAGAAGAAAACAACAAGGCTGTCAAAATCTTTTTCCTCATATTTTTCAACAAGGTTGTCTGTGGGACAACCTTCCCTCGCTACAGCAGACAAGCAATAATGGTCAGGAATATGAATTATAAAGATATGGCGCGGATGGATTTCTGCCAGGTCATTGTCGAAACAATCCAGGCTGGAGCCATTGATTGGCAACAAATGAAAAAGGGAGAAAAAGGAAACCAAGACCACCTCTACGGCTTGGCGCAGGGACCAGTAATCATGTACTTCGACTCCCTGCTGTTACCAAACACAAGAGAAATGAATAGAATATCTAAGAGAATGAACAATACTTCAATGCCCAGAGCGAACTATCTTCACGACAAGGATCTAAAGAAGATAGCTAAAGAAGACATGAAGAAGGATGGAAAAGGACGTCCAGATGACTATGAATTTGGCAAGATAAAGGTATCTCTGTTGTCTAAGAATTCCTCATACCGTGTAAAAACACTGTTTATTCTAACAAACTTCGTCTTACCGAAACAATGCAGACATGGAAAGGGACAACAGATAGGATATTCTACACGAATCACGGAAACACAGGATCACCTTCAACTTTAATGCAATTGGTACCAGCACAGAGTAAGATACATGACCAGCAAACGACAAAACTGCTACTAGATCCACCCAAGCTTAGGCGTGAAGCAACGGTCAGCACCAGAACGAGAAGCAAACACGAGACAAGCACCAGCAAAGGATCTGAAGAAGCCTTCAAAAAGATCAACAAAATGTTGGAAAAAGTGCTTGATGAAGCAAGACAGTTACCCGCGTTAAGGCAGAATAATGTGGCAGGATGCACTGACGATGAGGCAAATTACGACCAATTAGCTAGAGAAAGTCTGATAAACCAAACGGTGTCACTGATTGATACTTTCAATCGACACAATGCCTATCAGCGCATGATTCGCAATAGGAACCTGACAGCAATAGTGAAAACAGTAGAAGAACCACCGAGAAGAACGAGAAAAAGAACTAATGAAGAAGAAGAGAAAGAAGAGAGAACGAAAAGAACCAGAACACAAAGGACGACAGATAAAAACCGGGCCAGAACAGAGAAGAAGCAGCTAAAAGATGGCAACAACAGTGAGCACGAGCATCCAAAGAAGAAATCACCTGTCATCTCTGCAGATACGAGAGAACTCATAAGGAAAGGCTCATCCTCGGGCATCGTAACCAGCCAAAAAGTGAGTATAAACAACCTTTTTTCTCTTGTAAGCTGGATACGTACGTGTTTTACAAGCTAACAAACCTGGAACGAAATGTAGACTCGGCTGAACAAGAAACAACAAACAAGTCCAACAGAGATAGGCTCAAGCAGCGACAGATCACAAGATGAACAAGAACAACAAGAAGAAAATAGTAATGAGGTGACCTTCCATAACCAACTTACCCACCTACAACAGGTCTAAACAAAATGTACCACAAAACTCACCTTGTTTCATACCCAGGTATTACAAGAACAGGAAATACTAGAGGATGATGTGCAAAGGCACACTCAAGATGAAGTTGCTCCTGATACAAAGATAGAAGCCTCAGAGATGGCAGTTGATGACAAGCTCGAAACTATTTTTTCTCAAAAAGAAATAGCAGTGGACGCAGAGACAAACACCACAACGACCGACAGATAGGTAAAATCAAACGACAAGAAAAAACCTATCTCGGAGATTTATCCTGCGATCCAGTTTATTACAGTAACATTTTTTATCTGAATGGACAGAGGAAATGAACGAGACCACTGCTGTGAAAGAACGACAAGAAACAGAACAGGAGGAAACCAAAAATTCAGGGGAGCTTGTCAGTACAATAGAACCAATTGTTGTAACAGAAGAACATCCTTTGCTTGACACACAAAATCTAGGAGAGATCCCCCAGGCACCAATGACTGAAGAGGTAAAGTTGGACAAGAGTTATAAGAGACCGCACATTCCAAATGAAGTTCTATCGTTTTATGCCGATCACACATTCCATATGAGATCCCACAGGCACCAATTGCTGTTCTATGCCAATTCTTTCGTTTATTTCTTTTCCTGTTTATGTTTAGACATGTTTACAAGAAGCACTAGATGAAGAAGAAGAAGCAAAAGTACAAGGCACAGACCAGGACACAAACATTGAACAGGTGAACACAACCAACCAACAATTCATGTTTCTACATCATTTTAAAAAAAATTGGTAGTCAAGGAACAAATACAATCCCTAATAATTACTTTTTAGTTTCAAGAGCCATGAGAAACAAAGGAGAGTACCGATGTTGTACACATACTGTAGTCTCATCACTTCCAAAGAAAAATGAACCGCTAAACTCACCATCTTTCATCTCCAGGTACTACAGGAGCAGGAAAGACAACAGGCAACCCAGGTCGAACCCGGATCCCATGACGAATCTAAGTCACATCAAAGCTACACTCAATACAAAGTTGGTCCTGACACGGAGATACAAGCCTTAGAGATGGCAGTTGATGACAAGCTCCTGGAACCTCTTTTACCTCAAAAAGAAATAGCAGTGCAGACAGAGACAAACACCACAACGACCGACGGACAGGTAAAATAAAATGACAAGAAAAAACCTATCTCAGAGATTTATCCTGGGGTTCTGGTTAATTACAGTAACATTTTTTATCTGAATGGACGCAGGAAACAAACGACACCACTGCTGCAAAAGAACAACAAGAAACCCGACAGGAGGAAACCAAAAAATCAGGGGAGCTTGTCAATACAACAGAACCAAGTGTTGTAACCGAAGAGCAATCTTCACTTGACACACAAAAACTAGGAGAGATCCCACAGGCACCAATGACTAAAGAGGTAAAGTTGGACAAGAACTATAAGAGATCGCACATTCCAAATGAAGTTCCATCGTTATTTACATTTTTGGTTCATCAAACAGGAAAAAGAAACAAACGAAAGCATCGGCATAGAACAGCAAGACAGTGCTGTCACCGGAGACCAAGAACAAGACTTGCAAAAAACAGACCCAAGAACTTCAGTAGATGAGGAAGAAGAAGGGAGAGTGCAAGGCACAACCCAGCTCACAAACACTGACGAGGTCAACACCACCAACCAACAATTACTGTTTCTACAACATTTAAAAAATAATTGGTGGTCAAGGAAGAAATACAGTCCCTAATAATTTATTTTTAGTTTGAACAGCCGCAAGAAACAAAGGAGAGTACCGACGTTGTACACATAAGCAAGCAACCAGAAGAGGTCAACAAACATATTATTCCAATGGCATATAGCGCTGACACTGGAGATACAAAACATTCACTCAGCGAGAAAGAAATATCAAGGACTACAACGGCAACAACATCTGAAGAGGTAAATTTACATAAGCTGCTTCTCTGAATTGAAAAAAATAGATCCCCGGGCACAAATGAAATCATATTTTAAATTACCTCTTTCTTTGAACAGCCGCAAGAGAAACAAGAGCACACTGGCAATGAGCAACAAACAACAGGACCACAGGACACGGCACCGGCGACAACATCCGAAGAGGTGGTATTCCACAAACTGCTTTTATAAAATTAAATATTGTAATTTTATTTTGATTTAACTACAAATCTCTGTGATAACACAGAAAGCCCAAGAAGATGAGCTCACACATATACAAATTGAAGCAAATCTTCAGAGTGTTCTAGACAAAAACAAGGACACAACAGAAACCAAGGCACCTCATGGCACACCAAGGCAGGAAGCCCAGGAAGATGAGCTCACACATATACAAATTGAAGCAAATCTTCAGAGTGTTCTGGACAAAAACAAGGACGCAACAGAAACCAAGGCACCTCATGGCACACCAAGGCAGGAAAGTGATGACAAAGGACAAGGTACAACTCGTAGCAGCAAATCAGGCAATTAAAAATATTATTTCAACTCCTCTAAGAACGTAACACAAAGTACCAACTACTACGATGCCAATTAAAACTAAAATCCTGTCCTCTTCAGGTACAAAAGGCAGCAAAGACACTGAGCCAACGAAAGAAACCATCAAAAAAATATACAACGCTGTATGCAGCAGGGAATGGACAGTCGAAGAAAAGTAAGTCCATGTTACTTCCACAGAATAAATTATTTCAATGTTTTTTTCCTGTGAACAAATATACCCTTTATCTCTATCTCTCTATGTATATATATATATATATATATATATATATATATATATATATATATATATATATATATATATATATATATATATATATATATATATATATATATATATATATATATATATTGCAGAAATGATGATTTCATAATAACGGCGAATGTGATTACCAAGATCGGAGACGCTGCTAGAAGCTTCGCAGATGGTAATGCGGTCAACAGTATAATCATCGAGCCCATGTTACTGCTCCTACAAAATGAATTCAAGGGCACACGAAGGAAGATCCTAACACTAAGCAACACTGCAAGTAAAAAATCACGACACAATATCATGTTTTAAGTAAATGAATGTTAGCATGTGTACACGTGGACTGAAAAATTCTTTATATGTACGCATCACAAAACAAGCAGCATGCAATACACCGAGCCAATAGCAAAGATCCATTGAACTTTAGAGACCACGATGACAAAAAGATAAAACAAAAAATTCTGCCCGGGCATCTTAGGAGGTTTTTCGATATTAAAGAAGGAGAACATCTGCAAGATTATGACATGGTAAACAGAACAACCTACCATATCTAAGAACGATTATAGATGTTTACGTTTATGTTACAAATGTTTATGTTTCATTGTTGTCCTTTTGCAGTTCCTTCTGCCAATTGCCATAGGGGGGTTCACGAAAGACAAAACTATCGGTCACTACGTGACCATAGCACTCAACATGAAAAAACAGCGCTTTGAGCTGCTTGACTCTATAAAGGATAATAACGAGCCAAGACAATTATTCAACGTTGTAACAAGAAATTTAAAGAGGATCTGGAAACAACTAAGCTCAAAGGTTCAACTTTCACCAAGTAACATTGACCATTTCAAGAAGGTCATCATGGACGTGCCACTTCAGGGACCAGACACGTAAACACTACTAACATCCTTGTTCTTTATCTTTTATCTAACATTTATTTCTTCCAATCCTAAATATAGCTCGTTGAGACAGTTTAACTTGAAAAACATAGAAAGTATTTTCATACCAAGGGGCCAGCAATATTAACGAATCATTCTCCCAACTCGCAGACTGGACTGTGCGTTCTACATGTACATGAACCTCAAGCACTACTCTCAAGAAGGAACAACCATCTCACTGACAGAAGAACAAGTCCCTAAGTTGAGGAAGAGAATTCTGTATCATTTAATGAGCGAACACATGGGCAATACAAACCTAGTATTGCTAAACTGTACGACATGTTCGTCTTTCAAAAAACAAAAAACTAATTCTCTGTTGAGAGGTAGTTTTTACAAGCAAAGCCTCACAATTTTTATCTGTTTGTTTGATCGGATAGATATGCTGAAACATAAAGTTGTAATCGAAGACAGAGAAATTAAACAAGTCGATTGCGGCATAACTGAAGAAGAAATTCCTCAATCTCCCGAGCAAATTGATATATGCACTGGAGAGATACAAGTTATTGAAGTGGTGGACAGTGAAGACGAAGAAGACAAAGAAGACAACAATGCATGCAGTCAAGAGAAAGAACTTAACCAAGACAGCAAGGAAACTTACACAGAGCAACATGAGCAACAAGATGCTGATTTCCAGAGGGAGCATGAACGCAAGGATCCTCAAATAGAACCAGATCGACCCCCCAGCCCAACCGAGGAGAAGACTGAAAAAGAAAACGTCAACGAGAAGAGAAAGATATCTGAACAGAGGATGCTTGAACAGCGCAAACGCGATGCTGCCATGTCTGTTCGTAAAGAAGCAAACAAAGGTGTCAAGAGAAAATTGGAAAAAAAACCCAGCAGTGATTAGCACATCAAGCACAGGACCAGACGAGTCTTTGGACTTCTTACTCCCAAAAACGCTATCCCCTGAATAAGAACTGGCACTCTTTCTTAAGGACCTTACACCTACTCAACTAGAAAGTTACGATGAACTTGTAGTTCGAGGAGATATTATTTTTCAAGATTTTAAAACAGCGTTAACTATGGCTAATGAGGACAAATTTAACAAGAAACATGCGGAGCGCCTGGCAAGGTTGCAGTCGGATTCCCCAGGTACCTCAACACGTCAGTCATCTGAGATCACGCCGACAAACATAATATCTATCAAGAGGACGATAAAACGGTCAACCAGGCTCTACGGCAAAACTAACATTCCAACATTTGAGCATCAACACTTCATTCACATGGACACGGCCAAAGCCCTTCATGACTATCTAATGAGCAACGAAGGGCAGGAGGAATGCGGAAAGTAAGTAGCCTCTCTGCCCTGAAAAAAGAAAGACAAGTGAAGCTACCTAACCAGTGACTCTATTTTTTGTGCAAACCTTTTTGCTTTGCAGAGCACCCCTGTATAAAAGCGCAAATCGTGAAGATTATATTACCGGAGAACTCATGCTGGACTAGCTCCAGAAAGGAACAAAGGGACAAATGGAGGCCACCGTGTGTAACGCATTGTTCGAAGAATGGACAGAACAGAAACAATACAACACAAGCGATAAAGTTATTCTCACATCAGAATTCGCATATGTATGTAGAACCCACTTCCACAAAAGCACTTCCATCACATAATCGATCGAAAAAAGGTTTGCTAAACGTACACTCCTTCTTTGTTGCAGCTTGTACTCGGCCTCGAATATAAAGATGGAGGACTAAAAGAGTTCAACGAGGATGAATCACTACAACAGTTTGAAACAATCGTGAAAGGAAAAAACCTTCTAGACAAGAAGCTGGTAAGTTCACTTCACATCAGTTATTCTCCTTCTTAAGCCCGCATGTTCACATGACATTTGGCTCTCTCTGTCACCCAATGCAGATCATGATACCACATAACACCACTTCACACCACACGTTGTATGTCCTGAACAAGTACGAGGATAGAGTTGACATTCTGGACTCGCTAGATTACAAGCATTATAGTAAGATGACATGGAGAGATCACCATAGAAGCCATAAAGAACTGGTATGTGGGTCTGAAGCCTTGTTATCTCTCTGCTGATAACACAGTATGATTACTTTTCTTAACAACAAAACAAAAATGAAATCACAGATTGAAAGGATGTATCTACTGATGAGGAGGCATTACGGGGAAGCGGCACTAAAAGCCCACGACGAACCAAATTGCGGAAAATTAGTAGCCAGGCCAAAAAGAGTTTCCACGCCAAAACAAAGGAATACGCAATGCGGACAATTCATGGTCCAATTTGCAAAATACTGGAACGGCCAATCACTAGTGAAGGACGATGACGAACTCCACGTAATTTAACAATATAACAATTTTATTTATTTTGAGCATCATAGTTTCCATGAAAATAATAAGTATTCGGATATCATGACTGCAGCATAGTAAGGTAGATGACGAATGGAAACCAGAGTTCCTATTCACAGTGATATTTGGTAAAAGCAACAACATAAAGTGAGACCAGCTGCCTGCACGAATACAAGAATTCAAACCAACAGATTCAAAAAAAATCAACCAAGGAAGGTAAGATAACTTTTCTGGAACGACACACGCGGACAAGCTATGACTAGACGGTTTGACATATATTTTCTAGCATAGAAACAATGACCATCAATTTTTACCTGCTTTCACAGAGACAAGTAGCAAACACAAGGGCAAACAACAAAGCAGCGTGATATATCCAAAACATGAAGCACCACGCTTCGACCACACGGACGACGCAGCCAAGCTCCTGCAAATAATCATGAACAATAGCTGGCAGAATGAATTCAAAAAGTGACTTGTTTACTCATGCACGTAGAAAAATACGTCAAGATACTTTTTATAAACTGCCCCACAGCAATAATTCTTTTTTTCTGTCACAGCAAAAATCTATAGAAGCAGAGGCATGGAGACTCCGCAGAATCAATTTTAACTAGAGCGCAACTGAAGGCAGCTTTTGGACCAACACCAGGACTGAACAAAGCTCACATTGAAAAGAGGGTGCTCAACGAAATAGCACATATCTGGGAAAGCGGAAAACCTTCACAAGAAAGTGATGAAGACAGGATAATATTAGGCCCTTCCTTTGCAGAGGTAAATATTAAAAAAGCACGCACATCCTTCTAAATTTGCACGTTTCATGTCGATAACAGTTTATTTGTTTTTGGTGCAGCATATACTGAAAATAATGAATCACACTCTAGGCGTTAGCAAGTTTAAAGCTGAATTGGATAAAGAGAAGAAACAATTGATTCCCCTGTACCTCAACGAACATCAGCAGAAGAAGCTCTCAACAGCAAATATGGTAAAAGCCCTCTCTCCAAAACATAATCAAAATACGTGTTTCAGCAAATTCCTTCATATAGCATTAAATAACAAAAAAACTTCAGTGTTTGCAGATATTCTTAATAATGGAGAAGGAAAACCATTACGTCGTATATATGCTGGACAAATACACGAACAAAGTCCACATCATCGATCCTCACGAAGTATCTCGCAAGGAAATGCAGGAAGAAAGTGATCCAAATATTTACAATTTGACCGATGAGGAAGCAAATAAGCTGTTTGACTTTTTTGATGCAACAAAGAAGAAAAGGGAAAGGGACTCTGATGCCTACCACAAACACAAATTGAAAGTTGTAAGTATCCTAAATACAAAAAAATCCAATTCAAAAAATTCCACTTGCTGATTTCTTCAAACCCAAAAAAAACTATACTTGTAGGTACCTAGGTTTAAAGCAGTTTTCGACGTGGTACATCACAAGGATATGGAAACCAAGCAGAAGGGTAATTGGCAAATAAAGTTCGTAGAAGACATTCCAATGGTTGACAAGGGTGAATCAACATATGTTGCTCTGAAGCTTGCATTCTTGTCCAATGGCATGAAATTCATTGAAGACATAGATCATTTCGACGTAAGTTTTCCCTCACACTGTACACTGTGCTAGGAGCATATAAAAAAACTTGCATTCTTGTACAATGGCATGAAATTCGTTGAAGACATAGATCATTTCGACGTAACTTTTCCCTCACACTGTACACTGTGCTAGGAGCATATAAAAAAACTGGAATATTTTTTACTTCTTGTTACATATACACTTGTATGCACTAGTGCCAAGATTACATATTATTTAATTATTGTTGGTGAATTTTCGTAGGATGAACTAGAAATCTGGAAGGCGGAAGCACTATACATGCTATTACTCAGTGAAGAAAACAAAGTCAAACCTGATGCGATGGGTCAACAGATTCGAAGGATCTTAAACAAGGATGAAGACTAATACTTGTCAAACGGCACGGTTAAACTGTCACCATAGCTATTTTCCCAACGTAAACATGTAAACATGTAATTGGAAGCATGTAAACAAAGTCCATCTCCATGTGTATGTGCATGTAAACGAAGACTCGTGAATCGTTTGTCTAGAAAATTCATACACATGCCTCTGTCGACGGCTTGATCCCAAGCCTCTGCAAGAATCACCCCCGTGACTCTGCAACAGATAAACCGTGAATCACACACATGCCTCCAGAGACTCATGAATCATGTGTCTAGAAAAATCACACACATGCCTCCAGAGACTCATGAATCATGTGTCTAGAAAAATCACACACATGCCTCTGTCGACTCATACACCGTACCTCTAGACGATTGCACGCTGCACGACAAAACACGGTGCACGACCAACACACCCGTGCTTTACACAGTGAAGCCTCCACAGGCACGGGAGTGAAGCCTCTACAGGCACATGAGTGAAGCCTCCACAGGCACGTGTGTGAAGCCATACAGGCACGTGTGTGAAGCCTCTACAGGCACGTTTGTGTAGCCTCTACAGGCACGCGAGTGAAGCCTTTACATGCACGGGAGTGAAGCCTCTACAGGCACGGGAGTGAAGCCTCTACAGGCACGGGAGTGAAGCCTCTATAGGCACGTGAGTGAAGCCCCCACAGGCACATGAGTGAAGCCCCCACAGGCACGTGTGTGAAGCCTCTACAGGCACGTGTGTGAAGCCTCTACAAACACGGACGTGGGGTTCTCGAGGCACTGGTATCAACACACCCTCTGCATACACAAAAGTGTGGTAGCAGTGGCATGCGTCCGAATACCCAGTTAGAGAGTTGTAAAGCCCCTATAGCCACGGGCATGTCGCACTACAGGCGCCCGAGGCACGGAAGTCAAGGCACTACAGGCACGGACGTAGCCACTGTGTACAGCACGGGTGTGTAGGCACAAGAGACACGGGAGAGTGAAGCCTGTACCTGCAGGGACGTGGGCCAGAGGCACGGGGGTGAAGCCTCTACAGGCACGGGATGGAAGCCTCTACAGGCACGGTATTGTAGCCTCTGAAGGTACGTTTGTGAAGCCGCTACAGGCACGCGAGTGAAGCCTTTACAGGCACGGGAGTGAAGCCGCTACAGGCACGCGAGTGAAGCCTTTACAGGCACGGGAGTGAAGCCTCTACAGGCACGTGAGTGAAGCCTCCACAGGGACGGGACTGAAGCAACTACAGGCACGTGTTTGAAGCCTGTATGGCCACGTGTGTGAAGCATCTACATGCACGTGTGTGAAGCCTCTACAGGCACGGATGTGGGGTTCTCGAGGCACTGGTATCAACACCCTCTGCATACACAAAAGTGTGGTAGCAGTGGCGTGCGTCCGAATACCCATTTAGAGAGTATAGCCACGGGCATGTTGCACTACAGGCGCCCGAGGCACGGAAGTCAAGGCACTACAGGAACGGACGTAGCCACTGTGTAAAGCACGGGTGTGTAGGCACAAGAGACACGGGAGAGTGAAGCCTGTACCTGCAGGGACGTGGTGCAGAGGCACGGGACTGAAGCCTCTACACGCACGGGAGTGAAGCCTCTACAGGCACCGTATTGTAGCCTCTAAAGACACGTTTGTGTAGCCGCTACAGGCACCGGAGTGAAACCTTTAGAGGCACGGTAGTGAAGCCCCTATAGCCACGGGCATGTTGCACTACAGGCGCCCGAGGCACAAAAGTCAAGGCACTACAGGAACGGATGTAGCCACTGTGTAAAGCACGGGTCTGTAGGCACAAGAGAGATGGGAGAGTGAAGCTTGTACCTGCAGGGCCGTGGTGCAAAGGCACGGGAGTGTAGCCTCTACGGGCATGTTTCTGTAGACGCTACATGCACGTTTGTGTAGCCGCTACAGGCACGTTTGTGTAGCCGCTACAGGCACGTCTGTGTAGCCGCTACAGGCACGGGAGTGAAAGGATTGATATGGTTGACTAGAGGGGGGGGTGAATAGGCAACTAACAATATTTAACTTTTCTTTAACAATTTAGGCTTAGCAACAAATAAGTTGGCTAGATGTGCAACTAGGTGAGCTACCTATATGATGCTAAACAAAACAACAAGCTAAGCAAGCAAGATATAAAAATATAAGTAGCTTGCACAAAGTAAAGGTAAGAAGTAACCACAAGAGGAACCGATGAAGTCGATGATGTGTTACCGAAGTTCCTTCCCGGTAAAGGGAAGTACGTCTCCGTTGGAGCGGTGTGGAGGCACAATGCTCCCCAAGAAGCCACTTGGGCCACCGTATTCTCCTCACGCCCTCACACAATGCGAGGTGCCGTGATTCCACTAGTGGTGCCCTTGAAGGCGGCAACCGGACCTTTACAAACAAGGTTGGGGCAATCTCCACAACTTAATTGGAGGCTCCCAACGACACCACGAAGCTTCACCACAATGGACTATGGCTTCGAAGTGACCTCTTCTGTCTAGGGTGCTCAAACACCCAAGACTAACAAGATCCGCAAGGGATTGATGGGGGGAATCAAATATCTCTCGGTGGAAGTGTAGATCAAGGCCCTCTCCTCCAAACCCTAGAGCACCAACAGATTTGATGGCTAGGGAGGGAGAAGGAGCAAGAATAAGCTTAGGAGCAACAATGGAGCTTTTTGTGGGAAGAGGTGAGTCTCAATGAGGAAGAAGACTCACTTATATAGGTGGGGAGAAAAGTGGCCGTTTTTCTGCCCAGATACGAGCATAAGAGGTAGTACCGTCCTAGGGGGCGGTACTTCCGCTTATACACGTACTGGAACAACTGACCGGTAGTACCGCTCTGGAGGGAGCGGTACTTCCGCTTGGGGCGGTAGTACCGCTCTGGAGAGAGCGGTACTTCCGCTCAGAGGTTCCAGAAGTCCGGAAGAAAAAGGATGCGAAAGAGGTTCCAAAGTTCCTCAGGGCGGTAGTACCGCTAGGAACTTCCGCTAAAAAAACATAAGCGGTAGTTCGGGGCGGTAGTACCGCTCAGAACTTCCTCTTAAAAAACTTAAGCGGTAGTTCAGGGCGGTAGTACCGCTCGGAACTTCCGCTTAAAAAATATAAGCGGTAGTTCAGGGCGGTAGTACCGCTCGGAACTTCCGCTTAAGAAGTAAGCGGTCGTTCGAGCAATCCTTCAGGGCAGTAGTACCGCTGGAGCGGTACTACCGCTCTGAAGAGCGGTACTTCCGCTTAAGAGAAACTTTGGAGCCTTTGGGGGCAGAGAAAGCTCCATCGTACCGGGAAAGGACGGGGGTGCAAAGTGTACGTGATGATTCCTCCCAACCTTTCCGGATGCGGATCCCCTCTTAATAGTACTGATTTTCCTACGACTCAGGTCCACCAACCTAACCTCGAAAGGAAAAGACTCCGTCTTCTGATATACTACTTGAGGGGAAGATAACCGTCTCGTGCCACCTGATAACCTCTGAAAGCTTAATGCACACAGTTAGTCCACAAACACACTGTCATCAACCACCAAAACTACTTAGGGAAAATTATGCTCTTACAATCTCCCCCTTTTTGGTGGGTTGATGACAACGCGGGATTTGCCAATAAGATATGCAGTAAGACTATGGCAAACCAAACCTCTACAAAATATAGACGGGCTCCCCCTAGATGTGTGCCCTATTTGAATATGCTTTTGGAATGCAAAGAGCACACACTAGGATCAACACTCCCCCTATATTTTATAGACGTGGCCACATACTTGCATTCAAACGGAATGAGTGATAAGCAGGAAAGCAAGTAAGGAAATATAGACTTACGATAATGTAGACATAACGGATATAAGAGGTAGCATGTCTCACACCATACATAGTACTCAGAAGTCTGACATCATAAAGCAAAGCAAACAACCAAAGCAAATAAACGAGTTCACGAGAGAAGAGATGCACAGATAAAAAAAAGAAATACTCGTGACTCAGCAAATCCCTACACACTCTCTCCCCCTTTGGCATCGAGACACCAAAAGGGGCACAGAGGACTAAAGTGAGACCAAGTGATGATAGGCACAAAATAGTCACTCATCAGGCTCATCATCTTCCTCCTCATCAGTAGCAGCAGGCACATCATCCTCTGACTCATTATATGGGCAATTCTTCTTGATCTATTCCTCCTCATCAGTAATCCTCTCCCCAGACTCGCTGTCAATCTGCAGACCAAGCTTCCTCATGATCCTCTTGTCACGGCTGCGAGCCTTCTTGGCCTCCACGTGGGCCTTGTACTGTTCCTTGATCTGAAAGCAGAGAAGATTCTTCATCTTGGTTTTGAGCTTGGCAGCCCAAGAGGGAACAGTCTCAGAGCGAGGAACATAGGTGGCATCAGTATAGTCAGGCTCAGACTCATCATCAGAGTCGGTGGGAGCAATCTCTGGCACAGAGGGCGCAATGCCCCAATCCTCCTTCACACGTAGCTTAAGAACACCATGAGTCACCATGTGATCAGTGACAAGAAGCTCACCAGGGAACTGCTCAGACCAAGTATCCTCAATGAGCTTGAAGATATAGGGACCGTAGACAGGCACCTTCCTGTCAAGAATTGCTGAGCGAAGCTCCGTCCACATGATGTGGGAAACATCCAAAGTGGAATCTTTGCCTTTTTCCTTGATGCACAGAAGAAGTAGATTCACGAGATAAGAGTGAACCTGATCCAAGTTCCCCACACGTGGAAACAGAGAGTTGCGGAAGATACGGTGCATGATGTCCAGAAATGGGATGAGTTCAGTGCGAGTACCCTTGTGAGTCTTTACAATCCTCTAGTAGCGCACGAGCTTGGACTTGTGAATGGCTTGCTCTGCAGTGTGCGGTCGGAGACCAACTGGCTCATTTTACCCTGAGTATGCATAACCCAAAGAGTTCATAAAAGTCTTCCAGTTGGAACGCAAGACCTTGCCACCTGTCATCCATATGAAGCTCCGCTCCTCATCAGTGTTAAAGTGAACAGTGGCAAAGAATTGAGCCACAAGCTCTGAGTCAAAATCCTTGTTGAAAGAAATAATGGGATACAGACCCCATTGCTGGCAAAGAGCACGAGCTTCAGCAAAGTAGGCAGAGTGAGGGTTGTTGACCATATGCTCCGTGTTGATGCATTTGACATGAGGCACATAGAGGTTCGTCTTGCCCTTCAGGACCCCAGCATAAATGAGATACTGAGCCTTGTTCCAGAAGGGACGACCAACAAACTTGGGGTCCTGAGGGCACTGGAAAGGATTGAGTTGACGAAACTCATAGAACTCGGTGCCAGACATATCCTGAGGTTCCTTGACATCTTGCTTCTTGGTGGCAACTTTCTTTGTGGACTGCCGCTGGGGTTGAGCACTTGAGCCAGCTTCTACTTCGTCAGACATTCGGTACCGCTTGGAACTACCACGGCTTGGATTCACACGACGAGCACCCATAGCAGAGCCATCATCACCTGAACTCACAAAGAAGGAACGGCAAGAGACATAGCAACTGTAAATATCCAGCAAAAGCCAAGCAAAAATACTAGAGAGAGTAAAGTACACGGAGGTGGGAGATGCAGTGATCAGCGGTAGTACCACTTGGGTAGGAGCGGTACTTCCGCTCGAAGCGGTAGTACCGGTCATGCCGGAGCGGTAGTACCACCCT
The DNA here is from genome assembly GCA_039707655.1 of Elymus sibiricus. Taxonomy (NCBI): domain Eukaryota; kingdom Viridiplantae; phylum Streptophyta; class Magnoliopsida; order Poales; family Poaceae; genus Elymus; species Elymus sibiricus. The sequence goes on from CM077663.1 coordinate 282,566,980, forward strand.
GGCGACGAGAAGATCCCGCGGCAGGGAAGTGACCATAAATCCACCACACCCCGAGTCCCTAACCATCTAAAATATCTCTAGTGATCATGTTCGTCCTACTCATGCCAAGAATAGCGAGAAAAACAAGAGACACCACACGCATTGCCCTAGATTAAGATCGAAGAAAAGCTAGGTCAAACGAGAAAGAACGAGGGCAATACCGGGGTCCATGGCACGAGGGAGAGGTGGGATTCAATCCCACCGAACGAAAATGCGAAGACCAACACGGAATGGGAGATCCGGAGCCGGCCTCCGGGACAGCTTCGGTCGCCAGGGGCGGAGACGAGACCGTGAATGGGTATGGGGAGGAGTTAGAACTCCCCCTGCCCACTACTAGAATCGTTAGAGAGCCCCCGAAGCTGTAGTACCGCTGGTATGGGCGGTACTTCCGCTTGCGCGGTAGTACCGTCCACCAGAGCGGTAGTACCGCTTATGACCAAAAACCACTCCCAGCAAATAGAGCAAATCCAACAAATCTGGGGTGTTGAAGAGCAACAAGACTTTCTACTAGACATATGCAAGAAGTTACTCCAAGTCTTTATGAGAAACCAAACCCGAAGAGACAAAGACATGAAACAACAAATTTGAACCAATATGCACTAGTAATGCAAATGCCTCACTAGGAGGTGGGGGCGGTGGCCGAAGCCACCTATGTTTGAGTCAATTGGTATGGCACCGCAAAGATTTTAACCTTGGGCCCATGACTAAAACTCGTCTTTGAAGCACAAGAGTCATAAAAAATGACGAATGTGAAAGACTTGATTAATTTATGCATAATAGGAGGAGGGATAGTTCATTGAGAGAACTAGACTCCCCCTAAGTCCATGCCTACACCTAAACAAGACATAATGATGAGTGTGGTGGGGTGTGCACAAAGTCAAGCCACATTGCTCGAATCAATGATATTTAGCTCATGCCTTAACTCGCGAAATCTTGCTTCATTCAATGGCTTTGTGAATATATCTGCAAGCTGTTCCTTAGTATATAGATGAATAAGATCTATGTCTCCACGCTTGATGTGATCCCGGATGAAGTGATGACGAATCTCAATATGCTTTGTCTTGCAGTGTTGAACCGGGTTGTTGGAGATCTTGATCGTGCTTTCATTGTCGCAGTAAAGAGGCACTTTGTCACAGTTGACACCATAATCCTTTAAAGTTTGCCTCATCCAAAGAATCTGAGCACAACAGCTTGCGGCAGCTACATACTCGGCCTCGGTGGACGAGAGAGAAACACAGTTTTGTTTCTTGGAAGACCAACTTACCAGAGAGCGGCCAAGAAATTGGCAACCTCCGGAAGTGGACTTCCTTTACACACGGTCTCCCGCCCAATCCGAGTCAGTATATCCAATGAGATCAAATGAAGCACCTTTGGGGTACCATAAGCCAAAGTTTGGGGTATGAGCCAAATATCGAAAGATTCGCTTGACAGCCACATAGTGACTCTCCTTAGGTGCGGATTGAAATCGTGCACAAATTCCCACACTCAACATGATATCCGGCCTAGATGCACAAAGGTAAAGCAGAGATCCAATCATGGAGCGATATACCTTCTGATCCACAGCTTTACCATTGGGATCACTGTCAAGTTGGCATTTGAGTGGCATCGGAGTGTTGGCCTTCGGAGGATTTAGCTCATCCATCTTGAACCTCTTGAGCATGTCTTGTGTGTATTTGGCTTGGTTGATGAAGGTTCCTTGGCTTCGTTGCTTGACTTCGAATCCAAGGAAGAACTTCTACTCTCCCATCATAGACATCTCAAACTCTTTGGTCATTAGTGCGGCGAACTCATCATTAAAAGCTTTGTTAGAAGAACCAAAGATAATATCATCTACATATAGTTGGCATACGAACAAGTTCCCGTTAACCCTCTTAGTAAAAAGAGTGGGGTCAATTTTCCCAATTTCAAACCCACGATCTTGCAACATCTCGGTAAGGTATTCATACCACACACGTGGGGCTTGTTTAAGGCCATAGAGTGCCTTATCGAGAACGTACACATGATTGGGGAACTTGGGATCCTCAAACCCCGGGGGTTGCTTGACATATACCAACTCCTTAAGTGGACCATTAAGAAAATCACTCTTCACATCCATTTGATATAATATGAAATCATGATGAGAAGCATAAGCAAGCAACATGCGAATAGATTCAAGGCGAGCAACTTGGGCAAAGGTTTCACCGTAGTCGATACCCTCGACTTGGGAGTAGCCTTGAGCCACCAGTCTTGCCTTGTTGCGAATAATGATACCATGTGCATCTTGCTTGTTCTTAAAGATCCATTTGGTTCCAATGACATTGTGATTCTCTTTTGGTCTTGGCACCAATCGCCACACTTTGTTGCGCTCGAAGTTGTTGATTTCATCATGCATGGCTTCAAGCCAATCCTCGTCTTCGAGCGCATCTTGTACCTTGAGGGGTTCAAAGCAAGAAACAAACGCATGATGTGCACAAAAGTTTGTTAATTGACGATGAGTAGTTACCCCTCTTTTCAAGCTTCCGTAGACGTTCTCTAGGAGGTGTTGCTTTTTTCTGAAGCTTGGAAGCAATCGTGGCAGCTCGTCTTTCAAGAATTTCCTCCATGGAAAGTTGAGGCTTGGTAACTTGACGAGCAAGGCCCTCAACCCCGTGATCAAGATCAAGGGAAGATCAACTTGCTAGTGATGTTTCTACTTCACATGATGCTCATGATCTTGTTCACACCCACGTGCAAGCTCAAGATCAAGATGAAGCTCAGGACCAAGATCTACTTCAAGATCAAGATCAAGCTAAAGATCAAGATCGTGCTCAAGATCATGAGCAAGCCGGTGCTAGTACCAAAGCTCGTCAAGTTACCAAGCCTCAAGGGGTTCCTCAACGGGTAGGAAGTATCCCACACTCATTCTTCTTATGGCTTGGGGAGGAATTTCATCACCTACATCACAAAGACCACTTTGCTCCACTTGGGAGCCATTATTTTCATCAAACTCTACATTACTCGTCTCCTCAATGAGTCCGGTGGACTTGTTGAGGACACGGTAAGCATGAGAGTTTGCAGCATAACCAACAAATATGCCCTCATGGGCTCTAGAATCAAATTTAGACAAACGAACACCTTTCTTGAGAATGAAACACTTACAACCGAACACCCGGAAGTATTTGAGGTTGGGCTTGTTCCCGGTAAGAATCTCATAAGGAGTCTTGTTCAAGCCTTTGCGGAGATAGAGCCGATTTGATGCATGACACGCTGTGTTGATGGCTTCGGCCCAAAATTTGTACGGAGATTTAAACTCAGCCATCATGGTTCTTTCCGCATCCATTAACGTCTGGTTCTTTCTCTCCGCAACACCGTTTTGTTGAAGGGTGTAAGGTGTGGAATATTGGTGCTTTATCCCCTCATCACTGAGAAACTCATCTAGGGTGTAGCTCTTGAACTCAGTGCCGTTGTCACTTCTAATCATCAAAATCTTTGCTTCATGTTGACGTTGGACTTCATTTGCAAAGTTGATGACGGTCTGTTGGGTCTCACTCTTCCTCTTGAAGAAATATACCCATGTGTATCTCGAGTAATCATCCACAATCACCAAGCAATATCTTCTTCCTCCAAGGCTGTCAAAAGATGGAGGCCCGAAGAGATCCATGTGAAGGAGCTCTAAGGTCCTCTTTGAGTAGATTGTAGTAGTTGGACGATGAGCTTTTTCATGTAGCTTTCCTTCGATACAGGCACTGCAAGCACGATCTTTGGCAAAACTCACATTTGTTAGTCCAAGAATGTGATCCCCTTTGAGGAGACTTTGCAAAGATCTCATATTGACATGGGCTAGTCGGCGATGCCAAAGCCATCCCACATCAACTTTAGCCATTAGACATGTCGCGGTCTTAGTGGGTCGCTCCGAGAAGTTAATCACATAGAGACCGTTTTCGACATGCCCAACAAAGGCTACTTTAAGAGTCTTGCTCCACAAAAGGGTCACGGTATCAATGCCAAAGAAGGTACTAAAACCCATGAGTGCAAGTTGACGAACGGAAAGTAAATTGTATGCAAGGGTCTCAACAAGCATGACTGTCTCAATAGTTAAGGTCGGAGAGATAACCACCTTGCCAAGACCCAATACCTTTGAGATTGCATCATCTCCAAATGAGACCTGGGTGGCCACGGATGCATCGGGTCGAACATCCACCACCAAGTCCTTGCTTCCGGTCATATGATTTGTTGCTCCACTATCGAGCAACCATGAGACTCCCCCGGAAGCAAAGTCCTACAATAGATCAATGCTTGGATTTAGGTACCCATTCTTGAATGGGTCCTTTCATGTTAGTGACAAGGGTCTTAGGAACCCAAATAGACCACTCAATATACTCATAAGAAGAACCAACATATTTGGCATAAACATGCCCATTACTAGCACGGCACAAAACATAGGAGGGGTTAAAATCGCCGGTCCTGTTGGAGGGAGTGATCTTGCCCTTCTTGGCACTATAATTCACAACCTTGTGTTTCTTCTTCTCATGAGTAATGTTCCCCGCTTTGACAAATGTTTCCTTGAGTGAAGGAACCTGCGTTGTCTTCTTCTTCTTCTTCTTTTTGGATTTGGGTGCAAACCCAACTCCTTCCTTTGCAATCACTTCCTTTTGATTGCTCGAAAGGTCATTGAGATTCTTCTCACCTTGTATACATGTCACAAGGCCGTTCTCAAGCTGCTCTTTTAGCTTAGCATTTTCCTCCACAAGATGTGCATGCTCACAACACGGGTTAGTAGCAGATGCATTATCAATTAAGACAAAGGGAGGACACGTGGAAATTTCCTTAGTGAGTTTTACTTGGAGTTGATCATGCGACCCTTTAAGGGAAGCATGAACGCTCTTCAATGCCTTATGAGCATTGTCAAGAGAGACAAACTCATCCTTGAGTCGAGCATGGTCAACCCCAAGTACAACCTTTTCAGATTTAAGAACATGGTTAAGAACAATAGTATGATCATAATCTTTACATAATTTAGCAAAGTCGTCATTTTGTGACTCCTTAAAAGTCAAATGAAGACCTCGCTCTTCCTCTAGAGCAATAGAAAGATCTGCTATCTCGTCGGCATAATCACGACTATGGCCTCTCATCTCCTCAAGAGATTCTTCTTGAGAATCAATCGTGTCATTGGCCTCACCAAGTTGTTCCAAGAGAGCAACGGAGTGCTTCTTGGACTCTCCCTTGAGTTTACACAAGAACTTGTCAAACTCATTCTTACCCTCTATCGCCTCCTCAAGTTCATCCACACAATCTAACAAAGATGGAGTGGAAGAAACAGAAGTCTTAATGTTTGAGGTTTTGGCGTTGGAGGTTACCTTGGTGATACCTTTTGCCATGAGGCACCTAGCGATGTGGTTCTCATTGGGGGCGTCGAAGAGTGACACCTTTGTTGGGGTAGAGGATGCAATTGCCATAGATGCCATTGCCATTCCTTCACCACTTGTGTCTCCGTCATCACCATCATCATCCGATGCATACTCTTCTTGAGCCACCAACACTTTGTGTGAAGTCTTCTTGGTGAAGTTGGTCTTGTTGGGGAAAGACTTGGCCTTATCTTTGCGGATGAGCTTGCCACCATTGTCTTCCCTCTTCTCGTATGGACAATCCACCAGAAAGTGACTCACATTGCCACAGTTGTAGCAGGTCCTCACACGTTGCTTGCCCTTTGACCCGTTTGAGTTGTTCTTGGAGAAGTTGGGCCTTGTGTTTCTCTTGTTGCCCCAAAATTGCCTGGACGCAAGAGCCATGTGTTCATGATAAGCATATTTGGTGTCCTCGGGGCAACCCTCTTCTTCTTCTTCTTCTTCTTCCTCTTGACAGACCTTGGCCTTCAAAGCAAGGTTGGGGGATGATTTCTTTGACCGTTGCACGCGAGCGAGAGCATTGTCAGCTGTCATGTTCAAGATGTTCATTGCAATAAATTCATCCAACACATCACCAGAAGACAAGGTGTGAAAATCCGGTCTTTGACGGATGACAGCGGACATGGCCTTGTTGTAGGGCATGATGGCCTTCAGAAACTTACGCTTGATCCAAGTATCATCCACATCCTTGCTGCCATGATCTTTGAGGGCAACGGCGAGGGCGGTCACCCTTCTATAGAGCTCACGCGGTTCCTCATCCTCTACCATTACAAACACATCTGACTGATCAAGGACAACTTCATAGTTTGACCGTTGAATGCTTGAGCTGCCCTTGTACATGGAGATAATGTGTTCCCAACACTCTTTAGCAACAGTGAAGGGACGCAGGTGAGGTAGGTCTTCAGTAGGAACAACAGCTTGGAGTATGAACAAGGCGAAGGAATTTAGCTGTTTATCCGCTTCTTCCCTTGGAGTGAGGTTGCGTGGATCACGAGGGTAGTATCCTTCTTCAATGACTCGCATGAGTTGAATTGAGCTGTGATCCAAATGAGACTTGATACAGAAAACCCAATTAGCAAAATCATTTTTAATAAGCTTAGGAGGAGGACCGTGATTAACTATATGAGGTGGGTGCACCGGTCCTTCATAGACCAAGGGAGGGGGAACTGAGGCAAAAGTCCCCGACCCATTCATTCCTTGAGAACGATTATCTTTATCAGCACTAGCCCCCTCCTTACCGGAGTTGACATCCGATGTCGAGTTAGTGGGATTAACCACTTGAACCACATCGGTGGAAAGTTTAAGAGTGTCAAGGAATTCTTTAAACATGGATTTGACCTCGGTCGTCATGGAGGATTTAAGCGAGGACATGGCCTCATTTAAATCCTCGCGAGAGACCGTGTTCACTCCCACGGCCTCAGGAAGTTCTCCCAACCGCTCCTCTTCGCCCTCCATACTCTTCGGGTGGTGAAACCCTTAATAAAGAGACGAGGCTCTGATACCAATTGAAAGGATCGATATGGTTGACTAGAGGGGGGGGGGTGAATAGTCAACTAACGATATTTAACTTTTCTTTAACAATTTAGGCTTAGCAACAAATAAGTTGGCTAGATGTGCAACTAGGTGAGCTACCTATATGATGCTAAACACAACAACAAGCTAAGCAAGCAAGATATATCAATATAAGTAGCTTGCACAAAGTAAAGGTAAGAAGTAACCACAAGAGGAACCGATGGAGACGATGATGTGTTACCGAAGTTCCTTCCTGGTAAAGGGAAGTACGTCTCCGTTGGAGCGGTGTGGAGGCACAATGCTCCCCAAGAAGCCACTAGGGCCACCGTATTCTCCTCACGCCCTCACACAATGCGAGGTGCCGTGATTCCACTAGTGGTGCCCTTGAAGGCGGCAACCAGACCTTTACAAACAAGGTTGGGGCAATCTCCACAACTTAATTGGAGGCTCCCAATGACACCACGAAGCATCGCCACAATGGACTATGGCTTCGAAGTGACCTCTTCCATCTAGGGTGCTCAAACACCCAAGAGTAACAAGATCCGCAAGGGATTGATGGGGGGAATCAAATATCTCTCGGTGGAAGTGTAGATCAAGGTCCTCTCCTCCAAACCCTAGAGCACCAACAAGATTTGATGGCTAGGGAGGGAGAAGGAGCAAGAATAAGCTTAGGAGCAACAATGGAGCTTTTTGTGGTAAGAGGTGAGTCTCAATGAGGAAGAAGACTCACTTATATAGGTGGGGAGAAAAGTGGCCGTTTTTCTGCCCAGATACGAGCATAAGCGGTAGTACCGTCCTAGGGGGCGGTACTTCCGCTTATACACATACTGGAACAACTGAGTGGTAGTACCGCTCTGGAGGGAGCGGTACTTCCTCTTGGGGCGGTAGTACCGCTCTGGAGAGAGCGGTACTTCCGCTCAGAGGTTCCAGAAGTCCGGAAGAAAAAGGATGTGAAAGAGGTTCCAAAGTTCCTCAGGGCGGTAGTACCGCTCGGAACTTCCGCTTAAAAAATATAAGCGGTAGTTCAGGGCGGTAGTACCGCTCGGAACTTCCGCTTAAGAAGTAAGCGGTCGTTCGAGCAATCCTTCAGGGCAATAGTACCGCTGGAGTGGTACTACCGCTCTGAAGAGCGGTACTTCCGCTTAAGAGAAACTTTGGAGCCTTTGGGGGCAGAGAAAGCTCCATCGTACCGGGAAAGGACGGGCGTGCAAAGTGTATGTGATGATTCCTCCCAACCTTTCCGGATGCGGATCCCCTCTTAATAGTACGGATTTTCCTACGACTCAGGTCCACCAACCTAACCTCGAAAGGAAAAGACTCCGTCTTCTGATATACTACTTGAGGGGAAGATAACCGTCTCGTGCCACCTGATAACCTCTGAAAGCTTAATGCACACAGTTAGTCCGCAAACACACTGTCATCAACCACCAAAACTACTTAGGAAAAATTATGCTCTTACAGGGAGTGAAGCCTTTACACACACGGTAGTGAAGCCCCTATAGCCACGGGCATGTTGCACTACAGGTGCCCGAGGCACGAAAGTCAAGGCACTACAGGAACGGACGTAGCCACTTGCTACTTCTTGAGCTTGCGTTGGTTTTCCCTTGAAGAGGAAAGGGTGATGCAGCAAAGTAGATAAGTATTTCCCTCAGTTGTTGAGAACCAAGGTATCAATCCAGTAGGAGATACAAGAAAGTCCCCAATCTTCGCACCTACACAAACAATCAAACACTTGCACCCAACGCTATAAAGGGGTTGTCAATCCCTTCACGGTTACTTGCAAGGATGAGATCTGATAGAGATAGATATAGAAGATTACTAAAACGAAAAGACAAAAGTAAAAAGATTACAGCAAAGTATTTTTGGTATTTTTGGTTTATAGATCTGAAAATATAATATGGAAAATAGACCCGGGGCCATAGGTTTCACTAGAGGCTTCTCTCATGAAGGAGAATAATACGGTGGGTGAACAAATTACTGTCGAGCAATTGATAGAAAACCGAATAATTATGAAGATATCCAAGGCAATGATTATGCATATAGGCATCACATCCGTGTCAAGTAGACCGAAACGATTCTGCATCTACTACTATTACTCCACACATCGGCCGACTCCTGCCTGCATCTAGAGTATTAAGTTCATGAAGAACAGAGTAACGCATTAGGTAAGATGACATGATGTAGAGGGATAAACTAAAGCAATATGATGAAAACCCCATCTTTTTATCCTTGATGGCAACAATACAAATACGTGCCTCGCTACCCCTACTTTGTCACTGGGTGAGGACACCGCAAGATTGAACCCAAAACTAAGCACTTCTCCCATTGCAAGAATTACCAATCTAGTTGGCCAAACCAAACCAATAACTCGAAGAGACTTGCAAAGATATGAAATCATGCATATAAGAATTCAGAGAAGATTCAAATAATATTCATAGATAATCTGAACATAAACCCACAATTCATCGGATCTCGACAAACACACCGCAAAAGAGTATTACATCGGATAGATCTCCATGAAGATCATGAAGAACATGGTATTGAAGAACATAGAGAGAGAAGAAGCCATCTAGCTACTAGCTATGGACCCGAAGGTCTGAGGTTAACTACTCACGCATCATCGGAGGGGCAATGGAGTTGATGTAGATGCCCTCCGTGATCGAATCCCCCTCCGGCAGATTACCGGAAAAGGCTCCAAGATGGGATCTCACGGGAACAGAGACTTCCGGCGGCGGAAAAGTATTTTCGTGGCTCTTTTTGGTATTGGGGGAATATTTGGGAATTTATAGGACGAAGAATAGGGTTAGGAGGCCTGCTGGGGGGCCACAAGCCAGGGGGGCGCCCCCCCCCTAGGGCGCGCCCTGCAGGCTTGTGATCTCCCAGCAGGTCTCCTGTCTTCATCTCCAAGTCTGGTAGGTTTCTTCTGGTCCAAGAAAAATCATCGCGAAGATTTTATTCCATTTGGACTCCGTTTAATATTCCTTATCTGCAATACTCAAAAACAAGGAAAAAACAGAACTGGCACTAGGCTCTAGGTTAATAGGTTAGTCCCAAAAATAATATAAAATAGCATATTAATGCATATAAAACATCCAAAACAGATAATATAATAGCATGGAACAATCAAAAATTATAGATATGTTGGAGACGTATCACCACTGTGTAAAGCACGGGTCTGTAGGCACAAGATAGACGGGAGAGTGAAGCCTGTACCTGCAGGGCCGTGGTGCAAAGGCACAGGAGTGTAGCCTCTAGAGGCACGTTTGTGTCGCCTCTACAGGCACGTTTGTGTAGCCGCTACAGGCACGTCTGTGTTGCCGCTACAGGCACGGGAGTGAAGCTTTACACGCACGGGAGTGAAGCCTCTACAAGCACGGGAGTGAAGCCTCTACAGGCATGGGAGTGAAGCCTCTACAGGCACGTGAGTGAAGCCCCCACAGGCACGTGTGTGAAGCCTCTACAGGCACGTGTGTGAAGCCTCTACAGACACGGACGTGGGGTTCTTGAGGCACTGGTATCAACTCACCCTCTGCATACACAAAAGTGTGGTAGCAGTGGCATGCGTCCAAATACCCAGTTAGAGAGTTGTAAAGCCCCTATAGCCACGGGCATGTCGCACTACAGGCGCCCGAGGCACGGAAGTCAAGGCACTACAGGCACGGACGTAGACACTGTGTACATCACGGGTGTGTAGGCACATGAGGCACGTGAGAGTGAAGCCTATACCTACAGGGACGTGGGCCAGAGGCACGGGGGTGAAGCCTCTACAGGCATGGTATGGAAGCCTCTACAGGCACGGTATTGTAGCCTCTGAAGGCACGTTTGTGTAGCCGCTACAGGCACGGGAGTGAAGCCTTTACAGGCACGGGAGTGAAGCCACTACACGCACGCGAGTGAAGCCTTTACAGGCATGGGAGTGAAGCCTCACAGTCACGTGAGTGAAGCCTCCACAGGCACGGGAGTGAAGCCTCTACATGCACGGGACTGAAGCATCTACAGGCACATGTTTGAAGCCTCTACGGGCACGTGTGTGAAGCATCTACAGGCACGTGTGTGAAGCCTCTACAGGCACGGACGTGGGGTTCTCGAGGCACTGGTATCAACACCCTCTACATACACAAAAGTGTGGTAGCAGTGGCGTGCGTCCGAATACCCAGTTAGAGAGTATAGCCATGGGCATGTTGCACTACAGGCGCCCGAGGCACGGAAGTCAAGGCACTACAGGAACGGACGTAGCCACTGTGTAAAGCACGGGTGTGTAGGCACAAGAGACACGGGAGAGTGAAGCCTGTACCTGCACGGACGTGGTGCAGAGGCACTGGACTGAAGCCTCTACTCGCACGGGAGTGAAGCCTCTACAGGCACGGGATTGTAGCCTCTAAAGGCATGTTTGTGTAGCCGCTACAGGCACCAGAGTGAAGCCTTTACAGGCACGGGAGTGAAGCCCCTATAGCCACGGGCATGTTGCACTACAGGCGCCCAAGGCACGGAAGTCAAGGCACTACAAGAACAGATGTAGCCACTGTGTAAAGCACGGGTCTGTAGGCACAAGAGAGATGGGAGAGTGAAGCCTGTACCTGCAGGGACGTGGTGCAGAGGCACTGGAGTGAAGCCTCTACACGCACGGGAGTGAAGCCTTCACACGCACGGTAGTGAAGCCTCTACAGGCACACGAGTGAAGCCTCCATAGGCACGGGAGTGAAGCCTCTACAGGCACGGGAGTGAAGCCTCTACATGCACGTGAGTGAAGCCTTCACAAGCACGGGAGTGAAGCCTCTACAGGCACGTGTTTGAAGCCACTACAGGCACATGTATGAAGCCTTCACAGGCAAGGACGTGGGGCTCTTGAGGCACTGATATCAACACCCTCTGCATAAGGCACGTGAGTGAAGCCTCTACAGCACGGATGTGAAGCCTCTACAGGCACGGGTGTGAAGCCTCTACAGGCACGGGTGTGCAGCCCCTACAAGCACGGGTGTGAAGCCTCTACAGGCATGGGGGTGAAGCCTCCACAAGCATGGACGTGGGGTTCTCGAGGCACTGGTATCAACACGCTCTGGATACATCTAAAAATAAGCTTATTGCCCGCTGATGACGTGCTTCTGTTTCATTGCAAGCATGCCTCATCCATCCGTCAAGCCATTGCGTCGAAACTAGTCTCACGAACCCTGGGACTCGCCTTCCTCCCCATTAATAGTTTTATGTATACATACGGTACTTCGAAAAGAAAAGGGTGATATCATAAAACCCTAACACTCTTTACAAATCCACCGCACACAGAGTTTCAGTGGAGGCGCCGCGAACATCGCAATGGACATGGAATCGGCTGCCTCCAGCAGCCAGAAGACGAGGTTCGCGCCACCACGGAGGTCGGTTGTACATCCGCTGACAAGGAGGGCAGAGTGTCCTTCCACTAGGTGCAAGGACAGGAGGGGAGAGTGTACGCTCCCTAGGAGCATGCATAGGTGGGTTGAGTGCACAGGTGGATCTGAGCAACAAGAAGGTGGATCTTCTAAGGACCGCATCAGCGACCTCCCAGCCACCATCCTTGGCGAGATCATCTACCGTCTGCTGCTCAAGGATGGTATCTGCACCCAAGCCGTGACCTCTCGGTGGCGAAATCTATGGCGCACCGCTCCGCTGAACCTCGACTGCCGTGAGATCCCGGTCACTCGTGTCTTTAACAGTCTGGAAACAATCAGGTGCGAGATCATCTGCATTCTGCCCACCAAGGAGGTAGCCCAGACCACTCACGTCGGAACTCAATTCCAACCTCTCGGCATCGACTGTCGTTTAGAATCTGCCGCTGATGATATTATCCTTCCTAGAGCCATTCTCTCCGGCCACGAGGGGCCCGTTCACCGTCTCTGGATCTCGACGAGCTACCTCTAGTCCCAACCCAGTGCCGTCGATGAGTTGCTCCAATCGGCAAAACTGGACAAAATCCAAGTGATCGAGTTCTACCATCTGTTCCCAAAATTCTTCCATCGGGCTGTCAGCCAACCACACCGATGCCCTTCATATATGCCCTCAGCACCAATGTCCATCTCAAGGTTCTACTCCTCCTCCACACGGTCACATTCACCCTCTGCAAACTAGCAGACAATCTAGTAGAAATGATTCGCCACCCACGACTCAAGAGACTTTCACTGGTGGAAGTTTACATATCGGAGGTCTCGCTACACAACATGATCCACTCCTGTTGCCCTGCCGTGCAATACCTGCTACTTGTTTGCAACAAGGAATTCCGCTGCCTGCGAATAAACTCACCTAATCTTATCAGCATCGCCATTCGTTGTGACAGAGGGAAGCTCAACATCGAGGATGCCCATTCACTTCAAAGATTGCTCCACGATTCTGTAGATACACGGTTGGAAATAACTATTGTTTCTGCGCCTAAACTGGACCCCTTGGGAAAAATTTCAGATTTATCTGGTGAATCGAAGACCGTCTTTGGTTCTACAGTCATTCAGGTACTGGTATTCCACAATACATTGTGCTGCATTCACTTTCATAAACACAAACTAATAACATAATCTTCTATGATCAAATGAAGGGTCTGTCCATACACAACATACCAGGAGTGATGGATTCCGTCAAGACCTTATATATCTCGCAGACATGTTTTAAACTAGATGAGGTTTTTGGATTGTTGCGATGCTTCAGATGCCTGCAGAACCTATTTATCGAGGTGATCATCTAACACACAATGAGAATCCGTACATAGTATTCTATGGGCTTTCACATACATGGTATTCCATGGGCTTCCCCATACATAGCAGTAACACAATAACATTTTTTGTTGCTCTTTATATATATTTTATTTTGTGTATGTACATCCAGTGAACATTCTTGACAGTATTTTAGGTGCTTTCCAGACATTAACTGTTTTTCAGTCTCCGTGTATATCTAGGCAACAAGATGGGATCAAAGAGGTTTAATAAATGAATTGCGCCAAAAGCACCAGGTGTTTCTCAAGAGTCATGGGATTTACTTGAAGACAATAACACTTGAAGAATATGAAGACACAAGGGCAAACATTGAGTTTGTGAGATTATTTATTCAGAATGCAAGCATACTACAAACCATCAAGCTCAAGTTCCACTTGCACAAAGATTTCACAGTTAAATTTTACAAACAACAAGAAAAGGTGCTTGAGATGCACAAAAGGGCTTCTAAGTGTGCTCGTCTTGAACTAACAACAAGTTGCGAGCATATGCACCTGGATTTAGCAAACACACGCGTTGAGTGTTTGGAATTGTCAAATCCATTCATTTGCGAATGCTGAAATCAGGGCCTGTGAGATGCAGTTGTCATCTTCTAATTACTGTGTAAAGCATAAAGGTCTTGTGTAAAACTTGTCAGACTAATAGCTTGTGTTTTGTAGCAGCAATAATTATGACATCAATACTGTGCTTTCTCTTACTATGTTCACTATGTGTTTGTACAACCATGAAGGGCTTAACAAAAAAATGGTTGAGCATGCTAAAAAAACAAACCTAGTTTCTTCTCCTCTTATTATCAGTGATTTAGCATCTAATTTCGACGCACTGCCGCATGTGGGGGAATATGATGTTGTCCATGCCTCCACAACTCTCATGGCATCAAGCATATGCCTATGCCACTCAAACTAGAGTGAACGGATAGAGTGAACAGAGACACAATACCATGCCTCTGTAGTCCATGCCTCCTCTCATTGAACTTGTCGTTAGACAAAACATCTCATTCACGGGCGCATGAACGTGCTTTACCCAGAGTCGGATCCGTGCCCCTCTCTCTCTCACTGAATCTGTCATCATGGGAAACATTAAGGAAACAAACGGAACACCGTGCCTCTGCTTCATGTAGTCTCGTGCCTCAACTAGAGCGTCAACGGACCCTCTCATACTCCACCGGTCAATTAAAACATTTGCAACTCATTCGCACAGACGTGCCTCCTTCGATTGTAAGACCGTGCCTATTTAAGTGAACGTTCAACCAGAATATTTTGAAGCACAAAGGCACGACTGTGATTCCTGAGGCAACTGAAGCTTTCTACGTGCAAATCTAAAACCTCGGCATTCGCTTTGGTGGCCCCACAAGTACAACCCCCTTGTTACATTAAAAACAATATCCGACTAACCCGCTGTACAACACTTTCTATTCCTCTCTCGCCCTCTCTTCTCTCTCGGTCCTCAAACTCACTCTACGATTCGTACGTTATCTCTCCATTTCCGCATCAAATTTTTTGTATGATCTGTTCCTTCCTTGGAGATTTTTGTTTCTTTGTGCTGTAAATCGATAGATCTATGCTATTACGATTAAAATTTTGCGGTGATCTCATACAGATCCGCTAAATGCCAGGACGAAGCTGTGCACGCCGTCAATATCCGACATCAGCGACCTCGTCGGAGCAGGACAAAGCTCTACAACCGGCAACGAGGTACGACGTCCCAGTCGTAGGAGACAAATAAACTCCACCAGTGTAGGTGGGAACGTTAGAGAAAACCCAGTAGCTCTGTGGCTAAAAACAACGTGGGCGGAGGTTAAAGGGGAAAGTGGAGGAGGCGTTGCGCGGTATCCCTTACCGACAACGGTGTGGTGAGACCGGCCCTGGGGGCGTGGATGACACTGATAGATCATTGGTTCAGGAAGGTGCTGGAATTAGAAAGGAGATCCGAGCGTCTGGACGCAAAACTGACGTATTATTAGATACAGATGTGTGTAATACAATGCAACTGCCTAATACCATACATAATTACTTAAATAAGTTCTCAGGAAAAATATATTTTGCAATGGTACTTCCATAACTAGCTGGGCATACATCTTTGCATTGGCAACAAAGTAAACACTAGTTTCCTGTTATAACTGCTGCACAAACTGAGCTATCATAAATCAAGCCATTGCACATGTCTTTTCAGGACTTTGCATGTAAATAACTCTTTATTCGAACATGCTTGTGTTGATAATTTCGTACATATCAAAATTCACATTTAACTTCTTATACCTTTGCTATATATTTTGCAGGAGAATTATGAGTTGCAAAACCTGTAAGAACGTCAACTGCCCTGGATTAGAAATAGGCGTTCTCTGCACTACAATAGCACTTCACCTGCCGCTGTGTTATGAGACATGCAGTGTAAGGAGAAAAGTTTTGGCATGACATGCACATAAATTACTACCATGTTATGTTTCTCACGGGACGAACTAAAAGTTTCTCTAATCCCATTTCAAGCAGATGTGTACAATCAACGAAATGATTGCATTTTTCAAAGCACATCTTTTACCAAATTCTAGACTACTGCCTGAAGCATTTTTTTGGAATCAGGAAAACCCTACATTTTAACTGATTGAAGAATTCCTTCTTACTGATTGAAGCATTTTAACTTTTTTTTGCAGTACATACCATGCTATTGCAGGGAGCACGTGGTTTCCTTAGTGAACCAATGGAAGCAATGAGCTCTGGAAGAAGAAGGCAAAATTAAGAACCCCGTACTTCTGACAAATGAAAATCTCTCATATGAAGTACACATCACTGATGAAACTGTCAGGTCTAAAATTCATGGACCTGGCTAGAAAAAGTTAACGAGTGATTATGACCTTCGCCACCAAGATATCGTCATCATAAACTTAGATGGCGAAGGTCTCTCTATTCAAATTGATCTGAGGCTCAGTGATTGTCGAGGAGGTCACAGAGCACAACCAAAACCTTCAGTTGGTATGGTTTCATCTACCCCTACAACAACTTCTGATTCGCGTTATCATTTTTCTTTTGGCAATGTACTTTGTTTCAGCTACTATTAATGCTCCTACCCCTTTGTTTAAATTTTATATACACAAAACTATTCAGACAACTATTCAAAGCTACTTGTGATTTCAAATAAAACATTAGCAATTCTATCGCCTATGCCTTTAACTGCACTAACTGAATCCAAAGATTCTCTCTCGGTATAACTCCCTGTACTTTTCCACGCCATTATTACTTCAAGCAAATTGGCATAACAAGTTTTTATTTATTTAGCTCAAGATGAACTTAATGCTTCGGAGAAAGAATACATCAACAAGATAGTCCATACTCCAGGGATAGAACTATCATACAGACAAATGGGAGACCTTATTTACTTTGTCTTCAACGCCCACGACTTCCCAACAATACCATTTGTCCACCGTCTCAACGTCACAAATATCACGACTGGCAAGCTAGTAAGTAATTTTTTATTTGTTTTCACCTACTTCTAATTTTCACTAATAATTAAGTTGTTTTGTGTGCATGTTAAAAGATTGTTGTTTATCCGTAATAACAATCTGCAGAGAATTCCATCAGCTGTTGTAAAAACAATGAAGGCCAATCTTGTTTACCTTCCGCCAAGAGGCGTCGTAAGCCTTGTACAGATCTATGATGAAATCGACGTTAAGACGACTTACTCGATACGAGCTGACAGGAGAATGGAAGTAACAGGGTTTTCAGATTTTGCAGAAGAATCTCAGCTGAGAGTTGGCTCAATAGTCCTTATCACGATTGAAAAGCACTGGCCAAGAATGCGAGATATGAGCTTACTGCGCCTTATAATCAATGATCTCTCCGGAATAGTGTTTTGGTAGTGTCCTACCCAACAGACTGCACGATGCTTTTTACTATATAATTATGACAGGAGGTGGTTGTATATACTAAATATATAATTATGTCCAGCTAGACAGTGGTGTAAATTCAGAATCAAAAATGGTCTAATGTTTACTTTCATCACTTTAGTATATATAACTGTGGTGAATTACAAATGTTCATTTCGGTTGTTTTCTGCACATTTGACTGATGCTTGGACACCATCTCGTGACTCTACTACAAAAATTCTGTGGACAGCTTGATCTCATAACTAAACTCATAAGTGCTATTTTTGTCACTATGTTGAACGGCAATGCTTCTGCCCAAAGACAGAGTAGTGCTCATTGTTCTTCTCCTATGCCCGTGCACAGTCACTGTTAATATTCTAGTACACGGCATGGCTTTGCTACACATGGAACCGTGCCTGTACAGCCAGCGCACGCATGGAAACGTTGTCACAGCGCAACGATCTCCAACACACAGGGGCACACGCGTGCCCCTTCCCATTGAAGAAGCGTGCCCCAGAGGTCTGAAGATTCATGCCCCCGTTGAATTTCGCCGACGAAAGACGTGCACCACGGGAGAGCCACTTATGCTGCCTCTCACCTAAGATAAGAGGGTAAAACATGTTACTGTGCAAAACCGTGCACGCAGAGGCTACAAGCCCGTGCACAGTCACTGTTAAAATTCTAGTACACGGTCGTGGCTTTACTACACATGGAACTGTGCCTGTAGAGCTCAACAATCTCCAACACACAAGGGCACGGAAATGTGTCAATCCAAACATTAAAAAAGCAGAGTTATATATTTTTTAGCTGTCTGGATCTGCGCGCAGTGAAGACCTAACCGTCTGTCCAGATCCACACCGCACAGAGCGGTTCTCGTAGGCGGCGCGAACCAAGAAATGGAGACGGAGATGGAGATCCAGCCCGGTGTCCCGAGCACCAAGATGGTGAGACTCGCGCCACCGACAACACGCTCCTCTGGGGGTTTGGCGGTAGCGGCTGGAAGCGGCGAGGGTGCCCTCACTGGAACCGAGGATCAAGAAGAGGAGTCTGGTCCGGACCGCATCAGCGACCTCCCGCACGCCATCCTCGGTGAGATCATCTCCCGCCTCTCCACTAAGGAGGGCATCCGCACTCAAATCCTCTCAACCCAGTGGCGCCCTCTTTGGCGCACCGCTCCTCTGAATCTGGACTGCCATGAGATCCCTCTCGCTCGAGTTTTTAACCCCCTCGAAAAAGTAGATTTCGAGTTGATTTCCACTTGCTCCGCCACACCGGGGGAGCTCATCCACATAACGTACACTGGAACTTTTTTTAGTGGAGAACCTGTCGGTGATGTTGATTTGAACATTCCAGAGGCCATCTTCTCCGGCCATGAGGGCGCGGTTCACAGCCTATGCATACCGGCATTCTACCTCCAATGCAGACCCTCGACTGTCGACGCCTGGATCGAATCCCCTAGATTGAACAATCTCCACGTGCTTGAGTTTTACTACATGTTCCCACAATTTATGAGACAACGTGACATACTACCATTCTCATGCCCTTTGCTTATGCCATCACCACCGGCATTCAACCCTCAGATTTCCTCTTCTCTCCACACCATCGCCTTTGCTCTTTGCAAGTTACCAAAAAATTATGTACGGGCGCTTAAACTACCATTGCTCAGGAGACTCTCGCTTGTGGATGTTGATATATCTGAAGTCTCATTACAAAGCATAATCCACTGTAGCAGTTGCCCTGCACTCAAATGCCTGATGCTTGTTTGGACAATCAAGAGTCATTGCATCAGAATAAACTCACCTAACCTTATAAGCATTGGCATTTGTGGTCACCATGGCAAAGTTGTTATAGAGGATGCCTCCTCACTTCAACGGTTGATTTGTGATGATCATAGCGAGAACTTGCAGATAGTTATCATCTCTGCACCTAAACTGGAGGTCTTCGGCAAATTATCTGATATTTTTTATGAATCCAGCATCGCACAACACCGTATAGTTATTCAGGTACTGACTTTCCACAATATTTTCAGTTGCATTCGTTCGAACAAGCAAATTCCATGTAATCCAATCTTTATTCTATATTAATATTATGTTTTATTCTTCATGAAGTGTTTGCCGACAGTCAGCACATCCATAGCGGTTCAATCCGTCAAGACGTTGCTTATCAATATGGATTATAATGTGGGCGCAGTCGTTGCCTTGGTGCAATGCTTCAGAAGCTTGGAAAACTTGTATATCGAGGTGATCATTCTCACACACAATGAAAACACATACCATGCATGGTGTACTACTCCATTCATCTAAAAAGGCTTGTCTTAGATTTGTATGTCATGGACAAATATGTATGTATTAGACACATCTATGTCTAGACAAAAAGTAAAAAAAAACTTTTATCAGAACAGAGGTAATTAGGATTAATCATTCACTTGTTGTTTGAACAGAATCTTTCTTTATAGACCTTAAGAATTTTAAATCTTTGTGCCTATTTAGGGAGGAGTCTCTAACGAGGAAAGTCTTATGAACGACTGTTCTTGTAAGCACCATCCCAACGTTCGTTTGAAGTCAGTGACGCTTTTAGGCTATATACAATGCGAGAAAAGCATTCAATTTGCAACATTCTTTATTCTCAACGCAAGACAGCTGGAGACTATCAGGCTTAAGTTTCTTTCTCACGAAGACTTCACGGAAGGATTTTACAAACAGCAACAAGAGGTGCTTCAGTGGGACAAAAAGGCTTCTAAATATGCTTGCCTTAGATTGTCAGCAAGTTGCGACTACAAGCACTTGGGTTTAAGACACGCACGCGTTGAGCACCTGGATTTAACGGATCCATTCACTTGTAAGTGCTGAAAACAGCATTGGGGTTAGATGTTGCTGCCACTTATCTGTCTGGGTTTTACGTAGGGGTGGTGAAACATTGCCTGTACCTTTTGCTGAATCTGTAACTTTGTTAACAGCATTGTTATTGTGCTGAAACAATGCCTGTACATTTTGCTCAATCTGTAACCTTGTTAGCAGCATTGTTATTGTGTTGTGCACCCACGAAGGAGCTCGCAACTGCCAAAACCAAACTACTTAGTCTCCTTTTATCTTGGTGCAACAACATTTTATACTCTCCAGCTATGTGCAGTAAGCAAAAACATTTTCCTCTCTGCCGAGTGATCTCGCACAGGATAGCGACCAATGAGTTTCATGGTCGTCTGAATGATGAGCTCACCTCTTTTTCCGCGAGGAATGCATAATGTTGAAAGGGTTTGTGAGTTTATTCATAGATACATGTGATTGTCAAAGGGTTCAAACAACAACCACTCTAGAGCAGGGCAGCAGTGGTGGATCATGTAGATCATTGCACTACTGGATATTCCAACCCTCGATACAGAAAGTCTTTTGAGCAACAGGAATCGAAGCATTTGTACCAGGCTGTCCTCTTGTATGCAAAGGGCGAGGCTGGCGGTGTGGAAAGACGACGAGAAAATAAACATTCATTTTGGTGGAATGAGGCTATATATAGAGCGTTCAAGATAAAACTGTTGACCACCAGCTCGCAACTGCTATAATGTAACAATTTTGCCAGGCGTCCACCGTGCATGGTCGGTACAGATTGAACGCCGGGACGCAGAGGCGCTGGACGGAGCCCTTGTAGGAAGAGATAATTGTTCCGGGCAAGTTAAAATTGAGGCCGGGACACAGAGGCGCTGGACGGAGCCCTTGTGGGAAGAGATAATTGTTCCGGGGAATTTATAATCATTTTCGAGAGACAGCCGACGGCAGTTTAGATTGAGAGGGCCCTTCCACCATAGGGGTCTCCAGCGACTTGGGTGCGAGCATCGTCCTTGGTGGGGAGACGGCAGCCGATCTCACCTAGGATTGCGTCCGGGATGGCGTTGATGATGTCCGGACCAGATCTCCGTGATTGTCAAAGGGGACCAGATCGAGGGGCATCGCCGCTTCACGCCTCTTCGACCACCGTTGAAATCCTAGAGGAGAGCATCGACGGTGGCTCGAGCCTCGCCCTCTTGCAGCGGGCTCCATCTCCGATTTCATCCTCCTCTTCATGTTCATCTCCATCTCCATCTCCATCTCCATTTCCATTTGTTGGGGTGTGGCGCTGCCTCCGAGGTCCGAGCAGAGCTCTGTGAGGTAGATCTGGAAAGACGGTTAGGTATTCACTGCGCGGATGCAAGAAAAAAATTCATGAAAGGCTTAAGTGGGGAGGGGGGAGGTGAGGGGTCATATGCACGGGTGTGTACACAGTAAATACATGGGTGAGCGTGTGGTAGAAGGAAATACGAAGCACGGTTTTATACTACGGACATGCATGGGTGTGTACGCAGCAGATCCACGGGTGAGCGTGCGAGAGGCACGCCTGGTACAGCAACACGAAGCATGGTTTTAGACGGGAAAATATGAAATCATGGGATTTAGGCAGGAACATCCATGATGGAAAATAGGAGCACGGATTTATTATTAGGCAGAAGCACAGATGTGTATGCGGCACTTCCACGCTTGGGCCACGGTTGTTTCATATATAAAACAAAAGTCCGTAATGTAAAACAAAGGTCTGTGATGTAAATCTAGAGCACGGTCCTATATAAGGAAGATGCACGAATTTGTCCGTAGGACATGCACGGGTGGGCGTGTGAGAGAGGCACCGCTGGAAGAGAGACACCTTTTGTTTACTAAAAGTCGAGCACATTTAGAAGCCTTTTTGTCCATCTTAAAGATGCTTTCGTAGTCTTCCCCCTCGGGTCCACATAAACACCACATGCACAGTTCTGTACGCAGTAGAACCACTGGTGTGCCTGTGCGAGAGGCACGGCTGGTACAGAAGCAGGGAGCAGGGTTTTAGACGGAAATAGGAAGAGGAAGCAGGAGAAAATTGGGTAATGTCGTATCATAGAAATTTGCGCTGGGTAATTTGGGGTGGGTGCTACGTACACGGCCGTGCCTGGGTAATGTCGTATCGTAGTAAATTGCGCTGACACGTTCACTCTGAGAATCACGGCCGCAAGGCCAACAGGAGCACGACTTTGCATTAAGAAGACGCACGGGTTTACATACAGAAGAGCCACGGTTTCTTAGTCCCACCTGCAGTTGATCCACTAGAGTTGTGTATCTAGCTAACAAATGACACAAAAGTTGAACGATTGTTTGTGCAACCGAGCCCTGCTGCAAGCGCCACACTTCAGATTGTTTTCTTGTAGAGACCAGCAATTACAAGTGAGAGCAACTCCTTATCGGCCACGGCTCCCCTGAGGATTGTGAAGAGCACAACCGAGTCTATTGTCAACCTAGCTCCATTTGTCAAAGCATATAACCCGGATATTGCCAACCTTCCATCTTTGTTCAAGCAGTACGTGCCAGGCAAATCGACGGAACTAGAAAGTTCAATAAGTCTGATGCTGCCCTTTAGAGGAAAATATCCAAGCTTCATCCTGAGAGCATCGGTAACAATAGTAGGTATTTTCTGTACAAAAACAAATCATTGTAAGTTGTGCCATTGCATCAAGGGGAGTGACATGTGGATATTGGCTTGTAGAAACAAAAAATGACTAACCAAACGGCCTTTCTGAACGTTGCTAAAATTTAGACAGTGCACGAAGGCAATGACAGGGATGTCCTTAGCACATAAAACAAGGTTGGTCACGCATACCATTTCAGTATATGAAAGTTTTATGCCTCGGGTGTAGACAGTCTTGTCTATGTAGCTTCTCTGGGATATACTGAGATCTTCAAGAGCTGAACAATAAAATCATCTATAAGTCAACATGTCTGAAGCAAACAATGGTGGCTGCATGGTAAATCAATTTGTCAGAATGAATTGAAAAGTTAAATATGGTATACTTAGAAATATTGACTGCAGGGTCACTATAAAGGATAAATCTCACACTACATGGTAAAAATAAATATTTAGTCCGACGATCTTCGTCGAGATTCGGATCACATGGTCTCTTGATAGGCGAGTGTAACATACCAATAGAAGGTTTGGGAACGACTTTGTGACTCCCTCGAGATTCATTCAACTGCATATCAATGTGAAAGAAGAAATCTTCGCCTTGCAAATCCAGTTTAATAATATCATCGTAACACAGATCATGGTCGTGTATCATCTTTTCCCACCCAGGACCATGAAACTTGGACCTGTCAGCGCAATCGGTAAACTTAATATTGTATGAAAACTCCTCGTCGGTGCCAAACACAAGGTTCAAATCATCTTCTTCAAATCCATCATCTAAAGCTTCTTCTTTCCATAAATAAATCAAAGAGAGGACCTGCTTCTGGTAATAGCAAGGGACATACTGCCAAATAAGAAGAAAAAATAAGTATGATTCATAGATCAAAACAACCATGCCAAAAAGCTACTAACAAGAATGATTATGTGTCATTATTTATATATCTTATATTGCTCGATTAATATTATTCCTTATGTAAGAACGGTAGAAGCAAAGGCACAAAACAAATGTTCTTGTTACCGATACCCAAAATTTACCAGGTACGACTCATAACAATGAGGCAAAGGGACAATCAAGAAAGAGCGGTCAACAGCAGATTCACCACCATGACAACCAAGGTTCCAGCAAACGTCACAGTTCATCGCTGTCTGCGAATATAACACAATATATAAGACTGACATGCATCAGATCTGGAAAAAGACTATATAGATCTATGACAACATGTGTAACCATTTATGCCAAGAGACAGTTAAAAGACTATGCATCAGTGTTATATACTCAATCTAATGAGAAAAGACAAAGTAATATATATCCTTTGATGTTAGTGTTTATATAAAGAAAAATTCACACATCTACCACGAGTGGCAGAGACTGGCGGAAAACAACCAACTCCATTCCCTCAAGATTGTTCGCCCAAATACTTAAAAAGGGGTAACATATGCAGGAATCCGACACACGCTAACTGAAAAACACTGTAAAAAGTGTGGAGATCTAAGTAAGACAGACGAACCGTAGACAGAAAGAGGGGAACAAGCTAAAGTGAAAGAACCAGATGTGAGGATAAAGCGGAAGAGCAAGTAACTCTGTTTACGAGATACACACAGCCTCGTATTTATGGAGTAATTATTGGAGAAATGAATGTCTTGATGAAACTAAAAACTGTCTGTAATAAGAGAGAGGGAGAGGTAGAGAGGGAGATAGAGAGACGCGAGAGATAGAAGTAACGTCTGCGAGTTCACCCCATTACTTCCCTCTGTAAATGCCGCTTCGTCACGCCAAGTACTCCTCCCGGCGCAAGAAAAATACCAGAAAGAAAAAAAGTGGTAAGTAGGTGGGATCTTTCGTCACCCGGACAGACGTTTGGTGGAGTGGGACCATGTGAAAACTCCCTGCGAGGGTTGGGCCACTGACATGTGGGTCAGGTTCCCAACGGACCCACGTGTCAGTGCCAGAACGGCAGGGTGCCAAATGGCAGAGGATCCTCGTGCCCTGCGCGGTGCCTTCTTCGTGTATCACCGCGTCCTTGGCTCTCTTTCCCCCTCTCTCCAAACCACCCCAAACCCCTTGTATATTCACTGATACGACGAGTAAGACGGCGCTACTTCTGCCCACAGCCACTGTACCATGTCGACATCTAAGATTAGCAAAGAGATGAAGAATGACGAGATGTACTTCCATGACATGGATTTCGATTTCTATGTAAGAGATTTCCGCTTACATGAGCAGTTCTGATTTTGGTGTTTTGTTTTTGGGAATATTTGATTTGACCTCAAAAGGTACTTGTGTGCTTGTAGGAGAACCCTGATACAATCGTAGACCAAGATTTTCATGGAAAAGAGGAAGGTCTCCCTCTGTACTGCGTGCTCCACGACACCAAGCCTCTGAGGTGTGTGGCCTTCGAAGGAATTGACACAGGAAGGAGGTTCTACGGCTATGCTGTCAAAGTTAGCCACTTTCGAAATCCCTGTTACTTCTTTGTTACATCAAGTTGGTTGCAAATAGGAGACATAGTTACAAACAAAACCTTTTTAGTTGGAACCATTATAAGAGGCATTTACAAACAAAATTTTAAGGTAGCTGTTTATTGTATCTATCTTACTACTTTTAAAAGTCATTGCCTATTATATCTAGCTTTCTACTAGGCTACTGTTTAACGTTCGCTAGTTTCTCGAGGAAAACATATTACTTGTACTAAGATAATTTCTAACTTAATGCATACTTTCTAAATAAGATAGTTTTACTGGTGTTGGTTGTTCCCATTTGTTTCTTCGCCAGGCGCAATTAATTGAGGCTCGTTAGAAGAAAGTTAGTGCAATTTTAAATCTCGTGTAGTACGTTAATAATCTCTGTTCACATTTATTTCTTCCCTTTTTCCCCTTGCAGAGAGGTGTTAACTGTGGAGTCGTGAAATGGGTTGATCAGCCTTGGCCTCTTATAATGCAGAGGTGCCTGCTCAAGCTTTGGCAGATGTTGCACAAGGGTAATGGCAAACGCCAGGAATAGAAAGAAGAGATAAGCAAGCTTAAAAAGGACGTCGAACAATTGAACCTTAAGCTCAAGAACCTTGAAAGGCAGAAGAAGCAACTCGACGTCGATCATAAAGAGCTCAAGTCCATTCACGCGTGTCTCACGGGTGCTGTTCGGAATATCGAGGAGGAGAGAGATGAGACCAAGCTGGACAGAGATTGTCTGGAGCAGGAGGTGAATATGCTGAAGGGGAATAAGAAGAAGATGGAAACCGTCGTCTCTGATCTTGTTGAGAAAGGCTCTGCGAATAGGTATGAGCTTCTCATGATCAAGGAAATTCTTGAAGAATGATTGTTAGGTATCCTGTTGATTGGACAACATTGGGAAAACTATTCGTCTGGTATAAATTTATGATTGGACATGGAACTGGGTGTTGATGTTATTTTTTGCAACCTCGCATAGAGGTCGTGTAGTTGTAGTGTTCTAGATATGAATGCTGTATTGAAATATTAATGGAGATCCAAAAGACCCATGACATGCTATTCATCTCATATATATTAGATTGCAAACACCGTTGGTTCATTCCAAGTGTCATACGTTAGCTGCGTTAGGCAGTTTCACTCTTGCTTCGCCTGATAAATATTTCTATTCAAAGTAAAATAGGAAGCATGGATTTATACTAGCGAGATGCACGGGTGTGTACGTAGCAGGTCCACTGTGCGAGAGGCATGGATACTATGGAATTAGGAAGCATGGTATTAGACGGAAAATATGAAACAGGAAGCAGCGTTTTATGTAGGAACGTCCGTGATGTAAAATCGAAGCATGGATTTACATTAAGGAAATGCACGGTAATGAAGGCAGCACATCCACGAGTCGAGCAGATTTTGTTTAGGGATAAGTGTATTAAAAGCCAGTGTCAATGAAGGCAGCACATCCACGATAATGAAGCTAGGGGATGCAGGGTATTAAAAGAATGAGAGGAATATGTTTAAGTTTATAGGCACGAGGGACTTTCACCCCGGCATTGAACGCACGCTTCTGCATGGACACACGAAGCACAGTCTGTGATGTGACATCTTGAGCACGGTTAAATATTAAAAAGCATCACGCTTTTGACCGCAGGACATGCACAGGGTGTACGTGTGCGAGAGGCACGGCTGGCAGGGAGACACGAAGCACACTTGTAGACAATTTGCAGGCTGGTAGTACCATACGCGTTAGCTTTTGGCATTTTGCTTGATCCAACGGCAATTATAATTTGCAAAGTCAACCTAGTAATATCATACAAAACAACTATCTCGTTCTCTTCTTCCATCACGTCGCTCTTCATGAAATTCCCTTCCTTTCATCCTTGCTTCGCCTGGTAAATATTTCTGTTCAGAGTAAAATGGGAAGCATGGATTTATACTAGCGAGATGCACGGGTATGTATGCAGCAGGTCCACTGCGCGAAATGCACGGATACTACGGAATTATGAAGCATGGTATTAGACGGAAAATAGGAACAGGGAGCATCGTATTATGTAGGAACGTCCGTGATGTAAAATAGAAGCACTGATTTATATTAAGGATATGCACGATAATGAAGGCAGCACATCGATTGATTCATTTGACAAAATGGGCCATCCACCGTCTGACACACCTGCCATACATCCAAAGGTGGGATGGATACCACTCAAAAAAAATGGTGGGATGGATACGAGGGGCCAGGGCCACGTCGTCCGTCGGCATTTTCACTTTCAGAATACAGACGGACGCCACTTCCGTCACCGCAGTGTGAACGCCGCGTGTCACCCCTCTAGCTCGCCACCCGACACCAAGTCCGGCCATTTAAGCTGGCCGGCGTTCCCAAGACCTATCACACCCACCTCTTTCCTCTCCGCGCCGCCACCCGAGCCCTTCCGTTTCCTCTATACACCGATCTCGCAGGCTCTCCGGCGTCGTCATGGTCCGCCGTAAGATCACCACCTACGCGATGCTCACTCCTGAGCGCCGGATGCAGATTGAGGCGGAGATCCAAGGTAGGCGCGCCGCCCGCGTCGCTGCCGGCCTGCCTCCGGACTCGCCGGAGCAGGAGGAGGATGAGAAGGAGCAGACGGAAGACGAGGAAGGAGGGCAACTGCCGGAGCTAATGGAGGTGGCGGTTCGGGAGGAGGACGAAGCGGAGCAGCCTGCTCCGGTGCTCAACATGGAGGAGTCAGACACAGACTTTCCCGTCGCCCTAGTCGAGATAATGGTGGAGCAACATGCCATCATGGAGTCCATCCAAGATGAGGCCGAGTGGAGACCAACCGGCAACTTATCCGGCAGAAATAGGCGGAGGCGGACGCTCTCTTCGACGAACTTGACGCGGAGATGGCGGCAGAGGAGGCTGAAGCGGAGCAGGAGGAGGTGCCGGAGGGTCCGAGCTGCAGCTGACATGTATGCACCCGTCGGAGGTCGCGGAGATAGTTCACATCTCCGATGAGGAGTAGCTACGTAGTACGTACTTTTTTTATTTTGCATTCTTTTGTATGGATGTAAGAATCTAAGCATGGGATGAAGTGGTGCTAATTTGGGATCACTCCTCGCGAGCGTCTTGAAGTTAATAGGGATGGTTTTTTGCCAGGAACTTTGGTGATGTAAAACGAAAACCACGGGTGCATACGTGGTAGGTCCACGGGTGTGCGTGTGCTGGAGGGAAACACGAAGGTTTGGGTTTTTTGCCAGGAACTTCGGTGATGTAAAACGAAAACCACGGATGTACGCTAGGTAGACGCACGGGTGCGTACGCGATAGGTCCACGGGTGTGGGTGTGCGTGTGCTAGAGGGAAACACGAAGGTTTGGGTTTTTTGCCAGGAACTTTGGTGATGTAAAATGAAAACCACGGATGTACGCTAGGTATACGCACGGGTGCGTACGCGGTAGGCCCACGGGTGTGGGTGTGCGTGTGCTAGAGGGAAACACGAAAGTTTGGGTTTTTTGCCAGGAACTTCGGTGATGTAAAACGAAAACCACGGATGTACGCTAGGTAGACGCACGGGTGCATACGTGGTAGGTCCACGGGTTTGGGTGTGCGTGTGCTGGAGGGAAACACGGAAGTTTGGGTTTTTTGCCAGGAACTTCGGTGATGTAAAACGAAAACCATGGATGTACGCTAGGTAGACGCATGGGTGCGTACGCGGTAGGTCCACGGGTTTGGGTGTGCGTGTGCTAGAGGGAAACACGAAAGTTTGGGTTTTTTGCCAGGAACTTCGGTGATGTAAAATGAAAACCACGGATGTATGCTAGGTAGACGCACGGGTGCGTACGTGGTAGGTCCACGGGTTTGGGTGTGCGTGTGCTAGAGGGAAACACGAAAGTTTGGGTTTTTTGCCAGGAACTTCGGTGATGTAAAACGAAAACCACGGATGTACGCTAGGTAGACGCACGGGTGAGTACGCGGTAGGTCCACGGGTGTTTCTCTTGCGCAAGAAAAATTAGTTCTACATCTGTTATTTCAAAAAAAAATCTACTTCATAAGTCCTACGAACACACATGTGTTTCAGGTTTGAAAAATAACAAAAATAAGAAAGAAAACAGGAACATTAAAAACTTCAAAGACCATGTTGATAAAAACTTAGTTTCCACACATTCCATTCAAACAAGGTTCAGAACCTGCGACATTACATTTAACAACTAAAAAAGTAGAGGTAGCTGGTAGTTCACTAATACATATTCATACAATAGACAGATCATTAGACATAAAACAGATAAATTGCTGTCTATCAGAGCTTCAGCAGCACCAGCACCTTATGCATTTCCTCAAGCAGAACCACTCGCGCCCCCATGAACATCTTTGGGAGCTTCAGCAGCACCTGCATTGACAGTAGAGACACTGTCGGAAGAAGGGACATGTCGAATGATTTGAGTCTTTGTAAGACCAAACCAATCAGGCTTGCAAGGCTTCAGCTCCACAACTTTGGTAGCCATCATAACTGCATAATTGTTAGTGCTTGCACCTTGCTTGAAATTCTTTCCATGGACATCATTCACAGAGAACAGGTTGTCAAACTTGACAACAACCTCGTCTTTGATGAAATGGTCTGCTACCTTAAATGACCAATCGCCAAGATAGTCGTGAAGTGCATAAGCAACACAGAATGATGCTGGGAACAAGTTGCGTGACACTGAGAAGATAGCAACATTGCCAATCAGACCATAATGGAGGCCTAGCTGCTCCTTTGTGGAAATGGCAATCTCTAGGACCTGCGGTGCTCGATCATACAAATACAAAAAAGAAAAGAGAATGAATAAATTAATAACTTGACAAATAGATAATCAACAAGACAACTAAACAAGCATTTTAATCATATAAACAATAAAAAAGATGAACAAAAACAGTAGTAATTAATAGTCTGTAGCTTTTAAACATATAAACAGTAAGAAAGCTTTTACAAACTTGAATGGCAAAAAAAATCAACTTACACGACAAGTGTCATCATCAACTTCATCACAATCCACTCTGGGCCTTTTGGCCTACGACAGAAAGATTAACATGTAAATAACAATATGAAAACATAACACAAAAAAAACATAAGCATACTACTACAGTAATTATAGAGAAACTTTGTAACCTTAGAAACCTCTCCTTTTCTCTTTGATGATGCAGAAGCAAATGTGTCCATCTACAAAAATTGAGAAGCCAAATAAATCAGATACAGAAGAATAAGAATGTCTATTTGATTGATAACTGTTCCAACAAACCAGATCTACAAAAAAAACTATCAGGAACTAAACGAATGCTTGCTCTAGTTGAAGGCATGACATCTACACAGGAAAACAGCAAAAAAAAGAGAAACCCTGAACAAATGGTTGCTTCAGGGTTTCAGTCAGAAAAATCAAACTAGTGTACAACAAATGAATAAGCACATGAAATTTATACGAGGAACCCAAAAGAATGAGGGCCACGTTAATCGCACAGAGAATCATATTAATGATTTAGGAACCTAAGATTTACACTACCGACACAGGAAACCTTTTCATAAAAAATATCTGAATAAATAACAAGAAATAGAAAGGAAGATGGAACCACCGCAGACCTCAATGAAGTGCCTGAAGAAAACAACCCAAGGAAGAATAAAAAGGGATCAGATCCCGTCGAAATATCAGAGTTTCCGAGGAAGATGATGTGAGGAAACGCCGGACAAAGAGATGGGGAATGGAGGAGAGGAGAAACCGAGGAAAAAAGAAACAGTTCAAATGGCAAGGGACTCTATGACTGGGGTGGCGCCTATATAAATGTTTGGGAAACTGAACCGACGGTAGTGTGGTAGTGGGGTGCGTGGAGGGGTAGTGGGGTGCCACGTTTGAGTAAGTTAACAGTCTCTCTGTGAAATGGGTAGTGGGGGCGGGCTAGTTGGAGTAAGTTACACTCCAACTAGAAGTTTTTGTTTCGTGTGTCTGTCTGTGTACACGGCTGTTTACAAATGTCTGTATGTACACAGCTGTTTGAAAATGTATATGTAGCTTTATTTGTCTGTACACGGCTGTTTAAAAATGTCTGTGCAAAATTAGCTAATTTAACAACATCAATCAAAAAACAAGGAAAAAACTTAAAATTAAGAGAAACCGAAAATAAATAAATTAAAAAAAACAGAAGAAGGAATTATTTTAAAAAATAAAACACAAAAAGATAAAATTGTAAACATAGAAAGGATAAAAAAATATAGGGCAGTATCAAGAACCATTGCGAAGCACGAATGTATGCACGTAATATGCACGGGTGTTTATGCGGTAGGTCCATGGGTGTGCGTGTGGTAGAGGGAAACACGAAGCATGGTTTTTTGCCAGGAACTTCCCCGATGTAAAAAGGAAAGCACGGATCTATGCTAACAACACGCACGGGTGTTTACGCGGTAGATCCATGGGTGTGCGTGTGCTAGAGGGAAACACGAAGCACCGTATTTTGCCAGGAACTTCCGCGATGTAAAACGGAAAGCACGGATGTATGCTACCTAGACGCACGGGTCTGCATGCGTTAGATCCACGGGTGTGCGTGTGCTAGAGGGAAACACGAAGCACGGTTTTTTGCCGGGAACTTCCGTGATGTAAAACGAAAAGCGCGGCCGTGCGTTTACTAGCAGCACAGTTTTTTGTAAAGCAGATCCGTTGAAACAGAGGAAAAGACATGCTGCTACGGCAGAGGCCTTCGAAGGAAGTGACACATGAAGGAGGTTCTATGGCCGTGGTATGTTAGAGGGAAAACTTCATCTTCACCGGCATACTACTCCAGCATCCAGTAATGTACATCAGACTAAGCTTGTTTCGTACTTAAGCAAACTACTACATGATTCCAAAGCAAATCAACTACATCACAAGCATACTGGGGAAAGCAAAAGCAAACTAACAACTCGAAAGCAAATTAACTTGTAATCTAAGATGACTACGAGCAATCTTGAAGATACTTCTTGGGGTGCATCAACTTCATCTTCACCAGTTCCTGGCGCGCTTCTTGGACTTCTCCAGCTTTGCACGGCGAAGTCCGTCCTGGGCGATGGTGAGGCGGCTCCATATCTCGTATGTGGTGTAAGCGTCCTTTGCCGCATACTCGATGTGCTTCTCGGGCAGGGGCATCTTGTCCCAGAGCATGTGACCTTGGTCGGTCACCTTGTACTTCATGTCGATGTAGTTGTCGTCAATGAGCATGGAGGACACGTCGCCAAGCGAGTCCAAGTACTTGGTGCTTTCGGGCACCCTCCATTCCTTCTGGATGTCGACGAAGTGGCCGATCTCCAAGCCGACGCGGTCAAGCTTCTCGATGTCTTGGTCGATGGAGAAGCCAGCAAAAGTGTACCTTGTCCCTGCGAGGAAGTTGTCAAACGCCGTGCACTTGTCTTCGGCGGCGCTCAGTTGGAACAGCATCACCGGCTGGGTCTTGCCGACGGAGAGCTGGACGAGGGCGGCCTTCTGCTTGTGCGCTGGCTAGTCGGTGTTCTCGACATCAACACCGACGATCTTGTTGCGCTGGTACTTGAGGTGTTGCTCGTAGTGCTTGATCGTTTCCTCCACCTTCTTCAGGTCATTGGTGTGGATCACGTGCAACTTGATGGTGCCATGTGCCTCCACCTCCTTGAGTTCCCTGATGAAACCCATCGTCGGGAGCCCTGGAGAAGGATTCGTGGATTTCTCGTGGAGAGGGAAGAGTGGGAGGGGAAGTGATGGCAGCGCAATGGTGATCTATGTTGCTCTGGAGGTCTGTATTTATGGGCGGGATGGCCACAAAGGAGGAACCGCACGATCTCCCATGGTGATGCGGTCGTGGAGATTGTGGGTTGTTCTTCTTCTGTGATCGTGGGTTTTACTGATGCAACCGATGGGACCGTGGGTTCGTCTGTGATCGTGTTTTTTTTTCTTTGATCAATATTATTTGTTAACCACCGTGCCATCCACATGCGTTTACAGCATCAATATTTTAGCTAATTTAACAGCATCAAACAAAAAACAAGGAAAACTTAAAATTAAGAGAAACCCAAATAAATAAATTTTAAAAAATAGAAGAAGGAATTATTTTAAAAAATAAAACACAAAAAGATAAAATTGTAAACACAGAAAAGATAAAAAAAATAGGGCAGTATCAAGAACCAATGTGAATCACGAATGTATGCACGGAATATGCACGGGTGTTTACGCGGTAGGTCCACGGGTGTGCATGTGGTAGAGGGAAACACAAAGCACGGTTTTTTGCCAGGAACTTCCCCGATGTAAAAAGGAAAGCACGGATCTATGCTAACAACACGCACGGGTGTTTACGCGGTAGATCCATGGGTGTGCGTGTGCTAGAGGGAAACACGAAGCACCGTATTTTGCCAGGAACTTCCGCAATGTAAAACGGAAAGCAAGGATGTATGCTAACTAGACGCACGGGTCTGCACGCATTAGATCCACGGGTGTGCATGTGCTAGAGGGAAACAAGAAGCACGGTTTTTTGCCTGGAACTTCCGTGATGTAAAACGGAAAGCGCAGACGTGCGTTTACTAGCAGCACAGTTTTTTGTAAAGCAGATCCGTTGAAACAGAGGAAAAACCATGCTGCTACGGCAGAGGCCTTCGAAGGAAGTGACACATGAAGGAGGTTCTATGGCCGTGGTATGTTAGAGGGAAACACGAAGCACAGTTTTCCCGCCAAAACGCCCCACAAACAGAGAAAAAGACGTGCTACTACGACAGAGGTACGGTCACGATATAACGAGCAGCACGTGCAGGGAAGGCCTGGCCGGTCACACGTTTAATTCCCACAGAGCCACATGTTTAACTCGGGAGAGGTGCATGAGAACCAAATCTGTTGCAACTAAAAGCTAGCTCTATCGTGTAAGACGACATCCATATCAGTGTGTCTGAATTTGTGCTGTGTCAAATGCATAATTTTGCGCATTTCCATAGGATTGACATGAAGTCAAAAACACATAAACATGCAGGCATAACAGTGTCATAACAACATTACAGACAGTGCGATGATGTTCAAAAGACATGTTTAGATAAAACTGAGACTAGAAAGGGCGCAACAACACCTAACTCTACCAGCCTGAGCACTGTTATCAGCAACCATAGTTGAATGGATCTGGTAAATCGAGGCCTGGGCACTGTTTCATCCACATATATGTTACCAAGTCCAAGTCCATGTGGTTGCAGGATGTTGATAACTTAAGGCGAGCACGCCTAGAGGCCTTGTTGTCCCACACAAGGAATTTCCGTTGCTGTTTGTAAAAGTTTTCCGTCAGGACGGGGGGGGGGGGGACGAAACTTAAGCCTCATGGTCTCTAGCTCCCTTACATTATGGATAAAGAACATCGCAAAATCAATGTTTTTCCTGCAGTGCCAGTATTTTTCTAGCGTTACTGTCTTCAGGCGAATGTCATGATGCCTGCGGAACAGCCCGTACCTATGACGCCACTTATTTGTTACACCTTCTTGATGACTGAATCCTCCCTAAGCATACATGAAGAGAAAAAAAACTTAATAATGCCTATAAAGAGAGAGACTGCAAAAATGGTAAACCAATGATTAATTATACTACAATATGCATAGTATGGGCTTTCCAACATGTTTGAAAATCATCACCTCTATAAGCAGGTTCTGCAAGCTTGGAAAGCATTGCATCAAGGCAATGACCTTGTCGAGGTTGAATGACATGTGGATAAGCAACGTCTTGACAGAATGAACCACTGTTAATATGGTGACTATGGACAAGGCCTTCATTGAGCATATAGCATAAAATTAATAGAGTAGAGACGTTGGATGACATGAAACTTATGTGCTCAAAAATTTGCAGATCAGAGTAAGGCGGAAAATCGATACCTTAATAACCGTAGAGCCAAACGCAATCTTGGAATCAGGGTACCCTGAATAAAATTTACCCAGTGCCTCAAGTTTAGGCGCCGAGACAACATTTATCTCCAAGTGTCTGCTATGGATGTCATGAATCAGCCGTACAAGTGAGGGGGCATCCTCGATAACGAGTTTGCCATTCACAAAGGATGCTAATGCTTTCAAGCATAGGAGAGTTTATTCTGATGTAGTGATCTACGTTATTACAGAGAAGGAACAGCCACCTCAGGGCAGGGCAACTAGAATGGATTATTCTTTGTAGCAAGACATCTGATATATCAACGTCAACAAGCGAAAGTCTCTTGACCAGTGGTAGTTAAAGCATTCCAACATAGGTGTCTGGTATTTTGCAAAGAACAAAGGTGACAGTGTGGAGAGACGAGGAAAACCGCAAGCTGGACGTCGGTGGTGAGGACATAGATGAAGGGCGCGTGAATGGTAGACTCACAGTCTTTCGCAAGAAATGCGGGAACATGTAGTAGCACTCAAGCACCTGGAGATTGTCCAGTTTGGGAGATCGAAGCCAGGCGTCGACGGTAGAGGGTCTACACTGTAGGTAGCACGCCGGCATGCAGAAGCGGTGAACTGAGCCCTCATGACCGGAGAGTATGGCTTCCAGAACGCTCAATCATCAACGACAGATTGTCCATGGCATCGAGTTCCAAAGTATCTTATTTGGATCACCTCCTTGGTGTGGAGCATGGAGATTGTGTCGATATGCACTGCTTCTAGAGGGTTAAAAATACGTCAGACAGGGATCTCACTGCAGTTGAGATTCAGAGGAGCGGTGCGCCAGAGATGGCACCACCTATGTGCCAGCACTTGAGTTCGTATGGCTTCTTTCATGGTGGGACAGAAGATGATCTCACCTAGGATAGCGTTCGGGAGGTCGCTGATGTAGTCAGGACGAGATTGATCTTGCTCCCAAGATCCAGTACGCGGACCCTCGGCGCTCCTCGCCCCCTCGACCACCACCACACATGCAGAGGACGGCGTTACCGGTGGTGCGAGCCTCGATCTCTTCGTACTAGGGGCAGTGGACTCCACCTCCACCTCCATCTTCGGGGTGTCGCGGCGCCCCAGAGCAGCGCTGTGTGTGGTGGATCTAGAAAGACGGTTAGGTATTGACTGCGCCGATAGAGAAAGGCTAAAGGTTAAATGGGAAGGGGGAACAGGGAGGGGAGGGTAGGTGTGCTTTCCTATGTCATTCATTCATCAGGCGCTATTAGAATGTATACTAGGAAAATCACGGACGTGTGGGAGAATCTGCACTATTGCTACTGGAGCAAACGCACACTACTAGCTAGATTCTAGTGTGTGGTCCATGGAATGCATAGTTTTCGGCATTTCCAGATGTCTGGAGACGATAAAAATATTGTAGCCAACAGCATAAAGATACACAAAAAGATTTATTTAAGAAGCTGTGAGCACCTTCATAGGTGCACAGACGGTCCAAAAAGGTACAAGCTTACAGACGGTGCAAAATATACAAGCATCGTTTGATCACGTCTAGACTACAAAAGGGTGCAGCAACATCTAACACCAGCATTGTATTCAGCACTCCCAAGTGAATGGATCCGTCAAATCCAAGTACTCGATGCATGCCATCTCTAAGTCCAAGTACCTGTGGTCGCAACTCGATGACAATATAAGGCCACCATGCCTAGAAGCCTTGTTGTCCCACTGAAGCACCTCTTGTTGGTGTTCGTAAAAACCTTTTGTGAAGTCTACGGCGATGCAAAACTTAAGTTTGATGGTCTCCAACACCGTTGCATTGAGAATAAAGAATGTGGAAAATGCAATGCTATTGTCACAGGGTTCATAGTCTTCCAGCGTTACCGTCTTCAGACGAATGCCATGATTCTTGAGAAATAGCTGGTGCTCATCATGCGACTCATTCATATCACTTTTTTCATTGGAGCCTCCTGCCTAAAATATACAAGATTGAAAATGATTAAGGTTGAGGCAGCAAATGAACGATTAATTCTATAACATCCCTCATAAAAAGTTTCTCCCTCCCAGATCTTTGTGTAGACGCAGACATGCAGGTGTATCAAACACTATAAAACATGTCTAGATACAGGTGCAACTATATAGTTCTAAAGCAATTATAAAGACAAGCATTTTCACACGGATGAACTAGTACACTATGCATGCTATGGACTTTCAAATGCCACGTGTGAAAAATCATCACCTCGATGAACAAGTTCTCCAAGCTTCGAAAGCATTGCATCAAGCGAACGACCTTGTCCACATTATAATCTATGCTGACAAACACCGTCTTGACAGGTTGCAACACTGTTGATATGCTGACCCTCGGCAAACACTTCAGGGAGCACATATCATAATATTAATGGAATAAAGGTTGGATTAGTTAGAACTTGTTTACTCGAACAAACTGATAGTATTTTCGAAAAGTAAGTACCTCAATAACTGTATGCTGACGTACATTGATGGAATCAGCAAAACCATCAGAAAATTTGCCCAAGGTATCCAATTTAGGTGCAGATATGATTGTTATCTCCAGGTCCATGCTACGATTATCGTGAATCAACCGTTGAAGTGAGGGCGCATCCTCTATAATGAGTTTCCCAGCGTGATGACAGATACCAATGCTTACAAGGCCAGGTGAGTTTATTATGAAGGAATGGTCATGGAAAGCCATCCAGACAGACCGAACAAGCAGCAGGCACTGGAGTGCATGACAGCTACTGTGGATTATGCTTTGCAACGAGACGTCTGATATAACAACATCAACAAGGGAAAGTCTCTTCACCAGTGGTAGTTCAAGCATTGATACTAAACTGTCTAGTATTTCACAGAGAGCGAAGTTGACGGTGTGGAGAGAGGAGGAAAACCGAAAGATCGACGTAGGTGCTGAGGGTGTATATGAAGGGCATGTGAATGGTAGTATGGCATCTTGACTCATAATTTGTGGGAGCATGTAGTAGAACTCAAGCACCTCGATATTGTCGAGTTTACGGGATCGGAGCCAGGCGTCGACGGCAGAGCGCCTGCATTGGAGGTAGCACGCCGGTATGCAGAGGCGACGAACTGCGCCCTCATGACCGGAAAGGACGGCTTCCGGGAGGCTCACACCATCACCGACAGGTTCTCCACTTTCTCCACTATTAAAAGTTCCGGAGTATCTTACGCGGAGGAGCTCCTCCGTTGAGATTTTCATGCCGACAATATCCCAATGAACTCTATCTATGGGTTTAAGAAGACGACCGGAGGGGATCTCACGGCAGTCTAGATTGAGAGGGGCCTTGCACCATAGGGGTCGCCAGCGACTTGCGAGGACTTGGGTGCGAGCACCGTCCTTGGTGGGGAGACGGGAGACAATCTCACCTAGGACGGCGTCCGGGAGGCCGCTGATGATGTCCGGACCAGACTCCACTTCGTGGTGAATATGGAGAGGCCGCTGATGATGTCCGAGCACCGTCCTGGATTGCTCCTCGGATCCAGGGGCGGGCAATCGCCGCTTCTCGCCCCTTTGACCGGCACCGAATCCCCAGAGGACAGCCTTGACATCTTGGTGTTACGGGCAGTGGACTCCATCTCCACATCCATTTGCCAGGGTATCCCATTGCATCCAAGAAACGCCGTGCGCGGTGAATATGGAGAGACAGTTAGGTATTCACTGCGCATATCCAGAAAAGGATAGATATAATAACTGAGAGAGGAAGAAGGGAACTGAGGTCCGGTGCCGGTGCCACAAACAATACCTATCCTTGTGTCTATTAAATGTGCATTGTACACCAAAAAGGCATGTGGCAATTGCAAGACAACTATCAGTTCCACAAATGAATTTACATAAAGAGGCAAGGACGGGCGGTCAATACAAGCACGGTAGTACATAAATCAGATGCACGGTTGTGCCTCTATACATGTCAATGTTTTCATAGGTCCCAGCCGAACAATCTTGCCAATGTTTTCCGCTTACACGTTCACTATTAGAGGCGCGCTCGTCCGGTCGTTAGAGGCACGTATATACGTGCATAAAATGCACGTACCGTGACTTTGTGTTCAAAATGTTTTTGGTCGCTCCGCCTGTTCAAAAAGAGTGCCGCAACATAACTATCAGAGGTGCAGCGCCGTCGGGACAAAATAAGCATAGTTTCACATGCACGACCATGTGTTTAGACGTTAGTTATCAAAGGCCACGAGAGGAACCGTTTTACATGCAGGGAACGCACGGCTGTGCCCTGATACCGCAAAGGCTGTGTGTCACCCATATAGTTCAAACAGAGTGCAGTGACCTCAAGGCAGTTGCGCTGAGCGCAGGGACATGAGGTCACGCAAGGCGCTCGTTATCTGCATTGCAAAATGTTGCAGGCGGCACATTCATTGCTGGAGAGACGGCCATGAGGTCATGAGGGACATGGTTCTACATGCCGCTAACACAATGCCGTGACTATGTGTTCGGCCCTCATCTAGGTCACATTAACAAAGCAAACGTTCATCACGTTGTTTCCACGGGACTAGAGACTCTTTAAAACGTCGAGAGAAAACGACAGAAACTGGATTGATTTTAGGACATGTGAACTGCTTCATCGAGGACAACAAACAACCTTACAAGCAAAAAAACAAACAACCTTACAGACAATGCAAAAATTACAAAGGTTTTTTGATCATGTCTAAATCTCTAAGCTCCATAAGCTTCCCCACAGAAGGCGCTACAACATGTAACTCTATAAGCTTCCCCGCAGAGAGCTGTTTTCAGCATTCACAGCTGAATGGATTCATCAAGTCCAGGTATTTAACACGTTTGTTTGTTAAATCTAGGCTGGTGTGTTTGTAACTTGATGATAATATAAGGCGAGCGCATTTAGATGCCTTCTTGTCCCACTGAAGCACCTTCTGTTGCTGTGCATAACGGGTATATATAAGGTGTGTAGATGAAAGTGTGGAGGGAAGTCCATTCTCATATGGGCTAAGATGAAGGCGTTCATCCAGACCATTGATCAGGCCTTCATGCCTTGGCTGTTTGGTACTTGGGAAGCTTACTACAATGGGGACAGAACAATCTTGACTGCCGAGTTCAGTGTATTCAAGATCTAGGCCATCTCGAGAGAAAGGAACGCTTGCATTTCCGAGAAAGTGGTTACTCCAATCGTTCAGGTCATGAACCAGCTTACCATAGATGCCGAGAGTTTTGGCTAAGAAAGAATTAGGATTTCAAGGGCCTATCCTACCCCTTCGAATTTGTATTTTTTTACCTTGTTTGTCCATTGGGCCAACCTGTCATGTTTTTTTGGTGGTCATCTGCTGTGTTCTCATTATTCTGGACTCCGGTTTTGACCGTTTCTACGTCTAGTACTAAGTTCCTATGCAGTTCTAGTCACGGTTGAAAAAAGGGGCGGTGAAAGACACAAGCCCGGCATGCAAATTGAAAAGTCACCGTGGTGGATTGAAGATCTTGAAGGTTTAAAACTGAGGCAGGGATAGGGCAGATGCAATCTCGACAAAGGGGACAATGTTCTATAGAGCTCTTGATTGGGATAGCAATGGTTGTGAAAACCATTACCTCAACAAACAAGTTCTCCAGGTTTGGAAAGAATTCCAACAATTGAATAGCAAGGTCAACTTTATAACGCTGCAACATAAAAAAAGTCTTGATGGATTGCCGCATTGTTGTTAGCCCGACAGCCACCGAACCCTTCAGGAAATATAGAACAAAGTTAATAAAATAAAAGGTTGGATGACATCAAACTCATTTCCTCCAACGAAAAAAGGTGAAAGTATTGTGGAAATTCAGTACCTCGAGAGACTTGGAGTCACCCGCGTTAATGAATTCACCCATTGTCTCCAATTTAGGTGCAGAGACAATGGTTAACTGCAGGTGTGTGCTATCCAAATCATTAATCAGCCGTTGAAGTGCAAGGGCATCCTGGATAATGAGTTCAAATTTCCCACAGAGGATGCCAATGCTTACAAGCTTAGCTGGGTTTATTCTGATGCAATGGTTTTCTTTGTTCAAAACAAGCAGCAGTCACTCGAGTGAAGGACAACTAGAGTGGATTATGCTGTCCAGAGAGGCGTCTGATATATCAACCAGCACAAGGGAAAGCCTCTTGAGCAGCGGTAGTTCAAGCATTTGTACATAGTTGTCAGCTATCTGGCAAAGAGCGAAGGTGGCGGTGTGCAAAGAAGAGGAAAACCGGAAGATGGACATCAGTGGTGAAGGCGTAGGTGAAGGGCATGCGTCTAGTAATGTGACCTCGTGATTCACGAATTGCGGGATCAAGTACTAGAACTCAAGCACCTGAATAATATTGTCGAGTTTTGGCAATCGAATCCAGGCGTTGACGGTAGATGGTCTGCACTGGAGGTAGCACGCCGGGATGCATAACCGGCGAACTGCGCCCTCATGACCGGAGAGGATGGCTTCAGGAAGGCTCACATCATCAGTTACAGGTTCTCCACTAACCCAAGTTCCGGAGTGACTTTTGCGGACGAGCTCCTTGCTGTAGAGGGAGATACTAGAGGTGGTCTCTATATGAACTGTTTCTAGATGGTTAAAAAGACGAGCAGCAGGGATCTCACGGCAGTCGAGATTCAGAGGAGCGGTGCGCCATAGGGGCTGCCACCGCGATGCGAGAACTTGCGTGCGGACGGCATCCTTGGTGGGGAGACGGGAGACGATCTCACCTAGGACGGCGTCCCGGAGGCTGTTGATGATGTCCGGACCAGATTCCTCTCCGTGTTCGTCCGGTCGAGGGGGGCGGCCATCACCGCCTCTTGCACCTTCGACCACCACCGCACACCCAGAGGACGGCGTCACCGGTGGAGCGAGCCTCGCCATCTTGGTGCTAGGGGCAGCGCACATCTCCATCTCCATTGCCGGGGTACGACAGCGATGTGTACGGTGGATCTGGAAAGACGGTTAGGTCTTCACTGCCTCTATGTCTATGATGCGTAACCCATATGTTGGCCCTACATGTCATAAACCCTAAGGAACAACAATCTTTTTTTTTCTTTACAAGTATTGGCATTAATTCATTCAAAAAAATCA
Organism: Elymus sibiricus; assembly: GCA_039707655.1. Taxonomy (NCBI): domain Eukaryota; kingdom Viridiplantae; phylum Streptophyta; class Magnoliopsida; order Poales; family Poaceae; genus Elymus; species Elymus sibiricus. The sequence goes on from CM077663.1 coordinate 282,609,265, forward strand.
CGGAACATTAAAAACGAGAGGCAATGTTATGAATGTGCATTGTGCCTCCCTGTACGCTTTAAGATTAAAGCAGGAGCACGGGTGTTGATGCAGCAAAACCACGGTCCTGCCTCTGGGCTATAAAATGTTATGTCTGACACGTCCGCTTGTAGAGGCACAGCCGTGACTCTAGTGGAGGCACTCCATGTGAAACATCATAGGAGTAGGGCGCCCGGTCATTAGAGGCACGTGTATACATGCATAAAACGCATGGCCGTTTGTGGCGCCCCGCCTGATTACAACTGTAGCCAGACGGTCGCCACACATGCCAGCCCAGGAAATCACCCTGGCATGCGCGTTACAACAAGTATCATGAACACAGGCATTTCTATTAATGGATATATAAGTCTTACATGATATATTACAAGGGTGATGGCAGCGGAAAAGCTCTATCTAAGGCAGCATGGTCTTGGTGCGGCTCCAATCCACAGGGATCTGACTGGGTTACGCTTCTAGCCCGCGAACACTCCGGCTCCTCGTCGACAGACGACGGATCCTTATGTGAACCTGGCCACGTTAAAGGCCGCTGAGTACTTTTGAATGTACTCGCAAGCAAACCAAACTAACATATACACTAAGCAAAGCAATCCATGGCATTCAAGCATGTATTTATTATTAGAGCAATATTAACTATTATGTCATAACAGGTTTATCTAGCAGGATCACTACTGAAGTAAAATACAGTAAGTAAAGCATATCCAGTAAGTAATCCATACTCCGAACAATCTCCGGATCCAATCCAACTCTTCGGTCGTCTGACCAACTCTATCATAGCCATCCCATGGCTAACATATCATATTCCTGACAACATCTGATGTCGAGTTCTTCCATTCTTATCATTGTTACGGTTGACCACCTAGTGAGGTCTGGACGGGCTGTCCAATACCGTGGACGCGGCTATTCGAATAGATTTTACACTCTACAGAGGTTGCACACTTTACCCACACCATGGAGCACCTGGCCTTGTGATCCCATTCGGGTGGACCAGCGTTGCTCCAACGAAACCCGCCTGACCCGTGACTCTCCCATCGTACCACCGGCATTCATCCTCCCCCGGAGTCCTGCCCTGGGTGGCCCCTGTGTCACCTCGTGACACCTGCCACCGTCGTGGCCAAACTAAACTGTCCCAAACGGGGACGCCGGCACAAAACTCAACTGGGCTCACAAGGTTATCGCCGCCTACCGGGCCAGGGTATTGCGCACGCATAGCCTTCCCTGTCTGGAGGTACCGGTGAAAGAGCACGCGATCAGACCAAGTCAAGGCCGTCCCATACCGGCAAATGTGGCTGCACGGATAAGCCCGGACAGGTGACTCTAGATCAACTGACTAGGTTTAGCCTTAGCAAGTATTTAACAAGCATGGTTGTTTATCACAATAACTTGAGATGGCAGTAGCTAAGCATGATAAAAACATAACCACCTATCTCCATATAATATCACGACAAGTCATTAGTGCAATGATAAGATGAGCAGTAGCAGGTAATGTAAATGACAATATCGAAATGGCAGAAGTTTAATTATTTCTAGCACAAGCATATCATTAATTAAACACGCAAGAATAACATAGAGCAATGCTTTAGGGCATATATCAGATGGTCGGCTTGCCTGGGGTCGAAGAATACTCCGCGAAGAAGTGCGGAGAGTCCGCGGAAAGGATCGCCGGAAACCGTTCTCTCTCGGAGGGGGCTCGATCGGAGGGCAAGGGAAAAATGGGTATTTTCAGAAGGTGTCAACATGGTGAAAAGGGTACCATCGGCACGGGCTCGATAAACTGAAGAAGTGAGCGTTGGTTTCACCTGAATCGGAGTTAGGATCGTGAAGATATGGACGTTTGAACACCAGGGACCAATCTGTAAAAAGATTCTCACAAACATTTCCCTGGCTGAAAAACAGAACGCGCCCCCGAGCAGAGTACGTTTTTCAGAAGCGAAAGCGTATTCGTGGGAATACGCTTCCACTTAAAAACGCGCGGGCCCGGGGTGGTCAACGCGTAGCCACTGACGAGTGGGGTCGGGGGCGACGCGGGCCCGCCTAGCTCGGTCGTCCTCTTCCTCACATTGTCCCCGCGCGAGACAGAGGAAACAGAGGAGGGGCACGGCGCCGGTGCTCACCCGGCCGGCTCGGGCCGTCTCCTGCCGGGCTCCGGCCACCGTCGAGACCGGAAGGAAGAGCCGCTCTCTCCTGGACCGGGCACAGACGCCGAGGAGGACCGGGGACACGGCGGCTCGGCGAGGCAGAGAGCAGGGGCGGAGCGCGATGCCGGTGACGGCCACGGCGACTCCGGCAGTGAGCTGAAGGTAGGGAGAGGTGCACAGGGGCTCGGGGAAGAGAGAGGTTAGGTCAAAACAGGGGAAGGAGCTCCGGCTCGCCCTAATTTAGGAGGAGGCCGAGGGCGACCATGGCGGATGGAGGAGAGATGCGGCGGCTCCGGTGGTCTAGGGGCGGGGTGGAGAGGGCGGTGAGGTGCGGAGGAGCTCGGGGCGAGCTATTTGTAGCCGAGGGGAGGGCTAGCCGACGCCGGACGGAGCTTCGAGAGGCACGTCGCCGTGGCGAGATTCCGGCGGCGAACCGATGTCGGCAGAGGCAGCCACGAGCTAGGGGACGAGGGGGAGAGACTTCCAGATGAGCCACGCATGCGGTGGGGAGCTCGTCGGCGCTGCCGGACAAGCCAGAGCCCGCGGGAGCGAGCTCCCGAAGCCTCTGGGCACGCGGTGTTCTGCCTTGGCGTGCACTGCACGCGGTCACCACGTGGCCACGGCGTTGCCACGCTGCACTCGCAGCCAATTTGTGTCTGGGGCCTTCTCCTTGCTTCGCTAAGTTGACTAGAGAGGTTTTGGAGGGAAGTGGCTGCAAGAAATGACAGATGAGAGCTAACTTAGGTTCTGACCAGCAGGTGTTTGACATGTGGTGTGGCCACCACAGTGCTCACCTTGGCCTGTTCTTTGGCAAAGAGTGATCACTCACTAGGGTGACCATCCTTACCAAAATTCAACACCAATGGGCAAGCCTAGCTGGCACTTCCTGTACAACTTGGCACACTGGACAGAAATGGAAATGTTGATGCTGGGGAAAAATGGCTAAATGAATTGGGCTGAAATTTGGTGGAGAGTGATGATTGGAATATATGTAGATACTGGAAAAGTTTCAGATCATTTGAGAATACCAAAAGGGTACTTCCTTCACAGAGCTTTGAAATGAACAGAAACTTAGGAAATTTGCTGTGGATGAATGGATAGATGGATTGAGCTGATTTTTAGTATCCATGAGTGATTTGGCAATGTTAACCACCATGAAAAATTTCAGCTCAAATAGATCAAGGGTTCAAGCACTTCCTTTGCAAATTGTCCCACTGGACAGAATTTGCAAATTGATGTTGTGGTCAAAATTTGAACTATGGAACTTGGGTTCTTGGTAGAAATGCTGAAGATATGGATAGGAGAGGCTCCACAATTTATTTTGGATTTTTCCTGGCTACCAAAATGGTAGCTCCTTTAGAAACTGCCCAAAATGCAATATTGGCATTAAATAGGAAAATGCAATTTCCCTTATTTAATTATGGCCAATATTTTTATGGGAGCTCAATATGACCACAAAGAATATCTCGACAAGTTTTCATAAGCTTTGGAGATGGATAGATATTTTCCTGGATTTAATTCCTTTAACTGGCAGAAAAAGGAATTAATTATAAATGAAAAATATTACAAATGACTTGGCAATATTTTTGCATATCCAGGGTTTATAGAGGTGGGATGATTACTGGGAAAAGTTTGGGAGGCAACAGATCAAAGGAAATTGAGGTTCCTTTGTAACTGGAAGGATTAGCGTTTCCCTTCCGGTGACTCGGAAGGCAGGGTTGCGATGGCAAAGTCCGGAGATAGATCTTGGGTGGCAAGGTTGGTCTGGAGAGAATCTCTGGTTGGATATGAAGGCAAGGCTGAATGACCATCTTCAGATACCCAGGAGCTAGAGAAATCCGATAACACCGAGAAAAAAGACGGGAGTCAAATCCCGCAAAGGAAAAAAAAAACTGGAGCGAAAACCAGGGTGTTACACCATTACTCTGTGTTCCAAATGTTTTCGGCCGCTTCGCCTGTTCAAGAAGAATGCCAAAACATAATTGTCAGAGGTGCAACGCCGTCAGGACAAAAGAGGCATAGCTTCACATGCACGGCCATGTGTTCAGACGTTAATTATCAGATGGCGCAACCACACCTCCGGGTAAATATAGAAGTAAATCTATTGGTCTTGTATGTCGCTTCTATGGTACCATAAAACAGAACTTACAAGTCATTTTTTATTACAACGCCACAAGAAAAATAAATCTTGCTGTCTCTTTCTCTCCTACAGACACAAGAAAACTTACAAGAGACTTTCCTACAATGGATGGTACTGTTTTTTGAATATTCAGAGATCCATTCTTCTTTCTCCAAATCTGCGCATACTTTCCATACTTCCTCGCCGTTCTCCTATTAAAAAATAATAAACGGCAAAAAAAAAATTAGAATAATTCGTCATGGGTATATTTCTTGAAGTCCTAGCAATATTCTACGGTGCTAGATACTGTACATTATATTATTTTTGTTCAGGCTCTCTTTTTACCTTTTAATTCTTCACTCATATTGTTTGCTGGTACAAAATAGTCTCCATTCCGTTCTTTCTCTTCTCAAGGTAGGCTGCGCACATTCTGTTCCTTGAACCAAGTTTGCTTGCGGACATTTTGTGTGTCTCCCTTGTGTGATACTAGATTCTGGTGTGGTTGGAGGACTTTGCTTTCGATGCTCTGTTGTTAGTGCGGTTGTTGGCGTTGACAGTGGGGTTGTTGGCGTTGATGCTGGTGTTAACCGTCTTGGTCCTGGGCTTGGAGTGCATTATCCTTCTCCGTTTGATATTCTTGATGTTGTCGTTGGTGTTGTGGGCCATTTCATTGACCTTGCCTTCTTCTCCTCCTGTGCTTTCCTCTTCTCCTCTTGAATCCTCATTTTTTCCATCACTTCCGGGTTAGTCGAACAATGCGTTTTCGTATGACCTTTTGTACTGCAACGTCCGCAAATGGGTTTGCTTCTTTTTCCTTTCTTCTCAGAACCAGCTTTGATTCGGTCTCCTTTTTTCGTTCCCTTCATGCCACTGATGGGAGGGTTTTTGAGATTTGCGTCGCATGGATTTTTGCCCGTGTTTGTTTCATCAGCAAGTGTCGTCATGACTTTTATTTTCATTTCTTGCATACACTCCAGTAACACATTGTATGCTTTGTCCTTTCTGCAAGCATGTGAACATATATCGGACAACTCTGTGTACGCGAGACCAAATCTCATAGTTTCATCTTCTTGTGCGGTCATGCTGTTACCTTGACTTGTAGCCAGTAGTCACAAGCTATCTGACCAATTCCTGGTCCATCTTGGGATGATAAAAGACTTTGGAAGGTGTTCAACCATACCTGTCTGGTCCATAACCTTAAGTACATGGCAGCACTGAATGCCATCCCTAGTCATCTTCTTGCAGCTGCACATGTATATTTCCTTATACTCATCCACATCTACCCTGAATTCAGACCTATCAAATTCCTCACCTGGGTACGGTTTCCTGTCTTTTTCTTTCGATGAGATCCTTTTTAAAAGGTATTGCCTACCTTTTGCCAGGTCGTGGCACTTATAGTATGTGCAGTTGCGCAGCTCTAGCTGAAATTTCCTGAAAATTTAATTAGTGTATATTTCGCTTGCTTCTGTTTCAACTGGAAAACATGTCTCTCGTGCTGGTATCTTCTCTTCTGTTCGGTGCCTTTTCTTGTCAAGCGTGGCAAGGCAATTTTGCTGAATGATGTTGTACGCACCAACAAACCTCGTTATGGTATCCTTGTGGTTCACATAATTTTTCCACGTTGAGTTTGTGCTCTCACTACGTGTGGTTGTTGATGAGAATGGATAAAAGCAGTCCTTGAAGTAGGCTGGCACCCAGAATGTACGTAGTTCCCACAACGTATTCAGATGCGTGTTTCCTTCTGCATTGTATTTTGAAATCGCTCTTTTCCATGAACCTTCAAACTCATCTGGATTTAGTGAGTTTTTGATTATTAGAAATAACTCATCAGACATCCCTGGGTGTTGCGCAAACACTGTTGCGTTGTTCTCCTTCATGTTCTTCCGTATATGCCACAAGCAGAACCTGTGCCTGGTCCTCGAAAGTACTTGCTCTATTGCCACCTTCATCGCCTTGTCCTGGTCTGTTATTATGTACTTCGGTTCCTTTCCTCCCATTGCCTCGACAAATGTACTTAGGAGCCATTTCAATGACCCTATGGTCTCATCCTTTAAGAGGCCTATTCCAAACAGGACGGTTGACCCATGGTTGTCAACCCCTATGATTGGTGCAAACGGTAAGCCATAGATATTCGTGGAAAATGTTGTGTCAAAAGACACGAAATCTCCGTACAGGCCGTAATTCATCTTGCATAAGGAGTCTGTCCAGAATAGGCTTCGCACCATGTTGTTTCCATCGGTCTCTTCCACATGGTGAAACCCTGCCCTCTTCCTCTGCATTTCCGCAAAGAGCTTCATGGTGTCCTCGATATCTGTGTTCCTTTCTCCAGCCCTGTCCTGGCATGCAATGTTGCTTATGTCAATCGTGTCGAACATAATTTCTCACCTCGGTTTACCCATAGCAGTGAAGATCTGCATGACTTTCCTTGGCTCTAGCCTTGCCTTCTGCAGGACCTGGATAAAAATTTCTCCTCGGGTCTCATGTTCTTGTAGCACCTCATAAATTTCAGCATCCAGTCAGACGGGTGCGGCACGTGGTTGTTCTCTAGGCGTACATTCCTCAAGTACCATATTCCTCTCTCTGTATCTCTCTTTGCTGTTATCTCAACGGGACAGCCTGTCCTAATCAAGCAATTGCTCCTTCTGTGCTTCACAAGTCTCTCAGCTGTTTTATTCGCACCTTCCTTTGTGCACCGGAACACTTGCTTGTCAATCTGATGCTCGAGACCTGCTCTTCTAGTGGTTGATCGCTTCACCGAAAAACCAACCTTTCTGGCATATGTGCAGAAGAAAAAGAAGGCATCGTCCCTTGTTTTGAAATGCAAGCCATCCTCTGGTTCACGTGCTTGCGTCACTTCCTCAATCGACGGGAATGCGCTTCCTTTGAACATTTCGTTCATATATTTCTCTTCTTGCGTTGCCTTCCCCATATCAATGATGTCTAACGTGTCTCCATTGGGGTCATCGTTGTCACTTGAGATATCATTACTTTCATGACCAGGCGTTAGCTCGTTTCTGACAGAGCTGCTGCAGCTCGCTTGTTTGTCGGATGCAAGGGCGCCATCACTGCTTGAGGTCCAGTCCATCACTACTTCTCGAATGTTGTTGCCTCCTTCTCTCCTGTCATCTTCACGAATGTTGTTCTCTGTTCCTTCGGTACCCGTAAACCCAAGGACCTGCGCTGCTTCCACCACAACATTTGTGCTGTCACCATAGTCGTCTCTATATACTACTTGCTTCTCTGCAGGTTGTTTTCCCTTAACTGTGGGTAAAGGAATCTTGCAGTTATTTGACTCACCTGTCATGCTCTCTGTCAAGTCCTGCACATCAAGGTTGCAACAAGTTAGATATCAGAGGCACCTGAGACATATGCATCTTATTTTCTCGTATAGAAAGTTTTAAAACAGATGTTTGTATGGTCCATCATTTGTTCCACTCCGTTGTTGGAGAATCATCTACCAGGATTTAGCTATAGGTTTTTGACAGGAACATCCATGATGTAAACCAGAAGCACGGATTTATACCAGGTAAGATGCACAGGTGTGTACGCACCAAATCCACGTGGGTGGGTGTGCCGAAGGCATGGCCGTGCTTTTTGTTTGCACTTTACAATCAGAGAGGCACGACCGTGCTTCTGCTTGCACTCTACAATCTAAAGCAGGTTTACAAACAGAGAACATAGTTGTGTTGTCACCTTTCTTTCCTCCTGTCTCTCCTGCTCAGCACATCTTGGCGACATCCTCCGTGCATTGGAGATTTCGTTGACAATCCTGAATGTCATCGGAGATCCTCTGGAAGGACCTCTCATGCTGAACGCCAATGGCGATCCTTTCAAAGGACCTTGCCTCGCCATCTTTAAATTGTCACCAATATATCCAATCCGTTGGAGCCTTTGTTCCTGACGTGGACTGGCCTGATCCTTGTTTCTTTGCTCACAGGCCTATGGCATGCGAAAAGACAAAGAAATTTTCACGATTAAATTAAAATAACACAACTGTTTGACATGTTTTTCGGTTGTTCGACATTGCTATCACCCCTGCTATCTTCTGGTGATGCAGATCAGTAAAGATTCTTCCTCCAATTGCTGGGATATTGCTTCTGTCAATCATGCTTGATGATTCATCATTTGTGCTTTTATTGGCAACATTCAATGTGCCGACATCAACGATTCTTCTGTTACCATGTACCTCTTCACCAGGACCATCAGAAAACACTACTGCATCGGAATGACTGCTCTGCACGACCTTGAGTTTTGAAGCACATCGGCATTAGATGCACATGTGTGTATTATGAAGCATTAGCAATTTAACAAATAAAACATATGAAATGTTCTTGTGTGTCCAGATTTGTAAAACAAGGCTGAGTTTTCAAGTATTTTATCGTTACCTGGAGCGACTCGTTGGTACGGTTTCTGTGTTGCAACTTTGGATTACAGGCCGAAGTCGGGGACATTGCAGCAAAATTTACTCTACTGCATAGAATGCTCCTTTTAGCATGTGTCTGCTGCACAGCTTGTTCCTGGCTAGGACGCTTACCGAGCACTTGTTTCTCGACCTTGACTACATTTACCCCAGCCCGCCTGGCATGTGCGTGCTGAACGTCATCTGCACTCTTTTTTTGGTTCTCCACTTGCAGCAGTTTCTTTTTCTTCCATCTATCGATCTTTAACTGCGGAGCACATAGATGGAACAGTGACGCGTTACAGCACTCAACCAAGAAATATTCATGATTTTTTCTATCTGTTATTGATGCCCATGGGCCTAAACATTACATTACTCAATGGTCACACGTTACACCTTGAGAGTATATAATGCAGAGAAAGAAAGACAAGATAGCATCCAAAACCTAAGGTTCAATTGATTTCGCCGCAAATGACTCTAGTGTGATTCACTTGTTGCTGTTACCTTCTTTTCATATGCCTTTGCGATATCATTTAGAGATACGCCAACCTTGCTGCCCTGATCAGCTGGTGCAATCCTGAACATCTGCAGGGAAAAAAAGTTATACAAAGAGCTAAAAACTGTTATACAGTGTTGTTTGAACACGCTCGTTTTTTTAGCTGACATCTAAATAACTTCTGTTTACTACAATAGAATTGACATGTATTTTTAGTTAAATAGAATTGATGTATAGAATATTTTTTATTTCACATACTACACGGGATCCCAAACGCAAGTAAGATCCTTGTGCTAATCTGGCACTACGTCATAATATAACAATAGATCTCCATGAAATATGGTCAAAAAAAACATCCTGTTCCTGCAAAGTATCAATGCTCAAAAGCCAACACAGAACAGAGCACTTTTATTCCTCACGCACCATATCGCTAGGGAAATTAACAACCGTGACACAACAATTACGGCCTGAAACTTCTTTCTGCACCCCCGTGAAGACCAACTAAGGCGGTTGGATTGTCGATTATATAAGAACGGATCCAATTCGAATTATGGCACATGCTACCCGCTGCTACGAGCAAACTGAAACCATGCTTAAAAAAAATAAGGATACAAAAAACTAACGGGAACATCGAAGATGCATGACCAAAACATAAATATATTGCGGTGACCGTGCTAGTTCATCAGGAAGGATTAAAAACACCGAGCGGCAAAAATTCAATCTACCTCGTGCGTCAGGAAACATCACGGGATAACTTGATCGTTTTTAGCTAACCTTTGTTTGCTGAATCTTATTCCTAGAGCGTTCGGACCCGGATCCACTTTAATTTTGTGCGCGATCTACTTTCCTGATCAAGGCAACTCTCAAATCTCCATGGGTGATTTTGAATTTGAACGAGAGACAGGAAAAGGGAGAGAGACGCGAACAAATAAAGAGAGCATCCTTCTCTCTTTGTGTGCAGGAAAAGTCTGGAGCTGGACCTGAGCCGTCGTACTGACACATGGGCCCTCCAAAGGTTTCTTTGACAGACTAGTGGGGTCACTTTTCGGGCAACAACAGGGAAAGTCCTAGATGCAGTCGAGCCGTACTGACATGCGGGCTCTACAATGGTTGCTCTTACTGACCAGTGGGGTCGGCCGTCAATGAATTCCAGATCTCAGTTCGTTCACTCCCAATCTAGCGTCGTTGAAAACAATTTGGGGGTGGATATCCTAGCTCTCCTGAGGAATTCCTGTTGATTGGTCATATAATTTCTCTCTACTCATCCCTCTTCCCCTGAGAAATCGTCCATCTTCTTCCTCCACGCCGTGCGCCTCCTATTGAGGTAACACATTACACCTTGTACCTGCTACTTTCTTCCTCCTCGCAGCGCTTCACATGTTGTTTCAATTTTTGAACGAAAAAATTTCGGCAAGACCAGCTAAATTCACGTTGGATGAGGAACGTAACACCAGAGAGATGGGGTGCGAATTAAATTTATCGAAATATTTTTCGAAATCCCAGGGGTCAGGGTCGCTGGTCAGGGAGTCGCGGAATTGCTTCACAGGAAAACATTGATGGACGTTACTTACAGTTTCGACCGAGGTTTCACTCGACCGACCCACAGTTCTAACCTGTCAGTTGTATGCTGATTTTAATTTTGATCCTGCTATTCATAGCGTTACGAACACCTTTGATCCTTGTAATAGTCAGAGAGGTCAATGAATATATGTATCCGCATCTACAAGTTGACATTTGTAGTACTTACGCTAGTTAACTTGGAGTTAACATCTTTCTCAATTAATTGAGATGTCAATGATAATGTCACAACAACTGTTAACATCTGTCCTAGATAGATGAGGTAGTAATCATCATGTCTCATGGCCTGTTATGTAGCAATGGATGGGATGGACTCCACTCCACAGCTCTCAGAGACCCAGTCTCGGTCTGTGGATGGCACAGAGCTCGTGACACAAGATTTCATGGTCCCTGACCAACTAGAAAAGGAAAGGATAAGGACCGAGTCCAAACATACAGCACACGAAAAGCTCGTTCAGGAGTACAGAAGGAAGAAGCAAATCTCAGGCTCACAGTAGGTTCTTTTTTTCAGTGATTCCCATGTGTGTTGTTGCATTTGCTTTCAAAAATGAGTAATTCTCGTCTCATATGTGTTTCTTATTCGCAAGACGTTTATATTGAAGATTCAATACATTTTTTCAAATTCAATTCTTAATTTTGTTCGCAGAGCTGTTAGAATGGTCGAGTATGAAGAAGAATTCAGTACAAAATTGAGCCTTAAGAAGTTCATATCTGTTTGTGACAAGCTGACAGATGACCAGAAGCAACTTGTCAGAGACATTGGTTTTGGAAACCTACTAGACTTGTCCTGCCAAGAGCTCCCGAGGTGTTTCATTCGATGGCTTGTCCGTTACTTTGACAACAGCTCCAGTTCTTTCATATTGCCTAGTGGATTCACATTCCTTATCAACTCTTACACCGTGCACCGCATATTGGGAATTCCACTGGGAGGCAAAATGATTGCTAAAAGGTGCTCAGAAGCTTTCAGATGTCAGGTTAAGTCTGAGACAAATTGTGCCACGCAGACTCCAAGCACCAGAGAACTGATTGATCTCATGACCCCGGAACTGACAGGAGAATTATTTCAGCGGGTTTTTGTGATGTTTGCAACTGCAGTATTTCTATGCCCGACGACATATGAATGTGTAAGCCCAGTTTACCTAGCAGCTCTTGAAGGACCAGCATCAGATATCCCATCATATGATTGGTCCGGAGCTACTCTAGACAAGTTGGTGACATCACTCCAGACATTCAAGGATAAGGAATTCAACGGCGCATTGTGTGGCTGCCTCCTGATACCCGTGGTTGGTTCACTACCTTTTTCTTTGAATTCTCTTTCGTCGTAAGTGCTGAGCATCTGATCCATTTTTAACCTTTTTATCTCCGGCAGATAAGCTACTTTGAGTACCTGGATATCAAGGTGATGCGTATGAAAAATGATTTGCCATCAAGGCTACCTATCTGGGATACATACACTGTTAAAAATATGCTAACCTAGATAGACTGTCATGAGAGGAAGGAAATTTTGGCAAACACCCTGCGAATGTAGTTCATTCTTTGTTACTCTCTAGACTCTTACCTCAGCAAAATGATTTAGCTTCCATACCTTAATTTAATTTGACCTGTACTTATTTGTTTTCTTGCCCATCATCACAGCTAAAGGATATAAGGTGCACACCTTTCTACCCACCAAATGGCTCTGAAGGGTCACTTTTTCGAATGGGTACCAAACTAGAAGCCTACTTAGAACAGTTTGTGCCAGAATGCAAATTATCTTCGGTGAGTCATTTCGAGCCCATGGCCCATTATTTTTGTTTCAAATTGTCAATAATTGCACACCCTGTAAGTTTTCAAAGTGATTCAACATATAAGTCAACATATATAGGAAACATGTACGTGGGCTCGTTGCATTAGGATATAACTGCCTCTACTCAATCATTGTAGGTGTGCTACCTGCAATAGGTTACATGTTGGGTGTGCTTTCTACTGTAGGAGATATGCCCTAGAGGCAATAATAAATGTTATTGATTATCTCCCTGTTCATAATTAGGTTTATGTTCCATGCTATAACTGCTATGGTTCTCGAGTCTACAATAAACACGAGGCTCGGAGGAAGACTCATATGCACGTGTGGAATAATAAACGGTAATATGTATTCCTAGTCTGGCCTCTAAGACTAGCTCAAGTGCTGCATGATGGTTCTGTTTTCCTGATCATGGGCATGTCTATGCCAGCAACTCTGAGGGCACAATGTTAGAAGAACATTTGTGTTGAATCGACCCGAATTGATGTTATGCCATATATGAGATACATTCGTCCCAAGTTAAATGGTTAATAACACAGAGATGGTTAACGTTTGCATGATTCCTCAGACCATGAGAGTATCGAGTTTCTTCATGGTTGATTCATGAACTTTGGGGTTTGTTAAACGTCATCCGTAACTGGATGGCTATTACGACGGCTTACAGGTTCATGGGAAAGTATGTCAAGTAACTTGATAGCTCAAGATTGAGATTTGCTCCTCCGACGTTGGAGAGATATCTCTGGGCCCTCTTGGTGTTACGGTATCCATCATCGTCTGGCCAGACACTTTGTGATTTGATCACGGGGATGCCGGAACACGGTAACGAGAAAAGAGAACAATACCGGTAACGAGGTAACTGGCATAGTGGACAAGTTGTTGTTCCATGGGGATGCCAACATGTCTCACCTCGGGTATTTGTAACATATCGCGAAGCAACATGAATAGCACACGGCAACTGGAGGTTCACTCAAATATTCATTCGTGTGGGTATAGGGGTCAATATGGGTGTCCACGGCTCCGATGTTGATCATTGATCGGAAGGGATTCCGGGTCATGTCTATACTTCACCGAACCTATAGGGTCACACGCTTAAGGGTCATCTACCTGCTGAATACTAGACAGGGAGTCTGTCGTGGGAATGTCCCTGACAATAGAACTAGGGGTACGAATGGAGGGGTGTCGTCTAGCTACGGCTCAGGTGTGACACTCGGATGTGTACGAGTTCAGGCCCCACTCGGAAGTGGTAAAAGCCCTACGTCTCGAGCCCTGAGGCTGGTGTTGCTTAGCTTATGGGTGTATATGGGAATACAGGTGTCGGAACCCTGCAACAGCGTCCGGTGGTGGCTTATATAGAGTGCGCCACCACCAGCTGAGCGCCGCATTGAATGCTAGTTAGAGCTAGTTACAGAAACTGCCGCTTTAACAAGTACGTTACTAGTAACGCCTGACTGATCAATCCCGGAGGACGTCCTTTCATATAACTCAACGCTACGTCTCCTGACCGTTGAGTTCTAGTTGTCCGAGTGCGAATGTGATCATCCGAGTGCGTCTTCATGATCATCCGAGCGAACCTTCAGATCTTACCGAGTGCACTTCTTCTTCTGAGCTTTGATGCTGACATGGAACCATTGGTGGGCCCTAGATGTCAGGTCCATGACCCTACCCAGGGTAGGCATCCTCATCAGTAGCCCCTGAATCCATGAGGTTTTATAAGTCGAGTGATCGACACTCGGGAGCATCGATGATCTTTCGGAGAAGATCGAGAAACGATCATCTCGTCTCCCACTCGGCCTCAAACCAAGATGGATTCAGGATCACTGTTTTCGATGAAAACCATAAAGTTGTTTAATCCGAGTGGTAAGCTGGTGCGATTTGATCACTCGGTCCGTAGGAAGGTGTCATCAGGGTCATCCACGACGTGGAGCTCATCTCCTTTGAGCACGGAGAGATCTCCGCGCGTTCGAAATCGCCAAAACTGCGCGTGGGCGCGCGGCGGAACGGTCATGTCCCGAAGTTTTTGGGGAAATGGGCACGACGCCTCGATAACCATGCCGAAAATCATGCCACGCGTTCCTGTTATGCTGAACAGTGGATTCGCAGATCTTCCTTCGTTCGCGGATTGACGGCCTGAGATTGCGCCGGATCTTTGATATAAATAGCGGGAGGTACTGTTTGGGCGAGAACAGATCTCATTTCCCCAATTCTTCGTCTTCTCCGACGCCCTCTTGCGCTCTTCCTTTCTCTCCACCGTCGAAGGCTGTCTTGAGCTCGCCGGCGAAGATGCGCACGGCGTCCGCGACTGCGAAGGCCGAGCGAGCGAAGAAGAGCGCGCGCGTGTCTTCCTCCAGCACCGGAGCGCCGGCTGGATGGACGCAAGGCGAGTGGCTCCCGTCGCGGGTGACCAAGGCCCGGATGCTCGATCTGGAGGACCAAGGACTCGTGTGTGAGGGTAGCTGGCGGCTGCCGGGGCCGGACGAAGAGGAGCCATCGCCAAAGGGGGACGAGCGCGTGCTCTTGGTGACCCACCTCAAGCGAAGTTTTTCTCTGCCGTCACACCCTTTCTTCCAAAGGTTTCTGAGATTCTTCGGTGCTCAGCTTCATCATCTTCCCCCAAATGTCGTAGTGTACTTAGCCGCGTTTATCTCTTTGTGCGAAAACTTCTTGGGTTTTCACCCCCATTGGGGTTTGTTTAAACATCTCTTCACCTGCCGAGTGATGACCGTGAAGAAACCCAATCGGTCAGAGGATAAGACCAATGTGGCCCAACTGTGCGGGGGACTCGGAATCCAACTGCGAGGCAAGGGATGTTTTCCTAAGTTGACATTCCCTGACTCGGTAAAGGGGTGGCAGGAGAACTGGTTCTACTGCCATGACATTCCAGTCGGTGAGGGTCAACCGGGTCTCCCGCCGTATACCTCGGATCACATTCGGCAAGTTTCCCGACTGATAGTGACCAAGGAAGAGAAGACTGAAGTAGACATCTTAGTGATAGCGTTAGTAGCTCTGGTGCAAAAAGGTGTCAATGGTCTCGACCTACTGGAGGTCTTTTTCCAGAGGAGGATCCAGCCGCTGCAAGCCAGAGGTCACCCCATGTGGGAATACTCCGGGCCGGATGATTCCACTCGAACTCACCCGGAGGAGCTCAAGGAAGAAGAGGTGGAGGCCAAGATCAAGGCGATCACACCAGCGCGCGACAACCCCAGGGGGAGCCGGCTAGTGGCCCCACTCTCGGTGCTGAACCCGGCGAACGAGGTAAATTCTGAGTGTCCATCTTTGAGTGAAATTCATATGTATGTTGAAATTGATCCGACTGTCTTTGCCTTTCATTCGGCAGGCCTTCACTCAAATGAGCAGTCTGGTGCCACTCGTGGTTAGAGGTCCGGTTGATGTCGCAAGCGACACTGACCATCCGGATGACACGGCCGAAGCTGGAGAGGATGAAGAGTCCGGTGAAGGCGAAGATGATGAGGAAGACGACGAAGAGGGCTCAGAAGACGACGATGAAGTGGAGTCGTCACGTTCAGAAGGCCGAGTGCCCGAAACTCGCTCCAAGGCGCACCATGACTCGGGAATCCGTGGTGGCAGACCCAAAGGTTCCAGGACGGCCAAACCGAGTGGATCTGCCGTTCCAACACGTGCTGCAAAGCGCGGGCGTGGAGAGCTTGCCTCTTCCCCTGAGAAGACGGCGAATCAGCCCAAAATTGCTGCAACCAAACCTCAGAAGGCGGTCCTCATCCCGAAGATCAAGATGGCTATCCCAGTGGCTTCAGCGTAAGTGATTCTGTTCTTGATAGTAGCTGTGTATACTTATCCGAATGACGAAAAATTAGGGTGTTCTCTTTGCAGGGCTGATACTTCGATTGCATCACCTGACCCCCAGACCCTGGAGAAAGAGCTGGCCGATGCTGATGTTGCGTCCTCGAAGGGTAAGTGCTGAACTCACTCGGTAATCCAGTATATTTCCGAGTAGCTTCGAGTGACTTGATTATTTGCAGCTCCGCGAGAGGTGATCGACCTTGATGCAACTGACAAGATTGATCCAAAGAGCACTCCGGCAGATGCGGACGTCATGATGCAGGAGCCATCACTTGCCGATACTTTGGTGCCCACACAAGAGGTCGGCTCGGGAGCCGGGGCAGCACTCGGTACCGGGTCTTCATCTCAGTTGTTGACTTCTTCTACGCCCAATATTTTTGCGCTGCACCATGTCTCGGAGGACCAAGTGGGAGCGAGCAAAGAGGCGCTAATGCAACTGGAGATAATGAGCGACCGACTGAAGACGGCGTATGATGCGAGTGAAGCCCTGAAGAAGAATGTCCGAGTAAGTACTCTTCTAAGTACCCTTTTCAATTTTTCGTCTTGTGAGAATCTAAAACTGAGTTTGAGTACACCCGCTGAGTGTACTTGAGTTCCAGTGGGGGCGCGCTGAGCGCACCCACTGGGTGTAGTCCCCGAGACTGCCGTCGACTGAAGCAGTCGGCGGGAGTCTTAGAGTCCGAGTGAATATCCTGCTCAATTCATCCGAATGAATTCCATGTAAATTCCATCCGAATGAATACTTTGTTTTTGATTTTCCAGTGGGGGCGCGCTGAGCGCACCCACTGGGTGTAGTCCCCGAGACTGCCGTCGACTGAAGCAGTCGGCGGTAGTCTTAGAGTCCGGGTCAAAGTCCTGACCAATTATGTTTTGCTTTAAATCTGTTTTACAGCCAGTTTGTGAGCTCGGAAGCCACTACAAGACTCTGGAGAAGGAGGTGCTGGACCTGTGCATTAGCCTCGACGCTGAGAAAACCAAGAATGCCCGACTGGAGGAGGAGAAAAAGACCATTGAAGATAATATCTTCCTACTCAAATGTAATGGTAGTTGCTCCCCTTCCCATCTGACTGAGTATGCTTCATCAGATTTTCGTAAAGAAAATCATGAACTTGTCAAGAGGCTGAGGAATTCTATTTCTTTAGAAACTGTGAAGACTGCTCTTGAGAAGAAGGACACTGAGCTGGTGGCCGCTCAGAAGGAAGCCAGCCGAAAGGCCAAGGAGGCCGAGGAAAAACTGAAGTCAGTCGGAAAGCTGGAGGAGGAGAAGAAAGTATTGGAGGCTGCCGTTCAGAAGTCCAACCAAGAACTTGCTGAATTGAAGAAGCTCCAAACCGACTGGCAAACCAAACTCAACCACATTGCTGCCAAGAAAGCTGAGCTGGAGGAATACATCGAGGAATTCAGTGGCGAGGCCAATGAAAAACTCAAAGGTAATGTTCCCGAGTGACTTTCATTGAGTTTGATTAAGCCGAGTGTAATTTGTATGTCCCTGACTTCTTTCTTCATTTGTCCAAATCCAGCATTTTGCGACGATGTGGCGGAGGAGACGGACAAAATCGAGAAGGAGTTCGATCCCACCCAAGGTTTACTCAAGGACAGCGCCGCCATGAGCGTGCTCCGATTGGAGGAGCGTGTTGAGCAAGTGGCCATGTATATCAGGGAGCTGGGCACCGCCATTTCTGCGATTGATCGCGACGTGTTTCCCGACGATGAGCCTTTGAAGGATCTGGAAACTGTGTTAGCTCGAGTGAAGGCAGTGCCAAGCCGAGTGAAAGACTGGAAAAAATCTGCAGCCCAGGCCGGTGCTGACATAGCTCTCTTGTTGGTCCGTATCCATTGCAAGGGGGTGGACGAGAAGAAACTGAAGTCTCTCGAGGTGGCCAACAAGAAGAACGCCACGATTGACGACTTCATGGAGATGTTCATGGAGGCTGCCACTCGGATAGCGGACAACATTGACCTGGACACCTTCGTGGAAGCAGTGCCTCCGCCCGAGTGATCATCTAGCTTTAACTCTTTTTAAGTATTTGCCTCGGAATGCCGAGTGGTTGCTGTAACCATGAAACTTTAAGTGAGCCTAGGGCTCCCACTATCTGAACCTTTATCCGTACTTTTCGATCCGAATGATGCTGTTCTCGTTTGTCTTGGCTTTTATTCGATCTTTGGTTCCAGATGGTTCTAACTTAGGCGATGCGGAGTCGCGGCTAAGTCCCCGAGTGTGGGCTGGACCCTTACTCGGAGAAATTTGTCTTTGGATGAACAATGATAGTCATGTTCCTCTTGACAACCGAGTGTGGAGGGTGTCCACACTCAGAGCGATTTCTAACTTAGGCGACACGGAGCCGCGGCTAAGCCCCCGAGTGTGGGCTGGACCCTCACTCGGAGTAGTTTGTCCTTAGATGAACAATTATGGTCATGTTCATCTTGACAACCGAGTGTGGAGGATGTCCTACTCGTAGGATTTCTAACTTAGGCGATGCGGGATCATGGCTAAGCCCCCGAGTGTGGGTTGGACCCTCACTCGGAGTAGTTTGTCCTTAGATGAACAATTATGGTCCTGTTCATCTTGACAACCGAGTGTGGAGGATGTCCTACTCGGAGTGATTTTTAACTTAGGCGACGCGGAGCCGCGGCTAAGCCCCCAAGTGTGGGATGGACCCTCACTCGGAGTAATTTGTCCTTAGACGAACAATGATGGTCATGTTCATCTTGACAACCGAGTGTGGAGGGTGTCCACACTCAGAGTGATTTCTAACTTAGGCGACGCGGAGCCGCGGCTAAGCCCCCGAGTGTGGGATAGACCCTCACTCGGAGTAATTTGTCCTTAGACGAACAATGATGGTCCTGTTCATCTTGACAACCGAGTGTGGAGGGTGTCCACTCTCAGAGTGATTTCTAACTTAGGCGACGCGGAGCCGCGGCTAAGCCCCCGAGTGTGGGATGGACCCTCACTCGGAGTAATTTGTCCTTAGACGAACAATGATGGTCCTGTTCATCTTGACAACCGAGTGTGGAGGGTGTCCACACTCAAAGTGATTTATAACTTAGACGGCACGGAGCTGCAGTTAAGCCCCCGAGACTGGGCTTGACCCTCACTCGGAATGGTTTGTACTTAGGCAAAATCAGGTTTGCGGCTAAGTGTTTTTCATACCCACTGGGGGTAGCAGTCAAATTTCAACAAGATATAATGAAATAAAACTTTATTCATCGAGATCACTTGGATTAATTACTGGAATAATAAACTAAAGATAGTTGTGTTCTAGGTGTAGAATTTGCGAAGCAGATCCGCATTCCAAGTTCGGGGCTCTTCTACTTCATCTTTGATGTTGTAAAGCCGGTAAGCTCCATTATGCAAGACTTTGGAGATTGCATACGGCCCCTGCCACGAAGGCGCGAGTTTGTGGGGTCTCTGCTGATCTAGTCGGAGAAAAAGATCCCCTTCTTGAAACGCTCGGGGCTGGATGTGTTTGTCATGATAGCGCCTCAAATCTTGCTGATAAAGCATCAATCTGATGAGGGCCAGCTCTCTTTCTTCCTCCAGAAGGTCGAGGCCATCTTGCCGAGCAGTTTCGGCTTCAGCTTCATCATACAGTTCCACTCGGGGGGAATTGTGCTGAAGATCACTCGGGAGTACTGCCTCTGACCCGTACACCATGAAGAAAGGCGTGCGCTTTGTAGAGCGGTTTGGAGTTGTCCGAATGCCCCATAAGACGGAAGGCAATTCTTCAACCCAAGCTCCAGCAGCATACTTTAAGTCTCTCATCAATCGAGGCCTGAGGCCTTGCAGAATCATTCTGTTGGCGCGCTCGGCTTGACCATTCGACTTCGGGTGAGCCACTGAGGCATAATTAACTCGAATGCCTTGAGAGAAACAAAATTGCTTGAATTCGTCCGCGTCAAAGTTCTTCCCATTATCTGTGATGATATCATGAGGCACGCCGAACCTGAAGATGATTTGCCGAATGAAACTGACAGATGTGCCTGCATCCAAGCTCTTGATAGGCTTTGCTTCAACCCACTTGGTGAACTTATCAACCGCGACGAGCAGATGTGTGAATCCACTCGACCCAGTCCGTAAGGGGCCGACCATATCCAGGCCCCACACCGCAAACGGCCATGTGATTGGAATTGTCTTGAGCGCTGACGCTGGCTTGTGAGACTTGTTCTTGTAAAACTGACATCCAACACACAGGTCAACCAGGTCCTTTGCTGCTTCATTGGCTCGGGGCCAATAAAAACCCGCTCGGAAAGCTTTAGAGACCAAAGTCCGAGAGGATGCGTGATGGCCGCAAGTTCCCGAGTGGACTTCATGTAAGATTTGAAGCCCCTCCTCTGGGGAGATGCATTTCTGGATGACTCCTGTGGTACTTTTCTTGTATAACTGATCTCCCATAACTTCGAATGACTTGGATCGATGGACGATCCGACGGGCTTATTCTTCGTCATCTGGGAGTTCTTGCCTGAGCAAATATGCCAAATAGGGTTGAGTCCACTCGGGAGTGATTATCAGCATTTCGTGGACCAGATCCACAATAGCTGGAACTTCAACCTCAGTCGGATCGGAAGGACCGACTGCTTGCGGGGGCTCCTCTGTAAAAGGATCTTCTGCGATTGTCGGAGCACACAGATGTTCAAGGAATATGTCTTTCAGGACTGCTCGGAGAGTGGATCCGATCTTCGCCAGATCGTCTGCTGCTTGATTCTTCGCACGAGGGATGTGGTGCAGCTCCAGGCCTTCAAAATTCTTCTCCAGCTTCCTTACTGCGTTGCAGTATCCAGTCATTGCTGGACTCCGAATGTCCCACTCCTTCATCACTTGATTGAAAACAAGGTCCGAGTCACCATAAACCATCAACCGACGAATGCCGAGTGAGATGGCCATGCGGAGCCCGTACAAGAGGGCTTCACATTCGGCCTCATTGTTTGATGAGTCAAAATGGATCTGGAGAACATAGTTCAGTCGGTCTCCTTTGGGAGAGACAAGAACTACGCCAGCCCCCGAGCCATTGAGCATCTTGGAACCGTCGAAGAACATGGTCCAGTGTTCGGGAACACTCGGGATTGGTTGCTCCTGCTCAATCCACTCGGCCATAAAATCAACCAATGCTTGGGACTTGATTGCTTTCTTGGCTTCGAATTTGATTTCCAGCGGAAGGACCTCAATTGCCCACTTCGCCACTCAGCCAGCGGCGTCCCTGTTATGCAAGATCTCCGACAGGGGAGCGCTGCTGACGACCGTGACCGAGTGATCTTGGAAGTAATGGATTACCTTCTTTGTAGTTAGGTAAATACCATAAACCAACTTCTGGTAGTGCGGGTACCTCTGCTTGGAAGGAGTTAGCACTTCTGAGATGTAATATATGGGTCTTTGGACTTTGAATGCTTTTCCTGGCTCTTCTCGCTCCACTACAAGGACTGTGCTCACCACCTGGCTGGTCGCCGCGATGTACAGGAGTAAAGGTTCCTGGCTGCCCGGAGCAGCTAACACCGGCTGGGTGGAAAGCAATGCTTTGAGCTCAGCGAATGCGGCTTGCGCTTCACTGGTCCACTCGAATTTATCAGATTTCTTCATCAATCGGTAGAGAGGAAGAGCCTTCTCTCCGAGTCTTGAGATGAATCGGCTCAAGGCCGCAAGGCGTCCTGTCAACTTCTGCACATCGTGTAAGCGCTCTGGCTGCTTCATCCGGACTATAGCACCGATTTTATCGGGGTTAGCACTGATTCCCCGTTCGGAAACGAGAAAACCGAGTAACTTTCCGGCGGGAACTCCGAATGTGCACTTAGCTGGATTCAACTTGATCCCAAAATGGCGTAAGTTTGTGAAGGTTTCGGCGAGGTCAGTCAAGAGGTTGGAACCTTTCCTAGACTTGACCATGATGTCGTTCATATAAGCCTCCACATTCTGACTGATTTGCTTCTGCAAACACTTCTGGATCATGCACTGGAAAGTGGCTCCAGCATTTTTCAAACCGAATGGCATCGTGATATAGCAAAAACACCCGAATGGGGTGATGAAGGCTGTTTTTATTTCATCAGGGCCGAACATTCGGATCTGGTGGTACCCGGAGTACGCATCCAGGAACGATAGACGTTCACATCCGGTTGTTGAGTCCACTATTTGATCTATCCTAGGTAAAGGAAAATGATCTTTCGGGCAGGCCCGATTGAGGTGTTTGAAGTCAATGCACATACGGAGTGACTTATCCTTCTTCAGCACTAGGACCACATTCACGAGCCACTCGGAGTGGTAGATTTCGCGAATGAACTCGGCAGCGAGAAACCGAGCTATCTCTTGACCAATCGCCTTGCGCTTCTCGATGGAGGATCGACGCAAGTACTCCTTGACTGGCTTGGCCTTGGGATCGGTTCGGAGTCGGTGCTCAGCCAGTTCCCTGGGTACACCAGGCATGTCAGAGGGCTTCCATGCGAAGATGTCCCAGTTCTCACGGAGGAACTGGATGAGCTCGGCTTCCTATTTGTCCCCGAGTGAAGTGGAGATGTTCGTCGGGGCGGCACTCGGATCACTCGGATGGACATGAACTTGTTTAGTCTCACCAGACGATTGGAAAGCTGATTCTGCAGCCGGCCGCTTCGACCTGAGCAAATCAGCCGTGTCCACCTCCTTCTTGTATCCTTCAAGTTCGGCTGCCAGCACTTGTTCACTGGCTATCTTCGTGCCCTGCTGCAGGCACTCTTCGGCGACTATCTGATCGCCAGTGAATGTGATCACGCCTTTAGGCCCTGGCATCTTGAGCTTGAGATACACGTAACATGGTCTGGCCATGAAACGTGCGTAGGCAGGCCTTCCCAGGATAGCGTGGTACGCACTGCGGAAGTCGACCACTTCAAAAGTCAGCTTTTCCTTTCGGAAATTCTTTTTGCCGCCGAATACCACGTCCAGCGCGATCTGACCGAGTGATTCGGCCTTCTTCCCAGGGACCATCCCATGGAAATGCATGTTACTCTTGCTCAATCGGGACATCGGGATGCCCATAGCGCTGAGCGTGTCGGCATATATGATATTAAGTCCGCTGCCTCCGTCCATTAGGACTTTGCGCAGTCGGACACCACCTACTGCTGGGTCAATGACCAGCACTTGCCTCCCAGGGGTGGCGATATAGGGCGGATGATCCGACTGGTCGAAGGTGACGGGCATCTTCGTCCAGTTGAGGTATTTGGTAACGGCCGGAACCGCCATATTGACCTCCCGATTGATTACTTTGAGCTGCCTTCTGCTTTCAACATCAGCGAAAATCACATTGATGACCTTGTCGATTTTCGGATACTCGGAAGTATCCTCCTCTTCCTCGACATCGATCTTCTCACCCGAGGGCTCGGCGCCCATCTCCTGCTTGAGCAGGCGACATTCCCGAGTGGAGTGCTTCGGAAGCACAACGTTGCCTTCTTCATCCGTCTTGGAATGAATCTGGCACGGTTGGTCGAGGATGTCGGATTTATACTCGGACTTCTTCTTGGGAGTCCATTCTTTCTTCTTCTTTTTAGGCTTTGGCTTGCCTTGCCCCTGCCCTTGGACAGCTGCGACTTCGGCCTTGCCGGAAGCGTCAGCTTTCCGCTTCTGATTCTTTCCGGCATTGCCTCCCGATTGAGGGGCGTTGCCGGCTCTGGCTTTGCCGCTTCGGAGGCGGTCTTCTTCTTCGCCATTGGCGTACTTGTTTGCAATCTCCATGGCCCGACTGAGGGACATATCCCCAGACCGACCGAACTTCAGGACTAACTCCCGATACCGAGTGCCTGCCTTGAAGGCGCACACGGCCTGGTGCTCGGTGACACTCTCCACAGTGTTATGCAGTGTGGTCCAGCGCTGTATGTACTCTCGGAGAGTCTCATTGTTCTTCTGAACACAGTGCTGGAGCTCCGTCAATCCACCCGGACGCTTGTAGGTGCCTTCGAATGTTTTGACAAACACTCGGGCCAAGTCGTCCCAGCAGTAAATGCAGTTGGCGGGCAACTGATTTAGCCACGCTCGCGTGGACCCTTCCAACATGAGCGGAAGGTGCTTCATGGCGACGTAATCATTGCCGCCGCCGATTTGGACGGCGACTCGATAATCTTCGAGCCAAGTCTCTGGTTTGGACTCGTCGTTGAACTTTCCAATCCCGGTTGCTAATCGGTAATTGGGGGGTATCTCCGCCTCCCGAATGTATCTGTTGAAACATCCGAGACCGGTAACTCCCCAACCACTCGCTCGATCTCTGTCATATCTGTTCCGATCGACCACCCGCTGAGTGATGTCCGATCGGGCGTCATAGCCTCTGTGTCTGATAGGGCTCCGCTCGCGGTTTCTCCCGAGTGATTAGCCCCCGTCATACGGACGTTGACCATGCGGACCACCCCTCGGAGGGGGAGTCCGACTGAAATCGCGGTCATCGCGCCCGCGTCCTCCATACTGGCCTCTCGGACGAGGAGGAGTCCGCGGGTCTCTCCTCGGCGCAAGAGGATTGTGAGCTGACTGCACAGTATCTGCCCGAGTGGATTCGTTATGAATGCGTTGGTGAGATTGTGATACCTCTGAATTTTGCTGAAGGGCAATCTTCAGCAGCGCCTGGATCTGCAGAATGCCCTCGCCTGCCACTGAATTGGAAGGCTGGATTGAATCAGCGATCCGAGTGGCCGCGGCCAGGTTCATCAAAGGGGTACGCATCGTTGGGATGGTGTATGGGCGTTCCTTTGTGAATGTTAACTGGGAGCAGCTACGGCTGGAGCTAGGAAAAGCCCTTGCCACGCGCTCGTCGAGTGACTGTTGTAGCCGCTCGAGACGCTCGCGCTCGGCCAGAGTGGCTTGGCGAGCGGCCTCAAGGGCTATCTGCTCGGGGGTGTTCCCCGTAATAGGTGTCTGAAGAACCTCATCGTTTCTACGCCTGAGTTCCTCTCGCTGCTCCCGAGTGAGCGGTCGGGGGACGTAGCTGTCGGTACTGGCGTCACGATGATCGCCGTCTCGATCACGGGCGCCTCCGGCCGAGTGCCCTGGAGGCACAGCGTCGCGGGACGGTTCGGCCATGAAGACCTCTGCCACATCCCCGCTGCTCTCGAAATCGGCGGCATCGGAGGAGTCATCACTCGAAGAAGAGAATAAGCAGTGCACTGCCTCGTCGGCTTCGAGTGTAGCAATTCGCTGCCCCGTGGCCTGCGCCACCACAGCGTGTTTGATCCAACGCTGCAGCCTGGAGCGCCCGGAGCGCCGGCGGAATGCCGCGAGGCGTGTAGGGGAGACCGGTCGATAAGGCGTGGACGGTTTCCGGAGAAGAACTCTGAACGTCGCCGCGCTAAAGTGCACGGCGCCGCGAGCGGGCAGTGCCTCCGCGTCCAGCGGCACTTCCTGCAGCCACACCGAATCGTCGACGGCGAATCTGAGTGACCCGAAGAAGATCTCGCCGCCGAGAGTGTTCATGATGAACGAGAAGATGGAAATTCCACCTGCACCGGAATTCGCTAGATGCGCGGCCCCACGGTGGGAATGTCCCTGACAATAGAACTAGGGGTATGAATGGAGGGGCGTCGTCTAGCTACGGCTCAGGTGTGACACTCGGATGTGTACGAGTTCAGGCCCCACTCGGAAGTGGTAAAAGCCCTACGTCTCGAGCCCTGAGGCTGGTGTTGCTTAGCTTATGGGTGTATATGGGAATACAGGTGTCGGAACCCTGCTACAGCGTCCGGTGGTGGCTTATATAGAGTGCGCCACCAACAGCTGAGCGCCACATTGAATGCTAGTTAGAGCTAGTTACAGAAACTGCCGCTTTAACTAGTACGTTACTAGTAACGCCTGACTGATCAATCCCGGAGGACGTCCTTTCATATAACTCAACGCTACGTCTCCTGACCGTTGAGTTCTCGTTGTCCGAGTGCGAATGTGATCATCCGAGTGAACCTTCAGATCTTACTGAGTGCACTTCTTCTTCTGAGCTTCGATGCTGACATGGAACCATTGGTGGGCCCTAGATGTCAGGTCCATGACCCTACCCAGGGTAGGCATCCTCATCAGAGTCTGAGAGAAAATCACCGGAAAAGTTTCGGACATCGGAAAAGTTCTGCAGAGAGAACACCGGAAGTTTCGGTAAAACAGAAAAGTTGTTTCAGGGGATACCATTAAGTCAAATTGGTTTCGGCACATGCCTGATAATTCTTGGAGGGTGCCAGAATCATTCTGGAAACTTCTGGGAATTTTCCGGAAGAAAACCCGGAAATGTTCCGGAGCTGCCGGAACCGCTTCGGATGCTTTTCGTAGATGAAAATCACTAATCCGGAATTGTTCCGGAACGCATTGAAATTTATTTTAGTGGGTATTGGAAATGTTCTAAGCCCACATAAATATTTTCAGTTCGAACGGACGCTGAAAAATGTCGTCGTGAATAGTGAAAGTGCTTTTTGGGTTACTTTTTGGAAAGCCATTATTTTGTGCTTTATCCCAAGATATTTTGGGATGACATGGATGGATAGGACCCCCTTTGGGGGGTCCCACTAGGGTGTGGCCGGCCACATGTGGGGCTCTCCCTTGGAGCCCCACTTGCCCCTTGGTTCTCACTTTTAGGTCCTTGGGAAGGACTCCATTTCATGTGGGTTTTGGGTTTTCTTGTAAAACCACCCTACCCCTTGGGTTTCCTATAAATAGGAGGTGAGGGGGCTGCCCAAACCTCACCCTTGCTCTCATACACATGCCATAGACTTGTCTGGCTTCTCTCTCCCTCCCAGCGAAATAGTTTCGTAGAGCCGAAAGGTTGTCTGGGTTCCGACAGGAACTAGTTCTGGACGGCGAAGCCCTGCCGGATAGTTGACACCGTATGTGTGCAACTCTGTAGAGAGATCGTTGTTTCGGTCTTAGTTTGAGAGTGCCTCCCGAAGGGCTGTCCGAGTGACCGTCCGAGTTTTGAAGGTCCTCCCGAAGGGCTGTCCGAGTGACCGTCCGAGTTTCGAAGGTCCTCCCGAAGGGCTGTCCACGACATCGTCTGGGGGACTGTCCGACCGCCTCCCGGAGGGCTGTCCGAGGGGCAGATGAGGGTATACAACCTCGTGGTTGGGAGGTTGTAAATCCTAGCTGCGGGGATCTGCACCGCCGATCGTCATCGACTCTACTTCCGCTGCGCTACGAGTCGGTAACGAAAAGATCAAACCTTGTATGCAGTCTCCATAATGGTCCTGGGCTGGTGCGTAGGTCGGAATTTTTTTTTGTTTTCTGCTGCGTTACCCAACATTGGCATCATGAGCCGTGCTATGCGTAGATGCAGGTTGCGATCTAGAATACATAGAGATGTATGGGTGTTGCACAATATAATTAGGTAGTAGATGAGTTCTATTACTGAAAATTATTTGTGCGGGTAGCAGATGAAATCTGTTACCCGATGTTCTTGTTGCTTCCCTAGAATTTGCATATTTCTGATCTTGATAACAGCATGGTGGAGTTTCAATGTTCTGGAAATCCGCGATCCTGATTGATCAACGAAGTGCTAACAGTTCATTGAATTCCACTGTAGTTAAAAAGAAAGATGAAATTTCGCAGACAAAAGGCCAATGCAGATATGATCTGCACGGGGGTCATGCGTATGACGAAGTTCAGTATGGGGCTTGAGATTTTATTATCTCATGTTTCATACACCCCGCGATGTTAATCTAGCAACTTGGATTATCATGCTTGATGATGGACGTTGGTAGCTTCGGTTTGTTTCGAAACCTTAGAAGCCACGTAAAACAAGTTTTTGCATGAACCGATTAGAGGCGTCTAACTTGGTTTTGCAGGATGGTTTGCATGTGCATATGATGTGGTATAGCAGTGCTCATATTAATTTTATTATGTATGAGATGACTATATGATGTAATATTAACATGACCTGCGTGTCATGATTCGGCATGATGGCTGGAGCCATATGATTGTCACTTTAATGACCTGCGTGTCAACCTTAAGTAGTGCACTTATTTTATTAGCTATAGAGATAGCAATATTATCTGGTGCACCGACAAGGTGGTGGCAATCTTCGCGAAGGTGAATACCGACGTGAATGCCGAAGACGAAGAAATACAAGACTTCTCCGTCAGAAAGGGCTATACCATATCATGCTATTATGAATTGCCTGAGATGTTTATCCCTTATGATGCACCCTTCTTGATTGCACGGTAGTCTCTTTTATTAGGGTGATCTCTCACAAAATATAAAGTAGTTAGTGTTCTCCCAAGTGTAGCACCGTCACGGCACCTATCTTTTCGGGGTACGACATGTACACATGAGTACGAACGATTAGAGAAGTGTGAGGCAGGTGAGGTCAGACCTCACTGCGTGATCACTTGGTTGTCTTGACGTTCAGGCAGGACAGTCCTGAGCTTGGAACACACGCATCGAAAGATGGACAAGAGTCACAAAGAGATGTGATTGGCAAGTTGGCCTACCGATTGAAGTTCACGTCATCAGTGATGAACCCGTCAATGGCGTGGAATTGAAATGCGGATCTTGAATCACTCACAATCAATTATGAGAGATATTGATTTGAGTGGGAGCGCACTGCAGAATTAACTTGTTTAATTCTCAGTGCAATTAATTATGAACTTTGTCTAAGTGTGGTTTGCATAATAGTTGTAGAAGAATGGCTCGCGTTTCCACCTTCCCTATTAAAATTGAATAGCTGTTAAATATCTGGTTAAAACTTTACGGTTGGTAACGTAATATGAGGATTGTCCTCCAGAGTGCCGAGAAGGACTTTGTCCTATCGCATACTTTCGGTATTCTCCCGCTAATTCTATGGATGATATGACTCTCGTCCTTCGATCCAAAAGCTAAAATTCCATTACGGTCAAGTGAAATATGTTTGCTTCCATGAGACCCGAACTTCGAAAGTTTGGATAGTTATGTGATATTCATGGAATCTGAAAATCATTTTCAGAGACAGACAAAGGCTAAAAGATATGAGATATCCAAAGCAATGTTTGTTTGCAAAACATTAGTAAAGTGTTTACTATACATTGGACTGATTAGAGAGGGATCCGGAAGAACGCCTATCATATGATGAAAGGTGAATAAAACAACAACTTAAAGAGAAAGGAAGTGTCCGAAGGGTGTTAGTGAAACTTTCACGCCTAGGAAGTTCGGGGCTAACGCCACTCTTAAGTTGGGTGCTTCTTCTGAGAGTAGGAGAAATACTAAAAGTTAAACTGTTAGAAGTATAAAGGCAAAAAGAGAGAAGACTGGAATATCCAGCTCATGTATGAATGTCATACAAGTTTTTGATGTATAGCAGGCTGGTCAAAGATATAGTTCTTGGGAATTATGGTTAAACATGTTAATCACTAATTCTTGGGTATTGTGAGTTGATCACAAAGATACCTGCTCGATTACATTCTGTTGCAACTCGATGTAAAAACTACTATGACCTGAAAGACTAGCCAGGGATGAGGTTTTGATACGCGCTGGAAACATAGTAAAAGTTACTATACCTTCCATCGGTGTATTACCTATGTATTTACTTTCATAATTCATTTTAGAGTTTCATATACTCTAGCCCTTTGCATAAGGTATCTTGCAAGAAGGTTGTTCATAAGAGAACTTTTAATGTTCGGTGTTATGAATAACATAAGGGCCATACTTTCATTATGAATGAGACGTGTGTTATGAATATTGATAATAATACATTACCTCTGGGTTTACTTTCATAATTCATTATAGAGTTTCATATTGTGGGGACCCCGACTCATAAGTCGTGATCACCGAATGCACGTGTACAGTGATCCCAGAGATCAATGCTCACTGAACACACAGAAGCTGAATAACAAGAGTCTTACATCCTTACATACCATCTTACACAAATAAAGACCATGGGGGTCAAGTCTTACATAGATAGGGCCGCAAGGGCCAAACACTTAAACACAACAAGCAGCGGAAATCTTGGTCGAAAGCGTGAACCCATGCCATCTGCCTTAAACCTACAGGCATTCTAACTGGGAAGCGTCCTAGTTTGCATGTTCGTCACCAACGAACTCTTCACCGTATTCCAGTTCTTCCATGCCTGGCCAATTAAATAACCAGTGGCAAGCCAATGAGTACTTTGAATGTACTCGCAAGCAACCCAAGTTGTGGAACAAGGTATAACAATGCATGATATAGCACTAAGTAGGTAAGTTTTGCGGAAAGCTAATTTTGAGTGCAATGACATGATCAAGATAACTAGTAATAGCATGCATCATGAGGATACAAGTATCCGCACAAACAGGTTACCGGCATCACTATAATCAAGGTCTGAACATCTCATGTTCAATCATCATGTCAAGTCATCCGACTTGTATCGAGTATTCCATCTTTGTTAACCACACACACTCACATCGAGTTTATGAAAACCCAGGACATAGTTTAAGCAGCACCACCCAACTGTCCTTGACCGTGGACACGGCTATTCGAATAGTTTTACACTCTGCAGAGGTTGCACACTTTACCCACAAGACTCGGGGAACTTCCGTGTCATCCACGACTCGCGGTATATCACATACCCGAGGTAAGCACCCGAACAATGCCTTTCCCCTGACGATACTAAACAAAGAGTCCAGTCGATTAGTACACAGCCCGCATGATGTACATCATACGAGCCTCGCTCCAGATCGTACCATCCATGAAGGGACCAACGGTGTGCCCGGTGCCTGTGAAGACAGCGCATGATCGTCCTTACCGGCACGACCCCGTATCGAGAGTGACCACGTCACTCCAGCCACTAGTAATGCGGGCTATGTGCTAGTACCCATCAAGGTAATCAACAAAGCCCCGTCCCATAAGGGGTATCGTGGTCGTGCATGTAAGGTTGGGACGGTCGACAAATCTTAAATCTAATCCTTTTTTGAAAACACACACGTCCACTTGCTCCGGTACACCACTTCTTTATCAAGTGGTTACCTAGCTCAACATCATCTCCCTCGGGCATTAGTGGCACCCGACGGGGTTTTCGAAAGTATTTGAAAACACTTTTATTTCCATCACCATGCATATTCCCGTCCCATTTGCGTAGCATCAACTAAGCATCCTATCTACTCCCACTCGCACAACCTTCATAAGGATGGTAGGGTCATGCACGATGCAAGTATCAACGGTAAAGTATCGGAGGCATCCCACCGTAGTGGTCACCACATCAACATGATCAACATCAAGAACATAAGTGCTATATGCCATGCAATAAAAGGGTTTCATAGTCATGGTCAAAGGGCTACTTGCCTGGCTCAACAAAGTCTTCGGGGTCTTCAAAGTCTTCGGGTCCAACTTCCTCGTCAACAGCGCAATCTATCGTCGCGATAAATAACGATAATAATAAGCATCACACAAAAATAGAGCACAAACTCTACTTCTAAAATGCTACTCTACTCTGATAAATACTCCAAACTATTCTAAAAATGTTTGTCTAAGGTTTTGTTGTGAAAAACATTTTGAAAACTATTTAAACAGAGGCAATAAAATATTAAAAACTAGGTTTTAAATAGAATCAATACATAAAACATTTTCACAAAATTACACAAGTGGCACTGTTAAATTCTACAGAATATTACAGGAATTAAGGTGGAAAAATATTTGGAATAGGAATTTTATTTGGAGCTGTGGGATTTTTGGAAAACCCAACAGAAAAAGAAAAAGAAAAGGGAAAGAAAAGGCCTATGTGCCTGGGCCAGAGGCAGCCAGCAGTTGGGCCGGCCCAGCTGGCCAGCCAGCCAGCCGCGCGCGTAGCCAGGTTCAAACCTGACGCGTGGGGCCCGGCTGTCGGCGACAGCGAGGGGAGAGAGGGAGGCGGGGCAGAGGCCGACAGGTGGGGGGCACCTGTCGGGTCCTTCTTCCTCCTCTGGACAGAGGGAGGCGGGCTCACCAGCGACGGTGCGGGGCACGGCGACGGTGGGTGAGTGCGGGAATGGGCTCGGGGTTGATTCGTCGATCCCCTGGAGGTCGAAGGAGCGGCGGGGGTGGCTGGAGTTGCCGGCGACGAGAAGGCCGCGGCGGAGGGCTTCAGGAGGTGGTCGCCGTCGTCTGCACCGTCTGCAAAACACGGCGAGGAGAGGGGGAAAAGACTCAGGGCACCGAGGGGAGACCAACGGGACGGAAATGATGGCCGGGGAGGCTCTGTACCCGGAGATCACCGGCGTCCCGACGCGGCGAGGCTCCGGTCGATCCTGAGCATCTGGTCCTCGAAATGGAAGGGGAGAGGTGCAGGCGCACGATTGAGGAGTGGGGGAAGGGACCAGAGGGGAGAGAGGGACGCGGGGAGGCCCTTTTATAGGGGAGCCGCGGTCCACCGAGCGCTCCTGTGCCAGCGAGCTCGTGGCCGAGGCCAGAGGCCGTGGGAGGGAGAGAGGATGTGCCTGCGGTCCATCTGGGGTTCGTCCACGACCCAGGGAAGCAAGAGGGGAGGCGGGAGCGTGCGCGCGTGCGAGCCCCGCAGTTGGCCGAGCTGGGCGGCGTCGGGCACGCGCGCGGGAGGACGTCGGAGAGAGAAGGAGGAGGGGGACGGCGCCTTGGAGGGTTGCGGACGTCGAGGGCATCTCGGGGGACAGCTTCGCCCATCCCAATGCTGTCGGGGGACCTCGGGATGCTACTGCTACAGTGCGGACATGCACTGTAGCGCGCTCCAGAGCGTGCCTTTGGCATGCCATGGCAGGTTTGCGTGCTCTGGACGCATCCCTGCATGTCTCATAGCTCCTGGACGACCTGTAGATGCTCTAGGAGCTAGGAGAAGCTAGGGAGAGTAGAGGTGAGAAGAGGGGGAGGTAAACTGGGTGCTGGCCATGCTTTCCAGAAGGTAAAATGGGTTTTTACCCCACCTAAACATTGAGCCTTGGCCATAGAAAGTTACTGGAGGTGAAGCACATCAGTAAGGGACTGTGGTAAAATTTTGGAGGCAAGGGGAATAGCAGAAGGGAGTCAAACAAGGCTTTTTACAGGATAAGCAAAAGTGTTTGATGGTGGTTTGGCTAAGCAAATGGAGTTTGCTTGCCAAGAAATTTAACAGAGGCAAATGGTGATTAGAAATAGGGTTGATCACCAAGTTTGAGCTTGATTGAAGAAAGTTCACAATGTAACTTTGTGAAACCCTAGAAATCAACAGAATCAGATTTCTGTAGATCTAGGCATGCATCTCACTTCCCACAAATCCACCACTTGGTGTGGTGTCATTATTTGGGGTTTAGCACATGCCCACAAAGTTTGGGGTCAAGGGAAGAAACTTCACAATGTAAAGTTGTTCAAATTTGGCTCTGGACAGGAATGGTTTTGGAATATTTTGATGAAGCAAATCAATTGGGATTGATATGAAACTTGGCAAGATCATCACATACGACAATTGTGACTTGCTGGAATTTTCTTGGAATTTATTGAGAATATTTCTTATAGAAATATTTCAAAAGCTTGATTTGGGCAGAAAGGGTTTTGAGGGGTTTTGCCCATGATTTTGAACATGACCATGTGTTGAAACTCATATATATGGAAAATATATGTCCACTGAGTTTCCCTAAATTTTATCAAATATTTTTAAAGCATTTGAATAATTTTTCCCTATGAAAAACCATTTCTGGCCTTAAGAAAAGGCCTTTAAATAAAATAGTAAAATAATCTTTAAAATTAATATTTGGTGTTTTGGGAAGTCATATATATATAGTAGGTTTCAAATAAGGCCTTTGGGAAAAAAGGATCCACCCAATTTGAGGACTTGCAGTGAAAACCTCAACTTAGGGGTTTTTGAAAACCTAATTTGAATAAATTCATTTTGGTCAAAATAAATTTTGATAAAAATAGTTTTGGGTACTATTCACATGGCATGATCATTGGGCAAGAAGTTTGGATCAAGGAAGATGAATATGGAGAGGAGTAGAACCTAAGAGTGCCAAACATAATCAACCAAACAATCAAACAAGCAACAATTCAAACAAGCATGCACTCAAAAAGTTTTAATTGGTTCCAAATTTTTGTAAATCCATCATAGCAAAGTGATACAAACACAGGGTGTGATACATATACTCTAGCCCTTTGCATAAGGTATCTTGCAAGAAGGTTATTCATAAGAGAACTTTTGATGTTCGGTGTTATGAATAACATGAAGGGCCATGCTTCCATCCAGGATGGGATGTATGTTGTGAATATTGATGGTAATATGATACATCCATAACACTGACGCTAAATGTCGCAAGACTAAAAGAATACCACATATGTGTGGCACTGCATTTGGTCACTTGAAAAATTCCATTATGATGGATTTTGAAGTCGTTTGATTTTGAATCATCTGACACTTGCAACTTTCCTCCGAAAAGTGATGTGACTGAAATACCGTTCACAGGCCATAAGGAACGAGCAAAGAACATATTGGTGATCATACATTATGATGTGTGTAGTCCAATAAATATTGTTACAAGTAGTGGATTTATCTATCTTCAGAAATGACTCAAGTAGATATATGGATATTTACTTGTTGAGACGTAAGTCTGGATCTTTTTGAATTCATTCATAAGGTTTTCAAAAATGAAGTAGAAGTTGTTGTAACAAGAAAATTATGTTTCTACAATTCGATTGCAGAAAGGAATATTTGAGTTACAAGTTTAGCGAATGTCTGATGAGTTATGAAAGGGGTTTCATAACTTGCACCTCCCGGAACACCACTGCAAGTGGAAAGTCCGTGAAGATGTAATCGAACCATTTATGACATGGTAAGATCAAAGATGACATAAATAAATTTGCCATTATCCCTTTTAAAGTGATGCTTTAGAGACTGCGGCTTTTACACTGAAAAGAGATCCATCGGGTCTGTTGAAATGACATCATGGTATGGTACGCCCAACCATGTTATATCTTTTCTTAACATTTGGAATATGGGGCTTGTGTAAAAGGTTACAAACCTATTCCAAATCAGTCAAGTGCTACTTTGTAGGTTATCCCAAGTTATTGGGTATTCCCCCACCACTATACTGAGGCTAAGAGTTTTGCCACAAAGAACGGTATGGTTTTTGAAGAAAACTATTCTTTCAAAAAGGTGAGTGGGAGAACAGTGCAACTCGACGAGATAAACAGTATCTTCGTCATCAGATCAAAGGAAAGAGACCTTGGAAGTAATTCTAGAGTTTCCTACTGCGACTGATACGGAAGCCTCTACATGAGATGTATGGACTTCGGTCGAACTTGCAGCTGAACCACGTAGGAAAAACTCGTGCAAACCTCTCAGGTGCGCATACGAGATATTGTTGTTAGACAATAGTATACCTACAATACACAAGGAAGCGTTGATGGGCCCTGACTCCGGAATTGGCTAAATGCCAATACAATCCGAGATAGTTTCCATACAAGTGATTCAAGATTAAAACCTTGATACACCTTTCGGAAGACTTAGAGTCTAACGAATATTTATGAAACTATAAACTGATGTGGATAAAATGTTTTATCCATAAAGCTTGACTTGTTGCAATAACAAGTTCAAGGAGTTGACTACGGTGAGGTTATTTCACCGTAGCGATGCTTAAAGTCGGTTCGGGTTAAACTAGCAATTAATACATATTTCAATCATGAGATATGAAACATGGATGGCGAAAGAATTTCCATGAAATGGGAATACAAACTAGGATTTGTATGTGATACAGTCCAAAGTATTTTATCGATCCAAAGGATGCTAGTGAGTATGCAAACTTCAGAGTTCCAGCAATGGACAGAAGAGAGCAAAATGGAGTTGGAATCTTCGTCTTGATGAAATGATCAAAAGAGTTTGATTTCATCAATGGATAATGAAGATGCTTGTGTTTTCAAGAAAGTAAGTGGGAGCATAATAATATTTCTAAAAACCTTGTGTGCTTGACACATTGTTAATTGGAAATAAATTTCTTGACATGAATTAGGACTTCATTTGAAAATAGTTTTTTCGATGAAGTCTTGGGCTAAATAGCCTTGATATTAGGCATGATGATCTATGGAGATAGATTTACCTAATGGGGCTGAGCAAAGATACATATTGACAAAATGCTAAAACCTTATAGCATTGAAAAACGTCAAGGAGTGATTCTTGCTGAAGTCACATGGAAAGAGTTTTTGCAAAACTCGGTGTCCCAAAACACTGATGAGCAAAATACATGATGGTGATTCCACACACTCTTGTGTTTGGATTAATCATGCATTCCATGGTATGTAAAAACAACCAGATATGTCCAATACTCCAAAGTTGTTGCGAGTATAGATACCAAAGTGATCAAAGTACTGATCATAGGACAACAGTGAAAGATGTCATTGAGTACTAGAGCAGTACTGATGACATGTTTTCTAGAGGCAGAGATTATGAAGTGCTCGTTGTAAGTAATTACATCGATACAGTCTTCATCAATGCTCCATGCGATTTCGATTTAAGTTAAGGGTTTTGTGTAAAACACAACATTGTGGCATGGTAGTTGGAAATTGTTCCAAACAAGATACTGTGGCGAATTCTATAACAAAGGCTAAGTATGTTGACGCTTTAGAAGTGACAAAGAAGTTGTTGAATCATATAGTTCATTCATGAACTTAGTATGGTTCCAAGATGGTTTTGGTCTATGGGACACTATTGCAGATAGTTGCTCCATAGCTCAGTCTGAGGAATCAGGTTTCGACCAATGATTCACACATATGCAAAGCCAAGTCCACACAAAATATGAATTTTGTGAAAGCGTGAAAACGCAAGGATATGAAAAGTTACACACGGAGCTGAAGTCGTCAGATCCGTTGGACATCAGGCTATACCACATGCGAAGCATATTTTACACCAGTGTGCCACAGGTGTAAAGTGCATTAGCATTAACTAGATTATTGACTCTAGTGCAAGTGGGAGTCTGTAGGAGATATGCCCTAGAGGCAATAATAAATGTTATTGATTATCTCCCTGTTCATAATTAGGTTTATGTTCCATGCTATAACTGCTATGGTTCTCGAGTCTACAATAAACACGAGACTCGGAGGAAGACTCATATGCACATGTGGAATAATAAATGGTAATATGTATTCCTAGTCTGGCCTCTAAGACTAGCTCAAGTGTTGCATGATGGTTCTGTTTTCCTGATCATGGGCATGTCTATGCCAGCAACTTTGAGGGCACAATGTTAGAAGAACATTTGTGTTGAATCGACCCGAATTGATGTTATGCTATGAGATACATTCGTCACAAGTTAAATGGTTAATAACACATAGATGGTTAACGTTTGCATGATTCCTCAGACCATGAGAGTATCGAGTTTCTTCATGCTTGATTCATGAACTTTGGGGTTTGTTAAACGTCATCCGTAACTGGATGGCTATTACGGCGGCTTGCGGGTTCATGGGAAAGTATGTCAAGTAACTTGATAGCTCAAGATTGGGATTTGCTCCTCCGACGATGGAGAGATATCTCTGGGTCCTCTTGGTGTTACGATATCCATCATCGTCTGGCCAGACACTTTGTGATTTGATCACGGGTATGCCGGAACACGGTAACGAGAAAAGAGAACAATACTGGTAACGAGGTAACTGGCATAGTGGACAAGTTGTTGATCCACGGGGATGCCAACATGTCTCACCTCGGGTATTTGTAACATATCGCGAAGCAACAGGAATAGCACACGGCAACTGGAGGTTCACTCGAATATTCATTCGTGTGGGTATAGGGGTCAATATGGGTGTCCACAGCTCCGATGTTGATCATTGATCGGAAGGGATTCCGGGTCATGTCTATACTTCACCGAACCTATAGGGTCACACGCTTAAGGGTCATCTATCTGCTGAATACTAGACAGGGAGTCTGAGAGAAAATCACCGAAAAAGTTTCGGACACCGGAAAAGTTTCGGACAGCGGAAAAGTTCCGCAGAGAGAACACCGGAACAATTTCAGTAAAACTGAAAAGTTGTTTCACGGGATACCATTAAGTCAAATTGGTTTCGGCACATGCCTGATAATTCTTGGAGGGTGCCAGAATCATTCTGGAAACTTCTGGGAATTTTCCGGAAGAAAAACCGGAAATGTTCCGGAGCTGCCGGAACCGCTTCGGATGCTTTTCGCAGATGAAAATCACTAATCTGGAATTGTTTCGGAACGCATTGAAATTTATTTTAGTGGGTACTGGAAATGTTCTAAGCCCACATAAATATTTTCAGTTCGAACAGACGCTGAAAAATGTCGTCGTGAATAGTGAAAGTGCTTTTTGGGTTACTTTTTGGAAAGCCATTATTTTGGGCTTTATCCCAAGATATTTTGGGATGACATGGATGGATAGGACCCCCTTTGGGGGGTCCCACTAGGGTGTGGCTGGCCACATGTGGGGCTCTCCCTTGGAGCCCCACTTGCCCCTTGGTTCTCACTTTTAGGTCCTTGGGGAGGACTCCATTTCATGTGGGTTTTGGGTTTTCTTGTAAAACCACCCTACCCCTTGGGTTTCCTATAAATAGGAGGTGAGGGGGCTGCCCAAACCTCACCCTAGCTCTCATACACATGCCATAGACTTGTCTGGCTTCTCTCTCCCTCCCAGCGAAATAGTTTCGTAGAGCCGAAAGGCTGTCTCGGTTCCGGCAGGAACTAGTTCTGGACGGCGAAGCCTTGCCGGATAGTTGACACCGTATGTGTGCAACTCTGTAGAGAGATCGTTGTTTCGGTCTTAGTTCGAGAGTGCCTCCCGAAGGGCTGTCCGAGTGACCGTCCGAGTTTCGAAGGTCCTCCCGAAGGGCTGTCCGAGTGACCGTCCGAGTTTCGAAGGTCCTCCCGAAGGGCTGTCCGCGACACCGTCCGGGGGACTGTCCGACCGCCTCCCGGAGGGCTGTCCGAGGGGCAGATGAGGGTATACATCCTCGCGGTTGGGAAGGTTGTAAATCCTAGCTGCAGGGATCTGCACCGCCGATCGTCATCGACTCTACTTCCGCTGCGCTACGAGTCGGTAACGAAAAGATCAAACCTTGTATGCAGTCTCCATAGTGGTCCTGGGCTGGTGCGTAGGTCGGAAATTTTTTGTTTTCTGCTGCGTTACCCAACATCTACAGCAGGCTTCGTTTATATCACATGTGCCTCCTAGCTACAGTAGGTTAGTTGTGCTGCTTGAGAACCAACAGTAGGTAGTTTCTGGTTCTATGATGGTTATAGCCCTTCCTCACACGCTAAATTAGTTGTGCTTCGTATAGTAGGCTAGCTGTGTTACCCAACGGTAGTCCAGCTGTGATTATGTGATTATTATAACTGTGATTCTTTGATAGGCTATGTGTGGTTCCTGTATTAGGTTTCGTCTGCTTCATGCAGTAGTCTAAATATGCTTCCTGCAGTGCAGCATTCCATACAGATTTTTTGCATGTTATTATTCATTTAGCGTTATATTAATATCAGATGCTGTTTTTTTATGTCTCGTTTGTAGGCTAAAGCAGATCTTGGCAAAATCATTAACGAGATGTACACATAATTTTTCTCTGTGATTCAACCCGTCATTGAGCAGAATCTGGAAAAGGTTCTTTCTCTTGGTAGGGAATTTGGTGTGCAGGAAGTCAAACGATCTGACCGCAGCGTATATTGTAACTTCCAGAAAGATGAATTCAACAGAGAAGAAACATTTTCATCACTTCCTTCCACTTTTCCATCACTTCCTTATTACCGCAAAGAAAATCCTCAAAGATCATGTAGCAGTGGCTCAAGCAATTTTGCACGTGCCTCATCATACTCGATGGATAATCTAAATGATTGTTGCGGTACTCCTGTGTCACCCTCCCAAAACCAGTATGATAAGGAACAGTTCAATACCCAGCTATCCTAACAACGTCAAACATCAACCGAGCTTAAATTGTGCTTGGAGGTGATTGAGATAGACCTCAAGACCAATGAC
Organism: Elymus sibiricus; assembly: GCA_039707655.1. NCBI lineage: Eukaryota > Viridiplantae > Streptophyta > Magnoliopsida > Poales > Poaceae > Elymus > Elymus sibiricus. The sequence continues at coordinate 282,649,420 of CM077663.1, forward strand.
TTGGATGCCAATGCTAGGTCACATCTGGAAACTTTGAGACACTTTTATAATACCTGCCTTGATGGGATAGCTGTTCATGAATATTTCGTGTCAACATCTGAGTTGTTGGACGAGAACACAGGAGTGATACTAACTGGTGAAAATTAATCCGAGAACACTGCACCCACTGCAGCCAACATCTGCATAGCTTCCGCAGAACGCGAACATGTAATCACAGAACCAACACAATCAAGCAAAGTTACTGCTACTGAAGCTCACACCTCAGACTGTACAGATGAGAAACAGTTAAACACCGTCGCTCCATTGACAAGTGAGACTATTGAGCAGCCTGCTTCTCTGATTATTCAAATGCCATACATTATTGCACGTTCCAACGGCAATGACACAATTGTTGAAAATTTTCCAACAAGCACGGAGAAGCTCATTGTATCGGAAGCTGTAACCAAGATAGACACTGCTACCGACAAATGTTCTTCTCCCACCATGAAAGCCCAGGTCAATGCTATTAGCAATTTGAGTGATGAGAACAAGATTGGTGGGTCCAAATCATATGAATTTGCATTAGACTCCAAGTTCAGCCACACGGCCACTCATACAGCAGCTGTCCCCTGCGGTTCCGTTAGCGGTTCTAGAATTGAACTGGTTCACACAACTGGTGAGCATGCTCAACAGAAAAACCTTGCATCCACCAGTGATGCTCCACTCGTTGCTGCCACTTTTACCAACACAACCAAAGATGCCATTGAAGAAATACGGGCACCAGCTACCGAGAATCCAACTAACAGTGTGAGCGCTATTGTCTTCTAGAGCCAGCATGTAAAGCAGGCCAACGAACGAATGACAGCTGACAAGAGACCCTCACTGATGATGCCCAATGCAGCAAACGGGGCCACGCCGCCAACGAAGAAAAGAGTCAGGATAATAGAGCCTTTAGGACAGTCACCCGAAGATGTATCCAATAAGCGTCAACTTGTTGACAACCAAAAAGCCCTGCATGATGCTGCATTCATTGATGATGATAACATATGGTCTGACCCATCAATATATGAAGAAATTGACAAGGCAACAAAACAGCAGAACAGGCCAGCCAACTCTGAGCATGTAGGCTTCAAAGAATGTCAACCTAATACTCCGATGCACATATCCGGGGCTACAAGCTCATCAGCGAGATCCACCCTTACTTATACTGAAGGGTCAACGATACCTACCACATCAGCTCCTAAGTCAATGTTAAACGGTAGTTGCCTCTCACAGCCCATTGCTACGTCATACTCTGTGGGTTTAACCCGATCTCCTTGGTCACAAACTCCCATTGCTATGTCATACTCTGTGGGTTTAACCCAATCCGCCTGGTCACAAACTCCCAGACCAAATACTCTGTCCACACATTGCCAGGAACAACCCCCCTCTGATTATAATCTCCAGTTCTTCAACCAACAATACCAGCAACAACCTTCTGATTGTAATTTCCAATCCTCCCATCATAGAAATGTCCAAAATAATGGTCGCTTGCACAGCCACCAGCGCCCACCCGATGAATACAACCATCAACATAACCATGGGCAAAGTTACAACAGCTTACATTCACGGACGAATAATACACAGTCTTCATGCCCACATCAACACAATACATCAGCAGACATTGCTCCGAACCAAATCAGCAAACCAGGCGTCGGTATGTCTACAACACAGATGCAACAGCAGCAAACAAGAGGGCCTGTGCTCCAGAGAAACAACCGTTACAATGAGGGCCAGCACCAAAACCATTATCATGGCCATCAACGTATCGGTAATGGTCAAATCGGTTCCAGTGCACCTGACTCCCAGAACAATCATTATGATCTGCAGCAATAGCCTCGGCTAACTGATCCAACAAATAACCAACATGATTGCTTCAGATTGTTGGATATAAGAGATTCTACGCTCATAGAGAAACTCGTCTACGAAACAGTTGTGGAGAACACGCCACCGCCAGGCAGAGATGACAGGTAACGAGATCATTGTTCCCACTGTAGAAAAGTTTTGGTCAATTGAAATATTGTTATTATTATTATTATTATTATTATTATTATTATAATGACTGGAAACTTGGAGCTAAGACATTCAAGTGGTTCGCCTATAGTTTTCAGTTTTTTTTACATATTACTTCGAAACAGTGTTTCGGTTTCGCCGTGTTTCAACATAACTGTCCTTGTAGTTTGATCACGTTGTTGTTCTTCTTGTCACTGTAGATTAGGACTATATTTGCATTTTGAAAACTCGTCGCCTCTCATCAAGTTAAATGTTAAAATAAGTAATTCATAAAATTTAATGGGCCTTTTTTTGGCAGCAAGAGGATATTTTTCATCAATCAACGCTGGGCTGACCATCGAACCTTCGGTCTATCGATGAAGGTCTACTGTTATATGAACGAATACGTGATGGATGCTTACTCAGAGTTGTTGCTGAAAGAACAATTTTACAGTAAACACAACTTACACAAGCACATAATGTACATCGAAGCTTCAGTAAGTTTTAATTTAATTCCTCTACCTTTTTATAAATATTAATAAAAAATTGTACCAAAGAATAGTAAGAAAGCATCTATCTTTTGCAAGATAAATTTCAGGTCAAAGATGTAAGCATTGAACTTCTAAAACAATACATTGTAGAAAAAACAATTGGCTACAGGATGTCAAACGTCTGCAACTTTGTGAGTTGATCTTGCTAACTTCGCTCTACTGTGTTGGTCTTTGTTTATCCAGTTTTTCCTATTCTTTCCCCTCACAAATATTCCTGCTCACTGTTTTAGGTGTTAATTCCTGTGAGACAAAACCACTTTATATACTTGATAATCGTTAATTTCGAGAAGAAATGCTTCGAGATCCTGTGTCCTTTTATCAATTGTGATGGTATAAAGGAACATTCAGACATTGTGATTGGAAACTTCAAGAGAGTGTACCATTCAGCTTACAATACTCATCCTCACAGAATAAACGATTTCAGTGTACAACCTGTGACATGCATAACTAACTCCGAAAGAGAGTGAGTCTCTGATTACTGTACATGTACATCAATATGTGTTAATCATCCTATAATTCATAATCCATATGTGTTATTCATCCTGTAATCACCGATATATTACTCTCATTTGACAGGGATGACAACGGTATATACATAATGCACTTGATGCCGCTCATTGATACGAGGTCATCCCTTTTTATCAACAAAGTAAGTTTGATTTGTATCAAATCACAAGATGTTACACTTTATAATGTTGAAACAAGCGAGTTGTACCATTGAGTTTTAGAATAATTTTTCTTAAATTTATTATTTCTCTCCTTGCAGATCTATGTGAAGCCGTTGCGAGAACAACTAACTTACAAAATGATGACATCTGGCCACAACAAGGGCAAAATATTCGAAGAACTGCAAAATGTCTTCAACCAGCACAACATACAACGTAGAAGACCAAACCTTTGAAGTCTACTATTCTAACACCTAGTTGTCAGAACAAGAAAGATTCACCTATTTTGTCTGGTGCTCTGTGATTCAATATACATTTATATCTATACCAGATATCTGTCGTATCAAAAGTATGTTTGCCGTACTTAAAATCCTACTGTACTTTTAGAATAAGGTGGTGAAATTTTGGCAGAGAGAAACAAGACCGTGACTATTCCTATCATAGGTCCGTGGCTCCTCATAACATAGAACCGTGCTTCTCTGAGGAAACGTCTCAGAACAAACATTTGGGACAATCACGCACGACCGTGACTCTCAATAACAGATTTCGATGCCTCTCCTAACTTCACCGCCGTACCCACGGCGAAATCCGTATGCTTCGATATTGTCGTGCTTCAGTTCCACTAGTGTCTATACAACTATGCTTCTTCCGCCTTAGCTTCTCAAAGTGCCATTCTAAACAACTCCTGACCAATCAAAAAAATACACTTTAACTCCTGTGTCAGGGTGGTGCATGAGCGACAGGCACGGAGGACGTTTTTCGACAGGAACATCCATGATGCAACACAGAAGCCCGAATTCATACCAGGAAGATGCACGTATGGATACTATGGATATGCACTATGATTCGTGTGCGAAAGCCATGCCTGGTAGACAAACACAAAGCAAAGGTCCGTCATACAAAACCAGAGCACGGTTTTATAACCGCAAAATGCACAGTTGTGTACTCAGAGGGTCCACTGGGTTGCGTCTCCAAGAGGCACGCTGAATATGGAAACTCGAAGCACTGTTTTAGCGAGGAAAGTCGATGATGCAAACCGGAAGCACGGTTCATATGAGGAAAATACACGTACGGGTACTCTGGATATGCATTGTGCTTCGTGTGCGAGATGCACGGCTGGCACAAAGACACAAAGCAAAGGCCCGTGATGTAAAACTAGAGCACGGTTTTATAATAGCAAGATGTACTAATGTCGACGTAGAGGGTCAATGGGGGTGCGTGTGCGAGAAGCACGGCTACCACGGAGTCAGGAAGTCACAAATTTTCAAAGTACAACTTCCTCCGGGTGAACAAACACCACATCAATTTACTCAAAACGAAATAGTAACTAACTGCAAGTGGTAGAAGTTAACCACCACGTATTTCTCTTGAGACCCCATCCAGAAGGAGATTGCTCAAAAACATCGATGTCTGTAGCAAGGGAGAAAGCGCTTATGCAGACGGTCCTTCATCTTCAGAATACGGCGGTAAAGCTCATAGCTAACGTACCCGTCCTGAAGAAAAAGTGAACGAACATGAAAATTTAGAATAAGAACAAGCATCATGTGAAAACAAAAATTCAAATAAAAAATAAAAAATTCACATACAATTGCTGCATATTTCAAATGCTCCGGAGAAAGTGGCTTCCAATCCCAATAGTTATGCTGATCTCTTGGGAACGTTGACTTCATATCGCTGTAAGATTCATCTATGATGTCTGCCGCCAGGTCTGCCATGGAGTCCCTTTCTTGGCCGCCTTTGATCATATACTCCTCCTGAATGTCGATGTGATACTCTCTTGGAATATTAATGTAACTTTGAAAGAGAACCCTTCTGTCCATGCTGACATCCACGCTAGCGAATGTTATACCTCTGTTTTCGAGGAAATCCTTCAAAGCCGGACACTGCGATCTCGCCTTGCACATGTGATAGAGCAAAACATGCTTGCGCATCGCCAGTTGAATCACGCCAACTTCCCTATTCCCCCAATAATCCTTCCGAGTGTACTCCAGGTCCAGACCAACAAACTTGTACTCGTCCTCCCGCAACCATTGCTCATACATGGCAATGATCTCCTCGACCTTGCAAGGCTCATTGGTGTACCAGACGTCCAGCTTCGTGTTCCCATCAGCCCGTATCTCGTGATACTCAGTAGTGTTCTTCCCGTCATCCATGCCACAGAAGAAAGCTGGCGTTGGAATCTAGAGCCAAGGTTCTATGAAAAGAATTGGGCGTGGTGAGGACGATGGGGAAATGGCTACGCGTCGCTTCCGTCGCGAGAATGGGGACAAGTGGTGACCTGCAGGAACCGACTGGTATATAACCTTGATGGAAGACAACCTCAATTACCATGTCCATCAATGTGAATTGCAAACCGTCAATAGACAGTTGTGCTTCCCAAGAGCGTCGAATCATGATTCCTCCTGCACTCACGGCTGGGCAAAAAAATTAATGGGGCATCACATCCAAATTAATTATGGCAAGGTAACTGACATAATACTACTACTACTGAATAGTCACATCCAACAGGCGCGCCATCAGTCATGAGTTGGTCCTTTGACCAGTGTACACACCTAGAGAAGAGTGCGAGAAAGCTAAGGGACACCCTATCGTCCATCTTAGATCCGACGGCACCACACACGTGGCTCTCCTAGCATATATGTGTACAACCTCATATAGCCTATAAATTTGTGCATGGGTGTGTAGGCAAAAGAGACACGGGAGTGAAGCCTCTAGAAGCACGGGCGTGAAGCCTCTACAGACACGGGAGTGAAGCCTCAACAGTCACAGACGTGGGATTCTTGAGGCACTGGTATAAACACCCTCTGCATACACATCTAACTGTAGTCAAGGCACTACAGTTACCATGTCCATCAATGTGAATTGTGAACCATCAATAGACGGTTGTGCTTCCCAAGAGCGTCGAATCATGATTCCTCCTGCACTCACGGCTGGGCAAAAAAATTATTGGGGCGTCACATCCAAATTAATTATGACAAGGTAACTGACATACTACTACTAATGAATAGTCACATCCAACAGGCGCGCCATCAGTCATGAGTTGGTCCTTTGACGTCCATCTTAGATCCGACGGCACCAAACACATGGCTCTACTAGCCTATATGTGTACAACCTCATATAGCCTATAGATTTGTGCACGGGTGTGTAGGCACAAGAGGCACGGGAGTGAAGCCTCTACAGGCACGCACGTGGGGTTCTTGAGGCATTGGTATCAACACCCTATGCATACACAAAAGTGTGGTAGCAGTGGCATGCGTCCGAATACCCAGCTAGAGAGTTGTAAACTCTCTATAGCCACGGGCATGTTGCACTACAGGCGCCCGAGGCACGGAAGTCAAGGCACTACAGGCACGGACGTAGCCACTGTGTACAGCACGGGTGTGTAGGCACAAGAGACACGGGAGAGTGAAGCATGTACCTGCAGGGACGTGGGCCAGAGGCACGGGGGTGAAGCATCTACAGGCACGGGAGTGAACCTCTATAGGCACGCGAGTGAAGCCTCTACAGGCACGGCAAATAAAAATGCAAGCATTCATTCCGTCTCTTGGTCCCTCGAGCTTCTTTATATATTATTCCATTCCTCTGGCTCTCTCAATCACTTCGCTGCCTCCATCTCTCCCTCCTCATGAGTCCGCAACTATCCCTCTCCCCATTGGCCGCCTCTAGGGTCCTCCTCTAGGGTTCGTAGTTCTACGCCGATCCCAATTGGCCCACCTCTAGGGTTCGTAGTTCTTCGCCGATCCCCATTGGCCCGCCTCTAGGGTTCGTAGTTCTTCCCCGATCGTCTTCCGCTCTACCCTTTCTTATTCTTTATTAATTTGTAAGATGTGCTTGCACAGAACTTGCATTCCCGTCATTTCCTTAGTATTGCTCTGCTCCATCCTCGTTCGCACCCGGCTGCTTATCTGCTTTCACAGGTATGGATCCTATTAAAATGTATCCATCCGCTCCATAATCGAATCCTTGATTACATTTTTTCAACAGGTTCATTTGAATTTTCTCTATATCTCAAAACTATATGCAAGGAATCAAACTTCTCATAGTATTCAATGCACTTTATATGAAAGTTTTTATTATATCCCTCTTGGATGCCCATTATATTAGGACTAAATTCATAACCTAAACCAATTACCATGCTCTAAAAAGATATAAGTGAAGCACTAGAGCAACATTGCCTAGCTCAAAAGATATAAGTGAGGTACTAGAGAAACATTGCCTAGCTCAAATGATATAAGTGAGGTACGAGAGTTTAATTATTTCTATAAAATAAAACACCACCGTGCTCTAAAAAGATATAAGTGAAGCACTAGAGCAACATTGCCTAGCTCAAAAGATATAAGTGAAGCACATAGAGTATTCCAATAAATTCACGATTAACGCGTGTCTCTCTCAAAAGATGTGTGCAGCAAGGATGATTGTGGCAAACTAAAAAGCAAAGACTCATATCATACAAGACGCTCCAAGCAAAACACATATCATGTGGTGAATAAAAATATAGCCTCAAGTAAATTTACCGATGGATTGAAGACGAAAGAGGGAATGCCTTCCGGGGCATCCCCAAGCTTAGGCTCTTTGGTATCCTTGAATATGGCTTGGGGTGCCTTGGGCATCCCCAAGCTTAGGCTCTTGCCACTCCTTATTCCATAGTCCATCAAATCTTTACCCAAAACTTGAAAACTTCACAACACAAAACTCAACAGAAAACTCGTGAGATCCGTTAGTATAAGAAAAATAAATCACCACTTTAGGTACTATTGTGAACTCATTCTTTATTTATATTGGTGTAATATCTACTGTATTCCAACTTCTCCATGGTTCATACCCCCCGATACAACCCATAGATACATCAAAATAAGCAAACAACACAAAGAAAACAGAATCTGTCTAAAACAGAACAGTCTGTAGAAATCTATAGACTTCGAATACTTCTGTAACTCCAAAAATTCTGAAAAATTAGGAAAATCAGGGAAATTTGTATATCAATCTTGTTTAAAAATTTCAGACTCATTCGACGCTCTGGTGAATTTATAAAATTCCTGGACTGAGTGCAAAAGTTTCTGTTTTTCAGCAGAATCAAATCACAATCACCGTAGACCATCCCAAAGGTCTTACTTGGCTCAAACACTAATTAAAACAAGAAAACACAATTACTACAGAGGTAATAATGTGTAAAGCACTCAAAAACAGAAGCAAAAACAGAAACACAAAAACATAAAATAAAATTGGGTTGCCTCCCAACAAGCGCTATTGTTTAACGCCCCTAGCTAGGCATAACGCAATAGATCTAGGTATTGTCATCTTTGGTATGCAATCCATAAGTGGCTCTCATAATAGATTCATAAGGTAATTTTATTTTCTTTCTAGGAAAGTGTTCCATGCCTTTCCTTAACGGAAATTGAAATCTAATGTTTCCTTCTTTCATATCAATAATTGCACCGATCGTTCTAAGGAAAGGCCTACCAAGAATAATAAGACATGTAGGATTGCAATCTATATCAAGAACAATGAAATCTACAGGAACATAATTCCTATTTGCAACAATAAGAACATCATTAATCCTTCCCATAGGTTTCTTAATGGTGGAATCCGCTAGATGCAAATTTAAAGAGCAATCATCAAATTCATGGAAACCTAGCACATCACATAAAGTTTTCGGAATCGTGGAAATGCTAGCACCCAAATCACAAAAAGCATGGCACTCATAATATTTAATTTTAATCTTAATAGTGGGTTCCCACTCATCATAAAGCTTTCTAGGTATAGAAACTTCTAACTCAAGTTTTTCTTCAAAAGATTTCATCATAGCATCAACGATATGTTTAGTAAAAGCCTTATTTTGATTATAAGCATGCGGAGAATTCAACATGGATTGTAACAAGGAAATACAATCAATCAAAGAACAACTATCATAATTAAAGTCCTTGAAATCCAAAAGAGTGGGTTCATTGCTATTTAAAGTTTTGACCTCTTCAATCCCACTTTTAGCATTAAGATCTATAAACTCAAAATCATTGGGACGCCTTGTAACTAAAGTTGACTTATCTCCAGTCCCATATTTATCAAGATTTGTATTAGAAAACAAAGATTCAATAGGAGTCGCATCAATCACTTTAAGATCTTCATCATTATTATCACGAGAACACACTTTTTCAAGCCATTCACGCTTAGCACGCACTCTAGCGGTTCTTTCCTTACACTCATCAATAGAAGTTCTCATAGCTTTTAAAGACTCATTAATATCACGCTTGGGTGGAGTAGATCTAATTTTCAAAGAATCAATCTCAAGTGAAATTCTATCAACGTTCCTAGCCAAATCATCAATCTTGAGCAATTTTTTCTTCAATCATAGCATTGAAAACCTTTTGCGAACTAATAAATTCTTTAATATTATTCTCAAGATCAGAGGGCGTCTTATTATAATTTCCATAAGGATTGTTGTAGGAATTACCATAATTATTAGAGGAATTACTAGGAAACGGCCTAGGGTTGAAATTACATCTATACGCGTTATTACCAAAATTGTTCCTACCAACAAAATTCACATCCATAGATTCATTATTATTTCCAATCAAAGAAGACAAAGGCATATCATTAGGATCAATAGGAGCACTCTTACTAGCAAACAATTTCATTAATTCATCCATCTTTTCACTCAAAGTATTTATTTCTTCAATAGCATGCACTTTTTTACTAGTAGGAGATCTTTCGGTATGCCATTGAGAGTAATTTGCCATAATATTATCTAGGAGTTTAGTAGCTTCTCCTAATGTGATTTCCACAAAAGTACCACCCGCGGCGGAATCTAAAAGATTTCTAGATGCAAAATTCAATCCCGCATAAAAAATTTGTATAATCATCCATAAACTCAAACCATGTGCGGGCCAATTTATAATCATTAATTTCATCCTCTCCCAAGATTGTGCAACATGCTCATGATCAAGTTGCTTAAAATTCATTATATCGTTCCTAAGGGAGATGATCTTAGCGGGCGGAAAGTACTTGGAAATAAAAGCATCTTTACACTTATTCCATGAATCAATACTATTTTTAGGCAAAGATGAAAACCAAGTTTTAGCACGATCTCGTAGTGAGAACGGAAATAGCTTCAATTTAACAATATCATTATCCACATCTTTCTTCTTTTGCATATCACACAACTCAACGAAAGTATTTAGATGGGATGCGGCATCTTCACTAGGAAGGCCGGAAAATTGTTCTTTCATAACAAGATTAAGCAAAGCGGCATTAATTTCATAAGATTCCGCACTAGTGGCGGGAGCAATCGGAGTACTAATAAAATCATTATTATTAGTATTGGAGAAGTCACACAACTTGGTATTCTCTTGAGTCATCGTGACAAAGCAAGCAATCTAGCACACAAGCAAACAAAAAGCAAACGAAAAGACGAACGGAAGAAGGGCGAATAAAAAGGCAAATCTTTTTGGTATTTTCTGAAAATCGTTTTAGAAGTGGGGGAGAGGAAAACGAGAGGCAAATGGCAAATAATGTAAATGCAAGAGATGAGTTTGTGATGGGTACTTGGTAGGCTTGATGTAGATCTCCCCGGCAACGGCGCCAGAAATCCTTCTTGCTACTTCTTGAGCTTGCGTTGGTTTTTCCTTGAAGAGGAAAGGGTGATGCAGCAAAGTAGATAAGTATTTCCCTCAGTTGTTGAGAACCAAGGTACCAATCCAGTAGGAGATACAAGCAAGTCCCCAATCTTCGCACCTACACAAACAATCAAACACTTGCACCCAACGCTATAAAGGGGTTGTCAATCCCTTCACGGTTACTTGCAAGGATGAGATCTGATAGAGATAGATATAGAAGATTACTAAAACGAAAAGTAAAATAAAAGTAAAAAGATTGCAGCAAAGTATTTTTGGTATTTTTGGTTTATAGATCTGAAAATATAATATGGAAAATAGACCCGGGGGCCATAGGTTTCACTAGAGGCTTCTCTCATGAAGGAAAATAATACGGTGGGTGAACAAATTACTATCGAGCAATTGATAGAAAAGCGAATATTTATGAAGATATCTAAGGCAATGATTATGCATATAGGCATCACGTCCGTGTCAAGTAGACCGAAACGATTCTGCATCTACTACTATTACTCCACACATCGAACGACTCCTGCCTGCATCTAGAGTATTAAGTTCATGAAGAACAGAGTAACGCATTAGGTAAGATGACATGATGTAGAGGGATAAACTCAAGCAATATGATGAAAACCCCATCTTTTTATCCTTGATGGCAACAATAAAAATACGTGCCTCGCTACCCCTACTTTGTCACTGGGTGAGGACACCGCAAGATTGAACCCAAAACGAAGCACTTCTCCCATTGCAAGAATTACCAATCTAGTTGGCCAAACCAAACCAATAACTCGAAGAGACTTGCAAAGATATGAAATCATGCATATAAGAATTCAGAGAAGATTCAAATAATATTCATAGATAATCTGAACATAAACCCACAATTCATCGGACCTCGACAAACACACCGCAAAAGAGTATTACATCGGATAGATCTTCATGAAGAACATGGTATTGAAGAACATAGAGAGAGAAGAAGCCATCTAGCTACTAGCTATGGACCCGAAGGTCTGAGGTGAACTACTCACGCATCATCGGAGGGGCAATGGAGTTGATGTAGATGCCCTCCGTGATCGAATCCCCCTCCGGCAGATTATCGAAAAAGGCTCCAAGATGGGATCTCACGGGAACAGAGGCTTCCGGCGGCGGAAAAGTATTTTCGTGGCTCTTTTTGGTATTGGGGGAATATTTGGGAATTTATAGGCCGAAGAATAGGGTTGGAGGACCTGCAGGGGGGCCACAAGCCAGGGGGGCGCCCCCCCTCCCCTAGGGCGCGCCCTGCAGGCTTGTGATCTCCCGGCAGGTCTCCTGCCTTCATCTCCAAGTCTGGTAGGTTTCTTCTGGTCCAAGAAAAATCATCGCAAAGATTTTATTCCGTTTGGACTCCGTTTAATATTCCTTATTTGCAATACTCAAAAACAAGGAAAAAAATAGAAACTCGCACTAGGCTCTAGGTTAATAGGTTAGTCCCAAAAATAATATAAAATAGCATATTAATGCATATAAAACATCCAAAACAGATAATATAATAGCATGGAACAATAAAAAATTATAGATACGTTGGGGACGTATCACTTATCTCTGTATCTTATTCAGAAGACACTGAACATGATGCACTTTTGATGTCCGCTTTTGGACTATCGAGTTTTTTATATCTTATTCCATCTCTTTGCCTCTCCCAATCACTTCTCTGTCTCCATATCTATACATTCAACCATGCAAACATTCTAGTCATTAATTTATCATACTATATCGCTGTGAATTACACAAATTCTTTAACTAGCGAATGCCCAAAAGAGTTTGAATTTTACTTACAACTTTTCATTTTTAATAATTTTCACAGTACGTGCCTTGCAACGCCAGATCATTTCTTGCTGATTACATAAATGCACAGAAGGAGCATGAACAAAAATGGCATGGCAAGCAGATTGAGCCTACACTTGTTACCCCCAAAAACAGGTCCTATCATGTTACCTTTAAGCACAATCCAAAACACACAAAGCTACAGGGTGATGGTTGGATGGAATTTGCTATTGATTATGGTCTTCGGCCTGGAGACCGCATAGTATTTTTCACACCTAACCATGGACTGAATCTGGAGGTCGTAACTTATCGCAGATATGGAAGGCTGTTTCCATTGCCTCATCTCGGTTAGACTATAAATTTTCAATTAAAATTTTTGCCAGCTTTTATAATCATGAATCATTTAGTACTAATTTTATACATCTTGTTTTTCCAGCTCTCGACGATCTTTCTTCCAATGACCACGAGTACGTTCAATGATGTGTCTACTCGGGTGATATTGAGCTTACGTATAACCAAACACGGTTCTTTCTGCATTGCCTATTTGGAGATACATTCATCCGTTGCCGCCCGTTTGTCCATGTGTTGACAACGACAAACACAAAATATGCTATCATGGTTAGTTATCACTCTCCGTATTAAGTGTTTTTCAACGAAATTTATTCCTAGAACTTGATGTTTTTCACCATTCAGTATGAAGTTCAAACATGACCTTTGAACTGCTGACAATCTATTATACCTGCAAGTATGAAGTTCAAACATGACTTTTGACCTGCTGACAATCTATTATACCTGCAAGTAGTGATAACTTTTGACCTACTGACAACCTAACAAGCTCTGCATTTCTATTATGCCTGCAGTGTACTAAAAATACATATCACTATGCTGTTATTCTCCTTTCTTGATCTATCTATTGATTTTTTCAATTACTGATTCCATAACAAATTAGATTTATGTAAGCTTACTTTCAATAAAATAAATTAGATTGTTTCCACACTGAACGTACCCACTATTTAATTCAACGCCAAAATAATCATTTTTTCTATTTATTTTATATCTATTTCTTTTAGAAAATTCCAAGGAGTGTTGTCTCAACATTGAAGACGTGGGTGGATGTGCCTGCCAACGCTAGGATGACCCTTTGAAGCTGCAGAAAAAGAATCCCGTGTCATCACACCTTCATCATACTCCATCTACAAAAAAGACGGCAGGATGGTGATTGAGAAGTATTCTTTCAAAGAATTCATGTTCGATGCATGCTTTGCTGAAAAGGACGTTCTTCTGATAACATTCAAAGAGCGCAATGATCATTCTGTGTCCATTATCTTTCAGCGCATTGTATAGCTGATGTTAGTGCCGCAATTAAAACACTGCCCCTAAGGACTGGTTTGTTTGTTAGGTTGAAGTTATCTTTTGCCCATATCAAGATGGTGCTACATTGGTAGTTGAAATGGCACTTATGAAGCTCATATGAACCAACTGGATATTTGAAGTCTGACAACATTCTGTAATCTGAATTTGTGTGCAAGACGGTTGGGAAGAATAAAACTGCACCCAGTGCTTTGTGTGCAACACGCACGCATGGCAGGGAATCACAAAGAACAGTTCTACACACAATTTCCGTGATGTAAATCAAAAGCACAGATTTATATCAGGAAGATGCATTGTATGTGTACACGGCAGATACACAGTGGTGAGTACACGGGACGAACGGCTGTCACGGAGACACAAAGCACAGTTTTAAGTAGGAATGTTCGGGATGCAAAAACAAAGCACGGATTCATCTAAGCAAGATGCACGTATGTCTACTGTGGATATGCACTGTGCTTTGTTTGCGAGAGACACGGCTGGCAGGGAGGCACGAACCAAAGTTTCTTGCGCCCTGTATCTGTACACATCACTGTATCTCTACATAGCACATCGACGGTGGTGCGTGCGCAAGGCACGGCTGGCGGGGAGAAACGAAGCACGGTTTTAGACACAATCTCCGTGATGTAAAACAGAAGCACGAACTTATATTAAGAAAATGCACTGTATGTGCACGCAGTAGATTGACAGTAGTGCGAGTACGAGAGGCACCGCTCATATGTAAGACAGAGCACTGTTTTATATTAGGAAGATGCACCGTATCTATACACAGCACATCCACGGCGGTGCGTGTACAAGAGCACGGCTAATATGGAAACACGATGCACGGTTTTTAGACAGGAACGTCCATGATGCAAAACAGAAGCACGGATTCATAATAGGAAGATGCACGTATCTGTAATCCGGATATGCACTGTGCTTTATGTGTGAGAGGCACGCCTGATAGTGAGACACGAAAACACGGTCCATGATGTAAAACTACAGCACGATTTTATACTAGGAAGGTGCACAGGTGTACAACGTGAGAGATGCACGACTCGCTGGGAGACAAGAAGCACAGTCCACCTATATACATATAAGTTTTATATATCTGAATATCTATAATTCTGAATAACAATCTTTTGTACCATATATTTTATTAAAAACATCTGCATACAACTATACGCTACATAAATGTTTTACTTCATAGTCTATAAGTAGGATCACTGCGGCAGAGGGCTGAAAATAACAGCAAGCTCCTGATCACGCTTTTTGAAGGTTATGAGCACCAATTTTTTTACTTCAATAGACGATGCCCGAAGAAAATTACCGAAACCTTCCTTCTTGAACACCATTCTACCACCCAAGCCAATAAAGTAGGAACAAGGAATGCTCACAGATATATCATCATCTTCAGAATCCAAAGTAATTTCAAGAGTTAAAGAACCAGTCCTAGGAATTGACAAAAAATCCTTCAAACTCCTCACAACCATGCTCGGAATAACCTGACAAAAAACATCAAGTTATATGATGTTCAGCTTACAAATTTAAAACAGTATACTAGAGCAAAGAACAAATAAATAAATAGTAGCCAAAAACAAAGCTCACCATATGTTGACAATTAACATTCATGGAATCAATCCTATGAACAAAAGGAGTACACAATATGTAGTTGTCATCAAAGAGTTGTCGCGACATGAAATACATTTGCTGATAATTCAAACTGACACCACGACTATAAAAACAACTGTCAACAAGTTCCCTCTCAGTTTCACTCAGATCCTCAAGAGCTACAAAAAAAATAATTTCACAAGTTCAGCAGAACGGCAAAACGTATAAGCTGAAACAAAATTTAAAATCACTCAAAAAAAAACCTTACCAACACAGGGTAAAGGAAACAACATAACACCATCCCGATGAAAATCAACACCAATCATAGTTCCATAGTGCTCAAGCCTAACAGTCATCATGTCACGATGACGAAGACCATAATCATTCACAAGTTCCTCCCAGGAAGGACCATGGAATTTACTGCTCATCCGACCATGTCTAAACAGAACACCATATAAGTAACCCTCACAGCTGTGAAGAGCAAGATCAATATCTTTGTCACCCCTCCGAATAGCTAAAGCTCTGCACTTCTCAATGTACCGAGCAAGATGTGATCTAACACTGCACGGAACATACTACAAAAAGAATGGAAGCAAACATCATAATCATATAAACAAAGGCATTAGAATACATTCCAACCAAAACAACATCAACCATATGCCACAATCAGATAAACAAGAAATATAATCTTACAACACGCCTTGAATAGCGACGATCCAACACCACAGTGAAGACAGACGCACAAGAATCAAAGGAAGAACAAGGGCCACCTGGAGCTCGGCAAAAGGGGCAAGCCATTACCTGCAAAGAAACGGTGACCAATAAGAACTGATTCCACAACCGAGTTGAAAGTTGACATTTGATTGTGTTGGAAGCCCTCACCCGTAATTTCCCCTGAAATCTCAATTTTCCGGAAATATAATGGGAAAAAAGAAAACACGAAACAGGAAACCCCGACTACATGATTACCCGGGGACGAACACAGTGGGGCAACGACGGCGGGGCGACGACGGAAGGACGACAACAGCGGGACGGACGACGGAAGGACGACGACAGCGGGACGGATGACGGCAGCGGAGGACGGCAGCGGACAGGACGACGACGACGGCGGGACGAGACGAAACAAATCTGAACAAATAGATCGAAGCATTACTAGAAAACCTAAATTGTTCAGGGACTTAATTGCAAAAGGGAAAACCAGATAAAGGAAACCGGAAACCGGAAATAACGGGACTCTTCTCAGCGCGACAAGTGTCACGCGCTGAGCGCGGTTGAAAGGTCTCCAACACGTCCAGAACGCGACAAGTGTCGCGCGCAGAGAACACCCCGCGTAATCGTCGCGAGATGTACTCCCTGACCAGTGATTTCGAACGAAAACGACACGAAACCGAAATACACAAAACTCAGGAAAAACCCGGCTGACCATCCTACTGGGCCGCTGGCCCATGTTGGCGCGCCTGTAGGCGACTCGCCCGTAGCGCTCGCTGGCCTTTCTCCCATGGCGCCGCCGCTTGCCGCCGCCCTCCGCCGCCACCTCCTCCCCCACCGTTTCCCCCTCCTTCCCTCCCGCCACGTTAGCCTCTCAACCAGCCACTCCTCCTCCGACCAAAGCGACATCGAGTACGTCCCCCCTGCCCCCGACGACGACGGCGAGCTCACCTCCTTCCTCCGTCGCATCTCCCACGCCTCCTCCGTCGCGTCTTCCCCGAAGGACGCCCTCTCCCTCCTTCTTTCCTCCTCTTCTGGCCCATCGCCGGCCTCCCCATCCCTCGTCCGCGCGCTGTGGGAACTGCGCCGCGACCCGGAGGCAGTGGCGCTCGCGCTTCGCTGGGGCGACGAGTGCAGCGCCACGTCCGGCGCTGAGGGGGCGGGGTCCCTGCCGGCCGAGGCGTGGCACCTGGCCATATGGTCTGCGGGGAGAGCTAGGCGATTCGACCTCGCGTGGGCCGCCGTGCGGCGCATGCAGCGCCGTGGGGTGCTGACACGCCGTGCCATGGTCATCTTGATGGAGAGGTAAGGTCGTATGCTCATAATCTTTCACCATTTTATGATACTAGGTGTAATCAAGCATTTGGCCAGCATAGTAGTAGTACTTTGTGATAGTGCGCTTGTAGAACTCTGTTCCTATGTCTCTATAATGTAGGCAAAATTTAGAATTTATCTCCATGCATTGCATTGTGGTTTAGAACTCTGTTCCATTCGCTATGGCTCTATAATCTAGGCAAAATTTAGAATTTGTCTCCATGCATTGCGGTTTAAGGATTGACCACTCGATGTCTGATCTACGTCTGGGTCCAGGCCAAATGTAAGTGACTCGTATTATTACAAGACATAAATTCCCCTAATAATAGTGTTTGTAAACCCATTCTTAGTGGGTTAGTTTTACTTGGTTTGGTTTCTTGGAGTGGTATTGCAGTGAATGTGATCCTCAAGGGACTAGGTATGTAACCAGCAACAGAGTAAAGAAGGTGCTTACTTATGGCATACTAGAAATCTCAATAGATTTGCAATAAAATACTCCCTCCGTTCCTAAATATAAGACCTTTTAGAGATTCCACTATGGACTACATACGGATGTATATAGACATATTTTAGAGTGTAGATTCACTCATTTTGCTTCGTATGTAGTCTATAGTCGAATTTCTAAAAGGTCTTATATTTAGTAACGGAGGGAGTACAGTAACGGAGGGAGTACATCATAGCAAAATTGCATTGCACCGATACAAACACTGGTGCGTTAGTGAAGTATACACATAATTCTGAGAACAAGAAAAGGATGATGGTCACACTGGTGAGTTTTCTGCAATGATCCGATGCTTTAGATTGGGTTTCAGGTAAACAGGGGGAATGTACGACTGTAGGTGTGAACAGTAAACACAACATTCTGCTGAATAACTTCTGTGACATTCGACATATATTGTTATGCAATGTGCATTGCTTCTATTGTGGTCGTAGAAGAGGGGGGGGGGGGGGATACTGTAGGTGCTTAAGTTATTTTGAGAGCTAAAAAAGTGATTGCCTGCTTGTAAAAATGTTGTTGACATAAGAAGCTTTATGACTCGTCTTCATAGGATATTCTAATCTTCTAGCCATGCGATGATGATAGTATAGTGAGTGATGATTGACTTGTATTGTGTGAGTGATTGGTTCAATTTAGTTTGGTCCAGTTACTTGTTATGTTGATGTTTGAAGTTTCAGGAGTGCTAAACTTAGCATCTTGATTATTGACTGTGGTTTTGTTGCTGTCATAAATTCTTTAAGTCGGTACCTTTCGTGCTTTTAGTGTAATTGATGTGTTGGATGGAACATATAATTCTCTACATCTGAATCTATTTATTAGCACTGCTATGGGGCTCCTCTTACATTGTTGGAACACTTTTGACATCATAACTGTATTTTGCTTTTGTAATGTGAAGATCAAAGTGAAAAGCAGCCGTTGCCACTGTAGTTGTTGAGGGAGCACCCTGTGTACATCATGTATAGGCTGTAGTCCAGAGCCATGTAAGGCCCAGGACCATGTAACCCTCTACTTCTACCTTCTTCCTCTCCTTACAGAAACTCTGTTCAGATAAATTTCTACCTTCCACAATATTGAACATGGTATTAGAGCCAGCGAACCCTAGCTTCCGTTCGCCGCCGCTACACACGGAGCCGTCATCGGCGAGTTGATTCCGGCGAGATCGTTCGTTCCAGCAACATCCTCAACTTTGGTTCCTCCCGTATTCGTCGTCATCTCACGGGAACTTCTCTCCCGTAGCTCCCCATGGGTCTTCCCCGCTGACCTGTGGTTGGCTTCTTGCGTCATCGCCGGCCTCCCAGTAAGCCGGTGCTTCATCTCCACCAAGCCGTCGCCTTCACGTCGGAGGTTTGCTGCTCTATCAAGCAACTGCTTCTCTGTACGTATTGGGGAACCTGCTCGCTATCAGCTGGTCCACTTAATCCTGTTGTGCTCCAGCAACTGAAGAGGTTTCCAATTAGTTGATTTGCTCTCCAATAGCTGCTGCCTTGTGGTACTTTGCTAATTTGGCCTCTGAACTTGTTCCTACTCTGTTCAAACATTGGTGTGTGCTGCCCGTGCTGGTTTTCCCCTTTTGCAAGTGATCCTTGCTGCCATGGCGAAGAATGATTTTGGGAACTGGTTCAATGTCCATAGACATCGAACTTGATGGTACAAATTACAGGGAATGGCCTTTCTTGGCTAAAACTATCTTGAGGGCAGCAGCTTTGTCTCTCACTTGTCTGATGATCCACTTAGTCCTAATGATGATGCAGCTGGGAAATCTTGGCAAAAGATTGATGACCGTGTCATGGGTGCCTTAGTTCTGGGTGTTCATCCCTCACTCAGAATGAGTCTTGAGCATCACACTTCAGCCAAAGAAATGTGGAAGTATTTTGAGTAGCGGTACATTCAGCCTAGCGGTGCTCTCCATTTTTCACTGTTGCAGAATTTACACAACACTCAGCAGCAGCAAGACATGTCCATCGAAGAATACTATGGGGCTTTTACTCGCATTACTGGTCAGCTATGTTCCATGGTTCCGAAGAGTAGTGCTGGATGTAAGTCTTGTGTGGCCAAGGAAGAATATGAGCATCGGACTCTTGTCTTTCAATTTGTGATGGGTCTGAAACAAGACTTCGAGAACATTCACACTCAGCTTCTTAGTCGTACGACTCCTCCTACCTTGACAGAGGCACTTGCTTGCTTGATTGCTGAGGAGACTCGTCTTCGTTCCCTTGCTACCACTTCGGCACCTTCTCTGCACACTAGTGTTCTGGCTTTTCCTCAGCGGCCAAGTGCTTCTAGGGCTGCACTTTCAGGTGCTTTCTGCTCGCACTGCAATAGGACAGGACACCGCCCTGATAGTTGCTTCCACCTTCATCCAGAGCTGTTAGACGAGTATCGTGCAAGAAGAGACCTACAGCGTCGTGCAGCCATGGCCTTCTACAGCGACTGTCACCGAGCCGCCTGCTTTGAGCGCTTCTGTGTCTGCTCTCATTCAGTCTGCATCTACTTCTGCACATCCTTGGGTCTTGGACTCTGGAGCATCTTTTCATGCGACCTCTGATCGCTCTCAGCTTGTGTCTTGCCAGCCTGCGCAAGATGGTACACCCTGTTCTGTCACTCATCAGGGTTCACTTTCCACATCAAAGTTTTCTGTTTCTTCCATCTCTTTTGTTCCACAATTGTCCATGAATCTTATGTCAGTTGGTCAAATTGCCGACATGAACTGTTTTGTTGGTTTTGATCCCTCCTTTTGTTATGTGCATGATTGTCAGAGCAAGAGGATCATTAGAACTGGCCAGCGCCATAGAGGATCCTCGTTCCTCTACGTTCTTGACTACTTACACCTTCCTTCAGCTTCCACCGCTTCCATGATTCCGTCTGCTGCATCAACAAGGAGATCCACTTTGTCATTTTCTTTTGCCCAGTGGCACCATCTTTTAGGTCACCTATGTGGTTCTTGTTTTTCCACTCTTGTTCAACAGGGTGTTTTGGGTCGTGTACCTATAAGTGCTGGTTTCCACTATAAGGGTTGTAAGCTAGGAAAAACAGATACAACTTCCATACTCTTCTAGCACTACTCATTCTAGTCATCCTTTTGATTTAGTGCACTCTGATGTATGGGGTCCCTCTCCCTTTGTTTTCAAAGGTGATCACAAACATTATGTTATATTTGTTGATGATCACTCTCGATATACTTGGGTATATTTTATGAAGCATCGTTCTCAGTTGATTTCTATATACCAGGCTTTTGTGCGTATGATCCATACTCAATTCTCTAGTGCTATTTGTGTTTTTCGTTCTGACTCAGTATATATCTACTGTTTTTCGCGAGTTTCTCTCTTCCAAGGGTACTCTCACTCAGCTCTCATGTCCTGGTGCTCATGCTCAGAATGGTGTTGCTGAGCGTAAGCATCGCCATATTGTTGAGACAGCCCTCACCCTTTTGATTTCTACCTTTGCCCCTATTCATTTCTGGGGTGAAGCTATCTCAACTGCTGTCTACCTTATCAATGTGCAACCTTCTTCTCGTCTTCAGGGCAAGTGTCCTGGTGAGGTTTTGTTCGGCCCTCCTCCCACGTATTATTATCTTCGTGTTTTTGGCTGTAGTTGCTATTTTCTTCTAGGCGCCTCGTGAGCGTACCAAGCTGACCGCACAATCTGTTATGTGTGTTTTCCTTGGATAGTCTTGAGCATAAGGGTTACTGTTGTTACGATCCTTCTGCTCGTCGCATTCGCTTTTCTCGTGATGTCACTTTTGTTGCGGATCAACCCTATTCCGATTCAACTCGATCATCATCCTCAACCACTTTAGAGTACCTCCTTTCTTTCTCTTCCACCAATCTTTTCAGATGAATTTGTCTCTGGTCAGCCATCATCCGTCTTGACATCAAATCCTCCTTCATCACATGTGTCATCTCCCCTTTTGCCAGTTCCAGCTCCACCATTTCTTCCACCAGCTCCACCTCTAGATAGCCTTCCTTTCCATTACAACCGCTGTCCTCGAGTTCCATCCGATATACAGTCATCTATTCCCTTGTCTTCTTCTCCTCCGGCCAATACTATTGATCATTGCACTGACGATTCCTCCTAGACAGCAAGGTATGCTCTCCGTGATCGCTCCTCTCTTGAGATTCCTGATAGATACAAAAAGGACTTCTTTGTAGGGGCAGTGTATGAGCCTAGCACTTACCATGAGGCAGTTGTATCACCTGAGTGGCAAGTGGCGATGTCTGATGAGCTTGCAGCCCTAGAGTGTACTGGTACATGGGATCTGGTACCATTACCTCCTCAGTCGGTCCCTATCACTTGCAAATGGGTGTACAAGGTGAAAACCAAGTCAGATGGTTCTGTGGAACGCTATAAGGCCCGACTTGTTGCAAGAGGTTTTCAGCAGGCTCATGGGAGAGATTATGATGAGACTTTTGCCCCAGTTGCTCACATGACTTCAGTTCACACTTTGATTGCTGTGGCTTCAAATCGGTCATGGAAGATTTCTCAAATGGATGTGAAGAATGCCTTCATGGTGATCTGCATGAGGAAGTTTATATGCAGCCACCTCTGGGTATTGAGGTTCCGCCAGGTCATGTTTGTCACGTTCGAAAGGCTCTTTATGGGCTCAAGCAAGCCCCTCGTGCCTGGTTTGAGCGGTTCAGTTCTGTGGTTCAAGCCGCTGGTTTTTCTCCTAGTGAGCATGACCCTGCACTCTTCATTCATACATCTGAGCATGGTCGTACATTACTTCTGCTTTATGTAGATGACATGTTGATCACTGGAGATGATGCTGGGTATATTGCTTTTGTTAAAAAGAAGTTGAGTGAGCAATTCAAGATGTCAGATTTGGGGCCTCTCAGTTATTTTCTAGGAATTGAGGTCGAGCACACGAATGATGGTTACTATATCTCCCAACAAAGGTACACTCAAGATTTGATTTCTCGCTCAGGCATTACTGACTCACGCACTGCTGCGACACCCATGGAGCTTCATCTGCAGTTGCGTCCTACTGATGGCACTCCTCTTGAGGACCCCTCTCGGTATCGTCACATTGTAGGCAGTCTAGTGTATCTTACAGTGACAAGGCCTGACATTGCACATGCAATCCATATTCTCAGTAAATTTGTGAGTGTTCCTACCTCAGTTCATCATGGCCATCTACTTCGAGTGCTTCGATATTTAAGGGGGACTGCATCCCGCCGCTTGTTCTATGCTCATTCGAGTCGGCTGCAACTTCATGCTTATTCTGACTCCACTTGGGCAAGTGACCCAGTCGACCGTCGCTCTTTCACTGGCTATTGCATATTTCTGGCACGTCTCTCATTGCATGGAAGTCCAAGAAGCAAACTGCAGTGTCACGCTCTAGCGCTGAGGCAGAGCTTCGGGCACTTTCTACTACGACATCTGAGATTGTGTGGCTTCATTGGCTATTGGCTGATCTTGGTGTTCCATCTTCCATGCTATACGCCCATAACTCTTCTTTGTGACAATACTACTGCCATTAAGATTGCTAATGATCCAGTGAGGCATGAGCTGACCAAACACATTGGTGTGGATGCCTCCTTCACTCGATCTCATTTCCAACAATCAACTACTCCCTCTGTCCGGAAATACTTGTCGGAGAAATGGATGTATCTAGACATATTTTAGTTATAGATACATCCGTTTTTATCTATTTCTACGACAAGTAATTCCGGACGGAGGGAGTATTAATCTCCAGACATTCCATCAGAGCTTCAAGTTGCAGATTTCTTCACAAAGGCTCAAACTAGAGATCGGCATAGGTTTCACATTTTCAAACTCGGTGTATCAGATGCTACTGACCCACCTTGAGTTTGAAGAAGGGGGGGGGGGGGGGGGGGGGTTAAGGGAGCACCCTGTGTACATCAAGTGTAGGCTGTAGTCCAGAGCCGTGTAAGGCCCACGCCCATGTAACCCTCTACTTCTACCTTCTTCCTCTCCTTACAGAAACTCTGTTCAGATAAATGTCTATCTTCCACAATATTGAACAGCAGTACACTAGTTACTGTTACTATTTGTGTGCCATGCTTCTTTCATTGTAATGATTTGTTTATGGAATTTCAGGTATGCAGCTGCCAATGAAGTGAAGAAAGCAGTCAAGACCTTTGATGTGATGGAGAGGTTTAAAGTGCAAGTGGACCAGACTGTATTTTATTCCCTTCTTCGTGCTCTGTGCAGAAGTAAAAACATAGAAGATGCCGAAGAGTTGCTTCTTGCAAGAAAGAAATTTTTCCCACTAACGGTCGAAGGTTTCAATATAATACTTGATGGTTGGTGTAATATCTTCACGGATGTGGCCGAAGTAAAGAGAGTTTGGCGAGAAATGTCAAATTGCTGCATTACTCCTGATGGCACGTCTTATGCTCTCATGGTCTGTTGTTTCTCAAAGGTAGGAAACCTTTTTGATACTCTGAGGGTTTACGATGAGATGAAGAAGAGGGGTTGGACTCCTGGTATTGGTGTCTATAACCAACTTATTTATGTTCTGACAAGAGAGAATTGCATGAAGGATGCAAGAAATGTTCTCAGTAAAATTGTGGATGAAGGCCTCCAACCGGATGTTGAAACGTACAACAGTATTATAGTTCCACTTTGTGAAAGTTGCAAGCTTGAGGAAGCACGAGATGTAATGGAAGACATGACAATGAAGGGCATTATTCCAACCATTTCGACGTACCATGCATTTTTGAAGCAGGAAGGCATTGACGAAACACTGCAGCTACTGAAGAAAATGAAAGAAGATGGCTGTGGCCCTAACAGTGACACATTTCTCATGCTCATTGATAAGTTTATCCAATTGAATGAGTCTGGAAATGCTCTGAGGGTGTGGACTGAAATGCGAAGATACGACATTACGCCTGGTTATGCACACTACATGGCAGTGGTCCAAGGCTTGATTAAACATGGATGTATACCACGAGCTTTAGAGTATTATGATGAAATGAAGGCAAATGGTTTTGCTTCGGACCCAATACTTGATAAGGAATTCAAAACTTTTCTATTGGCCAACAGAGACCATTGGAGAGGAGCAGGCAAATACAATCTTATTCCACAGCGTATCAAACATTCTACTAGACGGACCAGAATTCCGTAACACATGTGTCACTGTTAAGCACGCTTCTAGTGCTTGTTTTGTACGACAAAAAGGTAAATGCAAACAAATGTGATTGTGAGGTATTTGCGTTCAGTTAACAAGTTGCTCCTGAATCATCCTAACTAACGAACCTGAAACCGCTAAAGTTCTTGCCCGAGTTGCTTCTTCTGAAACGATTCGCTCTCGAGGGGTGTTTCCATGTGCCATGTACATGGTGTAGCTTCAAAGGGTCCTATGATAGCCACGGGTCGTGGTTCGTATTGTCCTGTGTTTTAAACATGTTATAATGTGTGATCATTTCATATCTATGCCTTCCCAGAATTACAGGTATTGCAGTAGGCAGAGGAACTGGGATTTCCTTCCCATGTAAGAAGTACTGTTAGACAGAAACCGCGACGAGCACGGAGGAGTGCCTGCTCCTCCGAGCTCGTGATCTGGGCTGGCGCATGGCTGGTGCTGTTCTAGGTTTGACAGAAACCGCGACGAGCACGTTGCAGCGGGATGTCATCGTTTCTTCTCCAGATGACATGCTGAAGTGTTGGTTTTATCACATCAGTGAACGAGGCTGGATCTTATATGTAGCCGCAACACGGTGATTCCCTCGTCTTGATGAATGATGTCTTTGCACGTACGTGTTGTTTTCAGCTTCCTAATGTGGTAATGTTGATGGACTGGTTTTGCTTGATCATCCCTATAAACAGGATCAGTTTTGTCCAGAATGATCCGACCGTGTGGTGCATATTTTCTTTATGATACTGATAAGATGCCCATGCTATGCTACGGGATCACAAATGATCAGTAGAACATTGTTCTCCTACTTTAAGTGATAACCAAGAGATCTTTCTGTCATGACGAACGGCAACAAAAGTAGACATTGATCAAAGTGACCTTATATTGCTCACAGGTGCACAATCAAACATATGTTTTTTTTATGAAAGGCATATGTCCGACTACTTTTATAGATATAAAGCCCAACAACACCAACCAGAGTTCAAACCAACAACACAAGGTCAAATCCCGTCCACTCGCGCAAGCTAACATCATAACATAGTTTAAACACACTGAAGCAACAACAACCGACGAAGAGGCACGCATGCCCCTACCTACGAGCAAGCATACCCAAAACAAGCACCAAACCTAGGAGACCGAAGCATTATATGTGCTGCAAATGAAAATCGCCAAAGCCCTAACACGAGTGTTCAGCAACTCCATGCCCTTCATGTCCTGCTCCTTAATCAGAGATACGGTCACCCACGCTCAGGATTTTTGTTAGTTGAGCCAGGAGGATGAACTTACCAACGACGCATGCACTGATCTCTCGGTTTGTTCGCTTTCTTTTGGTTTGGGTGCGAGGTCTACGAGGCTCTGGTGGAGATGATCAAGAGCACGCCGGGGGCCAGGGTGGAGAACAACAAGTTATGCATCTCCGTGCACTTCCGATTCGTAGATGAAAAGGTATTCAGAGAGCTCACCAATCAAATCAAGCAGCAATGATCTAAGTCAAACAAGGAAGGTTCTAAGTTAATGAAAGAGATTCTCATCGATCTCAACTGCTCTGATCCCTTGTCCTCTCTGCAAAGACGGAGTCCATTGACCGAGCAAGTCAAGGAGGTGCTCCGGGACTACCTCAATCTCAGGCTCAACGAAGGCAAAAAGGTTGGTTGATTTGTCAATACATCGATCATGGAGTTAGTCACTACTACCTCTGTCCTGGTTTACTAGTCTTCCTCGTATTTTGGGTCATACTTTGACCATGATTTTAAGTAATGAAATATAAATTATACGTAGAAAAAATTATATCATTGGAAACAACATTTAAATATGAATCCAACAACATAATTTTTGGTGACATGCATTGACATTTTGTTAGTTAAATATGTAGTCAAACTTTGATCCAAAATACGATGGGGACTAATAAACCCAGACGGAGGTAGTAGTGCTTAATAAATCATGTTATTTAACATTTGCTCACTCAGCTTCTCAATATTGAATCTACTGTGCTCAATAAATACAACGTGGTGAAGTGCACCGAGGAGGGGGACATATGTCCCCCTACCCATGTTGATTTTTGTTCTACACAATCGGACGGCGCGAGGCACGACCAACGTGTACCACAGCGAGGAGTTCAAGGTGACGATGTGCGTGGTGCAGTTGCAGTGCTGCAGCCCCGACGAGGTGATCTTCGGCACCGACTTCGCGCAGTCACTCTACTGTCACCTCCTTTGCGGCCCGCTCTCCACCGACGAGGTGCGGATGGTGTCGGCCACATTCGTGCACAGTGTTGTGCTCGCCTTCCAGACTTCAAGCGGGTGTGGGAGGAGCTCTGTGTCGACATCCGCCGCGGCGCCCCGTCGCTGACGCACGTCACCTTGTCAGGCCGAAACCCGAGCTCGTCGATGTCGTGGCGCGGAAGTGCGCCGGCCTGAACAACTAGCACGGGGTGATCCCGGCGATGTGGCCGAACGCAAAGTATGTGAACGGCATCATGACTGGGACCATGGGGCAACAGCCACAGGCGCAGGTACGCAGCAGAATAAGGCCCGGCGAGGAATTTTCTCCTGCATCTCCTCTCACTCATTGATAACCCGCAAGTATAGGGGATCGCAACAGTCTTCAAGGGTAGTATTTCACCTAAATTTATTGATTCGACACGAGTGGAGCCAAAGAAGATTTATTGGTCTTAGCAGTTGAGTTGTCAATTCAACCACACCTGCAATTTCTTTCTGCAAAAAAGTTGTAGTAGCACAGTAACAATAGTAATAGTAAGAGTAACAGTAACAGTAACAGTAACAGTAGTAGTTTTGTAGTGATTGTAACAACAGCAACAACAATAGTAGTAACTTAGCGGAAATCAATATGCAAAAAACGTAGGCATTGAATCGGTGATGGATAAGTATATTGGATGACATTCATCATGTAAAAGTTACACACTAGAGCGACACAGAACTAGCTCCAATTCATCAATGTAATGTGGGCATGTATTTCGTATATAGTCATGCGTTCTTATAGTAAGAACTTGCATGACATCTTTTGTCCTATCCTCCCGAGGCAGCAGGGTCCATAAGAAAATCTAAGGGATATTAAGGCCTCCATATAATAGAGAACCAGAAGAAAGCATTAACACATAGTGAATACATGTACTCCTCAAACTATGGTAATCATCGGAAAGAATCTCAATTATTGTCACCTTGGGGGTATGCGGATCATAACACGTAATAGGTGCATAAAATCTGCAAGATAGGATCCAAACACTCTCATATTCATGAAAACATAATAGGTTCAGATCTGAAATCATGGCACTTGGGTCCTAGTGACAAGCATTAAGCATAGCAAAGTCATAGCAACATCAATCTCAGAACATAATGGATACTATGGATCAAGCCTTATCAAAATAACTCGACTACATAACAAATCTCATCCAATCCCATCACCATCCAACAAGCCTACAAAGGGATTACTCACTCCCGATGGTGAGCATCATGGAATTGTTGATGGAGAAGAGTTGGTGATGACGACGACGATGAATCCCCCTCTCTGGAGCCCCAAACGGACTCCAGATCAGCCCTCCAGAGGAAGAACAGGAGGTCGCGGCGGCTCCGTCTCATAAAACACGATGAAACTTCTTCTCTTATTTTTTTTCTAGGGGAAAAGGAATTTATAGGCTTGAGATTAGGGTCAGCGGAGCCACATGGGCCCTACGAGGAAATTGGGCGCGCCGAGGGGGTGGCTGCGCCATGTTGCCTTGTGGGCACCTGGTGGCCCCCTCCGATGAATTTTCGCTCCAGTATTTTTTATATATTCCATAAAATTTCGTCCAATTCCGAAAACTTTTATTTCTACACAAAAACAACATCATGGTAGTTTTGCTAAAAACAGCGTCAGTCCGGGTTAATTTCATTCAAATAATGCAAATTAGAGTCCAAAATAAAAGCAAAAGTGTTTGGAAAAGTATATACGTTTGGGACGTATCAACTCCCCAAGCTTAACTCATTGCTTGTCATCAAGCAATTCAGTTGACAAACTAAATGTGATAAAGAAAACTTTTACCAACACTTTTGTACTCGTTATTGTATACATGCTTAGCTAGTGTTTAGGTTTTCAGCAAAGATCATAACTAACCATATCGATGATAACACTTAAGCATTATATTTACTCATGGCAATAACATAACCAACTAGCGAGCAATAATAAAATATCTCACATGCCAGCAATTTGTCAAAATAATCATGATATAATATGATGATATGTTATCTCGCTAGCCCTTTCTGAGACCGTAAAATATAAATGCAAAGCACCTCTGATGTTCAAGCAGCGACTAAACATTGTAATTTAGAGTAGAGAAGATCTAGTCATGCTCACATCCAACACTAACTAGACTCGGTGAGTAAAAATAACAATAGTGCTCTCATGTTTGGTGCTTGGGTAAGAAGGTGATGACTCATAAATAAAATAAATAACATAAAAGTAAATAGAAAGGTCCTTCGTAGAGGGAAGCATTGATTTGCAGAGGTGCCAGAGCTCATGGTTTAAAATTGAGATGAAATTGTAATTTTGAGTGGTATGTTTTTCCTGTCAACGTCACGACAAGAGTTTTTGGTATCTTCCAACCTAAACACATTATTAACAGTTCCCAAGCGGAAATGTAACGTTTACTCCCATCCACCATACATACACAAATCATGGCTGACCGAATTCACGGGTTTCCAGGAATGCTGGCATCAGTTGATTGCATGCATTAGCAATCGAAGAACTGCCCCAAAGGTTTGCGAGGAATGTATCAAGGTCACACCAGAGATGCCACCATCATACTAAAAGCGGTGGCATCACATGATTTATGGATTTCGCATGCTTTCTTTGGAATATCGGGTTCTCACAACGACATCCACGTGCTTCAACGATCTCCGGTGTTTAAGAGGCTTTGTAATGGGGAATCACCGCCGTGCAACTACACCGTGAACGGCCAAGACTACAACATGGGATACTATCTTGCTGATGGCATCTATCCTCAGTGGGCTACATTTGCGAAGACCACATCCGAACCACGAGGCAACAAACAAAAGCACTTTGCAACAATGCAGGAAGCAGCTAGGAAGGATGTGGAGAGGGCATTCAGAGTGCTGCAAGCTCGTTGGGGAATTGTTCGTGGGGCTACAATGATGTGGGAATCAGAAACTTTGTGGCATCTGATGACATGTTGTGTTATTTTACACAATATGATTGTCGAGGATGAGGGTGATGGTGTAGCCCAAACCAATGATTTTGAAACACATGGAGAACAAGTTGAAATCCCGAAAGATCAAGATGCAGCTCAGCTTATGAACTTTCTGCAGATCATCAAAATCTCCGAGATCATCCAGTGCACGCGCAACTACTCAATGATCTGTTGGAACATATGTGGACCCACAATGAAAACTAAAGAGCAGATGGTTGATTGTGTACTTCAAATAAATTTTACCTAAACACTATTTATGTTCGGTACCAACATTTGTCATTTATGTGCGACAATGGTTTGTGTGATCTTGAGAGTCTGGATATGAGATATGTGGATGAGGGGAGCGAAATCTAAGGGACCGTCCGGATGCGTTCGCGGACGTATAGGGGGCCGGATTTGGCCAGTCCGGCCGCCGTAGATGCTCCTTGATTATAGCGATCAACTAAATAAATAAGTAAAATAGGCTGGGCCATTTAGTGATTTAATACATTTTTGTTATTTTGCGAAGATTTAAGTTGATCACATGAAAAGCATATATATTACGAGATGAGCAATTAAGCTTTTGGATATTGGCAGTGGTTGGCTGCAGGATCGGCGAAAGCTACACAGTTCCAGCTCGCGTAACAAGTGACAAAACGTTATCGTGCAAGGCAGCACTTGGGCAAATAAAATATTGGTTTGCCCGGCGGGCGGGCAGAATTGGCAAAAGGTTGGGAATCCTGCAAAGAGAGGTCACACTAATTAGAGTGGCAAATGCAAACTTGTTCCCGCATGCACCTCTAGTTTTTCCTCCGGTGCATATCAAAAGCTGAGATGAAACCTAGTTTTTTTGGGGTTTTTTTTAAGGGGTGGAAACCTAGTGCCGGTGGAAAGTTGGACCGTGAGCATTTCTTGTGGGCAAGCTTGGCAAAGAGTGAGCAATTGACCATCCTTTGGAGTTTGAATGGAGTAATGGAAAGGGCTTTCTCGATATTCGTAACATGGACTTTGCATGTCCTCCGCTCAGGCGGGCAAGAAATTAACCCCGTGGTATATATAGACAATCAAACCCACACCCTGATGTAAACGAGCAGAGACGACGGCGCCGGCGTAAAACAACATCTGCTCTGCCTCTGCCCAGCACACCTTCGTGTAGGCAACGGCGATGTCTCACTCTCACCCCTCTCGAACCGGTGGCTTCTTCTGCTTGGCCCTGGCCGTTGCCATTTGCATCCTGCTCCCAGGCTGCTTCTCCAGTGAGCATAAGTCTATCTTACTTCTTGTTTCATTTCCTCGGGGAATTTAGTGCAACCCCCACTTGATCTGGAGCTCCTTTTCTTCAATCGCTGCAGGCAAGGTTGCCCTGGAGATCTTCGAGAGGGCGTGCCACTGCTTCGACGACCACAACGTAAGCCATGAACCTAGAATAAGTGACGTACGTACATGTGGCATATATATATATATATATATATATATATATATATATATATATATATATATATATGGTGTTTGATATTTGTCCATGTGGACCGAAAAAAAAAAACTGGTAAGGTGTACAAGGAGTGCGCGGAGGAGCTCCGGCTGGGCGTGGAGGGGGCGTTTCACGTGGGGCGGGAGAGCGTGGACGAGTACTGCGGCGGCGCATGCTTCGCGGAGACGGAGATGGCGCTGCGCTGCGTGGAGGAGGTCGCCCACGACGACGGCTTCACCTTCTCCAACGGAGCCTCGCTGCTCGCCGTCAAGCAGGCGCTCGGCACCGGCTGCGGCTACACGCCGGAGAGAGGAACCTTCGACATACGTGAGCGCAGGGAGTGCGGCGACGGCTACGGCTACCACAACCAGCTCGGCTACGGCGAGGAGGGCGGCGACCGGCAGTACGAGTACCCCGGCGGCGCGTTCGGGAACTACTGCTCCGGCGCCACGGGCGGCGGCGCCGTGCAGGCGCTCCTCCTCGCCTTCTTCGTCGTCTCCGCGTCGGCGCTGCTTCTTGCCGTCTGAACGATAGTAATCTTACCATGTATAGTTGTAATTGTAATGGTTTTGGTTTCAGGTTGAGTTATATCTCATGATATACTCCGTGCATTGTAATTTTTTCCCTTCTTATTTTTGCAAGATGCACCGGCGCATGCGGCATGCTATTCATTCCCTCACAAAGTCACAAGGTAATGCAGAACTGAAACAATGGTATTTTCACTGGCGGAGCTACGTTGTGGCCGAATGGGCCGTGGCCCGCCCAGCTTTTGTGCAAAATTATAGAACTGTACCTAAGGCCCAGCCCATGAATACACAATACTACAAGGCTGCAGCTGAGATTTAGCATCAAATTCAGCCCGGCCCGCCCAGTTTTCTGTTTGTAGCTCCGCCACTGGGTATTTTGACCTTAAATGAAAACAATGATATCTTCATGGCTGACCAAACAAAACATCCTCTAAAATGACTGGCGCGAGAATTTCACAGGATATAGTTCAATTCAGGGAAAAACAGAATTGGAATGACATCACGTGTGGAACAAAAATGCTAGAGGTACATGTGGAATGCTCAACAGACGTGCAGCAAGAATTTGCAGTAGAGTGTGCCTAGACTTGCCTAAAAAAGTTGGCCATCCAGATAATTTTCGTATCCTACAGGTTCCTTTAAAGCAATCATAATACAAACCAAACACTGTTTGGTCCATCCAATTATCTTTAAAAACAAAGATCCATTTTCCTACTGTAGCGCAAAAATATCCACCATATGCGTGGACTAACTCAAACAGGGCTAGTATTGGCTACAACCAATTGGACCTCTACACATGAGCGCAGAAAAAGATGATAGTAAGTACTTTCCCATAGGAACCGTTTTAGATCATAGAGATGGTGCTACCGAATTCTTATACATTGTTTTCCCATCCCCCCATTTTCTAGAACAGCAAAATTCAGATAAAGATGCACCACACATTTTTTTTATTCCACCACCAGAACAGAAAACGCCCAAACAGAACCACAAAACTCAGGTAAGGTGCACTCAAATGGTAAGCAGCTTATATTAAGATGTACCATTTGCACTTAACTTCAGAGTTTCTAAATATTTTCAAAACAATTGCAAGATGATCTAAATCTCCGCAAAAAAAGTCAATATCAATTTCAATTGTATTTTCAGAGCGCAAAAAGAGACAATCACTTGCTGAGATGGTGCCCAAACAATATACCATTTCAGCAAGTATTGTAAGACAGAAAACATACCCACCCCACCAATTTCTGTTTAGTCATTTGGATACTTCTAAGTTGGTGAAAAGGGAAAAATTTACACTAACTCCACATATGCACCAGATATGTCAACCAGTTTAAACCTTCTGTCCTGGTTGAGCTCGAAATTTTAAGAACCATATAAGTAGCACCAAATCCAGTAAAGTGCTCCAAGATAACGTACAAGATCACAGATCTCCCAAAGTAAAAAGGTTAGGGCAATTATTCGTGTCCCAACAATAAAATTCTTTTCTTTTCATCATCATCATCAGACAACACACCAACCAATAACACTGTTCCCCCACAACCCGTATACCTCCACACTGCGTGCTATCAAGACTAATTCATACACAAGTACTAATTCCTGTCCTACACTATGGTGTGAGCTTTGAATGACAGCTACTTGTTGCGATACCAAAATCTCTGTTGTGAGAGCCCCTCGAGGTAAATGGCGTCGTTTGATAGTTACTGGATTTCAACTTGTCAGATGACAGCAGGGATAGGACACAGGAATAGTGCAGTCAATGCTTCAGCGGATGGGGATGATGCTGTTCAGGTTCAGGAGGGCCTAGATTGAGAAGGAACCTGTGAATCATCTCAAAGCTGGTGAATGTTATAACCGCAGCAGGAGTTGTCCGCAACAGATTTGTGGCACATCCACGGTAGAACCCAGCTACACCCTCTCCATGATAAACCTTTCTAACACAGTCTATTACCCCTCTGTATCTCGCCTCGGAGTGTGCTCCCTGCTCTTGCAACCTTGATCGAACAACCTGTAATTATTATCAGGAGTGAAAATAGTGTGAGATATATAATCAAGCTACAAACATTAATCGTATATTCATTTTAAGTAACAAGAGTAGAGTAGATCATAATTGCAGAGGATTGACTTAATACCTCATGAGGATATGTTAAGGTTGACGCAGCTAGTTTTGCCAGAGATGAAGCAACAGCGACGTCACCAAAGCTTAATGCTTCAACGGTAGTGTTATCTGTGAAAGCATGATGCTGTCATACACAGAACTACCAAGACAGGCCATCCAATATGGCCTCTACGAATTTAGCAGCCATGATCATACAGATACATTTCTACGTGGAAAAACATTTGCAGAGAGTAATACCTCGCTCAGCCAGGTAAGTTTTTATCTTCTCGTATACAGGGAACTGAATGGCAACATGAGTGATACCAGCCAAGGCAGGGACGAGTCCACTTTTGTAATGAAAAAATCAGCAAGCATATCAAAACATAGAAATCTAGAGTCACCAGCATGGGTAGAAGTTGTCCACAATAGGTTTCCATCATTCCGTCGAAAGTTACCTGTATAGTCCACGGATGCCTTCCTCATGTGCTATTCTCGTCAATGCAGCAACCGTGCCTTTGTATGGGATCGTCGCACCAGCTCTTACTCCTTGCGTCTGCAAAACAAAACATATAGCTGTTGTTGACAAGAATCCTGGCATTTACCAGGATAATATTTCTTGGAATAATACTAGGTATGACCA
Source organism: Elymus sibiricus (assembly GCA_039707655.1). Classification (NCBI taxonomy): domain Eukaryota; kingdom Viridiplantae; phylum Streptophyta; class Magnoliopsida; order Poales; family Poaceae; genus Elymus; species Elymus sibiricus. The sequence goes on from CM077663.1 coordinate 282,684,534, forward strand.
CTAAATACAAGTGACACGAAAAGTTTACAACATTCAAAAGCATGCTAGCTAAAGATGGTTCCCTTATAAACTGGATGTATTCAATTTACGTACAAAATTGCCCAGACATTTTGAACAATCGCATACTTATTGGCAATTGAAGTATTTCAGAAACAGAAATTTTAACTACAGTTATGTTGTATCATGTCTACTGCTGCTCAGGACAAGGCATGAATAATATCATACCTGAAATCTTGTCTTGACAACCCAAAGTGGATTTGTTGCTATTGTAGTTGCAGCTCCAGCACATGATGCAGCAATAACATTTGCCCCTAGAGAGAGTTGATGGCTTCCTTCTACAATATTAATGTAATGTACGACTTGAGAACTGATATGACATGATCCTATGGAAGGTTACAACATCCCAAAACAATACCATTGGAAGGTTAAAGCACTAACCGCTGGAAGCAAGCATGCCTTTAAGCTGCTCGTATACAGTAAAGTAGACCTGCACATTCATATGGGAACGGTTAGCTCTACAACAGAACAAACCATATGTGTGATAGTAGTAACAATATCATACTCATGGAAGAAAAACATAACAGTGATTGTTGTTAGCAAAAATACGGGCAAATACTCACTGCCCAGTTAGGCAAAAGCGCCAGAATAGTCGGGGAAAGACCACGATACAATCCCCGAAAGCCTTCCCGTCTAGCAATCTGTTGTAAGCTCCCAATGATGACACTACCTAGTCAAGATATAACAGAGAATCCTGTCAAAAAAGATAGAAGAGAGAACTGATGTGATGTAATAAACCTCAGCTTCCTAAGCCATCCTAAAATATAAGCAATAACAATATGTTGGTACAACAGAGACATAACGGTCTAATGGAGGTCCAGCACACATTTGTATGCACATGATGTGTGCTAATAATCAGATTTCTAGATGCAAAGTCAATAGTAATGAGCATTAAGAATGGACATCATCCATGCACACATCATTTTCTCCGCATGCATGGGATTTGCTGACGGCTTTCTCCTTGAGTATCATTGGGCAGGGCTATGCTCAAAAGCATCACCGTAGCATACTTGAAGTGAAAAAACATTTTATTTTATTTGCATTCATGACTTGTAAGCTCAGCACATCTCTAATAATCCCTGGAACATCAGGCTTAGAAGTATTACGCTCTAGTGTTCTGTGCACAACTGAACTTCATAGATAACTTATTCCCATATAAAATAGCCAATACATATTTTTAGAAGGTGCTGCCAAGAAAAATAGCCAATACATATTGGGTGTGGAATGGGAGCATACAGTGTAACTAGGTGCAAAGGAACTCCACACATTACACAAAAACACGTAGATGAGATCAATTACACCCAATCAGCCACCCCACAGATCATCTTTCATGTTCTTACGCATCCAGATGTTTTCCGATAATGCAACCTTCACCATTCTTCTTTCATGATATTCTCCTGTAATTAGCTGCATCTTCGGAACCTTCTGCTCATCCAAACCACACCTCAGAAGAGACATTTTCTACTGATTCTACAGAAGACGGCAGATGGCAGCGTGGCCTATTCAATTGCTATTATTTACATTCTTTCCTTATTTCCCTTTTAGCAAACAACTTCTATTTTTTGGCAGATGGTGTCTAGAACATGTCTTTCCATTTTGTCAGAAAGATTTACAGGACAGCAGAAATTGTTGTGTTCTTCAGCATTGTTCAAATCAAAGTAATACTGGAATTTAAACTTGTTTGCTATTGAGATCTTCCTTAATCCTAATGAGAAGACATATCAAGGGGCAAAACACAACCAGATCGACAGTAGATCCGTGACTCATCAGAGAAAAGGTAAACTAGATGAGATTGAAGGATTGCGCAAAGAAATCATGGGAGATTGGAAAAGAGGTCGGGGTAGGACAGCTAAGCCTAGATTGATCTCCCAGGCATTTTTTTTACCTGGCAATCAGGATGCCCCTCCCACCTAGTTGCAATATACACCCCCTTTGCACTGAACTAACACAAACATATTCAGCACTAAAGCAACCTATCAGCAGATGGCACACAAGTGTACAGCAGGGGCGGCGCCAGGTGTATGCACCTGCATGCAAGTGAATACCCATGATTTTGACAAAACCTTGGAATTTCTTGGTAGATCAGTGAAAATTTTAGCAAAAACGCCGAGGATTTTGGCAAAATGAATACCCAGGTTCAGAATGAATACACGCCACTTGAATCCTGGCGCCGCCACTGGTGTACAGCCTGTTATTCATGCGTGTTCTCCTTGCTTTTCACATGCAAGAACAAATACATGCACTATGCATGTCTATTTCCACTCAACATGCAAGATTTCATAGGTCAGATAATCTCAGATCACCACGCGATGCCTCCCATATGATTCAAGTAATAGTAATAAGTGACTATTACGCAAGACACGAACCTGTAAGAAGGCTGAGGATGACACAACTCGTCCAACAAGCGATTTAAACCATTATAAAATTTACAATCAGATGTGTATTCCATTACCGAAAAGGATTCTCTCTCAACTAAGTGGCATTTGGACTGTGAAAAGACACCACAAACTAATACTACACGACATCCCGTCCATGCAGACACTCTGCTCTCGGCAGTGGATACATTCAAGCCCAGCATCAAAACTTTGTATCGAAAGCAGGTTCATGCACACCATGGCGGTAAGCTGAAGCAAAAACTGCAATAGTTGATCTCAAGAAATGCTCACCTCCACCTGTGCCAGGGGCTAGCTTAGGCCAGCCGTGCACCTGGAACCTCGTCTTGATCACATCGAGCGGGCACACGAAGGTCGCCGCTATCACACCTGCGCACAAGCCCCAAATCCAGCAATTACTTCCCGCACATACAAATACACCCCCCACCCGAACAACCCACTAGACCGAAATGGACAGAGGTGTCGCCCCAAATTACCGGCGGAGGCGCCCGCAAGGGCGTGGGAGAGGGCGCTGCGGGCGGAGGTGGCGGGATGGTGGTGGTGCTGCGAAGAGGACGCGGCTGCCGGCGGCGCCGACGCCGTCGCCGGCGAGGTCCCCACGTCCCCCGGCATGTCGCGCGCCTCCCCGATCTGCGCCAGCCGTGCGGGGCCTCCCCCCCTCCGGCGGCAGAAGCGCGGCGCTAGAGCGTCAACGACGGCGGCGCCCGGCCTGATCACATCGCCGGCGTGGGGCGGACGGGGGCGGAGGTGGCGCCTAGGGCTGCGGTTTGGGATCTGGGCGAGCGGGAGCGGGAGCGGGAGCGGGGGGTGGGCGCAGGGAGGGACGGGGAATTCGTCAGCTGCTCTATTCCTTCCTCTGCTGCTCGTCCGCTTGCGCTTCTCGTATGATATCCTCCCTCTCTTGCAGGCGAGGCGAGGCGAGGCGGAGGTGAGCATGCCCCGGGCCGGGGCGGCCCCAGTGGGTGGAGCGGGCCCATGCGCGAGGTCCTCCCACACTGACGAGTGGGCCTGGTCTATTCGGCTGGGCCCGCATGTCATGTGCTCGTGTTCACGGGGTTGGTTCTTTCCTTGCATGAACACGTCGCGCTGGATTCTCGACGCCGGCGGGCACGTGCCGCTGCTGTGGCTGGCCTGCGGGCCCAGTGCAGGATCAAATACTAGCTGCGTGTGTGGCCTTAGAGCGGCTGACATGGTGGGACCCAATTGTCATTGGCACTAGGCTGCTGGCCCCCATATTTGGGAACAATCGTTTATTACGTCCCATGTAGCACTTGTTCGTTTGACCATTTTTTTAGTGATGATGAAACTTGTTCGCTTATTAATATTTTTCTTTTTCAGAGAACTTGTTCGTTTACTCTTGTGCTGCTTCGCTTTTCGCGAGACATGGCCACGTACGTCTCCCGTTCGAGCCCATCCGCTGCCACGTCACTGTCTTATGGGCCCAGCGTAGCGATGGCCCCGTGCCATGGACTGCGGACGCGCATGTGGGTAGCTGAGCGTTCCCGGCGGCTGGGTCCACGGCGATGTCTGGTCGCCGCTTACCGGTGGCGTGGCGCAACGCTGGCCATCCGTCGGCGCGAGCCGGAACTGACCCAACGGCCCCGATGCGATCGTGGGACCGCGGCGCCGCCTCCCTCGGGCCACACAAACATTTTGGTTCTGCGCTTCCTCTTTTTCTTTGATGCCCCATCGATAGGAGGGAAGAAAAGAAGCACTATCTCCATGTTTTTTTTTTTGCCGGCTATCTCCATGCTTATCGATCTGCATATGCTCTCTATCCAAAAAAAAAAAGAGTCCATACGATAGGCACGTTTCATGACTTTCATCCGGTCCAGCAGACAAAAACAGAAGTTGGTATTATCGGCACATTTCATCCCGCTCATGCCTCTCATTCGTTAAGGAAAAATTGAACGAAATCGTAGAAGAAAATCATAACTCACACAAGCGACTCATTTTTGCTCTTGCAGCTAGTTATGTTAGCAAAATGAATCTTGAGATATACTTTACGATTATTATATACGGTTACGGCATGGAGTGAGGATGTCGTTTTGTGATGATCATTCCCATGTGATGCAACTTGTTTCCTCCTCTCTTTTTCAATGGAAAAGCATGTTCTTGAAAAAAAATAACCTAGTCTCAAGTGCAAGATAAAATGCACAATCACCACATTTGCGGTGCGATTAACACAAAATCACCATTTTAGTAATCACTGTAATTTTTACCGCATCGGAAAAATGACAATGACAAAAAAAAACTGATGATAAAGGCTAACGACTTTGACGACGTCACTAATTGGTCGAACCCGCCAGCTGAGTTGGCAGAAAAAAGTGCTTCAAGGACAAATTGACTCCTTCGCTGTCGCTTCAGTGCAGCAGCACCGGCGCTCCAACGCATGTGCGTACACGAGCCGTCCCGTTACAGCCACCGGCCTGAGCTCATCTTCTTCATCACACCGCAGGTCGGCCCTACCACCCACGCCATCGTGAACGAGCCTCGGGGGAGCGAGCGGAAGAAGTCCTTCCATCAGAACTGGTCCTTCCTGACGAAGCTCTTCTGCGAAGGTCGGGGCGGCAGCCGTGAGGAGGAGAGTGAGAACAAGAAGGATCCTACCCGATGGTCCACCTCGTGGTTGTCGGCCATAGTCCGCCACATGCATCCTTCACTTTTTTTTTGACCAACCGCTACAGGGCAAAACCCCACAACCTTTTCTATTATTGATAACAACAATACAGTATAGACAAACTTACGAGAAAGGAAAAAAGAAGAAAAAAATACACTACTCACCTCAAGGTGGTAGGAAAGAGATACATCTAATTAATGCACTCCTATATCTATTCTTTATCTATGAGCCAAGAGGGAAATATCGTGAATGAAAGCACATCTTCACTTATTAAAACTGGGTCTTTCATTTTGAAGCCTCTCCCATTTCTAACAGTCCAAATGTTCCAGCAAGCCACAAATACCACCTCAGTGAAGAAAGGCTTGCGAAAGCATCCTTCACTTCGCCACCGCCGGTCGCGCTCATATTCGCCCAACACTAGATCAGTGCACACCGGAGCAGCAGGAACAAGCCATGAGGAAGCCGTTGCCACACCGCAGAGGCCACACCCCGAGCGGAAGCCCGGCCCGGCGAAATCAGGCGCCAACGGTGCCGGGATCTCGAGGTTTGCGGCGGAGATCAGACTCGTCACTCCGACGCCTCCTCCTCCAACTCATCACGGTGTGCCTGAGCCTGCTCATGCACCCCAGCTCAAGCGGGCGCCGGTGGTGCCAGCAGCCGGACCCGTTGTCCCTGGGCTGGGCAGGAGGAGGTGGAGGACATGGCGGCGGCGTGTCGGGGAGCCATGAGGAGGGATGCGCCGGTGGCCACTCAGAGAGAAAAAAGAGGGTCCCACATTGCCTATGTGGCAGTTTTTTTTCAAAAGAGCCTGATGGACCGGTTAGTGACGTCAGCCAAGCAATTAGCCTTTACCATAAATGTTTTTTTGTCACTGTCATTTTTTCGGCGTGATGAAAAATGCAATGATTTCTAGAGTGATGGTTTTCTGCTAATCACATCGAAAGTGTGGTGGTTCCGTGCATTTTACTCGAAGTGCAAATGAGGATTCATACTAGGTGAATTTGCGGGATGTGATTAGCTCTTTGTATATGTATGCATATCTCCGTTGTTCTTGGTTCGATTTGAAGTTTCAGTGACAAAAGTACGACTTGTTATGTAGCATTTGGTCAGGCTTTTTGTAGATAATGATTTAGATCAAGGTTCTTATCCTTTTATCAAGCATTTCATTTCTCAGGCCAAACAATCGTCGAACCAAATAATCCCATTCACAAAATAAAATTGAATCCATGGAGGCATGGGACCACAACATCCACGAGACCATGAACGGGAGGATCTCATGATGAAACCAATCCTGAAACTGGATTGCGCCACTTGAAGAAGCAAACGTTGACTTATTTATTTCTCTTCTGAAACTTGGTTATCGCAGTTTGGTACCATACTCTGCTCCACCACACACTAGCATTCCCATGGATATGGAATCCTTGCAAGAAAGAATGCAACAGGCAACCACAATTGATTCTTGAACGAAGAGTGGAGGAAAAAGTGAAAAAGGCAACAGGATTATACTATGAGAGCGAAAGCTGAAAGGGAAAGAAAGATTGGTGTCTTGATCTTTGTTTTTTTCCAATGGTGTTCGCAATGCCACGACATGGTGAAAGGTGACAGTGCAGCTAGGAAATTAGCATAATTGGCCTGATTATATGTCCATGTCTCGCATAATTGGCCGGTTTGCCTTTGTAAGCTGATATCACTCTCATGTCTCATCTACTAATAAAAATATCAGATGCCTAGATTCTTCACAAAACTTGAAAGCGATAAAATAATATGAAAAGGAAGGAAGTTAGCAGCCTCGTCTCTTGGTGCCGAGCCGGCAGAGTTTTTTTTTTCTCGAATACGCATGAGCATGCGTATCATATATTAAAGAAGAGAAGGGAAGACTCCCTCAGCGTTTGCGTTACAAAGTATTTACAAAGTGCCTTGGAAATGCACTCCACCCGTACAGAAACCTAGGCCTATCCCTCAGAGCTTGCCCACCGTGCTAGACTCGCGAGGCAGCCATCCGCATCCTCCCGCAGTAGGCCCGCTTGTCTCCACACCTGCCCCTCGCTGCCGACGCGTTGCAGGACATGTCCTCTGGAGGGGGACGCTCCGTCGAAAACCACAGCGTTGCGGTGCTTCCAAAGTTCCCACAGAACTAGGAGGCAGATCGCACGCACCGACTTCCGGAAAGGTCCGGTCCCCTCCTGCCTGATGCACCAATCTGGCAGCGTCTCTCCCTGGGCGGGGGCTCTCTCTGGCTGACCCATGGCAGAGCAGACCCGAGACCAAACCTCCTGTGAGAACACGCAACCTAGCACAATGTGGCTCATCGTCTCCTCCTGCTGGTCGCATAGCGGGCAGGCATCCTGGTGCGGCAGGCCCCTCCGGGCCAGTCTGTCGGACGTCCAACAGTGGTCTCTGATGGCCAGCCAGGAGAAAAAGCGGCACTGTAGGGGTGCTCTCGACTTCCACGAGAAGTTAGCCGTAGGCACCACTTCCAGGCCCGAGAACTTGGTGGCATAGACGGACCTAGCCGAAAACTTGCCATTCTTCTCCCATGCCCAATGCATTGAGTCCTGCCCCTCGGCCTCGACCTGAAAGTCGTCCAGTCGGGACCAGACCTCCAGGAACTGGGTTAGCGCGATCGAAGTGAGCTCTGGTCCGATATCGCCCGCCCAGGCGTGGTTTTCCAACGCGTCCGCCACCGTGCGCGTGGCCCTGACCCTTTTCGGGACTTTCTGGTACAGTAGGGGTGCTAGCTCCGCGATCCGCCATCCCTCGAGCCATCTGTCCTCCCAAAAGAGCGTACCCTTGCTATCCCGTACCGTCGCCCGTGCCGCAGCGCGAAAGAGGCTCATAGAGTCTGCCGGCACGGAAATCTCAAACTCAGCCCATGGTCTTGATCGATCGGTTCGCTGCAGCCAAGGCCATCTAGCAAGCAGGGCCGTGTTCATCCATCGCAGGTTTGGAATTCCCAATCCACCAACCCATTTGGGGCGGCACACCAAGTCCCACACAACTACGCAGTTGCCGCCCCTCGACTCCGCCTTGCCACACCAAAGGAAGCTACGGCAGATCTTAGATAGTGCCGTCAGGATTCTGGGGGGTATGGCCATGGCCAGCATAGCGTGCACTGGGATTGCACTGAGCACCGAGAGGATGAGTATCAGGCGTCCACTTTTTGGCATATTTGCCGCCTTCCAGTTAGGTAGGCGACCCGCGAACTGCTCCACGAGGTACTGAAACTGGGCAGCCGAAGGCTTTCGGATTGTGAGGGGGAGGCCGAGGTACTTGCAAGGGAATGATCCACCCTCACATCCGAGAAGATTGCAGACCGTCTCAAGATCCTGCGGAGGACACCGAATTGGTAGCGCAACACTCTTTGCCAGGTTGACTCTGAGCCCTGATGCTACACCGAAGATCCGCAAGACCTCCCGGCAGGCTCGAGCCTCCGCCTCCGTGGGTTTTAGGAAGACCATGACATCATCCGCGAACATCGACACCACGCTGGTGGGCTCCATGTCTAGCTAAGGGGCTGAGGATACCCTGTTGGGTTGCCTGCGCAAAAAGGCATTGCAGCGGCTCCATGCACAAGATGAAGAGCATGGGCGAGATCGGGCCCCCTTGTCTAAGTCCACAGCCGTTGTAGATTGTGTCTCCTGGTGAGTTGTTGTAAAAAAATCAGATGCCTAGATGCACGAGTTAGTCTTCCTGTAAAAGGTGGCTGCGAGCTAGGGGTAAAATCGGATCGATGATGGCGATGATGGTCTCCATGATAGACAAAGTGTTGATGGCTTCGATTTCACCCACACAAAGGAATGAAATCCTGGCACATCAGCCTGTCATAGGTGAAAAGTGTTCCGTTTCCGCTTCGCCTCAAAGATGACAACAAGAAAAAAACTCAAAATAAATCAAGAGGTTTTAGGGGTAAAATTAGACCAGGCGTGCTTAAGAGCACTGGAGGGATGCACCGTGGACCCCGAAAAGATGGAATTCTGATAGATTAGGCTGCTAGAGCTGAAAAGTGCACTACCTTGAAAATGGCGGCGACACCCTCCCCCTTCCCACCAAAAAACCTAGAGGTATCAGGGTAAATTATGAACAGGGTGTCCTGTGGGCCTCACACGTCTCTGGCTAAGCCGAGAAAGACGAAAGCGATGGATGTATGCGACGAAGAGAATTTCTCATGTTTCCTCTAAATATTTTAGGAAGCTCTACAGAAATCCTAGGCTATGGAATTCCTACCAAATTACTGTAACCCTATATTTTTAAGAAGTGATACAAAAAATGCTATGCTATAAGAGGCCTTAGAGTTCTTTTTGCGGCTTAAAAAATAAGCCGTCTCCTCCCCAACTTTTTTCATAAACCGCCTCCCTCATTCATCGGGGCTTCTGAACTAGTTATGAGATTACTAATCTAGAAGCCTCAACAAATTCTGAGGACGGCTTATTTTTTAAGCTGGAAAGAGGCAACTTATTTTTTAAGTTGTCAAAAAAACTAGCCCTTAGATGCTAGATTTGGCCCAGTGTCAGTCCACATTCCTCTTTGCCTGCGCCTCTCAGCCGGCCTAGCTGGGCCGAATAAGAGCTTGGGCCCGTGCGGGGGCGATCGATCGTCTGCCCCGTCGTCCTCCTCGCGTCCGCTACTCGGCTACTCCGCCAGGCTGGCGCCTGTCGCCGCCGGCGCTGTGCCGCTGCCCGGCCCCCAGCCTGTTCTGCGCCAGATGCCGGCCCCCGCGTTGCCCCCCTGCGCCACTGCGCCCGCCTGTTAGTCGTGGCGTTGAGCACTTCGTTGGGTTCCCCGCCGTCTCGCCAAGGCGGCTGGCTTCTGTCAGGTTTTTGAGCAAAAGCGCGTCTGCTATCAGGTGATGGACGTCCTAAAACCTCAAGTCTCACAGATATTCCTTAATTTCCTGTTCTTGTAGCAGTGTAGCTTAAAACCTAAAATTTTGATGTATTTTCTCATCAATGTCATGCAACAGAAGGACAAGGCGATTTTTTTTAATTATCTATATCACAGCTCATTCAACCAGTTATCGACTCCAGAAACCAAAACAAGTACAGAAAAATGATAAACTTCTGCATCCCCGTATTTTATATTGTGTTTTTGCCTTAGTTTATGTAGTTCGTTGTATCATTAAGCACCGATCGAGTTGGAATTCTCAAATAATATTAGTCCAAATGAGCTGTATTTTTTTATATACTTTCGCATGAGTTACTTTTTCAAATAGTTATACGCATTTAGATTTTGGTCCGGGTCTTGCTCCAATCCTGGCTCCGACACTTTTTCGGTTGCCCTAAATTGGCATGGTTTAGTTTCTTTCTGGTAGATCTCTTGGCTCCTTCTAGAGATATACAGTAGTAGATAGGTTATGTTAAGATTGGGTACCCAGTTCGGTCTCTAGCCAACTTGGTTTGCATTTGCTTGTATAGACTCATAGGTTCAAGCAATGCACGTTGAAGTATTTTTATCATCAACTTTTGAACTTGTTTTCAGTTCTGATAAATTTGAAGTGGTTTGTTCTTGTTCATGTCGTTGCAATAAACTGGACGGGAAAAGGATATAACGAACTTGCATCTATCATCTGTGTCAAAGGAGGATTTATGTCTGGGTCAAGATGGACTGAACATTGAACTTGTAGGCCGGACACCATTTGTCCCTCCCACGGTCCCACCTCCCCATGGCGCCCTCATCATCACCGCTGCCAGGCCGTCTCGTCATACTCTACGCATCGCAAACTGGCAACGCCATAGACGCTGCTGAACGTGTAGGCCGAGAGGCTGAGCATGGGGGCTGCCTAGCTGTCGACGTTCTCTCCATGGATAGCTTTAATCCCGTAAGTTGGGAATCCTAAACAAAAACCCATCCCAAAACCCTTCCATTTGATGTCACGTGAACATCACTAACCCGCTCACTTGTTTGTGCAGAGTTGTTTGCCTGGCAAAAGGTTTATGATCTTCGTTGTGTCTACCATGGGGCAGGGAGATCCCCCAGATTCCATGAAGGTGGGACATTAAAATGCCTCTTTTCCTAGCTAGGTAGTTTTCAGACTGTTGATTTTCTAGTTGTAATTTTTTGTTTGGGCAGGATTTTTGGAAATACCTTCTCGGAAATCATCTGGGCGCGCGGTGGCTGAAAGGATTGCATTATGCCGTGTTTGGGCTCGGCGACTCAAACTATGAGAAGTACAATGTGGGTCTTCAGCCTAGATTCTACAGCCTGCTATTGCGCCATGTGTTGCTTTTAATACAAAAAGGTTTATGGTGCACTCCCCCCGTCCTATAATATAAACCAATATACTCATATATTGGTTGTAGTAACATCTTATATTATGGACGGAGGGAGTAGTTCATTAGTCTCTTGGGAATTAATTGCGGATAGAACATTCCAAAGTTCTAATCACATGTGATGGTGCGCAGGGTTGGAAATGAGGTTATATGGTTATAGCAACACTCTATCATCTGTTTTGGTGGTAGTTGCAAAGGATGATTTGGGGAGAGACAACTTCATTGTACGTACCATACCTGTAACTGTATCATTAGTCAAAAAAAAGAATCATTTACTAGAGCAGATTGAGAAAATGTAGCAAAGCTTGCTACAGTTACAACATATTCAAATGCTTAGCAAGAAATATCATCAAGATAACAAGTTCATTATGGCACTGCCAGATTTACACTAAATCAAGAAGTAAACTTTTTTTGTATGTTCCAAACATGCATTTTGCTGCATGATTAGCCATTCTGATTTCTTATTGCTATCGTGGCTATTGTACCATGTTTGTTTTTCTCACTATTTATTAAGGAAGACTTGGCTAGTAGATTGTCCTCTGTTACTCACAAATCATGACTATTATGGTTTTCAAAACCGTACATTCTTCTTGTTTCTGTTTTCCTCTTCACAGTTGTGTTTGTTCTGCAGTTTCCTGCAATCAAGCTTGATCAGAGGCTTTTTGATCTTGGTGCCAAACAAATCATAGAGAAAGGCTTGGGAAATGATCAACATTTTTTAGGGTATGCTTCTAGTATCTATTACTCCCTCTGTATCAAAATATAAGACTATATATTCATGTGTGATCTCTAGAGAAGCCAATTGCCATATACTCCCTCCGTCCCATAATATAAGAGCGTTTTTTACACTAATGTAGTGTAAAAAACGCTCTTATATTATGGGACGGAGGGAGTAGTTTTTTAGTTACATTTTAAGCAATGTTTTTTCTCTTCCTGATGATAGAAAGCATTTATTTATTGGGAGTTCAAAAGTAATTCCCAAAGTTACCAAGGAATTATTTGCTTATCGTATACCAGATACGAAGGAGAACTAGATCCATGGTTATTGTCTTTGTGGAAATCCCTGAATCAAACAAACCCGTCACTGCTACCAAGAGTATCTGATGCCATTCATCGTAAGTTGAATATTTTTCGGGATGTAAAGGTAGAAGTCATCTATTACTCGGCTCCACAAACTACCAACATTTCAGGTGGGAGGTCTCAATTTTGCTAATGTTTACTAGTAATCTGTAAACTGCCATGTAATTTCTATTATATCTTCTGTATGTCATCTTCCCCAGACTCCAAGATATTAATTGAGAAAGCACGCTCGATGTCCCCTGCTCTAAAGTACCATAATAATGGAGAGCCACAATACATGTTACAAATGGCATGCTCTGTGTACCCTCTCTAAGAGCTTAATAGTTTAAGTCAGTTTCTATTGTATTCTTAGGCATGTTTAGCTGATCCAGCAATTCTATATGTGGACATACATTCATCTGTAGGGAACTTCTGCAGTAACATATACTCCCTCCGTCCCATAATATAAGAGCGTTTTTTACACTAGTGACGGAGGGAGTAAGATATTTCCCTATCTTGTGTATTAGGTGACTGAATTATTTACTCGTCAGAAACATTATAATGTTTATATGCTACACTCAACAAACCCATCGGCTGATGAAAGGATTTGAACTGATTTCCTAATCTTTAAGCTGTAGTTTAGTAGGTTATTTTGTATGATCTCGCTGTACAATAGTATCGCGTAAGCCCCTGCATATAGGGCTGGACGAAAAGCTCGTTACTCGCGAGCTTAACGAGCACTCGGAAGCTCGACTCGTTAAGGCTCGTGCTCGTTAGTTAATGAGCAGAGCTGAACATTAATTTTAGCTCGTTAATATTAACGAGCTTAATGAGCTAGCTCGTGAGTTTAACGAGTAGCTCGTTTGGCTCGTTATTTTTCACATCAGTACTTTTTAGTTTTTACTAAATGCAAATGCTTAACTCAGCTCGGCCCAATGGACACTGGTCGACTACAGCCCATCTCCTCTCAGTCCCCCACATTCGCATCTGGACAATTGATGAAGAGAACTAGAGAAGTACAGAACAGATACGAAGAGACGAGAGGAGACTACGGAGCTTAACGAGTACTCGTGAGAGCTCACGAGCTTAACGAGTATTTAACGAACCGAGCCGAGCATGAGTTTGAGCTCGTTACTGTTAACGAGCTTAACGATCACGAGCTTAACGAGCACGAGCTTAACGATCACGAGCTTAACGAGCCGAGTAGCTCGTTAGTCCAGCCCTACCTGCATAGTAGAGGGGTGCTGGAAGGACAAGTGCAATTCCATCAGAGACATTCTGCTCTTGACTGGCACCTTGGAGGTCTATCTCCATTATAAAAGGTCATCATAACTTATGCTCACTGTTATTAGTATGGATGTGAATAATCCTTATTGACTCATGCTTCATCTGTATCATAACAATAACATGAATTAATGATACAGTAATTGCGTTATAACTTAGTGAGTGAATTGCAAAAAACCACCACATTGAAGCGTAGGGTTGCAGAAAAGACTCTTCTACGAATTTGTGCCAGAAAACACTGATTTTGGTCCTAATCTTTTGCAAAAAACACTGATCGACCGTTTTATTCATTTTAACCTCGATTCCTCGATTATGACATGTGGGGCCCTGGTATTTTTGCATAGTCACCCTTCATGTAAAAGTCCAAAACGCAATCAGCTCTAGAGGAGGAGGCGGTGGCTGGTTCATGCGCGCGGCGGCGCTGCTGGCTTGGGTCGCCGGCAACTAGGGGCCACGACAGTGGGGGCTCGGTCATGCGCGCCGCCGCTTGTGCCCGAGCTGTGTGTCACCGGCGCCGCTTGCTCCGCTGGGAGGCCTGGTCACGCCCGAGTTGCGCGTCGTGGTCGCGCTGGGGAGGGAGGTGGCGACGCTGGGAGGGCGGGGGCGCGCCGGAAGGGAGGCGGCGGCGCTAGGAGGCGGGGACGGCTGGAGGGAGGCGACGGCGCTGGGAGGCGGGGGTGCACCGGAGGGAGGTGGCGGCGCGCCCGAGCTGCGCGCCGGGGTCGCGCCGGAGAGGGAGGCGGCGGCGCTGGGAGGGCGGGGCGCGCCGGGAGGGAGGCGGCGGCGCTGGGAGGCGGGGCGCGCTGGAGGGAGGCGGCGCCGCTGGAGAGGGTACTTTTTATAGGGGAAAAATTTTCAAGGAGGGGAGGACGTTTTGGCAAAAAGACCGTTTGCCACATCAGCAAATGGTGGGCTCCATCTGTCATAATCGTCATCAAATGGGCCAAAGCCATCAACTAGTGTTTTTTGCAAAAGATTAGGACCAAAATCAGTGTTTTCTGGCACAAATTCGTAGAAGAGTCTTTTCTGCAACCCTACGCTTCAATGTGGTGGTTTTTTGCAATTCACTCTAACTTAGTTGATCCATTTTTATTTACTTAGTTTCTGTTGTTGATGGTATTCCTAACCTTTTTAGGTAACAAATCAACGTTTGACTAAGGGAGATTCTGACAGAGATGTCCGACACTTTGAATTGGAAGATCAACGTTCTGTATGTTCTTTGATCCATTTAATCATATTCGCTTGCAACCATCTACTGAACACATGAATGAAGGAAACTAAAAGAACGTATGCTTTGTCATTTTAGGCCATCAGTTATCAAGTTTGTGATATTCTAGAAATTCTGCCAAGTCAGGATCCATCACTTGTTGATGCTTTCATTAAGCGCTGTAACTTGGATCCCGATTGTTACATTACAGTATGTGGATCTGTTCTGTTGTCGTGTGGATTTAGCATTTTACTCTTTGTGTGTTTCTTTGCTACAGAGGTGATTTTAGTTTTGCAACACTTTTGTGGCCAACTTTATTAGCTATGTGCACACTCCTTTATTGCAAAATAAAAATAACTGATTGCTTGCTTTGGTAGCTTAGCTACAGCTAGAGAGTAGCCTAGCTAGCAGTAGTGTGTGCCAAGTAAAGATGTAAGAAGATGGCTGTGTTTTTGTTGCTTGCATTTATATGTATCACTACTGCATGAGTAGTAAGATGAGATGTAAGAAGATAGCTACAATGGCAGTTTATCATGGTTTAGACAATACATTCTTTCTCATCGAATGTGTAGTTCTTGAGTTTATCCAAAAAAATAGGGATATATCTTGAATTCTTGTGTTAGTGGTGTCTTTGCTATATGCTATATCTTCTCAAGCAGTCAATCTGTTGCGGTTCTCTTGCTAACGGAAGAGGGAACGATATTTTTTTTTGGCGCAGGTTTGAAGAAAGGGTGGGGACAAAATTCCCAAAGGTCCACCTATGAACAGTTTGATGGATCCCATCAAGCTAAAGACCTTTGTTGCTTTGACAATGGATGTCACATCAGCTTCCCCTCGGCGATATTTCTTTGAGGCAAGAGAAATTACCCTGAATGCTTCATCACATATACATGTTGTCTAGTTGTTTGACATCTTATATTGGCCTCTTATATCATTTGTTGCTTTGCCATGCTGTTTGGTAGGTCATGAGCTATTTTGCAACAGATGAACGTGAAAGAGTAAAACTTCAGGATTATACTTCTCCTGAAGGAAGGGGCGACCTTTACCGGTACAACCAAAAGGAGAACCGGACTGTTCTAGAAGTAAGGCATGCCTTGCCACTGATTTTAATAGCAACGTTCTTGCAGCACGTAGCTTAGCATGGTGTTGTCCTTTGACTTAAAACTTGTGTGGTTCAAAAGTGACATATACTTTGCACTGGTTTTAGGTATTGGTGGATTTTCCCTCGGTGCAAATGCCTTTTGAATGGCTGGTGCAACTAACGCCTCCGTTGAAGAAAAGAGCCTTTTCCATATCGTCGTCCCCCTTAGTCCATCCAAATCAGATACACTTGACTGTTAGTATCGTATCATGGCTTACTCCTTGGAAGAGGGTGCGGCATGGTCTCTGCTCCACATGGCTAGCAGGGCTCAGTCCAAATGAAGGTACGCATTGTTTGTTTTAGCTAGAAATCACACGAGAAAAGGCGACTCACAGTGCACTTACACGCAGACGGTCATCTTATACCATGTTGGATACGCCGAGGATCGCTGCCTTGCCCACAGCCATCGGTTCCTCTCCTACTCATCGGACCGGGAACAGGGTGCGCGCCGTTCCACGCATTCGTGGAGGAAAGGGCTGCACAGAGGGCGGCGGATCCAACTACTGCTCCTGTTATGTTCTTCTTCGGTTGTAGAAACGATGACAGCGATTTCCTGTACAAGGACTTTTGGCTGAAACACGCCCAGGGGCAAGGGGTGTTGTCCCTCAAAAAGGGCGGCGGTTTCTTCGCTGCTTTCTCTCGGGATCAGCCTCGGAAAGTCTACGTGCAGGACAAGATAAAGGAGCAGGGGGCGAGAGTGTTGGACATGCTGTGCTCCGAGTCGTCTAAGGCTGCGATATACGTCACCGGGTCTTCTACCAGAATGCCCGATGATGTTACAGCCGCGTTGGAGGAAGTTCTATGTCAAGAGGGCGGTGTTCCGCGGGAGGATGCTTCGGGATGGCTCAAGGATCTGAAGAGGGCTGGTAGGTTTATCGTTGAGACCTGGTCGTAGGGGAGTAGATTTTCTGGACTTGCAGTCCAAGTGAGATTTTGAGCCAGTGTTAGGAGAGCTCCAAAGCAAGTAGACTAATGATGTTCCGCTAATAACTAGGAATAGCGGAATGCCTTTTATGTTATGTTTTTACGAACAATGTTTTCATATATATTAAGAGGAGGTAAAGCATTGGCAGCCACATTTTAGAATGCCATGCTATTCTGCTATTCCCAGATCAACCACCAGATGGCACACACAAAAACAACCATCATATTAAAGTGCAGCTCTTGCAAGCGCTCTTGTGGCTGATGCTGAAAAACAACATTTTGATCAAAGATAATCTGCTCAAGAGAGGGTGGACTGGTAGTGACCAGTGCCACTTTTGTAGGCACAAAGAAAGCATTGAGCACCTGTTCTTCAAATGCAGTCTAGTCAAGTTGATTTAGCAGACAGTGGTATGTGCTTTCAACTTGGCTAGGCCTCCTGATAATGTTGAGGACCTAGTTTGGAATTGGGCTCTAACTTTCCCAAAGAATTTGAGTGCTTTGGTGATAGCAGGGGGGGGGGGGGGGGGGGGTCACTATTTTGCCAGGCAAAACCTGAAACAAAGCCATCATGCTGCTGCAATTTTTAACATGTGTCATGACCTTACTAATTGGAGCATTCTGCAGAAAGAAGAAGATCATAGAAAAACTGAGGAGGCATGCATGAATATCAAGATGGTGCTGGAGGAAGCATACACCATAAGTCATGGTTATGTAAATGTGATATGGGCAATTAATAGTAGCCACCTTTCAACTTCGCTAGTTTTGTTTTAAGTTTTAGGTTGGTGAATTACAGAAAAGAAGGAACATGCATAGAGAAGACACAGCCCACAAGGAGATGATGTGCAGGGTTTCTTCTTCCTGGGAGCAAAGGACGCACAGGGTTCGTGCTGCAATCCGCGAGAGGCTAGACGATCTACAGTCCAACATCGGTTCTGAGAGGCCAACCATATGAAAAACTTGACATTGAGTGGGCCTAGTTTCGCCAAATCAGGCACCAAAACAGAGCTTTTGTCGATCCCAGGAACAAGGCGTTGTAACAGGACCTCGCCGTGTTACTGGCCACCGCCAGTCCATCTCCAGGAGATGGTGTCAGGCGTCGAGTTTAGGGTAACCTGCTGCACGCGCCTCCACGGGTCAATATACTCCATCGTGGCGGCGAGACCCATCACGCCATGGATGTCCCTGTTCCAGGTGAGACGATCGAGAGCATCGTAGACCAATCTGGAGCGGCGACGCCTGCGCGGAACCATAGCAGCGACAACAGGCGCCAACTCCTGAATAGAACGATCATCGCTCCAGTGATCGAGCCAGAATCGGCTATCACCCAAGATTCATGTGGTAGATGCACTGAATAGCTTGCACACCTCAGGCTCGCATGCAGTGGCGGATCCACCATTGGGGCGAGCTGGGGCGGCCGCCCCGGCTCTCTAGCGACGGAGCAGGGTATTTGCCGTGCATAACGACCATCGGTGCAGTGCAATGAAGCTTCATCGTCATCCGTCGCCCCGGCAAACCTTAATATCTGGGTCCGCCACTGCTCGCATGGTAGATGTAGGTGCCACCAAGGTCCAGAGAAGTCTGTGGTTGCAGCCCCGCCATAAAAAGTCTCGGATCACCCTTGTAATCTTCTTCATGTGTTGTTGGTAAACATGCTATTTTATAGCTCCATCACATAATATAAATACATTGTTCTGAAATTTTGGTTTCGACCGGGGGAGGGGGGACAAAGCCCCCTTGGCCCTAACATGCCATCATGAGAGGAATGTAGCTAAGCTTGTGAGGGCTCTTTATCCATACTACTTAGGAGGTGTTTGGTTTGTGTCGGGTAATGGAAACGTAAACACTAAGGGTTTCCGGCAGAGACTTGAGGGTGTTGGTGTGGTCGTCCATGGTGGATAGGAGCTGTCGTGTCTGCGCCGAGGGCTTCGACAGCACTGTCGCCGTCGCCTCGCTCCGAACCAATCTAACCCCACCGGGGATTTTGGGTGGTCTCACCGAGGCAACTCCACACCCGCGGCAGTGAGATTTTACAGATCAAGGCCAGGAGAATTTGAGAAGCAACGGGGAAAAAAATGCCGAAGGAATCGAAGGCTCTGATACCAACCGTGATACCCCTGTCTGGATCTGGGCAGATCGGAGTAGGTTAGGGAGGGGATCAGATCATAGAGTAGTTGAGGACTTGGAGAAGAAGGTGAGGAACGAGAGAAAGTGGATGAGATAACTTTGTTCTTTTCATTCAGCCTGCTGATCTCGGAATCGTTTACAGAGTTAAGTACAAATGCGCCTAGCTTGTGGCTAACTCACACATGCACTCCTGACCCCAGTGACCCACCGGTCAGCTACACCACACTTGCTCCTATACGCTAGGCTCTGGGCTTACTTGGCAGTCACACCGTGGCTGGTGTGACAGATCCATCGTTATATGTTGTCGGTGTAAACGAGTTACGTTACAACCTCATGAACCAAACACCCCCTTAGTGCTTGCCATCATGGGAGGAATCAATCTTGGTATTTTCTTATGGGTTTCAAGGTTCCATGTCTACCGTGAGCACATCATGGAGGATCCTATAATTGAGATCGAGCAACATGTTACACATCTTCAGTTACTCTATCAGAGCAGTCCTCCTGTGCTATCATAGGTGCAAGTGCCACAACACACGCACTAGCTTAGACATTTATCTTTGGAATTCCACAAGCTAGTTGGGCTTGTGGTTTATTATTTTGAGCACATCCATTTATTAAGATGGGTGGACAAGCAACATGATCAAACTTGTAAATGGGATATTTTATAGCTCAATCATGTACTGAAGTAATCGAAATATTAATAGATGGTAGTGAGATTTTGATTCATAGAGGGTCAAGCCCCCCCCCCCCCCCCGGCCTAATGTAGCTCTGCATGTGAGGGATCTTTATCCATGCTACTTCGTGTTTGCCATCATGCTACTTAAGTCATAATCTTAGTGAAGACACCGAGATCTCCCCGAAGGCATCTTCTGATGTTTGAAACCACCCTGGCTCCACATGCTTATGTGTATGTGTCAAAGGAAGGAGCTGAGATGTTCCTTGTTCCCCTAGAGTCTGAGTTAGAAACATATCATAAGAATGTCATGATGTCATATGATGCTATTTGAAATGGTTTCTCGTGTGTCTTCTTGTTGTTCTGGAATGGTGAGTAGTCCCTTGAACTTTAATAAGTCATAATCTTAGTTACGAGAGAACTGAGACCCTTTCGTCTATTACTTTTGCACAATCATCCCATGGGCACCGAGCTATGCGATGTTTACTGTTATATATTCAGTAATGTCTTTGAATGGGTCATCACTGCCTCATAGTGTATGTTTTTCGTGTTTGCGCTTCTTTGACCCATTGTTTACAACTTATAAGACAACATGGTTGTGGTGCTCTTTTCACCCATTTGTTACATGACAATGGTTGTAATATTTTGCATCTTCTACTTCAGAATTGATGGGCTAGCTGTTGCATGGGTTGTTGATATTCGATGAGGAGCCTTGCATTTTTGTATTGTGTAGCCAATCTCCAATGAAGAGCATGATGGTAAACATAAGATCTGTACCAATTGCGTGCGGCCACGAGGATTCAAAATCGTCCCGGTCAGGTATAACTTGTGCTCCGGTCATGGCAATGCAGGATGTCACACACACACCAATTGAGAAGGTGCATGATTTGAAGAGGTGTGTGCGGGTGTTAGGATGAATTGTGCAGAAGCTACAAATAGGGTTGTGAATTGTTTCAGATTGCAAGCCAGGCATGGAGCTTGCGTCTTTGGGGGGGGGGGGGGGGGGGGGGGGGGATTAGCTGTGGTAACGTACTCTAATTAGAATTGCGCCAGGTAGGCACTCTTCATGACCATTTCCAGAGAAGTTCAAACAAACATTATGTACGCAAACTTGATGCTCCACACCAATGCTTGGTGCATCTCACGTTTGCCTACAAAAGTTGCACTAGCAAACCAAGCATTATCTAGACAACCCATAATGCCATCGTTGAAGAAATTCCGGCAACATTATGCGGGCGAGCGCCAAGTTTGCCTATGAAACATACGAGCTACATTGAAGTTATCTAGGCAGGCCTGGTGCTTCACGCCAATTTGGAGGAAATTGTTTTATAAAAATGCTAAAAAACTGACGTCGGGTTTTTAAGCATGGCAAATTACATGTCGCGAGCATGACAATTTTCTTCAACGACACGTAATTTGCCATAAAAATGATCGACTTGCCATGTTTAAAAAGCTGGCATCAGATTTGTAGCGCGGTCCTTGTTTTACATAGAACATCTGGCTCTTCATCCCACCCTAAAAAAGAGAACATCCAACCCTTTTTTTCTCTTTTTACGGACATCCGACCCTTATTGCAGCTTGCCATCTCTTGGCTAATCCCTCATGCATTCCCACTAGCCAAACAAGTGAACAAACATCTCTCAAAATCCCAAACGTAATACCTATTCAAAGCCTGTTTGGTAACCAATTGGATAGGGGAATGGGAGTTTGCATGAGAGGGTTTACGAAGGGATTAGGCATGGGAAGTAGATTTTTACTCCCATTCCCTTGTTTGGTTTATGATGGGAATTAGTGTGGGATGAAACTCTGCCCACGAATTAACAAGGTACCCCTGGGAAGAAAACGGTGGGAGTTGGCTTCCTCAACTCCCATTTCCCTTCCCACTTAAACTCCCATTCCCTCTAATCAATCAGTGGACTTTTAATCTCTGCACCCCTCAACTCCCATTTCCAATCTCTAATTCCCACGAACCAAACACGCTGTCAATGCCAAACAAAGGACTCGAGAGTAACATAACAATTCTCATGTCCAATCTCACAACTCTCTCCTCTGAACTTCCCATTCTCCTAACTAAAAGTTACCAAACGAACGTTTTAGTTCTTCAGTGCCTCTCTCTTCTCCTCATGGGCCTTGTTTAGAGCTCGTTCAAAGTGTGCTGGGCGTGTTACACCGTGCAACCAAGGATTGTCACCAACGCAGCAATTTTCCTCAAAAATAAAACTAACGCATCAAATAATACTAGGTGGCATTCCCTTTCTACTGCAACATGGCCAAGGGTGTGTGGGCGTTAAGGGATGGTGATTCGTCGTTGCCGATCTATGGAGATGAGACGACAGATGTGAAGCGATGGCTTAAGCAGCGACAAGTTTATCAAGGTCCTTGTCACCCTATGGGCTATATGGTATGCTCGGCAGCGCGCGATCGATCGAAGAGCATGAATTACCAGACCTCCCTCGACTCACTTGCTCATCACAGGTACATTGACGAAGCTGAATGTCAATGGTGTGATGGCAAAGACGCTGAGCAAAGGTGTGGCTGGTGTTGTCTGCCGTGATGCGCACAAGATAGGAGGTTTCAAGGGGCATCAGCAGTGGCGTACAACGGAATCACTAATCCTGAAAACCATGGAGGCTCTTGCATATCATGAAGCTAATCTTTGGGCGAAGACCTGAGCCTTGGGAAGCTATATATATCTCATCTGAATGTCCGAGAGTCGTCTGGGAACCCAAGTCTACAAAGAATCTGGGAGGTCACCGCATGATATTATTTTTTTTCGAAACGGAGGCAAAAGATTTGCCTCATCGATTAATTAAGGAGAAGAGAGTTGCCCGGTTAATTAATGGAAAACCGGGCGAAAACCGATACAAATCTACCATACGGGGACTACTCACATAACATGCAACCCCATAAGCACACAATCAGCTCGACAATTATACCCAACACATAACGATCACCAACCTCCACACAACTACATCGCAAGCATATACCCAACGAGAGTACCCCGACCGAAGACCATGAGCACCACCAAGACCACAGCGACAAGTTAGGCCATAAGATCAACCGAAGAGACTGATGATCATCCATCAAGCAGCCGCGGACGCCTTTCCCGCGTCGCCACTCTTCTTATTTTTGCTCTTGATGAGAGCCTCCTCCACAATCGCCTTGCCAGATCCAGGACAAGCCGCCTCCAAACGCTTGAGCATGCTGTGAACCTCTAACTCGAAGAGAATCTCATCGACCTTGTCACGCACAGACATCACCTTCCCAACGGTCATGTGCGAGTGGGTGACCGCAACGTCTGAACCTCCGCTATCCACAAAGGCGAGCGGCTGGCTGGGCACCAAAGGGTCAGGCGCAACCATACCGACCGCCTCAACATCATCAGCCGTAGAAACAACCGACACGACAACATCGCCCATGGGAGCCACTGACACGATTGACTCACGCACCTCCAGTTGCTCACATGACAAAGGCGAAACATACCCCTCACACGAGGTCACCGAAGAGTCCACCTCCACGCGCTCCACAGACAAAGGCGAAACAGGGCACATACATAGCTCCCGTAGGTCGGGCATGATCTGCAGAACTGGAGCCTCGGGCACGGCGATGGGCTCGCCCTCACTAGTACGCAACACAGGAGACAAGGTCAACAGTGACGATGAGTTGTCCCCAACACGAGGAGAGAAACATCCATATAGTTCTTGGCTCCCTTCCTCCGTGGAGGCAACACATGCCACACCAGGAGGGCAAGACGTCCGAGTGGCCGGCAACATAGTCGACACAAGGGTGAGCCTTCCGAGAGCAGCCTTTGCTCTCTCCAGAAAGCTCTCGGCCCGCGCCATCCAACCTTGTAGGAGTGCGGTCTGATCAGCCATTGCAGATTGCAACATCACATCGGGCTAGGTTGTCGAGGCAACGGTAGGAGAGACGACAGACGCCCAAGACCCGCGTGGAAGCATCTTGGGTGGGAGCGTGGATTTCATCGGACCCTCACATGAAGCTGCAGCAGGACGATGCACGGTACCGAGTAATGGTTGCACAGCAAAGCAAGACAATGAGCTTAGAAGACGCCATGGATTGCGACATCCACGAGCACGGTGACCGTTCTCCAAGCAACGGGAGAACCGAAATGGATCTCTGCACTCAGCCGCACGGTGCCCGCAAGCGAGGCATCTGCAGCATCGACCATGCATCCAAGCAGGGATGGGGCGAGGAGCCACTACCGGGGCTGGCAATATTGGACGACGCGGACCACGCCGGGGGAACACCTCTTGCCATCTCCCGCACGCCTGCGGCACACGTCCCACACCCGACTGAGCAGCGGTCAGGGCCAAGCCGTTGGCAGCAAGCTGTGTCGTACGGACCAGGATGGAGTCCATGGAGGCAGCCTGTGGCGTCTGTGGCACCAATTCTTCTTCGTCGTCGTCTTCGTCATTGGCAGCAGAGCCACACGTGCCCACACTAGTAGGCGTGAGAACCGAGGAATGGGGTGCGTTCTGGAGCAACATGGGCAAGGCCGTCTCCTCCTGGACATCAAGTGTCGTGACGAGCGAGCAGGGGCTCGCCGTATGCTGCAGGAACCCAGTCCGCAGGAGCTCCAGAGGTGCCTGAACTGGCCCCGGCAGGGATGAAGGCGTCGACGCCGGGGATGACGACGACTGGCCGGGGAAGACGCCGACAATGGAAGCAGGGGTGGCGCCGGTGTCGGCCCTCCGCCCACCTATGGACGAGTCGGCCTTGCGGGCGGCCAGCGCAGCCGCGGCCAGCGTGGAGGCGGAGACGACGGGCGAGGTCGAAGCAGCAGTCGACACAGGAAGTCTCGCGGACGCGGAAGCTGGCAACTTTCGCAGGGGCACCTCAGCCACCTTCACGGATTCCCCACCAACCTGGACGGGGCGGCCCAGCATCGGCTGCGGCAGCGCGGACAGGAGCTCCTGGTCCGGATCGGATCGAGCAGCGGACGGAGGCGCTGGCAAGGCGACGCACGCCGTGCAGCTAGCAGGCAGCTCGGTGGGAGGCGGCGGAAGCTTGCCGACCGGGACGGGAGGCTGCGACGAGGAGGCCGACGGAGCTGCTGGTCTTGAGGACGAAAGGGACGGCGCGAGGTTGCGGGGCCTCATCTTGTCGACCTGCTCGTCCATGCGGGAGAGAGAGGAAGAGCAGCTGGCGTGGAGGCCGGATCTGGACGCGGCAGGAGCGGGGCTGGTCGGAGTGCAGAGATCCGGCCGCCGGCGGCGGCCGCATGCTCACGCGGCCATGAGCGCGGACGCGATGCAGTTTTTTCGCTCCTCAGCACCGCATGATATTTCATGAGATGAAGAAACAGAGCACCTCTTTTGGGTCCTGCAATTTCGGCCATGAACAGCACAATGGGGAAGCTCGTAGATTAGCTAGGATAGCGTCCTCGCTTGACGTGGGACGATATGTATGGCTAAATTTACCCCCTGAGAATCAATGTATCCTGTAAACTTGGTATGATGCAATAAAAACTGCAGCGTTCGTAAAAAAAAACACTAGCCCAGTTTAACCTACCCCCCAAAAGAACACATTCCTAAACCATGGTTTAACTATTTTCATACTCACCACCAACAAGATGCAGGGGTGGCAGCTGACTGCATTGCACTAACCAAAATGCGACAGAGGGGAGAGTGCCGAATTCAAAAGCATGTAATATTTACAAGGGGGGTTACTACTGAGTCAGGTTGGTTCCTATCAACAGAAGCCTATCAACAGGTTGGTTCCTTGGAAGATGAAGCTGACCAGTAGGTGCTTGCTTGTAGCTGTCAGGACTCAGAGGAACTTCATTCCCAATTATCGCCTTGCGCAGCCCTGGTAGTTCTAGAACCGTAAAGGGCTGCGTGCACGATTCACTCGGGAAACCTGCGAAACAAAGTTAATTGTGTCACATTATGTCCAAGACTGGCGTATAGATGCTCAAATTTTAAGTCCATTGAGAGTGAGAACTTACAATATGAGACCTCCATTCCACTTGGCGCCCCTCGTTTACACCAAACTGAGGTTGCCCCCTGACATGATGGAATATATGAACAAGGACCGCGGCATCAAGAGCAGCATACTCTTTCTGTAGAAGGAGGCATGCAGATCTCTGTATTAGTGGTGGGCTGGTGGCACTTTACATCCTTGGTACACAAGCTCAAATGTATTCAACCTAATTTGAGCTCATGATTCTGGCGGAGATTGGCTTAACTCGAGACCAAACAGAAAGCTTTGCTAGTACTCCCTCTGTAAACTAATATAAGAGTGTTTAGATAACTAAAATAGTGATCTAAACGCTCTTATATTAGTTTACGGAGGAAGTACATAAGAAAAAGGTGCTGAGGTCTTTGTAGCTTATTCCTGTTAGCCTTCATATTCTACCAGCTTACAGTTAAAATGTACAAACTTTACTTGCACTCCCCCATTGAGTGTATTCACGGTTTTTCCTACTTTTTTATTCTCTCCGTGTAAAAAGGGTAAAAGTTGCAACAAGAAATTGTAGCTGTTTGCAATAGAGATATGAGTCAAACCTAGACAACTCATTCTTGACAAAACAAAGTAGAGAAGCTCTGGGGACTCTAAAACTCGACAATGTCCAAATTATTAGAAGCTAATCATACAAATGAAGGGGGCACCAGCTCATAAGGATTAAGGTCTTTACATGACTGCTTTAAAGGAACGTGAGGAAAGAAAAGTGGGTGAATAACAGACCTGATTCTGGCTGAGAGGCCGCTGCTCCCAGTCGCTATTCCTCCGTGTCTTGTTCAGACCAGCTCCTAATATTTTCTGGCAGTATTTTCAAATATATAAAGGCACATGAGTTGGCATAGGCTCTACGATAGAAAGATATCAAAACCAGCTGGATACCAGCTGAGTGTTACAGATTTTTTAGATCATAAAATACCTTTGACAATCCAGAGAGGCCACCAGTAATCTCTTTGAACAGCTTCTGGATATCAAGTAGCATTTCATAGGACTGGAAACATAACAATTCTCCATACGACTGTGACAGCTGATGCAGATCGCATTGCAGGTTATAGCCTATTGTTTGCAATGGGCAAAATATTAGTTCTTTTCATGCACAAGAAGGAAACGGTCTTGAAAACAGGCATATGGCAGACAGGGGTAACGGATCATATTAACAGTACCCAGCTTTAGTATGTTAGATGAACACATGATTCGCCTGAAGCAGCAGTCCAATGCTTTAGGATCATCTTCATACAGCTTAATCAGATCAAAGATGAAAGCTTTCTTATCTGACGCAATTTGGATGATAGCAACCTGGCAATACAGATGAAACCTGTCAATGGAAGAACTAAAATATGCGGACAGATTAGAATGGGAATCTTCTTGCAGGGAAACTCAAAAGATCACGGAAATTTAATAGTAACATAGTAGGCCCAAAATAGTTAACATTAGAAATAATTAGCACCCCAGATGATCGCCTATGACATATTGTCACAACAGATGATGAGGTGAATGCATGAGCCACTAAATTCATGTGAAATAATCATCCCATTTTATTTAACGATACCTTTTTTAAGAACACTAGGGGACGGTTTTGAATTTCCGCATATAGTACATCATGATAAAATTGCATTGTAAGCTTACACTATATTAGGGAGACCACGGTCATACTAGAAAACCAAGCAAACATAGAGGCGGGCAACAATTTGAACTAAGGCATCACTTACCTTATTAGGTCTGCTGCCTTTCTCGTAATTAGGTTTCCATTCGCAATCCACACCAATAACTTTACAAGCTTCAATATAACTTGTTGCACTAAGTAATCCGTTGATCTCATCAACCCAGACAATCTCTTCTAAAATCAATTTCTTCAGCTCTAAGTAGTCAGACTGACACATGACTTCTTCTGGAACTGTGTCATGCACAACAAATACACATCAAGAAGAGAAATGGAACCAGTGGAATAAAGTTAGTTCCAGCATATGAAGTGTACTCTTTGTCTCTTTCTAAAACCAATATTTATATTAGGTCAATAAATTAGGGTGAGGGGGTGATGCCACACAATGGGATACCATCAGAAGTGCACTAAAAAAATTTACACCCAAGAACGTTCGATCAACTGAATTGAACGGCTCAACTAGCTACCAGTTGACCAGAGACACATAGTATTCATATGCCATGATCCATGAGATAGTATTATCTGAAACTAGAATGCATAAAATTCAGAGACTATATCACCCTCCTTTCGGTAACTTGTATGCTAACTTTGCATCCACCCGGCAGCTTGCATTCACGTTATCTTCAGGATTGGTGCTGCCTCCTCATTTCTTTGTACAAGTGAAAATGCTAATTCCAAATCCTATATACCTAAGAGAGTCATCCCCACTAACTTATTTATCTCAACATGCAAGCATGCCACCTCACCATACAATTATGAATGGGATAAGACCCATCTCAACATGCAATCATGCATGGAAAAAGACCCACCACATAATTCAATGCTAATTCTAAATATTGTTGTTCTTTAATACAGCTCTTATAAGATAAACTAGCTAAGATGAATTGAACTGAATAATGGTTTCGCAAAAAAAAAGAATTGAATAATAAACTCACATGTCATATTTCTAAACCTATATCATCCAAGAATCAATAGTTTTTTATAAAATTGTCCCTCAATTTGAAGATTATTGATTTGGCCCTTAAATCTGTAGTTTTGTGGAAATGTGTACATTTTGCGAAATATACTCTTAACTGAATCATTGTACTGAGTAACTGAGTAACTGAGTATTACATAATCCGAGGGAAATATGAGCGGAGTGTCTTTTAAACAGATAATTCAAGCGTAAAGGCGATTCTAGAATAGAAGGTAGGTGTTAAATACTACACAGAATAGATAGAAAAAAGGTGTTAGCTTAATGTTGGATCAATAACATTATAGCTCTCTATAGAATTAACCACTAACCAGAATATAGCTCTATAGCGTAATGTTGGATCAATAACATCATAGGTGTTAGCTTACCCAAAGAATTGACATAACCTTCAAGAGAATATCGTTCGCAAAGCTCATCAACCTTCTCCATATAGCCAGCTTCCATAGCAAGATATACCTGTTGACAACATAACAATACAATACAATTCCTTTTATGATACGCAAAGGTTGTCAGCAAAAGATGTATTACATTCCATCTAAGGTATATAGTTTCGAAAAAAGTAGACCCATTAAGAAAAGGTAATGGTGTATAGGAAGTGATGTCTTAATAAAATGAAATCCGAATTTCTATTGATCCAAATAGCATAATGATCTAGGGCATGTATAAACAGCAAACACGTCTAAAAAGACTGATAAGATGGATGCAAGTTACCAGGTATTCCATCAGCTTCGTATCCTTCTTGGCACGGACTTCCGCAACATCCCAGCACCCTTTTTCTGCCAGCTTCTTTAGCGAACTGCAAATACAAAAGATCTCATAATGATTCTAAATAACCCTGAATCAATATCCTATAATCACTTCTCATTGAGCAACAGGAAAGTCACCTCTCTTTATACAAATAATTAACATCAGGAAACTCTTCTGCAAGGTCATATTGTTTCACCAGCTCATTCGCGCTCTTTAGCATTTTAACATCTAGATACTTTTGAATTATCAAAATTATCATTTCTTTCCCCATGAAAGCTGCCCACTCCTCTGCTGCCTTGTATTGCTTACTTCCAATCAGTTTTATGAGAAATTTCTCATCACAGCATTGGATGGAAAAGCGTGTTATCAGGGCCACAGCAGTCACATATGATTCTGATTTCATAAAATACTGTACATGCTGTTTAAGATGTTCTCTTGCTGCCGCTAGATCTTCATCACCCAACTCTGAACCACACAAAGCATGGGCCATATCTTTCAATTCGATATCAAATGTCTCAAGGAGCTTTACCAGTATGCGTTCTTCATGGGGTACAACAGAAGCAAGGATATCGAGAACAAGCCGTGCAGCAAGACACTTTGCATCAATAAAATCCTTCTGTACTGACTCCACGGATTTCAAATGCCTTAGAGAAGATATCAACATGTGGCTGAACCCTTCAGCATGACTTTGGCCCAACAAAGGTATAATGTACATGCATTGGACAATGTATGTGAATGGGCCTGGCTGAGGAGCGTTATTTAGTGCCCTTTTAACCTGCTGCTGAAGGATCCTGAACTTTGTGGTTGCTTTGAGGTTTCCTAAATTAAAGCTTACAAAAGGTCAGAGCTATGAAAAGCATAACAAATAACATAAACGAGAAGATCAAGGATCAAATGGACATGAAAAGAAAGGCAATAGCACATCTGTGACGGAGTAGATAACTGCAAATTTTGGCTACTCATAAATTACGAAGAGTTTGGAAAGCAAAGGATTCAAGACCATGCGCTATATCATGATGGCAAAGTTTACCTCATCCCAATTACAGATTGCACAGTAGCTATACTTTCTAACACAAGTTTTGTTTGTTTTGGAAGGTTCTATTTTCATAGTTTATACAGAACAAGTTGTGGCAGGGCTTAGAAAAAAAAACATTTCAACAAATAAATAATGAATACCGAATTACAGAAGCATCACATTCATGGAAATTTAAGGATAACATAAAGGAAATAAGTATACCATAGAAGTAGCAGTCCTTCAAAAGATACATAAAAGTAGCCGCAGAAACATGTGACAGATCAGAAAAGGAGTGTAAACATATGGAGTGATGTTCATTCTTCTGATTGCTTTCAGAGGCTTCCCGCGCCCTTGCCTTGAGACGACCCATAGTTCAATGAATCATGCCCAACCTGTGCACCAAAGAAAATATGCCAACTTAAATAACATATAATGAACTATTCCGAAGATGAAAATATATCAGAACACATCATAGGTCTTTAATTTGCATGACCATGTCGCTTACCCCCTCGAACATGAGAATTGCACACTTAGGCCTCCACAAGTGTAGAAGTGGGTAAATACAAAATAGAGGACTAAACTGAACTTAGGTAGTGAGTAATGATCATGTGGCACTTGGATCCTCCTATTTAAACTAAAATTTGACCATGCAATTGCTAATTAAGATCAATCGAGAGCTCGTAAAAATCATCCAAACATATGTGAAAACGTCTTCAAATCCAAGAATATTTCACATGGAGATTTAGAATGGCCTAAGGTATCATGTGACTCATACTCATGTACCTCCAATAACCACCATTCTTACGATTCTTACGTGCTATTTTAGATCCCCTGCCTTAATATCAAAATCTGTGAAACAGGGTAAAGATCATAGTATTAAGCAAAAATATATGAAGAGCATGTTATCGGTTTCAGATCTCCCCATCTCCCAGAAGAAGTTCTTTCTTCCTGCAACCACTAGTAGGACAACGATTCCATTGAGCTCCTAGGAGGCTAGGACTACCAATACAACAGAAACCATATTTCCTCTCTGTTCCAATCGGTTGGAATTCTCGGCCATCTTCAGGTAAAACCATCAATCTCTTTCGTTGATTAAATAACTGTAACCAGCAAAGACAAGCACACGTAATGCGCTGCTGAAATTCCTAAATCAGCACCAACATCGACCACCCAGATGATTTACAAACGAAGCAGGGGGTTGCGCATTTCGTCCCCCACGCGATCCCCAATCCGGAACTCGTTTTTTCGTACTGGAGGCGCAGAATGGATACACAGACGCAAAAAAATGAAGAAGAAAAAAAATGCTTGCGTGAACTCAGGGGGTACAGACATACATCCATCAAGAGAGAAAAACTGTGGCAAAAAAGCAGGAAAAGATAGGCGAACTCTCGTTTCTAACGCCGCGGAACTGCATAGGAAGGACGCATAATCTCGCCCAACATAAAAGGAGAAGCCGGAGCAAGGGGGGAAAAATGCGATACCTGCGCTACGCAGGTCCCGGTCGAGCTGCTTCTCCGCGTTCTCTTTTTGGGGGTCGGCAGATTCCTGGGGCCGCGAGATTCTAGGGTTTGTGGCTTTGGAAGGGCGAAGGGCGAAGGGAGTTGGGGGCGAGCCGAACGCCAGCACGGGAGCGGCACGACGCCTCGGGCCCTCTCTGACTTGACCTCAGGTTTCCCTATTCTGCTGCCCTGTTGTGCTGGCGCTGGACTGCTCGTGCTCCCGCAGCCTTTTCCAACCTTTATTTTTTAAAATTATTTGTTTACGTTTTTGACCGTCAAAGTTTTTGACCCCTCTGTCATTTGTCAGTGCAAAATTACGTACAAGTGCTCACATAGGGCATGGCAAAAATCTTGAGGGGGATTTTCATTACATAGCAAATTCACATGGTTTAAATTTGGGTGGGAAAAAATGGAAAAAATGGGTGGAGTTTCAGGCAGAGGCTAGTCGGTGGTGTCGCGAGGTGTGGGGGGTCGGGCCAAGATTGCGAGGGGTTGGAGGTCGGGCTGGACAATGACTGCTAGGTGGCGACATTGGG
Source organism: Elymus sibiricus (assembly GCA_039707655.1). Taxonomy (NCBI): domain Eukaryota; kingdom Viridiplantae; phylum Streptophyta; class Magnoliopsida; order Poales; family Poaceae; genus Elymus; species Elymus sibiricus. The sequence continues at coordinate 282,716,694 of CM077663.1, forward strand.
ATATCGGGGCGGCGTGGATGAGCTAGAGGCGACCACTGGAGCATTAGCTCAATGAGAGGGTCTGGATGCGATGATGGGAGGAGGAGGTTGTGGCGGCGACCACGGAGATCAACGATAGTATGAGGAGGTAAGGCCGATGGTGGCTTGAGGAGGTGGGAGTGGTGGTGGCGGCGCGGTGCGAAGATAGGGGTGACAGCGATGTAGCGGTGTGGTTTCGGCTGGGCATTCGGTGAGGGAGATCTTAGGAAAATGCCTCTCAGATCGGTATATGACTTTGGCAGTGGCGCTGCGCGAGAGGGGTGTGGCAGCGAGGTAGCGGTGTATAGGATCGATTAAGTATGTCTATAGTGGAGTGAATAGACTACTAAGCCAACATGGACTCTTTTCTCAAATGTTAGTTTCCTTGGCAAGTTTAAGCTTTTCTAGTAATCTATCTGTGACGATCGATCAAGGGGAATCAATCGCACAGGGGAAAAGGGGATCGAGATTTGGATGAGGAAAGAACAGAGAGTAGGTGAGGTAGGAGAAGGAGATGGGAATAGTTCAGACGTTTCTCTCGCTGCCCTGTCCAACAGAGGACGGAATCCTTAGTACAGGCACGCACCCACACTACACACGCATGACTGGGCCACATGCGGCCCTAGTCACTCCTTGGGCTCAGCCCAATACACACGCGTACACCTCCTTCTCCTTTTCTGGTCCACTGCTATGCAGTAGCAGGTGTGACACTATCAAGCAACATACACATGCAAGTCTACAAGAGTACATGTAGCGAAAAGTAAACACATCAAATGTAAGTAACAAGGTAGAGTTAGAGATAATACCACAGGGTACCCGGAAAACCTAAAGCTCTGTGTCGCTCAGGGCAACTAGGGTTTTGAGGGGTTTTGACGGCGCTCGCTCGAGCTAATCGGCGAGGTGCGCTAGGAGTTTGGATCGGATGGCGACATTAGGTTCGAGCAAGGGAAGGAGGGGCCTCCCTCTCCAATATAGAAAAGGACACAGATAGAAGAAGATATGGAAAAACTCGACCTCGCAGAGGAACAAGCCATGCCACTTGTCATTGATGATCTGGAGGAGGGCCGCAGAAGCGGGCACTGGCAGGCAAGGTCCTTCACCACAATACGTATCATGTCCATACAATCGTCGGCGTCTCCATAGCCATTCCGAGATATATTGCCATGCAACTTCCACCGTTCCGTTTTTTTATGACACGCACCATCATTGTCATATTGCTTTGCATGATCGTAAGACAGCTAGCATGATGTTTTCATGGCTTGTCCGTTTTTTGATGTCATTTGCTATGCTAGATCGTTGCACATCCCGGTACACCACCGGAAGTATTCATATAGAGTCATATCTTGTTGTAGGTATCGAGTTGTAAGTAAATAAAAGTGTGATGATCATCATTATTAGAGCATTGTCCCATGAGAGGAAAGGATGATGGAAGCTATGATTCCCTCACAAGTAGGGATGAGTCTCCGGACTTTACAAATAATAAAAGAGGCCAATGAAGCCCAAATAATAATAAAAAGAGGCCAAAGATGCCCACCAAAATTAAAAAAATGAGAGAAAAGAAAGAAGGGACAATGTTACTATCTTTTTTCCACACTTGTGCTTCAAAGTAGCACCTTGATCTTCATGATAGAGAGTCTCCTATTTTTTGTCACTTTCATATACTAGTGGGAATTTTTCATTATATAACTTGGCTTGTATATTCCAATGATGGGCTTCCTCAAATTGCCCTAGGTCTTCGTGAGCAAGCAAGTTGGATGCACACCCACTTAGTTTCTTTTTGAGCTTTCATACACTTATAGCTCTAGTGCATCCGTTGCATGGCAATCCCTACTCACTCACATTGATATCTATTGATGGGCATCTCCATAGCCCGTTGATACGCCTAGTTGATGTGAGACTATCTTCTCCTTTTCCACACAACCTCCACCATATTCTATTCCACCTATAGTGCTATATCCATGGCTCACGCTCATGTATTGCGTGAAAGTTGAAAAGGTTTGAGAACATAAAAGGTGTGAAACAATTGCTTGACTTATCATCGGGGGGGTGCATGATTTAGATACTTTGTGTGGGGAAAATGGAGCATAGCCAGACCATATGATTTTGTAGGGATAACTTTCTAAGGCCATGTTATTTTGAAAGGACACAATTACTTGTTAGTATGCTTGAAGTATTACTGTTTTTATGTCAATATTGAGCTTTTGTTTTGAATCTTATGGATCTGAACATTCATGCCACAATAAAGAATATTACATGGATAAATATGTTAGGTAGCATTCCACATCAAAAATTCCGTTTTTATCATTTACCTACTCGAGGACGAGCAGGAATTAAGCTTGGGGATGCTTGATACGTCTCCAACGTATCTATAATTTTTGATTGTTCCATGCTATTATATTATCTGTTTTGGATGTTTTATATGCATTAATATGCTATTTTATATTATTTATGGGACTAACCTATTAACCTAGTGCCTAGTGCCAGTTTCCGTTTTTTCCTTGTTTTTGAGTATTGCGGATAAGGAATATTAAACGGAGTCCAAACGGAATAAAATCTTCGCGATAATTTTTCTTGGACCAAAAGAAACCTGCCAGACTTGGAGATGAAGGCAGGAGACTTGCCGTGTGGCGACAAGCCACCAGGGCGCGCCCTGGGGGGGTGCCCCCCTGGCTTGTGGCCCCACGGCAGATCTCCTAACCCTATTCTTCGGCGTATAAATTCCCAAATATCCCCCCAATACCAAAAAGTGCCACAAAAATACTTTTCCGCCGCCGGAAGCCTCTGTTCCCGTGAGATCCCATCTTGGAGCCTTTTCCGGTAATCTGCCGGAGGGGGATTCGATCACGGAGGGCATCTACATCAACTCCATTGCCCCTCCGATGATGCGTGAGTAGTTCACCAGAGACCTTCGGGTCCATAGCTAGTAGCTAGATGGCTTCTTCTCTCTCTATGTTCTTCAATACCATGTTCTTCATGATCTTCATGGAGATCTATCCGATGTAATACTCTTTTGCGGTGTGTTTGTCGAGATCCGATGAATTGTGGGTTTATGATAAGATTATCTATGAATATTATTTGAATCTTCTCTGAATTCTTATATGCATGATTTCATATCTTTGCAAGTCTCTTCGAATTATTGGTTTGGTTTGGCCAACTAGATTGGTAATTCTTGCAATGGGAGAAGTGTTTGGTTTTGGGTTCAATCTTGCGGTGTCCTCACCCAGTGACAAAGTAGGGGTAGCGAGGCACGTATTTGTATTGTTGCCATCGAGGATAAAAAGATGGGGTTTTCATCATATTGCTTGAGTTTATCCCTCTACATCATGTCATCTTACCTAATGCGTTACTCTGTTCTTCATGAACTTAATACTCTAGATGCAGGCAGGAGTCGGTCGATGTGTGGAGTAATAGTAGTAGATGCAGAATCGTTTCGGTCTACTTGACACGGACGTGATGCCTATATGCATAATCATTGCCTTGGATATCGTCATAACTATGCGCTTTTCTATCAATTGCTCGACAGTAATTTGTTCACCCACCGTATTATTTTCCTTCAAGAGAGAAGCCTCTAGTGAAACCTATGGCCCCCGGGTCTATTTTCCATATTATATTTTTAGATCTATAAATCAAAAATACTTTGCTGCAATCTTTTTACTTTTGTTTTACTTTTCGTTCTAGTAATCTTCTATATCTATCTCTATCACATCTCATCCTTGCAAGTAACCGTGAAGGGATTGACAACCCCTTTATAGCGTTGGGTGCAAGTGTTTGATTGTTTGTGTAGGTGCGAAGATTGGGGACTTGCTTGTATCTCCTACTGGATTGATACCTTGGTTCTCAACAACTGAGGGAAATACTTATCTACTTTGCTGCATCACCCTTTCCTCTTCAAGGGAAAACCAACGCAAGCTCAAGAAGTAGCAAGAAGGATTTCTAGCGCCGTTGTCGGGGAGATCTACATCAAGCCTACCAAGTACCCATCACAAACTCATCTCTTGCATTTACATTATTTGCCATTTGCCTCTCGTTTTCCTCTCCCCCACTTCTAAAACGATTTTCAGAAAAATACCAAAAAGATTTGCCTTTTTATTCGCCCTTCTTCCGTTCGTCTTTTCGTTTGCCTTTTGTTTGCTTGTGTGCTAGATTGCTTGCTTTGTCACGATGACTCAAGAGAATACCAAGTTGTGTGACTTTTCCAATACTAATAATAATGATTTTATTAGTACTTCGATTGCTCCCGCCACTAGTGCGGAATCTTATGAAATTAATGCCACTTTGCTTAATCTTGTTATGAAAGAACAATTTTCCGGCCTTCCTAATGAAGATGCCGCATCCCATCTAAATACTTTCGTTGAGTTGTGTGATATGCAAAAGAAGAAAGATGTGGATAATGATATTGTTAAATTGAAGCTATTTCCTTTCTCACTACGAGATCGTGCTAAAACTTGGTTTTCATCTTTGCCTAAAAATAGTATTGATTCATGGAATAAGTGTAAAGATGCTTTTATTTCCAAGTAATTTCCGCCCGCTAAGATCATCTCCCTTAGGAATGATATAATGAATTTTAAGCAACTTGATCATGAGCATGTTGCACAATCTTGGGAGAGGATGAAACTAATGATTAGAAATTGCCCCGCACATGGTTTGAGTTTATGGATAATTATACAATTTTTTTATGCGGGATTGAATTTTGCTTTTAGAAATCTTTTAGATTCCGCCGCGGGTGGTACTTTTATGGAAATCACATTAGGAGAAGCTACTAAACTCCTAGATAATATTATGGCAAATTACTCTCAATGGCATACCGAAAGATCTCCTACTAGTAAAAAGGTGCATGCTATTGAAGAAATAAACACTTTGAGTGAAAAGATGGATGAATTAATGAAATTGTTTGCTAGTAAGAGTGCTCCTATTGATCCTAATGATATGCCTTTGTCTTCTTTGATTGGAAATAATAAAGAATCTATGGATGTGAATTTTGTTGGTAGGAACAATTTTGGTAATAACGCGTATAGAGGTAATTTCAACCCTAGGCCGTTTCCTAGTAATTCCTCTAATAATTATGGTAATTCCTACAACAATTCTTATGGAAATTATAATAAGATGCCCTCTGATCTTGAGAATAATATTAAAGAATTTATTAGTTCGCAAAAGGTTTTCAATGCTACGATTGAAGAAAAATTGCTCAAGATTGATGATTTGGCTAGGAACGTTGATAGAATTTCTCTTGAGATTGATTCTTTGAAAATTAGACCTACTCCACCTAAGCGTGATATTAATGAGTCTTTAAAAGCTATGAGAACTTCTATTGATGAGTGTAAGGAAAGAACCGCTAGAATGCGTGCTAAGCGTGAATGGCTTGAAAAGGTGTGTTCTCGTGATAATAATAATGATGAAGATCTTAAAGTGATTGATGTGACTCCTATTGAATCTTTGTTTTCTAATAAAAATCTTGATAAAGATGGGACTGGAGATAAGTCAACTTTAGTTAAAAGTCGTCCCAATGATTCGGAGTTTATAGATCTTAATGCTAAGATTGATAAAAGTGGGATTGAAGAGGTCAAAACTTTAAATAGCAATGAACCCACTCTTTTGGATTTCAAGGAATTTAATTATAATAGTTGTTCTTTGATTGATTGTATTTCCTTGTTGCAATCCATGTTGAATTCTCCGCATGCTTATAATCAAAATAAAGCTTTTACTAAACATATCGTTGATGCTATGATGAAATCTTTTGAAGAAAAACTTGAGTTGGAAGTTTCCATACCTAGAAAACTTTATGATGAGTGGGAACCTACTATTAAGATTAAAATTAAAGATTATGAGTGCCATGCTTTGTGTGATTTGGGTGCTAGCGTTTCCACGATTCCGAAAACTTTATGTGATGTGCTAGGTTTCCATGATCTTGATGATTGCTCTTTAAATTTGCATCTAGCGGATTCCACCATTAAGAAACCTATGGGAAGGATTAATGATGTTCTTTTTGTTGCAAATAGGAATTATGTGCCCGTAGATTTCATTGTTCTTGATATAGATTGCAACCCTACATGTCCTATTATTCTTGGTAGACCTTTCCTTAGAACGATTGGTGCAATTATTGATATGAAAGAAGGAAACATTAGATTCCAATTTCCGTTAAGGAAAGGCATGAAACACTTTCCTAGAAAGAAAATTAAATTACCTTATGAATCTATTATGAGAGCTACTTATGGATTGCATACCAAAGATGACAATACCAAGATCTATTGCGTTATGCCTAGCTAAGGGCGTTAAACAATAGCGCTTGTTGGGAGGCAACCCAATTTTATTTTGTGTTTCTGTTTTTTTTGCTTATGTTCTTGAGTGTTTTGAAAATTATTACCTCTGTAGTAATTGTGTTTTATTGTTTTAATTAGTGTTTGTGCCAAGTAAGACCTTTGGGATGGTTTACGGTGATTGTTGATTTGGTTTTGCTGAAAAACAGAAACTTTTGCGCTCAGTCCAGGAATTTTATAAATTCACCAGAGAGTCAATTGGATCTTAATTTTTTACAAAAGATTTATATACAAATTTCCCTTATTGTCCAAATTTTTCAGAATTTTTGGAGTTACATAAGTATTTCAAGTTTACAGATTGCTACAGACTGTTCTGTTTTTGACAGATTCTGTTTTCTTTGTGTTGTTTGCTTATTTCGATGTATCTATGGGTTGTATCGGGGGGTATGAACCATGGAGAAGTTGGAATACAGTAGATATTACACCAATATAAATAAATAATGTGTTCACAACAGTACCTAAAGTGGTGATTTATTTTTCTTATATTAACGGATCTCATGAGTTTTCTGTTGAGTTTTGTGTTGTGAAGTTTTCAAGTTTTTGGTAAAGATTTGATAGACTATGGAATAAGAAGTGGCAAGAGCCTAATCTTGGGGATGCCCAAGGTACCCCAAGCCATATTCAAGGATACCAAAGAGCCTAAGCTTGGGGATGCCCCGGAAGGCATCCCCTCTTTCGTCTTCAATCCATCGGTAAATTTACTTGAGGCTATATTTTTATTCACCACATGATATGTGTTTTGCTTGGAGCGTCTTGTATGATATGAGTCTTTGCTTTTTAGTTTGCCACAATCATCCTTCCTGCACACATCTTTTGAGGGGGACACGCATTAATCGTGAATTTATTAGAATACTCTATGTGCTTCACTTATATCTTTTGAGCTAGGCAATGTTGCTCTAGTACTTCACTTATATCTTTTTAGAGCACGATGGTGTTTTATTTTATAGAAATAATTGAACTCTCGTACCTCACTTATATTATTTTGAGAGTCTTTAAACAGCATGGTAATTGGTTTAGGTTATGAATTTAGTCCTAATATAATGGGCATCCAAGAGGGATATAATAAAAACTTTCATATTAAGTGCATTGAATACTATGAGAAGTTTGATTCCTTGCATATACTTTTGAGATATAAAGATGGTCATATGAGAGTCATGCTAGTGAGTAATTGTGAATTGGTAGAAATACTTGTGTTAAAGTTTGTGATTCCCGTAGCATGCACGTATGGTGAACCGTTATGTAACGAAGTCGGAGCATGATTTGTTTAATGATTGTCAACCTTTGTGTGAGGGTCGGGAGCGCGCGATGGTTAACTCCTACCAACCTCTCCCCTAGGAGCATACGTCTAATGCTTTGCTTTGATAACTAATAGACTTTTGTAATAAGTATGTGAGTTCTTTATGACTAATGTTGAGTCCATGGATTATACGCACTCTCACCCTTCCACCTTTGCTAGCCTCTCTAGTACCGCGCAACTTTCGCCGGTGCATTAAACCCACCTTCCTCAAAACAGCCACCATATACTTTCCTCAAAACAACCACCATACCTACCTATTATGGCATTTCCATAGCCATTCCGAGATATATTGCCATGCAATTTCCACCGTTCCGTTTTTTTATGACACGCACCATCATTGTCATATTGCTTTGCATGATCGTAAGACAGCTAGCATGATGTTTTCATGGCTTGTCCGTTTTTTGATGTCATTTGCTATGCTAGATCATTGCACATCCCGGTACACCACCGGAAGCATTCATATAGAGTCATATCTTGTTGTAGGTATCAAGTTGTAAGTAAATAAAAGTGTGATGATCATCATTATTAGAGCATTGTCCCATGAGAGGAAAGGATGATGGAAGCTATGATTCCCTCACAAGTAGGGATGAGTCTCCGGACTTTACAAATAATAAAAGAGGCCAATGAAGCCCAAATAATAATAAAAAGAGGCCAAAGATGCCCACCAAAATAAAAAAAATGAGAGAAAAGAAAGAAGGGACAATGTTACTATCTTTTTTCCACACTTGTGCTTCAAAGTAGCACCTTGATCTTCATGATAGAGAGTCTCCTATTTTTTGTCACTTTCATATACTAGTGGGAATTTTTCATTATATAACTTGGCTTGTATATTCCAATGATGGGCTTCCTCAAATTGCCCTAGGTCTTCGTGAGCAAGCAAGTTGGATGCACACCCACTTAGTTTCTTTTTGAGCTTTCATACACTTATAGCTCTAGTGCATCCGTTGCATGGCAATCCCTACTCACTCACATTGATATCTATTGATGGGCATCTCCATAGCCTGTTGATACGCCTAGTTGATGTGAGACTATCTTCTCCTTTTCCACAAAACCTCCACCATATTCTATTCCACCTATAGTGTTATATCCATGGCTCACGCTCATGTATTGCGTGAAAGTTGAAAAGGTTTGAGAACATAAAAGGTGTGAAACAATTGCTTGACTTGTCATCGGGGGTGTGCATGATTTAGATAATTTGTGTGGGGAAGATGGAGCATAGCCAGACCATATGATTTTGTAGGGATAACTTTCTAAGGCCATGTTATTTTGAAAGGACACAATTACTTGTTGGTATGCTTGAAGTATTACTGTTTTTATGTCAATATTGAGCTTTTGTTTTGAATCTTATGGATCAGAACATTCATGCCACAATAAAGAATATTACATGGATAAATATGTTAGGTAGCATTCCACATCAAAAATTCTGTTTTTATCATTTACCTACTCGAGGACGAGCGGGAATTAAGCTTGGGGATGCTTGATACGTCTCCAACGTATCTATAATTTTTGATTGTTCCATGCTATTATATTATCTGTTTTGGATGTTTTATATGCACTAATATGCTATTTTCTATTATTTTTGGGACTAACCTATTAACCTAGTGCCTAGTGCTAGTTTCTGTTTTTTCCTTGTTTTTGAGTATTGCAGATAAGGAATATTAAACGGAGTCCAAACGGAATAAAATCTTCGCGATGATTTTTCTTGGACCAGAAGAAACCTACCAGACTTGGAGATGAGGTCAGGAGACCTGCCGGGAGGCGACAAGCCACCAGGGCGCGCCCCCCTGGCTTGTTGCCCCCCCAGCAGGCCCTCCAACCCTAATCCTTGGCCTATAAATTCCCAAATATTCCCCCAATACCAAAAAGAGGCACGAAAATACTTTTCCGCCGTAGGAAGCCTCTGTTCCCATGAGATCCCATCTTGGAGCCTTTTCCGGTAATCTGCCGGAGGGGAGTTCGATCACGGAGGGCATCTACATCAACTCCATTGCCCCTCCGATGATGCGTGAGTAGTTCACCAGAGACCTTCGGGTCCATAGCTAGTAGCTAGATGGCTTCTTCTCTCTCTATGTTCTTCAATACCATGTTCTTCATGATCTTCATGGAGATCTATCCGATGTAATACTCTTTTGCGGTGTGTTTGTCGAGATCCGATGAATTGTGGGTTTATGATAAGATTATCTATGAATATTATTTGAATCTTCTCTGAATTCTTATATGCATGATTTCATATCTTTGCATGTCTCTTCGAGTTATTGGTTTGGTTTGGCCAACTGGATTGGTAATTCTTGCAATGGGAGAAGTGCTTGGTTTTGGGTTCAATCTTGCGGTGTCCTCACCCAGTGACAAAGTAGGGGTAGCGAGGCACGTATTTGTATTGTTGCCATCGAGGATAAAAAGATGGGGTTTTCATCATATTGCTTGAGTTTATCCCTCTACATCATGTCATCTTACCTAATGCGTTACTCTGTTCTTCATGAACTTAATACTCTAGATGCAGGCAGGAGTGGGTCGATGTGTGGAGTAATAGTAGTAGATGCAGAATCATTTCGGTCTACTTGACACGGACGTGATGCCTATATGCATAATCATTGCCTTGGATATCGTCATAACTATGCGCTTTTCTATCAATTGCTCGACAGTAATTTGTTCACCCACCATATTATTTTCCTTCAAGAGAGAAGCCTCTAGTGAAACCTATGCCCCCCAGGTCTATTTTCCATATTATATTTTCAGATCTATAAATCAAAAATACCAAAAATACTTTGCTGCAATCTTTTTACTTTTGTTTTACTTTTTGTTCTAGTAATCTTCTATATCTATCTCTATCAGATCTCATCCTTGCAAGTAACCGTGAAGGGATTGACAACCCCTTTATAGCGTTGGGTGCAAGTGTTTGATTGTTTGTGTAGGTGCAAAGAGTGGGGACTTGCTTGTATCTCCTACTGGATCGATACCTTGGTTCTCAACAACTGAGGGAAATACTTATCTACTTTGCTGCATCACCCTTTCCTCTTCAAGGGAAAACCAACGCAAGCTCAAGAAGTAGGAGGCACAAGGGGATGAGAATGGAGACTTACCTTTCAAGACCAGTCTTCGTGCTCTGGATGACAGGAAAAAGGCGACGTCGGGTGAGAGTGCATCAAGGGAGTAGTTCAACTGATAATAGCAAAAATGCAACCCCTTTGCTGCCCTCGTGAGATGATCCAATGCATACCCCCCCCCCCCCCCCGCGTGCACAAACACACATGAACAGGAGTAAGGGAAACAAGAACGCGGAACAAGGGATTGTACATCCCCCATATTATGCATTATTGATCCATTCTTTTCTATGCATGAACCCTTGCACTCATTGTTGTTCTATGTTTTTATGTATTTTCTTATACCTTTCCGCGGGAACTGTTGAGCATGCTCGTTGCAAGAATACCAAGGCATAAATGGAGGTGCTAGGTTTATAGGCAAGTCCTTGCAGGGGCAGAGTTCTAGTGCAGCTCCTCTAGTTTCCAGAGTCCGTAGGGTGGCGACCAAGGCACACATGATAAAAGCATATGCGTTCGAGACCGATAATGAGCATGATTATGTAGATGATGGTCACTATGTGGCTGATGAGCGAGAGTCTCAAGATGATGATATCGAGGGTGGTTGCTACTTCTTGAGCTTGCGTTGGTTTTCCCTTGAAGAGGAAAGGGTGATGCAGCAAAGTAGATAAGTATTTCCCTCAGTTGTTGAGAACCAAGGTATCAATCCAGTAGGAGATACAAGCAAGTCCCCAATAGATGTACCTACACAAATAATCAAACACTTGCACCCAACGCTATAAAGGGGTTGTCAATCTCTTCACGGTTACTTGCAAGGATGAGATCTGATAGAGATAGATATAGAAGATTACTAGAACGAAAAGTAAAACAAAAGTAAAAAGATTGCAGCAAAGTATTTTTTGGTATTTTTGGTTTATAGATCTGAAAATATAATATGGAAAATAGACCCGGGGGACATAGGTTTCACTAGAGGCTTCTCTCTTGAAGGAAAATAATACGGTGGGTGAACAAATTACTGTTGAGCAATTGATAGAAAAGCGCATAGTTATGACGATATCTAAGGCAATGATTATGCATATAGGCATCACGTCCGTGTCAAGTAGACCAAAACGATTCTGCATCTACTACTATTACTCCACACATCGACCGACTCCTGCCTGCATCTAGAGTATTAAGTTCATGAAGAACAGAGTAACGCATTAAGTAAGATGACATGATGTAGAGGGATAAACTCAAGCAATATGATGAAAACCCCATCTTTTTTATCCTCGATGGCAACAATACAAATACGTGCCTCGCTATCCCTACTTTGTCACTGGGTGAGGACACCGCAAGATTGAACCCAAAACCAAGCACTTCTCCCATTGCAAGAATTACCAATCTAGTTGGCCAAACCAAACCAATAACTCGAAGAGACTTGCAAAGATATGAAATCATGCATATAAGAATTCAGAGAAGATTCAAATAATATTCATAGATAATCTTATCATAAACCCACAATTCATCGGATCTCGACAAACACACCGCAAAAGAGTATTACATCGGATAGATCTCCATGAAGATCATGAAGAACATGGTATTGAAGAACATAGAGAGAGAAGAAGCCATCTAGCTACTAGCTATGGACCCGAAGGTCTCTGGTGAACTACTCACGCATCATCGGAGGGGCAATGGAGTTGATGTAGATGCCCTCCGTGATCGAATCCCCCTCCGGCAGATTACCGGAAAAGGCTCCAAGATGGGATCTCACGGGAACAGAGGCTTCCGGCGGCAGAAAAGTATTTTCGTGGCTCTTTTTGGTATTGGGGGAATATTTGGGAATTTATAGGCCGAAGAATAGGGTTAGGAGATCTGCCGTGGGGCCACAAGCTAGGGGGGCACCCCCCAGGGCGTGCCCTGATGGCTTGTCGCCACACGGCAAGTCTCCTGCCTTCATCTCCAAATCTGGCAGGTTTCTTTTGGTCCAAGAAAAATTATTCCGAAGATTTTATTCCGTTTGGACTCCGTTTAATATTCCTTTTCTGCAATACTCAAAAACAAGGAAAAAACAGAAACTGGCACTAGACACTAGATTAATAGGTTAGTCCCAAAAATAATATAAAATAGCATATTAATGCATATAAAACATCCAAAACAGATAATATAATAGCATGGAACAATAAAAAATTATAGATACGTTGGAGACGTATCAAGCATCCCCAAGCTTAATTCCTGCTCGTCCTCGAGTAGGTAAATGATAAAAACAGAATTTTTGATGTGGAATGCTACCTAACATATTTATCCATGTAATATTCTTTATTGTGGCATGAATATTCAGATCCATAAGAGTCAAAACAAAAGCTCAATTTTGACATAAAAACAGTAATACTTCAAGCATACTAACAAGCAATTGTGTCCTTTCAAAATAACATGTCCTTAGAAAGTTATTCCTACAAAATCATATAGTCTGGCTATGCTCCATCTTCCCCACACAAAGTATCTAAATCATGCACACCCCCGATGACAAGTCAAGCAATTGTTTCACACCTTTTATGTTCTCAAACCTTTTCAACTTTCACGCAATACATGAGCGTGAGCCATGGATATAGCACTATAGGTGGAATAGAATATGGTGGAGGTTGTATGGAAAAGGAGAAGATAGTCTCACATCAACTAGGCGTATCAACGGGCTATGGAGATGCCCATCAATAGATATCAATGTGAGTGAGTAGGGATTGCCATGCAACGGATGCACTAGAGCTATAAGTGTATGAAAGCTCAAAAAGAAACTAAGTGGGTGTGCATCCAACTCGCTTGCTCATGAAGACCTAGGGCAATTTGAGGAAGCCCATCATTGGAATATACAAGCCAAGTTATATAATGAAAAATTCCCACTAGTATATGAAAGTGACAAAATAGGAGACTCTCTATCATGAAGATCAAGGTGCTACTTTGAAGCACAAGTGTGGAAAAAGATAGTAACATTGTCCCTTCTCTCTTTTCTCTCATTTTTTTATATATTTTTTATTTATTTTGGTGGGCATCTTTGGCCTCTTTTTTTTTATTTGGGCTTCATTGGCCTCTTTTATTATTTGTAAAGTCCGGAGACTCATCCCTACTTGTGAGGGAATCATAGCTTCCATCATCCTTTCCTCTCATGGGACAATGCTCTAATAATGATGATCATCACACTTTTATTTACTTACAACTCGATACCTACAACAAGATATGACTCTATATGAATGCTTCCGGTGGTGTACCGGGATGTGCAATGATCTAGCATAGCAAATGACATCAAAAAATGGACAAGCCATAAAAACATCATGCTAGCTGTCTTACGATCATGCAAAGCAATATGACAATGATGGTGCGTGTCATAAAAAACGGAACGGTGGAAGTTGCATGGCAATATATCTCGGAATGGCTATGGAAATGCCATAATAGGTAGATATGGTGGCTGTTTTGAGGAAGGGTATATGGTGGCTGTTTTGAGGAAGGTGGGTTTAATGCACCGGCTAAAGTTGCGCGGTACTAGAGAGGCTAGCAAAGGTGGAAGAGTGAGAGTGCGTATAATCCATGGACTCACATTAGTCATAAAGAATTCACATACTTATTGCAAAAATCTATTAGTTATCGAAGCAAAGTGTTAGACGCATGCTCCTAGGGGAGAGGTTGGTAGGAGTAAACCATCGCGCGCTCCCGACCCTCACACAAAGGATGACAATCATTAAACAAATCATGCTCCGACTTTGTTACATAACGGTTCACCATACGTGCATGCTACGGGAGTCACAAACTTTAACACAAGTATTTTTACCATTCCACAATTACTCACTAGCATGACTCTAACATCACCATCTTTATATCTCAAAACTATATGCAAGGAATTCTCATAATATTCAATGCACTCTATATGAAAGTTTTTATTATATCCCTCTTGGATGCCCATTATATTAGGACTAAATTCATAACCTAAACCAATTACCATGCTGTTTAAAGGCTCTCAAAATAATATAAGTGAGGTACGAGAGTTCAATTATTTCTATAAAATAAAAAAAACACCACCGTGCTCTAAAAAGATATAAGTGAAGCACTAGAGCAACATTGCCTAGCTCAAAAGATATAAGTGAAGCACATAGAGTATTCTAATAAATTCACGATTAATGTGTGTCCCTCTCAAAAGATGTGTGTAGCAAGGATGATTGTGGCAAACTAAAAAGCAAAGACTCATATCATACAAGACGCTCCAAGCGAAACACATATCATGTGTTGAATAAAAATATAGCCTCAAGTAAATTTACCGATGGATTGAAGACGAAAGAGGGGATGCCTTCCGGGGCATCCCCAAGCTTAGGCTCTTTTGTATCCTTGAATATGGCTTGGGGTGCCTTGGGCATCCCCAAGCTTAGGCTCTTGCTACTCCTTATTCCATAGTCCATCAAATCCTTACCCAAAACTTGAAAACTTCACAACACAAAACTCAACAGAAAACTCGTGAGATCCGTTAGTATAAGAAAAATAAATCACCACTTTAGGTACTGTTGTGAACTCATTCTTTATTTATATTGGTAATATTTACTGTATTCTAATTCTCCATGGTTCATACCCCCCGATACAACCCATAGATACATCAAAATAAGCAAACAACACAAAGAAAACAGAATCTGTCAAAAACAGAACAGTCTGTAGCAATCTGTAAACTTTGAATACTTCTGTAACACCAAAAATTCTGAAAAATTAGGACAATCAGGGAAATTTGTATATCAATATTGTGTAAAAAATTAAGATCCAATTGACTCTCTGGTGAATTTATAAAATTCCTGGACTGAGCGCAAAAGTTTCTGTTTTTCAGCAAAACCAAATCAACAATCACCGTAAACCATCCCAAAGGTCTTACTTGGCACAAACACTAATTAAAACAATAAAGCACAATTAATACAGAAGTAATAATGTGCAAAACACTCAAGAACAGAAGCAAAAAACATAAACACAAAATAAAATTGGGTTGCCTCCCAACAAGCGCTATTGTTTAACGCCCTTAGCTAGGCATAACGCAATAGATCTAGGTATTGTCATAATAGTAAGGGAGATCATCCATGCTCATCTCATACTCCCTTCTTTCAGCAGCAAGTTTCCTTTGCGGCAAGCAAAAATAATCAAAAGGGCTAAATTTAATAGGATAAGGATCCTTAAGATCAAGTGCGGGAGGGATAGGTTCCTCCTTCGGCCCCTTATAGTGTATAATCAATTCATCATTGTAAGCTTTCCTTTGGTGGAAAGTCATAAGCCTATCTCCTAATATGAACTCTAATCCGTTGTTTTGTATAGCAAAATTTTCATTGAGTTCGGAAATCTTATCAACCAAAACCTCGGTAGGAACCCTTTTTCTCAAATTTTCATTATAAGCCACATAATCCGGAGATTGCAATCTCATTATTTCTTCTTGATTAAAAAGGATCTCCTCTATAGGGGGGCATCCACCATTAATTTTATAATGAGCAAAAATTTCGCTAGCCTCTTTCATGATGAATCTAAACTCGTAGGATAGAAATATAGTGGCGGCACGCTTAACGGAAGAATGTTGAATATTAGAGAACTCTAGAAAAATCCTTTGTATGCAAGGATGCATATGAACGAATTGCCTCTCAAGTTCAATTATTAACAGTGTTATTGCATCCGCAAGACTATTAGTTTTATTGAGAATAGACCCTGATACGTCTCCAACGTATCTATAATTTTTGATTGTTCCATGCTATTATATTATCTGTTTTGGATGTTTTATATGCATTAATATGCTATTTTATATTATTTTTGGGACTAACCTATTAATCTAGCGCCTAGTGCCAGTTTCTGTTTTTTCCTTGTTTTTGAGTATTGCAGATAAGGAATATTAAACGGAGTCCAAATGGAATAAAATCTTCAGAATGATTTTTCTTGGACCAGAAGAAACCCAGCAGACTTGGAGATGAAGGCAGGAGACCTGCCGTGGCGTCACAAGCCACCAGGGCACGCCCTAGGGGGGGCGCCCCCCTGGCTTGTGGCCCCACGGCAGCCCTCCTAACCCTATTCTTCGGCCTATAAATTCCCAAATATTCCCTGGATACCAAAAGGAGCCACGAAAATACTTTTCCGCCGCCGGAGGCCTCTGCTCCCGTGAGATCCAATCTTGGAGCCTTTTCCGGTAATCTGTCGGCAGGGGATTCGATCACGGAGGGCATCTACATCAACTCCATTGCCCCTCCGATGATGCGTGAGTAGTTTACCACAGACCTTTGGGTCCATAGCTAGTAGCTAGATGGCTTCTTCTCTCTCTTTGTTCTTCAATACCATGTTCTTCATGATCTTCATGGAGATCTATCCGATGTAATACTCTTTTGCGGTGTGTTTGTCGAGATCCGATGAATTGTGGGCTTATGATCAGCTTATCTATGAATATTATTTGAATCTTCTCTGAATTCTTATATGCATGATTTCATATCTTTGCAAGTCTCTTCGAGTTATTGGTTTGGTTTGGCCAACTAGATTGGTAATTCTTGCAATAGGAGAAGTGCTTAGTTTTGGGTTCAATCTTGCGGTGTCCTCACCCAGTGACAAAGTAGGGGTAGCGAGGCACGTATTTGTATTGTTGCCATCGAAGATAAAAAGATGGGGTTTTCATCATATTGCTTGAGTTTATCCCTCTACATCATGTCATCTTACCTAATGTGTTACTCTGTTCTTCATGAACTTAATAATCTAGATGCAGGCAGGAGTCGGTCGATGTGTGGAGTAATAGTAGTAGATGCAGAATCGTTTCGGTCTACTTGACACGGACGTGATGCCTATATGCATAATCATTGCCTTGGATATCGTCATAACTATGCGCTTTTCTATCAATTGCTCGACAGTAATTTGTTCACCCACCGTATTATTTTCCTTCACAAGAGAAGCCTCTAGTGAAACCTATGGCCCCCGGGTCTATTTTCCATATTATATTTTCAGATCTATAAACCAAAAGTACCAAAAATACTTCGCTGCATTATTTTTACTTTTGTTTTACTTTACGTTCTAGCAATCTTTTATATCTATCTCTATCAGATCTCATCCTTGCAAATAACCGTGAAGGGATTGACAACCCCTTTTAGCGTTGGGTGCAAGAGTTTGATTGTTTGTGTAGGTGCGAAGAATGGGGACTTGCTTGTATCTCCTACTGGATTGATACCTTGGTTCTCAACAACTGAGGGAAATACTTATCTACTTTGCTGCATCACCCTTTCCTCTTCAAGGGAAAACCAACGCAAGCTCAAGAAGTAGCAAGAAGGATTTCTGGCGCCGTTGCTGGGGAGATCTACATCAAGCCTACCAAGTACCCATCATAAACTCATCTCTTGCATTTACATTATTTGCCATTTGCCTCTCGTTTTCCTCTCCCCCACTTCTAAAATGATCTTCAGAAAAATACCAAAAAGATTTGCCGTTTTATTCGCCTTTTTCTCGCCGGATCTCTTTTTGTTTGCTTGTGTTGCCATGTGCCTTCTATTTGCAAGCATCTTCGCTTGCTAAAAATCTATTGATATGGATCCTCATCCACTTGCTAATCTTTTCAAAAGACCAAATTATGATGAACCTATTGCTTGTGAGTTGAGTGCGCTTGATTATCTCTATGAAGTTTTGTTTGAAAATCATGAATCTGAAAATTTTGATGAAGTGTTGAAAGAAGAAATTTATAAGGTGATTCATGATAGCTCCTTGATTGAAAAGCATGATTGCAATGATGTTACTATAAATTCTATTAATGTTAATTATGTTAATTATATGCAAAACTACAAGCTTGGGGATGGTAATTTTGTCATGTCCACTTTTTATTGCAATGATCATGATTGGGGTGATAATGCTTCTTACGATCTTGATAATTTATTTAATACTCATGATGAATATGATATTGAAAGTGGGTTTGGAAGAGTGTCAACTTTAGACATTATTTATCCCACTATTTTGGAGAGTGTTCAATCTTATGAAATTTTTGATAAAAGTGGGTTTGGAGAGGTCATGACTTTAGTTAATGATAATCCCACTATTTTGGAAGAGTGTCAACTTTGCATGCATGTGGATCATGAAGAGAAATTTTATATGATAGTTATATTTTTGAATTCCTTCATGATACTACTGAAATTTATTATGAGGGAGTAACATATGCTTGTAGGAATTGCAATAATATCAAGTTTCCTCTCTATGTGTTCAAAGTCTTGAAGTTATGCTTGTTTTGCCTTCCTATGCTAGTTGATTCTTGTTCCCATAAATTGTTTGCTCACAAAATCCCTATACATAGGAAGTGGGTTAGACTTAAATGTGTTTTTCATGCTATTCATTATGCTCTTTTAGATATTTCAATTACTACTTTTTATGTGAGCATCATTGAAATCATTATGCCTAGCTAGGGGCGTTAAACAATAGCGCTTGTTGGGAGGCAACCCAATTTTATTTTTATGCTTTTGTTTTTGCTTCTGTTTTTGAGTGTTTTACACAATATTACCTCTGTATTAATTGTGTTTTATTGTTTAAATTAGTGTTTGAGCCAAGTAAGACCTTTGGGATGGTCTACGGTGTTTGTGATTTGATTTTGCTGAAAAACAGAAACTTTTGCTCTCAGTCCAGGAATTTTGTAAATTCACTGGAACGTGATTTTGATCTGAAATTTTTACACAAGATTTATATACAAATTTCCCTGATTTTCCTAATTTTTCAGAATTTTTGGAGTTACAGAAGTATTCGAAGTCTATAGATTTCTACAGACTGTTCTGTTTTAGACAGATTCTGTTTTCTTTGTGTTGTTTGCTTATTTTGATGTATCTATGGGTTGTATCGGGGGGTATGAACCATGGAGAAGTTGGAATACAGTAGATATTACACCAATATAAATAAATAATGTGTTCACAACAGTACCTAAAGTGGTGATTTATTTTTCTTATATTAACGGATCTCATGAGTTTTCTGTTGAGTTTTGTGTTGTGAAGTTTTCAAGTTTTGGGTAAAGATTTGATGGACTATGGAATAAGGAGTGGCAAGAGCCTAAGCTTGGGGATGCCCAAGGTACCCCAAGCCATATTCAAGGATACCAAAGAGCCTAAGCTTGGGGATTCCCCGGAAGGCATCCCCTCTTTCGTCTTCAATCCATCGGTAAATTTACTTGAGGCTATATTTTTACTCACCACATGATATGTGTTTTGCTTGGAGCGTCTTGTATGATATGAGTCTTTGCTTTTTAGTTGTCCACAATCATCCTTTCTGCACACATCTTTTGAGGGGGACACGCATTAATCGTGAATTTATTAGAATACTCTATGTGCTTCACTTATATCTTTTGAGCTAGACAATGTTGCTCTAGTATTTCACTTATATCTTTTTAGAGCACGGTGGTGTCTTATTTTATAGAAATAATTTAACTCTTGTACCTCACTTATATTATTTTGAGAGTCTTTAAACATCATGGTAATTGGTTTAGGTTATGAATTTAGTCCTAATATAATGGGCATCCAAGAGGGATATAATAAAAACTTTCATATTAAGTGCATTGAATACTATGAGAAGTTTGATTCCTTGCATATACTTTTGAGATATAAAGATGGTAATATGAGAGTCATGCTAGTGAGTAATTGTGAATTGGTAGAAATACTTGTGTTAAAGTTTGTGATTCCCGTAGCATGCACGTATGGTGAACCGTTATGTAACGAAGTCGGAGCATGATTTGTTTAATGATTGTCAACCTTTGTGTGAGGGTCGGGAGCGCGCGATGGTAAACTCCTACCAACCTCTCCCCTAGGAGCATGCGTCTAATGCTTTGCTTAGATAACTAATAGACTTTTGTAATAAGTATGTGAGTTCTTTATGACTAATGTTGAGTCCATGGATTATACGCACTCTCACCCTTCCACCTTTGCTAGCCTCTCTAGTACCGCGCAACTTTCGCCGGTGCATTAAACCCACCTTCCTCAAAACAGCCACCATATACTTTCCTCAAAACAACCACCATACCTACCTATTATGGCATTTCCATAGCCATTCCGAGATATATTGCCATGCAACTTCCACCGTTCCGTTTTTCATGACACGCACCATCACTTTCATATTGCATATAGAGTCATATTTTGTTCTAGGTATCGAGTTGTAATTTTTGAGTTGTAAGTAAATAAAAGTGTGATGATCTTCATTATTAGAGCATTGTCCCATGAGAGAAAAGGATGATGGAAGCTATGACTCCCTCACAAGTTGGGATGAGTCTCCGGACTTTACAAATAATAAAAGAGGCCAGCGAAGCCCAAATAAAAAAAAAAAGAGGCCAAAGATGCCCACCAAAAAAAAGAAAAAAAAATGAGAGAAAGAGAGAAGGGACAATGCTACTATCTTTTTCCACACTTGTGCTTCAAAGTAGCACCATGATCTTCATGATAGAGAGTCTCCTATTTTGTCACTTTCATATAACTAGTGGAATTTTTCATCTTATGCACAACCACTTAGTTTTCTTTTTGAGCTTTCATACACTTATAGCTCTAGTGCATTCGTTGCATGGCAATCCCTACTCACTCACATTGATATCTATTGATGGGCATCTCCATAGCCCGTTGATACGCCTAGTTGATGTGAGACTATCTTCTCCTTTTCCTTCACAACCTCCACCATATTCTATTCCACCTATAATGCTATATCCATGGCTCACGCTCATGTATTGCGTGAGAGTTGAAAAGGTTTGAGAACATAAAAGGTGTGAAACAATTGCTTGACTTGTCATCGGGGTTTTACACGATTTAGATAATTTGTGTGGGGAATATGGAGCATAGCCAGACCATATGATTTTGTAGGGATAACTTTCTAAGGCCATCTTATTTCGAAAGGACGCAATTGCCTTGTTAGTATGCTTGAAGTATTACTGTTTTTATGTCAATATTAGACTTTTGTTTTGAATCTTATGGATCTGAATATTCATGCCACAATAAAGAATATTACATGGATAAATATGTTAGGTAGCATTCCATATCAAAAATTCTGTTTTTATCATTTACCTACTCGAGGACGAGCAGGAATTAAGCTTGGGGATGCTTGATACGTCTCCAACGTATCTATAATTTTTGATTGTTCCATGCTATTATATTATCTATTTTGGATGTTTTATATGCATTAATATGCTATTTTATATTATTTTTGGGACTAACCTATTAATCTAGAGCCTAGTGCCAGTTTCTGTTTTTCCTTGTTTTTGAGTATTGTAGATAAGGAATATTAAACGGAGTCCAAACGGAATAAAATCTTCGGAATGATTTTTCTTGGACCAGAAAAAACCCAGCAGACTTGGAGATGAAGTCAGGAGACCTGCCGTGGCGTCACAAGCCACCAGGGCGCGCCCTAGGGGGGGGCGCCCCCCTGGCTTGTGCCCCCACGGCAGCCCTCCTAACCCTATTCTTTGGTCTATAAATTCCCAAATATTCCCTGGATACCAAAAGGAGCCACGAAAATACTTTTCCGCCGCCGGAAGCCTCTGCTCCCGTGAGATCCAATCTTGGAGCCTTTTCCGGTAATCTGTCGGAGGGGGATTCGATCACGGAGGGCATCTACATCAACTCCATTGCCCCTCCGATGATGCGTGAGTAGTTTACCACAGACCTTTGGGTCCATAGCTAGTAGCTAGATGGCTTTTTCTCTCTCTTTGTTCTTCAATACCATGTTCTTCATGATCTTCATGGAGATCTATCCGATGTAATACTCTTTTGCGGTGTGTTTGTCGAGATCCGATGAATTGTGGGTTTATGATCAGCTTATCTATGAATATTTTTTGAATCTTCTTTGAATTCTTATATGCATGATTTCATATCTTTGCAAGTCTCTTCGAGTTATTGGTTTGGTTTGGCCAACTAGATTGGTAATTCTTGCAATGGGAGAAGTGCTTAGTTTTGGGTTCAATCTTGCGGTGTCCTCACCCAGTGACAAAGTAGGGGTAGCGAGGCACGTATTTGTATTGTTGCCATCGAGGATAAAAGATGGGGTTTTCATCATATTGCTTGAGTTTATCCCTCTACATCATGTGATCTTACCTAATGCGTTACTCTGTTCTTCATGAACTTAATACTCTAGATGCAGGCAGGAGTCGGTCGATGTGTGGAGTAATAGTAGTAGATGCAGAATCATTTCGGTCCACTTGACACGGACGTGATGCCTATATGCATAATCATTGCCTTGGATATCGTCATAATTATGCGCTTTTCTATCACTTGCTCGACAGTAATTTGTTCACCCACCGTATTATTTTCCTTCACAAGAGAAGCCTCTAGTGAAACCTATGGCCCCCAGGTCTATTTTCCATATTATATTTTTAGATCTATAAACCAAAAATACCAAAAATACTTCGCTGCATTATTTTTACTTTTGTTTTAATTTACGTTCTAGCAATCTTTTATATCTATCTCTATCAGATCTCATCCTTGCAAATAACGGTGAAGGGATTGACAACCCCTTTTAGCATTGGGTGCAAGAGTTTGATTGTTTGTGTAGGTGCGAAGATTGGGGACTTGCTTGTATCTCCTACTGGATTGATACCTTGGTTCTCAACAACTGAGGGAAATACTTATCTACTTTGCTGCATCACCCTTTCCTCTTCAAGGGAAAACCAACGCAAGCTCAAGAAGTAGCAGACCCTCCTAAGGTAGGTAGCATACCAGCACAAGTAAAGAAATCTTGAATAACACCTTTTCCAATAATATTACCACTACCTATGCAGAATTTTTTTGTATGTGTGATAGTAGGTTCTTCATGAGGGCCGTTTTAGCAAGATTCCCCTCAAGATTATTACTATCTTTTTCAATAAAAACTTCCTTAGATTCAGACATGATGGCAACGGATCGAGCTAGCGCACAAGCAAACAAAAAGCAAACGAAAAGACGAACGGAAGAAGGGCGAATAAAAAGGCAGATTTTTCTGAAAATCGTTTTAGAAGTGGGGGAGAGGAAAACGAGAGGCAAATGGCAAATAATGTAAAT
Source organism: Elymus sibiricus (assembly GCA_039707655.1). Lineage (NCBI taxonomy): Eukaryota > Viridiplantae > Streptophyta > Magnoliopsida > Poales > Poaceae > Elymus > Elymus sibiricus. Next base: position 282,740,344 of record CM077663.1, read on the forward strand.
GCAAGAGATGAGTTTGTGATGGGTACTTGGTAGGCTTGATGTAGATCCCCCCGGCAACGGCGCCAGAAATCCTTCTTGCTAATTCTTGAGCTTGCTTGGTTTTCCCTTGAAGAGGAAAGGGTGATGCAACAAAGTAGATAAGTATTTCCCTCAGTTGTTGAGAACCAAGATATCAATCCAGTAGGAGATACAAGCAAGTCCCCAATAGATGTACCTACACAAATAATCAAACACTTGCACCCAACGCTATAAAGGGGTTGTCAATCCCTTCACGGTTACTTGCAAGGATGAGATTTGATAGAGATAGATATAGAAGATTACTAGAACGAAAAGTAAAACAAAAGGAAAAAAGATTGCAGCAAAGTATTTTTGGTATTTTTGGTTTATAGATCTGAAAATATAATATGGAAAATAGACCCGGGGGCCATAGGTTTCACTAGAGGCTTCTCTCTTGAAGGAAAATAATACGGTGGGTGAACAAATTACTGTCGAGCAATTGATAGAAAAGCGCATAGTTATGACGATATCCAAGGCAATGATTATGCATATAGGCATCACGTCCGTGTCAAGTAGACCGAAACGATTATGCATCTACTACTATTACTCCACACATCGACCGACTCCTGCCTGCATCTAGAGTATTAAGTTCATGAAGAACAGAGTAACGCATTAGGTAAGATGACATGATGTAGAGGGATAAACTCAAGCAATATGATGAAAACCCCATCTTTTGATCCTCGATGGCAACAATACAAATACGTGCCTCGCTACCCCTACTTTGTCACTGGGTGAGGACGCCGCAAGATTGAACCCAAAACCAAGCACTTCTCCCATTGCAAGAATTACCAATCTAGTTGGCCAAACCAAACCAATAACTCGAAGAGACTTGCAAAGATATGAAATCATGCATACAAGAATTCAAAGAAGATTCAAATAATATTCATAGATAATCTGATCATAAACCCACAATTCATCGGATCTCGACAAACACACCGCAAAAGAGTATTGCATCGGATAGATCTCCATGAAGATCATGAAGAACATGGTATTGAAGAACATAGAGAGAGAAGAAGCCATCTAGCTACTAGCTATGGACCCGAAGGTCTGTGGTGAACTACTCACGCATCATCGGAGGGGCAATGGAGTTGATGTAGATGCCCTCCGTGATCGAATCCCCCTCCGGCAGATTACCGGAAAAGGCTCCAAGATGGGATCTCACGGGAACAGAGGCTTCCGGCGGCGGAAAAGTATTTTCGTGGCTCTTTTTGGTATTGGGGGAATATTTGGGAATTTATAGGCCGAAGAATAGGGTTAGGAGATCTGTCGTGGGGCCACAAGCCAGGGGGGCGTGCCCCCCCCCAGGGCGCGCCCTGGTGGCTTGTCGCAACATGGCAAGTCTCCTGCCTTCATCTCCAAGTCTGGCAGGTTTCTTCTGGTCCAAGAAAAATTATTCCGAAGATTTTATTCTGTTTGGACTCCATTTAATATTCCTTTTCTCCAATACTCAAAAACAAGGAAAAAACAGAAACTGGCACTAGGCACTAGATTAATAGGTTAATCCTAAAAATAATATAAAATAGCATATTAATGCATATAAAACATCCAAAACAGATAATATAATAGCATGGAACAATCAAAAATTATAGATACGTTGGAGACGTATCAGTGGTTACCTTGAGGTTGAGGATTATGATAAAGATCCTACCAATGTTGTGTATGTTTCTAAGACGATCAATACTAACTACTGTGTTGAGCGTGAGCATGATCCATATGTCCGTGGCGGGGATCTCGGTGTTGACTATCCCTTATGGAGCAACTTCCAACACCGGGTCTATGAGCATATTCTCAAGGTGAAGAAGTAGGAAGTTGCATCTCATCGCAATTTGTACCTTAATTATGTACGTTCTCACTCTGAGCTTTTATCTAGACGCGCATAGGGTCCTTACCAATATGGGTTTGATTGCTTTCATTCAATTCAACAAGCCCTACTATGAGGACCTTATTCTCAAGTTCTTTTCCACTATGTACTTTGGGAGGGATGATGCTCGCTTTTTCGCTGGATGTTTGGTACTGCCCATATGACATGGTTGGTTTTTTTTTCATCACTAGTTACAAGTACTTCAAGAGGCCACGCATGGATTATGGGGCTATTCAGTATTCATCATTTTTTTCATCACAATGCTATCTGACATTTCTTCCAAGAAGGGTCTGAGCACATAGTTGGAGATATTGGCGACTTGGCACACAAGTATGATGCTCTTCGCGGTATGTTTCATTCTTCTCTTCCCCCCAAGACGTGAGACTCTAATGAGCTATGGGGCACCATAGTTGATTTGTTGATATATTCTCATGTGGAGAAGAAGGTGAACGTTTTGGACTTCATGTTTGAGGAGCTTCTTTCTTGTGTGTTTGAGACGAAGCCTTGCGTGTTTTCTCCCTTTGTTCAAGCCTTGACTGAAGCAGAAGCCAGGATTTCTGACCATGACAGACTGCTTGCTCGGTATCCTATCACTTTGCCCGACAGGTACACAAACTATAGGTCGCCGGTTGCTGAAGATCTCCAGTGAAAGGAGGTTTAAGAATTCTGTTGCTAGAGTTGTCCCTGACACAAATGAGGGTAGTCCATCCAGTCAAGCTCCTCTATTGTGATTCCTCATATGGACGAGAAGGAAACGAAGTTGTTCAACCATAGCTTCAAGAGTCTTTTCAAGATGTTGTCTACTCATGTGTGCCATGTCAGATATATCAACATGAGTAAGAAGATGCATGGAGAGCAGAAAGCTTGCAAGGCACACAACCCAGGAGAGCCAGCTCCATAGGGTCCACAGGACATAAACAGTTGGGCACTCAATACTCCAATCCCCTTGCAGGCTACAACTCTGATGATGTCCAGGATGATGCATCGAGTGTCCCTTCCGTGGCTAGGTCTTTGCGTTAGCATCGCCCTATCCATTTTTGGTATCTTGATGACAAGGGGGGGGGAGTTTTCTATTTAGGACTCGGTCATGCTTGGAGACATTGCAAGCCCTTGCCTTTTTTGGGTTCTTATGTGGGCTTGTGATACTTTTATTTAAATTCCATACTCATGGTTGTGAGCTGACTTTTGTTTGTGGTGTACTATGATGGTTATCTCTTTGGATAGATATGTTGTCGTCCTGCTTTATTATATTGGTTCATATCATGGCAGCTTATTAATAGTGTCTTATATGTATTTGCTCTCACAACACACCTCTAGTATGTGATATTTTGCACCTTATATTTTTATCCTTACGATCACATGTTAGCTTATGCAATGTATCAGTTGTCATTTGTTTAGATCTTATCATTGCACTTTGAGTACTGATAAAGGGAGAGCTTCCTTGTTGTGTGTGTATCGTTCTTCAGGAGTATTTGATTATATGCATACATCAAGCTTAAGCCTCGTATGCTAGTAGTGGTGTGTGGCATCATTCAATTATATCTATTGCCATGTTCTAGTCGTATTGTCATTAATCGACCAAAAAGGGGGAGATTGAAAGTGCATTATTGCCCCAATGATATTTTGGTGTTAATGACAATACGGCTAGAACAAATCTAACTGGTGCATCAACGTCGTTTATACGATTCCAACGAGCCCAAGAACGTTGAATTCTGAGTTCTTTTGAAGAAGTGGAGGTCGTTTTACTAGAGGGGTCCAAAGCGTTCGACGACATCTGGTACGACCGCAGATGGTCGTACCAGCGCTCGTACCAATACCAGACAAGCCCGAAAGTTGCCCTTCCAGATGGGATTCTTCATGGATTTCGTCCCATTTGTTCCTACGACTTCCTTAGCCTTCAAGGGGTGGTTTGGGAGAGGTTTGGGCACACATAGAGCCCTTGGATCAAAGGAGAGACGCCACGTCACCGGAGGAGGTTACGAAAGAGCTATTATATATACACCATCAACCCTAGCCGCCACCATCATCCTCAACCATGAACACATCTCCACGTCTAGCCGTCATCTAGATCAAGAGCACTTGGGGGTTGTGGCAAGCCTCCATCTCCATTGTTGCAACCTTGGATGAAGACCGAAAGGGAGTTGCCGCCAGTGGGCGCGGTCATGGGCCGCCATCGCGGCACCACCACCACCACCACCACCAAAATCCACTGATCCGCCTCCATCTTCATGGACTTAATGTCTTTCTATTAGCCACTGTAGGTGAGTGACGAGAATTAGCATGATTGAGTTGTCTCAACATGGCGCGTCTTGAGAAAAAATGTTATGTGAGGGACCACCCACCATGTGTAGAATGCACATATCCTATAATGTAGGTACTAACTTAGCCACAAACATGGCATAATCAAAAAGCTTAATTCTGTCCCGCGCAGGAGCCAAACGAGACGGTACCTAGATGCCATCAATCTCATCTAAAACATCACATTACTTCTCACAGTTTATTTTATCTGTAGTTAGTTTTATTTTTGTGTTCGTTCTAGTGCTTATTTTAATTCTCTCTTTTGTTGTTTCCCCTAGCAAGTGTCTTTTGTGAACTATTTCCAAATTCCGGTTTGGTTGTGAGCGTAGCTGCATAAGTGACAACGCAATTGCGGGGATCGTAGTGCCTTCCTTTTCGCTCCTTGTGGGATTGACAAACCTTACTTACTATGAAATTGTTACATAGCCATGTGCACTTCTAGAACATCAACAACACCACGAAACTTCATCACAATGGATCGTGTCTCTAAGGTATCTTCTTCTGTCTAGGGTGCCAAAACACCAAAGAGTAACAAGATCCATAAGAGTGTTGGGGAACGTTGCATGGGAAACAAAAAATTTCCTACGCACACGCAAGATCTATCCATGGTGATGAGCATCTACGAGAGGGAGAGTGGATCTACATACCCTTGTAGATCACTAAGCGGGAAGCGTTAAGAAACGCGGTTGTTGTATTCGAAGGTCTTCGCGATCCAAATCGCTAGCCGTCCCGCGATCCAATCACGATCGAGCGCCGAACGGACGGCACCTCCGCGTTCAACACACGTACAGCTCGATGACGATCTCCGCCTTCTTGATCCAGCAAGAGGGAGCGGAGAGGTAGATGAGTTCTCCGGCAGCGCGACGGCGTGGCGGTGGTAGTAGTGGAACAATTCCGGCAGGGCTTCGCCTAAACACCGTCAGAATCTATTTGGTGGAGGAACTAGGGGATAGAGAACTAGCACGTGGACTTGTGTCTTTGGGGCCTCTATTCCTCTGGTATATATAGGAGGGAGGGGAGGAGGCAGCCTCCCTAGGGTTTCCCCTAGGGGTTCGGCCGAAGGAGGTGGAGGTGGAGCCTCCCACCAATCCTACTCCTAGTAGGATTCCTTCTTCCTACTTGGAAACCTTCTCCACTTGGGGTTTTTTCCTTTCCCACCTTTCCTAGCCTCATGGGCCTTGTGGGGCTGGTTTGCCCAGCCCACTAAGGGCTGGTGCAGCACCCCTCAGGCCCATGTGGCCTCCCGGCGTGGGTGGCCCCTCCCGATGGCCCTCCGGCACTCCCGGTACACTACCGGAAATACCCGAAACTTTTCCGGTGGCCAAAACGGGACTTCCTATATATCAATCTTTACCTCCGGACCATTCCGGAGCTCCTCATGACGTCCGGGATCTCATCCGGGACTCCGAACAACCTTCAGTCACCACCATACATAACTCAATACTACCGAAACGTCACCGAACGTTAAGTGTGCAGACCCTGCGGGTTCGAGAACTATGTAGACATGACTGAGACACCTCTACGGTCAATAACCAATAGCGGGACCTGGATGCCCATATTGGTTCCTACATATTCTACGAAGATCTTTATCGGTTGAACCTCTATGTCAAGGATTCAGTTAATCCCGTACGCTATTCCCTTTGTTCTTCGGTATGTTACTTGCCCGAGATTCGATCGTCGGTATCTCTATACCTAGTTCAATCTCGTTACCGGCAAGTCTCTTTACTCGTTCCGTAATACAAGATCCCGTGGCTAACACTTTAGTCACATTGCTTGCAAGGCTTATTGTGATGTTGTATCACCGAGTGGGCCCTGAGATACCTCTCTGTCACACGGAGTAACAAATCCCAGTCTTGATCCATGCCAGCTCAACAGACACCTTCGGAGATACCTGTAGAGCATCTTTATAGTCACCCAGTTACGTTGTGACATTTGATACACACAAGGTATTCCTTCGGTGTCAGTGAGTTGCATGATCTCATGGTCATAGGAACAGATACTTGACATGCAGAAAACAATAGCAATAAACCGACACGATCATATGCTACGTTCATAGTTTGGGTCTTGTCCATCACATCATTCTCCTAATGATGTGATCCCGTTATCAAATGACATCTCATGTCTATGGCTAGGAAACCTTGACCATCTTTGATCAACAAGCTAGTCTACTAGAGGCATACTAGGGACACAGTGTTGTCTATGTATCCACACATGCAATGTGTTTCCAATCAATACAATTATAGCATGGATAATAAACGATTATCATGAACAAGGAAATATAATAATAACTACTTTATTATTGCCTCTAGGGCATATTTCCAACAAAGAGATAGTAGGGGAATCAAATTTCCTCTGGTGAAAGTGTAGATATAGGTCGTCTCTTTCAAATCCTAGAAGATCAACAAGTTTGAGTGGCTAGGGAGGAATATCGGGAAAGAATAAGCTTTGAGTAGCAATGAAGGAGAGAGAGAGAGAGCAAAGAGGTAGTCAACTTGGGGAAGAAGACCCTTTATTTATATTCCTCTCCAATTTGTAGTCGTTATGTAGATTTTGCACTAAGCGGTAGTACCCCTGGTGCCTTCAGATGGAATTTCAAAGCCCTAGGCGGTACTGCTTAGGACCCCGGCATTACAGGCTACTAAAGTAGTCCGTACTTCCTTAGAATTACCGCCCTTGTACCATGGGCATTCTAGAGGGGAATTAGCCCTCTACAGTAGATCGTCTGGTACTTGGCCCGGTAGTGCAGCTCCAACAGGGGAGCGGTACTTCCGGTCAAGGGACGGTACTCCTGGCATGTTGACAGAGCTGTAGTACACATGTCCAAGCGGTACTACGGTTTCGAACATTGGTAGTACCCGCTAAAATAGTCTATACTTTTGTGGCACTGTGCTACTTGTAGATGCGTTGGCTTTTCCCCGAAGAGGAAGGGATGATGTAGTACAGTAGCGATAGGTATTTTCCTCGGTTAAGAACCAAGGTATCGAACCAATAGGAAGTTATTTAAACACACAATAGCAAATACTTGCACTCAACGCGGGCAAAAGGGTTGTCAAGCCCCTTGTACTCGTTAATTGCAAGGATTAAATCTTGATAGAGTAGGATAAATAAATACTAATAAAAAGCAAATAAATAACAACAAATATTTGTATGTGTTTTTGATATATAAAATATAAAGATTGTCAAGCTCTATTCTGCATGACTTCAAAGAAATGACCAATTGCAAAATTGCATGTGGTAACACTGTTAAACTTTGGCATGATAACTACTTGCAATATAAATTCCCACATTTATTTTCATTTGCAAAGGATAAAGAGATCACTGTGGCGTCATCATATGCTCAAATGACAGGAGATTTATATGAACTATTACATCTTCCTATGTCATCTATTGATGTCCAACAAAGTATATCTCTAATGCAGTTATTAATCAGGAAGGTCAACAACTCCAACAAAGATACATGTCAGCTCAAATGGTCTAGTACCAAATATTACACTAAGAGAATATATCTGCATCTGATGGGCAATCCTATGGATGCACCGAAACCATTTAAGTGGATATGGAAATCCACCTCCCTGCCCACAAACTCAATACTAGAGACCTCCTAATCAGGAAAAACTTCTATGTGGAAACCAGGCAATGTGTCCTATGTGACGATGAACCCAATGAATATTGCAAACACCTTTTTTTTCATGTGATTTCAGTCAGAACTTCTGGCTTGCTATGGGCATTGAATGGAACACTGACCTGAACATTATAGATATGCTGATAGATGCCAAGCAAAGGACCAACATATCATTAGTCAAAGAAATCATGATGGCTGGTTGCTGGAGCATATGGAAACATAGAAACAACATCATATTTGATCAACAGACAAGAAACTTGAACTATTGTATTGCTAGTTTCAAGGGGCATTTTGGTATGATCATCAAGAAGACTGAACTTAGTCTTAAGGAGGGCATGCAAGCCTTCTTGGACTACTTGTGAGCAACATATGTAATTTAGACATGATTGTACATCCACATGTGTATGCTCCACCCATATTAATGAAAAAATAGAGTTACAATAGGGATTTTCCGTACTGTTTTTGCTAAAGAAATCTTCCATTGCATCTGTTGCAACCTAAGGAACTTTCCTGAGATGACATTGTAATAGACATTAATTACCAAAATCCACCCAGGGGATTAAATGCACTTTCATGGTGCGGTCCTATCTAAGGTTTCTATGAGGACGGTCTCGAGAAAAATGCCTCTTGGATCGATACATGCCTTTGTGGTGGCAAAAGGTATAATTTTCAACAACTCTGCATTTCTCAACTCTTTGAATTTGGTTCCCCTGATCCGTGGATCTGTACCAGAGGTTGCCTCGAGTCTCGGATACATGCTTTAGTGAGCTAACCCATTTAGAGTGAATCGGAACGGGGCGTTGGTTGCAAGTTGATCATTACTACAACTTCGTGCTGACAATCGTCAATGAATGGTTTTTGAGAACCCCAACTTCTATCAATATCTTATATTTATTCCCAAATTTTAGATTGCTATCTTAATTCTTACTTTATTTAAGCACGCGGTCTTGCCTGTTCTTGATTGCACACATGGACTACACCTTCGTGGTTAGGTTGACTGTGCCTCTGATATCGTCGACAACCTTTAAAGGAATAGCTTGATGACTGCTAAGGCGTATCGACTCTGTCAAATGTACAATGTAGCCAAGTTTTCAAAGTCCAAGCAAATGAGTGATTCTAATCGAAAGACCAGGACACTCAAGGTGCATATCACCAAGCTAAAATTCTACATGGTTTATTTGTTTATTTTGCGAGGGATTGATGTATAGAAAAAATAAGATTCTGCATATGGGAAGGAAACCAAATTCTTGGTGTGTCCTCTTCTTTTCTTTTCCTCCTGCATACTATCGTGTCAGTAATAACAAAACCGATTTTTTGAAACCCCATCTTCTATCAATACTTTATCTTTATTTACAACTTTTAGCCTATTATTTTTAGAGTTCATTGTTCTCAATTGCACACGTGGACTAGACATTGGTGCTTCAATTGACCGTTCCGTAAACTTCAAAAGATTTGCTTACTGACCGCTAGTATCCGGTACGATGTTGTTGGGTTGTCAACGTCCAAATATTTGAAGGAGTGCTTCTTGTTGAAAGGTCAGAACTTTCAAGGTTTTTCTCCCTTAAAAATAAAAAAAATAACTTCCAAGGTTTATATGACCAAGACAAAATTCTTTATGATTTATTATCGTCTTCTCCTGCCGAGGGATTGAAATAAGAAAAATAAAAACTCCACATCTTCTCGGAATGAAAAGAAAATTCTTGGTGTGTTGTCCTCTTCTTTACCTTTCTCCCACTGTCCTTCCTTCCGAATCAAAACAAAAGCCAAACGACTATTCCGAATTTTCCCAGCACTCCATTTTCTCCCCATCTCCACCGCCACCATCTCCCCCTCCCCCTCCTCTCCATGGCCGACTACCACCGCCCCTACCAGCGCGACCTCCGTCCCCCGCCGTCCTCGGCCCCGGACCCCACCGTCTTCCACGGCAATGGTTACTTCTCCTCCGTCGCCCCCCAAGCCAACGCATACTTCTCCTCCGCGCCGAAAGACGGCGCTTTCCCCGGCGCAGGCGACCGGCGGATCGAGATCTACACGACGGCGCCTCCGCCTCTCCCCCCGCCTCCGCGCCTCGCACTGCCCCCGCCTCCGGGGAGGAGGGAAGGTGGCGTGGGGAGCGGCGGCAGCGGAGGGGGAGGTGGGGGTGGTGGAAGCGCCAACATGTGGTGCTTCAGCGACCCGGAGATGAAGAGGCGGCGGCGGGTGGCGAGCTACAAGGCTTACTCAGTGGAGGGGAAAGTGAAGTCGTCGCTGCGGAGGGGCCTCCGCTGGTTCAAGGGCAAGTGCTCAGATATCTTCCACAGCTGGTAACCTCTTCTGCTCGGATGGTGACAGGGTCCCAAGAAACCTAAGCTCCTGAAAATGTCTGCATTTTGGAATCTTTTGTTTGAAGGTAATGTTCAGAATAATTCCTCTACCACTAATTGAATGCATTTGAGGTTGTGATTGTATATTGGCGAGCTAATGGAGGCTTAGAGGAACTTGCGACGGGTGTGAATTCATGAGATGTTTGTGATGTGTCGTATTCGCACCTCTGTAGATTTATCTGCAAGCGGTGGTGGTGATTAGCCATGTTACCCATATCTGTTACGTACTAATAAAACACAAGGGCTGTGTGGGCAAATGTATCTTTTTAGTGGTTATGATTATTTGTTGGGAGATTGGTTTTCAATCAGATTCAGGAATCATGGAAATACTTACGTTTTTTTGTACTCTATCACTATGAATGCTGAATTGTCAGTGGTACCATTTTATCTTGTGGTTTGAATGGCTGGTGAAGTGTGTGGTACTACTATCCATTAGAGTGGGTGTTCCGGTAGGAGGGATTGAAGTGCAATAAATTCTTTCAGACAAGTACGGATTAGGTACATTGATGAACTTCCATCTGAAATTAATAAACAGAAGGACATATGAGACTGAACACCCCCACTGATTGGCTCAAAATTGTTGCAAATAATTGCTAATTACCTAATCACATATTCACTGATAGTCTGATAACCAACGTCACCTTTTGAACATAGTTTGGTCCAGTTTTTTTTAGAAAATATGAGGTTATCCTGTGGTTGGTGTGACATGTTGATAACCAAACCATGCCACATTACTATTGGCTTGATTATGTTGTTTGAGAACCATTTGTTTGTTTCAACTCTACGCTCGCTGTGGCATGGTTTGGTTCACCAAACTTCCTTATGTTTGTCCGTGTGGTAACAACACAGTGAAGCCAATATTTGTTGATATATAGATGTGTTGATGACCTACCTTTGTTCTTTATGATACAAATTATCATATCAGCCCTTTGGTCCTTATGATAGTAAGTGACTGTTCGGTTTCTCTCCGCTCCTTCGACTCCGCTCCCGGAGCGGAGCAGGGTATAGCTCATTTTGATGGAGCGGCTCAAACCCAGCTCCACAGCTCCGCGGAGTGGAGAGACTCCGAACAGGGCCTAACATAATTGCCCCTTTGCTTGATAGAATTGCTAGACATCACTGCCGTCAGCACGGCCACATCAGCCTTGCATGATGTTCTTTTTTTTATCATGTTCTGGCAAATGCGTTACAAGATGCCAGAAGAATGGAGACGGAGTATATTAGTACCAATCTTCAAGAACAAGGGGGATGTTCAGAGTTGTACTAATTACCGTGGAATTAAACTGATGAGCCATACAATGAAGCTATGGGAGAGAGTCATTGAGCACCGCTTAAGAAGAATGACAAGCGTGACCAAAAATCAGTTTGGTTTCATGCCTGGGAGGTCGACCATGGAAGCCATTTTCTTGGTACGACAACTTATGGAGAGATATAGGGAGCAAAAGAAGGACCTGCATATGGTGTTCATTGACTTGGAGAAGGCCTATGATAAGATACCGCGGAATGTTATGTGGTGGGCCTTGGAGAAACACAAAGTCCCAGCAAAGTACATTACCCTCATCAAGGACATGTACGGTAATGTTGTGACAAGTGTTCGGACAAGTGATGGCGACACTGATGACTTCCTGATTAAGATAAGACTGCATCAAGGGTCAGCTTTGAGCCCTTATCTTTTTGCCTTGGTGATGGATGAGGTCACAAGGGATATACAAGGAGATATCCCATGGTGTATGCTCTTTGCGGACGATGTGGTGCTAGTCGATGAGAGTCGGACGGGGGTCAACAGGAAGTTGGAGTTATGGAGGCAAACTTTGGAATCGAAAGGTTTTAGACTTAGTAGGACTAAAACCGAGTACATGAGGTGCGCTTTCGGTACTACTAGGCACGAGGAGGAGGAGGATGTTAGCCTTGATGGGCAGGTGGTGCCGCAGAAGGACACCTTTCGATATTTGGGGTCAATGTTGCAGAAGGATGGGGATATCGATGAAGATGTGAACCATCGAATTAAAGCCGGATGGATGAAGTGGCGCCAAGCTTCTAGCATTCTCTGTGACAAGAGGGTGCCACAAAAGCTAAAAGGCAAGTTCTATAGGACGGCGGTTCGACCCGCAATGTTGTATGGCGCTGAGTGTTGGCCGACTAAAAGGCGACATGTGCAACAGTTAGGTGTGGCGGAGATGCGCATGTTGAGATGGATGTGTGGCCACACAAGGAAGGACCGAATCCGGAATGATGATATACGAGATAGAGTTGGGGTAGCGCCAATTGAAGAGAAACTTGTCCAACATCATCTGAGATGGTTTGGACATATTCAACGCAGGCCTCCAGAAGCCCCAGTACATAGCGGACGGCTAAAGCGTGCTGATATTGTCAAAAGAGGCCGGGGTAGACCGAACTTGACATGGGAAGAGTCCGTAAAGAGAGACCTGAAGGATTGGAGCATCACCAAAGAACTAGCCATGGACAGGGGTGCGTGGAAGCTTGCTATCCATGTGCCAGAACCATGAGTTGGTCGCGAGATCTTATGGGTTTCACCTCTAGCCTACCCCAACTTGTTTGGGACTAAAGGCTTTGTTTGTTGTTGTTGTTGTTGTTGTTCTGGCAAATGCGCTTTTGGTTGATGTTACACTATGACTGTTAGCCTCGTAGCATGTTAAAGACAACATGGTAGACGGTAACACATTTTCAGCTTGGACATTCTGTGAGCTCTATAATCAACCGCATTCAGCACAAATGCATTGAGATGTATAAACGCATTGGTTATGTTGCGTGTCAAATCTTAATATGCGTTGTTCGGGCCATGAGACAAAAGTGCTTCTCATTGATCTGTATAGCGGGGCCAAGCGAGCTTCCTTTGTTAAAGAAGATTGCACATGATTGAGCTGTTGCTAGTTCATTCTGCTTTGTACTACCTCTGTAAACTAATATAAGACGTTTTAGATCACTACTTTAGTGATCTAAAACGTCTTATATTAGTTTACGGAGGGAGTAGTTACTTAATCTTGTCTATTCCCTTCCTCCCTGTTGTATGATGAATACTTCTTCTGAGTGAGCAGTTGCTTTCATTTGACTTGTTTTGTTTCAGAAAGTTTCATTTTCATGAAAAATCTGACACTGCATTGTGGGCACCAACGTGTTAATTGTTTCCTGGGCAGTGCAAGCCATGCAGATGGAATGCAACAATGTCAGGGGGGGGGGGGGGGGGGGGGGCTTCATCACCTCTGGCCTAAGTGATAATGGAATCTTTGACTGTTTGTGTTTCTCAGGAAGAGATGTGGAGGCGTATGTTTCTGAGTCCTGGCATAGCCCACATGTTTCTTTATCTTCATCTCTACTCTTAACAATGATGTCGAACGATGGGGGTGGTCCGGGCACCTTCTCCTTCTTACGTTTGGGATTTAAAATTTTGAATTTAAATGTCTCAATTTACTGCAAACAACCCTTGGTACTTCTTGAGATGGAAAGATCTCATCCAATCGCTGGGATGAAGCCGAGAGCGTGCTATGGAGTGAAGAAGTTGTGGTACAACACAACTGGAGAAACCTAATTTGTTAATGGACTTGACCAGGGCACATCTATATGTGATCTTTCTTTAAGAGTATCTTGATATGATTTTGTTATGGCGAGTGATAGGCGCCGGTCGACAGGCTGAAATTTCGTCCGGACGCACCACACACCGTTCAATTGGGGGTCGAAACTGTCTGATTTCCATTTCATTCCCTTCCCCGCGCCCGAAAAAACGCTACTCGACGTCACTCGCAACACCGTGGCCTTTGCTGTGCATCGCGTCGACCTCTGTTGTGCATCACGTCGACCTTCGTTGCCCACCCCATTGCAGGACCGTGGCACTGCCACGCTTCACCCCCCGTCGACCTCTGTTGGCATCCGTCTTCGTCCCCCCCCCCCCCCCCCCCCCCTAACATGGGTGTCCGTGCTTATCTGTCGTCGACGCCGCCATACCATCGCGGGCTGCTGGTTCCAACATGTGCGACACCTGGTTGCAGCATGTGCATCTTCGTTGGAGTTCCATTCAATGGATAGTAGCAGCTCCCCCTCCCTTGTGTTGGTTCCAGCATCATGTGCTGCTGGTTCTAGCATTTCACGCCATCGGGTCGCGGCTTTGTTCTTGCCGATGGTTCCGACAATCCACATTGCTGGTTGTAGTAAAACACCGTCGGTAACAAAACTATGGCGACACAACCACGACTGGTTCCAGCATCCGACGATGCTGGTTGCAACAAAATACCAGCGGTAACAAACTTTGACAACACAATATTTGATTTTTTTTAAAGTTCATAATTTTAGAAACAATCACAATTTTCGGGAAAAAACTATAAATTTTAAAAACATGAATTTCAAATAAGCGTTCACTAATTTGCAAAATTTTCGTAAATATGTTTTTTTCATGAATTTCAGATTCAAAAAAAACTTCACGGATTTGAAAAAAAATCACGGGTTTGAAAAGGTTCATGGATTTTGATAATTTTAAAAGTTAAAAAATGACTTAGAATTTTAAAAAATGTTCACGAGCTTAAGGAAAGTTCCGGATATTGAAAACAAATGGGAGTTTGAAAAAGAATGAAAAAAAGAAAAGGAATAACTGTTTTTATTTTGAGACATAAGGAATAACTGGTGAGAAAAAGAACTACATGAACCGGCCAAACAGGAAATTGGGGCGCGAGGCGTACGGTGCGAACTAAGAAAAAAATGGACTGAGACGAATGTTGAACAGGGGTGTGCACCAGGTTGCAAGAACACTAGTAAAGTGGCGCTTATGGCACTGAATAGGGTTGGCCTCGTTGTCTCCTGATTGAGTCATCTGTGTAATTTGGTGGGCCTGGTTTTTTGGCGGTCTTCGATTTGTTTTTGGGCGCTTTCTGCACTTACTGTTGAAATCACTAACTGAGGAGTACTTCTTTTAAAGGTCATTCTTACCTTTCCAGGTTGCAACAAGTGGCGCACTGCATATGTGCCACATGTCACAACCTGGGAGTTTTTTCTTTTTTCGTAGATCCGTTTATTGAAAACGTTTTATCTCTTAAACCGTGTGTCCAAATCTTGAACCGTTTGATTCCTCGCATCAAGATCTTCAAAACTAGATACCATGTTGATAGGTTTTCACGAACTTTTTTTCATGAAAAAACCAGACAAAAAAACTGTGCCTCGCGTTTTTCTTTCTGTATCCGAGAGGCACGGCCGTGCCTCTCGTAGAAGCAAATCTGTACCTCCTGCGGAAGCAAAACCGTGCCTCTAGCGAAAGAAAAAAGACGCTTTTTTCGTTTCTGAGGAAGCAAACCCATGCCTCTCGCGGAAGCAGAACCGTGCCTCTCGAGGAAGGATAAAAACAAAAAAACGCGTTTTTTCTCGTTTTCGAGAGGCACGGCCGTGCCTCTTGCAGAAAGAAATCCGTGCCTCTCGCGGAAGCAAAACCGTGACTCTTGAAGAAGGAAAAAACACATTTTTTCGCACATTTTTTTAATTTTTTTCCGTCCAAAAAGCTAAGAAAGATCGCTGAAAAACCGAAAAGCCGAAAACAATCAAAAAATCATTTAAAAAGCCGAAAATGCGTGTGGAAAAATAAAAATAAAAACAAAGTCCGAAAGGACCGCCCAGAACGCAGCACGTGACGGCGGCTGAGAACACACCGAATAATGACACCACCTCGCCACATGAGTTCGTTCTTCGTTCTAAACAAATAAAAGCCACGCATCTGTGCACGCGCATGAACCAAAAACATATACTCCCTCCGTTCCTAAATATAAGTCTTTTTAGACATTCCAATAGGGGACTACATACGGAGCAAAATGAGTGAACCTACACTCTAACATATGTCTATATACATCCGTATGTAGTTCCCTATTGAAATCTCTAAAAAGACTTATATTTAGGAACGGAGGGAGTATGTATGAAAAAATTTCATTTCTATATTTTTTTTGAGAGACTAAAAAAATGTATATCTTTTGAGAGAAAAACTATTTGACTAGTTTTATGTTGAAAAAGAAAAGTGAAAATATTGTAATGTATTGCAGGAAGAAAATGTATGTTCATTCAATTTTAAGCTTCCTTATATTTTTAAAAAGTGTTGACATATTTTCAGAATACACGATGAATTTTTGAAAAATGCATGATGAACATTTTTGAGATTCACTTTTTTTATTTCTAAAACAAAAAGTGGACATTTTTTAGAGTGATGTTAATTTTTTCGAAAATACATGACGATTTTTTATATATACACGATGAACCTTTTTAAAATGCCGTCAACATTTTTGAAATACAAAAGTTTGCATGGAGGAAAGAAACAAAAAGGACAAAATATTGGTGGACATGCAACTGGGTCGGGACCGGGGTTTGCATGTTGAGGGTGTACACGCAACTGGAGTAGGTCGGGACGAGTTGTATATTGACGATGGACATACAACTATGTTGGGTGAGTTGAGTGTCGAGGGTGGACATGCAATTGAGTTGGGCGAGTTATGTGTCGATATTGGACATGCAAATGGGTCGGGCAAGTTGTATCTCCATAGTGGACATGCAGTTGGGTCGGGGATTAGGCAAGTTGCTTCGTGGGTGGACATGCAACTGGGCCAGGTGAGTTGCATGTCAAAGGAGGATATGCAACTAGGCCAGGCAGGGCCAAGTTATGCATCGAGGATGGACATGTAACAGGCCTGACATGTAATTAGGTAGGTATGGGGAGCAAGTTGTAAGTTGAGGGTGTATATGCAACTCCGTCAAGCGAGTTGCATGTTGAGGATGAACATGCAACTTGGTGAGGTTGGGCAAGTTGCATGTCTAGGGTAAACATGCAATCGGGTCGGGGTCGAGCAAGTTGCATGTCGATGGTGGACATGCAACTGGGTTAGGCAAGTTGTGTGTCGATAGTGGACATGCAACTAGGTAAGGGGTCAGAGAAGTTGTGTGTCGAGGGTGAACGTACAACTGGGTCGGATGAGTTGCGTGTCAAAGATGGACATGCAACTGGGTCGGGGGTTAGACAAGTTGCGTGTTGAGGGTTTACATACAATTGGGTCAGACGAGTTGCGTGTCAAAGGTGGACATGTAACTGGCCAGGTAGGGTCAAGTTACACGTCGAGAGTGGACATGTAATCGGATAGGTGTCAGCGGCAAGTTGCATGTTGAGTGTGAACATGCAACTGTAGGGTAACACAACAGAAAACAAAAAAACAATCGGCCTACGCATCAGACCAGGACCACTATGAAGATGCATACAAGGTTTGATCTGATCGTTACTAACTCGTAGCGCAACGTAAGTAGAGTTGGTGAAGATCGTTGGGGCAGATTCCTGCAACTTGGATTTACAACCTCCCAACCGTGAGAGTTTTCTCTCTCGGACACTCCCTCAAACAGTCCTTCAAACAGAAGATCAAACGTACGATCACTCTACCGGGCGGCACACATATGGTTTCACCTATCTAGCGGCGCTTCGCCGTCTGATACGTCTCAAACGTATCTATAATTTTTTATCATTCAATGTTATTATGTTATCATTTTTATATCAATTTATATTATTTTTATAGACTAACCTATTTAATTTAGTGCATAATGTTAGTCCTTGTTTTCTTCTTGTTTTTGATTTCGCAGGAAATCCATATCTATGAAGGACAAAATACGTTGCCAATTTAACACGATTTTTTTGGGCAACAAGAAACACCGGAAGCTTCGGGAAGCAGTGAGAGGAGCCACGAGGCTCCCACATGGACACATGTCACGACTAGGGGGTGGCCACGTCACCTATCCATGTGGGGCCCTTGGGTACCACCTTATAGTCCAATTCCACCGCCATAACTTCCTATAAACACATAAACCATATGGCGTACCTCTAGAAGAATTTTATCATCGCTGCAAGCCTCTGTTTCAAACAGGTCCCATCTGGAGCCCTATTTCGGAGTTCATCTGGAGGGGAAAACCATTGCCGGGAGGCTCTCCATCAATCTTGTTGCCCCCATGACCATGATGTGAGTGGTTCCTTCAGGACCTATGGGTCCATAGTAGTAGCTAGATGATTCTCTCTTTCTTTTTGGATCTTCAATACCATGCCCCCCTTCTTCCTTCTTTCCTTGGGAAAAATTTACATCTTGCGGTGTATTTGTTGGGACATGATGAATTGTGAGTTTATGATCAGATTGCTCATTGAATCTATTTGAATTTTTTGAGATTTATTTGCTGTACAATTAATAGCTATGTATGCTTTTTGATCTATTTGTCTTCTCTTGCCAAGAATTATTGGTAGATATTCAGAGGAAGTGGTACATAGTAGTGGGTTCAATCTTGGATGATTTCTATATCCGAGTGATAGAATGGGGACAAGACACGTATTTGTATTGTTGCCACAAAGGAGAAAATGTTGAGATTTTATTTTATTGCTAGGTTTCTTCCTATCAACATTATGTCATTTTCTTAAAGCATTACTCCGTTTATTTTGAACTTAATACTTTGAGATGCATGCTAGATAGCAGTCTTGGGGTGGAGTAATAGTCGTAGATAATGTTGGATTAACGATCTACTTGTCTTGGACGTAATGCCTATATAAGATTATGCCATAAATGGTCATAGTCATATTCGTTGCTATTCTTGTAAAATTTCCAACCATAATTTGTTACCATGCCGTTTACCTTCTGTCACGTCCGGTTTTCCGGGATATAAATTTCCTAACAAAACAAATGACCCTTGTGCCATCACCAGCCCCAGGATTACTGTTTGCTGGTGGACACTTCCTTGATACATAATTCCAAGCAATTACAAGAATTGAGTACAAGACCATGAAGGTCCATGGAGTACAACAAAGATTTGTGTGGCTGATGGCGGAAGCATCTCGTGGATCTCCAACGTTTATGGGACTCCATTCCCACAAGAACAGCTGACCTGGATAACTCCTATCTCGCGTGGCTGCTATCTTCGATGCCTAGGTCGTGGGGTTTGCCGTCATAGTGCTCGTCTCCATATACGTGATCTGGCCAAGACAATAGCCAGGGACAAGCCAGTGAGTACTTTTGAATGTACTCGCAAACATCATGAATACAGATATAATAAATCAGGTGAATTTGTACGCACTAAATCTTTAATGATATTCAGTATGCCATAAGGTTAATTCATGAATGCAATTATGCATATAATTTATCCGTACAGAAAATAAAGATTAGATGAGCGTACGTAATTGATATTGTTATTAAAATATAAAGACGGGTTTCAGGAGGTAGAACCGTTCCGAAAGAACCAATTGAAAAATATTAACATGTTGCCACAGTCAGGCGTCTGGAGCGACGCCACATAAAGGGCTTATATTAAAAATATTAACATGAATGCCACAGTCCGGCGTCTGAAGCGACGCCACGTAAAGGGCTTACATTAAAATTAATAACATGAATGTCATAGTCGGGCGTCTGAAGCGACGCCACATAAGGGGTTTATATTGAAAATAACATGTGAAAGATCGTGGATGTCGCCTAGAGGGGGGGGGGGTGAATAGGCGCTTTAAAATAATTACGGTTTAGGCTTGAACAAATGCGGAATAAACCTAGCGGTTAATTTGTCAAGCACAAAACCTAAAACGACTAGGCTCACCTATGTGCACCAACAACTTATGCTAAGCAAGATAAACAACTAAGTGATAGCAAGATATATAACTAGAAACAATATGGCTATCACAAAGTAAAGTGCATAAGTAAAGGGCTCGGGTAAGAGATAACCGAGGCACGCGGAGACGACGATGTATCCCGAAGTTCACACCCTTGCGGATGCTAATCTCCGTTAGAGCGGTGTGGAGGCACAATGCTCCCCAACAATGCCACTAGGGCCACCGTATTCTCCTCACGCCCTCGCACAATGCAAGGTGCCGTGATTCCACTAAGGGACCCTTGAGGGCGGTCACCGAACCCGTACAAATGGCAACCCTTGAGGGCGGTCACCGAACCCGTACACTTTGGCAACCCTTGGGGGCGGTCACCGGTACCCGTCAAATTGCTCGGGGCGATCTCCACAACCTAATTAGAGACCCCGACGCTTGCCCGGAGCTTTACACCACAATGATTGAGCTCCGAGGCACCACCAAGCCGTCTAGGGCGCCAAGGCACCCAAGAGGAACAAGCTCTAGGGTGCTCAAACACCCAAGAGTAATAAGCTTCTCAACTACTAACTTCCACGTATCACCGTGGAGAACTCAAACCGATGCAACTAATGCAATGGCAAGGGCACACGGAGTGCCCAAGTCCTCCTCTCTCAAATCCCACCAAAGCAACAAAAGCTATGGAGGAAAATGAGAGGAAGAACGAAGAAGAACACGAAGAACTCCAAGAACTAGATCCAAGGGGTTCCCCTCACTTAGAGGAGAAAGTGATTGGTGGAAATGTGGATCTAGATCTCCTCTCTCTTTTCCCCCAAAAACTAGCAAGAAACCATGGAGGGATTGAGAGTTAGCAAAGCTCTAGAAGGTCAACAATGGGAGGAGAGAGAGCTGCAATGGATAAGAAAACCGTTGGGGAAGAAGACCCCTTTTATAGGGCCACCCCAAATCCAACCGTTACCTGTCTCAGCCCGCACAGAGCGGTACTACCGCTCCACAGAGCGGTACTACCGCTCGGGCGGTAGTAATTCAAAAAGCAGCAGGCAACAACAAGAAACTGGAGCGGTAGTGCCGCACCAAGCGGTACTACCGCTCAACTTAAGCGGTACTACCGCTTAAGCTTTCGCAGGACAGAGGAAACAGAGGAAGTGGGGTAGCACTGGAACGGCAGTACCGCAACAAGCGGTACTACCGCTCCACTACCGCCCCACTACCGCTTAGGGAAAAATAACACCAGAAGAAAACACGGTAGTGCAGCGGTAGTAGGGGGCGGTAGTACCGTGTCAAGCGGTACTACCGCTCTACTACCGCTTTACTACCGCTTAGCTAAAAACGATACCAGAAGAAAAACATAAGCGGTAGTGCCCGCGGCACTGGACCGCGGAAGTACCGCGCAAGCGGTACTACCGCTTCCCAGGGCGGTACTACCGCTAGAGAGCTGAAAACAATCCCAAGCAAACAGATAAGACAATAAACCCTGAACTGCCACAACTTCTACAAATGAGCTCCGAATTGAGCAAACTCAAGCTTGTTGGATAGATGACGACAAATACTATCCAACAGCGACTGGTTATAATAAGAAGTGGCAGGGGAGATATGCCTAAGGTATAGAGATGAGAAACCTCTATGAATGAAGACCCGGCATAAACTCCAACATCGAAAACATCATAGAAGATGCATAGATGAACTCCGTTTTTGATGACCTCGAGCTTGTCATGAAGATGACCAAAAGCTCAAAGACTCACAAAGAGAAACACCAAACACGAACCAAGAAAGATGATGCAAGGATGCAATGGTTTGAGCTCTCTACGAAGATACGATAAAGCTACTCACTTGAGAGCCCCCCTTGATAGTACGGCTATCGATCCTATAACCCGGTCTCCCAACTACTACCATGAGACCGGTAAAATAGAAAACCTATCAAGGGCAAACCTTTGCCTTGCGCACAGTCCACTAGAGCTAGATGAAGACGATCTTGACCTCCTCAAGTTGGACCACCTTTCTTGATTGCGCCGGCTCGATGAAGACTAGTTGATTGCTCCCCCATACTCCACTATGGGTGAGCCACTCTTCGGCACATCTTCACAAGTCCATTGTCACCACAATGGACGGCAAGCTTCAAGCATGTGATCTCTTCGTGATGCTCCACTTGAACTTGCACACCGCAATCTTGATGACGATCACCACTTGATGTCATCCTCCATGGGTTGTGTGATATCTTCCTTTTGATGCACGCCCATGGAAACAAACCTAACCCCACAAAGAACTCTCACATAGAACATGGGTTAGTACACAAAGCGTAATGGACAATGCTTACCATACCATGAGATCACTTGATCTCGCTTGGTACATCTTCTACGCTTTGTGTGTTGATCAACTTGAATCACTCTTCGTATTTAGTCTTGATCAACATGACCAATCTTTGGATAAATCCTTGAATAGCACCTTGGTCAACACATATTCTTCTTCAAATCACCTTGAGACCAACAAATGGTCTACAAGCAAATCCTATGGACAAACCCTTCAAATATAACTCAAGGCAACCATTAGTCCATAGAGATTGTCATCAATTACCAAAACCAAACATGGGGGCAGCACATGTTCTTTCAACATGAGTTGCCACAGTCGGGCGTCTAAAGTGACTCCACATAAAGGGCGTATATTAAAAACAATAACATGAGTTACCACAGTCGGGCGTTTGAAGCGACACCACATAAGGACTTATATTGAAAATAAGAACATGAGCATCCAGGAGGTAGAACCTTCCCAGGGATACTCAACAATTTATATGAAATAAAAGGTTAGTCCATAACAATATTGATAATAATAATCATCCATCATAATTCATGATTAATATCCTGATTTAATTAATTCCTCCGAAGACCGACACTTGGCCTATCCCAGACTGTAGTCCTTAACTGCGGACACGACAATTCGAATAGGTTTTATACTCTGCAGAGGGTGTACTCTTTACCCACAGGTAATAGATTTATTTAGTCAACCCGAGACGTTGACTAATTCCGATTACGGTCTTTGAGTTAAAAACACACCTGACCCGCACACACCAGCTTAGCTTCCCGATGCTTGGAATCACACAAGGCATCCGTTAAGTAAAACTCTAAGTGAGGAGCCTCGAGCCTCGATTAGCATGGGATCACAATATTTATAACGTGCGCAAACAGGGGCGCTGCCCCCTCGGTCCAACCGGAACACCCATGCCCCCGGACCAAGTGACATGCCTACCAGGGGCCACTGGTATCTTTCACCATGGCCTCTCTATACGGTGTGTGCAAGGAAAGGGTTTAACGACCTACTGAACCGTATCCTATGTAGGAGATATGCCCTAGAGGCAATAATAAATGTTATTGATTATCTCCCTGTTCATAATTAGGTTTATGTTCCATGCTATAACTGCTATGGTTCTCGAGTCTGCAATGACCACGAGGCTCGGAGGAAGACTCATAAGCACGTGTGGAATATTAAACGGTAAAATTGTTGGAAATATGCCCTAGAGGCAATTAATAAAGTGTTTATTATTATCATATTTCTCCGTTCATGATAATGGTTTATTATTCATGCTAGAATTGTATTGACCGGAAACTAAATACATGTGTGGATAATAGACAAATACTATGTCCCTAGTATGCCTCTACTAGACTAGCTCGTTGATCAAAAGATGGTCAAGGTTTCCTGACCATGGACACGAGTTGTCATTTGATAACGGGATCACATCATTAGGAGAATGATGTGATGGACATGACCCAACCGTTAGCATAGCAAATGATCGTTCAGTTTATTGCTATTGCTTTCACTATGTCAAATACACGTTCCTCTGACCATGAGATCATGCAACTCCCAGATACCGTAGGAATACTTTGGGTGTATCAAACGTCACAACGTTACTGGGTGATTATAAAGGTGCACTACAGGTATCTCCGAAAGTGTTTGTTGAGTTGGCATGGATCGAGATTGGGATTTGTCACTTCGACTATCGGAGAGGTATCTCTGGGCCCTCTCGGTAATACAACATCACAGAAGCCTTGCAAGCACCGTGACTAAAGAGTTAGTTGCAAGATGATGTATTACGGAACGAGTAAAGAGACTTGCCGGTAACGAGATTGAACTAGGTATTGGATACCGACGATCGAATCTCGGGCAAGTAACATACCGCCAGACAAAGGGAACAACGTATGTTGACATATGAGGTTCACCGATAAAGATCTTCGTGGAATATATAGGAACCAATATGAGCATCCAGGTTCCGCTGTTGGTTATTGACCGGAGAGTCGTCTCGATCATGTCTACATCATTCCCGAACCCGTAGGGTCCGCACACTTAAGGTTCGATGACGATTTAGTATTATATGAGTTATGTGATTGATGGCCGAAGTTTGTTCGGAGTCCCGGATGAGATCACGGACATGACGAGGAGTCTCGAAATGGTCGAGAGGTAAAGATTCATATATTGGAAGGCTATATTCGGACGTCGGAAAGGTTCCGAGTGATTCGGGTATTTTTCGGAGTGCCGGGGAGTTACGGGAATTCACCGGGAGAAGTAATGGGCCTTATTGGGCCATACGGGAAAAGGAGAGGCAGGCCACGTGAGGAGGCGCACGCCCCCCCCTTGCCCAAACCGAATTGGACTAGGGGAGGGGGCGCAACCCCCTCTTTCCTTTCCCTCTCCCTTCCCCCTTTCCTACTCCGTATGGGAGGTGGAATCCTACTAGGACTAAGGAGTCCTAGTAGGACTCCCCACACTTGGCGCACCCCTAAGGGGCCGGCCTCCTCCCTCTCATCCTTTATATACGGGGGCAAGGGGGCACCCCAAAGGACAACAATTGTGCCATAGCCGTGTGCGGTGCCCCGATCTCCGTTTTCCACCTCGGTCATATTTTCGGAGAGCTTAGGCGAAGCCCTGCCGGAATCACTTCACCGTCACCGTCGCCACGCCGTCGTGCTGACGGAACTCATCTACTTCCTCGATGTCTTGCTGGATCAAGAAGGCGAGGATCGTCACCGAGCTGCACGTGTGTAGAACTCGGAGGTGCCGTACGTTCGGTACTCGATCGGTGGAGCTCGAAGGATTGTTCGACTACATCAACCGCGTTGTGAGACGCTTCCGCTAACGGTCTACGAGGGTACGTAGACACACTCTCCCCTCTCGTAGCGATGCATCTCCATGGATAGATCTTGCGTGAGCGTAGGAATTTTTTGAAATTCATGCTCCGTTCCCCAACAAAAATGTATTCCTAGTCTGGCCTCTAAGATTGGCTCAAGTATTGCATGATGATCCTGTTTTCCTGATCATGGGCATGGCTATGCCGGCAATTTTGAGGGCGCAATGTTGGTAGAACACTTGTGTTGAATCGACCCGAATTGATGTTATGCTATGAGATACATTCGTCACTAGTTAATGGTTTATAACACAGAGATAGTTAAACTTTGCATAATTCCTTAGACCATGAGAGTATCGAGTTCCTTCGTGCTTGCTTCGTGAACTTTGGGGTTTGTTAAACGTCATCCGTTACTGGGTGGCTATTACGGCGGCTTACGGGTTCACGGAAAAGTATGTCAAGTAACTTGATAGCTCAAGATTGGGATTTGCTCCTCCAACGATGGAGAGATATCTCTGGGCCCTCTCGGTGTTACGGTATCCATCATCGTCTGGCCAGACACTTTGTGATTTGATCACAGGGATGCCGGAACACGGGAACGAGAAAAGAGAACAATACCGGTAACGAGGTAACTGGCATAGTGGACAAGTTGTTGATCCACGGGGATGCCAACATGTCTCACCTCGGGTATTTGTAACATATCGCGAAGCAACAGGAATAGCACACGGCAACTGGAGGTTCACTCGAATATTCATTCGTGTGGGTATAGGGGTCAATATGGGTGTCCACGGCTCCGATGTTGATCATTGATCGGAAGGGGTTCCGGGTCATGTCTATACTTCACCGAACCTATAGGGTCACACGCTTAAGGGTCATCTATCTGTTGAATACTAGACAGGGAGTCTGAGAGAAAATCACCGAAAAAGTTTCGGACACCGGAAAAGTTTCGGACAGCGGAAAAGTTCCGCAGAGAGAACACCGGAACAGTTTCGGTAAAACTGAAAAGTTGTTTCAGGGGATACCATTAAGTCAAATTGGTTTTGGCACATGCCTGATAATTCTTGGTGGGTGCCAGAATCATTCTGGAAACTTCTGGGAATTTTCCGGAAGAAAAACCGGAAATGTTCCGGAGCTGCCGGAACCGCTTCGGATGCTTTTCGCAGATGAAAATCACTAATCCGGAATTTTTCTGGATCACATTGAAAATTATTTTAGTGGGTACTGGAAATGTTCTAAGCCCACATAAATATTTTCAGTTCGACCGGACGCTGAAAAATGTCGTTGTGAATAGTGAAAGTGTTTTTTGGGATATTTATGGAAAACCACCTTTTGGGATATTTTCCAAAAGGCTTCTAGAAGGTGTGGGGACCAAGGAACCCCCTTGGGGGGGGCCTAGGGGTTGGCCGGCCAAAGGAGGGGCTCCCTCATGGAGCTCCACATGGCACTTCTTTTCCCTCTTATGCCCTTTATGTGGGACATAAAGTGGGGGTACTTTTGGTATTTTTGAATGCCCATCATACCCCTTGGTTTTCCTATAAATAGGAGGTGAGGGGGCTGCGCAAACCTCATGCTTGCTCTCATACACATGCCATAGACTTTTCTGGCTTCTCTCTCCCTCCCAGCGAAATAGTTTCGTAGAGCCGAAAGGCTGTCTGGGTTCCGGCAGGAACTAGTTCTGGACGGCGAAGCCCTGCCGGATAGTTGAGACCGTATGTGTGCAACTCTGTACAGAGATCATAGTTTCGGTCTTAGTTTGAGAGTGCCTCCCGAAGGGCTGTCCGAGTGATTGTCCGAGTTTCGAGGGTCCTCCCGAAGGGCTGTCCGAGTGACCGTCCGAGTTTCGATGGTCCTCCCGAAGGGCTGTCCGTGACACCGTCCGGGGGACTGTCCGACCGCCTCCCGGAGGGCTGTCCGGGGGGCGGATGAGGGTATACATCCTCGCGGTTGGGAGGTTGTAAATCCTAGCTGCGGGGATCTGCACCGCCGATCGTCATCGACTCTACTTCCGCTGCGCTACGAGTCGGTAACGAAAAAGATCAAACCTTGTATGCAGTCTTCATAGTGGTCCTGGGCTGGTGCGTAGGTCGGAAATTTTTTGTTTTCTACTGCGTTCCCTAACAGTGGCATCAAGAGCCGTGCTATGCGTAGATGCTGGTTGCGATCTAGAATACATAGAGATGTATGGGTATTGCACAATATAATTAGGTAGTAGATGAGTTCTATTACTGAAAATTATTTGTGCGGGTAGCAGATGAAATCTGTTACCCGATGTTCTTGTTGCTTCCCTGGAATTTGCATATTTCTGATCTTGATAACAGTATGGTGGAGTTTCAATGTTCTGGCAATCCACGATCCTGATTGATCAACGAAGTGCTAACAGTTCATTGAATTCCACCGTAGTTAAAAAGAAAGATGAAATTTCGCAGACGAAAGGGCAATGCAGATATGATCTGCACGGGGGTCACGCGTATGACGAAGTTTAGTATGGGGCTCGAGATTTTATTATCTCGTGTTTCATACACCCCGCAATGTTAATCTAGCGACTTGGATTATCATGCTTGATGATGGACGTTGGTAGCTTCGGTTTGTTTCGAAACCTTAGAAGCCACGTAAAATAAAATTTTGCATGAACCGATTAGAGGCGTCTAACTTGGTTTTGCAGGATGGTTTGCATGTGCATGTGATGTGGTATAGCAGTGCTCATTATAATTTGATTATGTATGAGATGACTATATAATGTAAATTGATTAACATGACCTGCGTGTCATGATTCGGCATGATGGCTGGAGCCATATGATTGTCACTTTAATGACCTGCGTGTCAACCTTCAGTAATGCACTTATTTTATTAGCTATAGAGATAGCAATATTATCTGGTGCATCGACAAGGTGGTGGCAATCTTCGCGAAGGTGAACACCAACGCGAATGCCGAAGACGAAGAAATGAAAGACTTCTCCGTCAGAAAGGGCTATACCATATCATGCTATTATGAATTTCCTGAGATGTTTATCCCTTATGATGCACCCTTCTTGATTGCGCGGTAGTCGCTTTTTATTAGGGTGATCTCTCACTAAAATATCAAGTAGTTAGTGTTCTCCCAAGTGTAGCACCGTCACGACACCTATCTTTTCGGGGTGCGCCGTGTCACACGGGTACGAACGATTAGAGAAGTGTGAGGCGGGTGAGTTGAAACCTCGCAGCGAGATCACTTGGTTGTCTTGACGTTCAGGCATGACCGTCATGAGCTCGGAACACACGCATCGAAAGATGAACAAGAGTCACATAGAGATGTGATTGGCAAGTTGGCCTACCGGTTGAGATTTTCGTCATCAGTGGTGTTACACCAATGGCGGACAATTTAAATGCGGGTCTTGTATCACTCACAATCAATTATGAGAGATATTGATTTGAGTGGGAGCGCACTGTAGAATTAATTCTTTTAATTCTCAGTGCAATTAAATATGAACACTGTCTAAGTGTTATTTGCATAATAGTTGTAGAATAATGGCTCGCGTTTCCACCTTCCCAATTAAAATTGAATATCTGTTAAATATCTGGTTAAAACTTTACGGTTGGTAACGTAATGAGAGGATTGTCCTCTAGAGTGCCGAGAAGGACTTGTCCTATCGCATGCTTTCGGTATTCTCCCGCTAATGCTATGGATCATGTGACTCTCGTCCATCGATCCAAAAGCTAGAATTCCGTTTCAGTCAAGTGCAATATGTTTGCTTCCATGAGACCCGAACTTTGAAAGTTTGGATAGTTATGTGATATTCATGGAATCTGAAAATCATTTTCAGAGACAGACAAAGGCTAAAAGATATGAGATATCCAAAGCAATGTTTGTTTGCAAACTATTAGTAAAGGAGTTTACTATGCATTAGACTGATAAGAGAGGGATCCAGAAGAACGCCTCTCATATGATGATGGTGAATAAAACAAACAACTTAAAGAGAAAGGAAGTGTCCGAAGGGTGTTAGTGAAACTTTCACGCCTAGGAAGTCCGGGGCTATCGCCACTCTTAAGTTGGGTGCTTCTTCTGAGAGTAGGAGAAATACTGAAAGTTAAACTGTTAGAAGTATAAAGGCCAAAGGAAAGAAGACTGGAATATCCAGCTCATGTATGAATGTCATACAGGTTTTTGATGTATAGAAGGCTGGTCAAAGATATAGTTCTTGGGAATTATGGTTAAACATGTTAATCACTAATTCTTGGGTATTGTGAGTTAATCACAAAGATACCCGCTCGATTGCATTCTGTTGCAACTCGATGTAAGAACTACTATGGCCTGAAAGACTAGCCAGGAATGAGGTTTAGATACACGCAGGGAACATAGTAAATGTTACTATGCCTTCCATAGGTGTATTCCCTATGTATTTACTTTCATAAATCATTTTAGAGTTTTACACACTCTAGCCCATTGCATAAAGTATCTTGCAAGAAGGTTGTTCATAAGAGAACTTTTAATGTTCGGAGTTATGAATAACAAAAGGGCCATACTTTCATTATGAATGAGAAGTATGTTATGAATATTGATAATAATACATTACCTCTGTATTTACTTTCATAATTCATTTAGAGTTTCATACACTCTAGCCCTTTGCATAAGGTATCTTGCAAGGAGGTTATTCATAAGAGAACTTTTGATGTTCGGTGTTATGAATAACATGAAGGGCCATGCTTCCATCCAGGATGGGATGTATGTTATGAATATTGATGATAATATGATACATCCATAACACTGACGCTAAATGTCGCAAGACTAAAAGAATACCACATATGTGTGGCACTGCATTTGGTCACATTGGAGAAACCCGCATGGAAAATTCCATTATGATGGATTTTAAAGTCATTTGATTTTGAATCATCTGACACTTGCAACTTTCCTCCGAAAAGTGAAGTGACTGAAATACCGTTCACAGTCCATAAGGAACGAGCAACAAACTTATTGGTGATCATACATTTTGATGTCTGTAGTTCAATAAATGTTGTTGCAAGTAGTGGATTTATCTATCTTCAGAAATGACTCAAGTAGATATATTGATATTTACTTGATGAGACGTAAGTCTGGATCTTTTGAATTCATTCATAAGGTTTTCAAAAATGAAGTAGAAGTTGTTGTAACAAGAAAATTATGTTTCTACAATTCGATTGCAGAAAGGAATATTTGAGTTACAAGTTTAGCGAATGTCTGATGAGTTGTGAAAGGGGTTTCATAACTTGCACCTCCCGGAGCACCACTGCAAGTGGAGAGTCCGTGTAGATGTAATCGAACCATTCATGACATGGTAAGATCAAAGATGACATAAATAAATTTGCCATTATCCCTTTTAAAGTGATGCTTTAGAGACTGCGGCTTTTACACTGAAAAGAGCTCCATCGGGTCTGTTGAAATGACGCCATGGTATGGTACGCCCAACCATGTTATATCTTTTCTTAACATTTGGAATATGGGGCTTGTGTAAAAGGTTACAAACCTATTCCAAATCAGACAAGTGCTACTTTGTAGGTTATCCCAAGTCATTAGGTATTTCCCCACCACAATACCGAGGCAAATAGGTTTGCCACAAAGAACGGTATGCTTTTTTGAAGAAAATGGTTCTTTCAAAAAGGTGAGTGGGAGAACAGTGCAACTCGACGAGATAAACAGTATCATCGTCATCAGATCAAAGGAAAGAGACCTTGGAAGTAATTCCGGAGTTTCCTACTGCGACTGATACGGAAGTCTCTACAATAAAATGTATGGACTTCGATCGAACTTGCAGCTGAACCACGTAGGCAAAGCTCGTGCAAACCTATCAGGTGCGCAAATGAGATATTGTTGTTAGACAACAGTATACCTATGATTCACAAGGAAGCGTTGATGGGCCCTGACTCCAGAATTGGCTAAATGCCAATACAATCCGAGATAGTTTCCATATAAGTGATTCAAGATTAAGATCTTGATACACCTTTCGGAAGACTTAGAGTCTAACGAATATTTATGGAACTAAAAACTGATACGGATAAAATGTTTTATCCATAAAGCTCGACTTGTTGCAATAACAAGTTCAAGGAGTTGACTACGATGAGATTGTCTCACCGTAGCGATGCTTAAAGTCGGTTCGGGTTGAACTAGCAATTAATACATATTTCAATCATGAGATATTAAACATGGATGACAAAAGGATTTCCATGTGATGGAAATGAAACCTAGGACTTGTATGTGATACAGTCCAAAGTAATTTGTCGATCCAGAGGATGCTAGTAAGTATGCAAACTTCAGAGTTCCAGCGATGGACAGAAGAGAGCAAAGTGGAGTTGGAATCTTCGTTTTTGATGGAATGGTCAAAGGGGTTTGACTTCATCAAATGGGTATCGAAGATGCTTGTGATTCAAGAAAGTAAGTGGGAGCATAATAATATTTCTAAAAACCTTGTGTACTTGACACATTGTTAATTGGAAATAAATTTCTTGACACGAATTAGGACTTCATTTGAAAATAGTTTTTCCGATGAAGTGCTTGGGCTAAATAGCCTCAATATTAGGCATGATGATCTATGGAGATAGATTTACCTAATGGGGCTAAGCAATGAATACATATTGACAAGATGCTAAAATTTTTTAGCATTTAAAACGCCAAGGAGTGATTCTTGCCGAAGTCACATGGAAAGAGTTTTTGCAAGACTCGGTGTCCCAAAACACTGATGAGTAAAATACATAATGGAGATTCCACACACTCTTGTGTTTGGATTAATCATGTATTCCATGGTATGTAAAATAACCAGATATGTCCGATACTCCAAAAGTTGTTGCGAGTATGGATACCAAAGTGATCAAAGTACTGACCATAGGACAACAGTGAAAGATGTCATTGAGTACTAGAGTAGTAGTGATGCCATGTTTTCTCGCAAGCAGAGATTATGAAGTGCTCGTTGTAAGTAATTACATCGATACAGTCTTCATCAATGCTCCATGCGATTTTCGATTTAAGTTAAGGGTTTTGTGTAATACACAATATGATGGCACGGTAGTTGGAAATTGTTCCAAACAAGATACTGTGGCGAATTCTATAACAAAGGTTAAGTATGTTGACGCTTAAGAAGCGACAAACAAGTTGTTGAATCATATAGTTCATTCATGAACTTAGTATGGTTCCAAGATGGCTTTGGTCTATGGGACACTATTGCAGTCTGAGGAATCAGGTTTCGACCAATGATTCACACATATGCAAAGCCAAGTCCACACAAAATATGAATTTTGTGATAGCGTGAAAACGCGAGGATATGCAAAGTTACACACGGAGCTGAAGTCGTCAGATCCGTTGGACATCAGGCTATACCACATGCGAAGCATTTTTTACACCAGTATGCCATAGGTGTAAAGTGCATTAGCATTGACTAGATTATTGACTCTAGTGCAAGTGGGAGTCTGTAGGAGATATGCCCTAGAGGCAATAATAAATGTTATTGATTATCTCCCTGTTCATAA
The DNA here is from genome assembly GCA_039707655.1 of Elymus sibiricus. Taxonomy (NCBI): domain Eukaryota; kingdom Viridiplantae; phylum Streptophyta; class Magnoliopsida; order Poales; family Poaceae; genus Elymus; species Elymus sibiricus. The sequence goes on from CM077663.1 coordinate 282,772,708, forward strand.
TTAGGTTTATGTTACATGCTATAACTGCTATGGTTCTCGAGTCTGCAATAACCACGAGGCTCGGAGGAAGACTCATATGCACGTGTGGAATATTAAACGGTAAAATGTATTCCGAGTCTGGCCTCTAAGATTGGCTCAAGTATTGCATGATGATCCTGTTTTCCTGATCATGGGCATGGCTATGCCGGCAATTTTGAGGGCGCAATGTTGGTAGAACACTTGTGTTGAATCGACCCGAATTGATGTTATGCTATGAGATACATTCGTCACTAGTTAATGGTTTATAACACAGAGATAGTTAAACTTTGCATAATTCCTTAGACCATGAGAGTATCGAGTTCCTTCGTGCTTGCTTCGTGAACTTTGGGGTTTGTTAAACGTCATCCGTTACTGGGTGGCTATTACGGCGGCTTACGGGTTCACGGAAAAGTATGTCAAGTAACTTGATAGCTCAAGATTGGGATTTGCTCCTCCGACGATGGAGAGATATCTCTGGGCCCTCTCGGTGTTACGGTATCCATCATCATCTGGCCAGACACTTTGTGATTTGATCACAGGGATGCCGGAACAAGGGAACGAGAAAAGAGAACAATACCGGTAACGAGGTAACTGGCATAGTGGACAAGTTGTTGATCCACGGGGATGCCAACATGTCTCACCTCGGGTATTTGTAACATATCGCGAAGCAACAGGAATAGCACACGACAACTGGAGGTTCACTCGAATATTCATTCGTGTGGGTATAGGGGTCAATATGGGTGTCCACGGCTCCGATGTTGATCATTGATCGGAAGGGGTTCCGGGTCATGTCTATACTTCACCGAACCTATAGGGTCACACGCTTAAGGGTCATCTATCTGTTGAATACTAGACAGGGAGTCTGAGAGAAAATCACCAAAAAAGTTTCGGACACCGGAAAAGTTTCGGACAGCGGAAAAGTTCCGCAGAGAGAACACCGGAACAGTTTCGGTAAAACTGAAAAGTTGTTTCAGGGGATACCATTAAGTCAAATTGGTTTCGGCACATGCCTGATAATTCCTGGAGGGTGCCAGAATCATTCTGGAAACTTCTGGGAATTTTCCGGAAGAAAACCGGAAATGTTCCGGAGCTGCCGGAACCGCTTTGGATGCTTTTCGCAGATGAAAATCACTAATCCGGAATTTTTCCGGATCGCATTGAAAAATTATTTTAGTGGGTACTGGAAATGTTCTAAGCCCACATAAATATTTTCAGTTCGACCGGACGCTGAAAAATGTCGTTGTGAATAGTGAAAGTGCTTTTTGGGATATTTATGGAAAACCACCTTTTGGGATATTTTCCAAAAGGCTTCTAGAAGGTGTGGCGACCAAGGAACCCCCTTGGGGGGGCCCCCCCTAGGGGTTGGCCGGCCAAAGGAGGGGATCCCTCATGGAGCTCCACATGGCACTTCTTTTCCCTCTTATGCCCTTTATGTGGGACATAAAGTGGGGGTACTTTTGGTATTTTTGAATGCCCATCATACCCCTTGGTTTTCCTATAAATAGGAGGTGAGGGGGCTGCCCAAACCTCATGCTTGCTCTCATACACATGCCATAGACTTGTCTGGCTTCTCTCTCCCTCCGAGCGAAATAGTTTCGTAGAGCCGAAAGGCTGTCTGGGTTCCGGCAGGAACTAGTTCTGGACGGCGAAGCCCTGCCGGATAGTTGAGACCGTATGTGTGCAACTCTGTAGAGAGATCGTAGTTTCGGTCTTAGTTTGAGAGTGCCTCCCGAAGGGCTGTCCGAGTGACTGTACGAGTTTCGAGGGTCCTCCCGAAGGGTTGTCCGAGTGACCGTCCGAGTTTCGATGGTCCTCCCGAAGGGCTGTCCGTGACACCGTCCGGGGGACTGTCCGACCGCCTCCCGGAGGGCTGTCCGGGGGGCGGATGAGGGTATACATCCTCGCGGTTGGGAGGTTGTAAATCCTAGCTACGGGGATCTGCACTGCCGATCGTCATCGACTCTACTTCCGCTGCGCTACGAGTCGGTAACGAAAAAGATCAAACCTTGTATGCAGTCTTCATAGTGGTCCTGGGCTGGTGCGTAGGTCAGAATTTTTTTGTTTTCTACTGCGTTCCCTAACATCCTACCCGTGACACGGACAAGTGGCAGCACAAAAGAAGTATGGTGGTTACCAGAACAAGACTCGATCTACGGTCGACTTAGGAGGTTTAAGTTTTCCCTGCAATGGTTAGCACAACATAATTTCTGAATGGTATCCAAAAGAGTCACCACACATCATGCCCGGACATGCCTTCACTGATCATTCTCGTCACAACGAGATATCAGTTTCGCGGTCACGTTTTACCCGTGACAAAACCTTCCTCCGAAATTTGTCAGAACCAGTGTAGGCATGAGTGGCATGAGGTGATAACCACTTTCACATATATCTCATGTTAATTGAAAATAATTCCTATCAAGAATCCATGCATGAATATCTTTCATATGCAAAGTTTTGTTTCAATTTAACATAGTCATGATTTATTTATCCTAGCAAACAAACAACCAACTTGTATCATACCAAGTATTCAAGATGCTTGCCTTGAGTATGCAGAAAGGTTGGGTGAACTCCAAATGTTTTGAAAATATTCTTCCCTCCATTTTCCTATTTTGAAAATATTGCAATCAACACCTAATTCCAAAACAGTACATTTTTTTTGGAAAATTTTGAAATAAATTCTAAAATAAACTAGGTGGAATTTGAGGAATAACAAAAAAAGAATCAATTCATTTGGTGTTGTGGTTTTAAAACTAGGGCTAGTCAAAGTTCAGTCAATATTCTGTTTTTGAAATAAACAGAAAAAGGAAAACGCTTTCGGTAGAAATACGCTTTCCAGAAGAGATACGTACTTTGAGAAAGTCTCCACCTAACGATTCATCCATGACCTGTTGGTCACTGATGGTGGGCCCCGCTTGGCCCACTGGTCAGGTTTGACCGGTCGTCCTCACCTTCCTCCCGCGGCAGAACAGGGCGGAGCTCTGGCGCTCCTTGCCGGTGAATGGCGACTCCTCTGGGGATCCTGGGCTTGGGAATGGATCCAGGGGATCCTTGCGGTCCTCCTGGTCGTCACCCAGACCGGAGAGGTGGGCTGAGCTGCCGGCGGTGAAATCTCCCGAGAAGCTCCGGCGGAGCTGCAGGAGGGTTGTTGCCCACGGCGCTTCTCCGGCAAAATTGGTGAGGGGGATAGGTTGTAGAGGTCACGAGGGGGCTACTGGTGGAGAGAATGGGAAGATGGGGCTCTGGTTGCGTCCGAATCGACCGGAAGCCGACGACGGATGCTCCCATCGGAGGCGAAGAAGACGACCGTTCCCGGACGATTTGCTACTGGGGGGGGGGTAGTAGAGGGAGAAGAGGTGGTCCTGATGTCGAGGCCGTGCTTGGAGGGCCTTTATATAGGCGGGCGAGGTCGGTTCCACGGCTGCCGAGGATAACCACGGCAAGGGTTTCATTTATGGCAAGTTTGGCTGGTGAGAAGTTAGGTGTGGCCGGTGGGATGGCCGACGCGATTAGGCGAGGGCGATGACCGTCCAAATCACTCAGGGGAGGGAGCTGATTGGCTCAGGGCTCTCGGGCGGTGTCGGCCATGGCTAACTGCGGCGGCGGCCATTAATGGCGAACAACGGAGGTGACAGTGGTTGGCGTGGCTGTCGGAGTGGTCGGCGTGTTGCGGATAAGACCAGGTGGGAGGGGGGTTAAGGCACGGCGAGCTGGCGCTCGGGGATTGGCTAGGGACTCCTGGACGGCACCGCCACGGGCGGACCGCGGCGACAACCATTTATGGTGGGTGTGGACGGTGCAGGCGGCACTAGAGGACGTGGGGAGCGCTGGTGTGGTTCAGGTACAACGTGGCTACTAGAGGAGGGTTAGAATGAGAGGGGGAGATGCAACCGTGGGACGCGGCGGCTCGGTACCAGCGTGTGCAATACGCGCGCTCTGGCCGCGCCCAGAGCACGCACACCAGGTGCTCGACAAAATGGCAATTGGGTCAAAGGGGTCCCAAATAAGTTACAATTTGGGAGGGTGGTGCTAGTAGGGTTGAGAGGGATGCTGGACATGCTGGTTGACCCAGAAAAGCTAGTACCATATAGGTTTTTGAAAGTTGCATGCTTCAGACACAAGGTGTCCGACAGTATGCCAGGGCTAGCTAGAATTTTTGTTGGATTTGAAACTTGGCAGGATGGAGTCTCATTTCATTCTAGAGATGATGGTGGGATTGGTTTGAGAATAGTGAAAACTTCCTAGTGCCACTTTGGAGGAAATTCAGTTCTGGACTAGAAATTGAGGAGAACATTTGGTGATTTTAAAATGTGCAAATGGAGCTGGTATTCTGGACTTAAGAGTTTAGTTGGAAGGACAATAAGATGGAAAAGTTTCAGAATTATTCGAGTTAGTAAAATTGGGGTTGCAGTGCAAATTTCAAACTGCACCAGAAATGAAAATTGGATGATGTGCTCAAAATTTCCAAATAACCATGATGGGTTTTTACATAAAGGTGATCTATAGGCAGCATATGACCTCTCCTAATTTTTGTGAAATTTAAAAAGATTTATTTAAAATAGTTCTAGTTTAACAAAGGCATTTCAGAGTTGAAAATGCTATTCAAAGAATTACTTGTGGGTAAGTTTTATTATAAAAATTATTTTCTACTGAATTTTCAAATTAAATGGAATGATTTAAGGAAAACCTTAAAGCCCAGAATATTTTACAAAAATTTCTACTCGAAGGAAAGAATTTTGAAACCAGAGAACAAAGAAGGTTCTGAAATCAACAAGATCCAATTATAATTTAAAAGTTTTATTTTTTGTCAAATTTAATTAATAAAAATATGATTAAATTTTTGGGGTGTTACACCTTCTTTCCGAGAGAGATATCTATAGTGCACCTATGGCCCCCGGGTCCATCCTTCCATTAATACAAGCTTTAACAAAATTTCTTTTTTACTTTTGCCATACCATTATCTATCTATTTGCTTTTAATCCTATAACTAGCAATACAAGGGGGTTGACAACCCCCTTGCTAAGTTGGGTACAAGTATTGTTTTTGTTTGTGTGCAGGCACTGTTGACCTCGTTAGCTTGGTGATTCCTACTGGTTTGATTAAATTTTGGTTCTCAACTGCGTGAAATACTTTGCTTATGTGCTATATCACCCTTCCTCTTTAGGGCAAAACCCAACAAATTCTACGGGAGACTAGGCAGCCTTTCGGCGCTACGGAACTATTTCATGGAGGGAGACAGAGAGGTAGATCATTGCATGCCATTTGTGTGAGAACTTGAGATGAGATGGAGAGCACCTCTCCACCTCTATTTATAGTGGAGGATGACGGTGTCATACACCAGGGGTGGCTTTCCAAGGGGATCACGACTGGGGGCCTGCCGAAGGGCCCACGAGGCCTAGTGACAAGGGGGAGCCCAAAGAAGGAGATAAGCATCGTGCAACCAACTTGATATCTAAGTTGGTGCGACGAAAGCCCTAGATTGGTTTCCTCTCTTTGTAAAACCCTAGCCTCCTTGAGTATATAAGGGGAGGCTAGGAATGTCTCATTCACATCTACTCCCGTAGAAACAACTTTCTGTAGTCATCTCTCATACACCATCGTAAACCTCTCGCACGAGGTATCCCTCACCATGAATAACAAACACAAGAAGGATGTAGGGTATTACTCTACGGAAGCCCGTACCTCGGTAAGACCCTAGTGCGACCTCCACACCGAGACTTCCAGCTGCACCAGGACCCCTAACGAGGGATCTAACGAGGTTTACGTCACCATCAGTTGGCGCGCCAGGCACGGGTTGCATCGGCTGGAGACCTTTCTCAGATCGGATCTTCCCTAGCATCCGGCGGTCTCCTGCCAGGGAAAAGTCTCACATTCGCCTCTCTTACCTTCACCACCGACGGGGCGAGCTGGGTCGACATCAATCCACCGGCCCACCCCGTCCTCACGATCTACGTGCCGTGGCATTCGTCACTAGTGACCACGGCGACCTCCGCATGTGCCTGCCGCCGATCCAACATCGTACAAACACATCCGTCATCAACAACGACACCTTCATCACCACCATCAGAGTCCGAAGATGGTGGCACACCTAGCCCAGGCGCCCTCGACCCAGGCGTCGGGGGCGAGGCATTGCGGCGACCCGATGTGTTTCCACCGGCCCACCCCGACCTCACACATTGTCGCCATGGTTTGCGGCAACTGCTTCATCACGCACACATCGGAGAACCGCGTCATCGACGGGTCCGACTGAAGGCACGCAAACCTCGCCGACATCGATCCACTCTCGGATGGCGAAGGAGGCGATGGCAGACTTGCGTATTTCTGTAGTGTTACCATGAGAAAAATGAAAATGACAAAACAACAACATAAAAAGGTGAAGAGGAAAGAAGATGGACATGATGCCTGCTGGTCCAACCGAACAATCAGAACAACCATCTGACATGACCTGGAGGCGGAGGTACATCTGATGGGTTAATTAATCGTAATGGAATTATGTGATGGCGGCAGCTCTTTCCAGCTCTCTTGGCTTAGAATCCAAGAAAAAAAGTTGGTTTATCAGCATTACTGTGTGCTGTGCTGCGTGGATCACCAACTACGCTTGTTCCGTAAGTCTCGCTGTGGATTAGTTTCGACCGCAGCCTCGTGCGTTGGTGCAGAGACAAAATATGCATTTCATCTTGCCTTTTCATGCTAGCTATACTATCTTTTGGTCACTTAGGAGTGATCCAAACCGTCAGATTTTTCTCAGAGGTCGTACAACAAGACGATTGTCCCATGTTTTCATCCTTATTCTGCATTGCAATTAGCTGATGGAAGATAGAACCCCATAGACTTGCTTTTAACTGGCAGACTACCTGATAATAGTTGGTATGGGTTCCTGTAGATGTAGGGTAGAGCGAGGAAGGCACAGCACAGTAGTACATATATAGGTGAGGCTCAGCAGCAGGGTCTCCGATGAAACAGGCCAACACGTTTGATTTGATGTGAAGCACTTTTGTTGGTGCATGCATGTCAGTACTCATGCCTTGTATTTACAGGCTGGTGCCGAACCTGCCAATAGACACCGAGTGAGAACCCACTTCATACATTCAGTTTCTGATGCACTTTTGGGATTAATGAGATTAATGGGTTCAACATGTGATCCGCGCCAACCCCCGCACCTGCCCCGCGCACAAACAGTTTACAAGGATCTTCCTCACCTTATCTCTCTCCAGAGAAAGAAAGAAAAAAGAAGGCATTTCTTGTCACCGGCCTAGGCACTCCGAGACAGCGACCTCGCAACGGTGAAGAACTCATGGTGCCAACCGACTCAGCCTATATAATATGCCCCCCACTTGGGAACTTTGTACTGCTGCCCTGCCACCATCATCACGCTCGAATCTTATTTGCAGCTCCGCATTCTGCAAGCAAGGAGAGATACTGATCAGGGGATCATCGTATCGATCGACCAGGGATGGTGAAGGCGCCTCTCCACTCCTCGTCCTCGGCCGCCGCCGCCGCGGCCACCTTCTCGCTGGTCGCCAAGAAGGCGCGGCTCTCGCCCTTCATCCTGCTCTCGCTGCTCTTCATGCTCCTCTTCTCCTTCCTCTACGGGGAAGAGCTCGCGGCGCTCGTCGGCCAGCGAGCCGGTCGGCATTCTGCGCACCTCCACGTCGGCGTCGACCGCGAGCGCCAGCAGCCGGACGGTAAGTATCACGATCGAGCGCAGAATTAAGCTGTTGCCAGGGGCGTGCAGTGTGGACTGAACGATCTTTTGGAGAAAAATAATAATCCGGTGGTTGATGGTATGATCAGGGGTGGAGGATGATGGGTGGACGAGGAAGAAGAAGAGGTGGCAGGGGAGGCTGGCGTTCGCGGTGAACGACGAGGACGAGGACGAGGAGTGCGACGTGTTCTCGGGGAGCTGGGTGCGGGACGAGGAGGCGCACCCGCTGTACCGGGAGGAGGAGTGCCCCTACATCCAGCCGCAGCTCACCTGCCAGGCGCAGGGCCGCCCCGACAGGGGCTACCAGTCATGGCGATGGCAGCCGCACGACTGCACCCTCCCGGCGTACGTCTCCTCCCATCTATTATATTCCTCCGCCATTATCGGACTCCTCTGCTGAACTAATCGACCTCTCTCTGCATCTGCATGCATGCGCAGGTTCAACCCGACGCAGATGCTGGAGACGCTGCGGAACAAGCGGATGATGTTCGTGGGCGACTCACTGAACCGCGGGCAGTTCACGTCCATGGTGTGCCTCCTCCAGTCCGCCATCCCGTCGCCGGAGGCCAAGTCCTTCGAGATGTCCGCCGACCAGCAGCACACCGTGTTCACCGCCAGGGAGTACAACGCCACGGTGGAGTTCTACTGGGCGCCCTTCCTGCTGCAGTCCAACGCGGATGACGCCGTGGTGCACAAGATCTCCGACCGCATGGTGCGCAACGGCTCCATCGCCCACCACGGCCGGCACTGGGAGGGCGTCGACGTGCTGGTCTTCAACACCTACCTCTGGTGGTGCACCGGCCTGCGCTTCAGGGTCATGAACGGGCCGATCGAGGACGCCAGGGAGGAGGACGCGGCGTGGGTGTCGACGGAGGAGGCCTACGGCATGGCGTTCCGGGACATGCTGCAGTGGGTCAGGGACAACATGGACTCCAACACCACCAGGGTCTTCTTCACCAGCATGTCGCCCACCCACGGCAAGAGCCAGGACTGGGGGGACGCGCCGGGGGGCAACTGCTACAACGAGACGGCGATGATCGAGGACGCCGGGTACTGGGGCACGGACGGACGGCGGAGCGTGATGCGGGTGATCAGGGAGATCCTCGACGGCGACGGCGCCGACGTGCCGCTCACGTTCCTCAACGTCACGCAGCTGTCCATGTACCGCAAGGACGCGCACACCTCCATCTACAAGAAGCAGTGGAACCCGCTGACGCCGGAGCAGCTCGCCGATCCCAGGACCTACGCCGACTGCGTCCACTGGTGCCTCCCGGGACTCCAGGACACGTGGAACGAACTCCTCTACTCCAAGCTCTTCTACCCTTGAATCACATTTACTCACTATAGGCTGTACTAGTAAGCTTGACGGGCGAATAGCTCCTGCGACGTTTTTGAGGTGAATTGGAAATGATGCAAGGTAGTTGACAAAAATAGCTCGCGTGCCACGTTTTACATGGCAATAATAGCCGGCACGCGACACGAGCCTTAAGCACAAAACAGATCGTTATCCATTTGGATTATAGGAGTCAACGGACCCACAACTTATCCACGTCAGCGCTGGAACCACAACTTATCCACGTCAGCGTTGGAACCACAACTTATCCACTGATCGCGGGACCCACCACATATCACGTGAGCCCGAGCCATCGCCGCGCCCGTGCCAGCCCGCCGCCCCCATTGCCTCCAGTTCCGTTCCCTCCGCCGCCCCCCATTCTTCTTCTCCGGCGACGAAGCGTGCCAACGCCGGCGGCCGGCGAGAGACGAGAGATGTCGATGTCCAGTTCAGCCTCTCGCCCCTCATGGCCGCGGTATGGTGCAGTGTCGATGACCAGGTGTGCCCGGAATGCCCACGCATCACGCCATTGAAGCGTTTGACAACCAAGTCGGAGGACAATGGAGACTATGGGCGCGAATTTGTGAAATGCAAGAGCGAACCAGAGGCGGGCAAGGTTTGATCTATGTTCTCCCGCAGCATTTTTCTTTGATTTCTGCCACCCCCTCTGATTTGGGATTTAGGGTTTTGCTTCCATTTTCAGAATCTAAAAAAATGCAAGCATTTTGAGTGGTTGGATGAATATATTGTGGCGCCCCGCCTGATTACCACTGTAGCCAGACGGTCGCCACGCATACCAGCCAGGAAATCACTCTGGCATGCGTTTACAACAAGTATCATGAACACAGGCATTTCTATTAATGGATATATGAGTCTTACAGGGGATATGTTACAACGGTGATGGCCGCAGAAACGCTCTATCTAAGGCAGCATGATCTTGGTGCGGCTCCAATCCACAGGGATCTGACTAGGTTACTCTTCTAGCCCGCGAACGCTCTGGCTCTTCGTCGACGGATGACGGATCCTTATGTGAACCTGGCCATGTTAAAGGCCGCTGAGTACTTTTGAATGTACTCGCAAGCAAACCAAACTAACATATACACCAAGCAAAGCAATCCATGGCATTCAAGCATGCATTTGTTATCAGAGCAATATTAACTATCATGGCATAACAGGATTATCTAGCAAGATAACCACTGAAATAAATATGGTAAAGTAAAGCATACTAAGTAAATATTCCATACTCCGATCATTCTCACGAATCAATCTGAGTCTGATCCAAATCCAATCCCAATCATGGGTCATCCGACCACTCATCTCATAGCCATCCCATGGCTAACATATCATATTCCTGACATCACCTGATGTCTGCTCAAGACGAGTTCTTCCATCATTATTATCATTATTACGGTTGACCACCTACTGAGGTCTGGACGGGCTGTCCAATATCGTGGACGCGGCTATTCGAATAGATTTTACACTCTGCAGAGGTTGCGCACTTTACCCACACCATGAAGCACCTGGCCTCGCGATCCCACTCGGGTGGACCAGCGTTGCTTCAACGAAACCTGCCTGACCCGTGACTCTTTCATCGTACCACCGGCACTCTTCCTCCCCCGGAGGTCAGCCTTGGGTGGCCCCTGTGTCCTCATGACACCTGCCACCGTCGTGGCCAAACTAGGTAATCCCAAACGGGGATTACTGTCCCAAACGGGGACCGCGCGCAAACAAACAACAACTGGGCTCACAGGATTATCGCCGCCTACCTGATCAGGGTAGCACGCGCGCATAACCCTCCCTCTTTGGAGGTACCGGTGAAAGATCACGCAGTCAGGACAAGTCAAGGCCGTCCCATACCGGCAAATGTGGCTGCACGGATAAGCCCGGACAGGTTACTCTAGATCAACCGACTAGGTTGCATTAAGTGAGCATGTGGTTCACCACAATAACTTATGAGGGCAGCAACTGGGCATTTACTCAGTTTACTATGAAGTATGAAAGTGATGAAAATAGTAGGTGCAATATAACAGGAATTAAATTATTTCTATCACACGCATAATCAATAAGTAAACACGCAAGAATAACACAGAGCGATGCTTTAGAGCATATGTCGGATGGTCGGCTTGCCTGGGGGGTGAAGGAATACTCCAGAAAGCAGTGCGGTGAAGCCGCAGAACGATATGCCGGAATGGTTCTCTCTCGGAGGGGGCTCATAAGAGGCAAGGGCAAAATGGTAATTTCCACTATGTGACCACCTTGTGGAAATGACACCAAAAGAACGGGCTTGACGAGACGAAGACGTGAGCGTTGGAATCACCGGAATTAGAGTCACGGATGAAAAGATATGAGAGGTGGAAAATCAGGGACCAATCTGCAAAAATTCCTCCACAAACAGGCCCTTGGTGGATAAAACAGAAAACGTATTTGAAAGAAATACGCCTTCTGCACAGAGAAGCGCATTTCAAGCCGAAGTGCTAAGGAAATGCGCTTTTCAGAGATGAAAGCGTATTTTTGAATTTACGCTTCCACTTATCCACGCTGGCGGGTGCCTCTCTCGCTGACGGGTGGGGTCGAGGCCCACCTGTCAGCTCTCTCTTTTCTCTCCTCCCGCTCCCCTCTCCTTTCCCGACTCCCGCTCGCAGGCAGAGGGAGGCCGCCGGCGCCGGCGTGCGGCCGGCCAACTCCGGCCACCTCCGGTGGAGCTCGGACCACCGGAGTAACCCCCTCGTCACGGCGCACCCAAGGATGCAGGAGTTGGACGCCGGGGAGCTCGCAGTTAGGCGAGACGTCGGCCGCGGCGGAGGGCAGCTTCGGTGAGCTCGGGCTCGAGGTTTCGGTTGGCCAGGAGGCCAGGCGAGGGCAGGGTCGGGTTTGCCGGAGAGTGGCACCTCCAGTAGGCACCTCCACGAGCACAAGGGAGGGCCAGGGGAGGGGTTCGCGGGCGGAGGCAGAGAGTGGAGATCCGGCGAAATTGCCGTGCTCCGGCGAGGGGCTCGACCGGGCGGGGTTGCGGGAGTGGTCTAGAGGGTGAGGAGGAGGAGGGGTGAGCTCGAGGGGAACCCGGGGATGGCTTTATATAGCCGGACGGCGGCGAGCCGATAAGGATGCCGTGCGATGAGCTGGCCGCGGCACTGGAGCAAGGAGGCGATGGCTCAGGCTGGTGCCCGGCGTCGGGAAGCGGCCGACCTGACGAGCAACAGGGCGACGGGATAGCTCAGTGCGGAAGAGGCCAAGGGAGGGAGAAGGAAGATGACGGAGTGTCACGGGCGGAACAGAGGCATGACGACGACCGCCGTGGCGCGAGGAGAAGGAACGAGGAGGGGGAAGAAGGGTCCAGAGGGGTTCTAGGATGTCGCGGAGGTGCTGGACAAGTCGAGACACGCCGCGGTGGCGCGAGCACGCTGTGTTGACGGTGGCCGAGGGCCCCGGCGTGCAGAGCACGCATTTGGCTATGCCAGCCGCGTGGTCACCACGCCAAAACGTGCTCTGTAGAATGACTTGACCCAACACCCTGTCCATTGCGTCGTCCTGACATCCAGGAGGGATCCCATGCCTCTGGTTTGATCTCATCTTCCCTGGAATGGACTAGAGGCTCTAGAAAGGTTCCTGACATAAAGGTGTTTGTGGTTGGTTCTGGAGAAATGGATGAAGGAGAGAAGCTGGATCTTTGTCACACTTAGATAGGGTAGGAAGGAGTATATGCTGGCAAAATTTTAAATCATTTAGGATCCATTTGCATACACTTCCTTGACAAACCAAGAATTGGTCCAGAAACTAGAATTTGAAGCTGGGCTTAAATGGCTGAGTGGATTGGGCTGGAAATTGGTCTAGGGTCATGATTTAGGAGCATGAAGGCACTGGTAAAATTTCATACCATTTGGGTACACCAAAGTGGTACTTCCTTCACAGTGCTTTCAAATGGGCAGGATCTTGGAAAAATTGCTGGGGAAACATGGATAGATTAATTGAGCTGATTTTTGGTTTCCATAAGTGATTTAGAAATGTTAACCACCATGAAAAGTTTCAGCTCAAATAGATAAAGGAATAGAGCACTTCCTTTGCAACTTGCCCAACTGGACAGAATCTGCAAATTGATGTGGTGCTCAAAGTTTGAACTATGGAACTTGGGATCTTGATGGAAATGGGGAAGATATGGATATGAGAAGCTCCACAATTTATTTGGGATTTTTCCTGGCTACCAAAATGGTAGTTCCTTTAGAAAGTGCCCAAAATGCAATATTGGCATGAAATAGGAAAAGGCAATTTCCCTTATTTAATTATGGCCAATATTTTTGTGGGAGCTCAATATGATCAGAAAGAATGTCTCCACAAGTTTTCATGAACTCTGGAGATGGATAGATATTTTCCTGGATTTAATTCCTTTAACTGGCAGAAAAAGGAATTAATTATAAATGAAAAATATTGCAAATGACTTGGCAATATTTTTGCATATCCAGGGTTTATAGATGAAGGATGATCACTGGGAAAAGTTTGGGAGGCAGAAGATCAAAGGAAATTGGGGTTCCTTTGTAACTGGAAGGATCAGGGTTTCCCTTCCGGCAACTCGGAAGGTAGAGTTCTGATGACAAAGTCCTGAGATGGATCTTGGGTGGCAAGGGGGGGGGGGACTGGAGATAATCTTTGGTTGGATGGGAAAAGCAAGGCTAGATGACCATCTTCATATACCGAAGAGCTAGAGAAATCCGATAACACCGAGAAAAAGACGGGAGTCAAATCCCGCGAAGGAAAAAAAACGGAGCGAAAACCAGGGTGTTACAAACCTACCCCCCCTAAGAAAATCTCGTCCTCGAGATTTCCAGGCTTATCTCCCGGGGAAGGGGACTTACCTGTGTGCGACTTGGATCCATCAGCGATCTTGTCTTCGTTGGTTCACTGACCCTTTAACTGCCTCTTCTGAGGGACCAGGTGTTGTCTCTGCACATAGCTTTCTTGAATCCTTCTCTTTCCTGTCAGGTGTACCCTTTATTCTGATAGTGGTATTGCTGGGTGGGGTAGCGGGTAATACCAACAGACGGCTCGGTTTCCATGGCCTGAAAGTAACTGCCTCGGTTTTATTGCGATGCTTCGTACCCTGCCTGTCATGGGCAAGACATCCTTTCCTGGTACCAAGCTTACGTGCCCGTATGGCCTCGAGTGAGTGGGATGACTTCCTTTCTACTATGTCAGAATGCTCAGTCTGGTTGGGGTTCCATACAAATGTTTCTCTCTGCCTTAGGCATTCTGACTTTGTCCTAGGTGCTCCTCAGTTCAAGGAACAACATGACTGAATTATGGCTGCTATATCTTCAACCGAAATGTCAGTCATGATCACAAAGTAATCATAGACAGTAATCTCTTATCCTAATGATGTCATGAGGTCTGTGAGCTGTTGATGCTGACATGCTTTAAGCCATTTTATATGAACGTCTTGCTTCAGACTCTGCCACTCGTGGAGATGGCTCTGTCATATATAGCCTTTGGAGTCCTTAATATGACCACTGAGCTGAACATAGTATAGCTATCATCCGGTGTATCTCTCGGGGCATATCCCCTTATCTTGGTTGATGGCCCGTATTTATGATGAGTATGACATGCAGGCTGCATTGTTGTGGCCGTATATGCAAGAGTCTGACAAGGGTTGGTATTACCACTCTGTCCGTGAAGTTGTATCTTGTTGACCGTCACGGAGGTTGTTTGTCCACAACTTCCTTGTTCTTGAGGGTTCCTTTGATGGACCTGTCATGACCTGCCAATACGGCTCCTTGATTGTTTTCCCGGTTTGTCGGGCTTGTTCTCATAACTTACTCTTGCATACCTCGTAGAGACTGCTGTGCTCGTATTCTTCTTTTCAACATAGGGCCAATGTTTCTCTGAACACAGTCATTCCCGTGTACGAGTGGCTCGCATGAACTGATCCACTGGACTGCATGCTCACAACATATGCAGGTGTAGGATAAATCCTTTCATCACCACTGAGTTCTGAGACAGACGGGGTGTCTCGACTAGTTCGTGCTTCTCAAAAGTTTTCCTTCATGTGTGGCTTGTCGCGGAAGGTCATGTGCCTTATGCTGAAAGTTTTCCGCGATAGCATGCTGTGAGTGTCGTATCCCAAAAGGATCTCTCACCGAGTGGCGTACCGAGGAAGATTGGCAGTCTGGTATCGTAAGCTCTTCTCGGTAGCTTGCGGGGGAAAGGCTGGGTTCCTTACACCAGAAGCCTTGTGTACACAGTCGGGTCCATGGCCAATTCTGGCTTCCTTCCGAAGTATCCGGAATTTTACCCATAGCAGAGTCAAAACTTGGTATAGGCCATACCTTGACTGAAGATATTCCGATGGTCGCGCTCATCGCTTGTCCTTCTGCTGGTCTGATTATTGTTGCTGTAAAGGTTGCATGACTGATGCAGACCTCATGTTCCCAATTAATCCTGAATACCATATGTTGCCGGTAGTACATAGTCGGTGGATAATTCCATTTGATTTAGTTGAACTTCCAAGCATTTGAAGTTCTCATTTATTCTAGGCAACTGTAAACTTATCCATATTTCTCGCAAACCTTGTTCACAGTGCCCAGAAAATTTTGTATTTGCATCGGTGAATTCCAAGATATGCTTTGAAATTCGTATCATCATACCAGAGTTTAGTTGTTGCTCTCGGCACCTTCACATTCTTGAAATATGTCTTCTGTGGGTAATAAATGATTCTTGGGTCCATTGAGAAAAGACTCCAGGTTCACCTCACTCACTGGAATAATCCTTGTATTGCGGATGGAATAATTTGTCCTTACTGGTGTTCATTCATGATAGCTCACCTGACTGCTCCTTAGGCGTGATTTGTTTTGAGGCAAACTCTTTCAGGTATATTCTGGCCTTGTCTGTTGCACACAGATTCTGCTTCTGACCCATTCTTCATTCTTGACAGATCCGGTGGTAATGTTCTGAATATCAGATAGTTGGCTATACAGGACTCTTGCTGAATTGGGATTATCGGGTATTATCCCAGTTGCATGCTGATCTTCTTGGACAACTCTTGCGGATGGATCCAGTCGGAGTAGAGAAACGGAATCGACAAGAAAAACCAGAACCGCGAAAAACCGAAAGGCAAATAAGCTCAAAAATTTTGCGGACCTTATACACATGGCCAAGGATCCACTAGTATAACTAGTATAGTGCACTCGATGCACCTCTAAGGATTTAGAAGCGAAACCACACAATGCTCCTGGTAGCACTGGTGTCAAGCTCCTACTACTTCCTTAGGGAGCATCACACTCGACGCAGGACCATAGCCCAAGCGGCTTAGTGAACGTTCCTAAGGTTGTCGGGAAGAGATGGAATTTATAAGCGTTTCCCAAAGGAAACTAGAGTAAGAAGAGAAATGCCATGGTTAGCAAGCAGGGTAAGGATATCTGGTTTACCTAGGGGTTTCAGGGCTCACGGGTCGCTGCCCGGTGCGAGCGTCTCACACCGGAGGCAAGGGCCACGAGAGTTGGGGTCTGATGGAGCCAAAAACCTATGGGGTTGCCTTATGATCAATAGTAGCCGTGCCAGGTTGGCAAAGATGGCTGAAATCCATCTGGGCTTCCTACTAAACACAAGACAGCGAAGTGTGGCTAGGGTAACCTATAGTCAGCCTGGCTGCTCTGATACCATTCGTTGTGGCGCCCCGCCTGATTACCACTGTAGCCAGACGGTCGCCACGCATACCAGCCAGGAAATCACTCTGGCATGCGTTTACAACAAGTATCATGAACACATGCATTTCTATTAATGGATATATGAGTCTTACAGGGGATATGTTACAACGGTGATGGCCGCAGAAAAGCTCTATCTAAGGCAGCATGGTCTTGGTGCGGCTCCAATCCACAGGGATCTGACTAGGTTACTCTTCTAGCCAGCGAACGCTCTGGCTCTTCGTCGACGGATGACGGATTCTTATGTGAACCTGGCCATGTTAAAGGCCGCTGAGTACTTTTGAATGTACTCGCAAGCAAACCAAACTAACATATACACCAAGCAAAGCAATCCATGGCATTCAAGCATGCATTTGTTATCAGAACAATATTAACTATCATGGCATAACAGGATTATCTAGCAAGATAACCACTGAAATAAATATGGTAAAGTAAAGCATACTAAGTAAATATTCCATACTCCGATCATTCTCACGAATCAATCTGAGTCTGATCCAAATCCAATCCCAATCATGGGTCATCCGACCACTCATCTCATAGCCATCCCATGGCTAACATATCATATTCCTGACATCACCTGATGTCTGCTCAAGACGAGTTCTTCCATCATTATTATCATTATTACGGTTGACCACCTACTGAGGTCTGGACGGGCTGTCCAATATCGTGGACGCGGCTATTCGAATAGATTTTACACTCTGCAGAGGTTGCGCACTTTACCCACACCATGAAGCACCTGGCCTCGCGATCCCACTCGGGTGGACCAGCGTTGCTTCAACGAAACCTGCCTGACCCGTGACTCTTTCATCGTACCACCGGCACTCTTCCTCCCTCGGAGGTCAGCCTTGGGTGGCCCCTGTGTCCTCATGACACCTGCCACCGTCGTGGCCAAACTAGGTAATCCCAAACGGGGATTACTGTCCCAAACGGGGACCGCGCGCAAACAAACAACAACTGGGCTCACAGGATTATCGCCGCCTACCTGATCAGGGTAGCACGCGCGCATAACCCTCCCTCTTTGGAGGTACCGGTGAAAGATCACACAGTCAGGCCAAGTCAAGGCCGTCCCATACCGGCAAATGTGGCTGCACGGATAAGCCCAGACAGGTGACTCTAGATCAACCGACTAGGTTGCATTAAGTGAGCATGTGGTTCACCACAATAACTTATGAGGGCAGCAACTGGGCATTTACTCAGTTTACTATGAAGTATGAAAGTGATGAAAACAGTAGGTGCAATATAACAGGAATTAAATTATTTCTATCACAGGCATAATCAATAAGTAAACACGCAAGAATAACACAGAGCGATGCATTAGATCATATGTCGGATGGTCGGCTTGCCTGGGGGTGAAGGAATACTCCGGAAAGCAGTGCGGTGAAGCCGCGGAACGATACGCCGGAATGGTTCTCTCTCGGAGGGGGCTCATAAGAGGCAAGGGCAAAATGGTAATTTCCACTGTGTGACCACCTTGTGGAAATGACACCAAAAGAACGGGCTTGACGAGAGGAAGAGGTGAGCGTTGGAATCACTGGAATTGGAATCACGGATGGAAAGATATGAGAGGTGGAAAATCAGGGACCAATCTGCAAAAATTCCTCCACAAACAGGCCCTTGGTGGATAAAACAGAAAACGTATTTGAAAGAAATACGCCTTCTGCACAGAGAAGCGCATTTCAAGCCGAAGTGCTAAGGAAATGCGCTTTTCAGAGATGAAAGCGTATTTTTGAATTTACGCTTCCACTTATCCACGCTGGCGGGTGCCTCTCTCACTGACGGGTGGGGTCGGGGCCCACCTATCAGCTCTCTCTTTCCTTTCCTCCCACTCCCCTCTCCTTTCCCGACTCCCGCTCGCAGGCAGAGGGAGGCCGCCGGCGCCGGCGTGCGGCCGGCCAACTCCGGCCACCTCCGGTGGAGCTCGGACCACTGGAGTAACCCCCTCGTCACGGCGCACCCAAGGATGCAGGAGTTGGACGCCGGGGAGCTCGCAGTTAGGCGAGACGTCGTCCGCGGCGGAGGGCAGCTCCGGTGAGCTCGGGCTCGAGGTTCCGGTTGGCCAGGAGGCCAGGAGAGGGCAGGGGCGGGTTCGCCGGAGAGTGGCGCCTCCAGTAGGCACCTCCACGAGCACAAGGGAGGGCCAGAGGAGGGGTTCGCGGGCGGAGGCAGAGAGTGGAGATCCGGCGAAATTGCCGTGCTCCGGCGAGGGGCTCGACCGGGCGGGGTTGCGGGAGTGGTCTAGAGGGTGAGGAGGAGGAGGGGTGAGCTCGAGGGGAACCCGGGGATGGCTTTATATAGCCAGACGGCGGCGAGCCGATAAGGATACCGCGCGATGAGTTGGCCGCAGCACTGGAGCACGGAGGCGATGGCACAGGCTGGTGCCCGGCGTCGGGAAGCGGCCGACCTGACGAGCAACAGGGCGACGGGATAGCTCAGTGCGGAAGAGGCCAAGGGAGGGAGGAGGAAGACGACGGAGTGTCACGGGCGGAACAGAGGCATGACGGCGACCGCCGTGGCGCGAGGAGAAGGAACGAGGAGGGGGAAGAAGGGTCCAGAGGGGTTCTAGGATGTCGCGGAGGTGCTGGACAAGTCGAGACACGCCGCGGTGGCGCGAGCGCGCTGTGTTGATGGTGGCCGAGGGCCCCGGCGTGCAGAGCACGCATTTGGCTATGCCAGCCGCGTGGTCACCACGCCAAAACGTGCTCTATAGAACGACTTGACCCAACACCTTGTCCATTGCATCGTCCTGACATCCAGGAGGGATCCCATGCCTCGGGTTTGATCTCATCTTCCCTGGAATGGACTAGAGGCTCTAGAAAGTTTCCTGACATAAAGGTGTTTGTGGTTGGTTCTGGAGAAATGGATGAAGGAGAGAACCTGGATCTTTGTCACACTTAGATAGGGTAGGAAGGATTATATGCTGGCAAAATTTTAAATCATTTAGGATCATTTGCATACACTTCCTTCACAAACCAAGAATTGGTCCAGAAACTAGAATTTGAAGCTAGGCTTAAATGGCTGAGTGGATTGGGCTGGAAATTGGTCTACGGTCATGATTTAGGAGCATGAAGGCACTGGTAAAATTTCATACCATTTGGGTACACCAAAGTGGTACTTCCTTCACAGTGCTTTCAAATGGACAGGAACTTGGAAAAATTACTGGGGAAACATGGATAGATGAATTGAGCTGATTTTTGGTTTCCATGAGTGATTTAGAAATGTTAACCACCATGAAAAGTTTCAGCTCAAATAGATAAAGGAATAGAGCACTTCCTTTGCAACTTGCCCAACTGGACAGAATCTGCAAATTGATGTGGTGCTCAAAGTTTGAACTATGGAACTTGGGATCTTGATGGAAATGGGGAATATATGGATATGAGAAGCTCCACAATTTATTTGGGATTTTTGCTGGCTACCAAAATGGTAATTCCTTTAGAAAGTGCCCAAAATGCAATATTGGCATTAAATAGGAAAAGGCAATTTCCCTTATTTAATTATGGCCAATATTTTTGTGGGAGCTCAATATGATCAGAAAGAATGTCTCCACAAGTTTTCATGAACTCTGGAGATGGATAGATATTTTCCTAGATTTAATTCCTTTAACTGGCAGAAAAAGGAATTAATTATAAATGAAAAATATTGCAAATGACTTGGCAATATTTTTGCATATCCAGGGTTTATAGATGAAGGATGATCACTGGGAAAAGTTTGGGAGGCATAAGATCAAAGGAAATTGGGGTTCCTTTGTAACCGGAAGGATCAGGGTTTCCCTTCCGGCAACTCGGAAGGTATAGTTCTGATGACAAAGTCCTGAGATGGATCTTGGGTGGCAAGGGGGGGGGGGACTGGAGATAATCTCTGGTTGGATGGGAAAAGCAAGGCTAGATGACCATCTTCATATACCAAAGAGCTAGAGAAATCCGATAACACCGAGAAAAAGACGGGAGTCAAATCCCGCGAAGGAAAAAAAACGGAGCGAAAACCAGGGTGTTACATATATTGAGAGGCTTCAACTGGAGGGCTCGACTGATTTGAGGCAGGGCGCAACCCAAGAGCTCGATCTGCCGCCGGCAATGGAGAAATTAGGCTCGGACAGTGTCGCTCCGACGGTGGGGGATGCAGAACTGAAGGTGGAATTGTAGAAGGTGAACAATAACCTAAGGCAGCTGATCGATCTGAAGAAGTAGGCAAATCTTCTGGCTGTAGGATTTTATTTCTATATAATTTCTTTAAGATTTGTTTACTTGCTGATCATTAGTCCTTAGCAATTGTTATTAGTATTGCTTGTATGTGCGTAATATCATGTAAGGTTTATTCGAAGGATAATTTCCTCTTTGGCTTTCCCTAATGAATCAAAGGAGGCAGCAATTCGACAAAGTGCAGAACAGAGTGCAAAGCAGAGTTCTTCAGTTGTTTCTTTTTAAGAATCATTTCTGCAGTTGTTGGGCCATAGTGTGGAGATGAGTGTGAGAAAGGCCTGGAGAGAAACTAAGCCTACAACTAGACTTGATGCGATTCCTAGGAAAATAAATAAGATATTGGGCCCAAAGTAAAATACGAGCCCACATACTTTGGGCCCAAAGTAAAATACAAGCCCACATACTTTGGGCCCATCGTAAAAACAAGCCCACATACTAAACAACTTCTGTTAAAAAAAAACTAAACAACTTCTGCACCCGTTTTTCTATGATAAAAAATATTGTACAATATATTTTTATTCTTTGTGGCTGCATGAACTAGGTGGCTCCATATTGTTGATTATTGTGGCTTGTGTAAATATATTGTATTGTTTGCAAAAAAAAGTTTCGAATATAGAGTATTGTTTGAAAAAAAAATCACTAAAAAGAATTTTTTTGTGGCTCCTATAAAAAGAGAAATTTCATTGCTACAAAATGTCTTTTTTTGACGTTTTGAAATGCATTAAAAAATATAATGGGTGTGATCTAGACCTACAAGCCAAAACGTCGTGTCCAAATAGTAGCACAATATTGCATGAAGAAAGCAGGAAGCTCTCTCAACAAACAATCAACAACTCAAAAAAAGGTCAAATATAGTAGCAAGAACTTAATAATAGGAAGACACATAAAAAATATAGATAGTTCGGGCTTACAAATATATAGTACGCTTACAAATATAGATAGATAGATTTTGCTAAAAAGGGATAGATAGATAGATGGGTAGCCGTCGCCTTCTCCACCTTGCTCCTCCTCCTTGCTCCTTCTCGCTCCTCCTCTGGGCGCCCTTCACTGCTCCCACGGGGTGTTGTCGATGGGGTACGACAGAGTATGCATGCGCTCCGCTGTGGGGAAGATGTTGGTGTAGTCCGTGAAGATGTTGTGGGTGGTGAAAGCGATAAACTCGCAGCCACACGAGAACACACGGCCGAGGAGGTAGAATGCGTTGAAGGTGTTGGTGAAGTGGGCAAGGATAGCAACCACAACCCCGTTGTAGGTGACTTCCTCGACTCGGTACATCCTTAGAGATCCCCGGGGGAGGTGGCCGTAGCCAGACGCAAGGAAGAAGTCGGTGAAGTCCCTTGCGCCCCTCCACCTTGACATCGCCCACACACGTATTATGGTGAATGGCATCCCTGGCAAGCCAATAATGAACTGTCGAGGGTTACGGCAAGGGGTCCCCCCATCGCCGATGCTCTTTATCCTCATCATGGAGCCACTTCAGAAGCTGTTTCAGAAGGCCGGAACATCTGGCATTCTTTTATCGTTGGCCGCCCGCGGGTTGGAGCAGAGAATGTCCATATTTGCTGATGATGTGATGATCTTTCTAAAGCCACACGTATTGGACATTGAGGGGTGTGGTAGGATGCTTGCGTCCTTCAGCATGGCTTCGGGCCTGCAGGTTAATATGAGGAAGAGCGCTGCCATCCCAATTCGGTGCTCACAGGAGCAGATGGGTGAGGTAGGAATGAGCCTTAGATGCTCGGTGGGCAGTTTCCCCTGCAAGTATCTAGGCTTGCCGCTTTCACTTCGGAAGCATTCGGTCGCGCAATTGTAGTACTTGGTGTCGAGGGAACGAGCCTGACAATAATACCAGGGGTACGAAAGAGGGGCGGAGACTAGCTACGACGCAAGTGTATCTCTCGGATTTTGCGAGTTCGGGCCCCTCTCGGAGGAGGTAAAGACCCTACATCCCGTGCTCGGGGGCTTTGTGTTTCTTTAGGGGGGTATGAATACAGTAAGGTGCGGAACCCTTGTCCAGGAGCTCGGGAGCGGCTTATATAGATTGCGCCACCTCCAGCCGAGCGCCATTACAAGGGCATTAAATGTGAGTAACTACGGATGTTACTTGTAACTATTGTCTTAACTAAAGGCGTTACATGTAACGTTAGTCTTCACAACACTTCATGTGAGGTATTAAGTCCCTCAAACATTGCAGCTCCCATGTCATCCCTGCTTCCTCTTGTCCGAGTGCTGGCGCCTGACTGACTCGTGGGATGATGTCTGAGTGACTTGATATATCCGAGTGGATCATGAATACGCATCCGAATGCTTTGGTAGTCCAAGGACTTTAATGATAGCGTGGGACCCTAGGTGGGCCCCATATGTCAGGTCTATGACCCTACCTCTAGTAGGTGACCTCATCATTAGCCCTCGAATCGGTTGAGGTTTGAGAGGCCGAGTGAACGACACTCGGGAGCGTCGCTGGTGCCTCGGGGGCACCCGGAAAGCGGCTAAGAGCGTTTCCCACTCGGTCCAAGCTAAAACCATAACGGATTCAGGATCTATGAATTCTGATCGTTCAGAACAAACTGGCTATTCCGTTCACTCGGAATGTGTCAGACTATCTCTTGGGAGAAATAACCCGACAGCCCGAAAGCAAGCTCGTCAGGAACCCTGAGCGATGCCACGGGAGCGAAGGCTAACCTTCTAAGCACCCTTGCGGTGCTCTCGCGGACACTCGCAACATCGTCCGAGTGATCGAAGACCTGCAGTGGGCACTCGGCGGATTGAAACATGACGAGACGAGCCGGTGAGCGCGGAGCCCATTCGGGCTGACTCGTCGCGGATTTTTCGTGGGTTTGAAACTGTGGGCGACGCGCTCGCGCGTGAGCGAGGGAGCGGTTGCGCCGCGGTAGTGGGGCAAGTGGGTGAGGCGACTCAAATTCCGCGTCGCGATTATCGCCATGTGCCCCCAAATGGCTGTACATAGGATCCCACAGATCTCGCACCGCCTGCGGATTGACGGCTGAAGATACGCCCGATTCGCGTATAAGAGCGGGTGAGCGGTGGGGGAGAGAGACATATCCTTCTTTCCCCTTCCTGGACCCCTCAAGCACTCCGCCGAATCTTTTCCTCCCGGATTCAGCCCCCGACTTGCCGCCCAGTCTGACGAAGATGACGTTGAGTGCGACCGCGAAGGCGGAGCGGGCGAAGAAGGAATCTCGTGGCTCGTCCTCGAGCTCCGGTTCTCCGGCCGGAAGGGTCCAGGGCGCCTGGCTGGCGCCGCGGGCCAGCTGCAGGAGCTGGAGAACTAGGAGCTTCTCGTCGCTGGGAGCTGGCGGTTGCCGGAGGCGGGCAAAGCCGAGCCCGCGCTGTGAGGGGACGAACGAGTCCTTCTCGTGACCCACGTCGATCGAGGTTTTTCTTTGCCACCGCATCCGTTCTTTCTTGCATTTCTCGATTATTTCGGGGTGCAACTCCACCACCTTCCTCCCAATGTCCTTTCCTATTTGGCCGCTTTCGTTTCTCTCTGCGAAAACTTCATTGGCTGTCATCCGCACCGGGGGCTTTTTAAGCATCTCTTTACTTGCCAAGCGATGACCGTGAAGGAAGCTGATCCGAGTGGAGACAAGACCAATGTCATTCAGCTATGCGAAGGTCTAGGCGTGCAGCTCAGGGGCAAGGCAAGCTTCCCCTCCATGTCATTTCCCGACTCGATGAAGGGGTGGCAGGAGACGTGGTTTTATTGCAAAGACATTCCCCTTGCCGGCGGTCACTCGGGCTTGCCGCCGTACTCAGCGGAGCGAGTGCGGACTCCCCTGGGCTTGCTTGTGGCGAAGGAGGAGAGGGTGGACGTGGACATTCTGGTGCTCATGGTGGTGAGAATCGTCAACAAGGGGGTGAAAGGGCTGGATCTCCTGGAGGTTTTCCTCAAGCGTTGGATTCAGCCCCTACAGGCCAGGGCCCGATCAATGTGGACTTATAAAGGGCCAGATGACTCCACGAGAGTTCACTCGGAGGAGCTCGACTCGGAGGCGGTGGAGGCGAAGATCAAGTCCATCACTTGCGCACGTGACAAGAGGGGCAGTCGGCTGGTTCCTCCGTTTGTTGCAGAGAACCTACCAACTGATGTAAGTTTGAACTTCTTCAATCTGTGTGTGTTCTTGATGTCCGACTGAATCTGACATGACTTCGCTTCTCACTCGGCAGTCTTTCCAGACGATGATCAGCCAAGTGCCAGTCGTGAGCAGGGAGCCAACTGACGTGACCAGTGACAACGAACGCCAGGAGGCATCTGACGGCGACGATGACGATGACGAGGACTTGGAGGAGGAGTATGAGTCCGAGGAGGGGGATGAGGCCGAGTCATCCCCGTCGGAGACCGTGCCGATGGAGAGCCACACGAAGGCACGCCAGGACCCGAATGCTCGTGGCAAAGGGTCGGTCGTTGTTCATCCAGCTCCTCCGACGCGTACCTCCAAGCACGCATGCGGTGAAGCTGCCGAGCTGCCCGAGAAGGCAGCAAAGCAACCCAAAGTCACAGTGGTTAAGCCCCGGAACTCCGCTCTGCCGCGCATAAAGGTGCAGGTGCCTGTGACCGCGAAGTAGGTCTTAAGTGTGTCGTTTTGTCGATATCTTGCGATCTTTTATCCCGGGTGGTTTGTAATCGACTGACTTGATGATCTGTAGTGCCGACACTTCAACAGCCTCTCTTGACCCCAAGGCTCCGGAGAAGGGTCAAACAGAGGTAGGCACAGCGTCTTCGAAAGGTAATTTTGGTTTGCCCCCACTCGTTTGCCATTCTTTCCTCTGCTGCTTACGTCCGAGTGTTTTGGACGTTCACAGGGCCGCGTGAGGTGATTGATATTGAAGAGGACGACAAGGTTGACCCGCCGAACCCCTCGGTTGACGCGAACGTCGTGATGCATGACGTTACTCCTCCACAAGTGACCAAGACTTCTTCAGCCAGGGCCTCGACTCTAGTTCCGGTGCTACTCCAAGGGACGGAGCCACACTCGGAACCGGTTCTTCGGCAGTCCCGCCAACTCCTCCAGCGGCCAACATATTTACGTTGCACCATGTTGATACGTCTCCAACGTATCTATAATTTTTGCTTGTTCCATGCTGTTATATTATCATTCTTGGATGTTTTACAATCACTTTATAGCAACTTTATATCATTTTTTGGGACTAACCTATTGACATAGTGCCAAAGTGCCAGTTGCTGTTTTTGCTTGTTTTTTACTTCGCAGAATATCAGTACTAAACGAAGTCCAATTGCGACGAAACTTTTTGGAGATTTTTTTGAACTAGAAGACATCTAGTGGGCCAAAGAAGTGCCAGAGAAGCGGGCCCTGGAGACCACAACCCACCAGGGCACGCTAGAGGCCCCAGGCGCGCCCTGATGGGTTGTGCCATCCACGGGGCCCCTCTCCACCACCTCCGATGCCTATAAATTCCCAAATATTCCAGAAACCCTAGAGGAGTCGACGAAAAACACATCCATCCACCGCAAGTTTCAGAACCTCGAGATCCAATCTAACACCATCACGGAGGGGTTCATCATCCTCATTGGTGCCTCTCCGATGATGCGTGAGTAGTCCACCATAGACCTACGGGTCTGTAGGCAGTAGCTAGATGGCTTCCTCTCTCTCTTTTGATTCTCAATACAATGGTCTCTTGGAGATCTATTTGATGTAAACTTTTGCGGTGTGTTTGTTGGGATCCGATGAATTTTGAGTTCATGATCAGTTTCTATCCAAGAATATTATTTGAGTCTTCTTTGATCTCTTATATGCATGATTACTTATAGCCTCGTATTTCTTCTTCGAATCTTTGGTTTAGTTAGGCCAACTAGATCGATTTTTCTTGCCATGGGAAGAGGTGCTTTGTGATGGGTTCGATCTTGCGGTGTCCTCTCCCAGTGACAGAAGGGGCGGTGAGGCACGCATGTATCGTTGCTATTAAGGATAACAAGATGGGGTCTATTCCTACATGAATAGATCTTGTCTACATCATGTCATCGTTCTTATTGCATTACTCCGTTTTTCCATGAACTTAATACACTAGATGCATGCAGGATAGCGGTCGATGTGTGGAGTAATAGTAGTAGATGCAGGCAGGAGTCGGTCTACTTATCTTGGACGTGATGCCTATATAATGATCATCGCCGTGGATATTGTCATGATTATTTGATCTTCTATCAATTGCCCAACAGTAATTTGTTCACCCACCGTGTGCTATACTCATGAGAGAAGCCACTAGTGAAACCTACGGCCCCCGGGCCTACTTTTCCAACATATTGCTTTCCGATCTATCTTTTTGCCTCTTTTGTTTTCAGATCTATTATTCCAAAAAACCCAAAAATACCTTGCTGCACTTTTTATTTGCTCTTTTTATTTTGTGTTCTTGAGAGATCTATCTCTCCAATCTATCATATCCTAATCTATCTTTTTTACCGTAGAGAGATTGACAACCTCTCTTTCGCGTCGGGTTGCAAGTATTTGTTCGTTGTGTGCAGGTGCTGTTTATTAGTTGGTAGTGATCCTCCTACTGGTTCGATACCTTGGTTTCATAACTAAGGGAAATACTTACCGTCGCTGTGCTACATCATCCCTTCCTCTTTGGGGAAATACCGACGCAGTCTCAAGCCACGTCAAAGGAATTTCTGGCGCCGTTGCCGGAGAGGAAGCGGTCTCTTCTACGTACCAATCTCTGGCGCCGAGGAGACACCATCAACATCTATCAGGTTCCTAATCACAAATCTCATCTCCTTGCAATTACATTATTTGCCATTTGCCTCTCTTTTTCCTCTCTCCCACTTCGCCAAATTTTCCGTTTATTCGCCCTATTTTCCGTTTGCCTTTTTGCTTGTTTGCTATCTTTGCTTGGGTTGCCATGCGCCTTCTATTTGCTTGCTAAAAATCTATTGATATGGATCCTCATCCACTTGCTAATCTTTTCAAAAGGCCAAATTATGATGAACCAATTGCTAGTGAGTTGAGTGCACTTGATTATCTCTATGAAGTTTTGTTTGAAAATCATGAATCTGAAATTTTTGATGAAGTGTTGAAAGAAGAAATTTATAAGGTGTTCATGATAGCTCCTTGATTGAAAAGCATGATTGCAATGATGCTAATATAAATTCTATTAATGTCAGTTATGTTAATGATATGCAAAACTACAAGCTTGGGGATGATAATTTTGTCATGTCCACTTCTTATTGCAATGATCATGATTGGGGTGATAATGCTTCTTATGATCTTGAAAATTTATTTAAGCCTCATGTTGAATATGTTATTGATAATAATGTTTGCAATAGTATCGAAAGTGGGTTTGGGAGAGCAACAACTTTAGCTAAAAGGAATCCCATATATTTGGAGAGTGTTCAATCTTATGATTTTTTTGATAAAAGTGGGTTTGGAGAGGTCATAACTTTAGTTGATGATAATCCCACTATTTTGAAAGATGATAAAAACTTTATGCATGTTGATCATAAATAGAGTATTGTTTATGATAGATATATTGTTGAATTTGATTATACTCCTACATATAATTATTATGAGAGAGGAAATTATGGTTGTAGAAATTTTCATGATACTAAATTACCTCTCTTCATGTTGAGATTGCTATTGTCTCTTTCTTCTTCCTTCCATATGCTAGTTTTTGCTTGCCTTGATAATTTGTTTGCTTATAAAATGCCTATGCATAGGAAGTATGTTAGACTTAAGTTTGTTTTACATATGCTTCTTGATGCTCTCTTTGTGTTGCTATTATTATCTTTCATGAGGGCATCATTGAAATCTCAAGCCTATCTTAATGGCTATAAAGAAAGAGCTTGTTGGGAGGCAACCCAATGAATAAATTTATTTTCATCTTTTTATTTCTGTTTATGAGTGTTGACACAATTATGACTCTGTTATGATTGTGTTTTTATGTTTTATTTAGCGTTTGTGCCAAGTAAAGCCTTTAGGATGATTCATAAGATGAGTAGAAACAATGCTGAATCTGAAACAGAAACTTTGCCTCCAGTGTGCGAATTTTTATTTTTTACTGGAGCGTGATATTCAGCTGAAATTTTAACACAGTATTTCTATACAAATTCTTTACGTTTTCCTAATTTTTCAGAATTTTTAGAGTTACAGAAGTATGTTTAGAGTACAGATTACTATAGACTGTTCTGTTTAAGACAGATTCTGTTTTCGTTGCATTGTGTGCTTGTTTTGATGAATCTATGGGTTATATTGATGTGTATGAGCCATGTTAAAGTTAAAATACAGTAGGTATAATGCAATAATAAAATATTAATGGGTTTGCAACAGTACTTAAAGTAGTAATTTACTTTATTATACTAACGGATCTCACGAAGATTTTGTTGAGTTTTGTGTGATTGAAGTTTTCAAGTTTTGGGTGAGATCACGATGGATGAAGGAATAAGGAGTGAAAAGAGCCTAAGCTTGGGGATGCTACATCACCCCCAAGATATATCCAAAGAGAAACAAGCAACTAAGCTTGGGGATGCCCCGAGTGGCATCCCCTCTTTCTTCTAACGACCATCGGTATTTTACTTGGAGCTATATTTTTATTCGTCACATATCACGAGTTTTGCTTGGAGCGTCTTGTATCATTTGAGTCTTTGCTTGCTTTGCTTGTTAGTTTTTCACGTGTATCCTTGCTGGACACACCTATTTGAGAGAGCCAAAATTATGCTATGATTTTTTAGAATTGCTCTATATGCTTCACTTAAACTTTTTGAGCTATAGAATTGCTCTAGTGCTTCACTTATATCTTTTTGAGCACGGTGTTCTTGGAATTTTTTGTAGAAATACTCTCATGCTTCACTTAGATAAATTTTAGAGTTAGTAAATTATGAAGAAATCCTCTCATGATTCACTTATACTATTTTGAGAGATGAAACTTTTATGCTCATGTTCTTCACTTAAATTTGTTTGAGCTTGTCAAAAGCAATGGCAATATATGAAACTAGTCCCAAAGTGATAGATATCCAAGGAGGATATAATAAAAACATTCATGAAGATCATTGGACAAATTAAACTTGATTCCTTGTAATAGTTTTGAGACATGATGATAGTAATATGTGAGTCATGTTAGTGAGTAATTATGCTTTAGTAAGAATATTGTTGTTAAGGTTTGTGATTCCCTATGCATGCACGAAAGTCAATAGTTATGCAATGAAATTACATCCTACTTATGGTGCATTATTCGGTGTTAGTTATGCTCAATGCTCGCTTATGTGAATTTTCGTTTCTTGGTTGGTCGCTTCTCAATCTATTTGCTAGCCTCCACTTGTACCAAGTAGAAATACTACTTGTGCATCCAAAATCCTTAAACTCAGTTTTTCCTTATGAGTCCCCCATACCTACCTATATGCGGTAGTCCCATGCTGTTCTAAGCAAATTTGTATGTGCCATCTCTACTTTTCAAAATAAATTTCCTTTTTGTGTGCTCATACCGCTCATGAAACGGTAGGGGGTGTCCAATATTTTTCCATGCTAGATGTGTTATTCTCAAGATGAGTGTTTATTCACTTGTCATTGCACGTGAGTACGACGGTAATAGGGATGCCCATTCCTGAAATGAAAAAGAAAAAAAATTACTTTATGTTGTCAAATAATAAATTCCTTGGAAAGTGTTGGTATGGAAGGCAACCGTGGATACGGCCAGCCATGGATTGTGAAAGAATGGTGGAAAAAGGAATAAACTTTATTTTCTGTTTGGGAACTGCCTATGATATATATAGCATGGAAAGTATTGTGAACTACTTTGTCGTTTTCATTGACAGGAAAGGCATGCCACTCAAAATATTTTTCTCTCTCAATTTAAATTTTGAGGTCTGGCACCTCTACAAATCCCTACTTCCCTCTGCGAAGGGCCTATCTATTTACTTTATGCAAATTTTATTTTTACTTTGAGTCTCCATCTTCTCTTATAAAGCACCAACTAGGGGGCACTATGATCGTACTTGAGCATTGGGTGTAGCTAATATTTGAGTGTGTTTCATGAATGGATCAATGGTTGAGCATGATGGGCTAGGGATAACTTTCTTTAGTGTTGATATTTTGAAAGACATGGTTGCATGTTGGCATGCTTGAGTATTGAAGCCATTATGTCAAAACTAGACTATTGCTTTGAATCGTCTAAAAGTCCAAATGTCCATGCTACAAAATAAAAGATTATGTGATGAACATGTTAGGCAGCATTCCACATCAAAAATTCTGTTTTTATCATTTACCTACTCGAGGA
Source organism: Elymus sibiricus (assembly GCA_039707655.1). Taxonomy (NCBI): domain Eukaryota; kingdom Viridiplantae; phylum Streptophyta; class Magnoliopsida; order Poales; family Poaceae; genus Elymus; species Elymus sibiricus. The sequence goes on from CM077663.1 coordinate 282,803,887, forward strand.
CGAGTAGGAATTAAGCTTGGGGATGCTGATACGTCTCAAACGTATCTATAATTTTTGCTTGTTCCATGCTATTATATTATCATTCTTGGATGTTTTACAATCACTTTATAGCAACTTTATATCAGTTTTTGGGACTAACCTATTGACATAGTGCCAAAGTGCTAGTTGATGTTTTTGCTTGTTTTTTACTTGGCAGAATATCTGTACCAAACGGAGTCCAATCGCGACAAATCTTTTTGGAGATTTTTTTTGGACCAGAAGACATCTAGTGGGCCAAAGAAGTGCCATAGAGGTGGGCCGCGGAGACAACAACCCACCAGGGCGCGCCAGAGGCCCCAGGCGTGCCCTGATGGGTTGTGCCCTCATCGGGGCCCTTCTCCACCGCCTCTGACGCCTATAAATTCCCAAATATTCCAAAAACCCTAGAGGAGTCGACGAAAAACACATCCAGCCGCCGCAAGTTCCAGAACCTCAAGATCCAATCTAACACCATCACGGAGGGGTTCATCATCCTCATTGGTGCCTCTCGGATGATGTGGGAGTAGTCCACCATAGACCTACGGGTTCGTAGGCAGTAGCTAGATGGCTTCCTCTCTCTCTTTTGATTCTCAATACAATGGTCTCTTGGAGATCTATTTGATGTAAACTTTTGCGGTGTGTTTGTTGGGATCTGATGAATTTTGAGTTCAGGATCAGTTTCTATCCATGAATATTATTTGAGTCTTCTTTAATCTCTTATATGCATGATTACTTATAGCCTCGTATTTATTCTTCGAATCTTTGGTTTAGTTAGGCCAACTAGATCGATTTTTCTTGCCATGGGAAGAGGTGCTTTGTGATGGGTTCGATCTTGCGGTGTCCTCTCCCAGTGACAGAAGGGGCAGCGAGGCACACATGTATCATTTCTATTAAGGATAACAAGATGGGGTCTATTCCTACATGAATAGATCTTGTCTACATCATGTCATCGTTCTTATTGCATTACTCCGTTTTTCCATGAACTTAATACACTAGATGCATGCTGGATACCGGTCGATGTGTGGAGTAATAGTAGTAGATGCAGGCAGGAGTCGGTCTACTTATCTTGGACGTGATGCCTATATAATGATCATCGCCTTGGATATCATCATGATTATTTGATCTTCTATCAATTTCCCAACAGTAATTTGTTCACCCACCGTGTGCTATACTGATACGTCTCCAACGTATCTATAATTTTTGATTGTTCCGTGCTATTATATTATCTGTTTTGGATGTTTTATATGCATTAATATGCTATTTTATATTATTTTTGGGACTAACCTATTAATCTAGAGCCTAGTGCCAGTTTCTGTTTGTTCCTTGTTTTTGAGTATTGCAGATAAGGAATATCAAACGGAGTCCAAACGGAATAAAATCTTCGCGATGATTTTTCTTGGACCAGAAGAAACCTGCCAGACTTGGAGAGGGGGGCAGGAGACCTGTCGGGAGACGACAAGCCTGCAGGGCGCGCCCTAGGGGGGGGGGTGCGCCCCCCTGGCTTGTGGCCCCCCTGCCGGCCTCCTAAAACTAATCTTCGTCCTATAAATTTCCAAATATTCCCCCAATACGAAAGAGAGCCACGAAAATACTTTTCCGCCGCCGGAAGCCTCTGTTCCCATGAGATCCCATCTTGGAGCCTTTTCCGGCAATCTGCCGGAGGGGGATTCGATCACGGAGGGCATCTTCATCAACTCCATTGCCCCTCCGATGATGCGTGAGTAGTTCACCTCAGACCTTCGGGTCCATAGCTAGTAGCTAGATGGCTTCTTCTCTCTCTATGTTCTTCAATACCATGTTCTTAATGGTCTTCATGGGGATCTATCCGATGTAATACTCTTTTGCGGTGTGTTTGTCGAGATCCGATGAATTGTGGGTTTATGATCAAATTATCTATGAATATTACTTGAATCTTCTCTGAATTCTTTTATGCATGATTTCATATCTTTGCAAGTCTCTTCAAGTTATTGGTTTGGTTTGGCCAACTAGATTGGTAATTCTTGCAATGGGAGAAGTGCTTAGTTTTGGGTTCAATCTTGCGGTGTCCTCACCCAGTGACATAGTAGGGGTAGCGAGGCACGTATTTGTATTGTTGCCATCAAGGGTAAAAAGATGGGGTTTTCATCATATTGTTTGGGTTTATCCCTCTACATCATGTCATCTTACTTAATGCGTTACTCTGTTCTTCATGAACTTAATACTCTAGATGCAGGCAGGAGTCGGTCGATGTGTGGAGTAATAGTAGTAGATGTAGAATCGTTTCGGTCTACTTGACACGGACGTGATGCCTATATGCATAATCATTGCCTTGGATATCGTCATAACTATGCGCTTTTCTATCAATTGCTCGACAATAATTTGTTCACCCACCGTATTATTTTCCTTCATGAGAGAAGCCTCTAGTGAAACCTATGGCCCCCGGGTCTATTTTCCATATTATATTTTCAGATCTATAAACCAAAAATACCAAAAATACCTCGCTGCATTATTTTTTTACTTTTGTTTTACTTTACGTTCTAGCAATCTTTTATATCTATCTCTATCAGATCTCATCCTTGCAAATAACCGTGAAGGGATTGACAACCCCTTTTAGCGTTGGGTGCAAGAGTTTGATTGTTTGTGTAGGTGCAAAGATTGGGGACTTGCTTGTATCTCCTACTGGATTGATACCTTGGTTCTCAACAACTGAGGGAAATACGTATCTTCTTTGCTGCATCACCCTTTCCTCTTCAAGGGAAAACCAACGCAAGCTCAAGAATTAGCAAGAAGGATTTCTGGCGCCGTTGCCGGGGAGATCTACATCAAGCCTACCAAGTACCCATCACAAACTCATCTCTTGCATTTACATTATTTGCCATTTGCCTCTCGTTTTCCTTTCCCCCACTTCACCAATTTGCCGTTTTATTCGCCTTTTTCTCGCCGGATCTCTTTTTGTTTGCTTGTGTTGCCATGTGCCTTCTATTTGCTTGCATCTGCGCTTGCTAAAAATCTATTGTTATGGATCCTCATCCACTTGCTAATCTTTTCAAAAGGCCAAATTATGATGAACCAATTGCTAGTGAGTTGAGTGCACTTGATTATCTCTATGAAGTTTTGTTTGAAAATCATGAATCTGAAAATTTTGATGAAGTGTTGAAAGAAAAAATTTATAAGGTGATTCATGATAGTCCCTTGAATGATGAGCATGATTGCAATGTTGCTAGTATGAATTCTCTAAATATCCATGATGCTTATGATATGCAAATCCACAAGCTTGGGGATGCTATGTTTGATGAAGATGATATTTTTTGTCCCCCAAGTTTTGATGAGAAAATTTATTATGATGATTGCATGCCTCCTATTTATGGTGATGGTGATGACACGTATGCTATAATGAGTAATGATAACCATGAAACTTATCATCATGATTTTAATTTGTAATGTGGTTATGTCAATCAAGTGTCTCATGATAGTAATTTTGTTGAGTTTGCACCCACTACCATGGATGATAAGGAATTTGCTTATGTGGAGAGTAATGAAAATTATATGCTTGTGAAATATGAAAAGAATGATTTATGTGATAGTTATATTGTTGAATTACTTCATTATGCTACTGAAATTCATTATGAGGGGGGAACATATGCTTGTAGGAAATGCAATAATATCAAGTTTCCTCTCTATGTGTTTAAAGTTTTGAAGTTATGCTTGTTTTGCCTTCCTATGCTAGTTGATTCTTGTTCCCATAAATTGTTTGCTCAAAAAATCCCTATACATAGAAAGTGTGTTAGACTTAAATGTGTTTTTCATGAGATTCATGATGCTCTTTTGCATATTTCAATTACTACTTTTTATGTGAGCATCATTGAAATCATCATGCCTAGCTAGGGGCGAAAAACAATAGCGCTTGTTGGGAGGCAACCCAATTCTATTTTTATGTTTTTTGTTTTGTTTCTGTTCTTAAATAAATTACACATTATTACCTCTGTAGTAATTGTGTTTTAGTGTTTTAATTAGTGTTTGTGCCAAGTAAGACCTTTGGGGTGGTCTACGGTGATTGTTGATTTGATTTTGCTGAAAAACAGAAACTTTTGCGCTCAGTACAGGAATTTTATAAATTCACCAGAGCATCGACTGAGTCTGAATTTTTTACACACGATTGATATACAAATTTCCCAGATTTTCCTAATTTTTCAGAATTTTTGGAGTTACAGAAGTATTCGAAGTCTACAGATTGCTACAGACTGTTCTGTTTTTGACAGATTCTGTTTCTTTGTGTTGTTTGCTTATTTTGATGTACCTATGGGTTGTATCGGGGGGTATGAACCATGGAGAAGTTGGAATACAGTAGATATTACACAAATATAAATAAAGAATGAGTTCACAACAGTACCTAAAGTGGTGATTTATTTTTCTTATACTAACGGATCTCACGAGTTTTCTGTTGAGTTTTGTGTTGTGAAGTTTTCAAGTTTTGGGTAAAGATTTGATGGACTATGGAATAAGGAGTGGCAAGAGCCTAAGCTTGGGGATGCCCAAGGCACCCCTATAAATATTCAAGGATACCAAAGAGCCTAAGCTTGGGGATGCCCCGGAAGGCAACCCCTCTTTCGTCTTCAATCCATCGGTAAATTTACTTGAGGCTATATTTTTATTCACCACATGATATGTGTTTTGCTTGGAGCGTCTTGTATGATATGAGTCTTTGCTTTTTAGTTTGCCACAATCATCCTTGCTTCACATATCTTTTGAGAGGGACATGCATTAATCATGAATTTATTAGAATACTCTATGTGCTTCACTTATATCTTTTGAGCTAGGCAATGTTGCTCTAGTGCTTCACTTATATCTTTTTAGAGCACGGTGGCGTTTTATTTTATAGAAATAATTGAACTCTCGTACCTCACTTATATTATTTTTAGAGTCTTTAAACAGCATGGTAATTGGTTTAGGCTATGAATTTGGTCCTAATATAATGGGCATCCAAGAGGGATATAATAAAAACTTTCATATTAAGTGCATTGAATACTATGAGAAGTTTGATTCCTTGCATATAGTTTTGAGATATAAAGATGGTGATATTAGAGTCATGCTAGTAAGTAATTGTGGATTGGTAGAAATACTTGTGTTAAGGTTTGTGATTCCCGTAGCATGCACGTATGGTGAACCGTTATGTAACGAAGTCGGAGCATGATTTGTTTAATGATTGTCATCCTTTGTGTGAGGGTCGGTAGCGCGCGATGGTTAACTCCTACCAACCTCTCCCCTAGGAGCATGCGTCTAATACTTTGCTTCGATAACTAATAGACTTTTGCAATAAGTATGTGAGTTCTTTATGACTAATGTGAGTCCATGGATTATACGCACTCTCACCCTTCCACCATTGCTAGCCTCTCTAGTACCGCGCAACGTTCGCTGGTGCATTAAACCCACCTTCCTCAAAACATCCACCATATACCTTCCTCAAAACAGCCACCATACCTACCTATTATGGCATTTCCATAGCCATTCCGAGATATATTGCCATGCAACTTCCACCGTTCCGTTTATTATGACACGCACCATCATTTTCATATTGCTTTGCATGATCGTAAGATAGCTAGCATGATGTTTTCATGGCTTGTCCGTTTTTTGATGTCATTTGCTATGCTAGATTGTTGCACATCCTGGTACACCACCGGAAGCATTCATATAGAGTCATATTTTGTTCTAGGTATCGAGTTGTAATTCTTGAGTTGTAAGTAAATAAAAGTGTGATGATCATCATTAGAGCATTGTCCCATGAGAGGAAAGGATGATGGAAGCTATGATTCCCTCACAAGTTGGGATGAGTCTCCGGACTTTACAAATAATAAAAGAGGCCAATGAAGCCCAAATAAAAAAAAGAGGCCAAAGATGCCCACCAAAATAAAAAAATGAGAAAAAAGAGAGAAGGGACAATGTTACTATCCTTTTTCCACACTTGTGCTTCAAAGTAGCACCATGATCTTCATGATAGAGAGTCTCCTATTTTGTCACTTTCATATACTAGTGGGAATTTTTCATTATATAACTTGGCTTGTATATTCGAATGACGGGCTTCCTCAAATTGCCCTAGGTCTTCGTGAGCAAGCGAGTTGGATGCACACCCACTTAGTTTCTTTTTGAGCTTTCATACACTTATAGCTCTAGTGCATCCGTTGCATGGCAATCCCTACTCACTCACATTGATATCTATTGATGGGCATCTCCATAGCCCGTTGATATGCCTAGTTGATTTGAGACTATCTTCTCCTTTTCCTCACAACCTCCACCATATTCTATTCCACCTATAGTGCTATATCCATGGCTCACGCTCATGTATTGCGTGAGAGTTGAAAATGTTTAAGAACATAAAAGGTGTGAAACAATTGCTTGACTTGTCATCGGGGTTGTGCATGATTTAAATACTTTGTGTGGGGAAGATGGAGCATGGCCAGACCATATGATTTTGTAGGGATAACTTTCTTTAGCCATGTTATTTTGAAAGGACACAATTGGTTTGATAGTATGCTTGAAGTATTATTGTTTTTATGTCAATATTAAGCTTTAATTTTGAATCTTATGGATCTGAACATTCATGCCACAATAAATAATATTACATGGATAAATATTTTAGGTAGCATTCCACATCAAAAATTCTGTTTTTATCATTTACCTACTCGAGGACGAGCAGGAATTAAACTTGGGGATGCTTGATACGTCTCCAACGTATCTATAATTTTTGATTGTTCCATGCTATTATATTATCTGTTTTGGATGTTTTATATGCATTAATATGCTATTTTATATTATTTTTGGGACTAACCTATGAATCTAGAGCCTAGTGCCAGTTTCTGTTTTTTCCTTGTTTTTGAGTATTGCAGATAAGGAATATCAAACGGAGTCCAAACGGAATAAAATATTCGTGATTATTTTTCTTGGACCAGAAGAAACCTGCCAGACTTGGAGAGGGGGCCAGGAGACCTGCCGGGAGACGACAAGCCTGCAGGGCGCGCCCTAGGGGGGGGGGCGCCCCCCTAGCTTGTGACCCACCCTGCAGGCCTCCTAACCCTAATCTTCGTACTATAAATTCCCAAATATTCCCCCAATACCAAAGAGAGCCACGAAAATACTTTTCCGCCGCCGGAAGCCTCTGTTCCCGTGAGATTCCATCTTGGAGCCTTTTCCGGTAATCTGCCGGAGGGGGATTCGATCACGGAGGGCATCTACATCAACTCCATTGCCCCTCCGATGATGCGTGAGTAGTTCACCTCAGACCTTCGGGTCCATAGCTAGTAGCTAGATGGCTTCTTCTCTCTCTATGTTCTTCAATACCATGTTCTTCATGATCTTCATGGGGATCTATCCGATGTAATACTCTTTTGCGGTGTGTTTGTCGAGATCCGATGAATTGTGGGTTTATGATCAGATTATCTATGAATATTATTTGAATCTTCTCTGAATTCTTTTATGCATGATTTCATATCTTTGCAAGTCTCTTCGAGTTATTGGTTTGGTTTGGACAACTAGATTGGTAATTCTTGCAATGGGAGAAGTGCTTAGTTTTGGGTTCAATCTTGCGGTGTCCTCACCCAGTGACATAGTAGGGGTAGCGAGGCACGTATTTGTATTGTTGCCATCAAGGGTAAAAAGAGGGGGTTTTCATCATATTGCTTGAGTTTATCCCTCTACATCATGTCATCTTACTTAATGCGTTACTCTGTTCTTCATGAACTTAATACTCTAGATGCAGGCAGGAGTCGGTCGATGTGTGGAGTAATAGTAGTAGATGCAGAATCGTTTCGGTCTACTTGACACGGACGTGATGCCTATATGCATAATCATTGCCTTGGATATCGTCATAACTATGCGCTTTTCTATCAATTGCTCGACAGTAATTTGTTCACCCACCGTATTATTTTCCTTCAAGAGAGAAGCCTCTAGTGAAACCTATGGCCCTCGGGTCTATTTTCCATATTATATTTTCAGTTCTATAAACCAAAAATACCAAAAATACTTTGCTGCAATCTTTTTACTTTTGTTTTACTTTTCGTTTTAGTAATCTTTTATATCTATCTCTATCAGATCTCATCCTTGCAAGTAACCGTGAAGGGATTGACAACCCCTTTATAGCGTTGGGTGCAAGTGTTTGATTGTTTGTGTAGGTGTAAAGATTGGGGCCTTGCTTGTACCTCCTACTGGATTGATACCTTGGTTCTCAACAACTGAGGGAAATACTTATCTACTTTGCTGCATCACCCTTTCCTCTTCAAGGGAAAACCAACGCAAGCTCAAGAAGTAGCATATACTCATGAGAGAAGCCACTAGTGAAACCTACGGCCCCCGGGCCTACTTTTCCAACATATTGCTTTGCGATCTATATTTTTGCCTCTTTTGTTTTCAGATCTATTATTCCAAAAAAACCAAAAATACCTTGCTACACTTTTTATTTGCTCTTTTTATTTTGTGTTCTTGAGAGATCTATCTCTCCAATCTATCATATCCTTCTATCTTTTTACCGTAGAGAGATTGACAACCTCTCTTTCATGTCGGGTTGCAAGTATTTGTTCTTTGTGTGCACGTATTGTTTATTAGGTGGTGGTGATCCTCCTACTGGTTCGATACCTTGGTTTCATAACTGAGGGAAATACTTACCGTCGCTGTGCTGCATCATTCCTTCCTCTTTGGGGAAATACCGGCGCAGTCTCAGGCCACGTCACATGTCCCGGAAGATCAGGTGGGAGCGAGCAAGGAGGCCATGATCCAGCTGGAGGTGATGTGTGGCCGACTTAAGGAGGCGTACGACGCCAGCGAAGCGCTGAAGAAGAAGGTCCAAGTAAGTACTCTTGTAAGTATCCGCCTCAGTCGGGAGTTTGAATCCTTGATTTGTTTTCTTTTGCTTTTGTTTCAGATCCTGAGTGGGTTTGCACGGAGCACACCTGTCGGTGTCAAAACCGGCGGATCTCAGGTAGGGGGTCCCGAGCTGTGAGACTAGGATCGATGGTAACAAAGGGACGAAGGAGACGATGTTTACCCAGGTTCGGGCCCTCCTATGGAGGTAAAACCCTACGTCCTTCTTGATTATATTGATGATATGAAGGTTACAGAGTTGATCTACCTCGAGATCGACTAGCTAAAACCCTAGATGAGTTTCTGTGTCGTATGATCTAAAACCCTCTGGCTTATATAGACACCAGGGGTCACTAGGGTTACATATGGTCGGTTGCCCACCGGAGGGGAAAAACATGCCTAATCTACTATCTTCGACTTGTCAGGCACGCCACGGCTCCTGAGGTCTCCTGCCTAGCGACGAGGCCTTCGATCAATCTTATCTTCAACGAGTGGCCCATTAGGCCGAACTATGAGAAATAGGTCGGCAGCCCGAGGACCCCTTAATCCCGAACTCCCTCAGTAGCCCCCGGACTAGCCTCCAATGCCGGGGTATATCCGGACAATTTTGCGTGTCGAAGTCTTCGGCTTGCGAGGCGAGTCCCTCTACCCCTTCTTGCTCGGCAACCATCCTGTCATCAGAGAATCCTCGATTGCTGAGAACTTGCGGGACCCAGTGCAGTAACTTCCAGCGTTTCTTGATCCTTGCGCGCCGAGGGGAGACGAGCGGCCTTGCAGCTTTTTTACAAGACTGCCCCTCCCGCAAGGGAGGCACCACTTATTTAAACAAGTTAAATCGCGGTCTGGGTCACGGCTTCCTCTTCTTCCCCGTTAGAGAAAAACTCCAAGCAAGAGACCACCACAAAATCATGGCGAGCGCCCCCAGTTCTTCCTCGCGCCCTTACGGTTCCCGTCCTGGGGATTGGACGAGTTGCTCTGTATCCCTCCTCCGGTTGTGTGACCTTGAGACCCAAGGGTATCTTCCTTCCTCAGATCTGGCGGCAACTCGCGCCGGCTTGACCTCCTTTGACGGCGAAGCTTTCGCGGAGAACTTCCCCAATCCCAACCAGGGCGAGCGGATATGCTTTGTGCCCTTCCTCTTACGAGGCCTAGGGTTCCCCATTCATCCTTTCCTCAGGGGGTTACTGGAGTTCTATGGGATCCAGCTCCACCATCTTACCCCCGGGTCCATTCTGCACATTTCGGGCTTTGTCGCTCTCTGCGAAATGTTCTTGGGCTGCGAGGCGCACTTCGAATTATGGCGGAAGTACTTCTGCCTCGTCCCCCGAACTCGGGGCGAGACAATTCGGGAAATCGGAGGAGCCGAAGTATGTCGCATAGCGGGAACAGGATACCCAGCGGGGACACCGAAGAAGGAATCCGAAGAGTGGTCTTCGGAGTGGTTCTACATCGAAGACGTTCCCCTATTCGATCCAGCTCGTAGGGGCTTGCCCGAATACTCCGACGCTCCTCCGAAGAAAAAGTATAATTGGCGACCGAGGAGTTCGTCCCAAGAGGACAGTGCCGAAGTCCGACGCTTGGCCGCCCACGTAAGGATACTGGCTCATCACAAGCTGGCAATGATTGACGTGATGGCCGCCGCCATCTCCCGATGCGTCCAACCTTTTCAACAAAGGATACATCCTTTGTGGCAATACAATGGAACGAGTGATACCACTCGCTCCCGACGGCTGGGCCCTGCCAATCAGGCGGCCTTGGCAGCTGCACTTGCCGATTTGTACAAAGGAGAAAAAGAAGATTTTGCTCAGTTGCAGGTTAAGGAGGGCTACTTGAGTTACAACCCTATTGAATGGGTAAGCCCTTTGACTCCGCGTCTTGAGTTCGGGCACTTATTCGCCATTTTTGACTAACGCTTTTAATCTGCGCAAACAGGAATGGCGGAGTTTTGCCGAGACAATCAACTGTCCGGCCCCCCAACCAGAGAACTACTGCCACGACGATGATCCAGGATTTCATGACGATTCGGAGCTGTCACTGGCATATGAAGACGGGGTCTTTTACCAGGAGAGCCTTGATCGATCCAAGGTGGCCATCATAGCTGATCACCCCGGATCACTCCCCTCCTCCACTGCGGGCAAGAAGAAAAATTCTACCCGCAAAAGGCAGGCGTCCTCCGTCGACCCAAACATACCGGCTCCCACTCCCAAGCGCCACCGGTCCTCGCGACGAACGTCGGCTTCAGCAGCAATGCCCGAGCCGGGCACCAACAGGAGTCCCTCATGTGAGCCGGTCGTGGAGACAGCGCCGAACACTCGATCAACCAAAAGGTACTTTGTTCGGTCGCTTAATCTTTTATTGTTATGATTGGTAGGATCTTTACAGAAGATCTTATGTCAAATTACTCGACTTACTCAGGAAGCGAGTACAACCCTTCTTTGCCGAAGACATTGCCGGGACGCCCGGCAACACGCATGAATCAAGATCTTCTGCTCGCGCCGAACCCGCCGCTGAGGCCCCCATGGCCAATCCGACCCCCGAAGACTCTGGGGACGAGGTATCAGTCACTAGATCCGAAGCAGAGAGCGCGATAAAACATCGGCAGCGGCGAGGAATCCTGCGCGACCCGGTGTTTTCCGAACAGGAGTTTAATGCTCTATGCTCGGCGGACGCACACCTTGGAGCTGCCCGAGCCGGGTTCGTCGAGGCTGTGAAACTGATATCGTCTGGCCTGAAGGTAAGTGATTAAAAATCCGGACATAAATGTAAAGCCAGTAGCCCCTGAGCCTTGATTTGGTCGGGACGACCGAATTAAGGATCCGCACATTGCTTGTATGGATGATGCAGGCCTCAAGGCAGCAGAATGAGCAATTGGCCAATGAGTTGGCAGCGAGCCGAACACAGGCGGAAACCGTGAAGGCCGAGCTTGAACAAGTGAAGTTTACTCGGGAGGCGCATGGTGAGTATAACTATTCTGCTGATCTTAGCGTATGATCCCATGCTGACGCGATGGTACTTTTAGCAGCTGAATCAATAGGGCAATTGCAAAAAGATTTGGATGCAGCCCGAGAATCCCAGAGGTACGCCGAATCCCAGTATGAGGTTGTCTGCCTTTCGCTGCAGCGAAACCTGGAGGAGAAGAAACGCCTCCAGGTGGAAAACAAACAGCAGGCCGAAGATATTGAGAATTTAAAGACTCAATTGGCCCATGCCCAAGAAGAGAACCAGAAACTACAGAGGGGCATGTTCGGTAAGTTTTGATTATAACGCCGAAAGGTATCTCCCCTTCATAAGGTGTTATAGACATGCCTTGTCTCATGTATAGGTCTCCTAACCGGGCAGCCTGAAGAAGAGATCAGCTCCTTCCGGGGGAACCTGCTGAAGGAACTATCCGCCGTGCATGAGCGGGCTCGGAAGGCTATGAGGGGCGTGATAAAAGCGTTATGGCCTACTGAGCAGCCTCCGGAAAGGATGGCCGAATTAACCGATCGGTTCAAAGAAGCCCGGAGTCGGTTCGAGCTATGGAAGACATCGGCTTGCCGGGAGGGAGGACGAGAAGCGTGGGCAATGATCAAGACCCGTTATACCGGTCTTAACCCCGAGCATATGGCTCGGGTTGGGCCAGTAGGACCTGATGGGCAAGAAGTGCCACTTCACTTGGTGTACGACCAAGTGATGCCTGCGGCTCGTCTCTCGCAGGAAGATTGCACCCTGGATGCCATAATAGATAATCTTGACCAGCAGCCAGATGTGTGATTCTATGTATCTATGTACTTTAAATCGAAAAGTTGCTCCATCTGTGTTGTAAACTTTGTCTTAACCGGCCATCGGCTTCGACCTCCCATGCAGAGAGCTCGGGAGTGTTCCGTATAAAATATCCCTTGATTAAGAGGGAATTCTTTCGAGGAACCAGGCAATCCGGCCATTTGGTATGAACAGACAGAAGGCGCACAGGGAGACATGTTATATTACTGCTTAGCGTAAGAAACATCTTCCAAAGAAAATAGTACCTCTATCGGTGCCTTCCTTTAGGTTGCTACGTAAATCGTAGATAGTGAGGCCGTATACTGCTTAGTACGCGACTAGTGGCTTTTGCGAGAAAAGAAGCCGTAGTAAGGGCGATAACAACCGTAATTTTATTTGTTGATCCCGTCGTAGCCGACCAATTTTCTGCTGAAGATAGCTAGCTTTCGGCTTCACCCGTCTGAGGTACGTATCCGGATGACCCGGTAGTAACAATCGCAGAGGTGCTCCCTTTACCCTCTAGCCGAACAATCGGGAACGTAGAGGGTAAGCACAGGAGCGAGGCAACCCAGCTTGGCAAAAATCTTAGTTCGAGTTGATTCATATAATGGCATAAAAAATCGACAAGGGAAACGTGTATACACGATAAATGTGAATAGATGCTTAAAATATATAATCATCGGCTTCGGGAAGAAGCCCCCAGGTGTTGTGTTCGGATTTAACATTTGAGGATGCATGCCGAAAATCTTAAACATAGACTTGGGGATAGAAAATCCAAACCTGCCAAAAATGAAGGTGGGAGGGAAAGGAAATAACAAAGAAAAGAAAGAAAAAAGGAGGGTAAAGAGTATGACGTCACCGGTCTAGCCGTAGAAGCGCCGAAGACGAGCTGCGTTCCATGGGTTTGGTTTGAGGCGGTTGTCCGGCGGGTTCCAAAGACGGTAAGCCCCTCCTGCGAGTACTTTGTCAATTATGAAGGGACCTTCCCATTTGGGATTGAGTTTATGCTTCTGTTTCTCCGGGAGCCGTAAGACGAGTTCACCCACATTATATGCTTTTGCCCTGACCTCCCTGCTCTGGTAATGCCGGGCCTGCTGTTGATAAAAAGTAGAGCGAGCCCGAGCTATGTCGCGCTCTCCTTCCAAGGCGTCCAAGTCGTCCTGCCGATCTAGCTCGGCCTACTTTTCTTCGTACATGCGCACCCTTGGTGCATCGTGAATAATATCACAAGGAAGGACCGCTACTGCCTCATAGACCATGAAGAACAGTGTGTATCCCGTTGATCGATTCGGGGTGGTACGCAGGCCCCACAGAACGGAATCAAGTTCCTCCACCCAATGGCAGTCGGACTCATGAAGAGATCGGACCAAACGTGGCTTAATACCACTCATAATGAGGTCGTTGGCTCGTTCGACCTGTCCATTGGTCTGCGGGTGATACACCGATGCGTAATCAAGCTTAATGCCCATTTTTGCGCACCAGTCTTTTACTTCCTGGGCAGTGAAGTTGGATCCATTGTCCGTTATTATACTGTGCGGGACACCGTAACGGTGTACCACGCCAGATATAAAGTCGATTACTGGTCCGGACTTGGCTGATTTGACAGGTTTTGCTTCGATCCATTTGGTGCACTTATCCACCATGACCAGTAGGTATTTATTTTTCTTGGTCCCCCCTTTAAGTGGTCCGACCATGTCCAGCCCCCAGACCGCAAAAGGCCAAGTGATCGGGATAGTCCGAAGAGCCGTTGGGCGCATGTGACTTTGATTTGCGAAAAGTTGGCATCCCACGCAATGCTGGACAAGCGATTGGGCATCCACTCGAGCGGTGGGCCAGAAGAAACAAGCCCGAAAGGCTTTGCTTACTAAGGCCCTTGCTGCGGCGTGATGGCCGCCCATTCCTGCGTGGACTTCGGCCAAGAGCTGCCGCCCTTCTTCCTCAGATATGCACCGCTGGAGTACTCCGGTGGTGCTTTTCTTGTATAACTCACCCTCGTGGACTTTGTAGGCCTTGGACCGCCGGATTATGCGTCGCGCCTCTGTCTGATCGTCGGGGAGTTCTTTGCGGAGAAGGTAGGCAAGGAAGGGCTCGGTCCATGGTGCGATTACTGCCATGACCTCATGAGCCGAAGGCGTTTCGTCCATTACGGAGCCGCCGATGATTTGGTCGTCTGGTTCGTTTATAGGGGGAACAACCTCTTCTGCACTGATGGGTCCAGTGCCCTTATTGTCGTCCTGCCAAACCACTGATGGCTTAAAGAGCCATTCCAGGAAAGTGTTTTTCGGGACGGGGTCGCGTTTGGCCCCCATGCGGGCCTGTATATCCGCGGCTTGGTTGTTGTCTCTAGGGACATGATGGAATTCTAGCCCTTCGAACCGTGCAGATATTTTGAAGACGTCGTTTCTATATGCCGCCATCTTCGGGTTCTTGGCATCGAATTCGCCGTTGATTTGAGAGATGGCCAGGTTGGAGTCTCCCTGTACCTCCAGCCGTTGTATGCCCATTGAGGCTGCCGTCCGAAGGCCGTGCAAGAGTGCTTCGTATTCGGCTGCATTGTTGGAGTCGGCATACATGATCTGCAACACGTATCGAACGTTGTCGCCTGTGGGGGATGTGAGAATAACTCCAGCCCACAGTCCGGCCAAAGTTTTGGATCCATCGAAGTACATCGTCCAATGGGAGTATGTACTATATTCCCTGGGGAGCTCGGCCTCTGTCCATTCGGCGAGGAAATCTGCCAGCACCTGAGACTTAATAGCTCGTCATGGTTTGTAGGCAATTTGAAAAGGAAGGAGCTCAATGGCCCATTTGGCTATGCGGCCGGTGGCATCCGTGCTGTTGATTATATCGTTCAGGGGTACTTCGGATGCCACCGTAACCGAACACTCCTGGAAGTAGTGTCTTAGTTTCCGTGATGCCATAAATACTGTATAGGCTATCTTCTGGTAGTGCGGGTATCTGGACTTGCACTGCGTTAGTACTTCTGACACGTAATAGACCGGCTTCTGTATCCGGAATTTGTGTCCCTCCTCCTCTCGTTCGACGACGAGCACTGCGCTAACGACTTGGTTGGTGGCCGATATGTATAATAACATGGGTTCACCAGCGCCTGGTGCTGTGAGTATGGGATTACTTGCCAGCAGTGTTTTAATTTCTTCTAACGCAGCCGCTGCTTCATCGGTCCATTCGAAATTGTTTGTCCGTTTCAGCAATCTGTAGAGCGGTAAAGCCTTTTCACCGAGGCGGGAGATAAAGCGACTTAGCGTCGCCATGCAACCAGCCAACCTTTGGACATGCTTTAGCTCTGTGGGAACTGCAAGTTCTGATAGCGCACGGATCTTGGCCGGATTCGCTTCTATTCCTCTATGGGAAACGATGAATCCGAGCAGTTTACCAGCGGGAACTCCGAATACACACTTCTCCGGATTGAGTCGTATATCGTACTCACGTAGGCTGGCAAAGGTTTGCCTTAGGTCGTCAATCAGTTGGCTGACGTGTTTGGTTTTGACTACCACGTCGCCCGCGTATGCCTCGACTGTTTTACCGACTTGTTTGGCGAGACAAGTCTGGATCATGCGCTGGTACGTAGCCCCAGCGTTTTTAGCCCAAAAGGCATCGTGTTGAAGCAGAATGGCCCATAGGGGGTGATGAATGCGGTTGCGGCTTGATCGGATTCCTTCATTTTGATTTGATGGTATCCGGAATAAGCGTCGAGGAAACACAATGAGTCGTGTCCGGCTGTGGCGTCAATAATCTGGTCTATGCGTGGTAAGGGGAAAGGGTCCTTAGGGCAGGCCTTGTTAAGGTCTTTAAAGTCGACGCACAGCCGCCAGGATTTGTCTTTCTTTGGTACCATCACCAGGTTTGCCAACCATCCGGGGTGCTTAATTTCCCGTATGAATCCGGCCTCTAGCAGTTTGGCTAATTCTTCACCCATAGCTTGTCGTTTCGGCTCGGAAAAGCGGCGCAGAGTCTGCTTGACGGGCTTGAAGCCTGCGATGATGTTCAGACTATGTTCTGCTAGCCGCTGTGGGATTCCAGGCATATCGGAAGGGTGCCAGGCGAAGATGTCCCAATTTTCTCGTAAGAATGCTCGTAGTGCTTCGTCCACCATGGGGTCCAGCTGAGCTCCGATGGACGCTGTCTTGTTGGGGTCCGTTGGGTGTACCTGAAATTTAACGATGTCATCTGCAGGTTTAAAGGACGTGGATTTGGGCCTTTTGCTAAGGATCACATCGTCCTTATCTACTGCTGACCGGAGTGTGGTCAGTTCTTCTGCAGCGAAGGTCTCTGCTAGTGCCTCGAGGGCGAGCGCTGCTGTTTTGTTTTCAGCTCAAAGGGCTATGTTCGGATCACTGGCGATTGTGATTACTCCATTTGGGCCTGGCATCTTGAGCTTCATATACCCGTAATGTGGTACAGCCTAGAATTTTGTGAAGGCGTCACGCCCCAGCAGGGCGTGGTAGCTGCTGGGGAAGGGTACGATATGGAAGAGAAGTTCTTCAGATCGGTAGTTTTCGGGTGCGCCGAACAGTACGTCCAGGGTGATACGTCCTGAACAACGCGCCTCTCTCCCAGGAATGATCCCCCGGAATGTTGTGTTGCTATGCTCGATGCGAGATCGGTCGAATTGCATTTTTTTTCCAGGGTATCTTCGTAGATAAGGTTTAAACAACTGCCACCATCCATTAGCACTTTATGCAACCTGAAGCCATCGACGATGGGGTTTAAGACCAGTGCGGCCGGTGTATGATCGGGACGGATGGTTGGTCGGTCAGTATCTCCGAAGGTGATGGGTATGTCTGCCCATGAACTTGTTGCTGCCACATGATAGACCTGTTCGAGTTCTCTAAGAGCTCTTTTCCTCCTGTTCCTTGAGGGGAACGTTTCGTAGATCGTCAGGACTTCAGCATTGTATTCTAGTGGCGATGTGGAGCGCTTGTTCGGCGGTAGTGCCTCAAGGATTGCTTCACCACTTTTTGCGACCTGCCTGACGACCCAGCAGGCTCTAAGGCTGTGAGTCGGGCTTGTGTTCAGCAATACGGAATGTATAGGGCATGGTTTATCCAATAGCCCATCAAGGACAGTTCTGACCCCCGTAAGGGGCCGATTTCTCTTTTCGGCGGGTTCGAGTTCGGCTAGCCGCTTCGGAGGTATCCTCTTTTTCCGGTCTCCTCTAGGGTACTCAGTAAAGGTTGGTTCCGAAAGTAGCCGCTCGGCTTGCCAGGTGCTCTCCATGGCACAATATTTTTGCACCAAGCCAGACAGCTCAGTGAAGTTGCGAATGTGCCGACGAGCCAGGGCGTTGAGAATCCCTTCGTCGTGGCAATTGCGATTGAAGGTTGCCATTATCTCCTGGTCATTAAGACCTCGTACTTTGTTTCTAGCGAGGTGGAGTCTAGCCCAAAAATGATGAACCGACTCTCCTGGTAATTGTTTAACATCCCGTAAGTCCGAAGACTTGGACTCTGATGCGATGCTTGAGTGCTCGACTTGGGTGGTGGGTGGGAAAAACTTTGATTCCACGCCGCGTTGTGAGTCCGAAATTACGGGTTCCGATTTGCATGCTAGATCAGAGACCGATACCGATCTACCTCCGGAGCCAACTCCAGGGTCTGGGTTACAAGCAAGGCCTCGATGATCAGAGATTGGGGTATAAACCGTTTTTATTTCCGGTCGTTGGGGGGACGAGCCCCTAGCCGGACACTCGATGGTGGCGACTAGGTGAGTGACCGTGGGGATGAGAATCTCCCTAACGTCGGGTTTAAGCCCGATCCGGTCATAGACCGGGGTCTGGTCGTTAGTCATGCGCATGGTCTGAATCCGATCAAACAGCTCGTTTAGGAACGAGGCGATGGTAGGATGCGTGCCGCTAAAGCGTGTGGGGTCGATCTGCGGCGTGGCAGTTCCGGAGTTACTTGAAAGCGGATCCAGGTCCTGTTCGGCCACAGTGGATCCGGTCACAACGACTAGATTGGGCGTTCTAGACAGCCCGAGGGTGAAGGCCGCCTTAGAGGTGGGGCCCAATGTCTTCGACGTCAAGGCGTCGGGATCTGTAGGCTCCTCCATGAGAGTTGAGGGTCCTATCAAGACAAGTTCTCCCCGCGAATCAGCGACGAATTCTAGGGTTCCGAATCTGATTCCTTGATTGGGGGCAAAGCTTCCGATCTGGCCAAGACGGCCGGTCGGGACGGCGTGCGACGAGACGTCGCCGCCTGCGAAGATCTGATCAGGGATGAGAATATCCTGGCTGCAGATCTCGTTGCTTATGACAAGGCGAGCCATCGATTCCTCTGGCGATCACAACAGAACTCTCAATAAAAGCACCAATGTCGGTGTCAAAACCGGCGGATCTCGGGTAGGGGGTCCCGAGCTGTGAGACTAGGATCGATGGTAACAAAGGGACGAAGGAGACGATGTTTACCCAGGTTCGGGCCCTCCTATGGAGGTAAAACCCTATGTCCTGCTTGATTATATTGATGATATGAAGGTTGCAGAGTTGATCTACCTCGAGATCGACTAGCTAAAACCCTAGATGAGTTTTTGTGTCGTATGATCTAAAACCCTCTGGCTTATATAGACACCAGGGGTCACTAGGGTTACATATGGTCGGTTGCCCACCGGAGGGGAAAAACATGCCTAATCTACTATCTTCGACTTGTCGGGCACGCCACGGCTCCTGAGGTCTCCTGCCTAGCGACAAGGCCTTCGATCAATCTTATCTCCAACGAGTGGCCCATTAGGCCGAACTATGAGAAATAGGTAGGCAGCCCGAGGACCCCTTAATCCCGGACTCCCTCAACACCCACTAGGTGTTGTCCAGCTCTGGTGGGGGCGTGTTGCATAGTTTGCTTTTGCATTTGTTTCGGATCCCGAGTGGGTTTGCATGGAGCACACCCACTAGGTGTTGTATAGCTCCGGTGGGGGCGCGTTGAGCGCACCCACTGGGTGTAGTCCCCGAGACTACCGTCAACTTGGTCAGTCGGCGGGAGTCTTAGATTTTTTATAAACACACTGTAGTTGTCATTCGGCTTGAAAACTGGAAGAGCTTGTGGAAGCACCTCGTGTCTTCCTCGCCATAGTAGTTATTCTACCATCCAGTGGGGGCGCGCTGAGCGCACCCACTGGGTGTAGTCCCCGAGACTGCCATCGACTGAGTCAGTCAGCGGGAGTCTTAGAGTTTCATTTTTTTGCGCTCGACTAATCGAGAATTTTTCATTCACTGGATTCGACTGATCACATTTATCAATTTAACTTCTCGTTGGCAGAGCGTCTGTGAGATCGGAGTTCAGTACAACACCATCGAGAAGGAGGTGCGGGACCTTAGGATCAGCCTGGAGGCAGAGAAGGCCAGGAGTGCGTGCCTGGAGCAGGAGAAGAGCGCGCTGGGAGGTTAGTTGACGTCTCCCGAATGATCTCTGTGTTCTGCCTCCTCTGAGTCCGACTGAATTTATATTACCAGAGGTTCATAGTGAGAACCTTCAACTTG
The DNA here is from genome assembly GCA_039707655.1 of Elymus sibiricus. NCBI lineage: Eukaryota > Viridiplantae > Streptophyta > Magnoliopsida > Poales > Poaceae > Elymus > Elymus sibiricus. The sequence continues at coordinate 282,823,961 of CM077663.1, forward strand.
TAAAGAGGCTCAGGACCTCTATTTCTTTAGAAACCATTAAACAGACTCTCGAGAACAAGGACGCCGAACTGGCTTCGGAGTGGAAGGAAGCTCGTGCTAAGGCCAAGGAGGCCAAAGACAAACTGAAGACAGTCGGGAAGCTTGAAGAGGACAACAAAGTCCTGAAGGTTGTAGCCCAGAAGTCCATAGCAGAGATTCAGGAGTTGAAGAAGAGCTACACTGAGTGGGAGGGCAAATATAATGCCCAAGCGAGTGTCCTCGAAGCAGAGAAGAAGAAAGTCAACACCCTCTCCTTGAAGAAGACCGAGCTGGAGCAATACATTGAGGACTTCGCCAAGGAGATGTGCGAGAAGTTCAAAGGTAACCTTCGGTTCGAGTGATCTCTAATTCCCACTAGTACTTTCCTTCAATATCTCACTTCCGGTTTGTTTGCCTTTCCAGACTTTTGTGATGATGTCCAGGCGGAAACTGAGAAAATCGAACAAGAGCTCGATCCCACTCGGGAGCTTCTCAGGGACTCTTCTGCCCTGGCTGCCCTTTGGCTGGAAGAGGGCTGCGATCGTGTGCAGGCTTATCTCTACCGACTGCGCACTGCCACTGCCAAGATAGACAAGGAGCTGATGTCAGGGGAGGACTTGCCCAAGGACCTGGAGTCCATCATGTTCCGACTGGATGTCGCCTTCAAGGTTCAATCTTGGAAGAAATCTGCAGCTCGTTGTGGAGCCGACATCGCCCTCTCGCTCGTCCGAGTCCATTGCAAGGGTGTGGACGAGGAGAAGCTGAAGTCACTCAAGGTCGCAAACAGGAAGCACACCAAGTTCGAGGACTTCATGGAAATGTTCCTCGAGGCTGCCACTCGGATCGCAAATGGCATTGATCTGGATACGTCTGTTGAAGCTGCAGTTCCTCCGAACATAGAGTGATCTTCTGCCTAAAACTTTAGGTCTCTTTAAATTTGCCTCGGTATGCCGAGTAGTTGATGTAACTGCTATACTTTCGTCTGAGCTCAGGGCTCTTGCAACTTCACTTTTGTTTTTATCAACTTGCAGTTCATTCGATACTTTGAATGTTTTTCACTTGAGTCTTGATCAGGTCAAGCTAAGTTTGCGAGTGTGAACGAAGTCTCACAGGGAGTACTTTGTTACTTAGGCGTTTACTGGGTCACGGCTAAGCCCCCCTGAGTGTGGATGATGTCCTCACTCGGAGTGATTTTTAACTTAGGCGATTACAGGATCGCAGCTAAGTCTCCGAGTGTGGACGTCGTCCTCACTCGGAATAGATTTTAACTTAGGCGAAATCAGGTTCGCAGCTAAGCCCCTGAGTGTGGACGTTGCCCTCACTCGGAGTAGTTTTTATCTTAGGCGAAATCAGGTTCACAGCTAAGCCCCCGAGTGTGGGCGTTGTCCTCACTCGGAGTAGTTTTTAACTTAGGCAAAATCAGGTTCGCAGCAAGACCCCAAGTGTGGACGTTATCCTCACTCGGAGTAGTTTTTATCTTGGGCGAAATCAGGTTCGCAGCTAAGCCCCCGATTGAGGACGTTGTCCTCACTCGGAGTAGTTTTTAACTTAGGCGAAATCAGGTTTGCAGCTAAGCCCCCGAGTGAGGACAAGACGTTGTCCTCACTCGGAGTAGTTTTTAACTTAGGCAAAGTCAGGTTTGCAGCTAAGCCCCCGAGTGTGGACATTGTCCTCACTCGGAGTAGTTTTTAACTTAGGCGAAATCAGGTTCGCAGCTAAGCCCGCGAGTGTGGATGTTGTCCTCACTCGGAGCAGTTTTTAACTTAGGCGAAGGTCCGCAGCTAAGCCCCCGAGTGTGGACGTTGTCCTCACTCGAAGTAGTTTTTAACTTAGGCAAAGTCAGGTTCGCAGCTAAGCCCCCGAGTGTGGATGTTGTCCTCACTCAGAGTAGTTTTTAACTTAGGCAAAATCAGGTTCGCAGCTAAGCCCCCCGAGTGTGGATGTTGTCCTCACTCAGAGTAGTTTTTAACTTAGGCGAAATCAGGTTCGCAGCTAAGCCATTACACCCACTGGGGGCGAGGATTACAATGCAAATCACCAGACTGAAAAAAGTGAATTTTTTTTTGAGGAATTTTTGACAAAGTACGGAAAAATTAAAGACTTCTATTCATCAAAATCACTCGGATGTTCATTACAGGAATGAAGGAGTGTTTTCTGTTCTAAGTATAGAACTTGCGGAGCAGATCCGCGTTCCAAGCTCGAGGCTCTTCTGCCTCTGTTTTGAAGTTGTAGAGCCGATAAGCTGATTGTTGTTATCGAGTCCAGGCTCTTGATAGGCCCTTGTGATACGTCTCCAACGTATCTATAATTTTTGATTGTTCCATGCTATTATATTATCTGTTTTGGATGTTTTATATGCATCAATATGCTATTTTATATTATTTTTGGGACTAACCTATAAATCTTTAGCCTACTGCCAGTTTCTGTTTTTTCCTTGTTTTTGAGTATTGCAGATAAGGAATATTAAAAGGAGTCCAAACGGAATAAAATATTCGGAATGATTTTTCTAGGATAAGAAGAAACCCAGCAGACTTGGAGACGAAGGCAGGAGACCTGCCGTGGAGTCACAAGCCACCAGGGCGCGCCCTAGGGGGGGGGCGCCCCCCTGGCTTGTGGCCCCACGGCAGCCCTCCTAATCCTATTCTTCGGCCTATAAATTCCCAAATATTCTCTGGATACCAAAGGGAGCCACGAAAATACTTTTCCGCCGCCGGAAGCCTCTGTTCCCATGAGATCCAATCTTGGAGCCTTTTCCGGTAATCTGCCGGAGGGGGATTTGATCACGGAGGGCATCTACATCAACTCCATTGCCCCTCCGATGATGCGTGAGTAGTTCACCACAGACCTTCGGGTCCATAGCTAGTAGCTAGATGGCTTCTTCTCTCTCTTTGTTCTTCAATACCATGTTCTTCATGATCTTCATGGAGATCTATCCGATGTAATACTCTTTTGCGGTGTGTTTGTCGAGATCCGATGAATTGTGGGTTTATGATCAGCTTATCTATGAATATTATTTGAATCTTCTCTGAATTCTTATATGCATGATTTCATATCTTTGCAAGTCTCTTCAAGTTATTGGATTGGTTTGGCCAACTAGATTGGTAATTCTTGCAATGGGAGAAGTGCTTAGTTTTGGGTTCAATCTTGCGGTGTCCTCACCCAGTGACAAAGTAGGGGTAGCGAGGCACGTATTTGTATTGTAGCCATCGAGGATAAAAAGATGGGGTTTTCATCATATTGCTTGAGTTTATCCCTCTACATCATGTCATCTTACCTAATGCGTTACTCTGTTCTTCATGAACTTAATACTCTAGATGCAGGCAGGAGTCGGTCGATGTGTGGAGTAATAGTAGTAGATACAGAATCGTTTCGGTCTACTTGACACGGACGTGATGCCTATATGCATAATCATTGCCTTGGATATCGTCATAACTATGCACTTTTCTATCAATTGCTCGACAGTAATTTGTTCACCCACCGTATTATTTTCCTTCATGAGAGAAGCCTCTAGTGAAACCTATGCCCCCCGGGTCTATTTTCCATATTATATTTTCAGATCTATAAACCAAAAATACCTCGCTGCATTCTTTTTACTTTTGTTTTACTTTACGTTCTAGCAATATTTTATATCTATCTCTATCAGATCTCATCCTTGCAAATAACCGTGAAGGGATTGACAACCCCTTTTAGCGTTGGGTGCAAGAGTTTGATTGTTTGTGTAGGTGCGAAGATTGGGGACTTGCTTGTATCTCCTACTGGATTGATACCTTGGTTCTCAACAACTGAGGGAAATATTTATCTACTTTGCTGCATCACCCTTTCCTCTTCAAGGGAAAACCAACGCAAGCTCAAGAAGTAGCAAGAAGGATTTCTGGCGCCGTTGTCGGGGAGATCTACATCAAGCCTACCAAGTACCCATCACAAACTCATTTCTTGCATTTACATTATTTGCCATCTGCCTCTCGTTTTCCTCTCCCCCACTTCTAAAACAATTTTCAGAAAAAACCAAAAAGATTTGCCGTTTTATTCGCCTTCTTTCTCGTTCGCCTTTTTCTTGCCGGATCTCTTTTTGTTTGCTTGTGTTGCCATGTGCCTTCTATTTGCTTGCATCTTAGCTTGCTAAAAATCTATTGATATGGATCCTCATCCACTTGCTAATCTTTTCAAAATACCAAATTATGATGAACCAATTGCTAGTGAGTTGAGTGCACATGATTATTTCTATGAAGTTTTGTTTGAAAATCATGAATCTGAAAATTGTGATGAAGTGTTGAAAGAAGAAATTTATAAGGTGATTCATGATAGCTCCTTGATTGAAAATCATGATTGCAATGATGTTACTTTAAATTCTATTAATGTCAATTATGCTAATGATATGCAAAGCCACAAGCTTGGGGATGCTATCTTTGATGAAGATGATATTTTTTGTCCCCCAAGTTTTGATGAGCAAATTCATTATGATGATTGCACGCTCGTGTATCATGAAAAGAATGATTTATGTGATAGTTAGATTGTTGAATTCCTTCTTGATTCCACTGAAATTTATTATGAGGGAGGAACATATGCTTGTAGGAATTGCAATAATATCAAGTTTCCTCTCTATGTGTTCAAGGTTTTGAAGTTATGCTTGTTTTGTCTTCCTATGCTAGTTGATTCTTGTTCCCGTAAATTGTTTGCTCACAAAATCCCTATGCATAGGAAGTGGGTTAGACTTAAATGTGTTTTTCATGAGATTCATGATGCTTTGTTGCATATTTCAATTACTACTTTTTATGTGAGCATCATTGAAATCGTTATGCCTAGCTAAGGGCGTTAAACAATAGCGCTTGTTGGGAGGCAACCCAATTTTATTTTATGTTTTTGTTTTTTGCTTCTGTTCTTGAGTGTTTTGCACATTATTACCTCTGTAGTAATTGTGTTTTATTGTTTTAATTAGTGTTTGAGCCAAGTAAGACCTTTGGGATGGTCTACGGTGTTTGTGATTTGATTTTGCTAAAAAACAGAAACTTTTGCTCTCAGTCCAGGAATTTTGTAAATTCACTGGAACGTGATTTTGATCTCAAATTTTTACAAAATATTTATATACAAATTTTTCTGATTGTCCTAATTTTTCAGAATTTTTTGAGTTACATAAGTATTCGAAGTCTATAAATTGCTACACACTGTTCTGTTTTAGACAGATTCTGTTTTCTTTGTGTTGTTTGCTTATTTTGATGTATCTATGGGTTGTATCGGGGGTTATGAACCATGGAGAAGTTGGAATACAGTAGATATTACACCAATATAAATAAAGAATGAGTTCACAACATTACCTAAAGTGGTGATTTATTTTTCTTATACTAACGGATCTCATGAGTTTTCTGTTGAGTTTTGTGTTGTGAAGTTTTCAAGTTTTGGGTAAAGATTTGATGGACTATGGAATAAGGAGTGGCAAGAGCCTAAGCTTGGGGATGCCCAAGGCACCCCAAGCCATATTCAAGGATACCAAAGAGCCTAAGCTTGGGGATGCCCCGGAAGGCATCCCCTCTTTCGTCTTCAATCCATCGGTAAATTTACTTGAGGCTATATTTTTATTCACCACATGATATGTGTTTTGCTTGGAGCGTCTTGTATGATATGAGTCTTTGCTTTTTAGTTTGCCACAATCATCCTTGCTGCACACATCTTTGGAGGGGGACACACATTAATCGTGAATTTATTAGAATACTCTATGTGCTTCACTTATAACTTTTGAGCTAGGCAATGTTGCTCTAGTACTTCACTTATATCTTTTTAGAGCACGGTGGTGTTTTATTTTATAGAAATTATTGAACTCTCGTACCTCACTTATATTATTTTGAGAGTCTTTAGACAGCATGGTAATTGGTTTAGGTTATGAATTTAGTCCTAATATAATGGGCATCCAAGAGGGATATAATAAAAACTTTCATATTAAGTGCATTGAATACTATGAGAAGTTTGATTCCTTGCATATAGTTTTGAGATATAAAGATGGTAATATGAGAGTCATGCTAGTGAGTAATTGTGAATTGGAAGAAATACTTGTGTTAAAGTTTGTGATTCACGTAGCATGCACGTATGGTGAACCGTTATGTAACGAAGTCGGAGCATGATTTGTTTAATGATTGTCAACCTTTGTGTGAGGGTCGGGAGCGCGTGATGGTTAACTCCTACCAACCTCTCCCCTAGGAGCATGTGTCTAATACTTTGCTTCGATAACTAATAGACTTTTGCAATAAGTATGTGAGTTCTTTATGAGTAAAGTTGAGTCCATGGATTATACACACTCTCACCCTTCCACCTTTGCTAGCCTCTCTAGTACCGCGCAACTTTCGCCGGTGCATTAAACCCACCTTCCTCAAAACATCTACCATATACTTTCCTCAAAACAGCCACCATACCTACCTATTATGGCATTTCCATAGCCATTCCGAGATATATTGCCATGCAACTTCCACCGTTCCGTTTTTCATGACACGCACCACCACCTTCATATTGCATATAGAGTCATATTTTGTTCTAGGTATCGAGTTGTAATTTTTGAGTTGTAAGTAAATAAAAGTGTGATGATCTTCATTATTAGAGCATTGTCCCGTGAGAGAAAAGGATGATGGAAGCTATGGCTCCCCCACAAGTTGGGATGAGTCTACGGACTTTACAAATAATAAAAGAGGCCAACGAAGCCCAAATAAAAAAAGAGGCCAAAGATGCCCACCAAAATAAAAAAATAAAAAAATGAGAGAAAGAGAAAAGGGACAATGCTACTATCTTTTTCCACACTTCTGCTTCAAAGTAGCACCATGATCTTCGTGATAGAGAGTCTCCTATTTTGTCACTTTCATATAACTAATGGAATTTTTCATCTTATGCACAACCACTTAGTTTTCTTTTTGAGCTTTCATACACTTATAGCTCTAGTGCATTCGTTGTATGGCAATCCCTACTCACTCACATTGATATCTATTGATGGGCATCTCCATAGCCCGTTGATACGCCTAGTTGATGTGAGACTATCTTCTCCTTTTTTCCTCACAACCTCCACCATATTCTATTCCACCTATAGTGCTATATCCATGGCTCACGCTCATGTATTGCCTGAGAGTTGAAAAGGTTTGAGAACATAGAAGGTGTGAAACAATTGCTTGACTTGTCATCGGGGTTGTACATGATTTAGATACTTTGTGTGGGGAAGATGGAGCATAGCCAGACCATATGATTTTGTAGGGATAACTTTCTAAGGCCATGTTATTTCGAAAGGACGCAATTGCCTTGTTAGTATGCTTGAAGTATTACTGTTTTTTATGTCAATATTAGACTTTTGTTTTGAATCTTATGGATCTGAATATTTATGCCACAATAAAGAATATTACATGGATAAATATGTTAGGTAGCATTCCACATCAAAAATTCTGTTTTTATCATTTACCTACTCGAGGACGAGCAGGAATTAAGCTTGGGGATGCTTGATACGTCTCCAACGTATTTATAATTTTTGATTGTTCCATGCTATTATATTATCTGTTTTGGATGTTTTATAGGCATTAATATGCTATTTTATATTATTTTTGGGACTAACCTATTAATCTAGAGCCTAGTGCCAGTTTCTATTTTTTCCTTGTTTTTGAGTATTGCAGATAAGGAATATTAAAAGGAGTCCAAACAGAATAAAATCTTTGGAATGATTTTTTTTGGACCAGAAGAAACCCAGCAGACTTGGAGACGAAGGCAGGAGACCTGCCGTGGAGTCACAAGCCACCAGGGCGCGCCCTAGGGGGGGGGGGGGCGCCCCCTGGCTTGTGGCCCCATGGCAGCCCTCCTAACCCTATTCTTCGGCCTATAAATTCCCAAATATTCCCTGGATACCAAAGGGAGCCACGAAAATACTTTTCCGCCGCCGAAAGCCTCTGTTCCCGTGAGATCCAATCTTGGAGCCTTTTCCGGTAATCTACCGGAGGGGGATTCGATCATGGAGGGCATCTACATCAACTCCATTGCCCCTCCGATGATGCGTGAGTAGTTCACCACAGACCTTCGGGTCCATAGCTAGTAGCTAGATGGCTTCTTCTCTCTCTTTGTTCTTCAATACCATGTTTTTCATGATCTTCATGGAGATCTATCCGATGTAATACTCTTTTGCTGTGTGTTTGTCGAGATCCGATGAATTGTGAGTTTATGATCAGCTTATCTATGAATATTAATTGAATCTTCTTTGAATTCTTATATGCATGATTTCATATCTTTGCAAGTCTCTTCAAGTTATTGGTTTGGTTTGGCAAACTAGATTGGTAATTCTTGCAATGGGAGAAGTGCTTAGTTTTGGGTTCAATCTTGCGGTGTCCTCACCCAGTGACAAAGTAGGGGTAGCGAGGCACGTACTTGTATTGTTGCCATCGAGGATAAAAAGATGGGGTTTTCATCATATTGCTTGAGTTTATCCCTCTACATCATGTCATCTTACCTAATGCGTTACTCTGTTCTTCATGGACTTAATACTCTAGATGCAGGCAGGAGTCGGTCGATGTGTGGAGTAATAGTAGTAGATGCAGAATCGTTTCGGTCTACTTGACACGGACGTGATGCCTATATGCATAATCATTGCCTTGGATATCGTCATAACTATGCGCTTTTCTATCAATTGCTCGATAGTAATTTGTTCACCCACCGTATTATTTTCCTTCATGAGAGAAGCCTCTAGTGAAACCTATGGCCCCCGGGTCTATTTTCCATATTATATTTTCAGATCTATAAACCAAAAATACCTCGCTGCATTCTTTTTACTTTTGTTTTACTTTACGTTCTAGCAATCTTTTATATCTATTTCTATCAGATCTCATCCTTGCAAATAACCGTGAAGGGATTGACAACCCCTTTTAGCGTTGGGTGCAAGAGTTTGATTGTTTGTGTAGGTGCGAAGATTGGGGACTTGCTTGTATCTCCTACTGGATTGATACCTTGGTTCTCAACAACTAAGGGAAACCAACGCAAGCTCAAGAAGTAGCACCTTGCCACGGCGGTGCCAACTTGTGAGGTTTTTTCTGGTCCAGTCGGAGCCCCAGGTCACCTTCTTGGAAGGTGATACTTGTGATCTGCGTTGGGTTTTCCGTGAAGAGGAACGGGTAATTGCAACACAAAGTGGGTAAGTATTTCCCTCAGTTATGAAATCAAGGTTTATTGAACCAATAGGAATATCGATCCTCAACCGTATTCAGCGGCTGCACACAAATGAACAAACGACTTGCACCCAACGCTGGCAAGAGGGTTGTCAATCCCCTTGATCTCGTTATTTGCAAGAAAATGAGTTGTGTAGATAATTGTTGATAAACATAAATTGCAAAATAAATAAAAAGTAAATAAAGGCAGCAAGGTAATAATAGCGTGTGTAAATATATAAGTGAATAGACCCGGGGGCCATAGTTTAACCTAGCGGCATCTCTCATGTAGGTAGCATACGGTGTGTAACAAATTACTGTTGGGCAATTGATAGAAAAGCGGATAGTTATGCGATTTTCACGGCAATGATTATGTGTATATAGGCATCACGTCCATAAACAAATAGGCCAACTCCTGCCTGCACCTATTACTATTACTCCACTCATCGACCACTATCCAGCATGCATCTAGAGTATTAAGTAAAACAGAGTAATGCATGGAGAACGATGACATGATGTAGACAAAGTAAACTCAAGCAATATGAATGAACCCCATCGTGTTATGCTTAGTAGCAACAACACAAAGACGCATCTTGTCCCCTAATTTGTCATTGGGATATAGAAACTCGTCAGGTTGAACCTACCACAACGCACCACTCCCATCGATGAAATATCAATCTACTTGGCCAAAGCACATCAATAGATCGGAGAGCATTACGAAGCTATAATGATCATGCAATTAAGAGATAATATAATTCAGAGGCATCTCAAATACTTTTCATGAATAATCTGAACATAAACCCACAATTCATCGGATCCCAACAAACACACCGCACAATAGGATTACATCGGATAGATCAAAGCGAAGATGCGATGACCATTGTATTGAAGATCAAGAGATAGAGAGATTGCCATCTAGGTACTAGCTATGGACCCGTAGGTCTGTGGTGAACTACTCACACATCATCATGAGGGCAGCAAGGTTGATGTAGAGGCCCTCCGTGATTGATCCCCCCTCTGGCAGGGTGCCGGAACGGAGCTCCAGATGGCCTCATGACGGAACAGAGACTTGCGGCGGTAGAAAAACGGTTTCGGGACTGCTTTAGTTTTTTTTGCAAGATTAGAGAATTTATAGGCCAGAGAGGGGCGTCGGGAGAGCCACAAGGGGGGCACCACATATCAGGGCGCGACACCCCCCAGGGCGCGCCCTGATGTGTGGTGGTGCCCTCGTGCATCTCCCGGACTCCTTCTGAAGCTTTCAGGTCTTCTTATGGTCCAAAAAAAATCATCAACAAGTTTCGTGGCAATTGGACTTCGTTTGGTAATGTAAACCTGAAAAGTAAAAAACATGCAGAAAACAACAACTGACACTGGGCACTGGGTCAATAAGTTAGTGCTCAAAAATATTATAAATTGGTAAAAAATGACCCAAAAAGTATCCTAGAATGATAATATATCAGCATGGAACAATCAAAAATTGTAGATACCTTGGAGACGTATCAAGCATCCCCAAGCTTAATTCCTGCTTGTCCTCGAGTAGGTAAATGATAAAAAATAGAATTTTTGATGTGACATGCTATCCATAATGTAATCTTATTCAGGTATGCTCATTGAGAAAAGATGAATCGACAAATATTAACACAACAATATTCGAAGTGTAAGAAACAAAATCATTAATCCTTAAAAGTATACGATCCTTAAGAAATGTTTACCCCCTCATTCATCTTATTATATTAGCAAGGCATGGCTCCATCTTCACCACATTAATACAAATGTTAAGCACCAGGGTGTCCAAGTCAGGCAATTGGATCGTACTTTTTCAATATGCATCAACTTTTTATTCTTCACGCAATACATGAGCGTGAGCCATTGGACATAGCATTTAGGTGGAATAGAGTATGGTGGTACATATCAAAGGGGTAAAAGGTGGAGAAGATAGTCTCACATCTACTAGGCGTACCAACGGGCTATGGTGATGCCCATCGATAGATATCAATGCGAGGAGTAGGGATTGCCATGCAAATGATGCACTAGAGCTATAAGTGTATGAAAGCTCAAATGAAGCTAAGTGGGGTGTCCATCCAACTTGATTGCTCATGAAGACCTCGGGCATTTGAGGAAGCCCCTCATAGGAATATACAAGCCAAGTTTATAATAATGAATAGGTAATTCCCACTAGCATATGGAAGTGACATATCATGAGACTCTCTACATGAAGAGCATGGTGCCACTTTGAGGCACAAGTGTGGTAAAAGATAGTAGCAAAGTCCCTTCTCTCACTTTCTCTCATTTTTTTGGATGGTGGGCTCATTTGGCCTCCCCCATCTTTATTTTTTTTCCGTCCGAAGTCTCATCTTGACTTGTAGGAGAATCATAGTCTCCATCATTCTTTCCTCACCGGGACAATGCTCTAATAATGATGATCATCACACTTTTATTTTACTTACAACTCAATATGGAGAACTGATATAAAGATATGACTCTGTATGAATGCCTCTGGCAGTGTATCAGGATGTGCAATGATCTAGCATGACATGTATCAAAAATATGATGAACGGTGGCTTTTCCACAAATACTATGTCAGCTCTATATGATCATGCAAAGCAATATGACGATGAACAAACTAGTCATGTGAAGTGACGATGGAATTTGCATGGTAATATATCTCGGAATGGCTATGCAAATGCCATGATAGGTAGGTATGGTGGCTGTTTTGAGGAAGATATAATAAGGCTTATGTGCAACAGAGTGTATCATGTCACAGGGTTTGGATGCACCGGCGAAAGTTGCACCGATCCTCGAGGTGAGAATGGGCAATGCACGGTACCGAAGAGGCTAGCAATTATGCGAAGGTGAGATTGCGTATGTCCATGGTTTCACATTAGTCATAAACAACTCATATACTTATTACAAAGTTTTATTATTTTATCATAGATCAAAGTACTACTCGCATGCCCCGAGGGAAGAGGTTGGTAGGAGTGAACCATCGCGCACTTCCGACCCGAAACAACACTAGGATTTGAACGAGGAATAGAAATGCTCACACATCATCACCATGCCTATTTAATTTTTTAGATGAACAAAAAGGTCAAACCCTGTTAATATCTATACTTCTACGGGTCAACAATTATGAACTCACCTATTTCATATTACTACATTAATACCATTTACCCACAATTTCTCTATATGTGCTACATGATGGTTTTGATTATCACCCATTGAATACCTAATATTTTTGGACTAGTCTTATGACCCATGCAAATTACCGTCACTATTTATTAACTCTCAAACAAATATAAGTGAAGAACGAGAGTGAAATCATTTCTATAAAATCTGCAGGCCACCGTGCTCAAAAAGATATAAGTGAAGTACTAGAGCAACTGCTAAGCTCAAAAGATATAATTGAAGCACATAGAGTATTCTAACAAATTATGATGAAGGTGTGTCTCTCTTAAATAGGTGTCCAGCAAACAATGATTGTGGCAAACTGAAAGTAAAAGCAAAACAAAAGCAAACGACGCTCCAAGCAAAACTCATATCATGTGACGAATAAAAGTATAGCTTCAAGTGACATACCGATGGATTGAGACGAAAGAGGGGACGCCTTCCGAGGCATCCCCAAGCTTAGATGCTTGAGTCTCCTTTAAAATATTACCTTGGGGTGCCTTGGGCATCCCCAAGCTTAGGCTCTTGCTACTCCTTATTCCGTGGTCCATCATAATAACACTCAAAACTTGAAAACTTCAATCACACAAAATTCAACAAAAGTTCGTGAGATCCGTTAGTATAAGAAACATATTGCATACTTTAGGTACTGTTGTAAATTAATTCTTATTTCATAATTGCATAATAGGTACTGTATTCTAACTTCTCCATGGCTTATACCCCCCGATACAATCCATAGCATAATCAAAATAAGCAACTATGCAAGCAAAAACAGAATCTGTCTAAAACAGAACAGTCTGTAGCAATCTGTAGAGAACCTATACTTATGTAACTCTAAACATTCTGAAAAATTAGGAAAACTCAAAAAATTGTATAGAAACACTGTGTAAAAATTTCAGATCATTATCACGCTCCAGCAAAAAATGAAAATTCCTGGACTGGAGTCAAAAGTTTCTGTTTTGTTTCAGGATCGATTCTACTTATCTTGTGAGTCATCCCAAAGGCTTTACTTGGCACAAGCACTAATTTAAACACAAAAAAATAATCATTACAGAGGCAATAATCATGTTATCAAAAATAAACATAAAGTTTAAAGCAAAAATTTAAAGATAACTATTGGGTTGCCTCCCAACAAGTGCTATTGTTTTATGCCCCTAGCTAGGCATAATGCATAGTTTCAAGTATTGTCATCTTTAACATCAAGATCCTCAATGACACAACCACGGATAATAGGTGCAATAAGAGGCTTGGCAAGAGGATCCTTTATCAAGTTTATAAAGTTGGGATGAACACTAATCATCTTAAGATCCTCGTTTCTTTTGGTAGGAGGTGTACTAATGCTCTTAGGAATATATATGAACTTGGGGTTTTGTTTTGAGAGGTACTAGCATTAGTTTTAGATGGTGTGAAAGCAGAACCTACATTGTCAATGACTTCTTCCATTTTATCAATTCTATTAAAGCCCTTTTCTATCCTTTCATATATAGTAGTGTCCTTTTCCTTTAAAGCTTTCAAAGTCATTCCTAGCCGTGACCCAAGTTGAGTGATATGATTATGAAGTTTTTTATTCAACTCCTCAATTGGTTTATTTGCGATCATTTTCTTTTCAATAGCATCAAGCCTTTGCATAGCATGTTCCAAGGTCAAACTAGTCTCATTGACCATAAGGGGTGGTGTCCCTACAAGATTTTCAATTGCATTATAGGTACCCAAAGTGTGACACATTAAGAAATTCCCACTGGTGATGGTGTCAAGTACAAACCTATACCAAGTGGTCACAACAACATAAAAAATGTGAAGCAAGGTAGTAGTGGATAACTTTTTAGTTGCTTTATTTTGAGCAAAGCAAATTCTATACCATGCATCTTTCAAACTTTCTCCTCCCCTTTCTTTAAAATTTACCACATCATCATTAGGAGTAAAGCGGGCGGAAGAAGAACTAGCCATGGCTTCGAACAAGAAAGCTAGTAACAAGCAAAGATAAATATTTTTGTATTTTTGATTTTTATGAGACAAGCTAAATATAACAAAAAATAAAAAGAAGAACAAGTGAATGAAAATTTGTGTGAAGTTACTTGATAGTTGATGATGATATTCCCCGGCAACGGCGCCAGAAATCCTTCCTGATACTTGTGATCTATGTTGGGTTTTCCGTGAAGAGGAACGGGTAGTTGTAGCACAAAGTGGGTAAGTATTTACCTCAGTTATGAAACCAAGGTTTATCGAACCAATAGGAATATCGATCCTCAACCGTCTTCAGCGGCTGCACGCAAATGAACAAACGACTTGCACCCAACGCGGGCAAGAGGGTTGTCAATCCCCTTGATCTCGTTATTTGCAAGCAAATGAGTTGTGTAGATAATTGTTGATAAACATAAATTGCAAAATAAATAAAAAGTAAATAAAGGCAGCAAGGTAATAATAGCGTGTGTAAATATATAAGTGAATAGACCCGGGGGCCATAGTTTTCCCTAGCGGCATCTCTCATGTAGGTAGCATACGGTGGGTAACAAATTACCGTTGGGCAATTGATAGAAAAGCGGATAGTTATGCGATTTTCACGGCAATGATCGTGTGTATATAGGCATCACGTCCATAAATAAATAGGCCAACTCCTGCCTGCACCTATTACTATTACTCCACTCATCGACCACTATCCAGCATGCATCTAGAGTATTAAGTAAAACAAAGTAATGCATGGAGAACGATGACATGATGTAGACAAAGTAAACTCAAGCAATATGAATGAACCCCATCGTGTTATGCTTAGTAGCAACAACACAAAGACGCATCTTGTCCCCTACTTTGTCATTGGGATATAGAAACTCGTCAGGTTGAACCTACCACAACACACCACTCCCATCGATGAAATATCAATCTACTTGGCCAAAGCACATCAATAGATCTGAGAGCATTATGAAGCTATAATGATCATGCAATTAAGAGATAATATAATTCAGAGGCGTCTCAAATACTTTTCATGAATAATCTGAACATAAACCGACAATTCATCGGATCCCAACAAACACACCGCACAATAGGATTACATCGGATAGATCAAAGCGAAGATGCGATGACCATTGTATTAAAGATAAAGAGATAGAGAGATTGCCATCTAGGTACTAGCTATGGACCCGTAGGTCTGTGGTGAACTACTCACACATCATCATGAAGGCAGCAAGGTTGATGTAGAGGCCCTCCGTGATCGATCCCCCCTCCGGCAGGGTGCCGAAACGGAGCTCCAGATGGCCTCGCGATGGAACAGAGACTTGTGGCGGCGGAAAAAGGGTTTCGGGACTGCTTTAGGTTTTTTTGCAATATTAGAGAATTTATAGGCCAAAGAGGGGCGTCGGGAGAGCCACGAGGGGGGCACCACATATCAGGGCGTGACCCCCCCAGGGCGCGCCCTGATGTGTGGTGGTGCCCTCGTGCACCTCCGGTCTCCTTCCGAAGCTTCCAGGTCTTCTTATGGTCTAGAAAAAATCATCAAAAAGTTTAGTGGCAATTGGACTTCGTTTGGTAATGTAAACCTGAAAAGTAAAAAACATGCAGAAAACAACAGCTGGCATTGGGCACTGGGTCAATAGGTTAGTGCTCAAAAAAATTATAAATTGGTAAATAATGACCCAAAAAGTATCCTAGAATGATAATATATCAGCATGAAACAATCAAAAATTATAGATACGTTGGAGACGTATCAGAAGGCACGCCCTGTGACTTGTTTGTCATGATAGCGTCTCAAATCCGGCTGATATAGCGTCGATTTGATCAGAGCTAGCTCCCTATCTTCCTCTAGGAGGTCTAGGCCATCTTGTCATGCCTCTTCGGCTTGGACTTCATCATAAAATTCCACTTGGGGGGAATTATGCTGCAGGTCACTCAGGAGGATTGCTTCCGACCCGTATACCAAGAAGAAAGGGGTGCGATTGGTGGAATGATTGGGGGTCGTCCGAAGACCCCACAACACCGATGGCAACTCTTCCACCCATGCTCCTGCAGCGAATCCCAAATCTCTCATGAGACACGGCTTCACTCCATGTAAGATCATTCCATTCGCCGGTTCCTTTTTCCCGTTCGACTGAGGGTGAGCCATGGAGGCGTAATTGACCCGAGTGCCCTGGGTGTAGCAGAACTCATCCGAATCGAAGTTAGACCCATTGTCTGTGATGATGTCTTGGGGTACTCACAATCTGAAGATGATCTGTTTGACGAAGTTGATTGTTGTTGCCGAGTCCATGCTCTTGATTGGCTTCGCTTCTATCCACTTTGTAAACTTTTCCACCGCCACCAGTAGGTGGGTGAAACCACTCGACCCAGTCCGTAGGGGGCCGACCATGTCGAGGACCCATACAGCGAATGGCCAGGTGAGTGGGATCGTCTTCAGCGCTGACGCGGGTTTGTGTGATTGATTCTTGTAAAACTGGCATCCCACACACATCTCCACAATGTCTCTTGCTGCTTCATTGGCATGGGGCCAATAAAAACCCGCTCGAAAAGCTTTGGCGACCAGCGTCCGAGAGGACGCGTGATGGCCGCAAGTTCCCGAGTGGATTTCATGCAGAATCTGTTGTCCTTCTTCTGGGGAAATACAGCGTTGAACGACTCCGGTGGTGCTTTTCTTGAATAGTTGATCTCCCATGACAGTGAAGGCCTTGGATCGCCGGACGATCTGACGGGCCTCTGTTTCATCATCGGGGAGTTCCTGCTGGAGCAGGTATGCTATGTATGGTTGTGTCCACTCGGGGGTGATTAGTAGCATCTCCTGGTCCAAATCGACTACAACCGGGATGTCGACCTCGGATGGTCCGACTGCTTGTGGGGGCTCCTCCGTAAGGGGATCTTCTACGATGGTAGGGGAATGCAAATGCTTGAGGAACATGTCACTCGGTACCGCATGCAGAGTAGACCCAATCTTGGCTAAGTCATGAGTCGCTTGATTCTTGGCTCGAGGTATGTGATGGAGCTCCAAGCCTACGAAATTCTTCTCCAGTTTCCTTACGGAATTACTGTAACCAGTCATCATGGGGCTGCGAATGTCCCACTCCTTCATAACTTGGTTCACAACAAGGTCCGAGTCGCCATATATCATCAAGCGGCGGATGCCGAGTGAGATGGCCATGCGAAGCCCATACAGGAGGGCTTCGTACTCGGCTTCATTGTTGGAAGAGTCGAAGTGAATTTGAAGAACGTAGCTCAGTCGGTCTCCTTTGGGGAAACCAGGACTATGATAACCCACAAGTATAGGGGATCGCAACAGTTTTCGAGGGTAGAGTATTCAACCCAAATTTATTGATTCGACACAAGGGGAGCCAAAGAATATTCTCGAGTATTACCAGCTGAGTTGTCAATTCAACCACACCTGAAAGACTTAGTATCTGCAGCAAAGTATTCAGTAGCAAAGCAGTATGGAAGTAGCGGTAACAATAGCAAAGTGACAGTAGCAGTTTTGTAGTGATTGTAACAGTAGCAACGGAAAAGTAACTTAGCAAAGATCAATATGTGAAAAGCTCGTAGGCAATGGATCAGTGATGGATAATTATGTCGGATGGTATTCATCATGCAACGGTTATAACATAGGGTGACACAGAACTAGCTCCAATTCATCAATGTAATGTAGGCATGTATTCCATATATAGTCATACGTGCTTATAGAAAAGAACTTGCATGACATCTTTTGTCCTACCCTCCCGTGGCAGCGGGGTCCTAATGGAAGCTAAGGGATATTAAGGCCTCCTTTTAATAGAGAACCGGACCAAAGCATTAGCACTTAGTGAATACATGAACTCCTCAAACTACGGTAATCACCGGAAAGAATCCCAGTTATTGTCACCCTGGGGGATGCGAATCATAACTCGTAATAGGTGTCTACAACTTGCAAGATAGGATCAAGAACACATATATATTCATGAAAACATAATAGGTTCAGATCTGAAATCATGGCACTCAGGCACTAGTGACAAGCATTAAGCATAGCAAAGTCATAGCAACATCAATCTCAGAACATAGTGGATACTAGGGATCAAACCCTAACAAAACTAACTCGATTACATGGTAAATCTCATCCAACCCATCACCGTCCAGCAAGCCTATGATGGGATTACTCACGAACGGCGGAGAGCATCATGAAATTGGTGATGAAGGATGGTTGGTGATGACGACGGCGTCGATTTCCCCTCTTCGGAGCCCAAAACGGACCCCAGATCTGCCCTCCCGAGGAAGAACAGGAGGTGGCGGTGGCTCCATATCGTAAAACGCAATGAACTCTTCTCTCTGATTTTTTTCCACGAATAGGAATATATAGAGTTGGAGTTGAGGTATGAGGAGCTCCAGGGGGCCCACTAGACAGGTGGCGCGCCCCCTGGCTTGTGGCCAGGTGGTGGACCCCCTCCGGTTGATTCTTTCGCCAGTATTTTTTATTAATTCCAAAAATATTCTCCGTAAATTTTCAGGTCAATCCGAGAACTTTTATTTCTGCACAAAAATAACACCAAGGCAATTCTGCTGAAAACAGCGTCAGTCCGGGTTAGTTCCATTCAAATCATGCAAATTAGAGTCCAAAACAAGGGCAAAAGAGTTTGGAAAAGTAGATACGATGGAGACGTATCAGACTACTCCAGCCCCCGAGCCGTGGAGCATCTTAGATCCATCGAAGAACATAGTCTAGTGCTCGGGGAGGCTTGGGGCTGGTTGCTCGTGATCGATCCACTCGACCAGGAAGTCTACCAGGGCTTGAGACTTGATCGCTTTCTTGGCTTCGAACCTGATTTCCAGAGGAAAGAGTTCTATAGCCCACTTCGCCACTCGGCCTGTGGCGTCTTGATTATTCAGGATATCATACAATGGAGCGTCACTAATCACAGTGACCGAGTAGTCTTGGAAGTAATGGATCACTTTCTTCGCCGTTAAGTAAATGCTATAAACCAGCTTCTGGTAATGGGGATATCTTTGTTAAAGGAGTCAGGACCTCCGAAATATAGTATACGGGTCGCTGAGTCTTGAATGCCTTTCCAGTCTCCTCACGCTCCACAGTGAGGACGGTGCTGACCACCTGGCTCGTGGCCACGATGTACAAGAGCAATGGCTCTCGGCTGCCCAGAGCAGCCAACACCAGCTGGGTGGGAATCAAGGTCTTAAATTCTTGGAACGAGGCTTGCGCCTCGTTCATCCACTCGAACTTGTCGGATTTCTTCATCAGTCGATAGAGAGGCAGGGCCTTCTCACCGAGTCTTGAAATGAACCGACTCAGAGCTGCCAGGTAACCCGTGAGCTTCTGGACATCATGCAGGCGCTCGAGGCATTTCATTCGGATAATGGCACCAATCTTGTCGGGGTTGGCATCGATCCCACGTTCGGAAACGAGGAATCCGAGTAACTTGCCAGCGGAGACCCCGAAGGTGCACTTAGCCGGATTAAGCTTTATTTGGAAGCGCCGAAGATTAGCGAACGTTTCGGCTAGATCGGCCAGAAGGTCAGAACCTTTCCTGGACTTGACCACTATGTTATCCATGTATGCCTCCACATTCCGACTGATCTGCTTCTGTAAGCATTTCTGAATCATGCACATGAACGTGGCTCCGGTGTTTTTAAGGCTGAATGGCATGGTGATATAGCAGAAACACCCGAATGGGGTGATGAAGGCCGTTTTTATTTCATCAGGACCGAACAATCGGATCTGGTGGTACCCGAAGTACTCATCCAGGAACGACAGGCATTCACATCCGGCGGTAGAGTCCACTATTTGATCTATACGGGGCAAAGGAAAATGATCCTTTGGGCAGACCCGATTCAGATGCTTGAAGTCAATACACATGCGGAGTGATTTGTCCTTCTTCGGCACTAGGAAGACATTTGCGAGCCACTCGGAGTGGTAAACCTCGCGGATGAACTCGGCCGCCAGGAGCCGAGCGATCTCTTCGCCGATTGCCTTGCGCTTCACTGTAGACGAGCGACGTAGATGTTCTTTGACGGGTTTGGCCTTAGGTTCGACACGGAGTCGATGCTCAGCCACTTCCCTAGGAACATCCGGCATGTCAGACGGCTTCCATGCGAAGATGTCCCAGTTCTCATGGAGGAAGTGGATGAGTTCGCCTTCCTATTTCTCGCCGAGTGTCATCGAAATGTTCGTCGCTGCAGCATTCGGATCCGACAGGTGGATGTGGACCTGCTTCGTCTCGCTAGCCGATTGAAAGGCGGACTCCGTGGATGGCTTCTTCGACTTCAGAAGGTCTGCTGCATCCACCGTCTTCTTGATTTCGTCGAGCTCGGCGACTGCTATCTGTTCGTCGGCGATCTTGGAGCCCTTCTGGAGGCACTCCTCCGCCACCTTTCAATTGCCCGTGACTGTGATCACGCCATTCGAACCTGGCATCTTAAGTTTAAGATACACGTAGCATGGTCAGGCCATGAAACGTGCGTAGGCTGGCCTACCCAGGATGGTGTGATAGGCACTGCGGAAGTCGACCACCTCGAAGGTCAGTCGCTCCTTCTGAAAGTTTTTCTCGCTGCCGAATACGACGTCAAGGGCTATCTGCCGGAGTGATTCTGCCTTTTTCCCGGGGATGACCCCGTGGAAGTGCATGTTCCTCTTACTCAATCGGGACATCGGGATGTCGTCCATCGCTCTGAGCGTGTCAGCGTAGATGATGTTGAGCCCGCTGCCTCCGTCCATGCGGACCTTACGCAGTCAGACTCCGTTGACGGCTAGATTAACCACTAGTGCCTGCCGCCCGGGGGTCGGTATGTGGGCTGGGTTATCCGACTGATCGAAGGTGATGGGAGTCTTTGTCCAGTTCAGGTATTTGGTGGCAGTCGGAACCGCCATGTTGACTTCTCGGTTGATAACCTTCAGTCGGCTCTTACTATCCACATCAACGAAGATCGTGAGGACCTTCTCGACGTGGGGATACCCGGAGGTGTTTTCTTCGCCGACGTTGTCATCATCCTTGCCCACGGAGGGCTCTCCACCCATCTCCTGCTTGAGCAGGCCACACTCCTGAGTGGTGTGCTTCAGGTACACTAATTTGCCTTCTTCATCCTTGTTGGTATGAATATGTTAGGGCTGATCCAGGACGTCGGTTCTGGACTCAGACTTCTTCTTAGAGGCCCAATCTTTCTTCTTTTTCTTCGACTTGCCCTTGCTCTGGCTAGGCACTGCCGCTGCCTTCGCTTTGTCGGTTGCCACAACTTTGCGCTTCTGCTTCTTACCAGCATTGCCCCCCGACTGAGGAGTATCGCTGGCCCGACCCTTGCCGCTATGGAGGTGGTCTTCTTCCTCGCCATTGGCGTAACGATTGGTTATCTCCCCTCTCCGGAGCCCAAAACGGACCCCAGATCTGCCCTCCCGAGGAAGAACAGGAGGTGGCGGCGGCTCCGTATCGTAAAACGCGATGACCTCTTCTCTCTGATTTTTTTCTCCACGAATAGGAATATATAGAGTTGGAGTTGAGGTCGGAGGAGCTCCAGGTGACCCACAAGACAGGGGGGCGCGCCCTAGGTGGTGGACCCCCTCCGGTTGATTCTTTCACCAGTATTTTTTATTAATTCCAAAAATATTCTCCGTAAATTTTCAGGTCAATCCAAGAACTTTTATTTCTGCACAAAAATAACACCAAGGCAATTCTGCTGAAAACAGCGTCAGTCCGGGTTAGTTCCATTCAAATCATGCAAATTAGAGTCCAAAACAAGGGCAAAAGAGTTTGGAAAAGTAGATACGATGGAGACGTATCAACTCCCCCAATCTTAACCCATTGCTTGTCCTCAAGCAATTCAGTTGACAAACTGAAAGTGATAAATAAAAACTTTTACAAACTCTGTTTGATCTTGCTGTTGTAAATATGTCTAACTGATGTCCAGTTTTTCAGCAAAGATTATAGACTAACCACATTCACAATAGCATTTAGGTCTCACATTTACTCATATCAATGGCATAATCAACTAGCGAGCAATAATAATAAGTCTCGGATGACAATAATTTTTATCAAAAACAATCATGATACAATATGATATAATGGTATCTCGCTAGCCCTTTCTGAGACCGCAAAACATAAATGCAGAGCACCTCTAAAGAACAAGGACTGACTAGACATTGTAATTCATGGTAAAAGAGATCCAGTCACACTCATACTCAATATCAATTAATAACAAAGCATACAAATGACGGAGGTGCTCTCTAACTGGTGCTTTTTAGAAGAGGAGGATGACTCAACAGTAAAGTAAAATAGATAGGCCCTTCGCAAAGGGAAGCATTGATTTACAGAGGTGCCAGAGCTCGAGCTTTTAAAACAGGGATGAATCATAATTTTGGGAGGTATGCTTTCATTGTCAACATAACAACTAAGAGATCTCAATATCTTCCATGCTAGATACATTATAGGCGGTTCCCAAACAGAATAGTAAAGTTTTTACTACCCCTCCACCAATCGATCACACTCCACGGCGGGCCGAATCCACGGGTACCGTCCATACAAACAACAATCCTGGGGGAGTTTTGTTTCATTATACTTTGATTTGATTTTTGAGCATGGAACTGGGCATCCCGAATACCAGCCACTTTCTCGTGAATGATAGTGAATCGACACATATCGTGAGAATAACCCACCTAGCATGGAAGATACTGACAGCCCCTAGTCACTACATGAGCGATTCGGGCATACAAAACAGGGTATTATTTCAAGGTTTAGAGTTTGGCACATGCAAATTTACTTGGAACGGCAGGTAAATACCGCATATAGGTAGGTATGGTGGACTCATATGGAACAACTTTGGGTTTATGGAAATGGATGCACAAGCAGTATTCCTGCTTAGTACAAGTGAAGGCTAGCAAAAGACTAGGAAGCGACCAACTAGAGAGCGACAACAGTCATAAACATGCTTTGAGATTAACCAACATTGAATGCAAGCATGAATAGGATATAAATCACCATGAACATAAACATCGTGGAGGCTATGTTGGTTTTGTTTCAACTACATGCGTGAACATGTGCCAAGTCAAGCCACTTGAATCATTCAGAGGAGGATACCATCCTATCATACTACATCACAACGATTTTAAAATGCATGTTGGCACTCAAGACAAACCATTATACACTCTTAGCTAATTAAGCATGGCATGAGTAACTATAATCTCTAATTGTCATTGCAAACATGTTCAATCCATAACGAGCTGAATCCAGAACGATGAGCTAATCATATTTACAAAAACAAAATAGGTCGAGTTCATACCAGCTTTTCTCCATCTCAATCACTTCATCATATATCGTCGTTATTGCCTTTCACTTGCACGACCGAACGGTGTGAATAATAATAAGAGTGCACGTGCATTGGACTAAGCTGGAATCTGCAAGCAATAACTCAAAGGAGAAGGCAAGGTAATATGGGCTCTCTGATAGATAAACAATAATGCATATGAGAGCCACTCAACATGTCATCGTGGTCTTCTCCTTACGACCCAAAGAAGAAAGGAAAACTATTTACACGGGAAAGCTCCCAACAATCAAAAGAAGAACGAGAAATCTTTTTGGGTTTTCTTTTAATACTACAACTAAACAAACTAGAAGGTAAAGCTAGAACTAATTTTTTTGGATTTTCTCAAGGTTAATTAAACACACAAGAAGAAAGCAAAAAAGAAGAAATAAACTACCATGGATGGTACAATGAAAAAGTATGAACACCGACAACTGGAATGAGTGTGTGAACATGAATGTAATGTTAGTGAGAAATACGTACTCCCCCAAGCTTAGGCTTTTGGCCTAAGTTGGTCTAGGGCCATGGCTAGCACGGATAGTATCCAAAGTCATAGTTGGGGTTAAACTGGGCTGCGGCAGCTACTGCCTGAGCGGCTGCAGCGCGGAGGCGGACGGCTTCCGCCTCTCTCTCGTACTTGTTTGCCTCCTCTCTGGTTATAAAGTATCTCCGTTTTTCCTGAAAGTTAAAGAAGGCAGGAGCAGGAAGGGTAATATGGACAGCACACTGTCTGTCAAAAATTAATCGGTACAGGAGGGGTTGTTCGTTTCTCTCAAGAAACTGGTAGCGCACCATAGCCTCATAATCAAGAAAAGCAGGTGGTAACTCAATATCATTCTCCCTTATGGGTACCCTAAGATAATTAGCTACACGGGTGGCATAAATTCCACCAAAGAAATCTCCATCCTTAGCATTTTTATGTAGCCTCCTAGCAATAATAGCTCCCAAGTTATATCGTCTATCACCCATGACCGCACTCTTAAGAATACTAAGATCAGGTACGCAAAGGTGGCTATGGTCATGTTTACCGTTAATACATCTACCTATGAAGAGAGCAAAATAATGTATGGCAGGAAAGTGAATGCTCCCCAAGGTAGCCTGTGTAATGTTTCTAGTTTCTCCCACGGTGATGCTTGCAAGAAAATCATTATATTCAATTTTGTGAGGATCACTATGGCTGCCCCATTGTGGAATTTTGCATGCATGGTTAAAATCCTCTAGGTCCAAAGTATAAGATTCATCATAAAGATTAAATAGAACGGAATGCGTATTACGACTGGATGAAAATTCAAACCTCCGCACGAAGGAATCAGTGAGTTGATAATATTGCTTGCATTGGTCTGAAACAAAATCTTCAAGGCCAGCATTTCGTATGTACGCGTAAAATTCGTCCTTGAATCCGGCATGGACCATGAATGGATCCGATGGCCATTCACAAGGCCACACTTGAGCTTCCCTCGGTGGTTCAAAGTCGGGCTCGCGTATCGCGAGTCTCGGGGTCTTCTTGCTCGAGGAATCACCTTGGTATATTCTCCTTAACATTTTTCTTTCTCTGAAAAATTTCTGAAATTTTTACTGACTCCAAATAAGGGTGAACAAAACTCAACAAAACTTATAGCAACTACTCCCACAAGTTCCTAGAGGCTATATCATGCATCAAAACTACTTGGGACCATACAAATTTGACATGCAAGCTCAAGAACAAGGTCACCACAGCAGCAAAAATTTGCAATATATAAAGCACTAGAACAAAAACTAATTAGACCATTGGAGGAGTCACATACCGAAGAACAATCCCCCAAAACAGTTTTGCAAATGGAGCTTTGAGCAAGGAGATCGAAAATGGCAGCAAGATGAGCTAGAACACGGGTTTGAGCAATGGTGGGATTTTTTTTGGAGGAAGACGAAGTGGATGGGTGCTGGAATAAGTGAGGGGGCCCCACCTGGGACCCACAAGCCAGGGGGGCGCGCCCAGGGGGGGTGGGCGCGCCCTGCAGGCTTGTGGCCCACTGGTGCAGCCCCCTGATGTGTTCTCAGTGCCAAAAATTCTTAAATATTCCAGAAAAAATCATACTAAATTTTCAAGGAATTCTGAGAACTTTATTTTCAGGTCATTTTTCTATTGCACGGATAAAACAGAAAACAGAAAAATAATAGCATTTTTACTTTGTGAAATCTAAAGAACAGAAAATAAAAGTTGGGTGCAGAAGGTTGTGCTTTCTAAATTCATCCATCTCATGCTCATCAAAAAGAATCCATCAATAAGGTTGATCAAGTCTTATTGACAAACTTTTTTTGATTGACACGGAACCGGAGAATTTTCGAATAACACTAGGTTACCTCAATGGGGATATGCATGTCCCCAACAATAAGTATATCATATTTCTTTTTGGCAGTAGGGAGAGGGAATTCAATGTCTCCAATAATAATCGTTGAAATTTTTTCAATGGAGTTGATACTATGAACTTGAGGTTGTTTCTTCGGAAAGTGTACAGTATGCTCATTACCATTAACATGAAAAGTGACATTGCCCTTGTTGCAATCAATAATAGCCCCTACAGTATTCAAAAAGGGTCTACCAAGGATGATCGACATACTGTCGTCCTCGGGAATATCAAGAATAACAAAGTCCATTAAGATAGTAACGTTTGCAACTACGACAGGCACATCCTCACAAATACCGATGGGTAAAGTAGTTGATTTATCAGCCATTTGCAAAGAGATTTCAGTAGGTGTCAACTTATTCAAATCAAGTCTAAGATACAAAGAGAAAGGCATAACACTAACACCAGCTCCAAGGTCACATAAAGCAGTTTTAACATAATTTCCTTTAATAGCGCATGGTATAGTAGGTACTCCGGGATCTCCTAGTTTCTTTGGTATTCCACCCTTAAAAGTATAATTAGCAAGCATGGTGGAAATCTCAGCTTCCGGTATCTTTCTTTTATTTGTCACAATATCTTTCATATACTTAGCATAAGGAGACATTTTTAGAATATCAGTCAAGCGCATACGCAAAAAGACAGGTCTAAGCATTTCAACAAAGCGCTCAAAATCCTCATCATCCTTTTTCTTGGATGGTTTAGGAGGAAAGGGCATGGATTTATGAACCCACGGTTCTCTTTCTTTACCACGCTTCCTAGCAACAAAGTCTCTCTTATCATATCTTCTATTCTTAGGTTGTGGGTTATCAAGATCAACAGTAGGTTCAATCTCCACATCATTATCATTACTAGGTTGAGCATCAACATGAACATCATCATTAATATTATCACTAGGCTCATGTTCATTACCAGATTGTGTCTCAGCATCAGAAATATAAATATCATTTGCGTTTTCATGTGAATCTATAACAGGTTCACTAGCAGCATGCAAAGCCCTATCGTCATTCTTTTTCCTTTTACTAGAATGACCAGGTGCATCAGTATTAACTCTCTGAGAATCTTGCTCAATTCTCTTAGGATGACCCTCAGGATACAAAGGTTCCTGAGTCATTTTACCACCTCTAGTCACAACTCTAACAGAATGATCATTGTTCTTACCAATCATCTCATTAAGCAAATCATACCGTGCCTTAAGTACTTGTTCTACTTGAGTAATTACCATGGAAGCATGTTTACTAATAAGCTTAAGATCATTAACAGTTCTACTCATATAATCACCTAAGCGATCAAGCATGTAAGCATTATGTTTCAATTGTCTACTAACATAAGCATTGAAATTTTCTTGCTTAACAATAAAGTTATCAAACTCATCCAAGCATTGACTAGCAGACTTATTATAAGGAATATCACCTTCATCAAATCTACGGAGGGAATTTACCTCTACTACCTGTGTCGGGTAATCAAGACCATGTATTTCTTCAATAGGTGGTAAATTCTTAACATCTTCAGCTTTAGTACCTTTTTCTTTCATAGATTTCTTTGCCTCTTGCATATCTTCAGGACTGAGAAATAGAATACCTCTTTTCTTTGGAGTTGGCTTTGGAGGTGGTTCGGGAATAGTCCAATCATTATCATTGCTCAATATATTATTCAATAGTACTTCAGCTTGTTCAACAGTTCGTTCCCTGAAAACACAACCAGCACAACTATCTAGGTGGTCTCTAGAAGCATCGGTTAGTCCATTATAAAAGATATCAAGTATTTCGTTTTTCTTGAGAGGGTGATCAGGCAAAGCATTAAGTAATTGGAGAAGCCTCCCCCAAGCTCGTGGGAGACTCTCTTCTTCAATTTGCACAAAGTTAAATATTTCCTGCAGGGCAACTTGTTTCTTATGGGCAGGGAAATATTATTCAGAGAAGTAATATATCATATCCTGGGGACTACGCACACAACCAGGAGCAAGAGAATTAAACCATATCTTAGCATCACCCTTTAATGAGAAAGGAAACAACTTAAGAATATAGTAATAACAAATTTTTTCCTCATGAGTAAATAGGGTGGCTATATATCATTTAATTTAGTAAGATGTGCCACAACAGTTTCAGATTCATAGCCATGGAAATGATCAGATTCAACCAACGTAATTAACTCAGGATCGACAGAGAATTCATAATCCTTATCAGTAACAAAGATAGGTGAAGTAGCAAACTAGGGATCATATTGCATTCTAGCATTCAAAGATTTTTCTTTCCACTTGCATAGTAATTTCTTAAGATCATCTCTATCTTTACAAGCAAGAAAGTCCCTAGCTACCTCTCCTTCCATAACATAACCCTTAGGTATATTAGGCAATTCATATCTAGGAGAGCTAGGTCTAGCAGGTGTCTCATAGTGTTCCGTTCTAATAATTTCATCAGTTTCAGAAATATCATCAGTTGCAGCATTGACTCTAGCAATTTGTTCATCAAGAAATTTACCCAGTGGCACAGTAGTATCAAGCAAAGTATCATCATAAGCATCATGCATAGCAGAAGTGACATCATCAATTACTTGCGACATATCAGAATTACTAGCAGGTGGTGGTGTCGCAAGTTTACTCATAACAGAAGGTGAATCAAGTGCAAAGCTAGATGGCAGTTCCTTACCCGTCCTCGTAGTAGAGGGGTAGATCTTGGTTTTAGCATTTTTCAAATTCTTCATAGTGATCAACAGATAATAATTCCAAGTGACTCAGAGAATAGAGCTATGCTCCCCGGCAACGGCGCCAGAAAAAGGCCTTGATAACCCACAAGTATAGGGGATCACAACAGTTTTCGAGGTTAGAGTATTCAACCTAAATTTATTGATTCGACAGAAGGGGAGCCAAAGAATATTCTCGAGTATTAGCAGCTGAGTTGTCAATTCAACCACACCTGAAAGACTTAGTATCTGCAGCAAAGTATTCAGTAGCAAAGCAGTATCGAAGTAGCGGTAACAATAGCAAAGTGACAGTAGCAGTTTTGTAGTGATTGTAACAGTAGCAACGGAAAAGTAACTTAGCAAAGATCAATATGTGAAAAGCTCGTAGGCAATGGATCAGTGATGGATAATTATGTCGGATGGCATTCACCATGCAATGGTTATAACATAGGGTGACACAGAACTAGCTCCAATTCATCAATGTAATGTAGGCATGTATTCCATATATAGTCATACGTGCTTATAGAAAAGAACTTGCATGACATCTTTTGTCCTACCCTCCCGTGGCAGCGGGGTCCTAATGGAAACTAAGGGATATTAAGGCCTCCTTTTAATAGAGAACCGGACCAAAGCATTAGCACTTAGTGAATACATGAACTCCTCAAACTACGGTAATCACCGGAAAGAATCCCAGTTATTGTCACCCTGGGGGATGCGGATCATAACTCGTAATAGGTGTCTACAACTTGCAAGATAGGATCAAGAACACATATATATTCATGAAAACATAATAGGTTCAGATCTGAAATCATGGCACTCGGGCCCTAGTGACAAGCATTAAGCATAGCAAAGTCATAGCAACATCAATCTCAGAACATAGTGGATACTAGGGATGAAACCCTAACAAAACTAACTCGATTACATGGTAAATCTCATCCAACCCATCACCGTCCAGCAAGCCTACGATGGGATTACTCACGAACGGCGGAGAGCATCATGAAATTGGTGATGAAGGATGGTTGGTGATGACGACGGCGTCGATTTCCCCTCTTCGGAGCCCAAAACGGACCCCAGATCTGCCCTCCCGAGGAAGAACAGGAGGTGGTGGCGGCTCCGTATCGTAAAACGCAATGAACTCTTCTCTCTGATTTTTTTTCTCCACGAATAGGAATATATAGAGTTGGAGTTGAGGTCGGAGGAGCTCCAGGGGGCCCACAAGACAGGGGGGGCGCGCCCTAGGGGGGGCGCGCCCCCTGGCTTGTGGCCAGGTGGTGGACCCCCTCCGGTTGATTCTTTCGCCAGTATTTTTTATTAATTCCAAAAATATTCTCCGTAAATTTTCAGGTCAATCCGAGAACTTTATTTCTGCACAAAAATAACACCAAGGCAATTCTGCTGAAAACAGCGTCAGTCCGGGTTAGTTCCATTCAAATCATGCAAATTAGAGTCCAAAACAAGGGCAAAAGAGTTTGGAAAAGTAGATACAATGGAGACGTATCAGACTACTCCAGCCCCGGAGCCGTGGAGCATCTTAGATCCATCGAAGAACATAGTCTAGTTCTCGGGGAGGCTTGGGGCTGGTTGCTCATGATCGATCCACTCGACCTGGAAGTCTACCAGGGCTTGAGACTTGATCGTTTTCTTGGCTTCGAACCTGATTTCCAGAGGAAGGAGTTCTATAGCCCACTTCGCCACTCGGCCTGTGGCGTCTTGATTATTCAGGATATCATACAATGGAGCATCACTAATCACAGTGACCGAGTAGTCTTGGAAGTAATGGATCCCTTTCTTCGCCGTTAAGTAAATGCCATAAACCAGCTTCTGGTAATAGGGATATCTTTGTTAAAGGAGTCAGGACCTCCGAAATATAGTATACGGGTCGCTGAGTCTTGAATGCCTTTCTAGTCTCCTCACGCTCCACAGTGAGGACGGTGCTGACCACCTGGCTCGTGGCCGCGATGTACAAGAGCAAAGGCTCTCGGCTGCCCGGAGCAGCCAACACCTGCTGGGTGGGAATCAAGGTCTTAAGTTCTTGGAATGAGGCTTGCGCCTCGTTCATCCACTCGAACTTGTCGGATTTCTTCATCAGTCGGTAGAGAGGCAGGGCCTTCTCACCGAGTCTTGAAATGAACCGACTCAGAGCTGCCAGGCAACCCGTGAGCTTCTGGACATCATGCAGGCGCTCGAGGCGTTTCATTCGGATAATGGCTCCAATCTTGTCGGGGTTGGCATCGATCCCACATTCGGAAACGAGGAATCCGAGTAACTTGCCAGCGGGGACCCCGAAGGTGCACTTAGCCGGATTGAGCTTTGTTTGGAAGCGCCGAAGATTAGCGAACGGTTCGGCTAGATCGGCCAGAAGGTCAGAACCTTTCCTGGACTTGACCACTATGTTATCCATGTATGCCTCCACATTCCGACTGATCTGCTTCTGTAAGCATTTCTAAATCATGCACATGAACGTGGCTCCGGCGTTTTTAAGGCTGAATGGCATGGTGATATAGCAGAAACACCCGAATGGGGTGATGAAGGCTGTTTTTATTTCATCAGGACCGAACAATCGAATCTGGTGGTACCCGAAGTACTCATCCAGGAACGACAGGCGTTCACATCCGGCGGTAGAGTCCACTATTTGATCTATACGGGGCAAAGGAAAATGATCCTTCGGGCAGACCCGATCCAGATGCTTGAAGTCAATACACATGCGGGGTGATTTGTCCTTCTTCGGCACTAGGAAGACGTTCGCGAGCCACTCGGAGTGGTAAACCTCGCAGATGAACTCGGCCGCCAGGAGCCAAGCGATCTCTTCGCCGATTGCCTTGCGCTTCACTGTAGACGAGCGACGTAGATGTTCTTTGATAGGTTTGGCCTTACGTTCGACACGGAGTCGATGCTCAGCCACTTCCCTAGGAACATCCGGCATGTCAGACGGCTTCCATGCGAAGATGTCCCAGTTCTCATGGAGGAAGTGGATGAGTTCGCCTTCCTATTTCTCGCCGAGTGTCGTCGAAATGTTCGTCGCTGCAGCATTCGGATCCGACGGGTGGATGTGGACCTGCTTCGTCTCGCTAGCCGATTGAAAGGCGGACTCCGTGGATGGCTTCTTCGACTTCAGAAGGTCTGATGCATCCACCGTCTTCTTGATTTCGTCGAGCTCGGCGACTGCTATCTATTCGTCGGCGATCTTGGAGCCCTTCTGGAGGCAATCCTCCGCCACCTTTCGATTGCCCATGACTGTGATCATGCCATTCGAACCTGGCATCTTAAGTTTAAGATACACGTAGCATGGTCGGGCCATGAAACATGCGTAGGCTGGCCTACCCAGGATGGTGTGATAGGCACTGCGGAAGTCGACCACCTCGAAGGTTAGTCGCTCCTTCTGAAAGTTTTTCTCGCCGCCGAATACGACGTCAAGGGCTATCTGCCCGAGTGATTCTGCCTTTTCCCCGGGGATGACCCCGTGGAAGTGCATGTTACTCTTACTCAATCGGGACATCGGGATGTCGTTCATCGCTCTGAGCGTGTCAGCGTAGATGATGTTGAGCCCGCTGCCTCCGTCCATGAGGACCTTACGCAGTCAGACTCCGTTGACGGCTGGATTGACCACTAGTGCCTGCCGCCCAGGGGTCGGTATGTGGGCTGGGTGATCCGACTGATCGAAGGTGATGGGAGTCTTTGTCCAGTTCAGGTATTTGGTGGCAGTCGGAACCGCCATGTTGACTTCTCGGTTGATAACCTTCAGTCGGCTCTTACTTTCCACATCAACGAAGATCGTGAGGACCTTCTCGACGTTGGGATACCCGGAGGTGTTTTCTTCGCTGACGTCGTCATCATCCTTGCCCACGGAGGGCTCTCCACCCATCTCCTTCTGGAGCAGGCCACACTCCTGAGTGGTGTGCTTCAGGTACACTAATTTGCCTTCTTCATCCTTCTTGGTATGAATATGTCAGGGCTGATCCAGGACGTCGGTTCTGGACTCAGACTTCTTCTTGGAGGCCCAATCTTTCTTCTTTTTCTTCGACTTGCCCTTGCTCTGGCTAGGCACTGCCGCTGCCTCCGCTTTGTCGGTTGCCACAACTTTGCGCTTCTGCTTCTTACCAGCGTTGCCCCCCGACTGAGGAGTATCGATGGCCCGACCCTTGCCGCTATGGAGGTGGTCTTCTTCCTTGCCATTGGCGTAACGATTGGCGATCTCCATCGCCCGACTAAGAGACAGGACTTCGGTCCGACCGAACTTTAGGATGAGCTCGCGGTACCGAATGCCCACCTTGAAGGCGCAAATAGCTTGATGTTCTGTGACATTCTCCACAGTGTTGTGCAATGTGGTCCAGCGCTGAATGTACTCTCGGAGAGTCTCATTGATCTTTTGGACGCAATGCTGCAACTCGGTCAAACCACCTGTGCGCTTGTGCGTGCCCTCGAATGTCTTGACGAACAATCGGGCCAAGTCCTCCCAGTAGTATATGCAACTGGCTGGAAGCTGGTTCAACCAAGCCCGCGCAGATCCCTCCAGCATAAGAGGAAGATGCTTCATCGCGACGAAATCGTCGCCGCCACCGATCTGGACGGCCACTCGGTAATCTTCGAGCCAGGTTTTCGGCTTTGACTCACCATTAAACTTTCTGATTCCCATTGCCAACCTATAGTTGGAAGGTATCTCAGCCTCTCGAATGTACCTACTGAAGCACCCAATACCGGAAGTCCCCCAGCCGCTCATTTGGTCCCTGTTTTGCCTCACCCTGTCAACCACATTCTGGGTAATGATGGACCTGGCATTGGGATGAAGAGGCCTCTGGTCGTCTTCTCCGTAGCCCCTCGCTGAATGGGACTTCGTTTGCGGTCCTCTTCGTGAGGTCAACCGCCGTCATAGGGCCATTGGCCGTACGAATCTCCCCTTGGAGGGGGCGTCCGACTGACGTCGCGGTCGTCACGCCAGCGCCCTACGTACGGACCTCTTGGAAGAGGAGGAGATCGCCGGTTCCTTCCTGGTGCGATTGTGCTACGGGCCGACTGCACTGTATCCGCCCGGACAGATTTACTGTGAATGCGGTTATGCGACTGCGATATCGCGGAGTTCTGCTCCAAAGTAGTTTTCAGCAGCGTCTATATCTGCCGAATGCCTTCTCCAGCTGCCGAATTGGACGGCTGAATGGAATCAGCTATCCGAGTGTGATACATCTCCAACGTATCTATAATTTTTGCTTATTCCATGATGTTATATTATCAATCTTGGATGTTTTACAATCATTTTATAGCAACTTTATATCATTTTTTGGGACTAACCTATTGACATAGTGCCAAAGTGCCAGTTGTTGTTTTTGCTTGTTTTTTTACTTCGCAGAATATCAGTACCAAACGAAGCCCAAACATCGCGAAACTTTTTGGAGATTTTTTTTGGGCCAGAAGACATCCAGTGGGCTAAAGAAGTGCCAGAGGGGAGGGTCGAGGAGTCCACAACCCACCAGGGCACGCCAGAGGCCCCGGGCGCGCCCTGATGGATTGTGCCCTCCTCGGGACCCCTCTCCACCGCCTCTGATGCCTATAAATTCCCAAATATTCCAGAAACCCTAAGGGAGTCGACGAAAAACACATCCAGCCGCCGCAAGTTCCAGAACCGCGAGATCCAATCTACCACCATCACGGAGGGGTTCATCATCCTCATTGGTGCCTCTCCGATGATGCGTGAGTAGTCCACCATAGACCTACGGGTCCGTAGGCAGTAGCTAGATGGCTTCCTCTCTCTCCTTTGATTCTCAATACAATGGTCTCTTGGAGATCTATTTGATGTAAACTTTTTGCGGTGTGTTTGTTGGGATCCGATGAATTTTGAGTTCATGATCAGTTTCTATCCATGAATATTATTTGAGTCTTCTTTGATCTCTGATATGCATGATTACTTATAGCCTCGTATTTCTTCTTCGAATCTTTGGTTTAGTTAGGCCAACTAGATCGATTTTTCTTGCCATGGGAAGAGGTGCTTTGTGATGGGTTCGATCTTGCGGTGTCCTCTCCCAGTGACAGAAGGGGCAGCGAGGCACGCATGTATCATTGCTATTAAGGATAACAAGATGGGGTCTATTCCTACAGGAATAGATCTTGTCTACATCATGTCACCGTTCTTATTGCATTACTCCGTTTTTTCATGAACTTAATACACTAGATGCATGTTGGATAGTGGTCGATGTGTGGAGTAATAGTAGTAGATGCAGAATCATTTCGGTCTACTAATCTTGGACTTGATGGCTATATAATGATCATCGCCTTGGATATCGTCATGATTATTTGATGTTCTATCAATTGCCCAACAGTAATTTGTTCACCCACCGTGTGCTATACTCATGAGAGAAGCCACTAGTGAAACCTACGGCCCCCGGGTCTACTTTTCCAACATATTGCTTTCCGATCTATCTTTTTGCCGCTTTTGTTTTCAGATCTATTATTCCAAAAACCCAAAAATACCTTGCTGCACTTTTTATTTGCCCTTTTTATTTTGTGTTCTCGAGAGATCTAACTATCCAATCTATCATATCCCAATCTATCTTTTTACCGTAGAGAGATTGACAACCTCTCTTTCGCGTCGGGTTGCAAGTATTTGTTCTTTGTGTGCAGGTGTTGTTTACATAGTGTTGGTGATCCTCCTACTAGTTTGATACCTTGGTTTCATAACTGAGGAAAATACTTACCGTCGATGTGCTGCATCATCCCTTCCTCTTTGGGGAAATACCGACGCAGTCTCAAGCCACGTCAGAGTGGTTGTCGCCAAATTCTGCAGCGGAGTATGCATCACATGGTAGTTACGTGGGCGGTCATTCGGGAACAACTGCCTGCGGTTGCGGCTGCAACTGTGTTGGTCCCAGGCAGCGCGGTCGTCGAGTGACTTCTGGAGTCGCTCGAGCCGCTCGCATTCGGCCAGGGTGGCCTACCGAGTGGCCTCCAAGGCAATTTCTTCTGGGGTAGTCCCGGTAATCGGGGTGAGCAGGGCATGCTCGTTCCGCTGCCTGAGCTCTTCCCGCTGCTCCCGATTGAGAGGCAGGGAATGTAGCCGTCCACATCATCGCCGTCATGGCCGCGAGCACGACCGTGAGGGTCATCAGCAGAAAACCCCGGCGGCCCTCTTCCCGTGTCAGCCATCAGGATTTCTACAGCGGACTCGCTGCTCTCGCACTTGGACTCATCGGAAGAGACTTCGCACGAGGAGGGAAATAGATCGAGTGTGGGCTCATCAGAGTCGAGCATCGCCACCTGTCCAGCCGCGGCTTGAAGAGCCGCAGCATGCTTGATCCATCATTGGAGTCGTGAGCATCCAGAGCGCTTGCGGCGACCACCAGCAATACGAGGGGGAACCGACTAGTACAGAACCGACGGTTCCTCGAGTAGAACTCCGAACGAGGCGGCATGAAAATGCCATGCGCCGCGGGCGGGCAGCGCATCCGTGTCTAGCGGAGCCTCCTGCAGCCACGCCGAATCGTCGGCGACGAAGATGAGGGAACGGAAGAGGATCTCTCCGCCGAGTGTCATCATGATGACCGGAAAAACTCCACCCGCACCAGAATTCGCTAGACGCATAGCCCCAAGGTGGGCGCCAAATGTCGAGGGAACGAGCCTGACAATAATACCAGGGGTACGAAAGAGGGGCGGAGCCTAGCTATGGCACAAGTATATCACTCAGATTTTGCGAGTTCGGGCCCTCTCGGAGGAGGTAAAGACCCTACGTCTCGTGCCAGGGTGCTTTGTGTTTCTTTAGGGGGTATGAATATAGTAAGGTGCGGAACCCTTGTCCAAGAGCTCGGGAGTGGCTTATATAGAGTGTGCCACCTCCAGCCGAGCGCCATTACAAGGGCATTAAATGTGAGTAACTACGGACGTTACTGGTAATTGCTGTCTTAACTAAAGGGGTTACAGGTAACGTTAGTTTCACAACACTTCATGTGAGATATTAAGTCCCTCGAACGTTGCAGCTCCCACGTCGTCTGTAGGATCGAAAGTATGTCTAGAGGGGGGTGATTAGACTACTTGACCAAATAAAAGTTCTACCTTTTCCCAATTTTAGTTGTGGGCAGATTTTAGCAATGATAGCAAGTCAAGCACAGCCTACACATGCATGTCTAAGAGTATAGCAGCGGAAAGTAAAGACAAGCACATGTAATATAGGGTAGGGATAAGAAGATCAAATGCAATTGTAGACACGAAGATTTTTCCCGTGGTTCCGATAGGTGGCACTATCGTACATCCACGTTTATGGAGTCTTCAACCCACGGAGGGTAGCGGTCGCGAGATTCCACGGAAGGCTCCACCCATAAGTGTCCAGGAAGTAGCAACATTGACTATTCCATAACGGCTTCCGTCCACGAAGGACTAGCCTCACTATGGGTAGATCTTCACGATGTAGGCGATCTCCTTGCCCGTACAAACTTCTTGGTTCAACTCCACAACACGAAGTAGGAGGCTCCCAAGCGACACCTAACCAATCTAAGAGGCACCACCCTCCAAAAGGTAATAGGCTTGATAGTGATGATGAGCTCCTTGCTCTTGTGCTTCAAGATGATAGACTCCTCAACACTCAATCACTCTCTCACAGATTTGGCTTGGTAGAAGAGATTAATTGGGTGGAAAGCAACTTGGGGAGGCTAGAAAACAAGATCCATATGGTTGGAGTGGATGATCTTGATCTCAACACAAGGGTAGGTGGTTCTCTCTCCGAAATTTGGATATGGGAAGTGGGGAACTGTTCTGAGTGCTTCTCTTGCGAGTGGGATGTGGTGGAGGGGTATATATAGGCATCTCCAAAAATCCAACCGTTACAACATTATTGACCATCTCGGTGAAACCGAAGCAAAACTCGGTAGCACCGATCTGTTTAAAATGTGGCAACTTTCGGAATCTCGGTGAGACCGATATAGGAATCTCGGTGGTACCGAAATAGGTGGCCGAGGGTAGTTCCCAAAACTCGGTGAGACCAAAGCATAAACTCGGAATTTCCGATTCTATGAAATCAGTTACCCGAACCGTGGTCACAAAAACTCGGTTGCACCGATGCAGTCTCGGTTGTACCAGAATTCTAGGGTTTGGCTAGGGTTCTGTCTTGGGTAGAAAATCGGTAGAGCCGGATGAAAACTTGGTGGCACCGATTTTGTGGATTAGGGTTTTGACAGAGTATTTTTGTGGGGGAGCTTGTGGGTGTTTTTGGTGGCTAGAACTTGTGCAGGTGGAGAAATTTGTTCACCAACAATACCTTACCCCCTTTTAATAGTACTGGCTTTACTATGGACTCAAAGTGATTTCTCACAAAGTAAAAAAGAGAGTCTTCTAGCTTGAGGCTTTGCCAATCCATTCCTTGCATCTTTGGGTATCTCCTCACAATTTATAGCCATCCCATCATTGGATTTTCCTAAAATATACTTAGTGGAAACATGAGTCCAATGACATATACGTTGTTATTAATTACCAAAACCACCAAGGGGCAAATGTGCTTTCAATCTCCCCATTTTTGGTAATTGATGACAACATATAGATCAAAGCTTCGACATATGATATAATCAATGAATAGAGTCATCTCTTTGAGAAGTATGTGATAAGCAAGAGGTCCCCCTAAATTTGTGCACTATTTTGAATTTGCGTTTGAATGCAAATGCACAATCGATTAGGTTCATGGGGTACTCTTCCATGTCACATACAGCTTGGTGGTGTGCGAGAATAATATGAATGAACAACATAGCACAACACATCAAGCAAGAAGTGAATGATCATCTCATAAGCATCTCAAAAGATAAGACGTAGTAGCAACACATAAGAAGTGCATGATGAAACACTAACAAGTTTAACGCAAACAACCAACCAAAAGATTTTAAAGTTTTGCACAGCGATAAAAAGCAACTCTCTCTCTCTCTCGAAGCCCTAATGATCTATACAACTTCTCCCCCTTTGGCAACAAGTTACCAAAAAGTTCAAAGGTATAGGACTAATCGTCTCTCTGGGGCTGATCTCCTCCGGTTGTTGATGTAGGAGTCGAGAGAACCACATCTGCGAAGACTTCTGCCGATGTCATGGAAGGGGTTGGAGTAGACACTAGAGGTGCTGATGGAGCTGATGGAGCTGAAGGAGCTGCAGCAGGTGCTGATGAGGATGGTCTCAACTCTGAAGCTGGCACTGTCGCTGATCTAGCTTGGGTCTTGAACTGAGTGATGGGCCTGAGAGGGCGACTGTCATCATCATCATCATCCTCTGAGGTGTGGGGAAGGGGTACAGAGTCCACCTCCTTCTTGAGCTCATCAACTGTCTTTGTCAGCCCAGACACCTTATTGTTCAAAGTATGAAGCTTGTCTTCAACAATCCTTTCCAGACTCTTTTGGTTCTTCATACATGGAAGTAGGTCTTCCAACAACATGAACAGTCCTCTTCCTGCTTCTCTTCTTCTCAGCTGGCTTCATGGGCATAGAGCTTCTGGCTGGCTCTATTGACATGGAAGCCCTAGCACTCTCCGGTGCTTTCATAGCCTCTGTGCTGGCATACTCCTTCCTGGCAGCCCTCCTAGATGAGGTGGCCTCAGATGCAGACTTCTTGGCAGCTATGTTTGCTTTGTCTTGCCTTTGCTTGGTAAGAACCTCCTCTGGCAAAAAATTAGAGTCCTCTTCATCTGAGTTCAATTTCCTCCTGGCTCTTATAGCAGCCTTAGGCAACCCATGAGAGCTAGGTGTGTCTGGATCTTCTGAAGATGAGCTAGGCTCCGGACTAGTGCCTGGATTTGCATCAATGCTAGGCTCTCTGGAGTCATTCTGACTATCACGTGAAGCTGACATACTGTCCCTGTGAATGGAGTATAGAAGAGTAGAAAGATTGAGCATCACAAAAACACAGACATTTTTCAAAATTTAAACTCAGAACTTTGGGTATGAACTACTGCAAAATACATTTCGGTACCACCGGGTTGAGATTTTCGGAGTCACCGAGACTGACCACTTGCTTAACAGAAACTTGGGCAGCCTTGTCCGTGTAACCGAAAAGAACTACTCGGTCTCATTGAAGTGGTTCTCAGAAACCCAGAAAACTGAATCGATGGAACCGATTTTATCGACTCGGTGTCACCGAGATGCATGTTGCGGGAGTTCAGATCCAGAATTTCCTCGTTTTCTAATCTAAGGATGTTTCTTGTGGGATAGAAATATTGCACACTGTGGATTGTAGATGGAGGTAACCTAATGCGCATGAATTGGATAGAGGAGCGCACAAAGGGTCGGATTCATACCCTAGCTTGGTGATGAATCCGCTACGGCGGCGACGGCGGTGGAGATTTCCGTCGACGGCGTGGATCCCAACGGCGAAGGCGCTCGGGGAGGCAAGGGCGACGACCAAAGGGTCCTGGTGCGGCAGCTTAGGGTTGGGGACTTGGCATTTGAAGATGAAATTTCAAAACATCGCGTCCGTCAGATTAAGTACCCTTCACTGTCGGTGTCACCGATACTAAAATTTTGGTGTCACCGAGTTCCTCTACTGTCAGTTGATAGGGAAACTCGATGAAGCCGAGATTATGGTATCGGTGGTACCGAGGTGCAAAGACAGATCAACCCTGGGCATTCGGTGGAACCGAGATTTTCTAGTTGGTTACACCGAGTTGCACTTTAGGGAGGTTTTGGAGGTCAGCCTTGACGAAACGGTACTCCGAGTGCTCCTCACACAGAGGGTTTGACAAGTGCTTGTTCAAGTTTTTGTGATGTAGCATGAATAGAACTTGAGGTGAGAAAGCATAGATAGCTAGAGATGGGTCCTAGGCATTCTTGTATATCCAATTGGCAAAAGAAGAACAAAAGCCAAAAAGCTACAATTGGATATCCTCGAATGAGTAAAGATATGCAGACCACCATGCTCACACAATAAGATATCAAATGAAATCATGGAAAACATGCACAAACATTCTAGCATCTATCAAGCACTTGGGCGATGACGTAGTCATCTATATATGAGTATATTGACTTAGGAGCCAAGTAAGAATACTTGATCATAGGTCATACTCATCGTTTAAGTACAACTGGGGTTACCACTTTTACATAAAGCATTTAATGTTGTCACATTCTAAGAGATGCTTTAACTCAAGTCTTAGAGTAAAGCTCCCCCTTGATGTGACATCCCCCCTAAGAGGGATAAACTAACCTTGGGTTTTGTCGTAGAAGACTTCATGTGGGTGATGTAGTGGTGGATGCTCATAGTTGATGAAGATCATCTTGAGTTGGGAGCAATCCTTTTTCTTTCTTACTCTCCTCACCTACATGGGTTAGTCCGAAACACAAGAGACAAATACAAGGATATCTATGGACATGGAGTGCAAAGTGTTGGAAATATGCCCTAGAGACAATAATAATTTAGTTATTATCATATTTCCTTGTTCATGATAATCGTTTATTATCCATGCTATAATTGTATTGATTGGAAACTCAAATACATGTGTGGGTACATAGAGAACACTGTGTCCCTAGTATGCCTCTAATAGACTAGCTCGTTGATCAAAGATGGTCAAGGTTTCCTAGCCATAGACATGAGATGTCATTTGATAACGGGATCACATCATTAGGAGAATGATGTGATGGACAAGACCCAAACTATGAACGTAGCATATGATCGTGTCAGTTTATTGCTATTGTTTTCTGC
This sequence comes from Elymus sibiricus, assembly GCA_039707655.1. Lineage (NCBI taxonomy): Eukaryota > Viridiplantae > Streptophyta > Magnoliopsida > Poales > Poaceae > Elymus > Elymus sibiricus. The sequence continues at coordinate 282,865,236 of CM077663.1, forward strand.
ATGTCAAGTATCTGTTCCTATGACCATGAGATCATGCAACTCACTGACACCGGAGGAATGCCATGTGTGTATCAAACGTCGCAACGTAACTGGGTGACTATAAAGATGCTCTACAGGTATCTCCGAGGGTGTCTGTTGAGTTGGCATGGATCGAGACTGGGATTTGTTACTCCGTGTGACGGAGAGGTATCTCAGGGCCCACTCGGTAATACAACATCACAACAAGCCTTGCAAGCAATGTGACTAAAGTGTTAGCCACGGGATCTTGTATTACGGAACGAGTAAAGAGACTTGCCGGTAACGAGATTGAAATAGGTATAGAGATACCGACGATCGAATCTCGGGCAAGTAACATACCGAAGAACAAAGGGAACAGCATACGGGATTAACTGAATCCTTGACATAGAGTTTCAACCGATAAAGATCTTCGTAGAATATGTAGGAACCAATATGGGCATCCAGGTCCCGCTATTGGTTATTGAGCGTAGAGGTGTCTCGGTCATGTCTACATAGTTCTCGAACCCGCAGGGTCTGCACACTTAAAGTTCGGTGACGTTTCGGTATAGTAGAGTTATGTATGGTGGTGACCAAAGGTTGTTCGGAGTCCCGGATGAGATCATGGACGTCACGAGGAGCTCCGGAATGGTCCGGAGGTAAAGATTGATATATAGGAAGTCCCGTTTGGGTCACCGGAAAAGTTTCGGGTATTTCGGTAGTGTACCGGGAGTGTCGGGAGGGTACCGGGGGCCATCGGGAGGGGTGTCTCGACCCAAAAGACCTCATGGGCTGTGGGAGGAGTCAAACCAGCCCCTAGTGGGCTGTCCGAACCCCCCACTAAGGCCCATGCGGCTAGGGGTGGGAAAAACCCAAAGGTGGAAAGGTGGAAAGGGTTTCCAAGTGGAGAGGAGGAATCCTACTCCTAATAGGATTGGAGTAGGACTCCTCCACCTCCAATTTTGGCCAGCCCTTGAGGGTTTGAGGCTGCCTCCTCCCCTCCCTCCCTCCTATATATACTAGAGGATTTAGAGGGGAGAGGTAACCCTAATTGCCACGTGCTCCCTCTACTTCCTCTAGATCGTTTTCTCCTTTAGTCTAGTTTCGGCGGTGCTTAGGCGAAGCCCTGCCGGAATAGTTCCACCACTGCCGCCGCCGCGCCGTCGCGCTGCCAGAGAACTCATCTACCTCTCTGCTCCCTCTTGCTGGATCAAGAAGGTGGAGATCGTCATCAAGATGTACGTGTGCTGAACGCGGAGGTGCCGTCCGTTTGGCGCTAGATCTGAAGGACCGTGATCAGGATCGCGAGACGATTCGTGATTTGATCACGGGACGGATCATGATCAGATTGCGAGATGGATCATGATGGGATCACGGGACGCTCGGCGATTTGGATCGCGAAGACGTTCGACTACATCAACCGCGTTTCTTAACGCTTCCCGCTTAGCGATCTACAAGGGTATGTAGATCCACTCTCCCTCTCGTAGATGCTCATCACCATGGATAGATCTTGCATGTGCGTAGGAAAATTTTTGTTTCCCATGCAACGTTCCCCAACAGTGGCATCATGAGCTAGGTCTATGTGTAGATGAGATCTCAAGTAGAACACAAAAGAGTTTGTGGGCGTTGATATTCGGATTGCTTCCTCCCTTGGTCTTTTCTTGTTTCGGCGGTATTGTGGGATGAAGCGGCCCAGACCAACATTACTCGTACGCTTACGAGAGACCGGTTCCATCAACTGACATGTAACTTCGTTGCATAAAGATGGCTGGCGGGTGTCTGTTTCTCCCACTTTAGTCGGATCGGATTTGACAAAGGCGGTCCTTGAGAAGGTTGAATAGCAATTTTTGTATCACCGTTGTGGTTTTTGCGTAGGTAAGAATTGTTCTTGCTAGATACCCGTAGCAGCCACGTAAAACTTGCAACAACAATTAGAGGACGTCTAACTTGTTTTTGCAGGGTATGTTGTGATGTGATATGGCCAACTACATGATGAGATATATGTGATGTATGAGATGATCATGTGTTGTATAGAATATCACGACTTGCATGTCGATGAGTACGGCAACCGGCAGGAGCCATAGGGTTGTCTTTAATTATTTTCGCCATTTTTGCTTTACTTTATCGCTATGAGTTAGCAATAGTCGTGGAAGCAGCAGTCGGCGCGACAACCTCATGGCGACACATTGATGGAGATCAAGATGATGGAGATCATGGTGTTATGCCGATGACGATGGAGATCATGCCGGTGATTTGAAGATGGAGATCAAAAGCACAAGTTCATGGCCATATCATGTCACTTATGATTTGCATGTGATGTTAATCCTTTTATGCATCTTATTTTGCTTAGGACGACGGTAGCATTATAAGGTGATCCCTCACTTAAATTTCAAGATAAAATTGTGTTCTCCCCGAGTGTGCACCGTTGTTCATCGTTTCGAGACACCACATGATGATCGGGTGTGATAGACTCTACGTTCGCATACAACAGGTGCAAGCCAGTGTTGCACGTGCGCAACACTCGGGTTAAACTTGACGAGCCTAGCATGTACAGACATGGCCTCGGAACACAAGAGACCGAAAGGTCGAACATGAGTCATATAGTAGATATGATCAACATGAAGATGTTCACCATTGAAACCACCTCAACTCACATGATGATCGGACTTGAGTTGGTGGATTTGGATCATGTGACACTCGAATGACCGGAGGGATGTCATTTTGAGTGGGAGTTTTTAAGTAATATGATTAACTAAACTCATTATCATGAACATGGTCAAAATGTCTTTGCAAATTATGTTGTAGATTACTAGCTCGCGCTGTAGCTCCCTTGAATTTTTTATATGTTCCTAGAGAAATAGAGTTGAAAGATGATGGTAGCAATAATGCGGACTGGGTCCGTGATCTGAGGATTCTCCTCATTGCTGCACAGAAGGCTTATCCTTAATGCACCGCTCGGTGCGTCACCCCCTCAAGCGTCATCTGTAGATGTTGTGAACATCTGGCAGGCACGTTCTGATGACTACTTGATAGTTCAGTGCGTCATGCATTACAGCTTAGAATTGAGGCTCCAAAACGTTTTGAACGTCACGGAACATATGAGATGTTCTAAGAGCTGAAATTGGGATCTCAGGCTCGTGCCCGTGTTGAGAGGTATGAGACCTCCAACAAGATTCTTTGCCTGCAAGATGAAGGAGAATAGCTCAATCGGTGAGCATGTGCTCAGATTGTCTGGGTACTACAATCGCTTGAATCGAGTGGGAGTTGATCTTCCAGATAAGATAGTGATTGATATAGTTCTCCAAGTCACTGTCACTAAGCTACTAGAGCTTCGTGATGAACTATAAAATGCCAGGGATGGAAATAATGATCCCTGAGCTATTCGCGATGTTTGACACCGCGAAGGTAGAAATCAAGAAGGAGCATCAAGTGTTGATGGTTAGTGAAACCACTAGTTTTGAGAATGGCAAGGGCTAGGAGGGAAACTTCATGGATGGCAAGTCAGTTGCTGCTCCCGTGAAGAAACCCAAGGTTGGACCCAAACCCGAGACTAAGTGCTTCTATTATGAGGAGAACGGTCGCTGAAGCGGAACAACCCTAGATACTTGGTAGATAAGAAGGCTGGCAACGTCGACAGAAGTATATTTGATATACGTGTTATTGATGTGTACCTTGCTAGTACTCCTAGTACCACCTGGGTATTGGATACCGGTTCGGTTGCTAAATGTTAGTAACTCAAAATAAAAGCTACGGAATAAACGGAGGCTAGCTAAGGGTGAGGTGACGATGAGTGTTGGAAGTGTTTCCAAGGTTGATGTGATCACCATCGCACGCTCTCTCTACCTTCGGGATTAGTGATGAACCTATTTAAATGTTATTTGGTGTTTGCGTTGAGCATGAACGTGATTAGATCATGTTTACTGCAATACGGTTATTCATTTAAGTTAGAGAATAATGGTTATTCTGTTTACATGAATAATACCTTCAATGGTCATGCACCCAATGAGAATGGTTTATTGAATCTTGATCGTAGTGATACACATGTTCATAATATTGATGCCAAAAGATACAAAGTTAATAATGATAGTACCACATACTTGTGGCACTGCCGCTAAATGTCATATTGGTGTAAAACGCATGAAGAAACTCCATGCTGATGGATCTATGGACTCATTCGATTGCGAATCGGTTGAGACATGCGGACCATGCCTCATGGGCAAGATGACTAAGACCCCGTTTTCCGGTATGGTAGAGCGGGCAAGTAACTTATTGGAAATGATACATGTTGATGTATTCGGTCCAATGAGTGTTTTAGTGTGCGGTGGATATCGTTATTTTCCTACCTTCACTGATGATTTGAGTAGATATGGGGATATTTACTTAATGAAACACAAGTCTGAAACGTTTGAAAAGTTCAAACAAAATCAGAGTGAAGTTTGAGATCATCGTGACAAGGAGATAAAATGTCTACGATATGATCGTGGAGGTAAATACCTGAGTTACGAGTATTGGTATACAACTTAAGACAATGTGGAATTTGTTTCACAGCTCATGCCACCTGGAACACCATAGTATGATGGTGTGTCCGAACGTCGTAGTCGTGCTCTATTGAATATGGTGCGAACTATGATGTCTCTTATCGATTTGCCACTATCGTTTTGCGGTTACGCATTAGAGACAACTACATTCACTTTAAAAGGGGCACCATCTAAATCCGTTGAGATGACACCGTATGAATTTTGGTTTGGCGGAAACCTAAGCTGTCATTTCTTAATGTTTGGGGCTGCGACGCTTATGTGAAAAAGGGTTTTCACATAATGAGCTCGAACCCAAAGCGGACAAATGCATCTTCATAGAATACCCTAACGTAACAGTTGGGTAAACCTTCTATCTTAGATCCAAGCACAAAGTGTTTGTTGCTAAAACGGGTCCTTTCTCGAGAAAGAGGTTCTCTTGAAAGAATTGAGTGGGAGGAAGATAGAACTTGATGAGGTTGTTGAACCTTTGTTTCAACCAGAGAGTAGCGCAGCGCAGAAAGTTGTTTCTGTGGAGCCTACGTTAGTTGAAGAGGAAGTTAATGATGATGATCATGAAGCTTCGGATCAAGTTACTATCGAACCTCGTAGGTCGACAAGGACGCGTACTGCTCCTGAGTGGTACAACAACCCTGTCTTAGAAGTCATGTTGTTGGACAACGATGAACCTACGAGCTATGGAGAAGCGATGATGGGCCCGGATTCCGAGAAATGGTTAGAGGCCATGCAATCCAAGATGGGATCCATGTAAGAAAACAAAGTATGGTCTTTGGAAGTATTACCTGAAGGGCGAAAGGCCATTCAGAACAAATGGATCTTTAAAAGGAAGACGGACGCGGATGGTAATGTCACCGTCTATAAAGCTCGACTTGTGGCAAAGGGTTTTTCACAAGTTCAAGGAGTTGACTACGATGAGACTTTCTCACCCGTAGCGATGCTAAAGTCTGTTGGAATTATGTTAGCAGTTGCTGCATTTTTCGATTATGAAATCTGGCAGATGGATGTCAAAACATCGTTTCCTTAACGGTATCCGTGAGGAAAGGTTGTATGTGATACAACCGGAAGGTTTTGTCAGTTCTAAGGATGCTAAAATATATGCAAGCTCCAGCGATCATTCTATGGACTGGAGCAAGCATCTCGGAGTTGGAATATACGCTTTGATGAGGTGATCAAAGTTTTTGAGTCTATACAAAGTTTATGAGAAAATTGTATTTACAATAAAGTGAGTGGGAGCACTATAGAATTTCTGATAAGTATATGTGGATGACATATTGTTGATCGGAAATGATGTAGAATTTCTGGAAAGCATAAAGGGTTGTTTGAAAAAGGAGTTTTTCAAAGGAAAACCTGGAATGAAGCTACTTAAGTATTGGGCATCTTGATCTATATAGGTAGATCAAGACGTCTGATAAAACTTTCAATGAGTACATACCTTGACAAGATTTTGAAAGAGTTCAAAATGGATCAGTCAAAGAAAGAGTTCTTGCCTGATTTGTAAGGTGTGGAGTTGAGTGAGACTCAAAGCTCGACCACGGCAGAAGAAAGAGAAAGGACAAAGGTCGTCCCCTATGCCTTATCCATAGGCTCTGTATACTATGCCATGCTGTGTACCGCACATGTGTGTGCCTTGCCATGAGTCTGTCAAGGGGTACAAGAGTGATCCAGGAGTGGATCACTGGACAGCGGTCAAGATTATCCTTAGTAACTAGAGGACTAAGGAAATATTTCTCGATTATGGAGGTGATAAAGAGTTCGTCGTAAAGAGTTACGTCGATGCAAGCTTTCACACCTATCCGGATGACTCTGAGTAGCAATCCGGATACGTATAGTGGAGCAGCCATTAGGAATAGTTCCAAGTGGAGCGTGGTAGCACCTATAGTATAACATATAGCTTTGCAAGAGAACACACGGATCTGAATGTTGCAGACCGCTGACTAAAGACCTCTCTCACATGCAAAACATGATCGAACCCCAGAACTCATTGGGTGTTAGATTCATAACAATGTAAATCACATGGTGATGTGAACTAGATTATTGACTCTAGTGCAAGTGGGAGACTGTTGGAAATATGCCCTAGAGACAATAATAATTTAGTTATTATCATATTTCCTTGTTCATGATAATCGTTTATTATCCATGCTATAATTGTATTGATTGGAAACTCAAATACATGTGTGGGTACATAGACAACACTGTGTCCCTAGTATGCCTCTAATAGACTAGCTCGTTGATCAAAGATGATCAAGGTTTCCTAGCCATAGACATGAGATGTCATTTGATAACGGGATCACATCATTAGGAGAATGATGTGATGGACAAGACCCAAACTATGAACGTAGCATATGATCGTGTCAGTTTATTGCTATTGTTTTCTGCATGTCAAGTATCTGTTCCTATGACCATGAGATCATGCAACTCACTGACACCGAAGGAATGCCTTGTGTGTATCAAACGTCGCAACGTAACTGGGTGACTATAAAGATGCTCTACAGGTATCTCCGAGGGTGTCTGTTGAGTTGGCATGGATCGAGACTGGGATTTTTTACTCCGTGTGACGGAGAGGTATCTCAGGGCCCACTCGGTAATACAACATCACAACAAGCCTTGCAAGCAATGTGACTAAAGTGTTAGCCACGGGATCTTGTATTACGGAACGAGTAAAGAGACTTGCCAGTAACGAGATTGAACTAGGTATAGACATACCGACGATCGAATCTCGAGCAAGTAACATACCGAAGAACAAAGGGAACAACATACGGGATTAACTGAATCCTTAACATAGAGGTTCAACCGATAAAGATCTTCGTAGAATATGTAGGAACCAATATGGGCATCCAGGTCCCGCTATTGGTTATTGACCGTAGAGGTGTCTCGGTCATGTCTACATAGTTCTCGAACCCGCAGGGTCTGCACACTTAAAGTTCGGTGACGTTTCGGTATAGTAGAGTTATGTATGGTGGTGACCGAAGGTTGTTCGGAGTCCCGGATGAGATCATGGACGTCACGAGGAGCTCCGGAATGGTCCGGAGGTAAAGATTTATATATAGGAAGTCCCGTTTGGGTCACCGGAAAAGTTTCGGGTATTTCGGTAGTGTACCGGGAGTGTCGGGAGGGTACCGGGGGCCATCGGGAGGGGTGTCTCGACCCAAAGGACCTCATGGGCTGTGGGAGGAGTCAAACCAGCCCCTAGTGGGATGTCCGAACCCCCCACTAAGGCCCATGCGGCTATGGGTGGGAAAAATCCAAAGGTGGAATGGTGGAAAGGGTTTCCAAGTGGAGAGGAGGAATCCTACTCCTAATAGGATTGGAGTAGGACTCCTCCACCTCCAATTTCGGCCAGCCCTTGAGGGTTTGAGGCTGCCTCCTCCCCTCCCTCCCTCCTATATATACTAGAGGATTTAGAGGGGAGAGCTAACCCTAATTGCCACGTGCTCCCTCTACTTCCTCTAGATCGTTTTCTCCTTTAGTCTAGTTTCGGCGGTGCTTAGGCGAAGCCCTGCCGGAATAGTTCCACCACCGCCGCCGCCGCGCCGTCGCGCTGCCGGAGAACTCATCTACCTCTCCGCTCCCTCTTGCTGGATCAAGAAGGCGGAGATCGTCATCGAGATGTACGTGTGCTGAACGCGGAGGTGCCGTCCGTTCGACGCTAGATCGGAAGGACCGTGATCAGGATCGCAAGACGATTCGTGATTTGATCGCGGGACGGATCGTGATCAGATTGCGAGATGGATCGTGATGGGATCGCGGGACGCTCGGCGATTTGGATCGCGAAGACGTTCGACTACATCAACCGCGTTTCTTAACGCTTCCCGCTTAGCGATCTACAAGGGTATGTAGATCCACTCTCCCTCTCGTAGATGCTCATCACCATGGATAGATCTTGCGTGTGCGTAGGAAAATTTTTGTTTCCCATGCAACGTTCCCCAACACAAAGCATACATGATGATGTCCATGGATTCATTAATCACCTTGTCCCTTGCTTACCTTTGAGGGAATGTGTGACTCCTTGAACTATTGCATAATGTTGATGTTGATTGCAACTAGTCCTTGCCAATAATGAATGTGAGTGAATTTCATTGGCGGAGTCACGTCTCAAGAACTTCTCTAGTTCTTCTTCTTGGGGACCCACATCAAGTTGATGGGAATCCTCGGTGTTGAAGTGGCACTTGTAGAAGTTGAGTTTGTAGAAGCCTTGAGAACCCACTTGACCAAAGCTTGGGATTCATCTTCATATGAGTCAATCTCCTCTTGAAGCTTGTCCTTGCCCTTGAGCTTGTTATCTTGTGGTGGAAGGTCATCTTGACATTTTGTTTCCTTGGGAAGAGTATGTTCATACTTCTCCCTTTGAGGAACAAACTTGGGCTTGGGGTATGGACCTTCTTCCCATTCAACTCCATTTGCGTTGAAGTAGCCAATGCCATGGTTCTTTCGGTATCCTCCGTGCTTGCGTGCAATTTCCTCAAATTGCTTACATACGGCAAGACTTTTGTAGATACCTTTCTCTATAATCCCTTTCAATAGATCATTTTCTTTCTCAAGTGTAACTTGGCTAAGAGAGTCATTAGTGGGATCAATAGAACTACTAGAAGCAATATCATTGGATTTATCATTTTTATTGCTACTAGTTGAAGAACCTTTCTTGCCTTTGTTACTAGATTTTTTAGTCTTAAATTGTGGAATCAATGTAGACAAGAGTAGTCGTTTGGATAGATAAGAAGAAGTCTTGTTTCGGAGATCGTCATTGATTGCTTTAAGAAACTCATGTTCTTGCTCCAAATTGAGCTTCTCGAAGTGTAGCTTCTCATGAGTCCTTACAAGCTCTCTATGATCTTATAAAGTAGATTCATGAGCTAACTTAAGAGTGTTTAATTCTTTAGTTAGTCGTTCTATTTCCTTCTTATCATCATCACACGACTTATCTTGACTAGCATGATAATTGTCTAGCTCATTTTAGCTAATATCACTAGTTTTATCAAATAGCAAGTCATCATCTCCAAGTAAATCATCCTCATCATTATTGAAATCAAGATATTCGGGGTGTGATACCTTGGGGCCTTTAGCCATGAAGCAACTTCCAGCCCCTTCATTTGGTGAATCAAATATGTCGTAGGAGTTGGAGGAAACGAGGGCAAGTCCGGCAACACCTTCATCTTGACTATAGTCGGAGTCAGAGTGATAGCTTCTCTCGGATTGGTTGTCGGAATCGGAGCCGGAAACCCATTCACCAACATGAGCTTGATGTCTTCTTCTTGAGTAGCTCTTGGTGTACTTGTCCTTCTTCTTCGACTCCCTACTTCTCCTTGAGGGTCTTCATTCATAACGATCATCTCTACTCCTTCTCTCTCTTCGAGGTGACTCATCTCTTGAGCTCTTCCTTCTAGGTGACTCTTCCCTTCTTTTGTGGGGGGCGTGCACTCAATGGAGTAGTGTCCGGGCCTTCCACAATTATAACAATTCCGGTCACGACTAGATGAACGCTTTTCTTCATATCTTGAGTTGGAGTTCCTCTCTTTGCCTCTAGTCTTGTAGAACTTGTTGAATTTCTTGACCATGAGGCTTATCTCTTCATTGGCTACAAGGTTGTCGCTTGAAGTAGAGGGAGCATCACTTGTGGCTTTGTAAGCACCGCTAGACTTGTTGTGAAGTTCTTCCTTGTCTTTGAGTGACATCTCATGAGAAACAATTCTGCCAATGACTTTCGTAGGCTTGAGATCTTTGTAGTTTGGCATCATTTGGATCAATGTGCACACGGTGTCATACTTTCCATCCAAAGCTCTAAGTATCTTCTTGATGATGAATTTGTCGGTCATTTCTTCGCTTCCTAAGCCGGCAATCTCATTGGTGATGAGAGCAAGCCTAGAGTACATCTCCGCCACTTCTTCACCATCCTTCATCTTGAACTTGTCAAGTTGACTTTGAAGCACATCCAACTTAGATTCTCTGACGAAATCGGTACCTTCGTGCATATCAACCAAAGTATCCCAAATTTCCTTTGCATTCTCAAGACGGCTGAGTTTGTTGAATTCTTCGGATGCAGTTGAAAAGAATGTCACATGCTTGAGCATTGTATTACAACATCTTCAATTCATCCGCGGTCCCTTCACGATCCGGTTCCTTTCCATCACCAAATAATTCACCTTGCAAGCCAACACGAACAACAGCCCAAACGGCGGGGTTATGACCATGAATATGTGTTTTCATCTTATGCTTCCAACTAGCAAAATTAGTACCACCAAAGTACGGACCTCTACGGTGGTAACTTCCCTCACTAGACGCCATACTCTCCTAGGTTGTGAAACCAATGCAATGGAGACCAAAGCTCTGATACCACTTGTAGGATCAAAAGTATGTCTAGAGGGGGGGTGATTAGACTACTTGACCAAATAAAAGTTCTACATTTTCCCAATTTTAGTTGTGGGCAGATTTTAGCAATGATAGCAAGTCAAGCACACCCTACACATGCATGTCTAAGAGTATAGCAGCGGGGAGTAAAGACAAGCACATGTAATATAGGGTAGGGATAAGAAGATCAAATGCAATTGTAGACATGAAGATTTTTCCCGTGGTTCCGATAGGTAGCACTATCGTACATCCACGTTTATGGAGTCTTCAACCCACGGAGGGTAGCGGTCGCGAGAGTCCATGGAGGGCTCCACCCATAAGTGTCCATGAAGTAGCAACATTGACTATTCCATAACGGCTTCCGTCCATGAAGGACTAGCCTCACTATGGGTAGATCTTCACGATGTAGGCGATCTCCTTGCCCGTACAAACTTCTTGGTTCAACTCCACAACACGAAGTAGGAGGCTCCCAAGCGACACCTAACCAATCTAAGAGGCACCACCCTCCAAAAGGTAATAGGCTTGATAGTGATGATGAACTCCTTGCTCTTGTGCTTCAAGATGATAGACTCCTCAACACTCAACCACTCTCTCACAGATTTGGCTTGGTAGAAGAGATTGATTGGGTGGAAAGCAACTTGGGGAGGCTAGAAAACAAGATCCATATGGTTGGAGTGGATGATCTTGATCTCAACACAAGGGTAGGTGGTTCTCTCTCAGAAATTTGGATATGGGAAGTGGGGAACTGTTCTGAGTGCTTCTCTTGCGAGTGGGATGTGGTGGAGGGGTATATATAGGCATCTCCAAAAATCCAACCGTTACAACATTATTAACCATCTCGGTGAAACTGAAGCAAAACTCGATTGTACCGATCTGTTCAAAATGTGGCAACTTTCGGAATCTCGGTGAGAACTATATAGGAATCTAGGTGGTACCGAAACAGGTGGCCGAGTGTAGTTCCCAAAACTCGGTGAGACCGAAGCATAAACTCGGAATTTCCGATTCTATGAAATCAGTCACCCGAACCGTGTCACCAAAACTCGGGTTCACCGATGCAGTCTCGGTTGTACCAAAATTCTAGGGTTTGGCTATGGTTCTGTCTTGGGTAGAAAATCGGTAGAGCCAGATGAAAACTTGGTGGCACCGATTTTGTGGATTAGGGTTTTGACAGAGTATTTTTGTGGGAGAGCTTGTGGGTGTTTTTGGTGGCTAGCACTTGTGCACGTGGAGCAATTTGTTCACCAATAATACCTTACCCCCTTTTAATAGTATTGGCTTTCCTATGGACTCAAAGTGATTTCTCACAAAGTAAAAAGATAGTCTTCTAGCTTGAGGCTTTGCCAATCCATTCCTTGCATCTTGGGGTATCTCCTCACAATTTATAGCCATCCCATCATTGGACTTTTCCTGAAATGTACTTAGTGGAAACATGAGTCCAATGACATATATGTTGTTATTAATTACCAAAACCACTAAGGGAGCAAATGTGCTTTCATCATCCCTGCTTCCTCTTGTCTGAGTGTTGGCACCTGGCCGACTAGTGGGATGATGTCCGAGTGACTTGATATATCCGAGTGGATCTCGAATACGCATCCGAATGCTTTGGTAGTCCAGGGACTTTAATGATAGTGTGGGACCCTAGGTGGGCCCCAGATGTCAGGTTTATGACCCTACCTCTAGTAGGTGACCTCATCACTTGGTTGATCGCCTCGGTGCATGCTTGCCAACTTGGCGTGCCTCGGCAATGCCCAAGAGTGGCCGCCTCCTACTAGTGCTCTCCGTCCTCAGCACAATGCCCCTACATGCGATGATGGCCTTGGACCTGCCCGCAAGAACGATCAATGCACTCAACAAGATCATCCGAGGGTTCCTTTGGTGTGGCAAAAAGGAAGCGAGGGGAGGTAACTGTTCGGTGGAATGGCCGACAGTGTGTACGCCCAAATGGGCTGGTGGCCTTGGAATTCCGGATTTGAGGTAGACAAATATAGCTATGCAGGCGAGGTGGCCATGGCTACAGCCAGCTGATGGGAATCGATGTTGGCAGGAGTTCAAGATTGTGGTGCCGAAAGAGTCTATGCAACTATTTAGGGCAGCCACCCGAGCGGATATTGGGAATGGGCGCGTTGTCCTCTTCTGGGAGGACCGATGGCTGGATGGGTTTAGAATACAGGAGCTGGCGTCGAGGGTTTATGACAGCATTCCGCTCAGGCTGAGGCGAGCGTGGACGGTGGCCGAGGCTCTACAGGGGAATGCATGGGCCAGAGATATTGGGCCGGACGTGCAAATCGACACCATCCGGGAATACCTGGAACTGTGGCCGAGGATCAGCGACGTATCGCTTCAGGAGGGCCAGCCTGACGTGGTCTCATGGTCCTGGGAGAGAGGTGGAGACCTCTCGGTCAGATCGGCGTACGCAACCAAATTTGCTGGATGGATGACAGCTCCCACCGCTGACTTTTCGTGGAAATCAAAAGCACCATTGCAGTGCTGTTTCTTCTCGTGGCTTGCCCTTCGCAATAGGTGTTGGACGTCAGACATACTAGCCAGGAGAGGGTTACCGCACCAGGACTCGTGCCCTTTTTGCAACCAAGAGGAGGAAACCACCAACCATCTGTTGCTCACTTGCGTGTTCTCCAGAGAGGTGTGGCTGCATATCTGCAGTGCCCTTGAGGTACCAGCGTGGACACCTAGTGTGACGGACTTGCTACCTGACTGTTGCCAGGGAAGAGAGAAGAAGGGCCTTAGCTTCAGGACCACTCGGGCAATCATCCTGCTCGGCCTTTGGGAACTATGGAAGCACCGCAACGCAGTGGTCTTTGATGGTGCTACACCGGAGGTTGCCCATGTCATGCGCCGTGTGGAGCAGGAAGAAAGAGCATGGTGGAGTGCAGGGCTCATGAAGGGCAATATAGAGGTCTTCTTTGGTAGATTGAGTAGGTGGAATAGGCGCGAGTAGTTGCATACATGAGTTTTAGGTGTGAGTGTGGAGTGGACTAGCCGTGAAGGTGTAGCAACAAACATGTAATTGCCACACTGGTGGAGGGTTTTGTATGCCCTTTCCTCTCTCTTTATAAAATGATACGCATGCTATGCGTATTCGAGAAAAATAAAGTGTTCCTCATGTATTTTTATAACATGTTTTGTCTTGTATCTTCAAAATGTTTTTCTAATTCATGAAGATTTGTAAAATTGGTTTTAACATCCGAATGAACATTTTGAAATTGTTTATAAATTATTCATCATGTATTTTTTTTCTGTGCTTTAACACACAAAGCATTTGAAAAGGAGAATGAGATGAGCCTTTTCACGCCATGTTCCAGCTGCATGGCAATGAACAACTTTTTGTGAAGAGAAGTTCTACGTCGATCAGCCTTAGTGGAATAACAACGGAGCACAAGTGAGCTTGAGCGATCAATCATGCATCAAGCTATAGGTTCAACAAAATACAAGGCATGAGTGCACAAACGAAGCACTTACACAGTGTACATTCAGACAATGTGTTAAGTAGTTACATTTTTCATGCTAAGTAGTTACATTTTTTTATCTCATTTAAATGTGTTTTCATCAGTTTTTAGTCATGTTCCATTTCCTCCATTTTTATACACTGTAATGTTGACAAAGTAAACAAGCATGTCAAGTCTATATACTTGTTGTGCAGCTCGTGCCGTGTTTGCTCCTTTTTCTTGCAACTAAAATAGGAGTAGGATTTATCTCTAATCATACGGAGCAACAGTACTCAATGCGTTAACGGAATCCTGCTGGGAACAAACCGCCCTGATATACTCTGTTGCGGCAGACGCAAGATTTTGATTTTCGCTTCTCACTACACAGCAGCAACCGGATAACCAAAACACAACCAGTAGGCCCAATAATCAGTAGAAACCAAAACAATAACAGTTTGCATCAGTCAATTTTTTTCCGCTGAGCTATAGGTGCTCCCAAACAATAACAAAGGACTGAGAGAAAGAAAACGCTGGGGGAAACGAGCCCATAATTTTGTACATGATGTCACTTAGATGTGATAATGAGCCCTAAACAGACCCATATGCTAAATACTTCCAAATCACCTAGTACAGAAAACAGGGTTTCCATAAGCTCGAAAACAGAGGAACTGCCCACGACGAACAGAGCAGAGGAACGGGAAGCAGAAACCACCGAAAGGAGGAGATCGAAGACCTGGTACCATCCTGTCGCCGACTCCGTTCGGCGAGGAGCGCTGCGCCCGTCGCGTCGATGCCGCGCTCGAGGCCCGCCTCACTCCATGGGCACATTGCAGTGCCGGGTGCAGCGAAACGGGAGGTGCACAATCGCGCGCGCGGTGCCCTCCTCCTCGTCGCCGGGGGAGCTCCGGCGGCTCCCCGGCGGAGGAGGGGCACCGTGTGCTCTCTCCGAGAGCGCATCGACCAGACCGAAAGATGGGCTCCAACACGCCCTGCTCAGACTCTCCACGCTTGCGTTGCCGGCTACGAATGCGCGCGCGGTCGAAGACGAGGCGGCGTGGGCTGGCGCAGTCGAAGACGAAGCGGCGTGGGCTGGCGCAGTCGAAGACGAAGCGGCGTGGGCTGGCGCAGTCGAAGACGAGGCGGCGTGGGCTGGCGCGGTGGTCGACGAGGCGAACGAGCGCGGTGGCGCGGTTGAAGACGAGGCGGCGTGGGCTGGCGCGGTGGTCGACGAGGCGAACGAGCGTGCTGTCGCGGTGGACGAGCGCGGTGGCGCCGTCGACGGCAGGGGTGGTGGTGGCGCGCCTTGGACCCGCATGTAGATGTAGTGTGCTAGCTTGCACACTGCTGCCCCTCCGACGAGCGCCAGCGCGAGGATGGTAGGTTTAATCTTGACTAGGTTAATTAGCTTGATCGTGTCTAAGTTAGACATGCAATCATGAGTCCAGTTTGGAGTCAGGTTTTGTGTATTGTTTTGTGTATTAGTTGTCCGATTTAGGACTTGTATCGCGTGGGTGTGCTTTCGGAGTCTAAAAGCAATACGAGTAGGTCTGGCGTGGTCTGGGACGTGTATATATATACACGAGGCTGCGTGACTTTTGTAATCAGATCGTGGTGTGGAGAAAAGGAGAAAAGAAATAAAGAGAAAAGAGAGGCACGACACGTGCCTTTGTTTTGATGTGATCGATTCTGTGGGCAAAATCCCAACAATTGGTATCAGAGCTAGGTCGATTGAAGCCGCGCTTGCCCCGGGGTGGCGACCCGACTAGCGCCTCGGGGCGGGCGATATGGTCGTTGGGTGGTGCAGCGACGAGGAGGATCGGGTGATTGTCGTTCGGCGAGCGACATGGAGGAAGACGGCGGGTTGTTGTCGGCAAGGTTGTGGAAGGTGATCGTTGATGATTGCGGTGGTGCCGAGGTGCGGTGTAGGAGCTCATCAAGATCGTGTTCCGGGGAAGATAGAGGAGTCAAGTGCGTGCGATTTTGCACGTTTGGTCGTCGTCATCTGTGAGTCGTCGTCATGTCGAAGTGCTCGTCTCTGTGAGGAGGCGTTGAAGATGAAGCGTTCCCAAGTCGTCTATGTGTCTCGACGGGAGGATCAAGTTCAAGTATGTGGGGGCGGTAAACCAGTGAAGGTGAGTCTCTTCAATGAGGCCATGTCTCTACATGAGGCTGGAGTGGGCGGTGTAGTGCACGGGGTGGTGTGATCCACAAGGAGTCGGCATGTATCTCGCTAGGGTGGATAGTGTAGTCCACCAGGTGGTGTATTCCACAGGTTACTAGCGAGGCTGGGTAGTCCAAGGCATATTTGAGGTGATCCATAAATTCGCCAAGTCAAAATTGGGGAGAGATTGTTGAGCAATTAAGGTCATCAAATTTGACTTGTCGTGGTGCGAGCGGATAAGTCGACAAGGGATGAATCATCAGCAAGCCAAAGATCAGAAGGAGCACAGAAGACAAGAGTCAAGATTAGGGAGAGATTGTTAGGTTTAATCTTGACTAGGTTAATTAGCTTGATCGTGTCTAAGTTAGACATGCAATCGTGAGTCCAGTTTGGAGTCAGGTTTCGTGTATTAGTTGTCCGATTTAGGACTTGTATCGCGTGGGTGTGCTTTCGGAGTCCAAAAGCAATACGAGTAGGTCTGGCATGGTCTGGGACGTGTATATATATACACGAGGCTGCGTGACTTTTGTAATCAGATCGTGGTGTGAAGAAAAGGAGAAAAGAAATAAAGAGAAAAGAGAGGCACGACATGTGCCTTTGGCAAAAGTTTTTCGTGTGCGTGTTGATCGTCTTGTTTTGATGTGATCGATCTTGTGGGCAAAATCCCAACAGAGGAACCCCAACACCTTGCCTACAGATACCATGGTGTGCAGACTGCAGAGGAGAAGAGCGGCTTTGCTTCAGCAATCGGTGGAGGACGGATGGTGGGAGGCGGGTGAGAGGAGGAAGAGAGGAAGCAGAGACATGTATGTAGGGGGTGGTGGAAGGGACGAAGGAGGTGAGCTGTTTAGCATGTTGGTGCATGGCAGTGTGGGACTTTACGTGGGCACAATTTTAACTTGAATCCATGTAAACATACCAGCATGAGTGAGCGCCCAGCAGCTGAGGCGTCGTTCCTCCTTGGAGAAACGGATCATTTATGTTAGTTTGGCGCCATTCATGATTGTCCTTTTTAACTGAGGTTTTAACTGTGGCCAGGGGAATCTGGTGTCTTTTAACTGTGCCCAGGGGCAATATGGCGTACCGTAGATAGTATTATATTTATTTATTTATTTATTTATTATGATTGTGAGCGGAGGCGTGGCTGCATGGATCATGCATGTACAATCGACAAAAATTTAGTAGGAGTAACGTAAAAGCCCGATCTATGATAACTAATAATTGGGCTGAGGCAGTGGGCATAATAAAGCATTAAAACGGCCGGTCAACCAGCAGGACAAAGTCCACTTAAACTTAATTAAACATAAATTTAAAACTAAAAAAGACTATCACTGCCCGTTGCCCTACACGTCGTTGTCCGGGCCGGTGAGGTCGTCGAAGTCTGACGGCCGCCCCGCCCACGGGAAGGCTTGCTGCCACGTCGTCCGTGCCGCCCTTTCCGCGGTTTGCGGCACCGGCAGATCGGCTGCGCGACATACGTGCTTCCCATCCTTGCGCTCCGGACGCTCCTCCCCCTCCTCGTGTGCGCAGCGTTGCGCACGTTCCTCCTCCTCCTCGCGCTCCTGTTGCATGCACCGCTCGCCGTCCTCCCTCTCCTCCGCCAGCACACGCTACCTTCAGTGCTCGAGGTACGCCGCCTCCTGCTCTGGCGTCGCGCCCAGCGCGACAGCCGGCACACTCACCCACTCGCGGAGTACGCCAGTCCATGCGTACCTCTTCTGGATGGGTGGTTCCGCCGCGGGCTCTGTGGACTCCGCCTTGGGCGTGGCCGGCGCAGGCGCAAGCAGCGGCAACATTGGCGGAGGGTAGACGCAGTCCCCCATCGCCGACGGCTAGAGCGCCTCCTCCAAGCGTTCCAAGCACGCGTTCTCCTCGCGCTGGGACTCCTCCAAGGCGCGCTGGAGTGCCTCCTCCAGTGAGGCCTGGTAGGCCGTCTCCGCCTCCTACTCCTCCTCCGACGCCACCACCAGGGGCGGCGGGACATACCAGAGGTCAAGTTCAACACGATTACGACGAGCCACATCATGCTCGGTGGCGAACCAAACTTCCCGGTTGGGGGAGTCTCATGTGTACACCGGGTCGCGACGTTGCTCCGGGGTCAGGACGACACGACGCTTGCGCACCTCCTCCGTGTACGCGCGCGCCGGAATGCGATGGGGTCAAGGTGCCAACTGTGGGGGAGATTGGTGTCGGACCACGGTAGCGACACGTGGTAATACCGGTGGTACTACGCGAGGTGCACTAGGATGTAGAGCCGGTCCCATGGCCGGCGACCCCTTCCCCCACGAGGCGGCGACGACCCGTGGGATGAGCCGGTGCCAGCTTCAAACTTGGCCTTGCCCTTTCCCTTGTTGCTGAAGACCCCATGGAGGACGCGCGGGCCAGCTAGTGTTTTTTATCGCTGGTGAGTGAGCGAGGTTTGCCAGATGTGGATAGGAGTGGGAGGAGAAGTGGATGAGCCCCCCACCCCGCACGCTTGCATTTAAAAAAGATGTGGACTCCGAAGGCTTCCAGACGCTACCTTGCGGGCCCAAGGTAGGTGGACGCATTTGCTACAATCGCGTGGGGTAGTTGGGTGGCCGACACGTGGGCCCGAGGCGGACACCGAGCGGACGCGTGCTGCGTGCGTCTCGTGTCCATGTGGACATAAATCGGGCACAAATTTGGGCCAGGAATGAGTCCAGACGGACAACAAGCAGACGGGATTTGGGTTTGCGTTGGCGCATCTCCTCCTTCTCCTTGTTGTCCTGGAGAGACTTGAAGGAATGTGCGATGGCGAGCTGCTCCTCTGCGAAGTCGTGGTCAGTGTGATAGAGAGTGGCCCTCATCGGCGCGGTGTGCCTCCGTGGCTAGATGCTTTCGCAACACCACCTCACCCACCATGTCGAAGTCCCACGGTGCCGAGGCGGCAGCGTCCACGTCGGCGATGGTGGCAGTGATCTAGTCGGGGAAGGAGTTTGGGATGGATCCACGACTCGTCCATCGGGAAGCCTGTAACGCGAGAGGGGGGGGGTTGGGTGGAGAGGGGGAGTGGATAAGAACAATCCATTTCCAGATGGATACGATACCCTCTTATTTGGGCCGGCCCATGTTAGCGGCGTTGAACATCCTGGCACCCCACCAACATCCGATCTACAGTGACGTCGGTTTCTGTAGATACGTCGGTAGTATGTTATCCACAAAGAATATTTTCAATGTTGTGGGTTTAATAACTTGAATCTTTTAGTGCTGGTATGACCTCAGTAAGATAATTAAAGTTATAATTTGATTTTGTTCCACATAAGTTTTCACATACATTACGATTCAATATTTTGGCTAGCATGGACATTATGACGTTAAATTGTGTGTTGATGCAAACTTTTGTAGTGTATAATACTTTTAGACCACATGGAAGTCAAAAAGACATATATGGAAAATGGGTAACAACACCAGCACACTCCATGTTACTTGGACATGAACGGATTTAAGATTTTTGTGCAAAATAAACTTAAATAATAGACATCTTAGTGGCGTCTCCCTCGTGGTCAAACGCCATTGGTCACGGTCAAAATTGGCGACAGGGATGACCAACGCCACTAGTAGCGTATGTCCGTGGCAGGGATGGCCAACGCCACTAGCCCCTCCGCTTATTGTCAGATTCCTCTGTCTTGGAGTCGTAAAGTAGCGCATTCGAGTCATCGAAAATGCTTGTGTTCAGCTTCAAAGCCTGCAAATGTTAACATCATGAATAAGTTAGTGGTAATGACTAAACTACATTCTCATCGAATAGTCGGCTCGAAACAATTGAATACAACTTACCACTCTGTTATCAGGGATGCATACTCCCCAAATTCACATTTGGTCTCCCTGATGTTGGCATTGTAGGCTTCATCGTAGGGGTCATCCTCCTACAGTGATGCGATATTGGCTATCATCCACTGTGGCCTCAGGCGCACACGAAACTTCACGCCATCGTCATACCAAGTCATGTGCCGATGGTACACATCCCAATCACCCCTCTCCTCTCCTTGTCTTTGCGATACATCCTCTCGTCCCACGCTTTCATGTACTCCACGTGCTCCTTTCCCCAGTCCGATATCGCCTGACAATTCTTCCTATTCTTCCTGCAAGGCATAAGAAACAATAAAACATAAAAATCATAGGAACAACAAACCACACTAAAACATGGTAATAGAGATACCACAAGTCCACGCATACTGCTCCATGGTCCGTGCGTCGGCATCTTGCAGGCATCCTGATCGGTTGTTCTAGATCTACATGGCTTGTATACCGGATTTTCGGTTATCCACCACGTTGTTGACCTCATCATGGATAGAGGCAAGGCAATCACCGATGAGGACGACAACCCTCTCCCGACAGTTGTTCCTCTCCACTCGCTCGGCGAGAGCTCAGCCCTGGAGCGGTGGGGTTGTGATCATGGCGAAGTCCTTGAGGGTCACCGTCATCTCACCACATGCATGGGAGATGGAAAGTGTGCTTCTCGGGCCGCCAACGGTCCTCCATGACTGTGAGAGCTGAGTGGACGAGCGTCGGTGGCGCACGCTTGAATTGAAGCATAAAAGGCAGCAACCCGGCTCTCCTGAAGTACGGCTCGAACCGGCGGTCGTATTGCCTCTGGCAGGCCTTCGTGTGACCCCTCATATGCAATGGTGGCAGCATCTGTCAAAATGTACATGAAAACAAAAATTGTTAGTAACTTACAATTGCAAAGCCAAATTTTTTTTGCAACAACTTGATCATAGTTATTACCACCCCATTCTCGATAAAAATGGACGGGATGACCGTTGTAGAACGCAAGGTCAAGCATGGTGTACTTAGTTTCGATGTTCGGAGCAAGGGGGGCCTCCTAAAACAATTAAGAACAACATTTATTTATCAACATTCATTCTATACAACGCATATAATACACTAAAAAATCTAATAAACTAATATCAACAACATTCAATCATCAAATATCGACATCATTCATTCAACAACGTTAATTCATCATCAACAATTGAAATATACATATAAAACATTTATCAACATTGGAATATCCGTCATATTAAAATATTCTAAATACACCTATAATCAACATTGAAATAAGCTATAACCATCATATTCCATCATCAATCCTATTGAACCAGCATCAATCATATTTTATCAAACATCAATGATCTATTCTAAAAATATATACAATATGAACTAGGGTTCATCTCCAAACTAGGTAGAATCAACATAACTAGTTACTACAATATGAACTAGGGTTCATCCCTAACACATCCGTCATATTGAATCATTCCAACTAAACCTAGAATCAACAAAACTTAAAACTACTAGATCGAGAGGTCACAATGTGTCAAGAAATGCATCAAAAACAAAGCTTTTTGACTAAAATTACTTGGAGGAACCGAAGGAGCTTACTTCTCTCGTCATGGAGCCATCTCGATACACAAAAACGGTGAAGAAACGAAGGAGACCCAAGGGGGGAAAGTGGAGAGGAGGAGAGAGCCACCACTCTCTGTTCTTCTCGGACGGTAGGAGAAAGATGGGGGCTGGCTTGGTGGGTGGGCCCCGCTAGTTGGCCCCCACGGCTTATAACTGTTCAAGGCCTACCACCGGGGTCGATGGTGGTAGGTTATAACAGCCTACCGTCGAGAACCTCGGCAGTAGGGTTGACTGCACAGTCGGCTGGCCATTTACCTCTGCTAACGTGGATAAGTCTTCTACCGTCAGGAGGCTCGGCGATAGGTTTTTATATCCTACCGCCATCGATCCCGACTATAGGAAAAGGGGTCAGATCCCGAAATTATTTCAAACCAGGGTCAAATCGTGCTTAACTTTGCAAAAGGGTCAAAGCAGTGAAATTTGCCGTGTGGGAGTAATCGTGCTTAACTTTGCAAAAAGGGCGCTAGGGCTGGATGCCGGGCACATGAGCCATAAATGTTCCGTTTCAGCAGCTGGACGCTTTAGGGCCAGTTCTTTTGGTGGCTTCTAGAATAAGCTGGAATAGGGATAGGGGGCAGCTTATTCCAGCTTATTCTAGAAGCCCAACCAAATTAATTTTTTTAAAAGCCTACTAATTGAGACTTGACTAGTAGGCTTCTAAAAAAATATTTGTGGTTGGGCTTCTAGAATAAGCTCAAAAAAGCCACCAAAAGAACTGGTCCTTAGTTTGGACGTGAAGCTATTGCTATGCTTAACCCTTCTGCCCTCCACGTCTGCGTGTCCAGCCAAACCAAATCGAGGATGTGGCCAAACAACGGACAGAGACCGAGCGGCGACTGGGCGGACACAGGACACCGGGTAAATTCTGCCACTACCGTATTACTCACTACTTCTTGATAGTGGTAGTGGTAATATAGATCCTCTTGTAATTCTTTAAAAAAAATCCTCTTGTACGTATTACTCAAACGGTATTCTGTCCTAGCAACAGTTAACCCGGGAGAGGGGAGATGTGTAGCCTAGTTGTGCCACAAATAAAATGCTACTCCCGGAGTACTATGCAGATCCTCTTGTAGTTCTTCTAAAAAAAAAATCCTCTTGTAAGCTTAAACAGTAATATTCTCTTGTTAGATTGAAGAAATTATATCCTGGTGTTCCTTTCAAAATATAAAAAAAGAATAAATTATCTTTCAAAAATAAGAACCTCACTCGAAAGTTGAAACAGACAGCTTTGCAATTGCTGTGATGTAAAAGAGTGCACCAAACCAGGGACAGGTGTAGCTAGAGGCTCGGCAGCAAGTAAAATGATACTCCCTCCATCCGAAAAAAGTTGTCACCAGCGTAGTGTAATGCGAATTTTGCAAAAACGTCCTTGTAGCTTTAAATCTATTACAAACAGGTAGCCGTCTCCTTCCTTCTTCCTCCGCCCATCACCCGCGCGCGTCGCGGGGGACCTGCTCCGCCGCCGCCCAGGACTCGCTCCTCCGACGCCCAGGACCCGCATCGCCCAATTGCTTGCTCTGCCGCCGCCCAGGACGCGCTCCTCCGACGCCCAGGACCCGCGCCGCCCAATTGCTTGCTCCGCCGCCGCCCAGGACGCGCTCCTCCGACGCCCAGGACCCGCGCCGCCCAATTGCTTGCTCCGCCGCCGCCAAGGACGTGCTCGTCCGTCGCCCAGGACCTGCGCCACGAAATTGCTTGCTCCGCCGTCTCCCAGGACATGCTCCTCCGCCACCCAGGACCTGGGTCACCGCCGCCAGGCCTTCACGGCAGATATCCTCTCCCGCCACCCAGGATTTGTGCCGCCACCTCCCCCCAGGACCTGCACACGCCTGGGTCTCGAGTACCTGGACCGCGAGTTCCCGCCGCGCCTGGACCTCGAGCTCCCTCAAGCTCGTCCTGGACCTCAAGCTCGAGCTCCTTCTGCTGCTCCTCTGCAAGTTGCTACTGGTCCCCTGCTCGTGTTGCCGCCCGGAGGTCCCCTGCTCGTGCTGCTGCTGGTAAGAAGTGCAGGGCTCCTTGCTTTTTCATATCCAGTACCAGACCTTGCTTGCTCTGTAATTTCAAGCACAATTGATCTGTCAATTGCTCTGTCCTCTGAAGAAATGTTACAAAAAAGTAAGTTCAGTTATAACCAGATGAATTTGCTGCCAATTGCTCTGTTACTATTGCTATCTGAATTCCAACCAGATCAATTTGCTGTCAATTGCTCTGTAATTTGAAACACAATTTATGCCAACATTACACTGAACATGCATGAGTAGTTTATGCAAAGATCAGTTACACAGAATATTGCAGAGATCAGTTTGCTTCCACTGCTTCTTGTAAATACAGTACTTAACCAGGTTTATTTTCAGTAAATAGTGTCAGCATCAACCAGGTTTATGCAAATACTCCTGTAGATCAAATACCCCAAGTTTATGCAGGAGTACTTAACCAGGTTTATTTTCAGTAATTTGCAGTAGATCAAATTGCACTAGATTATTTGCTTCATTCTTGTACGGCTGTAGTTTAAATGAAATAGTCCTGTTAAATTGAGATTACTCTGCCTGGCTTACAAGACAAACAGGCAACACAAACAGCAGGACATCCTTTATTTAAATTGGACAGCAGGATACAATCATCAGGTGGGGAAGAACATGGTGGATTAAATAGAGTAACTCAACTGAATTTGCATCTAGCCTTCTCTGAGTTGCATCCCCACCATCCCCTTTCCCAGCTAGCCACCATCACCACCATCTAGTGTTCAGTAGGTGTTCAGTAGGCTGATGTTGATTACCAACTTCAGCGCCAGAATCTGCAACCACATCCAATAGGTGTTCAAGTAGGAAACAATCATGATCTGATTTTCTAGTTTTAGGAAACAATAATTGTAATTCAGAGTAATTGGAAACAATCATGATAAATTTTTGGAAACAATCAATATTGATATGGCAGGAAATCGGGAGTACTTTTTGAAACGATCAGTACACTTTGGAAACAATCAGTACACTTATGAAGAATTTGTGCATTTGATCCTGAATTTACCTGCATTTGATCCTGGTATTCAGAGCCCATTTGATCATGCGAGTAGGTATTCAAAGCCCCTTTGATCCAGACCAAGGGTAGCAGATGATGATCATTGTTGTACAAAAAATGAGAGTAGCAGACCAAGGGTAGCAGATGATGATCATTTTATTTCACTGTTAATTCAGTTAGAGCAAAATTCAGTTATACAAAAGTGGCCAAGGGTAGCACACCAAGGAGTATTTCTAAGTGTCTACTGTCTACATTTGCTAATTGTCTACTGTCTACATTTGCTAATTGTCTACTGTCTTCATTTTAAAATTGTCTACTGTCTTGTTTTTTTTCTCAATGAAAGCATTGAGCCTAGGGAACAGTCTTGTTTTTTTTATGCAGGACATTAACAAAGCTCTTTGTTCAGTCAAGATCTTTGTCCACAGAATTTCAGTCAAAGAGGCATGTCCTTTTCAAAAACATCATGAATCCAAAATCTAGGAGACAGATTTTGTGTAAAACATTCTGAATTTTTACACTGAACATTTCTGAATTACTAATTCAGTCTGAACATGTCACAACATTTCTGAAATCAACTTGAAGCTTCTTGCATCTTAATTTTGCATTGAATTTAGTTGTCATACTTAGCCTCATTTATAAATCAGAAACTGAAACTGTTAGAAACTTGGAACTGAAAATATGTGGTGATCAATTTCTGTTTTTTGCTAAACTGAAGATTGTTCCTAAACTGAAGATTATTTAGGAACACACTTGTTCCTAAACTTGATGTTGATTTAGGAACACAATCTTCAGTGAGAGTCTAAAAAATAACTACTCCATGTACTTAAGTGATTCTACACTAAACCAGAGCAGTGATTCTACTCCATGAAGGTGTTGGCTCTGTCTCCTAGCTTATCTATTCTGGACATTTACTAATTCTACACAGGAGCAAACAAAATAAAGACACACAATTTAGAGAGCAAAAAACTGAACATTTCATGATAAAAAACTGAAGATTTCTGAACACTTTTGAATGAACATTTGTTATGATAAGATTTACTAATTCTCTTTAGCAAAGACTGAATATACAAATTCAGTTTTTAGGAAAGACAAGATTTACTAATGCAGTGAACATTCAAAGTCTGAACATTTCTAAATCTAGTGAACATTTCTGAATCTAGTGCCTGTGCGCTTACACAACGCTGGTAATTAAGGAGGAGTATTTAGCTACTCATACCTCTATCTACACATACAGGAGCGGAAAATCTGCTAACTACACACACCTCGTTCGAAATCATTTTGCAGGGCATCCTGTTGGCTTTCTTCCTGTTGGTTCGAGCTGGCCTTCTTCCTGGTGCACACGGTTCGAGCTGGCCCTACTGAATGCAGCAATGCAGAGAGCATCAAGCAGTAATAGAGAGCAGAGAATGGAAACCTCGACGGCGCATCAGGTGGGAGACGAGGGACTTACCACGGCGCAATCACCGAGGAATCCTTGCCGGCGAACGGAATCCGCCGCCTCCTCCTCCGCGGACGGGCGCACGGCTGAGGCGGACAGAGCTAGCAGTGAAGGCTGTGAAGGGGAGCTCTCTAGTGACTTAGCCTTTTTTTCCCTTCTTGCTAAGGATGACACTATCACATTGTTAAGGACTGGAGATCTTACCACCTTTTTGGATAGTGATGGCTGCTTATTCTTCTCAACGGGTAAAGATCCAGGTGATGGTTGCTTATCCTTGTCGATGGGCAAAGATCCAAGTGATGGTTTAGTTGAAACATCTCTCTGGCAAACAAGAAAAAGATAAACAAATAAGCTTGAGAGAGAGCCAATCTGATAGTTGCTGCAATTGAAATATCTCTCTAGGTGGTAAGATAGTCGTCGAAATTCACCTTATTCAGCCTTTTCTTGCTCTTTGGTGGCGCCTGCTTATCCATGTCAACGGCCAAAGGTCCAAGTAATGGTACAGGTGGATTAGTGCACATTTCTTCACTAGCCTGAGAGAGAGAAAAATTGTCATGATTAAAGACTGTATGTCTATTTCTTGGATATCGACGCCTTCATGATAAAGTAGTGTGATAGTTTTACCTTTCTCTTTTTCTTGGACGTCGACGACTTCATGACGACTTTGTTCGTTTCTTCGTGTTCCCCGTGATGCTCGCCGCTACTCTGTCTACTTCGCTTCCTTTTCTTGCTCCGGTGGTTCCATATGGAGCTCACCAACACCCATGTGCTCCTCAAGATCCGGGCCATTAGCCTTCTCAATGTTTATGGCACGCAAGAGCTCAGTAGTACCTTGTGCTCCTCAAGATCTGAAATTTTTCACAACAATTAGGTATATTTAGTAAGCCACTGAAGGTTGCGACTGTTCTAGAATGGTAACAGAGAACAGAAATGCAAAATTAGATACTAGCATATATTTAAGTAAGACTAAATCTTCATCGTACCAATGTAATAAAATAAGACTAAATCTACAGCGTATTTTCAGTCATAAGGTAGCATCACAACTTTATAATGAACAGAAATGCACAATTCAGTTATCAAATTATCACACTAGAACAGCAGGAGCATCGCTGATAAAAAACAAAGCACAAACTGCTTGTTTCAGTTATCAAATTTTTTGCGTTGGTTTGTGTAAATATAATGTGTTCCTGTCATATTTCAGTGACCCGTGCTCTGGAGTCCAGAATATTGCTGTACTTTTCTTGTTTTCAATAAGTTGAGAGATGGCCATAATTTCTACACCTAAGGGGGCCAGGTTAAGTCTGCGTTTTCATCCAAGTAGTTTTGGAGTGTTTGTAGAATACCATGTTTCTTTTCCAGAAACCACGGTTTTATAAACTTTAATGTGTTTAGCGTCAAGCCGTCAACAAATAGCAATCTTTTTATTAAAAGAGGTCATTGCCCAGATATTGGAATTCTGAGGTTTAAGATTACTATGGTTTTTTTTAAGAAAATTGTACTGGCAAACCAACCAGACTGAAAGGTAAGTTGCTAATTACACCAGTGTGTGGAGAATGCCAAATTCACTATTAATCATATATAGTGAGAAAAAAAGTTCCCTGCTGATCATGAGAGGGAGAAAAAAACATTCAGAACAGAACTATATGATATAAATAAATCCCAGAATTGTTAAGCTAGACCAGGAAGATGGAAAATTGCTGCTGCAGAGGCTGCTACGTTTTCATTCAGTAAAATGGAACTGAGGGAAGGGGCGGGGCGTGCTCAGTAAAACATTATATTTACACAAACCAACGCAAAAAATTCGATAACTGAAACAAACAGTCTTGACACAAACAAACAAACAGTCTTGACACAAAAAAACAGAGCATCGCTGATAAAAAACAAAGCACAAACAAGTAAACTTCTGAAGCTTAGTAAGCTAGGTCTTGACACAAACAGTCTTGAAGCAAATGACAGTTGGGGCTGGGAATTCTTGGATGCATTGAGCAACTGCACTTCTCTAAAGATGCTTTCACTCTATGCAAAAAATTACTACTGCATTGAACTTTTCTTCTCACTAGAATCAGTACATCTCTAACTTCTACAGAGGTGGAAAAATAATAATTTCAGAAATCTCGAATGGCAATGACCACATTTTACTACATCATCGAGATACACTATCACTCTCATTTTTGTGAAATTGTGAACAATTTTTAAAAATTATGAACATCTTTTTAAACTCGTGAACATATTTGAAATTGTGATTTTTTTTAAATTCACGAACATTTTGTAAAATCAAGAACCTTTTTTGAATTAATGAACATATTATACTATTTGCAAACATTTTTTTTAATCGGCGAACATTTCTAGAATGGACTAACATTTTTTTGAGATTTGATGAAACAATTTTCTAAATTAATGAACATTTTTTGAACTGCATGATCTTTTTTGAATCAGCGTATATTTTGTGAATCAATAAACTATATATTTTAATTTATGAACAGTTTTTGAATTTTTATGATATTTTTTAATATATTTTTGAATTGGCGAAATTTTGTGAAATTTAAAAACATTTATTAATATATGAACTTTTTTAGAAAAACTCATTAATGTATTTTTATTTCCTGAACATTTATTAGAAAATTTGCTAATATTTTTTAAAAATCGCAAATAATTTCTGAAGCCACAAATATTTATGAATTACTAAAATTTTATTTCAAAATTATCATTTTTTTTACTTTTCAAAACTTTTTAAAATTCTCAAATTATTTAAAGTAGAAAGAAACAATGATGGAAAAGAAAAAACCCAAAATTGAAAATTGGTCGCCCATATATGGGCCGGTCCAGGCGAGCTGTGTCTTTTTCTTGCGCGCAGGGCGCAGTATAGGATATTTTAGCATGGGCTGGCCCAGTCCGAAATTTTCTGTGTGAAAACGTTTTTTATAACTTATAGGTGGCATTGGTGGGTAATATTTTGGAACTTCAGGGGCAATTTCAATGGCGTACGGGCAGAAACACTCCGTACTTTAATAGTAGGTATATAGATGGTACCTTTTTTCTCAAACTTGCTTTCTAGCTCCCGGGCATACCCTTCATCAGTCGATTCGACTTGCAGCAACAACAGTAGCTGTGCTTGGACCGGCTTGTTCATCTGAATATTCTTACCCACCTGCAATCATTTCCCCCCCAACAAAACACATGAGTTACATCACACTTGTAATCTAATAGAATGAAATATCAACAACATTTTTTTGGCAACCACTAACCTGCTTCTGCAAACATTGACCGCAGGCAGAAAGCAACATCATCGTTAGGCATGTCAACCTCTTAATCACTGACTTCATATGGTACCATTGTCTGGATGCTGTCATGCATCCCAACAGCCAATGTCCTTAGCGATGACACGTCTGTGCCACTTGTGGCTTGCTCGTGTCCAACTCCACCGAGATTGCTTGCGTCAAGCCTTGATGCAAATCCGCCATCAACAACACTTGCAGCTGCCTCCGCGTGAGAGGCAACATCATCAACATCCACTGCAAAGCATGAGAAACAAGAACAGGATTAGCACCGCAGCCATTCTAGGCACAATGCTCGTCGGGCAAGACGAAGATGAAACGTGGATGTGCGCTGCAAGCAAATAGGAAAGATGACTGTTACCGAAAGTACCTTGCGGAACTGGAAGGCCACGCGACGAACTACCATGACCATCAGCAGCAGGCCCAACCCGTGAGACGTTACCCCCCCTCCCCCATCTGCAAAAAATAATTCTCAGTGAATACGCACCGATTGTGCATCCCGACCCCCGTACCCCCCGCGTCGCCTCCCCGAACGGGGCGACCGGGGTGGTCGTCCCTCCCCTCCCTCCCTCTCCCTCTCACCGTTACCGCTTACTGGCGCGGCCGACGGTGGCGGCCCCCTTCCTTTCCCCGTCGCGGAATCCGGTTCGGGCGGGCGGGCTCCGGCGGCGGTGTACTTCGGCGGCGGCGCTCCGGTGCAGATCCGATGGTGGCGAGACGATGGCGGGGACCCTTGACGGTGGTGGCGGCTGGTGGCGGTGATTGACCGGCGACGCCTTTCCAGCCCAGATCTGGGCCTGGGCGGGCCGGTCTGGCCTTCGGTGCGCTGCTTCCGGCTGCAGTGGCGAGCTACAGGCAATGGAGGCGACGGCTGCAGCACGGCGGCGGGAGCTTAGCAGGCCCGATCTGGGTCCGACTGGACAATTGGCCTGGCGTGCTCCTGCTCCTGCGTCCGATCTGCTATCGCATGAGTCGATGGAGGTTGTCCCCTCGCACGCGGCTGCGGTGCTGCCGGTCCCTGTCTACGGTGGCTTCGGTTTGGTCCGGCTGGCCTCGCAACGTTTACATTGGAGAGACGATGGTGGTGTCCTCGTGACTGTGGTGGCGCATGTTGGTGGGCGGTAGGCATGATGGAACCGACATTGGTCCTGGGTTGTCGGTGTGAGGGGTCGGGAGAAATCTCTGCTGGGCCTGGCCGGCACCGACGCCACCCTCTTGAAATCTCTGACGTCGGTTGTACCTCTCCCCCACTCCCCTCCGTGTACCGGAAGAAATCCTAGGACTCGTCCGGGCAGCAGCGTCGTCGTCGTCGCAATCCTTCTTGAAGGTGTTGCTTGATATGCGGCTACTCAGCAACATAGGAGTGGGATGGAATTCTTCGGTGGGCGCACCGGTTGCGGGATACTATAGCCCTCGTTGATCCAGTGCTGCTATCATTTTTTCTCTTGGGCATGATTGTGCTGTTTGTCCCAGGGATGAACTCAATGTTGTATCGGGTGGTTGCTATATTAATATAGCGGAACGAAAGCCTATTTCGAGAAGAGTGAATACGCACCGGCCATATCTACATATGATATTATATTGTGTATTTTCACATTCTTCTGGACACATACATTTGTAGCAGGGAAGTTGGGTGACATGCGCACAACATCTGGGTACAATTTGCTTCCAAAACAGAAGTGCAACTTTTTCTTTTGCTCTTCAACCTTGTTGAACATGTCCTCTATTACTGAACTTCTATTTGCCTCGGTAATTTCAGTTGCAATTCTGACCACTGCATCCATCATCATTGGCATAACAATATACTCTGTCACCAACATAATGTTGTCCATCCCCTGCATTTTTATTCAGCAAACACATATGGGTTAACCAACACCATCAGTATAGAAATAACACAGATTCCACCGTTTTCCATTCAAATACTAGTCGCTAGACTCGAGAGACACACCTCTTGTACCCCCAAATGTTTTTTTTTGAAACGGAGGCAAAAGTTTTGCCTCATATATTAACTAAGGAGAGAATAGAGTTTATACAACACACACCCTTAGATCGACATGGCAATTACACTCGCAAAATAAAAGACCCTAACTTTCTTGCCCCAGCGGGCACCCACAGGTTCGCCTCGTCCACAATAGTGTTGAGTAGGATAGGTGGTGGAACGCTCTTTTGTCAGAAAACTCTTGCGTTTCTCTCATTCCATAATACTCAAGACACGGGCATGGTGATTGACGCCTTGCCCTTCCTGTTGGTGGTGCCGATGTCACAAGTGCTCGCCCACCACTCCTCAACAGAGCCCATCAAACGCCATGCTCTCGTGTCGAGGTCGTCAATATTGAACCTCAGGATGACCATCTTCCAAAGCCTCAGGGAATAGCAACACTTGAATAGCAGGTGCGTCCCGCATTCCTGCACAAGCTTGCAGAAGGGACACAACCTGCAGTTTGGCCACCCACGCTTGGCCAATCTATCAGCCGTTCAAATTCTGTCTTGAATCGCAAGCCAAGCAAAAACTTCACTCTTGGTGGTGCCCATGTCTTCCAGATCATTTGGTCCATGGAGGAGAACACCAAGCCCAAAAACTGTGCCTTGTACGTCGAGGTCGCCAAATTTTTTGTAATGAACAGAGACCGTGTGCTTCCACAGAATGTCATCCACGATGAGCTCATCTAGGTGCACCTCGTCCAGGAGCATCCAAAGGGAGAAGAACTGCCTCACGTGTTCGGTCGAAACACCATTGGGTGGGGGTTTGATCTTCAGGATCCAAGCGTTATTCTTGAGGGCCTCCCGCACCTTCCAATTCTTCTGCCTGGATGCCTCGAAGATGAGCGGAGCAATGTCCTTGGGCTTGCGGCGAAGAAGCCAAGGGGAATCCCAGAATGGCGTACGCGCGCCATTGCCCACCGTAATGGTGGTAGAGGCATATAAGAGATCGAGGTCTTCCTCATCGCATGGGTTCCCACCTCCAACCCACAGCTTAGCAGGGTCCTTCCACTCGAACCAAGGCCACCGCAGTCGTAAAGCACGAGCGAACTTCTCCATGTTAAGCACCCAAGCCCACCGTAGGCGTGCGGCTGCGTCACCATCTGCCAATTCACCTTGCACTTTGCCCCTATAGTCCTATCCGAGCCAGACCAAAGGAACACCCTCTCTAGCTTGTCGACCGTGTTGAGGATGCTTGCCGGGATGACAAGAGGCGTGATGAAGTATACCAACTGGGAAGCCAGAACCGACTTGACGAGAGCCGCCCGCCCAATGGTGGTGATGTTCTGACTATCGTATGTTCCCATCCTTTTTGCCACCTTGCCCACCAGAAATTGCAGGTCAACCAACCTTAGCTTCCAGATAGATAGGGGGAGCCCCAGATATCACAGCGGGAAGGAAGCCCTCATCGTTGGCAAACCCTGGGTGACACGCTCCAAGTCAATGTGATTGCATCGAATGGGGACCACGAAACTCTTATGGAAATTGGTGCAAAGTCCCGTGACATTTCCAAAGCCTCTCAGAATGGCTGCCAGGTTGTCAATATCTTGTTTAATCGGGGCCATGAAGACAGTCGTGTCATCCGCATAGAGAGAAGTCCGCACCACGGCTCCCCTTCCTCTGATCTTGTGTAACAACCCCTTTTTCATGGCCACGTCGAGGATGCGTTGCAGCTGGTCAGTAGCGATGACAAAAAGGAGTGGGAAAGAGGGTTCCCTTGCCTCAACCCACAGCTGTGCTTGATGGGGCAGCCGACCACCCCATTTAGCAATACCCTCCAGGAGGAGGTACACGACAAGGACGCAATCCAGTCTCTAAATTTGCTTGGAAACCCCCTCCTCTGAAGGAGCTCCAGAAAATACTCCCATCTGAGGGAGTCGAAGGCCTTGCGAATGTCTAGTTTGAACAACAGAGAGGGGGTTTTGCTCTTATGTAGGCGGCGAGCAAGGTTACGGACATACATAAAGTTGTCGTGAATACTCCGCGTTTTGATGAAAGCACTCTGAGCGTTGGAGATGAGAGCGGACATGTGCGGGCCAAGTGTAATGGAGAGCACCTTGGCGATGATCTTGGCAATGGCGTGGATGAGGCTGATGGGCCTGTAGTCGGCGATCATTTCCGCCCCCTCCTTCTTTGGCAAAAGCACAATATTTGCCGAGTTGAGCCACTGAATGTTTGCGGAGTGGAGGGAGTCAAAACGGGTGATGACCCCCATAAGCTCATGCTTAATGGTACCCCAACACTTTTTGAAGAATAGGCCCATAAATCCATCCGGTCCGGGGGCCTTGTCGCTGGGCATGTCTTTGATCGCCTCAAGGACCTCTGCTTGTGAAAGTGGAGCGTCAAGCCCATGCAAGTCTGGCTTCTCCAGGGTGAGCTCCTCCTAGTTGAGATCCATGGTGCTTCTCTCGCCTCTTTTCATGACATGCGATAAGTGGTCGTGGATGATTTCTCCTTGGCCTCATGCTCGGTCACCCACCCTTGGTCATTCATGATCCTGTGAATGCGATTCTTTCTCCTTCGTGCATTGATCCGTCGATGAAAAAATTTGGTGTTTGCATCACCCTCTCTGACGTTGGATATACGGGCACATTGCTTCTTGCGCGCCTTTTCGAGGATGGCTAAGCTCATTACCTTCCATTTGAGCCTAGCCCGAAGATCGAGCTCCTCCGGGCTAAGTTGCCTGCTCTCCTGAGCAATGTCCAGGCGAAGGATCACCACGAGGGCAGCCTGCAGCATCACTTTGGCCTTAGAGAAAAGGCCTCTGCTTCACTGCGTCAAACGGAGTGCCGTCTTCTTAAGCTTGTGGAAGAGGATGATGTAGGGGTCGGTGTGATCAGT
This sequence comes from Elymus sibiricus, assembly GCA_039707655.1. Classification (NCBI taxonomy): domain Eukaryota; kingdom Viridiplantae; phylum Streptophyta; class Magnoliopsida; order Poales; family Poaceae; genus Elymus; species Elymus sibiricus. Next base: position 282,899,687 of record CM077663.1, read on the forward strand.
GTGCTCTTACCACGCCTTCTGGACAACGTCATCGAAGCCGGGCATCGCGATCCAGAAGTTTTCGAATCTGAAAGTCCTAGGCCGCCTAGGCCCCTTATCGTCGGCCAACAGGAGCGGGCAGTGATCGGGTAGGGACGATGAGAGGGCATGAAGCACATGTGTGTTGAAGGCGGCGTCCCACTCTGTGTTGCAGAAAAAGGAGTCAAGTTTGCAGAGCATCATGTTTTGCCTCTCGTTGCTCCAGGTGAATCTTCTGTTCTGAAGATGGATACCCCCAAATGTTTTGGTATTGTAGATATCTCTCTTCTAGGTACCATCATAGGGTGCCACCCCATCACCAGGCCATTCATGTTGCCTTCAGGTTTAGTTTGCAAACACACGTGCTGGACATATTAGTCAATCAATAAACAAGCATTTGATATAATAAATAGTCTCTCCTTCCACACACCTTGTATCTACGGTGTTCCACTGTTCTCTGACGGTCCTCTTCGGCCAGCTTAATTACCTCATCCATCTTCTCAGAATAGTACACTGCAATCTTGGGCACCGGATCTATATGCATGCTCGCATCCTTGAAATCGACCCACTCCAGGTAGAACAACTGAAGTTCATCATGTACACGAATACATTAGCAAAGCTCGGTAATGTAAAATTGAGAAAAGAAACGAAACAATTATTTATTTACTAACCAGCATCAGAATATTGCATTCTTCTAATGTCTATGTGTTGGAAATATGAGCAATTGACCATATGATTTTATTAACAGAAATAGTAGATAGAACATGACTATAATAGTAGATATAGGACAAGTTATGCAATCAGACAGAGAGTATGCAAATAGCATCTCAAGTAGTGAGTATGAATGAAACATATCTAGAACATAAACTAGAACAAGAAACTGTGCCAGGATCTCAAACAGAAAGAACACGAACACGTACTAAGCTGCAACAGTAGAGTTGGGATTGGCGTTGACATCGTCGCCGGCCATGTCGTCGAAGAGGTTGTTGACGTCGGAGAAGAAGTCATCGTTTGGGAAGTAGTCCGTGGCGTTCATGATGAAGAAGTCAGTAGTCGCGCAAAGCACTCCCAAAAAATCTTATGACCCTTCTCCTGTACATGACTCAAAGTGGCGGGGTTTCGGAGGCCTACCATCCCGACTTGCGGTGCACACGCAAGCCGGGATGGAGAAAAACCTAGCAGTAGCTCAGATCTTTAGAACTGAATGGCGTGAGGAAGGTGCTGGTCTGGTGTGTCTCTCTGGAGAGGAGTGATCTCTTTTTTATGGGCACAAGAGAGGGAGGTGAATAAGCCGCGGTTAAAGACGAAATGAAAAGACGGCAGACGAAGCAAACAACCGAAGGGTGTAGCGTTCGTATTCAATCCCCACTATAGGAAAAATGTTTCAACTCCCGTGCAACCTTTCACATACCAGTCATGGGTGGCAAAAATTTAGACAATGGCTCGGCTTATTCCCACAACCCGCATCGCGTCGTGACGAGGTGTGGCGTGACGAGGCGGGCGACGGACGAGGAGCGCGTGTGAATGTCTCTCTTGTTCTCATCCTCATACATGTGGAGAAACAACCTCCCTTATAAGGAGGTATAACTCCTACTAGGTGAGAAATATGGGATTAAACTATAGTCCCATCTCTTGCCTTGCATGAATGGGCTAAGTGAGCCTCTAGGATTTATTAGGAATTCTGAAGATGCTGTTGGGCTAGCCCAAACATAGATAAATTCCAGCAACCCCCACCAAATCCCAGAGGCACACAAAATTTGCCTTTGGTTCCAAAATACTATTTATATACCGGTACTACAGTGGATATTGTTAAGTTTAACTTCCACCTAGAACTCTATGCTACAATAGTAAGCAACTTGAACAGTGGACTAGGTCTTGAACTGCAAGTTTTCCGTGAATCTAGCTTCACACAAAGTCTTGATTGATACTGGGCTACCATGGGACTTCCCTGCGGGTGGAGCTTATGAGTCATACTCCGAGGCCTTTCATGAGTTTACTAGAGAGAACCCTACTCTCATAGATTGCGATGTTTAACAATCAGACTCATATAGGTGTGTTCTTCAAAAGATGTTTTGCAGGACAACATCTCTGCTTAAATAAGCCACTTAGAACACATTAACACATCAACCTGCCATGCAGATTAGGAGAGTATTGCATCTACACGGAGTGGTATTATTAATAGTAAGGATACCATCCTCTTAGTTGACCAACAACTTGTCTTACACATCTAATTCACGGGATCTCCGATCACATAGAGTAGGTTACCACTCTGAAAAACTCATATTATGGGTCTCATACCCATCGCTTTGATGCATCATCTATCACATTACATGATAGACCCTTAGTAAAAAGGATCTGCCAGATTTTTAGACATTTGGATATAATCCAATGCAATAACTCCGGAGTTTCTCATTTTCCTGAAAGACTTAACCTTCTCTAAACATGTCTTGCTGACTTCATGTTATCCTTTGAGCCACCCACTTTCGTGATCATAGTTTGATTGTCACAGTTCATAGGTTACCCGATAAAAGTTTCTCAACAACCCGCAAGTCATTCAAGAGCCGACGAAGCCAATCTGCTTCGACCGTAGCTTTATCTAGTGATGTGAGTTATGTTTCCATTGTTGACCTCGTTAAGATGGTCTTCTTGCAAGACTTCCAAGAAACAACACCATCTCCATGAGTGAATATGATGACCCACAAGTGTAGTGGATCAGTTGTAGTCCTTTCTATAAGTAAGAGTGTCGAACCCAACGAGGAGCAGAAGGAAATGACAAGTGGTTTTCATCAAGGTAATTCCTGCAAGCACTGAGAATAACAGTAACAGATAGTTTTATAGTAGAGCAATTTGTAACAAGTAACAAATAACCACTACTAGGAGAAACCTTATAGGCAGGACACTATCCGTAGCGCTGGAAAGTAACAGGCGCTGCTGGTAATTACCAGTAGCGCTGGATTTTGGCAGCGCTACAAGTAAAGACTTAGCAGTAGCGCTGGAAGCAAAAAGAGCGCTACTGCTAAGGGGGACCCGACGAGCCCACCGACACTGTTGGTAGTAGTAGCGATGTCTAGAATACAACGCTACTACTAAGATTTTAGTAGTAGCGCTTTTTTTCGTGGAACCACTATTGATAATGGGCCCCACTTAATAGTAGCGCTCTTTCTGGAAAGCGCTACTACTAAGTAACATAGCAGTAGCGCGTGTTGAAAAATAGCGCTACTGCTATGCGTGGCTGGTGCCACCTTTTCACCCCCCCTCCCCCTCCTCCGCCCCTTTGCCCTCTCTCCCCCTCCTTTCCCCTCTCCCCTCACCATTGTTGCCCTTCTTCTCTCTTCCTCCTACCTCTCTTCTCTCCCCATTAATGCCCCCCTCCACCATAACTCTCCTCCATAAATGGCCTTCTCATCTCTAGCTAGCTCCATAAATGCCCCCTACCTCATTTATTTGGCTCTCCCTCCATTCCATTAGATATAGATCTAGCTAGCTCATCTCTCTCCCTCTCCATTAGTTACCTAGAGTCATCTCTCCTCCCCAACAACTAGATCTAGCTAGCTATTTAGCCATCCACACTTTCGATCCCTATAGGTAGCGAAAGGCCTCATCCGGTCGATCGGTCTCTCTCGGGAGATAGGTGAGTAAAAAGTTGTTCATTTCAAGAATGGGAATATGTGTGTGAATGGGAATATGTGTGTTTGGGATATGGAGAGATTTGTGCGAGTGACATGCCCCCGAGTTGCTTATGTTTTGCCGAAATGTCGATTTATTTCCGTTTCGGTGAATTTCGAGCAAACTCGATATGTCCTATTTTTAGGCAAGGTCATGCCAAATTTTTATATGACTTTGATGCATGCATGCATTTTGTTTATAACCCTTTTGCTTGTTATACCGTGCATGCAGTCAGTCATGAAGGTGAGTGGATGGAAGGTGGAGTGATACATGCAATCCGCGGTGATGGACATGCATGCAAATAATCGGACTAGGATTAGATGTCCGTGTACAAGATGCAAAGAAGGAGTCCTTTTGGACCCTTTTGATTGTGGCAGGTTGAAGGCGCACCTGCTGATGAATGGTTTCATGGATGGCTATACTCGGTGGATAAGTGAAGATGATGATGATGAGGACGTCCACATGGCAGGGAATAACGACATGGGGCTAGACGAAGAGATGACCGATCGACACGAAGACGATGGCGTCGGACATGGCGGCGGGGAAGAGTTAAATGACGGTGGCGGAGAAGATTCCGGACACGGCGAAGAAGAGTCCGGACATGGCGGAGAAGTAGAGGCGGCGGTCACGCCGCAGTCTTCGACGCTACTAAGTGCAGTCGTGCAGGACCCTCATGTTCGAGACCTCCTTCGCAAGAGTACGACTAGCGAGAGAGCTGCTTCTAGAGAGGAGGCCAAGCTGGCGCAACTTGAAGTAGACTCGAAGACTCCATTGTATGACGGTTGCGATCCTGAGGTGACCCGCTTGAGTTTCACGCTCGAACTTCTAAAGACGAAGGCCAAAAACAAATGGATAGACAAAAGCCTCGATGAGCATTTGAAGTATCTACATAATAAAGTTCTTCCCGCGGGGAACCTGTGTCCTACTAGTGTCGATGAGGCCAAGAAAATCGTTTGCCCTTTTGATTTGCCGCACATTAGGTACCACGCATGCATCAATGATTGCATCATTTATCGGGGGGAGCACGCAGAAAAAACCAGCTGTCCAGTGTGCAATGCTTCTCGATACAAGAAGGCAGGAAAGAAAGCTCCTCAGAAAGTTGTATGGTACTTTCCGATCACTCCCCGTCTGCAACGGTATTTCGTAGATCCTAAGGAAGCAAAGCTCATGCGCTGGCACGCGGAGAGGAAGAAGCCCGACGATGGAGATGATCCGAAGCTGAGACACCTCGTAGATGGTAGCCAGTGGAGAGCATTCAACACCGTATATGGATTTACTGCAGAAGATCCAAGGAACATCGTGCTTGGTGCGAGTACCGGTGGCATGAATCCATTTGGAAACCAAAACACCAACCACAGCACATGGCCCGTCTTTGTATGGATGTACAACCTCCCCCCATGGAAGTGCATGAAGACAAAGTACATACACATGAGCATGCTGATTCAAGGGCCGAAACAACCGGGAAATAATATTAACCTGTATATGGGGCTTCTGAAAGAGGAGCTAGACACGTTATGGAAAACACCGGCATGAACATGGGACGCTAGCAAAGGAGAGTATTTCTATATGAGAGCCGCGCTGATGACGACGGTGCACGACTATCTCGGTTACGGGTACACCTCAGGCCAGGTGTGCCACGGATACTGCGGATGCACGAGGTGCATGGATGATACAATGTCTCAGCAGCTTACGTCAACGAAAGATGGCGGGTCCGGGAAAATCGTGTACATGGGGCATCGTAGATGGCTCGAGAAGGATGACCCGTGGAGAAAGCGTGGAGATCTATTCAATGGGTTGGCTGAGCATCGAGGACCTCCACGTAAGAGGAGCAGCGCCGAAATCAACGAGCTGTTAAAAAACTGGGAACAGTGCCCTGCGCCGGGAACGATGAAAAAGGCGCCGGAGCCGCTACTGAAGGTATGGAAAACGAGGTCTGTTTTCTGGGACTTGGAGTACTGGCCCAATCACGACACGCCTCATTGCCTTGATCAAATGCATATCACGAAGAATGTCCTCGAGAGCTTGCTTGGCACACTGATGAACATGCCGGAGAAGACCAAGGACGGGCCGAAGGCAAGGAAAGACTTGGAAGATTTGAAGATCAGGAAAGATCTCCACCGTAAAAAGTCGACGGAGGAGACGGAGACGGAGACAGAGGAGGGGGAAAGGGGCAGAAAAGTCAACAAGAAGTAGGAGAATTATTGCCCCCCTTCTTGCTTCACCTTAAGTGCGAAGGAGATCGATCAATTCATCAAGTGCCTTATGGGAATCAAAGTCAGTTCCGGTTACTGTGGGAAGATAAGCAGATTTCTAGACCCCAAGAAGAAAAGGTTCAGCGGGATGAAGTCTCATGACTGTCACGTGATGATGACGCAGATACTCCCGGTTGCCATTAGAGGGATAATGGACAAGCACGTCTGTGACACGCTTACTGGTCTCTGCAACTTCTTCGACGTTATCTCTCGAAAGTCCATAAGTGTTTAGCAGCTTCGAAGGCTACAGGAAGAGATCGTTGTCATACTATGTGAGCTTGAGATGTACTTCCCGCCCGCGTTCTTTGATGTCATGGTGCATCTGTGTGTCCACATCGTGGACGACATCATCGACCTCGGGCCGACATTCCTTCACAGCATGATGCCGTTCGAGAGGATGAATGGGGTCATCAAAGGATTCGTTCGTAACATGTCCCGTCCCGATGGGAGCATCGTCCAGGGGTATCTGACGCATGAGTGCATCTCCTTTTGCGAGAATTATATAGGCGTCGGAGACCCTGTTGTTGGTTTGCCCGTCAAGAAGCACGATGGGAGGCTTGGAGGAGAAGGTCACAACAACGGCCGGAGGGAATTGCACGTGGACTACTCGGATCGACGGAACGACTTTGACAGGGCTAACTTAGTAGTGCTACAACACCTAGATGTGGTAGATGATTATGTGGCACGGCACAAAGAAACCATCGCAAATAAGTACCGTGATAAGGGGATGCTCAAGACGGACGACGAAGTTACTGTAGAGCACAACGCCACTTTCTTGCGTTGGTTCAAATAGCAAGTTCTTGAAAATCCCCCGGAAGAGGACAGTTCGGACGGATTGCTCATACACGCCTTAGCACATGGCCCCGCGCCCAAACTCGCGAGCTATCAGTCATACGATATCAACGGGTACACGTTCTACATAGAGGCCAAAGACATGGACAGTGATTACCAGAACTCCGGGGTGACGATTGAATGTGTGACCGACGCCAACGGCACAACTGAAAGATTCTACGGAAGGGTCGAAGAGATCTGGGAGCTTGACTATGCTGGAATGCATGATGCGACGATGTTCCGTGTCAGATGGGCTAAGGACGTCGTAAGAGAAAACAAGTATTTCACTACCATGTCTATACCCGACGCGAAGAGCGCAACCGTGAACGTTAACGTCATCGCCAAAACTGAGCCATGGGTACACGCTAAGCACGTGACACAATGCTTCTTCATAACCGACCCGACCAATCCCAGCCGTGTTGTCATGAGGAGAGGCAAAAGGAGCATCGTCGGAATGGATGGAGTCGCCAACGAGGAAGACTACGACCAATACGGCAACCCGATGAGGGAAGATGACGATGACGATGAAGCATACGTGAAAAGAAGAATCAATACTACATTACGTAAGAAAGATCGTACTCCATGGTTCCGGAAAAGTCACAAGGAGGGGCTCAATTATTCGGCAACGAACAAGAAAGGGAAGAAGCTCAATGTGAAACGTCGTCGACGCAGCTGAGAAACCATCATTTATATATATGTATCTATTTTGTGTACGCACTTAAGTAACCGTTATCGGTCAAATGATGTATACATCGTATCCCCTTCAATTACCACCACATGATTCCGGTGATATTCGCGTAGTGTGTAAACAAAAAACAAAAACAAAAGGGAGAAAGCAATACAAAAGAAAAAGAAAAGTAAACAGAAAAGGAAAGGAAAATAATAAAAAGAAAAGAAAACTAAAAACTAGAAAAGGAAAATAATAAAAAGAAAAGAAAACTAAAAACTAGAAAAGGAAAATAATAAAAAGAAAAGAAACTAAAAACTAGCTATAGCGCTGGATCCTAATCAAGCGCTACTGCTATGTGTATTTTAGAATTAAAAAACCTAAAAATTGGAATATCTAGCAGTAGCGCTGGATTAGGTCCCAGCGCTATAGCTAAGTTAGCTATAGCACTGGGTCCTAATCCAGCGCTACTGCTATTTTTAGTTAACCCCCCGCCGCGCGGGCTCAAAATTTCGCCAAGTCCTTTCCCCCCCCCTCTCCACCTCTGTCGCCGCCGTTGCCCTGCCCGCCCTCGACCTCGACGTCGGCCGCCGCCCTCTCCCCTCTATCCCTCGAGCACGCCGTCGACCTCACCGCCGCCGCCGCCCTCTCCCCTCTCTCCCCCCTCTCCCCCTCTCCTCTGTCGCCTCTGTCCGAGGCCACCCTCGAACTCACGCCGCCGCCGCCCTCTCCACTCTCTCCCCCCTCTCCCCCATCTCCTCTGTCGCCGCCGCCCGAGGCCTCCCTCGACCTCACGCCGCATGCCGCCGCCGCCCTCTCCCCTGCCCGCCCTCGACCTCGCCGCCGGCCGCCCGAGCCCGCCCTCGACCTCACCGCCGCCGCCGCCCTTTTCCCTGCCTGCCGTAGACCTCGCCGCCGTAAGCCTCTCGCTCTCCTCTCCCCTGCCCTCCTCTCTCTTTAGCTAAGGCAAAAAAAATTAGGAAATTAGTTAGGGCAATTTTTTTTAGGAAATTTGCTTGGGCAAAAAACAGTAGCATTTAGTTTTCATTGTTGCTTGGTTAGCTAGGACAAAAAACTAGCTAGGAAAAAAATAGCTAGGGAATTTTTTTTTATGAAATTAGCTAGGGCAAAAAACAGTAGCATTTAGTTTTCGTTGATGTTCATTGTTGCTTGGTTAGCTAGGACAAAAAATTAGCTAGGACCAAAAATTAGTTAGGACAAAAAACAGAATTGATGTTCATTGTTATATGATATATGTCATTGATGTTCATTGTTGCTATATGTTCATTTTCATATTCCACTTTTTAGGAATGTAGTATGATATATGTTCATTGTTGTTCATTGTTGCTATATGATATATGATATATGTTCATTTGTTATATGATATATGTCATTGATGTTTTGCCGGAATGTCCGAGTGGCCTATGTTTTGCCGGAATGTTGATTCATTTCTGTTCCGGCAAATTTCAGGCGCTCCACATGTCCACTTTTTAGCAAAGGTCATGCCGAAAATTTCCGTGATTTTCGGCATGACTTGTGCTAGAAACTAGGACATATGGAGTGCCCGGGATTTGCCGGAAGGGGAATGAATCAACATTCCGACCAAATATAGGCCCCTTTTTTCTCTTCATTATATCTTTTATTTACAATTGTTGAATAGGAAACATGTCTAGCCACGCCTCAGCCGGGGGTTCTGCTCGCCTCGAAGAAGACCCCATCGAGGCAGCAAATCACTATTTCGATTATCTGGACGAACACCAGATGGGGGTGCATGGTGGCGGCAGTGGCACCAACCCCGACGCCGACGCCGACACCGGCACTGGCACCGGCACCGACACCACCCCCGAGACCGGCAACGATGTTGTCGTAGCCGGTAAAGCACCGAAGCAGAAGAGGTCATGAAGACCAAACGAGCTCGGCATCGGACAAATTGTGGTCACGGAGATGCACCCCAAGAAATTAGAGCCAAGAGCGTCGGATGAAGCGCGCTCGTGCTGGGGCAATCAACTAGGATGCATCCTCAGGGAAACCGCCAACATCAACGACGAGAAGTTGAAGAAGATAGCACATATGGAGCACATGCTCCTAAAGAAGTTGCACAATAGGTTCCTGTTCCCCGGCCGCACAGAAAGCAAAGAACCGTGGGACGGCGACGCCATGACAAAGATAAACAACAAGGCGATGGTGACGTTCACCAACGACTTGTCCGCCTGGAAAGTTCGGGTGAAAAAAGCGATTGATAAGAATGAACCGTGGTCCAAGATTCATGCTGACAATCCGACACTTACGGAAGAGGACTTTGAAAAATTCAAGGAGACTTGCGCTAAAGATGAAACCAAGAAAAAGTCAGAGAAAATGAAGGCGCTCCAGGCCAGGAACACGCCTCCCCACCGCCTCGGAAGCCGTGGTTACGGGGGAAGAGGCACGTATGGGCCAAGGAGGACGCCGAACGTGAAAGTCACGGAATCCCAGACCCCTTGGCGGAGTTCACCGACCCGCTGGAGCGTGAATGGATCAGGGCCCGGTACAAGTGGGACCGCGTTAAGAAGACCTTTTACACGGACCCGAACATGAGGGAGTTCATGAGACTTCTGGTAATTGTTATATTACCACATTATCATATTAGCTTCCAATCAATTCGACTACAAGTTTTGTCACATTATTAGTAAACCATCCACGTTCCTTTTCCAGAAAGAGCAGCACCAAAAGGCAGCCGAAAGCGACGAGTCGTCACAGTCGTCGGCGAGGCCCAAGTGGGACACCCATTTCAACCGGGCCCTGAACATACTGAAAAAGGTCCCGGAGGACACACCGCCATCCTATGGACGTGTGCACGGCGTTGGAGATGGCGCCTCGTGGAAGACGTGCTACCGCGAGGAGCTAGAGGAAAGAAGGAAGAGAAAGTTGCTTACTCAACAGACCATCGACCAGAAGGTCGCACTTGCGATCAATAAGTCCAAAGCTGAGACCAAAGCAGAGTTGGAACAGATAGTCGATGCAAGGGTCAGTGCAGCGGTAGCTGGCGTCACGGCTGACTTCACATCTTCCATTTCCAGCTTGCTTCCGACATTTTTTGAATGGACGAAGAAAAATCCAGATAAAGGGCCAGCGGACTTTCCCCTTCCCAGCTACGTCGGGAGCAATTCGGTGAACATCGCACCACCAGCACCTGCTCACGCCACCGCACATGCTCCCGCTCCTGTTCATAGCAGCCCGTCCTCCGTATCTGGCCTACTCGGCGGGCCTTCGTCTATGGCTGAGCTCGACGCCCTCACGGTAATTACGCGTCATACCCTTTTCACCAGCATGTCTATATAGTCTTCCGTTTCAATTGCCTTTCGGATGTTTGACGTCGCAGCCATGTCTTCGTAGGCCAACGATACCCCGTGCACCCTACTGTACGACATCAAGGGCCAGAAGGTGGCCGTGGGAAAGGCAACGATCGTGAAGCCGAAGGACCGCATGTTCCACAACCGAGAGATGCCCGATGGCGTCTTCAAGGTTAACGTGGCCAGTGTCTTAGTGGGCTTCGAGGATTTGCCTCCTCCGGTACCAGTCGATGACGAGGAGACCCCTCAACGGATTGGCGCATGCAAGAGCTGGTTCTTGCCTTGGCCGAAGACTCTTCTTCGTGTCGAGGTGCCCAGTATCACACCAACGACAGCTTCTCAAGAAGGTATGAACACCACCCCACCTACCAAATTACCTGCACCTGTCGTGGCGGGTGATAGTGGACGACGCGAGGGAGAGCCTCCATTAGTGCCAGATAACGTTGCCCCCGTTGTCGAAGAAGCAAATGCTGATGATGACATGAAGGAGGATGATGATGACCCAGACAAGTATTTCAATACCACCTATGATGATGGAGGATTGATGGCTCAGGACGACGAAGACTCAGGCTATGAGCGTGGAGATGATGACTTGATGCTGCCTGATTTGCCGGAGCCGGAACGTCCTAAGGCGGAATGCAAAAAGTCTCTCTTCAAGCGATCCTCGCAGGAGACGCCTCCAGATGCCGCCTCTACCCAGCAACAACCCGAGGGCCGTCCACTGATTAGCCCGATGACACTGGGGGTGAGAGTTAGGGAAGGTATGGTGGGCTCACTACCGCCACCCGCCAAGAAGCAAAGGAGGAGACCGAACAGGAAAGGCCCTAAAGGCGCCAGAGCTGCTTCAAGCAGCCAGTCGCCTCTGAAGCCCCGGGAGGTAGACAGAATACCTGTCGTAGGTGCGGAGCGTTTCCATGTCGCCGGCCACCCGATCCTACCTCAAAAAGCGCTAGAGGACATACTGAACAATGATCTAAGGAGACTTCATGATGATGTGCTGTCCAGAGAGAAAAGCCTTCTCATCTCGGAAAAACCAGGATACCAGCTTTACGCGGCTCAGGTGCCGGGTGGGAAGTTGTACGTCGAGGGATGGCCCGCGGATAAGTTCATCCTACGATTTGACTACATCTACGACATGTTCCACATGACCAACCTGGATTTCCAGTTCATCCGCATGTATGCGCTGTATCTCAACTACATCATCAAGATCGAGAACATAAAATATATCTGCGTCACGGACCCGTACCATATGCACGAGAGCTTCTTGGATGTCTGCAAAGAGCACCATGACTATGCGAGCAAGTACATCGGCGGCTTCATGATCGCTAATAAGGACAAGGAAGCGATTCTCCTGCCTTATCATCCCACGTAAGTCATCCGCGCATATCCTTTCGTAAGTGTTAATCATTCCTTTGCAAGCATGGAGGCTAATTTGAGGTGTACTTAATTTGCGCAACGGGGGGGGGGCGCCATCCTCATCGTTCTGTACCCAGAATACTCCCATGCTATATACTTGGACTCATCGAAGAACATCAAGAGAAAGGATTACAAGCACATAAAGAGTGTTCTCGATAGTGCCCTGTTAACCTTCAGCCTGTCTGGTGGATATATCAAGGTGAAAAAGCACAGGAAGAACGGGCTGGTTTTCAGCCATAAGACCGACTTCTGCTGCATCCAGCAACCGCACAACAGTAAGGCTGATGGATTCTACCTCATGCATCACCTGCTCGAGTTCAGAAGGGATAATCAATGCCTTCGCATGTCAGCTACTACCAACGATGCCGGGATTGTCAACTGGGCCACAAGCATAGGAAAGACACCGGATCATCGAATCCGAGCTGAGTTTTATCACGTACAGTGTGAACTTGCCCAAGTGATCATGAAGCAGGTCCTCGAACCAACAAGGATGTTCTACCATGGGCCAATCACGCGGGATGATGTTCGAGCACTGCTAATCGCTCAGCGTCTGGACCTGAAGCCTTTCAAGAAGCTCGGGTGCTTCCTCCCTGACTATGAAGATTGGACCGAGGACTGATTGTCGTTGACAATATATGTGTCACTAGCGTCCAGACGAAACTATGTGATGTAATTAAACCGTGGTCCTGAACTAGCATAGATCGCTCTAGTTAATTAGTTTGGGTATGAGGAACTTCGTCATTTATGTTTACTATAGGTTGCTTGTATTTTGCTAATTATGCCTCTTTGTTTTCTTAAGTACATTATGTTGCATATTATCGTTCAGTTCATCAACTGACGATGCAGGTACATAGATCAGAGATGGCGAAGGACTGCTATGCCGTGTTCGTTGGGAGGGTTCCAGGAGTCTACGACCACTGGCCAGACGCTCGGGCCCAAGTGGACAAGTACCCGGGTGCTAGCCACAGAGGGTTCGACAGCAGAGCCGAAGCGGAAAGTAGTTACTTGAGGTGGACGCTCCGGCAAGAGCGGGGGCGGAACCGTCGGTGCCTCAAGTATTACATAGTCGCGGTCTTGCTCTTGCTGATCGCTCTTTTCTTCTACATCATGGTTTAGATAGAGATGATGAAACTTGTGTGTGTGCCATGACCATGCAGTTGCACTTATTCGAGACATGACATGACTTGTGTATTGCTATTTTCGAGATGTGATGATATTTGTGTTGAATGATGATGATGATGGTATGGCGAGACTACTGTATGTGTATGATATGATGAGAATAGTGTATGTTTATTGTGATCTGATGAAACTACTGTATAGAGCCTGTATAAATACATCACAAATACGTAGAGGGGGTATGAATCTGTGAAAGCAGGAATACTAGCAGCAGCGCTGGAAGGCATCTAGCAGCAGCGCTGGATTAGCAGCAGCGCTTGCCTTTCTGCAGCGCTACAGATAGTTAGCAGTAGCGCTGGTCAGCGCAGCGCTACTGCTAATCATACTTAGCCGTAGCGCTGCACCAACCAGCGCTACTGCTACAACTTAGCTGTAGCGCGTTAGCAGTAGCGCTGGACCCAGCGCTACTACTATAGGTTTTTCAAGCGCTACTAGTAGGGTTTCTCCTAGTAGTGAACAATTGTAACAAGGGTACAGCAAGGTGGCCCAATCCTTTTTGTAGCAAAGGACAAGCCAAAAGGTTCTCTTATAGGAAGTAAAGCGCTCTCGATGACACATGTGAATTGTCGTCTAGTCATGTTCATCATGTTTACTTGATTCATGTTCGGTACTTTGATAATTAGATATGTGGGTGGACCGGTGTTGTTCTTACTTAAACAAACAACCCTCTTATGATTACCCCCTCTCGCAACCATCCTCAACTATGAAAGAAGAATTAAGATAAGTCTAACCATAGCATGAAACATATGGATCCAAATCAGCCCCTTACGACATAACACATAAAATAGGGTTTAAGCTCCTGTCACTCTCGCAACCCATCATCTACTTATTATTACCCAATGCTTTCCATTAGGCCCAAATATGCTGGATATGTATTCAACGTTCACATGACACCACTAAAGGAAGAGCAACATACACATAATCAAAATGTCGAACAAATACCAACTTCACATGATTACTTATAACAAGACTTATCCCATGTCTTCAAGAACGAAAGTAACTACTCCCAAATCATCACCATGTTCAAGATCAGAGGTATAATGAATATGATTAAGGATCTGAACATATAATCTTCTAACAATTAAACTAACTAGCATCAACTACGAGATGTAATCAACACTACTAGCAACCCACTGGTACCGATCTGAGGTTTTGAGACAAAGATTGAATACAAGAGATAAACTAGGGTTTGAGATGAGATGGTGTTGGTGAACATGTTGATGAAGATTGGTCCTCCCACGATGGAGGAAGCGTTGATGATGATGATGGCTTTGATTTCCCCCTCCTGGAGGGAAGTTTCTGGCAGAATCGCTCCGCCAGAGAGAAAAAGTGCTCCTGCCCAGGTTCCACCTCAAGATGGCGGTGCTTCGCCCCAAAAGATGTCCTATGATTTTTTATAGGTCAAAACACTTCATATAGGAGAAGATGGGCACCGGAGGCCAACTGGGGGCCCACGAGCTCAAGGGGCGCGCCTTGGGGGCTAGGGTAAGCCCCCAGGCTTGTGGCCTCCTAGTGGGTCCCCTTCTGGTATTTTCTTCGCCAGTATTTTTATATTCCAAAATAAATCTCTGTAAATTTTTAGGTCATTTGGAGTTCCAGAAAATATCTAACTCTTTTGTAGCCTTTTCCGGTCTAGAATTCCAGCTGCCTTTAATTTCCCTCTTTGTATGAATCTTGTAAAATAAGAGAGAAAATGCATTAGGATTGCATCATAAAGTTAAATAATGACTCAAACCATAATACATATCAATAGGAAACATGATGCAGAATGGATGTATAAACTCCCCCAAGCTTAGACCTCGCATGTCCTCAAGCGAAAGCCGAACTCGATAATCATGACCATATGCTTAGGGAGAGAGGTGTCGATAAAATAAAATACGGACATGTAGACATTGTTGGTGTCAAAACCGGCGGATCTTGGGTAGGGAGTCCCGAGCTGTGGATCTTGGATCAATGGGGAACGGGAAAACATAGGGACAGTGCTTACCCAGGTTCGGGCCCTCTCGAGGTGGTAAAACCCTACGTCCTGCTTGATTATATTGATGTGTACGATGATTACAAAGTCGATCTACCACGATATCAAAAGAACTAAACCCTAGATGAGTATGATGGAGGTTCTCCCCCTCTACGCACTAAACCCTCCAGTTTATATAGACACTAGGGGTACCTAGGGTTACACATGGTTGGTTACCATCAGGGAATAAACATGTTGAATCTACCATCTTGACTTCAAGGACAACCAAGGCACCGGAGGTTTCCTTCCTGAGCGCGGAGCCGCCTTATAGTTCGGCCTTCCAATAATAGTCACAGAGCGACCCACCTATCCGGGCCATAAGAGATAGACCGGTGGCCCGAGGATCCCTTAGTTCCGGACTCCCTCAGTAACCCCTGAACTAGCCTCCAACATCGGGGTCCATGATCCCTAGTAGCCTCACGCGGCCAAAGTCTCCGGCTTGCGGGGCGAGTTCTTCTCCCCTTCTATGTTCGGCCGATAATAGTTTGGCCACCGACGGGTTCCCAATTGTCGAACCGTCGCCGGGCCCACGGTGTTAACTTTCCTGCTTAAGGTTAATGACACCCCTCGATTCCCGCGCATCGAAGGGAGGTAGGCAGTCAACAACCTTTTACAAAAATGCCCTTCACGGGTTAGAGGAAAAACGCCTATTAAATAGGCTGGGCGTGCCATGAGCAACACATCCTGTTCCCCAACTCCAGAGAAGCCAAAAATCAGGGAGCCCAGATACATGGCAAGCGTCCCTGGCTCCTCCTCACGCCCTCATGGCCCCCTCCCATGCGACTGGGCAAGCTGCTCAGTCTCCCGTCTTCGATTGATCAGCCTTGAAACACAAGGATACCTTCCTGCTTCAGATCTAGCGCCCACCCACCCCTAATTAACTTCCGCAAACGGCGAGGCCTTTGTAGAGAACTTCCCTACTCCACGTAGGGAAGAGAGGGTATGCTTCGTGCCCTTCCTCTTCTGAGGCTTGGGCTTCCCCATTCACCCCTTCCTGAGGGGTTTGTTAGAGTTTTACAGGATCCAGCTCCACCATCTTACCCCCGGATCCATTCTGCACATCTCGGGCTATGTCGCCCTTTGTGAGGTGTTCCTAGGCTGCGAGGCCCATTTCGAATTATGGAGAAAATATTTCTGCCTCGTCCCCCGCACCCGGGGAGGGACAATCTTTGAAGTTGGCGGAGCCGAAGTATGGCGCATAGCCGGGATGGGGTATCCTATTGGGACCCCAAAGAAGGATTCCGAGGAGTGGACCTCAGAATGGTTTTATATTAAGGACGTCCCCCTATTCGATCCAGCTTGGAGGGGCCTGCCCGAATACTCAGACGCTCCTTTGAAGAAACGGTTTAACTGGCGACCGAAAAGCCCCTCCCAAGAGGAGAGCGCCGAAGTAAAGTGTTTGGCCGCTCAGGTGAGGTTGTTAGCTCATAATAAGTTAACCATCATTGACGTGATGGCCGCTACCATTACTCGATGTGTCCATCCTCTTCAACAAAGGACGCACCCCCTTATGGTGTTACAATGGGACAAACGATGCGACCCGCTATAAATGGAAAGGGCATGCCAACCAGGTAGCTATGGCAGCCATACTGGCCGCTCTCTGTAAAGGAGAAAAGGAAGAGTTTGCCCGCCTGAGAACCAGGGACGGGTACTTGAGTCATAATCCCATTGAATGGGTAAGTTCAGTTATATTTTCATAGTCTGGATGTTATGTCCGCTTTTGTTGATCGAATCTTTTAACTTTCCAAACAGAGCTGGAGGTGTTGGATGGAGACAGTCAACTACCCTTCTCGTCAACTGGAGAATTATCCCCGTGACGATGACCCAGGATTCCACGACGATCCAGAGACGGCGATCAATTTTGAGGATGGGTTTTTTTACCAGGAGAGTCTTGACTGCTACAAGGTGGCCCTCGGGGCTGATCACCCTGGGGCACTCCCTTCCTCCGCTGTAAGTAACAAGAAGGTCTGCTCTCGAAAAAGGCGCTCACCTCCCGTCATTCCGAGTATGCTGACTTCTACTCCCAAGGGCCGTTGCACCACGCGCCGAACACCAGTGAGAGCGGCACCAGCCGTATCCGCACCAAACAACGGTAGAGTTCCCCAGTGCATGGCATCCACGGGAACTACTTCGACCGTGCCCCGACCAAGAGGTAATACATTGAACTCGTAGTTCGGTCATGGTTTATAGTCTCTGCATGCATTTATAATCTTTGCCGAGGTCTATAGGAGGCGTGTACAACCACCTTCGTCCGAGGACGTCAGAGAGGTGCCAGGTGGTAATCCTGAACCAAGGTCTTCGACAAAGGCCGGGGTCAATGTGGAGGCCCCCGCCGCAGACCAACTTCCTGAGGATTCTGAGGATGTCTCAGTTACCAATTCTGAAGTCGAAAGTGCGATGAATCACCGACGGCGGATGGAGCTACCGCGTCACCCTATGTTTTCCGCACAGGATTTTAATGCTCTTAGTTTGGTAGACGCATATCTCGGAGCTGCTCAGGCATGACTTGAGGGAGTCACCAACCTTATGTCGACCAGCCTGCAAGTGAGGGATTGGTTTTGACAACCGAATACAAATCCTGACCCAGTAGCCCCCTGATGACCCACAAGTATAGGGGATCAATCGTAGTCCTTTCGATAAGTAAGAGTGTCGAACCCAACGAGGAGCAGAAGGAAATGACAAGCGGTTTTCAGCATGGTAATTTCTGCAAGCACTGAAATTGTAGGTAACAGATAGTTTGATAGCAAGATAATTGGTAACGAGCAAGTAACGGTAATGGTAAATAAGGTGCAGCAAGGTAGCCCAATCCTTTTGTGGCAAAGGACAGGCCAGGACAATCTCTAGTAATAGGCAAAGTGTTCTTGAGGGTACACGGGAATTTCATCTAGTCACTTTTATCATGTTGGTTTGATTCGTGTTCGCTACTTTGATAATTTGATATGTTGGTGGACCGGTGCTTGGGTGCTGTTCTTACTTGAACAACCTCCCACTTATGATTAACCCCCTCGCAAGCATCCGCAACTACGAGCAAAGTATTAAGATAAAATCTAACCATAGCATTAAACGTTTGGTTCCAAATCAGCCCCTTACGAAGTAGCGCATAAACTAGGGTTTAAGCTTCCGTCACTCTAGCAACCCATCATCTAATAACTACTCCACAATGCATTCCCTTAGGTCCATGAATGGTGAACTGTCATGTAGTCGACGTTCACATGACACCACTAAGGGAATCACAACATACATATCATCAAAATATCGAACACATATCAAATTCACATGATTACTTGCAACATGACTTCTCCCGTGACCTCAAGAACAAAGGTAACTACTCACAAATAATAATCATGCTCAAGATCAGAGGGGTATTGAATAGCATAATGGATCCGAACATACAATCTTCCACCAAATAAACCATATAGTAATCAACTACGCAAGGTAATCAACACTACTAGTCACCCACAGGTACCAATCTGAGGTTCCGGTACAAAGATTGAACACAAGAGATGAACTAGGGTTTGAGAGGAGATGGCGCTGTTGAAGATGTTGATGAAGATTGGCCTCCCAAAGAAGAGAGGGGTGTTGGTGATGGCGATGGCTTCGATTTCCCCCTCCGGGAGGGAAGTTCCCCCGGCGAAATCGCTCCGCCGGAGGGCAAAAGTGCTCCTGCCCAAGTTCCGCCTCGAGACGGCGGCGCTCCGTCCCGAAAGTCCTCCTATTATTTTTTCTAGGTCAAAAGTGATTATATACCAGAAGATGCGCACCGGAGGTGGGCCGAGGAGGGCACAACCCACCAGGGCGCGCCCAGGGGGCCCGACGCGCCCTGGTGTCTTGTGCCCACCAGGGTGGCCCCCTCCGGTAGTTCTTTGCTCGAGTATTTTTTATTAAATCCAAAAATAATCTCTGTAAAGTTTCAGCTCCATTGGAGGTGTGCAGAATAGGTATATCTGATGTGCTTTTTTCAGGTCCAGAATTCCTGGTGTCGGTATTCTCCCTCTTTGTGTAAACCTTGCATATTATGAGAGAAAAGGCATTAGAATCACTCCCTAAAGCATTATTATTCAACAAAACATAATAAATAACAGTAGGAAATCATGATGCAAAATGGAAGTATCAACTCCCCCAAGCTTAGACCTCGCTTGTCCTCAAGCGAAAAGCCGAAATTGAAAAGCATGTCCACATGGTTTGAGATAGAGGTGTCGATAAAAACAAAATACAGACATAGAAGCATCATGCTTATTATCATAACAGCAACAAACTCTATCATAAAACTTATTCATATACTTTCATCATATAATTTCTCATGAACAAGTAACAATTCATCACAACACAAAAGTATAAAGCATAAACCTTATTGAATACCAACAAACTATGTTCTCAGTCAACTTTGCAACTACAATTCATCATATTTTCAGGAAGGGTCTCATGTCGGAGCCTTTTGGCAAGTCCACATACTCAACCATCATTTAGTCTTCTATGATTGCTAACACTCACAGCATACCCATGAGCAAAAAGTTTCAACCGGACACATAGAAAGATATGGGCTTATAGTTTCGCCTCCCAACGTATTCACCTCAAGGGTGATGTCAACAATAATAACTCATGCCCACTCACATCCAACTGGATATATGTGCCTAGATCTTTCCTCACCACATGATGCTTGCAAAAGGAAAAAGTAAAAAGGAATAGGGAAGAATACTTTGACTCTTGCATAAAAGTAAATACATAAAAGTAAAAGATAATCCCTTCGCAGAGGGAAGCAGAGGTTGTCATGCGCTTTTTTGGTTTGTATGCCCAATCCCTTAATGTAAAATAACGTCACACTATATTGCCCCCTATGATAGCAACCTTTATTATGCAGTCCGTCGCTTTTATTACTTTGCCATCATAAGTTCGTATAGCGCTCAGTTTTCTCTTACACTAATTGATCAAAACACTTTTAGAAGCAATTTTTATTGCCTTATTGCACCGATGACAACTTACTTGAAGGATCTTACTCGATCCGTAGGTAGGTATGGTGGACTCTCAAAGAATGAATTTAGGTTTGGGTTTTTGGATGCACAAGTAATATCTCTACTTAGTGCGCAATTTTTGGCTAGCAAAGATATTGAGCAAGCACCACAGGTTGAAGGATCTATGACAATATAGCTTCTATGTGGATATGAACAAACATAAATCATTACGTTGTCTTCCTTGTCCAGCGTCAACAATTTTGACATATAATATTTAATGGGGGCTCACAATCATAAAAGATGTCCAAGATAGTGTATTTGCATGTGAATCTTCTCTTCCCTTATTAATTCTTTCATGAATTGCATCATTGACCAATGTTATGTTTGTCAATCTCCAATAAATTTTACTACTTATACTTTTCCTTATGTGATGTCATTACTCACCATAAGATTAGCATATGATTCTTTTCATTTATTTCCTTTTCTTTTTATTTTGATTGCACCAAGAAAGTAGAGAGGCAAAAACTCAAACTAAACTTTATTATATAACTCTCACTCGATTACATGGATAGATAGGCCACGAAACTAGCACACGAAAATAGATCATGCTAAACTTTTATTCAACTAAAGCAAAGGAAAACTAAAGATCGAACTAAAATGGGTAAAGGTGAATAAAAGTGATGGTGATACGATACCGGGGCACCTCCCCTAAGCTTGGCTCAAGCCAAGGGGAGTGCCCATACCCGTGTACTCAAGTCTCCTTTGGTGGTGGTGATGAAGAAGGTGGTGGTGATGATGTGGTAGGCTTGTCCTCCAGCTTCCACGGTAAGGGCTCCCCATCAAAAGTCGACGCAAGAGTCCCCTGAGTCCTGCAACTGGCAGCTAAACTCATACCTTTAAATCTTGCTCCATATTCAAAAACTTGGTTTTGACGATCATAAACTTGACTTTGCAGAAAATTAATTTGCTCGTTGAGGGTGGAGATGATGTCCTTCACAGACCGGTCATCCACCATCTGATCACGGGTGAACTCCGTGATCATGGAGTGATTGGCACTAAGTCCACGCTCCACCATCTTTTGGCACTTGAAGATTTCTTGTTCCACCGCCTCGAGCCTAGCCTCCACGCTTCCGGTCCTCTTGGGTCCCTGAACATCGCGGATGTGGAGCACCCCCTCACGCATCTCAATGGCTTGAGGGTGCTTCATCACCTCCGGCAAGTACGGGTTGATAACCTTCTCGAAGAACTTGTCCTTGGAGGAGCTTGGTGGAGCCATGGAGATCTAGATCTGAGAAAACAACATGAAACAAGAACAGCGGATTTTTCTGCGATGCGGTCATCAAAACAGTCGGGGGTATATATAGAGAATTTTTATTCTTGGGAAACAAGCATATGGAAGGAAAACGGAGTCGGGAAGGTGTCCGAGGTGGGCACAACCCACCAGGGCGCGCCCAGGGGGGCCTGGCGCGCCCTGGTGTATCGTGCTCACCTCGATCGCCTTCTGGTTTATTTCTTAATTTCCAAAATTTTCTAATATTCCAAAACTGACAAAAAATATTTTTGCGGATTTTTCGGAGTCCGTTTACTTACCGTATCACGTACCTCTTATTTTTCAGAATTCTGGAGTGTTCCGGAAGGTTTCTTTTATGTGTTCCTCCGGTGTCATGGTTTGGATAACATTGCTTTCAACGTTAATAGGCGTACCTGAGATATAGTGCTTAATTCTTTGTCCATTGACCACCTTCGGGTTAGTACCTTCGGCATTATTAATCTTGATAGCTCCAGAACGATAAACCTCTTCGATAATATATGGTCCTTCCCATTTGGAGAGAAGCTTACCTGCAAAAAATCTTAAACGAGAGTTGAACAAAAGAACATAGTCTCCTATTTTGAATTCCCGCTTTTGGATTATTTTGTCATGCCACCTTTTTACTTTTTCTTTGAATAGTTTGGCATTTTCATAGGCTTGGGTTCTCCATTCATCTAGTGAGCTAATATCAAATAGCCTCTTCTCACCGGCAAGTTTGAAATCATAGTTGAGTTCTTTAATTGCCCAAAATGCTTTATGTTCTAATTCTAGAGGAAAATGACAAGCTTTTCCATATACCATTTTGTATGGAGACATACCCATAGGATTTTTATAAGCTGTTCTATAGGCCCAAAGTGCATCATCTAGTTTCTTAGACCAATTCTTTCGAGACCTATTGACAGTTTTTTGTAATATTAATTTTATTTCTCTATTGCTATGTTCAACTTGACCACTAGATTGAGGATGATAGGGTGATGCAATTCTATGGTTAACATCATATTTAGCAAGCATCTTACGGAAAGCACCATGAATAAAGTGTGAACCACCATCGGTCATTAAGTATCTAGGGACTCTAATAACCCACAAGTGTAGGGGATCGTTTGTAGCCTTTTTTGATATGTAAGAGTGTCGAACCCAATGAGGAGCTAAAGGTAGAACAAATATTCCCTCAAGTTCTATTGACCACCGATACAACTCTACGCACGCTAATGCTTGCTTTACCTAGAACACGTATGAAACTACTTTGCGGGAATAAAACTAGAAGTACTTTGCAAGATAATAAAGAACATGAAATAAAAGTTAGGTGCTGTTTTAATAAAAGAACAATAAAAGTAAATAACTTAGTAGAAAGCTTTTTGTGTAACACAAGAGAAAGATTGTCCCTAGGCAATTGAATATAATATGATAGATACTTGTCATATGCAATGGGGGAGAGGCATACGCTAACACACTTTCCGTACTTGGATCATATGAACTTATGATTGGAACTCTAGCAAGCATCCGCAACTGCCAAAGATCATTAAGGTAAAATCCAACCATAGCATTAAGTATCAAGTCCTCTTTACTCCCATACGCAACAACCCACCTACTCGGGTTTATGCTTCTGTCACTCAAGCAACCCACCATAGGCAAATCATGAACATATTGCAACACCCTACAGCAGGGATCCCTCACGTTTGCGCGACACGGAGGGCACCATAGGACAGCACCATATCAACATACACTCATATCAATAACATCATACCACAATTAACCCGTAGGACAAAAGAGATCTACTCAAACATCATAGGATAGCCAAATATCATTGGGAAATAATATATGGAGTTGACCACCATGTTTAAGTAGAGATTACAGTGGGGAAGAGAGGTGTTACACCGCTGCATAGAGGGGGAGAGAGTTGGTGTTGACAGCGGCGAAGTTGTTGGTGTAGATCGCCGTCACGATGATTGCCCTGGCGGCGTTCCGGCGCCACCGGGAGAGAGGGGGAGAGATCCCCCCTCCTTCTTCTTCTTCCTGCTCATCCTCGAGTAGGTAAATGATAAAAAAGATAATTTTTGATGTGGAATGCTACCTAGCATAATCTTGATCATATATCTAATCATGGCATGAATATCAAGACACAAGTGATTCAAAGCAATAGTCTAGTTTTGACATAAGGACATTAATACTCAGGCATCCCAACAAACAATCATGTCTTTCAAAATATTAAGGCTAAAGAACGCTATCCCTACAAAATCATATAGCCTTGTCATGCTCTGTCTTCTTAACACAAAGTATAAATCATGTACTACCCCGGTGTCAGCCAAGCAATTGGTTCATACTTTTTAACACACTTCAGCATTTTCAACTCTCACGCAATACATGAGCGCAAGCCATGGATATAGCACTATGGGTGGAATAGAATATGGTGGTATGTTTCAAAAGGGTAAAAGTGGAGAAGAAAGTCTCGCATCAACTCAGCGTATCAACAGGCTATGGAGATGCCCATCAATAGATATCAATGCGAGGAGTAGGGATTGCCATGCAATGGATGCACTAAGAGCTATAAGTGTATGAAAGCTCAATATGAAAACTAAGTGGGTATGAATCTAACTCTATAATGAAAAATTCCCACTAGTATATGAAAGTGACAACATAGGAGACTCTCTATATGAAAAACATGGTGCTACTTTGAAGCACAAGTGTGGAATTAGCATGCCCTTTTTTCATTTTTTTTTCTTTTTTTTTCATTTTCTTTTTTTTCCTTTTTTCTTTTTTTTTTCTTTGCCCGGATCCTCATCCCGACTTGTGGGGGAATCATAGTTTCCATCATCCTTTCATCACTGGGGCATGCTCTAATAATGAATAATGATGATCATCACACTTCTATTTACTTACAACTCAATATTACAACGATAGTAGAACAAAGTATGACTCTATATGAATGCAATGATCTAGCGTAGCAAAGATATCAAAAAATGGACAAGCCATGAAAACATCATGCTAGCTATCTTACGATCATGTAATGCAATATGATAATGAATGCTCAAGTCATCAAAACGGAGGCGGTGGAAGTTGCATGGCAATATATCTCGGAATGGCTATGGAAATGCCATAATAGGTAGGTATGGTGGATGTTCTGAGGAAGATATAATAAGGCTTATGTGTGATAGAGCGTATCATATCACGGGGTTTGGATGCACCGGCGAAGTTTGCACTGACTCTCGAGGTGAGAAAGGGCAATGCACGGTACCGTAGAGGCTAGCAAATTGCGGAAAGGTAAGAGTGCGTATAATCCATGGACTCACATTAGTCATAAAGAACTCACATACTTATTGCAAAAGTTTTATTAGCTCTCTCGAAGCAAAGTATTACTACGCATGCTCCTAGGGGGGAGGTTGGTAGGAGTTAACCATCGCGCGCCCCCGACCTTCACACAAAGATAGACAATCAAGAATAAATTGTGCTCCAACTTCCTAGCATAACAGGAGACTATACATGCATGCTTCGGGAATCACAAACCTTAACACCAATATCTTACTAAACACAATAATCCACTAGTACCTCCCACATATTATCATCTCTATATCGCAAAACTATTGCAAGGAATCAAACATATCATATTCAGTGATCCCTAAGTTTTATGTAGGATTTTATGACTAACCATGTGAATGACCAATTCCTGTTGACTCTCTAAATAGATATAAGTGAAGCAAGAGATTTTAATTCTTTCTACAAAATACCAAGCTCTAATAAATATAAGTGAAGCAAAAGAGCATTCTACGAATAACGGTTTTCTATGTGAAGAGAAACAGACAATCCAAACTTCAAATGATATAAGTGAAGCACATGAAGCATTCTATATGGCCATACTCAAAAGATATAAATGAAGCGCAATGAGCATTCTATAAATCAACCATGGACTATCTCATACCAGCATGGTGCATAAAATAAAAGTGAAAACTAAACACAAAAGACGCTCCAAGATTTACACATATCACATGAACGAAACGAAAACGAAAACATACCGATACTTGTTGAAGAAAGATAGGATGCCTTCCGGGGCATCCCCAAGCTTAGACGCTTGAGTCTCCTTGGATATTTGCTTGGGGTGTCTTGGGAATCCCCAAGCTTGAACTCTTGCCTCTCCTCCTTCTCCTCATATCGAGACCTCCTCGATGTTCGAACACTTCATCCACACAAAACTTAACAGAAGACTGGTGAGATCTGTTAGTATAATAAAGCAAATTTCTACTTTAAGTACTGTTGAAAACCCATTCATATTTTGTATTTGCATTATCCCTGCTGTATTATAACTTTTCCATGGCTTATACCACCGATAAAATCGATAGTTTCATCAAAACAATGCATCAAAAACAGAATCTGTCTTAAACAGGACAGTCTGTAGTAATATGAACTTTGACCATACTTATGTATCTCCAAAAATTCTGAAAAATTAGGAATAAAAAAAAATTGTATAGAAATACTGTGTAAAAATTTCAGAAACTTTTGACATTCCAGTAAAAATGAGAATTCACGCACTACAGCCAAAGTTTCTGTTTTTACACCGCACATACCAACAAGCAATCTAATCATCCTAAAGGCAAATCTTGGTACATTATTTTTATAATACAATGGATTTGTACAAGGGTATAATTATTTTTGTTGGAGAAGTTTCCGTGATTCAAGACTCAGAAAGTTTCCATGGGCATGAACAAAGTTCAAGGATATCCCCCCACTTCAACGATGCTCATCATCTCTCTCACTTTCACCTTTCCTTTTGTGAAGATTTAGGTTCCCCTCTATATTTTTTTGTTTTTAAACTTTATAAAAGCACAAAACAGAAATAAATGACTCTCTAAAACTTCCGGGTTGTCTCCCTGGCAGCGCTTTCTTTAAAGCCATTAAGCTAGGCATATAGTGCTCAAGTAATGGATCCACCCGGATCCCAAGGTATATCAAAGCCAATTTTAATTAATGATGATTTGTAATTTAGTAGTGAGCACAAAGTAACATATATCATGTGACAACGAAGTCTAACTCTCTTCCTATGCATCGGCATGTCATACAAGAACAATTCATGCACATTAAGTAAAGGCCAATGCATAGTATAAACAGTTTCTTGCAATTTCATAGTATTGGAAACATAGAGAGGTGAAGATTTGATTCCTCTCTCATAATAATTGCAAGTAGGAGCATCAAGCACATATATTCATTAAAATCATCATGTGTAGTAGCAAAACGCAACCCATCAATGTAATCCTTAATAAGAGCAAACTTCTCCGATATAGTGTAGTTGGGAGAATTCAAAAAGATAATAGGACTATCATGTGTGGGTGCAATAGAAACAATTTCATGCTTAACATAAGGAACTATAGCAAGTTCATCTTCATAAGCATAATTCATATTGGCATCATGGCCACAAGCATAGCAAGCATCAAGTTCATCAAAAAGGGATATTTCAAATGAATCCAAGGGATCATAGCAATCATCATAGCATTCATCCTTCGATAAGCACGAAGTGTAATTGAACAATGTATGAGTTGAAGAGTTACTCTCATTAGAAGGTGGGCACGAGTGATCAATCCGCTCTTCCTCCTTTTGTTCTTAGCTCTCCTCCTCATCCTTTTCATCTAATGAGCTCACAGTTTCAACAATTTCTTCTTCCATAGATTCCTGCAAAATATTAGTCTCTTCCAAGGCAGTGGTCATTCCTTCAATAAATTCTTTAACATAAGCATTATAAGCATAGTTTTCATAGCAATATTTAAGTATGGCAAAATTTTCAGATTCGTAAAGAGTAGCATCATACTTTTCAATCAAAGAAGCAATTTCATATGCACCCTTAAAAGCAACAAATTCTTCAATTTGTTCAACATCAAAATAACAATAAGCTTCCTTGGCATAAGAAGATAGTATTTCATTATCATTAAACACACATTGGTAGGGAAGGTGTTTTTTAGTTTCTTTAGAACAACAAGTAAAATCATGTATTTCGCATAAATTCCAAGCATAGCAACACAAAGTATTAATTTGATGCCACAAGAGTTTCCCTTTTTGAGATATGCGGTGTCGCACATAATAAGCATGCTCATTTAATGATTTTCCCTCAACTAAGCTAGTTGGGTTTTCAGCACGAGCACAAATGGATCGAAGATGATCCAAGTAATATTCTTCGGTAGTACGGAACACTAGTGGTTCCTCAACTTTTGGAGCAGCAAGTAGATCTAATTTTTTTGGTATTTTGCGTTTCCTACCCATATCTAAAGATAGAAAACAACTAATAACAGAAAATAAAAATTACTTAGTGATAAAGCAAACAAGCACACACGAGAATATTCACCCCACGCTATTGCTCCCCGGCAACGGCGCCAGAAAAAGGTCTTGATAACCCACAAGTGTAGGGGATCGTTTGTAGCCTTTTTCGATATGTAAGAGTGTCGAACCCAACGAGGAGCTAAAGGTAGAACAAATATTCCCTCAAGTTCTATCGACCACCGATACAACTCTACGCACGCTAATGCTTGCTTTACCTAGAACAAGTATGAAACTACTTTGCGGGAATAAAACTAGAAGTACTTTGCAAGATAATAAAGAACATTAAATAAAAGTTATGTGCTGTTTTAATAAAAGAACAATAGAAGTAAATAACTTAGTAGAAAGCTTTTTGTGTAATGCAAGAGAAAGATTGTCCCTAGGCAATTGAATATAATATGATAGATACTTGTCATATGCAATGGGGGAGAGGCATACGCTAACACACTTTCCGTACTTGGATCATATGCACTTATGATTGGAACTCTAGCAAGCATCCGCAACTACCAAAGATCATTAAGGTAAAATCCAACCATAGCATTAAGTATCAAGTCCTCTTTACTCCCATATGCAAGAACCCACCTACTCGGGTTTATGCTTCTGTCACTCAAGCAACCCACCATAGGGAAATCATGAACATATTGCAACACCCTACAGCGGGGATCCCTCACATTTGCGCGACACGGAGGGCACCATAGGACAGCACCATATCAACATACACTCATATCAATAACATCATACCACAATTAACCCGTAGGACAAAAGAGATCTACTCAAACATCATAGGATAGCCAAATATCATTTGGGAAATAATATATGGAGGTGAGCACCATGTTTAAGTAGAGATTACAGCGGGGAAGAGAGGTGTTACACCGCTGCATAGAGGGGGAGAGAGTTGGTGTTGACGGCGGCGAAGTTGTTGGTGTAGATCGCTGTCACGATGATTGCCCTGG
The DNA here is from genome assembly GCA_039707655.1 of Elymus sibiricus. Taxonomy (NCBI): domain Eukaryota; kingdom Viridiplantae; phylum Streptophyta; class Magnoliopsida; order Poales; family Poaceae; genus Elymus; species Elymus sibiricus. The sequence goes on from CM077663.1 coordinate 282,928,561, forward strand.
CGGCGTTCCGGCGCCACCGGGAGAGAGGGGGAGAGAGCCCCCTCCTTCTTCTTCTTCCTTGGCCTCCCCCCTAGATGGGAGGAGAGTTCCCCCTCTGGTTCATGGCCTCCATGGCGGAGGAGGGGCAGGAGCCCCTCCTAGATTGGATCTCCCTCTTTGTTCTCTTCTGTTTCACGTTCCTATTTTCTGGCCGAAAACCGTTTCTTATATTCCCGGAGATCCGTAACTCCGATCGGGCTAAAATTTTGAGGGGATTTTTTATCCAAAAATTAGCTTCGTTGCGCCCAAAGGAGAGATCCAACGGACTTACGAGGTGGGCATAACCCACCAGGGCGCGCTTGGGCCCCCTCGACACGCCCTGGTGTCTTGTGGGGGCTGTGGGCCTCCGTTTGCGTTTATTCCACTTCTCAAAATTCACAAATATTCCAAAAAAAATCTCCATAAATTTTTATCGCGTTTGGACTTCGTTTGACATGGATATTCCGTGAAACAAAAAACATGCAACAAACAGGAACTGGCACTGGGCACTGGATCAGTATGTTAGTCCAATAATTCATATAAAATGTTGCCAAAAATATGTGAAAGTTGTATTATATTGGCATGAAAAAATCAAAAATTATAGATACGACGAAGACGTATCAGACTCCAAACCTCGGGAAGATAACCTCTTTAAGCATTTTAATGGAGGTGTGGTGATCATCACTACTAGTTGGAATAGCTTCTACCCACCTAGTGACATAATCAACAACAACCAAAATATTAGTGTACCCGTTAGAGGAAGGAAAAGGCCCCATATAATCAAAACCCCAAACGTCAAATGGTTCGACAACAAGTGAATAATTCATAGGCATTTCCTGACACTTACCAATATTACCAATTCTTTGACATTCATCACAAGACAAGACAAACTTACGGGCATCCTTGAAGAGAGTAGGCCAATAAAAACCAGATTACAATACCTTGTGAGCAGTTCTATCTCCCGCATGATGTCCTCCATAAGCTTCGGAATGACATTTCCGTAGGATTTGTTCATGTTCATGCTCAGGTACACAACGTATAATAATACCATCTACTCCTTCTTTATAAAGATGTGGGTCATCCCAAAAGTAATGTCTTAAATCATAGAAGAATTTTTTGTTTTATTGGTATGTGAAGCTAGGTGGTATATATTTAGCAACAATGTAATTAGCATAATCAACATACCAAGGGGTGTTTTGAGAAATACTTATTGTAGCTAACTGTTCGTCAGGAAAACTATCATCAATAGGTAGTGGGTCATCAAGAATATTTTCTAACCTAGACAAGTTATCAGCTACGGGGTTCTCAGCTCCCTTCGTATCAACGATATGTAAGTCAAATTCTTGAAGCAAGAGAACCCATCTACTGAGTCTAGGTTTAGCATCTTTCTTTTCCATAAGATATTTTATAGTAGCATGATCGGTGTGGACAATAACTTTGGAGTCAACAACATAGGATCTAAATTTATCACTGGCAAACACAACTGCTAAAAATTCTTTTCCACTAGTAGCATAATTTCGTTGAGCACTGTCTACAGTTTTGCTAGCATAATGGATAACATTCAATTTTTTATCAACTCTTTGTCCTAGAACAACACCAACAGCATAATCACTAGCATCACACATAATTTGAAAAGGAAAGTTCCAATCAGGTGGTTGAACGATAGGTGCAGAGGTTAAGGCTTTCTTGAGTGTTTAAAGGCTTCCAAACAATCATCATCAAAAACAAAAGGAATATCCTTTTGCAATAGATTAGTAAGAGGCCTAGAAATTTCAGAGAAGTCTTTAATGAACCTCCTATAGAAACTAGCATGACCAAGGAAACTTCGAATACCTTTAATATCTTTAGGACATGTCATTTTCTCAATTGCATCAACTTTAGCTTTATCCACCTCAATACCTCGTTCGGATATTTTATGCCCCAAAACAATACCTTCATTAACCATAAAGTGGCACTTCTCCCAATTCAAGACGAGATTAGTTTGTTCACATCTCTGCAAAACTCGATCAAGGTTGCTTAAGCAATCATCAATAGAAGTCCCGTAAACGGAAAAATCATCCATGAAAACCTCCACAATCTTTTCACAAAAATCAGAGAATATAACAGTCATACATCTTTGAAAGGTAGTAGGTGCATTGCATAAACCGAAAGGCATACGTCTATAAGCATAGGTTCCAAAAGGGCAAGTAAAGGTGGTTTTCTCTTGATCAGATTGTGACACAGGTATTTGAGAGAAACCAGAATATCCGTCCAAAAAACAAAAGTGTGTGTGCTTAGATAATCTTTCTAGCATTTGATCAATGAAAGGCAGAGGGTAATGATATTTTCTAGTACCTTTATTTAACTTTCTAAAATCAATTACCATTCTATAGCCAGTGACAATTCTTTGTGGAATGAGTTCATTTTTATCATTAGGAACAACGGTTATACCTCCTTTCTTAGGGACACAATGAACGGGACTTACCCATCTACTATCAGCAATGGGATAGATTATACCTGCTTACATAAGCTTTAATATTTCAGTTCTTACCAATTCTTTCATCTTAGGATTTAATCGCCGTTGATGATCAACAACGGGTTTAGCATCAGGTTCCATATTAATCTGGTGCTGACATAGAGTGGGACTAATGCCCTTAAGATCATCAAGAGTATATCCAATAGCAGCCCAGTGCTTCCTTAGAACTTTTAATAATCTTTCTTCTTCATGTTCTGAAAGGTTAGCACTAATAATAACAGGATATATCTTTTTCTCATCAAGATAAGCATACTTCTGTCGGTGCACTAGTACAGGGGTACCCAGTGCCCCTGACTTATGCACAGGCGGTAGAAGCAAAAACCCGGCAACAATCAAGACCAAGACTTCGACAAGCTCAATGCGGCAGCCCAAGCCTGGACTGCGACGTGCCAAGCACGTCCCCGACGCTTGCCGGGGACCAAGACGTGCACACCTCCCAGAAGACCCGGCGAGCCGCTCCCCGACAGGCGTGAGCCAACCAGCCACCGCTCCACCGCATCGCTACACCTGTCACTTATCGATGTGGTGTCGATCCCTCAGGCGGCTAATCAGCTCTCGCTAAGCACGTGGCGACACATTGGAATACAAGTTACGCTCGGTTGACACCCGCCCTGCAGCGTGTCAAGACCTTAAGCAACGACCGGCCAAGCGGTGGCAAGAGCTTGCCGGGGATGCACCCCCAAGCACCACCTAGGCAGGTAATCATGGCATTTTGTCCTAAATGCCAGAGTTAGGTATGATAGCTCTGCTTAGCTATCTAATCGATAGATAATGTCTGTTTTGCCTTTGTGGTAACCCCTTGCACTATAAAAGGAGGCCCAAGGCAACCTAGCTCAAGGTTGGTAATTGGAACCCCCGAACACTTGTACTCGCGTAGCCGCTCTTTCCCTGACAGCAGTCCTTGCCGGGGTTAGGCGCTCTGCGTTCTTCGTGTTCCTCCAATCAATCCACCAAAAAGCAGGGGTAGGGTTTTATGCTTAGCAGCGGCCCGAACCTGGGTAAAATGCCTGTGTCCTGATCGTTGCGCCGTCTCATGCTCTCCGCTCTTCGTGCAATGTGACCCCCCCCCCCCCCCCGCTGAACCACAAGGGGCCTCTGGTCCCATAGGTGATCGTGAGCATCCGTGCCCCGACATCTTTGGTGCGCCAGGTAGGGGGCATGCATCATTTGCGCGAACCCGAGTTCGTGAATGGCGAATCGATCTTCATCATCATCTTCTTCAACAATGGCTCCCAAGAAGAAATCCGGCGCGGCCACACATCCCTCCACTTCGAAGGCTCCCTCACACGCGGCCGCCGGCGCCGTAGGCGCCACGGCGGCTGCGGGTGAGGCGGGCATCATGGACGACACGGTCGGCGCAGGCGGCGCCCCCGTCCAGCCCTGCGCGGCCGGAGATGGAGCAGGAGGCGCCGGAGGGGAGCAACTACAACAACAACATGGCGAGCTCGACCCCGACGCCACGGGCGGAGGGAACATCCGTTCATCACCTCCCCGCCGCGCGGATGGCTGAGGCCGCCTCAGCGGCGCCCAGTCCGGTGCGAGCCGTGACCTTCCGGCCGCACCCGTCGCTAGCGAGATTGTTGGACGTACACCTCGTGCGGAGCGAGACGGGGCGCCCAGCAGAACCGCAGCCCCGCAGGATCGGCCCGCTGCCACCCAGAAAGCTCCGGCGAGTGGTGCATGGCATCAAGGACGCGGCGACGCTTCTCTTGGTCCTACCAAGAGTCGAGCAATGTTGCGGTCCGCCTCTTTCGCCATGCCGGGCACCACAGAGGAGGCCATGGCGCGGGTCCAGATGCTGCTCAACTTCATGCTAGTGGCTGATAAGATGGATGAATGGAGAGCCACCATTCAGAGTTTGATATCTTTCGTTGAAGCCAACAAGACCCAGCATGTAGAGCCGTCGTGACGTACGCGAATAGCAGCAGCGGCCCAGGGCAGCGGGCGCGTTGAAGGGGCCACCCCAACGGTGTAATCCCCTCCGCGACAATAGGCCCAGAGGCAGCCGCAGCAAGCTTCACATGCTGACGAGCGCGATGAGGCGTCCATAGTCTCGTCTGGTCCGCGCGACCACCAGGATCAACGGCGTGTCCTTGAAGACCGGCGGAAAGAAGACGCGCGCATCACCGTCGAGCGACGCCGGGAAGCACACCGTCAATCCGACAAGCGCAACGGTCTAGACATCGGCGACCCCGCGCCCAGTGTTGGCAGGTACCTTCCTTATGAGGTTGGTTGCCCTGCCTTCACTAGCGAGCTGCGACGGGTCCGCTGGCCGTCGACCAGAGCTTTCAAGCATGAGCTACCGGAGAAATACGACGGGAAGCTGAACCCTGCGGAGTTCTTGGGCATTTACACGATAGCTGTTCAAGCTGTGGGAGGAAGAGATGAAAAAGTGCTCGCCAACTATTTCCCTTTGGCGCTCAAGCCACATGTGAGATCATGGCTGATGCACCTGCCGGAGAATTCCATTTCGTCTTGGGCTGATCCATGCAACGAGTTCGTTGGCGCCTTCACCGGTGGTCACCAAGAACTAGGCCAGCCCAGCGATCTCCAAGTCATCCCGCAAAAAGATGGAGAAACCTTGAGAAAGTATATCCAAAGATTCAGCCAAGTACACCACAACATCCCAGAGATCCACCCCGTAGCGGTGATTGCCGCGTTCCACTCGAACGTTCGCAACAGAAGGATGCGAGCCAAGATGAATGTCAAGCTCCCCAAGACTGTCAATGAGCTTTACACCTTGGCGGATAAGTGTGCTGGAGCTGAAGAAGGAAGACGACTTCCCGGGGAAGAGGCGGGCGTCGAAGTGGACTCTGAGGATGACAACGACGCCCCCGACCCGAAGGGAAGGAACAGGAAACGCAACAAGAAGCGTAAGGGAAAAGCAGTGCTGGCTGTCGAGAGCTCCGGAGACCTCAGTACAGGGAAGAAGGCGAAAGCCGAAACTCCCGGCAAGGGAGATGCCGCGTGTGCTGATTGTCGGGAGGCTGCTGCCGCTGAGAAGACCGGGAAGTCTGACGGGCCGTACTGCAAAATTCACCGCACCAAGGGCCATGATCTCCAAGAATGCCGACAGGTCGAGCAACTTGTTGAGAAGAAAAGGGCCGAGTATGAGAAACACGACAAGGAAAAAGGCCAGGACGGCGCTACCGGGAAAGGCCATGGCAGCAGAGGAGGTCGCCGCGGCAAGACCCCGCAGCAAAAAGAAAAGCCCGCCAGAGGCCGAGAGAAGAAGGAAACAGATGATATGAGTGAAGATGAGGATGATGATGAGGATTCCAGCGACAGGGAGTTTCAGAAAGCAACCGAAGCCATGTGTGTTGATGGGGTTGCATCCTTGCATTCCTCTCGCCGCCAGCTCAAGCAATGGGCACGCGAGGTCAATGTTGTGGAACCTACTGCGGAATCTAGGAAACCACTCAGATGGTCCCGCACGCCTATCATCTTTGACGAAGAGGATCATCCTGACCGTACCACTATGGTCGGATGTTTTCCATTGTTGGTTTCCCCGACAATCCGCAACCTCAAGGTGTCTAAGATGTTAGTTGACGGCGGGGCCGGATTGAACTTGATCTCCCCTAGAGTGACTGAGAAACTGCAGATCCTTGATGAAGAGCTCGAAGCCACGGGGACATTCCAAGGAATCAACCCCGGCAGGAGCCGACCCAAGGGAAAGATCACCCTGCCTGTGACATTTGGCGGAGAGTTGAACTTCCGGACAGAGAGGATAGTGTTCGACATCGCCGAGATCTCACTGCCTTACAACGGAATCCTCGGCCGCCCAGCTCTGGCAAAGTTTATGGCGGCATCCCACTATGCCTACAATACTTTGAAAATGCCAGGGCCCATTGGGGTCATTTCCATCCCATCCGACAAGAAGAACGCAATTATTTGCGTGGACCAGATGTATCGCGACGCGGTAGCAGCTGAAGCCACAGAAATCCCAGCTCCCACCAAGGACACAAAGAAAATAAAGAAGGCTAGCAAGAACACCGGCAAGGACTCCGGGAAGCGTGCCTCTTCGGAGTGCGCTGCACCCGACGATGACCTGCCAAAGAGTTCCGCTGGCAAGAAGACCAGGGTCACCTATCCTGAGACGAAGAAAGTCCTAGCAAGGGAGGATGGTACTGGTGGTACCTTCACCATCAGTGCTACCCTTACTGACAAATAGGAAAGCGCGCTCATTACCTTCCTACGGGAGAATGTCGATGTGTCTGCCTGGCAACCATCTGACATCCCCGGTGTTCCCAGGGAGGTAATTGAGCACACCTTGTTGTCTGCCCTCATGCCCGACCCGTCAAGCAAAAGGTTAGGAAACAAGCCTTGGAGCGGAAACAGTTCATTGCCGAGGAAATCAAGAAGCTTGAAGCAGTTGGTTTGGTCAGAGGGGTACTACATCCAACTTGGCTGGCAAACCCGGTGGTGGTACGAAAGGCAAATGGGAAATGGAGGCTTTGCATAGACTTCACTGACTTGAACAAGGCTTTGCCCGAAGGACCCTTTCCCCTTGCCGCGCATAGATCAAATTGTTGATTCCACCTCCGGATGTGACTTGCTCTCCTTTTTGGATGCCTACTCCGGCTACCACCAGATATTTATGACCAAAGAAGATGAGGAGAAGACCGCATTCATAACTCCCTGTGGCACGTACTGCTTTGTGCGTATGCCCTTCGGGTTAAAGAGTGCTGGTTCGACCTTCACCAGGGCTGTTCAAATTGGTTTTGAACCTCAGCTGCACAAAAATGTGGAAGCCTACATGGATGACATCGTGGTCAAGACCAAGGATGAAGCCACTCTCATACAAGATCTGGAGGAAATTTTTGCAAACTTGCGCAAGATCAACCTGAAGCTCAACCCTGAAAAGTGCGTGTTCGGTGTCTCATCCGGCAAGCTGCTTGGGTTCTTAGTATCTCAGCGGGGAATAGAAGCCAATCCCGACAAGATCAAGGCAATCGAGCAGATACAGGCACCCAAGACCATCAAAGATATCAGACGCTTGACCGGATGTGTTGCCGCGTTGAGTAGGTTCATCTCCAAGTCTGCTGAGCGCGCCTTGCCGTTCTTCAATATCCTGAAGAAGGCTGGCCCGATGAAGTGGACCCCGGAGGCAGATGCAGCGCTGCAAGACCTGAAGAAATACATATCCTCTGCTCCCACCTTGGTCGCTCCTAAACCTCAAGAGCCGTTGCTGCTATATTTGGCAGCAATGAATCAAGTGATTAGTGCAGCGCTGGTGGCGCAGCAGGGGATGGATGGAGATTCAGCAGCCACTGCTGATGCTGCCGGGAGCGAGAAAGAAACGTCCGCAGCAGGACTCGACACAGATCAGGGGGATCTCAACAAATGGTTGACAACGAATCCAAAGAAGTGGCAAAGAAGAAAATGGTGCAGCGGCCCGTGTATTTTGTCAGTTCCCTGTTACAGGGGGCTAGGTCAAGATACTCCGGAGTACAAAAGCTGATCTTCGGCCTCATCATGGCCTTGAGGAAGCTGCGCCACTACTTCCAAGCCCATGAGATAATGGTTGTCACCTGTTTCCCATTGCAACGCATACTGAGAAACCCCGAAGTCACTGGCAAGATAGTTGAGTGGGCATTAGAATTGTCAAGCTTCGAATTAAAGTATGAGAGCCCTTCCACCATTCAACGCAGGGCGTTGGCGGAGTTTATTGCAGAATGGACACCCACGCCAGATGATGAAACTCCAGAGACAATCCTCCCCGGCAAAGAGGCACCCAAGGATTGGACCATGTACTTTGACGGTGCTTTCTCACTCCAGGGGGCTGGAGCAGGTGTGCTCCTCATCGCCCCGACCGGAGAGCACCTCAAGTACGTCGTCCAGATGCACTTTCCCCGGGAGGAAGCCACCAACAATACCGCTGAGTACGAGGGGCTCCTTGTTGGACTTAGAATCGCTGTGGAGTTGGGAATAAAGAGGCTGATCGTCCGAGGAGATTCTCAACTTGTGGTAAAGCAAGTCAACAAGGATTACCAGAGCCCGCTGATGGAAGCCTATGTGGAAGAAGTGAGGAAATTGGAGGAGCACTTCGATGGGCTGCAAACAAAGCATGTGCCACGAGCATAAAACAGCATTGCTGACCATCTATCGAAGTGCGCTGCGCAGAAGCTTCCTGTGGAACCAGGAACCTTTGTTCTCCGCCCCACTCAACCATCAGTGTCCCCATCAGCGATGTCCAAGAAGAGAAGAAAGCTGAACTCCGGCAAGCATTTCCTGGCAGAGCTTCCCGAAGCCGCTGGTAGAGAAGCTGTCGGGGAAAATCCCGTTCCGGTTGACGAGCAGCTCCCTCCCGCAGGACCTTAGGGTCTAGCGGTTGAGACAAGCGCTCCCGGAGACGAGGAGATGCCTTTAGTCCTTGTTGTTGAGCCACAGGCTCCAACCTGGGCGCAGCATATAGTCCATTTCCTTCAAACAGGAGAACTCCCCGAAGAGCAAGAGGAAGCTGAAAGAGTAGCCCGTCGGTCAAGTATGTACCAGTTTGTCGATGACACCCTATACAGAAGACAGCCGAACGGTGTGAAATTAAGGTGTATCTGCCGGGAGGATGGACTGAAGCTGTTGGCGGAGATTCACGGAGGAGTATGTGGTTCCCACATTGGATCAAGGGCCCTCGCCGGGAAAGCTTTCCGGCAGGGTTTCTATTGGCCCACTACCCTCCAGGACGCTACTGAGCTGGTCACCAAATGTGAAGCCTGCCAGTTCCATTCCAAGAACATCCATCAACCAGCACAAGCCCTGCAAACAATCCCTCTATCCTGGCCATTCTCGGTCTGAAGGCTCGATATCTTGGGCCCCTTTCCCCGTGCTGTCGGGGGCTTTGAGTTCTTGTTCGTGGCAACCGACAAGTTCACAAAGTGGCTTGAGGTGGAACCAGTGAGAAAGGTGACCGCACAAGCAGCTGTCAAGTTCATGAAAGGACTGGTGTGCCGCTTTGGAGTGCCTAATAGAGTGATCACCGACAACGGCACCCATTTCACGAGCCGCGCCTTCATGCAATATATCCAAAACCTTGGATGCAAGGTCTCCTTCGCCTTTGTTGCTCACCCGAGGAGCAACGGGCAAGTCGAGAGGATGAATGGTGAAGTGCTGCGAGGACTCAAGACAAGGACTTTCGATAAGCTGCGGAAGAGCGGCAGGCACTGGATAGATGAGCTGCCGGTGGTTCTTTGGTCCCTCAGAACGATACCAAATCGAGCTACCGGCCAGACGCCCTTCTCCGTAGTGTATGGGGTGGAAGCAGTGCTCCCCACGGAACTCATATACGGGTCCCCTCGAGTGCTTGCCTACGATGAAGTAGAGCAACAGCAGCTGCGGAATGATGATGCCATTCTCCTCGAGGAAGACCGTCTCCGGGCTGCTGTGCGTGCTGCACGTTACCAGCAAGCTCTGCGCCGCTAGCATAGCCGCAGGGTTCACGCCTGGAGCCTTGAGGAAGGCGACCTTGTCCTTCGGCGTGTTCAGTCCGCCAAGGGTACAAACAAGTTGACGCCGAACTGGGAAGGCCCTTACCGGGTAGTACGAGTCACCAGACCTGGCGCTGTCCGTCTGGAGACCGAAGATGGCACCAAGGTGCAGAACTCATGGAACATTGAGCATCTTCGTAAGTTCTACCCGTAAGGCGCGGCTGCCGGGCTCAGTCCCCGGCAGCCACTTTTTGTACAAGCCTTGCCGATGTTGCATGTAACCCTTTGTACAAAGTTAGGCGCAGACCCTGCGCAACAATAATAAAGCTAGGCATTGCATCATATCATCATCCTTACATGCTCATTATGCATTTTTTATGACTGCAATGTTAGCACTTTTTAGTTATAAAGATTTGCTAGAATGCTTGACGAAACCGTAATCTTTGTTACTGTCCTCACCCTACATGTTTTACCATCGAGAAAACAAGGAAGGGAAACAAAGGAACAAAGATGGCAGCTCATCACACTCGAAAAGAAGATACTGCTTGGAAAAGATAAGTATATCGCATATTTCCAGTTCAGTACTTCTCGATTTTTAAAGGAAACCCTTAGTATCTTCCTTACTGCGAGTTGTGGAGTCATCCACGTGGTGAAAGCCCTTGTCGGGACGAGCTGTCCCCCTGTCTTTGTTATAAGGGTGACAAGCGCCGATACCGACAAGGAGCTCTGCCAGGGAACAATGCCAGCCTGTTGCCGGGGGCTCGTTCCCCAACTTTGGCACTCGTGGTTTGAATGATGACCCGACAAGTAGCTCCATGCGGCAGAGACAAAACATGCTAATGCAGTATAAATAAGGAAAGGAAAAGGATAGTACTTGCGGGAAGAAAATAGCATTCTATTCTCATTCATTTTCAATACAAAATGGGTAGAGATTACATTATGATTCATTAAAACTTGATAAGCGCCTACATCTTTTTGACATAAAAAAAGATAAGTGCCCCGTAATCCCTTTCTTGTCCCTGTCCTCTTAGGGATTAGGTAGAGAAGGAGCAGAGGGCAAAAGGAGCGCCTGGCCGGGATTCGACGTTTCCCAGCCAGGACCAGAGGGACGCGACCGATGGGCAGAAGGGCCCTGCCCCCAGGCAAGGCTGACGAAGCCGACGGAGCAGACAAGACCGACAAGGGGAAAGAAGGCGGAGGGCAGGTGCAAATGGTGGCGCTGCCGGGACCCAGCTGGTGATGATGGTGCTGCCGGGGAACGCGACACGTCGGAGACCTCATCCGTGCTCCTGATGCGTCGTAGATCCCCGACCGCCATCATCTTCATCATCGCCACCGCCCGAGGAGACGCCCTCGCCAGCGCCCGAGCTCCAGGCGTGGTTACCCGGGGACCCCACAGAGAGCATGGTCGTCCCCGGTGGCCAAAGGCGGGGAATTCCGCCCCCGCCTTAGAAGAACACGCGAAGATGAAGAGCTCCCTCCCGTACGCTCCATCCGAAGTGCTGCAGGAGGAGAGTTTCACCGCGGTAAATGACGACGCGCGGCTGCAACCACACGCACGCCCGTGGTGGCCGTGTGGGCATCTTTTCTCCATCACCTTGAAGAAGGAATGCGGGAACCACGGACCGCCGCGGCGCTGCACCTCCAACATAGATCCCGACGCGACGTCAACCGCGTGGAGCTCCGTCAAGACTAAAGAAGCGGGTAGCGCGGCGGCAGGCGTACCACCGTAGCCGTCCCCGACACGGCCACCACGCTGCCCGCTCCCCCATCCGAGGCTTCCCCGACCAACCTCCAGTTCAGAACCACACACCCATGACGGGAGCTGAACAGAGGCTCGGAAGGAAGGTTCTACAAGCACGCTCGCTTGACCCTTCCCCCTGAGCATCGGGAGGGCGAACGCAGCTCAAGACAAAGAAGCAGAAGGGCGAGCTCTGTGGGTTTGCACTCGAGGAGGAAGAAAGGATGGATGAGCATCGCCCCTCGCGACCCCCAATTTATAGGGGAGAGCGCGGGGGCTGGCTCTCCTCCACTCCAAGGGTCGCCGCCCATCTCCACCAATTCCATCGCCCACGATCACGAGCGAACAGGTAACCGCCCCATTGCTCCAATCCATGGCGCTGCTGTTTCTGCCACGATCAGGACTTTAAGTCACGCGCGCCCGTCGCTAACTCCCTGCTATGCATGCGGCGCGCGTGGCGGAAACGGCCTGAGGTGGTGGGTCAGTGCTGACCAATAAATTGGCAGTTGCTCCCTCACATTGCGCGCCTGTGCATGAAATTTGGGCCTGACCCAACGGCACTCGGCGAGCACGTGTGGGCCAGTCCCGGGGGCTCCTGTCGGTGCACTAGTACAGGGGTACCCAGTGCCCCTGACTTATGCACAGGCGGTAGAAGCAAAAACCCGGCAACAATCAAGACCAAGACTTCGACAAGCTCAACGCGGCAGCCCAAGCCTGGACTGCGACACGCCAAGCATGTCCTCGACGCTTGCCGGGGACCAAGACATGTACACCTCCTAGAAGACCCGGCAAGCCGCTCCCCGGCAGGCGTGAGCCAGCACGCCACCGCTCCACCGCATCGCTACACCAGTCACTTATTGATGCGGTGTCAAGCCCTCAGGCGGCTAATCAGCTCTCGCTAAGCATGTGGCGACACATTGGAATACAAGTTACGCTCGGTTGACACCCGCCCTGCAGCGTGTCAAGACCTTAAGCAACGACCGGCCAAGCGGTGGCAAGAGCTTGCCGGGGATTGTTGGAAATATGCCCTAGAGGCAATAATAAATTGGTTATTATTATATTTCCTTGTTAATGATAATCGTTTATTATCCATGCTATAATTGTATTGATTGGAAACTCAAATACATGTGTGGGTACATAGACAACACTGTGTCCCTAGTAAGCCTCTAGTTGACTAGCTCGTTGATCAAAGATGGTTAAGGTTTCCTAGCCATTGACATGAGATGTCATTTGATAACGGGATCACATCATTAGGAGAATGATGTGATGGACAAGACCCAAACTGTAAACGTAGCATTTGATCGTGTCAGTTTATTGCTATTGTTTTCTGCATGTCAAGTATCTGTTCCTTTGACCATGAGATCATGCAACTCACTGACACCGGAGGAATACCTTGTGTGTATCAAACGTCGCAACGTAACTGGGTGACTATAAAGGTGCTCTACAGGTATCTCCGAGGGTGTCTGTTGGGTTGGCATGGATCAAGACTGGGATTTGTTACTCCGTGTGACGGAGAGGTATCTCAGGGCCCACTCGGTAATACAACATCACATTGAGCCTTGCAAGCAAAGTGACTAAAGAGTTAGCCACAGGATCTTGTATTACGGAACGAGTAAAGAGACTTGCCGGTAACGAGATTGAACTAGGTATAGAGATACCGACGATCGAATCTCGGGCATGTAACATACCGAAGAACAAAGGGAACAGCATACGGGATTAACTGAATCCTTGACATAGAGGTTCGACCGATAAAGATCTTCGTAGAATATGTAGGAGCCAATATGGGCATCCAGGTCCCGCTATTGGTTATTGATCGTAGAAGTGTCTCGGTCATGTCTACATAGTTCTCGAACCCGCAGGGTCTACACACTTAACGTTTGGTGACGATTAGTATAATTGAGTTATTATGTTGGTGACCGAAAGTTGTTCGGAGTCCCGGATAAGATCCCGGACATGACGAGGATCTCCGGAATAGTCCGGAGGTAAAGATTGATATATGTGATAATAGTGTTTTGATCTCCGGAAGAGTTCCGAAGTTCACCGGAAGGGGTTCCGTATGTTTACCGAAGTGTTCGGGTGCAGCAACACTTTATATGAGCCAAAGGGATAAAGCCCACGAGGTATTGGAAAGTGCAAAAGTAGTTTTGCTGCCGCGTAAGCGGTACTACCGCTTGGTGAAGCGGTACTACCGCCCGAGCGGTACTACCGCTTGTGTGAAGCGGTACTACCGCCCAAGCGGTACTACCGCTTGTGTGAAGCGGTACTACCGCTTGTGCGCGGCTGTGCACGGTTCGGCAGGGTCCGAATTGGACTCTTTTCCTGCGGGCCAAACCGACCTTGTGCGGGCAAAACCGACCCGGAGGAGGCTTTTACTCCAAGTTTAGACCCCAAGGCTCAACATATAAATAGAGGGGCAGGGCTAGCACACGGGACACATTAAGATTTCCCCAAGCCGTGTGCGGCAACCCTAACCCTCTAGTTCCTCCGTCATAATCTCCGTAGTGCTTGGCGAAGCCCTGCAGAGATTGTTCCTCACCACCATCACCACGCCGTCGTGCTGCTGGAACTCAACCACTACTTCACCATCGCTCGCTGGATCGAGGAGGTGAAGGCGTCATCAAGCCGTACGTGTGTTGAACGCGGAGGTGCCGTCCGTTCGGCACTAGATCGGAAGGATCGTGATTGGATCGCGGGACGCTCGGCGATTTGGATCGCGAAGACGTTCGACTACATCAACCGCGTTTATTAACGCTTCCGCTTAGCGATCTACAAGGGTATGTAGATTCACTCTCCCTCTCGTAGATGCTCATCACCATGGATAGATCTTATGTGTGCGTAGGAAAATTTTTGTTTCCCATGCAACGTTCCCCAACAGTGGCATCTGAGCTAGGTCTATGCGTAGATGAGATCTCGAGTAGAACACAAACGAGTTGTGGGCGTGGGTGTATACATATTGCTTGCCGTTACTAGTTGATACTTGATTCCGCGGTATTGTGAGATGAAGCGGCCCGGACCGACATTACGCGTACGCTTACGCGAGACTGGTTTCACCGCTGCGTGCATTTGTTGCATAAAGGTGACTGGCGGGTGTCTGTCTCTCTCACTTTAGTTGAATCGGTTCAATGAAGAGGGTTCTTTTAGAAGATCAAAAAGCAATCACTACACCACGTTGTGGTTTTGCGTAGGTAAGAATCGTTCTTGCTAGATACCCGTAGCAGCCACGTAAAATTTGCAACAACAATTAGGGGACGTCTAACTTGTTTTTGCAGGGTATGTTGTGATGTGATATGGCCAATTACATGATGAGATATATGTGATGTATGAGATGATCATGTTTTGTATAGAATATCACGACTTGCATGTCGATGAGTACGGCAACTGGCAGGAGCCATAGAGTTGTCTTTAATTATTGTATGACCTGCGTGTCAATCATTAAGCGCTATGTAATGCTTTACTTTATCGCTAAACGTTAGCTATAGTCGTGGAAGCAACAGCCGGCGCGACAACCTTATGGCGACACGTTGATGGAGATCAAGATGATGGAGATCATGGTGTCATGCCGGTGACGATGGAGATCATGCCAGTGCTTTGGAGATGGAGATCAAAAGCACAAGTTCATGGCCATATCATGTCACTTATGATTTGCATGTGATGTTAATCCTTTTATGCATCTTATTTTGCTTAGGACGACGGTAGCATTATAAGGTGATCCCTCACTTAAATTTCAAGATAAATTGTGTTCTCCCCAAGTGTGCACCGTTGCGAAAGTTCGTCGTTTCGAGACACGCCGTGATGATCGGGTGTGATAGACTCTACGTTCGCATACAACGGGTGTAAGCCATGTTACACGTGCGGAACACTCGGGTTAAACTTGACGAGCCTAGCATGTACAGACATGGCCTCGGAACACAAGAGACCGAAAGGTCGAACATGAGTCATATAGTAGATATGATCAACATGAAGATGTTCACCATTGAAACCACCTCAACTCACGTGATGATCGGACTTGAGTTGGTGGATTTGGATCATGTTACACTCGAATGATCGGAGGGATGTCAATTTGAGTGGGAGTTTTTTAAATATGATTAACTAAACTCATTATCTAAGAACAATAGTCTAAGTTGTCTTTGCTATATTTATGTTGTAGATCATGGCTCGCGCAGTAGCACCCCTGAATTTTAATGCGTTCCTAGAGAAAGCTAAGTTGAAAGATGATGGAAGTAACTTTGTGGACTGGGCCCGTAATCTAAGGATTATCCTTACGGCTTCCCAGAAGGCTTATGTCCTTGATGCGCCGCTTGGTGATCCACCCGCTCCAGTTGAGTCTCTAGACGTTGTGAACGCCTGGCAGGCTCGTTCTGATGATTACTCAATAGTTCAATGTGCAATGTTGTATGGCTTAGAACCGGGACTTCAAAGACGTTTTGAACGTCATGGAGCATATGAGATGTTCCAGGAGTTGAAGTTTATCTTTCAGAAGAATGCCCGGATCGAGAGATATGAGATCTCCGATAAGTTCTATGCTTGCAAGATGGAGGAGAACGGGTCTATCAGTGATCACGTGCTCAGAATGTCTGGGTACTCCACCCGTCTGGCTGAGTTAGGGATGCCCCTTCCGCCAGAGGCTATCACTGACAGAGTTCTTCAATCATTGCCACCTAGCTACAAGAGCTTCGTGTTGAACTATAACATGCACGGGATGAACAAGTCAGTCGCCGAGCTGTTTGCGATGCTGAAAGCCGCTGAGTCTGAAATTCAGAAGGAGCATCAAGTGTTGATGGTCAATAAAACCACTAGTTTCAAGAAAAATGGCAAGGGTAAGAAGGGTAACTCCAAGCAGAGTGGCAAAGCAGTTGCTCCTCTCGTGAAGAAACCCAAGGCTGGACCCAAACCAGAAACTGTGTGTTTTCATTGCAAGGGAACTGGACACTGGAAGCGGAATTGCCCCAAGTATTTGGCTGACAAGAAGGCGGCCAACAACAAACAAGGTATATATGATATACATGTTATTGATGTGTACCTTACCAACTCTCGTTGTAGTGCCTGGGTATTTGATACCGGTGCGGTTGCTCATATTTGCAACTCAAAACAGGAACTGCGGAATAGACGGAGGCTGGCAAAGGACGAAGTGACGATGCGCGTGGGAAATGGTTCCAAGGTTGATGTGATCGCCGTCGGCACGCTCGCTCTTCGATTACCGTCGGGATTAGTGATGAACCTAAATAAGTGTTATTTGGTGCCTGCGTTAAGCATGAACATTATATCTGGATCTTGTTTATTGCGAGACGGTTACTCATTTAAATCAGAGAATAATGGTTGTTCTATTTATATGAGTAATATCTTTTATGGTCATGCACCCGATGTGAGGGGTTTATTCTTGTTGAATCTCGATAGTAATGATACACATGTTCATAACATTGATGCCAAAAGATATAGAATTGATAATGATAATACCACTTTCTTGTGGCACTGCCGTTTAGGTCATATTGGCGTAAAACGCATGAAGAAGCTCCATGCTGATGGACTTTTGGAGTCACTTGATTTTGAATCACTTGACACATGTGAGCCATGCCTCATGGGCAAGATGACTAAAACGCCGTTCTCTGGAACAATGGAACGGGCAAGTGACTTATTGGAAATCATACATACTGATGTGTGCGGTCCGATGAGTATTGAGGCGCGCGGTGGTTATCGTTACTTTTTCACCTTCACTGATGACTTAAGTAGATATGGGTATATTTACTTAATGAAACACAAGTCTGAAACATTTGAAAAGTTCAAACAATTTCAGAGTGAAGTTGAGAATCATCGTAACAAGAAGATTAAATTCCTACGATCTGATCGAGGAGGAGAATATCTGAGTTATGAGTTTGGCAGTCACTTAAGACAGTGTGGAATTGTTTCACAATTAACACCGCCTGGAACACCACAGCGTAATGGTGTGTCCGAACGTCGTAATCGAACCTTATTGGATATGGTGCGATCTATGATGTCTCTTGCCGATTTGCCACTATCGTTTTGGGGTTATGCATTAGAGACAGCTGCATTCACTTTAAATAGGGCACCATCGAAATCCGTTGAGACGACGCCATATGAACTTTGGTTTGACAAGAAGCCAAAGCTGTCGTTTCTTAAAGTTTGGGGATGTGATGCTTATGTCAAAAAGCTTCAGCCTGAAAAGCTGGAACCCAAAGCGGAGAAATGCGTCTTCATAGGATACCCAAAAGAGACAGTTGGGTATACCTTCTACCTCAGATCCGAAGGCAAAGTGTTTGTCGCTAAAAACGGAACATTTCTTGAGAAAGAGTTTCTCTCGAAAGAATTGAGTGGGAGGAAGATAGAACTTGATGAGGTTGTTGAACCTTTACTTCAACCTGAGAGTAGCGCAGCGCAGAAAGTTGTTTCTGTGGAGCCTACATTAGCTGAAGAGGAAGTTAATGATGATGATCATGAAGCTTTGGATCAAGTTGCTATCGAACCTCGTAGGTCGACAAGGACGCGTACTGCTCCTGAGTGGTACGGCAACCCTGTCTTAGAGGTCATGTTGTTAGACAACGATGAACCTACGAGCTATGGAGAAGCGATGATGAGCCCGGATTCCGAGAAATGGTTAGAGGCCATGAAATCCGAGATGGGATCCATGTATGAAAACAAAGTATGGACTTTGGAAGTATTACCTGAAGGGCGTAAGGCCATTCAGAACAAATGGATCTTTAAGAGGAAGACGGACGCGGACGGTAATGTCACCGTCTATAAAGCTCGACTTGTGGCAAAGGGTTTTTCACAAGTTCAAGGAGTTGACTACGATGAGACCTTCTCACCCGTAGCGATGCTTAAGTCCGTCAGAATCATGTTGGCAATAGCTGCCTTTTTCGATTATGAAATTTGGCAGATGGATGTCAAAACAGCGTTCCTTAACGGTTTCCTTAAGGAAGAGTTGTATATGATGCAACCAGAAGGTTTTGTCGATCCAGAAAATGCTGACAAAGTTTGCAAACTCCAGCGATCCATTTATGGACTGGTGCAAGCATCTCGGAGTTGGAATCTTCGTTTTGATGAGGTGATCAAAGCGTTCGAGTTTATACAAGTTTACGGAGAAGCTTGTATTTACAAGAAAGTGAGTGGGAGCTCTATAGCGTTTCTAATATTATATGTGGATGACATATTGCTGATTGGAAACAATATAGAAATGCTGGAAAGCGTAAAGGAATATTTGAACAAGAGTTTTTCAATGAAGGACCTAGGAGAAGCTGCTTTCATATTAGGCATCAAGATCTATAGAGATAGATCGAGACGCTTAATAGGACTTTCACAAAGCACATACCTTGATAAGATTTTGAAGAAGTTCAAAATGGATCAGTCCAAGAAGGGGTTCTTGCCTGTTTTGCAAGGTGTGAAGTTGAGTAAGACTCAATGCCCAGTGACTGCAGAAGATAGAGAAAAGATGAGTGTCATCCCCTATGCTTCAGCCATAGGCTCTATCATGTATGCAATGCTGTGCACAAGACCCGATGTCAGCCTTGCCATAAGTATGGCCGGAAGGTTTCAAAGTGATCCAGGAATGGAACACTGGACGGCGGTCAAGAATATCCTGAAGTACCTGAAAAGGACTAAGGACATGTTTCTCGTTTATGGAGGTGATCAAGAGCTCGTCGTAAAGGGTTACGTCGATGCAAGCTTTGACACTGATCCGGATGACTCTAAGTCGCAAACCGGATACGTATTTATTCTTAATGGGGGTGCGGTTAGCTGGTGCAGTTCCAAGCAAAGCGTGGTAGCTGATTCTACATGCGAAGCGGAGTACATCGCTGCCTCGGAGGCAGCGAAGGAAGGTGTCTGGATGAAGGAGTTCATGACAGATCTTGGAGTAGTGCCTAGTGCGCTTAACCCAATGACTCTGTTTTGTGATAATACTGGTGCCATTGCTCTAGCCAAGGAACCAAGATTTCACAAGAGGACCAGACACATAAAACGACGTTTCAATTCCATCCGCGATTACATCAAGGAGGACGACATAAATATTTGCAAAGTACACACGGATCTAAATGTTGCAGATCCGTTGACTAAACCTCTTCCAAGGGCTAAACATGAACAACACCAGAACTGCATGGGTGTTCGATTCATTACAATGTAAATCACATAGTGATGTGAACTAGATTATTGACTCTAGTGCAAGTGGGAGACTGTTGGAAATATGCCCTAGAGGCAATAATAAATTGGTTATTATTATATTTCCTTGTTAATGATAATCGTTTATTATCCATGCTATAATTGTATTGATTGGAAACTCAAATACATGTGTGGGTACATAGACAACACTGTGTCCCTAGTAAGCCTCTAGTTGACTAGCTCGTTGATCAAAGATGGTTAAGGTTTCCTAGCCATTGACATGAGATGTCATTTGATAACGGGATCACATCATTAGGAGAATGATGTGATGGACAAGACCCAAACTGTAAACGTAGCATTTGATCGTGTCAGTTTATTGCTATTGTTTTCTGCATGTCAAGTATCTGTTCCTTTGACCATGAGATCATGCAACTCACTGACACCGGAGGAATACCTTGTGTGTATCAAACGTCGCAACGTAACTGGGTGACTATAAAGGTGCTCTACAGGTATCTCCGAGGGTGTCTGTTGGGTTGGCATGGATCAAGACTGGGATTTGTTACTCCGTGTGACGGAGAGGTATCTCAGGGCCCACTCGGTAATACAACATCACATTGAGCCTTGCAAGCAAAGTGACTAAAGAGTTAGCCACAGGATCTTGTATTACGGAACGAGTAAAGAGACTTGCCGGTAACGAGATTGAACTAGGTATAGAGATACCGACGATCGAATCTCGGGCATGTAACATACCGAAGAACAAAGGGAACAGCATACGGGATTAACTGAATCCTTGACATAGAGGTTCGACCGATAAAGATCTTCGTAGAATATGTAGGAGCCAATATGGGCATCCAGGTCCCGCTATTGGTTATTGATCGTAGAAGTGTCTCGGTCATGTCTACATAGTTCTCGAACCCGCAGGGTCTACACACTTAACGTTTGGTGACGATTAGTATAATTGAGTTATTATGTTGGTGACCGAAAGTTGTTCGGAGTCCCGGATAAGATCCCGGACATGACGAGGATCTCCGGAATAGTCCGGAGGTAAAGATTGATATATGTGATAATAGTGTTTTGATCTCCGGAAGAGTTCCGAAGTTCACCGGAAGGGGTTCCGGATGTTTACCGAAGTGTTCGGGTGCAGCAACACTTTATATGAGCCAAAGGGATAAAGCCCACGAGGTATTGGAAAGTGCAAAAGTAGTTTTGCTGCCGCGTAAGCGGTACTACCGCTTGGTGAAGCGGTACTACCGCCCGAGCGGTACTACCGCTTGTGTGAAGCGGTACTACCGCCCAAGCGGTACTACCGCTTGTGTGAAGCGGTACTACCGCTTGTGCGCGGCTGTGCACGGTTCGGCAGGGTCCGAATTGGACTCTTTTCCTGCGGGCCAAACCGACCTTGTGCGGGCAAAACCGACCCGGAGGAGGCTTTTACTCCAAGTTTAGACCCCAAGGCTCAACATATAAATAGAGGGGCAGGGCTAGCACACGGGACACATTAAGATTTCCCCAAGCCGTGTGTGGCAACCCTAACCCTCTAGTTCCTCCGTCATAATCTCCGTAGTGCTTGGCGAAGCCCTGCAGAGATTGTTCCTCACCACCATCACCACGCCGTCGTGCTGCTGGAACTCAACCACTACTTCACCATCGCTCGCTGGATCGAGGAGGTGAAGGCGTCATCAAGCCGTACGTGTGTTGAACGCGGAGGTGCCGTCCGTTCGGCACTAGATCGGAAGGATCGTGATTGGATCGCGGGACGCTCGGCGATTTGGATCGCGAAGACGTTCGACTACATCAACCGCGTTTATTAACGCTTCCGCTTAGCGATCTACAAGGGTATGTAGATTCACTCTCCCTCTCGTAGATGCTCATCACCATGGATAGATCTTATGTGTGCGTAGGAAAATTTTTGTTTCCCATGCAACGTTCCCCAACAGGGATGCACCCCCAAGCGCCACCTAGGCAGGTAATCATGGCATTTTGTCCTAAATGCCAGAGTTAGGTATGATAGCTCTGCTTAGCTATCTAATCGATAGATAATGTCTGTTTTGCCATTGTGGTAACCCTTGCACTATAAAAGGAGGTCCAAGGCAACCTAGCTCAAGGTTGGCAATTCAAACCCCCGAACACTTGTACTCGCGTAGCCGCTCTTTCCCCGACAACAGTCCTTGCCTGGGTTAGGCGCTCTGCGTTCTTCGTGTTCCTCCAATCAATCCACCAAAAAGCAGGAGTAGGGTTTTACGCTTAGCAGCAGCCCGAACCTGGGTAAAATGCCTGTGTCCTGATCGTTGCGCCGTCTCATGCTCTCCGCTCTTTGTGCAACGTGACCCCCCCTGCCGAACCACAAGGGGCCTCTGGTCCCATAGGTGATCGTGAGCATCCGTGCCCCGACAACTTCAAAGTGTCAGGCAATTGCTTTAATTCAAACACAGGATCACCTTTAGGTGGAGGAGGACCTCCAAGAGTTTCAATAGGCAAATTTTATTTCAGGAGAGGTTTTTGTTCAAATAAAATTTGATCTATTTCATTTCTTTCACGCAAGTGCATATCATTTTCATGGTCAAGCAAATACTGTTCTAATGGATCAGTAGGAGGCACGGCAATAGAAGCAAGACCAATTATTTCATCCTTACTAGATAATGCTCTATCACGAGGTTGTGTACTAAACTTGGAAAAATTAAACTCATGAGACACACCACCAACACTGACACCGACAATTTGTTTTTCACAATCTATTTTAGCATTAACGGTGCTCAAGAAAGGTCTACCAAAGATAATGGGACAAAAGTCATCTTGTGGGGATCCAAGAACTAGAAAATCAGTTGGGTATTTTACTTTCCCATACAAGACTTCAACATCTCTAACAATCCCAAGTGGTGTGATGGTGTCTCTATTAGCAAGTTTAATAGTAACATCAATGTCTTCTATTTCAGCAGGTGCTATTTCATCCATAATTTCTTGGTATAAGGTAAAAGGGCTAGCACTCACACTAGCACCCAAATCACATAAACCATGATAGCAATGATCTCCTATTTTGACTTAGACAACAGGCATGCCTTCTATGGGTCTATGTTTATCTTTTTCATCAGGTTTAGCAATTCTAGCAGCTTCATCACAGAAGTAGATAACATACCCATCAATATTTTCTACCAAGAGATCTTTAACCATAGCAACACTAGGTTCTACTTTAATTTGTTCAGGGGGCTTAGGTGCTCTTATATTACTCTTACGAACCACACTCCTCGGCTACTGGCCGGGAGGTTGAAGCCGATGGTCGGTCAACAAAGTCTTGTACAATGCGGATCCGAGCATTGATGATGTAAAGTAATTGGGTACATAGAATCATTACACATAAATTGTGTCAAATGTAACAAAAATTGTTTCAAACAAATATCGATCCTTAATTCGACCACCCGTGCCCAAATTAAGGCTCGGGGGCTACTGCATTGCCTATTCAATGCAGCAAATTCAAAGTGCAATATAGTTTCCGAGGAAATTTGACCTTCAGGTCGGTCGGCCGCACCCAACCTGAGTCTCGGGGGCTACCACACACCGTGTTTTAATTCCTAAAAGCATGCTGCCAAGCAAGGAATCAATCCTCAGGCCGATTTTACGAATTGGCCTGAGTCTCAGGGGCTACTAGGAGCAGCGGTTTTATGTTTACCTTCAGGTGCGTTTCGGATTTTAGGCCGACTAACACCTTGAGGGATACTGGCTATATATCTCGG
Source organism: Elymus sibiricus (assembly GCA_039707655.1). Classification (NCBI taxonomy): domain Eukaryota; kingdom Viridiplantae; phylum Streptophyta; class Magnoliopsida; order Poales; family Poaceae; genus Elymus; species Elymus sibiricus. The sequence continues at coordinate 282,952,093 of CM077663.1, forward strand.
TTGAGAATAAATTGCACCAATCGAAAAAAGTCCACAAAAATCAGCCCATGACCGAGGTGATGCACCACCTCGGAAGCAGTCCGGCATAAAGCTCGGATGCGAATGGCTGGCTCCATAAAAGACTATTCCGGCATTTAAGCTCGGATGAACTCCTTCAAATTTTCAGAGACTGAGGTAATATATGACACCTCGGATGCCGACCAGCGTTGGAGCTCGGCTGTAAAAAGACACCTCGGATACATTTCGGCGTTGGATCTCGAACGCAAGATTATACCACTGCACGGGAAACACTTCAAACCCGAGGTGTGGTGTAAAAAATAACAAGGCATCGATAAGGGATAAAATTTTAAAGGGCTCCTCGGATGCCCGACGTGTGAACTCTTCGGATACACCTCGGCGATCCTAAAGATCGAAGATGGGAAGATTTGTTGAACCGGTTTTCAAGACCGACGGCCGAAGACGAAGAACAGTTCGGAAGAACCGAGGAGCGTCCCCAACTTGAAGACCGGTTCAGGGGGGATACTGATGGTGTCCTGGACTAGGGGGTACTCACCACGTCGTCTCCCGACTAGTGGGTCGGGCCGAGGACCCCCATTGTGGTTCACTAATGGGCCAGTTCGGACAGTCCATGATGCATACAAGGGAGATTCCACAAGACTTGGCACACAAGACAATGACTCCTCTAAACCCTAGGCCTCTGGTACATTATATAAACCAAGGCCAGGCTAGTCAATAGACAATCTCATATTCATTACAACAATCTCATATTTATTACAACAATCTCGTGGTAGATACCTGTACTATGTACTATCCCCCATATAAATACAATCAAAAGCAGGACGTAGGGTATTATCTCCTTGAGAGAGCCCGAACCTGGGTAAAATCCTGTGTCCATGTTACCATCGCTCCAAGACGCCTAGCTTAGGACCCTTACTACGAGATATGTCGGATTTGACGCCGACAACATACTCACACTAGACAATGTACTTCGACGGATCCAAGACACTTGCCAGACTGGGGGCTGGAGTTAGCCTCACATCCCCCACCAGAGACAACATCCGATATGTCCTCCAGATCATGTACGCCGACTCAAACAATGCGGCCGAGTATGAAGCACTGTTGCATGGACTCCGGATGGCAACATCGATGGGTGTACAACGGCTCGAAGTACGGGAGACTCTAATCTCGCCATTTCTCAAATCAATGGCGAATTCGATGCTAAAAACCCAAAAATGGCAGCTTACAGAAATGCCGTCCTCAAGATATCCGCACGGTTCGAAGGGCTAGAATTCCACCATGTCTCCAGAGACAGCAACCAAGCGGCCGACATCCTCGCCCGCATGTGCGCCAAGTGCGACCCCATCCCTAAGAACACCTTCCTAGAGAAGCTCTTCAAGCCCTCCGTGGTATGGCAGGACAACGTCAAGGACGCTATAACTAATGGAGCAGAACAGGTCATCCCTCCCACAGTCAAACCAGATGAGAAAAATCATCAGCGGTTCCGCAATTGAAGAAACACCCTCGGCCCACGAGGTCATGGCAGTAATCGCACCATGGACAGAACCTTTCCTTGCCTACCTTCTACGCAAAGAACTCCCCGACGACCAGACGGAGGCGAGACGCATAATTCGGCGATCAAAAGCCTACAAGGTCCATGAAGGAGAATTATACAAAAAGAGCACTACTGGGGTCCTCCAACGGTGCATATCCGAAGAAGAAGGAAGGAAGCTCTTGGCAGAGATACACGCACGCATGGGCGGCCACCACGCAATAGCGTGGGCCCTGGTAAGCAAGACCTTTCGAGCCAGGTTCTTCTGGCCCACCGCCCCAGCGGACGCCCACACACTTGTCCAACATTGTGTCGGCTGTCAGCTCTTTGCAAATCAAAGGCACATGCCTCCTACGGCTCTTCAGATGATACCCATTACGTGGCCTTTTGCGGTTTGGGGTTTAGACATGGTCGGACCACTTAAAGGGGGGACCAAGAAAAAGAAATACCTACTGGTCATGGTCGACAAGTTCACTAAATGGATCGAAGCAAAACAAGTAAGTTCGACAAAGTCGGGGCTGGTCATCGACTTCATATCCGGCGTGGTGCACCGTTACGACGCCCCACACAGTATAATAACGGACAATGGATCCAACTTCACTGCCTAGGAGGTAAAAGACTGGTGGGCTAACTTGGGCATCAAACTTGATTATGCCTCGGTGTATCATCCGCAGACCAATGGACAAGTCGAACGCGCCAATGGTCTCATTATGAGTGGTATTAAACCTCGTCTGGTTCGATCTCTTCAAGAATCTGATTGTCATTGGGTGGAGGAACTTGATTCCGTGTTGTGGGGTCTGCGTACCACCCCGAATCGATCAACATGATACACACCATTCTTTATGGTGTACGGGTCCGAAGCGGTCCTCCCGTGTGATATCATTCACGACGCACCTAGGGTGCGCATGTATGAAAAAAAGAGGCCGAGCTAGATCGGCAGGATGACCTAGACGCCTTGGAAGGGGAACGCGATATAGCTCGGGCTCGATCTACTTTCTATCAACAGCAGGCTCGACGCTACCAAAGCAGGGAGGTTCAAGCAAAAGTATATAATGTGGGCGAGTTGGTCTTACGCCTCCTAGAGAAACAAAAGCATAAACTCAACCCCAAGTGGGAGGGCCCTTTCATAATTGATGAAGTACTGACAGGAGGAGCTTATCGCCTTCGCAACCCGCAGGACAATCGCCTCGAACCGAACCCATGGAACGCAGCTCGCCTTCGGCGCTTCTATGGCTAGACCGGTGTCGTCACCTTCTCTAAAAACCCTTGTATTTTCCTCCCTTTCCTTTTTTGCCTTTGTAGGATTGGTTAGATTTTCTCAGGTTATGTTCGGCTAAACCGAACTATGTTAAGATTTCATCGGCATACATTCTCAAATGTTTTACCCGGTAACACCTGGGGGCTCCTTAATGAAGCAAATCTATATTGCTTTCTCTAGCTATTTGTCTTATATGCACTTTTCTAGCATCATTTTTGCACCGTTTTATGCACCAATTGGGCTTAAGATTTAGCCAAGTCGGGTTGCCTTGCTCCTGTGCTTACCCCCTACGTTCTCGATTGTTCGGCTAGGGGGTAAAGGGAGACCTCTGCGATTGCTACGACCGGATTACCCGGATACGTACCTCAGATGGGTGAAGCCGAAGGCTAGCATTCTTAAGATACAAATTGGTCGGCCAAAGAGGAAGAAAGTATAGTTGGTGCTTTTCACCGTGAACGGGGGCCATTCCCCAAAGTGGCAAAATTATCCGCATAGTACGGATACATGGCTATGACATCTACGATCTACGTAGTAACCTGAAGAAAGGAACCCATAGAGGAACTATTTTCTTTGGAAGATGTTTCTTACGTTAAGCAGTAATATAACATACCTCCCCATGCGCGTTTCGTCTGTTCGCACCAGAAGGCCGGATTGCCTAGTTCTCCGAAATGATTCCCTGTTATCGCAGGATGCATAGTACGGGACACTCCCTAGCTATCGGCGACGGAGGCAGAAGTCGATGGCCGGTTAAGACAACGTTTACAGCACGGGTGGAGACAGTTTGATATAAAGTACATAGTTACATAGAATCAAATCACTAGACTGTCAGTCAAGATGGTCTATTATGGTGTCGAGGGCGCAATCCTCTTGTGACATACGAGCCGCGGGCATCACTTGGTCATAAACCAAGTGCACAAGTACCTCTTGACTATCCGGCCCTACCGGCCCAACCCGAGCCAAGTGCTCTGGGTTCAGTTTGGTAAAGCGGGTCTTCACCATGGCCCATGCCTCCCGCGCTCCCTCTCGACAAGCCGAAGTCTTCCACAGCTCAAAACGATTTCAAGCTCCTCTAAACTTATTGGCTAGCTCTGCCATCTCTTCCGGAGGCATTTGAGCTGGCCAGAGTGCCTTGATCATGCTCTTCATAGCCTTCCGAGCCCGCTCGTGCACAACAGACACTTCCTTTAACAGGTCCCCTCCGAATGAGATGATCTCTTCCTCGGCACGCCCAGTCAGGAGACCTAGGCAGGAAATCAAAGATGCTCCTTACACTCGACACGATAAAAAAAACTTTACGGAGTTCCAGGTTAGAATTTTGATTGCAGAACATGCCACCCCTTAATCTCTGGTTCCCTTTGCGGGCTTGTGTCAATTGAGTTTTCAAGCTCTCAATTTCTTCGGCTTGTCGCTGATTTTCTGCTTTGAGCTGGTTCTTATCCTCCAGACTTCGAGTCAATACGCGATGCCCAGCCTCCAGCTTGGAGTCAACATACCTTTGAGATTTTCGAGAAGCATCCAAATCCTTCTGCAGCTGCCCTATGGACTCGGCTGCTACGAAACAATCTTTCATCAGAAAAATATGTCCTCAACAACTTCCACACATAAGCAATACTTTGTACTCACCGTGCGCCTCTCTAGTGAACTTTTTCACCTGCTCAAGCTCGGCCTTAATATCCTGCAGCTCTGCTCGACTCGACTAGAGGTCTACAGACAACTTCTCGTTTTGTTGCTTTGAAGCCTACGTACACACAGAAATAATATTCAGACCCTTGAATTCGGCCGTCCCGTCCAAATTAAGGCTCGGGGGCTACTGGGTTAGGAATTATGTTCGGCCGTCAAAGCCGACCATTTACCTGCATGCTGGTGGATATTATTCTAGCGGCTTCATCAAGTCCCGCTCGAGCAGCTCCGAGGTATGAGTCCACTAAATTAAGCGCACTAAACTCTTGGTCAGAAAATATCGGGTGACGCAGCGACTCCCTCCGCCGCCGATGATTCATCGCGCTCTCAACCTTAGAATTGGTAACCGAGACATCCCCCGAGTCCTCGGGAGGTTGGCCAGTAACAGGAACTTCTACATCCACTTCGGCGCGTGCCGAAGACCTTGGTCCTCGAGGACTGTCCGACGCCTTCTCAACATCTTCGGATGGAGGTAGCTCTACTCACCTCCTGAGTATGTCAGAAACCGTGAGTGTTTGAAATGGATAAATCAAAGATCAGATTGCAAGACTAAGCACCTGTTGGTAGGGGGAGCAGTTGATGTGACTCCCGCCATCGTCTCTTGCTCGAGAGTCTTGCCACTGTTCGGCGTGGACCTTGCCAGGGTAGTCCTCAAGGGTGTCCGGCGCGTAGACCGACGACCTTTCGGGGTAGAAGTTGATGTGATCGGAATGACAGGAGGCGCGCGTCCTTTCCGAGAAGAAGCCTTCTTTTTACTTGTTATGGAGGAAGGGAGCGATCCGGGGTGATCGGCCTGGAGGGCCCCCTTGGATTCATCGACACTCCTCTGGTAAACGGTCCCGTCCTCAAATTCAATTGAAATCTCTGGATCGTCGTGAAATCCGGGGTCATCGCTACGTGAATAATCCTTCGGTTGTGGGGCGAGGCAGTTAACTGTCTCGACCCAACGCCTCCATTGCTGTTCAGAAAGACACGGAGTTCCGATCAGTAGAATCAAAAACTAGTGGTTCGAGCTAGGGAAGTGTGAATGGACTTACCCATTCAATGGGGTTATGAGTTGAGTAGCCTTCCCTGATCTTCAGGCGAGCAAAATCTTCTTTTTCTCCTTTGAAGATATCGGCCAATATGGCTGCCAACGCTGCCTGGTCGGCAGGCCCTTGTCGTCGGGAACGGGTCGTGTCGCTCGTCCTGTTGTAGTACCACAGGGGATGCATCCTCTGTTGTAGAGGTTGGACACAACGGGTAATGGCAGCAGCCATCACGTCGATGATGGTTAGCTTGCTATGAGCTAGCAGCTTCACCTGGGCGGCTAGACACTTTACCTCAGCGCTCTCCTCTTGGGAAGAGCTCCTCGGGTGCCAATTGAATCGCTTCTTTAAAGGAGCCTTGGAGTATTCAGGAAGACCCCTTCGAGCTGGGTCAAATAAGGGGATGTCCTCGATATAAAATCACTCTGAAGCCCATTCTTCGGATTCCTTCTTCGGGGTCCCGACGGGATACCCCGTCCCGGCTATACACCATACTTCGGCTCCACCCACTTCCCGAATTGACCCTCCCCGGGTGCGGGGGACAAGGCAAAAATACTTTCTCCATAGATCAAAGTGGGGCTCGCAGCCTAGAAACATCTCGCAGAGGGCAACAAAGCCCGAGATGTGCAGGATAGACCCGGGGGTAAGGTTGTGGAGTTGGATCCCGTAGAACTCTAGTAGACCCCTCAAGAAGGGGTGAATGGGGAAGCCTAGGCCCCGTAGGAGGAAGGAGGTGAAGCATACCCTCTCGTCCTGGCGGGGAGCAGGGAAGTTCTCCGCAAAGGCCTCGCCGTTCACGGAAGTCAATCCAGCGCGAGTGGGTGCCACATCCGAAGTAGGGAGATATCCCTGTACCTCAAGATTGTGTAGCTGGAGGAGGGAAACGGAACAACTTGCCCAGTCACCTAGAAGGGGACAATGAGGGCGCGAGGAAGAACCTGGAGCGCTCGCCATATCTCCAAGTTCGTTGATGCTAGGGTCTCTTGGTGACGGGGGGAAGAAGAATTGCCTACGACAAGTTTAACTTGCTTGAAATAGGCATCTTATCCCTCAGCTTGTTAAGGGCAGTTCTGTAAAAAACTGTTGGGATGCCTGCCTTCTACTGGTGCACAGGAATCGAGGGGTTACATCGAACCCTGGACAGAGAAATTAATGTTGTGGGCCCGTGTCGTTTCCTGCAGATGAAGGTTTTTCCGCGGCCAGGTTATCGTCCAACGGACCAGGGAAGGAGAGAACTTGCCTCGCAAGCCGAAGACTTTGGGCAGGTGAAACTGCAGAAGACGGGGTGCCTTGACATTGGAGGCAAGTTCGGGGCTACTAAGGGAGCCCGGGACTAAGGGGTCCTCGGGATGCCAACCTATCTCAAGTGGGCCGAACTAATGTGGTGTTCGGTGGCCGATGTGGGAAGACCGAATTGTAAGGTGCTCCGTGGTTAGGAATGAAACCTCAGGTGTCGTGGGGGGGGGGGGGGGTCCATCAAGTAATGGATGGGCGTGTTTAAACCCTCGGTAGCAACCGACTACATGTAACCCTAGGTATCCCTGGTGTCTATATAAACCAGGGGGCTTAGTTCGTAGAGGGACAAGTCAAGTCATCTAGGGTTTAGCTCATTTGATCTCAAGGTAGATCAACTCTGTAACCATCATACTCATCAATATAATCAAGAAGGACGTAGGGTTTTACCTCCTCACGAGGACTAGAACCTGGGTAAACACCGTCTCCTTCGTCCCCTGTTAACCATCGATCTTAGATTCACAGTTTGGGACCCCCTACCCAAGATCCGCCGGTTTCGACACCGACACCCCCGATCCTTAATTTGGTCGGGACGACCGAGTTAAGGGTCAGAATATTGTTGCGACATGGTGTAGGCTTCGAGGGAGCAAAACAAAAAATTGTCCGAGGACCTTGAGTTGAACCGAACATAGTTGGCGGCTGCGAAGGCCGAACTAGAGGTGGTAAAAAGGTTCACCAGGGAGGCACACGGTGAGTAAAAAGGTTTAACATGCAGAATTGTTTGGGGCACCTTTTCTAATGAAAGATTGCTTTATAGCAGCTGAGTCCATAAGTCAACTGCATAAAGATCTAGATGCAGCCAGAGAAGCTCAAAGGTATGCCTAATGGTAGCACGAAACTGGCCACCGGGTACTGACCCGGAGTCATGAGGAAAAGAATAAATTCAAGGCGGAAAACCAGCGACAGGCTGAAGAAATTGAGAGGTTAAAAACTCAACTGGCACAAGCCCGTGAGGAGAACCAAAGATTGAAAGGTGGCATGTTCGGTGAGTGAAATTTTAACTTGTAATTCTGTTAAAATATGTGTATTATTCCAATGTAAGAGACATGCCACGTCTCTTGTTAGGTCTCCTGACCGGGCGCCCCGAGGAAGAGGCCAGCTCGTTCGGAGGGCACCTGCTGAAGGAACTGTCCATCATGCATGAGTGACTCGGAAAGCTATGAAGAGCATGGTCAAGGCATTATGGCCGACCGAGATGCCTCAAGAAGGGATGGCCGGGCTGGCTAATCGATTTAAAGGAGCTCGGCGGCGCTTCGAGCTATGGAAGATATCGACCTGTCAAGAAGGAGCTCGGGAGGCATGGGCAATGGTGAAGACCCGCTTTACCAAACTCGACCCAGAGCATTTGGCCCGAGTTGGGCCGTTAGGGCCGGATGGTCAAGAGGTGCCACTTCATTTGGTATATGACCAAGTGATGTCAGCCGCTCGTATCTCGCAAGAAGACCGTGCCCTTGATACCATAATAGAAAATCTTGACCAGCATCCGAGTGTTTGATTCTATGTAACTATGTACTTTACATCAAACATACTCCATCCATGCTGTAAACGTTGTCTTAACCGGCCATCGGCTTCTACCTCCCCCGCAAGTGGTCGGGGAGTGTTCCATACTATGTGACCTGAGGTAGCAGGAAATCACTTCGGAGAACCAGGCAATCCGGCCATTTGGTGCGAACAGACAGAATGCACACGGGGAGTTATGTTATATTACTATTTAACATAAGAAACATCTTCCGAAGAAAATAGTTCCTCCATGGGTTCCTTTCTTCAGGTTGCTATGTTAACCATAAATGTTATAAATGGATACCCGCAGTATGCGGGTGATGGTTACTTCAGGAAAATAACCACGGGTTTTGGTGATGATCACCAATTATTTTCACTTCCCTCGTGGCCGACCAATTATTTTCTTAAGAACGCTAGGTTTCGGATTCACCCGTCTGAGGTACGTACCCGGGTGACCCGGTCGTAACAATCGCAGAGGTGCTCCCTTTTCCCCCTAGCCCGACAATCAGGAATGTGGAGGGTAAGCATAGGAGAAAGGCAACCCGGCTTGGCCAAATCTTAAGTCAAATTGAGGTGCTCCCTTTACCCCTAGCCGGACAATCGGGAACGTAGAGGGTAAGCATAGGAGAAAGGGAACCCAGCTTGGCCAAATCTTAAGTCAAATTGATGCATATAGTGGCTTAAAAACGATACCAGAAGGGTGCACACACGACATAGATGAATGGACGCACGAAAAATATATTGATCGGCTTCGTTAAGAAGCCCCCAGGTGTAACCGGGTAGTACATTTGAAGATATATGCCGAGGGAAACTTAACGTAGCTCGGTTTAGCCGAGCACGGCCTAGGAAATGCTAATCAATCCGAAAAAAGTAAAAAGGAAGGGAAAACTATAAAAGGAAAAAAGTCTAGTGAGGGTGACGACACCGGTCTAGCCGTAGAAGCGCTGAAGACAAGTTGTGTTCCATGGGTTTGGTTCGAGGCGATTGTCTGATGGGTTGTGGAGGCGATATGCTCCTCCTGCAAGTACTTCATCAATTATGAAAGGACCCTCCCATTTGAGAGAGAGTTTATTCTTCTTCTTCTCTGGGAGGCGTAAAACGAGTTCGCCCTGCCTTTGCTCGAACTTCCCTGCTCTGGTAGCGCCGGGCCTGATGTTGATAAAAGGTAGAGTGGGCCCAGGCTATGTCATGCTCTCCTTCCATGGCGTCTAGGTCGTCCTGCCAATCTAGCTCAGCCTCCTTTTCTTCATACATGCGCACTCTAGGTGCGTCATGGATGAGGTCGCAGGGGAGGACTGCTTCTTCCCCGTACACCATAAAAACAGTGTGTACCCTGTTGATCGATTCGGGGTGGTGCGCATGCCCCATAATACGGAGTCAAGCTCCTCCACCCAATGGCAGTCAGATTCTTTTAGAGAACGGACCAGTCGAGGTTTGATACCGCTCATAATAAGATCATTGTCCCGTTCGACTTGTCCATTGGTCTGTGGGTGATATACCGAGGCATAATCAAGCTTGATGCCTATGTTGGCGCACTAGTCCTTTACCTGCTGGGCCGTGAAAAATTGGATCCATTGTCCGTTATTATACTGTGGGGGGCACCATAACGGTGCACCACGCCGGATATAAAGTCGATGACCGGTCCGGACTTAGTTGAAGTTACTGGTTTCACTTCGATCCGCTTGGTGAATTTGTCGACCATGACCAGTAGGTTTTTCTTTTTCTTGGTCCCCCCTTTAAGTGGTCCGACCATGTCTAGCCCCCAGACCGTGAAAGGCCAGGTGATCGGTATCGTCCGAAGAGCCGTTGGGGGCATGTGGCTTTGATTTGCAAAGAGCTGACAACCAACACAATGTTGGACAAGTGTGTGGGCGTCTGCGCGAGCAGTGGGCCAAAAGAATCCGGATAGAAAGGCTTTACTCACCAGGGCCCGAGCTGCTGCGTGGTGGCCGCCCATGCCTGCGTGAATCTCGGCCAAGAGTTGTTTTCCTTCTTCTTCGGATATGCAACGTTGGAGGACTCCGGTGGTGCTTTTCTTGTATAGTTCACCCTCATGGACCTTGTAGGCCTTGGATCGCCGAATTATGCGTCTTGCCTTGGTCTGGTCATCGGGGAGTTCTTGGAGGAGAAGGTAGGCGAGGAAGGGCTCGGTCCATGGCGCGATTACTGCGATGACTTTGTGGGCCAAATGCGTTTCTTCAGGTGCCGAGACGCCGATGATTTGTTCATCTGGTTCGATGACAGGAGGGATTATCTATTCTGGGCCATTGGCCCCAGCGTCCTTGTCCTCGTCGAACCATACCATGGAAGGCTTGAAGAGCCGTTCCAAAAAGGTGTTCTTAGGGATGGGGTCACGCTTGGCGCCCATGCGGGCGAGGACGTCAACAACTTGATTGCTGTCTCTAGAGACATGGTGGAATTCTAATCCTTCGAACCTTGCGGATATTTTGAGGACGACATTTCTATATGCTACCATCTTTGGTTTCTTGACGTCGAATTCGCCATTGATTTGAGAGATGGCGAGGTTAGAGTCTCCCCGTACCTTGAGCCGTTGTACGCCCATTGATGTTGCCATCCGAAGTCCATGCAACAGAGCCTCATATTTGGCCACATTATTGGAATCAGTGTACATGATCTGCAATACATACTGGATGTTGTCGCTAGTGGGGGATCTAAGTACAACTCTAGCCCCGAGTCCGGCGAGCATCTTGGATCCGTCGAAGTACATCGTCCAATGGGAGTATGTGCTATATTCTCTGGGGAGCTCAGCCTCCGTCCATTCGGCAAGAAAATCAGCCAACACCTGAGATTTAATAGCTCGGCGTGGTTTGTACGCAATTTCAAAGGGGAGCCGCTCAATGGCCCATTCGGCTATGGGGCCAGTGGCATCCCTGTTGTTAATTATATCATTCAGTGGTACTTCGGATGCCACCGTGACCGAACACTCTTGAAAGTAGTGTCGGAGCTTTCGGGATGCCATGAAAACTGTATAGGCTATCTTCTGGTCATGCGGATACCTAGATTTGCATGGGGTGAGCACTTCTGATACGTAATAGACTGGATTCTGCACCTAGAACTTGTGGCCCTCCACCTCTCGTTCGACAACGAGAACCGCACTGGCCACTTGATTTGTGGCCGAGATGTACAACAACATGGGTTCGCCTATGCCGGGCGCTGTTAGTATGGGATTGCCAGCCAATAACGTTTTAATTTCTTCCAATGCGGTCGTTGCTTTGTCGGTCTACTCGAAGTTTTTGGTCCGCTTGAGCAGTCTGTAGAGTGGCTGTGCCTTTTCACCAAGGTAGGAGATAAAGCGGCTCAAAGCCGCCATGCAGCCCGCCAGTTTTTGAACGTGCTTCAGCTCCATAGGGATTGCTAGTTGGGATAGGGCTCGGATTTTAGCCGGATTGGCCTCTATTCCTCTATGGGAGACAATAAATCCGAGTAGTTTACCAGCGGGAACTCCAAAGACACATTTGTCTAGATTGAGCTGTATATCGTTAGCCCGCAGGTTATCAAAGGTTTGCGGGAGGTCGTCCACCACCTGGCTAACATGTTTGGTCTTGATGACCACGTCATCCACGTATGCCTCGACCGTCTTGCTGATTTGATTTTCTAGGCATGTCTGAATCATGCGCTGGTATGTGGCGCCTGCGTTTTTTAACCCGAAGGGCATTGTGTTGAAGCAGAATGGCCCATAGGGGGTGATGAAGGCGGTTGCGGCTTGGTCGGACTCCTTCATTTTGATTTGATGGTATCCGGAGTAGGCACCAAGGAAGCACAACGAGTCGTGTCCGACGGTGGCGTCGATGATCTGGTCTATGCGGGGTAAGGGAAAGGGATCCTTAGGCCATGCTTTATTTAGGTCTTTGAAATCGACGCACAACCGCCATGATTTGTCTTTCTTTGGTACCATGACCAGATTTGCCAACCATTCGGGGTGTTTGATTTCTCGGATGAATCCGACTTCGAGTAGTTTTGCTAGTTCTTCACCCATAGCCTGACACTTGGGTTCGAAAAATCGGCGTAGCGCCTGTTTGACTGGTTTGAAGCCTGTGACTAAGTTCAGGCTATGCTCCGCTAGTCTTCGTGGGATTCTTGGCATATATGAGGGGTGCCAGGCAAATATGTCCTAGTTTTCACGGAAGAATGTGCGCAGTGCTTCATCAACCGCATGGTCCAGCTAAGCTCCAATGGACACTATTTTGTTGGGGGTCCGTTGGATGCACCTAAAATTTGACGATTTCATCTGCTGGTTTGAAGGATGTGGATTTAGGCCTCTTACTAAGGATTACATCATCCCTATCTACCATTGAGCGGAGTGTGGTTAATTCCTCGGCCGCGAGAGTCTCGGACAGTGCCTCGAGGGCGAGCGATGCTGTTTTGTTTTCGGCCCGAAGAGCTCTAGTCGAGTCACTTATAATTGTGATCACGCCATTGGATCCTGGCATTTTGAGCTTCATATACCCGTAATGTGGTATGGCTTGAAATCTTGTGAAAGCATCACGCCCCAATATGGCGTGATAACCACTATGAAAGGGCACAATATGGAAGAGAAGTTTTTCAGACCTGTAATTCTCAGGGGTGCCAAATACCACATCGAGAATAACTCGTCCGGTGCAACATGCCTCTTTTCCGGGGATGATCCCTCAAAAGGTGGTGTGGCTTTGCTCGATGCGAGATCTGTCAAATTGCATTTTGTCCAGGGTATCCTCGTAAATGAGGTTTAAACCACTGTCGTCGTCCATTAGCACCTTGTGGAGTCTGAAACCGTCTACTATGGGATCGAGGACCAGGGCAGTAGGTGTTCGGACGGGGCGGGTTATCGGCTGGTCTGCCTCGCTGATACGTCTCCAACGTATCGATAATTTATGAAGTATTCATGCCATATTTGCCTATGTTCACAATACTTTTATATGGTTTTGATGCACTTTATATGATTTATTTAGAACTAACCTGGATTGTCGCTGTTTTCACCACAATTACCGTGGGGTTGTTTTTGTGCAGAAAATAGAAGTTCTTGGAATCGCCCGAAACTTTTTTATGTTTTTTTCTGGAGGAAATAAGAAATACTGGAGCGAAGAACCAGTGGAGGGGAGCCACCTGTGGGCCACAATTCAACAGGGCGCGCCCACCCCCCTGGGCGCGCCCTTATGGCTTATGGGGCCCACGTGGCTCCATTTAGCGTGATTCCAATGCCAAAAAATCCTATATATACAGAAACCCTAAAAAATAAACAGAGAACTTCCGCTCCGCCGTCGCAACTCTCTGTATCGAAGAAAACCCATCTGGAACCTTTCCAGTACCCTGCCAGAGAGGGAAAACCATCACCGGTGGCCATCTTCATCATCCCGGCGAAGGCCATGACGAGGAGGGAGTAGTTCACCCTCGGGGCTGAGGGTATGTACCAGTAGCTATGTGTTTAATCTCTCTCTCTCTCTCGTGTTCTTGAGATGGCATGATCTTGATGTATCACGGGCTTTGTTAATATAGTTGGATCATATGGTGTGTTTCCCTTGCTATCTTGTTGTGATGAATTGAATCTTTCCCTTTGAGATCTCGTTATGTTGGATTGAATATTGGATTTGAGAGCACTTGATATATGTCTTGCATGTGGATACCCATGGTGACAATGGGGTGTTCTATTGATTCACTTGATGTATGGTTTGGTACTCAACTTGCGGATTCCCGAGGTGACATTGGGTTAATCTATGCATAGGGGTTGATACACATTCTTGTCCTACGGTCTCCGATAGAAATCTTGGGGTGCTCCTTGAAGTTCTTTGTGTTGGATTGAATATGATATATCTGAAATTGTTTGATGCATGTCGCATAATTTACCCACGGATACTTGAGGTGACATTGGAGTATATAGGTGACATTATGGTTAATTGATATGTATCATTGGTGTTATTTTAGTACGAACTCTAGGGCTGTTTTTGACACTTATAGGAATAGCTGAAAAGATTGATCGAAAAGAATAACTTTGAGGTGGTCGTGCACTGGTGCAGCGACGTGCTATACAAACGGTTTTTAACCCCTTTCCCCGACGTAGTTTTAAACCGTCGCCTTGCCTATGTGGGCGATAGGGGGGTCCATCCCACACGACACAGAAAAATCGTCGACGATGGTGGCCAACAAACGCAAACGTTTGGCAAAACTAAGCATATGGGATGTTTGCATCTATCACAAACGAGAGTCACCGCTCAACTGTTTGAGATATGGCATCCTTGCCATACGGCTCATCCTTGCAACTCGTCTGAGATCAGGCTAACATCGCACACGCTATTCTGTAGCGCACCGTTTACGATGTGCGCCGAATCGCAAACAGTTCATAATTGCAAAGCGTGTACGATAAGAAGTATATCACGCACACTTATATTGTCCGAACCGTTTGTGATATTTAACTAAGACGATAATTTAACCGTCGTACAAGTATCGGACAGGTTTAAGAAACGTCTGAATGTCGTACATGCGTCCGACAGGATAACTATCACACGTGCTATTCTGTGGTCCAACGTTTGCGATGTATACTATATCACAAACAGTTTATCATTTTAAACTGTGTGCGATAGAGATTCTATCACCAACGTTGAATTCGGTTGCACTGTTTGTGATATTGTCGGAAATCACACACGGTTTGCAAACGACAACTGTGTGCATGGGCGCACATGTTTTCTATCTGTGAATCGTGTCGGATCATGAGGTATATCACAAACGAACTTACAAACTGTGTGTGGCGTAATGACCCGCAGAGCATTTTTATATAATTTATTCGCTACAATATAAAATTGTACATAATTTGAATTTGAAGTAGGGAATAGATTTTTACATATACATAGATAGGTTCATCAACAAATGCATTATTCCATTCACAGGTACATACGTTCAAGAATTACGTCAACGAAAGAATTACATAAGCACCAAATAAAGAATGACGAACGACAGTTGAATACTTGTATTAAAGACGGCAAAGAAAGAGGCAAAAGATATTCTGGTTGCTATAAAAGGTGAAGCGGAATGCCCTTAGTGTGCCCTCCTCCATGCCGAAGGCACACACGACTCTAGCCCAATCCCTTGTGATGGCCGACCACCCATCCTTCAATATCTTCATGACTTCTAGATAGTCATTCTAGTCTGGTAGAAATACATGTACATTTCCATGTCCAACAATCATGTAGTCTGAGAGGTGATCTTAGGTAGACTACGTTGGGAACCACTGCAAAATAAAAAGATACAGAAATTGTCATCTAACAACGCATTATGTGCAGTAAAAAGGGTACATAGTTCTGAGTTAATATACTGCATATCACTGTTGTCTTGGACAAACTGTAAATAAATACTTTAATTGCCACATTTTGTCCCATTGTACTAACAATCTTTATTAGTTACCTCACATGATGCTCTCTTCGTCCCACTATATAAGATCTAATTACATCCAATGTACTAACATATTGGATGTATTAGCGTCTTATATTATGGGGCGGAGGGAGTATAACATGGGAAAGAAATATAGCCATGTGAACCAAAAACCATTAAAATAGGCATATGCTCACTACATCAAGCTTAACAACAACCAAATAAAGTCATTCATAATGGTATTGTTGAATTTGCATAGAACAAATCTTGCACTTAAACATCAAATTGTATATGTCGGCATTCTGGGATCGGGGGTACCCAGACCTGCCTGCCTGCGGCCTAGCACGTGGCCCACCTCAACGGCCCGATACGGCCTGGCAGCAAACCCTCCAAGACAAGACCCTCGTGAGGGCCCCGGCCTCGCGAGGCGATCAATGCCAGGACCTCCAAGGGAGTGGCCTCCCCAGGCTGCCTCCCGAGGAGCGGAGATTTCTATGCAGGTACCCGGCCTCAGGAGGCTGCAATGACGTGATCCATGATGACCAAGGTCAGGCGGGTGCCAGCGGGCGCAAGCAGTCGCGGAGGGGACAATTTCCTCTTTTGTGCTAAGGATGCAAGGACGTACGCGGGTTCCCAAGGAATCCCCCAAAGGTTTCCGTTCCGTTGCAACAAGACCAATACCGCGAGCTCGGCACGACGGATGTCATCAGCGAGCCCACCTCCGCGTCACACCCAAAAGCTTTGCAGGCGAAGACCACCTTTAGTCAGGATAAGACGTACCTCTTGTCCCCTTTCAAATTGGCCGTTGTGGGATCCCTTCCCACTTGTGCGATAAGGGAAGAGGACCAAGGCCACTATAAATAGGGACCATCACCCACCGTAGAAGGGCGGATCGATCCAATCTCACCCAAGAGCCCTTGCGAGGTCGCTCATCCACTGTACTAGTTCATCCCCATCCTCCTCGTGAGGCCAATCCACCAAAAGCAGGAGTAGGGTTTTACACCGCAAGGTGGCCCGAACCTGGGTAAACTCCCCGTGTTCGTTTCCTTGTTCGCTGGCACGGATTCGACAAGGCTAGGCTACGGGTGGCGAGCTTGAGGCTAGGGCTGGTTGAGATCTTCACACACGCCCCAGAGTTCAAACCTTCTAGGGTCCGCGGAGCCCCGATTCCGACATTTGGCGCGCCAGGTAGGGGCGTATCGAAGCTCCTTCTTCATCAGCCGCTCTTCGCCCTCGCCTCATCGTCTCCATGGCAGGTGTCGCTCCCCAGGCTTGGCAGCCCGTGGCCTATGGGAATGCCGCGGGTGGCCCGGCCTTGCCCGCGGTCGCTTGTATCCTCGGCGGGTCGCAGGCACCCGCGTCCGGTCGCCATGTCAAGCAGCTTCTCCGCCAGGTGGGTGCAGCTCAGCCGTGATCCAAGGCCCCGCGGAGCAGGGTGAGGCCAGAGACCGACATCACCTTCAACTCTAGGGACCATCCCAGGACGGCGGTCGCTGCTGGTACGCTCCCCATGCTATGCACGCCCACCATCAGTAACGTTGCGGTCACCAAGACCCTCATCAATGGCGGCGCCGGCCTGAACGTCCTTTCCGTGGAGGCCTTCGACATGCTCCAGGTGCCCTACGACCAGCGCGCGCCCACCAGACCCTTCTCAGGGGTGGTCAGAGTCTCCGCCACCCCGTTGGGGCAAGTGTGCCTCCCCATCACCTTCGGTACTCGCGACAATTACCGCACCGAGTTGATCGACTTCGATGTGGCCCACATCGGCCTCCCATACAACGCCATCCTGGGATATCCAGCCCTCGCCAAGTTCATGGCGGCGACGCACCCGGGCTACAACATCATCAAGATGCCTGGTAGCAGCGGCATCATCTCTGTGGCCGGAGACGCCAAGGATGCGGTTCGAGCCCTCAAACTCGTCTACAAGGCCGCAACGGCATCACGCCCCGACGCCGAGAGCGTCACGCAGGCTCCGGAAGCTGCGCCCGTGAAGAAGAAGCAGTTGTTCTCTCAGGACCGGGCTGAGACGAAGCAGGTGCTTGTTGATGACGGGAGCCCGGGCCCCACCTTCACCATTGGCGCTGGCCTTCTCCCGGAGCAGGAGAAGGCGCTGGTTGACTTCCTCTGCGCGAACAAGGACATGTTTGCGTGGGAGGCGTCCGACCTGGTGGGCGTCCCGAGAGAGGTGATCGAACACTACTTAATGGTGTGCCCCAATGTGCGCCCAGTGAAGCAAAAGGCAAGACGACAAGCACAAGAGAGCAAGCGTTCATCGTCCAAGAGGTCAGCAAGCTGCAGGAAGCCGGAGTCATTCGGGAAGTGCGGCACCCGGATTGGCTGGCCAACCCAGTGATTGTCCCCAAGAAGGGTGGGAAGGAGCGCATGTGCGTCGATTTCACGAGTCTCAACAAGGCTTGTCCTCAAGACCCCTTCCCGCTCCCGCGCATCAACCATATCATGGACTCCACCGCCGAGTGTGATCTGCTATGCTTTCTGGATGCTTTCTCAGGTTACCACCAAATCAAGATGGCAGCGGAGGACGTCGAGAAGACGGCCTTCCTCTCCCCGTGCGGCGTGTATTGCTACACTTGTATGCCTTTCGGGCTGCGGAACGCCGTCGCGACCTTCCAGCGGTTGATGCGCATCGCCCTGGGGCGGCAGCTCGGGAGAAATGCGGAGGTGTACGTCGACGACATCATGGTCAAGTTGTGGGAGACGAGGACCCTGATCGAGGACCTGGAGGAGACGTTCGCCAACCTACGTCGAGTGAATCTGAGGCTCAACCCGGAAAAGTGCTTTTTCGGGGTCCCGTCCGGCAAGCTACTCGGCTTCTTGGTGTCGCACCGAGGGATCGAGGAAACCCAGAGAAGATCAAGGCAATCGGGAAAATGCGCCCGCCTCAGACCCTCAAGGAAATGCAGAAGCTGGCGGGCTGCGTGACCTCTTTGGGACGCTTCATCTCAAGGCATGGCGAGCGCGCCCTCACCTTCATCAAGCTCATGAAGAGGAAGGGCCCCTTCGAGTGGACCCCGGAAGCAGAGGCAGCTTTCGAGGACCTCAAGCGGTACCTCACGAGCCCACCCGTCATGGTGGCGCCTCGCCCTCGCGAGCCCCTGGTGCTCTACTTGGCGGCCACCCCCCCCCACTCGGCCAGCACAACGCTCGTGGCAGTCCGAGAGGAGCGCGGCGGCGCAGGCACGAAGCGAGGCGGCCTGTGCGGGGCTGCACAACGCTCGCCGCCTCAGGATGGCGCTCCTGAGGCCCCCGTCACTTCATCATCAACCCACGGGGCACCACAGCCCCTCGCGCTTCACGCGGAGCAGGACGGCGCCAACACCCCGCATCTCGTCGAGCATCCGGTGTACTTCGTCAGCACCGTGCTGCGGGATGCACGCGCACGCTACCCTATGCAGCAGAAGCTCCTGCTCGCACTCCTCGTCGCTTCAAGGAAGCTGCGCCATTACTTCTAGGGCCACCCCATCAAGGTCGTCTCTGCATATCCCCTGGAGAAAGTGATGCGCAGCCCCAACGCTGCTGGGAGGGTTGCAGAGTGGAACATCGAGTTGCAGGCCTTCCAGTTGGAGTTCAGCACAACCAGGGTCATCAAGGGCGCAACCCTCGCTGACTTCATGGCGGAGTGGACGGGCGCTCCCGACCAGGGGCTGGATGAGGGCCAGTCCCTCGCACCTGGCGGTGAGGCGCCTGACGGCTGGATCATGCACTTCGACGGAGCCTTCGCACGGCGGGGCGCGGGGGATGGAGTTGTACTCATCTCCCCGACCAAGGACAAGCTTTACTACGCCGTGCAGCTTTGCTTCCAACATGGTGAGAAAGTCTCCAATAACATCGCGGAATACGAGGGCTTTGATCGCTGGTCTAAGGGCCGCTGCCGCCCTAGGGGTCAAGCGCCTCACCATCAAGGGCGACTCCCAGCTCCTCGTCAACTTTTCCAACAAGGAGTACAAGCCGAAGGACGAGCACATGGAGGCATATTTGGAAGAGGTACGTAAAATTGAGAAGCGTTTCCTGGGCTTGGAATTGCAGCACATCCCGTGCAGCGCGAACAAGGAAGCAGACGACATCTCCAAGAGGGCATCTCGTCGCGAGCCTCAGGAGCCTGGTGTCTTCGAGGAGAGGCTCTTCAAGCCATCGTCGACACCCCCGGCCGCAAGCTCGGCGTCGCTTCAGGAAGAGCTGCCACCGGCCCCGCCCTCAGGCGCCCCGGCCCGCGGTCCGGCCTCAGGAGCCCGACTTCTCCTGGCACTGGAACCTCAGGCCGGCGGCTGGACCGAGGAGTTCAAGGCATACCTGCTCCACGGCGCCTTGCCGGAGAAGGAGGAGGACGCGGAGCGCATGGTTCGCCAGGCCACTGCTTATTGTTTGCAGGACGGCGAGCTGTACCGCAGGCGCCCCAATGACGTATCGCTACGGTGCATATCCGAGGAGCAGGGGCACGAGTTGTTGGCCGACATCCACGACAGCGATTGCAGGCACCACTCCTCGTCTCGCACCCCCATGGGGAAGGTGTTCCGCAACGGCTTCTACTGGCCCACGGCGCTCCACGACGCCACCAAGCTGGTCCGATCCTGCGAGGCCTGCCAATTTCACGCCAAGCAAATTCATCAGCCCGCGCAGGGTCTCCAAACCATCCCGCTCTCCTGGCCCTTCGCGGTCTGGGGGCTGGATATACTGGGGCCTTTCCCTCGGGCAGCCAGCGGTTGTCGCTACCTCTACGTCGCCGTCGACAAGTTCACCAAGTGGGCGGAGGTGGAGCCCGTGCGCACCATCCCCGCCGGCTCGACCGTCAAGTTCATCAAGGGTCTCGTGAGCCGCTTCAGTGTCCCCAACCGTATTATTACCGACAATGGCTCACAGTTCACAAGAAACCTCTTTAGGACATATTTTGCTAACCTTGGAACACATATATGCTATGCTTCGGTGGCGCACCCATGGAGCAACGGCCAGGCAGAGCACGCCAACGCAGAGGTCCTGAGGGGCCTCAAGACGAGGAGCTTCAAGAAGAATCTTGAGGCATGCGGCAGGGGTTGGCTCAGTGAGCTTCAGTCCGTGTTGTGGTCCGCCCGCACCACTGCGACTAAGCCCACTGGCAAGACCCCGTTCTTCCTCGTCTACGGGGCTGAGGCGGTCCTCCTGCACGAGGTCAAGCATCGCTCCCCACAAGTCTTGGCATTCGACGAGGAGCGTCTGGATGCCTCACGGGGAATAGATCTCGTGCTAGGGGAGGAGGCCCGCCGCGAGGCCTCGCTCCGCGCAGCGAGGTACCAGCAGGCACTGCGGCGCTACCACTGTCGCAGCATCCGCTCCAGGACCCTTGAAGTTGGTGACCTCGTCCTGAGGCGGGTCCTCTCCAGGGAGGGCTTGCACAAGCTCTCGCCCATGTGGGAGGGCCCGTTCAGGTTCGCCCGCGTCTCCAGGCCTGGCGTCGTACGCCTAGAGACGGAGGACGGGGTCCCCATCCAGAATGCCTGGAACATCCAGCATCTCCGCAAGTTCTACCCGTGACACTCTCACGTAATAATGAGTGGGCTGTATACGCCCGGGGCCCCCCGAGGAGTGCCGTACGAGGCCGCGGAGGGGCTCCCACCCACGCTCAAGTGGAAGCCCCATGCTCGGCACTGGCGGACGACACGGTCTTACAACGACTATGCCCACGCCTAGTGGAAGCCCCATGCTCCACGCTGGCGGACGACACGGTCTTACAACGACTATGCCCACGCCTAGTGGAGGCCTCGTGCTCCGCTCTGGTGGGAAGACTAGATTAGGTGCCGGATGCGGCTGTTCTTTGCTCTCTTTTGTAACCAAATTTGCCACATTTTGGAATGAAACTTGAAGTTTTTGCGTCTTTGTTTGAAAAAGGGGTGGGAATTTTTCTCCTTGCAGCGTTTCCTGTTTTGAAGTCTTGTTTTTAAGAGGTTTGGCACCTGCTAGTTTTCTCTCGCGCACGCGCCCCGCGAGCGGGGGCTGGACACGGTGTGCACGTCGCCAAAACTTTGGCATCCTAATCCTCGCACGACGCTCTCGAGCGAGCCAGCAGGCACATGTCACCTCAGGCCCCCAGCCTCAGAAGAGCTCATCTCCTGGCCTTGCCGGGCATCGCGACCCGGCATACCAGCGACGATCGACCCTCGCTCGGGGGCTCCAACCAAAAATGGTCGCTGGGAGAAGGACGACCAAGGAAAGGGCAGCCACGGTTTGGCTTGTTATCAAGGAACCCTAACCCTATGTAAAGCGCGTTTCGGCGCCGTCGCAAATTGCGGTGCCTTGAGGAGGCATCTCCGGAGGCCCTGACTCCTCGCAAACCCACCAGGAACCTTGCGAGCAGCGGGCACCTCTCGAGGCCCCGAAGCCGTCTGGTCCGCAAGGAAGAAGCCCCCTCGGCAAGATCTCTAAGCTACCCCGGTGCACCAGCTGCACCTCACGACGCAGGAACCCGCCATGAGTACACCAAGCTAAGTCATCCTAATCGCGACGGGCGGGAACTTTCAATTAGTAGCAATATAAGTACTAGAGTATGAGACAAAAAACGCTAACACAAAGGCGCAAGCGCCATAGTTCATTACACGCCCTCGCGGGGCCCTCCATGGTTCTTAATGTAGGAAATTAAAAAAAAGGTGGCCTCCCGAGGACCGCCACTCCTGAGGCTTGGCTCCGGCGCCGCCCGCGCTCAGTCGGAGTCCTCCTCTTCCTTGATCGGGACATAGCGGCATGGCGGCTCGACGACCCCCTGGGCAGGGGCATGGCGCCGCGCCGGCTCGCCGTCCTCCTTGGTCCGGGCGCGCCGACGTGGCGGCTCGTCGTAGTCGTCGTCGCTAGAGCTCCCCCCGGAGGAGGCGTCGCTGCTACTGGAGGCGCTGCGATCGTCGCCAAGGGCAAGTTCACCGCCGAGGGCGCCGCCGCCGCGATGGCTGTCGTCGGCGGAGAGGTGGTCGCTGTCGCCGGCGTCGCCCTCCGGGCAGCACCCCAAGCGCCTGCCGTCCTCCCCGAAGATCTTGACGAAGAGCATTTCCGCCCCATCATACGTGAAGTGGAGGGTACACCTTCCCTGCAGGCCACAAGCGCGGGCGAACGTCTGCCACCCGCGGTTCAGGAACACGTAGCTCGCGGGAGTGACCTCGACCTCCACCCACGAGGCCTCACTGCAGCAGCCATCGACCTGCAGCCATAGGCCGGCAGGCCCTCCGGCTGGCAGCGCCTCCGCGAAGAAGCGCGAGAGCTGGAGCCAGGTGATTGTCGGCCTCTCCGCCCACACCACGAACTCCTGGGCCACGTCGGCCGGGTGGGATCATTGGCGGGGCGGCTGGGTGCCCGCCACGAGCTTCCCCCCTCGGCCACTGGCGCCACGGCTACTGCAGCCGCTTGCGCGGGGGGGAGCCTTCCTACGGCTGCCGGAGGTAGTGCCGGCCTTCACAGGAGTGCGCCCGCACCCTCGGGGGACCACAGCCGGCGTCGCGGTGTACTTGCGGGGACGGCCGCGACCCCTCTTGGGCGGGGGCGAGTCCGGTCCCTCCAGGCGAGCCTTCCCTTTCTCGGCGGGAGAGAATCTTCTCGCTGGCGCCATGACCGTGGAATCAGCGGCTTGGAGCAAAGAGGCAAGAAGATGAAGACGGGCTAGGGACTTTGTTTCCCTCGCCCACTTATAGCTGATCGGAGGCCAATCGACGCCCCTCCGCATTCTGGGCAATGATGGCCTCAAGGCACGCGTCAGCCTTTGTCAGTCAGGGTGGTTGCCGAGGCGACGTGGGGAAGTGGAGGCGTCCGCATCCCATCGGGCGCCACGCGTCGAGCCTGGCCCGCAGGTGATTGGGGCCCACGGCGCTTCGAGCTTCCTTCCTTGGTTTCGCCCCGTAGCCAACCCGAGCACGCCTTGGGTCCGGGGGCTACTGTCGGTGTTCTGGGATCGGGGGTACCCAGACCTGTCTGCCTGCGGCCCAGCGCGTGGCCCACCTCAATGGCTCGGTACGGCCTGGCAGCAAACCCTCCAAGACAAGACCCTCGCGAGGGCCCCGGCCTCGCGAGGCGATCAACGCCAGGACCACAAGGGGAGTGACCTCCCTAGGCTGCCTCCCGAGGAGCGGAGATTTCTATGCAGGTACCCGGCCTCAGGAGGCTGCGATGACATGAGCCATGACGACCAAGGCCAGGCGGGTGCCAGCGGGCGCAGAGGGGACAGTTTCCTCTTTTGTGCTAAGGAGGCAAGGACGTACGCGGGTTCCCAAGGAATCCCCCAAAGGTTTCCGTTCCGGTGCAACAAGACCAAGACCACGAGCTCGGCAGGACGGATGTCATCGGCGAGCCCACCTCTGCGTCACGCCTAGAAGCTTTGCAGGCGAAGACCACCTTTAGTCAGGATAAGATGTACCTCTTGTCCCCTTTTAAAATTGGTCGTTGTGGGATCCCTTCCCGCCTGTGCGATAAGGGAAGAGGACCAAGGCCACTATAAATAGGGACCAGCACCCACAGTAGAAGGGCGGATCGATCCATCCTCACCCAAGAGCCCTCGTGAGGTCGCTCATCCATTGTACTAGTTCATCCCCATCCTCCTCGTGAGGCCAATCAACCAAAAGCAGGAGTATGGTTTTACACCGCAAGGTGGCCCGAACCTGGGTAAACTCCCCGCGTTCGTTACCTTGTTCGCTGGCACGGATTCGATGAGGCTAGGCTACGAGTGGCAAGCTTGAGGCTAGGGCTGGTTGAGATCTTCGCACATGCCCCAGAGTTCGAACCTTCTTGGGTCCACGGAGCCCCGATTCCGACAGTATAATTGAACATCATAGAGTGAAAAAATAGGGGTTGTATTACCTACACCAGGCTTAACAGGAAACAAATATGGCCATTGAATAGGTATTAATCAAATTGTACTGCACATTGTGAATAACTAAATAAACAAGGCATACTACAGCAACCAAATAGTCATTCATATCGGTATTGTTGAAATTACATAGAACGTACCATGTGCTTAAACATCAAATTCTATGATTTAACATCACATTGTGAGAAAACCGAAATAAATAGAGGCGTGTTAACTACACCAATTTTAACAGGAGCCAGTTATATGATTGAACAACCAAATCTAGCAATTGAAGCTGGACATATGTTCACTACAAACAACCAAAAACAGCTAAACAAGGTATATGCTCACTACAGACAACCAAACATAGGCGTTCGTGAAATTGAACTGAACAATTCATACTCCAGCGTAGGGCGCACTTGTCGATGACAAGTTGTCATCGTCAATGAGGCCTGACTTGGCATCTGGCGATGCCAAAACACCACCATAAAACATGACTTTCATAAATGACAAAAGGGTTTCGTTGGCGATGAAGGAAAATTCCCGACAGCAAAGCAGAGTAGATCAGAGGCATACTACAAACAACAAAATATAGGTATATGTCACTACAGACAACCAAACATAGGCAGTGAAATTGAACTGAACAATTCATACTCCAACATATCAAATTGCACTTTTGAACATCACAATTCATACTCCAGCATAGCAAATTCCTGAGAGCAAAGCAGAGTAGATCAGAGGCATACTACAACCAAATATAGCAATTGAAACTGGGCAAATGCTAACCACAAACAACCAAAAACCTTTAAAGGAATCATATGCTCACTGCCTTACTACAACAGACTTAACAGCAATCAAACAGTCATTCATATCAGTATTGTTGAAATTACATAGAAGATAGAACGCACCATGTGCTTAAACATCAAATTGTATGATTCAACATCACATTGTGAGAAAACTGAAATAAACAGGGGCATGTTAAATACACCAGCTTTAACGGGAACCAATTGTATGATTGAACAACCAAATCTAGCAATGAAACTGGACATATGTTCACTACAAACAACCACATATCACGGTAAACAAGGTATATGCTCGCTACAAACAACAAAACGTATGCACTGAAATTGAACTGAACAATTCATACTCCAGCATATCAAATTGCACTTTTAAACATTAATTGCAATTCATACCCCTTGGAAGAGCCTGGAGATAGGGTGCGCACCATGCGCTCCCAGTTGTGGCAGCTGAGCTCCTTCCCTTTGGAAGAGCACGTCTGCAGGGTGACGTCCATGATGTCGTGGATGGGCTATTTCCCCTTGGAAGAGACGGACATGGCACCCTTGTCATCGTTGTCGTCGTCAATGAGGTCTGACTTGGCAGCTGACGATGTCGAGCCACCGCCACATATATAGAACGCGACCTTCAGAAATGACAAAAGGGTCTCGATGGCGATGAAGGCAAAATCCTGACAGCGAAACAGAGTAGATCAGGGGCAGGGGGTATGGAGGAGATCCAAGGATGTTGAACCAGAAGGGGTGGGGGTGCGTCACTTAACCTGTGGCATAGCCCGCGTCAAGCCATCGCTCTCGATGAGCTCGATGTCGTAGCCGGCTGCCGGGATATACAGACATGCGCGAGCCCGCTTATTAAATGCCACGGGATAGTCATCATAGTGAGCTTCCCCGAGGGGCCTCGGCGGCCACCTCGCCGTCGTCCAGCGGACAGGTCTCGATTTACCTCTTTTTGGCCATTCGCTCCTCCAGCTCCCCGGGAAGCATAGCCGGACTGAGGCTGCGATGCTCTGGGGTGTGGGTGAGGATGGGGATGGGGATCTGCGAGAAAGAGGGTGCTTCGCAGGCCGACACTACGGGGTGGACCAGAGTTGTGCGTGCATTCGACATGGAGGCGCGCTACTGTCGATTGCACGGACGACTCTAGTCCAACCCCCTTGTGATGGATCTTCATGAGGACTTCGAGATAGTCGCGGGAAGGCCTGCAGAGGATGACGATGGAGTCGGGGGCGGCAGCGGCGTGCTAGCTAGGGTTCGAGCGAGGGAGAGGAGTGGTGCATGCGGGAGCGGAGGTTTTCCTTTTTTACGTAATCTGAGCAGAGGTTTTGTGGTGGGGAGGGGGGGCAGGTGGTGTTTGAGGAAATGCCGCGCGGCTACTGAAAATTTTACTAGGCGGGAGTGAAATGACAGGATGCTGGGGCTACTGAAAATTTAGATTACGTGAATGAAGCGGCGCGGCCAGCATGGGAGCAACAAACATCGCACACAGCAGAAACATAATAAGTGTGTGCTATCATATAGGAAAAACCCGCAGAACCGCCATTTTTCAAATGCCTCAAGGCGGTAGATATTTTTGCGAGGGAAGTCTCGTGGAGCCCAATCGTGTCCGGCGCCAACCAGTGGACTGTGCTGACGTGCCAGCATAGGAGGGAATGGTGTCTGCTGAGTGTACAATCGCAAACGGTTGTGACATTCGGATCGTTTGCTATTTATTCCTAGAATAATAATATATATGAGAATTTCGCCAAAACAATTGCGGGAAAGGGGTCAGAACACATACACGCCTGCATGTGGAACAAAAATATGTATGCACAGGGTGGTTTGATCGTTCAAAATACCCAACGCGCAACTTTGATGTGGCCCATGTCTCCTCCGTCGCCACTTCGTGTCGGTGGGAGGGGGAATCCTAGCTACGAATACATGCCACCAAATAGGTCTCGCGTCTCACTCATGCCATAACACGAAAATGAAACATATACATGAATTTAGCATGGTCAAACCACCCCATCTCTCTTCCGCTCAATGGTGGACTATGGCCCATGCGCCTCGCAACACGGACATCCCGACCAAAGAATCAACATTTTGGTCAAAACTCTCCCGCTGTCGGTCGAAAGGATGGACGTCCACCGAGGCCCATGAATGGGCGTGACACCTATAAACATGCGGTGGAGTGTCGAAGACAGCCATGACCTGCAGGTGGCGCACACATATGTATGGAAATGTTGTGTTGCGTTTGAATTCGTTAATGTATATACCTCATGTGCAACTTTGATGTGGCACATGCTTTGGAACCGGAAAGTCCCCCCCCTGGAGCGAGTGTTCATGACGGGTACAACTAGTATGACGAGCGTCGATGGGAACAATTCACGCGTACGCACGTGTGCGCTCGGACTTGGGTAAGGAAACTCAAACGAACTATATAATATATACCATAACACAAACGAATTGAAGAATCCACCATGGTAACCTCTCTCTCGTTGTTAGTCAATGTGATGGACGTCCTCGGGAATCTTAAAGTCCACACGAAAAGCGAGGTTCACGACGTGTAGTACATATATACCCCCCATTCGAGCCGATGGGAGAGACATTCATGCATACACTACACGCACTCAAATTATACCATGTAATCTCACACCCATGGCCTACTGCAAACATCGACCAAAAAATAATCCATAATAATTAACCTCTCTCGTTGCGGTACACAAGTACGTGAGGCCACACATGGGAGTGACACTGATAATTGTGCGAGGGGGGCGATGTCCGAGGACAGCCACCGCCTCCATGCTGCCCTAACATATGTACGGAGGTGTCGTGTGATGTTTTGAATACCCAATGCACACCTTTAATGTGGCACCTTCGCAAACCGGAAAATAAACCACGGAGGTTCACAACGTGTACAAAGAGCACGCGCGTGCACACATGCGCCCAAACTTTCGTTCAGAATCTCACCATGATCTTTGCCGAAACACGAACTAAGATGAATCCACCTTTGATCAAACCCCTCTCGCCGCGCCATCCAAGGTGATAGACCGAGCGGGGGCAACGAATGGGTCTGTCGGTGGTAACCGCATGAGTGAGTATACGAGGACCACCACCACATGCATGAGACACAAACATATGCATGAAAAAGGTCATGATCGGGATGCTTTAAATATGTACCCAATGCACGACTTTTGATGTGGCATGCGCCTCACCTAAAGCTGGCAATGGTTAAAACCGTTACCCGCATCCCCATGGGTAATTACTCTATTAATTAGGGCACAGAGAAGTGCCAGCTTGAATTCCCATGGGGAAGATGGTGGGTCAAATACCTTACCCAGCGTGCCAGACGGGGATGTGGATGGGATATATATAGCATTTCCCGCCTTAACCATGAAGTACTTATTATATGTGGGATCTGAAATTAATAGACCCCACGTAATTAATTTGTGCCCTCAGCCACCCAAATTTCCACAGATCCCACCCCATCTGGCCCAAAAATCCCTAAGAAATCCCAAACTTAGCCACAACATATTGTTTATTGCGTTGAAATACTGTTTTTACTGAAATACTATCGAATGTTGTTCTTAAATGCATGTTGAGTTTCCCCACGGGGATAAAGAAGTGGCGACGGGGATGGGAAACTTTGTATACCCGCGCACGGGTATGGAGACGGGTACCGGAATGGGAGGGCGATGATGGGGACGGGGATGGGACTCCAAAACACCCGCCTGAGTAATCGATTCCCATTGCCAGCTTGATGCCTAACTAACCGGACAACCCCACGTGGTGGCGCGCATACGACGCGTATTGTGTGCCGGACCCCCACACCCCCACTCGTCCCACCACACCACCGCCACTTCGAGGCATGCATGTCAAACTTTTTCTGTAGTGCACATGCATGTGACAATAGGAGTGCAGTGTTAAAATTTGATTGTTAAAGAACATAAAGACATTTGTATACATTAAATTGATTCTTAGGTATTTAATTTGTAAATTTCAAATTTGAACTATATGCACACGCGGTTGTGCGCCCAAATGGATTAGAAATTCATTTTTTTTTGTCTTGGGTGCATGTTTAGTCCCCATGAAAGGAAAAACAATAAATTTCAAATATCTTGGGGCCGCAAACATTGACTCTTGGCTTTTAAATTCCAGCAAACGCCCAGCTAAGCTAGAATTCATGAAACATTGACATGATTTCATGATAGGGAACTTATAGGTCGTGGTAAATAAATCGTCCAATTTGAGAGAAGTTTTCATCTAAGCTTCTTGCAAACGGGGGCTTATTAATAGATGCAACACAGAACTGTCATGTTAACATCGCAAACGGTTTATTAATCTAAACTGTTTTTCTTTAGTCTACGTATTAGCGTTGGTTAAAGTCAAGCTTTGTAAACTTTGACCAAAGTTATAGACATTAATATTGACGTTTACAATTAAAAATTAATACCATTAGATTCTTTATTGAATGTACTTTCACATCATATATATTTGTCATGGTAATTATTTCTATTTCTTTCTACAAAGTTGGTCAAACTTTATCAAGTCGCAACTTCAGTCAACTCTAATATGCAGACTAAATAAAAACGGAGGGAGTAAGTGCCGTAGCTTCGCAGAAAAACAATACACGCCCCGTGATCTGTGCAAGCAGATATGATTTGACGGGACGCATGCTAGCAGGTCGCTGCACAGGCTGACCGGGACGCGTGCGAGTAGGTGTGTGAATTGATGGGAGGCGTGCTCGCTGCGCAGTTTCGCAGGGAGACGTGCCGTCAGGCGTGTGAATTGACGGTGCGCATGCCAACAGTCCGACGCGCAGGCGGCTCATCGGGAGGCGAGCCATCCCTTTAAACCACCACCTGCCTCCCTCTCAAGTCCCAACTGCCCTTTATTAACGGCGCCCGAGCCCTGGTTTTAGCATTCTGGCTACACACAATCCTCTCCCCCCCTTCATCCTTGCCGCCGTTCTCAATCGTCATCAGCGGCCTCGCTGCACCATGGGAGGGACTAACCACGTCGGGGCCGGCGAAGCACCCGAGCACAGCGTGAAGGTGGGCACAGAGACTGCCGTCGTCGGAGATGACGTATCGCGCGGACAACAGCGCGGTCATGACTTTGTCGCCGCCGTCGTGCTTCCCCAGCCGGAGCCGGTGGTCCACAGCGACTCCGACGACCAATCCAGCGACGACAACGACTCGGACGGAGAACCGGTTGGTCATCTATACCCATTTTTGTTAAATACATATAATAGGCTGATTGGTTTGCTAACAACATTAGGCATTGCTGTCAATATTTGGCAAAATCGAAAGTTGGCAACATTTGGCAACCTTTTGTGAGATTGATAACGAGAATTTGTATGCAACCAATCTCTAGCTAACATTTGGCAGTTGCTAAAATATGGCATGCCAACTTTTGGCATCAAACCAATTAGCTTTGATTTTGGGTTCACGTTGTCGCATGATATATTATGTTTCATAATCTCTGCCTTGCGAATTCGCATTATAAAATATACGGACGTCACATTTTTTACTATGTATAGGTGCTATCTGACGATGTGGACAGCGAGGATGAAGACGTCCTGGAGAGGTTCAAGAGGAAAACGCTCAGAGAGCTTATGGCTGGAAAGCATAACAGACATGTTAGGAAGAATGGGGGCTATGTATGCCCGTTCTGCAACCATAAGATTGACAACACGTATTCTAGTGTTCTGGCGCATGCAAGAGGACGAGCCGTTGGCTCCTTCAAGCAGAAGTATTCTCATAGGATAGCGCACGCCACGTATGACCAGTTCCTGGAGAATCTTAACGATCAAGCATGAAGATGAGATGTTGGATTGAATATATCTAGTTTGTGTGTATTATATCTATGCATGTGTATTATATTTTTTCTCCGAGATTGAAACTGTGCGACGACTTTCAATGTGCCGCGTAATTTGTGTTCTGATTGGTCATCACACCGGAGTGCTAGTTTACTTGAGAGTAATATTTTTATGTAGGATTTACCACACGCGGTTGGATCTAATAAACCATTTCCTCCGAAGCACATTATTCTAGGATAGAAAACCCTCAGCACCACTTCAAAAAAAAACCTCAGCACCCACACGTCACAAAACCCTCGCCCGCTCCCCTCCCACCTCCCCCTCCCCCTCCCCCTTTCAGTAGCAGCTACACTAACACTACTCCGGGACTCTCCGCCTGTCACCGCCTATCCCCGCGGCAATGACTTAGCTCGACGCCTGTCGCCGTCGCCGGCTTCCGCCAAATGCCACCGCATTTCGCCACTGCCGCTTGCCACAGCCCATCAACACTGACTTTCTCGACGCTGCTTGCTGTCGACCCAGCTCGCTCGATTGGGGAATCTTCGGTACTGGTTTTTTCCCCATGAAGAACCAGGTAACTAATCTACTCAAATATTTCCTCTCATCTCTTATCCCAGTCCGTCGGCCCCTTTTAATCACCCGTCCGAAATCATCGTGGATTCATGTTTCGTCTAGCTGATTCGAGGGTTTTCATTCATAGAGTGTACAGTGCAAGGACACATCAGGGCTATGCGGCCTCGGCCCAAAAACCGAGGAGTTCCATTCACCGTACCAGAGGACCTCACGAAGTGCACGGTATGTTCAATCTCACATTACCTGGGTTGACATGCATGGCCTATACTTTTTCTGAACCTATACTATATATTGCTACATTTGGATAAAAGGTGCCACATGCAGCATTTACATCAAATGTGATTTCTTCTTATTATTCTTCTCCTTCTATATTAGGCAAATTAATGTTGTATTGTTCTTTCGTTTACTCTCATACATATTTGCACGACATCATGGTTACATTATATGTTTACTTGTATTTTTTTGTCCTTTCATATCAACTGATGTGCTGTTCTTTTAACTACAACTCCCATACTATCATGTTACCCTATTCTTTAACAATCTTCTCAATTCCTGCAGTACATCCCTTGCTTTGCAACAACAATTGTAGCGGTAAATCTTGGCCTTTACATAACTGAAGACTCCAGGGATGTCATATTGAGCACAAACCATGGATTTACAAACGTTGTTTCTGTAAAACTTGATGAAGATTGTCACTCCTATTTTGAAGAAGGCCTGTGGGTAGAAATTTCTAAGTTTTATGTACTGAAAGCTGGCACTAAAATTACAGTGCACCTAAAAGAGCCCGACCATACGATAAAAGCTAACTTCCCCGATGACATCCTCCGTCCACACTTTGTTGGAAGTAAGTGTTCTTTCTAGTATCTCCATGTTGACTTGCATAGCAATATCAAAGTAACTGTGTAGTATTTCAGCAACCAATTGGGATTTCATTTTATTAATCTGTTAAAATTGTTCCTACCTAGTAAATTGTAATTACCAATGCACTATTCTTCTGCCCTGATCTACCTACATAATCACTATCCTCCCACTGCTCTACTCTTGACAGAAAGAGCCGCCAGCGGCCATTCTCCGGATGTGGATGTCGAGGTTGTCAGCAAGCGGAGGCGGGCTAAGCCAGAAACACAAGCGCCTCCGATAGGCCTAGACTTCATCAGCAGCCTCCCCAACGATATGTTGAGAGTCATCATCTTCCTCCTCCCTATCGAAGATGGCGTGTGCACAATCGTCCTCTCCCGGCGATGGCGCCCCCTATGGCGCTGCGCCCCTCTCAGCCTCATCAGCGAGCACATGCTCTGGACTGGCTATCGCAAATGCTTGGATGCATTGTCCTAGATCCTTGACACGCAATGTGGCCCAATCAAAGGCCTTCCTATGGGCTAGTTCCGTTCCAATGGCAAGGACCGAGCCAAGCTTGACGAGTGATTCTTATCGACCGCCCTAGATCATCTCGAGGAGCTTACTTTTAATGATGGACATATGCGCCTGTTGCCACCCTCCGTCCTGCGCCTCGCGCTAACGCTGCGCATCGCCAGGTTCATGAACTGCCATTTCCCCCAGATTAACGCCAATCCCGCTCTTTTGCTACCTCGACTGAAGCACCTTGAGCTCGTCGCCGTCTGCATCCCCAACGACGACATGGAGCGCCTGCTCCGTGTTTGTACTGTGCTTGAGTACCTTCATCTTCAGGCGATCAATGGGTTGAGTAGCCTACACATCACCTCCATGAGTCTCCGGACAATTTGTGTGTGTTGATGGTGCTGCAACAGGAGATCACACAAGGTGAATCACCAAATGGTCATTGAGGATGTGCCTTTACTTGAGAGATTACTTTTTGTTGATCAACAAGGTCCAACAAGAATCAAGGTCATTCATGTGCCAAAATTGACAGTGTTTGGCTACTCGCCCGTCAACTTATCTGAACTTGTTTTTGGATCCATAACCGTCTAGGTACAACTGTCGCCCTCTTCTCATTATTGAATTAACATTTTTTCTCTATTCAAGATGTATGTTCGTCTGTCATCCAGAAAACTATATTGACAAGCTCGACCCCGTATCTGCGCACAGTGAAGGTCTTTGTAGTAGAATCTATCGACCCCGACCTGGACCAAGTTGTCAGATTGCTGAGATGCTTTCCGTGCCCGGAGGAGCTACATGTCGAGGTGATGCTCTTTCATGTTAAATTTTAACCATAAGGGAGTTCAATTTTTGAAACCCTGCAAATCATAAGAGGTCCCTTGTGTGTCCAAGCACTAATACATTTTCTTCTTTTACAGATACGGTTAGGCCCGGTAGTGGATAATGTGATGCAATATAACAATCCCATCGAATGCCTTGATCTCCATCTCTCAGAAATTACTTTGAACTCCTACCGAGGCACCTTACCGGAGATTATATTCGCCAGGTTCTTTGTTGTGAGAGAAAGTGTGCTAAAGATAATGAGATTTTCCCTACATTTATTGCGCAAAAAAGAATGGTTTACTGATCACCTCCGGCGACTAGGACAGAATGGAAAATCTGCAGAAGCTCAATTTCGTTTTGTAACTTCAGTTGACAGACTATTCAGAAGTCCTTATGTCAAGCCCATAAATGACATGTCAGTGGCGGATCCCTTTGCAGAAATATTGAAGTTGCCAAACTAGTAGTAATATCAGTATGAACCTATCATATATGTTCATGTTCAGCTGATCAGCGTGGGCGTCTAGAGCTGCATGACAAAGTTTCTGCATAAGCTGAATTTCATTTCTATTATCAGTTTGAACCTTGTAATCTTTGAATTTGAGCCTTGTAATGCTGGAATTTGAACCTTTGTACTATTTTTGTCATTTGTGATACAACCATGCAAATGGCATCTTATGAGGGAGACTCGTATTTTGGTAGTACCATCTTTTCCTTAGTATGCAATGGGCGATTAATATCTGGACATTAATATGACGATTAATATCCAGGCCTTAAGAAGTAGAACCACGACCGAGGGTATCCTGCGCGGCTCCAATGGCGCTCCCAGCGGCTGCCGACGACGAGCGCCAGTTCACCATGCATGCCGTAGTGGACACGCACAGAATGTTCGCGGGGCTCTTCGTGATGTACACCAAACATCTGATCTGGGTGGAGAACTCCAACGTTATGGACCCGTTACTTCACGAGGACAAGTACAAAGTGGTATGGTTCGACCTCGTGTCCCACCGCGTGCTCTGCTCTCGTGTCCCTCCGCGTGCTCTGCTCTCGCGCCCCTCCGCGCCCGCTCTGCCAGCGGTTGGGGCCGGCCCACGATCACGTTCGGGGCTCCATATGCATGCGGTTACGCCACGCGCGTCGCCCCATGCAGTTACGTGCTTGCACGACTGAATCACGCGCTGCAAAAACTGCCATCCGGACGTGCCGGTTTTTCAGGACGTCCGGCCCCCCACGGCCATTAACCATAGTCTCTTCACGCTTTCGATTGCGCCCCACAACACAATAAGCACACCCTCGACGACACATACAGAGACGATGTCCAGCGGCGCTCCAATGGAGTACACGTGCATCATGTGGAGACCCACATGAGGAAGACGGACCTCACGGTGGTGTACACCAACGACCCGGGCATGGTGGAGGACTCCATAGGCACTATGGAGCAGTTGCTTGATGCGGATCACAAGTACAAAGTGGTCGGCTTCGACCTCACTTACACCGGCGGTCGTGCCGGGCATGATCAGAAGGTTACCGTCGCCCAGTTTTGTGTCGGCCATCATGTCCTCCTCTACCACTACTGCCTGGCCACAGTGCCTTGCGAGCGTTTCACTAGGTTTGTCAACAGCCCCAACTACAGGTTCACTACGGTGGACACCACCAACGATCCAAAGGTGCTCAAGACTTCGGGCTTGACCTGCCAGAAGCTTGTCGACATCCGCGACCACTACAAGGTCTGGGGCAGCAACAGGAACATGGACTCCCATGTTGACCTGGCCGAGGCCATCATCGACCCCTACTACAGAGACATGAAGGCTGAGTGCGACAAGAACAAGCCTGTCTGGCACAGGGCCTGGGTGAAGAAACTAGATGAATATCACCTCCAGACCGCAGCCAAGGAAGCGTACACTTGCTATGAGATGTTCAGGCGGATCGTTGACATGAGGAAGTGCCTCCTACCTGAAGACGATGCGGGATCGAGCCACAAGCAGAGCGGTGGCAGCAAGCGTCACAGGAAGTAGATGATTTGATGATCGTTTCTCATACTCCCTCTATGCCGAAATATTTGTAGTTTTAGAGGGATAAGTTTATTATGCATGTAATAGTTTATTGAGGTGCATGCCAATGTTATATGTGTAGTCACTTATGTATTTGGTTGCTTAATTAGGTTATGGCAATCATGTTGTTATGTGTGTAATTGTTTATTGAGGTGTGCCAATGTTATGTGTGTAGTCACTTATGTATTTGGATGTTTAATTTGGTTCTGCAATCATGTTCTTCTAAACAGAAGCATAGATGTTTGTGGGCAGATTGAGCAAATCACATCGCATGCGGAATAAACAACCAAATCCGTCGGTGATGATTTCATTAGTCCCTCACAGTTCTTTATCCGGAACTGTTTGCCCACAACACATCCGAATGGCCTGTGTATGTTGTACATCACACACATCTTGATCTTAACAACCGTTTGTGTTATTTTTGCTTATCGCACACAGTTCATCCCAGTGGCCTGTATGCTGTCTATCACACATATCTTGATCTATGTAACCATTTATGTTATCTTATCTCATCACAAATAGTTCATCCGAGTGACCTATATGCCATCTATCGCACACGTAATAATCTGGACAATCGTTTGTGTTCTCCTGGATCAACGCAAACAGTTTGTTAGGGTGAACTGTATGCCGTACATCACACACACTTGTATTTTTATAACCGTTTGCATTATACTGTCAAATTGCAAACAGTTTATCTGGACCAACTGTTTGCCACAGATCGCACACGCTACTTTTTTGGGATCGTATTTGATGGACCCGCCATCGCACACAGTTCACGTCATTAGCGACGGAGCTTGAACTATACCGTTTGCGATTCATGCATCACACAGAGTTTTGTCGAAGGGTCTCTGATTGCTGTGCCGTCTTTGGACCATCCTGCAGTAGTGGTGGTTCTACTACCTACACCAATTTCATCTTATGTTCTCCACTAGATAGGAACTTTGGAGTGATTCTTTGTTGCACGTTGAGGAATGATCATATGATTCAACTATGTTAGCATTGTTGAGAGATTGCACTAGTGAAAGTATGAACCCTAGGCCTTGTTTCCAAGCATTTATATACCGTTTTGCTCGCTGTTTTCCACTTGCTACCTTGCTGTTTCTATATTTTCAGATTACAAAAACCTATATCTACCATACATATTGTGCTTGTATCACCATCTCTTTGCCGAACTAGTGCACCTATACAATTTACCATTGTATTGGGTGCGTTGGGGACACAAGAGATTTCTTGTATTTGATTGCAGGGTTGTTTGAGAGAGATCATCTTCATCCTAGACCTCCCACAGATTGATAAACCTTGGCTATTGTTTCCCTACTCTATTGTTTGACGTACAATAGGTCCCATATGTCGAGCTTCCCTGAATTTCTTGGAGAATACTCGACGTGGGGGTGGGTGGGAAAAAACTTTGTATCCCAATAGGATGTGAGTCCGAAGCTTTGGCAGTGGCATTTTGTGCCATTGAGGAATCCGGCGCGCCGAGTTCAGGGTCCGGATTAGCAACCAGACACCGCCGCACGGACTACAGGTCATGTGCTGAATCGGGGTTCGACCCCGAACTCTTCCCGGATTCCGAACTAGAGGAATGATCTTGATGGTCGGAAATCCAAACATAAGCCATTCTCAACTCCGGTGGTTGAGAGGGCAAACCTTCGGTCAAGTCCTCGATAGCGACCAAGGGTGTGATAGGTGGGACGTAAATTTCCCTGCGTCGGGTTTAAGCCCTATCTGATCATAAACCGAGGGTTGGCCGTCGGTTATCCCCATGGCCTGGATTCGGCCGGGTAATTCATTTATCGATGAGATATCCATGGAGTCCATGCTCCTCGAGTACATGGTGTCAATCCACAGTATCGCTGCTCCAGGGGCGTTTAAATTCGCGCCTGGGCCATATTCGGCCGAAGCTAATCCGGGCGTATCGACTGGATCATGGTTTAAGGCTGGACCTGATGACCCACAAGTATAGGGGATCAATCGTAGTCCTTTCGATAAGTAAGAGTGTCGAACCCAACGAGGAGCAGAAGGAAATGACAAGCGGTTTTCAGCAAGGTAATTTCTGCAAGCACTGAAATTGTAGGTAACAGATAGTTTGATAGCATGGTAATTGGTAACAAGCAAGTAACAGTAACGGTAAATAAAGTGCAGCAAGGTAGCCCAATCCTTTTGTGGAAAAGGACGGGCCAGAACAGTATCTAGTAATAGGCAAAGTGTTCTTGAGGGTACACGGGAATTTCATCTAGTCACTTTTATCATGTTGATTTGATTCGTGTTCGCTACTTTGATAATTTGATATGTGGGTGGACCGGTGCTTGGGTGCTGTTCTTACTTGAACAACCTCCCACTTATGATTAACCCCCTAGCAAGAATCCGCAACTACGAGAAAAGTATTAAGATAAAATCTAACCATAGCACTAAACGTTTGGATCCAAATCAGCCCCTTACGAAGCAGCGCATCAACTAGGGTTTAAGCTTCTATCACTCTAGCAACCCATCATCTAATAACTACTCCACAATGCATTCCCTTAGGCCCAAAGATGGTGAAGTGTCATGTAGTAGACGTTCACATGACACCACTATGGGAATTAAACATACATATCATCAAAATATCGAACACATATCAAATTCACATGATTACTTGCAACATGAATTCTCCCGTGACCTCAAGAACAAAGGTAACTACTCACAAATAATATTCATGCTCAAGATTAGAGGGTTATTGAATAGCATAATGGATCTGAACATATAATCTTCCACCAAATAAACCATATAGTAATCAACTACAAGATGTAATCAACACTACTAGTCACCCAGAGGTACCAATCTGAGGTTCCGGTACAAAGATTGAACACAAGAGATGAACTAGGGTTTGAGAGGAGATGGTGTTGTTGAAGATGTTGATGAAGATTGGCCGCCCAAAGATGAGAGGGGTGTTGGTGATGACGATGGTTTTGATTTCCCCTTCCGGGAGGGAAGTTCCCCCGACGGAATCGCTCCGCCGGAGGGCAAAAGTGCTCCTGCCCAAGTTCCGCCTCGAGACGGCGGCGCTCCATCCCGAAAGTCCTCCCCTCATTTTTGGGGTCAAAAGACCCTATATACCAGAAGATGGGTACCGGAGGTAGGCCGAGGAGGGCACAACCCACCAGGGCGCGCCTGGGGGGCCTGGCGCGCCCTGGTGTCTTATGCCCACCAGGGTGGGCCCCTCCGGTAGTTCTTTGCTCAAATATTTTTCATATATTCCAAAAATATTCTTCGTAAAGTTTCAGCTTCTTTGGAGTTGTGGAGAATAGGTATCTCTGAGGTGCTTTTTCAGGTCCAGAATTCCAGCTGCCGGTATTCTCCCTCTTTGTGTAAACCTTGCATATTATGAGAGAAAAGGCATTAGAATCACTCCCTAAAGCATTATTATTCAACAAAACATAATAAATAACAGTAGGAAATCATGATGCAAAATGGACGTATCAACTCCCCCAAGCTTAGACCTCGCTTGTCCTCAAGCGAAAAGCCGATATTGAAAAGCATGTCCACATGGTTTGAGAGAGAGGTGTCAATAAAAACAAAATACAGACATAGTAGCATCATGCTTATTACCATAACAGAAGCAAACTCTAGCATAAAACTTATTCATATATCTTTCATCGTATAACTTCTCATGATCAAGTAACAATTCATCACAACATAGAAGTATAAAGCATAAACCTTATTGAAAACCAACAAACTATGTTCTGAGTCAACTTTGCAACTACAATTCATCATATTTTCAGGAAGGGTCTCATGTTGGAGCCTTTTGGCAAGTCCACATACTCAACCATCATTTAGTCTTCTATGATTGCTAACACTCACAGCATACCCATGAGCAAAAAGTTTCAACCGGACACATAGAAAGATAGGGACTTATAGTTTCGCCTCCCAACGTACTCACCTCAAGGGTGATGTCAACAATAATAACTCATGCTCACTCACATCCAACTGGATATATGTGCCTAGATCTTTCCTCACCACATGATGCTTGCAAAAAGAGAAAAATAAAAAGGAATAGGGAAGAATACTTTGACTCTTGCGTAAAAGTAAATACATAAAAGTAAAAGATAGTCCCTTCGCAGAAGGAAGCAGAGGTTGTCATGTGCTTTTTGGTTTGTATGCCCAATCGCTTAATGTAAAAGAACGTCACGCTATATTGCCCCCTATGATAGCAACCTTTATTATGCAGTCCGTCACTTTTAGTAATTTGCCATCATAAGTAAGTATAGCTCTCAATTTTCTATTACACTAATTGATAAAAACACATTTAGAAGCAATTTTTATTGCCTTATTGCACCGATGACAACTTACTTGAAGGATCTTACTCGATCCGTAGGTAGGTATGGTGGACTCTCAAAGAATGAATTTGCGTTTTGGGTTTTCGGATGCACAAGTAGTATCTCTACTTAGTGCAGAATTTTTGGCTAGCAAAGATATTGAGGAAGCACCACATGTTGAAGGATCTATGACAATATAACTTCTATGTGGATATGAACAAACATAAATCATTACGTTGTCTTCCTTGTCCAACGTCAACCATTTTGACATATAATATTTAATGGGGGCTCACAATAATAAAAGATGTCCAAGATAGTGTATTTGCATGTGAATCTTCTCTTCCCTTATTAATTCTTTCATGAATTGCATCATTGACCAATGTTATGTTTGTCAATCTCCAATAAATTTCTACTTATACTTTTCCTTATGTGGTGTCATTACTCACCATAAGATTAGCATATGATTCTTTTCATTTATTTCTCTTTCCTTTTATTTTGATTGCAACAAGAAAGTAGAGAAGCAAAAACTCGAACTAAACTTTATTATATAACTCTCACTCGATTACATAGATAGATAGACCACGAAACTAACACACGAAAATAGATCATGCTAAACTTTTATTCAACTAAATCAAAAAGAAACTAAAGATCGAACTAGAATAGGTAAAGGTGAATAAAAGTGATGGTGATACGATACCGGGGCACCTCCCCCAAGCTTGGCTCAAGCCAAGGGGAGCGCCCATACCCGTGTGCTCAAGTCTCCTTTGGTGGTGGTGATGAAGTAGGTGGTTGTTCTGATGTGGTAGGCTTGTCCTCCAGCTTCCAGGGCAAGGGCTCACCATCAAAAGTTGATGCAAGAGTCCCCTGAGTCCTGCAACTGGCAGCTAAACTCATACCTTTAAATCTTGTTTCATATTCAAAAACTTGGTTTTGAAGATCATAAACTTGACTTTGCAGAAAATTGATTTGCTCGTTGAGGGTGGAGATGGTGTCCTTCACAGACCGGCCATACACCATCTGATCACGGGTGAATTCCGTGATCATGGAGTGATTGGCACTAAGTCCACGCTCCACCATCGTTTGGGACTTGAAGATGTCTTGTTCTACCGCCTCGAGCCTAGCCTCCACGCTTCCATTCCTCTTGGGTCCCTGACGCATTTCAATGGCTTGAGGGTGCTTCATCACCTCCGGCAAGTACGGGTTGCTGACCTTCTTGAAGAACTCGTCCTTGGAGGAGCTTGGTGGAGCCATGGAGATCTAGATCTGACGAGAAAACAACACGAAACAAGAATAGAGGATTTTTTGCGATGCGGTCGTCAAAACAGTCAGGGGTATATATAGAGAATTTTTATTCTTGGGGAACAAGCATATGGAAGGAAAACGGAGTCGGGAACGTGTCTGAGGTGGGCACAACCCACTAGGGCGCGCCTGGCAGGGCTGGCGCACCCTGGTGTATCGTGCTCACCTCGGTTGCCTTCCGGTTTATTTCTTATTTTCCAAATTTTTCTAATATTCCAAAACTGACAAAAAATATTTTTGCGGATTTTTCGGAGTCCGTTTACTTACCGTATCACGTACCTCCTATTTTCATAATTCTGGAGTGTTCCGGAAGGTTTCTTTTATGTGTTACTCCGGTGTCATGGTTTGGATAACATTGCTTTCAACGTTAATAGGCGTACCTGAGATATAGTGCTTAATTCTTTGTCCATTGACCACCTTCGGGTTAGTAACTTCGTCATTATTAATCTTGATAGCTCCAGAACGATAGACCTCTTCGATAATATAAGGTCCTTCCCATTTGGAGAGAAGCTTACCTGCAAAAAATCTTAAACGAGAGTTGAACAAAAGAACATAGTCTCCTATTTTGAATTCCCGCTTTTGGATTCATTTTTCATGCCATCTTTTTACTTTTTGTTTGAATAGTTTGGCATTTTCATAGGCTTTGGTTCTTCATTCATCTAGTGAGCTAATATCAAATAGCCTCTTCTCACCGGCAAGTTTAAAATCATAATTGAGTTCTTTAATTGCCCAAAATGCTTTATGTTCTAACTCTAGAGGCAAATGACAAGCTTTACCATATACCATTTTGTATGGAGACATACACATAGGATTTTTATAAGCTGTTCTATAGGCCCAAAGTGCATCATCTAGTTTCTTAGACCAATTCTTTCGAGACCTATTGACAGTTTTTTGTAGTATCAGTTTTATTTCTCTATTGCTAAGTTCAACTTGACCACTGGATTGAGGATGATAGGGTGATGCAATTCTATGGTTAACATCATATTTAGCAAGCAACTTACAAAAAGCACCATGAATAAAGTGTGAACCACCATCAGTCATTATGTATATAGGGACTCCAAACCTCGGAAAGATAACTTCTTTAAGCATTTTAATATAGGTGTTGTGATCAGCACTACTAGTTGGAATAGCTTCTACCCACTTAGTGACATAATCAACGGCAACCAAAATATGAGTGTACCCGTTAGAGGAAGGAAAAGGTCCCATATGATCAAAACCCCAAACATCAAATGGCTCAACAACAAGTGAATAATTCCTAGGCATTTCCTGACGCTTATCGATATTACCAATTCTTTGACATTCATCACAAGACAAGACAAACTTACAGGCATCCTTGAAGAGAGTAGGCCAATAAAAACCAGATTGCAATACCTTGTGAGCAGTTCTATCTCCCGCATGATGTCCTCCATAAGCTTCGGAATGACATTTCCGTAGGATTTGTTCCTATTCATGCTCAGGTACACAACGTCTAATAATACCATCTACTCCTTCTTTATAAAGATGTGGGTCATCCCAAAAGTAATGTCTTAAATCATAGAAGAATTTTTTTTCTTTTGTTAGTATGTGAAGCTAGGTGGTATATATTTAGCAACGATGTAGTTAGCATAATCAGCATACCAAGGAGTGTTTTGAGAAACATTTATTGCAGCTAATTGTTCATCAGGGACACTATCATCAATAGGTAGTGGGTCATCAAGCATATTTTCTAACCTAGACAAGTTATCAGCTACGGGGTTCTCGGCTCCTTTCCTATCAGTGATATGTAAGTCAAATTCTTGAAGCAAGAGAACCCATCTAATGAGTCTAGGTTTAGCATCTTTCTTTTCCATAAGATCTTTTATAGCAGCATGATCGGTGTGAATAATAACTTTGGAATCAACAATGTAGGATCTAAATTTATCACAAGCAAACACAACTGCTAAAATTTCTTTTTTAGTAGTAGTGTAATTTCGTTGGGCACTGTCTAGAGTTTTGCTAGCATAATGGATAACATTCAATTTCTTATCAACTCTTTGTCCTAGAATAGCACCAACATCATAATCATTAGCATCACACATAATTTCAAAAGGCAAGTTCCAATCAGGTGGTTGAACGATATGTGCAGAGGTTAAGGCTTTCTTGAGTATTTCAAAGGCTTCCACACAATCATCATCAAAAACAAAAGGGATATCCTTTTTCAAAATATTAGTAAGAGGCCTAGACATTTTAGAGAAGTCTTTAATGAACCTCCTATAGAAACCAGCATGACCAAGGAAACTTCGAATACCTTTAATATCTTTAGGACATGGCATTTTCTCAATTGCATAAACTTTAGCTTTATCCACCTCAATACCTCGTTCAGATATTTTATGCCCCAAGAAAATACCTTCATTAACCATAAAGTGGTACTTCTCCCAATTCAAGACAAGATTAGTTTGTTCACATCTCTGCAAAACTCGATCAAGGTTGCTTAAGCATTCATCAAAAGAAGTCCCGTAAACGGAAAAATCATCCATGAAAACCTCCACAATCTTTTCACAAAAGTCAGAGAATATAGCAGTCATACATCTTTGAAAGGTAGCAGGTGCATTGCATAAACCAAAAGGCATACGTCTATAAGCATAGGTTCCAAAAGGGCAAGTAAAGGTGGTTTTCTCTTGATCAGATTGTGACACAGGTATTTCAGAGAAACCATAATATTCGTCCAGAAAACAAAAGTGTGTGTGCTTAGATAATCTATCTAGCATCTGATCAATGAAAGGCAGAGGGTAATGATCTTTTCTAGTAGCTTTATTTAACTTTCTAGAATCAATTACCATTCTATAGCCAGTGACAATTCTTTGTGGAATGAGTTTATTTTTATCATTAGGAACAACGGTAATACCTCCTTTCTTAGGGACACAATGAATGGGACTTACCCATCTACTAT
Organism: Elymus sibiricus; assembly: GCA_039707655.1. Classification (NCBI taxonomy): domain Eukaryota; kingdom Viridiplantae; phylum Streptophyta; class Magnoliopsida; order Poales; family Poaceae; genus Elymus; species Elymus sibiricus. The sequence continues at coordinate 282,996,467 of CM077663.1, forward strand.
CAGCAATGGGATAGATTATACCTGCTTCCAGAAGCTTTAATATTTCAGTACTTACTGCTTCTTTCATCTTAGGATTCAATCGCTGTTGGTGATCAACAACGGGTTTAGCATCAGGTTCCATATTAATCTTGTGCTGACATAGAGTGGGACTAATGCCCTTAAGATCATCAAGAGTATATACAATAGCAGCCCGGTGCTTCCTCGGAACTTTTAATAATCTTTCTTCTTCATGTTCTGAAAGGTTAGCACTAATAATAACAGGATATATCGTTTTCTCATCAATATAAGTATACTTCAAAGTATCAGGCAATTGCTTTAATTCAAACACATGATCACCTTTAGGTGGAGGAGGACCTCCAAGAGTTTCGATAGGCAAATTGTGTTTCAGGAGAGGTTGTTTTTCAAAGTAATTTTTATCTATTTCATTTCTTTCACGCAAGTGCATATCATTCTCATGGTCAAGCAAATATTGTTCTAATGGATCAGCAGGAGGCACGGCAATAGAAGCAAGACCAATTATTTCATCCTGACTAGATAATTATCTATCATGGGGTTGTCTACTAAACTTGGAAAAATTAAACTCATGAGACACATCACCAAAACTGACACCGACAGTTTGTTTTTCACAATCTATCTTAGCATTGACGGTGCTCAAGAAAGGTCTACCAAAGATAATGGGACAAAAGTCATCTTGTGGGGAACCAAGAACTAGAAAATCAGTAGGATATTTTACTTTCCCATACAAGACTTCAACATCTCTAACAATCCCAAGTGGTGTGATGGTGTCTCTATTAGCAAGTTTAATAGTAACATTAATGTCTTCTATTTCAGCAGGTGCTATTTCATTCATAATTTCTTGGTATAAGGTAAAAGGGATAGCACTCACATTAGCACCCAAATCACATAAACCATGATAGCAATGATCTCCTATTTTGACTGAGACAACAGGCATGCCCACTACGGGTCTATGTTTATCTTTTTCATCAGGTTTGGCAATTCTAGCAGCTTCATCACAGAAGTAAATAACATGCCCATCAACATTTTCTACCAAGAGATCTTTAACTATAGCAACACTAAGTTCTACTTTAATTTTCTTAGGGGGCTTAGGTGCTCTAATATTACTCTTGCGAACCACAGTTGATACCTTAGCATGTTCCTTTATCCTAACAGGGAAAGGTGGTTTTTCAATATAAGCGGTAGGCACAACTGGATCAACATTGTAAATGATGGTTTCATCTTTAGCTTTTACTGGTTCTTTAATTTCTTCTTTAATAGGGGGATGATATTTAAACCACTTCTCCTTAGGGATATCAACGTGAGTAGCAAATGCTTCACAGAAAGAGGCTACTATCTCAGAGTCAAGTCCATATTTAGTGCTAAACTTGTGAAAAACATCGGTATTCATAAAAGATTAAACACAATCAAACTTAAGCTTTATACCTGACTCATTACCTTCGTCGAGTTCCCAATCTTCAGAGTTGCGTTTAATTCTTTCTAAGAGATCCCACTTTAATTCAATAGTCTTTTTCATAAAAGAACCAGCACAAGAAGTATCGAGCATGGATTGATCATTATGAGAAAGCCGAGCATAAAAATTCTGAATAATAACTTCTCTCGGAATATCATGATTGGGGAATGAATATAACATTGACTTAAGCCTCCCCCAAGGTAGAGAGATGCTTTTATATTTATAATTCTGAACATGATGAACTAGATGCATGGGATAAAACTTTTGATGGAATTCCAATTGCAATCGATTCCAGTTCCATGATCCAATATCATCACATAGCCTATACCATGTCAATGCTTTTCCCTTGAAAGATAAAGGGAAAACCTTCTTCTTAGCTTCATCTCTGGGTAGACCTACAAGCTTAAATAATCCACAAATTTCGTTCACATATAAGAGGTGCATATCAGGATGTTCAGTTCCATCTCTTGCATAAGGTTTAGCAAGCAGTTGTTCTACCATACCCGAAGGAATTTCATAACCAATATTTTCAGTAGGTGCAATAGGTTGAGGGGCAACTAATTGTGGTTCCGGTCGAGGTGAAGGTACCCCAAACAAACCCCTCAAAGGATTGTTTTCTATAGTAGCAAGTAACAATAAATTTCAGCACGTAGTATAAATTTCTACTTACCGATTTCCACTTACCAAGAGCGCTTCACTCCCCGGAAACGGCGCCAGAAAAGAGTCTTGATGACCCACAAGTATAGGGGATCAATCGTAGTCCTTTCGATAAGTAAGAGTGTCGAACGCAACGAGGAGCAGAAGGAAATGACAAGCGGTTTTCAGCAAGGTAATTTTTGCAAGCACTGAAATTATAGGTAACAGATAGTTTGATAGCAAGGTAATTGGTAACAAGAAAGTAACAGTAACGGTAAATAAAGTGCAGCAAGGTAGCCCAATCCTTTTGTGGCAAAGGACAGGCCAGAACAGTCTCTAGTAATAGGCATAGTGTTCTTGAGGGTACACGGGAATTTCATCTAGTCACTTTTATCATGTTGGTTTGATCCGTGTTCGCTACTTTGATAATTTGATATGTGGGTGGCCCGGTGCTTGGGAGCTGTTATTACTTGAACAACCTCCCACTTATGATTAACCCCCTCGCAAGCATCCGCAACTACAAGAAAAGTATTAAGATAAAATCAAACCATAGCATTAAACATTTGGATCCAAATCAGCCCCTTATGAAGTAGCGCATAAACTAGGGTTTAAGCTTCTGTCACTATAGCAACCCATCATCTAATAACTACTCCACAATGCATTCCCTTAGGCCCAAGGATGGTGAAGTGTCATGTAGTCGACGTTCACATGACACCACTAAGGGAATCACAACATACAGATCATCAAAATATCGAACACATATCAAATTCACATGATTATTTGCAACATGACTTCTCCCGTGACCTCAAGAACAAAGGTAACTACTCACAAATAATATTCATGCTCAAGATCAGAAGGGTATTGAATAGCATAATGGATCTGAACATATAATCTTCCACCAAATAAACCATATAGTAATGAACTACAAGATGTAATCAACACTACTAGTCACCCAGAGGTACCAATCTGAGGTTCCGGTACAAAGATTTAACACAAGAGATGAACTAGGGTTTGAGAGGAGATGGTGATGTTGAAGATGTTGATGAATATTGGCCTCCCAAAGATGAGAGGGGTGTTGGTGATGACGATGACTTTGATTTCCCCCTCCGGGAGGGAAGTTCCCCTGGCGGAATCGCTCTGCCGGAGGGCAAAAGTGCTCCTACCCAAGTTTCGCATCGAGATGGCGGCGCTCCCTCCCGAAAGTCCTCCCCTCATTTTTTTCTAGGTCAAAAGACCCTATATACCAGAAGATGGGCACCGGAGGTGGGCCGAGGAGGGCACCACCCACCAGGGCGCGCCTAGGGAGCCTGGCGCGCCCTGGTGTTTTGTGCCCACCAGGGTGGGACCCTCCGATAGTTCTTTGCTCCAGTATTTTTCATATATTCCAAAAATATTCTCCGTAAAGTTTCAGCTTCTTTGGAGTTGTGCAGAATAGGTATCTCTGATGTGCTTTTTCAGGTCCAGAATTCCAGCTACCGGTATTCTCCCTCTTTGTGTAAACCTTGCATATTATGAGAGAAAAGGCATTAGAATCACTCCCTAAAGCATTATTATTCAACAAAACATAATAAATAACAGTAGGAAATCATGATGCAAAATGGATGTATCAGGACCCAGGGTGGGGGTCGCCCCAGTGGCGGGGTTTTCTGTTCCCGAAGTTAAGGCGTTGGGACTTGCAAGCTCTTCAAGAGGAGCTGAAAGCTTCATCAAAATCGGATCTCCCCTGGAGTTGGCGACGGACTCTAGGTTGCCAAACCTGATCTCCTGACCGGGGGCGAAACTTCCGACCTGGCCAAGGTGGCCGGTTGGATCAGCGTGCAGCACGACGCCGCCGAACGCGAAGATCTATCCAGGGACGAAAACGTCCCTGTTGTAGACGTCGCTGCTGATGATTAGGCGAGTCATCGATCCTTCGCCGATCCCACATCGGAACTCTCAATGAAAGCACAAATGTCGGTGTCAAAACCGGCGGATCTCGAGTAGGGGGTGCCGAGCTGCGGATCTTGAATCAATGGGGAACAGGAAAACAGAGGGACAATGTTTACCCAGGTTCGGGCCCTCTCGAGGAGGTAAAACCCTACGTCCTGCTTGATTATATTGATGTGTATGATGATTACAAAGTCGATATACTATGAGATCAAAAGAACTAAACCCTAGATGAGTATGATGGAGGTTCTCCCCCTCTACGCACTAAACACTCTGGTTTATATAGACACCAGGGGTACCTAGGGTTACACATGGTCAGTTACCATCAGGGAATAAGCATGCCGAATCTACCATCTTTACTTGGAGGACACACCAAGGCACCGGAGGTTTCCTTCCTGAGCACGGAGCCGCCTTATAGCTCGGCCTTCCAATAATAGTCATAGAGCGGCCCATCTATCCGGCCCATAAGAGATAGACCGGTGGCTCGACGACCCCTTATTCCCGGACTCCCTCAGGCATCATGATTATTATCGTAACAACAATATACCATAATAAAACTTCTCATGAACAAGTGGTAATCTATTCACAATCTAAAGTATGAACCATAAACCTTATTGAAAACTAACAAACTATGTTCTTAGTCATTGAAACAATTGCAATCCATCATATTTTCAGAAAGAGTCTATGTCAGAGCTTTGTTTAGCAAGTTCACATACTCAACTATCATTTAGCCTTCTATGATTGCTTACACTCATGGCATATTTGTGAAACAAGAAGTTTCAATCATACACATAGGAAGATAGGGGTTTATAGTGTTCACCACCCAACTATTTATCTCGAGAATAATGTCAACAATAATAACTCATGATCACCTACATCCAAATGGTCATCGAAGTACTGGATCGCCTGCACCTCATGGATGCCCTTGCAGGAGTTGTGGAGCTCGATCCACCGTGTGAGGTAGTCGCAGAGAAGCTCGGCCAGCCCCTGGACACAGAGGGCCAGCTGGCGGGGCTGACCGGGACGCTTTTATGTGCCGGTGAAGTTACACACAAACGCTTCCTGGAAGTCCAGCCAGCCATTAACGCTGCCGGCCAAGAGGCTGTTGAGCCAGGTCCGGGTCGAGCCGAGCAGCATGAGGGGCGCAGCGCACCGCCACACGCTTGTTGCCGCTGGCGATGCCGACGGCGGTGGTGTAGTCGGTCAACCAGTCTTCAGGTTGGTCGAGCCGTTGTACTTGGGGGTATCGCGCGCCATGGTGAAGCCTTTTGGGAACGGTTCCCTTAGGATGCGCAGCCCAAAACACGGCCGGCCGGCAGTGCTTTCCTACTCAACAGCCTGGGATTCCGTGAGTCGCTCGAGGCGGAAGCGAGCGTCCTGCTCGTCCAGGAGGAACGCGCCGACGCGTTCAGCTATCGGGCGCTGGGTCGCCGGCTGCTCGGCCGGCCGGCCGCGGTCTCGTCCCTCGGGCGGGTTACTTTGCACCAGCCGGCGGTTGCCCCGGCCAACTGGCTCGTTCGTGTGGCTATCCACAACCGATGGGCTGCGGTCTCGCCGGCCCCGGCTGTCCGCTCGCCGGCTGTTGCGGCGATGGTTTCCGTCAGCAGGCGAAGATGCCTGGTAGGTGTCCCACCGGACGCCTGCTGGCCGGTGATGGTCGACGGTGTTGGCGGGTCCTCGAGCGGGAGCCGGCCGGGTCTCGAGACGACTGGGTCGGCTGCTTGTGCTACACGTTTGCAGCCTCCATGAGGGCGCGGATGCGCTCCTGTTGCGCCTCGCATGCCGGCCCGTCAAGCTCTTGTAGCTCGTTGTGGGCGGCCTGCACAGCTCTCATGTTCTTGACATGCGTGATGTAGATGGGATGGGCACCGGCCAGCTCCTGGCCGATGATGCCGTTGCGACGTCGTACTTCCACTGACCGGCTGGGACCGACGTCCGCCGGCGTAAGGCCATGAGCCGCGTTATACTCGCGTTGCGCGGCTTCGAACTCGCGATGTGTGGCCTCCAGTGCCTCCGCCTTCGCGAGCAGGCGGTGGCCATCTAGCTCCGCGGTCGCGGCTGCCGGGTCAGTCGTAGGCGGGATGGGCGCGCGCAGCATGTTCACACTTGCGCAGCGGGGTCTGCCATGTCGACCCACCGCCTAGAGAGGTGGTGGTCATTACCTCCATGCAGGTGCATAGGTCGTTGACATCGTCGGGGAGGACGCCGTCGCCAGATGGCGGCAGCTCATCGTAGCTGAGCACCTCGGCAGGGTACTCGTTGGGGACGACCGCGATGTAGACGCGGTGGTCACCGAAGGGGATGGTGGAGCCATCCTCGGGGAAGTCCGCGTCCTCGAGGCGGCGAGCGTTGTCGTTGACATAGTCGAGCATGCCGTAGCGCACGACCAAGCCGTGTGCGATGCGCGCGCCAGAGGAGGTGAAAGGTCCTGCCCGGAACATAACTCGAGCCGACGTCGCTGCCGGCCCCACGGTGGGTGCCAACTGTCGTGGTATTTTTGCGACAGATGCCAGGGGTGGCTTAGATCGTGGTTTGGGGCCGACGGGCGCCGGCGGCGTCCAGAAATGGGTTGAGGCGCAAGATACATGACGCCGATCTACCCAGGTTCAGGGCCCTCCGATGGAGGTAAAACCCCTAGTCCTACCGGAGTGACTATAGGCGGTCACAATACAGGGTGCTCCTCGAGCTGCTCGTGAGGGAGAAGACGGAGCTCTCGCTGCCGGCCTTGCTACCTCTAGGTGTGTATGTGAGTGTGTGTGTCGATTCTACGTGTGCTCGCTTGCCCCCTCTCACAGGGGGGCTGGGGGTCGGCTTTATAGTGTAGCCGAAGGATTACAATAAGGGGTGAAAAGGGGGCGCAGGGCCCGTCTGCCAGCCTCTTGGGCCAGCCGCGTTGCCCATCGGCTATCGCGTCTTGTCAGGCGCGGGGCCCGCCGGCCGCACGCCACTGTGGCGGGCACGCCCCGTCGTCAGGGAGTAGGTAGGTGCACGTCTGCTACAGGGCCGCCCCGCCCGGTCAAGTTCGGTTGTCCTGTAGCCTCGCCTCGCTTGCGTCAGGGGACCCTGTAGCCACGCGAGCCTTGTCAATGCGTCCTGTAGCCACACGCGCCTCTCGTATGGGTCTTGTCTTGTCGTCGCATGACGGTACGGGCGGATGGGACGAGCGTTGACCCACCGGTTGTCGTTGTGGCCAGACGAACGGGCCGGCTGTCGACAGCCAGCCGGTAGTAAAGCGACCGGTCAGGCCGTCTGCCGCCAGCCGGCCTAGGGGGCCAGCCGGCCCCCCAAATGTCTTGGAGTGGTGTTTCCTCCGCTTTGGTATACCCAGGGGTCATATCCTCATCACGCTCTGTCTGCAACATGTCGTTCATTAATTAGGTAGGACAACCTTATATTAGACAAATTAATGATCTATATTTTGCTCTACACTTTATGGATTACTTTTTTCTTTCTTTGACAACTTGATTTTTTTGATGTTTCAAGTCAGCCTGTGGCCAGCAATTTTTAGATTCTTGCTCTGCCTTGGTCTCAAGGGTGTTCATCTACCGGTGTTGTGCTCAGGACGATACTCTAATGTAGGATTGGTCTTTATATTTTCTTTTTCATTTTCTTGTAGGGTAACGCAGCAGAAAACAAAAAAATTCCGACCTACGTACCAGCCCAGGATCACTATGGAGACTGCATACAAGGTTTGATCTGTTTCGTTACCGACTCGTAGCGCAGTGGAAGTAGAGTCGATGACGATCGGCGGTGCAGATCCCCGCAGCTAGGATTTACAACCTCCCAACCGCGAGGATGTATACCCTCATCCGCCCCCGGACAGCCCTCCGGGAGGCGGTCGGACAGTCCCCCGGACGGTGTCACGGATAGCCCTTCGGGAGGACCATCGAATCTCGGACAGTCACTCGGACAGCCCTTCGGGAGGACCATCGAAACTCGGACAGTCACTCGGACAGCCCTTCGGGAGGACCATCGAAACTCGGACAGTCACTCGGACAGCCCTTCGGGAGGCACTCTCAAACTAAGACCGAAACTACGATCTCTCTATAGAGTTGCACACATACGGTCTCAACTATCCGGCAGGGCTTCGCCGTCCAGAACTAGTTCCCACCGGAACCCAGACAGCCTTTCGGCTCTACGAAACTATTTCGCTGGGAGGGAGAGAGAAGCCAGAAATGTCATGGCACTTGTATGTGAGAAGGAGTGAGTTTTGGGCTGCCCCTTCCACCTCTATTTATAGGAGAAGGAGGGGTGGAGGGGCTGAAATTTCAGCCACATCCATCCATGTCATCTCCAAGATATTTTGGAGCAAAAGCCCAAAAAGGTGGCTTTCCAAAAAGTAACCATAAAGCTGATTTCACTATTCACGACGACATTTTTCAGCGTCTGTTCGAACTGAAAATATTTATGTGGGCTTAGAACATTTCTAGTACCCACTAAAATAATTTTCAACGCGATCCGAAACAATTCCGGTTAAGTGATTTTCATCTGCGAAAAGCATCTGAAGCGGTTCCGGCAGCTCCGGAACATTTCCGGTTTTCATCCCCGAAAATTCCAGAAAGTTTCCAGAACGATTCTGGCCCCCTCCAAGAATTATCAGGCATGTGCCGAAACCATTTTGACTTTATGGTGTACTCCGAAACAACTTTTCGGTTTAGTGATTTTCATCTGTGAAAAGCAACTAAAGCGGTTCCGGCAGTCCGGAACATTTCCGGTTTTTGTCTCTGAAAAATCTCAGAAGTTACCGGAACAATTCTGGTACCTTCCAATAATTTCCAGGCATGTGCCGAAACCAATTTGACTTTATGGAATACCCTGAAACAACTTTTCAGTTTCACCGGAACTATTCCGATATCCTCTCCGGAACGTTTCCGTTTCGTCCGAAACTTTTTCGGTGATTTTCTCTCACACTCCCCGTCTAGTATTCAGCAGATAGATGACCCTTAAGCGTGTGACCCTATAGGTTCGGTGAAGTATAGACATGACCCGGAACCCCTTCCGATCAATGATCAACATCGGAGCCGTGGACACCCATATTGACCCCTATACCCACACGAACGAATATTCGAGTGAACCTCCAGCTGCCGTGTGCTATTCCTGTTGCTTCGCGATATGTTACAAAAACCCGAGGTGAGAAACATCGCATCCCCGTGGATCAACAACTTGTCCACTATGTAAGTTACCTCGTTACCGGTTTTGTTCTCTTTACTCGTTTCCGTGTTCCGGCATCCCTGTGATCAAATCACACTTGTGTCTGGCCAGACGATGATGGATACCGTAACACCGAGAGGGCCCAGAGATATCTCTCCATCGTCGGAGGAGCAAATCCCAATCTTGAGCTATCAAGTTACTTAACACACTTTTCCATGAACCAGTAAGCCGCCGTAATAGCCACCCATTTACGGATGACGTTTAACAAACCCCAAAGTTCATGAAGCAAGTATGAAGAAACTCAACACTCTCATGGTCTAAGGAATTATGCAAACATTAACTTCTCTGTGTTATTAACCATTAACTTATGACGAATGAATCTCATAGCATAACATCAATTCGGGTCGATTCAACACAAATGTTCTTCTAACATTGTGCCCTCAAAATTGCCGGCATAGCCATGCCCATGATCAGGAAAACAGGATCATCATGCAATACTTGAGCCAGTCTTAGAGGCCAGACTAGGAATACATTTTACCGTTTATTATTCCACACGTGCATATGAGTCTTCCTCCGAGCTTCGTGGTTATTGTAGACTCGAGAACCATAGCAGTTATAGCATGGGACATAAACCTAATTATGAACAGGGAGATAATCAATAACATTTATTATTGCCTCTAGGGCATATCTCCTACATTTCTTGGTATGCATATCTCTGAATATTGTGAGTCGTGATTTACATGCTACCGTGTGTGCCATTGTGCCTATATAATGGTCCTTATTATTTTCTCGCACGGGTATAGCGATTCTTACCGAGCCACCACTGCTACGCGATTTTCTTATCAAAATTGATGCATGGAATAACAAACTAATATAGGGAAAGGAGTACAATCTTTTACACAATAATCTATATATGCCCTGCAGTATGTAGAGGCCGGGGGAGATCCTCCTTCTCAAAAAAATGCCCTGCAATACCCGTGAGCCTGCAGATAGGTAGAGATTGATAAATTGTGTAGCTTCTCTTTCCTGTTTTTTCCATCGAAATTTTGGATTTGGAAGCTAATCATGGATTGTTTCAATTTCTTGCAATATATTACCAAATGCGATGAAGGAAAAGATGTTGCCACTGATGATGACGACACTGGGTGAGATATTTCATGGTTGCATTCTTGTGTTAGTAACTTCCTGTAGCATACTCCATGAAATATTTGGTAAGATGACATATTCCATGAATTTTGTTTCTCATATTGATATATAACATTCAGTGAACTGAAGATTTGGGCACAGGGTAGAATTCTTGGTTGATTCTAGAATTTGTTTGTTGATTAGTTGGATCAAGAGATTTTTATGAAGTTCGAGGTGTATTTCATTGGATTATGCCATATTTGTCTTATCTCTATACTAACAATATTTCTGCATCATCCGAACAAATGATGTTGAACTGATATAAATCATTTGGGATCAGTTATATCTTCCCCGCGCTGAGTGCTTCCTTATTATGAACAACTATAGAGACAACGGATTCTACAAGGTGGTAGGCTTGTGTTCATTGTTGTTCATATCATCATGCATTATCATGAAATTTTTATTCCTTGATCAAATGTGGGGATCCTATTTCAGATAGGTGCAAAGGTTACAGTTGCTAAGTTTGTGAAATGGCATATGTTCCCTTGGAAGGCACAACTTATTTGGTAGATGTACTGCGGTCCTTGAAGTCAAGTGTGAGTAGTCTTGCTTCAAGTGTCTAGGTAATTTTGGTTCTTTTAATGTAAAAATCTTATGATGAGGCCCGATACAACAGAGTGAAATCATGTACGTTGGCGACTCAGGAAATCCCAAAAAAGCACATCTTGCAGGTTCATGGCATAACTTGAAGTCATGTTCTTCTTTTACTGCTCAAGCATGTAGATGATACATTTTTGGCAACTGGATTAATAACCATGTCATTAGTATGCAAAAAATCTATAGATCCATAGACTAATACTCGTATATTGGTTTAGTTTCTTGTGTATTTATTACCCCTTCACACATACAACTTGTGTCTCTTGCTTCTAAAGATTATTGTCTGGTATGCCAATACATTCATAGATTGCCTCTGTAGTGGTCTATAGCTATAAAGATGATAATTTCTAAAAAAATAGATGAGGACTAACCATTGAGAAGCATAATAATGTTTAATGTTATTTCTTCTTCATGACAATCAAGGTCAAACAAATGCCGTCATGTTTATCAGAACGAATTAAATTGATGGACAGTGCCACTCCATTAATAACTAAGCTAGTGTTCACCTAGATGGTTACATTTTCTTCTTAGAAGAATGTACAATGCAAGAATTAGTCTGTGCATTAGAATTGTAATCGTTAGTGACGAATTACCTCATAAAGTGTAAGATTATTATCTAACAATCGTACATCAACCAGCCGCGACACGGTCAAAATCATCACGCACTCAACACTCATTGTACTGATTTTTTAGCAATACTCATTGTAATAAGTGGTCAATACATAGTTTTGTTACCCCGTTGCAACGCACGGGCCCTTTTACTAGTTATACTAGATGAAACCCCACGCGTTGCTGCGGGATGTTTGGTTATAATTTTTAAGAGATTGCATGAAGTGCGAATGTGATTATTTTGATAATATTCAGTAGGTTTCTATCTTTGCAATCAAAAATAAAGTATAGCTCCTGAACGATCAAAAAAATCAGTTGTTTATGAAGCTCAAAATAATAGTTGCGCCTATAATGATCAAACATGGGTTTCTTGTTGTGCAATTTCCCCCCTGAAATATACGTGAACCAAATCCTGGCCCTAAACTGCTTCTTGTATACCTGGATTTGGCTCAATAGTACAACATATTACTCAAGAGTGAACTTGGCCAGTCAGTTTCTTTCTGCTTGGACTCAAATAAGCCAAATATCTTTGATAACATGAATACCAAAAGAGAAACTACAACCCTTTAGTGTAATTAGCATGGAAACATACCTTGTGAAGGACAAATGTAATGGTTGCAAAACAAAAACAACATGAAGTGACTACTACCTACAAATATTTGCATGTGGTAGCTTAAGACACCATCAGACTAAAAGTAATATCATCTTAGTAGCTCAATGATACCTACTTACAAATCAAAATATCGACACTGGAGATTGCAAATAATTTGCAAGCATCATTATCATAAGACAGTGAACTGAGTTACTAATACTCTATGGCCACGCAGGTGGAGCTAACATTGTCAAGACATAACATCTAAACCTTCCTCCCTCCTGGAAGAATATATATATCAAGTCAAATTAAGATGTATTTTATGAAATGCAAGAGAATGGGAAACATGCTTAAAAATAGTATATAGCGTAATTCCTCCAATAAAAAAATCCATTAAGAAGGCTTCAAAGTGAATAGCATAGCTCTCGAAGCTATTTAAACATGCTTAGAATTTCAAAAATAGACCATGTATAAAAATACTTGGAGTATTATATCTCAGAATATAAACTTCACAATGTTTAACCATCCACAAGAAGCGAATATAGATGCATCTTCAGGATATACATGATAATCAGATTTTTTAAGGACGGGGATGTTCATGTGTGATATGAATCACCCTTCATGGATTTGTACAAAAAAAGGTGGAATAAATGATGGTAAAATAGTTGAAGGACTCTGCCCCCGTTCGCCCGTGCTGCTCTCGCAGGCGGCCGGGCGAAACCCTAGCCGCCGCCCATAGCACCCCTCCCCCACCTCCCCTCCTCCTCGCCGCCACCGGAGGGCGCCGCCGGGCGAACACTACAAGAAATATGTCAACTTGTGACCTTCTCATAGTGACCCCAGCTGAATTGGTCGTAAATCCACAGCCATTTCGCTATGAAGGGCTCAAACCCTGAAATTGCCTTACACCAAATGGTCATAAAGCAGACAACAATGGTCGACGACCTTATTTCTACCTGATCACGACCAATATAAATGGTCATGAGGTTCTGAACATGGATAGTTTCCGGACCGAATCCGGCTCCGAATCCGATTAGAGCAGAAACGGGAAGGGAAAAATGCTATCCGGCGGATATGGAGCCGGATTCCGGATACCTGCTTCGGATCCGGAATAGGATACGGTAGAGGCATTATCTGCCGGATACCAAATTATCCGATTTTAGGATCGGATTATCCGACCTAACCTTTTCGGATTATCCGATTTTGAGTCAGGCAAGCCTTGGGAGCCATGCCAAAAACGACCAAGAGGTAACTTTTTTTTTTAGAAAGCTTAGCGGCTCTCCACTCGCAACTTGTGCGTAGCTAGTAGCTCACTGGCTCACTGCCATTTGCTGTTCTTTGGATCGCCCCTCCCAGCTCCTTTTATAGCTGCACCCCACGTAGCCTGCGTCTGGGTAAGCGAGGTGGTACTAAAACAATCGCGCCCCCGCTGCTGTGCGCACGCATCAGGCATGCGGCATGCCGCATTGGACATGCAGTGCATGGGCTTCTCAGCCTTTAGAGCCCAATAGGCAAGCACCTAGTACATTTTTATGGGCTGGATCACTATGGGCAGATCAATCAACGAAAAAGCACAGCCCAGGAAACGGCACAGGGCAATGGATGGCTATTATATAGCTGTATTACGTACTGTTAATCAATGATGTATTATGCATGACTGTTTTTACGTACTTTCGTGTACTTATGGATGTTTTTTATTGTCCGGTAAATTTTGTCCGCTTCCGGTCCGCCGCCGCTCCGTTACCGTACCGTGTCCGTTTCCGATAAATTCCGGCGTATTCCGTATTCGTTTCCGTATCCGTACCGTATCCATTCCGATTCCGATTCCGAAAAAATATATGGAATAGGATATGGTAAGAGCATTATCCGTCCGAATCCGATCCGCTTTCACCCCTATCAACTTGTGACCTTCTCATAGTGACCCCAGCTGAATTGGTCGTAAATCCACAGCCATTTCGCTATGAAGGGCTCAAACCCTGAAATTGCCTTACACCAAATGGTCATAAAGCAGACAACAGTGGTCGACGACCTTATTTCTACCTGATCACGACCAATATAAATGGTCATGAGGTTCTGAACATGGATGCATTGGTACTTAAGGTGTCGCGCCAGGTGGGCTTGGGCCTCGGTGGAACGAGGCCACCTCCTTTTTTTCTTCTAAAATTTTCGTGTGCCATGTAGGCCTTGGCCCATCCAGGAATAAACGTGGGATGCCATCATATTTCTCAAAAAAACATATATTCGGCCCAACGAAAAATGGGAAAATAACAAGTTTTTCATTATTAACATTTGGTAAGGATGGTGAGTTATCTGAAAAAAAACAAGTTTTCATTATTGTCTAAAAAATAGGTTTTTCATTGTATAACTCTAAAAAGGTTATTCCTTATAGAAAACTCTCGAAACCAATTAAACAATATAAAATCATAAGAATAGGAAAATAATGAATCTTCCTATATGGCTTAGCAATTAGAAAACTAAACGTGTAATTCAAAAAAATGTTAATGTTAATACGTATTTCAAAAAAATGTAATCATGTGTTTTAAAAACTAAATTGTGTATTTGAAAAGTTTCATGTATATAAAAAATGCTAATCATAAATAATATTAGATATGTATAAAAAATGTTTCATGTGTATGAAACAATAGTCATCAATACGTATATATGGAAATTTAAAATATATATATATATATATATATATATATATATATATATATATATATATATATATATATATATATATATATATATATATATATATATATATATGGAAAATTAGATGACAAAACAAGATTTTCTAAAGATGTTAATCATGTTTTAAAATTTTCTAACCTATATAAACAATGTTTTATATGTATATAAAAAATGTACAATGTGTAAAAACAAATATAGACATCAAAACATATGTACGAAAAGATGTTTTTTTGTTGGGAATATATGAAAATATGTTAATCATGTATTTGAAAAATGTTAAACATATATAAACAATTCATGTGAGCTCACCATACAATCTTTGTTTCTGGTAATATTTCCGGTCTGTGAAGCAACTATATTTTATATTGCTTTATAATTCTTGAAAATTTACCAGGACATGACCCTGCCCATAGAACCTCCCTCCACCAAATTTTAGCTCATTTAATTTATCCAATTTCCCTCAATATTTTTCCTAATTTTCTGTTTAGTGGAGAGCATTGTGAAGGAAGTACCATTTTTATTTATCCAAATGGTATGAAATTTTTATGGTGTCTTCATATGTCCAAATTATCATTCTTCTCCAAATTACATCTCAATCCAATCATCTATGTGAGCCCAGCATCAATTTCTATTTTTTGTTCAGATTGGCACATTGCAAAGCAAGTGCTATCTAGACCCCTCCTATTTCCCTCAAACTTTTTGGGCTCTCTTCCATATTCAAATCATTTCCATATGCCAATATTCAGCTCCATTTGCCTAGTAAATCTTCATCAGCAAATTTCCAAAGTTTCTATCCAGAGAGAAGCTTTGTGAAGGAAGTACTGGCTAGGATTATCCAAATGATCTGAGATTTTTCCAAATGTTTCACATGTTCAAATAATCACTCTCTGCAAAATTTGAGATTTATCCAGCAATCCATGTGAGTTCATCATCCAATCTTTTATTCTGGTCATATTTTCAGTTGGTGAAGCAACTATATTTTATATTGCTTAATTATTTCTGAAACTTTACCAAGGAATGTTGATACCTATATAACTTATCTCCACCAAATTTTAGCTCATTTCATTTAGCAAATTTCTCTCAATAATTTTCCCAAGTTTCTGTCCAGAGAAGAGGATTGTGAGGAAGTACCACTTTGGCACGTCCAAATGGTATCAAATTTTTACAGTACCTTCCTATGCCCAAATTACCATCCTCCACCAAATTTCAGCTCAATCCATTGATTCATTTGAGCCCAGCTTCAACATTCATATTTTTGTCCAGTGTGGTACTTTGCAAAGCAAGTGCCACCTAGGCTCCTCCATTTGAGATGAAAATTTGCCAAGACAGTCTCCTTAGTAGATTATCATCCTCAGCCAAAACTCAGGCCCATTGGCCATGTTCATTTCCCCCATCGCTAATCAAACACTTGGCTGCTAATTCATGTTTGAGCTTAGTTCAGTCTCCTCATGAGATTCTTCTGTTGTATTCGTCTTCCTAACACCTACTAGGGGAGTGCCCAACCTATCAGACATGCCTAGGCTGCCAAGAACGTGTGGCAACGCTAAGGTCACGCGGTGACCACGCGGCTGGCATGCCAGTTTGTGCGCTCTGGAGTTGGGGCCATCATCCACCGTCCAAAACTCGAGGTCTCGCCACCAAACCATGTATCTCTGATTAAATAGATACTTATGTACCTAAAAATTATTTTTGGAAAAAATCATGAGCAAACTATAAGGCAACTGCTGTTCAAATTTGACCCGCTTCCTACTGAATCAGCGAAAATTTGTCTTTTTCATAAGAGGTGGCTCAAAGCTTTTGACACCCAACCATTTAGTCAATTGCACATTAAATATGGCCTAATATTTTAGAAAATTTATTCGGTCCAATTTTGCAACAAATATATGGTAGGTCCTTCACAAAAAAACTCATTTTGGGCACTCGAAAAATGGAAAATGAATTTTCCGTCCAAAGAAAATGAAAACTTCCTTAGGCAACATTGTTTTTCATTCCAATATGAACCCTTGTGCACAATATGATATAATTTGAGCAAATTATGTCATGAATGTGGCCATAAGATTGATCATTTGGCTCGAAAGCTATGAATCTTCACACGTGATAGCTCATTTCTAAGAACACTTTTTTAAAATAATTGCCGTATTACAAGTTTATTATTTTTCCTCATAACTTGGTCACATATAATGACACAATGCAAAGGTTTTCCATTTTTTTTGTTTTTTTTGAATTTTTCATGCCCGTTTCAAAATGTGGTCAAAACGGCGGGCATGGCCGTTCCTAGCTAGGGGTTGAATATTGATTTTTTTGGTGTTTCTCTTATTAAATAGATACTTATGTACCTAGAAATGATTTTTGGAAAAAATAAAGAGCAAACTATGAGGGAGCTGTAGTTCAAATTTGACCCGCTTCCTACTGAATCGGCGGAAATTTATCTTTTTCACGAGAGGTGGATCAAAGCTTTTTACACCCAACCCTTTGGTTAGTTGTACATTAAATATGGCATAGTATTTTAGAAAAATGGTTTGGTCCAATTGTGCAACAAATATATGGTAGGTCCTTCACACAAAAAAAACTCATTTTCGGCACTAAAAAAATGGAAAATGAATTTCGTCCAAAGAAAATGAAAACTTCCTTAGGCAACATTGTTTGACATTCCAAGATGCAGCCTTGTGCACAATATTAGATCATTTGAAAAAACTATGCCATGAACATGTGAATAAGATTGATCATTTGGCTTGAAAGCCATGAATCTTCACACATGATAGCTCATTTCTGAGAACACTTTTTTAAAAATAATTGCCGTATTACAAGTTTATTATTTTTCCTGGTAACTTGGTCACATATAATGACACAATGCGAAGGTTTTCCAATTTTTTTATTTTTTTTCATGCCCATTTCAAAATGCGGTCAAAACGGCGGGCATGACCGTTCCTAGCTAGTGGTTGAATCTTGGAAAACGTTTGGTGTTTCTGTGATTAAATAGGTACTTTTGTACCTAGAAATGATTTATTCAAAAAATCATGAGCAAACTATGAGGCAGTTGTAGTTCAAACTTTACCCACTTCCTACTGAATCGACGGAAATTTGTCTTTTTTACGAGAGGTGGATCAAAGCTTTTGAAACCCAACCATTTGGTCAATTGTACATTAACTATGACCTAGTATCATAGAAAATTGATTTGGTCCAATTTTGCAAAATATATGATAGGTCCTTCACAAGAAAACTCATTTTGGAAACTCGAAAAATGAAAAATGATTTTTTCGCCCAAAGAAAATAAAAAACTCTCTTTAGCAACATTGTTTGCCATTCCAATATGCAGCCTTGTCATATTGGCGAAATATTTGGCGAAATATTCTTGGTAGCTGCTTCACAAACCCTGTTCGTTTTCAACAATGAAAAACTATTTTAGATGACATATATTTCGAACCAATGAGAACGCAGAAGAGACTCTCCCCTGGATCACCCCAGTGTTGCCGATCAGAACCGTCCATGACCTGCTGATCCAACGTCTCTCGCTCGCCTGTCATAAACCTAAACGCACGGCCAAACACACTCTCCTCCCTCGATTCCCTTTCTTCCGCCGCCGCCTCCTCCCTCAGTCCCTCTCCTCTACCGATCCAGATGGAGATCCCCGCCGCAGCCCTAGGCCGCTCTCCCCCGTCGTGCGAGGACGCCAGCGGGAGAGCCCCGCCATAGCCCTAGGCCGCTCTGCCCCGTCACGCGAGGTCGCCTCCCCTCCCTCCCCCTCCTCCCCTTCCACCACCTCCACCCCATGGCCCACCCCAAGAAGGCCAAGGCGGCACCGGCGACCGCGCCACAGGCCTTCTGCGAGGCGCTGCTGCTGGCCACCGTCTGCACGGTCGGCCTCCCGTCGAGGTCCAGGTCCGTGACGGAATGCGGGCAAGATTAAGATCGGAATCAACGGTGAGTTTTCCGTCTCCTTCTCGTGCGCGCCTCTGGATTCACCGATCAGTGTTGGTGTGCGTCTGTTTTGACTCGAGTGGCTATTTTTGCTCAGGTTTCGGAAGGATCGGGAGGCTCGTGCCGGTGGCGGCTGCGGAGCCGGCCGTGGAGTACGTCCTGTCCGAGGACCTGAAGCCAGTGCCTGCGCCCAAGGCTCGCGCCGCCGGCCATGGAGTACGTGCTGTCTAAGGACTCGGTCATCTCCTCGGCCTCTGCAGACGCCTTCGACAAGCTGCTGCAGCTACTGCTGCTCAAGGAGCCGCAGGACAAAGTGGTTCGTGTACGAATTTGCAAATGAACCTACAATTAATTTTGCATACTGAATTTGGAGTAGCGGCTGTATGAAGCAGAGTACTCCAATATTGCTTGGTACTCTGCCACTGAATTTGTTTGGTACTCTGCCACTGAATGGAGTAGCAGTAGGACTAAAATGGATTAGCTCTACCACTTAATTTGTTTAGTAAAGATGCAGTAACAGTAGGAGTAATTGCTTGGTTAATCTTGCTTGGAGTGGGAGCTGTAATATTGCTTGGAGTAGCAGTAGTAAGCCTCTGCAGTAATTTTGCAGTAAAATTTGCTTGGAGTATTTAACAAGATTGTTTGGAGTATTTTTCTTAGAGTGTTTGTTTGGAGTATTTAACAAGATCTAACTTGTCAAGATTCAGTAACTCTGTCACTTCTCTAAGCTGATTAGAGGAGTATATATTCTGAACATGCAAGCATAAGTATTCTGAACATAAGTACAGGAATAGGAGTACAGTGAGGAGTAGGAATAGGAGTGTCATGCTTCTGAATATCTCCAAGCTGGATATTTCCAGTAAACATGCTTCTGAATATCTCCCAAAAATATTTCCATTAGTCTACTTAGTGCATTCTTAGTGTCGCATGCATGTCTACTCCTATCATGTTGCGTGCTTGGTGATCTGCAGGAGTAAACAAGCTGATCTAAGCATACACTTGTACAAGCAAATCTGCAGGAGTAAACAAGCTTAGTGATGCTCCTGTGATTCTTATATTTTGACCATGTTCTGAACATGTACTCTTACTATAGTGCTTGCAAGTTTGCTTGTTTTGGAGTAGTGATTTTCTCACTTTGCAAGTTTTGTGTCCCCTTACTTGTAGTGATTTTCTTGTCTACTGTTGGAATGGTGCTATTATTTCTTAAGTTTTCAGCTATATGCAATATTGGCAAAGCAATACTCCATTTTCCTCTCCTGAACAAGTAAAGAAACTGACAAGTGCCAAGCCAGAGATGTTACTGGAATTGTTGTTTCCAAATTACTCCATTTTCCTCTCCTGAACAAGTAAACATTTTGTAGAGGATTTATTTTTTCCAAATTAACAGTGGAGTATTGATCCTTTCCAAAATTAGCAGTGGGGGATTGATTGTTTCGAAATAGTTTGTTTCCAAAATTAGCAGTGGAGTATTACTCCATTTTTTTCTAGATATATATATAATTGGCTCGGATTATAATGCTACCTTTGCTTACTGTTAACCGTCCAATTCATGTAGAAAAAAATAGTTGGTTGATCAGTTCCATGATTGACTGATAGAAACATGAATTGGTAAGTAAAAATGGACGTTTGCCACTAGCATTTTTATAACAGTTTTTGGGACTGCGACATGTTGGTCATACTTTATGATTGGTTATATATGTTAGTCCTGTGGAAAAGGCCTAACGAATTAGTTTCTGACTGTAACTGCATATCCATAGCAAGAACTGAGAGACTACAATTTTGCGTTTCTATGTAATTTATCCCAACTTGTGGGTACTACCATGAGTTTTCCATTTTAATTTTTACTGTTAATTGCATATACATGGTTTGGATGTATATACGAGATGGTGGACTGTTGGATGTAGATTGTGAGTCCACGACAAGACCGACCTCGAAACATCAAGGTATAGATATGGTGTGCTTATGCAAAAGCAGTCGATGTGCGTTTCTTTTCAAAACTTAAAGGGAGAAAATTATAACACCTGCTGCTCATAATCATCCTTTTCTCCCTCGCAACTCCTTCATAATTTTAATTTTTTTGTCCCCATGTTGTGGTTTGTATTTGAACAATGCTTGTTTTTGAGCTCCTGCCACTTTAAGCTGTTGTAGACCTGTAGTTATATCTCAAGCATCCGGGCTTATATTACTTTGCTGGAACAATCAATTGCCAATTCTAGTTTCCATGATGCAATCTCAGTCTAGTGCTTCTGGTTGATGCAGGTGCACATTAATGTTGTTGAGGATGACGTCTCGTCTACGGTAGTAAGCGACTAATCAGCTTCTTTTGTGCATAAAATTCCAGGATCTTTGCGTGTAAGTTCTGGCTGTAGCGTGCTCTCACGTTGTACATGCCCCTATGTTTAGTAAGATTAAATTGCTACTCTTAATGATGATGGTTGAGTTTTTAAATTTGAAGTAGCACCTACTTTCAACTGATAATTATGATGCATTGGTCCATACGGCCTTGTTTTTTAATGCATATATATGATGTAGTTGATAAGCCTTGATCTCAACCTCTCAAGTTTATGTTCCCTGGTCTGTAGGTAACTTGTCATTTTTATTGGCAAGCCTGTAATGAATTTATTAGAATTTTGCTCCTATTGCCGTGTACAGTATGTAACAAACAGGTCTATATATATTATCGAGGATGTATAATGTAGAAGTATAGAAACCATAAATTCAAGCTTATGCTCTAGCATGCTCAATATATAATGTTACCATGGTCTCAGTCATTTGTAGGAAGTAGAAACACTAAGGCTGACATCTTTTACACTTCACTGTTTTATTCGTTTTTTCTAATTTAATTTTGTGGATAGTAAATTTGCAATTGTACGCCCTTTGTAAAAAAAAATGCATTTTACGTTTTCATGCCCTGTAATGCTGAAGCACGTGTCTCTATGATATTCTGCACCACTAAAAGGCTGATATCTTGTATAAATTTGGCTTTTGGCAGGTAATCCTTTTCCTGCCACGTTCAGCTGCATCACTCTGATGCCCATGAAGGGTGAGATCTTGGTCGGCACTATGGGGAAGACCCTGAAGCCTGGTGTGTTCCTCAAATCGAGACTGATAGAAACCATCTTCCTGCCGTCATGAAGGGTCACTCGAAGCTGTCAAAGCGCACTTGTAGAGCTTGTCGCTGTGATTACACTTGTAGAGACTTGTAGAGCTTGTGGCTGTGGTTACACTTGTAGAGCTTGTGGCTGTGATTACCATTGTATCTAAGTTATATGATGTAACCGACTTATTTTGGCTGTTATTTGAAGTATTATGTGTGCTTTCTGTCTGTTTTGATTTGAATATTGGTTACTTATTTACTGGTGAATTGAAAACATGGACCCACATACTAGAACTTGACAATCGGGACCCATTTTCTGGAAAAAAAACTGAAACCGTTGAGCCAGAAAGGCCACAACCCAAAAACAAAAAAGGCCGAAATATTAGGCCAGGCCCATGTAGCTGCCCAGAATGACAACAAAAATGATAATTAAAAAGGCTGAATTAATGGGCTTGGCCCATATATACACCGAATTGGACCGGGTTGATTCTTATCAACGACCAATTCAATTGGTCGCAATTTTGCCACGTCAACTTGCCACGTTGGATCCGACGTGGTCTGGCCAGAGTGCTAGTGACCAAAACCATTGGTCGTAGGATCTACGACCTTTTACATATCACAAAGAAGGTCGTTAAGTTTCATTAAAGACGGTCAGCTTTTGACCAAGTGTTTTTGGTCACAAAAAGGTCAAAAATGAAAAACAATGATCATTCAGCGACCAATATTGATGGTCGCAAGTTAGCATATTTCTTGTAGTGGAAGCCCGGCCGGCATCGATGGTGGCGGGGCCACCTTCCCTCCTCACCCTGGTGCCCTGTGACGCGAGACGCGACTCGCGGGTGGGGAGCGCGGCACTTGCGCGGGGCGGCGTGGTGGTGACTCCGGCGGTCGTGCTACGGCGCGGTTGTGCAGAGGAGCGGCGGCGGCTGCGTGGACCTGGTAGCGGGGCGCGCCGGTGCTACGGGCGGCGGGGCAACAGGCTCTGGCAGCGGATTCGTTAGATCCGAGCAGACGACGGCGTGGGCTAGGGGCGGCTCCTGGCTTGGTTGGGCTGGCCTCTGGTGTGGTGGGGCGTGCGCAGCGTTCTTCCTGGATCCGGCGTTAAGCTCGAGGTGGGCGGTGCGAGATGGGCAGCAGCCTGGCATGGCTGTTGCTCCGGCCGTGGGCGGCGGTGCGGGGAGGTCCGACGGGTGGTGGCCTCCCGGTGGCGCGACGCTTCACGGCGGCTTGGCGGCTCTGCCGCGGCGACTGCCGGCCCTGTCCGGCGTCAGCTCGTCTGCGGTCGGACCGTGTCGACCTTCGCTTCATCTCCTCGTCGTCCGGTCTCTACTTCTGTCGAAGTGTTGGTCCTCTCCCAGTTGCGGTCCATCGCTTGTCTCACGCCCGGTGTGGCAGGACCGACCTTGTCTCGCGCAAGGTGTTGTAGGACCGAGCTCGTCTCGCGCACGGTGCAGCAGGACTGACCTCGTCTCGCACTCGGTGCCACCGGACCGAGCTCGTCTCGTGCCCGGTGCTGCAGGACGAGTCGATGGAGGCCAGTTTTGGCCGGCCTTTGAGTCTCGGCGCTGGGGGCTGCCCAGGGGTGGGAAAGGCGGGACCTTTCTGCTTGTCTCTTTGGTGGGGTAGCGACGGATCTCGGGTGAGGTGGTGTGAAGGTCTTGGATGCTGAGGCGGAGGGCCCTGGAGGTGGTTGCACGGTGCTCATGGGCAGAGCCCATGGCTTGGTGCTGCACGGTGGCCATGACCGTGTGGACGGCATGGTAGCCGGGGTGTGGCGGTCGGTGGCGATGAGTGTTGGCCGGGGTGAAAACATGTTCTCTCTTCGGACGGACCGACGGCGGCGAAGCTCGTTCCCTTCTTGAAGGCGTCGTCGCGGCTCTCATTGCCCGTCATGCTGCTCCAGGGGAAACCCTGATCCTCGGATCGGGCGGTGGCAGCGCTCCGGTGTCGTTTCCTTCCTGAAGGCGCCGCCTTAGAGCCCACGGTTTGTCGTATGCGGCTTCATTTCTTCGCGGTGGCGTGTTCCCGGTTGAGCCCCCGATTGCTCTTGTAGTGCTAGGGGTGTTGTTCCTCCGATCAGCGCCTATGTATCCTGCCTTGGGTGTGTGCGTGTGGTGTGTTGGCGTGCGTTTGTATCGGAATGTTGTTGGTCGTTGCTTTATATATAAAGCGGGGCGAAAGCCTTTTTCGATAAAATAGTTGAAGCCATAGGCGCATATGCTAATTTTGTCTAATGAGAAGAAGACACCGAACCTATGCCCTAAAACGTCACCTTGGTCCCCTTCTTCCACCCTGGCTTCACCCGAATGGTTTGTGTCACCTCCTTCTTGGGGATCAGCCTGTCAGTCAGGAACCAAACCATGTAGGTGATGGTCACTGATCAGCACCGTAAAGAAGTGTGAGCTTGATAATGCGACCAGGTGGTATGAATAGTGTTCACTATCTCCGATATCAGTTAGGCCAGCACCCTCACATCCAGGAAACATACATGAATTACACACCACCTAAGAGCATCTATAGCTGGACGCCTCAAACGACCCCTCATACGCCCGCGGACGCGCCCGGTCAGTGACCGGATAGGAGAGAGGAGGAAAAAAGTGACCCAACCGGATCCCTCATATCATCCCTATACGCCCGGGCTGTCCGCGAACCCTCATATCCATCTCAAATATAGGGAGGATATGAGGGCTCGCGGACGCGCCCGGGCGTGCCCGGTCAGTCCGCCACGTAGGACGCGACCCCACACCGGACCACCTTTTCTTTTTCTTTATTCATTCTTTTCTTTCTCTCTCTTCCTCTCCACCAATCACGTGCAAGTGACCGGACATATGAGGAAGAAAATGAGGAGTGTGGCTGCGCGGACGGACAAATAGGTGACCGGGCGCGTCCGCGGGCGTTTAGTGGGTCATATTTGCTATGTCCGGCTGTAGATGCTCTAATGCACTGAAGGACCACACCACGCATTTCAAGTTTTCAACGGGTGATAGTGTCCAAAATAGAGGTATTCAACCAAATGTATGAATTAGTACATTGGAAAGTATGCTACTCACGCCGAAAAAAATAGTATAGTAATGTATGTACCTCTTATTATCTGCCCAACAATTTTCTTCTGATTAAATGTTGACGTCATCCAAAATCCCATGGCGAAATGTTTGAAACAAAATGCCTTCAGCAAATTAATTCTGGGATCTCTCTCACCTTATCGAACTCCAGATGCTCACGATTCAACACCTCGCACATTTTGGGCAAAATAGACAAATCTGACCTAAAGACGCAACTAATTTACAAAATAAACCTATTCCGATTTTTTTCACTCACGTAACCTTTTTGTGTGGCGCCCGACAGCAAGGCGCCACACCATACCGTGTGGCGCCTTTGCCTCAGGCGCCACACTACACTGTGTGGCGCCTTTGTCTTAGACGCCACACTAGGTTTCAGGCGCCACACAGTGTAGTGTGGCGCCTAAGGAAAAGGCGTCACACAAAAGGGTTACATAAGTGAAAAAAATTCGGAATAGGTTTACTTTGTGAAATAGTTGCATCTTTAGGTCAAATTTATCCATTTTGCCCACATTTTGGATCAAATCTTCCATTGAGGCAGCAGAAACAAAATATCATTTTCCCCTCACCTTTTCTGGAGAGCTTAGTTGCAAAAAGGGTCCATCCATCATTGCAGCGGTGGCAGGGGTCAGATGTCGTCTCGCCAGGCCGTGCGACGCCGCTGCCGTCGACAGCCATGCCGCAAGACAGGCCACGTAGGGAAAAGTGAAGGGCCGAGGGCCGCCAGACCATGCGCCACGCCGTGAGCGGCCATGGGCGTTGGCTATCTGAGTCGCGGACACATACGGAGGCATAGGGGCTGATTGCCGTAGACCACCATACCGCGTAGACGTCACCGCCAGGCCGAGATCTTGCTACTCGCCGCCGTTGTTGTCAGCAGCCGTGTGGCAGGTATATACGCCGGCGGGCACCACGCGACGCGCGCCAGGGACAGGAGCGCAACACTGTTGCTGCCGGGCTGCGCTTCTTGTGGAGGGGGGAGTCATCAACAGTGGGATGGCTCAGGCCGTGTACGTCGTGTCAAACTCGGGCACCTGCGTTGTTGCTGGTCTTGTGTGATGGAGAATGGCTGGGTGAGGGGAGGAGACGCTGAGGCATTAAAGCTTTGGGTTGGGGAGGTGGGGGATAGACGATGAGATGTGGATGTATATATGGGATGGAAGGTGGAAACGGAAAAACGATGGTGAAGATGTCATAATTGCTTCGTAACAACGTATGCGAAGATATTGAGCCATGGACTTTTGTTGGCATTCTCTTATCGGCTGTAGACCAAAGAGGTCTCTTCGCTTCCAAGAGAGTGGAATCACATGATTTAAAAAATGTTGACGTGGTAAGTTGCATGAGCAAAATAATTAAGAGTAACTGATGATGTGGCAAGGTGTTGAGGTGGATAGGCTGCATGTCAAGAGAAATAGGTTAGCGGGGATGAACTATTTAGGTATTATTATAAGAGTAACTGATGATGTGGCAAGGTGCTGAGATGAATAGGTTGCATGTCAAGAGAAATAGGTTAGTGAGGATGAACTATTTAGGTATTATAGATACCAAAGTTAAGAGGGAATAGCACCCATGCCGCCGTAGTATTCCATCGAGAGACTGTTACATATACAGAGAAGAAGCCAGACAGGAGATCGTGCAGGGGCACACACAGGTGCATGCATGCCTTATCTGCTTCTATCCCTACAAAATAGGATCGGGGTTAGAGCATCTACAACCGGACCACCTACTTTCTTCCTAAACGCCCGAAATGCCCGCCCGGTCAGTGTCCGGTCAAACAATAGTGACTCAACCGGACACCTCATTTCGTCCCTATATGTCCGGATTGACCGGCACCCCTCAAACCCTACTCAAGTATGAGGACGAAACGAGGCTGCCCGGTCACGCCCGTCACGCCCGGGCAGCCAACACGGTCCCACCTGCAGCGACCTGACGAGAAATGCGCGGGGACGAACTCGCCTGCATCGCGCTGGAGCTGTCGCTCGAGTCGCGCCGGAGCTTACCCGTGCCGCTTTGGAGCCGTAGCTAGCGCTACGCCCCACTGGAGATCATCCGCGCCGTGCCGTCCATGCATGCAGGCCGCCGTGCTCGTGTCCGTCGTGCAAGTCGCCGCCGCCATAGCTGTGGGTAGCCCAGGCATGCTAGCCGTCGTGCACACATGCGAGCGTCCATGTTAGCAGCCGGTCCATCAAGTCCACTACAAGAGACAACACAAGCCAAGTCAGCGACGACTACGTCAACCCTTCGAGCTCCGTCGCTGACAGTGGACCAAGCAAGAGGATTTGACGCCCGTCCACTCGATACACAGGCAAGGAGTGGGCCACAGGCTCTGCTAAATAGGGAAGGAAATTGTCATTAGAGAGGCGTCCGGTTGGCACGGCTGATGCCGTCTGCTTGTAGCTCCTTTCCTCCTCTCCAATTCCCCTTTCTCCTTCGTTGTAATTCGAATTAAGCCACAGACCAGATCTGGATTGGAATAGAGAGAGAGATCCTAGCTCGTTGCTAACAATTGGTATCAGAGCCAAAAAATTTCCACCATCCACGCTGCGCTGAAAATCACCACGGAGACGCGGGCGGCGGCGGCGGCGCGCCGGCGGCGAGAGTTGATGGAGAACCTCTCTGCAGAAGGCAAGGCGGTGTATGAGACGCTCACATCCGCGGCGACGGTCACCCACCAGAAACAGAAGAAAGAGCTTGAGGAGCTCATCATCGCGGCGGTCGGCCATGCCGTCGACGCGGCGATCTCCAAGTCTGTCCCGCTCGCGGTCGACCAGGCGTTGGGATCCGTGGTCGAGGACTTACAAGCCTACACCGATGGCGCCGAGCAGGACCTACACAAGCAAATCAGCGAGCTCCGCGCCTCGATTGGTCTCGCCTCCAACTCAGGCACGGCGACAGTGCGTCCGCCTGCGTTCAGGGGAGCGGCGGAGACCGGCCCCGATGGGCACCGCGGACATTCGATTACACGGGGGTCGGGACCTGGGGCTTCGCTGCCCTACGTTCCGCCTCCGGCACGAGGTATCACCGATCCGCCCCCATCGTCCTCGTTTGCCAGTCTGATTCATCGCGAGCGCCGCGCAGCTCAGTCTCAGTCCCAACCTCACCATACCCGCACACCGAAGTGTGATTTTCCCCGTTTCGACGGCGACAATCCTAAATTCTGGCAGGCCCGGTGTGAAGATTACTTTGCTCTATTTGATACTGACCCTGCGCTATGGATAGCGATCGCCGCGATGCAGTTTGAAGGGCCTGCAACGCGTTGGCTTGCATCAGTTCAGTCTAAGTTTGCGCATGCGTCTTGGCAGGAATTTAGTTCTGCAGTAGTGCATCGGTTTGGCCGAAATCAGCACCAAACCTTGATTCGTCGCCTATACCGCTTGCGCCAAACTGATTCAGTAGATGATTACATCCTGGAGTTCTCGGCTCTGATGGATCAACTTGCTGCATATGAACCTAATCTTGATATGATGCACTATACTACTCGTTTCATAGATGGCTTAAAACCTGCTGCTCGTGTAATTGTGGCTGTTCAATGTCCCCCAGATCTCGATACTGCATATTGTATTGCATATGTGCAGGAAGAGGTGGGCGAGGGCGAGACAGAGCTAAATTCCTCGGGGTACAGTCGACGGCCAACTTCATCTTCATCGAGCCGTCAGTACAAGGCTAAACCTCCCGATGAGCTTCGTGAGCCCACTGTCAAACCAACTCAGGCGGATGATAAATTAGCTACCCTGAAAGCTTATCGTCGTGCAAAAGGACTCTGTTATATCTGTGGTGAACGTTGGGGCCGTGATCATAAATGCAACACAACCGTTCAGCTGCATGTGGTACAGGAGATGCTGGAATTTTGTGATCTAAATTCTCCAGATTCAGATGACAGCGATGGCGATCTGATGGTTCTCTCTACAGCAGCCCAGTCTGATGCATCTGAACCCAGTGCTATCAAGCTCAGTTGTCAGTTACAAGGGCAGTGGTATGTGTTTCTCTTGGATTCTGGCAGCTCCCATTCTTTTCTCAGTGCTCAGGTAGCAACCAATGTTCCCGGACACAAAGTATTAGCTCGTAAGCAACAGGTCCGAGTGGCTGGAGGAGGTCATCTTGAGTGTACTCATATGATACCAAACTGTTCTTGGACGACAGATGGACACACATTCAAGTCTGATTTCAAAATCTTGCCATTGCAGTTTTATGATGGGATTATTGGTATGGATTGGTTGGCTGCTAGAGGTACTATGCAGGTGAACTGGGAGCAAAAGTGGCTTTCATTTGAGCATTTTGGGCAACGGATTTTCCTCCAAGGGCATCCTCCTGTTGTGTTTGATATTACTATTGTTGAGCTGCAGTTAATTCAAGGGCAGCAGAATCTCAACCTTCCTGAAGAAATACAATGCTTGTTGGATGGTTTTTCTGAAGTTTTTGATGCTCCTACTGGACTTCCACCTCGCCGTGCGTGTGATCACAAGATTCCGTTGATTCCAGGCGCACAACCAGTAAACATCCAGCCGTATCGCTTTTCTCCTGAGCTCAAGAATGAAATTGAGAAGCAAATTGCGGAGATGTTGCAATCAGGGATCATCAAACCCAATACTAGCCCTTTTGCTTCGCCCATTATCATGGTCCGGAAGAAGGATGGAACCTGGCGCCTTTGTGTTGATTATCGCCATCTGAACTTGTTGACATTGAAGAGCAAGTATCCAATGCCTGTTATCGATGAGCTTTTGGATGAGCTATCCGGTGCATCTTGGTTTACCAAACTGGACCTCCGTGCAGGTTATCATCAAATCCGTTTGGCCCCTGGAGATGAGTACAAGACGGCATTTCACACACACAATGGCCATTTTGAATTCTCTGTCTTGGCTTTTGGGCTCACTGAGGGCCCTTATACTTTCCAATCTGTCATGAACACAGATCTCTCGCCTGTTCTACGTCACTGTGCTGTGGTGTTTTTCGATGACATTCTTATATTTAGCAAGACGTATGCTGAGCATATTGAGCACTTGCGCTAGGTGCTTCAGATACTTGCAGAGAAGCAATGGAAAGTCAAAGGATCCAAGTGTACTTTTGCCCAGCGATCTGTGCAGTATCTTGGTTATATGGTTTCAGAAGAAGGTGTTGCTACTGACCCTCAGAAAGTGGCAGATGTTCAGAACTGGCCTACTCCTGCTTCTGTGAAAGAACTTCGTGGATTTTTGGGACTGTCAGGCTACTACCGTAAATTTGTCCGTCAATATGGTGTCATCAGCCAACCTCTGAACCACTTACTCCGTAAGAATGTTCCCTTTGTCTGGACAGTTGACTCTCAACTAGCCTTTGATACCCTGAAGCAAGCATTAGTGAGTTCTCCTGTATTGGCCTTGCCGGATTTCAAAGTTCAATTTGTCATCGAGACGGATGCAAGTGACACGGGCGTGGGCGCTGTACTGATGCAACGTGGACACCCGCTGGCATATGTGAGCAAAGGATTGGGACCGCGAACTAGGGGCCTGTCAACTTATGAAAAGGAATATATGGCTATCCTACTAGCTGTTGAACAGTGGCGTGCATACTTGCAACACGCTGAATTCATGATCCTTACTGATCATTGCAGTTTGGCACATCTGGGTGATCAGCGTTTGCACACTCCTTGGCAGCAAAAAGTGTTCTCTAAGCTACTTGGATTGCAATTTCAGATTAAGTATAAGAAGGGAATTCATAACAGAGCCGCGGACGCCTTGTCGAGGCGACCTGCCCCTGATAGTTGTTTGCTCACTGTCACTCAATATCGCCCTACATGGATGTTGGATATTGTGGAGGCCTATACAGCCGATCCAGTTGCTCAAGAATTGCTCACTCGCTTGGCTCTCTCTGGTCCGGCTGAAGATCACTATTCTTTGCGTGATGGATTGATTCGCTACAAGGATCGTATCTGGATTCCGAATAACATTCCTATGCGTACCAAAATCTTGGAAGCTCTTCATGACTCACCCCTCGGAGGTCACTCTGGTATTCCAGTTACATTACGAAGAATTAAGCATAATTTCTATTGGAAAGGAATACGGGCTTCAGTGCATCAGTATGTGCAGGAGTGCACTGTCTGTCAGCGTGCTAAGCCTGACAAAGCTAAATATCCTGGCCTACTGGCACCTCTGCCTGTTCCTTCACAGTATTGGCAAATGCTTACTATGGATTTTGTCGAAGGTTTGCCTCGTTCTGGCCGTTTCAATTGTGTCATGGTGGTAGTTGACAAACTATCTCGTTATGCCCACTTTATTGGTCTTTCCCATCCATTCACCGTCTCTGTGGTAGCCACAACTTTCATGGATAATGTGCATAAGCTCCATGGGATGCCAGAATCCATTGTGTCTGATCGAGATCGCGTGTTCACCAGCCGCTTCTGGCGTGAACTGGCTGCTCTCATTGGAGTTAAGCTTCGTATGAGTTCTTCGCAGCACCCCCAAACAGATGGAACTACTGAACGTGTGAATCAATGTTTGGAAGGTTACTTGCGGTGTTTTACGCATGCTTGTCCGGTCAAATGGGCCCAATGGCTATCACTGGCAGAATTTTGGTATAATACCAGTCTGCATTCTGCTCTGGATGGTAAATCTCCGTTCGAGGTTCTGTATGGACATACAGCACGACACTTTGGCATTACTACAGCCGATGCATGTTCTGTGCCTGAACTGGATGAATGGCTTAAAGAAAGAGCACTGACATTACGTTTGTTGCAGCAGCATTTGGAACGCATCAAGCTTCGTATGAAGAACCAGGCTGATAAAAAAAGATCTGATCGTGTCTTTCAGGTTGGTGATTACGTGTTCCTGAAACTCTAGCCATATATACAATCTTCAGTGGCTCCGCGAGCGCATCATAAGCTGTTGTTCAAGTATTATGGCCCATTTCAAGTTCTGGAGCGCATTGGCAATGTTGCCTACCGTCTCCTACTGCCTGAAGGTTCACGCATCCATCCTGTAATCCATGTTTCCCAGTTGAAGAAAGCTTTGGGAGAACAGTATAAGGTGGAAGCCGAGCTACCTCCTGCCAGTGCTGCTCTGGCTGTTCCTGTGAAAGTATTGCAGCGCCGTTTCCGATGAGAAGGCCACTCTGCTGTACCGCAAGGGCTGATACAGTGGTCAGGGCAATCTGAAGCTTTGGCAACCTAGGAGGACCTTGGCGAACTAAAGCAACGGTTTCCGCGAGCAACGGCTTGGGGACAAGCTGTACTTCAAGGGAGGGGGAATGTTAGCAGCCGGTCCATCAAGTCCACTACAAGAGACAACACAAGCCAAGTCAGCGACGACTACGTCAACCCTTCGAGCTCCGTCGCTGACAGTGGACCAAGCAAGAGGATTCGACGCCCGTCCACTCGATACACAGGCAAGGAGTGGGCCACAGGCTCTGCTAAATAGGGAAGGAAATTGTCATTAGAGAGGCGGCCGGTTGGCACGGCTGATGCCGTCTGCTTGTAGCTCTTTTCCTCTTCTCCAATTCCCCTTTCTCCTTCGTTGTAATTCGAATTAAGCCACAGATCAGATCTGGATTGGAATAGAGAGAGAGAGAGATCCTAGCTCGTTGCTAACAGTCCAGGACGCCATGCGCGCAGCCACAGGGGGCGAGCAGGCGTGCTGGATGCCGCCGTAGCCGTAGGCGCGCGAGCATGCTGGCGTGCACGCGGGCGGACGTGGTGGCCACGGTGCGGGGGCATGTTGACCGTCGTGCACACGGGCAGACGTCCTGGACACGAGTTCACGCACACAAACATGCCATACTATAGCCGGACTATGCCTATACAATAGTTGGACTATGCCCATACACTAGTCAGACACACACCAGACTATGCCTAGACACGAGTTCACGCACACACACATGTCATACCATAGCCGGAATATGCCTATACAATAGTCCCAAATACTTAAAAGTGCAGCTGCGCTTTTTGGTGGAGTTGAGCGCATGCACTGCAACCATTGACTCGCCCGCTGTCCATATGGTTTTTATCCAGTTTTAGAAAACTGTTCATCCAACCATTCTATATATGGAAAGATTTCTATTCTACAGTACAATGATATTTCTGTAACTCGTCCGATCAGTCATGTGAACCCAATGATGACGTAACATGCATTAACTCTCGTACGATTTTTTTAAAAAGCTATAACTTTCAAACCGCGTGTCGGAATTATGATCCGTTTTCACCGTTGGGTTTCTCGTGACGAACTCTTCAAAACTAGATCCCATATGAATATGTTTTGAAAGTTTTGTCCAAAAGCAACTTTGATGCTAGATGAGGCAACTTTAGTGTTAAATAGGAGCAACTTTGATGCTAGATGAATTTATTAGTGAATTCACCTATTAGCCTACTAATACTTGTGTGCGGTAGTCTAATAGATGGTTACCATGGTTGTTAAGTTGCATACATCGAGAACGAAGTTGTAGATAGTTTAGTTGTCTACAATACTGTG
The DNA here is from genome assembly GCA_039707655.1 of Elymus sibiricus. Lineage (NCBI taxonomy): Eukaryota > Viridiplantae > Streptophyta > Magnoliopsida > Poales > Poaceae > Elymus > Elymus sibiricus. The sequence goes on from CM077663.1 coordinate 283,029,831, forward strand.
AAAGTTGTTTACCGCAGAGTGGAAAATTTCCTAACATGGCTTCTAAGTTGTCTGCCTTAGAAACCTAGTTGCCTATATTGCTACGAAGTTGCCTACATGTGATCCCCAATTGCCTAAAATACTACGAAAGTTGTCCATCAAGGGACCTAAGTTGCCTACAATGTCAAAAAGTTTTGGTTGGATCTAAGTTATCTATATGATTTCAAAATTTGAAACTATATAAGGATGGATGGTATGAGAGGTTTGATCTAAGTTGCCCGCTAAAATAATTGAAATCTCCAGATATAATGATGAAAAACACACATGAGTTGCTTGTTTAAAGCACCGGAGTTGCACAAAAACATCCTAAAAGTTGCTAACTTGTTTTGTATGATACTCAAGTGCATAATGATCTCAAAGTTATTTTCCTTGTTTTGCCTCCAATAGCCCATCAATACTTTTTTGGTGTGGGAAGGAACTTACTTTCATATATAGGCAACTTAACAACATTTATGGACAACTTTTTAATGTGTTTGTAGGCAACTGAAATAGTAATAGCAGTCAATTGAGCATCACTGGTAGGCAACTTCATAGTGTTTTTAGGCAAATTTGAAAAAACAATGATAAGCAACTTCATAATATTGTAGGCAACTAATTGACAAAGTCAGGCAACTGAACAGTAATGGTAAGTAACTAATTACCAATAGCAGGTAACTGAACATCAATGATAGGCCAATTTCATAGTATTGTAGGCAACTGACATCAATGATAGGCAACTTAACATCCACGGTAGGCAACTGAGCAACCATGGTACACAAGTTATGATAATGCTAGCAAAATTCATTGATACACATAGTGCAATGAAGTTGCTTATATGTAGCACTAAAGGTGCCTCGTGTTTTGTGTGATTTTTTTCATTTTTACAGAAACCAACTTATTAAGCAGTCCTACTAGGCAAAAAAATGTAGTTGCTTTCCTATAACACTAAAGTTGGCTCTATTTTACCTAAAGTTGCCTCGAAAAAAGGTTCAACGAAACCTATTGATATGGGATCTAGTTTTGAAGAACTCGTCGCGAGAAACCCAGCTGTGAAGACGAAACTGAATTTCAACGCTTAAATCAAAAGTTGTACTTTTTTAAACTTTTTGAACCCTCAAATAAATGAAGTGGGGACAAGATTCCCTTTTTAATGGACTGCGTAGGACGCGTCAGCTGCTCCTTCCATATTAGGAAGAGCGCTCGATCCCACCAGCAAGCGCTCGGGCGCCCGCTAGCCACGTCCTACAATAGTCAGACTATGCCCATACACTAGTCAGACACATACCAGACTATGCCTAGTCACGAGTTCGACGCAGCCACGGACCGGACCTCCTATATAGGGACGCGGGCGAGCACAGGCAGCGGCTTGCGCGGTTGCGGGCGCGGGCACAAGCGCGAGGGCCGGCGTGGGCGAGCGCGAGGGCAGACGCGGGCGCAGGCAGCCGCGGGCACGGGCGAGCGTGGTCGCGGGGCGCGGCACGAGCGCAAGCGCGGGCTTGCACGGGCGCGGGCAGCGGCGAGCGCAGCCGCAACCACGGGCTTGCACGAGCGCAGCCGCAGCCAGGGGCGCGCATGCGTGCTAGGCCAGCTCTGGCCGCGATGTGTGGTCGTCGAGTCGCCTGGTGCAAGCCCCATGTGTGTATGCGACGGTTGCTCCAAGACTGCTTGTGCGTGCTCTAGATATCGCATATAACCTGTTTGTTGAAGAAAATAGGGAGGACAATTTGAGAGGCGTGGCTATACATATGAAAAATTGAGGGGTCAAAACAGATGTGCCCGGTCACTGACAGGACACGTCCACGGACGTTTAGAGGTCCATTTTAGCAAGTTGTGGCTGTAGATGCTCTTACAACGCATGTACACATGTACAACGCATCACGTGCAATACATCACACACAATACCTGGTATTCAACATGAACTACATTCGTCGAGGTAAAAAGAGGCGAGAAAACTAACACGGGGAATGATCGAAAGGTTAGATGGTGATAACTCATTATGGCGATTATGGCGTTCTAGAGTCATGAATCCAACGGACTTCTATTTCCTCCTAAAATTGATAATTAGTTTTGCAAAAAAAAGAGTTCGAATCATGCCGCCAATTAGCAATTACATATAAGATACTCACTCGGATCCTTTTTAATTGATACTTTAGTATGTAGGAGGGAGCAATATTTTCGGCATGAGAATTCAACTCATGTTTTTATTAGCATAGATATATCTCAAACAGACAAAAAAGATATACACTCGTGAAAAGGTACTGTGTGAATCAATATCCACACGTTATTTTATTCTAACAGGCTGCTTTATATATATATTCTCATATTGCACGCTCTTATTTCACTGGTGGGCAGGTCTTCTGACACTCCTTTGGGGTATGAAAACACGGTATATCCGGCTTAGTGACGCAGCAGTAGCACTCTGGATCCCAGCCCCAGAATTCACCTTTAGATGAACAATTCCTAGGAACACAAAATTGCACGGTAAGTTTGGTGTCATCTAATGACGTGACCACCATAGTCGTGTTGGCGCGGCCATCTTCGTAGATGCTTTCAGGCTCAGTACGACCTATTACATTGGTAATATTTATGCATTGGTGTCAGTCCACTGTAGGCAAATATATATATACATATACATATATAAATTTTTTTTAGGGAACATATACATATATAAACAGTACTTACATTGTCCAACCATAAGAAGACACCCGATGAACAAAACAGTCATGTACACCATGCTTCTCCCGTTCATATTTTCGACGAACGGTGTAGTAGGAGATTATGAGATAGACGCAGTCTGCAGCAATGGCCATGACTCCCCCTCTCGCCTCAATATATATAGAGGGTATAGGTCTAATTAAGTACGAGATATGCATTAATTGTCACATTCCATATATATACAAGCGTGACGGACGTGCGACTCGATTTGCAGATCGCACAATTATCGTATGGTTATGATAATCCTGTTTTTCCGGTCAGCTCTTGCATGTTCTTCCTTTAGCAGGTTCAACAACTGCACCTGATTGCTTAGCTTCGGCTAACAAAAGGAAGAAGATTGCCTGTTCTATTTGGCAGCGTCTTAATAAGGCTTTCATGTATAGCAAGATTGCTTCCATGTATAGAAAGATAGCATCACATGAAAATGGCGCAGGCTGAACATGGATGGTTGCGAAATTTCGGGAATAAGAGATACGTGGGCACAGAATGGATTAGTGGATTCCTTACGTCATTAAAAGGGCCGTCGAACCGGCCATGCAGGAGGTTCCCAGCCCCGCGATGCACATCACGAACTGGTCTGACGAGGCAAAACAATCGGTCGTCTGTGGTAAAACGTTTCCTTAATATTTACCACCAATTGAAATAGCAGGTTTGTAGTCGTGGGAGGGTTACTCAACTATTGTCATGGTTAGGCCATTTCTAACCGACACCCTAAAAATTACAGGAGTAAATGTCGGAGTAAACCTTAGTGAAGTAAATACTTCACTAAGATTTAGCCGGACCTAGCCAATTTTTTAAACTTAGTGGAGTAAACATAAATTCAACCAAAATTTACATACACTTAAATATAAGTTCAACCAATTCTTGACAACCGAACATTAAACATAAATTCGAACTTTAAACTACACTAGACTACTCATCATCATCGACATTTTTGCCATAGTGGAGGTCAAGCCAATCTTGCCTCGACAGGCCACCGCCGGCGAGACATTGGTTCGGGCCGGTGTCGTCGCCGTCATCGTCGTGGAAGATCCGCCGCCACTCCTGGACGTCGAACTCCTTCTCCTCCTCTCACCTCGTCGTCGAAGATAACGATGACCTCCCGCCATTCTCCGGAAGATGGTTCGCTCCGCCTCTACAAGCTCGGGGTGCTGCCGGCGCAGATCTTTCATGTATGCCTCGTCGGTGGCCTCCGCCGTGAGGTGCTCCCTCGCCTCTCGATCCTCCCGAGCCATCGCCGCATCCACCACACCCGGCGCCATCGGGACGAGGTGGACCGGCGCCATCCCTCACGGGAAGTTGAGGCGCGCCCTACTCGTCGTGGAACCGGACCTGCCACCAGACATATTCGAGGGCAGCGAGCTCCGCCGTGTGGAACAATCTGATCCACTTCCACGTGTGGGTCTCCTAGTCGGTGATTTCCGCCACCCACGTCCCCCATGCACGTTGGCGGATGTCGAGGTATGTCCTCTGCGGCTACCGCGGCAGAGGGAGGCCCCGGAAGTTGGCGAAGCGGGCGGGGGCCGTGCGACGACGGCTCAAGGATCCGCCGCTTGACGACAAACCACGGGCGTGGCGGCGCGGATCCGTGCTACGGATCGGTGGCGGGGACCTCCGACCACCGCGTTCGGTCAATGGGAGGGGAGGGGTGGCAGGGAACGGCGGGGGGAGTCGACGGCGGCGGGGATGGAGAGGATAAGAGGCAGAGGAGGCGAAGAGGAAGAGGAGGCAAAGTGAAGGATTTTTACTCGGCCACCTAGCGGTGGAGTAAATATAGGGAGAACCGCAGTGACCGAGGACAATCTTTAGTCCTCTAGCGCCTATTGGGGATCGGCTAGGTGCCAGTTAGAGGAGTAAAAATGGGTTTTTACTCTTCTAACTGGTTATAGGGGATCGGTTAGAAATGGCCTTACTATAACCTACGAGTAGTAAGTGAAAATAAATGTGATCAAGGGTAGAAGAGCTTGGAGTAGAGGAGTTCGTTCCACGTGTCCTAGAGTTCCGGGAGGTACCAGTGGACGCGGTCAGCGTAGGTCGTAGGGACGTCTTGCTGCTCCAACGACAGTGGGTTCCATTGCTTCTTGTAGATGGAGGTGTGTGCGTCCTTGCAGTACATGGGTAGATGTGTGACGTTGAGGAACGTGAGCGGGACATCGGCGTCATCGCTGTCGAGGATCTCCCTGATCAACTGCATCACGCTCCGCCGTTCGTCCATGCCCAGTACCCGACGTCCTTTATCATCACCATCTCATTGTACCATCCCCCCCCCCCCCCCCGGCGCGTCCCCCCAATCCTGGCTCTTGCTGACGGTGGGCGACATGCTGGTGAATAAGACACTGGTGATGTTGGAGTCCATGTTGCCCCTGAGTCACCCTATTGATGAGTTATTTTGCTTTTGCCCAAAACTACGTGCAAAAACATATCGACGGTCCTTGCTAATTTTTCTTTGTAAGGCGAGAGTAATAAGAGAAGACTTCATCGGAGAAATATCCTGACTTATTCAATACTATTAGTGGAATCATTACTGTTAGTTGTTCTAGCAAACCATTTTGGTCCAAGCAACGAAAGCTCAACAATTATTAGTGTCTTGGTGGCATGGGTTTTGAGGATCTCCACCAGTTCAGTGCTGCCTTACTTGGAAAGTGGGTATGGAGATTGCTTTCTAAACAACAATCCCTTTTGCGGTAGGGTGTTGAGAGGTAAATACTTGGGGGGGGGGGGCTTTTTGCATGATCCTCATATTGTCTTTAGAAACCGAGTTTGATAAAAAGAAATTGGTGATGGCTCAACTATCGATATCGGCCATGATAAGTGGAATATAGATATTACGGATAACAAAACGATGTGCAAAAAACATAGTGCTCTAGATACGAAAGTTGGTGAGCATTAATTTTCATCCGGTTTTTTGGAATTGAAGTGCTCTGCAAGCCAACCTTGTTTTTCCACATGCCTTTTTATGTTAGGTGTATCATGTTCAAAAGCCTAGCTGATGACATTTGGGCCCAGGGGGAGGAGAAACATGGCATGTACTCAGTTAGATCTACATATATGGCTTTAACCTTCTCGGTGAGGTTATAAAATTGGTTTGTGGAAGAATTTACACTCCCTTCCTCTACGGAGGAGAACTTCAACTATAAAATTCTCTGAAAATTAGCCGCTCCTCCCAAAATGAAACGTACCGGCGATGCATGTTACATGGTTTTTATGCTTCTACACAAAGTTCTCCACGGTAGGTATATGGGAGGTGAGGACACCTATATTTTGTAGCTAAAGATGAATTTGCATGCTCTCATTAAGTGGAGGTTTGCTCACATGCTCTAGCATGCTTTGAAGGATTTTAACCACATCAATCTTCCGGTGCTCCATCCTAAAATGTGGGTTGATGGCATCCTTAATAGATTTGTCTTCCCTAAGGGCTATGTTTGTATCATTTTGTGTGTAATGTGATCAATTTGGGCATCAAGGAACAACCGAAGACATGGGAGAATCTCGTTGAATCTCCAAAGTGCTTGAATATGGACTACGACATGACGCCTAACCTAATCTAGCTCCAACGTGAGAAGTATGCACAAATCTTCCTTTTTATTGGTCTCCTCCTCATGCCAATTTTGTGAAGATCAATGTTGATGTTGATTTTAATTTTAACAACCTCTCGGGGTACGTCAGGGTGTCCCAAGATGTGATGGAGGATCCTTCCTTCAACTCTGCTCTATGAGGTATGATCCAATACCTGATGTTCTTATAACCGAAGCTCTTATTTGTCTAGATGGTGTGCTATTTTGAAAAAATAGATTGGAATCTAAGGGATATTAAGGCCTCCTTTTAATAGAGAACTAGAACAAAGCATTAATACATGGTGAATACATGAACTCCTCAAACTACGATAATCATCGGAAAGAATCCCAATTATTGTCACCTTGGGGTATGCGGATCATAACACGTAATAGGTGCATACAACTTCCAAGATAGGATCCAAAACACTCTCATATTTAAGGAACATAATAGGTTCGGAGCTGAAATCATGGCACTCGGGGCCTAGTGACAAGCATTAAGCATAGCAAAGTCATAGCAACATCAATCTCAGACCATAGTGGATACTAGGGATCAAGCCCTATCAAAATAACTCGATTACATGACAAAAATCATCCAATCCCATCACCGTCCATCATGCCTACAAAGGAACTACTCACTCTCAGTGGTGAGCATCATGGAATTGTTGATGGAGAAGGTTGGTGATGATGACGACGACGAATCCCCCTCTTTGGAGCCCCAAACGGACTCCAGATCAGCCCTCCCGAGAAATAACAAGATTCGGCGGCGGCTCCGTCTTGTAAAATGTGATGGAAACTTCTTCCTTATTTTTTTCTCGGGGTATAGGAATTTATAGACTTGGGCCCCACAAGGCATCAGGGTGCGCCCTGGGGGGGTGGGCGCGCCCTGTTTCCTTGTGGGCAACTGATGCCCCCCTTCCGATAGATCTTCGCTCCAATATTTTTTATATATTCCCTAAAAATCTTCAAAAAGTTTCGTCCAATTCTCAGAACTCTTATTTTTGCACAGAAACAACACCATGGTAGTTCTGCTGAAAACAGTGCCAGTCCGGGTTAGTTTCATTCAAATCATGCAAATTAGAGTCCAAAACAATAGCAAAAGTGTTTGAAAAAGTAGATACGTTTGGGACGTATCACCGGCTCATCCGCATAAGCTATGCATGATGCATTCGAGAAGCGGGGCTCCTGACGAGGCTAGAGCCGTGGGTTGGTGATGCTTGTGATCTGCATTGGGTTTTCCGTGAAGAGGAACGGGTGATGCATCATAATGCGGGTAAGTATTTCCCTCAGTTAAGAACCAAGGTTTATCGAACCAATACGAATATCGGTCATCAACCGTCTTCAGTGGCTGCACACAAAAGAGCGCACACTTGCACCGAATGCGGCAAGAGGGTTGTCAATCCCCTTGGTCTCGTTATTTGCAAGTAAATGAGATGTGTAGATGATAATAGATAATTGTAAATTGGAAAATAAAATAAAACAAAATAAAAGGCAGCAAGGTATTGAATGCGTTTGTAAATTTATAAGAGGATAGACCCGGGGGCCGTAGTGTTCTCTAGTGGCATCTCTCATATCGTAAGCATACGATGGGTAAACAAATTACAGTTGGGCAGTTGATAGAAAAGCGGATAGTTATGCAATTCACGGCAATGATCATGTATATATAGGCATCACGTCCATAAGCAAATAGGTTGACTCCTGCCTGCACCTATTACTATTACTCCACCCATCGACCGTTATCCAGCATGCATCTAGAGTATTAAGTAAAACTGAGTAATGCTTGGAGAACGATGACATGATGTAGATAAAGAGAATTCAATTAATATGAACTAACCCCATCGTTTTATCCTTAGTGGCAACAACACAGAGAAGTATCTTGTCCCCTACTTTGTCACTGGGATATAGAAACCCGTCAAGTTGAACCCAGTACAACGCACCCCTCTCACTAAAGAAATATCGATCTAGTTGGCCAAACTATCTCTATAGATCGCAGAGATTTACGAAGCTATAGAGATCATGCAAATAAGAATCATAATATTCAGAGATGACTCAAATACTTTTCATGAATAATCTTAACATAAACCCACAATTCATCGGATCCCAACAAACGCACCGCACAAAATGATTACATCGAATAGATCAAAGCGAAGATGCGATGATCATTGTATTGAAGATCAAAAGAGAGAGATAGATAGCCATCTAGATACTAACTATGGACCCGTAGGTTTGTAGTGAACTACTCACAACTCATCACGGAGGCAGCAAGGATTATGTAGAGCCCCTCCGTGATCGATTCCCCCCCCCGGCAGATCGCCGGAAAAGGTCGCCAGATGGGTACGCGATGGAACAGAGACTTGCGGCGGCGGAAAAAGTCTTTTGGGAGCTCCCCTAGGGTTTTTGGAATATTTGAGGATATATAGGCCAGAGAGGGGCACGAGAGGGCGGCCGAGGAAGCCACGACCCATCAGGGCGTGGCGTGGCCCCCTGGCGCGCCCTGTTGGGTCGTGGCTGCCTCGTGCAGCCTCTCGCCTCCTCCCGAAGCTTCCAGGTCTTCTTTCGGTCTAGAAAAAATCATATTAAAGTTTCGTGGCAATTGAACTTCGTTTGGTATGGTAAACCTGAAAAGCAAAAAACATGCAGAAAATAGCAACTGGCACTAGGCACTAAGTCAATAGGTTAGTGCTCAAAACTAATATTAATTGGTAAATAAACACCCAAAAAGTATCCTAGAATGATAATATAATAGCATGGAACAATCAAAAATTATAGATACATTGGAGACGTATCAGCATCCCCAAGCTTAATTCCTGCTCGTCCTCGAGTAGGTAAATGATAAAAACAAGAATTTTTGATGTGACATACTACCCAACATGTAATCTATTGCAGGTTTGTTCATTGAGAAACGATGAATTAATAAACATCAACATAGTATTACTATAAACATAAGAAACATAATCATCAAGTTTCAAAGTATACGATCCAAAGAGAATGTTCACCCCCTATTCATTTTATCATATAAGAGTAGCATGGCTCCGTCTTCACCACATAAATACAAATGTCAAGCACCATGGTGTCAAGTCATGCAATTAGATCGTACTTTTTAACGCGCTTCAGCTTTTTATTACTTGCACAATATATGAGCGTGAACCATGGATATAGCATAAAGGTGGAATAGAATATGGTGGTAGGTTTCAAAGGGATGAAAATGGAGAAGAAAATCTCGCATCAACTAGGCGTGTGAACCGGCTATGGAGATGCCCATCAATAGATATCAATGCGAGGAGTAGCGATTGCCATGCAACAGATGCACTAGAGCTATTGATATGAAGAACATGGTGCCACTTTGAGGCACAAGTGTGGAATAAGAGGTAGTAGCACTGTCCTTTCTCTCTTTTCTCTCATTTATTTATTTTTTCTTTTCTTTCTTTTTCTCCCCCCTTTTTTCTCCCCTTTTTTATTTCTCTTTTTTTATTTTTATTTTTCGTCTGGAGTCTCATCCCGACTTGTGGGGGAATCATTGTCTCCATCATCCTTTCCTCACTAAGACAGTGCCCTAATAATGATGATCATCACACTTTTATTTACTTACAACTCAACATGAGAAACTGTATGACTCTATATGAATGCCTCTGGCAGTGTACCAGGATGTGCAATGATCAAGCGTAACATGTATGATATTAATGATGAGCGATGCCTTTGCCACAAATACTATGTCAGCTTATATGATCATGCAACACAATATGACAATGGAAGTACTAGTCATATGATGTAACGATGAAAGTTGCATGGCAATATATCTCGGAATGGCTATGGAAATGCAATGATAGGTAGGTATGGTGGCTGTTTTGAGGAAGATATAATGAGGCTTATGTGCAACAGAGCGTATCATGTCACAGGGTTTGGATGCACCTGCGAAAGCTGCACCGATCCTCAAAGTGAGAATGGGCAATGCACGGTACCGAAGAGGCTAGCAAATACGTGGAGGTGAGTGTGCGTATATCCATGGATTCACATTAGTCATGAAGAACTCACATACTTATTGCAAGATTTTATTAGCTCTCTCAAAGCAAAGCACTACTCGCATGCCCCTAGGGAGGAGGTTGGTAGAAATTAACCATCACGCGCCCCCGACCCAAACAACACTAGGATTTCAACGAGGAATAAGTATGCTCACACATCATCATCATGCTATAAAAATATTTGGATGAATAGCAAGTTAAGAACCTCTAATTCACGATACCTTTATTAACCAATGATCATGCACTCATGTTTTTTTCACATTAGCACATTAATATCATTAACCATGATTTCTCTTTGGGTTTTTATCATTTATGCCACTAGTTGTGTCCCACTACTCAGTTTTGCCATTAGAAGTTTCAACTGCTCAAAAATGCCATCATTCCTTGAGATGCTTCTCAAAAATGCCATTAGATATCTAAAAAATGCCATCGTTTATTAGATGTTTGCTCGAAAATGTCATTAGACATCATTATTGTTAGGTCAAACTTGTTGACCATGTTATATGACGAAAATACCCCTATACCCACATAGCAGGTCTCTCTATCTCACAATGATAAGTGTGGACCCCACTTGTTAGGAGTAAGCAAGCAAATAATTTTAGAGGAAAATAAAAACGTTGTTGGGATCAAGTGGGACCCACACTTTATTGTAGTGAGATAGAGGGAGAGCTAACATGTTGGTCTATCGGTATTTTGATCATTATCACATGGCAAACGAGATTTGAGCTCACATTAATGGTGTTCAGTGGCATTTTTGAGCATGCGGCTAATGAAACGATGGCATTTTTGAGCAGTTGAAATTCCTAGTGGCAAAACTGAGTAGTGAGACACAACCACTGGCATAAATGATAAAAACCCCTTCTCTTTTATGTGCTACATGTGGTTTTGATTATGCACTAATTGAATACCTTTTTTTTGGACTAGTCGTATGACTCATGCAAATTACGGTCGCTGTTTATTAACTCTCAAACAAATATAAGTGAAGAACGAGAGTGTAATTATTTCTATAAAATCTATACGCCATCGTGCTCTAGAAGATATAAGTGAAGTACTAGAGCAACTGCCAAGCTCAAAGGATATAAGTGAAGCACATAGAGTATTCTAATTAATTATGATGATATTATGTCTCTCTCAAGTGGGTGTGTGCAGAAAACAACGGTTGTGGTAAACTAAAACACAAATCAAACTAAAGCAAATGACGCTCCAAGCAAAACTCATATCAAGTGACGAATAAAAATATAGCTCCAAGTGACATACCGATGGATTGAGACGAAAGAGGGGAAGCCTTCCGGGGCATCCCCAAGCTTAGACACTTGAGTCTAACTAGAATATTACCTTGGGGTGCCTTGGGAATCCCCAAGCTTAGGCTCTTTCCACTCCTTATTCCTTCATCCATCGTGATAGCACCCAAAACTTGAAAACTTCAGCACACAGAACTCAACAGAAAACTCGTGAGATCTGTTAGTATAATAAACATATCAAATACTTTAGGTACTGTTGTAAATTGATTCATATTTTATTATTGCATAAGGTACCGTATTATAACTTCTACATGATTTATTTTTTCCCAAAATAATCCATGGCATCATCAAAACAAGCAAAACATGCAAGAAAAAACAGAATCTGTCTAAAACAGAACATGCTGTAAAGATCTGTAGGGAAACTATACTTCTGTATCTCTAAAAATTCTGAAAAATTAGGAAAACCTTAAGAATTTGCATAAAAATACTGTGCAAAAATTTCAGATGATTATCATGCTCCAGTAAAAAATGGAAATTCCTGTACTGGAAGCTAAAGTTTCTGTTTTTGCACCGTATCAATTCTACTCATCATGTGAGTCATCCCAAAGGTTGTTCTTGGCACAAACACTAATCAAAACATAAAAACAGAATAATTACAGAGGAAACAATCATTTTATGACACACAAACAGAAAGTAGAACAAGAAAAATAAGATAACTATTGGGTTGCCTCCCAACTAGCACTATTGTTTTACGCCCCTAGCTAGGCATAATGCATATGATCAAGTGTTATCATCTTTGACACTCAAATATAATGGTGTGTGACCAATGGGATGTTTTTCAAAGACCATAGGAAATACATCAGCAATTAATGTTTTAGCATTCTCAATACTACTTTCCTTAAAACCCTCCGTATTCTCACTCACTATCCAAGAGTATTGTTTATTGATGGCATTGAATACTTGTTGGATAGTATGAATAGGAGGAACTTTTTTCTTAGTATTTTCATCAAAAGTATGATCATCACGAAACACATACCTCATCATATAGTCCTCATTGTATAAAATTTCATCTATCACAGGATGTTCACGACTCATATTATAATGCTCAAAGATATCTCGAGCCTCTTGCACTATATAGTCAAATTCATGCATAAGGATGAGAGTGGCTATCTTCTTAGCCCTAGGGTCTTTTATGACCGGTAACTCATAGAAAAGCCTTTGCAAAGTAGGATGAGTATGCATAAATCTTCTTTCAAGTTTAAGTACAAGAGCGGAAATAGCGTCGGCATAACTTTGAGTTCTTTTAAGGATAGGAATATGCTTGCAAGCCAACGTACCTGTACAGTTAAAGAATTATTGAATAACGCTCTTCCCTATAATATTCCCATTTCCCGCAACAAAAACTTTTACATCTTGCTGTAGGGGTGTTTCCTCATTTGGGGTTTTACCTCCATGATCTTTCTCAATGATAAAGTCACACATCATGGCAGTTTCAAGCAAGTAACAAGCAAGCGACGAAGTAAACTAGTAACAGGCAAAGATAAATATTTTTGTATTTTTGATTTTTATAATGCAAACTAAATATAACAGAAAATAAAATGAAGAAGAAGTGAGTGATAATTTGTGTGAAGTTACTTGATAGTTGATGATGATATTCCCTGGCAACGGCGCCAGAAATCCTTCCTGATGCTTGTGATCTGCGTTGGGTTTTCCGTGAAGAGGAACGGGTGATGCGGCACAAGGCGAGTAAGTATTTCCCTCAGTTAAGAACCAAGGTTTATCGAACCAATAGGAATATCGGTTATCAATCGTCTTGAGCGGCTGCACACAAAAGAGCACACACTTGCACCCAACGCGGCAAGAGGGTTGTCAATCCCCTTGGTCTCGTTATTTGCAAGTAAATGAGATGTGTAGATGATAATAGATAATTGTAAATTAGAAAAAAGGCAGCAAGGTATTGAATGCGTTTGTAAATTTATAAGAGGATAGACTCGGGGGCGGTAGTGTTCTCTAGTGGGATCTCTCATATAGTAAGCATACGATGGGTAATTAAATTACTGTTGGGCAATTGATAGAAAAGCGGATAGTTATGCAATATTTATTGATGGCAATGATCATGTATATATAGGCATCACGTCCATAAGCAAATAGGCGGACTCCTGCCTGCACCTATTACTATTACTCCACCCATCGACCGCTATCTAGCATGCATCTAGAGTATTAAGTAAAACAAAGTAATGCTTGGAGAACGATGACATGATGTAGACAAAGAGAATTCAATTAATATGAACTAACCCCATCGTTTTATCCTTAGTGGCAACAGCACAAAGACGTATCTTATCCCTTACTTTTTCACTGGGATATAGAAACCCGTCAGGTTGAACCCACTACAACGCACCCCTCTCACTGAAGAAATATCAATCTAGTTGGCCAAACTATCTCAATAGATCGAAGAGATTTACGAAGCTAGCCCTGCTAGGCGCGCCCTGGTGGGTTGTGCCCACCTCGGACACCTTCCCGACTCCGTTTTCCTTCCATATTCTTGCTTCCCAGGATAAAAAATTCTTTATATATACCCCCGATTGTTTTGACCACCGCATAGCAAAAAAATCCCTTGTTCTTGTTTCGTTTTGTTTTCCTGACAGGTCTGAAAATATGTATTCTCAAGATTTAGAGGGGGAGAGCTATGTTGCTGACTATATTGCAAACCCTAAAGTCTATGGAGAGGTGGATCATTATGGGTTGACCACTGATGAAGAGGAAGACGTCGTCATGAAGGAAACAAAGGATGATAGCTCTGAGGAAGAGGATGACCCACTACCTCAACCCGGAGATATGCATGTGGAATTCAAGAAGTCAAGCCTCCCTAAAGGATACAAACGTGAGGTTCAATTTATTTCATCTCGTTTTCTGCAGGAGAGTAAGGCGGCATTATGCAAAAAGATATTAAAGCTCGCGTTAGAGAATGATGATCAAAGGGAGGAAAATTTTATGCTCAAATATAAGTTGAAGAAGAAGGCTACTTCATCACGACCACCTTCATCATCTTCACCACCAAAGGAGACTTGAGTACACGGGCATGGGCACTCCCCTTGGCTTGAGCCAAGCTTGGGGGAGATGCCCCAGTATCGTATCACCATCACTTTTATTTACCTTTACCTATTTTAGTTCGATCCTTAGCTCTTTCGTGATTTAGTTGAATAAAAGTTTAGTATGATCTATTTTCGAGTGCTAGTTTCGTGATCTATCTATCTATGTAATCGAGTGAGAGTTATATAATAAAGTTTATTTTGAGTTTTTGCTTCTGTACTTTCTTGTTGCAATCATAATAAAAAGGAAATAAATGAAAAGGATCATATGCTAATCTTATGGTAAGTAATGACATCACATAAGGAAAAGTACAAGTGGTAAAATTTATTGGAGGTTGACAAACAAAGCATTGGTCAATGATGCAATTCATGAAAGAATTAATAAGGGAAGAGAAGATTCACATGCAAATACACTATCTTGGACATATTTTATGATTGTGAGCCCCCATTAAATATTATATGCCAAAATTGTTGACGTTGGACAAGGAAGACAATGTAATGATTTATGTTTGTTCATATTCACATAGAAGCTATATTGTCATAGATCCTTCAACATGTGGTGCTTGCTCAATATCTTTGCTAGCCAAAAATCCCGCACTAAGTAGAGATACTACTTGTGCATCCAAAAACCCTGAACTCAAACTCATGTTTTGAGAGTCCACCGTACCTACCTACGGATCGAGTAAGATCCTTCAAATAAGTTGTCATCGGTGCACTAAGGCAATAAAAATTGCTTCTAAATGTGTTTGATCAATTAGTGTAAGAGAAAATTGAGTGTTGTACGAACTTATGATGACAAAGTAATAAAAGCGACGGACTGCATAATAAAGGTTGCTATCATAGGGGGCAATATAACGTGACGTTCTTTTGCATTAAGGGATTTGCTATACAAACTAAAAAGTGCATGACAACCTCTGCTTCCCTCTGCGAAGGGCCTATCTTTTACTTTTATGTATTTACTTTTATGCAAGAGTCAAAGTATTCTTCCCTATTCCTTTTTACTTTTTCTTTTTGCAAGCATCATGTGGTGAGGAAAGATCTAGGCACATATATCCAGTTGGATATGAGTAAGCATGAGTTATTATTGTTGACATCACCCTTGAGGTGAATACGTTGGGAGGCGAAACTATAAGCCCCTATCTTTCTATGTGTCCGGTTGAAACTTTTTGCTCATGGGTATGTTGTGAGTGTTAGCAATCATAGAAGATTAAATGATGGTTGAGTACGTGGACTTGCCAAAAGGCTCCGACACGAGACCCTTCCTGAAAATATGATGAATTGTAGTTGCAAAGTTGACTAAGAACATAGTTTGTTGGTTTTCAATAAGGTTTATGCTTTATACTTCTATGTTGTGGTGAATTGTTACTTGTTCATGAGAAGTTATATGAAAAATTCCTATGACAAAGTTTGTTGCTGCTATGATAATAAGCATGATGCTACTATGTTCGTATTTTGTTTTTATCGACACCTCTCTCTCAAACCATGTGGACATGTTTTTCGATATCGACTTTCGCTTGAGGACAAGTGAGGTCTAAGCTTGGGGAGTTGATACACCCATTTTGCATCATGATTTCCTACTGTTATTTATAATGTTTTTATGCATAATAATGCTTTATGGAGTAATTGTAATGCCTTTTCTCTCATAATATGCATTGTTTACACAAAGAGGGAGAATACCGGCAGCTGGAATTCTAGACCTGAAAAAGCATATCAGAGATACCTATTCTGCACATCTCCAAATAAGCTGAAACTTCACGGAGAATTATTTTGGAATATATGAAAAATACTGTAGCAAATAACTACCGGAGGGGGGCCACCTGGTGAGCACAAGACACCAGGGCGCGCCAGGCCCCCTAGGCGTGCCCTGGTGGGTTGTGCTCAGCCCAGCTGTCGTGGTTTTGTCACGGCAGATGTCGTCGTGCAAGGACTTAGGTGTGAGGCCATCGCCGCTAGGTGGCGACTCAAAGGGGTTAAACGGGAACAGGAGGCGAGTTTACCCAGGTTCGGCCCCTCCGATGGAGTTAATAGCCTACGTCCTGCTTTGTGTCTATATTGATGATGATCTCGATTACAAGGGTGCAAAATCGCTAACCTAGCTTTCGAGGGTGTCTAACTTGAGTCTTTCGGCCCTAGGGGCTTGCCTTTATATACAGGTCAAGACCCTAGGGTTTACAATAGAGTCCGAGTCATATTACAACTCGTAACCTTTCACGTCTCTAACACGCCTTGCCTTTTGAGCAAAGAATCCTCCGGCGTCTTCTGCATTGTGGGCCTTGAGTCGCTGTCTCCATACGCTTGGGCCGCCCGACGGTTTACTTAGTAACCGCTTTACTTGTTTCTCCTTCGTGATACGGTCCATCTTGAATATAGTTCCAGAGCCGCCATTATACTGACCCAGCCCAGTAGGGCGGGTCATACCGTGGGGTTATATCCCTGACATTAGGCCCCAGATTGATTTGAATTGATTCATGTCAATTTCCCTTACCTTCTCTTTGCGGCTTATCATCTGCTCGCATCTGTGTTCTTCATGGATCCCGAAGTGTCGGCTCGCAATGCTTCCAGACTTGTCATTTTTCCAGCGCCGGTCTGTCAATGACGTCATGATACGTCTCCATCGTATCTATAATTTTTGATTGTTTCATGTCAATATTATACAACTTTCACATACTTTTGGCAACAATTTATATGATTTATTGGACTAACCTATTGATCTAGTGCCCAGTGCGAGTTCCTCTTTGTTGCATGTTTTTTGTTTTGCAGAATTACCATATCAAACGAATTCTAAACACGATAAAAATTTACGGAGATTTTTTCTGGAATATTTATGAATTTTGAGAAGTGGAATCAACGCAAACGGAGGCCCACAACCCCCACGAGACACCAGGGCGCGCCAGGGGGGCCCAGGCGCGCCCTGGTGGGTTGTGCCCACCTCGTACGTCGGTTGGAGCTCTCCTTCGGGCCCAAGGAAGCTAATTTTTGGATAAAAATCCCCTCAAAATTTCAGACCGATCGGAGTTACGGATCTCCGGGAATATAAGAAACGGTTTCGGCTAGAAAACAGGAACGCAAAACAGATGAGAACAGAGAGGGAGATCCAATATAGGAGTGGCTCCTGCCCCTCCGCCGCCATGGAGGCCATGGACCAGAGGGGGAACTCTCCTCCCATCTAGGGGGAGGCCAAGGAAGAAGAAGAAGGAGGGGGCTCTCTCCCCCTCTCTCCCGGTGGCGCCGGAACGCCACCGGGGCAAGCATCGTGACGACGATCTACATCAACAATCTTGCCGCCGTCAACACCAACTCTCTCCCCCTCTATGCAGCGGTGTAACACCTCTCTTCCCTACTGTAATCTCTACTTAATTAAACTGTTAAACATGGTGCTCAACTCCATATATTATTTCCCAATGATATTTGGCTATCCTATGATGTTTGAGTAGATCTCTTTTGTCCTATGGGTTAATTGTGGTATGATGTTATGGATGTGAATTTTATGTTGATATGGTTCTGTCCTATTGTGCCCTCCATCTCGCGGAAACGTGAGGGATCCCCGCTGTAGGGTGTTGCAATATGTTCATGATTTGCCTATGGTGGGTTGCTTGAGTGACAGAAGCATAAACCTGAGTAGGTGGGTTATGGCGTATGGGAGTAAAGAGGACTTGATACTTAATGCTATGGTTGGGTTTTACCTTAATGATCTTTGTTAGTTGCGGATGCTTGCTAGAGTTCCAATCATAAGTGCATATGATCCAAGTAGAGAAAGTATGTTAGCTCATGCCTCTCCCGCATTGCATATAACAAGTATCTGTCATATTATATTCAATTGCCTAGGGACAATCTTTCTCTTGCGTTACACAAAAAGCTTTCTACTAAGTTATTTACTTCTATTGTTCTGTTATTAAAATAGCACCTAACTTTTATTTCCACGTTCTTTATTATCTTGCAAAGCACTTCTAGTTTTATTCCCGCAAACTAGTTTCATACTTGTTCTAGGTAAAGCAAGCATTAGCGTACGTAGAGTTGTATCGGTGGTCGATAGAACTTGAGGGAATACTTGTTTTACCTTTAGCTCCTCGTTGGGTTCGACAATCTTACTTATCAAAAAAGGCTACAAACGATCCCCTACACTTGTGGGTTATCAAGACCTTTTTCTGGCGCCGTTACCGGGGAGTAATAGCGTGGGGTGAATATTCTCGTGTGTGCTTGTTTTCTTTATCACTAAGTAATTTTTATTTTCTGTTATTAGTTGTTTTATATCTTTAGTCATGGATATGGAACACGAAACACCAAAAAAAATAGTGGTACTTGCTACTCATGGAGATGGGGAACCTCCTAAAACCCTCGATGCTAGTTATGTGCAAAGTATTAAATACTACTTTGATAATCCTGAGAAGACCCCATTCAACTTGATAATGGGAGTAATGTTGGATCAATGTGAATACTTTAGGGATTATCGCTTGAATCAAAAAAGGAAATTGTTATGGGATCAAATTCATATGTTGCATTGGTATGCTCGGGAGCTATGCTTGAGATATGATATTACTTGTTGCTCTAGGATGAACGCTCCACACCTTCCCTTTTCATGCAAATTTAATGATAATGAAACCTTAGCTTCTTATGCTGAAGGTATTTATGATTACTATGATGTGGAACGAATAGAAGAATTTGTTGCTTTTAAAGGTGCTTATGAAGTTGCTTCCTTGATTGAAAAGTATGATGATGTTTCTTACAAATCTGAAAATATTGCCATAGTTAAATATTGCTATGAGAATTATGATTGCAATGCTGATATTATTGAATTTATTGAAAGAATGACCGCTGCCTTGGAGGAGACTAATGTTTTGCAGGGACCTATGGAAGAAGAAGTTGCTGAAACTGTGAGCTCATTAGATGAAAAAGATGAGGAGTAAAGCGAAGAACAAAAGGAGGAAGAGCGGATTGATCACCCGTGCCCACCTTCTAATGATAGTAACTCTTCAACTCATACATTGTTTAATTACCCTTCGTGCTTACCAAAGGATGAATGCTATGATAATTGCTATGATCCCGTGGATTCATTTGAAATATCCCTTTTTGATGAACTTGATGGTTGCTATGCTTGTGGCCATGATGCCAATATGAATTATGCTTATAAAGATGAACATGCTACAGTTCCTTATGTTAAGCATGAAATTGTTGCTATTGCACCCACACATGATAGTCCTATTATCTTTTTGAATTCTCCCAACTACACTATATCGGAGAAGTTTGCTCTTATTAAGGATTACATTGATGGGTTGCGTTTTGCTACTACACATGATGATTTTAATAAATATAATACACATGTGCTTGCTGCTCCTACTTGCAATTATTATGAGAGAGGAACCAAATATTCACCTCTCTATGTTTCCAAAACTATGAAATTGCAAGAAACTGTTTATACTATGCATTGGCCTTTACTTAATGTGCATGAATTGTTCTTGTATGACATGCTGATGCATAGGAAGAGAGTTAGACTTCGTTGTCACATGATATATATCACTTTGTGCTCACTACTAAATTACAAATCATTGTTAATTAAAATTGGCTTTGATATACCTTGGGATCCGGGTGGATCCATTACTTGAGCACTTTATGCCTAGCTTAATGGCTTTAAAGAAAGCGCTGCCAGGGAGACAACCCGGAAGATTTAGAGAGTCATTTATTTCTGTTGTGTGCTTTTATAAAGTTTAAAAACAAAAAAAATATAGAGGGGAACCTAAAAATTCACAAAAGGAAAGGTGAAAGTGAGAGAGATGATGAGCATCGTTGAAGTGGGGGATATCCTTGAACTTTGTTCATGCCCATGGAAACTTTGTGAGTCTTAAATCACGGAAACTTTTCCAACAAAAATAATTATCCCCTTGTACAAATCCATTGTATTATAAAAATAATGTGCCAAGATTTGCCTTTAGGATGACTAGATTGCTTGTCGGTATGTGCGGTGTAAAAACAGAAACTTTGGCTGTAGTGCGTGAATTTTCATTTTTTACTGGAACGTCAAAAGTTTCTGAAATTTTTACACTGTAGTTCTAAACAAAATAATTATTTATTCCTAAGTTTTAAGAATTTTTGGAGTTACAGAAGTATGGTCAAAGTTCAGATTACTACAGACTGTCCTGTTTAAGATAGATTCTGTTTTTGATGCATTGTTTTGCTTGTTTTGATGAAACTATTGATTTTATCGGTGGTATAAGCCATGGAGAAGTTATAATACAGCAGTGATAATGCAAATATAAAATATGAATGGGTTTGCAACAGTACTTAAAGTAGAAATTTGCTTTATTATACTAACGGATCTCACCAGTCTTCTGTTAAGTTTTGTGTGGATGAAGTGTTCGAACATCGAGGAGGTCTCGATATGAGGAGAAGGAGGAGAGGCAAGAGTTCAAGCTTGGGGATGCCCAAGGCACCCCAAGTAAATATCCAAGGATACTCAAGCGTCTAAGCTTGGGGATGCCCCGGAAGGCATCCCATCTTTCTTCAACAAGTATCGGTATGTTTTCGTTTTCGTTTCGTTCATGTGATATGTGTAAATCTTGGAGCGTCTTTTGTGTTTAGTTTTCACTTTTCTTTTATGCACCATGCTAGTTTGAGATAGTCTATGGTTGATTTATAGAATGCTCATTGCACTTCACTTATATCTTTTGAGTATGGCTTTATTGAATGCTTCATGTGCTTCACTTAGATCATTTGAAGTTTGGATTGCATGTTTCTCTTCACATAGAAAACCATTATTTGAAGAATGCTATTTTGTTTCACTTATATTTATTATAGCATGGTCTTTTGTAGAAAGAATTAAACTCTCTTGCTTCACTTATATCTATTTAGAGAGTCAACTGGAATTGGTCATTCACATGGTTAGTCATAAAATCCTACATAAAACTTAGGGATCACTGAATATGATATGTTTGATTCCTTGCAATAGTTTTGCGATATAGAGATGATAATATGTGGGAGGTACTAGAGGATTATCGTGTTTAGTAAGATATTGGTGTTAAGGTTTGTGATTCCCGAAGCATGCACGTATGGTCTCCCGTTATGCTAGGAAGTTGGAGCACAATTTATCCTTGATTGTCTATCTTTGTGTGAAGGTCGGGGGCGCGCGATGGTTAACTCCTACCAACCTTCCCCCTAGGAGCATGCGTAGCAATACTTTTCTTCAAGAGAGCTAATAAAACTTTTGCAATAAGTATGTCAGTTCTTTATGACTAATGTGAGTCCATGGATTATACGCACTCTTACCTTTCCGCAATTTGCTAGCCTCTACGGTACCGTGCATTGCCCTTTCTCACCTCAAGAGTCGATGCAAACTTCGTCGGTGCATCCAAACCGCGTGATATGATACGATCTATCACACATAAGACTTATTATATCTTCCTCAAAACAGCCACCATAGCCATTCCGAGATATATTGCCATGCAACTTCCACCGCTTCTGTTTTGATGACTTGAGCATTCATTGTCATATTGCATTACATGATCGTAAGATAGCTAGCATGATGTTTCCATGGCTTGTCCATTTTTTGATATCTTTGCTACGCTAGATCATTGCATTCATATAGAGTCATACTTTGTTCTACTATCGTTGTAATATTGAGTTGTAAGTAAATAGAAGTGTGATGATCATCATTATTCATTATTAGAGCATGCCCCAGTGATGAAAGGATGATGGAAACTATGATTCCCCCACAAGTCGGGATGAGGCTCCGGACAAAGAAAAAAAAGAAAAAAAGGAAAAAAAAGAAAAAAAAGAAAAAAAAAAGAAAAAAAGGAAAAAAAGAAAGAAGTAGAAGGCGCATGCTAATTCCACACTTGTGCTTCAAAGTAGCACCTATGTTGCCACTTTCATATACTAGTGGGAATTTTTCATTATAGAGTTAGATGCATACCCACTTAGTTTTCATATTGAGCTTTCATACACTTATAGCTCTTAGTGCATTCGTTGCATGGCAATCCCTACTCCTTGCATTGATATCTATTGATGGGCATCTCCATAACCCGTTGATACACTGAGTTGATACGAGACTTTCTTCTCCACTTCTACCCCTTTGAAACCTACCACCATATTCTATTCCACTAATAGTGTTATATCCATGGCTTGCGCTCATGTATTGCGTGAGAGTTGAAAATGCTGAAGCGCGTTAAAAAGTATGAACTAATTGCTTGGCTGACACCGGGGTAGTACATAATTTATACTTTGTGTTAAGAAGACAAAGCATGACAAGGCTATATGATTTTGTAGGGATAACGTTCTTTAGCCTTGATATTCTGAAAGACATGATTGTTTGTTGGGATGCCAGAGTATTAATGTCTTCATGTCAACACTAGACTATTGCTTTGAATCACTTGTTTCTTAATATTCATGCCATGATTAGATATATGATCAAGATTATGCTAGGTAGCATTCCACATCAAAAATTATCTTTTTTTTATCATTTACCTGCTCGAGGACAAGCAGGAATTAAGCTTGGGGATGCTGATACGTCTCCGTCGTATCTATAATTTTTGATTGTTTCATGCCAATATTATACAACTTTCACATAGTTTTGGCAACAATTTATATGATTTATTGGACTAACCTATTGATCCAGTGCCCAGTGCCAGTTCCTATTTGTTGCATGTTTTTTGTTTCACAGAATTACCTTATCAAACAAAGTCCAAACGCGAAAAAAATTTACAGAGATTTTTTTTGGAATATTTATGAATTTTGAGAAGTGGAATCAACTCAAACGGAGGCCCATAGCCCCCACGAGACACCAGGGCGCGCCAGGGGGCCCCAGGCGCGCCCTGGTGGCTTGTGCCCACCTCGTACGTCGGTTGGATCTCTCCTTCGGGCGCAAGGAAGCCAATTTTTGGATAAAAATTCCCTCAAAATTTCAGCCCGATTGGAGTTACGGATCTCCGGGAATATAAGAAACGGTTTCGGCCAGAAAACAGGAACGCGAAACAGAAGAAAACAGAGAGGGAGATCCAATCTAGGAGGGGCTCCTGCCCCTCTGCCGCCATGGAGGCCATGGACCAAAGGGGGAACTCTCCTCCCATCTGGGGTGAATGCCAAGGAAGAAGAAGAAGGAGGGGGGCTCTCTCCCCCTCTCTCCCGATGGCGCCGGAACACCGCCGGGGCAAGCATCGTGACGGCGATCTACATCAACCATCTTGCCGCCGTGAACACCACTCTCTCCCCCTCTATGCAGCGGAGTAACACCTCTCTTCTCCGCTGTAATCTCTACTTAAACATGGTGCTCAACTCCATATATTATTTCCCAATGATATTTGGCTATCCTATGATGTTTGAGTAGATATCTTTTGTCCTATGGGTTAATTTTGGTATGATGTGATGGATGTGAATTGTTTGTTGATATGGTGCTGTCTTATGGTGCCCTCCGTCTCGCGCAAACGTGAGGGATCCCCACTGTAGGGTGTTGCAATATGTTCATGATTTGCCTATGGTGGGTTGCTTGAGTGACAGAAGCATAAACCTGAGTAGGTGGGTTATGGCGTATGGGAGTAAAGAGGACTTGATACTTAATGCTATGGTTGGGTTTTACCTTAATGATCTTTGGTAGTTGCGGATGCTTGCTAGAGTTCCAATCATATGTGCATATGATCCAAGTAGAGAAAGTATGTTAGCTCATGCCTCTCCCGCATTGCATATAACAAGTATCTATCATATTATATTCAATTGCCTAGGGACAATCTTTCTCTTGCGTTACACAAAAAACTTTCTACTAAGTTATTTACTTTTATTGTTTTTTTATTAAAACAGCACCTAACTTTTATTTCCACATTCTTTATTATCTTGCAAAGTACTTCTAGTTTTATTCCCGCAAAGTAGTTTCATACTTGTTCTAGGTAAAGCAAGCATTAGCGTGCGTAGAGTTGTATCGGTGGTCGATTGAACTTGAGGGAATACTTGTTCTACCTTTAGCTCCTCGTTGGGTTCGACACTCTTACTTATCGAATAAGGCTACAAAAAATCCCCTACACTTGTGGGTCATCACGTCACCCTTGCTGGCCGTTGTCCTTCGGAGTCATCATAACATATCTTTTGAAAACCGCGCCAAATCCAGGCTGATGCAAAAATCGAGGCGCACTTGTAGCCACAAATTTACCGCAACCATTTCGTCTTTTCACGGTGCCGTTCCATTTCCCCTCCTTATAAATAAGTCCACTGAGCCCCCGCAGTAACTTTCCCGTCATCTTCTTCCTCTCGCTCCTTCTTTGGCCGAGCACCACCGGAGCTTCGAAGGCATCGTCGGGGTCCCCAGCTCCATTGTCGATGCCATCGAGCCTTCTCGCAGCCGTCAGAGCGAGTATGATCATCTCCATTTTCGTCCAACACAATCTGGTATGAATCCCCTCCATTTAGGGTTTGTTACTTCCGGTGTTTATGCCATGTTCATCGTGTTCGTCCGAGACATAGTTTGTAGATCCATGCACTTGATATTCCTCAGTATTGTGTAGTTTTAGTATGATCTTCGCCTTATTTTCCTCATAAGTAGATCTAAAATGAGCCACTGAGGCTATCCTTTGAATGCTGTAGTTTCGGTCTTTCCGTCAGCTAGAACACATATTTCATTGTTTTCCTCGTTTAATTAGATCCATTCAAAAGAAAGCTTTCGTAAAAACCTTTTTGTGAGCCAACACGCTTGCTAAGTGTTGTGGAGATATGCCTTCGACCTTCTTTGATTTTGCCGGCTTAAAATAGCAAATTAGTATAGGCGACTTATAACTCGCACCGGCTCATTTTTCTTGTCACTCTTGTAGTCGCTCTATAACCCGCCATGGCTCCGAAGAACTCCAAAGTCTGTAACTGGGCCAAAACCAAAGAATCCAAACTCACCTTAGATAACCTCGTGGATCAAGGTCTCTTTCCGGCTCGAAAACTCATAGAGTGGCGGGCTCCAAAAGAAGAGCCATATCCACAGCCGTGGCAAGGAGACGTTGTATTCTTTACTGATCATCTGTGTAGGGGTTTCCGTCCCCCCGGCTCAAAGTTCTTCAGGGACCTTTTGCACTTCTTCAAACTAAGGCCTCAAGACATTGGTCCAAATTCCATGACCAATATTTGCCAATTCCAAGTGTTATGCGAGGTATATCTCCAGGTTGAGCCGTCCGTGACCCTTTTTAGGGAATTCTTTTATCTCAACCGTCAAACTGAGGTGAAGAATGGTGCTGCCTGTAAACTTGGTGGAGTTTCCGTTCAAAAGAGGAAGAACAACGCCTTTCCAGTATCAAAACTGGCGAGTCATCTGAAAGGATGGAACAAGACCTGGTTTTATTGCAAAAATACTGCACCTGAGGGAGAAAATCCTCTGCCGGGCTTGAGATTGGAATGACTCAGCAGCAATGTGGAATTTCCGGGTTGGCCAACAGATGAAGAGAGAGCTCCATTGGCGCCTCTTCATACAAAATTGAGAGCTCTGACCACACATGGCTTAACCGGGATCGATCTAATTGGTTGCTGGCTAAAGTGGCGAATCCAACCGGTCAGTGTAAGTGGCGGCTTGATGTGCGATTACTCAGGCGCCTCATCTGATCCTCAGCGCTTCTCTCGTGATGGTCTGACTGATGACGTTCTTAACAAAGAAACGAAGAAGTTCTTTTCCGACTCGAAGGAGCAGTGCAATGTTACCGGCTTGGGTCCATTTTATCTACTCAACCCGCCACCTCTGGTATTGTTATTTTTGCTGTATTTTATTAATGTACTTTGACCCACCGTTCCTTAGCGCATGCTTTTATATGTTGCAGGAGAACTCTATTTTCTGGAAGGTCACACCTCAATCCCATGTTCCTTCGTCGGGTAAAAAAGATGACACGACCCCCGTGTCATCCTCGGGGGAGGAATACGAGGTAGAACTTGATTCTCTTGGCCGCCTGTTTATTGAACTTGCTGACGCGCTCTTTTACTAGGGTGACTCGGAATCTAGCCAAGCCGGCGAAACTGAGGTAACTCCAATCTCCTCCAGTTCTTCAGAAACATTTGTTCCCAAAAAGCCAAGACAAACCGTCCGGAAGGTTATGTTGACACACCCAGATGCTCACTTGGCTCCCAATTTTCTTTTGATGAAAGCACAATTTGCTCGCTCATCAAAATGCAAGACCCGGAGTGGTTCGGGTGACTTAGACCCTGCTTTGTCTCATGCACCACCGGCTCGCAAACCACGCTTCGAGGTGCCTCATAGTCCAACCAATTCTCATCCTAGAGCCGGTTTGTTTAAACAACCTCTTAGTCCTTCGAATTCACTTTATCAGGCCTCCCCTCCATCTTCGGGCAACTCAACTACAACGCAGCTTCCTACTTTCAATATCAACCACGGGTAAGCACCTGAACTTGCACTTGTTGACTTATGTCGTTGTAAACCTTTGAGCTATATTTTCCTTAGCATAATATTTGATTTTTGCAATTGTAGTTCCAAGGCTACTTCGTCAAGGAGGGCTGGCGGGCCATCTTCTGGTACTATAAACCAAATCATGTCAGACCCCCCGCCAGTGGAAACAACCACATGAACTGACCCCTTTGTAGAGAAGGAAACTTATGTGAGGGCTAAGGCGGCAATCTACGTTGAGGCACCTAGGCCGGATGAGCCGGTTTTGATGGATATGCCACCTGAGGCCCACAACACACCGGATGACCCATCTGCCCGTCTGCCAAGCCCGGCTCGTCCTTCTAGCCCATCGATTCATTTGGATGATCCAAAGGCGCCAGCAGAAGCAAATCTTCCGGATGTTATCATTGTGAAGGAGGGTTTCCAAGTTCCCCTTGTTTCCAGTTCCTTGGCTAGAATTGTGGTTAAGGATGAGCCGGTTAATTTGGACAAAGGGAAGGCTAAACTGGAAATTCCAGAATTGTCTGCACTTGGTATTGAAGATTTACACTAGCAATACTTGACCCGGCTGTCTGAGAGCCGGGAGATTGAAATGAGCATGATAAATGCTATGAAGGAGAAGTATGAGGTAAACTTCTTGCTTTACCACTATCTTCATACTGTCATTAGCCTCCAAGGACCAGCTTATTGTGGTAAGTTGGTTTCATAAAATAACTATGACCTATAGCTGTAGCCCCCAAGGGCTGGCTCATCTTCTTGGGATGAGTCGGGTCTTGGTAAGACTTTGAAGAAGTCGACCTGTAGCCCCCAAGGGCCAGCTCATCTTCTTGAGATGAGTTGGGTCTTTTTTAATACTTGGAATTCGACCTGTAGCCCCCAAGGGCCGGCTCATCTTCTTGAGATGAGTCGGGTCTTTCCATGCTAAGATTTTTAAGAAAAACCTGGCATGCATTAGCCCCGAAGTGTCAAGTATATTGCTTGCAATCTGCTTGGGACTTTGATAGGAAAAAAGTAATTCTTCATAAGGCGGTTTGAAGCTGTTGTAGAAATATTTGCTGATTCTTCTTATACATCTGTCAGCAGTATGTTGAGGATGTTGAGTCGGTTGCTGTGAAACTGCAGAAACGGCTCAAAGAAGAAAGAAAGCTAAAAGGTCATGCTGAGTTCATGGCGGCTCATTTTGAGGATTCTGCACGTCAGGCTAATGAACGCCTTGAACAAGCCGTAAAGTTGTTTGAGGCGGAAAAGGCCACCCTTTTAAAACATGCGGAAAAGGCTGAAAAGAAACTTGACCCATTGAAGGAGAAATATGTCACTCTTGTGAAACAGATCAACGAAATGTCGACGGCAATCTTCGGTATGTGTTCTGTCTCTCTTTTGTAGTTTACCGGCTTACGATTGTACGGCGGCTCATTGTTTCTCTTTTGTTTGCAGGGCGAAATGACCATAATATTGTAGAGCTGCCTATTGTGAAATTAAAGGCCATTTTCACATATGTAGAGCAATTGTTCACCGGATCTGTTTACTCCATCATGGTGGTGAAGAATCTAAAACACCCGCCAAGAAGCATCAAGGACATGTTGAAGCAGCTTTCCACCGTGCCACAATGGGTGACTGAGACCCGGAGAGCGGTGGCTCGAGGAGGGGCAAACATGGCGCTTGCTCGAGCAAAAGCATATTTACTTAAACTGGACGTGGAGCTCCTAAGAGGCGGCTTTCCTGACTTCAAACTCAACGGCTCCACGTTTACTCATTCAGACTATGCTAAGTGCGTTACAGAGGCTCGGCTACTGGCGACTCTGATAGCTGAAGAGATTGAAATCTCGAAATACCATCCTGCATACACCAACGACAATGAGCGCATTAACCCGCCCAAAGATGAGCCGTCTAAGTTGGTGCCTCCCCAACGTAAGAGACCTTTTGCCACTGATGTTGACGCATCATCTCTTGTTGAGGGAACATCAAATTTTGAATCTCTGAACTCAATTCGATGGCAACAGAAGGGCTAATAGGTTGATGAAGATGATGAGCCAGTGGAAGCAGATCCAGAGGCGGCTGATGAGGAGAAGGCATGAAGGCATCTCCGAATATGATTGAGTCGCCACACTGAGCTAGCCCCCAAGAAAATTGGGAAAACTTGAGTATTTTGCGGCCTTGTTATGGGCCTGTAATAGGGGTAGTCTTTAAACTTCTTTGACATGCTTGATCATGCCATCGTGCATGTGTGCACATTTATTGGTGTGGAACTCCAATCTTTCGAGCTGTTGGTTGAGATAGAATTGATGCTGCTCTTTTGCTTATCCTTGAATATCTTCGTTGTTGTGCTCAATGTTTCACTTGATTGAAAACAGAAAAAATAAGTCAAAAACAAGCCGGCAAAAGATCTTGACTTTTGAGGCCTAGATCTGTTCAACCTTTCCACGATAATATTGGGAATAGGCAATTTAAACCTGTTCATAACAGGACCGTGGTTTGTTATCCCGGGCACTCATATATGAGCCGGTTATAGGGACAATATCGTTCCTGAAAATGCATAATGTGATAATAAATAATTTATTTATATGAAGTACTAAAAATAGGCCGGCTCAATGAGACTCGGCAAAAAGAGACTTGCTTTCGAGGCTCAAGTCTTGCTTCAATGAAGCGGGTATGATAACCCATGGTTTTTCCTAGCTTTCTGTATGCCGGCTCTCACGTGACTCAAGCTGTTGTTTTAACCTTGAGAAGTTCAGGGTCCTAAAGAGGATTGACTTGCAAGAGTACACGGGGTCACCTGATCGGAGTCGCATCAAGCATACAGGCATGTTTTACCATATATTATGGCGTTTTTGCCGGGTCAAGAGGGTGAGAAAGCTAAACTCGATGAGTTGGAAGCCCCCAAGTGACCTATGTTGCAAACAATAAAGACTCATGCTCAATTTATAGGCTGAAACGACAGAGACCCCAAGTTCCGAGGGTGCCGGTTTTATTATATGTGAACATAAAGAAGTATATACTTAATTTGCAGGGGGGATTACATAAAGGGAGCCGGTGGCTCTTTTAAGTATAATAGGGCCGCAGGTGAGCGATGTTCCAAGGCGGGATTGTCTCCTCCTCAGAAGTATATGATCCTTCTCGCAAGTCCACCAGATAATATGACCCATTGTTAAGGTTTCAGCTGATGACAAAGGGACCCTCCCAAGGTGGGGAAAGTTTATGCATCCCTGTCTGGTCTTGAATCAGACGTAGCACTAAGTCGCCTTCTTGAAAAGTACAACTTCAGACTCTACGGCTGTGATAGCGGCGTAGGTCTTGTTGATAAATGGCAGATTTGGATGCTGCTAAGTCACGCTCTTCTGCCAAGGCATGCAGGGCGTCTTGACGTGCTAGCTCATTGCCCGCCTTGACATAGGCAGCAGCCAGAGGTGAGTCATGGCGAATATCACTTGGTAGAACTGCCTCGGCTCCATACACCAGGAAGAAAGGTGTGTATCCAGTGGATCTATTTGGAGTTGTGCGAATACTCCAAAGTACCGCGGGGAGTTCTTCAACCCAACAGCCC
Organism: Elymus sibiricus; assembly: GCA_039707655.1. NCBI lineage: Eukaryota > Viridiplantae > Streptophyta > Magnoliopsida > Poales > Poaceae > Elymus > Elymus sibiricus. The sequence goes on from CM077663.1 coordinate 283,060,348, forward strand.
GGAGTACTCTCAAGTGGTACCATAATCCGGGGTTTGATCCCTCTGAGGATCTCCTGATTAGCTCGTTCGGCTTGTCCATTGGACTGTGGGTGTGCAATTGTTGCCAGGTCAAGTCGGATGTGTTCTTGTTGACAAAACTGTTCCATGGCTCCCTTGGATAAATTGGTACCGTTATCAGTGATAATGCTGCGAGGGTAGTGTCGGGGTATACAAACAGGGGTGTTCATTCCCCCTTACTCGTGCACGGACAGACAGCCTCCAGCCTTCGCGGCAAAACCCGTTAGGAAGGCTACAGCGCCACCAAGCAAGCGCCGGCAACACCAGCGCAGTGGCCCAGGAGGGGCCCCGATATGCGCCAAGCACGTCCCCGACGCTTGCCGGGGACCAAGACATGCACATCTTCCTGAAGACCCGGCAAGCCATCCCCCGGCAGGCACGAGATGATCGGCCACCGCTCCACCGCATCGCTATGCCAGTCACTTATCAATGCGGTGTCGAGCCCTCAAGCGGCTAATCAGCTCTCGCTAAACACGTGGCGACACACCGGGAGGCAAGTTATACTCAGTTGACACCCGCCCTGCAGCGTGTCAAGACCATAAGCAACGACCAGCCAAGCGGTGGCAAAAGCTTGCCGGGGATGCACCCCCGAGCGCCACCTAGACTGGTAATCATGGTATTTTGTCCTAAATGCCAGAGTTAGGTATGATAGCTCTGCTAAGCTATCCAATCGATAGATAATGACTGTTTTGCCATTGTGGTAACCCCTTGCACTATAAAAGGAGGCCCAAGGCTACCAAGCTTAGGATTCGGACCCCCGAACATTTGTACTCGCCTAGCAGCTCTTTCCTCGAAGGCAACCCTTGCCGGGGTAGAGCACGAGGCACCACTCGTGTTCTTCCAATCAAATCCACCAAAAAGCAGGAGTAGGCTTTTACGCTTAGCAGCGGCCCGAACCTTGGTAAAATACCAGTGTCCTGATCGTCGCGCCGTCTCATGCTCTCCGCTCCTCATGCAACGTGACCCCCCTTGCCGAACCACAAGGGGCCTCCGGGTCCCATAGGTGATCACGAGCATCCGTGCCCCGACATCTTTGGCGCGCCAGGTAGGGGGCGTGCATCATTTGCGCGAACCCGAGTTCGTGAACGGCAAGTCGGTCTTAATCATAATCTTCCCCAACAATGGCTCCCAAGAAGAAGCCCAGCGCGGCCGCGCGTCCTTCCACCTCGAGGGCTCCTTGCATGTGGCCGCAGGCGCAACAGGAGTTGCGGGGACCGTGAGTGAGAAGAGCATCCTCGCGACGCGGCCAGCGCAAGCGGCGCCACCGTCGCGTCCCCCACTGCCAAGGCCAGAGCGGGGAATGCCATAAGAGGACGGGGCCGCTGGACCCTGTTGGGGAACGGAGCATGAATTTCAAAAAATTTCCTACGCTCACACAAGATCTATCCATGGAGATGCATCGCTACGAGAGGGGAGAGTGTGTCTACGTACCCTCGTAGACCGTTAGCGTAAGCGTCTCACAACACGGTTGATGTAGTCGAACAATCCTTCGAGCTCCACCGATCGAGTACCGAACGTAGATGAGTTCCGTCAGCACGACGGCGTGGCAACGGTGACGGTGAAGTGATTCCGGCAGGACTTCGCCTAAGCTCTCCGAAAATATGACCGAGGTGGAAAACGGAGATCGGGGCACCACACACGGCTATGGGACAATTGTTGTACCTTGGGGTGCCCCCTTGCCCCCGTATATAAAGGATGAGAGGGAGGAGGCCGGCCCCCTAGGGGTGCGCCAAGTGTGGGGAGTCCTACTAGGACTCCTTAGTCCTAGTAGGATTCCACCTCCCATACGGAGTAGGAAAGGGGGAAGGGAGAGGGAAAGGAAAGAGGGGGCTGCGCCCCCTCCCCTAGTCCAATTCGGTTTGGGCAAGGGGGGGCGTGCGCCTCCTCACGTGGCCTGCCTCTCCTTTTCCCGTATGGCCCAATAAGGCCCATTACTTCTCCCGGTGAATTCCCGTAACTCCCCGGTACTCTGAAAAATACCCGAATCACTCGGAACCTTTCCGACGTCCGAATATAGCCTTCCAATATATGAATCTTTACCTCTCGACCATTTCGAGACTCCTCGTCATGTCCGTGATCTCATCCGGGACTCCGAACAAACTTCGGCCACCAATCACATAACTCATATAATACTAAATCGTCATCTAACCTTAAGTGTGCGGACCCTACGGGTTCGGAAATGATGTAGACATGATCGAGACGACTCTCCGGTCAATAACCAACAGTGGAACCTGGATGCTCATATTGGTTCCTACATATTCCACGAAGATCTTTATCGGTGAACCTCATATGTCAACATACGTTGTTCCCTTTGTCTGGCGGTATGTTACTTGCCCAAGATTCGATCGTCGGTATCCAATACCTTGTTCAATCTCGTTACCGGCAAGTCTCTTTACTCGTTCCGTAATACATCATCTTGCAACTAACTCTTTAGTCACGGTGCTTGCAAGGCTTCTGTGATGCTGTATTACCGAGAGGGCCCAGAGATACCTCTCTGATAGTCGGAGTGACAAATCCCAATCTCGATCCATGCCAACTCAACAAACACTTTCGGAGATACCTGTAGTGCACCTTTATAATCACCCAGTAACGTTGTGACATTTGATACACCCAAAGTATTCCTACGGTATCCGGGAGTTGCATGATCTCATGGTCAGAGGAACGTGTATTTGACATAGTGAAAGCAATAGCAATAAACTGAACGATCATTTGCTATGCTAACGGTTGGGTCATGTCCATCACATCATTCTCCTAATGATGTGATCCCGTTATCAAATGACAACTCATGTCCATGGTCAGGAAACCTTGACCATCTTTTGATCAACGAGCTAGTCTAGTAGAGGCATACTAGGGACATAGTATTTGTCTATTATCCACACATGTATTTACTTTCCGGTCAATACAATTCTAGCATGAATAATAAACCATTATCATGAACGAAGAAATATGATAATAATAAACACTTTATTAATTGCCTCTAGGGCATATTTCCAACAGTCTCCCACTTGCACTAGAGTCAATTACATTGTAATGAATCTAACACCCATCGCATTCTGGTGCTGATCATGTTTTGCTCGTGGAAGAGGTTTAGTCAACGGGTCTGCCACATTCAGATCCGTGTGTACTTTGCAAATCTCTATGTCTCCATCCTTAATCAAATTCCGAATGGAGTTGAAGCGACGCTTTATATGCTTGGTTCTCTTGTGAAACCTGGGCTCCTTTGCTATAGCAATTGCTCCAGTGTTGTAACATAAGATAGTCATTGGACCCGATGCACTAGGTATGACACCTAGATCGGATATGAACTCCTTCATACAGACTCCTTCATGTGCTGCTTCGGAAGCAGCTATGTATTCCGCCTCACATGTAGATCCCGCCACGACGCTCTGCTTGGAACTGCACCAACTGACCGCTCCACCATTAAGAATAAATACGTATCCAGATTGTGACTTAGAGTCATCTGGATCTGTGTCAAAGCTAGCATCGACGTAACCCTTTATGACGAGCTCTTTGTCACCTCTATAAACGAGAAACATGTCCTTGGTCCTTTTCAGGTACTTCAGGATATTCTTGACCGCTGTCCAGTGATCTACTCCTGGATCACCTTGGTACCTTCCCACCAAGCTAATAGCGAGGCACACATCAGGTCTGGTACACAGCATGGCATACATAATAGAGCCTATGGCTGAGGCATAGGGGATGACACTCATCTTCTCTTTGTCTTCTGCCATGGTCGGGCTTTGAGTCTTACTCAATCTCACACCTTGCAATACAGGCAAGAACCCTTTCTTTGACTGATCCATTTTGAACTTCTTCAAAATCTTGTCAAGGTATGTGCTTTGTGAAAGTCCAATGAGGCGTCTTGATCTATCTCTATAGATCTTGATGCCTAATATGTAAGCAGCTTCTCCGAGATCCTTCATTGAAAAACTTTTGTTCAAATAACCCTTTATGCTTTCCAGAAATTCTATGTCATTTCCCATCAATAATATGTCATCCACATATAATATGAGAAATGCCACAGAGCTCCCACTCACTTTATTGTAAATACAAGCTTCTCCATAAGTTTGTATAAACCCAAACGCTTTGATCACTTCATCAAAGCGAGTATTCCAGCTCCGAGATGCTTGCACCAGTCCATAGATGGATCGCTGGAGCTTGCATACTTTGTTAGCACCTTTAGGATCGACAAAACCTTCCGGTTGCATCATATACAATTCTTCCTTAAGGAATCCATTAAGGAATGCCGTTTTGACGTCCATTTGCCAGATTTCATAATCATAAAACGCGGCAATTGCTAACATAATTCTGACAGACTTTAGCATCGCTACAGGTGAGAAAGTCTCATCGTAGTCAACTCCTTGAACTTGTCGATAATCTTTAGCAACAAGTCGTGCTTTATAGACGGTGACATTACCATCAGCGTCCGTCTTCTTCTTAAAGATCCATTTATTTTCAATAGCTCGCCGTTCAATGGGCAAGTCTACCAAAGTCCATACTTTGTTCTCATACATGGATCCAATCTCGGATTTCATGGCCTCAAGCCATTTGTCGGAATCCGGGCTTGCCATCGCTTCTTCATAGTTCGAAGGTTCATCGTTGTCTAGCAACATGACCTCCAAGACTGGATTTCCGTACCACTCTGGTGCGGAACGTGTCCTGGTTGACCTTCGAAGTTCAGTAACAACTTGATCCGAAGTGTCATGATCATCATCATCAACTTCTTCTCTGGTCTGTGTCGATGTCACAGAAATTTCTTTCTGTGGCGTACTACTATCCATAGGAGGTACAATTACCTCATCAAGTTCTACTTTCCTCCCACTCACTTCTTTCGAGAGAAACTCCTTCTCTAGAAAGGATCCATTCTTAGCAACGAATACTTTGCCTTCGGATCTGTGGTAGAAGGTGTACCCAACGGTCTCATTTGGGTATCCTATGAAGACGCACTTATCCGCTTTGGGTTCGAGCTTATCTGGCTGAAGCCTTTTGACATAAGCATCGCATCCCCAAACTTTCAGAAACGACAACTTAGGTTTCTTACCAAACCACAGTTCATACGGTGTCGTCTCAACGGATTTAGACGGTGCCCTGTTTAAAGTGAATGCAGCTGTCTCTAATGCATAACCCCAAAATGATAGTGGCAAATCGGTAAGAGACATCATAGAACGCACCATATCTAATAGAGTACGATTACGACGTTCGGACACACCATTACGCTGTGGTGTTCCAGGTGGCGTGAGCTGTGAAACAATTCCACATTGTTTTAAGTGATTGCCAAACTCGTAACTCAAATATTCTCCTCCACGATCAGATCGTAAGAACTTTATTTTCTTGTTACGATGGTTCTCTACTTCACTCTGAAATTCTTTGAACTTTTCAAATGTTTCAGATTTATGCTTCATCAAGTAGACATAGCCATATCTACTCAAATCATCTGTGAACGTGAGAACATAACGATATCCACCGCGCGCCTCAACACTCATCGGACCGCATACATCGGTATGTATTATTTCCAACAAGTCTGTTGCTTGCTCCATTGTTCCGGAGAATGGAGTCTTAGTCATCTTGCCCATGAGGCATGGTTCGCATGTCTCAAATGATTCATAATCAAGTGATTCCAAAAGTCCATCTGTATGGAGTTTCTTCATGCGTTTTACACCAATATGACCTAAGCGGCAGTGCCACAAATATGTGGTACTATCATTATCAATTTTGCATCTTTTGGCATCAATATTATGGATGTGTGTATCACCACGATCGAGATTCAACAAGAATAAACCATTCACAAGCGGTGCATGACCATAAAAGATATTATTCATCAAAATAGAACAACTTTTATTCTCTGATTTAAATGAATAACCGTCTCGCAATAAACAAGATCCAGACATAATGTTCATGCTCAACGCAGGCACCAAATAAGAATTATTTAGGTTCATCACTAATCCCGAGGGTAGATGTAGAGGTAGCGTGCCGACGGCGATAACTTCAACTCTTGAACCGTTCCCGACGCGCATCGTCACCTTGTCCTTAGCCAATCTTTGTTTATTCCGTAGCTCCTGTTTCGAGTTACAAATATGAGCAACCGAACCAGTATCAAATACCCAGGTGCTACTACGAGTATTGGTAAGGTACACATCAATAACATGTATATCAAATATACCTTTGTTGATGTTGCCAGCCTTCTTATCTGCCAGGTACTTGGGGCAGTTCCGCTTCCAGTGACCAGTCCCCTTGCAGTAGAAACACTCAATCTCGGGTTTGGGTACAGACTTGGGTTTCTTCGTGGGAGCAGCAACTGATTTGCCGTTCTTCTTGAAGTTCCCCTTCTTTCCCTTTCCCTTCTTGAAACTAGTGCTCTTCTTTACCATCAACACTTGATGCTCCTTCTTGACTTCTACCTCCGCAGCTTTGAGCATAGCGAAGAGCTCGGAAATAGACTTTTCCATTCCTTGCATATTATAGTTCATCATAGAGCCCTTATAGCTTGGTGGCAGTGATTGGAGAATTCTGTCAATAACCGAATCATCTGGAAGATTAACTCCCAACCGAGTCAAGCGGTTATGCAACCCAGACATCTTGAGTATATGCTCACTGACAGAACTATTCTCCTCCATCTTACAGCTAAAGAACTTGTCGGAGACATCATATCTCTCGACCCGGGCATGAGCTTGAAATACAAGTTGCAGCTCTTGGAACATCTCATATGCTCCGTGATGCTCAAAACGTCTTTGGAGCCCCGGTTCTAAGCCGTAAAGCATGGCACACTGAACTATCGAGTAGTCATCAACACGTGTCTGCCAGGCGTTCATAACGTCGACAGACGAGGGAGGGGGTGCGACACCTAGCGGTGCATCAAGGACATAAGCCTTCTGTGCAGCAATGAGGATGATCCTCAGATTACGGACCCAGTCCGCATAGTTGCTTCCATCATCTTTCAACTTAGCTTTCTCTAGGAACGCATTAAAATTCAGTGGAACTACAGCGCGGGCCATTGATCTACAACATACAATTGCAAAGATTATTTAGACTATGTTCATGATAATTGAAGTTCAATTAATCAAATTATTTAAGAACTCCCACTTAGATTAACATCCCTCAAGTTGTCTAAGTGTAACATGATCCACATCAACTAAGCCACGTCCGATCATCACGTGAGGTGGATTAGTTATCAATGGTGAACATCTTTCATGTTGATCATATCTACTATATGACTCATGTTCGATCTTTCGGTCTCTTGTGTTCCGAGGCCATATCTGTATATGCTAGGCTCGTCAAGTTTAACCCAAGTATTCTGCATGTGTAAAATTGGCTTACACCCGTTGTATGCGAACGAAAGAATCCATCACACCCGATCATCACGTGGTGCTTAGAAGCGTCGAACCTTCGCAACGGTGCATACTAGGGGAGAACACTTATCTTGAAATTTAGTGAAGGGATCATCTTATAATGCTACCGTCGTCCTAAGCAAAATAAGATGCATAAAAGGATTAACATCACATGCAATTCAATATATGTGACATGATATGGCCATCATCGTCTTGTGCTTTTGATCTCCATCAGCCAAGCACCGTCATGATCTCCATTGTCACCGGATTGACACCATGATCTCCATCGTAGCGTCATGACACCTTGATCTCCATCGCAGCGTCGTGGTCGTCTCGCCGGCTATTGCTACTACTACTACTGCTAACTCATAACGGTAAAGAAAAGCAATTACATAGCGTTGGCATTGCATACAATAAAGAGACAACCATAAGGCTCCTGCCGGTTGCCTGATAACTTACAAAACATGATCATCTCATACAACAACTTATATCACATCATGTCTTGACCATATCACATCACCAGCATACCCTGCAAAAACAAGTTAGACGTCCTCTACTTTGTTGTTGCAAGTTTTACGTGGCTGCTACGGGTTTGCAAGAACCGTTCTTACCTACGCAAAACCACAACGTGGTGTAGTGATTGCTTTTTGATCTTCTAAAAGAACCCTCTTCATTGAAACCGATTCAACTAAAGTGAGAGAGACAGACACCCGCCAGTCACCTTTATGCAACGAGTGCACTTAGCGGTGAAACTTGTCTCGCGTAAGCGTACGCGTAATGTCGGTCCGGGCCGCTTCATCTCACAATACCGCCGAATCAAGTATCAACTAGTAACGGCAAGCAATATGTATACACCCACGCCCACAACTCACTTGTGTTCTACTCGTGCAAATCACATCTACGCATAGACCTGGCTCGGATGCCACTGTTGGGAACGGAGCATGAATTTCAAAAAATTTCCTACGCTCACGCAAGATCTATCCATGGAGATGCATCGCTACGAGAGGGGAGAGTGTGTCTACGTACCCTCGTAGACCGTTAGCGGAAGCGTCTCACAACGCGGTTGATGTAGTCGAACAATCCTTCGAGCTCCACCGATCGAGTACCGAACGTACGGCACCTCCGAGTTCTACACACGTGCAGCTCGGTGACGATCCTCGCCTTCTTGATCCAGCAAGACGTCGAGGAAGTAGATGAGTTCCGTCAGCACGACGGCGTGGCAACGGTGACGGTGAAGTGATTCCGGCAGGGCTTCGCCTAAGCTCTCCGAAAATATGACCGAGGTGGAAAACGGAGATCGGGGCACCACAAACGGCTATGGGACAATTGTTGTACCTTCGGGTGCCCCCTTGCCCCCGTATATAAAGGATGAGAGGGAGGAGGCCGGCCCCCTAGGGGTGCGCCAAGTGTGGGGAGTCCTACTAGGACTCCTTAGTCCTAGTAGGATTCCACCTCCCATACGGAGTAGGAAAGGGGGAAGGGAGAGGGAAAGGAAAGAGGGGGCTGCGCCCTCTCCCCTAGTCCAATTCGGTTTGGGCAAGGGGGGGGGGTGCGCCTCCTCACGTGGCCTGCCTCTCCTTTTCCCGTATGGCCCAATAAGGCCCATTACTTCTCCCGGTGAATTCCCGTAACTCCCCGGTACTCTGAAAAATACCCGAATCACTCGGAACCTTTCCGACGTCCGAATATAGCCTTCCAATATATGAATCTTTACCTCTCGACCATTTCGAGACTCCTCGTCATGTCCGTGATCTCATCCGGGACTCCGAACAAACTTCGGCCACCAATCACATAACTCATATAATACTAAATCGTCATCGAACCTTAAGTGTGCGGACCCTACGGGTTCGGGAATGATGTAGACATGATCGAGACGACTCTCCGGTCAATAACCAACAGCGGAACCTGGATGCTCATATTGGTTCCTACATATTCCACGAAGATCTTTATCGGTGAACCTCATATGTCAACATACGTTAACCCTCGATTGATTATGGATGATACATTAACCCGACAGATCCCTACCACGGGCTATGTTCACTTCTAACAGTCCCCCGAGTGCCTCCACTTTGCGCTCCTCTATGTTTCCCTCCTTTCAGGTTAGCGGTGGGCGCGCGTTTACGCACGCACCGTAAGAAACGACGAAGGGAAAAGCGCTGGCAGGCAAGGGGAGAGGCCGTAGGCATGAACAAGCACACGTCGGGAGACGGTGGGAAGCCATGACAAAAGCTAAGTTGGCATGATTTTCAACTCCCAATTAAGATTTACATTTGTATGCCCCTTTGTCGAACCGAAGGTTTCGTATTATAAATCTTGCGTGCTAAGGAGCCTAACTGTGTTCGTTCGCACCCGTATTTTGTTTCGAGCCTGCTCAACAAATGCGCGGCAGCGTCAACACTGCCAAAGGTAATCTCGCCGGCAGCGTGCCTTTGCCCGCAGAATGCTAAGGACCCGTACCTCAAAAGCAATCGCGGCAACACGCCGTTGGCGAGTAACTAGAACGCGCAAAGATGACTATCATACGAACCCCAGAAGGGAAACAAAGGGGATAGCATACGTTTGCATAAAAACATCAGTTCTTCAAACATTAGAACAACGAAAGTACGGGCCCTAATATGAGATACCTACTGTGTCTTAAGTACAGGGCGATTTGGCTATAAAGGAGGCTTGACAGCTAACTCTGGTGCCCCCTGGATCCTTGGAACTTTGAGGATCCTGTCAGCAAGGGGACCGGCCTTCTTCGCGGCAGCAGAGGTGTCGGCGCCCGACGGCAGCTTCTTGAAGCCGTCGGAGAGATCGAGTTCCGGGTGGAGATAGGCGAGGTTGCTCAAGACCAGGAAGAGAGCGTCGCGCGCCAGCTTCCGGGATTCATTGGCAAAACAGGTCGCCCTGTCTTCCTCATACGTCTTCAACCCCTCGATCAAACCATCAAAGAAGAGCGTCAGCTTAACACTTGGGGCTTCGTGTCTGCCGACGGAGAAGGCCTAGCTCTTCATGTTCATCTTCATGATTTGGGCAGTGAGGCGCTCGGCGATGTCAACTAGGTTCTTGATCTAGAGATCGTGCTGCTCAACCAAGTTTTCCAGTTTTTCTTCAGCATCCTTCTGGAGGGTTGCAGCACGGTTCACGACCGTCAGCAGCAGCTTCTCGCGGGCCTCGGCAGATTCAAGATTGCTCTCCAAAGAGGCGAGCCTGGATTTCATATCAGAAATGGCGTTGTTGGCGACATCAAGACTTTGGCTCTTGGAGGAAAGTTGCGACTGCATCTCTTCTAGAGTTGTTGCTACCTTTCGCGCCTCCTCCTTAAGGGCCTCAGTCTCCTTGGTGCTCCCGGCAAGGTTCTCTGTCAGTTTGGTTAGTTGTGCTTCAAGTTTGGCCTTGGTAGCGGATGCAACGGCCAGCTCGTCAATTATGTTCTTCAGTTGGGCAGCGGACTCCAAGGAAAGTGCATCAAGAGAGGCCTTGTGGCCATCGTCCAGCTCCCTGGTATGCTGCCGGACGCGGTCCTCTAGCTCTTCGTCTTGGGTACGGAGGGCGGGCTCAAGGGCCCCTTCCCGGAAGGATATTTTTTCCTCTCTGGCGTCCAGAAGCGCCTCGCGCTTCGTCAGACGGGCCTTCCAAGCGACAACATCCTTGTTGGCCATGGAAAGCGTCTCATGCTGCCTTTTGAGAGAATGGACCTGCCGGTTGTATCAGCCCTGCAGCTCGCTCCCTTTGCTCCTCAGCTGATGATCCACGAGCTCGGTTGCGTCACGCTGTTCCTTGACCGCCTGCCACATGAGATTGTATCTGCTCTGCACATCCTTAAGCCCTGCCGCTACAGACTCCAGGAGGACCAAATCCTTGGCAGCATCAGCAGTGCTATCAGTTCCTTCGTTCTTCTGAGATAGCGGCGCTAGGATCTTGTTGATTTCCTCGTCAAGGTCTGCACCCACCGAGCAGAGCGAACCAAGAGCTGTGTAGCTTAGCAGAGCAGTGGCCAACGCCAACTGACTCTGCGGGGACTGCAGAGCCGATGCCAAGGGATAACTTGACGTGGAGGGCAACATGGTTTGGAGGGGAATCTTCTCCTCGACCACTGGACCCAAGACAGGCGTGCTGCCAGGATTTTCTTCCATTCCTTTCGAGGACCCCTGAATATCCCTGGCAGCCGGGCCAAGTTCTTCCGCGACAGCAATCTTCATCGCTTCCGCGGTAGCATCTTTCCCAATAACAGCTACCTCTTCTAACAGTCCAGGCTCTTCAAGAAGTGGAGCTGCAGATTAGAAATACAGAAATCAAGAATCAATAAAGCACGAGAGAGAAGGATGCAGGAAAAACAAAAACACCGGCAAGAGGGATACCCGATGGAGGTTGCTGCGGGAGGACTTCCCCTTCCCCGACAACGTCAGTTGCCGGCGTGCGGTCTATCACCGTCTCTTCGGCAATGACCTTTGCACAAGCAAGCTCCTCGGTGGAGGCCCTTGCCGGCGAAGCCTTCTCGAAGACAATGGTTGGTGGGGGATCTTGGAGGAGAGGTTCCTCTTGGCGGGCCTCCCTTCGATCTACCTCCTCTGTTTCCCTGTCAGGTGAAGGGGGACATCCTTCCCCATCTCCGCCAGCGGTCGAGACCTACTCTTGGATTTTGCGGAGAGGACTGGACTGGGGGCTAAGCACATGATTCTTCTCCGCGCCTCCCACAGAGCCTACACCTGCCGCAAAATCCGGTCCTCCCGCGGATTTGGCCCTCTTGACCCTATGCGCGAGAACCTAATCGTCCTCATCCCTGTCAAGATCAACAAAGCAAGAACAATCAGGAGGATTAAGATTAAAGGCTCTTTGGCAGAAGCTGAGATCAACTGGACTCACTGCGAAGCAAGGAGCTATGATCCCAGCTCATATGACGCGGGCGGTGGAGTCAGCCGGCCCCTCTTCAAAGATGGGGGGACGGGGCTTGGCGGAGAGGCTAGGACTGTCGGCAAGGGCGAGCCTGGCGGAGAAGTTCGGCTCGACGGGGGGCTGGGATCCACCCCATGAACCTTCCGTCGCTTGACGGAGGACGCCCTGGCCTGGGAAAGGCAGGAAGACTGACGACGTGCTACTTCGCGCCCACCACCCTTAGAGTTCGTCTTCTTCACCTTCGGGAGACCTCGTGAAGACGTGGAGGCCGTTGTTTCTCGGTTGGCGCGTAGACGGAGGCGGCGACCCATCTCCGGAGCCTGGGGTCCCTCTTCGAGCCCTTCCTCTTCCGCCACCGTATCCATCGCCTCCTCCACCTCGCCCTACCCCTGGCTCTCTGTTGCCGTGACTTGGGAGCCGCTGGCCCCGGCAAGCTCCAGCCCGGCAGCCACCTCTGGAGCAATATTTTCGCTCTCCTCCCCGGAAGAACCGTCGTCTTCGGACTCCTCCTCCTCCTCTCCTCCGAAGACTGCTCCCTTGGCGCCCCTGGCAGCCTTGTCCTTCGCAATCCGGCCGTCAATGAAAGCTCTCTCCGCCTCCCTGGTTGGCGCAGTCAAGTTGTCCTCCGGTTTGGAGGCTCTCTCATCCAAGCTGGAGACCCACTCCATCTCGCTCTCTAGGGTGGGAAGCTCCCAATCAGGCCTGGCACCGGAAGCATCACAATCCGGCATCCATTGGAGGATTTGGTTTCGGGCGGAATTGCGGTGCAAGGGGACAACTCCCACCGGCAGATGGTGCGTCCCAGGGCGGCCAAACAACTGATCACACAACCAGCCATGGCTGTAAGCTGTCAAGTTGTTGGCGGGACCCGGGTACAGGCGCATCCAATCGGCGGGACCATTGAACTCCCAGGCAAACCTGTCTCTTTTCTACAAGGGCGCGATGCGGCGACGGAGGAAGTCTGCCCCCACGTGCTCGATGGTCAGCCCAGCAGCCTTGAGGCAGACGATCCTGTTCAACGCCAGGCGGAGTTTGCTGTCAGTAGGGCCCAGCTTCCCCCAGTCGCTGCCGCGCGTAGCGCATTCAGTCCGCGCCCAGCAGAATGCGGGGGCCTTGTCGTCCTTAATCGAGCACCAGTCGCCCCTCCATTCTTCCCACTTCCCACGCAGCTGTCCGGAAAGGTAATCCGAGTCATCCTTTTTGCCCCGGGGGATCCATCTTATGTTCCCCGAGCGGTGGGACTTGTCCTCAATCCGAGGAAGGAAGAAGTGCCTGAACAAATCCACGTTGGGGGCGACTCCAACAAAGTTCTCGCACGGGTGGGCAAATATCACCATATGCCGCCATCATGGCGCAGAAGAAATCAGAGAAGGGAGGGGCAAGGCCGCAGAAAAAGTACGCGCAAAAGAAGTGGTATGAATCTGAGGGCTTCTTCTCCTTGGGGCTGTCTGGCAAAACTTGGGACACTCCGTTCCCCTTTGTCACCCTCCCCCACATATAGGCATACCTCTTGATCAAGGTGTTGCCATCCAGGCTCGACGGAGAGATAACCACGTCTCCCTGTTGCCGCCTCTCGAGCTCTTCTGCTTTCTTCTTCCTGTCTTCAGCCGCCAGGTCTGCGGATGCGGCCGCTTGCTTCCCCTTGTTGGCAGCCGTTTTCCTCCCCATCCTTGGAGCTTTCAAGGGCGGCGGATGATCCGGCGGTGCTCGGGGAGCCGGAAGTTGCGGCGGGAGCAGTTCTTTGGCTTGAGGAGGAAGATGAAGGACGGAGAAAGGGATGCGAATGAGCAGCGCCTCTGTGCGTTGTCCTTTTTATTTAGGGGGGCCCGCACGGGGGCTGGCTCTTCGCAAATCTTTTCGGAAAACTGCCGTTTTATTGCCGGCGGTTCCTTTTTATCCTCCAACAACTACTATTCCATGATCCCACGACCCGCAATAATTGCACGGAGTGGACATGGGATGGAAGATCAGAATCCCTTCGACGCGTGTCCGTGCACTGTTTGGGGCCTAACCCAACGTGCCCAGCGACATGTATAGCTCAGGCCCGGGGGCTTCTGTCGGGGTATACAAACAGGGGTGTTCATTCCCCCTTACTCATGCACGGACAGACAGCCACCGGCCTTCGCGGCAAAACCTGTCGGGAAGGCTACAACGCCACAAAGCAAGCGCCGGCAACACCAGCGCAGCGGCCCAGGAGGGGCCCCGATACACGCCAAGCACGTCCCCGGTGCTTGCCGGGGACCAAGACATGCGCATCTTCCTGAAGACCCAGCAAGCCATCTGATGTGACGGCGGCCCGATCTTTCGATGAGAGAGGGGATAACTATCGATTTGGTGGATTTTGACCTTGACGATTCGGCTATACCGTACCCAATGATACGCCTCGACAATCGCTAAACCAATCTCCGATGGTTATTGACCTTGCCGTAGGCACGATAATCCTGAACAACGAGGTTCGAGTTCCTGCAAGCAACCGAAGAACCAGCAAGAACAATAGTAATTGCAATCTGAAATTGCGGATAATAATCCGAGCACACGAACTAGATGAGAAATTGGGGTTCCACTGTGGATCTGACGAGGTGGTAGTCCTACACGTCTCGTAGATGCGATTTGTAGCAGTAGCTAAACAATACAATAAAACCCGAATCTAAAACCTAGAGAGAGCAACGTATATATAGGTAGGTACAGGTACAAACCGACCTTAGATGGTTCGGCCGCTGGATAGACGCACAGGTCAATTTCCTAATTAAATACGAAGTCGGTCATGCATCTCTAGGACTCTGTGTTGCACCTTTTCTTACTTGGCCTGGCCGCACCTAATCTTCTTTTAGGGCTGCACGCACATGCATTGGTAGACCACTAGGTTCAGGTCTTTTCTTCCTTCTTGTGATTAGGAAATCATGCATGAGTGGATGAATGATCCTTCATCATGCATGGCTGTACGTAGGCACTTGCACATGCATATGCACATATACACACACATGTAGTTATTTGATTTCATCTTAACTTGTGGCTTGAATAAATCTTCAGTATATGCATGTATGGATACATATATGTGTGTCGCCATCCGTTCTCGTAATCTAACCCTTGGCTTGTAGAAATATTCTACAATTAAATGAAAAATAAAAATAGATGAAGTATTTTTGTTCTAGATAACAAAATAAATTATTGAGTAACTTGGAATAGAGATCACCTGAAAAGTATAAATACGTGTAATACTTTTGGCCGTAACTGACGAAGCCATGTCCACATCATCCTCCCTTTCTTGACAACAAAGCCGTCCTCGGCTTTGGATAATATGAAAATAGACTACGCCAAGAGACAATGTATATACGTGGTATATGTATGCATCCGTTTTAATTTCTCTCCATTGTTGCATTATTAAAATCTTGAGACATGAGTACTCAGCATAGCTCATGAGATGAAAGTCCAAAAAAAATTCACAGGAAATATACCAACATGAAATATTACAACTTAATTTGCACATATAAGTGAAGCATATATTCATATAACCTGATTTGTAATGCTCATAATTAAACCATCCCAACATAGGTAGACACCTAATAGGAATATACGAATTAGCATGTGTAGATAAGCAATCATGCGACCTTCTATTCGAAATGTAATCAACGACGATGTTGGGGGTCATATTAAAATGATCAAGCATTGGCATATTAATATTCTCTTTCAACCGAGTAAGATCATCACATGTGATGCAAATTCCGTGCACCAAAAATTCATTGTCTATGCATTCCTCTCCAAACAAGTTAAATGTAAAATCTGGCGCATAAACACCTTTCAGAAAACTCAAACATGTGATCTCAGCTATTTTAGTTCTCGCATGCGACAAAGGAATAGGTGGATCCAAAAAAACAGAATACAAAGAATTAGCATGGGAAATTCTAGCTAATACTTCATTATGTTTAACCAATTGTATGTGATCCAAACGAGATTGAATAATCAAGTCACATGGGTCAATTTCAGTTGCCTTTAGTTTCGTGGGTGTACTCCAATCAATGAGAGAATCGTATTCGATAATAGGTGCACTCAGATCATTAAATATTCCCGTCTTTAGATTACACGATAAACTCAAATCATCAACATAATCATCTAAGATGTGTGGTGTGATCAAATCATTGGCCATTGCACTTAGCTCAACATATGGTGTACTGAAATCAGCACGCAATTCCTCAATTTCATGCGGAAGAAAATCAGTACCTTTATTATTACCTTGTAGATCTGGCTCATATGAAGTAGGTATGTTCGGTGGAGATGCCTCGTATGCTACAAGAGGCGCAATCATGCTTGTCGGTGCAACGAAGGAAGGAATCTTCCTAGACGGTGATTCTACTACCCACTTGTTCATCGTGTGGACATGTCTTCTTATTTTCTGTTCAGCTTTACGAGCAAGACAAAACAAATGGTCGACCGAATACAATTCTTCATGCATTATTACGTCTTGTATACCATGGTTTAAACCTCTCCAAAATCTATTTAGAAAATCTTCTTCACATTCTTCTAATTCAAGACGAATCAAAGCAGTACACAAATTATCATAATATTCTTCAACGGTGTTATGTCCTTGTACTAAACGTTGCAATTTTCTAAGTAGATCACTAACATGGTAGGAAGGAACAAATCGGTTTCGCATAACAAGTTTGAAAACTTTCCAAGTAGTAGGTAGATTAGAAATATTATCCCTGCAATAATTTCTCCACCAAACTAAAGGAAAACCGAAAAAGCTTTGAGTAGCATCATGTATCTTCTTAAGCTCGGAAACATCATGGCTAGCAAAGATTTCTTCTACCTCCATCTCCCAATCAATATACGACTCGGGTTCATATTTACCCTCGAACCGTGGCAAAGAGATAACCTGATCATGTGCGCTTCTACCATGATATAAATCTTGTGGTGGACGTCGTACCTTCCGTGGTTTGAAAGAGTGACTTGTATCAACAGATGGCAAGTCATCTCCCACAATAGACGCAACCCAACTGTTGGCCACTTGAGAATCTGCCATGGTTAGTACCGCACACAACAAAACCACAAGTATAATGTTCCTATAGTACTACTCAGAAGTGGTGGGAAAAAGAATTCTCTCAACACTATAGCAATTACCAAGCTCTTACCAGTTCTTACCGTGCTGCAGTGGTTGTCGGCCTTCGGCGCTTTCAAAAGTTATCAAAGTCGGATATAGCGATTGCCAAGTGACCGAAAAAGATATAATATAGGAGGTGGAGCTTGGTAAAGGTTTCCTCAACTCACAATATAAGTGGCACAATTAAGCAAAAGTAATGCAAGCTGAATAATTGCTCAAACTCCTAACTAGTGCTGGCAGTCGACTAGTAAGAGATAAAACAATCTAAGCCCAGATACTGAACAAAGTGAGTGAAACGTGTTAGAAAAATATATGATGATGCAAAGTGGCGAGAGACACGCGAGTGTATAACAAGGCTCAAAATAGATGATCTGTTGTGATGGTCAAGCTCGTAGCAGCAACAAGAATATTTGGAATATCTAGAATGTAAACAGATTTATTTTGTTTGCCCAAAACAGATGCTAGCCGGCCTCAACTTTGCAACTTTTTTTTCTTTTCCTTTTTCTCTTTTTTTTCTGCAACTTTTTTTCTTTTCTTTTTTCTCCTTTTTCTCTTTTTTTTTTTTGCTCTTCTTTTTCCAGGCCGGTTGCTAGCAGAAGTCCCAGAGACAAATTAAGTGACAAGGGAGGAAAAGTTAAAAAAAAGGCTGCTGGACAAGGTGGGACGTGATCACGTGAGCTAGCTATGAGTGATAGGCGTTGACTAGTACTAATGCACTTGGCGGAGAGGTTTGGTGTGGCGCGAGTGGAGGCAAACAAACAGCGCGGGATGTCTGGTAGTTTGCGTCTTGGCTGTGGTGAAGCGGCGCTATAGGGGAGCGAAACTCGATGGATGTATGACTGGGGACGCGCGGTGGCAGACACGGTTTCCTGTGTATCTAAGTGTTCGCGTGATTAGGCAGGGCGTAGTGCAGGAGTCAAGAAATCGGCAAGATTAGAAACCAACCGATCCGATATTGTTTTTCTTTTCTGATTACGGACGAACTTGCGGCGGAAAATATGGTGGACAAAAATAAAGTGCGATCTAGTAGACAATTTTCGCTCGAACTAATCTAAACCAGCACTATTTTTTAGGATGAATGCAACCAAAGATTCAACAAAGCAAATACTAGATGCAAAAATTGCTAAAGGCTAAAAATGTAGGTGTAATGGATGAACTAATCTATTTTTTTGGCTTTTTGTTGGTTGTAGGAGGGAAAAAGAAACTAATCTAATAAAACTATAAATCTCTCACCGGTGAACCTGAAAACTGATACCACTTGATGTGACGGCGGCCCGATCTTTCGATGTGAGAGGGGATAACTATCGATTTGGTGGATTTTGACCTTGACGATCCGGCTATACCGTACCCGACGATACGCCTCGACAATCGCTAAACCAATCTCCGATGGTTATTGACCTTGCCGTAGGCACGATCAACCTGAACAACGAGGTTTGAGTTCCTGCAAGCAACCGAAGAACCAACAAGAACAATGGTAATTGCAATCTGAAATTGCGGATAATAATCTGAGCACACGAACTAGATGAGAAATTGGGGTTCCACTGTGGATCTGACGAGGCGGTAGTCCTACACGTCTCGTAGATGCAATTTGTAGCAGTAGCTAAACAATACAATAAAACCCGAATCTAAAACCTAGAGAGAGCAACGTATATATAGGTTGGTACAGGTACAAACCGACCTTAGATGGTTCGGCCGCTGGATAGACGCGCAGGTCAATTTCCTAATTAAATACGAAGTCGGTCGTGCATCTCTAGGACTCTGTGTTGCACCTTTTCTTACTTGGCCTGGCCGGACCTAATCTTCTTTTAGGGCTGCACGCTCATGCATTGGTAGACCACTAGGTTCAGGTCTTTTCTTCCTTCTTGTGATTAGGAAATCATGCATGAGTGGATGCATGATCCTTCATCATGCATGGCTGTACGTAGGCACTTGCACATGCATATGCACATATACACACACATGTAGTTATTTGATTTCATCTTAACTTGTGGCTTGAATAAATCTTTAGTATATGCATGTATGGATACATATATGTGTGTCGCCATCCGTTCTCGTAATCTAATCCTTGGCTTGTAGAAATATTCTACAATTAAATAAAAAATAAAAATAGATGAAGTATTTTTTGTTCTGGATAACGAAATAAATTATTGAGTAACTTGGAATAGAGATCACCTGAAAAGTATAAATACGTGTAATACTTTTGGCCGTAACTGACGAAGCCATGTCCACATCACCATCCCCCGGCAGGCGCGAGCTGATCGGCCACCGCTCCACTGCATCGCTATGCCAGTCACTTATCAATGTGGTGTTGAGCCCTCAAGCGGCTAATCAGCTCTCGCTAAGCACGTGGCGACACACCGGGAGGCAAGTTATACTCAGTTGACACCTGCCCTGCTGCGTGTCAAGACCATAAGCAACGACCAGCCAAGCGGTGGCAAAAGCTTGCCGGGGATGCACCCCCGAGCGCCACCTAGGCTGGTAATCATGGTATTTTGTCCTAAATGCCAGAGTTAGGTATGATAGCTCTGCTAAGCTATCCAATCGATAGATAATGACTGTTTTGCCATTGTGGTAACCCCTTGCACTATAAAAGGAGGCCCAAGGCTACCTAGCTCAGGATTCGGACCCCCAAACATTTGTACTCGCCTAGAAGCTCTTTCCCTGAAGGCAACCCTTGCCGGGGTAGAGCGCGAGGCACCACTCGTGTTCTTCCAATCAAATCCACCAAAAAGTAGGAGTAGGGTTTTACGCTTAGCAGCGGCCCGAACCTGGGTATTATGCCAGTGTCATGATCGTCGCGCCGTCTCATGCTCTCTGCTCTTCGTGCAACGTGACCCCCCTTGCCAAACCACAAGGGGCCTCCGGGTCCCATAGGTGATCGTGAGCATCCGTTCCCCGACAGGTAGCCAAAATGGAAAATCAATTTTTTCAAGAACTTGACCGCAGTTTCTGCATCACAACTACTAACTGGCTTGCTTCAACCCACTTGGTGAACTTATCAACCGCCACCAAGAGGTGGGTCTTCTTGTCAGAAGACGGTTTGAACGGGCCAACCATGTCGAGCCCCCAAACCGCGAACGGCCAAGTAATTGGGATCATACGCAATTCCTGAGCCCGGACATGGGCTTGTCGACCAAACTTCTGACATCCATCGCACTTGCACACAATCTCTTCTGCATCTACGTGAGCCGTCAGCCAGTAGAACCCACGTCGAAAGGCTTTTGCCACCAGGTACCGTGAGCCGGAATGATGTCCACAATCACCAGCGTGAATTTCTTTAAGAATCTCCTGGCCTTCCTCAGGAGAAACACAACATTGAAACACACCAATGCTGCTTCGCTGGTGTAACTCGCCATTGACGATAGTCATTGATTTGGCCCGCCGAATTATCTATCAAGCGATGGTTTCCTCAGCTGGAAGCTCGCCTCAAGTCTGATAAGCCAGATATGGAATAGTCCAGTCCGGAGTAGCATGGAGAGCCGCCACCAATTGTGCCTCCGGGTCAGGGATAGCTATGTCCTGCTCAGATGGCAACTTGACCGAAGGATTATGAAGGACATCTAAGAAAACATTGGGGGGAACCGGCTTCCTCTGTGAGCCGAGTCATGACAGGGCGTCGGCCGCCTCGTTGAGCCGGCGATCTATATGATCGACCTGGTAGCCTTGAAAATGACCCGCCACATCAGAGACCGCTCGCCGGTAAGCTGTCATCAGGTGGTCCTTAGAGTCTCAAGTCCCCGAAACTTGTTGCGCCACCAAATCTGAGTCGCCCAAACACCTGACCCGGCTCAGATTCATCTCCTTAGCTATTCTGAGCCCGTGTAGGAGGGCTTCGTATTCAGCTGCATTGTTAGTACAAGGGAACATGAGCCGTAGAACATAACGAAATTTATCACCTCGTGGAGAAGACAATATAACTCCAGCCCCCGAGCCCTCCAACTATCTAGATCCATCAAAGTGTATAGTCCAGTAGGTGTTATCTGGCCTATCCTCTGGAATCTGCAACTCTGTCCAGTCGTTGATGAAATCTACCAATACTTGGGACTTGATGGCAGTTCGGGGCCATGAAATGAGCATAAGCCGGTCGCCCAAAGAGGGCGTGATAGGGGCTATTTATCTTGACTACCTCAAACATCAGAGGCTTGCATCTGTAATTATGCTCATTACCGAAGGCAACGTCGAGTTTGATCCGCCCAATCGGATAAGCCGACTTTCCAGGAACAATCCTGTGAAACGCTGTCGTTGAGGGAAGCAGCGTGCTCTCAGGCAGGTTCATCCGACGAAAAGTTTCGTAGTATAAAATGTTTATGCCACTGCCTCCATCCATAAGGACCTTGGACAAAGTGTAACCACCGACTTGAGGTGCCACCAGCAAAGCTAACCCACCAGGGTTGTCAACCCGGGGGGATGGTCCTCCCTACTCTAGGTAATCGGGTGTTCGGACCAGTTGAGATACCTGGGCACTGCCGGCTCAGCCATGTTGACATCCCTGCTCTTGACCTTACTATCCCGCTTGCAAGTATTAGTGGTGAAGACATGATACTGGCCGCGATTCAGCTGCTTAGGATTACTTTGAAAAACCTGGTTACTGTGCTGCTGCCGAAATTCAGCTCCTGAGTCGCCCTGTGGCAAGTCTGATCCGCCCGATGCTCTAGCCATGGACGGGGTTTGGGCCACCGTGATTCCTGTTGTAGAAACAGTAACTGGACGAGGCGACCCATGAATCTTACCGAGGATCTTGGTCTCGGGACGCCGGCCCGGTAGAGGCTGACCGGGTTGGGCGCACCGAGCCGGCTCGACGAGGTTGGTGCAGATGTCCAACTCGGGCACCGACACGCCGATCTGGCCGATGAAGATGTGGATCTTGCCGAATGGGACCCGGTACCCGTACTCAATTGAGTCGGCCTCGTGGCCCCAGTCTGAATCGTCGGTGTATATCTTGCTCCGGTGACTCTTGGTCATGCGACCCTCCACGTAGCTCCCGAACCCTGGAAGGGCTCCCTTTGAGAACTTAACTCCACCGGGCGAGAGCCCCACGGTGGATGCCAACTGTCGTGGTTTTGTCAAGGCAGATGTCCTCATTCAAGGACTTAGGTGTGGGGCCATCGCCGCTAGGTGGAGACTCAAAGGGGTTAAACGGGAACAGGAGGCGAGTTTACCCAGGTTCGGCCCCTCCGATGGAGGTAATAGCCTACGTCCTGCTTTGTGTCTATATTGATGATGATCTCGATTACAAGGGTGCGGAATCGCTAACCTAGCTTTCGAGGGTGTCTAACTTGAGTCTTTCGGCCCTAGGGGCTTGTCTTTATATACAGGTCAAGACCCTAGGATTTACAACAGAGTCCGAGTCATATTACAATTCGTAACCTTTCAAGTCTCTAACACGCCTTGCCTTTTGAGCAAGGAATCCTCTGGCGTCTTCTGCCCTGTGGGCCTTGAGTCACCGTGTCCATACGCTTGGGCCGCCCGGCGGTTTACTTAGTAACTGCCTTACTTGCTTCACCTTCGCGATACGGCCCATCTTGAACATAGTTCCAGAGCCGCCATTATACTGACCCGGCCTAGTAGGGCGGGTCATACTGTGGGGTTATATCCCCGACACCAGCCCACCTCCGGTGCCCATCTTCTGGTACTTAAGGTCTTTTGACCTAGAAAAAATAAGGAGAGGACTATCGAGATGGAACGCCGCCGTGTCGAGGTGGAACTTGGGCAGGAGCACTTTTGCCCTCCGGCGGAGAGATTCCACCGGGGGAACTTCCCTCCCGGAGGGGGTAATCGAAGCCATCGTCATCACCAACACCCCTCTCATCTTTAGGAGGCCAATCTTCATCAACATCTTCAACAGCACCATCTCCTCTCAAACCCTAGTTCATCTCTTGTGTTTAATCTTTGTACCGGAACAACAGATTGGTACCTGTGGGTGACTAGTAGTGTTGATTACATCTTGTAGTTGATTACTATATGGTTTATTTGGTGGAAGATTATATGTTTAGATCCATTATGCTATTTAATACCCCTATGATCTTGAGCATGAATATTATTTGTGAGTAGTTACCTTTGTTCTTGAGGTCACGGGAGAAGTCATGTTGCAAGTAATCATGTGAATTTGATATGTGTTCGATATTTTGATGATATGTATGTTGTGATTCCCTTAGTGGTGTCATGTGAACGTCGACTACATGACACTTCACCATCCTTGGGCCTAAGGGAATGCATTGTGGAGTAGTTATTAGATGATGGGTTGCTAGAGTGACAGAAGCTTAAACCCTACTTTGTGCGCTACTTCGTAAGGGGCTGATTTGGATCCAAACGTTTAATGCTATGGTTAGATTTATCTTAATACTTTTCTCGTAGTTGCAGATGCTTGCGACGGGGTTAATCATAAGTGGGAGGTTTGTTCAAGTAAGAACAACACCCAAGCACTAGTCCACCCACATATCAAATTATCAAAGTAGCGAACGCAAATCAAACCGACATGATAAAAGTGACTAGATGAAATTCCCGTGTACCCTCAATAACACTTTGCTTATTATAGGAGACTATTTTGGTCTGTCCTTTGCCACAAAAGGATTGGGCTACCATGCTGCACTTTATTTACCATTACTGTTACTTGCTCGTTACCAATTATCTTGCTAGCAAACTATCTGTTACCTACAATTTCTGTGCTTGTAGAAATCACCTTGCTGAAAACTGCTTGTCATTTCCTTCTGCTCCTCGTTGGGTTCGACACTCTTACTTATCGAAAGGACTACGATTGACCCCCTATACTTGTGGGTCATCAGGCACCGCGTGAAAGCGGGCGTATGCAGTACGGCCAAGCAACGCATGGTAACCACTGGGGAAGGGAACAATATCAAAGATTAAGTTCTCGCATCAGAAGTTGTCGGGAGAGCCGAAAACAACTAGTAGTGTTATGGTGCCCGTGCATTTGTCCTCCACGCCGGGTATAACTCCCTTGAATGTGGTGTTGCTGGGCCTGATCTGTGACGAATCGATACCCATTTTCCTCACCGTGTCAGCGTATATCAGGTTCAGACTGCTTTCCCCGTCCATGAGGATACGGGTTGAATGAAATCCATCGATGATGGGGTACAAGACCAAGGCAGCTGACCGGCCATGATGGATGCTGGCCGGGTGGTCTTTTTTATCAAAAGTGATCGGGCAGGCCATCCACGGGGGTGCGTCTCGGGGCTATATGCTCTATAGCATAGACATCCCGAAGTGCTCGTTTCCGCTCCTTCTTAGGAATGTGCATGACATAAATCATGTTCACGTCCTTGACATCAGAGGGAAATTGTTTTTTGCCGTGTTGTTCGGCCTATGAGGTTCGTCCTCATCATCATCGCTCCGATACTGGACCTTGCTAGACTTCTCGGCTAATGCCTTTCTAGCCTGCTTTAAAACCTAACAATGTCGATTGGTGTGGTTGGAAGGCTTGTGAGAAGTGCCATGGATCTGATAGGGCTTTTCAAGTATCTTATCCAGAGTGCTTGGGCCGTCCTTGTTCCATGTAAAAGGCCTCTTCTTGGGTCCATCCCGTGAGCTACTGAACCCTGCGTTGACTACTCGGTCCTTGGCGTCGCTGCCGCTATTCTTGTTCCGGCGTTTGTTCTTGTTGCGCCTAGACTTGTCGTTCCTGACTCGTACTTCCGAGGTACCGGGATTACTCCTGTGAGTGCTATGGGCTAGCCAGTTGTTCTCGCCCACGCAAAAGCGGGTCATTAGTGAGGTAAGGGTTCCCATGGTTCTAGGCTTGTCCTGCCCGAGTTGTTGGGCGAGCCATTCATCCCGGATGCTATGCCTAAATGTCGCGACTCGCCTTCCTTTTGGACGATGTGGCTGAGGTCATCGGCATCCGGGGCCGGATGTAGGTGCCTTGGAAGTTGGCCCTAAAGGCCTCCTCAAGCTCTTCCCAGCTTCCTATGGAATTTCTAGGGAGGCTATGGAGACAATGTATTTAATGGTTTGGAGGTCATCACCTCAGGCCATGTGAGTATGGAGAAGGAAATCTTCTATCCAGATGGCCGGGTCAGTAGTTCCGTCGTATTGACTGATATTGATGGGTTAAAACCCCTCTAGGAACTAATGCTCCATGACTTCGTCTATGAAACACACTGGGTGCACGGGTCCTCAATATCAAGCTGTATCATGGCGTGTGTGAGCGATCGCCCTTGCCAGCGTTTGTTCTCGAGCTCTCTCATGCCTGTCTAACCATGTGTCATAGCCCTCCAGGCCGACGGGCGCATACTCGCGTGGTCAGTAAATGGATCGAGTAGGAGCTTTATTTGCGTGTAACTTAGTGTGGAGGTCGAAGGGCTCGGGATATTCGGCCGGTCTCTTGCCGTGAGGGCGGGTTTTTGCAGGGGGGTTCTTTATATGCCCATGCTGGCCGATCTCACCCTCTCATGACCCTCAAGTATAGGGGATCATACGTAGCCCTTTTATAAGTAAGAGTTTCGAACCCAACGAGGAGCAGAAGGAAATGACAAACGGTTTTCAGCAAGGTATTCTCTGCAAGTGTTGTAAGTAACAGTGATAGATAGTTTTGTAGCATGATAATTCGTAGCAAGTAACAAGTAACAATAGTAGAAAAGGTGCAGCAAGGTGTCCCAATACTTTTTATAGCAAAGGAAAATCCGGAAAGTTCTCTTATATAAAGCAAAGTGCTCTCGAGGACACATGGGAATTCTTGTCTAGTCACGTTCATCATGTTTAGTTGATTCGCGTTCATTACTTTGATAATTCATATGTCGGTGGACCGGTGCTTGAGTGTTGTTCTTACTTGAACAAGCAACCCACTTATAATTAAGATAAATCTAACCATAGCATGAAACATGTGGATCCAAATCAGCCCCTTACGGAATAACGCATAAACTAGGGTTTAAGCTTCTGTCACTCTAGCAACCCATCATCTACTTATTACTCCATAATGCCTTCCCTTAGGCCCAAGTATGGTGAAGTGTCATGTAGTCAACGTTCACATGACACCACTAAAGGAAGCAACAACATACATCTCATCAAAATATCGAACGAATACCAACTTCACATGATTACTTATAACAAGACTTCTCACATGTCCTTGAGAACAAAAGTAACTACTCACAAATCATAACCATGTTCAAGATCAGAGGTATAATGAATATGATTAAGGATCTGAACATATAATCTTCCAAGTAAACCAACTAGCATCAACTACAAGATGGAATAAACAGTACTAGCAACCCACAAGTACCAATCTGAGGTTTTGAGACAAAAATTGAATACAAGAGATGAACTAGGGTGTGAGATGAGACGGTGTTGGTTAAGATTGGCCCTCCCACGAAGGAGGAAGCGTTGGTGATTATGATGCATCTATACCCGTTGGCCTTCGTGGGAGGGCCAATCTTCACCAGCACCATCTCATATCACACCCTAGTTCATCTCTTGTATTCAATCTTCGTCTCAAAACCTCAGATTGGTACTTGTGGGTTGCAAGTACTGTTTATTACGTTTCATAATTGGGCCTAATGGAAGGAATTGCGGAGTAATAAATAGATGATGGGTTGCTAGAGTGACAGAAGCTTAAACCCTAGTTTATGCGTTATTCTGTAAGGGGCTGATTTGGATCCACATGTTTCATGCTATGGTTAGATTTATCTTAATTATAAGTGGGTTGCTTGTTCAAGTAAGAACAACACCCAAGGTAACAAACACGAATCAACTCAATCTGATGAACGTGACTAGACAACAATTCACATGTGTCCTCGAGAGCACCTTGCTTTATATAAGAGAACCTTCAGGCTTGTCCTTTGCTACAAAAAGGATTGGGCCACCTTGCTGCACCTTTGCTACTATTGTTACTTGTTACTTGTTATGAATTATCTTGCTACAAAACTATGTATCACTGTTACTTACAGCACTTGCAGAGAATACCTTGCTGAAAACTGCTTGTCATTTCCTTCTGTTCCTCATTGGGTTTGACATTCTTACTTATCAAAAGTACTAGGATTGATCCCCTATACTTGTGGGTCATCAAGACTCTTTTCTGACTCTGTTGCAGGGGAGTGAAGCGCCTTTGGTAAGTGGAATTCGGTAATGAAACATTTTCGATACGTGCTGAAATTTACTGTTGCTTGTTATTATGGATGATAATCCTTTGAGAGGTTTGTTTGGGGTATCTTCACCTCGAATGGAAGTGGCAAGAGTCGCTTCCCAACCTACTGAACATTTTGAAAATATTTATTATGAGATTCCTTCGGGTATGTTAGAGAAACTGCTAGCTAATCCTTATGCATGAGATGAGAAAGTACATGCTAATATGCACTTGATCTATGTAGATGAAATTTGTGGATTATTTAAGCTTGCAGGTCTATCCGATGATGGAGTTAAGAAGAAGTTATTCCCTTTATATTTGGAGGGAAAGGCATTGATTTGGTACAGTCCATTGGATGATGCTGGAACATGGGACTAGAATCGATTGAAGCTGGAATTTCACCAAAAGTTTTATCCTATGCATCTGGTTCATCGTGATCGGAATTATATATATAATTTTTGTCCTTGTGAACGAGAAAGTATCACTCAAGCTTTGGGGAGGCTTATGTCTATGATGCACACATGCCCCAATCATGAGCTCTCAAGGGAAATAATTATACAAAACTTTTTATGCTCGGCTTTCTTATGATGATCAATTGTTGCTCGATCTTCTTATATTGGTTCCTTTTTGAAGAAAACTATTGAATTCAAATGGGATCTTCTGGATAGAATTAAACGCAACTCTGAAGATTGGGAACTCGACAAAGATAAAGAGTTAGGTATAAAACTTGATTTTGATTGCCTTAAATCTTTTATGGAAACCGATGCTTTTCATAAGTTTGGCGCTAAATATGGACTTGACTCTGAGATAGTAGCTTATTTTTGTGAATTTTTGATGCTCATGTTGATCTCCTTATGGAGAAGTGGTTTAAATATCATCCACCTATTGAAGAATTGTTAGAGGAACTTATTATTGCTAAATATGAAATAATTATTTATAATGTTTATCCAGTTGTGCCCGTTGCTTATATTAAGAAACCACCTTTCCCTGTTAGGATTAAGGAACATGTTAAAGCTACAATTGTGGTTCATAAAAGTAATGTCAGGATACTCAAACCTTCTGAACAAGTAAATGTAGAACCTAATATTGTTGTGATTAAAGATATCTTGGTTGATAATATTGATGGGCATGTTATTCACTTCTGTGGTGAGGCTGCTAGAATCGCAAAACCTACTAGAAATGAATATGATGTGTTAGATAAGAATAAACCCATGGTTGGCATGCATGTTGTTTCTGTTAAAATTGGAGATCATTGCTATCATGGCTTGTGTGATATGGGTGCTTCTGTGAGTGTTATTCCTTTTACTTTATATCAAGAAATTATGAATGATATAGCACCCTCTGAGATTGAAGACATTGATGTCACTATTAAACTTGCAAATAGAGATACTATTACACCGCTTGGGATTGTTCGAGATGCTAAAGTCTTGTGTGGAAAAATCAAATACCCTAATGATTTCTTAGTACTTGGTTCACTAAAATATATTTTTTGTCTCATTATATTTTGTAGACCTGTCTTTGTCCACTTCCACGTGTGGGTCTCCCAGTCGGTGATTTCCGCCACCCACGCCCCCCATGCACGCTGGCGGACATCGAGGTATGTCCTCTGCGGTTACCGCGGCGGAGGGAGGCCCGGGAAGTTGGAGAAGCGGGCGGGGGCCGTGCGACGACGGCTCAAGTATCCGCCGCTTGACGACAAACCACGGGCGTGGCAGCGCGGATCCGCGCTACGGATCGGCGGCGGGGACCTCCGACCACCGCGTTCAGTCAATGGGAGGGGAGGGTTGGCGGGGAATGGCGGGGGGAGTCGATGGCGGCGGGGACGGAGAGGAGAAGAGGCAGAGGAGGCGAAGGGGAAGAGGAGGCAAAGTGAAGGATTTTTACTCGGCCACCTAGCGGTGGAGTAAATATAGGGAGAACCGCGGCGACCGAGGACAATCTTTACTCCTCTAGCGCCTATTGGGGATCGGCTAGGTGCCAGTTAGGGGAGTAAAATTGTGTTTTTACTCTTCTAACTGGTTATAGGGGATCGGTTAGAAATGGCCTTACTATAACCTACGAGTAGTAAGTGAAAATAAATGTGATCAAGGGTAGAAGTGCTTGGAGTAGAGGAGTTCGTTCCACGTGTCCTAGAGTTCCGGGAGGTACCAGTGGACTCGGTCAGCGTAGGTCCTAGGGACAGCTTGCTACTCCAACGACAGTGGGTTCCACTTCTTCTTGTAGATGGAGGTGTGTGCGTCCTTGCAGTACCTGGGTAGATGTGTGACGTTCAGGAACGTGAGCGGGACATCGGCATCATCGCCGTCGAGGATCTCCCTGATCAACCGCATCACGCTTCGCCGTTCGTCCGTGCCCAGTACCCGACGTCCTCTATCATCACCATCTCGTTGTAGCATCCTGATAACCCACAAGTATAGGGGATCGCAACAGTTTTCGAGGGCAGAGTATTCAACCCAAATTTATTGAATCAACACAAGGGGAGCCAAAGAATATTCTCGAGTATTAGTAGCTGAGTTGTCAATTCAACCACACCTGAAAGACTTAATATCTGCAGCAAAGTATTTAGTAGCAAAGTAGTATGGAAGTAACGGTAACGATGGCAAACGTGACAGTAGCAGTTTTGTAGTGATTGTAACAGTAGCAACGGAAAAGTAACTTAGCAAAGATCAATATATGAAAAGCTCGTAGGCAATGGATCAGTGATGGATAATTATGTCAGATGGCATTCATCATGCAACGGTTATAACATAGCGTGACACAGAACTAGCTCCAATTCATCAATGTAATGTAGGCATGTATTCCATATATAGTCATACATGCTTATGGAAAAGAACTTGCATGACATCTTTTGTTCTACCCTCCCGTGGCAGCGGGGTCCTAATGGAAACTAAGGGATATTAAGGCCTCCTTTTAATAGAGAACCGGACCAAAGCATTAGCACTTAGTGAATACATGAACTCCTCAAACTACGGTAATCACCGGAAAGAATCCCAGTTATTGTCACCCTGGGGGATGCGGATCATAACTCGTAATAGGTGTCTACAACTTGCAAGATAGGATCAAGAACACATATATATTCATGAAAACATAATAGGTTCAGATCTGAAATCATGGCACTCGGGCCCTAGTGACAAGCATTAAGCATAGCAAAGTCATAGCAACATCAATCTCAGAACATAGTGGATACTAGGGATCAAACACTAACAAAACTAACTCGATTACATGGTAAATCTCATCCAACCCATCACCGTCCAGCAAGCCTACGATGGAATTACTCACGAACGGCGGAGAGCATCATGAAATTGGTGATGAAGGATGGTTGGTGATGACGACGGCGTCGATTTCCCCTCTCCGGAGCCCAAAACGGACCCCAGATCTGCCCTCCCGAGGAAGAACAGGAGGTGGCGACGGCTTCGTATCGTAAAACGCGATGAACTCTTCTCTTTGATTTTTTCCTCCCCGAATAGGAATATATAGAGGTGGAATTGAGGTCGGAGGAGCTTCAGGGGGCCCACAAGACAGGGGGCGCGCCCTAGGGGGGGGCGCCCCCCTGGCTTGTGACCAATGGGTGGCCCCCCTCCGGTTGATTCTTTTGCCAGTATTTTTTATTAATTCCAAAAATATTCTCCATAAATTTTCAGGTCAATCCGAGAACTTTTATTTCTGCACAAAAATAACACCAAGGCAATTCTGCTGAAAACAGTGTCAGTCCGGGTTAGTTCCATTCAAATCATGCAAATTAGAGTCCAAAACAAGGGCAAAAGAGTTTGGAAAAGTAGATACGATGGAGACGTATCAACTCCCCCAAGCTTAACCCATTGCTTGTCCTCAAGCAATTCAGTTGACAAACTGAAAGTGACAAAGAAAAACTTTTACAAACTCTGTTTGATCTTGTTGTTGTAAATATGTCTAACTGATGTTCAGATTTTCAGCAAAGATTATAGACTAACCACATTCACAATAACATTTAGGTCTTACATTTACTTATGTCAATGGCATAACCAACTAGCGAGCAATAATAATAAATCTCGTATGATAACAATTTTATCAAAACAATCATGATACAATATGATATAATGGTATCTCGCTAGCCCTTTCTGAGACCGCAAAACATAAATGCAGAGCACCTCTGAAGAACAAGGACTGACTAGACATTGTAATTCATGGTAAAAGAGATCCAATCACAGTCATACTCAATATCAATTAATAACAAAGCATACAAATGACGGTGGTGCTCTCTAACTGGTGCTTTTTATAAGAGGACGACGACTCAACAGTAAAGTAAAATAGATAAGCCCTTCGCAGAGGGAAGCATTGATTCGCAGAGATGCCAGAGCTCGAGCTTTTAAAACAGGTATGAATAATAATTTTTGAGTGGTATGCTTTCATTTTCAACATAACAACTGAGAGATCTTGGTATCTTCCATGGTAGATACATTATAGGCGGTTCCCAAACAGAATAGTAAAGTTTTTACTCCCCCCTCCACCAATCAATCACACTCCACGGCGAGCCGAATCCACGGGTACCGTCCATACAAACAACAATCCTGGGGGAGTTTTGTTTCATTATATTTTGATTTGATTTTTGAGCATGGAACTGGGCATTCCGAATACCAGCCACTTTCTCGTGAATGATAGTGAATCAACACATATCGTGAGAATAACCCACCTAGCATGGAAGATACTGACAGCCCCTAGTCACTACATGAGCGATTCGGGCTTACAAAACAGAATATTATTTGAAGGTTTAGAGTTTGGCACATGCAAATTTACTTGGAACGACAGGTAAATACCGCATATAGGTAGGTATGGTGGACTCATATGGAACAACTTTGAGTTTATGGAAATGGATGCACAAGCAGTATTCCCGCTTAGTACAAGTGAAGGCTAGCAAGAGACTGGGAAGCGACCAACTAGAGAGCGACAACTGTCATAAACATGCATTGAGATTAACCAACATTGAATGCAAGCATGAGTAGGATATAAATCACCATGAACATAAATATCGTGGAGGCTATGTTGATTTTGTTTCAACTACATGCGTGAACATGTGCCAAGTCAAGCCACTTGAATCATTCAAAGGAGGATACCATCCTATCATACTACATCACAACCATTTTAAAATGCATGTTGGCACTCAAGACAAACCATTATACACTCTTAGCTAATTAAGCATGGCATGAGTAAATATAATCTCTAATTGTCATTGCAAACATGTTTCATCCATAATGGGCTGAATTCAGAACGATGAGCTAATCATATTTACAAAAACAAAATAGGTCGAGTTCATACCAGCTTTTCTCCATCTCAATCATTTCATCATATATCGTCATTATTGCCTTTCACTTGCACGACCGAAAGGTGTAAATAATAATGAGAGTGCACGTGCATTGGACTAAGCTAGAATCTGCAAACAATAACTCAAAGGAGAAGACAAGGTAATATGGGCTCTTTGATAGATAAACAATAAGGCATCTGAGAGCCACTCAACATTTTCATTGTGGTTTTCTCCTCACGACCCAAAGAAAAGAAATTTCAAAACAAGAACGAGAAAAACTATTTACACGGGAAAGCCCCTAACAAGCAAAAGAAGAACGAGAAATCTTTTTGGGTTTTCTTTTAATGATACAACTAAACAAACTAAAAGGTAAAGCTAGAACTAATATTTTTTGGATTTTTCTCAAGGTTAATTAAACACTCAAGAAGAAAGCGGAAAGAAGAAATAAAACACCATGGATAATACAATGAAAAAGTATGAACACCGACTACTAAGATGAGTGTGTGAACATGAATGTAATGTCGGTGAGAAATGCGTACTCCCCCAAGCTTAGGCTTTTGGCCTAAGTTGGTCTAGGGCCATGGCTGGGCCGGTAATATCCAAAGTCATAGTTGGGGTTGTACTGGGCTGCGGCAGCTACTGCCTGAACGGCTGCAACGCGGAGGCGAGCGGCTTCTGCCTCTCTCTCGTACTCGTTTGCCTCTCTCTGGTTATAAAGTGTCTCCGTTTTTCCTGAAAGTTAAAGAAGGCAGGAGCAGGAAGGGTAATATGGACAGCACGCTGTCTATCAAAAATTAGTCGGTACAGGAAGGACTGTTCGTTCCTCTCAAGAAACTGGTAGCGCACCATAGCCTCATAATCAAGAAAAGTAGGTGGTAACTCAATATCATTCCCCCTTATGGGTACCCCAAGATAATTAGCTACACGGGTTTGAGCAATGGTGGGATTTTTTCTGGAGGAAGACGAAGTGGATGGGTGCTGGAATAAGTGAGGGGGGCCTACGTGGGACCCACAAGCCAGGGGGGCGCGCCCAGGGGGGTGGGCGCGCCCTGCAGGCTTGTGGCCCACTGGTGCAGCCCCCTGATGTGTTCTCAGTGCCAAAAATTCTTAAATATTCCAGAAAAAATCATACTACATTTTCAGGGCATTTGGAGAACTTTTATTTTCAGGTCATTTTTTATTGCACGGATAAATCAGAAAACAGGAAAAATAATAGCATTTTTACTTAATTTAATCTAAATAACAAAAAGTAAAAGTTAGGTACAGAAGGTTGTGCCTCCTAAATTCATCCATCTCATGCTCATCAAAAAGAATCCATCAATAAGGTTGATCAAGTCTTATTGACAAACTTTTTTCGAATGACACGGAACCGGAGAATTTTCGAATAACACTCGGTTACCTCAATGGGGATATGCATGTCCCCAACAATAAGTATATCATATTTCTTTTTGGCAGTAGGGAGAGGGAATTCAAAATCTCCAATAATAATCGTTGAAAATTCCAATGGAGTTGATACTATGAACTTGAGGTTGTTTCTTCGGAAAGTGTACCATATGTTCATTACCATTAACATGAAAAGTGACATTGCCCTTGTTGCAATCAATAACAGCCCCTGCAGTATTCAAAAAAGGTCTACCAAGGATGATCGACATACTGTCGTTCTCGGGAATATCAAGAATAACAAAGTCTGTTAGGATAGTAACATTTGCAACTACGACAGGCACATCCTCACAAATACCGATGGGTAAAGCAGTTGATTTATCAGCCATTTGCAAAGAGATTTCAGTAGGTGTCAACTTATTCAAATCAAGTCTACGATACAAAGATAAAGGCATAACACTAACACCAGCTCCAAGGTCACATAAAGCAGTTTTAACATAGTTTCTTTTAATAGAGCATGGTATAGTAGGTACTCCGGGATCTCCTAGTTTCTTTGGTATTCCACCCTTAAAGGTATAATTAGCAAGCATGGTGGAAATCTCAGCTTCCAGTATCTTTCTTTTATTTGTCACAATATCTTTCATATACTTAGCATAAGGAGACATTTTCAGAATATCAGTCAAGCGCATACGCAAAAAGACAGGTCTAAGCATTTCAACAAAGCGCTCAAAATCCTCATCATCCTTTTTCTTGGATGGCTTAGGAGGAAAGGGCATGGGTTTCTGAACCCAAGGTTCTCTTTCTCTACCATGCTTCCTAGCAACGAAGTCTCTTTTATCATATCTTTTATTCTTAGGTTGTGGGTTATCAAGATCAACAGCAGGTTCAATCTCCACATCATTATCGTTACTAGGTTGAGCATCAACATGAACATCATCATTTATATTATCACTAGGCTCGTGTTCATTACCAGATTGTGTCTCAGCACCAGAAATAGAAATATCATTTGGGTTTTCAGGTGTATCTATAACAAGTTCACTAGCAGCATGCAAAGTCCTATCGTCATTCTTTTTCCTTTTATTACTGGGATGACTAGGTGCATCAGTATTAATTCTCTGAGAATCTTGCTCAATTCTCTTAGGATGGCCCTCAGGATACAAAGGTTCCTGAGTCATTTTACCACCTCTAGTCACAACTCTAACAGAATGATCATTGTTCTTTCTATTCATCTCATTAAGCAAATCATTTTGTGCCTTAAGTACTTGTTCTACTTGAGTAGTTACCATGGAAGCATGTTTACTAATAAGCTTAAGATCATTGATAGTTCTACTCATATAATCACCTAAGCGATCAAGCATGTAAGCATTATGTTTCAATTGTCTACTAACATAAGCATTGAAATTTTCTTGCTTAACAATAAAGTTATCAAACTCGTCCAAGCATTGGCTAGCAGACTTATTATAGGGAATATCACCTTCATCAAATCTACGAAGAGAATTTACCTCTACTACCTGTGTCGGGGTATCAAGACCATGTATCTCTTCAATAGGTGGTAAATTCTTAACATCTTCAGCTTTAATACCTTTTTCTTTCATAGATTTCTTTGCCTCTTGCATATCTTCAGGACTGAGAAATAGAATACCTATTTTCTTCAGAATTGGCTTTGGAGGTGGTTCGGGAATAGTCTAATCATTATCATTGCTCAATATATTATTCAATAGTAGTTCAGCTTGTTCAACAGTTTGTTCCCTGAAAACACAACCAGCACAACTATCTAGGTGGTCCCTAGAGGCATCGGTTAGTCCATTATAAAAGATATCAAGTATTTCATTTTTCTTGAGAGGATGATTAGGCAAAGCATTAAGTAATTGGAGAAGCCTCCCCCAAGTTTGTGGGAGACTCTCTTCTTCAATTTGCACAAAGTTAAATATTTCCTGCAAGGCAGCTTGTTTCTTATGGGCAGGAAAATATTTTTCAGAGAAGTAATATATCATATCCTGGGGACTATGCACACAACCAGGAGCAAGAGAATTAAACCATATCTTAGCATCACCCTTTAATGAGAAAGGAAACAACTTAAGAATATAGTAATAACGAATTTTTCCCTCATGAGTGAATAGGGTGGCTATATCATTCAATTTAGTAAGATGTGCCACAACAGTTTCAGATTCATAACCATGGAAAGGATCAGATTCAACCAAAGTAATTAACTCAGGATCGACAGAGAATTCATAATCCTTATCAGTAACAAAGATAGGTGAAGTAGCAAACTTAGGATCATATTGCATTCTAGCATTGAAAGATTTTTCCTTCCACTTGCATAGCAATTTCTTAAGATCATCTCTATCCTTACAAGCAAGAAAGTCCCTAGCTACCTCTCCCTCCATAACATAACCCTTAGGTATATTAGGCAATTCATATCTAGGAGAGCTAGGTCTAGCAGGTGTCTCATAGTGTTCAGTTTCAATAATTTCATCAGTTTCAGAAATATCATCAGTTTCAGCATTGACTCTAGCAATTTGTTCATCAAGAAATTCACCCAGTGGCACAGTATTATCAAGCAAAATTTCATCATAAGCATCATGCACCGCAGAAGTGGCATCATCAATTACTTGCAACATATCAGAATCAATAACAGGTGGTGGTGTCGCAAATTTACTCATAACAGAAGGTGAATCAAGTGCAGAGCTAGATGGCAGTTCCTTACCTCCCCTCGTAGTAGAGGGATAGATCTTGGTTTTTGGGTCTTTCAGATTCTTCATAGTGATCAACAGATATAAATCCCAAGTGACTCAGAGAATAGAGCTATGCTCCCCGGCAACGGCGCCAGAAAAAGGTCCTGATAACCCACAAGTATAGGGGATCGCAACAGTTTTCGAGGGCAGAGTATTCAACCCAAATTTATTGATTCGACACAAGGGGAGCCAAAGAATATTCTTGAGTATTAGCAGCTGAGTTGTCAATTCAACCACACCTGAAAGACTTAATATCTGCAGCAAAGTATTTAGTAGCAAAGTAGTATGGAAGTAACGGTAACGATGGCAAACGTGACAGTAGCAGTTTTGTAGTGATTGTAACAGTAGCAACGGAAAAGTAACTTAGCAAATATCAATACATGAAAAGCTCGTAGGTAACGGATCAGTGATGGATAATTATGTCGGATGGCATTCATCATGCAACGGTTATAACATAGGGTGACACAGAACTAGCTCCAATTCATCAATGTAATGTAGGCATGTATTCCATATATAGTCATACGTGCTTATGGAAAAGAACTTGCATGACATCTTTTGTCCTACCCTCCCGTGGCAGCGGGGTCCTAATGGAAACTAAGGGATATTAAGGCCTCCTTTTAATAGAGAACCGGACCAAAGCATTAGCACTTAGTGAATACATGAACTCCTCAAACTACGGTAATCACCGGAAAGAATCCCAGTTATTGTCACCCTGGGGGATGCGGATCATAACTCGTAATAGGTATCTACAACTTGCAAGATAGGATCAAGAACACATATATATTCATGAAAACATAATAGGTTCAGATCTGAAATCATGGCACTCGGGCCCTAGTGACAAGCATTAAGCATAGCAAAGTCATAGCAATATCAATCTCAGAACATAGTGGATACTAGGGATCAAACCCTAACAAAACTAACTCGATTACATGGTAAATCTCATCCAACCCATCACCGTCCAGCAAGCCTATGATGGAATTACTCACGAACGGCGGAGAGCATCATGAAAATGGTGATGAAGGATGGTTGGTGATGACGACGGCGTCGATTTCCCCTCTCCGGAGCCCAAAACGGACCCCAGATCTGCCCTCCCGAGGAAGAACAAGAGGTGGCGGTGGCTCCGTATCGTAAAACGCGATGAACTCTTCTCTTTGATTTTTTTCTCTCCGAATAGGAATATATAGAGGTGGAATTGAGGTCGGAGGAGCTTCAGGGGGCCCACAAGACAGGGGGGCGCGCCCTAGGGGGGGCGCCCCCCTGGCTTGTGACCAATGGGTGGCCCCCCTCCGGTTGATTCTTTCGCCAGTATTTTTTATTAATTCCAAAAATATTCTCCGTAAATTTTCAGGTCAATCCGAGAACTTTTATTTCTGCACAAAAATAACACCAAGGCAATTCTGCTGAAAACAGCGTCAGTCCGGGTTAGTTCCATTCAAATCATGCAAATTAGAGTCCAAAACAAGGGCAAAAGAGTTTGGAAAAGTAGATACAATGGAGACGTATCACATCCCCCCCGGCGCGTCCCCCAGTCCTGGCTCTTGCTAACGGTGGGCGACACGCTGGTGAATAAGACACTGGTGGTGTTGGAGTCCATGTTGCCCCTGAGTCAACCTATTGATGAGTTAGTTTGCTTTTGCCCAAAACTACGTGCAAAAACATATCGACGATCCTTTCTAAATTTTCTTTGTAAGGAGAGAGTAATAAGAGAAGACTTCATCGGAGAAATATCCTGACTTATTCAATACTATTAGTGGAATCATTACTGTTAGTTGTTCCAGCAAACCATTTTGGTCCAAGCAACGAAAGCTCAACAATTATTAGTGTCTTGGTGGCATGGGTTTTGAGGATCTCCAATAGTTCAGTACTGCCTTACTTGGAAAGTGGGTATGAAGATTACTTTCTAAACAACAATCCCTTTTGCGGTTGGGTGTTGAGAGGTAAATACTTAGGGGGGGGGGGGCTTTTTGCATGATCCTCATATTGTCTTTTGAAACCGAGTTTGATAAAAAGAAATTGGTCATGGTTCAACTATCGATATCTGCCATGATAGGTGGAATATAGATGTTACAGATAACAAAACGATGTGCAAAAAACATAGTGATCTAGATACGAAAGTTGGTGAGCATTAATTTTCATCCGGTTTTTTGGAATTGAAGTGCTCTGCAAGCCAACCTTGTTTTTCCACATGCCTTTTTATGTTAGTTGTATCATGTTCAAAAGCCTAGCTGATGACCTTTGGGCCCAGGGGGAGGAGAAACATGGCATGTGCTCAATTAGATCTACATATATGGCTTTAACCTTCTCAGTGAGGTTATAAAATTTGTTTATGGAAGAATTTACACTCCCTTCCTCTGCGGAGGAGAACTTCAACTATAAAATTCTCTGAAAATTAGCCGCTCCCCCCAAAATGAAACGTACCGGCGATGCATGTTACATGGTTTTATGCTTCTACACAAAGTTCTCCACGGTAGGTGCTACTTCTTGAGCTTGCGTTGGTTTTCCCTTGAAGAGGAAAGGGTGATGCAGCAAAGTAGATAAGTATTTCCCTCAGTTGTTGAGAACCAAGGTATCAATCTAGTGGGAGATACAAGCAAGTCCCCAATCCTCGCACCTACACAAACAATCAAACTCTTGCACCCAACGCTATAAAGGGGTTGTCAATCCCTTCACGGTTATTTGCAAGGATGAGATCTGATAGAGATATATATAAAAGATTGCTAGAACGAAAAGTAAAACAAAAGTAAAAAGAATGCAACAAGGTATTTTTGGTTTATAGATCTGAAAATATAATATGGAAAATAGACCCGGGGGCCATAGGTTTCACTAGAGGCTTCTCTCATGAAGGAAAATAATACGGTGGGTGAAAAAATTACTGTCGAGCAATTGATAGAAAAGCGCATAGTTATGACGATATCCAAGGCAATGATTATACATATAGGCATCACGTCCGTGTCAAGTAGAGCGAAACGATTCTGCATCTACTACTATTACTCCACACATCGACCGACTCCTGCCTGCATCTAGAGTATTAAGTTCATGAAGAACAGAGTAACGCATTAGGTAAGATGACATGATGTAGAGGGATAAACTCAAGCAATATGATGAAAACCCAATTTTTTATCCTTGATGGCAACAATACAAATACGTGCCTCGCTACCCCTACTTTGTCACTGGGTGAGGACACCGCAAGATTGAACCCAAAACTAAGCACTTCTCCCATTGCAAGAATTACCAATCTAGTTGGCCAAACCAAACCAATAACTCGAAGAGACTTGCAAAGATATGAAATCATGCATATAAGAATTCATAGAAGATTCAAATAATATTCATAGATAAGCTGATCATAAACCCACAATTCATCGGATCTCGACAAACACACCGCAAAAGAGTATTACATCGGATAGATCTCCATGAAGATCATGAAGAACATGGTATTGAAGAACAAAGAGAGAGAAGAAACCATCTAGCTACTAGCTATGGACCCGAAGGTCTGTGGTGAACTACTCACACATCATCGGAGGGGCAATGGAGTTGATGTAGATGCCCTCCGTGATCGAATCCCCCTCCGGCAGATTACCGAAAAAGGCTCCAAGATGGGATCTCACGGGAACAGAGGCTTCCGGCGGCGGAAAAGTATTTTCGTGGCTCTCTTTCGGTATTGGGGGAATATTTGGGAATTTATAGGCCGAAGAATAGGGATAGGAGGCCTGTTGGGGGGCCACAAGCTAGGGGGGCGCGCCCCCCTAGGGCGCGCCCTGCAGGCTTGTGACTCCCCGGCAGGTCTCCTGCCTTCATCTCCAAGTCTGGTAGGTTTCTTCTGGTCCAAGAAAAATCATCACGAAGATTTTATTCCGTTTGTACTCCGTTTAATATTCCATATCTGCAATACTCAAAAACAAGGAAAAAACAGAAACTGGCACTAGGCTCTAGATTAATAGGTTAGTCCCAAAAATAATATAAAATAGCATATTAATGCATATAAAACTTCCAAAACAGATAATATAATAGCATGGAACAATAAAAAAATATAGATACGTTGGAGACGTATCAAGCATCCCCAAGCTTAATTCCTGCTCGTCCTCGAGTAGGTAAATGATAAAAACAAAATTTTTGATGTGGAATGCTACCTAACATATTTATCCATGTAATATTCTTTATTGTGGCATGAATATCCAGATCCGCAAGATTCAAAACAAAAGTTTAATATTGACATAAAAACAGTAATACTTCAAGCATACTAACAAGGCAATTGTGTCCTTTCGAAATAACATGGCCTCAGAAAGTTATCCCTACAAAATCATATGGTCTGGCTATGCTCCATCTTCCCCACACAAAGTATCTAAATCATGCACAACCCCGATGACAAGTCAAGCAATTGTTTCACACCTTTTATGTTCTCAAACCTTTTCAACTCTCACGCAATACATGAGCGTGAGCCATGGATATAGCACTATAGGTGGAATAGAATATGGAGGAGGTTGTGAGGAAAAGGAGAAGATAGTCTCACATCAACTAGGCGTATCAACGGGCTATGGAGATGCCCATCAATAGATATCAATGTGAGTGAGTAGGGATTGCCATGCAACGAATGCACTAGAGCTATAAGTGTATGAAAGCTCATAAAGAAACTAAGTGGTTGTGCATAATGATGAAAAATTCCACTAGTTACATGAAAGTGACAAAATAGGAGACTCTCTATCACGAAGATCATGGTGCTACTTTGAAGCACAAGTGTGGAAAAAGATAGTAGCATTGTCCCTTCTCTCTTTCTCTCATTTTTATTTATTTTGGTGGGCATCTTTGGCCTCTTTTTTTTATTTGGGCTTCATTGGCCTCTTTTATTATTTGTAAAGTCCAGAGACTCATCCCAACTTGTGAGGGAATCATAGCTTCCATCATCCTTTTCTCTCATGGGACAATGCTATAATAATGAAGATCATCACACTTTTATTTACTTACAACTCAAGAATTACAACTCGATACCTAGAACAAAATATGACTCTATATGAATGCTTCCAGTGGTGTACGGGATGTGCAACGATCTAGCCTAGCAAATGACATAAAAAACGGACAAGCCATGAAAACATCATGCTAGCTATCTTACGATGATGCAAAGCAATATGAAAATGATGGTGCGTGTCATGAAAAACGGAACGGTGGAAGTTGCATGGCAATATATCTCGGAATGGCTATGGAAATGCGATAATAGGTAGGTATGGTGGCTGTTTTGAGGACAGTATATGGTGGCTGTTTTGAGGAAGGTGGGTTTAATGCACCGGCAAAAGTTGCGCGGTACTAGAGAGGCTAGCAAAGGTGGAAGGGTGAGAGTGCGTATAATCCATGGACTCAACATTAGTCATAAAGAACTCACATACTTATTGCAAAAGTCTATTAGTTATCGAAGCAAAGTATTAGACGCATGCTCCTAGGGGAGAGGTTGGTAGGAGTTAACCATCGCGCGCTCCCGACCCTCACACAAAGGTTGACAATCATTAAACAAATCATGCTCCGACTTCGTTACATAACGATTTACCATACGTGCATGCTACGGGAATTACAAACTTTAACACAAGTATTTCTACCAATTCAAAATTACTCACTAGCATGACTCTCATATCACCATCCTTATATCTCAAAACTATATGCAAGGAATCAAACTTCTCATAGTATTCAATGCACTTTATATGAATGTTTTATTATATCCCTCTTGGATGCCCATTATATTAGGACTAAATTCATAACCTAAACCAATTACCATGCTGTTTAAAGACTCTCAAAATAATATAAGTGAGGTACGAGAGTTCAATTATTTCTATTAAAATAAAACACCACCGTGCTCTAAAAAGATATAAGTGAAGCACTAGAGCAACATTGCCTAGCTCAAAAGATATAAGTGAAGCACATAGAATATTCTAATAAATTCACGATTAATGCGTGTCCCCATCAAAAGATGTGTACATCAAGGATGATTGTGGAAAACTAAAAAGCAAAGACTCAAATCATACAAGACGCTCCAAGCAAAACACATATCATGTGGTGAATAAAAATATAGCCTCAAGTAAATTTACCGATGGATTGAAGACAAAAGAGGGGATGCCTTCCGGGGCCTTCCGGGGCATCCCCAAGCTTAGGATCTTTGGTATCCTTGAATATTTCTTGGGGGGCCTTGGGAATCCCTAATCTTAGGCTCTTTCCACTCCTTATTCCATAGTCCATCAAATCTTTACCCAAAACTTGAAAACTTCACAACACAAAACTCAACAGAAAACTCGTGAGATCCGTTAGTATAAGAAAAATAAATCACCACTTTAGGTACTGTTGTGAACTCATTCTTTATTTATATTGGTGTAATATATACTGTATTCCAACTTCTCCATGGTTCATACCCCCCGATACAACCCATAGATACATCAAAATAAGCAAACAACACAAAGAAAACAGAATCTGTCTAAAACAGAACAGTCTGTAGCAATCTATAGACTTCGAATACTTCTGTAACTCCAAAAATTCTGAAAAATTAGGAAAATCAGGGAAATTTGTATATAAATCTTTTGTAAAAATTTCAGATCAAAAGCACGTTCCAGTGAATTTACAAAATTCCTGGACTGAGAGCAAAAGTTTCTGTTTTTCAGCAAAATCAAATCACAAACACCGTAGACCATCCCAAAGGTCTTACTTGGCTCAAACTCTAATTAAAACAAGAAAACACAATTACTACAGAGGTAATAATGTGTAAAGCACTCAAAAACAGAAGCAAAAAAAAAGCATAAAAATAAAATTGGGTTGCCTCCCAACAAGCGCTATTGTTTAACGCCCCTAGCCAGGCATAACGCAATAGATCTAGGTATTGTCATCTTTGGTATGCAATCCATAAGTAGCTCTCATAATAGATTCGTAAGGTAATTTTATTTTTTTCTAGGAAAGTATTCCATGCCTTTCCTTAATGGGAATTGGAATCTAATATTTCCTTCCTTCATATCAATAATTGCACCGATCGTTCTAAGGAAAGGTCTACCAAGAATAATAGGACATGTAGGATTGCATTCTATATCAGGAACAATGAAATCTACGGGCACATAATTCCTATTTTCAACAATAATAACATCATTAATCCTTCCCATAGGTTTCTTAATGGTGGAATCCGCTAGATGCAAATTTAAAGAGCAATCAACAAATTCATGGAAACCTAGCACATCACATAAAGTTTTCAGAATCGTGGAAATGCTAGCACCCAATCACACAAAGCATGACACTCATAATATTTAATTTTAATCTTAATAGTAGGTTCCCACTCATTATAAAGCTTCCTAGGTATAGAAACTTCCAACTCAAGTTTTTCTTCAAAAGATTTCATCATAGCATCCACGATATGTTTAGTAAAAGCTTTATTTTGATTATAAGCATGTGGAGAATTCAACATGGATTGCAACAAGGAAATACAATCAATCAAAGAACAACTCTCATAATTAAAGTCCTTGAAATCCAAAAGAGTGGGTTCATTGCTATTTAAAGTTTTGACCTCTTCAATACCACTTTTATCAATCTTAGCATTAAGATCTATAAACTCCGAATCATTGGGACGCCTTTTAACTAAAGTTGACTTATCTCCAGTCCCATATTTATCAAGATTTATATTAGAAAACAAAGATTCAATAGGAGTCACATCAATCACTCTAAGATCTTCATCAATATTATCACGAGAACACACTTTTTCAAGCCATTCACGCTTAGCACGCATTCTAGCGGTTCTTTCCTTACACCCATCAATAGAAATTCTCATAGCTTTTAAAGACTCATTAATATCATGCTTCGATGGAATAGATCTAATTTTCAAAGAATCAATCTCAAGAGAAATTCTATCAACGTTCCTAGCCAAATCATCAATCTTGAGCAATTTTTCTTCAATCGTAGCATTGAAACCCTTTTGCGAACTAATAAATTCTTTAATATTATTCTCAAGATCAGAGGACATCTTATTATAATTTCCATAAGAATTTTTGTAGGAATTACCATAATTATTAGAGGAATTACTAGGAAACGGCCTAGGATTGAAATTACCTCTATACGCGTTATTACCAAAATTGTTCCTACCAACAAAATTGACATCCATAGATTCATTATTATTTCCAATCAAAGAAGACAAAGGAA
Organism: Elymus sibiricus; assembly: GCA_039707655.1. Lineage (NCBI taxonomy): Eukaryota > Viridiplantae > Streptophyta > Magnoliopsida > Poales > Poaceae > Elymus > Elymus sibiricus. Next base: position 283,105,319 of record CM077663.1, read on the forward strand.
TATCATTAGGATCAATAGGAGCACTCTTACTAGCAAACAATTTCATTAATTCATCCATCTTTTCACTCAAAGTATTTATTTCTTCAATAGCATGCACTTTTTACTAGTAGGAGATCTTTCGGTATGCCATTGAGAGTAATTTGCCATAATATTATCTAGGAGTTTAGTAGCTTCTCCTAATGTGATTTCCATAAAAGTATCACCCGCGGCGGAATCTAAAAGATTCCTAGAAGCAAAATTCAATCCCGCATAAAAAATTTGTATAATCATCCATAAACTCAAACCATGCGCGGGGCAATTTCTAATCATTAGTTTCATCCTCTCCCAAGATTGTGCAACATGCTCATGATCAAGTTGCTTAAAATTCATTATATCGTTCCTAAGGGAGATGATCTTAGCGGGTGGAAAGTACTTGGAAATAAAGGCATCTTTACACTTATTCCATGAATCAATACTATTTTTAGGCAAAGATGAAAACCAAGTTTTAGCACGATCTCGTAGTGAGAACAGAAATAGCTTCAATTTAACAATATCATTATCCACATCTTTCTTCTTTTGCATATCACACAACTCAACGAAAGTATTTAGATGGTATGCGGCATCTTCAATAGGAAGGCCGGAAAATTGTTCTTTCATAACAAGATTAAGCAAAGCGGCATTAATTTCATAAGATTCCGCACTAGTGGTGGGAGCAATCGGAGTACTAATAAAATCATTATTATTAGTATTGGAGAAGTCACACAACTTAGTATTCTCTTGAGTCATCGTGACAAAGCAAGCAATCTAGCACACAAGCAAACAAAAAGCAAACGAAAAGACGAACGGAAGAAGGGCGAATAAAAAGGCAAATCTTTTTGGTTTTTTTTTCTGAAAATCGTTTTATAAGTGGGGGAGAGGAAAACGAGAGGCAAATGGCAAATAATGTAGATGCAAGAGATGAGTTTGTGATGGGTACTTGGTAGGCTTGATGTAGATCTCCCCGGCAACGGCGCCAGAAATCCTTCTTGCTACTTCTTGAGCCTGCGTTGGTTTTCCCTTGAAGAGGAAAGGGTGATGCAGCAAAGTAGATAAGTATTTCCCTCAGTTGTTGAGAACCAAGGTATCAATCCAGTAGGAGATACAAGCAAGTCCCCAATCCTCGCACCTACACAAACAATCAAACTCTTGCACCCAACGCTATAAAGGGGTTGTCAATCCCTTCACGGTTATTTGCAAGGATGAGATCTGATAGAGATATATATAAAAGATTGCTAGAACGAAAAGTAAAACAAAAGTAAAAAGAATGCAACAAGGTATTTTTGGTTTATAGATCTGAAAATATAATATGGAAAATAGACCCGGGGGCCATAGGTTTCACTAGAGGCTTCTCTCATGAAGGAAAATAATACGGTGGGTGAACAAATTACTGTCGAGCAATTGATAGAAAAGCGCATAGTTATGACGATATCCAAGGCAATGATTATGCATATAGGCATCACGTCCGTGTCAAGTAGACCGAAATGATTCTGCATCTACTACTATTACTCCACACATCGACCGACTCCTGCCTACATCTAGAGTATTAAGTTCATGAAGAACAGAGTAACACATTAGGTAAGATGACATGATGTAGAGGGATAAACTCAAGCAATATGATGAAAACCCCATCTTTTTATCCTTGATGGCAACAATACAAATGCGTGCCTTGCTACCCCTACTTTGTCACTGGGTGAGGACACCGCAAGATTGAACCCAAAACTAAGCACTTCTCCCATTGCAAGAATTACCAATCTAGTTGGCCAAACCAAACCAATAACTCGAAGAGACTTGCAAAGATATGAAATCAGGCATATAAGAATTCAGAGAAGATTCAAATAATATTCATAGATAAGCTGATCATAAACCCACAATTCATCGGATCTCGACAAACACACCGCAAAAGAGTATTACATCAGATAGATCTCCATGAAGATCATGAAGAACATGGTATTGAAGAACAAAGAGAGAGAAGAAACCATCTAGCTACTAGCTATGGACCCGAAGGTCTGTGGTGAACTACTCACACATCATCGGAGGGGCAATGGAGTTGATGTAGATGCCCTCTGTGATCGAATCCCCCTCCGGCAGATTACCGGAAAAGGCTCAAAGATGGGATCTCATGGGAACAGAGGCTTCTGGCGGCGGAAATGTATTTTCGTGGCTCTCTTTCGGTATTGGGGGAATATTTGGGAATTTATAGGCCGAAGAATAGGGTTAGGAGGCCTGCTGGGGGGCCACAAGCCAGGGGGCGCCCCCCCTAGGGCGCGCCCTGTAGGCTTGTGACTCCCCGGCAGGTCTCCTGCCTTCATCTCCAAGTCTGGTTGGTTTCTTCTGGTTCAAGAAAAATCATCGCGAAGATTTTATTCCGTTTGGACTCCGTTTAATATTCCTTATCTGCAATACTCAAAAACAAGGAAAAAACAGAAACTGGCACTAGGCTCTAGATTAATAGGTTAGTCCCAAAAATAATATAAAATAGCATATTAATGCATATAAAACATCCAAAACAGATCATATAATAGCATTGAACAATCAAAAATTATAGATACGTTGGAGACGTATCAGTAGGTATATGGGAGGTGAGGACACCTATATTGTGTAGCTAAAGATGAATTTGTATGCTCTCATTAGGTGTAGGTTTGCTCACATGCTCTAGCATGCTTTGAAGGATTTTAACCACATCAATCTTCCGGTGCTCCATCCTAAAATGTGGGTTGAGTACATCCTTAATAGTTTGTCTTCCCTAAGGGTTATGTTTGTATCATTTTGTGTGTAATGTGATCAATTTGGGCATCAAGGAACAACCGAAGACATGGGAGAATCTCGTTGAATCTCCAAAGTGCTTGAATATAGACTGCGACACGACGCCTAACCTAATCTAGCTCCAAGGTGAGAAGTATGCACAACTCTTCCTTTTTCTTCGTCTCCTCCTCATGCCAATTTTGTGAAGATCAATGTTGATGGTGATTTTAATTTTAACAACCTCTCGGGGTACGTCAGGGTGTCCCAAAATGTGATGGAGGATCCTTCCTTCAACTCTCCTCTATGAGGTATGATCCAATACCTGATGTTCTTATAACTGAAGCACTTATTTGTCTAGATGGTGTGCTATTTTGAAAAAATAGATTGGAATCTAAGGGATATTAAGGCCTCCTTTTAATAGAGAACTAGAACAAAGCATTAACACATGGTGAATACATGAACTCCTCAAACTACGGTAATCACCGGAAAGAATCCCAATTATTGTCACCTTGGGGTATGCGGATCATAACACGTAATAGGTGCATACAACTTGCAAGATAGGATCCAAAACACTCTCCTATTTATGGAACATAATAGGTTCGGAGCTGAAGTCATGGCACTCGAGGCCTAGTGACAAGCATTAAGCATAGCAAAGTCATAGCAACATCAATCTCAGACCATAGTTGATACTAGGGATCAAGCCCTATCAAAATAACTCGATTACATGACAAATCTCATCCAATCCCATCACCGTCCAGCAAGCCTACAAAGGAACTACTCACTCTCAGTGGTGAGCATCATGGAATTGTTGATGGAGAAGGTTGGTGATGACGACGACGAATCCCCCTCTTTGGAGCCCCAAACGGACTCCAGATCAGCCTCCCCCCCCCCCCCCCCGAGAAAGAACAAGAGTCGGTGGCGGCTCCGTCTCGTAAAATGTGATGAAAACTTATTCCTTATTTTTTTCTCGGGGTATAGGAATTTATAGACTTGGGCCCCACAAGGCATCACGGTGCGCCCTAGGGGGGTGGACGCGCCCTGTTTCCTTGTGGGCAACTGATGCCCCCCCTCCGATGGATCTTCGCTCCAATATTTTTTATATATTCCCTAAAATCTCCAAAAAGTTTCGTCCAATTCCGAGAACTCTTATTTCTGCACAAAAATAACACCATGGTAGTTCTGCTGAAAACAGTGCCAGTCCGGGTTAGTTTCATTCAAATCATGCAAATTAGAGTCCAAAACAATAGCAAAAGTGTTTGAAAAAGTAGATACGTTTGGGACGTATCACCAGCTCATCCGCATAAGCTATGCGTGACACATCCGAGAAGCGGGGCTCCTGATGAGGCTAGAGCCGTGGGTTGATGATGCTTGTGATCTGCATTGGGTTTTTCGTGAAGAGGAACGGGTGATGCAACACAATGCGGGTAAGTATTTCCCTCAGTTAAGAACCAAGGTTTATCGAACCAATACGAATATCGGTCATCAACCGTCTTCAGGGCTGCACACAAAAGAGCGCACACTTGCACCGAACGCGGCAAGAGGGTTGTCAATCCCCTTGGTCTCGTTATTTGCAAGTTAATGAGATGTGTAGATGATAATAGATAATTGTAAATTGAAAAATAAAATAAAACAAAATAAAAGGCAGCAAGGTATTGAATGCGTTTGTAAATTTATAAGAGGATAGACCCGGGGGGCGTAGTGTTCTCTAGTGGCATCTCTCATATAGTAAGCATACGATGGGTAAACAAATTACTGTTGGGCAATTGATAGAAAAGCGGATAGTTACGCAATTCACGGCAATGATCATGTATATATAGGTATCACGTATCGACCGCTATCCAGCATGCATCTAGAGTATTAAGTAAAACAGAGTAATGCTTGGAGAACGATGACATGATGTAGACAAAGAGAATTTAATTAATATGAACTAACCCCATTGTTTTATCCTTAGTGGAAACAACACAAAGACGTATCTTATCCCCTACTTTGTCACCGGGATATAGAAACCCATCAGGTTGAACCCACTACAACGCACCCCTCTCACTAAAGAAATATCAATCTAGTTGGCCAAACTATCTCAATAGATCGGAGAGATTTACGAAGCTATAGTGATCATGCAAATAAGAATCATAATATTCAGAGATGACTCAAATACTATTCATGAATAATCTGAACATAAACCCACAATTCATCGGATCCCAACAAACGCACCGCACAAAATGATTACATCGAATAGATCAAAGCGAAGATGCGATGACCATTGTATTCAAGATCAAAAGAGAGACTGATAGCCATCTAAATACTAACTATGGACCCGTAGGTCTGTAGTGAACTACTCACAACTCATCACAGAGGCAACAAGGATGATGTAGAGCCCCTCCATGATCGATTCCACCTCCGACAGATCGCTGGAAAAGGTCGCTAGATGGGTACACGGTGGGACAGAGACTTGCGGCGGCGGAAAAAGTCTTTCGGGAGCTTCCCTAGGGTTTTTGGAATATTTGAGGATATATAGGCCAGAGACGGGCACGAGAGGGCGATCGAGGGAGCCACGACCCATCAGGGCGCGGCCTGGCCCCCTGGCGCGCCCTGTTGGGTCGTGGATGCCTCGTGCAGCCTCTCGCCTCCTCCCAAAGCTTCCAGGTCTTCTTTCGGTCCAGAAAAAATCATAATAAAGTTTCGTGGCAATTGGACTTCGTTTGGTATGGTAAACCTGAAAAGCAAAAAACATGAAGAAAATAGCAACTGGCACTGGGCACTAGGTCAATAGGTTAGTGCTCAAAAATAATATTAATTGGTAAATAAACACCCAAAAAGTATCCTAGAATGATAATATAATAGCATGGAACAATCAAAAATTATAGATACATTGGAGATGTATCAGCATCCCCAAGCTTAATTCCCGCTCGTCCTCGAGTAGGTAATGATAAAAACAAGAATTTTTTATGTGACATGCTACCCAACATGTAATCTATTGCAGGTTTGTTCATTGAGAAACGATGATTTAATAAACATCAACATAGTAATAATATAAACCTAAGAAACATAATCATCAAGTTTCAAAGTATACGATCCAAAGAGAATGTTCACCCCCTATTCATTTTATCATATAAGAGTAGCATGGCTCCGTCTTCACCACATAAATACAAATGTCAAGCACCATGGTGTCAAGTCAGGCAATTGGATCGTACTTTTTAACACGCTTCAGCTTTTTATTACTTGCACAATATATTAGCATGAATAGTGGATATAACATAAAGGTGGAATAGAATATGGTGGTAGGTTTCAAAGGGATGAAAGTGGAGAAGAAAATCTCGCATCAACTAGGCATATCAACGGGCTATGGAGATGCCCATCAATAGATATCAATGCGAGGAGTAGGGATTGCCATGCAACGGATGCACTAGAGCTATAAGTATATGAAAGCTCAATGGAAGCTAAGTGGGTGTGCATCCAACTTGCTTGCTCATGAAGACCTCGGGCGTTTGAGGAAGCCCATCATTGGAATATACACAAGCCAAGTTCTATAATTAAAATTTCCCACTAGCATATGAAAGTGATAAACATGAGACTCTCTATATGAAGAACATGGTGCCACTTTGAGGCACAAGTGTGGAATAAGAGGTAGTAGCACTGTCCTTTCTCTCTTTTCTCTCATTTATTTATTTTTTCTTTTCTTTCTTTTTCTCCCCCTTTTTTTCTCCCCTTTTTTATTTCTCTTTTTTATTTTTATTTTTCTTCCGGAGTCTCATCCCGACTTGTGGGGGAATCATTGTCTCCATCATCCTTTCCTCACTGAGACAGTGCCCTAATAATGATGATCATCACACTTTTATTTACTTACAACTCAACATGAGAAACTGTATGACTCTATATGAATGCCTCTGGCAGTGTACCAGGATGTGCAATGATCAAGCGTAACATGTATGATATTAATGATGAACGATGCCTTTGCCACAAATACTATGTCAGCTTATATGATCATGCAAAGCAATATGACAATGGAAGTACTAGTCATATGATGTAACGATGAAAGTTGCATGGCAATATATCTCGGAATGGCTATGGAAATGCAATGATAGGTAGGTATGGTGGCTGTTTTGAGGAAGATATAATGAGGCTTATGTTCAATAGAGCGTATCATGTCACGGGGTTTGGATGCACCTGCGAAAGCTGCACCAATCCTTAAAGTGAGAATAGGCAATGCACGGTACCGCAGATTAGTCATGAAGAACTCACATACTTATTGCAAGATTTTATTAGCTCTCTCAAAGCAAAGCACTACTCGCATGCCCCTAGGGAGGAGGTTGGTAGGAATTAACCATCACACGCCCCCGACCCAAACAACACTAGGATTTCAACGAGGAATACGTATGCTCACACATCATCACCATGATATAAAAATATTTGGATGAATAGCAAGTTAACAACCTCTAATTGACGATACCTTTATTAACCAATGATCATGCACTCATGCTTTTTTCACATTAGCACATTAATATCATTAACCATGATTTCTCTTTGGGTTTTTATCATTTATGCCACTAGTTGTGTCCCACTACTCAGTTTTGCCATTAGAAGTTTCAACTTCTCAAAAATGCCATCGTTCCTTGAGATGCTTCTAAAAAATGCCATTAGATATCTCAAAAATGCCATCGTTTATTAGATTTTAGCTCAAAAATGTCATTAGACATCGTTATTGTCAGGTCAAACTTGTTGACCATGTTATATGACGAAAATACCCCTATACCCACATAGCTGGTCTCTCTATCTCACAATGATAAGTGTTGACCCCACTTGTCGGGAGTAAGCAAGCAAATAATTTTAGAGGAAAATAAAAACGTTGTTGGGATCAAGTGGGACCCACACTTTATTGTAGTGAGATAGAGGGAGAGCTAACATGTTTCTCTATCGGTATTTTGATCATTATCACATGGCAAACAAGATTTGAGCTCACATTAATGGTGTTCAGTGGCATTTTTAAGCATACGGCTAATGAAACGATGGCATTTTTGAGCAGTCGAAATTCCTAGTGGCAAAACTGAGTAGTGAGACACAACCAGTGGCATAAATGTTAAAAGCCCTTCTCTTTTATGTGCTACATGTGGTTTTGATTATGCACTCATTGAATACCTTTTTTTTGGACTAGTCGTATGACCCATGCAAATTAGCGTCACTATTTAATATTTATTAACTCTCAAACAAATATAAGTGAAGAACAAGAGTGCAATTATTTCTATAAAATCTATACGCCATCGTGCTGTAAAAGATATAAGTGAAGTACTAGAGCAACTGCCAAGCTCAAAAGATATAAGTGAAGCACATAGAGTATTCTAATTAATTATGATGATATTATCTCTCTCTCAAGTGGGTGTGTGTGCGGAAAACAATGGTTGTGGGAAACTAAAACAAAAAATCAAACTAAAGCAAATGACGCTCCAAGAAAAACTCATATCATGTGATGAATAAAAATATAGCTCCAAGTGACATACCGATGGACTGAGACGAAAGAGGGGAAGCCTTCCGGGGCATAGACGCTTGAGTCTTCCTAGAATATTACCTTGGGGTTCCTTGGGAATCCCCAAGCTTAGGCTCTTTCCACTCCTTATTCCTTCGTCCATCGTGATAGCACCCAAAACTTGAAAACTTCAGCACACAAAACTCAACAGAAAACTCGTGAGATCTGTTAGTATAATAAACATATCAAATAATTTAGGCACTGTTGTAAATTGATTCATATTTTATTATTTCATAAGGTACCATATTATAACTTATCCATGATTTATTTTGACCATAAGAATCCATGGCATCATCAAAACAAGCAAAACATGCAAGCAAAAACAGAATAGTCTGCAAAGATCTGTAGCGAAACTATACTTTTGTATCTCTAAAAATTATGAAAAACTAGGAAAGCCTTAAGAATTTGCATAGAAATACTGTGTAAAAATTTCATATGATTATCAAGCTCCAGTAAAAAATGAAAATTCCTGTACTGGAAGCTAAAGTTTCTTTTTTTGCACCATATCAATTCTACTCATCATGTGAGTCACCCCAAAGGTTTTTCTTGGCACAAACAGTAATCAGAACATAAAAACACAATAATTACAGAGGAAACAATCATGTTATGACACACAAACATAAAGTAGAACAAGAAAAATAAGATAACTATGTTGGGGAAAGTTGCATGGGAAACAAAAATTTTCCTACGCACGCACAAGATCTATCCATGGTGATGAGCATCTACGAGAGGGAGAGTGAATCTACATACCCTTGTAGATCGCTAAGCGGAAGCGTTAAGAAACGCGGTTGATGTAGTCGAACGTCTCCGTGATCCAAATCGCAAGTCGTCCCTCGATCCGATCACGAACTAGTGCCGAATGGACGGCACCTCCGCGTTCAACACACGACGGCTTGATGACGCCTTCACCTCCTCGATCCAGCGAGCGATGATGAAGTAGTAGATGAGTTCCGACAGCACGACGGCGTGGTGATGGTGGTGAGGAACAATCTCTGCAGGGCTTCGCCAAGCACTACGGAGATTATGACGGGAGAACTAGAGGGTTAGGGTTGCCGACACACGGCTTGGGAAATCTTGATGTATCCCGTGTGCTAGCCCTGCCCCTCTATTTATATGTTGAGCCTTGGGGTCTAAACTTGGAGTAAAAGCCTCCTCCAGGTCGGTTTTGCCCGCACAAGGTCGGTTTGGCGCGCAGGGAAAGAGTCCAACTCGGATCCCTGCAGTACCGCGCACAAGCGGTAGTACCGCTCACGAGCGGTAGTACCGCTTCACACACGCGGTAGTACCGCTTATGCGGTAGTACTGCTTCACACAAGCGGTAGTACCGCTTACGCGGTAGTACTGCCTTACCAGCGGTAGTACCGCTTAAGGCAGCAGCAAAACTTCCTTTTGCACTTTCCAATACCTCGTGGGCTTTACCCCTTTGGCCCATATAAAGTGTTGCTGCACCCGAACACTTCGGTAAACATCCGGAACCCCTTCCGGTGAATTCCGGAACCCTTCCGGAGATCAAAACACTATTATCACATATATCAATCTTTACCTCCGGACTCTTCCAGAGATCCTCGTCATGTCCAGGATCTTATCCGGGACTCCGAACAACCTTCGGTCACCAACAAAATAACTCAACTATACTAATCGTCACCAAACGTTAAGTGTGTAGACCCTACGGGTTCGAGAACTATGTAGACATGACCGAGACACCTCTACGATCAATAACCAATAGCGGGACCTGGATGCCCATATTGGCTCCTACATATTCTACGAAGATCTTTATCGGTCGAACCTCTATGTCAAGGATTCAGTTAATCCCGTATGCTGTTCCCTTTGTTCTTCGGTATGTTACTTGCCCGAGATTCGATCGTCGGTATCTCTATACCTAGTTCAATCTCGTTACCGGCAAGTCTCTTTACTCGTTCCGTAATACAAGATCTCGTGGCTAACACTTTAGTCACATTGCTTGCAAGGCTCATTGTGATGTTGTATTACCGAGTGGGCCCTGAGATACCTCTCCGTCACACGGAGTAACAAATCCCAGTCTTGATCCATGCCAACCCAACATACATCCTCGGAGATACCTGTAGAGCACCTTTATAGTCACCCAGTTATGTTGCGACGTTTGATACACACAAGGTACTCCTCCGATGTCAGGGAGTTGCATGATCTCATGGTCATAGGAACAGATACTTGACATGCAGAAAAACAATAGCAATAAACTGACACGATCACATGCTACGTTTATAGTTTGGGTCTTGTCCATCACATCATTCTCCTAATGATGTGATCCTGTTATCAAATGACATCTCATGTCAATGGCTAGGAAACCTTAACCATCTTTGATCAACGAGCTAGTCAACTAGAGGCTTACTAGGGACATAGTGTTGTCTATGTACCCACACATGTATTTGAGTTTCCAATCAATACAATTATAGCATGGATAATAAACGATTATCATGAACAAGGAAATATAATAATAACTAACTTATTATTGCCTCTAGGGCATATTTCCAACAGTCTCCCACTTGCACTAGAGTCAATAATCTAGCTCACATCACTATGTGATTTACATTGTAATGAATCGAACACCCATGCAGTTCTGGTGTTGTTCATGTTTAGCCCTTGGAAGAGGTTTAGTCATCGGATCTGCAACATTCAGATCCGTGTGTACTTTGCAAATATTTATGTCGTCCTCCTTGATGTAATCGCGGATGGAATTGAAACGTCGCTTTATGTGTCTGGTCCTCTTGTGAAATCTTGGTTCCTTGGCTAGAGCAATGGCACCAGTATTATCACAAAACAGAGTCATTGGGTTAAGCGCACTAGGCACTACTCCAAGATCTATCATGAACTCCTTCATCCAGACACCTTCCTTCGCCGCCTCCGAGGCAGCGATGTACTCCGCTTCGCATGTAGAATCAGCTACCACGCTTTGCTTGGAACTGCACCAGCTAACCGCACCCCCATTAAGAATAAACACGTATCCGGTTTGTGATTTAGAGTCATCCGGATCAGTGTCAAAGCTTGCATCGACGTAACCGTTTACGACGAGCTCTTGATCACCTCCATAAACGAGAAACATGTCCTTGGTCCTTTTCAGGTACTTCAGGATATTCTTGACCGCCGTCCAGTGTTCCATTCCTGGATCACTTTGAAACCTTCCGACCATACTTATGGCAAGGCTGACATCGGGTCTTGTGCACAACATTGCATACATGATAGAGCCTATGGCTGAAGCATAGGGGATGACACTCATCTTTTCTCTATCTTCTGCAGTCACTGGGCATTGAGTCTTACTCAACTTCACACCTTGCAACACAGGCAAGAACCCCTTCTTGGACTGATCCATTTTGAACTTCTTCAAAACTTTGTCAAGGTATGTGCTTTGTGAAAGTCCTATTAAGCGTCTCGATCTATCTCTATAGATCTTGATGCCTAATATGAAAGCAGCTTCTCCTAGGTCCTTCATTGAAAAACTCTTGTTCAAATATTCGTTCACGCCTTCCAACATTTCTATATTGTTTCCAATCAGCAATATGTCATCCACATATAATATTAGAAACGCTATAGAGCTCCCACTCACTTTCTTGTACATCAGCAATTAATGTTTTAGCATTCTCAATACTATTTTCCTTAAAACCCTCTACATTCTCCCTCGCTATCCAAGAGTATTGTTTATTGATGGCATTGAATACTTGTTGGATAATATGAATCGGAGGAACTTCTTTCTTTGTATTTTCATCAAAAGTATGATCGTCACGAAACACATACCTCATCATATTGTCCTCATTGTATAAAATTTCATCTATCACAGGATGTTCACGACTCATATTATAATGCTCAAAGATATCTCGAGCCTCTTGCACTATATAGTCAAATTCATGCATAAGGATGATAGTGGCTATCTTCTTAGCCCTAGGGTCTTTTATGACCGGCAACTCATAGAAAAGCCTTTGCAAAGTAGGATGAGTACGCATAAATCTTCTTTCATGTTTAAGTACAAGAGCGGAAATAGTGTCGGCATAACTTTGAGTTCTTTTAAGGATCGGAATACGCTTGCAAGCCAACGTACCCATACAGTTAAAGAATTATTGAATAACGCTCTTCCCTATAATATTCCCGTTTCCCGCAACAAAAATTTTTACATCTTGCTGCGGGGGAGTTTCCTCCTTTGGGGTTTTACCTCCATCATCTTTCTCAATGATAAAGTCAGACATCATGGGAGTTTCAAGCAAGGAACAAGCAAGCGACGAAGTAAACTAGTAACAGGCAAAGATAATTATTTTTGTATTTTTGATTTTTATAATGCAAAATAAATATAACAGCAAATAAAATGAAGAACAAGTGAGTGATAATTTGTGTGAAGTTACTTGATAGTTGATGATGATATTCCCCAGCAACGGCGCCAGAAATCCTACCTGATGCTTGTGATTTGCGTTGCGTTTTCCGTGAAGAGGAATGGGTGATGCATCACAATGCGGGTAAGTATTTCCTTTAGTTAAGAACCAAGTTTTATCGAACTAATAGGAATATTGGTTATCAATCGTCTTCAGCGGCTGCACACAAAAAAGCACACACTTGCACCCAACGCGGCAAGAGGGTTGTCAATCCCCTTGGTCTCGTTATTTGCAAGTAAATGAGATGTGTAGATGATAATAGATAGTTGTAAATTGGAAAATAAAACAAAACAAAATAAGAGGATAGACTCGGGGGCCGTAGTGTTCTCTAGTGGGATCTCTCATATAGTAAGCATACGGTGGGTAAACAAATTACTGTTGGGCAATTGATAGAAAAGCGGATAGTTATGCAATCTTTATTCACGGCAATGATCATGTATATATAGCAAGCAAATAGGCGGACTCCTGCCTGCACCTATTACTATTACTCCACCCATCGACCGCTATCCAGCATGCATCTAGAGTATTAAGTAAAACAGAGTAATGCTTGGAGAACGATGACATGATGTAGACAAAGAGAATTTAATTAATATGAACTAACCCCATTGTTTTATCCTTAGTGGAAACAACACAAAGACGTATCTTATCCCCTACTTTGTCACCGGGATATAGAAACCCATCAGGTTGAACCCACTACAACGCACCCCTCTCACTAAAGAAATATCAATCTAGTTGGCCAAACTATCTCAATAGATCGAAGAGATTTACGAAGCTATAATGATCATGCAAATAAGAATCATAATATTAAGAGATGACTCAGATACTTTTCATGAATAATCTGAACATAAACCCACAATTCATCAGATCCCAACAAACGCACCGCACAAAATGATTACATCGAATAGATCAAAGCGAAGATGCAATGATCATTGTATTGAAGATCAAAAGAGAGAGAGATAGCCATCTAGATACTAACTACGGACCCGTAGGTCTGTAGTGAACTACTCACAACTCATCACGGAGGCAGCAAGGATGATGTAGAGCCCCTCCGTGATCGATTCCCCTTCCAGCAGATCGCCGGAAAAGGTCGCCAGATGGGTACGCAGCGGAACAGAGACTTGCGGCGGCGGAAAAAATTTCGGGAGCTCCCCTAGGGTTTTTGTAATATTTGAGGATATATAGGCTAGAGAGGGGCACGAGAGGGCGGCCGAGGGAGCCACGACCCATCAGGGCGCAGCCTGGCCCCCTGGTGCGCCCTGTTGGGTCGTGGCTGCCTCTCGCCTCCTCCTGAAGCTTCCAGGTCTTCTTTCGGTCCAGAAAAAATCATATTAAAGTTTCATGGTAATTGGACTTCGTTTGGTATGGTAAACCTGAAAAGCAAAAAACATGCAGAAAACAGCAACTGGCACTGGGCACTAGGTCAATAGTTTAGTGCTCAAAAATAATATTAATTTGTAAATAAACACCCAAAAAGTATCCTAGAATGATAATATAATTGCATGGAACAATAAAAAATTATAAACACGTTGGAGACGTATCAGTTGGTAGTTTGACTCTGCCAAGTTATTCCTCCTGGTGGGTCCTTATTGTGCCGAAGAGATCACCAGGCTTCGGGGGTGTGCGGATGATCTGAGACAGCACACCCTTGTTTGTAAACAAACTAATCTCGTCTTGAATTGGGAGAAGTGCCACTTTATGGTTAATGAAGGTATTGTCTTGGGGCATAAAATATCTGAACGAGGTATTGAGGTGGATAAAGCTAAAGTTGATGCAATTGAGAAAATGCCATGTCCTAAAGATATTAAAGGTATTCGGAGTTTCCTTGGTCATGCTGGTTTCTATAGGAGGTTTATTAAAGACTTCTCTAAAATTTCTAGGCCTCTTACTAATCTTTTACAAAAGGATATTCCATTTTTTATGCTGATTGTGTAGAAGCCTTTGAAACACTCAAGAAAGCCTTAACTTCTGCACCTATCGTTCAACCACCTGATTGGAACTTGCCTTTTGCAATTATGTGTGATGGTAGTGATTATGCTGTTGGTGTTGTTCTAGGACAAAGAGTCGATAAGAAATTAAATGTTATCCATTATGCTAGCAAAACTCTAGACAGTGCCCAAAGAAATTATGCTACTACTGAAAAAGAATTTTTAGCAGTCGTGTTTGCTTGTGATAAATTTAGATCCTACATTGTTGATTCCAAAGTTATTGTTCACACTGATCATGCTGCTATAAAATATCTTATGGAAAAGAAAGATGCTAAATCTAGACACATTAGGTGGGTTCTCTTGCTTCAAGAATATGATTTACATATCACTGATAGGAAGGGAGCTGAGAACCCCGTAGCTGATAACTTGTCTAGGTTAGAAAATATTCTTGATGACCCACTACCTATTGAAGATAGTTTTCCTGATGAATAGTTAGCTGCAATAAATGTTTCTCAAAACACTCCTTGGTATGCTGATTATGCTAACTACATTGTTGCTAAATATATACCACCTAGTTTCACATACCAACAAAAGAAAAAATTCGTCTATAATTTAAGACATTACTTTTGGGTTGACCCACATCTTTATAAAGAAGGGGTAGATGGTATTATTAGACGTTGTGTACCTAAGCATGAACATGAACAAATCCTACGGAAATGTCATTCCGAAGCTTATGGAGGACATCATGCGGGAGATAGAACTGCTCACAAGGTATTGTCTGGTTTTTATTGGCCTACTCTCTTCAAGGATGCCCGTAAGTTTGTCTTGTCTTGTGATGAATGTCAAAGAATTGGTAATATCGGTAAGCTTCAGGAAATGCCTATGAATTATTCACTTGTTGTTGAGCCATTTGATGTTTGGAGTTTTGATTATATGGGACCTTTTCCTTCCTCCAATTGGTATACTCATATTTTGGTTGCTGTAGATTATGTTACTAAGTGAGTAGAAGCTATTCCAACTAGTAGTGCTAATCATAACACCTCCATTAAAATGCTTAAAGAAGTTATCTTCCTGAGGTTTGGAGTCCCTAGATATTTAATGACTGATGGTGGTTCACACTTTATTCATGGTGCATTCCGTAAGATACTTGCTAAATATGATGTTAACCATAGAATTGCATCACCCTATCATCCTCAATCTAGTGGTCAAGTTGAACTTAGCAATAGAGAAATAAAATTAATACTACAAAAACTGTCAGTAGGTCTCAAAAGAATTGGTCTAAGAAACTAGATGATGCACTTTGGGCCTATAGAACAGCTTATAAAAATCCTATGGGTATGTCTCCGTACAAAATGGTATATGGAAAAGCGTGTCATTTGCCTCTAGAGTTAGAACATAAAGCATTTTGGGCAATTAAAGAACTCAATTATGATTTTAAACTTGTCGATGAGAAGAGGTTATTTGATATTAGCTCACTAGATGAATGGAGAACCCAAGCTTATGAAAATGCCAAACTATTCAAAGAAAAAGTTAAAAGATGGCATGACAAAAGAATCCAAAAGCGGGAATTCAAAGTTGGAGAATATGTTCTTTTATACAACTCTCGTTTTAGATTTTTTGCAGAAAAGTTTCTTTCCAAATGGAAAGGACCATATATTATCGAAGAGGTTTATCGTTCTGGAGCTATCAAGATTAATAATGCCGAAGGTACTAACCCGAAGGTGGTCAATGGACAAATAATTAAACACTGTATCTTAGGTACGCCTATTAATGTTGAAAGCAATATTATCCAAACCATGACACCGGAGGAACACATAAAATAAACCTTCCGGAACACTCTAGAATTCTAAAAAAGAGGAGGTACGTGATACAGTAAGTATACGGACTCCGAAAAATCCGCAAAAATATTTTCTGTCAGTTTTGGAATATTACAAAAATTAGGAAAATAAGGAATAAATAGGAAAGCAACCGAGGTGAGCACGATACACCAGGTCGCGCCAGCCCTGCCAGGCGTGCCCTGGTGAGTTGTGCCCACCTCGGACACCTTCCCGACTCCGTTTTCCTTCCATATTCTTTCTTCCCAGGATAAAAAAAAATCTTTATATATACCCTCGATTGTTTTGACCACCGCATAGCAGAAAAATCCCCTGTTCTTGTTTCGTGTTGTTTTCCTGACACGTCTAAAAATATGTCTTCTCAAGATTTAGAGGGGGAGAGCTATGTTGCTGACTATATTGCAAACCCTAAAGTCTATGGAGAGGTGGATCATTATGGGAGGACCACAGATGAGGAGGAAGGCGTCGTCATGAAGGAAACAAAGGATGATAGCTCTGAGGAAGAGGATGACCCACTACCTCAACCCGGAGATATGCATGTGGAATTCAAGAAGTCAAGCCTCCCTAAAGGATACAAACCTGGGGTTCAATTTATTCCATCTCGTTTTCTACAGGAGAGTAAGGCGGCATTATGCAAAAAGATTTTAAAGCTCACGTTATAGAATGATTATCAAAGGGAGGAAAATTTTATGCGCAAATATAAGTTGAAGAAGAAGGCTACTTCATCACGACCACCTTCATCATCTTCACCACCAAAGGAGACTTGAGTACACGGGTATGGGCACTCCCCTTGGCTTGAGCCAAGCTTGGGGGAGATGCCCCAGTATCGTATCACCATCACTTTTATTTACCTTTACGTATTTTAGTTCGATCCTTACCTCTTTCGTGATTTAGTTGAATAAAAGTTTAGTATGATCTATTCTCGAGTGCTAGTTTCGTGATCTATCTATCTATGTAATCGAGTGAGAGTTATATAATAAAGTTTAGTTTGAGCTTTTGCTTCTTTACTTTCTTGTTGTAATCATAATAAAAAGGAAATAAATGAAAAGGATCATTTGCTAATCTTATGGTAAGTAATGACATCACATAAGGAAAATTATAAGTGGTAAAATTTATTTGAGGTTGACAAACATAGCATTGGTCAATGATGCAATTCATGAAAGAATTAATAAGGGAAGAGAAGATTCAAATGCAAATACACTATCTTGCACATATTTTATGATTGTGAGCCCCCATTATATATTATATGCCAAAATTGTTGACGTTGGACAAGGAAGACAATGTAATGATTTATGTTTGTTCATATTCACATAGAAGCTATATTGTCATAGATCCTTCAACATGTGGTGCTTGCTCAATATCTTTGCTAGCCAAAAATTCCGCACTAAGTAGAGATACTACTTGTGCATCCAAAAACCCTAAACTCAAACTCATGTTTTGAGAGTCCACCATACCTACCTACGGATCGAGTAAGATCCTTCAAGTAAGTTGTCATCGGTGCACTAAGGCAATAAAAATTGCTTCTAAATATGTTTGATCAATTAGTGTAATAGAAAATTGAGTGTTGTACGAACTTATGATGGCAAAGTAATAAAAGCGACGGACTGCATAATAAAGGTTGCTATCATAGGGGGCAATATAACATGACATTCTTTTGCATTAAGGGATTTGGCATACAAACTAAAAAGCGCATGACAACCTCTGCTTCCCTCTGCGAAGGGCCTATCTTTTACTTTTATGTATTTACTTTTATGCAAGAGTCAAAGTATTCTTCCCTATTCCTTTTTACTTTTTATTTTTGCAAGGATCATGTGGTGAGGAAAGATCTAGGCACATATATCCAGTTGGATATGAGTAAGCATGAGTTATTATTGTTGACATCACCCTTGAGGTGAATTCGTTGGGAGGCGAAACTATAAGCCCCTATATTTCTATGTGTCCGGTTGAAACTTTTTGCTCATGGGTATGCTGTGAGTGTTAGCAATCATAGAAGATTTAATGATGGTTGAGTACGTGGACTTGCCAAAAGGCTCCGACACGAGACCCTTCCTGAAAATATGATGAATTGTAGTTGCAAAGTTGATTGAGAACATAGTTTGTTGGTTTTCAATAAGGTTTATGCTTTATACTTCTATGTTGTGGTGAATTGTTACTTCTTCATGAGAAGTTATATGATGAAGTTATATAATAAAAGTTATATGAAAAATTCCTATGACAAAGTTTGTTGCTGCTATTATAATAAGCATGATGCTACTATGTTCGTATTTTGTTTTTATAGACACCTCTCTCTCAAACCATGCGGACATGTTTTTCGATATCGGCTTTCGCTTGAGGACAAGCGAGGTCTAAGCTTGGGGAGTTGATACGTCCATTTTGCAGCATGATTTCCTACTATTATTTATAATGTTTTTATGCATAATAATGCTTTATGGAGTAATTCTAATGCCTTTTCTCTCATAATATGCATGGTTTACACAAAGAGGGAGAATACCGGCAGCTGGAATTCTGGACCTAAAAAAGAATATCAGAGATACCTATTCTCCACATCTCCAAATAAGCTAAAACTTCACGGAGAATTATTTTAGAATATATGAAAAATACTGGAGCAAATAACTACCGGAGGGGGGCCACCTGGTGAGCACAAGACACCAGGGTGCGCCAGGCCCCCCAGGCGCGCCCTGGTGGGTTGTGCTCATCCCAGTTGTCGTGGTTTTGTCACGGCAGATGTCCTCGAGCAAGGACTTAGGTGTGAGGCCATTGCTGCTAGGTGGCGACTCAAAGGGGTTAAACGGGAACAGGAGGCGAGTTTACCCAGGTTCGGCCCCTTCGATGGAGGTAATAGCCTACGTCCTGCTTTGTGTCTATATTGATGATGATCTCGATTACAAGGGTGCGGAATCGCTAACCTAGCTTTCGAGGGTGTCTAACTTGAGTCTTCCGGCCCTAGGGGCTTGCCTTTATATATAGGTTAAGACCCTATGGTTTACAACAAAGTCCGAGTCATATTACAACTAGTAACCTTTCACGTCTCTAACACGCCTTGCCTTTTGAGAAAAGAATCCTCCGGAGTCTTCTACCCTGTGGGCCTTGAGTCGCCGTCTCCATACGCTTGGGCTGCCCGGCGGTTTACTTAGTAACCGCCTTACTTGTTTCTCCTTCCCGATACGGCCCATCTTGAACATAGTTCCAGAGCCGCCATTATACTGACCCGGCCCAGTAGGGCGGGTCATACCGTGGGGTTATATCCCTGACATTAGGCCCCAGATTGATTTGAATTTATTCATGTCAATTTCCGGCTTGTCATCTGCTCGCATCTGTGTTCTTCACGGATCCCGAAGTGCCGGCTCGCAATGCTTCCATACTTGTCATTTTTCCAGCGCCTGTCTGTCAATGACGTCACCCTTGCTGACCGTTGTCCTTTGGAGTCATCATAAAATTTCTTTTGTAAACTGCGCCAAATCCAGGCTGATGCGAAAATCGAGGCGCACTTCTAGCCACAAGTTTACCGCAACCGTTTCGTCTTTTCACGGTGCCGTTCCGTTTTCCCTCCTTATAAATAAGTCCACTAAGCCCCCGCAGTAACTTTCCCGTCATCTTCTTCCTCTCGCTCCTTCTTCGGCCGAGCACCACCGGAGCTTCGGAGCCATCGTCGGGGTCCCCAGCTCTACTGTCGACACCATCGAGCCTTCTCGCAGACGTCAGAGCGAGTACGATCATCTCCGTTTTCGTCCAACACAATCTGGTATGAATCCCCTCCATTTAGGGTTTGTTACTTCCGGTGTTTATGCCATGTTCGACGTGTTCGTCCGAGACGTAGTTCGTAGATCCATGCACTTGATATTCCTCAGTATTGCGTAGTTTTAGTATGGTCTTCGCCTTATTTGCATCATAAGTAGATCTAAAATGAGCCACCGAGGCTATCCTTTGAATGTTGTAGTTTCGGTCTTTCCGTCAGCAAGAACACATATTTCATTGTTTTCCTCATTTAATTAGATCCATTCGAAAGAAAGCTTTCATAAAAACCTGTTTGCGAGCCAACACGCTTGCTAAGTGTTGTGGAGATATGCCTTCGACCTTCTTTGATTTTGCCGGCTTAAAATAGCAAATTAGTATAGGCGACTTATAACTCGCACCGGCTCATTTTTCTTGTCGCTCTATAACCTGCCATGGCTCCGAAGAACTCGAAAGTCTGTAACTGGGCCAAAACCAAAGAATCCAAACTCACCTTAGATAACCTCGTGGCAAGGAGAAGTTGTTGTCCAGCTCGAAAAGTCATAGAGTGGCGGGCTCCAAAAGAAGAGCCGTATCCACAGCCGCGGCAAGGAGAAGTTGTTGTCTTTACTGATCATCTGCATAGGGGTTTCCGTCCCCTCGGCTCAAAGTTCTTCAGGGACCTTTTGCACTTCTTCAAACTCAGGCTTCAAGACATTGGTCCAAATTCTATGACCAATATTTGTCAATTCCAAGTGTTATGCGAGGTATATCTCCAGGTTGAGCCGTCTGTGGCCCTTTTTAGGGAATTCTTTTATCTCAACTGTCAAACTGAGGTGAAGAATGGTGCTGCCTGTAAACTTGGTGGAGTTTCCGTTCAAAAGAGGAAGAACATCGCCTTTCTAGAATCAAAATTGGCGAGTCATCCGAAAGGATGGAACAAGACCTGCTTTTATTGCAAAAATACTGCACCTGAGGGAGAAAATCCTCTGATGGGTTTGAGATTGGAAAGACTCAGCAGCAACGTGGAATTTCCAGGTTGGCCAACAGATGAAGAGAGAGCTCCATTGGCGCCTCTTCATACAAAATTGAGAGCTCTGACCACACACGACTTAACCGGGATCGATCTGATTCGTTGCTGGCTAAAGTCTCGAATCCAACCGGTCAGTGTAAGGGGCGGCTTGATGTGCGATTACTCAGGCGCCTCATCTGATCCTCAGCGCTTCTCTCGTGAGGGTCTGTCTGATGACGTTCTTAACAAAGAAACAAATAAGTTCTTTTCCGACTCGTAGGAGCAGTGCAGTGTTACCGGCTTGGGTCCATTTTATCTGCTCAACCTGCCACCTCTGGTATTGATTATTTTTGCTGTCTTTTATTAATTTACTTTGACCCACCGTTCCTTACCGCATGCTTTTATATGTTGCTGGAGAACTCTATTTTCTGGAAGGTCACACCTCAAGCCCATGTTCCTTCGTCGGGTAAAAAAGATGACCCGACCCCCGTGTCATCCTCGGGGGAGGAATCCGAGGTAGAACTTGATTCTCTTGGCCGCTTGTTTATTGAGCTTGCTGACGCACCTTTTTACCAGGGTGACTCGGAATCTAGCCAAGCCGGTGAAACTGAGGTAACTCCAATCTCTTCCAGTTCTTCAGAAACATTTGTTCCCAAAAATCCAAGACAAACCGTCCAGAAGGTTAAGTTGACACACCCAGATGCTCACTTGGCTCCCAATTTTCTTTTGATGAAAGCACAATTCGCTCGCTCATCAAGACGCAAGACCCGGAGTGGTTCGGGTGACTTAGACCCTGGTTTGTCTCATGCACCGCAGGCTCGCAAACCACGCTTCGAGGTGCCTCATAGTCCAACCAATTATCATCCTAGAGCCGGTTTGTTTAAACAACCTCTTAGTCCTACGAATTCGCTTTATCAGGCCTCCCCTCCATCTTAGGGCGACTCAACTGCGACGCAGCTTCCTACTTTCAATATCAACCGCGGGTAAGCACCTGAACTTGCACTTGTTGACTTATGTCGTTGTAAACCTTTGAGCTATATTTTCCTTAGCATAATATTTAATTTTTGCAATTGTAGGGCCAAGGCTACTTCGTCAAGGAGGGCTGGAGGGTCATCTTCTGGTACTGTAAACCAAAACATGTCATACCCCCTGCCAGTGGAAACAACCACAGGTACTGACCCCTTTGTAGAGAAGGAAACTTATGTGAGGACTAAGGCAGCAATTTACGTTGAGACGCCTATGCTGGATGAGCTGGTTTTGATGGATATGCCACCTGAGGCCCACACACATCGGATGACCCTCTGCCCGTCTGCCAAGCCCGGCTCGTCCTTCCAGCCCAGCGATTCATTTGGATGATCCAAACGCACCAACAAAAGCAAACCTTCTGGATGTTATCATTGTGAAGGAGGGTTTCCAAGTTCCCCTTGTTTCCACTTCCTTGGCCAGAATTGTGGCTAAGGATGAGCCGGTTAATTTGGACAAAGGGAAGGCTAAAATGGAAATTCCAGAATTGTCTGCACTTGGTATTGAAGATTTACACCAGCAATACTTGACCCGGCTGTGTGAGAGCCAGGAAATTGAAATGAGCATGATAAATGCTA
Source organism: Elymus sibiricus (assembly GCA_039707655.1). Lineage (NCBI taxonomy): Eukaryota > Viridiplantae > Streptophyta > Magnoliopsida > Poales > Poaceae > Elymus > Elymus sibiricus. The sequence goes on from CM077663.1 coordinate 283,128,075, forward strand.
TGAAGGAGAAGTATGAGGTAAACTTATTGCTTTACCACTATCTTTATACTATCATTAGCCTCCAAGGACCAGCTTATTGTGGTAAGTTGGTTTCATAAAATAACTCTGACCTGTAGCTGTAGCCCCCAAGGGCCGGCTCATCTTCTTGGGATGAGTCGGGTCTTGGTAATACTTTGAAGAAGTCGACCTGTAGCCCCCAAGGGTCGGCTCATCTTCTTGAGATGAGTCGGGTCTTTCTTATTACTTGGAATTTGACCTGTAGCCCCCAAGGGCCGGCTCATCTTCTTGAGATGAGTCGGGTATTTCCATGCTAAGATTTTTATGAAAAAACCAGCATGCATTAGCCCCGAAGTGTCAAGTATATTGCTTGCAATCTGCTTGGTTCTTCGATAGGAAAAAAGTAATTCGTCATAAGGAGGTTTGAAGCTGTTGTAGAAATATTTGCTGATTCTTCTTATACATCTGTCAGGAGTATGTTGAGGATGCTGAGTCGGTTGCTGTGAAACTGCAGAAACGGCTCAAAGAAGAAAGAAAGCTAAAAGCTGATGTTGAGTTCATGGCGGCTCGTTTTGAGGATTCTGCACGTCAGGCTAATGAACGCCTTGACCAAGCCGTAAAGCTGTTTGAGGCGGAAAAGGCCACCCTTTTAAAACATGCGGAAAAGGCTGAAAAGAAACTCGACCCATTGAAGGAGAAATATGTCACTCTTGTGAAACAGATCAACAAAATGTTGACGACAATCTTTGGTATGTGTTCTGTCTCTCTTTTGTAGTTTACCGGCTTACGATTGTACGGCGGCTCATTGTTTCTCTTTTGTTTGCAGGGCGAAAAGACCATAATATTGTAGATCTGCCTATTGTGAAATTAAAGGCCATTTTCACATATGTAGAGCAATTGTTCACCGGATCTGTTTACTCCATCATCGCGGTGAAGAATCTAAAACACCAGCCAAGAAGCATCAAGGACATGTTGAAGCAGCTTTCCACCGTGCCACAATGGGTGGCTGAGACCCAGAGACCGGTGGCTCGAGGAGGGGCAAACATGGCGCTTGCTCGAGCAAAAGCATATTTACCTGAACTGGACGTGGAGCTCCTAAGAGGCGGCTTTCCTCAGTTCAAACTTGACGGCTCCATGTTTACTCATTCAGACTATACTAAGTGCGTTACAGAGGCTCGACCACTGGCGACTCTGATAGCTGAAGGGATTGACCTCTCGAAATACCATCCTGCATACACCAACGACAATGAGCGCATTAACCCACCCAAAGATGAGCCGTCTAAGCTGGTGCCTCCCCGACGTAAGAGACCTTTTGCCCCTGATGTTGACGCGTCATCTCTTGTTGAGGGAACATCAAATTTTGAATCTCTGAACTCAATTTGATGGCAACAGAAGGGCCAACAGGTTGATGAAGATGATGAGCCAGTGGAAGCAGATCCAGAGGCGGTCGATGAGGAGAAGGCATGAAGGCATCTCCGGAGATGAATGAGTCGCCAGACTGAGCTAGCCCCCAAGTAAATTGGGAAAACTTGAGTATTTTGCGGCCTTGTTATGGGCCTGTAATAGGGGTAGTCTTTGAAACTTCTTTGACATGCTTGATCATGCCATCGTGCATGTGTGCACCTTTCTTGGTGTGGAACTCCAATCTTTCGAGCTGTTGGTTGAGATAGAATTGATGCTGCTCTTTTGCTTATCCTTGAATATCTCTGTAGTTGTGCTCAATGAGTCACTTGATTGAAAACAGAAAAAATAAGTCAAAAACAAGCCGGCAAAAGATCTTGACTTTTGAGGCCCAGATCTGTTGAACCTTTCCATGATAATATTGGGAATAGGCAATTTAAACCTTTTCATAACAGGACCGTGGTTTGTTAACCCGGGCACTCATATATGAGCCGGTTATAGGGACAATATCATTCCTGAAAATGCATAATGTGATAATAAAGAATTTATTTATATGAAGTACTGAAAATAGGCCGGCTCAATGAGACTCGGCAAAAAGAGATTGGATTTCGAGGCTCAAGTCTTGCTTCAATGAAGCGGGTATGATAACCCGTGGTTTTTCCTAGCTTTCTGTATGCCGGCTCTCACGTGACTCAAGCCGGTATTTTAACCTTGAGAAGTTCAGGGTCCTAAAGAGGATTGACTTGCAAGAGCACACGGGGTCACCTGATCGGAGTCGCATCGAGCATACAAGCATGTTTAACCATATATTGTGGCGTTTTTACCGGGTCAAGAGGGTGAGAAAGCTAAACTCGATGAGTTGGAAGCCCCCAAGTGACCTATGTTGCAAACAATAAAGACTCGTGCTCAATTTATAGGCTGAAACGACAGAGACCCCGAGTTTCGAGGGTGCCGGCTTTATTATATTTGAACATAAAGAAGTATATACATAATTTGCGGGGAGGGGGGGGATTACATAAAGGGAGCCGGTGGCTCTTTTAAGTATAATAGGGCCGCAGGTGAGCGATGTTCCAGGGCGGGCTTGTCTCCTCCTCAGAAGTATATGATCCTTCTCGCAAGTCCACCAGATAATATGACCCGTTGTTAAGGTTTCTGCTGATAACAAAAGGACCCTCCCAAGGTGGGGAAAGTTTATGCATCCCTGTCTGATGTTGAATCAGACGTAGCACTAAGTCGCCTTCTTGAAAAGTATGACTTCGGACTCTACGGCTGTGATAGCGGCGTAGGTCTTGCTGATAAATGGCAGATCTGGATGCTGCTAAGTCACGCTCTTCTTCCAAGGCATCCAGGCTGTCGTGGTTTTGTCAACCCGGCAGCTGTCCTCGTAACAGGACTTAGGTGTGAGGCCATCGCCGCAAGGTGGCGACTCGAAGGGGTTAAACGAGAGAGAGAGAGAGAGTCGGGTTTACCCAGGTTCGGCCCCTCCTATGGAGGTAATAGCCTACATCCTACTTTCTGTATATTCGATGAGTAGATCTCGATTACAAGGGTGCGGAATCGCTAACTTAGCTATCGAGGGGTTGTAACTTGAGTCTCTCGTTCCCTGGGGCCTACCTTTATATACAGGTCAAGCCCTAGGTTTTACAATAGAGTCCGAGTCATATCATGACTCGTGACCTACGCTGTCTCTAAATTGCCTTGTATCTTAAGGAAACCAGGCCGGCGGCTTTAGCTTCATGGGCCCTGAGCCGCCGCCTTCAGGCATTGGGCCGTCGGGCGACTCTAGTCAGCCTCCGCCTCATTTGTCTTCGTCTCCATGATACAGCCCATCTTAAACTTGAGTGTACAGTCGTTGATATGTTTAACCCGGCGAAGTATGGTGGGTTACACCATGGAGTTATATCCCCGACATTAGGCCCCAAATTGATTTCAATCCATTCATGTCAATAGATCTTTCCTTCCTATGGCGGCTCATCCTTGGATTGGCATCTTCTATGGATTTCATAACGCTGGCTTGTTCTGCTCCCACACTTGTCATTTTCCCAGTGTTCATTCATTGTGATGTCATCCGCCGTCAATCTGGAGAAACAATAATGACATCATGGCGAATCTGGTCGTATCCGTTTATCCCAAAAATCGAGGCGTTTTTGTTTCCCAAAATTTACTGTATTCCTTCGATTGTCGTGCCTGTCAGTTGCCCCTTCGAGCTCCTTCCCTTGAAATATTTATCAAAGGGCCCCTGATTCACTTTGCACTTCTTCTCTTCGCTTCTTCTTCTTCCTCGAGTCCGGAAGCTCCTCGTGCCACCGCCACGGCTTCCTTATCTTGGCAATCTCCCTCGAGGTCGTCGCGGTACTTCTTCTTCGTCAGTCAATCCTTCACGCGCTTCCGCCGCCACCGGTGACCACTCAAGTAAGTCATCTTTCTTCCGACCTAGATCCATTATACCACCCCAAGGTTCTTTGAGTTCTTCGGCAATCATCCTACAGTTCATAACCATTGATAACTCCGCGAGCGGATCTCGCGAATGTAATCACCAAAGTAGAGCGGCGGAGACACTAACTCCGTTTCGCATGTGATATGTTTTAACCCTTCTTAGTATTAGAAGAACCGTACTGTCATTGTTTCTATGCCCCTCTGCTAGGGCTAGCGAATATTCTTGCTTTTTTGAACCATTCTTAGATCCAAAATTGTTGCAGCTTTGGGAGAAACTTGTTTGTTCCACACTTAGCAAAAATTCTCAAAAACCTTTATTCTGAGCACAAGTCGCCCTTACTCTTTGCCGACTTAATAATTGTAACCCGTCATATGTATAAGACATTGTATAGACTCTGGCTCTTTGCAAAACTTGCCCTTCCGTTGCAAATGATTAGATCATTTTACTTGAACCATTTACTTAAGCCGCCCTCTTTTGCTTTATCCAGGCGACTCACTATGTCGGAGTCAAAAGCCTGCAATTGGGTGGCGACTCAAGTTTATGATGTTCACTTACAAGATTATGAGGAACATGGGTTTCTGCCACCTCAAAATGTGGTTGGCTGGCGAGTCGTCCTTGGAGAAGAAATCCCAAGCCCCGAGGAGGGGGAAGTGGTGATATTCTTGGATCACCTTCAAAGGGGTTTTTCACCTCCCGGGTCAAAATTCTTCCGAGACGTCTTACACTTTTTCCATCTTCATCCTCAAGACCTGGCCCCTAACTCTATATCGAACCTCTGCCAGTTCCAAGTATTTTGCGAGGTGTACCTTCAAACGGAACCCACTGTCTCCCTCTTCAGGGAATTTTTCTATTTGAACCGGCAAACAGAGTGTGCGGACGGTCCCGGCTTAGAACTTGGCGGGGTTTCAATTCAGAGGCGGAAGGACGTCCTTTTTCCTGTTGCCACCTTACCAAGCCATCCTAAAGGGTGGAACAAGACTTGGTTTTACTGTCGAAATACCGCTCATGCTGATGAAAATCCCTTGCCGGGTTATTGGACCAACCGCCTCCCCATGGATCTTGAACTTCCTGGTTGGGCTCCCCAAGAGGAACGCTCCCAACACGCCCATATTTATTCAAAATTGAGGGCTCTACTAGCCAATGGACTAACTGGGGTCGATTTAACCCGGTGTTGGGTATCTTGGAGGATTCTGCCGTTAAGTCTACGCAATGGCTTAATGTGCACTTATTCTGGCGACTTGAATGACGCTCAACGGTACAGCAATTTTTCATTGGAGGCCGGAGAAATAAACCGGATTGTGAAGAAGCTGCTAGGTGAAAACCAGGAGACTTGTAGCAAGGACGGGTTGAAACCTTTCTACGCCCTTAACCCGACTCCTCCCGTATAAACCTTTAAAGACTTAATCCGGCTTTTCGAACAAATTTTGAGCCTTTGCTTCCTTGCTCTGAATGTTTAATTTTGCAGACTACATCTTCTTTCTGGAGTAGGAGACGTATCAAGACCGTGGCTAACAAGCCCAAAGCCGCCCCGAGTAGGAAGAAAAATAAGGCGGCTGCAGAAGGACCGTCTCATATGGACGAAACAGCTGCCACTGATACCTGATCAGAGGTAAAATTAATCTTTTGTTTATATTTTATTAAATCTATCTGACGCATTTTTCTCTTAGGGTGATGTTGAAACAAGCCATGCAGGTGATGTTGAGGTAATTTCCATCTCTTCTGACTCAGAACCTTCACCTCCGTTGAAAACAAGGCGGGTTATTCGGAAGGTAGGCTTTTCTCACCCGGACGCTCATCTAGATCCTCACTTTATTTTGAAGAAAACCCAGCACCAGTCTAGGCATCAAACCCGAAGTGGGAGTGGTGATCTTGTTGAGGCTTTACCTGATAAATCAGCCGCGAGAAAACGACCAGCCAAGGTACTTAATATTCCAAACTTCCAAGGAAAGTCTGACTTGATGTGTTAACTTTTTGACTCCTATGCCTCGGTTAATCAGGAGTCGCCACCTTCATCGAACGACTCAACTGCATCCAAGTTGGCGCCCTTTGTTATCAATCATGGGTAATTTCCTCATCAATTCATCTTGTTTGAGGAAACTATTGTCTTTTCTCATTCTTCTTATTATACTCTTTAACTTGGCAGGGCCAAGACCAAGAAAAGGAAGACTGACGGGTCTTCTGTTAACCCTGAGGCTCCTGAGCCGGAGCTTCCTGATCCGGTGGCTCATGAAATCCATATTGATCATCCCGAAGACCCCCAGGATATCCAAAACGATTTACCTCCTCCATCTGAACCAACCAATACTGATGCCATAACTGTTGAAGCTACATCAGCAGTTAACCTTGACCCGCCCAATCCTTCAGTAACAAACAAAGATCCCTCTGAAGTTATTATTACTGGGACGAGTTATACTGCTCCTGAGATTTCCAGGGTATTGACAAAGGTTGTTGCTAAGGATGAAGCGGTAATGCAAGAAAAAGGGAAGACCAAGTTGGAGCTTCCAAAAAGAGAGTTTTAGTATTGAAGATCTTCATGCTGCCTGTTTGGACCGCCTGGCTACAAGCCGTGAGATGGAAATCGGTCTTGTTAGCATGATGAGAAATAAATACGAGGTGTTTTCTCCTTTATATGCTCTTATCATATATCCTTCTATAGCCCCCAAGGCCCAGTTTTGTCTTTCTAAGATAAGCTGGGTCTTGCGAATGTTTGACTGACTCAACCTGTAGCCCCCAAGGGCTGGCTCATCTCCTTGGGATGAGTCGGGTCTTTTGTAATAACTTTGAAGAACTTCGACCTGTAGCCCCCAAGGGCCGGCTCATCTCCTTGAGATGAGTCGGGTCTTCTGTAATAACTTTGAAGAACTTTGACCTGTAGCCCCCAAGGGGCGTCTCATCTCCTTGAGATGAGTCGGGTCTTCTTCACATCTTCAATGTCAAAAAAGAGCTGAGATACATTAGCCCCCAAGTGCCAAATATATTGCTTGCACTTTGCTTGGGACTTGTCATAGAGTTTATTTATGACACAGGAAGCTTTGAAGAGAGCCGAATCCAGCGTGGCCAGCTTGAAAAAAGACCTGGAAAAAGGGCAAACTTCCCAGGCAGAAGTTGAAGAAAAATTTCGCCTTTCGTTGATCGAGCTGGAAAACGCCAAGTCGGGCTTTTTGAAGGAGAAGAAATCCTTTGAAGAAGAAAAGGTCGCTTTGCTGAAGCGCGCAGAAGATGTTGAGGGCTGGCTCAAACCCGTCACTGAGGAGTTGTCCGGGTTAAAGCGGCATATTGCCCAGATGGCCCAAGCTATTTTTGGTAAGTGTATATGGCCTCCTGTCTTCTTGAGATATAGATATAATGCGCCCGATGACTCATGCATTGATTCTATTTTGCAGGCCCCCGGACTAGCAGTTTTTATGATAACAGTCTGCTCATGCTCAAGGTTGTTTATTCTCTGACGGAGCAACTCTACGCTAGGAGTCATCTTGCGATCAAGGCGACAATGGGGGATAAGCAACCTTTAAAGTATATCAAGAATGTATTGGAATGTCTTTCCATTATCCCTCAGCACATTCTAGAGCTAAAAAGGTCAGCCGCCCGATCTGGCGCGATATATGCATTGAGCCGGGCTTTAGATTATGGAGAGGAGCTTGATCCAGCTGAGCTAGCAAAGGGCTTCCTCGAATTTAAAAATGACGGGTCAGAATTCTCCCAGCAGGATTACGCGGCCTGTGTCAAGGATGCTCAAATACTGTCGACTCAGCTGGTTTCTGAGATGAAACTGAGGAACTATCAAGCAGCTTATGGCGCTAATCATACTCGGATTCCACCACCTGATTTGATATCAAAGAGTCTGGCTCCTCAATGGCGCGAGCATGTCTTTGCTCCTGAAGTTGACCCGTCTCCAATTCTTGATGACGAGGATGTGTTCCAGGCTTTATCTCACTGCAACTGGGACGCGGATAACCTCCAGATACAGGAGCCGGAAGAGCAATCGGTGAATAACCAGGAGGCATCTCACGCGCAAGATTAGCCGCCACTGACCCGGATGATGCGGTCGGTGATTTAAACTTCCTCAATCGTTACCTTGTCACTTAAGCCCCCAAGTATGGGTGGAAAAACAATTTGTGGCTTCCTTGAGCATGTAATAGGGATAGCCGAAAACTGTTGGCGTGCCATCGTGCACGTTTTGCGCCTTTGATGCAAGATGTTTATTTGCTGTTTCACCACCCCGTCCGAGCAGTCTTTCTATTGATGGGCTCTTTGATAAGATAGAGCTGGGCAAAATGAGCCGGCCTTTATCTTCTTGATTTTAACAATCTATTCTTCTTCAAACAATGTTGAGGATCGTAGGATAGCTTGTCAATTGGTTGCTTACGCACACTCAATTGTTCAACCCGGTCCTTCAAGCATGGGACGGTAATAATTCTGAACTTGAAACTTGCTATAATAAACAAACCAAATAGAACAATATGGATAAGCCAGCTCAATGAGTCCTGGCTGAAATTGATGTCCAAAGCTTGAGGTCCTTTGTTAGCCTCTTAAGCAATAACATAATTTTGTGCTGGTCATGCAGCTAATAACCCGATTATTTCATGTATAACTGGTAACAGAAGTAAGGCATGCCCACAATATTTTATGTGATAAAAAATTTAACACATAGTACCACCTTTAGGGGCTGGCTTTCAAGGTTTAAAAACACTCAGCAGCCCCCTCTGAAAAGGACTTTGCACGATCCCAGTCAGTTTAACCAAGATGCTAGTCAGCAAAAAAGGCTTTATAAGAAAGCACAAAAACTTTGTGATATATTCTGATTTGAAAAAATCGGTTTCCCGCATAAGTGCAGTGTTATGATGATAAGAAGGGTGTAATAACACATACTTATAATGTCAAGATAATCCGTCGGCTTTCGAGGCTCGACAGGGAAGACCGTCTTTCGAGGCTCGAGTCTTGCTTCAATGAAGAGGGTATGATAACCCATGGTTTATCCTAGCTTTCTGTATGCCGTCTCTCTCATGACTCAAGCCGGTGTTTTAACCTTAACAAGTTCAGGGTCCAAAAAGGATTGACTCATCAAGACTTCACGGGGTCATCTGATCGGAGTCGCATCAAGCATACAGGCAGGTTTAACCATATATGGCGTTTTTATTTTTGTCGGGTCAAGAGGGTGAGAAAGCTAAGCCCGATGGGCTGGAAGCCCCCAAATGCCCTTAATAAGGTGGCATTATTATGCCGGGTCACAAGGGTGAGAAAGCTAAACTCAATGAGTCGGAAGCCCCCTGGTTCCCTTTGTTTCGGAAAATAAAGACTCAAACTCAACTTGTAGGTTGAAACGACAAAATACGCCGGCTTTATTCATACTCGAAACATAAAGAAGTATATACAGAAGTCTGCAAGGGGGGAAGAAATTACAAAAAAGGAGTTGGTAGAGCTAAGTTTACTAAAGCCACTGGTGTTCCAGGGCCGGCTTATTTCCCTCTTGGAGACATAAAATTTCTTCCTTGATACCCTCCAGAGTACGAATTTTATTCAGGGATTCAGGTGCTAGTGGTACTGACTGTTATTCAACTGCTTGGGATTACTTTGAAATCCTCCTTGGTTATTATGCTGATTGCCCTGGCTAGGATGTTTCCCATTGCCATGATTCCCCTGATGTTGGAAACCAGCCCCTGGGCCACCTTGTGACCTGCCAGGTCCATGTTTACCCGGGTGTCCTCCGCCATTGCCTCCTGATTCATTCTGGAAAGCCTGGCTTCGGAACTCTTGCATGATATAACAATTCTCCCAAGAGTGGCTAGCCGGCTTATCTTGGGTGTTGTGCTTAGGACAAGGTGCTTTAAGCGCCTCCTCATAATTGTGAGGTTTATTCCCATTGTAAGCTCCTCCGGGTCGACCGTTCTGGCGCTGATTTTTGAAACATGTATTAGTGTTGGCCAGAAATTCTGACCCGCCGTCCGGTTGCTTCCGCTTATTATTTTGAGCCCCCCGGTTGCCTACTGGACCGTGCTGACCTTTCCCTCCTTCAGTTTTTTTGCCTTTGGTGGTCTTGTCCTCATCTGAGCCGGGATCCTTCATGCTATCCGACTTGGCATATCTGGTGAGAACGTCCATCAAGTCGGCCATGTCTTGCACCTTTCGCTTGAGCCGTCCAAGCTTCTGGACCAAAGGCTAGAAGTGACAGTTCTTTTCCAATATTAGGACTGCCTGAGCCGCCGTGATGTTGTCCGATGTGCGGATGATTTCCGCGACCCGTCGAGTCCAATGGTGAGCCGACTCGTCTACTCATTGAATGCAATGCTGTAGGTCTACTATTGTCATTGGCTTCTTGCAGGTTCCTTGGAAATTCTTGATGAATCGCTCTTTCAGCTCGACCAATGTGTTGGTGGAGTTAGGCGGCAAGTTTTTCAACCATGTCCGAGCCGGTCCTTCCAACATCATGGTTAAGTATTTAGCACATACAGCGTCGCTGACATCCACCATGTCCATTGCTAACTCATAACTCTCAATCCAAGATGTCGGCTCAAGATCTGCCGTATAGTTTGGCATCTTACGAGGCCCCTTGAAATCTTTGGACATGCGCTCAGCACGGAGTGCCGGGGATAAACATGGTATACCAATCGTCCTGTTGGACCCAGCCCCCAAACTCGCTGGTTGAGGGTGAAGCTGCTGGATCGCCCGTGCTGCTGCTTCCGCTTCTGCCTGTCGTGCGCCTCTCACAGCATCAACAACTGCCTGGGCGTCTGATGGCATGAGACGGGTTGGAGAGATCTGAAGCTGTTGTCTTCGCCCACTGCTAGAAAAAGCCATGGACTCCACATGACGGCCCTTGCTAGCGTAGGGAGTGGAATGCATCTGATCCCGGCTGTACGAATACTGTGCCTGTTGTACCACAACAGTCTTTAGCATCTCGATAGCGTTTCTAGCTTCAACCTCGAGAGGGGAGTTTCCGTTAATAGGCAATGCTTCCAAATTCCGGGTTGCAGCCAACATGTTGTCAACAGGATTGGAAAAGTGGCCCCGCGGTGTCTGAAATCGCCGAGGCGGGGATTGAGCCGGCGGGGGTTGAGCTGGTTCCTCTTGCCGATTCCTAGGTTGCTGAACAGTTCCTGGTGTCTGTTGTGGGGTGTTAAAAAGCTGTTGTGGCTCAAGGTTCGTAGGGAGTCCACGGCGGCGTCTTCTCTCATAAACCGCCTCCGATGCCTCTCTCTGAACTCCTAATCGCCAGACCTCGGCCTTAAGGCGCTCTGTCTCTTGATGTATGCGAGCCTGCAAATCCGCCATCCGTGCGTTTTCAGCATCAATCTCCTTCTGTACCTCAATTATTTGACTACGCAATTTGGTTAGCTCCACATTGCGCTCTTCCTGGTTTTCCGCAATGACCGGGGTATCCACGAGTTTTGCCATCTCGGCCATGAGATCAGTCATGGATTGAGCCGGCATTTTAGTTGACCCGCTAGAACCTCTAGCTGCGGCCGGATCTGGAACCGCCGTAGCCCCCGCCATGTAGACAGCGACTTGTCGAGGCGACTCATTGTATTCCTTAGGGGTTTCGGTCTCCAATGAGCCCCCAAGTCCGCCATCATAAAGGGGGCAGATTGACTCCGTATCTCCTGTGGATGATGTACCGTCCGAGTTGACGAGGACGTCGTCGCTAGACGCCGGCTCATCCGAAAGGCTGACCCCTTGCGTGAAGCCGACGAATACATGGCGAAGACCGCCCTGGCGTTGATTGGATCGGGTGCTCCGAGCCGGCTCGTCGATGTTGATGTAGATTTCCGACTCGAAAGTTTCTAAACCAATCTCTCCCGTGGGATCTCGAAACCCACGCCTGATCGGGTCGTCCTTGACGCTCCAAGCTGGCTCGTAGATCTTATCACGGTGGTTCTTGACCATCTGGTTCACCGCAAACTTCCCAAACCCTGATTGGATCCCCTTCGAAAACTCAACTCCACCGGGCAAGAGCCCCACGGTGGGCGCCTACTATCATGGTTTTGTCAACCCGGCAGATGTCCTCGTAACATGACTTAGGTGTGAGGCCATCGCCGCTAGGTGGCGAGTCGAAGGGGTTAAACGAGAGAGAGAGTCGGGTTTACCCAGGTTCGGCCCCTCTGATACGTCTCCAACGTATCTATAATTTTTGATTGTTCCATGCTATTATATTATCTATTTTGGATGTTTTATATGCATTAATATGCTGTTTTATATTATTTTTGGGACTAACCTATTAACCTAGAGCCCAGTGCCAGTTTCTGTTTTTTCCTTAATTTTGAGTATTGCAGATAAGGAATATTAAACGGAGTCCAAACGGAATAAAATCTTCGATATGATTTTTCTTGGACCAGAAGAAACCTACCAGACTTGGAGAGGGGGCAGGAGAACTGCCGGGAGACGACAAGCGTGTAGGGTGCGCCCTAGGGGGGCGCCCTCCTGGCTTGTGGCCCCCCCTGCAGACCTCCTAACCCTAATCTTCCTCCTATAAGTTCCCAAATATTCCCCCAATACCGAACAGAGCCACGATAATACTTTTCCGCCGCCAGAAGCCTCTGTTCCCGTGAGATCCCATCTTGGGGCCTTTTCCGATAATCTGCCGGAGGGGGATTCGATCACGGAGGGCATCTACATCAACTCCATTGCCCCTCCGATGATGCGTGAGTAGTTCACCTCAGACCTTCGGGTCCATAGCTAGTAGCTAGATGGGTTCTTCTCTCTCTATGTTCTTCAATACCATGTTCTCCCTGATCTTCATGGAGATCTATCCGATGTAATACTCTTTTGCGGTGTGTTTGTCGAGATCCGATGAATTGTGGATTTATGACCAGCTTATCTATGAATATTATTTGAATCTTCTCTGAATTCTTATATGCATGATTTCATATCTTTGCAAGTCTCTTCGAGTTATTGGTTTGGTTTGGCCAACTAGATTGGTAATTCTTGCAATGGGAGAAGTGCTTAGTTTTGGGTTCAATCTTGCGGTGTCCTCACCCAGTGACAAAGTAGGGGTAGCGAGGCACGTATTTGTATTGTTGCCATCAAGGGTAAAAAGATGGGGTTTTCGTCATATTGCTTGAGTTTATCCCTCTACATCATGTCATCTTACCTAATGCGTTACTCTGTTCTTCATGAACTTAATACTCTAGATGCAGGCAGGAGTCAGTCGATGTGTGGAGTAATAGTAGTAGATGCAGAATCGTTTCGGTCTACTTGATACGGACGTGATGCCTATATGCATAATCATTGCCTTGGATATCGTCATAACTATGCGCTTTTCTATCAATTGCTCGACAGTAATTTGTTCACCCACCGTATTATTTTCCTTCAAGAGAGAAGCCTCTAGTGAAACCTATGGCCCCCGGGTCTATTTTCCATATTATATTTTCAGATCTATAAACCAAAAATACCAAAAATACTTTGCTGCAATCTTTTTACTTTTATTTTACTTTTTGTTTTAGTAATCTTTTATATCTATCTCTATCAGATCTCATCCTTGCAAGTAACCGTGAAGGGATTGACAACCCCTTTATAGCGTTGGGTGCAAGTGTTTGATTGTTTGTGTAGGTGCAAAGATTGGGGACTTGCTCGTACCTCCTACTGGATTGATACCTTGGTTCTCAACAACTGAGGGAAATACTTATCTACTTTGCTGCATCACCCTTTCCTCTTCAAGGGAAAACCAACGCAAGCTCAAGAAGTAGCAAGAAGGATTTCTGGCGCCGTTGCCGGGGAGGATACAAAGAAAGGCAAGACAAGAACTCTCCCGTCAACTTGCCATTTCTGGCGCCGTTGCCGAGGAGATCTACATCAAGCCTACCAAGTACCCATCACAAACTCATCTCTAGCATTTACATTATTTGCCATTTGCCTCTCGTATTCCTCTCCCCCACTTCTAAAACGATTTTTAGAAAAAACCAAAAAGATTTGCCTTTTTATTCGCCCTTTTTCCGTTCGACTTTTTGTTTTCTTTTTGTTTGCTTGTGTGCTAGATCGATTCGTTGCCACCATGTCTGAATCTGGGAAGGTTATCATTGAAAATTTTGAGGGTATTGCTAGTACAAATATTGAGGAAAAATTTGCATCTTGCTCTCTAGATCATGAAACTGAACCTCCTCCTAATTATAAAGCTAAAACTTTTCAAGTGGGAGACGGAAATATTATTGGGAAAAGTGTTATCCAAGAGTTCTTTGATTGTACGGGAGTGATGCCTATGAATAAGAGATATATTCTTCTTAGCAAAAATTGTTGTGCGGATGCTATTGTCATGCTTATTGAAAAATTGGAAAGAAAATTTGTGCACGTTCATCCCGCTTTGCAAAAGGTGTTTTATGAACTTCCAAAAATTAATCATCCTAAGGCTAAAAAGATTGCTACTATCATCCTTATGCGTGAATTTGATTTTATCATACATGAAGCTAGGGAAATTTTTGCTTTCTATAAAAAGGATGTTGAACACCCTCCGATTGAAGAAATCCTACACGATAAACAAACCTTGCGTAGCTTTGAGTCTAGGGATTATCAATCTTACCTTGATAATCTTAGAAGAAGAGTTCCCTATCCCGAAATTACCCAAACTATTTACCTTGAAACCTATGATGAATTTGATTGCATTACTAGGGGCATTTATGTAGGATTCAATGATGATTGGTTAGAAGAAAAAATAAGGGAACCTATTAGAAAGGAGATACGCGTTTTATATGATGATATTTATGGTGATGATCCAGATTATGAGTTTATGAATGTCAAAGTTACTAATCAAAGTCCTTTTTATGAACTAAGTTCTCCTATTAGAAAGGAAACAAAAGAAATAAAGGATTTGCTAAAAAGGGTTTTGGAAGATATGGTTGAGGATGGACTGCGTACCAAAGATGACAATACTTAGATCTATTGCGTTATGCCTAGCTATGGGCATTAAACAATAGCGCTTGTTGGGAGGCAACCCAATTTTATGTTTTTTTGTTTGTTTTTGTTTCTGTTATTGAGTGCTTTACACATTATTACCTCTGTAGTAATTGTGTTTTATTGTTTTAATTAGTGTTTGAGCCAAGTAAGACCTTTGGGATGGTCTACGGTGATTGTTGATTTGATCTTGCTGAAAAACAGAAACTTTTGCGTTCAGTCCAGGAATTTTATAAATTCACCAGAGCGTCGAATGAATCTGAAATTTTAACACCAGATTGATATACAAATTTCCCTGATTTTCCTAATTTTTCAGAATTTTTGGAGTTACATAAGTATTCGAAGTTTACAGATTGCTACAGGCTGTTGTGTTTTTGACAGATTCTGTTTTCTTTGTGTTGTTTGCTTATTTTGATGTATCTATGGGTTGTATCGGGGGGTATGAACCATGGAAAAGTTGGAATACAGTAGATATTACACCAATATGAATAAAGAATGAGTTCACAACAGTACCTTAAGTGGTGATTTATTTTTCTTATACTAACGGATCTCACGAGTTTTCTGTTGAGTTTTGTGTTGTGAAGTTTTCAAGTTTTGGGTAAAGATTTGATGGACTATGGAATAAGGAGTGGCAAGAGCCTCAGCTTGGGGATGCCCAAGGTACCCCAAGCCATATTCAAGGATACCAAAGAGCCTAAGCTTGGGGATGCCCCGGAAGGCATCCCCTCTTTCGTCTTCAATCCATCGGTAAATTTACTTGAGGCTATATGTTTATTCACCACATGATATGTGTTTTGCTTGGAGCGTCTTGTATGATATGAGTCTTTGCTTTTTAGTTTTCCACAATCATATTTGCTGCACACATCTTTTGAGAGGGACACACATTAATCGTGAATTTATTAGAATACTCTATGTGCTTCACTTATATCTTTTGAGCTAGGCAATTTTGCTCTAGTGCTTCACTTATATCTTTTTAGAGCACGGTGGCGTTTTATTTTATAGAAATAATTGAACTCTCATACCTCACTTATATTATTTTGAGAGTATTTAAACAGGATGGTAATTGGTTTAGGTTATGAATTTAGTCCTAATATAATGGGCATCCAAGAGGGATATAATAAAAACTTTCATATAAAGTGCATTGAATACTATGAGAAGTTTGATTCCTTGCATATAGTTTTGAGACATAAAGATGGTGATATTAGAGTCATGCTAGTAAGTGATTGTGGATTGGTAGAAATACTTGTTTTAAAGTTTGTGATTCCCGTAGCATGCACGTATGGTGAACCGTTATGTAACGAAGTCGGAGCATGATTTGTTTAATGATTGTCATCCTTTGTGTGAGGGTCAGGAGCGCGCGATGGTTAACTCCTACCAACCTCTCCCCTAGGAGCATGCATCTAATACTTTGCTTCGATAACTAATAGACTTTTGCAATAAGTATGTGAGTTCTTTATGACTCATGTGACTCCATGGATTATACGCACTCTCATCCTTCCACCATTGCTAGCCTCTCTAGTACCGCGCAACTTTCGCCAGTGCATTAAACCCACCATATACCCTTCCTCAAAACAGCCACCATACCTACCTATTATGGCATTTCCATAGCCATTCCGACATATATTGCCATGCAACTTCCACCATTCCGTTTATTATGACACGCACCATCATTTTCATATTGCCTTGCATGATCGTAAGATAGCTAGCATGATGTTTTCATGGCTTGTCCGTTTTTTGAGGTCATTTGCTATGCTAGATCGTTGCACATCCCGGTACACCGCCGGAGGCATTCAGATAGAGTCATATTTTGTTCTAAGTATCGATTTGTAAGTAAATAAAAGTGTGATGATCATCATTATTAGAGCATTGTCCCATGAGAGGAAAGGATGATGGAAGCTATGATTCCCTCACAAGTTGGGATGAGTCTCCGGACTTTACAAATAATAAAAGAGGCCAAAGATGCCCACAAAAAAAATGAGAGAAAAGAGAGAAGGGACAATGCTACTATCCTTTTTCCACACTTGTGCTTCAAAGTAGCACCATGATCTACATGATAGAGAGTCTCCTATATTGTCACTTTCATATACTAGTGGGATTTTTTCATTATAGAACTTGGCTTGCATATTCCAATGATGGGCTTCCTCAAATTGCCCTAGGTCTTCATGAGCAAGCAAGTTGGATGCACCCCCACTTAGTTTCTTTTTGAGCTTTCATACACTTATAGCTCTAGTGCATCCGTTGCATGGCAATCCCTACTCACTCACATTGATATCTATTGATGGGCATATCCATAGCCCGTTGATATGCCTAGTTGATGTGAGACTATCTTCTCCTTTTCCTCACAACCTCCACCATATTCTATTCCACCTATAGTGCTATATCCATGGCTCACGCTCATGTATTGCGTGAAAGTTGAAAAGGTTTGAGATCATAAAAGGTGTGAAACAATTGCTTGACTTGTCATCGGGGTTGTGCATGATTTAAATACTTTGTGTGGGGAAGATGGAGCATAGCCAGACCATATGATTTTGTAGGGATAACTTTCTTTGGCCATGTTACTTTGAAAGGACACAATTGCTTTGTTAGTATGCTTGAAGTATTATTGTTTTTATGTCAATATTAAGCTTTTGTTTTGAATCTTATGGATCTGAACATTCATGCCACAATAAAGAATATTACATGGATAAATATGTTAGGTAGCATTCCACATCAAAAATTCTGTTTTTATCATTCACCTACTCGAGGACGAGCAGGAATTAAGCTTGGGGATGCTTGATACGTCTGCAACGTATTATATTATCTGTTCCATGCTATAATTTTTTATTGTTCCATGCTATTATATTATCTGTTTTGGATGTTTTATATGCATTAATATGTTGTTTTATATTATTTTTGGGACTAACCTATTAACCTAGAGCCCGGTGTCAGTTTCTGTTTTTTCCTTGTTTTTGAGTATTGCAGATAAGGAATATTAAACGGAGTCCAAACGGAATAAAATCTTTGATATGATTTTTCTTGGACCAGATGAAACCTACCAGACTTGGAGAGGGGGGCAGGAGACCTACCGGGAGATGACAAGCCTGCAGGGCGTGTCCTAGGGGGGGCGCCCTCCTGGCTTGTGGCCCCCCTGCAGACCTCCTAACCCTAATCTTCCTCCTATAAATTCCCAAATATTCCCCCAATACCGAATAAAGCCATGATAATACTTTTCCGCTGCCAGAAGCCTCTGTTCCCATGAGATCCCATCTTGGGTCCTTTTCCGGTAATCTGTCGGAGGGGGATTCGATCACGGAGGGCATCTACATCAACTCCATTGCCCCTCCGATGATGCGTGAGTAGTTCACCTCAGACCTTCGGGTCCATAGCTAGTAGCTAGATGTCTTCTTCTCTCTCTATGTTCTTCAATACCATGTTCTCCATGATCTTCATGGAGATCTATCCGATGTAATACTCTTTTGCGGTGTGTTTGTCGAGATCCGATGAATTGTGGATTTATGATCAGCTTATCTATGAATATTATTTGAATCTTCTCTGAATTCTTATATGCATGATTTCATATCTTTGCAAGTCTCTTCGAGTTATTGGTTTGGTTTGGCCAACTAGATTGGTAATTCTTGCAATGAGAGAAGTGCTTAGTTTTGGGTTCAATCTTGCGGTGTCCTCACCCAGTGACAAAGTAGGGGTAGCGAGGCACGTATTTGTATTGTTGCCATCAAGGGTAAAAAGATGGGGTTTTCGTCATATTGCTTGAGTTTATCCCTCTACATCATGTCATCTTACCTAATGCGTTACTCTGTTCTTCATGAACTTAATACTCTAGATGCAGGCAAGAGTCGGTCGATGTGTAGAGTAATAGTAGTAGATGCAGAATCGTTTCGGTCTACTTGATATGGACGTGGTGCCTATATGCATAATCATTGCCTTGGATATCGTCATAACTATGCGCTTTTCTATCAATTGCTCGACAGTAATTTGTTCACCCACCGTATTATTTTCCTTCAAGAGAGAAGCCTCTAGTGAAACCTATGGCCCCCGGGTCTATTTTCCATATTATATTTTCAGATCTATAAACCAAAAATACCAAAAATACTTTGCTGCAATCTTATTACTTTTATTTTACTTTTCATTTTAGTAATCTTTTATATCTATCTCTATCAGATCTCATCCTTGCAAGTAACCGTGAAGGGATTGACAATCCCTTTATAGCGTTGGGTGCAAGTGTTTGATTGTTTGTGTAGGTGCAAAGATTGGGGACTTGCTCGTACCTCCTACTGGATTGATACCTTGGTTCTCAACAACTGAGGGAAATACTTATCTACTTTGTTGCATCACCCTTTCCTCTGTAGGGTAACGCAGCAGAAAACAAAAAATTTCCAACCTACGTACCAGCCCAGGATCACTATGGAGACTGCATACAAGGTTTGATCTGTTTCGTTACCGACTCGTAGCGCATCGGAAGTAGAGTCGATGACGATCGGTGGTGCAGATCCCCGCAGCTAGGATTTACAACCTCCCAACCGCGAGGATGTATACCCTCATCCGCCCCCGGACAGCCCTCCGGGAGGCGGTCGGATAGTCCCTCGGACGGTGTCACGGACAGCCCTTCGGGAGGACCATCGAAACTCGGACAGTCGCTCGGACAGCCCTTCGGGAGGACCATCGAAACTCAGACAGTCACTCGGACAGCCCTTCGGGAGGACCATCGAAACTCGGACAGTCACTCGGACAGCCCTTCGGGAGGCACTCTCGAACTAAGACCGAAACTACGATCTCTCTACAGAGTTGCACACATACGGTGTCATCTATCCGGCAGGGCTTCGCCGTCCAGAACTAGTTCCCACCGGAACCCAGACAGCCTTTCGGCTCTACGAAACTATTTCGCTGGGAGGGAGAGAGAAGCCAGAAATGTCATGGCACTTGTATGTGAGAAGGAGTGAGCTTTGGGCTGCCCCCTCCACCTCTATTTATAGGAGAAGGAGGGGTGGAGGGGCTGAAATTTCAGCCACATCCATCCATGTCATCTCCAAGATATTTTGGAGCAAAAGCCCAAAAAGGTGGCTTTCCAAAAATCACTTTCACTATTCACGACGACATATTTCAGCGTCCGTTCGAACTGAAAATATTCATGTGGGCTTAGAACATTTCTAGTACCCACTAAAATAATTTTCAACGCGATCTGAAACAATTCCGGTTTAGTGATTTTCATCTGCGAAAAGCATCTGAAGCGGTTCCGGCAGCTCCGGAACATTTCCGGTTTTCATCCCCGAAAATTCCAGAAAGTTTCCAGAACGATTCTGGCACCCTCCAAGAATTATCAGGCATGTGCCGAAACCATTTTGACTTTATGGTGTACTCCGAAACAACTTTTCGGTTTAGTGATTTTCATTTGTGAAAAGCAACTAAAGCGGTTCCGGAAGTCCGGAACATTTCCGGTTTTTGTCTCTGAAAAATCTCAGAAGTTACCAGAACAATTCTGGTACCTTCCAATAATTTCCAGGCATGTGCCAAAACCAATTTGACTTTATGGAATACCCTGAAACAACTTTTCAGTTTCACCGGAACTATTCCGATATCCTCTCCGGAACGTTTCCGTTTCGTCCAAAACTTTTTCGGTGATTTTCTCTCAGACTCCCCGTCTAGTATTCATCAGATAGATGACCCTTAAGCGTGTGATCCTATAGGTTCGATGAAGTATAGACATGACCCGGGACCCCTTCCGATCAATGATCAACATCGGAGCCGTGGACACCCATATTGACCCCTATACCCACACGAATGAATATTCGAGTGAACCTCGAGTTGCCGCGTGCTATTCCTGTTGCTTCGCGATATGTTACAAATACCCGAGGTGAGACATGTTGGCATCCCCGTGGATCAACATCTTGTCCACTATGCCAGTTACCTCGTTACCGGTATTGTTCTCTTTTCTCGTTTCCGTGTTCCGGCATCCCCGTGATCAAATCACAAAGTGTCTGGCCAGACGATGATGGATACCGTAACACTGAGAGGGCCCAGAGATATCTCTCCATCGTCGGAGGAGCAAATCCCAATCTTGAGCTATCAAGTTACTTGACATACTTTTCCGTGAACCCGTAAGCCGCCGTAATAGCCACCCAGTAACGGATGACGTTTAACAAACCCCAAAGTTCACGAAGCAAGCACGAAGGAACTCGATACTCTCATGGTCTAAGGAATTATGCAAACATTAACTATCTCTGTGTTATAAACCATTAACTAGTGACGAATGTATCTCATAGCATAACATCAATTCGGGTCGATTCAACACAAGTGTTCTACCAACATTGCGCCCTCAAAATTGCCGGCATAGCCATGCCCATGATCAGGAAAACAGGATCATCATGCAATACTTGAGCCAGTCTTAGAGGCCAGACTAGGAATACATTTTACCGTTTATTATTCCACACGTGTATATGAGTCTTCCTCCGAGCCTCGTGGTTATTGCAGACTCGAGAACCATAGCAGTTATAGCATGGAACATAAACCTAATTATGAACAGGGAGATAATCAATAACATTTATTATTGCCTCTAGGGAATATCTCATACAGACTCCCACTTGCACTAGAGTCAATAATCTAGTCAATGCTAATGCACTTTACACCTATGGCATACTGGTGTAAAATATGCTTCGCATGTGGTATAGCCTGATGTCCAATGGATCTGACGACTTCAGCTCCGTGTGTAACTTTGCATATCCTCGCGTTTTCACGCTTTCACAAAATTCATATTTTGTGTGGACTTGGCTTTGCATATGTGTGAATCATTGGTCGAAACCTGATTCCTCAGACTGAGCTATGGAGCAACTATCTGCAATAGTGTCCCATAGACCAAAGCCATCTTGGAACCATACTAAGTTCATGAATGAACTATATGATTCAACAACTTCTTTGTCGCTTCTTAAGCGTCAACATACTTAGCCTTTGTTATAGAATTCGCCACAGTATCTTGTTTGGAACAATTTCCAACTACCGTGCCACCATATTATGTATTACACAAAACCCTTAACTTAAATCGAAAATCGCATGGAGCATTGATGAAGACTGTATCGATGTAATTACTTACAATGAGCACTTCATAATCTCTGCTTGCGAGAAAACATGTCATCACTACTACTCTAGTACTTTAATGACATCATTCACTGTTGTCCTATGATCAGTACTTTGATCACTTTGGTATCCATACTCGCAACAACTTTGGAGTATCGGACATATCTAGTTGTTTTACATACCATGGAATACATGATTAATCCAAACCCAAGAGTGTGTGGAATCTCCATCATGTATTTCACTCATCAGTGTTTTGGGACACTGAGTCTTGCAAAAACTCTTTCCATGTGACTTCGGCAAGAATTACTCCTTGGCATTTTAAATGCTAAAAGGTTTTAGCATCTTGTCAATATGTATTCATTGCTTATCCCTATTAGGTAAATCTATCTCCATAGATCATCATGCCTAATATTGAGGCTATTTAGCCCAAGCACTTCATCAAAAAACTATTTTCAAATGAAGTCCTTAATTCGTGTCAAGAAATTTATTTCCAATTAACAATGTGTCAAGTACACAAGGTTTTTAGAAATATTATCATGCTCCCACTTACTTTCTTGAATCACAAGCATCTTCGATACCCATTTGATGAAGTCAAACCCCTTTGACCATTCCATCAAAAATGAACATTCCAACTCCACTTTGCTCTCTTTTGTTCATCGCTGGAACTCTGAAGTTTGCATACTTACTAGCATCCTCTGGATCGACAAATTACTTTGGACTGTATCACATACAAGTCCTAGGTTTCATTTCCATCAGATGGAAATCCTTTTGTCATCCATGTTTCATATCTCATGATTGAAATATGTATTAATTGCTAGTTCAACCCGAACCGACTTCAAGCATCGCTACGGTGAGAAAATCTCATCGTAGTCAACTCCTTGAACTTGTTATGGAAACAAGTCGAGCTTTATGGATAAAACATTTTATCCGTATCAGTTTTTAGTTCCATAAATATTCGTTAGACTCTAAGTCTTCCGAAAGGTGTATCAAGATTTTAATCTCGAATCACTTATATGGAAACTATCTCGGATTGTATTGGTATTTAGCCAATTCCGGAGTCAGGGCCCATCAACGTTTCCTTGTGTATTGTAGGTATACTGTTGTCTAACAACAATATCTCGTTTGCGCACCTGATAGGTTTGCACGAGCTTTGCCTATGTGGTTCAGCTGCAAGTTCGACCGAAGTCCATACATTTTATTGTAGAGACTTCCGTATCAGTCGCAGTAGGAAACTCCGGAATCACTTCCAAGGTTTCTTTCCTTTGATCTGATGATGAAGATACTGCTTATCTCGTCGAGTTGCACTGTCCTCCCACTCACCTTTTGAAAGAACTATTCTCTTTAAAAGCATACCGTTTTGCGGCAAAACCCTTTGCCTCGGTATAGTGGTGGGGGGAATACCCAATGACTTGGGATAACCTTACAAAGTAGCACTTGTCTGATTTGGAATAGGTTTGTAACCTTTTACACAAGCCCCATATTCCAAATGTTAAGAAAAGATATAACATGGCTGGGCGTACCACACCATGGCGTCATTTCAACAGACCTGATGGAGCTCTTTTCAGTGTAAAAGCCGCAGTCTCTAAAGCATCACTCTATAAAAGGGATAATGGCAAATTTATTTATGTCATCTTTGATCTTACCATGTCATAAATGGTTCGATTACATCTTCACGGACTTTTCACTTGCAGTGGTGTTCCGGGAGGTGCAAGTTATGAAACCCCTTTCATAACTCATCAGACATTCGCTAAACTTGTAACTCAAATATTCCTTTCTGCAATCGAATTGTAGAAACATAATTTTCTTGTTACAATAACTTCTACTTCATTTTTGAAAACCTTATGAATGAATTCAAAAGATCCAGACTTACGTCTCAACAAGTAAATATCCATATAAGCAAACATTAACTATCTCTATGTTATAAACCATTAACTAGTGACGAATGTATCTCATAGCATAACATCAATTCGGGTCGATTCAACACAAGTGTTCTACCAACATTGCGCCCTCAAAATTGCCGGCATAGCCATGCCGATGATCAGGAAAACAGGATCATCATGCAATACTTGAGCCAGTCTTAGAGGCCAGACTAGGAATACATTTTACCGTTTATTATTCCACACGTGTATATGAGTCTTCCTCCGAGCCTCGTGGTTATTGTAGACTCGAGAACCATAGCAGTTATAGCATGGAACATAAACCTAATTATGAACAGGGAGATAATCAATAACATTTATTATTGCCTCTAGGGAATATCTCCTACATCCTCTTCAAGGGAAAACCAACGCAAGCTCAAGAAGTAGCACCCTCCTATGGAGGTAATAGCCTACGTCCTGCTTTCTGTATATTCGATGAGTAGATCTTGATTAGAAGGGTGCCGAATCGCTAACCTAGCTATCAAGGGGTTGTAACTTGAGTCTCTCGTTCCCTGCGGCCTACCTTTATATACAGGTCAAGCCCTAGGTTTTACAATAGAGTCCGAGTCATATCATGACTCGTAACCTACGCTATCTCTAAATTGCCTTGTATCTTAAGGAAACCAGGCCGGCGTCTTTAGCTTCATGGGCCCTGAGCCGCCGCCTTCAGGCATTGGGCCATCGGGCAGCTCTAGTCAGCCTCCGCCTCGTTTGTCTTCGTCTCCATGATACGGCCCATCTTAAACTTGATTGTACACTCGTTGATATGTTTAACCCGGCCAAGTATGGCGGGTTACACCGTGGAGTATATCCCTGACACAGGGCGTCCTGACGTGCTAGCTCATTGTCCGCCTTGACATAGGCAGCAGCCCGAGGCGAGTCATGGCGAATATCACTTGGTAGATTTGTCTCGGCTCCATACACCAGGAAGAAAGGTGTGTATCCAGTGGATCTATTTGGAGTTGTGCGAATACTCCAAAGTACTGCGGGGAGTTCTTCAACCCAACAGCCCGGAGTACTCTCAAGTGGTACCATAAGCCGGGGTTTGATCCCTCTGAGGATCTCCTGATTACCTCGTTCGGCTTGTCCATTGGACTGTGGGTGTGCAACTGCTGCCAGGTCAAGCCGGATGTGTTCTTGTTGACAAAACTGTTCCATGGCTCCCTTGGATAAATTGGTACCGTTATCAGTGATAATGCTGTGAGGGTAGCCAAAATGGAAAATCAATTTTTTCAAGAACTTGACCGCAGTTTCTGCATCGCAACTACTAACTGGCTCGCTTCAACCCACTTGGTGAACTTATCAACCGCCACCAAGAGGTGGGTCTTCTTGTCAGAAGATGGCTTGAACGGGCCAACTATGTCGAGCCCCCAAACCGCAAACGGCCAAGTAATTGGGATTATACGCAATTCCTGAGCCGGGACATGGGCTTGTTGACCAAACTTCTGCCATCCATCGCACTTGCACACAATCTCTTCTGTATCTACATGAGCCGTCAGCCAGTAGAACCCATGTCGAAAGGCTTTTGCCACCAGGTACCGTGAGCCGGCATGATGTCCACAATCACCAGCGTGAATTTCCTTAAGAATCTCCTAGTCTTCCTCGGGGGAAACACAACGTTGAAACACACCAGTGCTGCTTCGCCGACGTAACTCGCCATTGATGATAGTCATTGATTTGGACCGCCGAATTATCTGTTGAGCGATGGTTTCCTCAGCTGGAAGCTCGCCTCGATTCAGATAAGCCAGATATGGAATAGTCTAGTACGGAGTAGCATGGAGAGCCGTCACCAATTGTGCCTCCGGGTCAGGGATAGCTATGTCCTGTTTAGATGGCAGCTTGACCGAAGGATTATGAAGGACATCTAAGAAAACATTGGGGGGAACCGGCTTCCTCTGTGAGCCGAGTTGTGACAGGGCATCGGCCGCCTCGTTGAGCCGACGATCTATATGATCGACCTGGTAGCCTTGAAAATGACCCGCCACATCAGAGATTGCCCGTCGGTAAGCCGCCATCAGGGGGTCCTTAGAGTCCCAAGTCCCCGAAACTTGTTGCGCCACCAAATCTGAGTCGCCCAAACACCTGACTCGGCTCAGATTCATCTCCTTAGCTATTCTGAGATCATGTAGGAGAGCCTCGTATTCAGCTGCATTGTTAGTACAAGGGAACATGAGTCGTAGAACATAACAAAATTTATCACCTCGTGGAGAAGACAATATAACTCCAGCCCCCATACCCTCCAACTGTCTAGATCTATCAAAGTGTATAGTCCAGTAGGTGTTATCTGGCCTATCCTCTGGAATCTGCAACTCTGTCCAGTCGTTGATGAAATCTACCAATGCTTGGGACTTGATGGCAGTTCGGGGCCATGAAACGAGCATAAGCCGGTCGCCCAAAGAGGGCGTGATAGGGGCTCTTTATCTTGACTACCTCAAACATCAGAGGCTTGCATCTTTAATTATGCTCATTACCGTAGGAAACGTCGAGTTTGATCCGCCCAATCGGATAAGCCGACTTTCTAGGACCATTCCCGTGAAACACCGTCGTTGAGGGAAGCAGCGTGCTCTCATGCAGGTTCATCCGGCAAAAAGTTTCATAGTATAAAATGTTTATGCTACTGCCTCCAACCATAAGGACCTTGGACAAACTGTAACCACCGACTTGAGGTGCCACCACCAAAGCTAACCCACCAGGGTTGTCAACCCCGGGGGGGCGGATGGTCCTCCCTGCTCCAGGTAATCGGGTGTTCGGACCAGTTGAGATACATGGGCACTGCCGGCTCAGCCTTGTTGGCAGACCGGCTCTTGACCTTACTGTACCGCTTGCAAGTATTAGTGGTGAAGACATGATACTGGCCGTGATTCAGCTGCTTGGGAATATTTTGGAAAACCTGGTTACTGTGCTGCTGCCGAAATTCAGCTCCTGAGTCGCCATGTGGCAAGCCTGATCCGCCCGATGCTCTAGCCGCGGATGGGGTTTGGGCCACCGTGATTCCTGTTGTAGAAACAGTAACTGGACGAGGCGACCCACGAATCTTACTGAGGATCTTGGTATCGTGACGTCGACCGGGTAGAGGCTGGCCGGGTTGGGCGCGCCGAGCCGGCTCGACGAGGTTGGTGCAGATGTCCGACTCGGGCACCGACGCGCCGATCTGGCCGATGAAGAAGTGGATCTTGCCGAAGGGGACCCGGTACCCGTACTCAATTGAGTCGGCCTCATGGCCCCAGCCTGAATCGTCGGTGTAGATCTTGCTCCGGCGACTCTTGGTCATGCGACCCGCCACGTAGCTCCCGAACCCTGGAAGGGATCCCTTTGAGAACTTAACTCCACCGGGCGAGAGCCCCCCGGTGGGTGCCAACTGTCGTGGTTTTGTCAAGACAGATGTCCTCGTGCAAGGACTTAGGTGTGAGGCCATCGCCGCTAGGTGGCGACTCAAAGGGGTTAAACGGGAACAGGAGGCGAGTTTACCTAGGTTCGGGCCCTCCGATGGAGGTAATAGCCTACGTCCCGCTTTGTGTCTATATTGATGATGATCTCGATTACAAGGGTGTGGAATCGCTAACCTAGCTTTCGTGGGTGTCTAACTTGAGTCTTTCGGCCCTAGGGGCTTGCCTTTATATACAGGTCAAGACCCTAGGATTTACAACAGAGTCCGAGTCATATTACAACTCGTAACCTTTCACGTCTCTAACACGCCTTGCCTTTTGAGCAAGGACTCCTCTGGCGTCTTCTGCCATGTGGGCCTTGAGTCGCCGTCTCCATACGCTTGGGCCGCCCGACGGTTTACTTAGTAACTGCCTTACTTGCTTTTCCTTCGCGATACGGCCCATCTTGAACATAGTTCCAGAGCCGCCATTATACTGACCCGACCCAGTAGGGCGGGTCATACCGTGGGGTTATATCCCCGACACCAACCCACCTCCGGTGCCCATCTTCTGGTACTTAAGGTCTTTTGACCTACAAAAAATAAGGAGAGGACTTTCGGGATGGAACGTCGCCGTCTCGAGGCGGAACTTGGGCAGGAGCATTTTTGCCCTCTGGCAGAGCGATTCCGCCGAGGGGACTTCCCTCCCGGAGGGGGAAATCGAAGCCATCATCATCACCAACACCCCTCTCATCTTCGTGAGGCCAATATTCATCAACATCTTCAACAGCACCATCTCCTCTCAAACCCTAGTTCATCTCTTGTGTTCAATCTTTGTACCGGACCTCAGATTGGTACCTGTGGGTGACTAGTAGTGTTGATTACATCTTGTAGTTGATTACTATATGGTTTATTTCGTGGAAGATTATGTGTTTAGATCCATTATGCTATTTAATACCCCTCTGATCTTGAGCATGAATATTATTTGTGAGTAGTTACCTTTGTTCTTGAGGTCACGGGAGAAGTCATGTTGCAAGTAATCATGTGAATTTGATATGTGTTCGATATTTTGATGATATGTATGTTGTGATTCCCTTAGTGGTGTCATGTGAACGTCGACTACATGACACTTCACCATCCTTGGGCCTAAGGGAATGCATCATGGAGTAGTTATTAGATGATGGGTTGCTAGAGTGACAGAAGCTTAAACCCTAGTTTATGCGCTACTTCGTAAGGGGCTGGTTTGGATCCAAATGTTTAATGTTATGGTTAGATTTTATCTTAATTCTTTTCTCGTAGTTGCGGATGCTTGAGAGGGGGTTAATCATAAGTGGGAGGTTTGTTCAAGTAAGAAAAGCACCCAAGCACCGGTCCACCCACATATCAAATTATCAAAGTAGCGAACGCAAATCAAACCGACATGATAAAAGTGACTAGATGAAATTCCCGTGTACCCTCAAGAACACTTTGCTTATTATAGGAGACTATTTTGGCCTGTCCTTTGCCACAAAAGGATTGGGCTATCATGCTGCACTTTATTTACCGTTACTGTTACTTGCTCGTTACCAATTATCTTGCTATCAAACTATCTGTTACCTACAATTTCAGTGCTTGTAGAAATCACCTTGCTGAAAACCGCTTGTCATTTCCTTCTGCTCCTCGTTGGGTTTGACACTCTTACTTATTGAAAGGACTATGATTGACCCCCTATACTTGTGGGTCATCAGGCACCGCGTGAAAGCAGGCGTATGCAGTACGACCAAGCAACGCATGGTAACCACTGGGGAAGGGAACAATATCAAAGATTAAGTTCTCGCATCGGAAGTTGCCGGGAGAGCCGAAAAGAACTTGTAGTGTTATGGTGCCCATGCATTTGTCCTCCACGCCGGGTATAACTTGAAAGTGCTAGTTATCTACTAGAGGGGGGTGAATAGGCAATTTTTATGAAAGTCTTCGAAACAATGAATGTATTCGAATAGTGCGGAAACATAAACAAGATCAGGTAGGGATATAATCAAGAATCTAATCTAGGCATGCATCACAGTGAAGACATACAAACATGTTATGCTTTAACATCATGCACAATAAGATGAGTTGAAGATAAACTTAGACAGTATGAAGATAAACAGCAGGCATGAATGTCTTCAAGACAAGTCTTCTGTGATGAACAGGGAAAGGCTTCACGATACAAATCAGGAATGTAAAGAAGTGAAGGATAGAACCAGTAGCTTGACGAAGACACAATATTTGTTGGACCAGTTCCAATTGCTGTGATAACTGTACGTCTGGTTAGGGAGGCTGAGATTGAACTCAGAAGACCTCGTCTTCACCTTATTCCCCTTGAGCTGAAGTCACTTAGACAGCGCCCAATCACTCTGGTAAGTCTTCAGAGGATACTTCCAAAACCCGTACAAACTTGGTCACCCGGCGATCCACAATGACTCTTGGATTGCTCTAGACCCAGACGCCTAACCGTCTGGATGATCACAGTCTTCAAGTGTAATAAGTGTTCAGTTCTCTCAGAACAGAATGACTTCGGTGATGCTCAAACACTCTAGCTCTAGATGTTTAGGTGTATCCTCGCAGGATGTGTCTCTCTCAATATCTTCGAGGTGGGTTGCTCCAAAACGACAACAGCCGTATCTCTCTCTGAGCAGCCACCTTCTTATGGTGGAGGGGGTGGGCTACTTATAGCCATCGGGCAACCCGACTTGATATGACCGAAATGACCCTGGGTCACTGGCCAACCGACACGTGTCACAACGGTCGGATTTCAAACACACGCGGGAGCTTTACTTGGGCTACAAGTAAAGCTGACTCAACCAACTCTGGAAGAGATTTCCTCTCATTGTCTTCACTCGAAGACATAGGTATGGGTTGAGCATCACGTCAGCATCTGACTTCGATCACATCGACCCCACTTAACAGTACGGTGGTTCCTATGACTCAGGAAAGAAGAAACAAAACTACCAAAATACTTCATCTTCGCGTTTCATTGTCTTCAAGCGAATGTCTTCGCATACCACCAATGGCTTCAGCCGTCTTCAATGTCTTCGGGCATTTTTGGGGGTCATCTTCGACGGCTAAACCGAAACTTCAGGGACTTCTCTCTGTGTTAACCTGTGAACTCTCACAAACACATTAGTCCCTCAACCACGTTTGTCTTCAATACTCCAAAACCAACCAAGGGTGGCACTAGATGCACTTACAATCTCCCCCTTTTTGGTGATTGATGACAAACTGGTTGAAGTTTTCAACGGGGATAAAAATATGTGAAGATAAGGTTTTGAAGATTTTTGATTTCAAGATATAGAGAGCTCCCCCTAAAGATGTGCATATGAAATTTTTGCTTTGAATGCAAATGCACATGGCAGGTTGTAGTTTGTGGAGATCTCCCCCTATACCTTGTAATCCAATCACCATGCATTAACAGATATATCGAAGATAATGAAATGCATAATGAAAAATGGGCGTCTGCAGAATGACTTTGAACGCATAAAATAACTTGAAGAAGCGCCAAAGAGTACGGTAAACATAAAGTGCAGACGTCCATCAGGACTTAAGTTTTACAACCCAAAACCGCAAATGTTCAAAAACGAGAGTTGTAAACTTAGCAAAAAATAACATCCAGCCCTTATTAGTAGACCCGCTTGAAGACTATCATCCAATGCTTCTCCCCCTTTGTCATCGAAGGACCAAAAAGGGACGAAGACATGGAAGAACTAAACGTTCCCAGTAGGTGTCGATGAAGACGGTGCAGCAGGGTCGTGGGGAGCTGGAGCAGTGGAGCGACGCCGAGTCGATGGAGGCAGGGAGGTGGCATCATCAGCTACATCTTCGAGCCTGACGTTGACGGATGGGGCTGAAGAAGAGTAATCACTGTCTTCGAGGGATGGAGTCTTGCGCCATTTCTCCACACTGGGAGGTGGTGCACCAAATCTGTAGCGGGGGTGAAAGCCATCTTCTCGAAGCTCATCTTCAGGAGCCAGCATAGTGAGAGTCCTCCATGAGCGGCGACCGGTTTCATAAGCCACGAAGGCATTCTTGGTTGCGAGGTTGCGAACATGATTGATATCTGGCATCATGGCATGCATCTGGCGCCGAGTCCATTCATGGTGCTTGTCTTGCCTTTGAATCAGTGAAACAAGAAGTTCACGATCAGTGAGTGCACGCTCTCTTCTTGGCAGGCGTTGACGAGGCAAAGTGCTAGCAGTGGCTTCGGTGCTGGTAGCATCGGATCTTGGCTGGCGAAATGCACCAATAAGTCTTGCCCTTGATGGATCGGAAGGAATGTGAAGACCTTCAACATCAGCAGTGCCACTAGTGCCTTCAACAATAGGATTCTTGCTCTTGGATGGATACAGATCTGCGTGCACAACTTCAATATCTGGAAGATAAACGCCATGGTTGCGAGCAGAAGGAAGAAACCTGGTGTTGGTTCTGTACTTGATGAAGCGCATGATCCAGGGAGCATATATCTTTGGCTCAAGAACATTGAAACCATTTGCAGCAAGGTTGCGAAGAAATAAGTCTTGAAGATTGAACCTGATGCCATATACAATGTTGTAGAGCAATGTCTTCAGAGGCCCTTCAATCTTGCGAGATGAGTTGTGCCCTTTAATCGGCCAGATGGTGTGCCGAAGAATGTGATAGATTGTCCTGGGTAAGTACTGAAGATCATCCACAAAGAAGGAAGTGGGCAATTCTGCATCTCTAGCCAAGGGCTTCATCATGGTTAGCATTTCAGTCATGTTGGGTTCTCGTATTTGGAAGAGGCTTCGAGTGGCAATTTCATAGGCTTCAGAGCGAGGATCCAACTCTTCACCAGAGGCAGCAAGTGGTGTTGCAGGAAAGAAATACAGTGGTGAAGCAGTAATATGCTCATCCCTTATCATGAACTCCAGCTGCCATGTGGTCAAGTCACGACCAGAGCTAGAGATGTGGAGAGTTGCGTAGAACTGGAGGATGAGCTCTTCATTCCAGTCTTCATGGTCAGTGCAGAAAGGTAGGAGACCCACATCGCGAAGACAATCCAATGCTTGATCATAACAGGGAAGGCCTTTCATAGCTTCAAAGCTGAGATGTTTGTGGGGGAAAGATCCTGTTCTGACCGTAAAGCACACACATGTAGTACTGACGTTGTGGTGCACTCCAGAACCTGTCAGACTGTATCCTGGCATGCTTGTAAGGATTGCATTCAGAGTTGAAGAAGGTGTTGTTCAGCCTGAACCTTTCCAACTCGAAGACTAAGGGTCTTGCGGGGCCTGGCTGGCGAAGACTTGGAAGACGCGGCATAGGATTCATGACGTTGGGGCGCCGATCAAGATGGAACTCATACTGTGGTCCCATCCTTGGTGGTGCAACAAGGCGAGGCCATCTGAAAGGAACCATCTCTCCTTCCCTATTCCGAGCCATCACAATGTTGTCCTCATTGTCTTCAGTTGATGGAGTGGCAGGAACAGGAGGTCCATCTGGGGAGGGGGCATTGGCATCGCCCATAGTGGCATTGGCAGCAATGTCTTCGGCTGTCGCATTGTCTGTTGCAGGCTGACTTGGAGGTGCATCTTCAATCATCAGCACTCCTTCGAGTGGTGCAGTCGGTGAAAATCGTACTTCGTCTTCAGGAATAGGAGACATGAGAGCTCGAGGGCCTCGACGAAGACGTTTGAGTGGGGAAGTGCGAGTGGTGGCTTCAATCTCCTCTGGAGCAAATGGAGATTCTGGTGAGGCAGACACTGGTGGGAAGAAGGGTGGTGATGGTGTACCGGGTTCAGCTTCAGTAATTTCTGGCCGGAGGGGAGTCCCAATATCCACAAAGTCACTTGTTGGCTGTGGGGAGGAAACCACTGGGGCATCCACTTGTGGAACATGTTCTGACTCAACATTGGCTTTAGGACCAATGTCGTCATGAGCAAAGTCTTCAGCTGCTTCAGTGTTTTCAGCAGCTGGGGTATCTTCTGGATTCTGAGTCTCTGTGGAAGCAGACTCATGCAGAACAACTCTTCTTTCTAAGTTCTCTGAGGCGGGAGGAGCCACAGAGATTGACTTGATGACCAGGGGCTCTTGCTGAGGAGCGGTGGTTGATGTCGGAGCAGTAGGGGGAACTGGTGGTGTGTCTTGTGCTGGCTCTGAAGACTTTGATTTTTCTTGTCTTCAACCTCTTCGGAGGTTGGGCTTCAGAGGCGGCTGCCTTGCGCTTCTTGGCTTCAGCTTCGGCTTTCTTGGTCTTCTTGCTATCAGCAGCAGAGGAAGACTGAGGTGCACGAGGACTAGAGAAGCCAGCTGGAAACTCAATGCCACGGCGCACAGACGGTGTAGGGGAAGGCACATCCGAAGACATCGAAGCTTGCCTAGAGCGTGCAATGACTTCGGGAGCAAGTGCGGGCAGGCCAAGTGCTTTTCTCTTCAGCATGTCATCGTGTGCCTGGACCATGATAGCAGTCTTTCTTTTGAGGCGCGCAAGGGCTCCCTTGACAGCTTCACATCGCTTCTCGAAGGCAGCCTTGAGATCTGTCATCATCAGCTGATATCCCTTGATTTGCTCGGCGTTGAGTCTGTGCACATTTTGCTTGAAGAGCTCCTTTTCATGGCTGATCTTGGCCTTCATTTGCTTGGCCTTCTGAGCCACAGTCAGTTCCTCATTCACAAGACCTTGGAACGTGACGCTCAGGCCAATTGGGAGCTGAAGTGCATCAATGCTGAGAGAGGGATCGGCAAACCATTCATCAATGAAGTGTTCAAAGATGACAGGGTCAAACAGCGGTAAGTCTTCGAGCCTTTTGGCTTCCTTTTCTTTCTGCTGGATGAGCCTAGCTAAGGCTTCATCGTCGAACTCATCATCAGATAGTTCAATCATATTTGATGCGTCCATGAGTGACAGAGTAGGCTTCGGACCTCTGGATGCAACAGCTTTCCTCTTCATACGCCTATGAAGGCGATCTTCTTCCTCAGGCTCTTCTGGATTATCAGTGGGAGAGCGTGAAGCCTGAGGTGAATGGACTGATGGCTTGGGAGGCTTTGAAGCCTTGGGCTTTGAAGCTTTTGACTTCTTCAGAGGCTTTGTCCTTGGTGCTGGAGGACGCTCTTCATCATCATCATCCGAGTCAGACTTTGTAGGATCTGGGCAGCCAAGAATGCTAGATGGATGAGGATTGCTGGGCATTGGGGGCCTAAGCATGCATGGATAGAAACCCATATTGATGGCTTCTGCCTTAATCTTCGGATGAAGATTTCTGTAAATGATGTCCGTCCATGGTGCCTTTTCAGCACACTTCTCAGCATATTCCTTGGTGACGAAGTGGTAGTTGAACCACTCCACACTCCAATATCTTCGAAACCATTGGATTCGGTTCTTGCGCTGTGTATATGTTTCCCCCTCATCTGACTTGTATTGCTCATAGAGCGCTGGAGGAAGATCTTTAGCTGTATTCTTACGTCTCTGCTTCCCTCCCTTCTTGACTAGATTGTTATCGGTCATTGGCTTCGACAAAGGCTTCAGCAAAGGCTTCACAGGAGCGTGCAAGTATGAGCACGCACCAGAGGATTCCAGGTGTATCTGCAAGTAGTCTGCAAATGAATTCAGACTATGAGATCCAAGCAATTCTGCTGCGGACATGTACCTGTGAAAGAGTTAGAGACGCGAGGGAAGGGGAGAGGTCATATGCATTCTCAGAAGATTTGGAAGATATCATAGTGTGTAGAAGACATTGACCTTTTACCGAAGACATTCACTTTTATAGCTTATATGGTGATTTCAGATTTGTACAAGTCCAAGGAATCGTACAAGTGAGGAATCAAACCAATCAGACCAAAAGAGAAAGTATTTGGCAAAATAGAGATCTAGATCTATATGCGGTTGAGTGGAAAGTGAAGAAACAACAACCGATCATTTTTAGTAGAAATTTCAGATCAAACATGCGGTAAAAAATAGCTTTTTATTTACCGCAAGAAAGAACGCAACGAACAGCTCGACGAGGCGGAGAAGCCAAGCAGTTCGATCCGCCTCACCCTAACTCGGTGGAGGCAGACAGCTACGGCGGCGGCGAGCGGAGGATGAACGCGGCCGGCGTGAGTACGTCGTCGGAGAAGGCGTGGCAGCTAAGCACTTCGTCTCCAGCGGCGATGGAATCCTGTGACGGCGCTAGGGTTTTGAGCACGTGGGAGGTGGAGGAAGGGGAAAGTAATAATGGAAGGGGGTTAACTTGTACTTATAGGGTGTGGAACCCTCCGAACAAGTTGGACGGATATGCCCCTGACTCCTTGGTTTATGTGGACACGTGGCATACATGCGAACCACCTGACAACCCACTACTATAATCGAAGAGGCGGCGTGGTAGTTGTTGCTAATTATGCGGAGACAGTTGAGATTTGAGAATTAAATATGTGGTTGATTTGTCTTCAACTGTCAAGGACACAGAGAAGACAGTCAACACGTGTCAATATAGAATGCATATGACTAGATTAGAACAGACTTGGACGAGGAGGAATAGAAGAGAATGTCGGGTCCGATCACATTTGCCTAGGAAAAGGGTGAAGACAAAGCTATAGGACAAATGCTGTATAGGACAAAACTCCAATCCAAATGTAGATCTGCAAATATTTTTCAACTGAAACACATATATACTTTGTTCCGAAGACATCCAATTCTCGAAGACATGTTGTCGTGGTTTTGTCACGGCAAGGTGTCCTCATGAGAGAACTTGGGTGTGAGGCCATCGCAACTATGTGGCGGCTTGAGAGGGGTTGGTCGGAATCGAGAGACGCGAGTTTACCCAGGTTCGGCCCCTCCGATGGAGGTAAAAGCCTACGTCCTGCTTTGTGTGTATTGACGATGATGATCTCGATTACAAGGGTGCGGAATCGCTACCTCTAGTCTCGAGAGCCTCTAATCTGTCTATCTCTCATGACTTGAGCTTGTCTGTCTAAGACCTGTCTATTGAGACGTCTAAAAACTTAACCCTCTTGGGGTGACCCGCCCCTCCTTATATAAGTTGAAGGGGCGGTTTACATGTAGAGTCCAAGTCGGATTAAGAAATAACCTATTATGACTTCCCATCGCGGGCCTCTCTTCGTGGGCTTCTGAGTCCCGGGCGGCTTACAACCGGGCTTATCTCCAAGACTCATCTTCAGGATTCATCTCCGGGACTCATCTTTTGGCACTGTGTGTCTGCCGGGTCATGACTATTCCGGGTCATAACTGTCTGCCGGGTCATGACTGTTCCGGGTCATAACTGTCTGCCGGGTCATAACTGTTCTGGGTCATAACTGTTTGTCGGGTCATAACTGTCTGCCGGGTCATAACTGTTCCGGGTTATAACTGTTCCGGGTCATAATTGTCTGCCGGGTCATACCGCGGGGTATATCCCCGACATTAGCCCCCAGTTTAGCTTTGAATTTATTCATGATAAACTCTTGAAATAAGAATATGTAAAGGGACCGGCTCACTCAAAAAGACCAGTTGACCAGCTCCTGAAAATTCTGAAACTCTGTCATACCAATACACTGACGCTGGCTCCTTGAAAAAATAACCATTATTATCAACTGCCTTGGTTTGATGAATTCATCTAGTTCCCTCATAACTGAGAATTTGAAGGCATACCTTCCTCATAGCCATATTACCTGTAGCCCTCAAGTCTTAAGAGGGGAACGTAGTGATAGCTTTAAGACTTGCTTCAATATAAATATTGCAAACCTAGAGAAATCCAGATTGTTCATCTGAGTCACTAGTCATAAGTTGAATGTTCCACATATGTAGCCCCCAAGTACCGGGTTGTCTTGCCTGCAGCAACCTGGGACTTGTAAGTGTCTTATGCTCATAAAACTTCAACCACTGTAGCCCCCAAGGGCCGGGTCATTATGCAATAATGAGCAGGAACTTTTTGTAGATCTGATCATATAGCCTTGAGGAGCAATGTGTAGCCCCCAAGGGCCGGCTCAGTAAGACAATACTGGGCTGGTTCTTAGAAAAAGATAGAAAGGCCAGCTCCTCTCCTTGAGATAACAGGGTCTTGTTGACAATGTAATTATTTGAAAAAACAACTTGCATTAGTCCCCAACTGCCGTGGTGCATGTTTGCCGCGACATGGGACTTGCATACTTGATAAAAACTGGACTTGAATAATGTAGCCCCCAAGTGCCGGTCATATGCCTGCAATGATTCAGGACTATTCCTTTCATTACAGAGTAAAAACATATCGACTGTCTAGATGACATTGCTGAATGCTTGGTATATCAATGTTGAACCATGCTCCCTGCTGTGAGCTGGTATTTTTGGATGAGAGAATAACAGCCATTACTCTGAAGGAGCTTTGAAAACCTCAATCATCCAATATAGGTTATGAAAACCATAATAAAAATCCAGCCACATTGGCTATTTAAGATTTGAATAATATAACCCAGTTTGAAAACCTCAATTACTCAATACTGGTTATAACAACCATAATGAAAATCCAGCCATGTTGGCTATTAAGGATTGGAATATGTAACTCGGTTTGACAACCGGTTCCTGCAATATAAACCAGGATATCCATGCATATATGATGCATGATATGACGATGCAATGATGATGCAATGTATGATGATGTATGTGTATGATAACAGAGTATAAAAATGTCGGCTTTCAAGGCTCGACAAAAAGAGACTAGCTCTGTTCCGTTTTTTGAAAAAACTCAAGGTTTTTAACCTCGTAAGCTGGCTCTCACATGACATAAATCCGTCGTTTAAACTTTTAGCAAGTTCAGGGTCTTTAAAAGATTGACATTGCTAAGAGTACGAACGGGCCACATAGCGGAGGGATTACGGCAGACAAGGCGAGTTTATCCTAGCTCACTGTAAGCCGGCTCTCTCGTGACAAAAGCCGTCGTTTAAACCTTGACAAGTTCAGGGTCTTTGTGCGAGAATAACTTATAAAAGTTCAGGGTCTCTTATCAAGATTAACTGTCAAGAGTTCGGCGGGTCACATGGCGGAGTAGCAGGTTGCAAACAGGCAGGTTTAACTCGACTATGGCATATAAAGCCGGCCAAAAGGGTATAAAAGCTAAACTCATAGAGTTGGAAGCCCCCAAGTGGCCATATGATGATCCGATAAATCCTGGCACCCATGTTTGAACGGTCGCAACGTGGCGGCTCGTCCTCTTGGGCGACTTTAAATCTTCCGCCAATAAGGTAGTGCACCCATGTTTGAACGGTCGCATCATGGCAGCTCGTCCTCTTGGGTGACTTTAAATCTTCCGCCAATAAGGCAGCAGCCCTCGGGACCGGGTTGTCTTCCACGCAATGACCCGAGGTTCTTGTTGAAAACGACCAAAATGTGTCGAGCCATGTCTGTAGCCCCCGAGTCTTAAGTCGACTCGAAGAGGCGGCTTGAGAGTCTTCATAGTTGACTGTGGCATAAGCCGGCATATGGTTGACGGCTGATAACTGAAATTTATTGACGCCAAAAGCGTGTGGCAAGTTGATGATCTTCGCGACACCCATTGTATGTCCTTGGCGTTGATAACGCAATATGAACCCACGGAATGTTGAGATGGTGGGTTATAAATGATCCCATATGATTTTTGTCAGTAATCCGGCCAGCGGTTCATCCCTGCTGGTTGTTGAAGTTAACCAAAACGCAGTAGCGGCGACTTGCACACCTATCCATTGAGCCATCCGGTGGAGGCAGAGGCTGATAATATATCATGACTTGCTTCAGAATTGTTGGAATA
This sequence comes from Elymus sibiricus, assembly GCA_039707655.1. Taxonomy (NCBI): domain Eukaryota; kingdom Viridiplantae; phylum Streptophyta; class Magnoliopsida; order Poales; family Poaceae; genus Elymus; species Elymus sibiricus. Next base: position 283,166,838 of record CM077663.1, read on the forward strand.
GTCCGGGCTGCAGGAGCGACGTCTTGCGCGCGTCTGTTGGGCGGCTCGTATAGGCGAGCACTGCACCGATGTGTTGATGTAAACCAGACCGCGGGCACGGTGACTTGCGCGCGTCCGTTGGGCGGCTTGAACGAGCAAGCACGGCACTGACGTGTCAATGTAGACTGGACCGCAGGGTGACGACTCACAAGCGCTCGTTGGGCGGCTCGTACTAGTGTATGCGGCCCTTGGCGTGTTGATGTAGACGTAGAAGTCAGCCGCAGTGTTTGAAGACGGCGCGGTCGCGAGAGACGGCCGCGGCGTTGTAAGCCGGTGCGGTCGCGAGAGACGGCCGCGGCGTTGTAAGCCGGTGCATTGATGTAGACCCGACCGTATGAACGGCGGGTTGTATGCGTCCGTCCGGTACCTCGTCATGGCGCATATGCGGACGCGGCCTCTGATGAAGGCGCGCGAGGACCGGACCGTACTCTAGCCATGAGGTAATCGACCTGCGTACATAATAGCATAGCTCGAAATAAAACTGTTCGATGATATTGAATTACACGAAATAATAGTTAGAAAAATATCACCTAATGATTTTTGTAGAAACTACCGATGATCTGTTGTACGGACGTAATTGGACAAAACAGATGTCCTTCACCCAATCAGGCCCCACCTCTGATTTTTTTTATGTCATCCATCCTGCCCTCATCTCACTCCTTTCTTATCTTCCCACCAACCGCACGGCGTGAGGTGAGGCGAAGTATGACTGCAACGACAGCCGGCAGCCGGCTCAAATCAAGCCACGCAGGCGGGAGTGGGGCCACCGGGCGAAGCGGGGAGGTGCCATGGCGCGGTGGGCATGGCGAGGCCGAGCCGGGGAAGCGGCCACAGCGCAGCGGCGTGGAGAGGCTGAGTGATACATGCGCGGGCGCAGCTGGAGGTGAGGCGGAGCGACGGCAGCTGATATGGCGAGGGGCCCGAGGTGAGGCGGCATGCGGGCAGAACCGGCGTGGGCACACGCGCGTGCGAGCCGGAGCAGGGCCGGATGTAGATCAGGCAGCTCACTAAGCCACCGCAGCGGGGAGTGGCAGCGACGGCAGGTTGAGGCCACAGCGGCTGAGGCGCGGGAGAGCCGGAGGACACGGCAGGGGCCGGAGGCCGCGGGAGGAGCCGGAGGCCGCGGCAACTGGGCGGCTGGGCTCGGCGAGGAGGCGGCCCACGGCGGCCGGGCGGCTCGGCGAGGCGAGGAGCTGCGCAGCTGCGGCCGTCGGTCAGACCGAACCGACAGGGGCCAACAGCCGGTTGCGGGGCCGGGCAACCGGCGGGACCAGCGCGCGGGTGTGGTGAGGCGGCGGCCGGCGAGGCGTAGTCGGAACCGCGGGCCGGCGCACAGGGGTGAAAACGCCTTGAGTAGCAGCAGGTGAAGGCGGCTTGCGGCGAGAAGAAGCGAGGCCGGGCCATGACGGCCGCGGCAGGTGCAGCGGAGGCCGACGCCCCGGCGGCTCAAGGCACGGCGGCTCGAGGCGCAACGGCGACTCAAGGCGAAGGTGCGGCGGGCGCGGCGGCATGAGAAGAAGTTGAGATAAAAAGCAATTAAAAGAAGTAATGTCTTCGAGTTTGGTTGGTGGCGTTACCCACCATATAAGAATGTTCGACTCAGACACGGTGCACAATTATCGTGACGCTCTGAAGTCATATTCTTCGTTAATGTATTCACACTCAGATTGTAAGTCTTCATGAGTTGAAGACATACGTTACATCGTGTGTTGTGCATCAAAGTCATCAACATGCACAAGCGTTAGGATGTATTCCCATTCAAAGGACATTTGAGGATTCTAAGATATTTAGCTCACACCGCAACTTGCAAAACCTCTTTTCATCCAAAGGCTTCGTGAAGATATCTGCCAGTTGATCTTCAGTGTCCGCATGCTTGATGTTGATGTCGCCCTTCATCACGTGATCCCGAAGAAAATGATGTCGTATCTGAATGTGCTTTGTCTTCAAATGTTGTACGGGGTTGTGGTAGATCTTGATTGCACTCTCATTGTCGCAGTAGAGAGGTACATGCTTCAGGTTGATGCCGTAGTCCTTGAGTGTTTGCTTCATCCAGAGAAGCTGAGTGCAGCATGCGCCAGCAGCAATGTATTCGGCTTCAGCAGTGGAGAGTGAAGCACAGTTCTGCTTCTTCGAAGACCAACACACTAGAGATCGTCCCAGAAAGTGACAGGTGCCTGATGTAGACTTGCGATCAACTCTGTCGCCAGCGAAATCAGAATCTGAATAGCCAATCAGCTCAAACTTCGAACCCTTTGGATACCATAATCCTAGTGTTGGGGTGTGAGCCAGATATCTAAGTATTCGCTTCACAGCAAGGTGATGCGACTCCTTTGGTGCCGCTTGAAATCGGGCGCACATGCAAACGCTAAGCATTATATCTGGCCTAGATGCACATAAGTACAACAAAGATCCAATCATGGAGCGATATACCTTCTGATCGAAATCTTTACCATTTTCGTCAGTGCAGAGGTGTCCATTGGTAGGCATTGGCGTCTTGTAACCTTTGGCTTCGTTCATGCCAAATTTCTTGAGGCAGTCCTTGAGGTACTTCTCCTGGGATATGAAGATGCCATTTGGTTGTTGTCGAATTTGAAGCCCTAAGAAGAACTTTAGTTCTCCCATCATCGACATTTGATATTTTTCTTGCATCATATAAGCAAACTCATCACTGTATTTGTTGTTAGTACAGCCGAAGATAATGTCGTCCACATATATTTGGCATACAAACAGTTCATGATCATAGGATTTAGTGAAGAGAGTGGGATCGAGTGAACCAGGTTTGAAGCCTTTCTTCTTGAGAAATTCCTTGAGTGTGTCATACCAAGCTCTTGGTGCTTGCTTGAGGCCATAGAGTGCCTTGTTGAGCTTGAAGACTTTGTCTGGATGCTTTGGATCTTCAAACCCTGAGGGCTGAGCAACATATACTTCTTCCTCAATCTTACCATTGAGGAATGCACTTTTGACATCCATTTGATATAAGCATATGTCATGATGGTTAGCATAAGCAAGCAGTATACGAATGGCTTCGAGTCTAGCGACAGGTGCAAAGGTTTCACCGAAGTCAATACCCTCAACCTGTGTGTAACCTTGGGCCACAAGTCTGGCCTTGTTTCTGACGACTTGACCGGACTCATCTTGCTTGTTGCGGAAGATCCACTTGGTACCGATGATGTTGTGCTTCCTTGGATCAGGACGCTTTACGAGCTCCCACACATTGTTCAGCTCGAACTGGTGAAGCTCTTCCTGCATGGCTTGAATCCATTCTGGTTCCTTGAAAGCTTCATCTACTTTTGTGGGTTCTGTGATTGATACAAAAGCAAAGTGCCCACAAAAGTTAGCCAGTTGAGTAGCTCTTGAGCGAGTAAGTGGACCTGATGCATTTATGATGTCAAGCATTCTCTCAATTTGGACTTCATTCGCCACACGAGGATGAGCAGGGCGAAGACTTTGTTCGGGCTGCTGAGTATTTTCTTCATCATCAGCATTGTCTTCAGGTTCAGCATTGTCTTCGCGCTGAGTAGATGGTGGAATGATGACTTCTTCTACAACCACTGGTTCTTCAGGCACAATTTCTCCGGTGCCCATCAGTCGAATAGCTTCATCAGGAGATGGTTCATCTAGCACAGGAGGCAGGTGCTCTCTTTGCGAGCCATTAGTTTCATCGAATCGCACATCTATAGTTTCAACAACCTTGTTGAGAAGGATGTTGAAGATCATGTAGGTGTGCGAATCCTTTCCATAACCAAGCATGAAACCCTCATGTGCTTTCGGTGCAAATTTAGAGGTGTGGTGTGGATCCCTTATCCAGCATCTTGCACCGAAGACTTTGAAATAACTTACATTGGGTTTCTTACCAGTGAGAAGCTCATATGACGTTTTCTTGAAGAACTTGTGAAGATAAACTGTGTTGATGATGTGACATGCAGTGTCAATGGCTTCAGGCCATAGCTTCCGTGGTGTCTTGTATTCATCAAGCATGGTGCGAGCCATCTCAATAAGAGTCCTATTCTTGCGCTCCACAACACCATTCTGCTGGGGAGTATATGGAGCTGAGAACTCATGAGTGATGCCTAGGGTATCAACAAAGGTGTCCAGGCATGTGTTCTTGAATTCAGTGCCATTGTCACTCCTGATGTGCTTGATCTTGATATTGTAGTTGTTCATACACCTATTTGCGAAGCGCCTGAAGACATCCTGCACTTCAGTCTTGTAAAGAATAATATGCACCCAAGTGAATCGAGAATAGTCATCAACGATCACGAAGCCATATAGATTTGTAGTGGTAGAGAAGGTGGAATAGTGAGTAGGGCCAAATAAGTCCATGTGTAGCAGCTCGAAGGGACGTGAGGTCGTCATGATTGTCTTCGAGGGGTGTTTCGCCCTGGTCATTTTCCCGGCTTCACAGGCACCACAAAGGTGGTCCTTCTTGAACTTGACACCCTCGACGCCAATGATGAGCTTCTTCTTTGTGAGTGTGTGCAAGTTCCTCATCCCAGCATGCCCTAGCCTTCTGTGCCATAGCCAGCACTCCGAAGCTTTTGCTAGAAGACATGAGGCAACCTGTGGTCCTGCAGAGAAATCTACCATATACAAGTCGCCTCTTCGAAAACCTTCGAAGACTTTGGTTTTGTCAGAGGCCATTAGTACCACACATCGAAATTTGCCGAAGATGAAAAGCATATCTAAGTCATAGAGCATTGAGACAGACATCAAGTTGTACCCAAGGGATTCGACAAGCATGACGTTTTCCATGTGCCGGTCCCTTGAGATAGCAACTCTACCTAGCCCCAGAACTTTGCTGCTGCTCTTGTCAGCAAAGACGATGTGATCTTTTGTTGGAGGTCGAAGAGTTTGCTCCATCAATAGGCTTCGATCACCAGTCATATGACTTGTGCATCCACTGTCCATAATCCATTCGGTGGCATTGGATTTGTCTTCCTGCATTGAGAATTAGTCGTGTTCACCAAAGCATGTAAGAGTAACATGCTAAGATGAAGATGTAGCAGAAGACAGTGGCAAGTATTCTGAACGAGGTATGCATTAATTTTCTTGCGTTCAGACAAGATTGTTTTCGGGTCCCCAGAGATGATCTTCGGGATAGGCTTCGTCCTATATGGAGACCCGATGCTGCATAGAAGATATTAGTTCTTCTTAACCACCCACATGCGAAGGGGTGGTTTCGAAGCAATGAGACGTAAGGCAGCATCAGAGAATTTAGGCAAAGATGCCCTAATAGCACGTTTCACAGGAGGGTTAGTATACTCAAATGAATAGGCAGAGAAATTCTTTGTTGGATGAACGTAGCGGTTCATGCCATTGTGTACATATTCATCAGTCATCTGAGTCTTTTCCTGCGAAACAGAATGGTTAGTGCCAACATATGAAGACTTATGTCTTTTCGAATACATTGATCTAGAGTTTGTCTTCTTCTTGTGAGATGTCGTCAAGACATTCACGCGAAGCTTTTCAAGAAGACATTTGGGAACCCAGATCTTCTTCATAGGATAACCATTCCTGTAGTTAGTTCCAATAAATCTGGCAAACACTTCACCATTTTGACATTTGAACAGTTTATAATTGGAATCAAAGGATTCATCAATAATGAGGGGATTCGCACAGTTGAAGCCCCATAATGTGGAAGGATCAACTGAAGGACCTTTTGCAGCAACCCATGTGGTTTTGGGGTACTGCTCAGGTGTCCAGTGGGATCCATCAACATTGAGGTTTCTTTCAAAACCAACACCCTCTTTCCTAGGGTTTTTGTTCAGTATAGTCTTCTTCAGGACATCACATAGAATCTGATGCCCTTTCTGACTCTTGTACATGCCAGTTTCAAGAAATGTCTTCAACTTGTCATTGTCATCAGTGATAGCAGTGGCTTCCTCAGATGAGGGGTTAGGTGCCACAGATACAGTTGAAGATAAAGCATTTTCAGAAGCATTCGAACATTCAGCAGTTGAATTCATCCTGAGCGGTACTGATCTGCTCTGCTAGGAGTGAGTTGTTTTCCTTCCGTAGGTCATCAAGTGCCTCCCTCAACTTTTCTAGATCAATCTTCTTCTGAAGATATTCAAGAAAAATCTTTTCATGATCAGTTGAGAGGGCATCATGACGACTTTGGAGATCCTCAAACCTTGAACGAAGACTACGCATGTCTTCAGCCATAGTTTTGTTCAGACTCATCTCTTCGCGTAACAGGTCATCGCTTTTCTCTAGAGTAGTTTGCATTTTCTCCATGGCATATTGTTGCTTGGTGGCAATTTTTACAAGTTTAGCATAGCTAGGTTTCTTGTCATTATCAGATTCAGCTTCAGATTCAGAGTCATGACATGAGGATTTTGAAGATACCTTGGAGGCTTTTGCCATGAAGCAGTAGGCTGGAGTAGCATCATCATCACCGGCTTCGTTGTTGAAGAAAGGACCATTGTCTTCGGGTTCGAAGACAGAGGTGGAGAGATATTCCGAAGCCATTGCTAATCCAGCTACTTCAGCGTCAGATTCCTCCTCAGATGCTTCCTCAACTTCTGAACCAGATTCAGACTGTGAATCCATCTCCTTTCCGATGAACGCATGTGCCTTGCCAGATGAACTCTTCTTGTGTGATGAAGACTTTGCATACTTCTTCTTCTTCTTGTCATCGGAGTCATAGTCCTTGCTCTTCTTCTTGGATTCCTTCTCCCATCGAGGACAATCAGCGATGAAATGGCCAGCTTTCTTGCACTTATGACAGGTTTGCTTCTTACTGTCTCTTGAAGACATTTCACCAGACCTCTTGGAATCGCGCTTTGAAGATTTTGCGTAGCGCTTTGACTGGGCAAACTTCCGAAAATTTCTGACAAGCAAAGCGAGTTCTTTTCCAAAGTCTTCAGCACCATCAGAACTGCATTCAGAGTTGTCTTCAGATGAAGACACAGCTTTGGCCTTCAATGCACGGGAGCGACTGTACCTTGGTCCGTAGATATCTCTCTTCTTAGCTTGTTGGAACTCGTGAGTGTTCAATCTCTTGAGAATATCAGCGGGATCCAAACTCTTGAAGTCAGGGCGCTCTTGGATCATGAGTGCGAGAGTATCAAAGGAACTGTCAAGTGATCTGAGTAGCTTCTTCACGACTTCATGTTTGGTGATATCAGTGGCGCTAAGTGCATTTAGCTCATTTGAGATGTCGGTTGGTCGATCAAATGTGAGCTGAACATTTTCGTTGTCAAGTCTCTTGAAGCGGTTGAACAACTTGCATAGCACATCAACACGAGAGTCTCTTTGAGATGAGACACCTTCGTTCACTTTGGACAGCCATTCCCAGATTTTCTTGGAGGTGTTAAGTGCACTCACACGGCCATATTGTCCTTTGGTCAGATGACCACAGATGATGTTCTTGGCGGTGGAGTCGAGTTGTGCGAACCTCTTCACATCAGCAGCAGTAACACCTTCGCCAACATCAGGAATGCCTGCCATGATGACATGCCACGGGTCGTTGTCAATGGCTTCGAGATGCATGCGCATCTTGTTCTTCCAGTAGGGGTAGTCTGTGCCATCAAAGACAGGGCACACAGCGGAGGCCTTGATTATCCCTGCAGTCGACATAGCTAAAACTCCACGGTGGTTAAACCGAAACACAGAACAAGGGAGTACCTTGCTCTGATACCAATTGAAAGTGCTAGTTATCGACTAGAGGGGGGTGAATAGGCGATTTTTATGAAAGTCTTCGAAACAATGAATGTATTCGAATAGTGCGGAAACGTACACAGGATCAGGTAGGGATATAATCAAGAATCTAATCTAGGCATGCATCACAGTGAAGACATACAAACATGTTATGCTTTAACATCATGCACAATAAGATGAGTCAAAGATAAACGTAGACAGTATGAAGATAAACAACAGGCATGAATGTCTTCAAGACAAGTCCTCTGTGATGAACAGGGAAAGGCTTCACGATACAGATCAGGAATGTAAAGAAGTGAAGGATAGAACCAGTAGCTTGACGAAGACACAATATTTGTTGGACCAGTTCCAGTTGCTGTGACAACTGTACGTCTGGTTAGGGAGGCTGAGATTGAACTCAGAAGACCTCGTCTTCACCTTATTCCCCTTGAGCTGAAGTCACTTAGACAGCGCCCAATCACTCTGGTAAGTCTTCAGGGGAGACTTCCGAAACCCGTACAAACTTGGTCACCCGACGATCCACAATGACTCTTGGATTGCTCTAGACCCAGATGCCTAACCGTCTGGAAGATCACAGTCTTCAAGTGTAATAAGTCTTCAGTTCTCTCAGAACAGAATGACTTCGGTGATGCTCAAACACTCTAGTTCTAGATGTTTAGGTGTATCCTCGCAGGATGTGTCTCTCTCAATATCTTCGAGGTGGGTTGCTCCAAAACGACAACAACCGTATCTCTCTCTGAGCAGCCACCTTCTTATGGTGGAGGGGGTGGGCTATTTATAGCCATCGGGCAACCCGACCTGATATGACCGAAATGACCCTGGGTCACTGGCCAACCGACACGTGTCACAACGGTCGGATTTCAAACACACGCGGGAGCTTTACTTGGGCTACAAGTAAAGCTGACTCAACCAACTCTGGAAGAGATTTCCTCTCATTGTCTTCACTCGAAGACATAGGTATGGGTTGAGCATCACGTCAGCATCTGACTTCGATCACATCGACCCCACTTAACAGTACGGTGGTTCCTATGACTCAGGAAAGAAGAAACAAAACTACCAAAAGACTTCATCTTCGCGTTTCATTGTCTTCAAGCGAATGTCTTCGCATACCACCAATGGCTTCAGCCGTCTTCAATGTCTTCGGACATTTTTGGGGGTCGTCTTCCACGGCTAAACCGAAACTTCAGGGACTTCTCTCTGTGTTAACCTGTGAACTCTCACAAACACATTAGTCCCTCAACCACGTTTGTCTTCAATACTCCAAAACAAACCAAGGGTGGCACTAGATGCACTTACATAAATCCCTTGAATGTGGTGTTGCTGGGCCTGATCCATGACGAATCGATACTGTCGGCGTTCTGGGAACGGGGGTACCCAGACCTGCGAGCCTGCGGCCTAGGGCGTGGCCCACTTCGACAGACAAGTGCTACTTCTTGAGCTTGCGTTGGTTTTCCCTTGAAGAGGAAAGGGTGATGCAGCAAAGTAGATAAGTATTTCCCTCAGTTGTTGAGAACCAAGGTATCAATCCAGTAGGAGGTACAAGCAAGGCCCCAATCTTTGCACCTACACAAACAATCAAACACTTGCACCCAACGCTATAAAGGGATTGTCAATCCCTTCACGGTTACTTGCAAGGATGAGATCTGATAGAGATAGATATAAAAGATTACTAAAACAAAAAGTAAAATAAAAGTAAAAAGATTGCAGCAAAGTATTTTTGGTATTTTTGGTTTACAGATCTGAAAATATAATATGGAAAATAGACTCGGGGGGCATAGGTTTCACTAGAGGCTTCTCTCTTGAAGGAAAATAATACGGTGGGTGAACAAATTACTGTCGAGCAATTGATAGAAAAGCGCATAGTTATGACGATATCCAAGGCAATGATTATGCATATAGGCATCACGTCCGTATCAAGTAGACCGAAACGATTCTGCATCTACTACTATTACTCCACACATCGACCGACTCCTGCCTGCATCTAGAGTACTAAGTTCATGAAGAACAGAGTAACGCATTAGGTAAGATGACAAGATGTAGAGGGATAAACTCAAGCAATATGATGAAAACCCCATCTTTTTACCCTTGTTGGCAACAATACAAATACGTGCCTCGCTACCCCTACTTTGTCACTGGGTGAGGACACCGCAAGATTGAACCCAAAACTAAGCACTTCTCCCATTGCAAGAATTACCAATCTAGTTGGCCAAACCAAACCAATAACTCGAAGAGACTTGCAAAGATATGAAATCATGCATATAAGAATTCAGAGAAGATTCAAATAATATTCATAGATAAGCTGATCATAAATCCACAATTCATCGGATCTCGACAAACACACCGCAAAAGAGTATTACATCGGATAGATCTCCATGAAGATCATGGAGAACATGGTATTGAAGAACATAGAGAGAGAAGAAGCCATCTAGATACTAGCTATGGACCCGAAGGTCTGTGGTGAACTACTCACGCATCATCGGAGGGGCAATGGAGTTGATGTAGATGCCCTCCGTGATTGAATCCCCCTCCGGCAGATTACCGGAAAAGGCCCCAAGATGGGATCTCACGGGAACAGAGGCTTCTAGCGGTGGAAAAGTATTATCGTGGCTCTCTTTGGTATTGAAGGAATATTTGGGAATTTATAGGAGGAAGATTAGGGTTAGGAGGCATGCAGGGGGGCCACAAGCCAGGGGGCGCCCCACCCCTAGGGCGTGCCCTGCAGGCTTGTCGTCTCCTGGCAGGTCGCCTGCCCCCCTCTCCAAGTCTGGTAGGTTTCTTCTGGTCCAAGAAAAATCATATCGAAGATTTTATTCCGTTTGGACTCCGTTTGATATTCCGTATCTGCAATACTCAAAAACAAGGAAAAAACAGAAACTGGCACTGGGCTCTAGGTTAATAGGTTAGTCCCAAAAATAATATAAAATAGCATATTAATGCATATAAAACATCCAAAACAGATAATATAATAGCATGGAACAATCAAAAATTATAGATACGTTGGAGACGTATCAAGCATCCCCAAGCTTAATTCCTGCTCGTCCTCGAGTAGGTAAATGATAAAAACAGAATTTTTGATGTGGAATGCTACCTAACATATTTATCCATGTAATATTATTTATTGTGGCATGAATGTTCAGATCCATAAGATTCAAAACAAAAGCTTAATATTGACATAAAATCAATAATACTTCAAGCATACTAACAAAGCAATTGTGTCCTTTCAAAATAACATGGCCAAAGAAAGTTATCCCTACAAAATCATATGGTCTGGCTATGCTCCATCTTCCCCACACAAAGTATTTAAATCATGCACAACCCCGATGACAAGTCAAGCAATTGTTTCACACCTTTTATGTTCTCAAACCTTTTCAACTTTCACGCAATACATGAGCGTGAGCCATGGATATAGCACTATAGGTGGAATAGAATATGGTGGAGGTTGTGAGGAAAAGGAGAAGATAGTCTCACATCAACTAGGCGTATCAACGGGCTATGGAGATGCCCATCAATAGATATCAATGTGAGTGAGTAGGGATTGCCATGCAACGGATGCACTAGAGCTATAAGTGTATGAAAGCTCAAAAGAAACTAAGTGGGTGTGCATCCAACTTGCTTGCTCACGAAGACCTAGGGAAATTTGAGGAAGCCCATCATTGGAATATGCAAGCCAAGTTCTATAATGAAAAACTCCCACTAGTATATGAAAGTGACAATATAGGAGACTCTCTATCATGAAGATCATGGTGCTACTTTGAAGCACAAGTGTGGAAAAAGGATAGTAGCATTGTCCCTTCTCTCTTTTCTCTCATTTTTTTTGGTGGGCATCTTTGGCCTCTTTTTTTTTATTTGGGCTTCATTGGCCTCTTTTATTATTTGTAAAGTCTGGAGACTCATCCCAACTTGTGAGGGAATCATAGCTTCCATCATCCTTTCCTCTCATGGGACAATGCTCTAATAATGATGATCATCACACTTTTATTTACTCACAACTCAAGAATTACAACTCGATACTTAGAACAAAACATGACTCTATATGAATGCCTCCCGCGGTGTACCGGGATGTGCAACGATCTAGCATAGCAAATGACATCGAAAAAACGGACAAGCCATGAAAACAGCATGCTAGCTATCTTACGATCATGCAAGGCAATATGAAAATGATGGTGCGTGTCATAATAAACGGAACGGTGGAAGTTGCATGGCAATATATCTCGGAATGGCTATGGAAATGCCATAATAGGTAGGTATGGTGGCTGTTTTGAGGAAGGGTATATGGTGGGTTTAATGCACCGGCGAAAGTTGCGCGGTACTAGAGAGGCTAGCAATGGTGGAAGGGTGAGAGTGCGTATAATCCATGGACTCACATTAGTCATAAAGAACTCACATACTTATTGAAAAAGTCTATTAGTTATGGAAGCAAAGTATTAGACGCATTTTCCTAAGGGAGAGGTTGGTAGGAGTTAACCATCGCGCGCTCCCGACCCTCACACAAAGGATGACAATCATTAAACAAATCATGCTCCGACTTCGTTACATAACGGTTCACCATACGTGCATGCTACGGGAATCAAAAACTTTAACACAAGTATTTCAACCAGTCCACAATTACTTACTAGCATGACTCTAATATCACCATCTTTATATCTCAAAACTATATGCAAGGAATCAAACTTCTCATAGTATTCAATGCACTTTATATGAAAGTTTTTATTATATCCCTCTTGGATGCCCATTATATTAGGACTAAATTCATAACCTAAACCAATTACCATGCTGTTTAAAGACTCTCAAAATAATATAAGTGAGGTATGAGAGTTCAATTATTTCTATAAAATAAAACGCCACCGTGCTCTAAAAAGATATAAGTGAAGCACTAGAGCAAAATTGCCTAGCTCAAAAGATATAAGTGAAGCACATAGAGTATTCTAATAAATTCATGATTAATGCGTGTCCCTCTCAAAATATGTGTGCAGCAAGGATTATTGTGGCAAACTAAAAAGCAAAGACTCATATCATACAAGACGCTCCAAGCAAAACACATATCATGTGGTGAATAAAAATATAGCCTCAAGTAAATTTACCGATGGATTGAAGACGAAACAGGGGATGCCTTCCGGGGCATCCCCAAGCTTAGGCTCTTTGATATCCTTGAATATGTCTTGGGGTGCCTTGGTCATCCCCAAGCTTAGGCTCTTGCCACTCCTTATTCCATAGTCCATCAAATCTTTACCCAAAACTTGAAAAGTTCACAACACAAAACTCAACAGAAAACTCGTGAGATCCGTTAGTATAAGAAAAATAAATCACCACTTTAGGTACTGTTGTGAACTCATTCTTTATTTATATTGGTGTAATATATACTGTATTCCAACTTCTCCATGGTTCATACCCCCCGATACAACCCATATATACATCAAAATAAGCAAACAACACAAAGAAAACAGAATCTATCAAAAACAGAACAGTCTGTAGCAATCTGTAATCTTCGAATACTTCTGTAACTCCAAAAATTCTGAAAAATTAGGAAAATATGGTAAATTTGTATATAAATCTGGTGTAAAAATTTCAGACTCATTCGACGCTCTGGTGAATTTATAAAATTCCTGGACTGAGCGCAAAAGTTTCTGTTTTTCAGCAAAATCAAATCAACAATCACCGTAGACCATCCCAAAGGTCTTACTTGGCTCAAACACTAATTAAAACAATAAAACACAATTACTACAGAGGTAATAATGTGTAAATCACTCAATAACATAAACAAAAACAAACAAAAACAAACATAAAATAAAATTGGGTTGCCTCCCAACAAGCGCTATTGTTTAACGCCCCTAGCTAGGCATAACGCAATAGATCTAGGTGTTGTCATCTTTGGTACACAACTCCTCAATTGCACACTTATAAACCCTAGGAGGTTCTTTGCTCTTATCAATAATAATGCTCCTAGGCAAGAAGTCAAGAGATTCACTTGTGGCAATAGGTTCCCTAACAATATTGATAAAGCTGGGGTGAACACTCATCATCTTAAGATCTTCATTCCCTTTACTAGAGGATTCACCCTTATTTTTAGGAACATAAACAAACTTGGCAGTCTTAGAAGGAGGAAAATTTGGAGTGGTTTGAACAGAGGCAAAAGCGGAACCCAAGTTAGTAATATTGTCCTCTAGCTTTCCAATTCTAGAGGAATCTTGATCCAATTTTTCATTAACTATGGGTTCTTTTTCCCTTAGGTTTTTTAAAGTAACTCCTACCTTAGATCCATATTGAGTAATATGATTATGAATCTTTTTATCCAGGTTCTCAATGAGCTCTACAGTAGCAACTTTATTTTCAATGATATCAAGCCTTCGCATCACATGTTCCAAAGTTAAGATTGTTTCATTAACCATGAGTGGGGGTGAACCTACCAAATTTATCATAGCATTATAAGAATCAAAGGTATGGCTTCCCAAGAAATTTCCTCCCGTAATGGTATCCAAGACATATCTATTCCAAGGAGAAACACCCACATAAAAATTGCGAAGGAGAACGGTAGTAGATTGCTTACGAGTAGATCTATTTTGAGCATTGCAAATTCTATACCAAGCATCTTTTAAGTTTTCTCCCTCCCTTTGCTTAAAATTAAGAACCTCACTCTTGGGAGTACTAGCAATAGTAGTAAGTCTAGCCATGAGTTTAAGCGATCTAACACACAAGCAAACGAAAAACAAACGAAAAGACGAACGGAAAAAGGGCGAATAAAAAGGCAAATCTTTTTGTTTTTTTTCTGAAAATCATTTTAGAAGTGGGGGAGAGGAAAACGAGAGGCAAATGGCAAATAATGTAAATGCAAGAGATGAGTTTGTGATGGGTACTTGGTAGGCTTGATGTAGATCTCTCCGGCTCTTGACTTGCTATGTTTCCTCCCCGGCAACGGCGCCAGAAATCCTTCTTGCTACTTCTTGAGCTTGCGTTGGTTTTCCCTTGAAGAGGAAAGGGTGATGCAGCAAAGTAGATAAGTATTTCCCTCAGTTGTTGATAACCAAGGTATCAATCCAGTAGGAGGTACAAGCAAGGCCCCAATCTTTGCACCTACACAAACAATCAAACACTTGCACCCAACGCTATAAAGGGGTTGTCAATCCCTTCACGGTTACTTGGAAGGATGAGATCTGATAGAGATAGATATAAAAGATTACTAAAACGAAAAGTAAAATAAAAGTAAAAAAGATTGCAGCAAAGTATTTTTGGTATTTTTGGTTTATAGATCTGAAAATATAATATGGAAAATAGACTCGGGGGCCATAGGTTTCACTAGAGGCTTCTCTCTTGAAGGAAAATAATACGGTGGGTGAACAAATTACTGTCGAGCAATTGATAGAAAAGCGCATAGTTATGACGATATCCAAGGCAATGATTATGCATATAGGCATCACATCCGTATCAAGTAGACTGAAACGATTCTGCATCTACTACTATTACTCCACACATCGACCGACTCCTGCCTGCATCTAGAGTATTAAGTTCATGAAGAACAGAGTAACGCATTAGGTAAGATGACATGATGTAGAGGGATAAACTCAAGCAATATGATGAAAACCCCATCTTTTTACCCTTGATGGCAACAATACAAATACGTGCCTCACTACCCCTACTTTGTCACTGGGTGAGGACACCGCAAGATTGAACCCAAAACTAAGCACTTCTCCCATTGCAAGAATTACCAATCTAGTTGGCCAAACCAAACCAATAACTCGAAGAGACTTGCAAAGATATGAAATCATGCATATAAGAATTCAGAGAAGATTCAAATAATATTCATAGATAAGCTGATCATAAATCCACAATTCATCGAATCTCGACAAACACACCGCAAAAGAGTATTACATCGGATAGATCTCCATGAAGATCATGGAGAACATGGTATTGAAGAACATAGAGAGAGAAGAAGCCAACTAGCTACTAGCTATGGACCCGAAGGTCTGTGGTGAACTACTCACGCATCATCGGAGGGGCAATGGAGTTGATGTAGATGCCCTCCGTGATCGAATCCCCCTCCGGCAGATTACCGGAAAAGGCCCCAAGATGGGCTCTCACGGGAACAGAGGCTTCTGGCGGCGGAAAAGTATTATCGTGGATCTCTTTGGTATTGGGGGAATATTTGGGAATTTATAGGAGGATGATTAGGGTTAGGAGGCCTGCAGGGGGGCCACAAGCCAGGGGGGCGCCCCCCCCTAGGGCGTGTCCTGCAGGCTTGTCGTCTCCCGGCAGGTCTCCTACCCCCCTCTCCAAGTCTGGTAGGTTTCTTCTGGTCCAAGAAAAATCATATCGAAGATTTTATTCCGTTTGGACTCCGTTTGATATTCCGTATCTGCAATACTCAAAAACAAGGAAAAAACAGAAACTGGCACTGGGCTCTAGTTTAATAGGTTAGTCCCAAAAATCATATAAAATAGCATATTAATGCATATAAAACATCCAAAATAGATAATATAGTAGCATGGAACAATAAAAAATTATAGATACGTTGGAGACGTATCACCAAGCACGGCCCAGGGCGTGGCCCACTTCGACAGCCAAGCACGGCCCAGCGCGGCCTCACTCAAGACAAGGCCCTCGCGAGAGCCCCGCGCTCGCGAGGGGGACGGCGCCAAGACCCTCAGAGGGAAGAGACCTCCCCAGGTCGCCTCCCGAGGGGCGGAGATCCCTATGCAACGATCAGCCTTGGGAGGCCAGGGGTGACGCAAGCCAAGCCAGGCGGGCACCAACGCGCGCAGAGGAGACAGTTTCCTCTTTGGTGCAAAGGAGGCAAAGGCGTACGCAGGTTCCCAAAGCACCCCCAAAGGTTTTCATTCTGGCGCAACGAGACCAAGACCACGAGCCCAGCTGGATGGACGTCATCGCCGAGCCCACCTCTGCATCACCACCGGCTACTTTGGAGGCGAAGACCACCTTTCGTCAGGATAAGATGTACTCCCTGTCCCCCTTCGAATTTGGCCATTGTGGGATCCCTTCCCGCCATAGCGACAAGGGAAGAGGACCCGGGCCGCTATAAATAGAGGCTAGGCTGCTCCATAGAACAGGGGATCGAACACCACCCGAGCACCCTCGCGAGGCTACTCACCAATGTACTAGTTCATCCACAAACCTCCTCGTGAGGCAATCCACCAAAAGGCAGGAGTAGGGTTTTACGCTTCGCAGCGGCCCAAACCTGGGTAAATCCTCGTGTGCTAATCTTCTTCCCCGCAATTGAGTGAGTTCGTCGAGCTAGGCTGTCGAACTGTGAGCTTGAGGTCGAAGCTGGTGGGGATCTTCGCACATGCCCCTGTGTTCGAACCAATTTGGGTTTTGCGGAGCCCGAAATCCGACAGATACCCATTTTCCTCACCGTGTCAGCGTATATCAGGTTTAGACTGCTTTCCCCGTCCATGAGGATGCGGGTTGAATGAAATCCATCGATGATGGGGTACAAGACCAAGGCAGCTGACCGGCCATGATGGATGCTAGCTGGGTGGTCTTTTTTATCAAAAGTGATCGGGCAGTCCATCCACGGGGGTGCGTCTCGGGGCTATAGGCTCTACAGCATAGACGTCCCGAAGTGCCCGTTTCCGCTCCTTCTTAGGAATGTGCATGACATAAATCATGTTCACATCCTTGACATCGGAGGGAAATTGTTTATGGCTGCCGTTGTTCGGCCTACGAGGTTCGTCCTCATCATCATCGCTCCGATACTGGCCCTTGCTAGACTCCTCGGCTAATGCCTTTCTAGCCTGCTTTAAAACCCAACAATGTCGATTGGTGTGGTTGGTAGGCTTGTCAGAAGTGCCATGGATCTGGTAGGGCTTTTCAAGTATCTTATCCAGAGCGCTTGGGCCATCCTTGTTCCATGTAAAAGGCCTCTTCTTGGGTCTAGCCCGTGAGCTATTGAACCCTGCGTTGACTACTCGGTCCTTGGCGTCGCTGCCGCTATTCTTGTTTCGGCGTTTGTTCTTGTTGCGCCTAGACTTGTCGTTCCTGACTCGTACTTCCGAGGTACCGGGATTACTCCTGTGAGTGCTATGGGATAGCCAGTTGTTCTCGCCCACGCAAAAGCAGGTCATTAGTGAGGTAAGGGTTCCCATGGTTCTAGGCTTGTCCTACCCGAGTTGTCGGGCGAGCCATTCATCCCGGATGCTATGCCTAAATGTCGTGATTTGCCTTCCTTTTGGACGATGTGGCTGAGGTCATCGGCATCCGGGGCCGGATGTAGGTGCCTTGGAAGTTGGCCCTAAAGGCCTCCTCAAGCTCTTCCCAGCTTCCTATGGAATTTCTAGGGAGGCTGTGGAGCCAATGTCTTGCCGGTCCTTTGAGTTTGAGCGACATGTATTTAATGGTGTGGAGGTCATCACCTCAGGCCATGTGAGTATGGAGAAGGAAATCTTCTATCCAGATATTTCCGTTGTATTGACCGATATTGATGGGTTTAAACCCCTCTGGGAACTAATGCTCCATGACTTCGTCTATGAAACACACTGGGTGCACGGGTCCTCGATATCAAGCTGTATCATGGCGTGTGTGAGCGATCGCTCTTGCCCTTGTTCCCGAGCTCTCTCATGCATGTCTAACCATGCGTCATAGCCCTCCAAGCCGACGGGCGCATACTCGCGTGGTCAGTAAATTGATCGAGTAGGAGCTTTATTTACGTGTAACTTAGTGTGGAGGTCGAAGGGCTCGGGATATTCGACCGGGCTCTTGCCGTGATGGTGGGTTTTTGCAGGGGGGTTCTTTATATGCCCATGCTGGCCGATCTCACCCTCTCATGACCCTCAAGTATAGGGGATCATACGTAGCCCTTTTTATAAGTAAGAGTTTCGAACCCAACGAGGAGCAGAAGGAAATGACAAGCGGTTTTCAGCAAGGTATTCTCTGCAAGTGTTGTAAGTAACAGTGATAGATAGTTTTGTAGCATGATAATTCGTAGCAAGTAACAAGTAACATTAGTAGCAAAGGTGCAGCAAGGTGTCCCAATCCTTTTTATAGCAAAGGAAAATCCGGAAAGTTCTCTTATATAAAGCAAAGTGCTCTCGAGGACACATGGGAATTCTTGTCTAGTCACGTTCATCATGTTTAGTTGATTCGCGTTCGTTACTTTGATAATTCGTATGTCGGTGGACCGGTGCTTGAGTGTTGTTCTTACTTGAACAAGCAACCCACTTATAATTAAGATAAATCTAACCATAGCATGAAACATGTGGATCCAAATCAGCCCCTTACGGAATAACGCATAAACTAGGGTTTAAGCTTCTGTCACTCTAGCAACCCATCATCTACTTATTACTCCATAATGCCTTCCCTTAGGCCCAAGTATGGTGAACTGTCATGTAGTCAACGTTCACATGACACCACTAAAGGAAGCAACAACATACATCTCATCAAAATATCGAACGAATACCAACTTCACATGATTACTTATAACAAGACTTCTCACATGTCCTTGAGAACAAAAGTAACTACTCACAAATCATAACCATGTTCAAGATTAGAGGTATAATGAATATGATTAAGGATCTGAACATATTATCTTCCAAGTAAACCAACTAGCATCAACTACAAGATGTAATAAACAGTACTAGCAACCCACAAGTACCAATATGAGGTTTTGAGACAAAAATTGAATACAAGAGATGAACTAGGGTGTGAGATGAGATGGTGTTGGTGAAGATTGGCCCTCCCACGAAGGAGGAAGCGTTGGTGATTATGATGCATCTACACTTGTTGGCGTTCGTGGGAGGGCCAATCTTCACCAGCACCATCTCATCTCACACCCTAGTTCATCTCTTGTATTCAATCTTTGTCTCAAAACCTCAGATTGGTAATTGTGGGTTGCAAGTACTGTTTATTATGTTTCATAATTGGGCCTAATGGAAGGAATTCTGGAGTAATAAATAGATGATGGGTTGCTAGAGTAACAGAAGCGTAAAGCCTAGTTTATGTGTTATTCTGTAAGGGGCTGATTTGGATCCACATGTTTCATGCTATGGTTAGATTTATCTTAATTATAAGTGGGTTGCTTGTTCAAGTAAGAACAGAACCCAAGCACCGGTCCAACCACATATCAAATTATCAAAGTAACGAACGCGAATCAACTCAATCTGATGAACGTGACTAGATAACAATTCACATGTGTCCTCGAGAGCACCTTGCTTTATATAAGAGAACCTTCAGGCTTGTCCTTTGCTACAAAAAGTATTGGGCCACCTTGCTGCACCTTTGCTACTATTGTCACTTGTTACTTGTTATGAATTATCTTGCTACAAAACTATCTATCATTGTTACTTACAGCACTTGCAGAGAATACCTTGCTGAAAACTGCTTGTCATTTCCTTCTGTCCCAAATTGGGTTTGACATTCTTACTTATCAAAAGGACTAAGATTGATCCCCTATACTTGTGGGTCATCAAGACTCTTTTCTGACGCTGTTGCAGGGGAGTGAAGCGCCTTTGGTAAGTGGAATTCAATAATGAAACATTTTCGATACGTGCTGAAATTTACTGTTGCTTGTTATTATGGATGATAATCCTTTGAGAGGTTTGTTTGGGGTATCTTCACCTCGAATGGAAGTGGCAAGAGTCGCTTCCCAACCTACTGAACATTTTGAAAATATTTATTACGAGATTCCTTCGGGTATGTTAGAGAAACTGCTAGCTAATCCTTATGCATGAGATGGGAAAGTACATGCTGATATGCACTTGATCTATGTAGATGAAATTTGTGGATTATTTAAGCTTGCAGGTCTATCCGATGATGGAGTTAAGAAGAAGGTATTCCCTTTATATTTGGAGGGAAAGGCATTGATTTGGTACAGTCCATTGGATGATGCTGGAACATGGGACTGGAATCGATTGAAGCTGGAATTTCACCAAAAGTTTTATCCTATGCATCTGGTTCATCGTGATCGGAATTATATATATAATTTTTGTCCTTGTGAAGGAGAAAGTATCGCTCAAGCTTTGGGGAGGCTTAAGTCTATGATGCACACATGCCCCAATCATGAGCTCTCAAGGGAAATAATTATACAAAACTTTTTATGCTCGGCTTTCTTATGATGATCAATTGTTGCTCAATCTTCTTATATTGGTTCCTTTATGAAGAAAACTATTGAATTCAAATGGGATCTTCTGGATAGAATTAAACGCAACTCTGAAGATTGGGAACTCAACAAAGATAAAGAGTAAGGTATAAAACTTGAGTTTGATTGCCTTAAATCTTTGATGGAAACCGATGCTTTTCATAAGTTTGGCGCTAAATATGGACTTGACTCTGAGTTAGTAGCTTATTTTTGTGAATCTTTGATGCTAATGTTGATCTCCCTATGGAGATGTGGTTTAAATATCATCCACCTATTGAAGAATTTTTAGAGGAACTTATTATTGGTAAAGATGAAATAATTATTTATAATGTTTATCCAGTTGTGCCCGTTGCTTACATCAAGAAACCACCTTTCCCTGTTAGGATTAAGGAACATGCTAAAGCTACAATTGTGGTTCATAAAAGTAATGTCAGGACACTCAAACCTTCTAAACAAATAAATGTAGAACCTAATATTGTTGTGGTTAAAGATATCTTGGTTGATAATATTGACGGGCATGTTATTTACTTCTGCGGTGAGGCTGCTAGAATCGCAAAACCTACTAGGAACAAATAGGATGTGTTAGATAAGAATAAACCCATGGTTGGCATGCATGTTGTTTCTGTTAATATTGGAGATCATTGCTATCATGGCTTGTGTGATATGGGTGCTTGTGTGAGTGTTATTCCTTTTACTTTATATCAAGAAATTATGAATGATATAGCACCCTCTGAGATTGAAGACATTGATGTCACTATTAAACATGCAAATAGAGATACTATTTCACCGCTTGGGATTGTTCGAGATGTTGAAGTCTTGTGTGGAAAAATCAAATACCCTACTGATTTCTTAGTACTTGGTTCAAGACGTGGCTTGAGACTGCGTCGGTATTTCCCCAAAGAGAAAGGGATGATGCAGCACAGGGACGGTAAGTATTTCCCTCAGTTATGAAACCAAGGTTATCGAACCAGTAGGAGGATCACCACCACCCAATAAGCAGCACCTGCACACAAACAACAATTACTTGCAACCCGACGCGAAAGAGAGGTTGTCAATCTCTCTACGGTAAAAAGATAGATTAGGTAGTGATAGATAGGAGAGATAGATCTCTCAAGAACACAAAATAAAAAGGGCAAATAAAAAGTGCAACAATATATTTTTGGGTTTTTGGTTTTGTAGATCTGAAAACAAAGAGGCAAAAAGATAGATCGGAAAGCAATATGTTGGAAAAGTAGACCCGGGGGCCATAGGTTTCACTAGTGGCTTCTCTCATGAGTATAGCACACGGTGGGTGAACAAATTACTGTTGGGCAATAGATAGAAGATCAAATAATCATGATGATATCCAAGGCGATGATCATTATATAGGCATCACGTCCAAGATAAGTAGACCGACTCCTGCCTGCATCTACCACTATTACTCCACACATCGACCGCTATCCAGCATGCATCTAGTGTATTAAGTTCATGGAAAACGGAGTAATGCAATAAGAACGATGACATGATGTAGACAAGATCTATTCATGTAGGAATAGACCCCATCTTGTTATCCTTAATGGCAACGATACATGCATGCCTTGCTGCCCCTTCTGTCACTGGGAAAGGACACCGCAAGATCGAACCCATCACAAAGCACCTCTTCCCATGGCAAGAAAAATCTATCTAGTTGGCCTAACTAAACCAAAGATTCGAAGAATAAATACAAGGCTATAAGTAATCATGCATATAAGAGATCAAAGAAGACTCAAATAATATTCATGGATAGAAAGTGATCATGAACTCAAAATTCATTGGATCCCAACAAACACACCGCAAAAGTTTACATCAAATAGATCTCCAAGAGACCATTGTATTGAGAATCAAAAGAGAGAGAGAGAGAGGAAGCCATCTAGATACTGCCTATGGACCCGTAGGTCTATGGTGGACTACTCACGGATCATCGGAGAGGCGCCTATGAAGAAGATGAACCCCTCCGTGATGGTGTTTAGATTAGATCTTGAGGTTCTAGAACTTGCGGCGGCTGGAATTGTGTTTCGTCGACTCCCCTAGGGTTTTCTGAATATTTGGGAATTTATAGGCGTCAGAGGCAGTGGAGGGGGGCCCCGTGGAGGGCACAACTCACCAGGGCGCGCCGGGGTCCCCCTGGCACGCCCATGTGGGTTGTGGCCTCCACAGCCCACCTCTCTGGTACTTCTTTGGCCCACTGGGTGTCTTCTGGTCCAGAACAAATATCCAAAAAAGTTTCATCATGATTGGACTCCGTTTGGTACTGATATTCTGCGAAGTAAAAAAACAAGCAAAAATAGCAACTGGCACTTTGGCACTATGTCAATAGGTTAGTCCCAAAGAATGATATAAAATTGTTATAAACAGCATGGAACAAGCAAAAATTATAGATACGTTGGAGACGTATCAGCATCCCCAAGCTTAATTCCTACTCG
This sequence comes from Elymus sibiricus, assembly GCA_039707655.1. Lineage (NCBI taxonomy): Eukaryota > Viridiplantae > Streptophyta > Magnoliopsida > Poales > Poaceae > Elymus > Elymus sibiricus. The sequence continues at coordinate 283,190,064 of CM077663.1, forward strand.
TCCTCGAGTAGGTAAATGATAAAAACAGAATTTTTGATGTGGAATGCTGCCTAACATGTTCTTCTCATATTCTTTTCTTTTGTATAGCATGGAAATTTGGACTTGTAGATGATTCAAAGCAATAGTCTAGTTTTAACATAATGACTTCAATACTCAAGCATGCCAACAAGCAACCATGTCTTTCAAAATATCAACACTAAAGAAAGTTATCCCTAGCCCATCATGCTCAATCATTGATCCATTCATGAAACACACTCAAATATTAGCTATGCACTCCTCAAGTATGATCATAGTGCCCCCTAGTTGGTGCTTTATAAGAGAAGATGGAGACTCAAAGTAAAAATAGAAATTGCATAAAGTAAATAGAGAGGCCCTTCGCAGAGGGAAGTAGGGATTTGTAGAGGTGCCAGAGCACAAGGTTTAAATTGAGAGAGAAAAATATTTTGGGTGGCATGCTTTTCCTGTCAACGAAAACGACAAAGTAGCTCACAATACTTTCCATGCTAGATATATCATAGGCGGTTCCCAAACAGAAAATAAAGTTTATTCCTTTTTCCACCAAACTTTCACATTCCATGGCGGGTCGTATCCACGGTTGCCTTCCATACCAACACTTTCCAAGGAATTTATTTCACAACATAAATAAGTAGATATTTTTTCTTTTTCATTTCGGGAATGGGCATCCCTATTACCGCCGCACTCTCGTGCAATGACAAGTGAATAAACACTCATCTTGAGAATAACACATCTAGCATGGAAAAATATTGGACACTCCCCACCGTTTCATGAGCGGTATGAGCACACGAAAGAGGATTTTTTTTTTGAAAATTTAGAGATGGCACATACAAATTTGCTTGGAACGGCATGGAAATACCGCATATAGGTAGGTATGGTGGACTCATAAGGCAAAACTTGGTGTAAGGATTTTGGATGCACAAGTAGTATTTCTACTTAGTACAAATGGAGGCTAGCAAATAGATTGAGGACCAACCAAACCAAGAAATGAAAATTCACATAAGCGAGCATTGAGCATAACTAACACTGAATAATGCACTATAAGTAGGATGTAACTTCATTGCATAACTATTGACTTTCCTGCATGCATAGGGAATCACAAACCTTAACACCAATATTCCTACTAAAGCATAATTACTCACTAACATGACTCACATATTACTATCATCATGTTTCAAAACTATTACAAAGAATCAAGTTTAATTTGTCCAATGATCTTCATGAAAGTTTTTATTATATCCTCCTTGGATATCTATCACTTTGGGACTAGTTTCATATATTGCCATTGCTTTTTGGCTAGCTCAAACAAGTTTAAGTGAAGCACATGAGCATAAAGATTTCATCTCTCAAAAAGGTATAAGTGAAGCATGAGAGGATTTCTTCAAAATTTACTAACTCTCAAATTAATCTAAGTGAAGCATGAGAGCATTTCTACAAAAATTTCCAAGCACACCATGCTCAAAAAGATATAAGTGAAGCGCTAGAGCAATTATATAGCTCAAAAAGTTTAAGTGAAGGATATAGAGCAATTCTAACAAATGATAGCATAATTTTGGCTCTCTCAAATAGGTGTGTCCAGCAAGGATACAAGTAAAAAACTAACAAGCAAATCAAGCAAAGACTCAAATGATACAAGATGCTCCAAGTAAAACTCATGATATGTGACGAATAAAAATATAACTCCAAGTAAAATACCGATGGTTGTTAGAAGAAAGAGGGGATGCCACTCGAGGGCATCCCCAAGCTTAGTTGATTGTTTATCTTTGGATATATCTTGGGGGTGATGTAGCATCCCCAAGCTTAGGCTCTTTTCACTCCTTATTCCTTCATCCATCGTGATCTCACCCAAAACATGAAAACTTCAATCACACAAAACTCAACAAAATATTTGTGAGATCCGTTAGTATAATAAAGCAAATCACTACTTTAGGTGTTGTTGCAAACCCATTCATATTTTATTATTGCATTATACCTACTGTGTTTTAACTTTACCATGGCTCATGCCCTTCAATATAACCCATAGATTCATCAAAACAAGCACACAATGCAATGAAAACAGAATTTGTCTTAAACAGAACAGTCTGTAGTAATCTGTACTCTAACCATACTTCTGTAACTCTAAAAATTCTGAACAATTAGGACAACGTAAATAATTTGTATAGAAACACTGTGTTAAAATTTCATCTCAAGATCACGTTCCAGTAAAAAAACGAAAATTCAAATATTGGACGCAAAGTTTCTATTTCAGATTCAGCATCGCTTCTACTCACCTTATGAATCATCCTAAAGGCTTTACTTGGCACAAACACTAAATAAACCATAAAAAACACAATCATAACATAGGCATAATTGTGTCAACACTCAAAAATAGAAAGGAAAAAGCAAAATTTTATTTATTCATTGGGTTGCCTCCCAACAAGCGCTATCGTTTTACGCCCCTAGCTAGGCATAACGCATAGATTCAAGTATTGTCATCTTTGGTTTTGGATCCATAGGATGCCATCATGATTGATTCATATGGTGGCTTAATTCTTGTTCTAGGGAAATGTTCCATACCCTTTCTTAGTGGAAATTGAAAACGAATATTGCCTTCTTTCAAATCAATCACGGCACCTATAGTGCGTAAAAACGGTCTACCAAGTATAATGGGACAAGACGGATTGCAATCAATATCAAGCACAATAAAATCTATGGGCACATCGTTCCTATTTTCAAGAATAATAACATCATTAATTCTTCCCAAAGGTTTTTTTAATAGTAGAATCCGCCAAGTGCAAATTAAGAGAACATTCTTCAATATTGGTGAGACCAAGCACATCACATAAAGATTTCGAAATCGTGGAAACACTAGCACCCAAATCACATAAAGCAAAGCACTCATAATTTTTAATCTTGACCTTAATAGTAGGTTCCCACTCATCATGTAATTTTATAGGAATAGAAATCTCCAACTCCAACTTTTCTTCAAAAGATTTCATCATGGCATCAACGATATGTTTAGTAAAAACTTTATTTTGCTCATAAGCATGGGGTGAATTCAACATGGATTGCAGCAAATAAATACATTCAATCAAAGATAAACTATCATAATTAAAGTCTTTGTAATCCAAAATAGTGGGCACATCACAAGTTAAAGTTTTGACCTCTTCAAACCCACTTTTATCAAATTTTTCATCAAGATTTTCACCCTCCAAATTATTGGGACGCCTTCTAGCTAAAGTTGACTCTACTTCAGTCCCTTTATCATCAATCTTAATATTACTAAACAAGGAATCAATAGAATAAACACCAATCACTTTAAGATCTTCGTCATTTTTATAAAGACAATCACTAGAAAACGATTTTTCTAAGATTTCTCTTTTAGCTATAAGCATAGCGGTTCATTTCTTACTTTCATCCGTAGAGACATATAAAGATTTAATTGATTCATCAATCTTAGGCACAAAAGCTTTCAACTTGAGATTTTCAACATCATGAGAAATTCAATCAATTCTTCTAGACATATCATCAATCTTATTCAACTTTTCTTCTATCGTAGTATTGAAAGCCTTTTGCGCATTGATAAATTCTTTAATATTACTCTCAAGATCAGAGGTGTTCCTATTATTATTGTAAGAAGAATTACAATAGGAATTACCATAATTATTAGAGGAATTTCTAGGAAAAGGCCTAGGATTAAAATTACCTCTATAAGCATTGTTATTGAAATTGTTTCGTGAGACAAAGTTCACATCTACGGAATCACTATTTTGCTCAATCAAGGTAGACAAAGGCACATCATTAATATCAATAGGAGCATTTTTACTAGCAACCAATTTCATCAAAGCAACAACCTTATCACTCAAAGTACTAATTTCTTCAACCGAATTAACTCTTTTACTAGTAGGTGCTCTTTCGGTATGCCATTGTGAATAATTTGCCATGATGTTATCTAGCAATTTAGTAGCTTCACCCAAAGTAATCTCCATAGAAGTACCACCCGCGGAGGAATCTAAAAGATTTCTAGAGACAAAATTCAATCCCGCATAAAATTTTTGTATGATCATCCAAAGATTTAAACCATGAGTAGGACAATTTCTTAGCATCAACATCATTCTTTCCCAAGATGGTGCAACATGTTCATGCTCAAGTTGCTTAAAATTCATGATTTGTGTCCTAAGGGAAATAATTTTCGCGGGCGAAAAATACTTAGTAATAAAAGCATCCTTGCACTTATTCCAAGAATCGATACTATTGCGAGGCAAAGAAGAAAACCAAATTTTTGCACGATCCTGCAAGGAAAAAGGAAATAATTTCAACTTCACTATATCATTGTCCACATCTTTTTTTCTTTTGCATATCACACAATTCTACGAACGTGTTTCGATGGGACGCGGCATCCTCATTAGGATTACCGGCAAATTGATCTTTCATGACAAGATTCAGCAAGGCGGCATTAATATCACAAGACTCTGCACTAGTGGCGGGAGGAGCAATAGGATTACTAATAAAATCATTGTTATTAGTATTGGAAAAATCACACAACTTGGTGTTTTCTTGAGTCATCGTGACTACGCAAACAAGATTGCAAGCAAGCAAGAGATCTGACGAGAAAAAGGCAAACGAAAAGGAGGGTGGATAAAATGGCAAATTGGTGAAGTGGGGGAGAGGAGAGCAAGAGGCAAATGGCAAATAATGTAATTGCAAGGAGATGAGATTTGTGATTAGGAACCTGGTAAATGATGATGGAGTCTCCTCGGCGCCTGAGATTGGCACGTAGAAGAGACCGCTTCCTCGCCGGCAACGGCGCAAGAAATTCCTTTGACGTGGCTTGAGACTGCGTCGGTATTTCCCCAAAGAGGAAGGGATGATGCAGCACAGCGACGATAAGTATTTCCCTCGGTTATCAAACCAAGGTTATCGAACCAGTAGGAGGATCACCACCACCCAATAAGTAGCACCTGCACACAAACAACAAATACTTGCAACCCGACGCGAAAGAGAGGTTGTCAATCTCTCTACGGTAAAAAGATAGATTAGGTAGTGATAGATAGGAGAGATAGATCTCTCAAGAACACAATATAAAAAGGGCAAATAAAAAGTGCAGCAATATATTTTTGGGTTTTTGGTTTTGTAGATCTGAAAACAAAGAGGCCAAAAGATAGATCGGAAAGCAATATGTTGGAAAAGTAGACCCGGGGGCCATAGGTTTCACTAGTGGCTTTCTCATGACTATAGCACACAGTGGGTGAACAAATTACTGTTGGGCAATTGATAGAAGATCAAATAATCATGAAAATATCCAAGGCGATGATCATTATATAGGCATCACATCAACATAAGTAGACCGACTCCTGCCTGCATCTACCACTATTACTCCACACATCGACCGCTATCCAGCATGCATCTAGTGTATTAAGTTCATGGAAAATGGAGTAATGCAATAAGAACGATGACATGATGTAGACAAGATCTATTCATGTAGGAATAGACCCCATCTTGTTATCCTTAATGGCAACGATACATGCGTGCCTTGCTGCCCCTTCTGTCACTGGGAAAAGACACCGCAAGATCAAACCCATCACAAAGCACCTCTTCCCATGGGAAGAAAAATCGATCTAGTTGGCCTAACTAAACCAAAGATTCGAAGAAGAAATACGAGGCTATAAGTAATCATGCATATAAGAGAGCAAAGAAGACTCAAATAATATTCATGGATAGAAACTGATCATGAACTCAAAATTCATCGGATCCCAACAAACACACCGCAAAAGTTTACATCAAATAGATCTCCAAGAGACCATTGTATTGAGAATCAAAAGAGAGAGAGGAAGCCATCTAGCTACTGCCTACGGACCCGTAGGTCTATGGTGGACTACTCACGGATCATCGGAGAGGCGCCTATGAAGAAGATGAACCCCTCCGTGATGGTGTTTAGATTAGATCTTGAGGTTCTAGAACTTGCGGCGGCTGGAATTGTGTTTCGTCGACTCCCCTAGGGTTTTCTGAATATTTGGGAATTTATAGGCGTCAGAGGCGGTGGAGGGGGACCCCCGTGGAGGGCACAACCCACCAGGGCACGCCGGGGGGGCCCTGGCGCACCCATGTGGGTTGTGGCCTCCACAGCCCACCTCTCTGGTACTACTTTGGCCCACTGGGTGTCTTCTGGTCCAGAAAAAATCTCCAAAAAGTTTCGTCGTGATTGGACTCCGTTTGGTACTGATATTCTACGAAGTAAAAAACAAGCAAAAACAGCAACTGGCACTTTGGCACTATGTCAATAGGTTAGTCCCAAAAAATGATATAAAGTTGTTATAAAATGATTGTAAAACATCCAAGAATGATAATATAACAGCATGGAACAAGCAAAAATTATAGATACGTTGGAGACGTGTCAGTTCACTAAAATATAATTTTTGTCTCATTATATTTTGTAGACCTTTCTTGAATACCGTTAATGCTGAAATTGAATGTGTTATGGAAAAGGTTAGAGTGAGTTTTGGTGATGTGTCTCATGAGCTTCATTTCTCTAAGTTTGGTAGACAACCGCGTGAGAAAGAATTATCTAGTAAAGATGAAATTATTGGTCTTGCTTCTATTGTCGTGCCTCCTACTGATCCTTTCAAACAATATTTACTAGACCATGAAAATGATATGCATATGAATGAGAGGAATGAGATAGATGAGATATTCTTTAGGCAAGCACATATCCTTACACATAATTTTCCTGTTGACATTCTAGGAGATCCACCCCCACCTAAGGGAGATCCCATGTTTGAATTAAAGAAACTATCTGATACACTAAAATATGCTTATCTTGATGAAAATAACATACATCATGTTATTATTAGTGCTAACCTTTCAGAGCATGAAGAAAAGAGATTACTCAAAACTCTGAAGAAGCACTGAGCAGCCAATGGGATATACTCTATATGATCTTAAGGGCATTAGCCCCACTTTATGTCAGCATAAGATTAATATGGAACCGGATGCCAAACCCTTCATTTGAATCCCAAAATGAAGGAAGTGGTAAGGACTGAAATATTAAAGCTTCTGGAGGTAGGTATAATTTATCCCATATCTGATAGTAGATGGGTAATTTATCCCATATCTGATAGTAGATGTGTTCCTAAGAAAGGATGTATAACCGTTGTTCCTAATGATAAAAATGAACTTATCCCACAAAGAATCATAACTGGTTATAGGATGGTAATTGATTTCAGGAAATTAAACAAAGATACTAGAAAAGATCATTACCCCTTGCCTTTTATTGATAAAATGTTAGTAAGATTATCTACGCGTACACACTTTTTTTCCTTGATGGTTATTCTGGGGTTTTTCAAATACCTGTGTCAAAAGAAGTTCAAGAGAAAACTACATTTACCTATCCTTTTGGAAGTTATGCCTATAGATGTATGCCTTTTGGTTTATGTAATGCACTTGCTACCTTTCAAAGATGTATGACTGCTATATTCTCTGACTTTCGTGAAAATATTGTCGAGGTATTCATGGAAGATTTTTCCGTTTACGGGACTTCTTTTGATGATTGCTTAAGCAACCTTGATCGAGTTTTGCACATATGCGAAGAAACTAATCTTGTATTGAATTGGGAGAAGTGCCACTTTATGGTGAATGAAGGTATAGTACTTGGGCATAAAATCTCTGAACAAGGTATTGAGGTAGACAAAGCTAAAATTTATGCAATTGAGAAAATGCCATCTCCTAAAGATGTAAAAGGCATAAGAAGTTTCCTTGGTCATGTTGGTTTCTATAGAAGATTTATTAAATATTTCTCAAACATTTCTAGGCCACTAACTAATCTTATTCAAAAGGATATTTCATTTGTTTTTGATGATGATTGTGTAGAGGCCTTCGAGATACTTAAGAAAGCTTTAACTTCTGCACCTATAGTTCAACCGCCTGATTGGAACTTACTATTTGAAATTATGTGTGATGCTAGTGATTATGCTATTGGTGTTGTTCTAGGGCAAAGAGTACACAAGAAATTAAATGTTATTCATTATGCTAGCCAGACTCTAGATAGTGCTCAAATAAATTATGCTACTACTGAGAGAGAATTTTTAGCAGTTGTGTTTGCATGTGATAATGTTGATTCTAAAGTTACTATTTACACCGATCATGATGCTATTAAATACCTGATGGAAAATAAATATGCTAAGCCTAGACTAATTAGGGGGGTTATTTTATTTCAATAATTTGACTTGCATATTATTCATAGAAAACGAGCTGAGAATCTTGTAGCAGATAATTTGTCTAGGATGGAAAATGTTCTTGATGACCCACTGCCTATTGATGATAGTTTTCCTGATGAGCAATTAGTTGTTATCAATGCTTCCCGTAATACTCCTTGGAATGCATATTATGCTAATTACATTGTTTCTAAATATATACCACCTAATTTCAGATACCAACAAAAGAAAAAGTTCTTCTTTGATTTAAGACATTACTTTTGGGATGACCCACATCTATATAATGAAGGAGTAGATGGTGTTATAGATGTTGTGTACGTTAGCATGAACAGGAACAAATCCTACGGAAGTGTCATTCCGAGGCATACGGAGGACACCACGCTGGAGATAGAACTGCACATAAGGTACTACAGTCTGGTTTTTCTTGGCCTACTCTTCAAAGATGCACGTAAGTTTGTCCTCTCTTGTGATGAATGTCAAAGAATTGGTAATATTGGTAGACGTCAGGAAATGCCTATGAATTATTCACTTGTTATTAGACCATTTGATGTTTGGGGTTTTGATTATATTTGACATTTTCCTTCCTCTAATGGGTATACTCATATTCTAGTTGTCGTTGATTACGCTACTAAGTGGGTAGAAGCTATTCCAACTAGTAGTGCTGATAATAACACTTCTATTAAAATGCTTAAATAAGTTATTTTCCCGAGGTTTGGAGTCCCTATATATTTAATGAATGATGGTGGTTCACATTTTATTCATGGTGCTTTTCGTAAACTTCTAGCTAAATATGATGTTAACTATAAAATTGCATCACCTTGTCATCCTGAGTCTAGTGGTCAAGTTGAGTTGAACAATAGAGAAATAAAATTAATTTTGCAAAAGACTGTTAATATAGCTAGAAAGAATTGGTCTAAGAAACTTGATGATGCATTATGGGCTTATAGAACAGCTTGTAAAAACCCTATGGGAATGTCTTCATATAAAATGGTCTATGGGAAAGCATGTTATTTACCTCTTTAGTTAGAACACAAAGCTTATTCGGCAATTAAAGAACTTAATTATGATTTCAAACTTTCCGGTGAAAAGAGGTTATTTGATATTAGCTCTCTAGATGAATGGAGGACACAAGCTTATGAAAATGGCAAGTTGTTTAAAGAAAATGTTAAAAGATGGCGTGACAAAAGAATCCAAAAACAAGAATTTAAAATAGGCGATCAAGTTCTTTTGTACAATTCTCGTTTCAGATTTTTTGTAGGAAAACTTCTCTCCAAATGGGAAGGAACATGTATCGTCGAAGAAGTTTATCGCGCCGGAGCTATTAAGATCAACAATGCCAAAGGCACAAATCCGAGAGTGGTTAATGGGAAAAGAATTAAGCATTATATCTCACGTATGCCCATTAGTGTTGAAACAAATATTATTCAAGTGGTGTCACGAGAAGAATATATAGAAGAGACCTTCCGGAACACTCCAAAACTCAGAAAAACAGTAGGTATGTGATACGGTAAGTAAACCGACTACAAAAATTCCATAAAAATAATTTCTGTCGGTTTTAGAATAGTAGAAAAATTACAAAACTAAGAACCAGCCAAGGGGACCCACCAGGAGGTCACAAGGCAACTCGGCGCGCCCTACCCCCTGGGCGCGCCGGGTTGCCTTGTGGGCCCCTGGTGTGCCTCCCCGACTCCGTTTTCTTCCAGGACACGTATTATGACATAGAAAAATTCATTATATATACTCTAGTATATTTTGACCACCGCATCGCAAGTTTCTCCTATGTTCTTGTTTCGGGCTATTTTTTTGACAGATCTAGAAGCAATATGTCATCTCAAGATTCTGACAGAGAGAGTTATGTCTCGCATCTCATCACCAACCCCCAAGTCTATGGGGATATTGATCCTTATTGGTGGTCAACGGAGGAAGAAGTGGAGGCTGATATCAAAAGGATTGAGCCCTCAAGTGAAGAAGAAGAAGAAGAAGAAGCACTGACGTGGCTTGAGACTGTGTCGGTATTTCCCCAAAGAGGAAGGGATGATGCAGCCCAGCTACGGTAAGTATTTCCCTCAGTTATTAAACCAAGGTTATCAAACCAGTAGGAGTACCAAGCAACACTATGTAAATGGTACCTGCACTCAAAGAACAAATACTTGCAACCCGACGCGTAAGAGAGGTTGTCAATCTCTCCATGGTAAAAAGATAGATTAGTTTGTATGAGATTGGATAAATAGATCGCACAAGAAAACAAAATAAAAGATGCAAATAAAAGGTGCAGCAAGGTATTTTTGGGTTTTTGGAAAATAGATCTGGAAACAAATGCGGAAAAAGATAGATCGGAAAGCAAAAAATTTAAAAGGATAGACCCGGGGGCCGTAGATTTTACTAGTGGCTTCTCTCATGAGTATAGCACATGGTAGGTAAACAAATTACTGTTGGGCAATTGATAGAAGATCAAATAATCATGACGATATCCAAGGCAATGATCAATATATAGGCATCACGTCCAAGATTAGTAGACCGAAACGATTCAGCATCTACTACATTACTCCACACATCGACCGCTATCCAGCATGCATCTAGTGTATTAAGTTCATGGAGAAACGGAGTAATGCAATAAGAACGATGACATGATGTAGACAAGATCTATTCATGTAGGAATAGACCCCCATCTTGTTTTCCTTAATAGTAACGGTACATGCGTGCCTCGCTGCCCCTTCTGTCACTGGGAGAGGACACCGCTAGATCGAACCCATCACAAAGCACCTCTTCCCATGGCAAGAAAAATCGATCTAGTTGGCCTAACTAAACCAAAGATTCGAAGAAGAAATACGAGGCTATAAATAATCATGCATATAAGATATTAAAGAAGACTCAAATAATATTCATGGATAGAAACAGATCATGAACTCAAACTTCATCGGATCCCAACAAACACACCGCAAAAAGTCATTACATCAAATAGATCTCCAAGAGACCATTGTATTGAGAATCAAAAGAGAGAGAGAAAGCCATCTAGCTACTGCCTACGGACCCGTAGGTCTATGGTGGACTACTCACACATCATCGGAGAGGCACCAATGAGGATGATGAACCCCTCCGTGATGGTGTTAGATTGGATCTCATGGTTCTGGAACTTGCGGTGGCTGGAAGTGTATTTCGTCAACTCCTCTAGGGTTTCTGGAATTTCTGAGGATTTATAGAGCTGAGAGGCGGTGGAAAAGACCTTTGTGGGCCCCATGATATATCAGGGCACGTCGGAGGCCTCTGGCGTGCCCTGGTGTATCGTGGGCCCCACGGGCCTCCCCCCAGGTGCTTCCTTGGCTCACAAGTTGTCTTCTGGTCCAAAAATAATCTCCAAAAAGTTTCATGGCAATTGGACTCCGTTTGGTACTGATATTCTGCGAAGTAAAAAACAAGCAAAAAACAGCAACTGGCACTGGGCACTATGTCAATAGGTTAGTCCCAAAAATGATATAAAGTTGCTATAAAATGATTATAAAACATCCAAGAATGATAATATAACAGCATGGAACAATCAAAAATTATAGATACGTTGGAGACGTATTAAGCACCTATACCTCAACCTGAAGATATGCATGTGGAGTTCAAAAGCTCGAGCTTACCAAACAAGGTGACACCTTCCAATACCCGATTTACCCCTTATCGTCATGCGCAGGTGGATATTATTATCGCCTCCACCAGTAAAGTTCATCCTTTGATGGTGGGAGCAATGATCACCACCAACAAACTTCGCAATGACAACCTCGACCTTAAGCGAGAGGTTGATAAGCTTAAGGGGGAGATCCATGTTCTAAAGAAGGACGCTTGAGTACACGGATATGGGAACCACCCTTAGCTTGTTCCAAGCTTAGGGGAGGTGCCCCGGTATCGTATCACCATCACTTTTATCAGTATCATCTATCCTAGTTCTATCCTTAGCTATTTCGTGATTTAGAAGAATAAAAGTTTAGTATCGTTTTGGCTTAGAGTGTTTGCTTTGTGATCAATCTATCCCTGTAACTGAGTGTGAGAGCTATATAATAAAGATTAGTTTGAGTTTGTTTGCTTTACCCTTATGCGTCAATCATAGCAAGGAAATAGAGTAAATAAAAAGATCATGTGCTAATCCCATGGGGAGTAATGACTTCACATAAAAGGAGTATGCTTGATAAAAGTTGTTGGGAATTAACAAACACAGTGTTAGTCAGTGATATAATTCATGCAAAATTATGAAAGGGGAGAGGAGATTCACACACAAATATACTATCTTGGACATCTTTTATGATTGTGAGCCCCCGTCAATTATTTTCTATATGACCGAATAGTTGATGTTGGACAAGGAAGACAGCGTAATGAGTTATGTTTGTTTACTGATAACCCACAAGTATAGGGGATCATAACAGCCTTCAAGGGATGTATTTTACCCAAATTTGTAGATTCGACACAAGGGGACACAAAGAATATTTATCGGTCTTAGCAGTTGAGTTGTCGATTCAACGACACCAGGTTACTCTTTGTCACAAAGATTTAGTAGCACATCAAGATAGTAATAGTAATAGTAACGGTAACAGCAGCAGTTTTGTAGTGATGATGACAACAATAGCAGCAATAGTAACTTAGCAAGATTCAGTATGTAAAAGCGTAGGCCATGGATGGGTGATGGATAATGATTTTGATGACATCAATCATGTGACAGTTATACACTAGAGCGACACAGAACTAACTCCAATTCATCAATATAATGTAGGCATGTATTTCGTATATAGTCATTCGTGCTTGCAATAAGAACTTGCATGGCATATTTTGTCCTATCTCCCATGGCTGCGGGAACCATAAGGAAATCTAAGGGATATTAAGGCCTCCTTTTATTAGAGAACCGGAACAAAGCATTAACACATGGTGAATACATGAACTCCTCAAACTACGGCAATCATCGGAAAGAATACATATTATTGTCACCTTCGGGTATGCGGATCATGACACGTAATAGGTGTAGAACTTGCAAGATAGGATCTAAAACACTCTTATATTCATGAAAACATAATAGGTTCAGATCTGAAATCATGTCACTCAGGCCCTAGTGACAAGCATTAAGTATAGCAAAGTCATAGCAACACCAATCTCAGAACATAGTGGATACTAGGGATCAAGCCCTATCAAAATAACTCGATTACATGATCAATCTCATCAAATTCCATCACCGTCTAGCAAGCCTACAAAGGGATTACTCACTCCCGGAGGTGAGCATCATGGTGGTGTTGATGAAGAAGGGTTGGTGATGATGACGGCGACGAATTCCCCTCTCCGGAGCCCCGAACGGACTCCAGATCAGCCCTCCCGAGGAAGAATAGGAGGTGGCGGTGGCTCTGTCTCATGAAACGCGATGAAAAATTCTCTCTTATTTTTTTCTCGAGAATTAGGAATGTAGAGGACTAGAATAAGGGTCTGCGGAGCCACCACATGGCCCCAAGCCAATAGGGCGCGCCTGGGGGTGGCTGTGCCCTGTTGGCTTGGCACCAATAGGTGGCCCCCCTCCGGTGGGTCTTCGCTCCAATATTTTTCATATATTCCAAAAAAACTCATCCAATTCCGAGAACTTTTATTTCTGCACAAAACAACACCATGGGTAGTTCTGCTGAAAACAGTGTCAGTCCTGGTTAGTTTCATTCAAATCATGCAAATTAGAGTCCAAAACAAGAGCAAAAGTGTTTGGAAAAGTAGATACATTTGAGGCATATCATTTACATTCACATAGAAGTTATATTGTCATGGATCCTCTAACATGTGGTGCTTGTCTAGGATCTTTTGCTAGCCAAAAATCCGCACTAAGTAGAGATACTATTTGTGCATCCAAAACCCTTAAACCCAGTTTCTTTCCATGAGAGTCCACCATATCTGCCTATGGATTGAATAAGATCCTTCAACTAAGTTGTCATCGGTGCATAAAGCAATAAAAATTGCTCCTAAATATGTATGATCTTTTATTGTAAGGGAAAATAAGATTTGTATGATCTTGTGATTATAAACAAATAAAAGCGATCGACTGCATAATAAAGGTTGCTATCATAAGGGGCAATATAAAGTGACGTTCCTTTACATTAAGAGCTTGCATATCCCAAATAAAAATTGCATGACAACCTCTGCTTCCCTCTGTGAATGGCCTATCTTTTACCTTTCCGTATTTTCTTTTATGCAAGAGTCAATAATGTTCATCCTATTCCAATCTATTAATTCTTTAGTTGCCAAGCATCATGTGGTGGGGAAAGATCCAGACATATATATCTAATTGGATGTAGGTGATCATGCGTCATTACTGTTGACATTATCCTTGAGGTAAACAAGTTGAGAGGAAAAAACAATAAAGCCCCTAACTTCCTATGTGTGTGCAAGAAACGTTTGCTCCAAAAATATGCATTGAGTGTCAACAATCATAGACGACTAAATGATAATTGGGTATGTGAACTTGCTAAAATAAAATGCTCTTACATAGATTCTTCCTAGAAATATGATGAATTTTGATTGTCTCAATGACTAAGAACATGGTTCGTTGGTTGTGAATACAGTTTATGCATCATACTTTAATAGTTGTGGATGGATTGTTACTTGTTTATGAGAATCTATATGATGAAAACTTGCTGCTATATTAACAATCATGATGCTTGCATGTCCGTATTTTTCTTTTTATCAACACCTCTCTCTCTCTCTCTCTCTAAACATGTGGTCATTATTTTCGAGTTTGGCTTTCGCTTGAGGACAAGCGAGGTCTAAGCTTGGGGGTTGATACGTCCATTTTGCATCATGATTCCCTATTGTTATTCATATTGTTTTTGGTCATTATTCCACTTTATGATACAATTCTAATGCCTTTTCTCCCTTAATTTGCAAGATTTACTCAAATAGGGAAATTGTCGGAAACTGGAATTCTGGACCGGAAGGCTATGGGAAAAGCTAGAAATTTTCTGGACTCCAAATGGCCTGAAACTTCACGGAGAATTTTTATGGAATATATAAGAACTATTGGAGCAAAGAACCACTGGAGGGGGCCCACCTGTTGCCCACAAGGCAATAGGGTGTGCCCACCCCCTAAGGCGCACCATGATGCCTTGTGGGTCCCACAGGCGGCCTCCGGTGCCCATCTTCTCCTATATGAAGGGTTTTGACCTAGAAAAAAATCAAGAGGATACTTTCGGAATGAAGCGTCGCCGCCTCGAGGCGAAAACCTGGGCAGGAGCACTTTTGCTCTACGGCAGAGCGATTCTGCTCGGGAAACTACCCTTCGGGAGGGGGAAATCGAAGCCATCGTGATCATCAACGCTTCCTCCTTCGTGGGAGGCCTAATATTCACCAACATCTTCACCAGCACCATCTCATCTCAAACCCTAGTTCATTTCTTTTATTCAATCTTTGTCTCAAAACCTCGGATTGGTACATGTGGTTTGCTAGTAGTGTTGATTACATCTTGTAGTTGATGCTAGTTGGTCTACTTGGTTGAATATTATATGTTCAGATCCTTAATCATATTCATTATACCTCTGATCTTGAGCATGGTGATGATTTGTGAATAGTTACTTTTTTCCTCAAGGACGTGGGAGAAGTCTTGTTATAAGTAATCATGTGAAGTTGGTATTCGTTTGATATTTTTATGATATGTATGTTGTTGCTTCCGTTAGTGGTGTCATGTGAATGTCAGCTACATGACACTTCACCATACTTGAGCCTAAGGGGAGGCATTGTGAAGTAATAAGTAGATGATGGGTTGCTAGAGTGACAGAAGCTTAAACCCTAGTTTATGCGTTATTCCGTAAGGGGCTGATTTGGATCCACAATTTTCATGCTATGGTTAGATTTATATGAGTTCTTCTTTCGTAGTTGCTTGTTCAAGTAAGAATATCACCCAGACACTGGTCCACCCACATATCAAACTATCAAAGTAAGAAACGTGAATCAACTCAACATGATGAACGTGACTAGACGACAATTCCCATGTGTCCTCGAGAGCACCTTGCTTTATATAAGAGAACCTTTAGGCTTGTCCTTGATACGTCTCCAACGTATCTATAATTTTTGATTCTGCCATGCTATTATATTTTCATTCTAGGATACTTTTTGAGTAATAATTTACCAATTTATATTATTTTTTAGCACTAACCTATTGACCCAGTGCCTAGCGCCAGTTCCTATTTTTTGCGTGTTTTTTACTTTTTAGGTTTACAGTACCAAACGAAGTCCAATTGCCCCGAATTTTTTTTATGATTTTTTCTGGACAAAAAGAAGACCTGGAAGCTTCGAGAGAAGTCTGGAGGCCGCACAAGGGAGGCACAAGCCAACAGGGCGCACCCAGGGGGGTCACTGATACATCTCCATCGTATCTATAATTTTTGATTGCTTCATGCCAATATTCTACAACTTTCATATACATTTGGCAACATTTTATAATATTTTTGGGACTAACTTACATGCCCAGTGCCCAGTGCTAATACTTGTTTTTTGTGTATTTTTTGTTTCGCAGAAATTCCATATCAAATGAAGTCCAAATGCGATAAAAAAATACAGAGATTTTTTTGGGAATATATGTGAATTTTGACAGTCGGAATCAACGCAAGACGATGCCTGAGGGCCCCACAAGCCAACCGGTCGCGCCCCCATGGGGGTGGCGCGGCCAAATGGCTTGTGGCCAGCCCTTAGGTCAGTTGAGGCTCTCCTTCTGGCGCAAGAAAGATATTTTTACGGTAAAAATCCCCTCAAAATTTCAGCCCGATCGGAGTTACGGATCTCCGGATATTTAAGAAACGGTGAAGGGCTCCGAAAATAGTCGCGAAAACATAAGAGAAACAGAGAGAGAGATCCAATCTCGGAGGGGCTCCTCCCCTCCAGGAGCCATGGCGGCCATGCACCAGAAGGAAAACTGTCCTCCCAACTAGGTAGGAGGCCAAGGAAGAACAAGAAAGAGGGGGGCTCTCTCCCACTCTCTCCCGGTGGCGCCGGAGCGCCGCCGGGGCATCCATCGTGACGGCGATCTACACCAACAACTTCGCCGCCGTCACCACCAACTCTCTCCCCCTCTATGCAGCGGTGTAAACCCTCTTCTCCCCGCTATAATCTCTACTTAAACATGGTGCTTAATGCTATATATTATTATCCAATGATGTGTGGCTATCCTATGATGTTTGAGTAGATTTGTTTTGTCCTATGGGTTGATTGATGATCATGATTGGTTTGAGTTGTATGTTTTATTTTGGTGTTGTCCTAAGGTGCCTTCCATGAGGCGCACACGTGAAGTATTAACTCTGGAGGGTGTTGCAATATGTTCATGATTCGCTTATAGTGGGTTGGTGAGTGACTGAAACACAAACTCGAGTAAGGGGATTGTTGCGTATGGGAGTAAAGAGGACTTGATGTTTAATTCTATGGTTGGGTTTACCTTAATAATTTCTAGTAGTTGTGGATGCTTTCTAGAGGTCCAATCATAAGTGCATATGACCCAAGTACGTAAAGTATGTTAGCGTATGCCTCTCCCTCATATAAAACTGCAATAATGATTACCGATCTAGTTATCGATTGCCTAGGGACAAATCTTTCTCTTGTGCTACAAAAAGCTTTCTACTAAACAATTAACCTATTTAATATTTATCTAAACAGCCCCTAACTTTTATTTAGTTGTCCTTTATTACCTTGCAAAACCATATCTACAACTACCAAGTACTTCTAGTTTCATTCCCACAAAATAGTTTCATACTTGTTCTAGGTAAAGTAAGCGTTAGCTTGCGTAGAGTTGTATCGGTGGTCAATAGAACTTGATAGAATATTAATTCTACCTTTAGCTCCTCGTTGGGTTCGACACTCTTACTTATCGAAAAAGGCTACCAACGATCCCCTACACTTGTGGGTTATCAAGACCTTTTTCTGGCGCTGTTGCCGGGGAGCAATAGCGTAGTGGTTGATATTCTCGTGTGTGCTCGTTTTATTTTCTGTTATTAGTTGTTTTATTTTCTATTATTATTTGTTTTCTATTTTTAGATATGGGTAGGAAACGCAAAATACCAAAAAAAATAGATGTACTTGCTGCTCCAAAAGTTGAGGAACCACTAGTGTTCCGTACTATCGAAGAATATTACTTGGATCATCTTCGATACCTTTGTGCTCGTGCTGAAACCCAACTAGCTTAGTTGATGGAAAATCTTTAGATGAGCATGCTTATTTTGTGCGTCACCTGTTGTCTCAAAAAGGGAGAATTTTAGACCATCAAATAAAATGTTTGATGTGCTATGCTTGGAATCTATGTGAAATTTATGGTTTTACTTGTTGTTCTGAAGAAACTAAAAAACACCTTCCCTACCAATGTGTGTTTAATGATAATGAAATACTATCTTCTTATGCCAAGGAAGCCTATTGTTATTATGATGTTGAACAAATTGAAGAATTTGTTGCTTTTAAGGGTGCTTATGAAATTGCTTCTTTGATTGAAAAGTGTGATGCTACTCTTTACAAGTCTAAAAATTTTGTCGTACTCAAATATTTCTATGAAAACTATGCTTCTAATTCTTATGTTAAAGAATTTATTGAAAGAATAACCGCTGCCTTGGAAGAAACTAATATTTTGCAGGAAACTATGGAAGAAGAAATTGCTGAAACTGTGAGCTCATTAGATGAAAAAGATGACGAGAGAGCGAAGAACAAAAGGAGGAAGAGCGGATTAGCTACCCATGCCCACCTTCTAATGAGAGTAACTCATCAACTCATACATTGTTTAATTACCCTTCGCACATACCGAAGGATGAATGCTATGATGATTGCTATGATCCCCTGTATTCATTTGAAATATCCCTTTTTGATGAACTTGATGCTTACTATGCTTGTGGTGTAACATCCCAAATTTTGGAATGTTATAATTATTAGAATGATTGATTGTTTGATTGAGTGATTGAATTTGAGTGAAATTTGAAATTTTTTAAAACTTTTGAATGAGAGGGAATAAAATGACTTTCCCCTTTGTGTTTGATTTCCAATTCATCCAATTCAAATCAAATGAGAGAAGATTACATGACTTCTTCAAATGATGGATTTGAAAATTTGATTTGAAAAGTTCTAAAATATTCTATTTGGAATTATTTTCATTTGATTCCATTTCTATTTTAAAGTTTGAATGGATTCAAATTCACTTGCCCAAAATTCAAAAAAAACAAATTGAGAGGAGGAACATGACCCTCCAAACCAGGGACACTTTTTTGAAATTTTTGAACCATAAAACCAAAGGGGTCATTTGAAAATTATTTGCAAAAAGAAATAAAAACAATTTAGTCATTTTCTGAAAAATAATTTTTTAAAAAGTATTTATTTTGGCCGTGTAAAAATGTTCATCAGATGGAATTTATTTTTCTTATCATTTTGGTATTTAATACTTCTATATTTGGATTTGATCTGATCTTGCAAATCAAGTTTTCCATCTCTGTTTTATTAAAAAGGAAAAAATCCGTTTTATTAGGAAACTACCGAAGCCCACAAGGAATAGTGGCCGGCCCAGGATTCCCTCGCTGGATCCGATTTCTTTCCGAACCGGTGCCCGATCGCCCCTCCCCTCTCTTTCTCTCTCTGACGTCGCGGGCCCACGGGCCGATCCTTCCTTCCTCGCGCCCGTCCCCTTCCTTCCCTCTCTCCCTTCCTTTCTTCGCCGGAGCTCGCCGGATCCGAGCTGATCTCGTCGATCCCTTTCCTATTCTCGCTCCCGAGCCCTGGCTATAAAGCCCGAGCTTCCCGCACCCCGTTCCGCCCGTTTCCCCCTCGCCCGACGCTCTCCGCTCGCCGCCATTTCTCGCCGGAGTCCGAAGCCGCCGCCCCGCCATTACTGAGCCCATGCTCGCCTCCGTTAACCCCGAGCTCTCCCACCGCCACTAACAGCCCCACCTTGCTCGCCGGCACCTCCCCGACGCCTCATCTGAGCCCCATCCCCACCAGCGCCACCTCGCCGACGACCACCCGAACGCCTCCGCCGCCCCCGAGCTCGTGCTGCTCGCCACCGTCGACCCCGAGCCACGCCGAGATCCCCATCGTCGTCGCCGCGCTCGTCCGCATCGCCTGGTGCTGACGCCGTCGCCGGAGGACCACCGGAGACATCTCCCCGTCGACCTCGCCGCCTCTGCCGCCGTCGAGACCTCGTCGGAGCCGTCAACCACCGCGGTGAGCACCCCACTCCCTCTAGGCCGTTAGATCTGGATCGAGCGATCCAGATTAGATCACTTAAACGCCGAAGCGTTTTCTACTAAAAGCCGGCCGTTCGCTCGCTAGCTCCCGCAACGCACGCCCGTAGCCAATGGCATTCGGCCACGTAGCCCGTTCGCTATTTAAGTTTTTCTTTTCTTTTCTGTTTTCTGTTTTAAAAACAGAAATAGTTCTGTTTTTGTTTTTGCTTTATCTTTTCGGATATTTAGAGTTTTTAATTGATTCTTTTTGCATTGTGTCACAATTTTTGTCTAGTTTCTGTAGATATAGAGTTTGACCATATTTGAATATTTTAAATTCAGTTTCAAACAGATTTGTATTCAAACTTGTTTTGCTTATAACTTGAGTTTAAAAATATATTTTTGAGTGAATTTTTTTTGCTACTGGTCACAAGTGACATTATTTAGCAGTAGGACAAATTTGAGAATTTGTAGAATATATTAAATTAGGGTTTCAAGCAAAACAGATTCTGTTTTAGTTCTTTTTAGGTTTATTTCTATTTCTTTTGTTTTAAATTGTTTTAATTTATTTTCTTTTATGACAATTTGTACTCTGTTTTATGTTAGTTAGCAGTAGTATTTCAACCAAGTTTATTTTTATGTCATTTATTATTTTTATAGCATGAAATCAATTCTAGTTTCATAATAACTTGCAAATTGATTTCATTGCTAGTTTGATTTCCTATTTGATAATATTTTTATAAATTGTTTTATAAGTTTTACTTTCTGTTAACTTAGCTGTTTTATATTTTGTTTTCTGTTATTTTATTATTTTATTTGTTTTACTTGTTGTTAAGTTTATTAGACAAAAACCTATGTTGTTTGGTGTATTGTTTTCATAGTTCTCACTTGTTCTTCAAAAGTAATTCTTTTTGCTAGTAAAAATATTTGCTAAATGTCTTTGCTAGATTTTACTTTGTTGTTGTTTTATTGCTGTTGATAATAGGTTAATTTTAGGAAAACCTCTTCTTAGTTGCTTAATGAAGTTTTGTTGTTTTAAATTTTGTCTTAAGTATTTCCTTCATCACAACCCTTTTGGTGTTTTGTTTTTGTGTTGCCTTTTGATTGATAGTATTGATTGCTAGTATGATTGCTTATATGAGTGCAATGCTTTATTATATAGATTTTCATCGGAGAGTGACGAATAGTTCTATCAAGTTATTTTTTGAGAGCGATATTTATCTTCATCAACCCTACCAGGCAAGTTCACTTTGATCATCTATTTCATACCTATGTTTTATTGCATGTAGTGACATCATTCAACAAATCCCTCCAGTAGTATTATTGAATTCTTGTAGTTGGGTAGAATGCATGAGGTAGGAACCCACTCCTTGTTACTGAAGCCCCGGGACGTTATTTGTCTTACTGCTATGCTACGCTAAAGTAGACGGGGTTGGTATGAGTGTTCGAGAGTGGTGTGAGGTGAAGGACTCTACGTCAAAGACGACAACTTCATGAAGGCATCTTCAAGTTCTGCATCTTCAAGACCTCAAGACTTCGAGACTCGAGAAACAAGTTTTCAATACACACTACTGGGTGAGGGATGGATTTGATGGGCACCCTGGAGTAACCAGTGGATGGCC
The DNA here is from genome assembly GCA_039707655.1 of Elymus sibiricus. Taxonomy (NCBI): domain Eukaryota; kingdom Viridiplantae; phylum Streptophyta; class Magnoliopsida; order Poales; family Poaceae; genus Elymus; species Elymus sibiricus. The sequence continues at coordinate 283,212,066 of CM077663.1, forward strand.
GGGATGCATGGAGAAGCGCCATGACATCTTGCGGAAAGCCTCACCCAGACTCAAAGAGACGGATGAATACTTCATGCCCGGAAGCTTACCTGTGTAGCCACAAGTCATTATGGGCTCTGGCTTGGTTGATCTTTGTTGTGACTCTGGTTGGGCAGTGCTACGAGATGTAGTCGACGTTAGGATTGGATGGGCACTGACAGTAGTCAGGGAAACACTCTGAAAAACCATGTTTCGTTCGTCCTGTTCTCAAACACACGGCAGTGCGAGGACTTACAAGGAGGGAACGAATCTTGTGGGTAAAGTACACAACACTCTGCAGAGTTAAACCTAATCGATTAGCCGTGTCCCCGGTTACGGACAATTTGAGCCTCTGGACTTGGATCTATCTCTGAACTCTCAACACCAGACTGATAATTAATTGGGGGCAACTTATGTTACTTATGGGCATTGAGACATCGGTTGGCGGAACCATGTCATAATAGATATTTCCATAGTGAAAACTCCTGATATCCCTTTGTTGTAGGAAAATAAAATAAAATCAGCTTTTATGCAAAAACTCAGACACAGAGCCACAAAGCTTTATTGCATATAGAATAGCCTCATCTTCTGTTTTCTCTTATTGTGATCTTGCCGGTACATTCAATGTACTGACCTACACGGCTGCAACGTCTTATGTTGCAGATAAGTTTCTACGACGAGTAAGAGTACGATTCAGGGTTACGGTCTACACTCAACCTGCCGTTGGTGTTTATTGGGACTCCACTCCCGTTGACTGTTTCCGCTGAGATTTTAAGGTATATATCAGTTCTACGTTATTTACATGTGATTGCACTTTGATATATACATTGATGTACTGTGTGTGCCAGCATACTGATCCAGGGATGGCACAGAACACACAGAGGCTTGACCGTTTGAGGTCGGGTCGCTACAGAGATGGTATCAGAGCACATGTTGACTGTAGGACGTGACCCTAGAAATCGGAAAGCCCCTAGGACAGGATATCTCTAAAACTTTATTTTCACAAAGACGCTTACTTCTCATCTTTTCTGATTTTATCAAATGGTCCCTCTTACCTCGATTAGTTAGAATATATCCTTTCCCCTTTGAGCACATGAAGGATCAACTAAGACCACTCCGAGAAGGACAAGATATCGGGCAATCGTAACCAACTCAGAGTAATAGGAGGATTACCCTATACAACAATAATTGAAGCTACAACGGTTGAAGACTCCGAAGAATCGAAGAGATTGAAGACCCTGAAGAATCCCAGAATTATTATGAACTTTAGAAGACCAAACCCCTGTTGTATACTCACGTTAGATGCGATGATTTGTGAGCTGTCATTGTGTGATGTTTTTCCGACAGCCGCAAATAAAACCTATTTTCAAAACTATTGTTTGTATTGTGTGTATTTCCCTCTATCCCTCTCTCGAATCTCATCCCAAAACCCTTGGACCCAATAGATGATGAATGAAGATGGACTTGTATTCTCTGAACCAATACCTAAGGGTAAACAGACCAATGGAAAGGAAAATGAATTTCACAGAATGGATCCTGAACAAGAATGAGCCTGTGATTTATTTTACCAAAGGGAATGATGGAATGAATTGACGGAATTGTTGGAATATGACACGCTAGTAACCCCAAGGGTGAGTTAAAGTTGTTCAAGTATTGAAGTGAGCCCACAAGCCCCAGACCTCAGGGTTGATAAGGATCAAGCCCTACCCTTATGAAGGAAGGTACTTGGAAGAAGCTATGACAGATCAAGCAGACATTTTCTTAGGAGAATACGTAAACCTGAGAGATGTGAAGAAACGATAGATGTTTGTTCAGCTTGCAGAATCAATGGATTTATCCGAACTTCGTTCGTGGACAAGGGCAATTCTGCAATGCTTGTGAGGAAGCCCAAGTGTTAGAATACGAGATTCACTAAACCTTATACAAGGTAATGATTTCAGTGCGACATGGCTTGGCCACCATGACGACTTACTCTTATCATTCTCTTGCTATTGGGAATGGTAAATCTGAGAGACTTACCCATAGTAAAGAGACGACGTTCTTTGAAGCTTTTGTTTAAACCTTAGAATGGTATGATAGAGACCCATTGTACATGGCAGTTGTTGCCAAACGTAGGAATTGTACGGTGAGGATGAAGCCTAGACCCATTTTTCACTGCAGGATAACCACTAATGGTAGACCACCATGAGATCATCGGTAAGTTATTTAGAATGATCATGAGACTTGTCAGTAAGAAGACCCAGTAACGGAAGAACTTTGTATTGACCAAGGAACACTGGAATTTGCAGGAAACATTATGAAAGAACAACAACACAGGAGTTACTGTGGAGAATGTGAAGAGGCAAATATTGCCAAAGACCCAGAGGATTGTCATAATTTTTGAGGGACCAGTAACTCTCATTTTAAGTGTGGTAGCACCCACACTTGTCAGACCAGTGGAATTGCTAGAAGACCCCCAAAACCCCAACCTTTTCTTTCTAGCCCTTTCGAATCTCGAGGACGAGATTCATTTTAAGTGTGGTAGGTTTGTAACATCCCAAATTTTGGAATGTTATAATTATTAGAATGATTGATTGTTTGATTGAGTGATTGAATTTGAGTGAAATTTGAAATTTTTTAAAACTTTTGAATGAGAGGGAATAAAATGACTTTCCCCTTTGTGTTTGATTTCCAATTCATCCAATTCAAATCAAATGAGAGAAGATTACATGACTTCTTCAAATGATGGATTTGAAAATTTGATTTGAAAAGTTCTAAAATATTCTATTTGGAATTATTTTCATTTGATTCCATTTCTATTTTAAAGTTTGAATGGATTCAAATTCACTTGCCCAAAATTCAAAAAAAACAAATTGAGAGGAGGAACATGACCCTCCAAACCAGGGACACTTTTTTGAAATTTTTGAACCATAAAACCAAAGGGGTCATTTGAAAATTATTTGCAAAAAGAAATAAAAACAATTTAGTCATTTTCTGAAAAATAATTTTTTAAAAAGTATTTATTTTGGCCGTGTAAAAATGTTCATCAGATGGAATTTATTTTTCTTATCATTTTGGTATTTAATACTTCTATATTTGGATTTGATCTGATCTTGCAAATCAAGTTTTCCATCTCTGTTTTATTAAAAAGGAAAAAATCCGTTTTATTAGGAAACTACCGAAGCCCACAAGGAATAGTGGCCGGCCCAGGATTCCCTCGCTGGATCCGATTTCTTTCCGAACCGGTGCCCGATCGCCCCTCCCCTCTCTTTCTCTCTCTGACGTCGCGGGCCCACGGGCCGATCCTTCCTTCCTCGCGCCCGTCCCCTTCCTTCCCTCTCTCCCTTCCTTTCTTCGCCGGAGCTCGCCGGATCCGAGCTGATCTCGTCGATCCCTTTCCTATTCTCGCTCCCGAGCCCTGGCTATAAAGCCCGAGCTTCCCGCACCCCGTTCCGCCCGTTTCCCCCTCGCCCGACGCTCTCCGCTCGCCGCCATTTCTCGCCGGAGTCCGAAGCCGCCGCCCCGCCATTACTGAGCCCATGCTCGCCTCCGTTAACCCCGAGCTCTCCCACCGCCACTAACAGCCCCACCTTGCTCGCCGGCACCTCCCCGACGCCTCATCTGAGCCCCATCCCCACCAGCGCCACCTCGCCGACGACCACCCGAACGCCTCCGCCGCCCCCGAGCTCGTGCTGCTCGCCACCGTCGACCCCGAGCCACGCCGAGATCCCCATCGTCGTCGCCGCGCTCGTCCGCATCGCCTGGTGCTGACGCCGTCGCCGGAGGACCACCGGAGACATCTCCCCGTCGACCTCGCCGCCTCTGCCGCCGTCGAGACCTCGTCGGAGCCGTCAACCACCGCGGTGAGCACCCCACTCCCTCTAGGCCGTTAGATCTGGATCGAGCGATCCAGATTAGATCACTTAAACGCCGAAGCGTTTTCTACTAAAAGCCGGCCGTTCGCTCGCTAGCTCCCGCAACGCACGCCCGTAGCCAATGGCATTCGGCCACGTAGCCCGTTCGCTATTTAAGTTTTTCTTTTCTTTTCTGTTTTCTGTTTTAAAAACAGAAATAGTTCTGTTTTTGTTTTTGCTTTATCTTTTCGGATATTTAGAGTTTTTAATTGATTCTTTTTGCATTGTGTCACAATTTTTGTCTAGTTTCTGTAGATATAGAGTTTGACCATATTTGAATATTTTAAATTCAGTTTCAAACAGATTTGTATTCAAACTTGTTTTGCTTATAACTTGAGTTTAAAAATATATTTTTGAGTGAATTTTTTTTGCTACTGGTCACAAGTGACATTATTTAGCAGTAGGACAAATTTGAGAATTTGTAGAATATATTAAATTAGGGTTTCAAGCAAAACAGATTCTGTTTTAGTTCTTTTTAGGTTTATTTCTATTTCTTTTGTTTTAAATTGTTTTAATTTATTTTCTTTTATGACAATTTGTACTCTGTTTTATGTTAGTTAGCAGTAGTATTTCAACCAAGTTTATTTTTATGTCATTTATTATTTTTATAGCATGAAATCAATTCTAGTTTCATAATAACTTGCAAATTGATTTCATTGCTAGTTTGATTTCCTATTTGATAATATTTTTATAAATTGTTTTATAAGTTTTACTTTCTGTTAACTTAGCTGTTTTATATTTTGTTTTCTGTTATTTTATTATTTTATTTGTTTTACTTGTTGTTAAGTTTATTAGACAAAAACCTATGTTGTTTGGTGTATTGTTTTCATAGTTCTCACTTGTTCTTCAAAAGTAATTCTTTTTGCTAGTAAAAATATTTGCTAAATGTCTTTGCTAGATTTTACTTTGTTGTTGTTTTATTGCTGTTGATAATAGGTTAATTTTAGGAAAACCTCTTCTTAGTTGCTTAATGAAGTTTTGTTGTTTTAAATTTTGTCTTAAGTATTTCCTTCATCACAACCCTTTTGGTGTTTTGTTTTTGTGTTGCCTTTTGATTGATAGTATTGATTGCTAGTATGATTGCTTATATGAGTGCAATGCTTTATTATATAGATTTTCATCGGAGAGTGACGAATAGTTCTATCAAGTTATTTTTTGAGAGCGATATTTATCTTCATCAACCCTACCAGGCAAGTTCACTTTGATCATCTATTTCATACCTATGTTTTATTGCATGTAGTGACATCATTCAACAAATCCCTCCAGTAGTATTATTGAATTCTTGTAGTTGGGTAGAATGCATGAGGTAGGAACCCACTCCTTGTTACTGAAGCCCCGGGACGTTATTTGTCTTACTGCTATGCTACGCTAAAGTAGACGGGGTTGGTATGAGTGTTCGAGAGTGGTGTGAGGTGAAGGACTCTACGTCAAAGACGACAACTTCATGAAGGCATCTTCAAGTTCTGCATCTTCAAGACCTCAAGACTTCGAGACTCGAGAAACAAGTTTTCAATACACACTACTGGGTGAGGGATGGATTTGATGGGCACCCTGGAGTAACCAGTGGATGGCCGGGATGCATGGAGAAGCGCCATGACATCTTGCGGAAAGCCTCACCCAGACTCAAAGAGACGGATGAATACTTCATGCCCGGAAGCTTACCTGTGTAGCCACAAGTCATTATGGGCTCTGGCTTGGTTGATCTTTGTTGTGACTCTGGTTGGGCAGTGCTACGAGATGTAGTCGACGTTAGGATTGGATGGGCACTGACAGTAGTCAGGGAAACACTCTGAAAAACCATGTTTCGTTCGTCCTGTTCTCAAACACACGGCAGTGCGAGGACTTACAAGGAGGGAACGAATCTTGTGGGTAAAGTACACAACACTCTGCAGAGTTAAACCTAATCGATTAGCCGTGTCCCCGGTTACGGACAATTTGAGCCTCTGGACTTGGATCTATCTCTGAACTCTCAACACCAGACTGATAATTAATTGGGGGCAACTTATGTTACTTATGGGCATTGAGACATCGGTTGGCGGAACCATGTCATAATAGATATTTCCATAGTGAAAACTCCTGATATCCCTTTGTTGTAGGAAAATAAAATAAAATCAGCTTTTATGCAAAAACTCAGACACAGAGCCACAAAGCTTTATTGCATATAGAATAGCCTCATCTTCTGTTTTCTCTTATTGTGATCTTGCCGGTACATTCAATGTACTGACCTACACGGCTGCAACGTCTTATGTTGCAGATAAGTTTCTACGACGAGTAAGAGTACGATTCAGGGTTACGGTCTACACTCAACCTGCCGTTGGTGTTTATTGGGACTCCACTCCCGTTGACTGTTTCCGCTGAGATTTTAAGGTATATATCAGTTCTACGTTATTTACATGTGATTGCACTTTGATATATACATTGATGTACTGTGTGTGCCAGCATACTGATCCAGGGATGGCACAGAACACACAGAGGCTTGACCGTTTGAGGTCGGGTCGCTACATGTGGCCATGATGCCAATATGAATTATGCTTATGAACATGAACTTGCTATAGTTCCTTATGTTAAGCATGAAATTTTTACTATTGCACCCACACATGATAGTCCTATTATCTTTTTGAATTCTCCTAACTACACTATATCGGAGAAGTTTGCACTTATTAAGGATTATATTGATGGGTTGCGTTTTACCCTTACACATGATGATTTTGATGGATATAATATGCATGTGCTTGATGCTCCTACTTGCAATTATTATGAGAGAGGAACCAAATCTTCACCTCTCTATGTTTCCAATACGATAAAATTGCAAGAAACTACTTATGCTATGTATTGACCTTTACTTGATGTGCATGAATTGTTCTTGTATGACATGTCAATGCATAGGAAGAGAGTTAGACTTCGTTGTCACATGATATATATCTATTTGTGCTCACTACTAAATTACAAATTATTGTTAATTAAAATTGGCTTTGATATACCTTGGAATCCGGGTGGATCAATTACTTGAGCACTATATGCCTAGCTTAAAGGCTTTAAAGAGAGCGCTGCCAGGGAGACAACCCAGAAGTTTTAGAGAGTCACTTATTTCTGTTGTGTGCTTTTAAAATAATTAAAAACAAAAAAATAAAGTGGGGAATTTAAATCCTTTTCAAAAAGAGAAGTGAAAGTGAGAAGGACGAGCACCGTTGAAGTGGGGGCTAGCCTTGAACTTTGTTCATGCCCATGGAAACTTTGTGAATCTTGATTATAGAAACTTTTCAACAAAAATAATTATCCCCTTGTATAAATCCATTGTATTATAAAAATAATGTGCCAAGAATTACCTTTATAATGTTTAAATTGCTTGTTTGATATGTGCTGTGCAAAAACACAAACTTTGGCTGTAGTGTTTGATTTTTCATATTTTACTGGAACGTCAAAAGTTTCTGAATTTTTTACACAGTACTTCTATGAAAAATATTTATTACTTCCTAATTTTTAAGAATTGTTTGAGTTACATAAGTATAGTAACCAAACAGATCTTTACAAACTATCCTGTTTTTCACAGATTGCTATTATAGTTGCTTTGCGTGCTTATGTTTGAATTCTTGTTGAGCCTCATTGAATTGGGAGCCATAGAATTGTGATAGCTTATAGTGGGTAATGTTAGATTATAATTATGCAATAGTGTTATGGCAGGACATGATGAGATTTGATGATTATGCACTAACGTTTCTAATAAAAGTTTTGTCAAGTTTTGTGTGGATGAAGTGTTCGAAGATCAGGAGGTATTTATATGCGAAGAATAAGGAGAGGCAAGAGCTCAAGCTTGGGGATGACCAAGGCACCCCAAGTAAATATTCAAGGAGACTCAAGCATCTAAGCTCGGGGATGCCCCGAAAGGCATCCCATCTTTCTTCTTCAACAACTATCGATATGTTTCGGTTTTTGTTTTGTTCACATGATATGCGTAAATTATTGGCGTGTCGTGTGCCTTTTATTTTCCTTTTATCAATGCACCATGCTGGTACGGGAAAGTCCATGGTTGATTTATAGAATGCTCTTTGCACTTCACTTATATCTTTTGAGTATGGCCTTATAGAATGCTTCATGTGCCTCACTTATATCATTTGAAGTTGGATGCCGATTTCTCTACATATAGAAAACCGTTATTTGTAGAATGCTCTTTTGCTTCACTTCTATTTATTAGATCATTTCCATGTCTTTTGTAGAAATAATTAAACTCTCATGCCTCACTTATACCTATTTAGAGAGTCAACGCGAATTGGTCATTTACATGGTTAGTCATAAAATCCTACATAAAACTTGTAGATCACTGAATATGATATGTTTGATTCCATGTAATAGTTTTGCGACATTAAGATAGTAATATGTGGGTGCACTAGTAGATGATTGTGAATTAGTAAGAATAATGATGTTAAGGTTAGTGATTCATGAAGCATGCATGTATAGTCTCTAGTTATGTGATGAATATTGGAGCATAATTTATCCTTGATTGAAATCCATTGTGCTGTTGAATCGGGGGTGCGTGATGGTTAACTCCTCCCAACCTCCTCCCTAGGAGCATGCGAGTAGTACTTTGATTTGTGATAAAACTAATAAAACTTTGCAATAAGTATATGAGTTCTTTATGACTAATGTGAATCCATGGACATACACAATCTCACCTATTCATATTTTGCTAGCCTCTTCGGTACCGTGCCTTGCCCATTCTCACCTTGAGGATCGGTGCAAATTTCGCCAGTGCATCCAAACCCCGTGACATGATACGCTCTGTTGCACATAAGCCTCACTATATCTTCCTCAAAACAGCCACCATACCTACCTATCATGGCATTTCCATAGCCATTCCGAAATATATTGCCATGCAACTTCCACCGTTACTTCATATGACTTGTACTTCCATTGTCATATTGCTTTGCATGATCGTAAGATAGCTAGCATGATATTTACATGGCTTGTCCATTTTTTGATATCTTTTGCTACGCTAGATCATGCACATCCTGGTACACTGCCAGAGGCATTCATATAGAGTCATATCATCCTATCAGTTTTTATGATGAGTTGTAAGTAAATAAAAGTGTGATGATCATCATTATTAGAGCATTGTCCCAGTGAGGAAAGGATGATGGAGACTATAATTCCCCCACAAGTCGGGATGAGACTCCGGACGAAAAATAAAATTAAAATGGGGGAGGCCAAATGAGCCCACCATAAAAAAAATGATGAATGGGGGAGGCAAAAAAAGAGAAAAGCCCACCATGAAAAAAATGAGAGTAAAAGAGAGAGGGGACTTTGCTACTATCCTTTACCACACTTGTGCCTCAAAGTGGCACCATGTTCTTCATATAGAGAGTCTCTTCTTTTGTCACTTCCATATGCTAGTGGGAATTTTTCATTATAGAACTTGGCTTGTATATTCCGATGACGGGCGTCCTCAAATGCGCGAGGTCTTCATGAGCAAGCAAGTTGGATGCACACCCACTTAGCTTCAGTCGAGCTTTCATACACTTATATCTCTAGTGCATTCGTTGCATGGCAATCCCTACTCCTTGCATTGATATCTATTGATGGGCATCTCCATAGCCCATTGATACGCCGAGTTGACGCGAGACTTTCTTCTCCACTTTCAACCCTTTTGATATCTACCACCATATTCTATTCCACCCTTATGCTATGCCCATGGTTCATGCTCATGTATTGCGTGAAGAATAAAAAGTTGATGCACATTGAAAAAGTGCGATCCAATAGCTTGGTTTGACACCGGGGTGCTCATGATTTATACTTTATGCTAGGAAGACCAAGCATGACAGGCTATATGATTTTGTAGGGATAACATTCTTTGGCATTGCTATTTTGAAAGGACATGATTGTTGCTAGTAAACCTGAGTATGGATGTCTTTTTGTCAGACGGTTGCCTCGAATCACTTGTATCTTAATATTCATGCCATGATTAGACATTTGTTCAAGATTATGTTAGGTAGCATTCCACATCAAAAATTATCTTTTTATCATTTACCTACTCGAGGACGAGCAGGAATTAAGCTTGGGGATGCTACGTCTCCATCATATCTATAATTTTTGATTGCTTCATGCCAATATTCTACAACTTTCATATACTTTTGGCAACATTTTATAATATTTTTGGGACAAACTTACTTACCCAGTGCCCAGTCCCAGTTCCTATTTTTGTGTGTGTTTTGTTTCGCAGAAATTCCATATCAAATGAAGTCCAAACGCGATAAAAAAATTACGGAGATTCTTTTGGGAATATATGTGAATTTTGAGAGTCAGAATCAACGCGAGACAATGCCCGAGGGCCCCACAAGCCAACCGGCCGCGCCCCCAGGGGGTGGCGCGGCCGGATGGCTTGTGGCCAGCCCTTAGGTCTGTTGAGGCTCTCCTTATGACGCAAGAAAGATATTTTTGTGATAAAAATCCCCTCAAAATTTCAGCTCGATCGGAGTTACGGATCTCCAGATATTTAAGAAATGGTGAAGGGCTCCGAAAAGAGCCCCGAAAACAGAAGAGAAACGGGGAGAGAGAGATCCAATCTCGGAGGGGATCCTTCCCTCCGGGAGCCATGGCAGCCATGGGACATAGGGGAAACTCTCCTCCCACCTAGGGAGGAGGCCAAGGAAGAACAAGAAAGAGGGGGTCTCTCTCTCCCGGTGGAGCTGGAGCACCGTCGGGGCATCCATCGTGACGGCGATCTACACCAACAACTTCGCCGCCGTTACCATCAACTCTATCCCCCTCTATGCAGCGGTGTAAACCCTCTTCTCCCCGCTGTAATCTATACTTAAACATGGTACTTAATGCTATATATTATTATCCAATGATGTGTGGCTATCCTATGATGTTTGAGTAGATTTGTTTTGTCCTATGGGTTGATTGATGATCGTGATTGGTTTGAGTTGTATGTTTTATTTTGGTGCTGCCTAGGATGCATTCCGTGAGGTGCACACGTGAAGGATTAGCGCTGGAGGGTGTTGCAATATGTTCATGATTCGCTTATAGTGGGTTGGTGAGTGACTGAAACACAAGCCCGAGTAAGGGGATTGTTGCGTATGGGAGTAAAGAGGACTTGATGTTTAATGCTATGGTTGGGTTTACCTTAATGATTTCTAGTAGTTGCGGATGCTTGCTAGAGGTCCCATCATAAGTGCATATGATCCAAGTACGGAAAGTATGTTAGCGTATGCCTCTCCCTCATATAAAACTGCAATAATGATTACCGATCTAGTTATCGATTGCCTAGGGACAAATCTTTCTCTTGTGCTACAAAAAGCTTTCTACTAAACAATTAACCTATTTAATATTTATCTAAACAGCCCCTAACTTTTATTTACTTGTCCTTTATTACCTTGCAAAACCATCTCTACAACTACCAAGCACTTCTAGTTTCATTCCCACAAAATAGTTTCATACTTGTTCTAGGTAAAGTAAGCATTAGCTTGCGTAGAGTTGTATCGCTGGTCGATAGAACTTGAGAGAATATTAATTCTACCTTTAGCTCCTCGTTGGGTTTGACACTCTTACTTATCAAAAAAGGCTTCAAACGATCCCCTACACTTGTGGGTTATGAGTCGCGCCCTGATGGCTTGTCCCTCCCTGGTGGCCCTCCTGACCCCGTTCTCTGGCCTATAAATTCACATATATTCCAGAAAATCTAGAGGGCATCCCGAAACACTTCTTTCACCGCCGCAAGTCTCTGTTCCGCCGTGATCCCATCTGGAGCTCCGTTCCGGCACCCTGTCGGGGGGGGGTCGATCACGAAGGGCCTCTTCATCAACCTTGCTGCCCTCATGATGATGTGAGAGTAGTTCACCATAGAACTACGGGTCCGTAGTTAGTACCTAGATGGCTATCTCTCTCTCTTTTGATCTTCAATACAATGATCATCGCATCTTCGCTTTGATCTATCTCATGTAATTCTTCTGTACGGTGCGTTGTTGGGATCCGATGAATTGTGGGTTTATGTTCAGATTATTCATGAAAAGTATTTGAGTCACCTCTGATATATATTATGATTCTTAAGTTCATGATCATTATAGCTTCGGAATTCTCTCCGATCTATTGAAATAGTTTGGCCAACTAGATTGGTATTTCTTCAGTGAGAGGGGTGTGTTGTAGTGGGTTCAATCTGGCGGAGCTCTATATCTCAGTGATAGAAGGGGACAAGACACATCTTTGTATTGTTTCCACTAAGGATAAAATGATGGGGTTAGTTCATATTAATTGAATTCTCTTTGTATACATCATGTCAATGTTCTCCAAGCATTACTCTGCTTTACTTAATACTCTAGATGCATGCTAGATAGCGGTCGATTCACCTATATATTTTTAAACGCTACAATACCTTGATGACATTATTTATATTATATTTTATTTTGCAATTTACAGTTATCTACTAGTATCTACACACCTCACTTACTTGCAAATAACGAGATCAAAGGGGATTGACAACCCTCTTACCCGCGTTGGGTGCAAGTTGTTTGCTCTTTTGTGTGCAGCCACTGAAGATGGTTGTTGATTGTTATTCCTATTGGTTCGATAAACCTTGGTTTCATAACTGAGGGAAATACTTACCCATATTGTGCTGCAATTACTCGTTCCTCTTCACGGAAAACCCAACGCAGATCACAAGTATCAGGAAGGATTTCTGGCGCCGTTGCTGGGGAATATCATCACCAACTATCAAGTAACTTCACACAAATTATCATTCACTTGTTCTTATTTTCATTTGCTGTTATATTTAGTTTGCTTCATAAAAATCAAAAATACAAAAATATTTATCTTTGCTTGTTATTAGTTTACTTCTTTGCTTGCTAGTTTACTTGTCTTGCTTGTCACTTTGCTCGTTCGGTCACCATGTCTCAAGATACTACTAAGTTGTGTGACTTATCAAATACTAATAATAATGATTTTATTAGTACTCCTATTCCACCCGCCACTAGTGCAGATGCTTTTGATATTAATGTTGCATTGCTAAATCTTTTCATGAAAGATCAATTTTCGGGAAGTGCTAATGAGGATCCCGCTTTTCATCTTAATACTTTTGTTGAACTTTGTGATATGCAAAAGAAAAAGGATATGGATAATGATGTTGTGAAATTAAAATTATTTCCTTTTTCATTAAGAGATAAAGCTAAGGCTTGGTTTTCATCTTTACCACGTAATAGTATTGGAACATGGGATAAGTGTAAAGATGCTTTTATTGCCAAGTATTTTCATTCTGCGAAGATCATCTCCCTTAGAAATCAAATAATTAATTTTATACAACATGATCAAGAACATGTTGCACAAGCTTGGGAGAGGATGAAATTGATGATTAGAAATTGCCCTACTCATGGTTTAAACTTGTGGATGATTATCCAAAATTTCTATGCTGGACTAAACTTTGTGTCTAGAAATCTTCTAGATTCTGCTGCGGGTGGTACCTTTATGGATGTGACCTTAGGAGAGGCCACAAAACTTCTGGACAACATCTTGACAAATTATTCCCAATGGCATACCGAGAGAGCTCCAACTGGTAAGAAGGTAAATCCTGTCAAAGAAATAGCTACTTTGAGTGAAAAAGTGGATTCTCTTATGAATATGGTTGCTAGCAAAAATACTCATGTTGATCCAAATGATATGCCTTTTCTACTTTGCTTGAGCAAAATAATGATACCTATTGATGTGAACTTTATCTCGCGAAACAAATTCAACAACAATGCTTATAGAGGAAATTTCAATGCTAGGTCGTATCCCGGTAACTCCTCTAATAATTATGGCAACTCTTATGGTAATTCTTATGGAAATTATTCTACAAATTCTAATTAGATACCCTCGGATCTTGAGAACACAATTAAAGAATTTATTAGTTCTCAAATTATTTTTAATATTATGGTAGAAGAAAAGTTGCTTACAATTGATGCTTTGGCTAAAAACATGGATAGAATTGCTCTTGATGTAGAAACTCTCAAAAGTAAAAATTTGCCACCCAAGCATGATTTTAATGAGACTATTAAATCTATCCAAATATCTATTAATGAAACTAAGGAGAGGACCGCTAAGTTGAAAGCTAAGCGGGAATTCTTAGAAAAGGCTCTTCCACCCGGTTTTTACCGGAATCATGATGAAGATCTTAAAATGTTTGGTAGTTATCCTATTGAATCTTTTTTTACCTCTCTGAATATAAATGATAAAGGGACTAGATATGAGTCAACTTTAGCTGGAGAGCATCCCGTTTGCTTGGAGCTTGATGATTTTAGTTCTAAAACTGAAAAAGTGGGTATGGAGAGGTCAAAACTTTAACTAGTGATCTGCCCACTATCTTGGATTATAAGATCTTTAATTATGAAAGTTGCTATTTAGTAGAATGTATTTCCTTGTGCAAACCATTCTTAGCTCACCAAATGCTTACGAACAAAACAAGGCTTTCACTAATCATATAGTGGAAGCGATGATAAAATCTTATGATGAAAAACTTGAGCTTGAAGTTTCTATTCCTAGAAAATTGCATGATGAGTGGGAACCTAATATCAAAATAAGGATAAATAAATATAAATGCAATGCTTTGTGTGACCTTGGTGCTAGTGTTTCAACTATACCTAAAACTCTTTGTGATGTGCTTGGTCTCACTAATATTCAAGATTGTTCCCTAAACTTGCATCTTGCGGATTCTACCATTAAGAAACCTTTAGGTAGAATTAATGATGTTCTTATTATTGAAAATAAGAATTATTGCCTGTAGATTTCATTGTGCTTGATATTGTTTGCAATCCTACTTGTCCAATAATACTTGGAAGACCTTTCTTACGAACTATAGGTGCAATTATTGATATGAAAGAGGGAAGCATAAGGTTCCAATTCCCATAAAAGAAAGGGATGGAACACTTCCCTAGAAAGAGAATTAAACCACCTTATGAATCAATCATGAGATCCACTTATGGGTGGAGTGTCAAAGATGATAACACTTGAAACTATGCATTATGCCTAGCTAGGGGCATAAAACAATAGCGCTTGTTGGGAGGCAACCCAATAATTATCTTTATTTTTGCTTTTTACTTTCTGTTTTGGTGTGATAACATGATTATTTCCTCTGTAATGATTATGTTTTTATGTTTTAATTAGTGTTTGTGCCAAGTAAAGCCTTTGGGATGACTCACAAGATGAGTAGAATTGATACGGTGCAAAAACAGAAACTTTAGCATCCAGTGCAGAATTTCTCTGATTTTACTGGTACGTCTTTTTGATCTGAATTTTTTACAAATTATTTATATACAAATTCTTGAGGTCTTCCTAAGTTTTCAGAATTTTTAGAGTTACATAAGTATAGGTTCTTTACAGATTGTTCTGGTTTAGACAGATTCTGTTTTTGCTTGCATAGTTTGCTTGGTTTGATGATGCTATGGATTGTATTGGGGGGTATAAGCCATGGAGAAGTTAGAATACAGTACATATTATTCAATAATGAACACTAAGTTTTGTTGAGTTTTGTGTGATTGAAGTTTTCAAGTTTTGGGTGTTATCACGATGGACAAAGGAATAAGGAGCGGCAAGAGCCTAAGATTGGGGATGCCCAAGGCACCCCAAGGCAATATTCTAGGAAGACTCAAGCGTCTAAGCTTGGGGATGCCTCGGAAGGCATCCCCTCTTTCGTCTCAATCCATTGGTATGTCACTTGGAGATATATTTTTATTCGTCACATGATATGAGTTTTGCTTGGAGCGTCGTTTGCTTTTGTTTGCTTTTATTTTTAGTTTGCCACAATCATCATTTGTTGTACACACCTGTCGGATTTTGGGCTCCGCAAAACCCTAAGAAGTTTGAACCCAGGGGCATGTGCGAAGATCCCCAACAGCTTCACCCTCTCAAAGCTCTCAACACGATAACCCCGCTCGATGGCGAGGAAGAAGATGGCACACGAGAGTTTACCCAGGTTCGGGCCACTGCGAAGCGTAAAACCCTACTCCTGCTTTTGGTGGATTGCCTCGCGAGGAGGTTTGTGGATGAACTAGTACGAGGAGGTTCGCGAGTCAGTTTTGTGTCCCTCCATCGAGCAGCCTAGCCTCTATTTATAGTGTCCCGGGTCCTCTTCCCTTATCGCAATGGCGGGAAGGGATCCCACAACGGCCAAATTCGAAAGGGGGCAGGAGGTACATCCTATCCTGACGAAAGGCGGTCTTCGCCTGCAAAGCAGCCGGTGGTGATGCAGAGGTGGGCTCGGGGATGACGTCTGTTCTGCGGGGCTCGGGGTCTTGGTCTTGTTACACCAGAAGGGAAACCTTTGGGGGCGCTTCGGGAACCTGCGCTCGTCCTTGTTTCCTTTGCACCAAAGAGGAAATTGTCCCCTCTGGCGCGCTGGCGCCCGCCTGGCCTGGCTGGCGTCACCCTTGACTTCCTGAGGCCTAGCGTTGCATAGAGATCTCCGCCGCTCGGGAGGAGGCCTGGGGAGGCCTAACCCCCTGCGGGTCTTGGCGCTGTCTCCCTCGCGAGCTCGGGGTCTCGCGAGGGACTTGTGTTGAGCGAGGCCGCGCTGGGCCATACTCGGTCGTCGAGGTGGGCCACGCCCTGGGCCGCAGGCAGGCAAGTCTGGGTACCCCGGTATCCAGAACGCCGACAGTAGCCCCCGGGCCCAAGGCGCGCTCGAGCTAGCTTTGGGGTGAAGCCACGGAGGATGGCCCGAAGCGCCGTGGGCCCCAACCGCCTGCTGGCCCAACGTGACGCGTGGCGCACAATGAGACGTGGGCGTCTCGGCTCCCCGAAGACGTCGGGAACCGCCCCGAGTCGAGCTGACGCGAGGCCCGCGCGCCTCCTCGGCCATCATTGCTCTTCTTTGAATGCGGCTCACCCCTTGCGTCCTCCCCCTCCTCGGGCCACGCGGATGTGACCCGACGGGAGCAGAGGATGCGACGTGAGGCAGGGTAGCACGCCGATCGAGTCTGGCACGCATCGCTCAAGGTGCATGGCGACTCCACTTCCCACGACGCCCCGAGGGCAGCGGTTGCGCCTATAAACCCGCCCCGCCCGGGGGGTATTGCCATCTTGACGTGCCCTCTCGCTTCTCTTCCTTCCAAGTTATCTTCCTTGTCCTCCTCCTTCCCTTTGCTCCTCCATGGCGTCCAGTGGAAGTGCGGCAGGTGGGGGGAAGCGCTCGGGGTCCCCGGCTCCATCGACGGCCCCCGGAGGTAGCGGCGGGGGACCTTCAAGGCCGGCCCAAGCTCGCCGGCGCTGGGCCATTATTGACGAGTAAGTGCTTTGTCACCCGCCTTCTTCTCTTGCAATCGCGTCTGCCGCGCCGGTCTTGATCGTTCGCTCCTCCCAGGGCGCCCGCGCCCAAGAGGCGCAGGCTCGACGAGCTCCAGGAGGAGACAGACGCGCTGAGGGTCCAGCTGGCGGACGCCGAGGCCGCCCTCCAGGCCGCGCTCAGGGGTGAGGCAGAGGCCCAGGCGGAGCTGGCGGAGCTCCAAACCCAGGTCAAAGGGGCCGTCGACGCCGTGCAGGCCGCCCAAGATGAGGCGGCCCACGCGAAGATGCTGGAGGCGCAGCGCGCCAAGCAGTATCTGGACATCGCCAACCGCGGGGTCGGCGCTATGAGCCGGTTCGTCGAGGAAGCCCCCGCGCTGCCGTGCGCGCACGGCGATGGGGGTTACCTCAACTTCTTCGGCAAGGTGGTGGAGGCGCTGGAGACCGGCGTCTCCCGGGTGGACAAGGACAATGTGTCCAGCGCGCGTGACCTCCTGGACCTCGCGCTGACACGCGTCTTCTCCAACCTTCGCTGCCTGGTCCCGGAGCTCGATCTCCTCTGCGTCATGGAGCCGGTGCCCGAGGAGCTCCAGAGGCCCCTCAGGGACGAGGTGCACCCGCACATGGAGTCCTTGGTGGAGCAGTTTGTCCAGGAGCCTCTCTCCGATGAGGGTGACGACTCCGGCGCCGCGGCGGGCGACAGTCCGGATGGCGACAGCGGCTCCTCCGCCTAGGCTTCCCTTGTTTTCTCTTCCAGGTCCTGTCATGGTAGGCAACATTTGGCCCCTGAGGGCGTCAACTTTTGTGTTTTTACCTTTGTCTTCCTCCTCTCCCTCTCCCTTTTTTTAAGCCGTCGATTGTCTGTTTTGTGCGGTGCGGTCTTGCCTCCTCCGCGGGGCCTTGCGCTATGGCCGACGCGGCTTGGCGCCCCTCGAGGGGTCCGCGAGGGTATCGTGCTATGACCGACGATGGCTGCCCGTTGGGCCCTCACGGGACGGGCCCTTCTGAGGGGGAGCGTGCCGCCTCCAAGGCCATGATCTTTGCGACATCGTCGAGAGTGGCCGGATTCCTTCCCTCGCGCTGCCCTTCCTTGCTCCTGGGACCGCAAGAATCTTGATGGGAATACGTAGCGGGCCGTAGTACCTGCATCATCATGTTAGCGTGCACTCCCCTTGCCCGGTATTTGGGATATCATCTGATCAAAAGGTCCTTGCTCCACTAGGTGGGTGTACTTAGATCATCGGGTCGTGGCAAGCTTGAGCGTCGCGAGGTGTAGCTGGGGCGTCCAGAGAGGTCGAGGTTCCCACCAGGGGGGCTTCTTTCTTGCATGCAGAATGGTTCGGGAGCCCTTACGGCACTCTGCGTCGACGGGGCCCATTCCCGAGCAGACCTCGACCGTCGTTGGGGTGTCCGGATCACTAGGACGAGACCAAAGGGGCGAGGCCTCAGCCACCATTGGGGCGTCCGGATCACCAGGACGAGACCAAGGGGCGCGGAGCTATGTGATCGGTGAGGTTCCCGAGGTGCGTTGCTTGGGATCCCCCCCCTTGACGCTCAAGCGGCACTCTGCGTCGGCGGGGCCCAACCCCGTGCAGACCTCGACCGCCGTTGGGGCGTCCGGATCACCAGGACGGGACCCAAGGGGCGAGGCCTCGGCCACCATTGGGGCGTCCGGATCACCAGGACGAGACCAAGGGACGCGGAGCTACGTGACCAGTGTGGCTCCTGAGGCGCATTGCTCAGGAGTCCCCCTTGACGCTCAAGCGACTCCCATACCTTTCCGCGGGTTGCTGCACCGGGAGGCGCCTGGGCCTCCCGAGGTACCGTGTTGTCATGCCGGGCTGCGGCCGGAGCCCCCGAGCGGGAGTCGTCCGTAAGCGACGAGTGCCCCTGAGGCGACAGGCCCTTGCCGGCCTGCTCTAAGAGGCCACGAGGGGAGGCCAAAGTGGGTGGGCCCCGGCAAGGTGCCAATTCAAAGAAAAGAGACTAAGACCGGAAAAAGAAATCGCGAAGAGAGAAAAATCCCCGCCCCTTTTCAAAATAGAGTTGTCAAATCTTCAAATTTCATTTCAAAGAGTGGCAATACGAATACAAAAAGAAGCAAGCAACAGCCGCGTCCGGCACCTAGGCTAGACTTCGCCTTCGTCTTCCCCCAGCGCGGACCGTAGGGCATCCACGTTGCGTGGGCATAGTCATTGGAGGACAGTGTTGTCCGCCAGCGCGGAGCATGGGGCTTCCACTTGGGCGTGGGAGGGAACCCCTCCGCGTCCTCGGGGGGCTCCGGGTGTATACAGCCCACTCATTATTACGTGAGAGTGTCACGGCCGAAGATAGCTGGGCAAGCCCCCAGGCGCATGGCCCAGGTGCTCCCAACTCGGTTAAGAGCCATCCCCCGCATTTCTGCGCGGTTGCGCGCCTCTACAGCCCAAACCTGAGTGCATTGCTCCCCGCGTAGCCGCGGGATTGCGCTCCCGCGGCCCAAACATGAGCACAATGCACCCAGCACAGCCGTAGAGGTGTGGTGTCAGTGAAGCCGCATCGTGAGGCGTCGTGGCGCCGGCCGGACCTCGGCTTGAGGGCCTCGTGAGGCCCTCCCCTCCGGAGGGCCGCGCCGGCGCTCCCGTTGCCGCGGGTGTCCCGCGCTGCTTGTACCCTGCCGATCCTCCCACGCGGTCGCTCCTGAGGCCCTGGGCTCGGCTATGTGCTGCTTGCTCGTGGGGGCGGCGGCTGCGTCGCGCCCTCGCGCTTCCCAGGACGCCCCCCTCTCCCCTGCTTGCACAAGCCTGGCCTGGTACTTTCTCTATGGAAGCCCCCATGCCCGACTTAGGGAGAGCGTCCGGGACATCTCCCTACTCCAGGAGGGTGCTGGCACCTGCGGAGGGCGCCTGATCCACCGCGCCGTCCGCAGGTATGACGTAGCTCGGAACGTAGGCCTATGTATAGAGGCTTTCGCCCCCTCCTGAGTCGTCCCCACGCGCACCAAGGGCAGTCTCCCCGGGTGGCGGGGTGACACCGTCCTGGGCGCGCGGGTCACAGACCCTCCTGCGGCGGGCCTCCGCTCGAAGTTGCCTACCTCTGCCGCCGCCGTGGGGTGGGCCGCGCACGTCTTGATGTGAGTTGCCTCCCTGGTTATCCATCACGCTTCCGTTACGGTTACCTGCCTGACCGGAAGCCTGAGCCGCCTGCTCCCTGCGCCGGTTGGCGCGCTCCTGCCGGGACGACCCAGGCTGTTGATGATCCATTTGGGTATGGGTGCGCGTGTCGAGGTGCGCACGGGGCGCCCCAGCTCCTCCTTCGAAGGCACCACTGACGGGACCGGGCGGCGCTCCGAAGCCGGTCACCGGGATCCGGAGAAGGAGAAGTACGACGTGCGGCGTGCCCCGCTCGGGCTCACCCGGGAGTGGAGCGGGCACTCCGTCTACAGATGGGGCGACAGGCACGGCGAGCGAGCCCCCGGCGCCCAGCGCCGGTGGTCGCGAAGGAAGGTGGGGAACCCAGGCCCTCCTTGCGACGGCGACCAACTCGGCGATGTGGTCGGCCCAGGCATCGAAGCCCCAGTGCGTCGGGCGGTGGCGAAGCATCTCACTCGCCATCAGGAGCGAGTCATGCGCGTTGAGGTCTCCCACGTGGGTACAGTGCGATGTCGGTCCCGTGGGCGCCGCCCGTCCGCCACGTGCCTGGTCGGCACGAGCAGCGTCGGTGGTGGCCTGGTAGCGACCGCCCAGCATCGCACTGCCGTGGCGCGGGTCTTGGGCGGCAGTGGCGAGGTTGGTGGAGGCGGATCCTCCGAGGCCGAAAGGAGCTTGTCGGGCATCGGCCATCGACACGATGGGGCGAAGAAGAAGCGAAGCTTGCTGAAGACTCCGACACGACCCCTACCTGGCGCACCAAATATCGGATTTCGGGCTCCGCAAAACCCTAAGAAGTTCGAACCCAGGGGCGTGTGCGAAGATCCCCAATAGCTTCACCCTCTCAAAGCTCTCAACACGATAACCCCGCTCGATGTCGAGGAAGAAGATGGCACACGAGAGTTTACCCAGGTTCAGGTCGCTGCGAAGCGTAAAACCCTACTCCTGCTTTTGGTGGATTGCCTCACGAGGAGGTTTGTGGATGAACTAGTACAGTGGTGAGTTCCTTCGTGAGTCAGTTCTGTGTCCCATCCATAGAGCAGCCTAGCCTCTATTTATAGCGGCCCGGGTCCTCTTCCCTTATCGCAATGGCGGGAAGGGATCCCACAACGGCCAAATTCGAAAGGGGACAAGAGGTACATCCTATCCTGACGAAAGGCGGTCTTCGCCTGCAAAGCAGCCGGTGGTGATGCAGAGGTGGGCTCGGCGATGACATGTGTTCTGCGGAGCTCGGGGTCTTGGTCTTGTTACACCAGAAGGGAAACCTTTGGGGGCGCTTCAGGAACCTGCGCTCGTCCTTGTTTCCTTTGCACCAAAGAGGAAAATGTCCCCTCTGGCGCGCTGGCACCCGCCTGGCCTGGCTGGCGTCACCCTTGACCTCCTGAGGCCTAGCGTTGCATAGAGATCTCCGCCGCTCGGGAGGAGGCCTAGAGAGGCCTAACCCCCTGCGGGTCTTGGCGATGTCTCCCTCGCGAGCTCGGGGTCTCGCGAGGGCCTTGTGTTGAGCGAGGCCGTGCTGGGCCGTACTCGATCGTCGAGGTGGGCCACCCCCTGGGCCGCAGGCGGGCAAGTCTGGGTACCCCGGTATCCAGAACGCCGACAACACCTATTTGAGAGAGACACACCTTCATCATAATTTATTAGAATACTCTATGTGCCTCACTTATATCTTTTGAGCTTAGCAGTTGCTCTAGTACTTCACTTATATCTTTTTGAGCACGGTGGCGTCTAGATTTTATAGAAATAATTGCACTCTCATTCTTCACTTATATTTGTTTGAGAGTTAACAAATAGTGATGGCAATTTGCATGGGTCATAAGTCTAGTCCAAAAATAATAGGTATTCAATGAGTGATAATCAAAACCATCATGTAGCACATAAAAGAGAAATTTTGGGTTAATGATATTGATGTGGTAATATGAAAAAGGTGTGAGTTCATCATTGTTGATTTGTAGAAGTATCGATATTAAGAGGTGTTAATTTCACATTTGTCTAAATATTGAAAAGGCATGATGGGGATGTGTGAGCATTTCTATTCCTCGTTGAAATCCTAGTGTTGTTTCGGGTCGGAGGCGCGATGGTTAACTCCTCCCAACCTCCTCTCTCGGGGCATGTGAGTAGTACTTTGATTTGTGATAAACTAATAAAAGTTTGCAATAAGTATATGATTTCTTCATGACTAATGTGAGCCCATGGACATACGCAATCTCACCACCTCATATTTTGCTAGCCTCTTCGGTACCGTGCATTGCCCACTCTCACCTCGAGGATCGGTGCAAACTTCGCCGGTGCATCCAAACCCCATGACATGATACACTCTGTCACACATAAGCCTCATTATATCTTCCTCAAAACAGCCACCATACCTACCTATTATGGTATTTCCATAGCCATTCCAAGATATATTGCCATGCAAATTCCACCATCACATCATATGACTAGTTCGTTCATCATCATATTGCTTTGCATGATCATATAGAGATGACATAGTATTTGTGGCAAAGCCATCGTTCATCATATTTTTGATACATGTCATGCTAGATCATTGCACATCCCGGTACACTGTCAGAGGCATTCATATTGAGTCATATTGTTTCATAGTTCTTCATATCAAAGTTTTCATATTGATTTGTAAGTAAATAAAAGTGTGATGATCATCATTATTAGAGCATTGTCCCAGTGAGGAAATAAAATATGGGGGAGGCCAAATGAGCCCACCATAAATTAAAAAATGAAAATTATGAGAGAAAAAGAGAGAAGGGACTTTGCTACTATCCTTTACCACACTTGTGCCTCAAAGTGGCACCTTGTTCTTCATATAGAGAGTCTCATGTTATGTCATTTTCATATGCTAGTGGGAATCACTTTTTCATTATTATAAACTTGGCTTGTATATTCCGATGACGGGCTTCCTCAAATGCCCGAGGTCTTCATGAGCAAGCAAGTTGGATGCACACCCCACTTAGCTTCATTTGAGCTTTCATACACTTATAGCTCTAGTGCATCATTTGCATGGCAATCCCTACTCGTTGCATTGACATCTATCAATGGGCATCTCCATAGCTCGTTGATACGCCTAGTTGATGTGAGATTATCTTATCCACTTTTACCCCTTTGATATCTACCACCATATTCTATTCCACCCTTATGCTATGTCCAATGGTTCATGCTCATGTATTGCGTGAAGAATAAAAAGTTAATGCACTTTGAAAAAGTACGATCCACTTGCCTGACTTGGACATCATGGTGCTTGAAATTTGTATAATGTGGTGAAGACAGAGGCATGCCTTGCTAATATGATAAAATGAATGGGGGTACACATTCTTTTAGGATCGTATACTTTGAAAGATTAATGATTTTGTTGCTTGTGCCTATAAATATTACTATGTTGATGTTTGTTAATTCATCGTTTCTCAATGAGCATACATGCAAAAGATTACATATTCGGTAGCATGCCACATCAAAAATTCTATTTTATCATTTACCTACTCAAGGACGAGCATGAATTAAGCTTGGGGATGCCGATACGTCTCCAACGTATCTATAATTTTTTATTGTTCCATGCTATTATATTATCATTCTAGGATACTTTTTGAGTAATAATTTACCAATTTATATTATTTTTTAGCACTAACCTATTGACCCAGTGCCTAGTGCCAGTTCCTATTTTCTGCGTGTTTTTTACTTTTCAGCTTTACAGTACCAAACGAAGTCCAATTGCCCCGAAACTTTTTTATGGTTTTTTCTGGACCAAAAGAAGACCTGGAAGCTTCGGGAGAAGATCACATGCCGCACAAGGGAGGCACAAGACAACAGGGTGCGCTGATACGTTTCCATCGTATCTACTTTTCCTAAAGCTTTTGCTCTTGTTTTGGACTCTGATTTGCATGATTTGAATGAAACTAACCCGGACTGACGATGTTTTCAGTAGAACTACCATGGTGTTGTTTTTTTGCAGAAATAAAAATTTCTCGGAACTGGACGAAACTTTTTGGAGAATTATTTTACAATAAAAAAAAACTGGAGCCAAGAACCACCGGAGGGGGTGCCCTGGCTGGGCACGATACACCAGGGCGCGCCACCCCCTCCAGGTGCGCCCTGGTGGGTTGTGCCCACCTCATGGCCCCACTGACCCTAATTCCAGCACTATAAATTCCTATTTTTGGAGAAAAAATAGAGAGAAAGTTTCATCGCGTTTTACGATACGGAGCCGCTGCCACCTCCTGTTCTTCATCGGGAGGCCAGATCTGGAGCCCGTTTGGGGCTCCGAAGAGGGGAATCTTTGGTCTTCGTCATCGTCAACCCTTCTCCATTGCCAATTCCATAATATTCGCCACCGGGAGTGAGTAATTCCTTCGTAGGCTTGTTGGTCGGTGAGGAGTTGGATGAGATTCATCATGTAATCGAGTTAGTTTTGTTAGGGCTTGATCCCTAGTATCCATTATGTTCTGAGATTGATGTTGCTATGACTTTGCCATGCTTAATGCTTATCACTAGGGCCCGAGTGACATGATTTTAGATCTGAACCATTTATGTTATCACCATTATATCTATGTTCTTGATCCGATCTTGCTAGTCATATGCACCTGCTGTGTGTTATGATCCGTAAACCGCAGAGTGACAATAGTCGGGATACTTTCCGGTGATGACCGTAGTTTGAGGAGTTCATGTATTCACTATGTGTTAATGCTTTGTTCCGGTTCTCTGTTAAAAGGAGGCCTTAATATCCCTTTGGTTCCTTATGGACCCTGCTGCCACGGGAGGGTAGGACAAAAGATGTCATGCAAGTTCTTTTCCATAAGCACGTATGACTATTTACGGAATACATGCCTACATTACATTTATGAACTGCAGCTAGTTTTGTGTCGCCCTAGGTTATGACTGTTATATGATGAATATTATCCAACGAGTTCACCGATCCAGTGCTTGCGAGTTTTCCACATATTGTTCTTGCTAAGTTACTATTCCTATTCCTACTGCTACTGTTACACTTGCTACAAAACCATTGATATCACTGTTACCGTCACCGTTACTGTTACTACTGCTATCAAAACTATCATACTACTATGCTACTGATCACTCTGCTGCAGATATTTAATCTCCAGGTGTGGTTGAATTGACAACTCAACTGCTAATACTTGCAAATATTCTTTGGCTCCCCTTGTGTCAAATCTATAAATTTGGGTTGAATACTCTACCCTCGAAAACTGTTGCGATCCCCTATACTTGTGGGTTATCAAGACCTTTTTCTGGCGCCGTTGCCGGGGAGCATAGCTATATTTGTTGAGTCACTTGGGATTTATATCAATTGATCACTATGAAGAATCTGAAGGATACAAGAACCAAGATTTTTCCCTCTAAGACGAGGGGAGGTAAGGAATTGCCATCTAGCTCTGTACTTGATTCACCTTCGGTTATGAGTAAACTTGCAACACCACCACATGCTATTAATCCTGATATGTCGCAAGTTATTGATGATGCTACTTCTTCTATGAATGATGCTAATGATGATGCTAGTACCATGCTTGATGATAATGTGCCACTAGGTGAATTTCTTGATGAACAAATTGCTAGAGCAAAAGAGAATGAAATTACTGAAACTGATGAAATTACTGAAACTGATGAAGTCTTTGAAACTGAGAACTATGAAACACCTATTAGACCTAGATCTCCTAGATTTTAAATGCCTAAGATACCTGAGGGTTACGTTATGGATGAGGAGATAGGTAGAGAAATCCTTGCTTGTAAGGATAGAGATGATCTTAAGAAATTATTATGCAAGTATAAAGAAAAGACTTTGAATGCTAGAATGAAATGTGATCCTAAGTTTGCTACTTCACCTATCTTTGTTACCGATAAGGATTATGAATTCTCTATCGACCCAGAGTTAATTACTTTGGTTGAATCTGGTCCTTTCCATGGCTATGAAACTGAAACTGTAGTGGCACATCTTACTAAGTTGAATGATATAGCTACCCTCTTTGCTCATTATGAGAAGATTCGCTATTACTATATTCTCAAATTATTTACGTTGTCATTAAAGGGTGATGCTAAGATATGGTACAATATTCTTGCTCCTGGTTGTGTGTGTAGTCCCCAGGATATGATTTACTACTTCTTTGAAAAATATTTTCCTGCTCATAAGAAACAAGCTGCCTTCCAGGAAATATTTAACTTCATGCAAATTGAAGAAGAGAGTCTCCCATAAGGTTGGGGGAGGCTTCTCCAATTGTTTAATGCTTTGCCTGATCACCCTCTTAAGAAAATTGAAATACTTGATATCTTCTATAATGGACTAACTGATGCTTCTAGGGACTTCCTAGATAGTCGTGCTGGTTGTGTTTTTAGGGAACGAACTGTTGAACAAGCTGAGGAACTATTGAATAATATATTGAAGAATTATGATGATTGGACTCTCCCTGAACCACCACCTAAACCCACCCTGAAGAAGAGGGGTATCTTATTTCTCAGTCATGAAGATATGCAAGAGGCAAAGAAATGTATGAAGGAAAAAGGTATTAAAGATGAGGATGTTAAGAATGTACTACCTATTGAAGAAATACATGGCCTTAACACACCACCACCTCAACAGGTGGTAGAGGTAAATTCTTTATTAAAGTTTGATGAAGGTGATATCCCTTACAATAAACATCCTAGTCAATGCTTATATGAGTTTGATAACTAATTAGGAAACAAGATCACTTCAATGCAAATGTTCTGAAACAATTGAAATATAAATCTGATATGATTGCTCGCTTGAGTGACTTGTTATTTAGAATCAGTAATGATGTTAGAGGTGTAGGAAAACATGCCTCTATGGTTCAAACCCAGTTAGAACAAGTTACTAAATCTCAAAGAGAATTGCTTAATGAAATGAGTAATAATATGAATGATCATGCTATTAGAGTAGTGACTAAAGGAGGTAGAATGACCCAAGAACCTCTTTATCTTGAAGGTCATCCTAAAAGAATTGAACAAGACTCTCAGAGAATTAACACTGATGCACCTAGTCCTTCTAACAAAGAAAAAGAAAAAGAAAAATGATAGGACTTTGCATACCTCTAGTGAACCTGAGATAGAAAAACCTCCTAAAGATAATGATGTCTCTATTTCCGATTCTGAAACTCAATCTGGTAATGAACATTCACCTAGTGATAATGAAAAAAATAATGATGATGTTCATGAAGAGACTCAACTGTACAATGATAAAGAACCAGATAATGATGTTGAAATAGAGCCTGATGTTGATCTTGATAACCCACGACCTAAAAACAAACGAAATGATAAAAGAGACTTTGTGGCTAGAAAACATGGTAATGAAAGAGAGCCATGGGTTCAAAAACCCATGCCCTTTCCACCTAAACCATCTAAGTAAAAGGATGATGAAGAATTTGAACGCTTTGCTGAAATGATTAGGCCAGTCTTTTTGCGTACCCGCTTAACTGATATCTTAAAGATGGACCCTTATGCAAAATACATGAAAGACATCATCACTAATAAAATAAAGATATCTGAAGCTGAAATATCCACCATGCTTGCTAATTATTCTTTTAAGGATGGAGTACCTAAAAAACTTGGAGATTCTGGAATACCAACTATACCTTGCTCCATTAAAAGAAATTATTTCAAAACTGCTTTGTGTGATTTGGGAGATGGTGTTAGTGTTATGCCTTTCTCTTTATATAAAAGACTTGATTTGAATAACTCACACCTACTGAAATATCATTGCAAATGGCTGACAAATCAACTGCCATACCTATCGGTATATGTGAGGATGTTCCCGTTGTTGTTGCAAACGTTACTATCTTAACAGACTTTGTTATTCTTGAGATGCCCGAGGACGACAACATGTCGATTATCCTTGGTAGACCCTTTTTGAATACTGTAGGGGCTGTTATTGATTGCAATAAAAGCAAAGTCACTTTTCATATCAATGGTAATGAGCATACGGTGCACTTTCCAAAGAAACAATTCCAAGTGAATGGTATAAATGTGATTGAAGAATCTGCGACACTCACTATTGGAAGTTTTCAACTACCTCTACCTACTGCCAAAAAGAAATATGGCATACTTATTGTTCGGGATATGCATCTCCCCATTGAGGTAACTTAGTGTTTTACGAAAGTTCTTCGGTTTCATGCTAATCGGAAGTGGTTGTTAATAAGACTTGATCAACCTTATTAATGGATCATTTTTGAGAGGTATGAAGTTGATGAATCTAGTAGGCACAACCTTCTGCTCCCACCTTTTGTTTTCTATTTTTCTTAGTCAAATAAAATAAAATGCCATGTTTATTCTATTTTCTGTTTTCTCCGTGCAATAAAAAATGACCCAAAAATAAAAGTTCTCAGAATGTCCTAAAAATTTAACACGATTTTTTCTGAATATTTCTAAATTTCTGGTGCAAATAACATTAGAGGGGGGTGCACCTGGTGTCCACAAGACACCAGGGCGCGCCAGCAGCCCTAGGCGCGCCCTGGTGGGTTGTGGTCCCCACGTGGGTCCCCTCACTTATCCCTTTAGCCCATGTCATCTCCTACCTCCAGAAAAAAATCACCATAGCTCTCACTCTCGTGTTCTTGGTCTCAAACCCACGGATTTCGATCTCTTTGCTCGAAGCTCCGTTTCCGAAACTGTTTTGGGGGATTGCTACTTGGTATGTGACTCCTCCATTGCTTCAATTAGTTTTTGACTTAGTGGTTTATTTTTAGAATAATTAGCTACTCTTGGTGCTGCTGTAGATGGGCTTGCATGTTGAATTCTTAGAGTTCTAAGTAGTTTGAATGCTTAATATGGCCTCTATGCATCCTTAGGAGTAGTTGCCATCAATTTCACGAAGTTTTGTTGACAAAAATTTTGACCAAAAAATTTCAGAAATTTGTACGCGAATAAAATGAACTTCTTTGGAAGGAGTTCTTCGAGGAGAAGGTCCTCGGAGGCATCATCGAGTAGTGTCTCAATACGACGTTCTTATGTTGAGACAAGTGCAAGCTCGATGCGGGATCCCGCTACCAAATCATGCTTATGGCCATGTAACAAATTCATGGAAGGTGCAGGTATCAAGGAGGAATTCGAGCAATTTATCCACAACGCAGAACTTGCCCCTTCATCGCAGATGAGTGCATTCAACGTCTCGACCTCACAAAAACATTCACAAAGAAATTTAAATATTTTCCTCGTGAGTCTAGAGTTTCATTTAACATGTATGACCATCCCTTTACCATACCTTTAGATGTGTTCTGTGAAGCGTGCAAAATTCCATATTGGGGTTCGCTAGACGAACCACCAACCTCTGAGTATGAATCATTTTTGATTAATCTTTGCTACGGTGAAGATAGAGGAGTGACACAAGGTAGAATAAAAAGCATCCATTTCCCATCAATACACTACTTTGCACTCTTTAACGGCAAATGCATCATAGGCAAGCAAGATTGCAGCACACTATGTGCCCCTGATTTGAGTCTTATACACACTGCTATAACATGAATTAAACGTTATAATCTTGGAGCAATCGTTGCACGGAGACTGCAACACAACGCTGCTAGTGGTCACTTTTATGGAGGGATCTATGCCTCCCATGTAGCTAAGAAGCTAAATGTATCACCTTGGCCAAACGATCCCATTTTACCTACTCAGTACTTAGACTTTGAGGCCATGAAACGTCATAAGTTCCTTAAGGGCACAGTCACTAATTATACTTACAACTTGAGATTCAATAAAGGTCCCATTGTACCTATTACTTTGTCTGCTCCTGCTCTCTTTGATTATCACAGTAAGGGAAGATACTATGTTCTTGAGAGCGAAGCCCGCGCGTATAATGCGGAGGTTGAAGCCACCAGGTGGGCTGAGAAGGCTGCACCAAGAGCCTCGGTGGGCTATCACTCAGACTATTATCCAGGCCGCGGATGGTGACTACCAAGCTAGGCCAAAAGCCTAAGCTTGGGGGAATACGTATATCCACCGACATTATATTCATGTTTACACATTTCATTCCATTGGTCGATGTCTATCCTTTTTCATTGTATTATCCATGCTAGATTTATTTTCTTGCTTTCTTCTTGCGTGTTTGAAAGTTTTGAGAAAATCCAAAAATATTTCCTACTTCTTTTCGGTTTTTCTTTCTAGTTTAAATTAATTGTAGTAGCAAAATAAAACCCAAAAAGATTTCTCGTTTCTTCTTTTACTTGTTGGGAGCTCTCCCATGTAAATAGTTTTTCTCGTTTTTGTTTTTCCCTCTTTAATTTGCTTTCTTCAAGAAAAAACAAAAACTCTAAAAAATATTTCAGTGTGTTTCTCTGAAATTCTTTTCTTTTTATTTGAGTCGTACCAAGGAGAAAACCACAATGAAAATGTTGAGTGGCTCTCATATGCTTTATTGTTTATCTAACAAAGATCCCCTATTACTTTGTCTTCTCCTCTTGAATAAAATGTTTGCAGATTCCAGCTTAGTCCACGGCACTCTAGCACTATTATTATTTTCATATCATTCGGTCATGCAAGTGAAAGTCAATAATGACGATATTTGATGAAGTGACTGTCGTAAAGAAAAGCGGGTATGAACTCAACTTGTTTTTGTTTTTGTAAATATGTTTAACCTAGTATCCATGATTCAGCATGTTATGATCAAACATGCTTGCAATGACAATTAGAGATTATAGTTGCTCATGCCATGCTTAAGTAGCCAGGAGTGGATAATGATTTATCTTGGATGTCAACATGCATTAAAATGATTGTGATGTAGTATGATGATATGGTATCCTCCTTTGAATGTTTCAAGTGGCTTGACATGGCACATGTTCACGCATGTAGTTGAATCAAAACCAACATAGCCTTCATGATATTTATGTTCATGGTGTCCATATCCTACTCATGCTAGTATTCAATGTTTATTATTCATAATGCATGTTCATGACCGTTTTCGCTCTCTAGCTGGCCGCTTCTCAATCTATTTGCCAGCCTTTGCCTGTACTAAGCGGGAATACTGCTTGTGCATCAAAATCCTTAAACCAAAGTTATTCCAGATGAGTACACTGTATCTACCTATTTGCGGTATTACCCTGCCGTTCCAAGCACATTTGCATGTGCCACCTCTAAAAAATCAAATGAACATATGTTTTGTGTGCCTGGACCGCTCATGGAGCGACACTGGGCAGTCAGTATCTTCCATGTTAAGCGGGTTATTTTCATGATGAGTTTTTATTCACTCATCCTTGCACGAGAGGGGCGGTAATAGGGATTCCCAGTCCCGAAATCAAAAATTGGAAATAATTAAACAAAACTCCACCAGGAATGTTGTTGGTATGGACGATACCCGTGGATTCGGCTAGCCGTGGAGTGTGTTTGTTGGTGGAGGGGGAGTAAACCTTTACTTTTACCGCTTGGGAACTACCGCTAATGCGTTTAGCATGGAAGATATTGATAACTCTTGGTCGTAACGTTGACAGGAAGGGTGTACCTCCCAAAATTATACTTATCTCTAATTTAAGCGTTCAGCTCTGGCACCTCTGCAAATCTCTGCTTCCATGTGCGAAGGGACTATCTATTTACTTTTATGTTGAGTCATCACCTTCTCAAATAAACGCTAGATCTGAGAGCACTATTGTCATCCTCATGCATTGTGTATAGTTAATGTTGGATGCGGCATGACTGGATCTTTTCTACCATGAATTACAATGTTTAGTCATTGCTTGAACTTTGGAGGTGCTCTACATTTATGTTTTGCGGTCTCAGAAAGGGCTAGCGAGATACCACTGTTGTCATATTATATCATGACCGTTTCGACAAAGTGTTAGCGCTTGAGATATTTTATTATAGCTCGCTAGTTGCTTATGTCATTGATATGAGCTAATATAATTTTTAAGAGTTATTGCTGACATGGTTAGTCAAAATCTTTACTGAAAACCTGGATGCTACTTAAGCATATATATGTAAACAAGAACAAAAGAGTTCGTAAATTTTTTTCTTTTTCACTTTCAGTTTGTCAACTGAATTGCTTGAGGACAAGCAATGGGTTAAGCTTGGGGCAGTTGATACGTCTCCGTCGTATCTACTTTTCCTAATGCTTTTGCTCTTGTTTTGGACTCTAATTTGCATGATTTGAATGAAACTAACCCGCACTGACGCTGTTTTCAGTAGAACTACCATGGTGTTGTTTTTGTGCAGAAATAAAAGTTCTCGGAACTGGACGAAATTTTTTGGAGAATTATTTTACAATAAATAAAAAATACTGGAGCCAAGAACCACCGGAGGAGGTGCCCTGGCTGGGCACGATACACCAGGGCGCGCCACCCCCTCCAAGCGCGCCCTGGTGGGTTGTGCCCACCTCGTGGCCCCACTGACCTTAATTCCAGCACTATAAATTCCTATTTTCGGAGAAAAAATAGAGAGAAAGTTTCATCGCGTTTTACGATACGGAGCCGCCGCCACCTCCTGTTCTTCATGGGGAGGCCAGATCTGGGGCCCGTTTGGGGCTCTGGAGAGGGGAATCTTCGGTCTTCGTCATCATCAACCCTTCTCCATCGCCAATTCCATGATGCTCCCCACCGGGAGTGAGTAATTCTTTCGTGGGCTTGCTAGTCGGTGAGGAGTTGGATGAGATTCATCATGTAACCGAGTTAGTTTTGTCACGGCTTGATCCCTAGTATCCATTATGTTCTGAGATTGATGTTGCTATGACTTTGCCATGCTTAATGCTTGTCACTAGGGCCCGAGTCCCATGATTTCAGATCTGAACCGTTTATGTTATCACCATTATATCTATGTTCTTGATCCGATCTTGCTAGTCATATGCACCTGCTATGTGTTATGATCCGTAAACCCCGGAGTGACAATAGTCGGGATACTTTCCGGTGATGACCGTAGTTTGAGGAGTTCGTGTATTCACTATGTGTTAATGCTTTGTTCCGGTTCTCTATTAAAAGGAGGCCTTAATATCCCTTAGTTTTCTTATGGAACCCGCTGCCACGGGGGGGTAGGACAAAAGATGTCATGCAAGTTCTTTTCCATAAGCACATATGACTATTTACGGAATACGTGCCTACATTACATTTATGAACTGGAGCTAGTTCTGTGTCGCCCTAGGTTATGACTGTTATATGATGAATATTAACCAACGAGTTCTCCAATCTAGTGCCTACGAGTTTTCCACATATTGTTCATGCTAAGTTACTATTGCCACTGCTAGTGTTACACTTGCTACAAAACCATTGCTATCACTGTTACCGTTACTGTTACTGTTACTACTGCTATCAAAACTATCATACTACTATTCTACTGATCACTCTGCTGCAGATATTTAATCTCCAGGTGTGGTTGAATTGACAACTCAACTTCTAATACTTGCAAATATTCTTTGGCTCCCCTTGTGTCGAATCTATAAATTTGGGTTGAATACTCTACCCTCGAAAACTGTTGCGATCCCCTATACTTGTGGGTTATCATGCACCCAGGGGTGGCCGTGCCCTGATGGCTTGTCCCTCCCTGGTGGCCCTCCTGAACCCGTTCTCTGGCCTATAAATTCACATATATTCCAAAAACCCTGGAGGGCATCCCGAAACACTTTTTCCGTCACCACAAGTCTCTGTTCTGCCACGATCACAACTGGAGCTCCGTTCCGGCACCTCGTCGGAGGGGGGGTCGATCATGAAGGGCCTCTTCATCAACCTAGTTGCCCTCATGATGATGTTTGAGTAGTTCACCATAGAACTACGGGTCCGTAGTTAGTACCTAGTGTAGGAGATATGCCCTAGAGGCAATAATAAATGTTATTGATTATCTCCATGTTCATAATTAGGTTTATGTTCCATGCTATAACTGCTATGGTTCTCGAGTCTGCAATAACCACGAGGCTCGGAGGAAGACTCATATGCACGTGTGGAATAATAAACGGTAAAATGTATTCCTAGTCTGGCCTCTAAGACTGGCTCAAGTATTGCATGATGATCCTGTTTTCCTGATCATGGGCATGGCTATGCCGGCAATTTTGAGGGCACAATGTTGGTAGAACATTTGTGTTGAATCGACCCGAATTGATGTTATGCTATGAGATTCATTCATCACAAGTTAATGGTTAATAACACAGAGATGGTTAACGTTTGCATGATTCCTTAGACCATGAGAGTATCGAGTTTCTTCATGCTTGCTTCATGAACTTTGGGGTTTGTTAAACGTCATCCGTAAATGGGTGGCTATTACGGCGGCTTACGGGTTCATGGAAAAGTATGTCAAGTAACTTGATAGCTCAAGATTGGGATTTGCTCCTCCGACGATGGAGAGATATCTCTGGGCCCTCTCGGTGTTACGGTATCCATCATCGTCTGGCCAGACACTTTGTGATTTGATCACGGGGATGCCGGAACACGGGAACGAGAAAAGAGAACAATACTAGTAACGAGGTAACTGGCATAGTGGACAAGTTGTTGATCCACGGGGATGCCAACATGTCTCACCTCGGGTATTTGTAACATATCGCACAGCAACAGGAATAGCACACGGCAACTGGAGGTTCACTCGAATATTCATTCGTGTGGGTATAGGGGTCAATATGGGTGTCCACGGCTCCGATGTTGATCATTGATCGGAAGGGGTTCCGGGTCATGTCTATACTTCACCGAACCTATAGGGTCACATGCTTAAGGGTCATCTATCTGTTGAATACTAGACAGGGAGTCTGAGAGAAATTCACCGAAAAAGTTTCGGACACAACGGAAGAGTTCCGGAGAGAGAACACCGGAAGAGTTTCGGTAAAACCGAAAAGTTGTTTCGGAGTGTACCATAAAGTCAAATTGGTTTCGGCACATGCCTGGAAATTATTGGAAGGTACCAGAATTGTTCCGGTAACTTCTGAGATTTTTCAGAGACAAAAACCGGAAATGTTCCGGACTGCCGGAACCGCTTTAGTTGCTTTTCACAGATGAAAATCACTAAACCGAAAAGTTGTTTTGGAGTACACCATAAAGTCAAATTGGTTTCGGCACATGCCTGATAATTCTTGGAGGGTGCCAGAATCATTCTGGAAACTTTCTGGAATTTTCCGGGATGAAAACCGGAAATGTTCCGGAGCTGCCGGAACCGCTTCAGATGCTTTTCACAGATGAAAATCACTAAACCGGAATTGTTTCGGATCGCGTTGAAAATTATTTTAGTGGGTACTGGAAATATTCTAAGCCCACATGAATATTTTCAGTTCGAACGGACGCTGAAATATGTCGTCGTGAATAGTGAAAGTGCTTTTTGGATTACTTTTTGGAAAGCCACCTTTTTGGGCTTTTGCTCCAAAATATCTTGGAGATGACATGGATGGATGTGGCTGAAATTTCAGCCCCTCCACCCCTCCTTCTCCTATAAATAGAGGTGGAGGGGGCAGCCCAAAACTCATCCCTTCTCACATACAAGTGCCATGCATGATCTGGCTTTCTCTCTCCCTCCCAGCGAAATAGTTTCGTAGAGCCGAAAGGCTGTCTGGGTTCCGGTGGGAACTAGTTCTGGATGGCGAAGCCCTGCCGGATAGATGACACCGTATGTGTGCAACTCTGTAGAGAGATCGTAGTTTCGGTCTTAGTTCGACAGTGCCTCCCGAAGGGCTGTCCGAGTGACCGTCCGAGTTTCGGAGGTCCTCCCGAAGGGCTGTCCGAGTGACCGTCCGAGTTTCGAAGGTCCTCCCGAAGGGCTGTCCGCGACACCGTCCGGGGGACTGTCCGACCGCCTCCCGGAGGGCTGTCCGAGGGGAAGATGAGGGTATACATCCTCGCGGTTGGGAGGTTGTAAATCCTAGCTGCGGGGATCTGCACCGCCGATTGTCATCGACTCTACTTCCGATGCGCTACGAGTCGGTAACGAAAAGATCAAACCTTGTATGCAGTCTCCATAGTGGTCCTGGGCTGGTGCGTAGGTCGGAAATTTTTTGTTTTCTGCTGCGTTACCCTACAGTGGCATCAAGAACCGTGCTATGCGTAGATGCAGGTTGCGATCTAGAATACATAGAGATGTATGGGTGTTGCACAATATAATTAGGTAGTAGATGAGTTCTATTACTGAAAAATTTTTGTGCGGGTAGCAGATGAAATCTGTTACCCGATGTTCCTGTTGCTTCCCCTGAATTTGCGTAGTCCTGATCTTGACGGCATGGTGGAATCTCACAAAGTTCTGGCAATCTGCGATCCTTTCATGCTGCTCCTGAGTATGCTGATTGACAGATCAACGAAGTGCTAACAGTTCTTTGGGTTCCACCATAGTTGAGAAAGATGGATGTTTCGCAGACGAAAGGGCAATGCAGATATGATCTGCACGGGGGTCACGCGTATGACGAAGTTTAGTATGGGGCTCGAGATTTTATTATCTCGTGTTTCATACACCCTGGAAAGTTAATCTAGCAACTTGAAGTATCATACTTGATGATGGACGTTGGTAGCTTCGGTTTGTTTCGAAACCTTAGAAGCCACGTAAAATAAATTTTTGCATAAACCGATTAGAGGCGTCTAACTTGGTTTTGCAGGATGGTTTGCATGTGCATGTGATGTGGTATAGCAGTGCTCATATAAATTTGATTATGTATGAGATGACTATATGATGTAAATTAACATGACCTGCGTGTCATGATTCGGCATGATGGCTGGAGCCATATGACTGTCACTTTAATGAACTGCGTGTCAACCTTAAGTAATGCACTTATTTTATTAGCTATAGAGATAGCAATATTATCTGGTGCATCGACAAGGTGGTGGCAATCTTCGCGAAGGTGAACACCAACGCGAATGCCGAAGACGAAGAAATGAAAGACTTCTCCGTCAGAAAGGGCTATACCATATCATGCTATTATGAATTGCCTGAGATGTTTATCCCTTATGAAGCACCCTTTTGATTGCGCGGTAGTCGCTTTTTATTAGGGTGATCTCTCACAAAAATATCAAGTAGTTAGTGTTCTCCCAAGTGTAGCACCGTCACGGCACCTATCTTTTCGTGGTGCGCCGTGTCACACGGGTACGAACGATTAGAGAAGTGTGAGGCGGGTGAGTTGAGACCTCGCAGCGAGATCACTTGGTTGTCTTGACGTTCAGGCATGACCGTCATGAGCTTGGAACACACGCATCGAAAGATGAACAAGAGTCACATAGAGATGTGATTGGCAAGTTGGCCTACCGGTTGAGATTTTCGTCATCAGTGGTGTTACACCAATGGCGAACAATTTAAATGCGGGTCTTATATCACTCACAATCAATTATGAGAGATATTGATTTGAGTGGGAGCGCACGGTAGAATTAATTCTTTTAATTCTCAGTGCAATTAATTATGAACACTATCTAAGTGTTATTTGCATAATAGTTGTAGAATAATGGCTCGCGTTTCCACCTTCCCAATTAAAATTGAATAAGCTATTAAATATCTGGATAAAACTTTACGGTTGGTAACGTAATGTGAGGATTGTCCTCTAGAGTGCCGAGAAGGACTTGTCCTATCGCATGCTTTCGGTATTCCCCCGCTAATGCTATGGATCATGTGACACTGGTCCTTCGATCCAAAAAGCTAGAATTCCGTTTTCAGTCAAGTGCAATATGTTTGCTTCCATGAGACCCGAACTTCGAAAGTTTGGATAGTTATGTGATATTCATGGAATCTGAAAATCATTTTCAGAGACAGACAAAGGCTAAAAGATATGAGATATCCAAAGCCATGTTTGTTTGCAAACTATTAGTAAAGTGTTTACTAGGCATTTGACTGTTAAGAGAGGGATCTAGAAGAACGCCTGTCATATAATGAAGGTGAATAAAACAACAGCTTAAAGAGAAAGGAAGTGTCCGAAGGGTGTTAGTGAAACTTTCACGCCTAGGAAGTCCGGGGCTAACGCCACTCTTAAGTTGGGTGCTTCTTCTGAGAGTAGGAGAAATACTAAAAGTTAAACTGTTAGAAGTATAAAGGCAAAAAGAGAGAAGACTGGAATATCCAGCTCATGTATGAATGTCATACAAGTTTTTGATGTATAGAAGGCTGGTCAAAGATATAGTTCTTGGGAATTATGGTTAAACATGTTAATCACTAATTCTTGGGTATTGTGAGTTGATCACAAAGATACCCGCTCGATTGCATTCTGTTGCAACTCGATGTAAGAACTACTATGGCCTGAAAGACTAGCCAGGGATGAGGTTTTGATACGCGCTGGAAACATAGTAAAAGTTACTATACCTTCCATCGGTGTATTACCTATGTATTTACTTTCATAATTCATTTTAGAGTTTCATATACTCTAGCCCTTTGCATAAGGTATCTTGCAAGAAGGTTGTTCATAAGAGAACTTTTGATGTTCGGTGATATGAATAACATAAGGGCCATACTTTCATTATGAATGAGATGTATGTTATGAATATTGATAATAATACATTACCTCTATATTTACTTTCATAATTCATTTAGAGTTTCATATACTCTAGCCCTTTGCTTAAGGTATCTTGCAAGAAGGTTATTCATAAGAGAACTTTATGTTCGGTGTTATGAATAAACATGAAGGGCCATGCTTCCATCCAGGATGGGATATATGTTGTGAATATTGATGGTAATATGATACATCCATAACACTGACGCTAAATGTCGCAAGACTAAAAGAATACCACATATGTGTGGCACTGCATTTGGTCACATTGGAGAAACCCGCATGGAAAATTCCATTATGATGGATTTTGAAGTCGTATGATTTTGAATCATCTGACACTTGCAACTTTCCTATGAAAAGTGAAGTGACTGAAATACCGTTCACATGCCATAAGGAACGAGCAAAGAACATATTGGTGATCATACATTATGATGTGTGTAGTCCAATAAATGTTGTTGCAAGTAGTGGATTTATCTATGTTCAGAAATGACTCAAGTAGATATATGGATATTTACTTGATGAGACGTAAGTCTGGATCTTTTGAATTCATTCATAAGGTTTTCAAAAATGAAGTAGAAGTTATTGTAACAAGAAAATTATGTTTCTACAATTCGATTGCAGAAAGGAATATTTGAGTTACAAGTTTAGCGAATGTCTGATGAGTTATGAAAGGGGTTTCATAACTTGCACCTCCCGGAACACCACTGCAAGTGGAAAGCCCGTGTAGATGTAATCGAACCATTTATGACATGGTAAGATCAAAGATGACATAAACAAATTTGCCATTATCCCTTTTAAAGAGCATTGCTTTAGAGACTGCGGCTTTTACACTGAAAAGAGCTCCATCAGGTCTGTTGAAATGACGCCATGGCATGGTACGCCCAACCATGTTATATCTTTTCTTAACATTTGGAATATGGGGCTTGTGTAAAAGGTTACAAACCTATTCCAAATCAGACAAGTGCTACTTTGTAGGTTATCCCAAGTCATTGGGTATTCCCCCACCACTATACCGAGGCAAAGGATTTTGCCACAAAACGGTATGCTTTTTGAAGAAAATGGTTCTTTCAAAAAGGTGAGTGGGAGAACAGTGCAACTCGACGAGATAAACAGTATCTTCGTCATCAGATCAAAGGAAATAGACCTTGGAAGTAATTCCGGAGTTTCCTACTACGACTGATACGGAAGTCTCTACAATAAAATGTATGGACTTCGGTCGAACTTGCAGCTGAACCACGTAGGCAAAGCTCGTGCAAACCTATCAGGTGCGCAAACGAGATATTGTTGTTAGACTACGATTCACAAGGAAGCGTTGATGGGCCCTGACTCCAGAATTGGCTAAATGCCAATACAATCCGAGATAGTTTCCATATAAGTGATTCAAGATTAAAATCTTGATACACCTTTCGGAAGACTTAGAGTCTAACGAATATTTATGGAACTAAAAACTGATACGGATAAAATGTTTTATCCATAAAGCTCGACTTGTTGCAATAACAAGTTCAAGGAGTTGACTACGATGAGATTGTCTCACCGTACCGATGCTTAAAGTCGGTTCGGGTTGAACTAGCAATTAATACATATTTCAAATCATGAGATATGAAACATGGATGACAAAAGGATTTCTATCTGATGGAAATGAAACCTAGGACTTGTATGTGATACAGTCCAAAGTAATTTGTCGATCCAGAGGATGCTAGTAGGTATGCAAACTTCAGAGTTCCAGTGATGGACAGAAGAGAGCAAAGAGGAGTTGGATTCTTCGTGTTTTGATGAAATGGTCAAAGGGGTTTGACTTCATCAATGGGTAACGAAGATGCTTGTGATTCAAGAAAGCAAGTGGGAGCATAATAATATTTCTAAAAATGTTGTGTGCTTGACACATTGTTAATTGGAAATAAATTTCTTGACATGAATTAGGACTTCATTTGAAAAGGGTTTTTCGATGAAGTGCTTGGGCTAAATAGCCTTAATATTAGGCATGATGATCTATGGAGATAGATTTACCTAATGGGGCTGAGAAAAGATACATATTGACAAGATGCTAAAACTTTTTAGCATTTAAAACGCCAAGGAGTGATTCTTGCCGAAGTCACATGGAAAGAGTTTTTGCAAGAATCGGTGTCCCAAAACACTGATGAGCAAAATACATGATGGTGATTCCACACACTCTTGTGTTTGGATTAATCATGTATTTCATGGTATGTAAAACAACCAGATATGTCCAATACTCCAAAGTTGTTGCGAGTATAGATACCAAAGTGATCAAAGTACTGATCATGGGACAACAGTGAAAGATGTCATTGAGTACTAGAGCAGTACTGATGACATGTTTTCTCGCAAGCAGAGATTATGAAGTGCTCGTTGTAAGTAGTTACATCGATACAGTCTTCATCAATGCTCCATGCGATCTTTGAATTAAGTTAAGGGTTTTGTGTAATACACAATATGGTGGCACGGTAGTTGGAAATTGTTCCAAACAAGATACTGTGGCGAATTCTATAACAAAGGCTAAGTATGTTGATGCTTAAGAAGCGACAAAGAAGTTGTTGAATCATATAGTTCATTCATGAACTTAGTATGGTTCCAAGATGGCTTTGGTCTATGGGACACTATTGCAGATAGTTGCTCCATAGCTCAGTCTGAGGAATCAGGTTTCGACCAATGATTCACACATATGCAAAGCCAAGTCCACACAAAATATGAATTTTGTGAAAGCGTGAAAACGCGAGGATATGCAATGTTACACACGGAGCTGAAGTCGTCAGATCCGTTGGACATCAGGCTATACCACATGCGAAGCATATTTTGCACCAGTATGCCATAGGTGTAAAGTGCATTAGCATTGACTAGATTATTGACTCTAGTGCAAGTGGGAGTTTGTAGGAGATATGCCCTAGAGGCAATAATAAATGTTATTGATTATCTCCCTGTTCATAATTAGGTTTATGTTCCATGCTATAACTGCTATGGTTCTCGAGTCTGCAATAACCACGAGGCTCGGAGGAAGACTCATATGCACGTGTGGAATAATAAACGGTAAAATGTATTCCTAGTCTGGCCTCTAAGACTGAGTATTGCATGATGATCCTGTTTTCCTGATCATGGGCATGGCTATGCCGGCAATTTTGAGGGCACAATGTTGGTAGAACACTTGTGTTGAATCGACCCGAATTGATGTTATGCTATGAGATTCATTCGTCATAAGTTAATGGTTAATAACACAGAGATGGTTAACGTTTGCATGATTCCTTAGACCATGAGAGTATCGAGTTTCTTCATGCTTGCTTCATGAACTTTGGGTTTGTTAAACGTCATCCGTAAATGGGTGGCTATTACGGCGGCTTACGGGTTCATGGAAAAGTATGTCAAGTAACTTGATAGCTCAAGATTGGGATTTGCTCCTCCGACGATGGAGAGATATCTCTGGGCCCTCTCGGTGTTACGGTATCGATCATCGTCTGGCCAGACACTTTGTGATTTGATCACGGGGATGCCGGAACACGGGAACGAGAAAAGAGAACAATACCGGTAACGAGGTAACTGGCATAGTGGACAAGTTGTTGATCCACGGGGATGCCAACATGTCTCACCTCGGGTATTTGTAACATATCGCGCAGCAACAGGAATAGCACACGGCAACTGGAGGTTCACTCGAATATTCATTCGTGTGGGTATAGGGGTCAATATGGGTGTCCACGGCTCCGATGTTGATCATTGATCGGAAGGGGTTCCGGGTCATGTCTATACTTCACCGAACCTATAGGGTCACACGCTTAAGGGTCATCTATCTGTTGAATACTAGACAGGGAGTCTGAGAGAAATTCACCGAAAAAGTTTCGGACACAACGGAAGAGTTCCGGAGAGAGAACACCGGAAGAGTTTCGGTAAAACCAAAAAGTTGTTTCGGAGTGTACCATAAAGTCAAATTGGTTTCGGCACATGCCTGGAAATTATTGGAAGGTACCAGAATTGTTCCGGTAACTTCTGAGATTTTTCAGAGACAAAAACCGGAAATGTTCCGGACTGCCGGAACCGCTTTAGTTGCTTTTCACAGATGAAAATCACTAAAC
Source organism: Elymus sibiricus (assembly GCA_039707655.1). NCBI lineage: Eukaryota > Viridiplantae > Streptophyta > Magnoliopsida > Poales > Poaceae > Elymus > Elymus sibiricus. The sequence continues at coordinate 283,254,778 of CM077663.1, forward strand.
CGAAAAGTTGTTTTGGAGTACACCATAAAGTCAAATTGGTTTTGGCACATGCCTGATAATTCTTGGAGGGTGCCAGAATCGTTCTGGAAACTTCCTAGAATTTTCCGGGATGAAAACCGGAAATGTTCCGGAGCTGCCGGAACCGCTTCAGATGCTTTTCGCAAATGAAAATCACTAAACCGGAATTGTTTTGGATCGCGTTGAAAATTATTTTAGTGGGTACTGGAAATATTCTAAGCCCACATGAATATTTTCAGTTCGAACGGACGCTGAAATATGTCGTCGTGAATAGTGAAAGTGCTTTTTGGATTACTTTTTGGAAAGCCACCTTTTCGGGCTTTTGCTCCAAAATATCTTGGAGATGACATGGATGGATGTGGCTGAAATTTCAGCCCCTCCACCCCTCCTTCTCCTATAAATAGAGGTGGAGGGGGCAGCCCAAAACTCATCCCTTCTCACATACAAGTGCCATGCATGATCTGGCTTTCTCTCTCCCTCCCAGCGAAATAGTTTCGTAGAGCCGAAAGGCTGTCTGGGTTCCGGTGGGAACTAGTTCTGGACGGCGAAGCCCTGCCGGATAGATGACCCCGTATGTGTGCAACTCTGTAGAGAGATCGTAGTTTCGGTCTTAGTTCGACAGTGCCTCCCGAAGGGCTGTCCGAGTGACCGTCCGAGTTTCGGAGGTCCTCCCGAAGGGCTGTCCGAGTGACCGTCCGAGTTTCGAAGGTCCTCCCGAAGGGCTGTCCGTGACACCGTCCGGGGGACTGTCCGACCGCCTCCCGGAGGGCTGTCCGAGGGGAAGATGAGGGTATACATCCTCGCGGTTGGGAGGTTGTAAATCCTAGCTGCGGGGATCTGCACCGCCGATCGTCATCGACTCTACTTCCGATGCGCTACGAGTCGGTAACGAAAAGATCAAACCTTGTATGCAGTCTCCATAGTGGTCCTGGGCTGGTGCGTAGGTCGGAAATTTTTTGTTTTCTGCTGCGTTACCCTACACCTAGATGGCTATCTCTCTCTCTCTCTCTTTTGATCTTCAATACAATGATCATTGCATCTTTGCTTTGATCTATCCGATGTAATTCTTTTGTACGGTCGTTTGTTGGGATCCGATGAATTATGGGTTTATGTTCAGATTATTCATGAAAAGTATTTGAGTCACCTCTGATATATATTATGATTCTTAAGCGCATGATCATTATAGCTTCGTAATTCTCTTCAATCTATTGAAATAGTTTGGCCAACTAGATTGATATTTCTTCAGTGAGAGGGGTGCGTTGTAGTGGGTTCAATCTGGCGGAGCTCTATATCCCAGTGACAGAAGGGGACAAGACATGTATTTGTATTGTTGCCACTAAGGATAAAACGATGGGGTTAGTTCATATTAATTGAATTTTCTTTGTCTACATCATGTCAATGTTTTCCAAGCATTACTCTGCTTTACTTAATACTCTATGGGTGGAGTAATAGTAATAGGTGCAGGCAGGGGTCGACCTATTTTCTTATGGACGTGATGCCTATATACACATGATCATTGCCGTGAATATCACATAACTATGCGCTTTTCTATCAATTGCCCAACAGTAATTTGTTTACCCACCGTATGCTTACTTTCATGAGAAATGCCGCTAGGAAAAACTATGGCCCTCTGGTCTATTCACCTATATATTTATAAACGCTACAATACCTTGGTGCCATTATTTATCTTTTATTTTATTTTGCAATTTACAATTATCTACTATTATCTACACACCTCACTTGCTGGCAAATAACGAGATCAAGGGGATTGACAACCCTCTTGCCCGCGTTGGGTGCAAGTTGTTTGCTCTTTTGTGTGCAGCCGTTGAAGACGCTTGTTGATTGTTATTCCTATTGGTTCGATAAACCTTGGTTTCATAACTGAGGGAAATACTTACCCGTATTGTGCTGCAATTACCCGTTCCTCTTCACGGAAAACCCAACGCAGATCACTAGTATCAGTCCTATGCTACAAAAAGGATTGGACCACCTTGCTGCACCTTTTCTACTATTATTACTTATTACTTGTTACAGATTATCTTGCTACAAAAATATCTATCATTGTTACTTATAGCACTTGCAGAGAATACCTTGCTGAAAATTGATTGTCATTTATTTCTGCTCCTCATTGGGTTCGACACTCTTACTTATCGAAAGGACCGCGATTGATCCCCTATACTTGTGGGTCATAAATGACCTTCATGTAGAACTTGTCCTTGGAGGAGCTTGATAGCGTAATGGCGATCTAAATCTGCCAGAAAAATAGCCTAAAACAAGAACAGAGGAGAAGCTTGCAATGCGGTGGTCAAAACATGCGGGAGTATATATGATGAATTTTTATCTTGAGAGACAAGTATTTGAGAAGAAAACGGAGTCGGGGAGGCTCACGAGGGGCCAACAAGGCAACCCGGTGCGCCAAGGGGGTAGGGCGCGCCCTGTTGCCTTGTGACCTCGTGGGTCCCCTCGGCTGGTTCTTATTTTAATAATTTTTCTAATATTCCAAAATGAACTGAAATTATTTTTATGGAATTTTTGGAGTCGGCTTACTTACAGTATCACATACCTACTCCTTTTCAGGGTTGTGGAGTGCTCCGGAAGGTCTCTTCTATATGTTCTTCTGGTGACATCACTTGAATAATATTCGTTTCAACATTAATGGGCGTACGTGAGATATAATGTTTAATTCTTCGCCCATTAACCACTCTTGGATTTGTGCCTTCGGCATTGTTGATCTTAATAGCTCCGAAGTGATAAACTTCTTCGAGGATATATGGTCCTTCCCATTTGGATTGAAGTTTTCCTGCAAAAAATCTGAAATGAGAATTGTACAAAAGAACTTGATCGCCTATTTGAAATTCCCGTTTTTGGATTCTTTTGTCATGCCATCTTTTAACCTTCTCTTTAAACAACTTGGCATTTTCATAGGCTTGTGTCCTCCATTCATTTAAAGAGCTAATATCAAATAACCTCTTTTCACCGGCAAGTTTGAAATCATAATTAAGTTCTTTAATTTCTCAATAAGCTTTATGTTCCAACTCAAAAGGTAAATGACATGCTTTTCCATAGACCATTTTATATGGGGACATTCCCATAGGATTTTTATAAGAAGTTCTATAAGCCCATAATGCATCATCATGTTTATTAGACCAATTCTTTCTAGATCTATTGATAGTCTTTTGCAAATAATTTTATTTCTCTGTTGCTCCATTCAAATTGGCCACTAGACTGAGGATGATAAGGTGATGCAATTCTATGGTTAACATCATATTTAGCTAGAAGTTTACAGAAAGCACCACGAATAAAATGTGAACCACCATTAGTCATTAAATATCTAGGGACTCCAAACCTTGGGAAAATATCTTCTTTAAGCATTTTAATAGAAGTATTATGATCATCACTACTAGTTGAAATATCTTCTACCCACTTAGTAACGTAATCAACATCAACTAAAATATGAGTATAGCCATTAGAGGAATGAAAAGGTCCCATATAATCAAAAACCCAAAGGGCGAATGGTTTGATAACAAGTGAATAATTCATAGGCATTTCCTGACGTCTACCAATATTACCAATTCTTGGCCATTCATCAAAACAAAGGACAAACTTACATGCATCTTTCAAAAGAGTAGGCCAATAAAAACCAGACTGTAGTACCTTATGTGCAGTTCTATCTCCAGCGTGGTGCCCTCTGTATGCCTCGGAATGACACTTCCGTAGGATTTGTTCATGTTCATGCTCAGGTACACAACGTCTAATAACACCATCTACTCCTTCTTTATATAGATGTGGGTCATCCCAAAAGTAATGTCGTAAATCAAAGAAGAACTTTTTCTTTTGTTGGTATGTGAAACTAGGTGGTATATAGTTAGCAACAATGTCATTAGCATAATCGACATACCAAGGAGTATTACGGGAAGCATTTATAACAGCTAATTGCTCATCAGGAAAACTATCATCAATATGCAGTGGGTCATCAAGAACATTTTTCATCCTAGACAAATTATTTGCTACAGGATTCTCAGCTCCCTTTCTATCAATAATATGCAAGTCAAATTCTTGAAGTAAAAGAACCCACCTAATTAACCTAGGGTTAGCATCCTTATTTCCCATTAGGTATTTAATAGCAGCATGATTGGTGTGAATAGTAACTTTAGAATCAACAATACAAGATCTAAACTTATCACATGCAAATACAACTGCTAAAAATCATTTCTCAGTAGTAGCATAATTTGTTTGAGCACAGTCTAGAGTCTTGCTAGCATAATGAATAATATTTAATTTCTTGTCTACTCTTGGCCCTAGAACATCACTAACAGCATAATCACTAGCATCACAGATAATTTCAAATGGTAAGTTCCAATCAGGTGGTTGAACAATAGGTGCATAAATTAATGCCTTTTTAAGTGCTTCGAAGGCCTCTACACAATCATCATCAAAAACAAACGGAATATCCTTTTGAAGAAGATTAGTTAGTGGACTAGAAATATTTGAGAAATCTTTAATGAATATACTAGAGAAACCAGCATGACTAAGGAAACTGCTTATACCTTTTACATCTTTAGGACATGACATTTTCTCAATTATGTCAATTTTAGCTTTGTCTACCTCAATACCTCGTTCGGAAATTTTATGCCCAAGCACTATACCTTCATTCACCATAAAGTGGCACTTCTCCCAATTCAAGACAAGATTAGTTTATTCGCATCTCTGCAAAACTTGATCAAGGTTGCTTAAGCAATCATCAAAAGAAGTCCCGTAAATGGAAGAATCATCCATGAATACCTCAAAAATCTTTTCACAAAAGTCAGAGAATATAGCAGTCATACATCTTCGAAAGGTAGCAGGTGCATTACATAAACTAAAAGGCATACGTCTATAAGCATAAGTTCCAAAAGGACAGGTAAAAGTAGTTTTCTCTTGATCTTCTTTTGACATAGGTATTTTAGAAAAAACAGAATATCCATCAAGGAAACAAAAGTGTGTATGCTTAGATAATCTTTCTAACATTTGATCAATAAAAGGCAAGGGGTAATGATCTTTTCTAGTAGCTTTGTTTAATTTCCTGGAATCAATTACCATCCTATAACCAGTTACAATTCTTTGTGGGATAAGTTCATTTTTATCATTAGGAACAACGGTTATACCCACTTTCTTAGGAACACAATAAACAGGACTTACCCATCTACTATCAGCTATGGAATAAATTTTACCTGCCTCGAGAAGCTTTAATATTTCAGTCCTTACCACTTTCTTCATTTTGGGATTCAGATTGCGTTGATGATCAATGACGGGTTTAGCATCCGATTCCATATTAATCTTATGCTGACATAAAGTGGGGCTAATGCCCTTAAGATCATCAAGAGTATATCCAATAGAAGCTCGGTGCTTCTTCAGAGTTTTGAGTAGTCTCTTTTCTTCATACTCTCAAAGGTTAGCACTAATAATAACATGATATATCTTCCTTTCATCAATATAAGCATATTTTAATGTATCAGGTAGTTTCTTTAATTCAAACACGGGATCTCCCTTAGATGGGGAGGATCTCCTAGAATGTCAACATGCAAATTGCGTTGAAGTATAGGTGCTTGTTTACAGAATATCTCATCTATTTCATTTCTTTCATTCATATGCATATCGTTTTCATGGTCTAGCAAATATTGTTCTAACGTATCAATAGGAGGCACGACAATAGAAGCAAGACCAATGATTTCGTGTTTACTAGATAATTCTTTCACATGTGGTTGTCTACGAAACTTGGAGAAATAAAATTCATGAGATACATCACCAAAACTCACTCTAATTAACCTTCTCTTTAGCACAATCAATTTTAGCATTGACGGTATTCAAGAAAGGTCTAACAAATATAATGTGACAAAAATTATCTTGTAGTGAACCAAGTACTAAGAAATCAGTGGGTATTTGACCTTTCCACACAAGACTTCAACATCTCGAACAATCCCAAGTTGTGAAATAGTATCTCTATTTGCAAGTTTAATAGTAACATCAATGTCTTCAATCTCAAAGGGTGCTATATCATTCATAATTTCCTGATATAAAGTAAAAGGAATAGCACTCACACTGGCACCCATATCACACAAACCATGATAGCAATGATCTCCAATTTTAACAGAAACAACAAGCATACCAACCACTTGTTTATTCTTATTTAACACATCATTTTCATTTCTAGCGGGTTTTGCGGTTCTAACAGCCTCCCCACAGAAATAAATAACATACCCATCAATATTGTCAAGCAAAAGATCCTTAACCACAACAATATTAGGTTCTACATTTATTTGTTCATAAGGTTTGGGTGTTCTAACATTACTTTTATTAACTATAGTTGTAGCTTTAGCCTGTTCCTTAATCCTAACAGGAAAAGGTGGTTTCTCAATGTAAGCAGTGGGCACAACTGGATCAACATTATAGATAATTCTTTCATCTTTAGCAATAGCAGATTCCTGTAACAGTCCTTCAATAGGTGGATGATATTTAAACCACATATCCTTAGGGAGATCAACATGAGTAGCAAAAGATTCACAAAAGGAAGCTACTATCTCAGAGTCAAGTCCATATTTAGTGCTAAACTTATGAAAAGCATCGGTTTACATAAAAGATTTAACACAATCAAACTCAAGTTTTATACCTGACTCTTTACCTTTGTCAAGTTACCGATTTTCAGAGTTGTGTTTAATTGTTCCAATAAGATCTCATTTCAATTCAATAGTTTTCTTTATAAAGGAACCAATAGAAGAAGAATCGAGCATCGATTGATTATCATAAGAAAGCCGAGAATAAATGTTTTGTATAATTATTTCTCTTGAGAGCTCATGATTGAGGCACGTGTGCATCATAGACTTAAGCCTCCCCCAATATTGAGCGATACTTTATCCTTCACGAGGCTAAAAATTATATAAATAATTCTGATCACGATGAACTAGATGCATAGGATAAAACTTCTGGTGAAATTCCAGCTTCAATCAATTCCAGTCCCATGTTCCAGCATCATCCAATAGCCTGTCCCAAATCAATTCATTTTCCTCCAAATATAAAGGGAATACCTTCTTCTTAACTCCATCCTCGGATAAACCTACAAGCTTAAATAATCCACAAATTTCATCTATATATATCAAGTGCATATCAGGATGTATTTTTCCATCTTCTGCATAAGGATTAGCTAGCAGTTTCTCTAACATACCCGAAGGAATCTCATAATAAATATTTTCGGAATGTTCAGTAGGTTGGGGAGCGGCTCTTGCCACTTCAGGTCGAGGTGTAGATACCCCAAACAAGCCTCTCAAAGGATTATCATCCATAGTAACAAGAAACAGTAAATTTCAGCATGTACCGAAAATGTTTCCTTACCAATTTCCATTACCAAAGGCGCTTCACTCCCCGGCAATGGCGCCAGAAAAGATTCTTAATGACCCACAAGTATTGGGTATCAATCATAGTCCTTTCGATAAGTAAGAGTGTTGAACCCAACGAGGAGCAAAAGGAAATGACAATCGGTTTTCAACAAGGTGTTCTGTGCAAGTGCTGTAAGTAACGGTGATAGATAGTTTTGTAGCAAGATAATTCATAGCAAGTAACAAGTAACAATAGTAGCAAAGGTTAAGCAAGGTGGCCAAATCCTTTTTATAGCAAAGGACAAGCCGGAAATTTCTCTTATATAAGGCAAAGTGCTCTCAAGGACACATGGGAATTGTTGCCTAGTCACGTTCATCATGTTCAGTTGATTCATGTTCGTTACTTTGATAATTTGATATGTGGGTCGACCAGTGCTTGGTTGCTCTTCTCACTTGAACAAGAAACCCACTTATGATTACCCCCTCTCGCAAGCATCCGCAACTACGAAAAAAGAATTAAGATAAATATAACCATAGCATGAATCATATGGATCCAAATCAGCCCCTTATGGAATAACGCATAAACTAGGGTTTAAGCTTTTGTCACTCTAGCAACCCATCATATACTTATTACTCCATAGTGTCTTCCCTTAGGACCAAGTATGGTAAAGTGTCATGTAGTCGACGTTCACATGACACCATTAAAGGAAGCAACAACATACATATCATCAAAATATCAAACGAATACCAACTTCACATGATTACTTATAACAAGACTTCTCCCATGTCCTCGAGAACAAAAGTAACTACTTGCAAATCATAACCATGTTCAAGATCAGAGGTGTAATGAATATAATTAAGGACCTGAACATATAATCTTCCACCAAGTAAACCAACCAGCGTCAACTACAAGATGTAATCAACACTACTAGCAACCCACAAGTACCAATATGAGGTTTTGAGACAAAGATTGTATACAAGAGATGAACTAGGGTTTGATATGAGATTGTGCCGGTGAAGATGTTGATGAAGATGGGTTCTCCCACAAAGGAGGAAGCGTTGGTGATGACGATGGATTCGATTTCCCCCTCCCAGAGGGAAGTTTCCCTGGCGGAATCGCTCCGCCGGAGAGCAAAAGTGCTCCTGCCCAGGTTCTGCCTTGAGACGGCGGCTCTTCATCCCGAAAGTAACCTCCTTATTTTTTCTAGGTTAAAACCCTTCATATAGCAGAAGATGGGCACCAAAGGCCGCCTGTGGGACCCACAAGGCATCAGGGCACGCTTAGGGGGTGGCCGCGCCCTGTTGCCTTGTGGGCAGGTGGTGGGTCCCCTCTGGTACTTCTTTTCTCCAATATTCCTCATATATTCCATAAAAATTCTCCATGAAGTTTTGGGTCATTTAGAGTCCAGAAAATTTCCAGCTTTTCCATAGCCTTTCAGGTCCAGAATTCCAGTTGCCGATAATTTCCCTCTGTGTGTAAATCTTGCAAACTAAGAGAGAGAAGGCATCAGAATTGCATCATAAAGTGGAATACTGGCTAAGAACAACATAAATATCAATAGGAAATCATGATGCAAAATGGACGTATCACCCTCTAGGGGGGCGGTCGGTCTGATCCGCGTTGCTGTATGGGAGCGACTCGTTATCTGCTGCTTCGTCGTCAAAGTCAGGCAGCAACTTCTACCGTGGTAATGACTTGGTTGCCACACATCGGGCTTCGAGATCTTCCTCGGATGCTAGGACTTTTGTCCATTTATTGTTGAGTGCGTTTTCATGAGTGTGCAGCTCTTGTTGTTTCTTTTTCATGCTTTGTGCCGTTGCGATTTGGCGCTGGAACTGTATCTACTTGGATGGATTTCTGGGCACCACGAAGTCTTTGGGTCCGATGCTAACCTCGTCCTCGGACTTAGGGAGGTAATCCTCATCCGACCCATCATCGGAGGCGCCTATGTCTTCGAGGCCGTCCTGTACAGGTGTCCTCATCGACCCTATTGGAATTGTGTCTAATATAGTGTACAAGGTAGGTTATAGTTGGACTCTAAGTTGTATTGTGTTTAGTAGGATATGGAGTCGTGTCCTAATAGGACACTTGTATCCTTGACCTCTCCTATTCAGCGGGGGGGGGGGGGAAGCGAGTGACACGTGGTTCGAACTGGAGCCCAGGGGTCTGATGGAAACGTGAAACTCATCATCGGTCGGTGATGCTCGATGGTACTCTGCAGTGGGGGTTGAGTAGTGTGGGTTCGCGACCCTTGAGACTCGACCGGGACAGCAGAGGCTCGACGCGGTAATAGCGGCGAGGCGTGCGGTAAGCACGGAACATGGAGACGGGCCAGGGCTCTGGTGGTCAGACATGTGGTGAGACAACTGCGAATTTGACTCGAGATGACGACAAGCAATGGTGAAATTCCTTCAAGTTTCAAACAGGCGGTCAAGGAAGAGCGGTGGTGTTTGAGTTCAGGTAACTCTCATGTGTGACACCCAATATGTGAGTTGTTCATTTTTCACGCAGGTCAGTGATCGGTGTGTGATGGTGCTGGATACTCTGGAGGTTGGGAGTGCAAATTAGAGTAATGTGGAACTTAATTTCGCTGGAGCGTTGACTTTGGTCAAGAAAAGAAGGGACTACAAGTTGCAGGTGGAGTCACATAGAGTCTTTGAAGTAGCAGCGGTACTCATGGGATATACTCAAGTCCAATGTACATGGAAGTTTGATGCATGACGAATCCAAGGTGGTGGAGAATATTCACCAAGGTGGAGTTTGTTGAAATTGTGTCGAATATAGTGTACAAGGTAGGTTACAGTTGGACTCTGAGTTGTATTGTGTTTAGTAGGATATGGAGTCGTGTCCTAATAGGACACTTGTATCCTTGACCTCTCATATATAGCGGGGGTAGACACACGATGTAACCTATGCCAATATAATAACACAGGCGCGTAGGGGAGCCGGCGGCGTGTGTCGGTGCCCAGGGCGGCCAGGGTGCGGTATTGTGAGGGTGTCATGGGGAGGAGCGCCCGTAGTCAGGCCCCGGGGATGTAGCCATATCGGTGAACCTAATTAACAAATCTCGGTGTCGTGCCTCGTGTGATTGCTTGGTCCTCGGATGATCAATGGCGTGCCTCGAATTTATTCTAACAGACCCATTCTGCTGGGTGGGTGAGACTTGATCGTTCCCACCCTGGCTTTCCGCGGCATCGGGGGCAGCACCACTGTCGGTGACACCCGTGGCGTCGGTCTTGCCTCGGATTCTGTTTTTGCCCTTTGGCTCCCTCTTGGAGCGATGACGTTTAGAGTTTTCCTTGAGTTACTCCTTGGGATCTTCCTTGGGAGTGTCGACCATATAGACATCATATGTGGACTTTGCGGCCCAACTCCCAGTATGGGGTATGGCCGCAGGTGAATTTTCTCTAGTATTTCCAGGGTCATCTTCTTCCATGTCGATGGCATCGTAGGAGCCGAATTCAAGTGTGTCAGTCAGGTCCTTGACCGTGGCGACTATGTGGGTGGTGGGTGGGATAAAAAAATCTGATCGTTGGCTTTACATCCGATCTGATCATAGACAGTGGTCAAGATCGCCAGGTTTCGGATTCGATCCAGCACCTCGTTTATTTGCGAGAGCTCATGAGCGTTGAGGGTATGGCTATAAGACGGACTGATCTGGAAGGGTTTGTTCGGGTTGCTTGATGTGAGCCCATCATCTCGAGTGCTCCGGGCCGACTCTAGGTCGGCAGTCAGAGAGGTTTCCTTGGATACCATTGCCAGGTCCGAAGACAAGTTCGGCTCTGGGCCACCATCCGAGGAGGCATGGGCTAGATCGGACGTGATGGCTACCGGATCCATCTCAGGAATTGGCTTTATCGGAAGGTCAGATTCGAGGACCAGATCAGAAATCTGCTCCAGAGTTCAGGCGCTAGAGGGATCGTCAAATCGATCTGAGATCTGTTCCGAGAGAACTAGATTGCCTCAGGCGTCTGTGACGTACTCCAGGCTTCCTAACATGACGACCTGGTTCGAGGCGAAGGTCTCGACGCGGCCCAGACAACCGGGCGAGTTAGCATGCAGTACTATGCCGCCAAAGGCGAAAAGCTGGCTGGGGACAAAGATGTCACCACAACCAATGATGCTATCAAACTGCAGACGAGCCATCGATCCTTGACGATCCAACAACGAGCTCTCAATGAAAACAGCAATGTCGGTGTCAAAACCGGCAGACCTCGGGTAGGGGGGCAAGCTGTGAGATAGGATCGATGGGTAACAAGAGATAAGGGACTCGGTGTTTTTACATAGGTTCGGGCCCTCTTTAAGGAGGTAAAACCCTACGTCCTACTCTTGCTTATATTATGGGTGTATTAAAGTATAGAGTTGATCTACCTAGAGATCGTAAGTTCTGGTCTAAACCCTAGGGGTGATGATGATGAATGTGTGTATCCTCTACGGACTAAACCCTCCGGCTTATATAGGCACCGGGGGTATCTAGGGTTACATATGGTCGGTTGCCATCTAGGGAGTACATGCCGAATCTAATATCCATACTTGGAGTGCACGTCAGGTCCTCGGTGAAGTCTGATATGCTTATGCCACAGGTTATCGGCTTCTGGAGTCCTTCCTTATTGACCGGCCGGCAGCCCGGTCCATGGACTAGGCCACCTCGGCCAGAACCCCTTAGTCCAGGACACCGTCATATGGGTTGAGGCATGAGCCTTGCAACCCCAGGTGTTTGTTGAGGGGATCAATGGAAGTCTTTGACACAACATCCCGTATGTGTGAAATAAAATTGTTTCATGAAGTTTCTCTTGTCTTGTCCGTGATCTTCATCCCTGAAGTTACCCAGGAACATGGAGATTGAGCACCGGTGAGTCTAGGAGCAAGGGGGGCGTGAAGTGTTATACCGAACATCGGTGATAGTAAGGTTTAGTAGGGTAACATGGATCATATCCTTGGGGATTCATGAGGTGTAGTCATTAAACACCCAATGCTTTTGTCTGATTTGATAATATTAATTATCGAGGCAACTCCGCGAGACGGATAGGGCCTTCGGTAGGACAGCTGATTCTTGATGCAGGACTCATGTCGGTCCAGATGTCATTTGGACACATTCCCCACTCCGATATGAAGCAAGCACATCACGATGGGTGACTTCTCGAGCACAAATTAATATCATATTCGATCCCAACGTAAATACATGGTTGTAAGCATTAAGACATCATACCCATAACTCTTTTATTATAAGTGTTTGAATCACTATTTGCTTGATGGTTCGATCAAAAGATGGATTTGACACTTTGGCAAAAGCTTGCTAGAGACCATTGCTTCAAGGGAATCCTCCTCTCGTGGGTTCGATACCCAGGGTCACCTCTGGGGAAATAGTGTTGGGGAACGTTGCATGGGAAACAAAAATTTTCCTACGCACACACAAGATCTATCCATGGTGATGAGCATCTACGAGAGGGAGAGTGAATCTACATACCCTTGTAGATCGCTAAGCAGAAGCGTTAAGAAACGCAGTTGATGTAGTCGAACGTCTCTGCGATCCAAATCGCAAGTCGTCCCTCGATCCGATCACGAACTAGTGCCGAACGGACGGCACCTCCGCGTTCAACACACGTACGGCTTGATGACGCCTTCACCTCCTCGATCCAGCGAGCGATGATGAAGTGGTAGATGAGTTCCGGCAGCACGACGGCGTGGTGATGGTGGTGAGGAACAATCTCTGCAGGGCTTCGCCAAGCACTACGGAGATTATGACGGGAGGAACTAGAGGGTTAGGGTTGCCGGCACACGGCTTGGGAAATCTTAATGTGTCCCGTGTGTTAGCCCTGCCCCTCTATTTATATGTTGAGCCCTGGGGTCTAAACTTGGAGAGAAAGCCTCCACAAGGTCGGTTTTGCCCGCACAAGGTCGGTTTGGCCCGCACGGAAAGAGTCCAACTCGGATTCCAGCAGTATCGCGTACAAGCGGTAGTACCGCTCACGAGCGGTAGTACCGCTTGAGCATAGTACCGCTTCACACAAGCGGTAGTACCGCTTACGCGGTAGTACTGCCTTACCAGCGGTAGTACCGCTTAAGGCAGCAGCAAAACTTCCTTTTGCACTTTCCAATACCTCGTGGGCTTTACCCCTTTGGCTCATATAAAGTGTTGCTGCACCCGAACACTTCGGTAAACATCCGGAACCCCTTCCGGTGAATTCCGGAACCCTTCCGGAGATCAAAACACTATTATCACATATATCAATCTTTACCTCCGGACTCTTCCGGAGATCCTCGTCATGTCCGGGATCTTATCCGGGACTCCGAACAACCTTCGGTCACCAACAAAATAACTCAACTATACTAATCGTCACCAAACGTTAAGTGTGTAGACCCTGCGGGTTCGAGAACTATGTAGACATGACCGAGACACCTCTACGATCAATAACCAATAGCGGGACCTGGATGCCCATATTGGCTCCTACATATTCTACGAAGATCTTTATCGGTCGAACCTCTATGTCAAGGATTCAGTTAATCCCGTATGCTGTTCCCTTTGTTCTTCGGTATGTTACTTGCCCGAGATTCGATCGTCGGTATCTCTATACCTAGTTCAATCTCGTTACCGGCAAGTCTCTTTACTCATTCCGTAATACAAGATCTCGTGGCTAACACTTTAGTCACATTGCTTGCAAGGCTCATTGTGATGTTGTATTACCGAGTGGGCCCTGAGATACCTCTCCGTCACACGGAGTAACAAATCCCAGTCTTGATCCATGCCAACCCAACAGACACCCTCGGAGATACCTGTAGAGCATCTTTATAGTCACCCAGTTACGTTGCGACGTTTGATACACACAAGGTATTCCTCCGATGTCAGGGAGTTGCATGATCTCATGGTCATAGGAACAGATACTTGACATGCAGAAAACAATAGCAATAAACTGACACGATCATATGCTATGTTTATAGTTTGGGTCTTGTCCATCACATCATTCTCCTAATGATGTGATCCCGTTATCAAATGACATCTCATGTTTATGGCTAGGAAACCTTAACCATCTTTGATCAACGAGCTAGTTAACTAGAGGCATACTAGGGACACAGTGTTGTCTATGTACCCACACATGTATTTGAGTTTCCAATCAATACAATTATAGCATGGATAATAAACGATTATCATGAACAAGGAAATATAATAATAACTAATTTATTATTGCCTCTAGGGCATATTTCCAACAGTCTCCCACTTGCACTAGAGTCAATAATCTAGTTCACATCACTATGTGATTTACATTGTAATGAATCGAACACCCATGCAGTTCTGGTGTTGTTCATGTTTAGCCCTTGGAAGAGGTTTAGTCATCGGATCTGCAACATTCAGATCCGTGTGTACTTTGCAAATATTTATGTCGTCCTCCTTGATGTAATCGCGGATGGAATTGAAACGTCGCTTTATGTGTCTGGTCCTCTTGTGAAATCTTGGTTCCTTGGCTAGAGCAATGGCACCAGTATTATCACAAAACAGAGTCATTGGGTTAAGCGCACTAGGCACTACTCCAAGATCTGTCATGAACTCCTTCATCCAGACACCTTCCTTCGCCGCCTCGGAGGCAGCGATGTACTCCGCTTCGCATGTAGAATCAACTACCACGCTTTGCTTGGAACTGCACCAGCTAACCGCACCCCCATTAAGAATAAATACGTATCCGGTTTGTGACTTAGAGTCATCCGGATCAATGTCAAAGCTTGCATCGACGTAACCCTTTACGACGAGCTCTTGATCACCTCCATAAACGAGAAACATGTCCTTAGTCCTTTTCAGGTACATCAGGATATTCTTGACCGCCGTCCAGTGTTCCACTCCTGGATCACTTTGAAACCTTCCGGCCATACATATGGCAAGGCTGACATCGGGTCTTGTGCACAGCATTGCATACATGATAGAGCCTATGGCTGAGGCATAGGGGACGACACTCATCTTTTCTCTATCTTCTGCAGTCACTGGGCATTGAGTCTTACTCAACTTCACACCTTGCAACACAGGCAAGAACCCCTTCTTGGACTGATCCATTTTGAACTTCTTCAAAACTTTTTCAAGGTATGTGCTTTGTGAAAGTCCTATTAAGCGTCTCGATCTATCTCTATAGATCTTGATGCCTAATATGAAAGCAGCTTCTCCTAGGTCCTTCATTGAAAAACTCTTGTTCAGATATTCCTTCACGCTTTCCAACATTTCTATATTGTTTCCAATCAGTAATATGTCATCCACATATAATATTAGAAACGCTATAGAGCTCCCACTCACTTTCTTGTAAATACAAGCTTCTCCGTAAACTTGTATAAACTCGAACGCTTTGATCACCTCATCAAAGCGAAGATTCCAACTCCGAGATGCTTGCACCAGTCCATAAATGGATCGCTGGAGTTTGCAAACTTTGTCAGCATTTTCTGGATCGACAAAACCTTCTGGTTGCATCATATACAACTCTTCCTTAAGGAAACCGTTAAGGAACGCTGTTTTGACATCCATCTGCCAAATTTCATAATCGAAAAAGGCAGCTATTGCTAACATGATTCTGACGGACTTAAGTATCGCTGCGGGTGAGAAGGTCTCATCGTAGTCAACTCCTTGAACTTGTGAAAAACCCTTTGCCACAAGTCGAGCTTTATAGACGGTGATATTATCGTTTGCGTCCGTCTTCCTCTTAAAGATCCATTTGTTCTGAATGGCCTTACGCCCTTCAAGTAATACTTCCAAAGTCCACACTTTGCTTTCATACATGGATCCCATCTCGGATTTCAAGGCCTCTAACCACTTCTCGGAATCCGGGCCCATCATCGCTTCTCCATAGCTCGTAGGTTCATCGTTGTCCAACAACATGACCTCTAAGACAGGGTTGCCGTACCACTCAGGAGCAGTACGCGTCCTTGTCGACCTACGAGGTTCGATAGCAACTTGATCCAAAGCTTCATGATCATCATCATTAACTTCCTCTTCAGCTGATGTAGGCTCTACAGAAACATCTTTCTGCGCTGCGCTACTTTCAGGCTGAAGTAAAGGTTTAACAACCTCATCAAGTTCTATCTTCCTCCCACTCAATTCTTTCGAGAGAAACTCTTTCTCAAGAAACGTTCCGTTTTTAGCGACAAACACTTTGCCTTCGGATCTGAGGTAGAAGGTATACCCAACTGTCTCTTTTGGGTATCCTATGAAAACGCATTTCTCCGCTTTGGGTTCCAGCTTTTCAGGCTGAAGCTTTTTGACATAAGCATCACATCCCCAAACTTTAAGAAACGACAGCTTTGGCTTCTTGCCAAACCAAAGTTCATATGGCGTCATCTCAACGGATTTCGATGGTGCCCTATTTAAAGTGAATGCAGCTGTCTCTAATGCATAACCCCAAAACGATAGTGGCAGATCGGCAAGAGACATCATAGATCGCACCATATCCAATAAGGTTCGATTACGACGTTCGGACACACCATTACGCTGTGGTGTTCCAGGCGGTGTCAGTTGTGAAACAATTCCACATTGTCTTAAGTGACTGCCAAACTCATAACTCAAATATTCTCCTCCTCGATCAGATCGTAGGAATTTAATCTTCTTGTTACGATGATTCTCAACTTCACTCTGAAATTGTTTGAACTTTTCAAACGTTTCAGACTTGTGTTTCATTAAGTAAATATACCCATATCTACTTAAGTCATCAGTGAAGGTGAGAAAGTAACGATAACCACCGCGCGCCTCAATGCTCATCGGACCGCACACATCAGTATGTATGATTTCCAACAAGTCACTTGCCCGTTCCATTGTTCCAGAGAATGGCGTTTTAGTCATCTTGCCCATGAGGCATGGCTCGCATGTGTCAAGTGATTCAAAATCAAGTGACTCCAAAAGTCCATCAGCATGGAGCTTCCTCATGCGTTTTACGCCAATATGACCTAAACGGCAGTGCCACAAGAAAGTGGTATTATCATTATCAATTCTACATCTTTTGGCATCAATGTTATGAACATGTGTATCATTACTATCGAGATTCAATAAGAATAAACCCCTCACATCGGGTGCATGACCATAAAAGATATTACTCATATAAATAGAACAACCATTATTCTCTGATTTAAATGAGTAACCGTCTCGCAATAAACAAGATCCAGATATAATGTTCATGCTTAACGTAGGCACCAAATAACATTTATTCAGGTTCATCACTAATCCCGATGGTAATTGAAGAGCGAGCGTGCCGACGGCGATCACATCAACCTTGGAACCATTTCCCACGCGCATCGTCACTTCGTCCTTTGCCAGCCTCCGTCTATTTCGCAGTTCCTGTTTTGAGTTGCAAATATGAGCAACCGCACCGGTATCAAATACCCAGGCACTACAACGAGAGTTGGTAAGGTACACATCAATAACATGTATATCATATATACCTTGTTTGTTGTTGGCCGCCTTCTTGTCAGCCAAATACTTGGGGCAGTTCCGCTTCCAGTGTCCAGTTCCCTTGCAATGAAAGCACACAGTTTCTGGTTTGGGTCCAGCCTTGGGTTTCTTCACGGGAGGAGCAACTGCTTTGCCACTCTTGGAGTTACCCTTCTTACCCTTGCCATTTTTCTTGAAACTAGTGGTTTTATTGACCATCAACACTTGATGCTCCTTCTGAATTTCAGACTCAGCGGCTTTCAGCATCGCAAACAGCTCGGCGACTGACTTGTTCATCCCGTGCATGTTATAGTTCAACACGAAGCTCTTGTAGCTAGGTGGCAATGATTGAAGAACTCTGTCAGTGATAGCCTCTGGCGGAAGGGGCATCCCCAATTCAGCCAGACGGGTGGAGTACCCAGACATTCTGAGTATGTGATCACTGATAGACCCATTCTCCTCCATCTTGCAAGCATAGAACTTATCGGAGATCTCATACCTCTCGATCCGGGCATTCTTCTGAAAGATAAACTTCAACTCCTGGAACATCTCATATGCTCCATGACGTTCAAAACGTCTTTGAAGTCCCGGTTCTAAGCCATACAATATTGCACATTGAACTATTGAGTAATCTTCAGAACGAGCCTGCCAGGCGTTCACAACGTCTAGAGACTCAACTGGAGCGGGTGGATCACCAAGCGGTGCATCAAGGACATAAGCCTTCTGGGAAGCCGTAAGGATAATCCTTAGATTACGGGCCCAGTCCACAAAGTTACTTCCATCATCTTTCAACTTAGCTTTCTCTAGGAATGCATTAAAATTCAGGGGTGCTACTGCGCGAGCCATGATCTACAACATAAATATAGCAAAGACAACTTAGACTATTGTTCAAGATAATGAGTTTAGTTAATCATATTACTTAAAAACTCCCACTCAAATTGACATCCCTCCGGTCATTCGAGTGTAACATGATCCAAATCCACCAACTCAAGTCCGATCATCACGTGAGTTGAGGTGGTTTCAATGGTGAACATCTTCATGTTGATCATATCTACTATATGACTCATGTTCGACCTTTCGGTCTCTTGTGTTCCGAGGCCATGTCTGTACATGCTAGGCTCGTCAAGTTTAACCCGAGTGTTCCGCATGTGCAACACTGGCTTGCACTCGTTGTATGTGAACGTAGAGTCTATCACACCCGATCATCACGTGGTGTCTCGAAACGACAAACTTTCGCAACGGTGCACACTCGGGGAGAACACAATTTTATCTTGAAATTTAAGTGAGGGATCACCTTATAATGCTACCGTTGTCCTAAGCAAAATAAGATGCATAAAAGGATTAACATCACATGCAAATCATAAGTGACATGATATGGCCATGAACTTGTGCTTTTGATCTCCATCTCCAAAGCACCGGCATGATCTCCATCGTCACCGGCATGACACCATGATCTCCATCATCTTGATCTCCATCAACGTGTCGCCATGAGGTCGTCGCGCCGACTGTTGCTTCCACGACTATTGCTAACTCATAGCGATAAAGTAAAGCAAAAACGGCGAAAATAATTAAAGACAACTCTATGGCTCCTGCAAGTTTCCGTACTCATCGACATGCAAGTCGTGATATTCTATACAACACATGATCATCTCATACATCACATATATCTCATCATGTACTTGGCCATATCACATCACAATATACCCTGCAAAAACAAGTTAGACGTCCTCTAATTGTTGTTGCAAGTTTTACGTGGCTGCTACGGGTATCTAGCAAGAACGATTCTTACCTACGCAAAAACCACAACGTGGTGTAGTGATTGCTGTTTAATCTTCTAAAAGAACCCTCTTCATTGAAATCGATTCAACTAAAGTGAGAGAGACAGACACCCGCCAGTCACCTTTATGCAACGAGTGCACGTAGCGGTGAAACCTGTCTCGCGTAAGCGTACGCGTAATGTCGGTCCGGGCCGCTTCATCTCACAATACCGCCGAATCAAGTATCAACTAGTAACGGCAAGCAATATGTATACACCCACGCCCACAACTCGTTTGTGTTCTACTCGAGATCTCATCTACGCATAGACCTAGCTCAGATGCCACTGTTGGGGAACGTTGCATGGGAAACAAAAAATTTCCTACGCACACACAAGATCTATCCATGGTGATGAGCATCTACGAGAGGGAGAGTGAATCTACATACCCTTGTAGATCGCTAAGCGGAAGCGTTAAGAAACGCGGTTGATGTAGTCGAACGTCTCCGCGATCCAAATCGCAAGTCGTCCCTCGATCCGATCATGAACTAGTGCCGAACGGACGGCACCTCCGCGTTCAACACACGTACGGCTTGATGACGCCTTCACCTCCTCGATCCAGCGAGCGATGATGAAGTGGTAGATGAGTTCCGGCAGCACGACGGCGTGGTGATGGTGGTGAGGAACAATTTCTGTAGGGCTTCGCCAAGCACTACGGAGATTATGACGGGAGGAACTAGAGGGTTAGGGTTGCCGGCACACGGCTTGGGAAATCTTAATGTGTCCCGTGTGTTAGCCCTGCCCCTCTATTTATATGTTGAGCCCTGGGGTCTAAACTTGGAGAGAAAGCCTCCACAAGGTCGGTTTTGCCCGCACAAGGTTGGTTTGGCCCGCACGGAAAGAGTCCAACTCGGATTCCAGTAGTATCGCGTACAAGCGGTAGTACCGCTCACGAGCGGTAGTACCGCTTCACACAAGCGGTAGTACCGCTTACGCGGTAGTACTGCCTTACCAGCGGTAGTACCGCTTAAGGCAGCAGCAAAACTTCCTTTTGCACTTTCCAATACCTCGTGGGCTTTACCCCATTGGCTCATATAAAGTGTTGCTGCACCCGAACACTTCGGTAAACATCCGGAACCCCTTCCGGTGAATTCCGGAACCCTTCCGGAGATCAAAACACTATTATCACATATATCAATCTTTACCTCCGGACTCTTCCGGAGATCCTCGTCATGTCCGGGATCTTATCCGGGACTCCGAACAACCTTCGGTCACCAACAAAATAACTCAACTATACTAATCGTCACCAAACGTTAAGTGTGTAGACCCTGCGGGTTCGAGAACTATGTAGACATGACCGAGACACCTCTACGATCAATAACCAATAGCGGGACCTGGATGCCCATATTGGCTCCTACATATTCTACGAAGATCTTTATCGGTCGAACCTCTATGTCAAGGATTCAGTTAATCCCGTATGCTGTTCCCTTTGTTCTTCGGTATGTTACTTGCCCGAGATTCGATCATCGGTATCTCTATACCTAGTTCAATCTCGTTACCGGCAAGTCTCTTTACTCATTCCGTAATACAAGATCTCATGGCTAACACTTTAGTCACGTTGCTTGCAAGGCTCATTGTGATGTTGTATTACCGAGTGGGCCCTGAGATACCTCTCCGTCACACGGAGTAACAAATCCCAGTCTTGATCCATGCCAACCCAACAGACACCCTCGGAGATACCTGTAGAGCATCTTTATAGTCACCCAGTTACGTTGCGACGTTTGATACACACAAGGTATTCCTCCGATGTCAGGGAGTTGCATGATCTCATGGTCATAGGAACAGATACTTGACATGCAGAAAACAATAGCAATAAACTGACACGATCATATGCTATGTTTATAGTTTGGGTCTTGTCCATCACATCATTCTCCTAATGATGTGATCCCGTTATCAAATGACATCTCATGTTTATGGCTAGGAAACCTTAACCATCTTTGATCAACGAGCTAGTTAACTAGAGGCATACTAGGGACACAGTGTTGTCTATGTACCCACACATGTATTTGAGTTTCCAATCAATACAATTATAGCATGGATAATAAACGATTATCATGAACAAGGAAATATAATAATAACTAATTTATTATTGCCTCTAGGGCATATTTCTAACAAATAGGTGTTGGATACCCTTTTATGTTCCAACACCGGATCAATAAAAAGGAGATATCACTTACGATAAGCTTCTTTTCGCCTCTCGGGTGGAGTAGTCTTCTTCTTTATAGCTTCCACCATACGAATAGCTTTAGACTCCCTGCTGTGTTTCAAGTACTTTTTCTCTGGCAAATTCAAGAACTTGTAAAAGTCTTTCAAAACATGCAACATGGGGTCAGTTCAAATATTTAGCTCATGACGTAAGTCTTTTACTTCTGTAGTCCTAAGGAAAGACTTGATACTATCATAAACAGGACCAACCTTACACTTTTCCTTTGAACAGAGGTACCAAATTTCAGCATTATACCTCATCCTATCAAGTAAAGTCCAAGTCTCAGATATCGCGGTTCCCATAAAAGAACCTTTAGAAGCAAGATCTAAAGCTTGTTTACTTTGTGAGTTCAGCCCACCATAAAAGAAATTAACCAGTAGGCAATCAGGATATGTTGTTCAGGTCATGCAAAGAGTATTTCATGATACCTTATATATGCGTCTACTAATTTCTCACCTTCTCGCTGCCCAAAACTGCTAATCTTCTTATTGCATATAATTTCCCTTGAGGATAATAATAAGCATAGAACGCGGTTAACAGTTATGACCAGTTCCTCAAGATGTTCACGGGCTGGCATTCTAGCCATTTGGCAGCCCCTCCATCTAATGAATAAGGAAAGATTTTTGCTTTTATTTCTTCATTAGTCAAGCCCTGCAACTGAAAAGTTCCACATGCTCGGTTAAAATCTTTGATATGCGTATACGGGCATTCAGTTGTATAACCTTGGAATATTTTTCTTTTCACCATAGCGGTCAACCAAGGGTTCATCTCATATGTTTTGCCAGGTAGGTCAGGACCAACTGATATCACATTCTCTCCTCGAGACGGTCCTGCCACCAATTCCACTCCGACCTGACAAATTTTCTCTTGAAGGACCATGGCTGCTCTTTATCTGCAAAAATCGTTAGAACACAAAATAATTCAAAACTTAAGGCAAGGCCCAAAAGCGATCATCTCCCCGGCAAAGGCGCCAGAAAAATCTTGATAACCTACAAGTGCACATGTTTTAGTTGTAGCCTTTTCGAAGTAAGAGTATCAATCCCACAAGGAGCACAAGAATCATACTTTTACCTCTTGTATACAATTATGTATTTTTATGCCTGCAGACAATTGTAGACTTAAAGCAGAGTGAGGGCAGATGATAATTGAATAGTGTAATGACTAGTAACTAAATAACATAAAATTAAATAAAGAACAAAGATTGTAGTGACTGGTAAAACAACAAAATAAAAAGGCGTTCTTAGAGCATCTCCAACAGGCGCGCTTCGCTCGGCGCACTAAAAACTGTTTTGCAGCGCGCGAGAAGCAGTTTTTAGCGCGCGGCCGAGCGCTGGCTCCAGCGGCCACGGCATAATATAGCGTGCGCGCGGCGCTCCAGTAGACGCACAAAACTGCAGCGCGCGCGAGCAGCCAGCACTTGCAATATGCATATTTCAAACACAATTTGATGGATATTTGATCAAAAATGAAACACAAAATAAAAACATGGCCATAGATAACGATAATTCAATGATAAAACATAGTTCAACGATACATTTATAGATAAAACATGCATAGATAAAGCATAGCTAGTAGCTAAAAACTACTTGTCGTCCTCCGAATCCGTAGTAAAAACGTCCTCCTCCGAATCGTCCGTATCCGAAATCTCGAGGAAGGCATCAAGAAAGCGGTTATCATTGCGGTCCCAGGCCGACGCTTCTCCAAGCTCGATGTTGAAGTCCGCGGCCGCCTTCCGCGTACGCTTGTCGGCGCGATAGGCGGCTCGCTCCGCTCTCCTCTCCGCCCTCCTCTGCGCCCTCCTCTCCACCCTCCTTTGCGCGAAGAACTGGCGCTCGTCGATGACGTCCTGTGGAAACCGTTGGCGCCACGCTGCCATGGCCACCTCGTCCGTCTCGGCGATGCCGAGGCGGCGCTCCCGCCTCCGGTTCTCGCGACGGTCCTCGTCAGTGACAAGCCGCGGGGGAGGCGCTAGATTCTCCGCCCGTTCCCGCGTCGTCACCTCGGGGAAATTCATCTCCCTACGAGGCCGCCGGAGGCGCCACGCCGCCGCATCGTACGCGAGGGTGGCCTCGTCGGCGGTGTCGAAGGTGCCAAGGCCGAGGCGCATGTTGCCGGATCTTATCTCCGCGGAGAAGGCGCCGGACGGGCGCTCCCGGACGCCGCGGAAGCCCGAAGATCCCCGGCGGCGTGGCGGCATGGCGGCGAGGCAACGAAGGCGCGAGAGCAGCGGCAGCAGAGCACGAGGGGAGCAGGGACAGAGCGCAAGGGGAGTGCGGGAGAGGCGTGGGAAGAGCGCGTCTCCGGCGCTCGATTTTATAGAGCGCGCGCAGTGCCGCGCGCCAAAACTACCGCGCGCAGGGCCTCCTTTTCGCGCTCGCGCGCAAACCCTTCCCGCGCGCGCGATTTTCCCGCGCCCGCTGGAGCGCGCGAAATCGTTCGGCGCGCGCTAAAAACGCATTTTGCTGTGCACGCGCGCTTTTTTCAGCTTCTGTTGGAGATGCTCTTAGGGAGTCCGGAATCCCCATTGGTATGTTTCTAGTGCACCTATGCATAGGCATAGTATGGAACGAATACTTGAGCCACTGTTGACGATTATGCTGGGTGGAGCCGGGTACAGTACACGTTCTACTCATAGTAGACTTCGTGCCACACACGCCACCATCATAGTCTTCCCCTAAGGGTTACAACTCATGATAATTAAGGGTTACCCCATGGACGCGGCCTCTCTAAGGGTTCTCCATAATTCTCCGATCAATTGTAAAGTCTAGGGGCAGTAGGCATTTACTGTCACCTCGAATTACCTCCACAACCTAGACCTCTACAACGATAGTGATATACTTCGTGGCCATAAGTCACAAATGCTGAGTGGGGCCCCTTCACAAAATTCACGAAGTTATTAAACTAAGCATTCAACAGAGGATCTCATATCCATAATAATGTTTCAGATCCTACACATACCAAGGTTCATCCATATCCCCGAGAACTAGGGGTCTACTCACACATGGGAACAACAAACATCATAGCAATGATAATGGCATACATGGATGAATGATTCAAATGGTACGGCAAAGGATCCCCTAGGCTTCTTGATGTTGCAGATGATAAGGATGTGGATGATGATGATGATGATGATGATGATGATGATGATGATGAAGTGGATGATGGTGATGATGACTGTGGTGATGATGTTGTCCCCCTCCTCACGGTGAGAAGAATCTCCTTCTTCTCCTGGTTGATCCCTCTTCCGGATGAGCTCCGGAGGCTAGGGTTCTGCCTCCTGGATGAGTTTCTAGTGTCTTTGGGCATCTGATCCACGATCCGATTCGACGGGGGTGGAAATAGTTGATCTAGCGGTGGCGGCAGCGTGCCATACGACCGCTCATACGAGCGCTCGCGGTCGTATGAAACACCGTCTTTCGCTCTGGAAGCGTGATGACGCCCGTTCCTTTGGCCTTATTGCTTGATTCTTTTATGGAAAGTGATTATCACATTAAATACGTGATTCCACTACCATTTCTCGGGATTTTCTCCGTTAAATGATAATTGATCCAAAAGACGTTACCTGAGGGATTATCAACAAAAAGAAGTGCGCGAACGCGGTAAAATTCCATAAAGCCTACTATGTAGGCACAAAATGCGTAGTAAAATTATCACATAAATTGGACTCATCATCATGTAGGTACTGTCGACGGTTGATTGCGTGCTTCTCCTATTGGATCGATAAACCTTGGTTCTCACTGAGGGAATTACTTGTTGCTACTTTACTACATCAATCCCTTCATCTTTGGGGAAAAACCCAACGCATCTACAAAGTAGCAGGTATCTGACCATCTGTTATCCGAGGTCACTATGTGGTAGACCTCTCGAAGAGCTCTTTTTTGCTAATTTCTAGAAGAGTGAGTCTCGTATATCATTAGGACTTCCTCGTCTTCGGACATCCACTCGATATGATTAGGTGTGATACCTCGGCTTATTGGCACGCCAAGGTTGTCGAGGAGTTCCACCCCCCCCCCCCTTGTTTCTTGCCTAACAATCCAACACGCCCCAAGCCTTTGAGTCAGCGGTTTGTCCGAGGAGATAGAGTAAATTGTGCATTGTTGGTCCAATAACGCGTCTAGCGTTGATTTGGGTCCCTTGTATGGTTGTTTTCTCTTCCGTGTCGGCTGATCACCAGATCTATCGGTACTGGAGCGCTTTGGGCATCGGTTGCGACGCGGGTGTATGCCATCCTTGCCTGGATCGGAGTGTTACTACCTTAGATTCTGGTACCGTTGGTTGTCCAACCATTCATCCTCCATAACGCAGTATCTCGTTACTATATTGGATAGCTCGACAAACGTTCTAAGGCGTTTTCGTTCCATAGTTTTTCTAATTCCTTCATCGTAATAGTTATGACGATATGTCACAAAGGCCTCCCCATCTAGGCAATCTGGGATTTTGTTCTTTACGAATAGGAATCACATCTAGAACTACCAGACTGTTTCTTTTGTTTTTTGTGCGATGAGAGCTAGATCCCAGATGTCGATTTCCCCTGAGTTATCGGGGCAATAAGCAACATGGGGTTGGTGGGGGAGACAATTTTATTCCAAACCAATCTGACATCGGCCTCCCTAGTGAGGTTTCCCGAGGTTGATCTAGTATACACCTCCAGATTGCCTGTGCGGCCTAGCTACTCTGGCCATGGTCGTAAGTCATCAACCCCGAGCTCCAAGCTTGGTCCAGTGAAACACAACTTCCACCCCCCCCCCCCCAGCTGGTGCGAAACCGACAATTGGGTGGTGACCCTTTGTGGATCCTCGGCCAGATCTAATGTCATGGCAGAGGAAGCATCCATGTGGTTTAGGTTGTCGAGATCAATGTCCCAATGAGGGCTTGGAGCTTTAGCTTTCTCCAGTGTTTTCAGTTGAACCGAGATTTAGGCGCTCCAGCGTAGAAACTACACTGGAGCAGTTTTGATTGTCAAACGATGACACCATCAAGCTGCTCTGACCACACACTGAGACATGTATGGACCACCAATGTCGGGGTTGAATCCAGTGGATCTCGGGTAGGGGTCCCGAGCTGGTGATCTTGGCTAGATGGTAACAGGACAAAGAGGGACACGATGTTTTACCTAGGTTCGGGACCTCTCGAAGAGGTAAAACCCTACGTCCTACTTCTGTTGTATTGATTGTGGATGGAGTACAAAGTATTGGATGATCTACCTCGAGATTGTATGTGTATGTCCCTAACCTAACCCTACGGACTAAAACCCCTCGGCTTATATAGAAATGGGGGGGGGTACCTAGGGTTACATGTAGGTCGATTACATCTAAGGATAAACATGTCGATGATTCAAATGTGTATTGAAGTGTGCGCCAAGTCTTCGGAGGATTCCATCTTGAGTACGCCATGGGTCGTGGCAAACATGGCCCATTCGGTTGTCTGGGGCCCTCAGACCGGCCCATGACTGGCAGGCCGTCGTGCTTAGCACCCCCCAGTCCAGAACACTGTTAGAGCCCAATGAACCCAATATGAAATAAGTAGACGGTAAAGACACACCACTACGCTGGGTAAACCGAATGGCACCACACCGACCCAAAAATTACAGAACATGCTCCTCCCCCTGCCGCTGACCTCCTACTCGGTCATCGAGAGCACATCACATGAAAGCAACGATCTCCCCCCCCCCCCCAAGTATTTACCCCTCAGCACTCTAGCACAAAAGGGATCGTGGGTTAGAGAGCAATCTCCATACGTGATTTCCAAGTAAGGCAGTACTGAAGTGGTGGAGAGCTTGAAACCCATGCCACCAAACCGCTAATAATTGTTGAGCTTTTGTTGCTTGGACCAGAATGTTTTGCTGGAACAACTCGTAGTAATGATTCCACTAATAGTATTGAGTAAGTCAGCCCATCTTCTCCAATAAAGTCTTTCTTGTTACTCTCTCTTTTCCATGAAAATTTACCAAGGAACGCCGATATTTTCTTGCACGTAGTTATAGACAAAAACAAAACAACTTATCAAATAGGATGAATATTGACCACACAACAGATTTCTCCTACACGTTCTCTTGTTACACAGAAGTTGAGGCAGTCGAGGTCCGTTCCTCCCACAACGGTTTTGGTTTGTCTTCCCATTGAGGCATTTGGCGCTTGCGGTATGATGATATGATGCTCCTGCAAAGGTCTTTGTGCTCTTTCGGGAGCCTAAAAATGGTCATCTCATCCCTTTTTAGGCGTGTCACGCCGGATCTAACTTCCTCAATGGAGGGTGTGTGAAGGATAATTATGGTTGAGGATTTTTCTTCTCTGGCATGTGATTTGTGTGTTGGTGATGTGTGTTCAATGGTGCGTTTCTCGTCCGTCGTTGGTTGAGTGACAGGGTCGCGTGGCCTTTCTATTTGTCTTCGCCCGGTTTCATAATCAACTCAGCAACTTGTTTCATTTATATACGAATAAACAGTGCTCGTATTGGTATTTTCAAGAAAGTTTACCTTGCGCTTGAACGACCAATTTTGTGCTGAAATTAGATTATTTTGTGACCAATGGTTCACATATTTATCTTCTACAAAATTCATGCCCAAACTTTGCGTCCATGAACCAAACTTATCGAAAAATTACTATTGGTAGTGCACGCGGATCTGGGCGGCGGATCTTCAGGGGCTACTCATGGTGCGATAGGATGCAGGCGTGCAGGCGAGGTGGCAGACGAGGGGCTGGGCGCGATGGTGCTGAGTGGTGCTGGCTGCGGGGCTGGGCAGCGGTGGATCTGGGAGTCATTTGCTCAGATTTGGCACTGGTGGTGCACAAGGCGGCGGGGAGCGGCGGCTTCGGCCGCGAGGGGCGCGGCCGGTGGATGTCTGCGCAGTCTGGCATTGCATGGATGCCCGTGGTGGTGCGCGGATCGAAGGCCCAGGGCAACGAGGAAGGGCACTCCGGCGGCGTTTGATGCGGATCTGGTCTCCGGCCGTCGGTGGTCTCCGTGAGGTGCGGTTGGCTGCGGCGGATATCGGTGCTTCTTCGTCGATGGGCAGCTTCGATGGTGGTGATGTTTGGTGGGCTTGCCGACGCCAATGCGGGATGATGTGCGGCTGAGGTGGTGTGGAGCTTGGTGAAAACCATGTCTTGGCCTCGTGCCGTGACCAACGATGGCGGCGGCTGTGGCCGTCGTTGACCTTCTTGGAGGCATCGTTGCTTGTTCTTCCACCCCTCCTGTGCGGATCTGGCCATTCCGGCCTCTCCGAGGGAAACCTTGATCTGTGATCGGACGATGGCGGCGCCTTGGTGTCGTATTCCCTCTTGGGGGCTTCGTCTTGGGAGCTTGGCGTTGGCGAGCAGGACTGGTGGATGGCGGTTGGCGGCAGGTGTGGCGTCCAGACTTCTGTGGTAATGATGATGGTGGGAGCGATGTCGGCGACGAGGCAATGGTTGCGGTAGTCGGCTCTTCTTCGGCGTGTTCACGGTTTTGCCTCGGTTTGTTTGTTGCTATGGAGTCGAAGCTGCGGCGGCAGGGCCCTGCGGTATACGATGACTGGCTGCAGGTACCCCGTTCGGCGATCTCCCGTGGCGCCAGCCGTGCCTGGTTTTGTCCTACAGAGTTCTTCGTCAGAGTCGGAGTTGCGTTGTTTGGTCGCAGGTGGTTGAGATTTTGGCATAGATCTTCATGCAGCTTCACGTGTCCGCTACAGTGTGGGTTGGGTTGACGATCGCTTACGGCGGAGTCGGAGTCGTTTGCTCAGAGTGTAGGGATGGCGATGACGCCTCTAGGGGAGGAGTGATGACGATGACGCCCGCGTGCTGTCTCGCCGAGACCCTCCTTGTAGTGGTGTGCGTGGGCTTTCTTTTTTATGTGCGCCGCTCAACGGTTGTAACGGTTTTTTACCTGGTTTTCCATAATTAACTGGGCAACTGGTTTTCGCTCGGTTTTTCCTAATTAATTGAGCAACTCTTTTCTTCTTAATGAATGCAGGATAACTGCCATTTCGAAAAAAAAACAATCACATTACGCAGCAGCAGCAGCAGCAACACGACGTGACGATAGTCACAAACCCGAGTCCAGGTTCAGCAATCAGCACACACACAACGGAAAATTCAAAGTCCAAGTAGCAGCCGCACCGGCGCCCCTGCTGAACTCAACCAGTCCGGCAGTCCGCGACCCCGACGAAGAGCGCCGCCGCTTCCGTGCCGGAGGCCACGCCCGCGATCTGCCCCAAGTGGTCCAAGTCCTGTGCGACGCCAAATCAGCTCCCCCCGCCGTCAAAACAGCTTGCGCAAAACCAGTTCGCCGGAGCTAATGGCGACGCCGGCGGGTTCCCACCCCGCCTCGCCGCCGGCGATACCCGGGAAGGCTGCGGTGGCAGCGTGCGCCGCCATGGCCGTCTCCTACGTTGCCGTCCTCTACGCCCCCACGCTCCTCCTCCGCCTCCCGCCCGCCACCTCGCTCCGCGCCTTCTTCCACCGCCGCTTCGTGTGCGCGGCCGTGTCCTCCGCCGCCTCCGTCCTCGCCACCGCGGCTCTCCTAGGCGTAAGTGCCCCTTCTCTCCATCCAATCCCCATCTAAGCCCTAGCTTTTGATGCTAGTACGGAATCTCAAAGCCCCTAACCTATTTGGCTGCCTCCTACCCCTCTTCTAATCTCAGGTATGTAGCCTGAGCGACTCGTCCAAAGCGCTCGCGATGTTTGGCATTCGTAGTGATCACATGGTAATTGAGCTATCTCTCGACTAGCATCATTTTTTGTTTGCAGTCATACACTAATAGGTGTTGCGCCATTTGAGGCTTGGACTGAAATGCTTTGCTGGGTCAGCTCGAGGCAGCAGTGATTCCACTTCTCCTTACGTCCCAGGTGTATGCTGGGTCATTCGTCGCAAGACTCTGGGTCATGTCAAGCTCGTGTCGCACGGATGATGATGAGGTGGGAATCAGCTGCACCGAGAAGCTTGCTCGCTGGATGCAAACCTCCTTACAGGATGTAATGGTGTGGCGGAACTACGTAGTGGTTTGTTCTCATTCCCTTTGATACCATTGTTTGGCACTGCCTATTGGATGATGTGGAAATGTCACAGAGTATTAGTGTCAGTGGATGTGGGATTATTGACTGAACATCTAACTGTAGGAGTTCATTATCAGCTAACAGCCAGCTGTGACCTTTAGAATGCAAGCAGAGCCATGAATCAGTGGTGATAGGGATTAGATAAGCAATGCAGTTCAATTATATTTCACAAGTAAGCCAAGTATCAGCACCTAAAATGTACTCCCTCCGTCCCGCAATATAAGATCGTTTTTCAAGCTATGCTAACTTGAAAGACAATCTATTATTGTGGGACGGAGGGAGTAATTTGGAATGCAAAGGACTATAATGACTTCTGTTAGCCATGACCCTGCTAGCCCCCTTCTCCCTTGCCACTGTTTGTATATTGCCACAAACTCAGTGTCATTTTCTATTTTGGTGATGTTATTTGAGGATGATCTTTTGACCAGGCACCATTTACAGAGGAGCTGGTTTTCAGGGCGTGCATGATACCTCTTCTTCTCTGTGGAGGATTCAAAATGTATAACATTATATTTCTGAGTCCAATCTTCTTCAGTCTAGGTAAATAGGTATAATATTGCACCAAATTTCACTTCTATGGCAAAAATCCTTCAGCTAACGTTATATCATTCGTCCTTTTCTAACTTGCAATCGGTGTATCAATTTAGAACTGCTGCATGACTGCACTATGTATTACCTTTATGTTCAATGTTACTCTCGGTTAGTAACCGAGCCTTTCTTTCACAGCACACCTAAACCATTTGTTTGAACTTCATCAACAAGGATGCAACTTTATGAGATCTCTCCTGATTGTAGGTATTTTTCTTTGCACCATCTGATTATCTCCTTTAATGCTGTACAATCTCCCTATAACTTCATTGCTAGCATGGGCAATTAAGAAGAGCTATAATATCCTAGTTCATCAGGTTGTTTCTGTCAATGATATAAATTTACATGCTAGAGTGTCCTTTATGTCTGCACCTGTGATCTATCGAAGATTTTTTTTGGTACATTCCAATGTCCTTGCCAAAGTGCAAGCAGTCACTTGTATAAGCACCTATCTTTTTCCATTACATTTTATTTAGTCACACCATGGTCTCAAATGTTCCCTTTTAAACATTTGCAACATCATGTTACGTGTTACTTATTTACAGTGCGAGTAACACTGCACATGCCTAATTGTTATCAAAATTACTTGGTACTTTAAATATGAATGTGATGTCTTTATTCTGTCATGCTATTTAGTATTTACTTCTAGCGTGTGTTTATAAGAATCATTTCTTAACTCACTTGCTAAAATTGCATGTGTTAGGGAATTGTGATTGCTGGTACATAGTATATTCATTCTGAAGTTACAGGGATATACTCTTGACTTTTTGATAGCTTGTCATATTACATACGTTAGTATTCTATTTGTCCGTAGTTGTGCACATGTTTTTTGGACCATCATCAGAGATTGTGCAATTACTTTGGTTTCACCATCTGCGAACACCGTTTCCTCCCCTTCTTCAACTTACCATGACTTTTTGTCTTCCATTCTCAGGTGTCCAGTTAGGCTACACTGTAATTTTTGGGTGGTATGCTGCATTTTTGTTCATCCGAACAGGTTCTACTAATTCCCCTTTTGTTATTGAAAACAGAAAATTGGGCATTTGTTTATTTCAGCTATATTGTTGATTTGTTGTTCTTGCTTATACCTTCCTAGTACCCCTTCTCCAGCTACATCTTATATTTCTAGCTTTTTTATAGATGTTAGGTTTGTTTGTGGTTGGTCCTAGTGCGTGCTGTGTGAAATGGTAGTCAGATTAAATTTTAAGGTATTGACCTCTATATTCCAAAGTTTGTAGTGCTTAGTCCCGAATTGCTAGCACAAGGTTGGTTTAATCCCTTTTGGTAATGTAAGTTGGTTTTATCCCAACTTGGGAGTCATGGCATGAAAGAATTTCGGCTAAACATAAACTTGTGTACTTTTGGTGACAATTTTCAGTATTCGCGCCTTAAGGTTCGTGACTGTGCCCTCTGATGTGGCGCCACATGGCAGTTCAAGTGCATTCAATTTTGCCGAACCTTGCTTCTATCTGTTAATTCATATTGAACGCAATTCAAATTTCAAATGTTTGTATATTGTGCTAAATTTGTGTTAACTCTGTCAGTTAGTAGTGGTAGTCTGGGTGATCAAATCAGAACAGCACATTAGGGCTGTTTGATTATAGCAGTTTCTGTGAGCGGTACACAGAAGCAGGAGATGTCCAAGTCCAGGACTTGAATTTTGGCCTCACAATTTTCTTCCTCTTTGTTAGTCTCTGCAGGGATGCTGCACTGCTAAATATTTTCATCCTTTCTCGTCTACACTGAGTGTGAGTGGAAATGTGGAATCTCCGAACCATTGGCACATGTTTCTGGGTAGCATTATCCACCTGACTGCATGCTGCGTCCTCTACATCCATGTTGTTCCAGCACTGCATTGCTTTCATTTCAACATGAACCGTATTGCAACTTCTTCAAGAGAACTTTCCTCCTCTTACTGCTACTTTTCTCTTGAAGAACTTACAATAAGGATGCTATTGAAAACAAAGCAATGCAATGCTCTTACGTTGAGGATGCAGCAAGTGTTTGCATGGAAGATGCTGCCGCAAACATTGTTATTGCCCCCATGCAGAAGATCTCTGTGGTAACGGTTTGGAGATTCTGCCCACCCTCCTTATCATTGCATGCCTAGAGGGGGGATGATGTTTAGCAGTGTAATGCGGAACATAAACTAATAACGACGAAGACGACAATTTGGGTCCTAGTATGCACTTATCATTAGAGTATAATAACCTACTCCCTCCGTCCCAAAATAAGTGTCGCAGATTTAATACTAAATTAGTACAAATTTTGTACTAGACCAACGACACTTACTTTGGGACAGAGGGAGTATTATTTTGATTCAAGAAACCATTATTAACTGACAGGGTTAATACAGATTAAGCCTATAATTCAACTGTTTGAATCGCATTCATTTGCTGTGAGGGGGCGCGGTTCAAGAGAAGTAAGGGGGGACTTGTCTGCCTTGTGTCTCAGTCATGCGGACATGTGTTTGGTTGTGAGTAGCCAAACCTCTCTTGTGCCATATGTTCAAGTTTTGCGGAATGACAAGTGTACTAGCTTTTATTGCTCTCTCCTGCCTTCAACAATATGGAACTAAACAATGCAAGCTTTGGAATTGTAGAAACTGGGCTTCCCACATGGACCAAATTTATAAACACAACTCAAAATATTGTGCTCATTACACCCATCTGCTGATCCAACTTGATAGTCTAATTTTTTGAAACCATATATTTTGGCAAACTATCAAATAATTACACCCTTTTTGGACTAGTTCCGTAAACCAGACTTAATTTGTGTTAGCGTTCCAGGAAATTATGCCCTGTAGGTTTTGAAGGGAACTGACAAGCGTTACACAGTAGTTACTTAGCGAGACAAACCTGATGGCCGTGTTATGAAGTTACTCTGGTCCCATAACGGCTGTGTGGTTGATGACGGGCCCACAAATGTTTGTTCAGGTGAAATCGTAGAAGGTGTGGTTTCCTAAAAGCCTAAAACAGTGATACAGAAGATGTGTTGTTTGTGATGGCCTTGTTATGAACCAAGAAAAGTTTCTTTGAGAACATGTGTGGTTCTGGTAAATTTACTCTATCTTTCTGCTATGACACTACGCTTATGCCCTGTGAACTGGTTAGAAAAATGATTTTTTACTTGTACTAAGTGTCATGATCTGTCGCTTGGTAACATTCTGAATGGATTGGCTAGTTCATATGTTCGACTGAAAGTGCAGTTTAATTTTTCTTCACAAACATGACATATTGATCAACTTTGGTTCTAAAAAACTGCAGGGAATCTTGTATCTCCTATTGTTGCTCACATATTGTGTAACATGATGGGTTTGCCTGCGTTCTCATCACCGCGAACAAGAGGTATGCACACATGATGTTTTTTTTTCCTGAAGAAAGAAGAATAACCTCATGCAAAGTTGTAAAACTTTTCCCTGGTGTAAGAAACACAGCTTCTCAACGTTTGTTTTCCTTGTGTTTTATCTGTGTTCCAGGAGTGACATCGCTGGCGTTTCTGGCGGGCTCAGTATCCTTCTTTTGCCTCCTTTTCCCTGCTACAAGCCCAAAACTATACAACGCGAGGTTAGACGGATGCAGTTGCTGGCATGGTTACTGCAAATGGAGTTAGCACAGAACTGAGTGTAGGGAACGATACTGCATCCGTTCCTGTGGCTGACCTAAAGATACCCTGTTCTGGGTCTCTTCTACCACTGTTGTAAAATACATTCTTGTAGCTAGTTTGCCATTCTCTTGCAATTCATCACTTGCTCACCAAGGATCAGAAAGCTGTCAATCTTTCTTTGTTTCGAAAGGCTTGTCTAAGCCGTTATCGTATCGTATGGCTCTTCAAACTGATCATGTCAAAATAGTTTAGCTTTGACGATTCTGCTTTAAACCTTGTAGCTTTGTGCAGCATGCAGTTTTTGTGTTATATTTGGGGTGCGGTAGACAAAGATTAGGAAACGTACGCGCGGAAGGACCATAGGAATTGTGAAATGTTTGTACTCCCTATCCGTATTAATTGTCGTAGCTTTAGTACAACTTTAGTATGAAGTTGTATTTAAGCTGTGACAATTAATTTGTATTGGAGGGAGTAGGTGATTTCCAAAGGAATAGGAAACGAAGTATTACAAAGAAGTTGGGGTGTTCGGATGACAGCAAGGAAACATAAGAACAGAGCAGAGATAAAGAACAGTAATCGTAACTGTATTGTCAGTTTCATGGAAGTGAAATTGGGAGCCAGGGCCCTACATTCGGAAGAAGAAAAGCGCATCATGATCACCATGTTACAGAGTGCAACGCTCTGAGAATCGATATCGTACTCCATTGATTTCGCCAAAATTGAGCTACTACTAGATACTAGCTCTCCGATTTAGAGCACCATATCAGCCGGCCCAGCCACACTTATGTTCAACTCTTTCGCTTCACTGACCATCATGTTCAGTCTGATTTCACTGTTGAAATGCAACCAATAGTGAAGAAGTACCATCAAATGTTTCAGCACACAATCAAATGAAGGCGGACAGTCTGATTTTCGATGTAAATTTTTAATTTTTTGCTAGTCATTTTATATCGTGTTGTTTTTTCATTGTACTGGTTACTGTGATAATTATGAGATATGGTTAGTGACAAAAACCAAAGGGTATCTTTTCTAAAAAAGAGGTTAAACAAGAACCAACCAATACATTTAACCAAGATGGTTGAGAACATATTGGTTGAATAAAGGGGAAAGCCACATACAATTGCAAATGGTGTGAGCCAATAATGCATATGGTGACATGCATCCACATACATGAACTGTAATTCTGAGTTGAAGGAAAAGGCATATGCTCCCTCCGTCCCATTATGTAAGATGTTTTTTTGACACTACACTAGAGTATTGGCTAGTTTCCCCCTAGGCCCTGTTTGGATTGGATGTAAAGTTTTGTGTGCTGCCTGTTGTTCAGTTCAAACTTGAGCTAAATACCGGAGAGCACACTAATTTACACTCAATCCAAGTGGGGCCTTAATCCCTAAGTTTCACCTCCTTCTGGATTAAGGGGCTGTTTGGTTCCCATCCTCGCATCTATGCCTGGCACAAAGTGATGGCCAGGCATACCACATTTGGTTGCAGCACTCCACGTCTGGAGAAAGCTCAATGCTAAAAAACACATACTTTGAAGACATGGCCCACAAGAGAATCTGCTAATTGGAGTGGAATCAGCTGCCAGGCAGCACCCAAGCGCCCTATTTCTAAGGCCTGGGCCAGGCTAAGCAACATGCCTTGGTCAGGGCCAGGCTAAGTAAGACGCTGGCATCATCACGCCAGGCCAGGCTAGTTTGTGCTCGTATGGACATCATCCAAACACTATTCAGGCAGTGTTTAAAAGCCTCACATGGACCATAGGAAGAGGTGCGTGAAAGCCCGTTGTGTACATTTATTGCTGACATATTCTCACTGTACCACAACACTTAGTTGATTGTTTTCTACAGTTAAACATCAGGGTAATATTCACAACGCTCCTCTCACACATGAGGATGGATGCCATGTAACACACCCACTTTTATTTATTGTTACAATCAAGACACTCAGACTGTCAGTATGCTAATCCCAACGGTAATACATTTCAATCATCTTTCTGGTGTAAGGCACGAGGAAGACTGTTACCATTCAGAGCTGCATGGTACACTCGCTTCTCCGCTAACCCAAGATCTGAAAGAATCAAGTTTCCCTGAAACATGGAAGTCAAGAGTTAATAACTTGGTGTACACATCTAGCACAAAAGATTTCTGAGACTGACTGGTTAACAAGAAAGATGAATATATACCTCCACTGCCATTAATTTCCGTACATTATCTGCGTAGAGCTTCGGATCATCTTTTTCTTGCTCAGAAGGATAGTACACAGGCAAATGCACAACCTCCAGATAATTCACAAACTGACAAAGGAGCAGAAATACATGGCGTGCCTGAAAGTTTCAGCGAAGTTAAATGGATGCTCATATATGGAAGTGCTCTTTCATATATTTAATTAACTGAGGTTATCTGGACGACTGCTAGAATCAGTTGGAGAAACTTCAGAAAAGTACATAGAACACACTCATTATGGATGCACCTTACAAACATTAAAAAACATGCTATATCCATTGTTATCGAATGAATTGTGCACAAGTCTTACTAGTTTTCTCAGGTCAACTGTCCATTATGTAATTTCTATATAAACTGTTTTAGACTTTAGGGTGAGAAAATCAATTAAGAAAACAAAAAAGTGTACCTCGGTATATTCCATTGTGAAGAGATATAAAGGATACATGGGCAAAATGCTATGACAGGAAGTTCATCAATGTAACGTCCTGAATATATGCACTAATGAAGCCAACACAAAATGATATCGATGAAATGTCATTTTAGTGAAGACATCATCCAATTCTAGAAAGA
Organism: Elymus sibiricus; assembly: GCA_039707655.1. NCBI lineage: Eukaryota > Viridiplantae > Streptophyta > Magnoliopsida > Poales > Poaceae > Elymus > Elymus sibiricus. The sequence continues at coordinate 283,292,579 of CM077663.1, forward strand.
GCATTTCATTTTATTGTTCATACATGTGGTCATTATAGGCATCTGGAACTTACAACTACAAATATGCGCAGACTTGCCATTGACACTCACCCCATCCATAGAGTCCCATGCTGGACTGAATCTCTTGTAAGGGTATCTTAAAATGACAGGTTGTACTGGTGCTCTTGCGAGAAAGGCCCCTGTCTTGAATGGAAGGAGATAATCCCCGTTTGTAGTCGTGCCCTCTACAATTAGGAATAGCCAAGTGTAAGTAAGATGCATAAACGAAGACTCTACATAAAAACAGAGGCAGATTTACAAACACTTAATCCAAGTGCTCTTGGACCACAATACGTAATTTCACAATTTTAGTTTTGAGTACAAATATAGAAGTACTCCCTCTGTTAACTAATGTAAGACGCGTCTTATATTAGTGTACAGAGGTAGTAGTAAAATATATTGCACTAAATTTGAACAGATATAGCATGAAATATGGAAGTGTATTCTTATATAAGAAGCACATAGCCATATAGTCCCTCCGTTCTGTATCTAGACAAATCTAAGACAAGTAATTTGGGACGGAGGTAATACATAAGTAGAGCCAATGCAGTTAATAATCCAAATCCATCAAGCAGAAAAGCTATACTACAAATCAAATACAGATACAACATCTTGATCTTATATCAAGATTGGATTGCAATCTCAGCAAAAAAGAAAACAAGATTAAAATAAGATAAGGGCCAGTTCTTTTGCTAGCTTTTAGAATAAGTTGAAATAAGCTGCCCCCTATCCAGCTTATTCTAGAAGCCCAACCAATTTTATTTTTTTACTCCCTCCGTTCCTAAATATAAGTCTTTTTAGAGGTTCCACTAGAAGACTACATACGGATGTATATGGACATACTTTAGAGTGTAGATTCACTCATTTTGCTTCGTATGTAGTCCCCTAGTGAAGTCTCTAAAAAGACTTATATTTAGGAACGGAGGGAGTAGAAGCCTACTAATTAAGACTTCACTAGTAGGCTTCTAAAAAAATATTTTTAGTTGGGCTTCTAGAATAAGCTGGGTGGGGGGCAGCTTATTCTAGAAGCCCAAAAAAGCTACCAAAAGAACTGGCCCTAAGTCCCGTCATAGAGGTAGTGACAAGATATAGTGAACAAACAAAAAAAATACTCCTAAGAACAAAATGTGTTCCGCGAAAAAAGAAAAATATACCAGGGCACTAGCAATGCAAATATGCATCACAGAAGAACAATAAACTAAAAATGCTTAATTACTGTACATATGCAAATTTAATGACAAAAGAAGGAAGCATTATTATACACCAACCAGGAAAGAGCAACATCATCGGAGAATTTTTTTGTCGATGAGCTCGCTGGATTCTTTCAGTTACAGCACCTGTATGGTATAAATTAGAAAGCAACAACAAGCAAAATAGAATGGCGTAAGGTACATTGTTTCAACAAATCCTGACCACAAAAAACTAAGTCATTTGTGTACAAACAAAAGTGAATCTATCTACAGCAACCGTATATTCAACATAGAATGAATGAATGATACAGGGTATGCTGTTTCAACAATCCTGACCACAAAAAAACTAGCTATTTTTGTATAAACGGAAGTGAATCTGCCTACGGTAACTGTATGAACAAAAGTCAATTAAACTAACAGTTCAAGAATGGCATGACTATATTGAAAGGTCACCACAATGATGATTATGAATAAGATATACTTGTACACCCATCAGTTTGTGGAGATTCATTATGCCAATATAGTAACTCTTCGAGTATGAATTGCATAAATAGTATAAGTCATAATCGAAGCATGAACCACGACAATGAAAAGAAATCCATAACTGAAGCATGAAAAAACTTAAGTATGATCACTTAAGGTCAGATATCGTCATATACCTGAAACACCTTTGAAATCCGAAGTTTTAGACTCTCGCTGAACAAAAATACAACCAATGCATTTGCTGCATCACAACAGAAATCATGTTGTAAATTCAGTTAACACAACATACAAGCAACTGTCTAGCCATATACTATCGACTAAAATACAATGCCGCTCTAACCAAAAAGTAGAAAAAAGCAAGAGACACAACACAGTAGAGAATGTTATTACCTTATGAGACCAACTAGGGGCAATCTGGCCACTGATCTCTTCAAGAATGATAGTCATGTGCAAAACAAGCATGTCAAAATCAATATATTCTGAAGGCATGATTTTCGAGAAATCATATGAATAAATCAACATTTGAATACACATAACTAAAGTACCTTGGCAACAAAACTTGGAAGAGAAGATGACATGTGATAAAGAATATCCACATACGATACATGATTAGATACAATTGCCCCTGGTCTTTCCAATAATTCAGACTGCCCCAGATCCTTGCCCTGAAAGAAATGAAGTGTCCAGTTGGATATACGATAAACGCAAAAGCAGTGGCATGCAATATTCCGTTATCAAAGAAGGCTAGGTAAACTGATGAACATACTGTTGACCTTATACATACAAATACTCCATACTTAGCTATCTATGTAACAAAGCCCAAGCATTCACAATCTGCATCCATCTTAAATAGGGAACAAATTTAATATGTCGTACGTAATTCAGAACAAACACTAAGCATTAGTTCAAATTCATAGTCCACTGACTAAAAAGGGAAATATGTCACTTTTTCGTTCTTGAACATGTGTCATTTTGTATTAGAAGAAACACCAAGAAGGTGCAAGAGTACATAAGGCTAAGTGCCCTGGCACAGAAAAGAAAAGCACAACAAATCAAAACAAAACCAAGGCCTAAAAAAGGAAGAGCTGTACAAAGTCAAAAACTGCTATGCCCTCGCCTGAGTGGCCGATGCCAGCACGGCTGCTGGTGCAGGACTGTCTGGAGATAAAGTGAGATACAGGAAAATGTGTCACTTTATCTTGAACGATCTTATTTCCGCTTACTGGAAGATGACAGAGGACCTTGAACAAAGCCATGAATGAATACTACTTCAAATAATGAACAGGTCGAACACAGTATAGTTGCATCCTACTATTTGATCTACCAATTTTAACCCCATGATCACCAATAGTTCTCCAATAGTGGAAACATTTGCACCAGAAGGAATAATCCTCATGCATTATGTCAGAGTGTAAACAGCAAGCAAGTATTTGCAATGCATATCGATGAAGGCATGCTAGGCTGACAAGATGGGCATATGCACCGATCAAATTTAAGTGCATATGCTAGACCAACATTTTGATCCACTCCAAGGAAGCTCGGGGTTCAAGTTAGCCACAAGGAAACACCAATCTGCCTGCTAGGACTGAACAAGACATGCTCTCCTCAGATAGGCAGCAGAGACGTCTCCCAAAATGTGCATTTCCAATTCCATCAGACATAAGCACCACAACCATGAACACCTAGGCCTCACATACTACGAGCTGTCACTGTCACAGCATCCAGTTCCACCATTGCAGAGGTATCAAGCAAGCAGGCAACAGGAAATAGGCACGCTGGGCTGCGCCTTACAGGACTATAATAGGAGTAGTTTACAGTTGCTACCTCGGCATCGGGGAAGCGGCGGTCGTGCTCGCGGATCCAGTAGAAGCCAAAGACGAATAGCATGGCACGTGAGAGGGCGCGGCCGCACCGCACGACCCACGCCCGCCTCCATCCCTCGAGCCGGGCGTAGCCCTCCCCCTCGCCGCCCGCCCGCTCCTCCTCCACCCACAGCGTGCACACGCGGCACACGAGGTAGTAGGCGACGAGCACGAGCACGCCGGCCACGACCCGGAGCGGGAGGAGCACGGCCGCGGCCACGGCGAGCCGCGCCGCCTCCACCGCCCCCACGGGGCCGCGGCCCATCGGCCCGTACGCGTCCCGCCGCGCGTACGGAGCGTACCTCCGGTCCAGCTCCTCGAGGCTCTCCTGCGCGGCCGGTGCAGCCGCGGAGGCGGCGGAGAAGGTAGGCGCGGAGAGGAGCGGCTTGGCCGCGACCTCCCCCTCGCCGCGGATGCTGCTGTCGAGCTCGGAGGGGGCGGTGGCGGCGTCGACGGCCATGGTGGCGGAGACGAAGGGAGAAGCTTAAACCTAGCGGTGGCCTTAGCACTACTAGGTCTGCCTGAGGAGGAGAGAAGCGGCGCGGTGGGGAGGTGGAGGTGGAGGTGGAGATGGGAAGGGATTGATGGCGGTCGACTGGTCGGTCGTGGGTGGGCTGGACACGGGGAGGAGGACCACGGCGGGACGGGAATGGGGGAGAAGGGAGAAAGAGCGTGGGATTTGGATCGGACGGCTCAGGACCTGCGAGAGTGGTTTACCGGAGCTACGACTTGGCGTGGACGACTCGAACTAGCCAATGCTCAACAGAATCGGCACAAATGTTGACGTGCGGTCGGCGGCAATGACAGAATTCGCCACGCGTACGTTCCAATCCAATCCGTGACGGTGAACCACCTTATACTAGAAGCAATTACCCGCCTTGCCGTTTGTAAGAACTAGACGGATTGAACCGTGAGGCAGTGACCGTATACAATCATCATAACTCATATTGAATGACCGTATTAAGCGTATTTTGAAGTCCGATGACCTTAGTGTGTTTTTGCCTCAACTTCAATTACCGCAAGTGTATTTATCTCTTTTCTTTTCTTGAGTCTCAGCTCTCGCTGCCCAGTCTTCCCGTCTTCTAGGGGAGCTCCTAAGTGGCGCCTTAATCGCCGCTTGGAGGAACGGGAGCTGACGCAAGCTTGCTCATGAGCGGCCCACGTATGGTGTGAGCTCGACCGTAGTTTGACCAGTCGATCCTTGACTTTTTCAAAAAAAATATAAAAAGGAAAAATCCGTAATAAAAATTGAATTCCAAACGTCACTGATTTTGAAAAAAAACCTTCACAAACTTTAAAAAATCAATTATTTTATTTAAAAAAGTTCATCAAAATGAAAACAAATCATAAATTTGGAAAAAGTTCATTAATTGAAAAACTCAAACAATTTTAAAAAACATTAATGGATTTTAAAAAAACACAAATTTCAAAATAGTTCATCGATTCTGAAAAAACTTCATCAACTCTGAAAAAAGTTCCTCGAATTTGAGAAAAGTTTATTGATTTTGAAAGATAGTTCAGCGATTTTGAAAAAAATCTCAAATTTGGAAAAGGTTCATCGACTTTTAAAAAAAATCATGAACTTAAAAAAGTTCATCGATTTGAAAAATAGTTCACGGGGTTGGAAAAAATTGATGGATTCTGAAGAAAAAAAAGTGCATCGATCTGAAAACAAGGTTCGGGAGTTTGAAAAAAGATCATGATTTTGGAAATAATTCGTCTATTTGTAGAAAAAGTTTGCGATTTTGAAAAAAGAAGAAGAAAAGGACAGAAAAATGAAAAAAGGAAAAAGGAAAAAAGAGAAAAGAAATGAGAAAAGAAATGAGAAAAGAAAATGAAGAATGAAAAATGACAGAAAAACATGTATATAATCACACTAGGGTGACTTGGTCGGGTGGTATCGCGTTGGTCACCGAAATCCCGCGTCTTGGGTTTGATTCCCAGCTCGTGCGCATTTTTGCAGTTTAGGAAACAAAAAATAGTGAAATGAGCCGGCCCAACGTCACGAGAGGTTGTGCGCCGTTTGGAAATTAATGAAGTAATTTAGGAAACACGGTCTTCTGCTTTTGCTCGCTTCTGAATTGCAAAGGGCAGGCTAACCGGCTCACGGTGCGAGAAATTAGCCTATCTTCTCTATTTTTTCCTATCTTCGCATTCTTTTCATCCGTGTCTACGAAGGAGAGCAGGGGCTGAGTGCTTGGCTAACCAGGGGACCTGCTGGAAGGTACTGGATAACTAACTATAACTATAGAACCGAAAAATGACTGGGGCCTGGGCCCCCACTCGGCCTCATGTGCGTCCGCCCCTGAGGTCATCTTCCGCCGGTGGCGTCCGCTCTAGCGCTCCGCTTCTATGAACCTCGTGTTGGGCAGTGAACTCATCAACAAGAACCACAAGGTCATCGAGTTGATTCCAAATATCATCTCCGAGCATCTTGGCCCCAGATGTCGCTTCTTGCTCCACCTCTACACCAAGGACGGTTACGACAAGATCAAATTGAGACTTATAAAATGGAAAAACTAGAATCTTAAGATAAGCCCTATAAACTAGAAGGGATAGAGTAGTTTCCAAGCATTACACAACCTACAAGTGCTAGAGCTTAACCCCTATCTTTGGTGCATATACATGAAGAAGTTGTATAAGTTGCCATTGTCTGCATACCGCTTCTCGCCGACGCTCTGCGTGGCCAAATTCCATGACTTCCATTTCCCGGATTTGATTGGGCAGTTGTCCCTGAAGTTTTCGTGCCTCAAGCAGCTGACCCTGGATTACATCACCATCTCGAAAGACGCTCTACAAAGTATGCTCTCTGGCTGCCTCGCCTTGAAAACTCTTGTCCTGAAGAGAAATTCAGGCATTCGTCGCATCTACATCAGCTCCCAAACTCTTAAGAGTTCAGGCTTTTGCGCTGACTGGAGGAATGAAGGTGCCTTTTTGCAAGACCTAGTCATGGAGGACGCCCCTTGTCTTGAGAGATTGCTACCACTTGATCCATACGGTAGTACATTGACCATACGGACAAGGCCGCCCTAGCATTATGAAGGCCTTAGTACGATTGAAGCACAATAGACCTTAAAATAGTAACATATGTACTTTCAACATAAAATATCGTAAATCATGAAAAATATAAAGGCGCAAACATAAAAAATGTAACTTCAGTTAACAAATAAAGTCTCAATACACCATCTATATGTGATTATATGATGTAAATAATGATTATAAGATAAATGTACGCAACTATGGATAACTATTGAGTAAAGACAACATGGTGAAGTGCGTCGGGTGTCAAGATGGCAACAGGGATGAAACCCATCGAGTTTTGCTTGCCCGAACCCGTCCCCACGAGAAAATCGCAAACCTGTTCCCGTCCCTCTCTCTGTGCAAGGAGACAGTTTTTTGCCCGTCCCCTAAACCCGTCGGGTTTTCTAAACCCGAGGGAAATCCGTCCCTGCGAGTAGTCAGTGAAAACAACATCTTTTGAAAGAAAAACATTAGCATATTACAACAATAAAAAATCAGCATATTTAAGCAACAAACTTAGTATATTTCAGCAGCAACAACATAAGATAATTAGTAGCAACAAGGAATAGTGTTTCAATAGTAAACATAGTATATTTCAACAGCAAAAAGGAGCATATTTCAGCAGCAAAACTTGAGCAAATTTCAACACAATACAATAGTATGTTTCCTCAACATTTCAGCAATAACAGTAGCTAAAAGGACGTATTTTGGGGCACTGGGCTGGGGCTGGGGCGCTGGGTTGAGGCCGCTGGGCTGGTCATGTACGTGTATTTAGATGGGCCTGGGCGCTGAATCAGATGGACGTATTCTGAGACGGGTATGACGGATTTCGGTTCGGGTACTACTCGAACGGGTTTGAACACGCGAAACATGTCGGGTTTTATAATGTACTTCCTTTGTAAGGAAATATAAGACGTTTTAGGTCACTAAACTAGTAATCCAAAACGTCTTATATTTCCTTACAGGGGGAGTACCCATCAATAGCCCCGTGAGGTTAAAAACACGCCCGTCCCCGTCCCCTAATAGGGTAAAAACCTACGGGGATGCGGATTTCGGAGCCCCGTTGCCATCTTGAGTCAGGTGGGGTGGGGGCATATGCCCCCCCCCCCCTTCCATGTTAATTTTATATCCTGCAAACTATTTTTTTACAATTTATTCAAGTATGTAGATATATTGGGCCCTAGGCGACCGCAACTTTTGCCATGGCCTAGGACCGGCATGTTTGGGCGCACGAGCGATATGTGCAGCTATGTCGGTACACGGTGGGTGAGGCCCTTTTATAGCCAAGCCGGTACGCGATGGGGGTGAGCAGTGGCGGAGCGTGAAACAAATATAAGAGGGGGCCAATTAGTCAAGGACTCAGCGCTCAGCCTTGCTATGCCACGAAACTGGGCTAGCTAATAGGCAACGTAGCCTATAAAAAAGAGTTTACACTTTGGAAAGGGGGGGGGGGGGGGGGGGCAGAGCCCGGAATTGTCCCCAAGAGGCGGACGCTCCGCCTCTGGGGGGTGAGTGGCCCTTTTATAGGTGTTATGTGTAGCTCTGTCGGTACGCGGGTTTTCGTAGCCAAGTACTAATAGCAACTAGATGGATACCCGCCGCGGGACATCTAGTAGGATTCTAATTAAATGCTAAATTGCTTGGTTTCGACAACCATTGAAAGTTTTATTTTATCACTAGAGCACTGGTCAATTTTGGGTTGTTTGCAAGAATTGGCATGTGGTTAGTACTCCCTCCGTAAAGTAATATAAGACGTTTTAGATCACTACTTTAATGATGTAAAACATCTTATATTACTTTACAGAGGTAGTACATACTAAATCGGACAGAGGCCTTGAAATTAGTATTTTGTAGATTAGTCATATTGTCATATACTGGTTCTTGCATATACTTTTAGTAGTTGAGAACCATCACTCCACCAACAACGGCAACTTGTAGATATTTATTTAAGTCTTCCCTTTATGGTGAATCAAACAATAACATAAATCCAATCTGACACCTTAGGACCACACCTTGTTGAATTGAGCTCTGCTGCAACTTCTAATAAGCAACTATGCTAGTGGATATATTGATCTCCACTTTGGTAGAATACTTGAGAAAGTAGAAGCATGCAATTTCACTGAGATGCAGAGAGACCACTATTTACATAGTTCAGAGGTGACAGAACTGAGAAAACATGGTGGTGGCACCAGGAAGGATACCATTGTTCTTCGGTAGTATAGACTGCAAAGACACCCGGGTAGACGTACGGTTTTTGCCAGAACCTTGATCGGGTTGCCTGCATGTGCCTCCAGTAAGATGCCACCTATGACTCGTGCAATTGTGCCTTTATGAACAATAAGGAGTTAAAAATGCATCTAAATGAAATGTAACGGAGATCACCAACTTGCAAACTCTTGATTTAGGCTGTGTACACACTATCACTGTATGGAGCAAGTTGGAGACTGGTTGAACAAGAACAATACAAATATATAATCTGCAAGGTAACAAATCAGAATGGACAGAAGATTAAGTCCTTACATTCTGTATTTTTTCTCAAGTTTTGAGATTTCCTAATGAATAGTGATAATTAGATCGGTTGAGACTTGAGACACATTTCTAATTTAAGTACATGAGTAGTTACATAGGAATCCAAATTTATCCTTGCCCCGATAATAAAATATCGGTGATCATAACAACGCAATATAAGCTTCACTCTGAACTGCAGAAAGATATACCTTCTAGCTAGGCCAAAAGGAGCCATTCATAATAGCTATTTTCAGAGTACCACCAGCTACATGTCTACAGGTCTGCGAAACTCAAAATAATTTCTGAATATGGAATGGTTGGTCTTGTCGTCTATCTCTGCCTTTTTTCAGCAGATTCGGTGTCCATCGCTTATTTATCTAAGTGTCTTCTTAGTTTATTAGTGGTTTCTTTGGTTAATATAAAATTTATTCATCGGTATTTTTGGTTAATAAGGAAGCATCTTAATTTCATAGCTGGGTGTGTCGTGTCAGCAAGCACATGGCAAGTGTGAAAAACAATAGAGATATTGAACTGAAAAATCATATAACGGAAATCAGTTGACTCCATTTGAACTAAAATTGAAAGCACATAACTTCCAGCTGTCTTCGACAGAATAGCAGCAGATGCAACCATGATTAGCCGGAATAGATTCACTTACCAGCAGAAAACTATGTTCACTAGGTTGGCCCATGGGAGCACCACGACTCAGGTCAATGGTTTAGCAGACACAAATGTTTGCTGGTTTAGCAAGTGAATATTTGTTTATGATGTCATTATGATACGTTGTTAGGAGATAGAAATATCTAATGAGATGTTGATTCAGGAAATCGACATTTGCTTTAGCCTATGGTTAGGTTGTGCTCTTAAGAGATAAACATTCTTGTATAATTTTTTTCAAACTATCGTTGCACAACACAATGAAATTATGACATTGACCTACTAAAGATTACCTCGAGTGTGAAGTTATTGAGCATGCACCAGTGTTCCTATTTTGGAGCTGTAAGCTACTCTTAAGTTCTACAATTGAATTTTCCTGTCCTGGCTTTGTATTATTTTACTGCTCACTTGTTACCTATGAGCTAAAATTTATACTCACATGGGTACTAAATGTTTTAACAACATTGTGGATTTGCTCACATTATAGTTTTTGTAAAATCTGCTTGCGTTCAGTCTATGTATATTGTACAACATTTTAACTGACAAATAAGTGTTACCATGGATCTTAAAACGTATGCCAATTGGATCCTGTTCTTGATTGTATACGATACACCTTCCGAAAGAAAAAATAGCTTTGTACTTATGCGTCATGTCCTTGATTGTATACGATATACCTTCCGAAAGAAAAGATAGCTTTGTACTTATGCATGTAGCAATATCTTTGTCTATGTTCGACGGAGTCTCCTCCAGTGCTAAGTTAGGAAACATAAATGTGTGTGGAGCTGTGGCGCCAACCAGTAGCTCTTGGGTCTTCTGTCAATCTAGAGAGAGTAGAGAGGGATGGGAATAAATATTGATGCATAACACAGGAGTAAATATTGATGCATAAATCTTTGGACTCACTTTTGAATATGCAGTAGGGAGGAGTGTTAATTATGTCCTGGATGTTTTCTTCGCTTGTAATGCATCTGTAAAGTTTTTTGCAATTTAGCAGAGATAACTGGTCATGTTTACCTAAATTATACAGTCATAGTTTCGCCCTCTGTTTATTCCTTTCAATCACAACTATGTTATTAAGCAATAGTCTTTAGCTCTATATCACTGACTACATTTCTGAAAATGTTCAAGTAGTACATTTTCAAATCTTTTTATGAGATGGATTAACTTTTTGATTAGGACAGCTGCCAAATTTCCATTTTCATTATGTAGTACTCTTTGTATCAAAATATAAGAGTTTTTTTAAATATATAAAGGGAGTATCAAAAAACGTCTTATATTTTACGGAGGGAGTAGTTCTCTTTGTTGCTACTAAGTTTTTGGACTATTAATAGCTAAATGCTTGTAAGAGCCTATGCTGATTATTCATTTCTCCTAATCACTTACACACCAGTAATGTGGTTATTAGCATCAATGAAGCCAAACAAATTAAGCCTAAATTCCTTTCCATATTGCAAAGTGATTTACCGTTCGATGCGATTTGGGAACTGTCGAATTAAAAAAAATACTGTCTCTACCATCAGGGCTTGTTCGGTTAATCCCTTCTACAAGGGGATTGGAGGGGTTTGAAGGGGATTGGGGAGGATTTTGACTTACATGGGATTTAATCCCTCACAAACCCCTTCAATCCCTTTCAAATCAGATGCAACCGAACAAGGCCTCACTGAACTAATGTGATTATTTTTTGAGATCTCACTCATGACCTTTTTAATTAACAGTCTGTCTCCTTTGGGATGTCATAGCAACTACAAGTCTTGAAAATGATGGATAGATCAAATGGGGAGACCCAAATGTGTAGCTCAACTGGATATGTATTTGCATCTCAGAGATGTCAAGGAACGGTGATGTACGTTGGGAATATTTATAAAAGCTACAAATTTAACCAAGTTTGCTAAGTGTATTTATGAACTCTTGGTGATGCTTGGAATGTTTGGGAAGGCTATTTTGAATTTATTTTATCATAGTTATTCGGGGATGGTTGGGCTAGCTGCTAGCCCTACTTACGTCCTGTTTTAGGTGAAACACACGCCAGAGCAAAAAACTGAAAGACGGCGCGGTAAAGCGCGCGTCATCCTCTAGTAGAATTACGTATGAGAAGGTTCCAAGATCAGCGAGACAAGGGGGGCCTTGCTGCCCGTAGTGCGTGTTAGTATCGAAACGTTTTAAGGCTCCACATCCACAATGCATTGATTCATGTTGCAACAGCTGAACCAGAAGGGCCAATGAACAATTGAGAAATTAAATACTCTATGTGCCAAGTCCAAACCTCAGCACAAATATATGCTCACATAAATGCGGATGCATCCTAGAAGATCATGTACTAATATCAGTATTGAGTATTATCAGTTTTAAAGTAAGAAGCGAGTTTGATGCATTATCAGTGTTGAGTATCGTGATTAGATTGGAAACATATGATAGATTAAGAAGTATTTTGGTTTGTCTTGTATTCAATAAGATCATGTACTCATATATAAATGCCCACGAGGCTCAAACAATAAAACATCAATTTCACCAATCTCCCTCTATCACTTCTAACATGGTATCAGCCTAACCCATATCGCTTCCGCACCGCGCCGTCCCCGGGGCGGTCGATCTCCGTGATCGCCCCCGAGGGCCGCGCTGCCCGTACCTAGGGTTTGTCCGTCCGTCGTGTTGACCCGCTGCCCTAGAGTTTTTTTCCCGATCCATTGATCCGGGTTTTTCTCTCTCTCGCCGGTTGCATCGATCGGCGTTTTCTTTTTGTTTTTTGATCTAAGATCGATTTGTGTCACCAGTCGCCGCCGTTGACCCCGCATGCCTCTACTCCGACACCGGCACGACCGCCAGGCCTCCTCTCTGATCCGATGGCCTCGTGCGACGCGGCAGCCCGTCATCGCCCTCATCCGATCAGGATCCCGCATCACCCTCACCTTCACCCCGCTCGGCTGCATCTGTTCACCAGCCCTGGCGTCGCGCCATACGTGATGCGTTGACCAGCTGCGTTGTGATGCGCAGCTTGCACCCCTCTCGAGCATGGCCCGCGTGCACACGCCGCCTGTTCGTGTGTCCGTTCACGCGTGGCCTCGGTGGCTCGGCCACCTCATCACCGACCGGCAACACCGACCTCGCGAGCAGTTAGAGTGATCACATGAATGCCGCTCCGCTCCATCCGCGCCACGTGACTGACCTAGCTAGTCACTTGCGTTCGCCTCCACGGGTTCCATGAAGATCATCCCCGAGTCCAGCGCGCCCCTCCATCGATTGAGCAACGGGTTGTCATTACGTCACCCCATCGGGCCACAACGTCGTCGCCCCGTGGTTCTCCCCGCGGTTGCACCAACTCGTGCGCCACAGCTGCGCCGCCCGTTCGGGTCGTAGCGCCGCGACACGCGGTCCACGCCGCCGTCGCCTCAACCGGCATGCTGCCATTGGATCGCCCCTTCGGGCCTTGCCGGCTCGGGCGGTCTTCCCGGCTCGGACGGCCTTGTCAGCTCGCTCGGGCCTTCCTGGCTCGGGCGTCCTTCCCGGCTCGCTCGGGCCTTCCCGGCTTGGGCGGTCTTCCCGGCCAGGGCATTTTTCCCGGCTAGGGCGACCTTGCCGGCTCCGGCGGCCTTGCCTTCGAGTCGTAGCGCCACGCCGCGCGGTCCCCTCTGTCGTTCCCGCGCATCGATTTCCACGTGATATATGTCGCGCCGCCTCCCTTCGCGCGGGAACACCACCGTCCGCGCTGGTCTTCGTCACGTTGTCGGGCTCTACCTCGCCTACTTCGAGCATCTCCTCCGTGCTCTTGACCCAGCCGTCGTCGCCGCCATTAGGCCGCTGCCGCTGTCGCTCTTCTTCGGCATGCCGCTCGCTCACCCGAGCCGCGCTGCCCGTCCACCCCCCCCCCCTCATCTTCGTCCAGCACTAGCTCAACGCCAGTGTCGCCATCATCTTCGCCGACCACTTCATCTACTCCGACCACCGCGGGCGACATCGGCCCACCGCCGATTTGCGCTGCAACCGTCGTTGAGTCCTTCTCTGCTAGCCACCTCGACATGGCGTACAACTTGTGCAGGTCCTCGTCTACGCATGCCCGGTGCTGGTAACACTGACGCGTGCCTTCGTTCCCGATGTGTTCCCAGGCCTGGCAAGCCTGGAGCGGTGCATCGTCAACATCAACTTTTGTCCGTCTACGCATGCTCGGTGCTAGCAACACCGATGCATGCCTTCGTCCACGAAGTGTCCTCGGTGAAAGGATCGATATGGTTGACTAGAGGGGGGTGAATAGGCAACTACCACTTTTTAACTTTTCTTTAACAATTTAGGCTTAGCAACAAATAGGTTGGCTAGATATGCAACTAGATGAGCAACCTATATGATGCTAACAATAATAACCGTACAAGCAAGAAGATAAACAATATAAATAGCTTGCACAAAGTAAGGGTAAGGAGTAACCACAAGTGGAACCAATGGAGACGAGGATGTGTTACCGAAGTTCCTTCCCGGTAAGGGGAAGTACGTCTTCGTTGGAGCGGTGTGGAGGCACAATGCTCCCCAAGAAGCCACTAGGGCCACCGTATTCTCCTCACGCCCTCACACAATGCGAGATGCCGTGATTCCACTAGTGGTGCCCTTGAAGGCGGCAACCGGACCTTTACAAACAAGGTTGGGGCCCTCTCCACAACTTAATTGGAGGCTCCCAACGAAACCACAAAGCTTCACCACAATGGAATATGGCTTCGAGGTGACCTCTTCCGTCTAGGGTGCTCAAACACCCAAGAGTAACAAAATCCACACAAGAAACTATGGGGGAATCAATTTTCCTTTGGTGGAAGTGTAGATCTAGATCTCCTCCTTCAATCCCTAGCAAGACAACAAGTTTGGGTGGCTAGAGAGAGAGATCGGGCAAGAAAGCTCAAGGGGCATCAATGGTGGAGAGAGAGAGATAAGAGATAAGGGAGAGGTGGAAGAAGCACCTCCTTATATAGCCCCCCCCCTTTTCCAACCGTTACAGCCAGATATGCATGGGAGCAGTACAACCGGAGTGGTGGGCGGTACAACCGGTATAACCGGTACAACCGGCCAACCACCGCCCAACAATCGGACCACAACAGAATGGTGGCCCGGATGCAGCAGCCAGGCCTGAGCCCCGAACCAGGCAAAGTCCTAAGCGGTACAACCGCTCGGGACCCCGGTTGTACCGGGCTATATGAATATAGCGGTACAACCGGTCCAGGTCCGCCCAACAACCGGGGCACAACAGAACCATGTCCGGTTGTAGCCCGGTGCTGGGCCGGTTTAACCGCCCAGAGCTGCCACCCTGGTGTTGGAAATATGCCCTAGAGGCAATAATAAATTAGTTATTATTATATTTCCTTGTTCATGATAATCGTTTATTATCCATGCTATAATTGTATTGATTGGAAACTCATATACATGTGTGGGTACATAGACAACACTGTGTCCCTAGTAAGCCTCTAGTTAACTAGCTCGTTGATCAAAAGATGGTGAAGGTTTCCTAGCCATGGACATGAGATGTCATTTGATAACGGGATCACACCATTAGGAGAATGATGTGATGGACAAGACCCAAACTATAAATGTAGCATATGATCGTGTCAGTTTATTGCTATTGTTTTCTGCATGTCAAGTATCTGTTCCTATGACCATGAGATCATGCAACTCCCTGACATCGGAGGAATACCTTGTGTGTATCAAATGTCGCAACGTAACTGGGTGACTATAAAGATGCTCTACAGGTATCTCCGAGGGTGTCTGTTGGGTTGGCATGGATCAAGACTGGGATTTGTTACTCCGTGTGACGGAGAGGTATCTCAGGGCCCACTCGGTAATACAACATCACAATGAGCCTTGCAAGCAATGTGACTAAAGTGTTAGCCACGAGATCTTGTATTACGGAACGAGTAAAGAGACTTGCCGGTAACGAGATTGAACTAGGTATAGACATACCGACGATCGAATCTCGGGCAAGTAACATACCGAAGAACAAAGGGAACAACATACGGGATTAACTGAAAGCTGTGCATTTAGGTCGACACAGCGGATTACCTGGCAAGCAACTAAGGAAAGAGGGGCCTCTCTCTGTATGATGCGGAGAAGAAAGTTGGGTGAAGATGGATGTGCGAAAGAACTGATTCACCCAAGACTTTCCAATGTGGATTCCCTCTTAATAGTACGGGATCCCTACGACCAAAGAGAATAAACACGTAGAGAACCCCGTCTTCAATCTTTTCCGTTTGGAGGATCCACCTAACCGTCTTGTGTACCACATACAATCCCTGTATAACTTGACACACGGTTAGATCATAGTGAGTTGTCATCATCGCCAAAACACCAAGGTAAGAGAATGCCCTTACAATCTCCCCCTTTTTGGTGGATGATGACAACAACACTATTTGCATTGATGATCTATAAAATAAAAGTGGAGCTCCCCCTCAATGTGTGCAACAGATAAGACCTGTGCAAGAATTGAAGCTCCCCCTTGATTTTATAGACCAACCAATGGGGACAAATATAAAATGAAACATTAAGGAGCAATATGAACGAGATAATAAGTAGAGCTTTAATAGTAAGGGTAAGATGAGTCTCAGACTCTACTTAAACACACATAGTCTCCACACAAACCGATAAAAAGCAAATAAGAGTTCAACTGGAAGACGCAACAAAGAGACCAATAAACAACCACGCAACACCCATGCAAATCCCATTATAAAGTACTTTCTCCCCCTTTGGCATCAAGACACCAAAAAGGAAAAGAGTGATGCTAGCGCCCCGGAACTCAGTAGATCTCCTCGTTGGTATCATACTCCTCGGAATCATCATCTCCAGAGCCATCCCCATCATCATCAGAAGCATCATCAGTAGCATCAGCAGCGGCAGCAGCAGAGGAGGAGGCAGCAGGCTGATTCGGATCTCATCATCAGTCCAAGTGCTATGTTCATAGATCCACTGTGCCTCAGGAGTGATGGTCTTCTCAGAACCACTGGCGGCCTCAAGATGGAGAGCCCGCATAATCTGAATCTGTCTGCGTCGGGCATGCTTCTCGTTGACATGGGCTTCATAGAGCTTCTTCTGAACATGAGTCTGGAGGCAGAAGGTCTTCTTAATCTTGTCAGAGAGCTTGGAGGCCCAAGACGGCTTGGCACCTGCAGGAAGCTTAAAATCACTGTCACTGGAAGTAGCAAAGACATCCTCAGGGTTGGCATCAGGGTAGCGAGGTGCAGGATGTTTCTTCTTCCGGAGTTGCTTGACCTCATGCACAATAAGGTTGTCTGGAGAGGTGAGAAGCTCGTCCGGCTGACGAATTGCCCACATAGAGTTGAGGAAACTCATAATATAAGGAGCATAGGTGGGAACCTTCCGGTAGACGACCGTGGAGTACAACTCCTCCCACATCCATTTGGAAACATCAAAGGTAGCTCCAGAGCCAGTTTTAGTCTTCATGGCAACGAGCAGATCAACAAAGTACCCATGAATCTCATCCTGATTTCCAACCTTGGGCAGAAGAACATTCCGGAACACTCAGTGTAAAATGTCATAGACCTATTGCAGGTCCTTAGAGGCTCCCATAATCCCCCTCCCGCGAATGTACACGGGGGCTAACTTGTTCTTATCCATAGATTGAGCCCGATCATGTGGACGGATGCCACCATTCCCAGTGAGCCCAGTATCATCATAGCCAAGGACATTGCAGAAGGCGCGCCACGGAACATGGAAGAATTCATCACGACACATGAAGGAAAGATGACGCTCTGCATCAGTGCCAAAGTGGACCGTGGCGTAGAACTGGTGAATGAGCTGCACATCAAAGGCACAGTTGAAAGTCATGAGCTTGATCAGGTCAAATTCTTCACACAATGCCAAAGCCTCGCCAAAGTAATCCATGTTGTTCCTCCAGTGCTCGATGTCAATTGTCCATTGCTTGGCATACTTGTTCTTGTGATGGTCATAGAGTTCATGCATGATCCGAAATTGCAACTCATTCCGGAACTGAGGGGTGGTCCACCTGGAAGCAACTGGAACCTCATACGGATTTTGAAGACGGACCCTCTCCCAATCAGCTTGCTTCCAGGAATGCACGGGCTTGGCAGTTTTCTGCTTGGTGGCCAGGGACTTCTCACGGCGAGTGGGATTGGTGGGGATCACAACTTCCTCATTCTCAGACTCTTCGACAATCCTGCACCTGCGAGCCCGTTTCTTGGTCTTCTTCCGAGGAGCAGAACGAGAGCTGGAACCACCTGCAGACAAGCACACGAGAAACACAGAGTGGAAACCCAGAAAAGATGAGAGGATTGTACACAAAAGAAGGAATAGATTAGGTGCGAAGATAAGAGACAAGAAACAGGGAGCAGGACTCAGGGAGGTCAGTTCAACCGGTTGCCCTCGCGGTTGTACCGCTAGCTCAGAGCGGTTGTACCGCTGCTGGGAAACCGGTAGATCTGGATCCAGAGAAATGCACCCCTCTTTGAGGTCTCTAATCATCACAGTTAATTGAAATTATAACGTATGATCTTATCCCATCAATAGTTTTGACTAAAAAATGCGGGAACCGAGCAATACCCTAACAATGGGAGATTCAAAGAGGAACCAAGAACGGGGAGGATCTCTAGGCATTATCGGCATCCATGAGAGAAGATCGGGGAGAGTAAGGGTCTCCACGGAGCAGATCCGGGAGGAGGCCACGAATCCGGGGCGCCGGAGGCACTCCGGGGCAGTGGTGGCGGCGGCCGGCGACAGGGGCACCAGGGAGGAGTCGGGCACGAAGGGGATAACTGAATACCCCTTCAGCCCGGCCCTCCCGATCTAAGTACCGGGTCGCGACCGGTTGTACCGCTCCAGGGGAGCGGTTGTACCGGTCCAAGTACAGGGCCAGGGGATTAGCGGTAGAATCGCAAACACCCCCGGTTGTACCGCTGGGACGGGACAACCGGTGGATTAGCGGTAGAACCGCTTTTCACACCGGTTGTACCGCCTGGCCACAGGCACCACCACCAGAAGATCAAAGCGTACAATTTTGAAAAGAAGGGTTCCGGGATGAGAAAGGCTTGGGATAGAAAACAAACGGTAGGGGAGTATGGTGAGGAAAACTCCATGGTTGGAATAAAGCAAAACGTCAATAAAGTGCCATGGAGAATGCCCACACCTAGGACTCAAAGCAACACGAACACAAATTTTAGACTTAAAATAAGAGCAAAAGGGGGTGGTGGCCGAGGCAACCTATGTATGAGTCAATTGGTATGGCACCGCGAAGATATGAACCTTGGGCCCATGACCAAAACTCGTCTTTGAAGCACAGGAGTCATCAAAAATGACGAATGTGAAAGACTTGATCAATTTATGCATAATAGGAGGAGGGATAGTTCATTGAGAGAACTAGACTCCCCCTATGTCCATGACTACACCTAAACAAGACATGATGATGAGTGTGGTGGGGTGTGCACTAAGTCAAGCCACATTGCTCGAATCAATGATATTTAGCTCATGCCTTAACTCGCGAAATCTTGCTTCATCCAGTGGCTTCGTGAATATATCTGCAAGTTGTTCCTTAGTATATAGATGAATAAGATCTATGTCTCCACGCTTGATATGATCCCGGATGAAGTGATGACGAATCTCAATATGCTTTGTCTTGCAGTGTTGAACCGGGTTGTTGGAGATCTTGATCGTGCTTTCATTGTCGTAGTAAAGAGGCACTTTGTCACAGTTGACACCATAATCCTTTAAAGTTTGCCTCATCCAAAGAATATGAGCACAACAGCTTGCGGCAGCTACATACTCGGCCTCGGTGGACGAGAGAGAAACACAGTTTTGTTTCTTGGAAGACCAACTTACCAGAGAGCGGCCAAGAAATTGGCAACCTCCGGAAGTGGACTTCCTTTCCACACGGTCTCCCGCCCAATCCGAGTCAGTATATCCAATGAGATTAAATTAAGCACCTTTAGGGTACCATAAGCCAAAGTTTGGGGTATGATCCAAATATCGAAAGATTCGCTTGACAGCCACATAGTGACTCTCCTTAGGTGCGGATTGAAATCGTGCACAAATTCCCACACTCAACATGATATCCGACCTAGATGCACAAAGGTAAAGCAGAGATCCAATCATGGAGCGATATACCTTCTGATCCATAGCTTTACCATTGGGATCACTGTCAAGTTGGCATTTGAGTGGCATCGGAGTGTTGGCCTTCGGAGGATTTAGCTCATCCATCTTGAACCTCTTGAGCATGTCTTGAGTGTATTTGGCTTGGTTGATGAAGGTTCCTTGGCTTCGTTGCTTGATTTCGAATCCAAGGAAGAACTTCAACTCTCCCATCATAGACATCTCAAACTCTTTGGTCATTAGTGCGGCGAACTCATCATTAAAAGCTTTGTTAGAAGAACCAAAGATAATATCATCTACATATAGTTGGCATACGAACAAATTCCCGTTAACCCTCTTGGTAAAAAGAGTGGGGTCGATTTTCCCAATTTCAAACCCACGATCTTGCAACATCTCGGTAAGGTGCTCATACCACGCACGTGGGGCTTGTTTAAGGCCATAGAGTGCCTTATCGAGAACGTATACATGATTGGGGAACTTGGGATCCTCAAACCCCCGGGGGTTGCTTGACATATACCAACTCCTTAAGTGGACCATTAAGAAAAGCACTCTTCACATCCATTTGATATAATATGAAATCATGATGAGAAGCATAAGCAAGCAACATGCGAATAGATTCAAGGCGAGCAACAGGGGCAAAGGTTTCACCGTAGTCGATACCCTCGACTTGGGAGTAGCCTTGAGCCACCAGTCTTGCCTTGTTGCGAATAATGATACCATGTGCATCTTGCTTGTTCTTAAAGATCCATTTGGTTCCAATGACATTGTGATTTTCTTTTGGTCTTGGCACCAATCGCCACACTTTGTTGCGCTCGAAGTTGTTGATTTCATCATGCATGGCTTCAAGCCAATCCTCGTCTTCGAGCGCATCTTGTACCTTGAGGGGTTCAAAGCAAGAAACAAACGCATGATGTGCACAAAAGTTTGTTAATTGACGACGAGTAGTTACCCCTCTTTTCAAGCTTCCGTAGACGTTCTCTAGGAGGTGTTGCTTTTTCTGAAGCTTGGAAGCAATCGTGGCAGCTCGTCTTTCAAGAATTTCCTCCATGGAAAGTTGAGGCTTGGTAACTTGACGAGCTTTGGTACTAGCACCGGCTTGCTCATGATCTTGAGCATGATCTTGATCTTTAGCTTGACCTTGATCTTGAAGTTGATCTTGGTCCTGAGCTTCATCTTGATCTTGAGCTTGCACGGGGGTGTGAACAAGATCTTGAGCATCATGTGAAGTAGAAACATCACTATCAAGTTGATCTTGCCCTTGATCTTGATCACGGGGTTGAGGGCCTTCACTGCGTTCTTTGGAAGCGTGTGGGTCGTGCGTCGGTGATGGTTCCACTTGAGTGGAACATTGTCCTTCTCCTTCAGCCACAAGGGGTTCCTCAACGGGTAGGAAGTATCCCACACCCATTCTTCTTATGGCTTGGGGAGGAATTTCATCACCTACATCACAAAGACCACTTTGCTCCACTTGGGAGCCATTATTTTCATCAAACTCTACGTTACTCGTCTCCTCAATGAGTCCGGTGGACTTGTTGAGGACACGGTAAGCATGAGAGTTTGCAGCATAACCAACAAATATGCCCTCATGGGCTCTAGAATCAAATTTAGACAAACGAACACCTTTCTTGAGAATGAAACACTTACAACCGAACACCCGGAAGTATTTGAGGTTGGGCTTGTTCCCGGTAAGAATCTCATAAGGAGTCTTGTTCAAGCCTTTGCGGAGATAGAGCCGATTTGATGCATGACATGTTGTGTTGATGGCTTCGGCCCAAAAGTTGTACGGAGATTTAAACTCTGCCATCATGGTTCTTGCCGCATCCATCAACGTCCGGTTCTTCCTCTCCGCAACACCGTTTTATTGAGGGGTGTAAGGGGTGGAATATTGGTGCTTTATCCCCTCATCACTGAGAAACTCATCTAGGGTGTAGTTCTTGAACTCAGTGCCGTTGTCACTTCTAATCATCAAAATCTTTGCTTCATGTTGACGTTGGACTTCATTTGCAAAGTTGATGACGGTATGTTGGGTCTCACTCTTCCTCTTGAAGAAATATACCCATGTGTATCTCGAGTAATCATCCACAATCACCAAGCAATATCTTCTTCCTCCAAGGCTGTCAAAAGATGGAGGCCCGAAGAGATCCATGTGAAGGAGCTCTAGGGTCCTCTTTGAGTAGATTGTAATAGTTGGACGATGAGCCTTTTCATGTAGCTTTCCTTTGATACAGGCACTGCAAGCACGGTCTTTGGCAAAACTCACATTTGTTAGTCCAAGAATGTGATCCCCTTTGAGGAGACTTTGCAAAGATCTCATATTGACATGGGCTAGTCGGCGATGCCAAAGTCATCCCACATCAACTTTAGCCATTAGACATGTCGCGGTCTTAGTGGGTCGCTCCGAGAAGTTAATCACATAGAGACCGTTTTCGACATGCCCAACAAAGGCTACTTTAAGAGTCTTGCTCCACAAAAAGGTCATGGTATCAATGCCAAAGAAGGTACTAAAACCCATGAGTGCAAGTTGATGAACGGAAAGTAAATTGTATGCAAGGGTCTCAACAAGCATGACTCTCTCAATGGTTAAGGTCGGAGAGATAACCACCTTGCCAAGACCCAATACCTTTGAGATTGCATCATCTCCAAATGAGACTTGGGTGGCCACGGATGCATCGAGTTGAACATCCACCACCAAGTCCTTGCTTCCGGTCATATGATTTGTTGCTCCGCTTTCGAGCAACCATGAGACTCCCCCGGAAGCAAAGTCCTACAATAGATCAATGCTTGAATTTAGGTACCCATTCTTGAATGGGTCCTTTCATGTTAGTGACAAGGGTCTTAGGAACCCAAATAGACCACTCAATATACTCATAAGAAGAACCAACATATTTGGCATAAACATGCCCATCACTGGCACGTCACAAAACATAGGAGGGGTTAAAATCGCCGGCCCTGTTGGAGGGAGTGATCTTGCCCTTCTTGGCACTATCATTCACAACCTTGTCTTTCTTCTTCTCATGAGTAATGTTCCCCGCTTTGACAAATGTTTCCTTGAGCGGAGGAACCTGCGTGGTCTTCTTCTTCTTCTTCTTCTTTTTGGATTTGGGTGCAAACCCAACTCCTTCCTTTGCAATCACTTCCTTTTGATTGCTCAAAAGGTCATTGAGATTCTTATCACCTTGTATACATGTCACAAGGCCTTTCTCAAGCTGCTCTTTTAGCTTAGCATTTTCCTCCACAAGATGTGCATGCTCACAACACGGGTTAGTAGCAGATGCATTATCAATTAAGACAAAGGGAGGACACGTGGCAATTTCCTTAGTGAGTTTTACTTGGATTTGATCATGCGACTCTTTAAGGGAAGCATGAACGCTCTTCAATGCCTTATGAGCATTGTCAAGAGAGACAAACTCAACCTTGAGTTGAGCATGGTCAACCCCAAGTGCAACCTTTTCAGATTTAAGAACACGGTTAAGAACAATAGCATGATCATAATCTTTACGTAATTTAGCAAAGTCGTCATTTTGTGACTCCTTAAAAGTCAAATGAAGACCTCGCTCTTCCTCTAGGGCAATAGAAAGATCTGCTATTTCGTCGGCATAATCACGACTATGGCCTATCATCTCCTCAAGAGATTCTTCTTGAGAATCAATCGTATCATTGGCCTCACCAAGTTGTTCCAAGAGAGCAACGAAGTGCTTCTTGGTCTCTCCCTTGAGTTTACACAAGAACTTGTCAAACTCATTCTCACCCTCTATCGCCTCCTCAAGTTCATCCACACAATCTAACAAAGACGGAGTGGAAGAAACAGAAGTCTTAATGTTTGAGGTTTTGGCGTTGGAGGTTACCTTGGTGATACCTTTCGCCATGAGGCACCTAGCGATGTGGTTCTCATTGGGGGCGTCGAAGAGTGACACCTTTGTTGGGGTAGAGGATGCAATTGCCACCGATGCCATTGCCATTCCTTCACCACTTGTGTCTCCGTCATCACCATCATCATCCGATGCATACTCTTCTTGAGCCACCAACACTTTGTGTGAAGTCTTCTTGGTGAAGTTGGTCTTGTTGGGAAAAGGCTTGGCCTTATCTTTGTGGATGAGCTTGCCACCATTGTCTTCCCTCTTCTCGTATGGACAATCCACCACAAAGTGACTCACATTACCACAGTTGTAGCAGGTCCTCACACGTTGCTTGCCCTTTGACCCGTTTGAGTTGTTCTTGGAGAAGTTGGGCCTTGTGTTTCTCTTGTTGCCCCAAAATTGCCTGGACGCAAGAGCCATGTGCTCATGATAAGCATATTTGGTGTCCTCGGGGCAACCCTCTTCTTCTTCTTCTTCTTCTTCCTCTTGACAGACCTTGGCCTTCAAAGCAAGGTTGGGGGATGATTTCTTTGACCGTTGCACGCGAGCGAGAGCATTGTCAGCTGTCGTGTTCAAGATGTTTATTGCAATAAATTCATCCAACACATCACCAGAGGACAAGGTGTGAAAGTTCGGTCTTTGACGGATGATAGCGGACATGGCCTTGTTGTAGGGCATGATGGCCTTCAGAAACTTACGCTTGATCCAAGTATCATCCACATCCTTGCTGCCATGATCTTTGAGGGCGACAGCGAGGGCAGTCACCCTTCTATAGAGCTCACGCGGTTCCTCATCCTCTATCATTACAAACTCATCTGACTGATCAAGGACAACTTCATAGTTTGACCATTGAATGCTTGAGCTGCCCTTGTACATGGAGATAATGTGTTCCCAACACTCTTTAGCAACGGTGAAGGGACGCAGGTGAGGTAGGTCTTCAGTAGGAACAACAGCTTGGAGTATGAACAAGGCGAAGGAATTTAGCTGTTTATCCTCTTCTTCCCTTGGAGTGAGGTTGCGTGGATCACGAGGGTAGTATCCTTCTTCAATGACTTGCATGAGTTGAATTGAGTTGTGATCCAAATGAGACTTGATACAGAAAACCCAATTAGCAAAATCATTTTTAACAAGCTTAGGAGGAGGACCGTGATTAACTATATGAGGTGGGTGCACCGGTCCTCCATAGACCAAGGGAGGGGGAACTGAGGCAAAAGTCCCCGACCCATTAATTCCTTGAGAACGATTATCTTTATCAGCACTAGCCCCCTCCTTACTGGAGTTGACATCCGATGTCGAGTTAGTGGGATTAACCACTTGAGCCGCATCGGTGGAAAGTTTAAGAGTGTCAAGGAATTCTTTAAACATGGATTTGACCTCGGTCGTCATGGTTTAAGCGAGGACATGGCCTCATTTAAATCCTCGCAAGAGACCGTGTTCACTCCCACGGCCTCGGGAAGTTCTCCCAACCGCTCCTCTTCGCCCTCCATACTCTTCGGGTGGTGAAACCCTTAATAAAGAGACGAGGCTCTGATACCAATTGAAAGGATCGATATGGTTGACTAGAGGAGGGGGGTGAATAGGCAACTACCACCTTTTAACTTTTCTTTAACAATTTAGGCTTAGCAACAAATAGGTTGGCTAGATATGCAACTAGATGAGCAACCTATATGATGCTAACAATAATAACCGTACAAGCAAGAAGATAAACAATATAAATAGCTTGCACAAAGTAAGGGTAAGGAGTAACCACAAGTGGAACCAATGGAGACGAGGATGTGTTACCGAAGTTCCTTCCCGGTAAGGGGAAGTACGTCTCCGTTGGAGCGGTGTGGAGGCACAATGCTCCCCAAGAAGCCACTAGGGCCACCGTATTCTCCTCACGCCCTCACACAATGCGAGATGCCGTGATTCCACTAGTGGTGCCCTTGAAGGTGGCAACCGGACCTTTACAAACAAGGTTGGGGCCCTCTCACAACTTAATTGGAGGCTCCCAACGAAACCACAAAGCTTCACCACAATGGAATATGGCTTCGAGGTGACCTCTTCCGTCTAGGGTGCTCAAACACCCAAGAGTAACAAAATCCACACAAGAACTATG
The DNA here is from genome assembly GCA_039707655.1 of Elymus sibiricus. Lineage (NCBI taxonomy): Eukaryota > Viridiplantae > Streptophyta > Magnoliopsida > Poales > Poaceae > Elymus > Elymus sibiricus. Next base: position 283,318,374 of record CM077663.1, read on the forward strand.
GGGGAATCAATTTTCCTTTGGTGGAAGTGTAGATCTAGATCTCCTCCTTCAATCCCTAGCAAGACAACAAGTTTGGGTGGCTAGAGAGAGAGATCGGGCAAGAAAGCTCAAGGGGCATCAATGGTGGAGAGAGAGAGGTGAGAGATAAGGGAGAGGTGGAAGAAGCACCTCCTTATATAGCCCCCCCCCCTTTCCAACCGTTACAGCCAGATATGCATGGGAGCGGTACAACCGGAGTGGTGGGCGGTACAACCGGTATAACCGGTACAACCGGCCAACCACCGCCCAACAATCAAACCACAACAGAATGGTGGCCCGGATGCAGCAGCCAGGCCTGAGCCCCGAACCAGGCAAAGTCCTAAGCGGTACAACCGCTCGGGACCCCGGTTGTACCGGGCTATATGAATATAGCGGTACAACCGGTCCAGGTCCGCCCAACAACCGGGGCACAACAGAACCATGCCCGATTGTAGCCCGATGCTGGGCCGGTTTAACCGCCCAGAGCTGCCACCCTGGGTCACCCAGCCTTTGGCGGTACTACCGCCCGGGGGCAGCGGTACAACCGCTGGGGACCACTTAGTGGCAGCACCCCCAGGGTATCACCCCTAGAGTGGTGGTCGAACCGGAAGCTTAGAGCAAGCTGTGCATTTAGGTCGACACAGCGGATTACCTGGCAAGCAACTAAGGAAAGAGGGGCCTCTCTCTCTATGATGCGGAGAAGAAAGTTGGGTGAAGATGGATGTGCGAAAGAACTGATTCACCCAAGACTTTCCAATGTGGATTCCCTCTTAATAGTACGGGATCCCTACGACCAAAGAGAATAAACACGTAGAGAACCCCGTCTTCAATCTTTTCCGTTTGGAGGATCCACCTAACCGTCTTGTGTACCACATACAATCCCTGTATAACTTGACACACGGTTACATCATAGTGAGTTGTCATCATCGCCAAAACACCAAGGTAAGAGAATGCCCTTACACCCGGGCTTGGCAAACCCAGCGTGACGCATAGTCAACAATGTCTTCTTCCCGGCGCACCACTACTTCGACACCACTGCACCCATGACTAACTCGGCGCCTCCTTGCGCCCGCGGCTCCACGGCGACTTCCTCGACACCGGCCACCCCGACTCGACATTGACCACGGCGTTCTTTGCATGGCTACCCCGACCACGGCTACACCATCCTACGCTCTCGGCTACCTCGACATCGGCACAAAGGGCTACCGCCTTGCTTGAGCAACCTCGTCAGTGTCCATTCCAGCCACGACTTCCACGATGCATCAACTGTTATGACTGTGGGGGGTTGCCCGTCGGCTTACCTTCGGATTCTTCTCCAGTGTCATTGTCTGCGTCGCTACCGTTGTGACTGTGTGAGGATGTTGAATATCGTGATTAGATTGGAAACATAGGATAGATTAGGAAGTATTCTGACTTGTCTTGTACTCCAAAAAGATCATGTACTCCTATATATATATATATATATATATATATATAGGGTCGCGCTATTCGTCACCCTGGGTGAGGAATAGTTATTCTTCACCCCTCTCTATTTTCACATCAACGCACCGTAATTTTATGTTCCGTAAATTTTAATCTTATTTCATACGTAAAAAGAGACCGTAAAAAAAATATGGTCACCGTAAAAAATATTTTATGTTACGTAAAATTAGAAACATAAAAACATAGTGTAAAATTCACATAAAATGTGATTTTTCTGGTCTTATGACATATATTTTTGTTTTCTTATGCCAAATTTTACGTAGTGAATCAATATAAATGTAATTATTTGCGTTTCAAATGTAATTTATTTATGAATCGATCGTAAAATTACCTCGGGTGAAGAATAATTTATTCTGCACCCTGGGTGATGAATAGACTTTCTATATATATATATATATATATATATATATATATATATATATATATATATATATATATATATATATATATATATATATATATATATATATATATAGGGTCGCGCTATTCGTCACCCTGGGTGAGGAATAGTTATTCTTCACCCCCCTCTATTCTCACATGAATGCACCATAATTTTACGTTCCGTAAATTTTAATCTTATCTCATACGTAAAAAGAGAACGTAAGAAAATATATAGTCACCATAAAAATATTTTATGTCACGTAAAATTACAAACATAAAAACATAGTGTAAAGTATACATGAAATACGATTTTTCTTGTCTTATAACCTATATTTTTGTTTCCTTATGTCAAATTTTACGTAGTAAATGAATATAAATGTAACTATTTGCATTTTAAATGTAATTTATTTATGAAACAATCGTAAAATTACCTCGGGTGAAGAATAATTTATTCTGCACCCTGGGTGATGAATAGTATATATATATTGATTTAATGTGTATACAAATAGTTACATGCATATTGATTTAATGTGTAAAATTTAGCATAAGAAAACAACAATATAGGTCATAAGACCAGAAAAAAATCATTTTATGCATATTTTACACTATGTTTTTACGTTCGTAACTTTACGTAGCATATAATATTTTTTACGATGATTTATTATTTTCTTACATTCTCTTCTTAGGTATGAAGTAAGAAAAAAAATCAAGTCACATAAAAATACGGTGCATTGGTAGTAAAATAGAGGGGGTGAAGAATAACTATTCCTCACCCAGGGTGATGAATAGCATGACCCTATATATATGCGCCCACGAGGCTCAAGCAATAAACATCAATTTCATTAATCTTTCTTTATCCCTTCTAACAACCAGGAAAGAACTGGCCCTTATTACGAGCTAGCCAATGGCCCGGCAGATGGCTGCCACTAGGAAAGTAAATATAACATCAAGCATAGAATTGCCTCGCATTGTTAGGACAACATTCTATGCCAAACACCGATCCCGTGCTACGCCAAACCACCCTGAAAAAAAAGTGTTGCACCGACTCATGTTGATCACAAAACGAACAAAATTATTGCCAGGCCATTTTTTTTTGGACCCGATAAATTTTGAACGTTTGGATTTTAAGCATGTCATCCCGAACATTTTTCATGACAACTTTAGTTGACACGAGTTGGCAACTTTACTTGTTAAAACAGGGCAACTTTGTTTCAATTCTTTCTTTCTTTTTTGTCAGAAAATTGCCATGTTTGCCATCCTCGTGTGAACTAAAGTTGTCATGAAAAACGTTCAGGTTGTCATGCTTAAAATCCGAATGTTAGGGATTTATCATTTCCATTTTCTTTTGCATCACATACCTAATAGGTATAGCATTTTGAAAGAGCTGCCAAAGAAAATTTTGAATTTTCAAAGGAACTTTTGCCCCCCAAATCCACTGGAAGTTTTTTTTTTTTTTTTTGATCAAACCAAATCCACTGGAAGTTAGCCCCATGCACATCATTCTCCATTATGTAGTACATAGACCCCTTTTCTAGTAAATCTCCTATGCACTTTATCAGGTTCATCTTTTCTGGGCAAGGTTTCGGTCTATAACAGATAAGTTGCAATTAGACACTATACAGCTTCGTCATCGAGTCTCTGAATTTCGTTCCGGTGCATCTATAACAGAGGAGTTGCAATTATATATACAGCTTCGATTGGCATGCTATCAATCAAGTTTGCTATCAGATGGAGACCCAACATGTGAAACCAAGCTATCTATCAAGTTTGTTATCAGATGGAGACCCAACATGTGAAACCAAGCGGTGCGAGTACGAGATGTAACCATCACGAGATAAGAAACTAATTAGCCAATCTATTGCATTTCAGTTTACATCTCCAACAGTAAGGAATGTTAAATTCACTCCATTCTCTTTCCTCAAATGCCAAATATGCCACATTCGAATATACACAGAAAACATCAAAGCAATCTCACATACTACTAAATATGAGATGAGTATACAACACACTTATTACATTGATGAAACAGAATATAATCTAATACATGACGAGTAGCTCGCCCCTCTTTTGTATATGCGCAATGCCACTAAGGATAGTATCCCCATTTATTCCATGTGGAAAGCTGCAACACAAGGCCTTCCTCCACTATTCTCATGATGCGCTCTCGGCAAGGCATACATAAATACATATACATTCATAACTGGATGGACCTCCGGTTGGTCGTTAACGCCTGTGAGCGGCAGTGGCAGCATGAACAAGGTTGCAGCACTCTAGATAAATTCTCCTGTGTTGAGTGCCCTTGACTATGTCATGCAACCACTATCAAAGTTGATCTCCCTTACATGGTATCATCATCAAATATTGTGGAAAGCACAAGCCCACGGGCAAATGCACTCCTCTGAGCCCGCTCCTTCTGATCCTTCTCGGACAAAGATGTTTCAGCTCTGTAAATTCACCAGACATTCAATCAAATATTTGATAACAAGAACTATTAAACTACAGCAAAACCTACATTTCAAAACTCAAAAGGTACAACCTGCCTATATTTCAAACTTAGATTACAATATTTGGCACCGAGAAATAATTTAAAATTTCTGGTGAGCAACAAGTCATCAAACACCGTAAGGCCCATAACATTGATCATCAATATGAAACATGCACACGGGTAGACTATTACGATATACAGCACATGCTTAAGTTAAACCTAGTGTTTTCTTGGAGAAATGTCTTCCAAATCAAATGATGCTAAGCAGATTAAGGAATAAATCAAGCACATACTAACAGCCGAAAAGGGATAAGTAATACGTCAAAAAGGTAACCACATAACATTTCTGGTGAGCAACAAGTCATCAAAAACCGTAAGGCCCATACATTGATCATCAATATGAAACATGCACACGGGTAGACTATTACGATATACAGCACATGCTTAAGTTAAACCTAGTGTTTTCTTGGAGAAATATCTTCCAAATCAAATGATGCTAAGCAGATTAAGGAACAAATCAAGCACATACTAACAGCCGAAAAGGGATAAGTAATACGTCAAAAAGGTAACCACATAACCATAACAATGTACTATACAATTGATAACAATGACAAAAATTAATTGGCATCAAGGCTTTGCAATTTTATCCATGCTTAGAGGGCATATAAAACTGTACTGGCTATGCACAAGGACAGCGCACAATATAGAATGTGGAAATATATCATCCACTCAGCAGATACAGTAGCATCATGGCAAAGAGGAAGCGTAGTGGGGCGGCAGAAAGAACAAAGCTTGAGGTGACATACCTCTCTACGATCTTTTCATCTGGGAATTTATTTAGCAAAAATGTTTTGTCAGATGAGTCGGAACGAAAATCTTTCGATGGTTCAGCCACAGGCAAACTACAAATTAAAGATTGCAAAAATGGATCAGGGGCGGCAGCAGGAGGATTAGATACATAGGATGATCCACCAAGAAAGGACTGCAAACTGCCGTCTCTTAAATCCTTTCTCAACAAAGACAGCAAAGAATGGGACCCAGGAGATACTTTTCGGACTCTGCGCCTGCGTTGCATGTATTTTTCATTAAGGAAAGCAATGAATAAATTGTCTTCCAATAGAAACCATGTATTCTGAAGAGGACACATTGTAATGTGGTAAAGTCACTAGCACTCATTGGCAGCAGTACAGTGAATAAAAGAAGGATATCTTGAAGTAACTTCCATGCTGCATTGTCAAGTGGCCTATCAAGTCCGCCCCAACCCTTGTAGCACAGATGGGGCATACCTGAAAGGTTAGTTCATCAAATTCCATGAGTGCTTATTATTTGAGTTCATCAAACAGCTAAGCTCACACAAGCAAGGACGCAAGATAAGCACAATGTTACAATGAAGTCCTACCAGAAGAAGAAGAAAATAAACTGTCAATTATGTCCAATAAAGGTAAAAATTAACTATGTTTTAGTTACCTCTCTCTAGGCTTACAGTCCAAGTAAACTCAAGGTAACCCAGCAACACATGCATTAATTTATATTCTAAGTGTAATGATAAAAGAAGAAACTGAACTCTCTGGTGTCCTTAAACAGTAAACTTGAGTCCTCCTAACGTAGAAAACCAGGTAGCAATCGCGAACCATAAAGAGTTCAGTACCACTCTCATTCTATAGATAACTCTACTCTGCACCACACACAAATTAATCAGTGTGACACCACTTTTACTCAATGAAATGTGCAAGAACCATAGATCCAAACTCTTAACTACCAAATGAACGAACATGGCTTAGCCTAGCAACTATATCTCAAACAACATAACAAATTAAAATGCACGCCCTACTTTGAAGGAGAAGGATGACCTTCTACAATTCAGAGAGCTTAGAACTTGAATTCTTTATAAGAAAAACAATTAAAGGTTGGGACTCAAACTGAAGAGCAGAATAACACATGTCACCTAAGAGGGCCTGAGACTAAGAACAGGAAACTAGAATTTTGTAAAGAGAAATTCCAAAAAGAAACTTGGACAGCCAGAAGCGAATCTATCAGGTGGGCTTCGACAGCCTGGCCTCTGATTTTGCCAGGAAAAAGGCATATATGCATAAGCAATCATGGAAGATAATCACAAAAGAGATTATGTTAAACATGTGACAGTGCCTACACGGTTCTGGACAAAGCAAGCGGCGCCCAACAGCTAACCTGTGTGTTCACCCTCTCTCGTCGTCCCGTGCCGCACAACACGTTGGCAACCAGAGACTGTGTAGCAGGGGAGGCGAGCAGTGGCCTGTAGCTATACGAGATTTTCTTGATTCACGCAACTTCTTTTCTTTCCAAATTCGGCACTAATAAATATACTCCCTCCGTAGATACATCCGCATCTAGACAAATCTAAGACAACTAACTTGGGACGGAGGTAAAATATAGCACATGTTTCTCAAGATTATCTTTGATCAAGAATTTAATTGGTCAACAATATGTGGATTGTGTGATTCAAAAAATGACATTGCTGGATTCATGTTGAAATCAACTTTTGAATAATACCGATTTCATATAAGATAATCCACATTTTTTAACTGGTTAGTCAAAGATATATCTCAAAAAACTGGTGCGCCTTATATTTTAGACGGAGTGAGCTATATGCTAAGAATTTCACCAAAGTTGATGGTTGTTGTTCAGAAGTTACCACTTCACACTTTCATTGCCAATATTAGGAGAAGTGAGGAATTTCACTAATGTCATGATTATTTGATGCACAATACAAAATTAAAATTCAACAAACCTACATTTGATGTTTATTTCCTCGATTCAGATTAGTGTATTAAGCTTTGAGCATATCCTCCACTTTTATTGGCCAGCTATAACACAACTCTTTCAGACTTTCAGCTAGTTGCACCAGCCGTTCACTCCAGAACCAACAATACCTAATACTCCTACAACCCAAGGGAACTGCGTTCCATAACCAAACTGGCCAAAGGAAAATTTCCCAAGAATCATAATCACTAAGAATCAAAAGACTCCTGTAGGAACGCCAGAGGCTAACCACATCCCGCAATTCCAACCAGCAACACCATAAAAAATCTCTGTCAAAGGAGTTTGTTCCTAAAATGTTCCAACGCAGCCACCCAAAAGGGAACTTGGTTTCTACATTTCCAACCCGAACTACCATAGACAAACAAGAATTCTCCAGCAGAACATTCAAGAGTCTCATATTTTCAGCAATCTACAAAGCAATAAACCTATTCCATATCAAAATTACAAGAAGAATGGATTTTCCCAACCACTAAAAGGTACGGGTTCCTTAATTGCGCCATTATCAACATTTCCGTCCTCAAGAGCGACGCATCCTAACAATAATTGGCTTAAAATGTCCCATTTCGGCTAAATTATCTCAAAGGCTGAAACGGGACCCGAGCGAGCGAGTCACAAGAAGGCGAATCATCAGATGGGGCGAGGCGACATACCCCGCTCTTGGCCTCGACGGTGTGCTCGTCGTCGATGTGGCAGCAGAGGCCGACGAAGTCGAAGTCCTCGCCGCAGAAGGGGCAGTTGTAGGCCTCCGCCCCGCGCGCCTCCACCTCGTCCCCGCCGGCGTCCGCGTCGTCGAACCCCATGTACAGATCTGCCAAACCCAATCACGCATCAGCCCCAACGAGCCGAATCGAAAAAACAAACACCCAGGACGAAATCAGGCGATCGATCGACCGTACCGTAGCGGGACTGCAGGCGCCTCGCGGCGGCGGCGGCGGAGGAGGAGGTGGAGGAGGAGCGGCCCCACGCGTCGCCGGAATCCATGGCGAAATTGGACGAAACCCTAGGCTCGCCTCTCGCTCTCTCTCTCTCCTTTCCCCTTTGTGTTGGTGAATTCTCTTTTGGCTTTCCAGGCTTTTCTTTTCTGTCCGCTCCTCTCTCTTTCCACTGCTTCGGTGTGCGCGCGAGCGAGCGAGCGTGCGGTGTTTGTTGGCCGTTTGCTCGGCTGTGGGTCGCGGTGTGAGTGATTGGAAGGAATTATGGGGACGGAAAGGTGGGGGGAGGGTGGTGGTTGGTGGGTACCTGCACCTGGTCTACGGTGAGCCACTGGTAATTGCTCGGTGGGCCGTCGCCGTCAGTGGTGGTATTTTTGGTGAGATTCTGTCGCTGATGGTTGGTGCTGCGAAATGGTTGCAGCGAAGGAGGAGTAGATCGAGTTGAAAAATGAAAAATCGGAATTTCTATTGACTCGAAAAGCATATCCCCATTATTTCAGTTAAAACCAGGTAAAAAACAGAGTGTTTACATTTTCTTATATACTCCCTCCGTTTCTAAATATTTGTCTTTCTAGAGATTCAACTATGGACTACATACGAAACAAAATGAATAAATCTACACTCTAAATTATATCTATATACATCCGTATATAGTTTATAGTGAGATCTCTAAAAAGACAAATATTTAGGAACGAGGGAGTAAAACATAGTAGTACAACATGGACACCTGAGGCATCTCCAACCCTGATTTGTAAATCTACTCCTGCATCCCCGTCCGCGATATGGGTGTGGGGATCGGTCATCCAACGCTGTATGTATATATTTTAAACACTGATTTAAATATACTGGACGAAAATCCTGCAAATTGGCTGATTTTCATATAAACCTGAGCATATTTATTATAATCCGAACATTTTTCATTAAAAAAAAGAAGTTGCCAGACCTAAACCTATCTTAAGGCGGCCCCGGTTTTCACTTCATTTGTATTCCGCATCGGCTACTACGTCCTTAATCTGTCGTCTTCATGATCGCCGACGAGCTCAAGACCCGTGAAGTGAAGCTGCAGTCTCCGATGAGGAAGAGTAGGACATGGGAGACGGATCAGCCCACATGGGACACCAGGCTCTACCGCTTTCACATGCCCTACTCATCCTCGAAGGAGTCCGCGACCTGTCTGTCATCGGTGTCGGTGGACGTGAGGTTGATGATGGATGTAGACGGGTCGTCATTGTCCACCTGCCACATGCAGCCTCGAAAGTTGGACGGCGGCGTGTAGGATGTGTCGCTGGCGGCGTTCTCGGCCTCGGTGTCGGAGCTAGATCCGGTAGATCTCGGGTAGGGGGTCCCGAGCTGGTGATCTTAGCTAGCTGGTAACATGATGAACAAGGGACACGATATTTACCCAGGTTCGGACCCTCTCAAAGAGGTAAGATGTTACATCCTGCTTCTATTATATTGATTGTTGTTGGAATACAAAGTACGGGATGATCACCTCGAGATCATATGAATGTATCTAAAACCTTGCCTCTAGGGACCAAACCCCTCGGCTTATATAAAACTAGCTTGAAGTAACAACAACACACTAGCTACAACTATGGCAATAACAAATATTGGAACTAGCTTAAACTAACTATAACAACTAGCATGCAAGCATATGGTTAAAACAATTAAAGGATTTTAGAATTTACATATACAACACACATTAAAAATGAGTTACAAGAAAAAAAAAGCGCCTACTAGGGTTTACAAATAGAACACGGATTAAAAAGCCTATTAGCGTTTAGATACACATATTAAAATGGATTAAGATAAAAAAAATAAGGGCTTTTCAGAGTTTACTGAATAGTCTATATCTAATAATAAAGGGGTTATTGCTTCTGTTTGTACGTCATCGAAATTGCCCCCAAAGTTGCCCTAAATTACCCACTATGCCACCCATAATTGAAGAAAACGATTTGAATTTTTTTCTGTCAAAGTCGCCGTCCGGTAAGGTTTTTATAGGGTGAGACCCTGATGTATCACGAGCATGTGCGAGGCGTAGTGGCTAGAGCGTTAGTCCTCCAACAAGGAGAACCAGGTCCGATCCCTGGTTCCAACACCTTTTTCTCCCCCCTTTTCTCTCTTTATTACCACCAAGCATGCACCTCCTCTTCCCTAGCACGGGTTTATGGGCCGGCCCATGTGTCCATGTTTTATTAATTTAATTTGATATTTCCTTCTTTAAATTAATTCGGGATTTTCCAGAAATCCAAATATAAAAAGTTGCAATTTTTGAAAAATATATTCATGAAATCATAAAATGTTCGGGAATTCAAAAGATACTTTGGTAAATCATAAAATGTTCACGGATTCAAAAAATGTTGATGATTTTAAAAATTGTTCGCATATTATAAAAGAATTCACGATTTTGAAAAATATATGCAGCAAATATAAAACGTTCATAATTTTGAAAATGTTCATGTATTCAAAACATATTCGTGAATTCAAAGAAAATATCTATGGAATTTTAAAAAAATGGTCACATAAACTCAAAAAAATCGTGAATTTCAAGATTTGTTCCCCAGTTTCAGAAAAAGTTCATCGATTCAAAAAAAAAAACGCTGAGTAAAAAACTGTCCATGTATTTCACAGAAAATTTAAGTGGACATCAAACGACAAAATATGATCAGATGGACACCGCGGCATCATTAACAAGGGGGGGGGGGGGGGGGGGGAGGAAGATAAGTGGCAACATGATGAACCACCGTATTAAAATATAAATATAGAGGACGTTCATATGTCGAGGTATTGAGCCATACTTATTTGGCGAGGGCGTAATATTTTTGTCTCCTGTTGCAATGAACGGGCATATTTCCTAGTATAACCAATTAATTTAACATTATTAGACCTAAAACTCACTATCTCAACATCAGTCCCACAAAAAATAGACCTAAACAGCTAGCATTATAGACAACTCAACACAGAGAGGAATCGAACCTGGGAATTTCCTCAACACGATAAAACAAATCTGACAAGCAAAATAGCTACAGAACTAAACAACAAGAAAAGTCACAACAAATCAAATATACGAACTGAAGATCTAATCCATCACTAGCATGAGCCCGCTCATGTTAGAAAGTCACTTGCAAATCAACTAAACTAGCACATATTTATTCCAGCACTAACATTTGGGATGGGAACCAATCTAAAGTCTAAAAGAAAAAAAAACAAATCAAAAGGATGAACTAATAGATTTTTTTTTTTTGAGATTTGCCAACACTTTATTGATCACTGATTATGTTTAAGGGGATACAAGTTGGGTCATGAGGAGAAATAAGCCACACATGGCGACCGTGATCAAGCATAGCAGCGTGTTTGGCAAGATTGTGTGCTTTAATATTCGAAGCTCTACCTTCAAAAGTAACTAGGCAACTGAAAAAAGAACTAGATCTAAATAAAAACTCTTTTACAATAGCCTCGTAGGAGCCTCCTCGCCCCTTCGTAATATTCTCTACCACTGTCTTGCAGTCACATGCAATAATAATCTTCGACAACGAGAGATCAAAAGGATGAACGAATAGATAAAGCGAGAGAGAAGGAGACGGTCCAACTCCATGCCGCGGGCTGGGCTCAGCCTACTAACGAGCGTCGCGTGGCTAACGGGCGAAAGAAGCGAGCCCAACAAGCAAATGGACTGACCCAATAGAACACGAATCTTAGAGCAGCATCCAATGACCAGTAAAGCTACCAAACAAACCAGAAAAAAAAAGCGAGCATGAAAAATCAACTGATCCAAGCATGAAATTCAGACAACTTACATACAACCAAAGTGGGGAGTCATGCGATGTTTGCGGTTGAATGGCCTTGGCGTGGTGTCGGTTTTGATAAGATGCTCAGGGCATCTCTAACTGATCCCCTAAAAATAGTGGAGTACCCGGTGAAGTAAATCCTTGGTGGAGTATATAATAGAGTATTTTTTTGTTTTTTTCTAAACTTTGCAATTCTAGTGTACATTGCAACTGCTTATTAGCACACATATAGAAAGTAAACATAAATTTGAATATTCAAGCAAATCATGAATATAGTCTACAAATCGAATTCAAAGTTTACAAACCGAATTATTTGAATTTAAACAGTCCGTATGGTCCAAATGTAGCAAATAGCATGTGATAGAACAACTAGGACTCGCTAAGATGTTTCGGGTGATGCTCAATAAGATCTTGTTGGAGCTGAGCTTGAACTTGTCGGTTCTCGATCTCGCGATGCTCCTTAAGGAATGCCAAGATCCTATTCGTATCATACACTGGCTCAATCGAAGTTCCGTTGGTGATGTACCAAAAATTCTCAAGCATATCCCTCTCGTCTTCAATGATCATGTTATGCAATATGATGCCACAAGTCATCATATGCCATAGAACCTCGGAGCTCCAGTACTCGACAGCGCCACAAACAATTGCAAAGCACTTCTAAAGCACACCGAAGGCTCTCTCAACACCTTTCCTAGCAGCTTCTTTACATTGGGCAAAGTGAATATTTTTGTTACCTCTTCATCTACAATTCAAACGTCTAGGTTCAATCCAAACGGCTTGGTTCAAAAAGAAACAAAGAAAAAAAACTCACCTAGGTAATTCGTCGAACACTTGCGGTGCGCTGGTGCTGCATCGACCAGCCGGTGTCGTGCGAATGACCTGCAGTGGTGTGAAAGCAAGGTGAGATGCGGTGGCCGACAAAAAATGAAGAAGTTTCGAAGGAATCCAACGAATCGGCTATGGCAACGGCGGCGATGTTTCACCTTGATTCTGGCGACGGAAGCCGAACGGGCTCGGCGTCGGAAAGAGGTGCGGTGGGGGCCAAGGGAGGCAACGAGGTAGCGGCGAGGTGTACTTGTGATCTGCGTTGGGTTTTCCGTGAAGAGGAACGGGTAATTGCAACACAATACGGGTAAGTATTTCCCTCAGTTATGAAACCAAGGTTTATCGAAACAATAGGAATATCAATTCACAACCGTCTTCAGCGGGTGCACACAAAAGAGCAAACAACTTGCACCCAACGCGGGCAAGAGGGTTGTCAATCCCCTTGATCTCGTTATTTGCAAGCAAGTGAAGTGTGTAGATAATAGTAGATAATTGTAAGTTGCAAAATAAAATAAAAGGTAAATAAGAACAACAGGGTATTGTAGCGTTTATAAATATATAGGTGAATAGACCCGGGGGCCATAGTTTTCCCTAGCGGCATCTCTCATGAAAATAAGCATACGGTGGGTAAACAAATTACTGTTGGGCAATTGATAGAAAAACACATAGTTATGTGATATTCACGGCAATGATCATGTGTATATAGGCATCACGTCCATAACAAATAGGCCGACTCCCGCCTGCACCTATTACTATTACTCCACTTCAAGAGCACTTCTATGCTTGCCTCTCTACGTATTTAGTTCATGACAAACAGAGTAATGCATGGAGAACGATGACATGATGTAGACAAATTAAAATCGACCAATATGAATGAACCCCATCATTTTATCCTTAGTGGCAACAACACAAAGACGTTTCTTGTCCCCTTCTGTCTCTAGGATATGGAAACCCGTCAGGTTGAACCCACTACGACGCACCCTCTCACTGAAGAAAGATCAATCTACTTGGCCAAAGCAAATCAATAGATCGGAGAGAATTACGAAGTTATAATGATCATGCAAATAAGAATCATAATAATTTCAGAGAAGACTCAAATACTTTTCATGAATAATTTGAATATAAACCCACAATTCATCGGATCCCAACAAACGCACCGCACAAAAGAGTTACATCGGATAGATCAAAGCGAAGATGCGATGATCATTGTATTGAAGATCAAAAGAGAGAGATAGCCATCTAGGTACTAACTACGAACCCACAGGTCTGTGATGAACTACTCACACATCATCATGAGGGCAACAAGGTCGATGGAGAGGCCCTCCGTGATCGATCCCCCCTCCGGCAGGGTGCCGGAACGGAGCAACAGATGAGATCGCGGCAGAACAGAGACTTGCGGCGGCGGAAAAAGTGTGTCGGGATGCCCTCCAGGGTTTTTGGAATATATGTGAATTTATAGGCCAGAGAACGGGGTCAGGAGGTGTTGGAGATATGCCCTAGAGGCAATCATGTATGATGATATTTCCTATGTGTTTATGAATAAAGATAGTCCTTGGACATTATCAATGATGTGTATTAACAAGTAAGTGACTTGTTTATGAGACTATGCATTGTATGATGACTGTCCTAAATGGTCCCTAGTCGAAAGGGTTGTGTGGACACACAACCAGTTAGACTAGCATATGACACGGTGGATGGTTCGGTCTCACTGACCATGTAGCATTGGATGCTAGCCGGATAACATGGACTCAGAAAGATCTGGTCGGATTCGACGTAGTCGGATCCGAGTCGAGACAAGTCTGAGTTGGACAGACCCAACTATGAGACGCGGCGATAGGTCATCTGTGAGTCTCTAGTACAACATATGTTATGTGTCCTAAGACCTGAGCTGGCGCATGTACTCGGGATGGTGACAGACTTGCTTTGGGCCGACCAAACGCTACTCCGTGACAGGGTAGTTATAAAGGTAGGTTTCGGGCTTGTCCAGACTCATGCTGTGAGACGTGGTCGAGCAAGATGGGATTTGCCCCTCCGATGAGAAGGGATATACTCTGGGCCCCTTGGGTGATCCGACCTGGATAAGCATGGCCATGCGATGAGGATTATGAGATAATCCGAAGTGTTGGTTGGATTCACCGGAACGAGAAAGAGGTCGTGCTGAACAAGGATGACCATGTCACCTTGAGCATGATAACATATATCATGTGGCAAAGGGAACAGAAGTGTGATGTACAGGTTCGCCTAACCAGCTTCATCGGACACTTGGAGTCGGCATGCTTTGCTAGAGGCCGCTACCGACTAGTCGAGTCGGATGTGATCTGACTCGCGACCAAGTGAATGAAAACCTAAGGGGTCGCGCGCTTAAGGGAAGGAACACATGGGCTTTAGGATCTGTGCAAGGCCCAAGAGTTGAACCCGCGCCGAATGCCTATATATAGTGGAGGTGCGGCACACCCATCTGGTTGATTGCTTCGGCGCCGTCATTAGGGGTTTGCATATGTTGCAACTAGCCACCTCCACTCGCTGTCGAACTGTGTGATTGGACCTAGCAGTCCGACGCACGGTGTTCCTCCTGCACGCGCGGATACCGTTAGAGGCGGTGCACTTGCGCCGCTCCGGCGAACCTGTACGTGGGATTCGGCGACCGGCTGCGCGAGGGAGATCGGATCGGCTGTTTGAGGGAGATCGGACGAGGAGGAGACGGACCACGCGAACGCGCTGCCCCAACTCTACTTTCGATGCACGGCACTGCGCGTCTAGTGGTAACGAACTGTGATCCATCTCCGTAGCATGTTCTTGGATGTTCTGCGCATAGGAAAATTTAATTTGCATGCGATGCACCTATGATAGAACCCAACAGGAGGGCCACCAGGGAGGGACAAGCCATCAGGGCGCGGCCACCCCCTGGGCGCGCCCTGTTGACTTGTGCCTCCCTCGTGCGGCCTCCGGTCTTCTCCCAAAGCTTCCAGGTCTTCTTTTGGTCCAGAAAAAATCATAAAAAAGTTTTTGGGCAATTGGACTTCGTTTGGTACTGTAAACCTGAAAAGTAAAAAACACGCAGAAAACAGGAACTGGCACTGGGCACTGGGTCAAGAGGTTAGTGCTCAAAAATAATATAAGTTGGTAAATTATTACTCAAAAAGTATCCTAGAATGATAATATAATAGCATGGAAAAATCAAAAATTATAGATATGTTTGAGACGTATCAGTATCCCCAAGCTTAATTCCTGCTCGTCCTCGAGTAGGTAAAGGATAAAAACAGAATTTTTGATGTGACATGCTACCCAATATGTAATCTTTTGCATGTATGCTCATTGAGAAAAGATGAATTAACAAACATCAACATAGTAATACTTATAAGCACAAGCAACAAAATCATCAATCTTTCAAAGTATACGATCCTAAAAGAATGTTTACCCCCATTCATCTTATAATATTAGCAAGGCATGGCTTCGTCTTCACCACATTAATACAAATGTCAAGCAGCATGGTGTCAAGTCGGGCAATTGGATCGTATTTTTTCAAAGTGCATCAACTTTTTATTCTTCACGCAATATATGAGCGTGAACCATTGGACATAGCATAAGGGTGGAATAGAATATGGTGGTAGATATCAAAGGGGTAAAAGTGGAGAATATAATCTCACATTAACTAGGCGTATCAACGGTCTATGGAGATGCCTATCGATACATGTCAATGCAAGGAGTAGGGATTGCCATGCAAATGATGCACTAGAGCTATAAGTGTATGAAAGCTCAACTGAATTAAGTGTGGTGTGCATCCAATTTGCTTGCTCATGAAGACCTCAGGCATTTGAGGAAGCCCGTCATCGGAATATACAAGCCAAGTTTATAATAATGAAAAAGTGATTCCCACTAGCATATGAAAATGACATAACATGAGACTCTCTATATGAAGAACAAGGTGCCACTTTGAGGCACAAGTGTGGTAAAGGATAGTAGCAAAGTCACTTCTCTCTTTTTCTCTCATCATTTTTTTTATGGTGGGCTCATTTGGCCTCCCCCATTTTTTATTTCCTCATAGGGACAATGCTCTAATAATGATGATCATCACACTTTTATTTACTTACAACTCAATATGAAATCTTGATATGAAGAACTATGAAACAGTATGACTCAATATGAATGCCTTTGGCAGTGTACCAGGATGTGCAATGATCTAGCGTGACATGTAAAAATATGATGAACGGTGGCTTTGCCACAAATACCATGTCAGCTCTATATGATCATGCAAAGCAATATGATGATGAACGAACTAGTCATATGATGTGACGGTGGAATTTGCATGGCAATATATCTCGGAATGGCTATGGAAATGCCATAATACGTAGGTATGGTGGCTGTTTTGAGGAAGATATAATGAGGCTTATGTGTGACAGAGCGTATCATGTCACGGGGTTTGGATGCACCGGCGAAGTTTGCACCGATCCTCGAGGTGAGAATGGGCAAGGCACGGTACCGAAGAGGCTAGCAAAATATGAGGAGGTGAGATTGCGTATGTCCATGGTTTCACATTAGTCATGAAGAACTCATATACTTACTGCAAAGTTTTATTAGTTTTATCACAAATCAAAGCACTACTCGCATGCCCCGAGGGAGGAGGTTGGGAGGAGTTAACCATCGCGCACCTCCGACCCGAAACAACACTAGGATTTTAACAAGGAATAGAAATGCTCACACATCCCCACCATGCCTTTTTAATATTTAGACAAACAAGAAATTAACACCTCTTAATACCGATACTTCTACGAATCAACAATGATGCACTCACACCTTTTCATATTACCACATCAATATCATTAACCCACAATTTCTCTTTTATGTGCTACATGATGGTTTTGATTATCACTCATTGAATACTGATAGCACAGTATGCTCCCTTGGTGGTTTTGATAATTCATGACAACATACATTGTCTCTTGGACTAACATTTTTACCTAGTGTATTTCAGATAAAAGTCCATAGAGGAAGATGGGATGGCAAAAGGATTGTGGAGAGACCCCTAGATGCAAGGAATAGGATTGGCAAAGCCTCAAGCAAGAAGACTCTACATTTTACTTTGTGAGAAATCACTTTGAGTCTATAGGAAAGCCAGTACTATTGAAAGGGGGTAAGGTATTGATGGTGAACAAAATGCTCCACGTGCACAAGTGATAGTCACCAAAAACACCTACAAGCTCTTCCACAAAAGTCTGTCAAAAGCCTATCATGCAAAATCGGTGCCACCAATTTTCCCCACTCGGCCCTACCCATTTTCACCTCAGACAGATCCCAGCCAAACCCTAAGTCTTCGGTACAGCCAATTCTACATCGGTGCCACCGAGTTTAGGTTGCCAACATTTTGTTGCCCCTTTTCTTCAATTCGGAATTTCCGAGTTGTTTGGATCGGTGCCACCGAGTTTTGCAATCTGACCGTTGGTCACCTGATCGGTACTGCCGAGATTTATATATCGGTCTCACCGAGATTCGAAAGTTGCTACCTTTTGAGCAACTCGGTACCACCGAGTTTTACACTTTGGTGTCACCGAGTTGGTCATTATAGGTGTAACGGTTGGATTTTTGGAGATGCCTATATATACCCCTTCACCACCACCCACTCGCAAGAGAAGCACTCAGAACTATTCTATACTTGCCCCATCCAATTTTCTGAGAGAGAGCCACCTACTCACGTGTTGAGATCAAGCCATTCCATTCCAACCATATGAATCTTGATTTCTAGCCCCCCCAAGTTGCTTTCCACCCAATCAATCTCTTCCACCAAAGCCAAATCTGTGAGAGAGTGATTGTGTGTTGAGGAGTCTATCATCTTGAAGCACAAGAGCAAGGAGTTCATCGTTACTATCGAGCCTATTACCTTTTGGAGGGTGGTGCCTCCTAGATTGATTAGGTGTCGCTTGGGAACCTCCTACTTCGTGTTGTGGAGTTGAACCAAGAAGTTTGTACGGGCAAGGAGATCGCCTACTTCGTGAAGATCTACCCATAGTGAGGCTAGTCCTTCGTGGACGGGAGCCGTTATGGAATAGTCAAGGTTGCTACTTCGTGGAACCTTATGGGTGGAGCCCTCCGTGGACTCTCGCGACTGTTACCCTCCATGGGTTGAAGACTCCATAAACGTGGATGTACGATAGCGCCACCTATCGGAACCACGGGAAATATCCTTGCATCTTCAAATTGCGTTTGATCTTCCTATCTCTACTCTCCTTTACATGTGCTTGTCTTACTTTCTGCTGCCATACTTGTTGACTAGCATGTGTAGAGTGCATTAGACTTGCTATAATTGCTAAAACTGCCTACCAATTAACTTGGGAGAAGGTTAGGTTTTATTTCTTGCAAGTAGTCTATTCACCCCCCTCTAGACACACACTTCTAGTGATCCTACAAATACCTATTGTTTTTGGACTAGTCCTATGACCCATGCAAATTGTCATCACTATTTATTAACTCTCAAACAAATATAAGTGTAGAACGAGAGTGCAATTATTTCTATAAAATCTTTACGCCACCATTCTCAAAAAGATATAAGTGAAGCACTAAAGCAATTGCTAAGCTCAAAAGATATAAGTGAAGCACATAGAGTATTCTAACAAATTATGATGAAGGTGTGTCTCTCTCAAATAGGTGTGTCCAGCAAACGATGATTGTGGCAAACTAAAAATAAAATCAAACAAAAGCAAACGACACATCAAGTATAACTCATATCATGTGACGAATAAAAATATAGCTCCAAGTGACATACCGATGGATTGAGACGAAAGAGGGGATGCCTTCCGGGGCATACCCAAGCTTAGACGCTTGAGTCTTCATATAATATTACCTTGGGGTGCCTTGGGCATCCCCAAGATTAGGCTCTTGCCACTCCTTATTCCTTTTTCCATCGTGATAACACCCAAAACTTGAAAAGTTCAATCACACAAAAACTCAACAAAACTTCGTGAGATCCGTTAGTATAAGCAACACATTAAATACTTTAGGTACTGTTATAAATTGGTTCATATTTAATAATTGCATAATAGGTACTTTATTCTAACTTCTACATGGCTTATAACCCCCGATACAATCCATAGCATCATCAAAACAAGCAAACTATGCAAGCAAAAACAGAATCTGTCTAAAACAGAACAGTCTGTAATGATGTGTAAAGAACCTATACTTATTTAACTCTACAAATTCTGAAAAATTAGGAAAACCTGAAAATTTTGTATAGAAATACTGTGTAAGAAATTCAGATGAAAAAGACGTTCCAGTAAAATCAGAGAAATTCTGCACTAGACGTTAAAGTTTCTGTTTTTGCACCGTATCAATTCTACTCATCTTGTGAGTCATCCCAAAGGCTTTACTTGGAACAAACACTAATTAAAACATAAAACACAATCATTATAGAGGCAATAATCATTTTATCACACCAAAACATAAAGTAAAAAACAAAAATAAAGATAACTATTGGGTTGGCACCCAACAAGCGCTATTGATTTATGCCTCTAGCTAGGCATAATGCATAGTTTCAAGTATTGTCATCTTAGACACTCCATCCATAAGTAGCTCTCATGATTGATTCATAAGGTAGTTTAATTCTCTTCCTAGGGAAGTGTTCCATCCCTTTCTTTAATGGGAGTTGGAACCTTATGTTTCCCTCTTTCATATCAATAATTGCATATATAGTTCGTAAGAAGGGTCTTCCAGGTATTATTGGACAAGTAGGATTGCAATAAATATCAAGCACAATGAAATCTACAGGCACATAATTCTTATTTGCAATAATAATAACATCATTAATTCTACCTAAAGGTTTCTAAATGGTAGAATCCGCAAGATGCAAGTTTAGGGAACACTCTTGAATATTAGTGAGACCAAGCACATCACAAAGAGATTTAGGTATAGTTGAAACACTAGCACCAAGGTCACAAAAAGCATTACATTCATATTTATTGAGTCTTATTTTTGATAGTAGGTTCCCACTCATCATGCAATTTTCTAGGAATAGAAACTTCAAGTTCAAGTTTCTCATCATAAGCTTTTATCATCGCTTCCACTATATGGTTAGTGAAAGCCTTGTTTTGTTCATAAGCATTGGGTGAGCTAATAATGGTTTGCAACAAGGAAATATATTCTACTAAAGAGCAACTTTCATAATTAAAGTCCTTGTAATCCAAGATAGTGGGCACATCACTAGTTAAAGTTTTGACCTCTCCAAACCCACTTTTTCAGTTTTAGCATTAAAATCATCGTCCTCCAAGCAAATGAGACGCTCTCTAGCTAAAGTAGACTCACATCAAGTCCCTTTATCATTTATATTTAGAGAGGTAAACAAATATTCAATCCGAGAAGTACCAATCATTTTAAGATCTTCATCATGATTCCGATAAAAACCGGGTGGAAGAGCTTTTCCTAATAATTCCCGCTTAGCTTTCAACTTAGCGGTCCTCTCCTTACTTTCATTAATATAAATTTGGATAGATTTAATAGTCTCATTAAAATCTTGCTTGGGTGGCAAAGTTTTACTTTTGAGATTTTGTACATCAAGAGCAATTCTATCCATGTTTTCAGCCAAAGTATCGATTGTATGCAACTTTTCTTCTACCATAGTATTAAAAATCTTTTGAGAACCAATAAATTATTTAATTGTGTTCGCAAGATCAGAGGGTATCCTATTAGCATTTCTCACGAAAAAGTGAATGATAATTTGTGTGAAGTTACTTGATAGTTGGTGACGATATTCCCCGACAACGGCGCCAGAAATCCTTTCCGATACTTGTGATCTGCGTTGGGTTTTCTGTGAAGAGGAACGGGTAATTGCAACACAATACGGGTAGGTATTTCCCTCAGTCATGAAACCAAGGTTTATCGAACCAATAGGAATATCAATGCACAACCGTCTTTAGCGGCTGCACACAAAAGAGCAAACAACTTGCACCCAACGCGGGCAAGAGGGTTGTCAATCCCCTTGATCTCGTTATTTGCAAGCAAGTGAAGTGTGTAGATAATAGTAGATAATTGTAAGTTGCAAAATAAAATAAAAGGTAAATAAGAACAACAAGGTATTGTAGCGTTTATAAATATATAGGTGAATAGACCCGAGGGCCATAGTTTTACCTAGTAGCATCTCTCATGAAAATAAGCATACGGTGGGTAAACAAATTTCTGTTGGGCAATTGATAGAAAAGCGTATAGTTATGTGATATTCACGGAAAATATCATGTGTATATAGGCATCACGTCCAAAACAAGTAGGCTGACTCCTGCCAGCACCTATTACTATTACTCCACTTCAAGAGTGCTTCTATGCTTGCCTCTCTACGTATTAAGTTCATGACAAACAGAGTAATGCATGGAGAACGATGACATGATGTAGACAAAGTAAACTCAATCAATATGAATGAATCCCATCGTTTTATCCTTAGTGGAAACAATACAAAGACATATCTTGTCCCGTTCTGTCACTGGGATATAGAAACCCGTTAGGTTGAACCCACTACAACACACCCCTCTCACTGAAGAAAGATCAATCTACTTGGCCGAAGAAAATCAATAGATCGGAGAGAATTACGAAGCTATAATCATCATGCAAATAAGAATCATAATAATTTCAGAGAAGACTCGAATACTTTTCATGAATAATCTGAACATAAACCCATAATTCATCGGATCCCAACAAACGCACCGCACAAAAGAGTTACATCGGATAGATCAAAGTGAAGATGTGATGATCATTGTATTGAAGACCAAAAGAGAGAGAGACATAGCCATCTAGGTACTAACTACAGACCCGTAGGTCTGTGGTGAACTACTCACACATCATCATGAGGGCAGCTAGGTTGATGACGAGGCCCTCCGAGATCAATTCCCCCTCCGGTAGGGTGCCAGAACGGAGCTCCAGATGAGATCGCGACGGAACAAAGACTTGCGGCTGCGGAAAAAGTGTGTCGGGATGCCCTCCGGGGTTTTTGGAATATATGTGAATTTATAGGCCAGAGAATGGGGTCAAGAGGGCCATCAGGGAGGGACATGCCATCATGGCTCGACCACCCCCCTGGGCGCGCATTGTTGGCTTGTGCCTCCCTCGTGCGGCCTCCGGTCTTCTTTTGGTCCAGAAAAAATCATAAAATAGTTTCGGGGCAATTGGACTTCGTTTTGTACTGTAAACCTTAAAAGTAAAAAACACGCAGAAAACAGGAACTGGCATTGGGCACTGGGTCAATAGGTTAGTGCTCAAAAATAATATAAATTGGTAAGTTATTACTCAAAAAATATCCTAGAATGATAATATAATAGCATGGAACAATCAAAAATTGTAGATACATTGAAGACGTATCACGGGGCCGGGAGGTGCTCCGGCGAAGATGCATGGGCGGGGGGCGACACGAGGGAGAGACGCGACTTTTACTCGGAGTCAAAGCGGGCGAGTATATTTAAGGAGAAGGTTGATGCCCGAGTATAATTTTTACTCCCTTACAACGGATTGAGGATCAGGTAGGTGGGTGATGACCCACAAGTATAGGGGATCAATCATAGTCCTTTCGATAAGTAAGAGTGTCGAACCCAACGAGGAGCACAAGGAAATGATAAGCAGATTTCAGTAAGGTATTCTCTGCAAATGCTGTGAGTAACGATAGTTGATAGTTTTGTAGCAAGATAATTCGTAACAAGTGGAGAGTAATAATAGTAACAAGTATGCAGTAAGATAGCCCAATCCTTTTTACAGCAAAGGACAAGCCGTAAAGTATTCTTATATGAAGCAAGCACTCCCGAGGACACATGGGAATTTCAGTCTAGTCACTTTCATCATGTTGAGTTAATTCGCGTTTGCTACTTTGATAATTTGATATGTGGGTGGACCGGTGCTTGTAGGACATATGACCTAGAGACAATAATAAATGTTATTGACTATCTCCCTGATCATAATTAGGTTTATGTTCCATGCTATAACTGCTATGGTTCTCGAGTCTACAATAACCACGAGGCTCGGAGGAAGACTCATATGCACGTGTGGAATGATAAACGATAAAAAGTATTCCTAGTCTGGCCTCTAAGACTAGCTCAAGTATTGCATGATGGTTCTGTTTTCCTGATCATGGGCATGTCTATGCTAGCAACTTTGAGGGCACAATGTTAGAAGAACATTTGTGTTGAATCGACCCGAATTGATGTTATGCTATGAGATACATTCGTCACAAGTTAAATGGTTAATAATACAGAGATGGTTAACATTTGCTGATTCCTCGGACCATGAGAGTATCGAGTTTCTTCATGCTTGATTCATGAACTTCGGGGTTTGTTAAACGTCATCCGTAACTGGATGGCTATTACGGCGGCTTACGGGTTCATGGGAAAGTATGTCAAGTAACTTGATAGCTCAAGATTGGGATTTGCTCCTCCGACGATGGAGAGATATCTCTGGGCCCTCTTGGTGTTACGGTATCCATCATCGTCTGGCCAGACACTTTGTGATTTGATCACGGGGATGCCGGAACACGGTAACGAGAAAAGAGAACAATACCGGTAACGAGGTAACTGGCATAGTGGACAAGTTATTGATCCACGGGGATGCCAACATGTCTCACCTCGGGTATTTGTAACATATCGCGAAGCAACAGGAATAGCACACGACAACTGGAGGTTCACACGAATATTCATTCGTGTGGGTATAGGGGTCAATATGGGTGTCCACGGCTCCGATGTTGATCATTGATCGGAAGGGGTTCCGGGTCATGTCTATACTTCACCAAACCTATAGGGTCACACGCTTAAGGGTCATCTATCTGCTGAATACTAGACAGGGAGTCTGAGAGAAAATCACCGGAAAAGTTTCGGACAGCGGAAAAGTTCCGCAGAGAGAACACCGGAACAGTTTCGGTAAAACTAAAAAGTTGTTTCAGGGGATACCATTAAGTCAAATTGGTTTTGGCACATGCCTGATAATTCTTGGAGGGTGTCAGAATCATTCTGGAAACTTCTGGGAATTTTCTGGAAGAAAAACCGGAAATGTTCCGGAGCTGCCGGAACCAGTTCAGATGCTTTTCGCAGATGAAAAGCACTAATCCGGAATTGTTCCGGAATGCATTGAAAATTATTTTAGTGGGTACTGGAAATGTTCTAAGCCCACATAAATATTTTCAGTTCGAACGGACGCTGAAAAATGTCATCGTGAATAGTGAAAGTGCTTTTTGGGATATTTTTGGAAAGTCACCTTTTGGGATATTTTCCCAAAAGGCTTCTAGAAGGGATGGATGGATGAGGACCCCCTTTGGGGGGCCCCACCAAGAGGGTGGCCGGCCACATGTGGTGCTCCTCCATGGAGCACCACTTGTTCTTTGGCTTTCCCCTTTTGCCCTTGGAAAGTGTTTCCTTCATGGGCATTTTTGGTATTTTGAATACCCTTCCTACCCCTTGGTTTTCCTATAAATAGGAGGTGAGGGGGCTGCCCAAACCTCATCCCTTCTAACATACAAGTGCCATGCATGATCTGGCTTTCTCTCTCCCTCCCAGCGAAATAGTTTCGTAGAGCCGAAAGGCTGTCTGGGTTCCGGTGGGAACTAGTTCTGGACGGCGAAGCCCTGCCGGATAGATGACACCGTATGTGTGCAACTCTGTAGAGAGATCATAGTTTCGGTCTTAGTTCGAGAGTGCCTCCCGAAGGGCTGTCCGTGTGACCGTCTGACTTTCGGAGTGCCTCCCGAAGGGCTGTCCGTGTGACCGTCCGAGTTTCGAAGGTCCTCCCGAAGGGCTGTCCGCGACACCGTCCGGGGGACTGTCCGACCGCCTCCCGGAGGGCTGTCCGAGGGGCAGATGAGGGTATATATCCTCGCGGTTGGGAGGTTATAAATCCTATCTGCGGGGATCTGCACCGCCGATCGTCATCGACTCTACTTCCGCTGCGCTACGAGTCGGTAACGAAAAGATCAAACCTTGTATGCAGTCTCCATAGTGGTCCTGGGCTGGTGCGTAGGTCGGAAATTTTTTGTTTTCTGCTGCGTTACCCAACAGTGCTAAGGTGTTGTTCTTACTTGAACAAACAACCGACTTATGATTACCCCCTCTCGCAAGCATCCGCAACTACGAAAGAAGAATTGACATAAATCTAACCATAACATTAAATGTGTGGATCCAAATCAGCCCCTTATGAAGCAACGCATGAACTGGGGTTTAAGCTTCTGTCACTCTCGCAACCCATCATCTACTTGTTACTCCACAATGAATTCCCTTAGGCCCTTAACAAGGTGAAGTGTCATGTAGTCGACGTTCACACAACACCACTAAGAGAAGTAACAACATACATATCATCAAAATATTGAACGAATACCAACTTCACATGATTACTTATAACAAGACTTCTCACATGTCCTCGGGAACAATAGTAACTACTCACACCTCATCAACATGTTCAAGATGAGAGGTATAATAATAATGATTAAAGATCTGAACATAATATCTTCCACCAAATAAACCAACAAGCATCATCTACAAACTGTAATCAACACTACTAGCAACCCACATGTATCAATATGAGGTTTTGAGACAAAGATTGAATACAAGAGATGAACTAGTGTTTGAGATGAGATGGTGCTAGTGAAGATGTTGATGAAGATCGGTCCTCCCACGAAGGAGGAAGCGTTGGTGATGACGATGGCTTCGATCTCCCCCTCCCGAAGAGGAATTCGCCGGCAGAATCTAACTGCCGGAGTGCAAAAGGGCCTCTGCCCAGGTTTCCGCCTCGAGACGGCGGAGCTTCGTCACGAAAGGTTGCTTATGATTTTTTTTCTAGGGTAAAGCACACCTTATAGGAGAAGAGGGGGGTCGGGAGACCTGTTGGGCCCCCAGTAGCTACCAGGGCGCGGCCAGGGGGGTGGTCGCGCCCTGATGGGTACTGGCCAGCAGGTGGCCCCCCTCAGGTATATCTTTGGCCCAATAATCTTTAATATTCCAGAAAAAATCTCCGTGAAGTTTCAGGTCATTTGGAGTCTTGTGTTTTTTCTGCCTTTTTCTCGGTTTCCCGGTCCAGGATTCCAGTTTCCAGTAATTTCCCTCTTTGTGTTGTACCTTGCATATTCATAGAGAAAAGACATAAGAATTGTGTGATAATAGGGAATAATGGACAAGAATGACGTAAATAGTAATAAGAAATCATGATGCAAAATGGACGTATCAACTCCCCCAAGCTTAGACCTCGTTTGTCCTCAAGCGAAAGCCGAGCTCGAAAGTAATGACCACATGATTTGGGAGAGAGGTGTCGATAAAAACAGAATACGGACATGAGAGCATCATGAATATCATCATAGCAGCAAGTTTTTCATCAGGTAGCTTCTCATAAACAAGTAAAGATCTTTTCACAATTATCGAAGTATGAAGCATAAACTTTATTGACAACCAACAAATGTTGCATTTAATCATGGAGATAATCATAATTCATCATATTCAAGAGAAGAGTCTATATAAGAGCACTTAATTCTAGCAAGTTCACATACTCAACTATCATTTAGTCTTCTATGATTGCTGACACTCATTGCATATTTTTGGAACCAATGTTTCTGCCGGACACATAGGAAGATGGGGGCTTTATTTGCCACCCAACTCATTTACCTCAAGGATAATGTCAACAATAATGAGTCATGGTTTCCTACATTCAACTGGATATATATATCTGGATCTTTCCTCAACACATGATGCTTGCCAACTAAAAGAATTTATAGATTGAAAGGAGGAAAGACATTAATGACTCTTGCATGAAAGTAAAAGCTTTAAGAAAGTAAAAGATAGGCCCTTCACAGAGGGAAGCATAGGTTGTCATGTGCTTTTATTTATTTGGATGTGCAATCTCTTAATGCAAAGGAATGTCACTTTATATTGCCCCTTGTGATAACGAACTTTATTATGCACTCCGTCGCTTTTATTTCTCCGCCATCACAAGATCGTACAAAGCTTATTTTCCTTTTCAATAAGAGATCATACATGACTATGGGAAATATTTATTGCTTTGTGCACCGATGACAACTTACTTGAAGGATCTTATTCAATCCATAGGTAGATATGGTGGACTCTCATGGAAATAAACTTGGTTTAAGGGATTAAGGATGCACAAGTAGTATCTCTACTTGGTGCGGAAAAATTGGCTAGCAAAAAAAAATCTATAGCAAGCACCACATGTTAAAGGATCCATGACCATATAACTTCTATGCAAATGTAAACAATCATGAGCATTACATTGTCTTCCATGTCCAACATCAACACTCGGTCATTATATAATATTTGATGAGGGTTCACAATCATAGATGATGTCCAAGATAGTGTATTTATATGTGGATCCTCTCTTCTCTATCATAATCTTGCATAGATTATAACAATGACTAATGCTATGTTTGTTTATTCCCAACAACTTTTATCACTTATACCTTCTTTTTATGTGAAGTCATTACTCCTCATGAGATAAGACATGATCTTTCTGTTTTTCTTATATCAATGCTATGATGAAGGGTGCAATGAGGGTAAAGCACACAAACTCAACTAATCTTTATTATATATCTCTCACACTCGGTTACAAGGGTATATAGATCTCAAAGCAAAAATACTAAGCAAAGCAAATCTGAAATTTATTTCTCTAAATCACGAAATAACTAAGGATCGAACTAAGATAAAAAGATGATGGTGATACGATACCGGGGCACCTCCCCCAAGCTTGGAACAAGCTAAGGGTGGTGCCCATACTCATGTACTCAAGTGTTCTTCGGTGACGACGGTGATGATGGGGTAGGCTTGTTCTCCGTCTTCCATGACATAGGGTCCCCGTTGAAGAAAGAAGAGCTTGTTGATAACCCAAAAGTATAGGGGATCGCAACAGTTTTCGAGGGTAGAGTATTCAACCCAAATTTATAGATTCGACACAAGGGGAGCCAAAGAATATTTGCAAGTATTAGCAGTTGAGTTGTCAATTCAACCACACCTGGAGATTAAATATCTGCAGCAGAGTGATCAGTAGCAGAGTAATATGATAGTTTGATAGCAGTGGTAACAGTAGTAGTAACGGTAACAGTGATAGCAATGGTTTTGTAGCAATTGGAACAGTAGCAATAGCAATAGCAACCTAGCAAGAACAATATGTGGAAAACTCGTAGGCATTGGATCGGTGAATTCGTTGGATGATATTCATCATATAACAGTCATAACCTAGGGCGACACAGAACTAGCTCCAGTTCATAAATATAATGTAGGCATGTATTCCGTACATAGTCATACATGCTTATGGAAAAGAACTTGCATGACATCTTTTGTCCTACCCTCCCATGGCAGCGGGGTCCATAAGGAAACTAAGGGATATTAAGGCCTCCTTTTAATAGAGAACCGGAACAAAGCATTAACACATAGTGAATACATGAACTCTTCAAACTATGGTCATCACCGAAAAGTATCCCGATTATTGTCACCCCGGGGTTTACGGATAATAACACATAGCAGGTGCATATGACTAGCAAGATCGGATCAATAACATAGATATAATGGTGATAACATAAACGGTCCAGATCTGAAATCATGGCACTCGGGCCCTAGTGACAAGCATTAAGCATGGCAAAGTCATAGCAACATCAATCTCAGAACATTGTGGATACTAGGGATCAAGCCATAACAAAACTAACTCAATTACATGATGAATCTCATCCAACTCCTCACCGACCAGCGAGCCTACGAAGGAATTACTCACTCCCGGTGGGGAGCATCATGGAATTGGCGATGAAGGAGGGTTGGTGATGACGAAAACCGAAGATTCCCCTCTCCGGAGCCCCAAACGGGCTCCAGATCTGGCCTCCCGATGAAGAACGGGAGGTGGCGGCGGCTCCATCTCGTGAAACGCGATAAAACTTCCTCTCTTATTTTTCTCTCCGAAAATAGGTATTTATGGAGTTGGAATTAGGGTCAGGGGGCCACGAGGTGACCACAACCCACCAGGGCGCGCCTTGAGGGGGTGGCGCGCCCAGCCAGGGCACCCCCTCCGGTGGTTCTTGGTTCCTGTATTTTTCTTTTATTCTGAAATAAATCTCTAAAAAGTTTCGTCCAATTCTGAGAACTTTTATTTTTGCACAAAAACAGCACCATGGTAGTTCTGCTGAAAACAGCGTCAGTCCGGGTTAGTTTCATTCAAATCATGCAAATTAGAGTCCAAAACAAGAGCAAAAGCGTTAGGAAAAGTAGATATGACGGAGACATATCAACTCCCCCAAGTTTAACCAATTGCTTGTCCTCAAGCAATTCAGTTGACAAACTGAAAGTGAAAAAGAAAAACTTTTATGAACTCTTTTGTTCTTGTTTACATAAATATGCTTAAGTAGCACCCAGGTTTTCAGCAAAGATCATGACTAACCATGTCAACAATAACTCTTAGAAATTATATTAACTCATATCAATGGCATAATCAACTAGAGAGCAATAATAAAATATCTCAAGTGCCAACACTTTGTCAAAACGGTCATGATATAATATGACATCAGTGGTATCTCACTAGCCCTTTTTGAGACTGCAAAACATAAATGCAGAGCACCTCCAAAGTTCAAGCAACGACTAAACATAAATGCAGAGCACCTCCAAAGTTCAAGCAAAAACAGCAACTGGCACTTTGGCACTATGTCAATAGGTTAGTCCCAAAAAATGATATAAAGTTGCTATAAAGTGATTGTAAAACATCCAAGAACGATAATATAACAGCATGGAACAATCAAAAATTATAGATATGTTGGAGACGTATCAGTGCCTTCTGTGAGGCGCACACGTTGAGGTGCTTTGTGATGGGTTCGATCTTGCGGTGTCCTTTCCCAGTGACAGAAGGGGCAGCAAGGCACGCATGTATCGTTGCCATTAAGGATAAAAAGATGGGGTCTATTCCTACATGAATAGATCTTGTCTACATCATGTCATCGTTCTTATTACATCACTCCGTTTTTCCATGAACTTAATACACTAGATGCATGCTGGATAGCGGTCGATGTGTGGAGTAATAGTGGTAGATGCAGACATGAGTCGGTCTACTTATCTTGGACGTCATGCCTATATAATGATCATAGCCTTGGATATCGTCATGATTATTTGATCTTCTATCAATTGCCCAACAGTAATTTGTTCACCCACTGTGCGCTATACTCATGAGAGAAGCCACTAGTGAATCCTACGGCCCCCGGGTCTACTTTTCCAACATATTGCTTTCTGATCTATCTTTTTGTCGCTTTTGTTTTCAGATCTACTATTCCAAAAACCCAAAAATATATTGCTGCACTTTTTATTTGCTCTTTTTATTTTGCGTTCTTGAGAGATCTATCTCTCCAATCTATCACCACCTAATCTATCTTTTTATCGTAGAGAGGTTGACAACCTCTCTTTCGCGTCGGGTTGCAAGTATTTGTTCTTTGTGTGCAGGTGTTGCTTATTAGGTGGTGGTGATCCTCCTACTGGTTCGATACCTTGGTTTCATAATTGACGGAAATACTTACCGTCGCTGTGCTGCATCATCCTTTCCTCTTTGGGGAAATACCGACGCAGTCTCAAGCCATGTCAATGCATCCAACATTAACTATACACAATGCATGAGGATGACAATAGTGCTCTCAGATCTGGCGCTTATTTGAGAAGGTGTTGACTCAACATAAAAGTAAATAGATAGTCCCTTCGCAGAGGGAAGCAAGGATTTGCAGAGGTGCCAGAGCTCAAAGCTTAAATCAGAGATAAATATGATTTTGGGAGGTACACCCTTCCTGTCAACGTTACGACCAAGAGTTATCAATATCTTCCATGCTAAACACATTAGCGGCGGTTCCCAAGCGGTAAAAGTAAAGGTTTACTCCCCCTCCACCAACAAACACACTCCAAGGCTAGCCGAATCCACAGGTACCGTCCATACCAAACACATTCCTTGGGGGGGGGGGTTGTTTAATTATTTGCAATTTTTGATTTCGGGACTGGGAATCCCTATTACCGCTCCTCTCGTGCAAGGACGAGTGAATAAACACTCATCATGAGAATAACCCGCTTAACATGGAAGATACTGACCGCCCCCTGTCGCTCCATGAGCGGTCCAGGCAGACAAAACAGATGTTCATTTGAAATTTTAGAGGTGGCACATGCAAATTTACTTGGAACGACAGGGTAATACCGCATATAGGTAGATATAGTGGACTCATCTGGAATAACTTTGGTTTAAGGATTTTTTATGCACAAGCAGTATTCCTGCTTAGTACAGGCGAAGGCTAGCAAATAGGTTGAGAAGCGGCCGGCTAGAGAGCGAAAACGGTCATGAACATGCATTATGAATAATAAACATTGAATACTAGCATGAGGAGGATATGAACACCATGAACATAAATATCGTAGAGGCTATGTTGGTTTTGATTCAACTACATGCATGAACATGTGCCAAGTCAAGCCACTTGAAACATTCAGAGGAGGATACCATATCATCATACTACATCGCAACCATTTTAATGCATGTAGACATCCACGATAAATCATTATCCACTCCTAGCTACTTAAGCATGGCATGAGCAACTATAATCTCTAATTGTCATTGCAAACATGTTTGATCAGAATATGTTGAATCATGGATACTAGGTTAAACACATTTAAAAAAACAAAAACAAGTTGAGTTCATACCTTCTTCTCTCTGCCACAGTCACTTCATCAAATATTGTCATTATTGCCTTTCACTTGCACGACCGAATGATATAAAAATAGTAACAGTGCAAGAGTGCCATGGACTAAGCTGGAATCTGCAAACATTTTATTCAAAAGGAGAAGACAAAGTAATTTGGGCTCTTTGTTAGATTAACAATAATGCATATGAGAGCCACTCAACAAGTAAAAGAAGAAACGAGAAATCTTTTTGGGTTTTCTTTTGCTACTACAATTAATTTAAACTAGAAAGAAAAACAGAAAAGAAGCAAGAAATATTTTTGGATTTTCTCAAAGTTTTTCAAACACGCAAGAAGAAAGCAAGAAAATAAATCTAGCAAGGATAATACAATGAAAAAGTGTAGACACCGACAACTTGAATGAAATGTGTAAACATGAATATAATGTCGGTGGAAATACGTTGTCGTCGTTTTCTCATGACAGATGCCATGGGGTGGCTTATCGAGAGTGGTTGGGCCGAAGGACGCCGGCGGACTCCGGGAACGGGATTGGGCACAAGCGGTGAGGGACACACGATGTACCCAGGTTCGGGGCCCTCCATGGGAGGTAATACCCCTAGTCCTGCTTGTCTAGTTGATGGGGTCTGGTGTTACAATGGTGCTCCTTGAGCTGTTGTCTAGAGGAAGAAGAAGGAGCAGCCGGCTCTTCTTCCCTCGCTACGTGGGAGTGTGAATGTGAGATGGGGTGAGTGCCTCCCCGATGCATGGGGGGCCTCGGGGGGTTTTATAGGCCAACCCCCCCGCTTATAATATACATAAGGTACTAAATGGGGGCCCCGGCCGGCAGCCTCCCTAACCGGCCAGCTACCCCACTGGTTGGGCCGTCTTGTCGCTCGTAGGGCCTACCAGCTGTGCGGTCCCATCGCCGACTGGGGCCCGACAGCCGGCTCTTCTATTGGCCCGCGCTCACCTGCCGCGGCACGGGCCATTCCGCGCGGCGTCATCTTGCACCAGCCGGCCGAAGTCAGCGGTACGGCCGGCAGCGCTGTAGCCACGCCGGGGCAGGTAATGGAGTAGACGGCTGCGTGGCCGCACTTTTGCTCCGCCGGGTCTCGATCGGTCAGGGCAAGCGGTACGACTGCCCGGACTGTAGCCATGCATGCCCGCGCGTCAGCAGTCGCTGTAGCCACGCCGGAGTCCATCGCAGGGGTCGTGTTTTCTTCGGTGTACTTGGTCGCGGCGGGAGGAGACAAGTGCCTGCCCGTTCAGAGGTCAGTGGGAGGCCCGGCCGCGGGGCGGCCGATTGCGGGCCGGCCGATTGCGGGCCGGCCGGGGGCCAGGCGGTTGGCTCCTGTCCAGCCGGCCAGGGAGCCAGCCGGCCGCTCGCCAGCCGGCCATGGACCAGGCGGCCATGGGCCAGCCAGCCAGGGGGCCAGCCGGCCGCTCAGGGACCAGCCGGCCGTATAGTTTTTTCTAAAAGGGGCTTGAACTCCCTTGTCTTGGCATACCCAGGGGTAATATCCTCGTCAGTAGTCCCCGAAGCCGGCGGGGGCCCGCGTCCTTCCGATGAGGGGGAGCCGGCGGCTTCATCTGGCGGCACCGGCCCGGTGCGTGGGGTCGATGGGCAGGTCGCGCAGGCGGCCACGCCCGTCGCTTCGGGTTCAACCGCACCGCCTCGGAACCCGTGCTGAGCGGCGACGCGCCACGTGGGGTGCGGCGACGTGGTGGGCCCCGCGCCTGGAGGCGTGACGAGACGTTGCCCTGGGGCTAGCCCGGTAGGCCATGGGCCTAGCCCAGTAGGCCTCAGGCCGCCGGCCGAGATCCTCTGCGCCCGGATCCGAGCGGTCACGGCCCGAGGCGCCCCACGCCCCGCGGATTTCTCGCGGGGAAGTGGGCGCAGTTAATCCCACGTCCCCCAGGCTTCGCCCCCTTATTTATAAGGGGGAGGGGGAGAGACGGAGGCAGTTAACGCGCCTCTCTCCCGTCGTCTTCCTCCTTTCGCCTCTGTCGCTCCGAGCTCACACCGCCGCATCGCCCATTCGCGCCTCCGCTCCGGTCCTCCATAGCGATGGTCAACGGCCCCTCCGGTAGCTGGGGCGGCTCCACCGTCACCGAAGCGGACATCGCGTACCTTCGCTGTGCCCGTATGATGCCGTCGGAGGACCGCATCGCCGCCCGTCCTCTGGGCGCTGAGGTGGTGTCGGAGCCCGAGGAGGGAGAGTGCGTGGTGTTCGCCTCGCACTTCTCGCACGGCTTCGGGCTGCCGGCGAGCCAGTTCTTCAGGTTACTTCTTGATTCCCTCGATCTGCAGCCGCATCATTTGGGGCCAAACTCGATCCTGTAGCTGTCGAGCTACGTGACCCTCTGCGAGGGCTACCTCGGCCTTCTTCCCTTCATGACGCTGTGGAGGAAGCTCTTACATCTTAAGAGCTTGAAGAACGAAACCGAGCCGTACGCCTGCGGGGGCGTGGTGGTGTGTGTTCGCGGCACACTCTTCCCCCGCCTCTCCCTCATCGAATCCGTCAAAAGATGGAACCGGACGTTCTTCTACGTGAAGAACATCGACCCGGCTCGAGACTACATCCGGCTGTCGCCCTTCGTCAACGTCCCGTCCTCAGGGGCAAACTGGACAGCCGATGTGGCGGCCAGGGAGGTTGTCGGGATGCTGGGCCGGCTCCACACTATGAGGAGTGGGGAGGGGCTGGTCGCGGCCGATCTGGTGGCCGCCTTCATCGACCACCGGGTGTTGCCCCTGCAGCCGAGGCCGCATCCGATATGCGATATGGGGGGCCGGCGAGACCCTTGCCGGCTGTCCACCTTCGAGCTGACAGCGGCCCAGGTGGCGGTGCGGGTGAATGCCGTCACCAACTTCAAGCTGACGCCACGCACCTGGCACTTCGGCAAGCTGCCCTACAGCCGGCTCGATCCGGCGCCCCTGGTATGTTTCGACCCGACGCCTCTTTTTTTGTTCTTTTCACGTTCCTTCAGCCGGCCTCCGTGCTCACATGCCCTGCTGACCGCAGCGCTTTGTGCGACAGAACACGGTGGACGGCCCGCATCCTCAGGTGTTCGAGGCGGATCGCGCCGACTCCGACCCGGAGGATTTTGAGCTGGGAGGAGGCGTCGAGGAGGAGGTCGAATCCTCGGGGGAGGTCGAGGCGGACGGGACGATGGGCGACCTGGGAGCCGGCGGGTCCAGAGCTGCCGGTGAGTTCACCTCTGAACCAACGATCAGAGATTGGACCGATGACGATGATGATGACGATGTCCGGATCTTGGACGCACCTCCCCCCGCAGCTCGGCGGGAGCCACGTGGACGGAGCGAGGAGCAGCCGGCCCGCGGGTGGACGGGCGAGGCCTCCCGGCGGGAGAAGAGGCCGGCCTCGGGGCAGCCGTCGACGCAGCCGCCGGCTCGCAAGAAGGTGCGAGCGGCCGTCGCGAAGCCGCCGCCCCGGGCCAGGCGGGCCCTTTCCGTTGTCGTTGTGTGAGTACTTTTCCTAGTTCTTGTAGGTTTTTTCATGTTTTGAGTCGGCAAGCGCCTGAGGGCCCATCCTTTGTTTATTCCAGGGACGCCATCGAGCTCCATGACACGGAGTCGACAGCCGACCCGGTGGACGCTACCAGCCTGCAGGCCTAGGAGCATGCAGCCACGGTGCGGGAGGAGAAGAGGAGGCTCGCCGAAATGCGAGCCGCGAAGGCAGGGGCGAAGGGCGCGCCCTCGCGTTCGGGGGTCTCGAGTGACGGGAGCGGAGGCGGCCCTCAGACCCGGCGCGCGTGACGGACTCGGCGGCGGAATCGACGCGGATTTCGAGGCCTCCCTCGAGCGAGCCGTGAGAGCCGGTCGAGGAGACAGCCACGGCCCCGCCCTTGGCGGAGGTGGCCCGGCCGGCGAGCGCGGTTCCCGAGCCGGCTAAGGAGACGGCCCAGCGGGCGGAGATGGTCGTGGCCCCACCCACCGTTGAGCCGGCTGTGGCAGATGTGACTGTCGCCCCGGTCGTGCCGGAGGCGGCGCCGGAGATGACGGTCGGCGGGAGGAGCGAGCCGGTCCACCCGGCTATCGAGCCGGTCCGGCAGGCGGTGGAGCCAGCCGCGCTGGTTGCAGGGGGGCCCGAGGCTAGCTCCCGAGCCCTTGTGGTTACCACCAACCTCCCGCCGGCTGCCGCCACGGCGGACGCCGGGTCGAGTGGTGGGGTGAGCCGGTCGAGGAGGACCATGCTCGACGTGATCCGGGACTGGAAAGCATTGGCCCTTGCCTCGGTCGTCCTGGCCCCGCCAGCCAGCAGCCAGGCCCTTGTGCCTGGGGAGCCAGGCCGCATCATGGCGAACTGCCGTGAAGGGCTGGCTAGGTTTGCGGAGGCCACCGAAAGCAATTTCCGGCGCGTGGAGGAGGCGGTGGAGGTGAGATTCCTCTAGCTTGTGTTGAACTTTCAGTGGGGGCGTGCGAGCACACCCAGTGGGTGTAGCCCCCGAGATTCGGGCTGGCTGCTCGGCTGCGTGGCAGCCGGGCCGGATCTATCCCTTTTTTGTCTAACTTCTTGTCTCTTGGCGCGGAGCAGGCAGAGAACGCCAAGTTGCAGGCGCTCTTTGACGAGGCGGTTGCCATCCATAACCGCGGCAAGGCCAGCGTTTATTAGGTCCAGGAGGAGCTACGGAAGGCGTGAGGTATGTTTGCTCCTTGGGGGCGCGCCAGCGCACCCACTGGGTGTAGCCCCCGAGAGTCGGGCCGGCTGTTCGGCAGGCGGCTCGAGCCTTCCGTATTTTGAGTAATCTGGGTTGGTTATTTCGCAGAAGAGCTGGTCGTCCTGACCCCGATCCGGCAGAAGAGGGACGAGGTGGCCTCCGAGCGGGACCGGTTGGAGCAGGACCTCCAGGTGGTTACATCGGAGCGGGACCGGCTGGGCAGCCTGGTCGTGGATGGGCAGGCGGCATGGGAGCGCCTCACCGCGGAGCTGCAAAAGGAAGTGGCGGCCCAAGAGGAGGCCGCCAAGCAGGCGGCCGACGCCAGCCGGCGGGTTACCTCCCTGCAGGACGAGGTGGCTCGCCTTGGTGGTGAGCTTGAGAGGCATGAAGCCGCCCTCGCCCGTGCGGAGGAGGCACGCGAGAGGGAGCGGGGCTTGGGCCTCCAGTTCGCCATCAAGGTGGATGAGGCCTTCCAGCGTAAGTTTCTAGTTTTTAAGTCTTCTTCCTTTGCCGGCTGTTTCGACTTGTTTCTTGATTCTTCCTCCTCCCTTAGACCGGTTCCCGGACACTCAGCGCCGTGCCGAGCGGGTTGTTGTGGAGCATCGGGAGAGCCTGCGGCAGCGCGGGCAGGAGATTGAGGAGCACGCCGGCTGGGACTTGCCGGAGTTTGCGCTGGCCATCGAGAACCGGCTGCTCTTTCTTCAGCGTTGCATGGACCGGCTCCATACGGCCGGCATGGAGGTGATTTTGGCCCTCTGGCCGGGTCGTGGGGCCCCGGCGGGCCGCGTGGCGCTGTGGCCCGGCTCAAGGTTTGGAAGGCATCGGCGGCCCGCTCCGGGGCGCAGACGGCCCTTCGGTTCGTCACCTCGTGGTATCCCGGCGTCAACTTGGACTGGCTGGCCACGATGCGCGAGGTCCCCGAGGCAAAGCGAGTCGCCCGCGAAGGCGCCCTCGTCCGCTGAGCCAACGAGCTGGCTTCCTACGTCGACCCGGACGAGCTTCTGCCGGCGCTTGGCGAGGATGGCGAGCCGGTTGCCGAGGACTCCTTCGGCATTCCCCATGGGCCCGGGGACGAGGAGGTCGCCGACGAGAGCACCGCCTCCAGCACCGGCAGCGACACCGAGGCCACGGAGGCCATGGAGGAGGAGCCGGCTACCGCTCCTGGGAAGTCTGCCGGGCCGGCTGGCGGGCCGGCCAGCGACGCGCCAGAGGCTTAGGCGGCCCTTCTTTTACCTTATCTTTATCTTTGCTGCGAGACTTGTTTAAGACGCATTTCCACCCACTGGGGGTGTATTGTAAAGAATCTTCGGCCTGCGGCCTTTTGTTTATAAATTTGCTTGAAGTTTAAAATGTTTATGTGCCGGCTCATCCTTTGCTCTTTACCTTTCGACTCATATCTCACGCAAGGATTCCTTCTGGCTTCCGCCCCGCCTGTCAGCCAGCCGGGAGCCGGACTGGGAAAGGGACGGGGCATCGTCCTTGGGGAAACCGTGCGGGCCTTAGAGTCATCCGGCTAGAGTTGGGGC
This sequence comes from Elymus sibiricus, assembly GCA_039707655.1. NCBI lineage: Eukaryota > Viridiplantae > Streptophyta > Magnoliopsida > Poales > Poaceae > Elymus > Elymus sibiricus. The sequence continues at coordinate 283,356,908 of CM077663.1, forward strand.
GAGCCGGCTGAGGCCGGTTTCTAGAGATAACATGGTCCGGTTGGACCTATCCGGCTGCTACTCTTCAGGTGGCGTTCGTGTGATAAGTTCCTTCCCATCCCATGGTCCCGCCAGCCGGACAGCCGGGGTCCGGTCTGTGGATGGGCAGGGGGGGGGGAAGATTGCTTGCTCACACTACTTGACCGCCTTGGAGAAGAGCCGGCGAGCCTCCGGGCCCAGGTGCCTTGCTTAAGAGATGACAAGCCTTTGATGGAATTGAAAAAGGGGTGTGCCCCAAGTGCCGGCTTGGGGCCCCCGTTGCATTCATTGAGTTCCAACAGAAGGGAAGATACATACATACACTAGTTCTTTCTAGCAGTAGAATAGACGGAGGAGCGCCGCATTCCACGGGCGCTCCGTCTCCTCGCCGGAGGCGTCTCTCTTGCGCTTCAGCGGCTTCTTGGCGTCTATTAGGTAGTACGCATTGTTGTGCAATGCCTTGCTGACGATGAACGGGCCCTCCCATGGGGAGGACAGCTTGTGCTGGCCAGCGGTTTGCTGGATCCGTATGAGCACCATGTCCCCCTCGCGGAACGAGAGGGCCCGGATCCGCTTGCTGTGGTAGTGCCGGAGCTTCTGCTGGTAGATAGCCATTCGGCTCAACGCTAGCTCGCGGGCCTCCTCGAGGAGGTCAACGCCATCTTCCGTTGCCTCCTTTGCGTCTGTCTCCGTGTACAGGGTGACGCGAGGCGAGTCGAACTCGATGTCCGTGGGGATGACTGCCTCGGACCCGTACACGAGGAAGAAGGGCGTGAAGCCGGTTGAGCGGTTGGGCGTGGTTTTGAGGCTCCATAGGACGGCCGGCAGCTCTTCGATCTAGCAGCTGGCTGATCAAACGAGCGGTGCCACGAGCCGGGGCTTGATGCCGGCGAAGATCAAGCCATTTGCTCTCTCTACTTGGCCGTTCGACTGCGGGTGGGCGACCGATGCAAGGTCGAGCCGGATGCCTTGTTTGGCGCAGAAACGTGCCAGCGCGCCCTTGGCGAAGTTGGTGCCGTTGTCGGTGATGATGCTACGCGGGACGCCGTAGCGGACTATGATGTCTTCGATGAACCGGACGGCCGTGGGGCCGTCCAGCTTCTTGATGGGTCGGGCCTCGATCCACTTGGTGAACTTGTCGACGGCCACCAACAGATGCGTCATGCCGCCTCGAGCGGTCTTGAAGGGTCCTACCATGTCGAGGCCCCAGACCGCGAAGGGCCAGGAGAGGGGGATGGTCTGGAGCGCCGTAGCCGGCAGGTGGCTCTGCGTGCTGACGCGCTGGCACCCCTCGCACTTGTCGACTAGCCGCTTCGCTTCTTCTAGGGCCGTTGGCCAGTAGAACCCGTGACGGAACGCCTTGGCCACCAGGGTCCTGGAGGCAGCATGATGCCCGCACTCGCCCTGGTGGATGTCTCGGAGGATCTCCTGCCCCCGTTCCGGCTCGACGCAATGCTAGAACACGCCGGTTGTGCTGCGATGGACCAACTCGTGGTTGATGATGCTGTAGGCGGGGGCCCGGCGCTGGATTTGCCGGGCTGTGGCTTCATCGGGAGGGAGCTCGCCGCGCAGGAGGAAGGCTAGGATGGGCTGGGCCTAGGCGGGAGCCATGACAGGAGCCGGCGCCGGCTCAAGGCGGCCCTCATGGCCGGCTGTAGCCCCCGTGCCCGGAGGCGGAGCCCCCGGGACCGGGCCGTCAGTCCCCGAGGCCGGCAGATCGATTGCCATGAGGACGGCCGCGGGGTCGTCAGTGGCTGGAGCCAGCGGGGCTGGGGCGGCGGTTGGAGGCGGCGGGTTTGTTGTAGCCGGCGGGACGCTGGCAGGGTCGGCTGGCACGAAGATTGACTCTGATTCGGCGGAGGGTTTGATTGACGGCTTGAGCAGCCGCTCGAGGGAGACGCCGACTGGGATCGCCTGCCGGGTGGAGCCGATTTTGGCCAGCGTGTCCGCCTCCTCGTTGTCCGCCCAGGGGATGTGGTGGAACTCGCAACCCTCGAAGGAGCCGGTGAGCTGTTGGACGAGGAAGTGGTATCTGGCCATGTTGGCGTCCCTGGCGTCCCATTCGCCAGAGACCTGCTGCACCACGAGATCTGAGTCGCCGAAGCAGAGGATGCGTCGGATGCCGATTTCCTTGGCGAGCCGGAGGCCGTGGACGAGCGCCTCATATTCGGCTACGTTGTTGGAGGCGGCGAAGAGGATCTGGAGCGCGTACTTGAGTTGGTCCCCTTTTGGGGACGACAGGACGATGCCGGCTCCCAAGACGGTCCGCATCTTCGAGCCGTCGAAGTGCATGCGCCAATGCGTGGAGTCTGGAGGAGGCGACACGAACTGGGTCTCCGCCAAGTCGACGAGGAAGTCGGCCATCGCCTGCGACTTGATGGAGGTGCGTGGCTCATACCGGATTTCGTGGTCGGCGAGGGCGATAGCCCATTTGGCAATCCAGCCGGTGGCGTCCCGGCCGCTCATGATTTCCCCGAGCGGCGCCGTGCTCACCACGGTGATGGTGTGCTCCTGGAAGTACTGCTTGACCTTCTTGGCGGCAAAGTATATGCCGTAGCACATCTTCTGGTAGTGGGGGTAGTTCTGCTTGGAGGCGGAGAGGACCTCGCTGAGGTAGTAGACGGGACGCTGGTCCGGCAGTGCCCGGCCTTCCTCCGGCCGCTCCACCACGAGAACGACGCTGATCACGCGTGTGGTCGCCGCGATGTACGGGAGCAAATGCTCCTTTTCGGTCGGAGCCGCCAGGACGGTTGCGCTGGAGAGGGCACGTTTGAGGTCACGGAACGCTTCGTCCTCCTGGTCGGTCCACTCGAACTTGGCCGGCTTCGTTGTTGGGTCGTGGCCCGGCCCGACTTTGGCCGTCTTCTTCATGAGCTGGTAGAGGGGCAGAGCCTTCTCGCCCAGCCGGCTGATGAACCGGCTGAGCGAGGCAAGGCGGCCGGTGAACTTCTGGACGTCGCGGAGCGTGGTCGGCTTGTGCATGCGCTCGATAGCTCTGATTTTCTCCGGGTTAGCTTCGATGCCGCGGGCGGACACGAAGAAACCCAGGAGCTGGCCGGCGGGCACGCCGAAAACACACTTCTCCGGATTGAGCTTGACCTTGTACTCGCGTAGGTTGGCGAAGGTCTCTCGGAGATCGTCCAGGAGGCTGAAATGCTTCTTGGTTTTGACGACGATGTCGTCCACATAGACGTGGACATTCCTGCCGATCTGGGGCAGGAGGCATTTCTGCATGCAACGCTGGAAGGTGGCGCCTGCGTTCTTCCGGCGAAGGACATGGTGATGTAGCAGTAGGCCCCAAAAGGGGTGATGAAGGAGGTCTTCAGCCGGTCGGCTGGGTCCAGCTTGATCTGGTGGTAGCCGGAATAGGCGTCCAGGAAGGACAGCAAATCGCAGCCGGCCGTGGAGTCGATAACTTGATCGATCCGCGGCAGGGCGAAAGGGTCCTTGGGACAAGCCTTGTTCAGGCTGGTGTAGTCGATACACATGCGCCAGGTCTTGTTTTTCTTCAGCACCAGGACTGGGTTGGCCAGCCAGTCCGGGTGGAACACTTCCATGATGAAGCCGGCTGCGAGCAGCCGGGCGATCTCCTCTCCTATAGTACGCCGCTTCTCCTCAGAGAAACAGCACAGGGGTTGCTTGACCGGCTTGGCGTCCGGCCGCACATGAAGTTTGTGCTCGGCGTACTTCCTCGGAACACCTGACATGTCTTTTGGAGACCATGCGAAGATGTCCCGATTCTCATGGAGGAAGTCGACGAGCTCGCTTTCCTATTTGCTGTCGAGGTGGGTGCCGATGGTGACACACTGCTTGGGGTTGGCCAGGTCGAGTGGCACCTGCCTGGTGTCCTTGAACGGCTGGAACGACGCCTCACCGGCCGACTGGGACGGAGGAGCCGGCACGGCCGGCTGCTCAGAGGCGTGAACCACGAGTCGGTCGAGCTGCCGCTTCTCCTTCGCTATCTCCAGGGCCTCGGCCAGCCGGCTGCTATCGCGCGCGCACTCGATTGACTTCTTGTAGTCACCGTCGACAGTGATGATCCCCTTGGGACCCGACATCTTGAGCTTGAGGTAGGCATAATGGGGGACCGCCATGAATTTAACGAGGGCCGGCCTGCCCAGCAGCGCGTGGTAGGGACTATTGAGGTCCACCACCTTGAACCATATCAGCTCGCGGCGGAAGTGGCTCTTGTTGCCGAAGAGGACGTCAAGCTGGATCTTGCCGATGGGGTGCAGGATTTTCCCGGCACGATGCCGTGGAAAACCGTCCGGCTCGTCTGCAGGTCTTTCTCCTTGAGCCCCAGCTTGAGCAGCGTGTCGCGGTAGAGGATGTTGATGCTGCTGCCCCCGTCGATCAGCACCCGCGAGAAGTGGCAGGTGAGCCTCTCGGAGGCGATGGTGGGATCGAGGACGAGGGCGTAGCTGCCGGGGTTTGGCATCACGACGGGGTGGTCCGCCCGGCTCCAGGTGACCGGCTTCTCGGACCAGTGCATATACTGGGGGACCGAGGGAATGGTGGCGTTCACCTCGTGCCGGCGCCTGCGCACGCTGTGCTTGTCGGTCCCCTCGCTGGTGAAGACGACGTAGGTCCCGTCCTGGTCAGGGAACTGGTCGTGAAGGCGGCCGTCGTTGGCAACCGGAGCCGGCGCGGGTGGCTGGGCCGGAGCCGGAGCCGGCGCGCGGGGAGCCAGAGGCGGAGGAACCGGGAGGCCCTCGCCTCGGGCCAGCCGCTGGGAGAAGCTGCACTGTCGCAGCGTGTGCGTGGCAGGCTTGGCCCCGGAGTGCATCTTGCAGGGTGCGTCGAGCATCTGCTCGAAGGTGAGCTTGGGCTGCCAGGCGTTCTTGCCGGTTTGCTGGCGCTGGCTGGAAGCCTGGGCAGCCGACTGCTCCTCGATAGTGGCGACCTGCTGGCTCCCATAGCGGGGATCCGGCTGGTCGGCTTTGCGCTTGTTGTTCTGCTGCTGCCGGTTGTCAGCGGCCGCCCGCGGCGCGGCAGGCAGCGGGGTCGGTTTGGCAGGCATGGTGACCTTGATCCGCATCACGGAGTCGGCCGTGGCATACTTATCTGCCTTGGCCATCAGATCCGCCAAGGTCACCGGCTCGGAGCATAGGAACTTGTGCTTGAGGTGGGTGCCGTCGCGGCAACCCTCGATGAAGTACTGGATAGCCTGCACCTCGTGTACCCCCTCGCAGGAGTTGCGGAGCTCGGTCCAATGCATGAGGTAGTCACGGAGGGACTCGTCCGGCCCCTGGACGCACATGGCCAGCTCACGGGGCCGCCCGGGCCGCTTGTAGGTGCCGGTGAAGTTGCGAACGAACACCTCCTCAAAGTCCGTCCAAGTGTTGATGCTGCCGGCGGACAGGCTGTTGAGCCAGGTCCGAGCCGAGCCGATCAACATGAGGGGGACGTAGCGCACAGCCACGCGCTTGTTCCCCCTGGCTATGCCGATTGCGATGGTGTAGTCGACTAGCCAGTCTTCCGTCTTGGCGGTGCCGTTGTACTTCGGGGTATCGCGGGGGAGCGTGAAGCCGGTTGGGAACGGCTCGTTGCGGATCCGTGGGCTGAAGCACGCCGGGCCGATTGGACCCTCCTCCTCCAGGAGGGCGGATTGCGCCAACCGGTCGATGCGGGTCCGGGCGTCGTTCTCACTCCGCGGGACGCGCGGGCCAAGCCGAGCGGCGAGCTCGGGACAGACAGCTGGGGCAGGCGAGCGTGCGCGCTCCCGCCGCGGAGGCGGGGTGTTGGCGCGGCTGCGCCGGCTGCCGCCTGCCGGAGCGTCGTTGCACCGGCTGTTGACGGCCGACGGCTCGTCTCCCTGTCGGGAGCATCCGTTATGGGACCCAGCGCCCCGTCGGCCGGAGCCGTGGGGGGAAGAGGCTTGCTGGACCGGCCGGTGCTGGCCAGCGGTTGGCGGGGCGTCCCCCTCGGGGGCGGGAACCTCGGAGCCAGCGTTGGCGTCATCGAGCCGGGCCTGCTGAGCGTTGGCGGCGGTGATGAGGTCTTGGATGTGCCGCTCCTGCTGCTCCCGCTCCTCGCCCACCAGGTCGGCAAGGTCGGCGTAGGCCACCTGGGCGGCCCTCATGTTGGCAGCCGGCGTGTCATAGGTGGGCAGCCTGCCACCGAGGATTTCCGCGACCACACGGCCGCGGTTGCAGACATCACCGTGCCGGCTGGGCTCGTTGCCGGCGGGGGTGAGGCCATAGGCGGAGTTGTACTCGCGTTGCGCGGACTCCATCCGGCGCCTGGTGGTGGCAAGCATGGTTGCCTCTGTGAGCAGCAGCCGGTGAGCAGCCTCCAGCTCAGCCGTAGCCATGGCTGGGTTCGTTGTAGGCGCGACGGGAGTGCTGAGGCCCCGAAGCATGGAGCCGAGGGGGTCGGAGGTGCCGGTGCGGGCAGCAGCGGCGGCCGCCTCCGCCTCCGCTCGGACGCGGCCGGAGGTCGTGGAGGAGCCGGTGGCCATTACTCCCGCGCGGACGCAGGAGCCATCAGCATCGCCCGGGGCAAGTGCGCCCACAAACGAGGGCTGGTCGAGGCAGTCGAGCACCTGGCCAGGGTACTCGTTGGCAGCTGGCTCGTCGGTGAGGCTCAGCCTGCCGACGCGCTCGGTGAGGATGGCGACGTCGGACAGAGGGTCGCCGCTGCGCCCCTCGTCGGAGAGGTCGGCTTTGACGCCCATAGGGCTAGCGGAAACGGGGTCCTGCCCCGCGAGAGCAAGCCCCACGAGCATGCAGTTCCACCCGGACACGAGGAGGCCGGGGGAGGTGGTGAAGGGTCCCGCCCGGAGCATGACTCCGGCCGGCGTCGCGGACGGCCCCACGGTGGGCGCCAACTGTCGTCGTTTTCTCACGACAGATGCCATGGGGTGGCTTATCGAGAGTGGTTGGGGCCGAAGGACGCCGACGGACTCCGGGAACGGGATTGGGCACAAGCGGTGAGGGACACACGATGTACCCAGGTTCGGGGCCCTCCGTGGGTGGTAATACCCCTAGTCCTGCTTGTCTAGTTGATGGGGTCTGGTGTTACAATGGTGCTCCTTGAGCTGTTGTCTAGAGGAAGAAGAAGGAGCAGTAGGCTCTTCTTCCCTCGCTACGTGGGAGTGTGAATGTGAGATGGGGTGAGTGCCTCCCCGATGCATGGGAGGCCTCGGGGGGTTTTATAGGCCAACCCCCCGGCTTATAATATACATAAGGTACTAAATGGGGGCCCCGGCCGGCAATCTCCCTAACCGACCAGCGGCCCCACCGGTTGGGCCGTCTTGTCGCTCGTAGGGCCTACCGGTTGTGCGGTCCCATCGGCGACTGGGGCCCGCCAGCCGGCTCTTCTATTGGCCCGCGCTCACCTGCCGCGGCACGGGCCATTCCGCGCGGCGTCGTCTTGCGCCAGCCGACCGAAGTCAGCGGTACGGCCGGCAGCGCTGTAGCCACGCCGGGGCAGGTAATGGAGTAGACGGTGGCGTGGCCGCACTGTTGCCCCGCCGGGTCTCGATCGGTCAGGGCAAGCGGTACGACCGCCCGGACTCTAGCCACGCGTGCCCTCGCGTCAGCAGTCGCTGTAGCCATGCCAGAGTCCATCGCGGGGGTCGTGTCTTGTTGGTGTACTTGGTCGCAGCGGGAGGAGACAAGTGCCTGCCCGTTTAGAGGTCAGTGGGAGGGCCGGCCGCGGGGCGGCCAGTTGCGGGCCGGCCGGGGGCCAGGCGGCCGGCTCCTGTCCAGCCGGCCATGGACCAGGCGGCCGTGGGCCAGCCAGCCAGGGGGGCAGCCGGCCGCTCCCCAGCCGGTCAGGGACCAGCCGGCCGTATAGTTTTTTCTAAAAGGGGCTTGAACTCCCTTGTCTTGGCATACCCAGGGGTAATATCCCCGTCATACATACTCCCCCAAGCTTACGCTTTTGGCCTAGCTTGGTAATCACCATCCGTAATAGCCATCCGGTCCTATGTGGAAGTGCTGTGGCGGTGGCACCTGAGCGTCCCATTCCTGGGGCTCCTCCTCAGCCGCTGCCAGGTCATTCCGGTAGGCAAAAATGTCCTCTGGCATGACCCTGTATTCGTTCCTGACAATAGAATCAAACAAAGCAGGTGCATGCAATGGGATAATATCACGTGTAACGACGCTGAATACTAAGTTGTAGCGAATGTTATGAAAAGAATCAGCTGCATCAATAAATTGATGATCCTCCAATGCCTTGTGATCTAGAAAAACTTGGAGCAAGGGATAATCATGTTGGCGAATCTGAACATGAAAGTGACTCGCTAAGCAAGTAGCATAAATACCACCATGTATCTTGCACTTAGTCCTGTTAAGGTGTAGGCGACGTGCAATAATAGCCCCTAGGCTAAAGGTGTGATCATTGTGCAGTGCGCGGCGTAAAATGGCGTGGTCGGGGGCACAGTGCACCGACCTTCTCCCTAGCGGTTAAACACTTCGCGATGAATAAAGCAAACTAATGCACAGAAGGAAACTGCAAACTGGTGGCAGTGGCATTTGACACGCCTCTTTCATCACCCACTGTCAAAGTGAGGAGAAAGTCCTCAAACTCCGCTGGTCTAGGCTCTCTTAATTCCACATCAGAAGGGATCAAACATATGTCACAAAAGTCAGTGAGCGGTATCTGACGGGTTTCAACATATAAATTAAACTGCACCTCAGGAGGATTATTCCTACTCAGAAAATGAAAATTTTGCACAAAGGAATTTGTAAGGAGGTGGTGTTGGTCACATTCAGCTGCGAGGAAGTCGGTCAGCCCAACATTTGCAATGAATTGGGAAAACTCTTGATGGAACCCCGACCTCCTCCATGAAGGCATTATGCGGCCATTCGCACGGCCGCACCTCTGCTGTTCTCGGAGTGTTGAGGTCATTGTCCGATGATTCCCCAATGACTCCTTTAGCATTCTTCTCGGAGGAAAACTTCCTAAAGAAACTCATCTTATTCCTATAAATAAATTTCTGAAAATTTTAGTCTACAATTTTTTTGTCAACAAAACTTCGTAAGATTGATAGCAACTACTCCTAAGGATGCCTAGAGGCCATATTAAGCATTCAAACTACTTAGAACTCTAAGAATTCAACATGCAAGCCCATCTACAGCAGCACCAAGAGTAGCTAATTATTCTAAAAATAAACCACTAAATCAAAAACTAATTGGAGCAATGGAGGAGTCACATACCAAGTAGCAACCCCCCAAAATAGTTTCGGAAACGGAGCTTCGAGCAAAGAGGTCGAAATCCGCGGGTTTGAGAGCAAGAACACGAGAGCTATGGTGATTTTTTCTGGAGATAGGAGATGGAATGGGCTAAAGAGATAAGTGAGGGGACCCATGTGGGGACCACAACCCACCAGGGCCCGCTTGGGGTTGCTGGCGTGCCCTGGTGTCTCGTGGACACCAGGTGCACCCCCTCTGATGTTATTTGCACCAGAAATTCAGAAATATTCAGAAAAAAATTGTATTAAATTTTCAGGACATTCTGAGAACTTTTATTTTTTAGTCATTTTTATTGCACGGAGAAATCAGAAAATAGGATAAACATGGCATTTTATTTTATATGACTAAGAAGAATAGAAAACAAAAGGTGGGAGCAGAAGGTTGTGCCTACCAGATTCATCAACTTCATACCTCTAAAAAATGATCCATTAATAAGGTTGATTAAGTCTTATTAACAACCACTTTCGATTAGCATGAAACCGAAGAATTTTCGTAAATCACTAAGTTACCTCAACGGGCATATGCATATCCCCAACAATAAGTATGTCATATTTCTTTTTGGCAGTCGGTAGAGGTAGTTGAAAACTTCCAATAGTGAGTGTCGGAGATTTTTCAATAACATTTATACCATTCACTTGGAATTGTTTCTTCGGAAAGTGCACCGTATGCTCATTACCATTGATATGAAAAGTGACTTTGCTTTTATTGCAATCAATAACAGCCCCTGCAGTATTCAAAAAGGGTCTACCAAGGATAATCGACATATTGTCGTCCTCGGGCATCTCAAGAATAACAAAGTCTGTTAAGATAGTAACATTTGCAACAATAACAGGAACATCCTCACAAATACCGATAGGTATGGTAGTTGATTTGTCAGCCATTTGCAATGATATTTCAGTAGGTGTGAGTTTATTCAAATCAAGTCTTTTATATAAAGAGAAAGGCATAACACTAACACAAGCTCCCAAATCACACAAAGCGGTTTTGACATAATTTCTTTTAATGGAGCAAGGTATAGTTGGTATTCCAGGATCTCCAAGTTTTTTAGGTACTCCATCCTTAAAAGAATAATTAGCAAGCATGGTGGAGATTTCAGCTTCAGGTATCTTTCTTTTATTAGTGATGATGTCTTTCATGTATTTTGCATAAGGGGCCATCTTTAAAATATCAGTTAAGTGGGTACACAAAAAGACTGGCCTACTCATTTCAGCAAAACATTCAAATTCTTCATCATCCTTTTTCTTAGATGGTTTAGGTGCAAAAGGCATGGGTTTCTGAACCCATGGCTCTCTTTCTTTACCATGTTTTCTAGCCACAAAGTCTCTTTTATCATATCATTTATTTTTAGGTTGTGGGTTATCAAGATCAACAGCAGGTTCTATTTCAACATCATTATCTGGTTCTTTATCATTGTTCGGTTGAGTATCTTCATGAACATCATCATTATCATTTTCATTATCACTAGATGAATGTTCATTACCACATTGAGTTTCAGTATCAGAAATAAAGACATCATTATCTTCACGAGGTTTTTATATCGCAGGTTCACTAGAGGTATGCAAGGTCCTATCATTTTTATTTTTCTTTTTCTTTTTAGAAGAGCTAGGTGCATCAGTGTTAATTCTCTAAGAGTCTTGTTCAATTCTTTTAGGGTATCCTTCAGGATAAAGTGGTTCCTGAGTCATTTTACCTCCTCTAGTTGCTACTCTAACAGCAAAATCATTCATATTATGATTCATTTCATTAAGCAATTCTCTTTGAGATTTAGCAACTTGTTCTAACTGGGTTTGAACCATAGAGGCATGTTTTCCTACACCTCTAACATCATTACTGATTCGAAATAACAAGTCACTCAAGCGAGCAATCATATCAGAATTATATTTCAATTGTTTCAGAACATTTGCATTGAAGTGATCTTGTTTCCTAATGTAGTTGTCAAACTCATATAAGCATTGACTAGGATGTTTATTGTAAGGGATATCACCTTGATCGAACTTTAATAAAGAATTTACCTCTACCACCTGTTGAGGTGGTGGTTGATGACCCACAAGTATAGGGGGTCAATCGTAGTCCTTTCGATAAGTAAGAGTGTCAAACCCAACGAGGAGCAGAAGGAAATGACAAGCGGTTTTCAGCAAGGTAATTTCTGCAAGCACTAAAATTGTAGGTAACAGATAGTTTGATAGAAAGATAATTGGTAACGAGCAAGTAACGGTAACGGTACATAAAGTGCAGCAAGATGGCCCAATCCTTTTGTGGCAAAGGACATGCCAGAAGAGTATCTTATAATAGGCAAAGTGTTCTTGAGGGTACACGGGAATTTCGTCTAGTCACTTTTATCATGTTGGTTTGATTCGCGTTTGCTACTTTGATAATTTGATATGTGGGTGGACCGGTGCTTGGGTGCTGTTCTTACTTGAACAAGCCTCCCACTTATGATTAACCCCCTCGCAAGCATCTGCAACTACAAGAAAAGTATTAAGATAAAATCTAACCATAGCATTAAACGTTTGGATCCAAATCAGCCCCTTACGAAGTACTCCCTCCGTTCCATTATATAAGGTGTATTTGTTTTTTAATAAAATTCCAGAATCTAAGGTGTATTTCTTCTAATTCCTCATAATTCCCTTGTTAGCCCTCCTAAAAAAAGGAAAGTATCTTTTTTCCGATTGTATGTATCTCTCCTTATAGCAAAAGAAGGAAACTATCACTTTGTCGATTACATGTATCTCATACTTTTCTAGACTAATTGATTCACTTTCCACTAACCAACAAATTTGCCAAGGGTAATTTTGTCTTAACATGTATATAATTATGTGTCTTGGTCACCGTACCGGAAATAATACACCTTACATAAAGGAACGGAGGGAGTAGCGCATAAACTAGGGTTTAAGCTTCTGTCACTCTAGCAACCCATCATCTAATAACTACTCCACAATGCATTCCCTTAGGCCCAAGGATGGTGATGTGTCATGTAGTCCACATTCACATGACACCACTAAGGGAATCACAACATACATATCATCAAAATATCGAACACATATCAAATTCACATGATTACTTGCAACATGACTTCTCCTGTGACCTCAAGAACAAAGGTAACTACTCACAAATAATATTCATGCTCAAGATCAGAGGGGTATTGAATAGCATAATGGATCTGAACATATAATCTTCCACCAAATAAACCATATAGTAATCAACTACAAGATGTAATCAACACTACTAGTCACCCACAGGTACCAATCTGAGGTTCCGGTACAAAGATTGAACACAAGAGATGAACTAGGGTTTGAGAGGAGATGGTGTTGTTGAAGATGTTGATGAAGATTGGCCTCCCAAAGATGAGAAGGGTGTTAGTGATGACGATGGCTTCGATTTCCCCCTTCGGGAGGGAAGTTCCTTCGGCGGAATCGCTCCGCCGGAGGGCAAAAGTGCTCCTGCCCAAGTTCTGCCTCGAGGTGGGCACCGGAGGTCCTCTATTTATTTTTTCTATGTCAAAGGACCTTAAATACCAGAAGATGGGCACCGGAGGTGGGCCGTGCTGGGCACAACCCATGTCTTGTGCTCACCAGGGTGACCCCCTCCGGTAGTTATTTGCTCCAGTATTTTTATATAATCCAAAATAATTCTCCGTAAAGTTTCAGCTTATTTGGAGATGTGCACAATAGGTATCTCTGATGTGCTTTTTCAGGTCCAGAATTCCAGCTGCCGGTATTTCCCTCTTTGTGTAAACCTTGCATATTATGAGAGAAAAGGCATTAGAATCACTCCCTAAAGCATTATTATACATCAAAACATTATAAATAACAGTAGGAAATCATGATGCAAAATGGACGTATCAGTGGTGTGTCAAGGCCATGTATTTCTTCAATAGGTGGTAAATTCTTAACATCCTCAGCTTTAATACCTTTTTCCTTCATACATTTCTTTGCCTCCTGCATATCTTCAGGATTGAGAAATAAGATACCCCTCTTCTTCGGAATGGGTTTAGGTGGTGGTTCAGGGAGAGTCCAATCATCATAATTCTTCAATATATTATTCAATAGTTCCTCAGCTTGTTCAACAGTTCGTTCCCTGAAAACACAACCAACACAACTATCTAGGAAGTCCGTAGAAGCATCAGTTAGTCCATTAAAGAAGATATCAAGTATTTCATTTTTCTTAAGAGGGTGATCGGGCAAAGCATTAAGCAATTGGAGAAGCCTCCCCCAAGCTTGTGGGAGACTCTCTTCTTCAATTTGCACAAAGTTAAATATTTCCTGTAAGGCAGATTGTTTCTTATGAGCAGGAAAATATTTTTCAGAGAAGTAGTAAATCATATCTTGGGGACTACACACACAACCAGGAGCAAGAGTATTGTACCATATCTTAGCATCACCCTTTAATGAGAACGGAAATAATTTGAGAATATAGTAGTAGCGAATCTTCTCATCATGAGCAAAAAGGGTGGCTATATCATTCAACTTAGTAAGATGTGCCACTACAGTTTCAGTTTCATAGCCATGAAAAGGATCAGATTCAACCAAAGTAATTAACTCTGGGTCGACAGAGAATTCATAATCCTTATCAGTAACAAAGATAAGTGAAGTAGCAAACTGAGGATCACATTTCATTCTAGCATTCAAAGTCTTTTCTTTATACTTGCATAATAATTTCTTAAGATCATCTCTATCCTTACAAGCAAGGAGGTCTCTAGCTACTTCTCCATCCATAACATAACCCTCAGGTATCTTAGGAAATTCAAATCTAGGAGAGCTAGGTCTAGTAGGTGTTTCATAATTCTCAGTTTCAAGGACTTCATCAATTTCAGTAATTTCATGAGTTTCAGTAATTTCATTCTCTTTAGCTCTAGCAATTTGTTCATCAAGAAATTCACCTAGTGGCACAACATCATCAGGCAAGGTACTAGCATCATCAATATCATCATTCATAGGAGAAGTAGCATCATCAATAACTTGCGACACATCAGTATTAATAGCATGTGGTGGTAGTACAGAGCTAGATGGCAATTCCTTACCTCCCCTCGTCTTAGAGGAAAAAATCTTGGTTCTTGTATCCTTCAGATTCTTCATAGTGATAAATTGATATAAATCCCAAGCAACTCAGTAAATATAGCTATGCTCCCCGGCAACGGTGCCAGAAAAAGGTCTTGATAACCCACAAGTATAGGGGATCGCAACAATTTTCGAGGGTAGAGTATTCAACCCAAATTTATAGATTCGACACAAGGGGAGCCAAAGAATATTTGTAAGTATTAGCAGTTGAGTTGTCAATTCAACCACACCCGGAGATTAAATATCTGCAGCAAAGTGATTAGTAGCACGGTAATATGATAGTTTGATAGGAGTGGTAACAATAGTAGTAACGGTAACAGTGATAGCAATGGTTTTGTAGCAATTGGAACAATAGAAATAGCAATAGCAACCTAGCAAGAACAATATGTGGAGAACTCATAGGCATTGGATCGGTGAATTCATTGGATGATATTCATCATATAACAGTCATAACCTAGGGCGACACAGAACTAGCTCCAGTTCATAAATATAATGTAGGCATGTATTCCGTAAATAGTCATACATGCTTATGGAAAAGAACTTGCATGAAATCTTTTGTCCTACCCTCCCGTGGCAGCGGGGTCCATAAGGAAACTAAGGGATATTAAGGCCTCCTTTTAATAGAGAACCGAACAAAGCATTAACACATAGTGAATACATGAACTCCTCAAACTACGGTCATCACCGAAAAGTATCCCGATTATTGTCACCCCGGGGTTTACGGATCATAACACATAGCAGGTGCCTATGACTAGCAAGATCAGATCAAGAACATAGATATAATGGTGATAACATAAACGGTTCAGATCTGAAATCATGGCACTCGGGCCCTAGTGACAAGCATTAAGCATGGCAAAGTCATAGCAACATCAATCTCAGAACATAGTGGATACTAGGGATCAAGCCCAAACAAAACTAACTCGATTACATGATGAATCTCATCCAACTCCTCACCGACCAGCGAGCCTACGAAGGAATTACTCACTCCCGGTGGGGAGCATCAAGGAATTGGCGATGAAGGAGGGTTGGTGATGACGAAGACCAAAGATTCCCCTCTCCGGAGCCCCAAACGGGCTCCAGATCTGGTCTCCCGATGAAGAACAGGAGGTGGCGGCGGCTCTGTCTCGTGAAACGCGATAAAACTTCCTCTCTTATTTTTCTCTCCGAAAATAGGTATTTATGGAGTTGGAATTAGGGCCAGGGGGCACGAGGTGACCACAACCGACCAGGGCGGCGCGCCCTGGTGTCTCGTGCCCAGCCAATGCACCCCCTCCGATGGCTCTTGGTTCCAGTATTTTTATTTTATTCTGAAATAAATCTCCAAAAAGTTTCGTCCAATTCCGAGAACTTTTATTTCTACACAAAAACAACACCATGGTAGTTTTGCTGAAAACAGTGTCAGTCCGTGTTGGTTTCATTCAAATCATGCAAATTAGAGTCCAAAACAAGAGCAAAAGCGTTATGAAAAGTAGATATGACGGAGACGTATCACTTGTCTCTAGAATACTGAAAGTTGCAGCCAAACTCATCCTTTTGAAACGAGATTCATA
Source organism: Elymus sibiricus (assembly GCA_039707655.1). NCBI lineage: Eukaryota > Viridiplantae > Streptophyta > Magnoliopsida > Poales > Poaceae > Elymus > Elymus sibiricus. Next base: position 283,372,733 of record CM077663.1, read on the forward strand.
CTCACGATTTTGGTTTTGATGGTCAAATATTTGTGCTTTTTGTTCTTGGAGCCGGTGATGGAGCTTGAAGATCATCTCCATGATCTCCTTGTTGTCCTTCTTGCTCTCTCGGATGAAGTTCGTGATCCTCGAGTGATTGCCACTCAAACCACGTTCAACCATCCCCTTGCACTTGAAGATGTCTTGTTCCACCTCCGCGAACCTGGCCTTCTCGCTCCCCTCCTTCTTTGGGTCTTGTGCATCAGGGATGTGGAGCACCCCTTCGCTCATCTCAATGACTTGAGGGTGGTTCATCACCTCCGGTAGATAGGGGTTGATGACCTTCTCGAAGAACTTGTCCTTGGAGGGGCTTGGCGACGTCATGGCGATCTAGATCTGTCAGAAAAACAGCCCGAAACAAGAACAAAGGAGAAACTCGCTATGCAGTGGTCAAAACATCCGGGAGTATATATAATGAATTATTTTGGGTCAGACGGAAGAAAAAACAAGTCCGGGTGGCACACGAGGGGCCCAGGAGCTATCAGGGCGCGACCAGGGGGTGGCCGCGCCCTGATGGGTACTCGCTCCCTCGTGGGTCCCACAGACTCCGTCTTATTTTTGTAATTTTTCTAAAATACCAAAACCGTCAGAAAATATTTTTTAGAATTTTTGGATTCAGTTTACTTACCTTATCACGTACCTACCCATTTTCAGGTTTCTGGAGTGTTCTGGAATGTCTCTCTTATGTGTTCCTCCGGTGTCATTACATGAATAATATTAGTTTCAACATTGAGGGGGCATACCTGAAATGTAATGCGTAATTCTCTGCCCATTTACCACTCTCGGGGTTTTGCCTTCAAAGTTGTTAATCTTTATAGCGCCGGAACGATAAACCTCCTCAATGACATAGGGGCCTTCCCATTTGGAGAGGAGCTTACCTGCAAAAAAAAATTCTAAAACGAGAATTGTACAAAATTACTAGGTCTTTTCCATAAACCATTTTATAGGCAGACATTCCCGTTGGATTTTTGTAAGCAGTTCTATAGGCCCAGAAAGCATCATCCAATTACTTAGACCAGTTCTTTCTAGATCTATTAATAGTCTTTTGCAAGATTAATGTTATTTCTCGATTACTCAATTCAACTTGACCACTAAACTGAGGATGGTGACGTGGCTTGAGACTGCGTCGGTATTTCCCCAAAGAGGAAGGGATGATGCAGCATAGTGATGGTAAGTATTTCCCTTAGTTATGAAACCAAGGTTATCAAACCAGTAGGAGGATCAGCACCACCCAATAAGCAGCACCTGCACACAAACAACAAGTACTTGCAACCCGACGCGAAAGAGAGGTTGTCAATCTATCTACGGTAAAAAGATAGATTAGGTAGTGATGGATAGGAGAGATAGATCTCTCACGAACACAAAATAGAAAAGGCAAATAAAAAGTGCAGCAATATATTTTTGGGTTTTTGGTTTTGTAGATCTGAAAACAAAGAAGCAAAAAGATAGATCGGAAAGCAATATGTTGGAAAAGTAGACCCGGGGGCCGTAGGATTCACTAGTGGCTTCTCTCATGAGTATAGCGCACAATGGGTGAACAAATTACTGTTGGGCAATTGATAGAAAATCGAATAGTCATGACGATATCCAAGGCGATGATCATTATATAGGCATCACGTCCAAGATAAGTAGACCGACTCCTGCCTGCATCTACCACTATTCCTCCACACATCGACCGCTATCCAGCATGCATCTAGTGTATTAAGTTCATGGAAAAATGGAGTAATGCAATAAGAATGATGACATGATGTAGACAAGATCTATTCATGTAGGAATAGACCCCATCTTGTTATCCTTAATGGTAATGATACATGCGTGCCTTGCTGCCCCTTCTGTCACTGGGAAAGGACACCGCAAGATCAAACCCATCACAAAGCACCTCTTCCCATGGCAAGAAAAATCGATCTAGTCGGCCTAACTAAACCAAAGATTCGAAGAAGAAATACGAGGCTATAAGTAATCATGCATATAAGAGATCAAAGAAGACTCAAATAATATTCATGGATAGAAACTGATCATGAACTCAAAATTCATCGGATCCCAACAAACACACCGCAAAAGTTTAAATCAAATAGATCTCCAAGAGACCATTGTATTGAGAATCATAAGAGAGAGAGGAATCCATCTAGCTACTGCCTACGGACCTGTAGGTCTATGGTTGACTACTCACGCATCATCGGAGAGGCACCTATGAAGAAGATGAACCCCTTCGTGATGGTGTTTAGATTGCATCTCGAGGTTTTGGAACTTGCGGCGTCTGGAATTGCGTTTCGTCGACTCCCCTAGGGTTTTTGGAATATTTGGGAATTTATAGGCATCAGAGGCGGTGGAGAGGGGCCCCGTGGAGGGCACAACCCATCAGGGCGCGCCGGGGGACCCCTGGCGTGCCCTGGTGGGTTGTGCTCTCCATAGCCCACCTTCCTGGCTCTTCTTTGGCCCACTGGGTGTCTTCTGGTCCAGAAAAAATCTCCAAAAAGTTTCGTCGCGATTGGACTCCGTTTGGTACTGATATTCTGCGAAATAAAAAACAAGCAAAAACAGCAACTGAAAGTTTGGCACTATGTCAATAGGTTAGTCCCAAAAAATGATATAAAGTTGTTATAAAATGATTGTAAAACATTCAAGAATGATAATATAACAGCATGGAACAAGCAAAAATTATAGATACGTTGGAGACGTATCAGCATCCCCAAGCTTAATTCCTACTCATTCTCGAGTAGGTAAATGATAAAAACAGAATTTTTGATGTGGAATGCTGCCTAACATTTTCATCTCATATTCTTTTCTTTTGTATAGCATGGACATTTGGACTTGTAAATGATTCAAAGCAATAGTCTAGTTTTAACATAATGACTTCAATACTCAAGCATGCCAACAAGCAACCATGTATTTCAAAATATCAACACTAGAAAGTTATCCCTAGCCCATCATGCTCAATCATTGATCCATTCATGAAACACACTCAAATATTAGCTATGCCCAATGCTCAAGTACGATCATAGTGCCCCCTAGTTGGTGTTTTAAGAGGAGATGGAGACTCAAAGTAAAAATAAAAATTGCATAAAGTAAATAGATAGGCCCTTCGCAGAGGGAAGTAGGGATTTGTAGAGGTGCCACAGCTCAAGGTTTTAAAATTGAAAGAGAAAATTTTATGGGTGGCATGCTTTTCCTGTCAACGAAAACGACAAAGTAGCTCACAATACTTTCCATGCTAGATATATCATAGGCGGTTCCCAAACAGAAAATAAAGTTTATTCATTTTTCCACCAAACTTTCACATTCCATGGCGGGTCGTATCCACGGTTGCCTTCCATACCAACACTTTCCAAGGAATTTATTATTTGACAACATAAAGTAAATATTTTTTCTTTTTTATTTTGGGAATGGGCATCCCTATTACCGCCGCACTCTCGTGCAATGACAAGTGAATAAACACTCATCTTGAGAATAATACATCTAGCATGGAAAAATATTGGACACTCCCCACCGTTTCATGAGCTGTACGAGCACACAAAAGAGAAAAATTATTTTGAAAATTTAGAGATGGCACATACAAATTTGCTTGGAACGGCATGGAAATACCGCATATAGGTAGGTATGGTGGACTCATAAGGCAAAACTTGGTTTAAGGATTTTGGATGCACGAGTAGTATTTCTACTTAGTACAAATGGAGGCTAGCAAATAGATTGAGAAGCAACCAAACCAAGCAACAAAAATTCACATAAGCGAGCATTGAGCATAACTAACACCAAATAATGCACCATAAGTAGGATGTAACTTCATTGCATAACTATTGACTTTCGTGCATGCATAGGGAATCACAAACCTTAACATCAATATTCCTACTAAAGCATAATTACTCACTAACATGACTCACATATTACTATCATCATGTTTCAAAACAATTACAAGGAATCAAGTTTAATTTGTCCAATGATCTTCATGAAAGTTTTTGTTATATCCTCCTTGGATATCTATCACTTTGGGACTAGTTTCATATATTGCCATTGCCTTTTTTTTACAAGCTCAAACAAATTTAAGTTAAGCACATGAGCATAAAGATTTCATCTCTCAAAAAGGTATAAGTGAAGCATGAGAGGATTTATTCAAAATTTACTAGCTCTCAAATTAATCTATGTGAAGCATGAGAGCATTTCTACAAAAATTTCCAAGCACACCGTGCTCAATAAGATATAAGTGAAGCACTAGAGCAATTCTATAGCTCAAAAAGTTTAAGTGAAGCATGGAGAGCAATTCTAACAAATCATACCATAATTTTGGCTCTCCCAAATAGGTGTTTCCAGCAAGGATACAAATGACAAACTAACAAGCAAAGCAAGTAAAGATACAAGACGCTCCAAGCAAAACTCATGATATGTGACGAATAAAAATATAGCTCCAAGTAAAATACCGATTGTCGTTAGAAGAAAGAGGGGATGCCACTCGGGGGCATCCCCAAGCTTAGTCGCTTGTTTCTCCTTGGATATATCTTGGGGGTGCTTTAGCATCCCCAAGCTTAGGTTCTTTTCACTCCTTATTCCTTTATTCATCGTGATCTCACCCAAAACTTGAAAACTTCAATCACACAAAACTCAACAAAATCTTCGTGATATCCATTAATATAATAAAGCAAATCACTAGTTTAGGTGCTATTGAAAACCCATTCATATTTTATTATTGCATTATACCTACTGTATTTTAACTTTACCATGGCTCATACCCTTTAATATAATCCATAGATTCATCAAAAGATGCACACAATGCAACGAAAACAGAATCTGTCTTAAACAGAACAGTCTGTAGTAATCTGTACTCTAACCATACTTTTATAACTCCAAACATTCTGAAAAATTAGGACAACGTAAAGAATTTGTATAGAAACACTGTGTTAAAATTTCAGCTCAAGATCACGTTCCAGTAAAAAATGAAAATTCAAATACTGGACGCAAAGTTTCTGTTTCAGACTCAGCATCGCTTCTACTCATCTTATAAATCATCCTAAAGGCTCTACTTGGCACAAACACTAAATAAACCACAAAAACACAATCATAACAGAGGCGTAATTGTGTCAACACTCAAAAACAGAAAGGAAAAAGCAAAAAATAAATTTATTCATTGGGTTGCCTCCCAACAAGCGCTATCGTTTTATGCCCCTAGCTAGGCATAATGATTTCAATGATGCTCACATAAAAAGTAGTAATTGAAATATGCAAAAGAGCATCATGAATAGCATGACAAACACATTTAAGTCTAACCCACTTCCTATGCATAGGGGTTTTGTGAGCAAACAATTTATGGGAACACGAATCAACTAGCATAGGAAGGCAAAACAAGCATAACTTCAAAACTTTGAACACATAGAGAGGAAACTTGATATTATTGCAATTCCTACAAGCATATGTTCCTCCCTCATAATAAATTTCAGTAGCATCATCAAGGAATTCAACAATATAACTATCACATAAATCATTCTTTTCATGATGCACAAGCATAGAATTTTCATTACTCTCCACATAAGCAAATTCCTTATCATCCATGGTAGTGGGAGCAAACTCAACAAAATAACTATCATGAGACACTTGATTGACAAAACCACAAAAACCATGATGATAAGTTTCATCGTTATCATTACTCATTATAGCATACGTGTCATCACCATCATCATAAATAGGAGGCATCCAATCATCATAATAAATTTGCTCATCAAAACTTGGGGGACTAGAAATATCATCTTCATCAAACATAGCATCCCCAAGCTTGTGGCTTTGCATATCATTAGCATCATGGATATTTAGAGAATTCATACTAGCAACATTCCAATCATGCTCATCATTCAAGGAACTATCATGAATCACCTTATAAATTTCTTCTTTCAACACTTCATCAAAATTTTCAGATTCATGATTTTCAAACAAAACTTCATAGAGATAATCAAGTGTACTCAACTCACTAGCAATTGGTTCATCATAATTTGGCCTTTTGAAAAGATTAGCAAGTGGATGAGGATCCATATCAATAGATTTTTAGCAAGCAAAGATGCAAGCAAATAGAAGGCACATGGCAACACAAGCAAAGACAGCAAACAAGCAAAAAGGCAAACGAAAAATAGGGCAAATAAAACGGCAAATTTGGTGAAGTGGGGGAGAGGAAAACGAGAGGCAAATGGCAAATAATGTAATTGCAAGGAGATGAGATTTGTGATTAGGAACCTGGTAGATGATGGTGGAGTCTCCTCGGCGCCTGAGATAGGCACGTAGAAGAGACCGCTTCCTCCCCGAAAACGGCGCCAGAAATTCCTTTTGACGTGGCTTGAGATTGCGTCGGTATTTCCCCAAAGAGGAAGGGATGATGCAGCACAGCGACGGTAAGTATTTCCCTCAGTTATGAAACCAAGGTTATCGAACCAGTAGGAGGATCAGCACCACCCAATAAGCAGCACCTGCACACAAACAACAAATACTTGCAACCCGACGCGAAAGAGAGGTTGTCAATCTCTCTACGGTAAAAAGATAGATTAGGTAGTGATGGATAGGAGAGATAGATCTCTCAAGAACACAAAATAGAAAGGGCAAATAAAAAGTGCAGCAATATATTTTTGGGTTTTTGGTTTTGTAGATCTGAAAACAAAGAAGCAAAAAGATAGATCGGAAAGCAATATGTTGGAAAAGTAGACCCGGGGGTCGTAGGATTCACTAGTGGCTTCTCTCATGAGTATAGCGCACGGTGGGTGAACAAATTACTATTGGGCAATTGATAGAAAATCGAATAGTCATGACGATATCCAAGGCAATGATCATTATATAGGCATCACGTCCAAGATAAGTAGACCGACTCCTGCCTGCATCTACCACTATTACTTCACACATCGACCGCTATCCAGCATGCATCTAGTGTATTAAGTTCATGGAAAAATGGAGTAATGCAATAAGAATGATGACATGATGTAGACAATATATATTCATGTAGGAATAGACCCCATCTTGTTATCCTTAATGGCAACGATACATGTGTGCCTGCTGCCCCTTCTGTCACTAGGAAAGGACACCGCAAGATCGAACCCATCACAAAGCACCTCTTCCCATGGCAAGAAAAATCGATCTAGTCAGCCTAACTAAACCAAAGATTCGAAGAAGAAGTATGAGGCTATAAGTAATCATGCATATAAGAGATCAAAGAAGACTCAAATAATATTCATGGATAGAAACTGATCATGAACTCAAAATTCATCAGATCCCAACAAACACACCGCAAAAGTTTACATCAAATAGATCTCCAAGCGACCATTGTATTGATAATCATAAGAGAGAGAGGAAGCCATCTGGCTACTGCCTATGGACCCGTAGGTCTATGGTGGACTACTCACGCATCATCGGAGAGGCACCTATGAAGAAGATGAACCCCTCTGTTGGGGATATCACCCCATGGTGAGACCCGCCCAGGAGGGGCCGGGTCATGAGGTTGGCGGTTTAGCAATAAGGCCTAGAAGTGACCTGCCCGATGGGCCTGGAGAAGGCCCAGAGCCGGAAGATAATGTGTGACCCGGTGGCGTAAGCCGCCGGTGACGGCTTGCGAGACAAGGCAAGGGTAGTTAGAGGCAAGGTCAGCTACTAAGTATAACTTGGCCCGAACTCTTATAAGCCCAGGGCCTCGACCTGAGTATATAAAGGCGGGTTCCCTGGGCGGCTTAGGCCATGAAACCTTTGATCGAGTACTAGGTCAAGCGAATCCGCTCCCTTGTAATCGATATCCAATCTATACAATTCAAAGCAGGATGTAGGCTATTACCTCCTTCGAGAGGGGCCGAACCTGGGTAAACTCGTGTCTTTCGTCCCGACCAACCCCTTCGAGTTAATCGCCGTAGCGATGGCTTCACACCTAAGTCCTTGCACTAGGACATTTGCTGTGATAAAACCACGACAGTTGGCGCCCACCGTGGGGCCGATGCTCGGTGGTTTGGAGTACTCGAAGGGCTCTCTCCCAGGGATCGAGGGATACGCCGTTGGCAGGATGACTAAGAGTCACCGCGGCAAGCTCTACAACGACGACGCCGGCTGGGGCCCCGAGGCCGACTCAGTTGAGTACGGGTACCGGGTCCCCTTCGGCGGAATTCACATCTTCATTGGCAAGATCGGCGGATCTCAGCCCGGGCCGGATATCTGCACCGACCTCGTCGAGCCGGCCCGGCGCGCGCAACCCGCCCGGATTAACCCAAGCCGGAAGCATGTCTTCGTCGGCTTCACCCAAGGCGCGGAGTATGAGGAAGGTTCTATGTCACGGGAGGAAACCCTCGTCTGCTCAGAGGATCGATCCTCGAGCGGAGAGGCAGAATCGATCTATCAGCTTCATAACGACGGGCTTGGGGGCTACTTTGATGGCAATGACTTCCCGGAGCCCTATGAGCCGCCGAGTCAAGCCGCCGTCTTCATGGCCGGATCAGTGCCGGCTTCTGGCAGCACAATGGCTGGAACGGCGACGGCCAGGGCAGCAGGGGCCGGTTCAGCCAGGCCCCCGGCTCAAGTTTTGCTGGATCTGATGAATGAGCTAACAACTCTGATGGAAACCGAGGTCACGGCCGAAAACCAAGCAGCCCGTAACACGGAGATCGCGAGGTTGAAGGACCAGATGGCCAGTGCCCGGGAGGAAATTAACACGCTGAAAGCTCATATGGATGCTGAGTCGGAACGCCTTAGGGCGGAAGCTTTTCGCCTTAACCTGGATCAACAAACCGCACATGCAGTCCGTCGGATGAGGCACCAGACCCGCCTGCCGAATCAGTATGAGCCCAAGAATCTTTTCAACACGCCAGGATCAGGACGGAACGCGCCTTTGACCATGACGCGAGCGGCGGAAGTACCTGGGAGCAGGGCGGCGATTCAGCATCGGCAATCAGACCCGCCCCGCAGGAACCAGACCCCGCCGCAGCATTTTCCAACACCACCCGGTCATTTTTCTAACCCGGTGGAAAACATGGTAGCAGCAGCAGTCAGACTTAATGCGCTGCCCCTAGCTGATGGTACGCCCTTTGCCGAGGAAGCCCGGAATGCCATTGGGTACTTGCAGACAGCGGTGGCGCAACAGGAGAAGTATACTTATAGCCGGAGTCATGTGCATTCGACCCCTATCCCGAGCCGCAGTTACAGCCGGCGTATAGAGTCGCCGGCGATCTCTAGCAGCGAGCGACGTCAGAATCCGCCTCGTGACGACCCGCCCGCTGTCGATGCTCAGGCGCTTGTGGATCGAGCGACGGCACATCGAGAGGCGGCAGCGGCCACGGCGGCTTATCAAGAATCACCCACAGTCGCACCTTCCGTCTCGGTGGGAGCCAGAGTAACCTCCAGAGCTGTGGGAGTGCCGTGCTTAGTGCCGGCTCTACGGAATGAGCGCCTGCCAAAGGACTTCAAGGGTCCGCGTAAGGTGCCTAATTATACTGTTGATCTGCCTCCAGAAGCTTGGATCGAGAGTTATGAGCTGGCCATGGAGATGTTGGACGTCAGTGACGTTGTCTGTGCCAAGTATTTCATCATGATGCTGGAAGGACTGGCTCGTATGTGGTTGAAGGGTTTGCCGCCCAATACCATTAATTCCTGGGCCGAGTTGAAGCCAAAGTTTATTAAAAACTTCCGAGGAACGTGCAAGCAGCCTATGACGATTGTGGATTTGGATCATTGCGTGCAGCGAGAGGATGAGTCGACCCACCATTGGGTTCGGCGGGTCTCGACCATTATCCACTCATCTGATAATATCACGGCGGCTCAAGCGGTTCTGATTCTGGAGAAGAATTGTCATTTTTTGCCCCTCAAGCAAAAGCTCGGACGGCTCAAGCGTTCTTGCCAGGACATGGGGGAGCTCATGGCGGCTCTCACCAAATATGCAGATTCTGACAGCACCAAGGATCCTGGGTCTGATGAGGAGAAATCAGTTAAGAGCAAGAAGAATGGCAATGGCAAGGGTCAGCAGCAGAACGGGGCAGGAAATAACAACCCGGGCAATGGCGGTAAGCGGAAGCATCCGGATGGCGGGTCCGATCTGGTAGCCAATACTAATACTGGGAACAACCGTGGCAAGGGGAACGGTAAGCCGCCTTTCGGCAAAAATAAACCTTTCAACATGGAAGCAGTCCTTAATGACCCCTGCCCGAAGCATAGCCTGCCCAATAAGCCGTCCACTCATGCTTGGAAAGATTGTTGGGTTATGCAGGAATTCCGGAATTACAGCCTTAACCAGCATCAAGGCAACGACAACGGACCGCCCGGCGGGTCAGGATCAGGCTCTCACGGGTCGGGTTTTGGTGCAGGCGGCTCAGATTCTGTTTATCAGGGTCAAGAGAGCCATGGAGGTCATAACCAGCAATCTGGCAATGGTGGTCAACAACAAAACAATCAATCAGGGTATCAGAGTAACCCGAAGCAGCTTAATGGAGGCCAGTATCACGTTTTTACGACAAGCCTTGATAAGCGAGATACTGGCCTATACTTGTTGAAGTTTTTCACCCGGAGTGGTTGTCTAACCCCGTGCTGGTGCTTAAAAAGAACGGCACGTGGCGCATGTGTGTAGATTACACGGATCTCAATAAGGCATGTCCGGTTGATCCGTTTGCTCTCCCCCGTATCGACCAGATCATTGATGAAACGGCGGGTTGTGAGAGCTTATGTTTCCTGGATGCTTACTCATGTTATCATCAAATCAAGATGGCAGTCAAAGACCAAGAGAAGACGTCCTTTATTACACCTTTTGGAGCTTTCTGCTATGAGTCTATGCCCTTTGGACTCAAAAGTGCGCAGGCGACTTATCAGCGCTGTGTGCAGAATTGCCTTCATGGTCAAATTGGGCGCAATGTTCATGCTTATGTGGATGATATTGTGGTCAAGTCACGGAAGAAGGAGACTCTGTTGGACGATTTAAAAGAAACTTTTGATAATCTGCGGGTTTACAAGATGATGCTTAACCCGGCCAAGTGTGTATTTGGTGTGCCTGCAGGCAAGCTCTTGGGATTCTTGGTTTCCGAGCGTGGTATTGAGGTTAACACGGACAAGATAAAGGCCATCACTTCTTTGTCTAAGCCGGCGTGTATTAATGATGTCCAGCGCTTGGCGGGTAGTATTGCCGCTCTAAGCCGGTTCATAAGCCGCCTGGGTGAGAAAGCTATTCCTCTGTATCAGATGATGAAGAAAACAGACGACTTCGATTGGAGTGATGCGGCCAATGAGGCGTTTGAGGCGCTCAAAAAGCAGTTGGCTGAGCCGCCCGTATTGGCTGCTCCGGTAGAAAAAGAGCCTTTGCTCCTGTATGTGGCGGCTAACAACAGAGCCGTCAGTGCTGCAGTTGTGGTGGAGCGCAAGGAGGCGAGTAAGGAGTACCCAGTCCAGCGGCCGGTTTATTATGTCAGTGAGGTCTTGACAGAATCCAAGCAAAGATACCCGCATTGGCAAAAGCTAGTGTTTGGAGTATTCATGGCCAATCGCAAGCTGAAGCACTACTTCCTTGGGCATCCAATCACAGTGGTCAGCTCTGCTCCACTGGGAGATATCATTCAAAATAGAGAAGCCACTGGCAGGATTGCTAAGTGGGCAATTGAGCTTGGGCCTCTCAATCTGAAATATGTGCCCCGGACGGCTGTGAAATCTCAAGGCCTGGTGGACTTTATCAATGACTGGACAGAGTGTCAAGCACCCGAGGAGAAGCCGAACAATACATATTGGACAATTCATTTTGATGGCTCCAGGCAATTGGAAGGCTCGGGGGCTGGAGTTGTTTTAACTTCCCCGTGAGGTGACAAATTCTGTTATGTTTTGCGGTTAATGTTTCCTTGCACTAACAATGCAGCTGAGTTGAGGCTTTGCTTCATGGGCTCCGTGTGGCAAAGGAGATGAATTTGAGCCGGGTCAGATGCCTCGGCGACTCAGACCTGGTGGCTCAGCAAGTTTCTGGCACGTGGGATTCCAAGGACCCTCGCATGGCGGCTTATCGCCAGGCGGTTGATGTTATTGCTGGTCACTTTAAGGGCTATAAGGTGGATCACATTGATCATCGGAAGAATGAGGCGGCTGATGCGTTATCAAGATTTGGGTCTCAGCGTAAGCTGGTGCCACCTAATGTGTTTTTGGACATGCTGCATCACCCGTCGGTTAAATTACCGTGAGAAGAAGATCTCGCTATACCTGACCCGGAAGGACAGTTGGTGGCAGCTCTCCGCGCAATCCCTGATTGGACGCTGCCTTATCTGGCGTATCTGACTCGTGGTGAGCTAACTCAAGATGAGACTTTGGCGCGGCAGATTATGAGGCGATCTAAGTCTATGACTATCGTCAATGGCGAGTTGCACAGGTGCAGCGTGACAGGCGTTTTTCAGCGATGTGTTTTTCCCGAGGAGGGCCGTGAAATCCTGCAAGAGATACATGTCGGCGATTGTAGTCATCACACCGGGTCAAAGTCTTTAGTGGCTAAGGTTTTCCGGCACGGCTTTTACTGGTTAACGGCTCACACGGATGCAGAGGACTTGGTCAGTAAATGTGATGGATGTCAAAAATTCGGACGACGTGCTCATGTGCCGGCTCAAGAGTTACGGATGATTCCAATCACCTGGCCGTTTGCAGTCTGGGGGCTTGATATGGTGGGACCTTTTAAGAGGTCTAAAGACAAGAAGACCCACCTCTTTGTGGCGGTTGACAGGTTTACTAAATGGGTTAAAGCTGAGCCGGTCAGTAAGTGTGACGCAGCAACAGCAGTTCAGTTCGTCAAAAAGCTGATCTTTCGGTTTGGTCATCCTCATAGTATCATTACTGACAATGGTACAAACCTGTCCAAGGGGGTTATGAAGGAGTTCTGTGATGGTGAACACATCCACCTCGATGTGTCTTCTGTGGCTCACCCACAGTCAAACAGTCAAGCAGAGCGTGCTAACCAGGAAATTTTGAGAGGGATAAAACCCTGGCTCATGGTTCCTTTGGAACGCACGCCGGGTTGTTGGGTGGAGGAATTACCTTCAGTACTTTGGAGCATCAGAACCACCCCCAACAGGTCAACGGGCTATACGCCTTTCTTCATGGTTTATGGCGCAGAAGCTGTTCTCCCCAGTGATATCCATCATGACTCGCCCAGGGTGGCGGCTTACGTTGAAACTGATAATGAGACAGCGCTTCAGGATGCTTTGGATGCATTGGATGAAGCACGGGACCTTGCAGTGGCGCGATCGGCGATTTACCAGCAAGATTTGCGTCGCTATCATAGCCGCAGAATCAAGGACCGGACGTTCCAAGAAGGCGACTTAGTGCTCCGGCTGATTCAAGACCAGTCAGATATGCATAAGTTGTCACCTCCCTGGGAAGGACCTTTTGTGATCAGCAGAAATCTCAACAACGGCTCCTATTATCTCATTGATATACGGGAGAGTGACAAGTCACGAACTTCTGGAGAGGAGACTGCCAGGCCGTGGAACATTGCTCATCTCCGACCATACTATACCTGAGCCGCAGGCTCTCATCAATGTACATACTTCTGTCATTGTATATACCACCTTTTATGATATAATAAAGTTGGCATCCCCATAATTCGGGGCCTCTGCCGTTTTTTCCGCACCAAGTTTTGTGCAAAGAGTTGAATCTTCATAAGGTCACTTGGGGGCTTCCAACCCATTGGGTTTAGCTTTCATACCCTCTTGACCAGCTTTATATGCCATATCCGAGTTAAACCTGCCTGTTTGCAACTTGCTACTCCACCATGTGACCCGCCGAACTCTTGACAGTCAATCTTGCTTAGAGACCCTGAACTTGATGTCAATCTCGCAATAAGACCCTGAACTTGTCAAGGTTTAAACGCCGGCTTTCGTCACGAGAGAGCCGGCTTACAGTGAGCTAGGATAAACTCGCCTTGTCTGTCGTAGTCTCTCCGCTATGTGGCCTGTTCGTACTCTTAGCAATGTCAATCTTTTTGAAGACACTGAACTTGCTAAGGTTTAAACGACAGATTTATGTCACGTGAGAGCCGACTTACGAGGTTTCAGGATTTTTATGCCTAGCTTCTTTTGAGGAAATACAAATTTCTTTACAAAGTAAAAATAAGAGCCATCTCTTCTTGTTGTGCCTTTAAAGCCGGCTTATAAAGAGGAATACAAATATATATTCTCTATTGCTTGTTTTTTGCAGGTGTTTTTCATGATAAGATTCTAAGTTTCTGGGTAACCCCGTCTTAGCATTGCTCATGGAATATAACCCACCGGGTGAGTCAATGCAGTCAGATGATTATATCAAGACATTCATGCTAAGTCGCCGGAATATGGGCTGAAGAAGTTTTAAAAGTGCACGAAGGCACAAGAGCAGGCGATCATGTTTTTCTACTGATATTACAAGGCCTTACAGGGCCCAAAATATGGTGCTCAAGTTTTTCACAAGTTATCATCCGGCGGCTCAGCTTCGCCCGGGTTAGCATCCTTGAAGGCCGGCTCTTGCGTCTAGCTTGTCGACGGGTCATCCCGTGCCGGGTCTTCGCTTTCCTGAATCTGGAGGTTGTCCACATCCTAGTGGCAGTTGAGTAATGCTTCAAATTCAGCCTCATCATCCAAGATGGGAGATGGATCAACATCAGGAGCGAAGATATGCTTACGCCGTTGAGGAGTCAGACCTTTTGGTTCAAATGTAGGCGCCCGGATTCGCACGTTGTCGGCGTCGTAAGCCGCCTGATATGTCTTCAGGTCAGCTTCTGCGGCTAGCTGGCTGCCCAACGCTCGAGACTCTCTGAAGCAACGGGCGTAGTCATCTTGAGTGAACTCCGACCCGTCGTCCTTCAGCTGTGGGAAACCCCCCATCATCTCCTCTAGATTAAGCTCCGGCGCATATGCCAAAGCCCGGCTTAGGGAAGATATCGCGCCCTTGCGGGCGGCTGACTTCTTTATCTCTTCGAAATGTTGGGGGACGGTGGATAGGCATTTTAGCACATCTTCGATCAGCTTTGGTACACCTTTCTCACCAAAAACCGCCCTGATGGTAAAGAGGCTTCCGGCGTATAGTTGTTCAGTGAAGGCGTATAACGCCTTCAGCTTCAACAGACTGTCATCCGGAAGTTGGCGAGTTCGTTTGCCTGCAAAACAGATTAATATTGTAAGTCGCCGGGCGCGTCTCCGCAAGAGCATTTGAAGCATAGTCATAAGTACAGTCAACAATGCTTACCAAAGACAGCTTCGGTCATCCGGCTTATGTGCCGCTTCAGGCTGGTCAGCTCTTCAGTCGCGGGTGTAAGACGGCCCTCGGTGTCTTCGGCGCGTTTGGTCAGAGCGGCTTGGCTGGTTTCAGCAGATTTTTTATACGCTTCAAGTTCCGTCTTGATCTTTTCCAGCTCTGACAAGGCGAGCTAGCACTTTGTATCGACTTTAGCTCGAGCTTCTTGTTGCAAGGCCAGACTCTTCTTAATGTCTGTCACGCTGGATTCAGCCACATTTAAAGATTCCTACAGATGACAAGTCATAGCAAAGTAAGATTATCAGTTTTAAGGCGTCGGACCGGCTCATAATGGTGCTTACAAATATTGCAGAGAATTCTCACAAGTCCCAAGCAGATTGCAAGCAATATACTTGACACTTGGGGGCTAATGGGTATCAGTTCTTTTAAATTGCTACAATACAGATAAGACCCGGATCATCTTCATGAAGATAACCCGGCCCTTGGGGGCTACACATTGCTCTACAAGTCTAAAATCAGGTTTACAAAGAGTCCCTGCTCATTATTGGTACTTGACACTTGGCATTTTTGCATTTATTAAGACAATAAGTGTCGGCTCATTATTGGTATAATGACCCGACCCTTGGGGGCTACACGTTGGTCTATTCAAGTCTACATATTATTGTAGACCCCGCTTATTTTCGAGAATATAAGCCGGCCCTTGGGGGCTACGTAAGGGTATACAGAGAATGGAAAAGTGGAATATCTCATATTTCCTCTTCATCAGATCCACTAGTCTAGCTTCCATGTCCCGGCTGGCGGCCAGGCAGCTCAAATAGCCCGAGTGCAACTCGTCAGCAGTCAGCTTTTCCAAGTTGGGCCGATCAAGCTTGGTTTTATCCTTCTCAGGTGAAGGCGTTTCATTCTTGCTAATGTGCTTGGTTAGCACATTGGAGGGGGCCGGAGCGGCATAGGCTGAGCCGGTAATAACGACCTCTTCTTCTTGAGCCGGCACTTCTTGAGTTGTCAGCAGGGGGCTGGGCGGCTTAGGATCCGTCTCCAGAGAAGCCTCAGGAATCACAACATCAGCGTCCACCGGCTCGTTAGGCTGGGGAGTGCCGTCATGAGCACCCTGGCCAGCCTCGGATGGTCCACTTGAGCTTCAGGAGTGTCAAGCTTTGGGTCTTCCGGCTCTGAGACATCCGGACGAGAAGATGACCCACTCAATTTCCTTTTCTTGGCCTGAGCCCTGCAAAACACGGACTTCATTGTCAGTTATATGCAAGAACAGTATAGTAGTAAGCAGGGAAAGGATATAAGAAAGTTTACCCCGGGTTGATAACAAGGGGAGGCAGCTTGGAGGCTGTTGAGTCGCCAGACGAAGGAGGAGTTTCCTGATTCAATTAGATGAAGCAATATGAGTAAGTGACAGCACAAGACTAATATGAAGAAGTACAAATATAAGCAGGAAGTACCTCGTTGCGGCGTTTTTGACAAGCCGGAGTGTCAGGTAAACCGGCCATCAGGTCTTCAGAGCCGCCGCTCCGGGTCTGACGTCTGGCATCATGTTGCTGCTTCTTCAAAAGAAAGTCGGGGTCCATGTAAGCAAGAGGATGTGAAAACTTAACTTTCCGGATGACCAGCCGGATTTTCTCTGTTGGCAGAGGTTCTGAGTCGAAGGAGATGATAGTTACCTCTGCAGCCCCGGCTTCGCTGGCCTCCGCCTCTTCCTGAGAGGAGTCAGCGTCAATAAGTTGCATGAAAAGAAGACCAAGGGAATCAAGTTCTACCTCTGAGTCGTTCAGGCCGAATAGCTCTTCAGTTGACTGTTTCTTTTTACGAGCCGGAGCTTTAGCCTTGGGTGCCTTGGTGGCCTTGCTTTTCTTCTTGGAAGTAATTACTAGCCTCTTGTTCTAGAAGGAAGAGCCGGCCTACATATGATATATGCATTGGCAGAAAGGTTAAATAGGATATATGAAAATGCAGCATTTAAAGAATGGGTGAGGATAAGGATGAAAAGATTCACCTCTGGAGCCGGGTTAAGTACATAGAAAGGGGCTAACCCCGTTTTGTTGCAGACTGCTTGAGGTTCTCCCAGCAAGGATTTGACGATGGCATTAAGATCCTGGTCTATCAAGGGAGTCTGGTTGAAGCGTTGAGGATCATTCGCCTCACCAGTGTATTGGCACATTAAGGAGTTGCGGCGGCTCAGCGGCAGAATCCTCCAAGAGACCCAGCAGCGGGTCAGATCAACACATGTTAACCCGTTGGCTAACAGGGCCCTTATTTACGAAAAGGTTGGGCCGTATTGGGTGCGCTCTGCAGCAGACATCCGGTCTGGGAGTTCGGTGTCGGTGCTGAGCCGGTAAGGACGATAACCCAGCAGTGGATTCTCTCCTTCTGGGGAGGTATCCTTGCAGTAAAACCAGGTTTTGTTCCAGTCCTTGGGATGACTTGGCAGAGTCGCTGCTGGAAAGAGTACATCCCTCCGTCTTTGAAGAGTGACACCTCCGAGTTCAAGACTCAATCCATCCGCCATTTCTGTTTGACGGTTGATGTAGAAATATTCCTTGAAGAGGTCAACAGACGACTCTTCTTGTAGATAAGCTTCACAGAAAGTTTGGAACTGGCACGGGTTGGAGACGGAGTTGGGGCCAATGTCTTGTCGGTGCAGTTTGTAGAAGTGTAAGGCGTCCCGAAAAAATTTAGACCCGGGCGGTGAGAAGCCATGGGAAGATGGTCTGTGAATACAATGACTTCCCCATCCTCGGGCTTGGGAGTGGTTTCATTGCCTGGAACCCTCCAGTGGATAACATTCTGAGCCGGCAAAACTCCCATGACGACAAAATCGTTGAGCGTATCCTCAGTGACCCCGGATCTTACCCAGTCGCAAGAAGCGGGGGCTTTAGTCATGGCGGCGGCTTAAAAGACTGTGGAGAGGAATGATTACATGGCGGGTTAAAAACGCGGCATGACCAAAACAGCTATGATTCTAAAATGGTGATAGTACTTGGCGGGTCACTATTAAGTTGTGAGCCGCCGATTGTCACATTGACAAGGCAAATTGCAATGTTACGAGGAGAGCCGGCAGCATGATGGCGGGTCAAATTTGCCGGCGAGTATTGAAAAAATTGCGAAGTGTGGACAAACAGGTTCCAACAACTACAGCTACCGTTCTAAGATCTACGGGCGAAGATAAAAGGAAAATATTTCCTAAACCTAAATTGACAGTGAAGAACAGGCAGTTCATATGCAAGCTCCCGTGAAGGGAAGATGCGTGATAAGCATGGAAAACGTGCTGTTGCGGAGCACCACAGGATCTTACTAAGCGGATGGAAATCTACACGTGTTTATTCTACTCATCTACGCCAAGAACACCGATGAACGGTGGCGGACCCGAAGAACCCCGATGAACTAATGCAGATTCAGAAGAGGGGGGGGGAAGATGGAACCTGAGATTTTTAGGAGAAGCGGGCGAGCGGTGGCGCACTCTGGACACGTTCAGGTCGATGCAGCGGCCTTGGTGATGATGACGGCGAGGTCCGAGCGGCGCGGCGGAGCTTCGGCTGTGCGGCATTTGGAGGAAGAAGAAGAAGAGATGGCGGCGACGGGGGAAAGTGAAAATGTTATGGACCCCACTTGCTTATTTATGAGGAGGATGGAACAGCAACAGTCTCGCGCGGGAATCGAGGAGACCAGATGACGATTGACCAAGAAAATGCCTCGATTCTCGGGTTGACCAATTAATGAGAAGATCCGTTATGACGTCATCCGGATCTTTTAGAGTTTTCAGATATGACATCACCCATTTCCACATGGCGGGTCACGAGGATTGGTTAGAGATGGCATCACTCATTTTCGCGCGGCGGGTCATGAAGATTTGTCAGAAAGGAATGTAAGACTCGCCAACCAAAAGACTTGAAGATTGACATGAACCGGTTCAAATCAATCTGGGGCCTAATGTTGGGGATATCACCCCATGGTGAGACCCGCCCAGGAAGGGCCAGGTCATGAGGTTGGCGGCTTAGCAATAAGGCCTGGAAGTGACCTGCCCGATGGGCCTGGAGAAGGCCCAAAGCCGGAAGACAATGTGTGACCCGGTGGCGTAAGCCGCCGGTGACGGCTTGCCAGACAAGGCAAGGGTAGTTAGAGGCAAGGTCGGTTACTAAGTATAACCCGGCCCGGACTCTTGTAAGCCCAGGGCCTCGACCTGAGTATATAAAGGTGGGTTCCCTGGGCGGCTTAGGCCACGAAACCTTTGATCGATTACTAGGTCAAGCGAATCCGCTCCCTTGTAATCGATATCCAATCTATACAATTCAAAGCAGGACGTAGGCTATTACCTCCTTCGAGAGGGGCCAAACCTGGGTAAACTCGTGTCTTTCGTCCCGACCAACCCCTTCGAGTTAACCGCCGTAGCGATGGCTTCACACCTAAGTCCTTGCACTAGGACATCTGCTGTGATAAAACCACGACACCCTCCGTGATAGTGTTTAGATTGGATCTCGAGGTTCTGGAACTTGCGGCGGCTAGAATTGTGTTTCGTCGACTCCCCTAGGGTTTTGGAATATTTGGGAATTTATAGGCATCAGAGGCGGTGGAGAGGGGCCTCGTGGAGGGCACAACCCATCAGGGCACGCTGGGGGGGCCCTGGCGCGCCCTGGTGGGTTGTGCTCTCCACAGCCCACCTTCCTGGCTCTTCTTTGGCCCACTGGGTGTCTTCTGGTCCAAAAAAAATCTCCAAAAAGTTTCGTCGCGATTGGACTCCGTTTGGTACTGATATTCTGCGAAGTAAAAAACAAGCAAAAACAGCAACTGGCACTTTGGCACTATGTCAATAGGTTAGTCCCAAAAAATGATTTAAAGTTGTTATAAAATGATTGTAAAACATCCAAGAATGATAATATAATAGCATGGAACAAGCAAAAATTATAGATACGATGGAGGCGTATCAATGGTAAGCTGATGCAATTCTATGGTTAACATCATATTTAGCTAGAAGTTTACGGAAAGCACCATGAATAAAATGTGAACCAGCATCAGTCATCAAGTATCTAGGAACTCCAAACCTCGGGAAGATAATATCTTTAAGCATTTTAATAGAAGTGTTGTGATCAACACTACTAGTTGGAATAGCTTCCACCCATTTAGTGACATAATCAACAACAACTAGAATATGAATATACCCGTTGGAGGAAGGGAAAGGTCCCATAAAATCAAAACCCCAAACATCAAATGGTTCAATAGCAGGTGAATAATTCATAGGTATTTCCTGACGTCTACCAATGTTACCAACTCTTTGACACTCATCACAAGAAAGGACATACTTACGAGCATCTTTGAAAAGAGTAGGCCAATAAAAACCAGATTGTAGTACCTTGTGTGCAGTTCTGTCACCAGCATGGTGTTCCCCGTAGGCCTCGGAGTGACACTTTTGTAGGATCTGTCCCTGTTCATGCTTAGGTACACAACGTCTAATAACACCATCTACTCCTTCTTTATAAAGATGTGGGTCATCCCAAAAGTAATACCACAAATCATAAAAGATCTTTTTCTTTTGTTGATATGTGAAACTAGGTGGTATAGCAACAATGAAATTAGCATAATTAGCATACCAAGGAGTATTACGTGAAGTATTTATAATAGCTAATTGTTCATCGGAAAATTATCATCAATAGGCAGTGGGTCATCAAGAACGTTTTCCATTCTAGACAAGTTATTTGCTAGTGGGTTTTCAACTCCCTTTCTATCAACAATATGCAAGTCAAATTCCTGAAGTAAGAGTACCCACCTAATGAGTCTAGGCTTAGCATCTTTCTTTTTCATAAGGTATTTAATAGCAGCATGATCAGTGTGAATAGTTACTTTAGAATCAACAATGTACGGTCTAAACTTATCACATGCAAACACAACTGCTCTAAATTCCTTTTCAGTAGTAGCGTAGTTTCTTTGAGTAGTGTCTAGGGTCTTACTTGCATAATGAATGACATTTAATTTTTTATCTACTCTTTTCCCTAGAATAACACCAACAGCATAATCACTAGCATCACACATAATTTCAAATGGTAAGTTCCAATCAGGTGGTTGAACAATAGGTGCAGTAATCAAAGCTTTCTTAAGTATTTCAAAGGCTTCTACACAATCCTCATCAAAAACAAAAGGAACATCTTTTTGAAGGAGATTAGTTAGTGGCTTGGATATCTTCGAGAAATCCTTAATGAAATGCCTATAAAAACCAGGATGACCAAGAAAACTTCTTATGCCTTTAATATCTTTTGGACATGGCATTTTCTCTATCGCGTCAACTTTGGCTTTATCTACCTCGATGCCTCGTTCGGAAATTTTATGCCCGAGTACTATACCTTCATTCACCATAAAGTGGCACTTCTCCCAATTCAAGACAAGATTAGTTTCCTCACATCTCTGCAAAACTCGATCAAGGTTGCTCAAGCAATCATCAAAAGAAGTTCCATAAACTGAGAAATCATCCATGAAAACCTCAACAATCTTTTCACAAAAGTCAGAGAATATAGCAGTCATACATCTTTGAAAGGTAGCCGGTGCATTGCATAAACCAAAAGGCATTCATCTATAAGCATAAGTTCCAAAAGGACTTACCCATCTACTACCAGCAATAGGATAAATTATACATGCGTCCAGAAGCTTTAGTATTTCAGTCCTTACCATTTCCTTCATCTTAGGGTTTAAGCGGTGTTGATGATCAACAACAGGTTTAGCATGTGGCTCCATATTATTTTTGTGCTGACAAAGTGTGGGGATTATGCCTTTGAGATCATCGAGAGTATATCCAATAGCAGCCCTGTGCTTCTTCAGAGTTTTGAGTAATCTCTTTTCTTCATGCTCAGAAAGGTTAGCACTAATAATAACAGGATATATCTTCTTCTCATCAAGATAAGCATATTTCAAAGTATCAGGCAATGTCTTTAGCTCAAACACGGGATCTCCTTTGGGTGGAGGAGGATCTCCTAGAATGTCAACTGGCAAGTTGTGTTTAAGAAATATGTCATTCATTTCATTTCTTTCATTCATATGCATATCATTCTCATGGTCTAGCAAATACTGTTCTAGAGGATCAGTAGGAGGAACAACAATAGAAGCTAGACCAATAATTTCATCTTTACTAGGTAACTCTTTCTCATGAGGTTGTCTATTAAATTTAGAGAAATTAAATTCATGAAACTCATTCCCAAAGCCTACTTTAACCTTCTGTGTGGCACAATTAATTTCAGCATTAATAGTGTTCAGAAAAGGTCTACCAAATATAATGGGACAAAAATTATCTTGTTCAGAACCAAGTACTAGAAAGTCAGCGGGGTACTTGACTTTTCCACACGGGACTTCAACATCTCTAACAATACCAAGTGGTGAAATAGTATCACGGTTTGCAAGTTTAATAGTGACATCAATATCTTCAATCTCGGAGGGTGCTATATCATTCATAATTTCTTTATATAAAGTAAAAGGTATAGCGCTAATACTAGCACCCATGTCACATAAGCCATGATAGCAATGGTCTCCAATTTTAACAGAAACAACAGGCATGCCGGCAACTGGTTTGTTTTTGTCTAGCTTATCCTGCTCATTAAGAACTCCTTTTGCAATTCTAGCAGCTTCACCACATAGATAAATAACATGCCCATCAACATTATCAACCAAGAGATCTTTAACTACAATAGTATTAGGTTCCACACTTATTTTCTCAGAGGGTTTTGATGTTCTAACATAACTTTTATTAACCACAGTTGTAGCTTTAGCATGTTCCCTAATCCTAACAGGAAAAGGTGGTTTCTCAATATAAGCAGTAGGGACAATTGGATCAACATAGTTAATAATTACTTCTTCCTTCTTAATTTTAATAGGTTCCTTTAGTGGTTTCTCAATGGGAGGATGATATTTAAACCACTTCTCTTTGGGAAGATCAACATGAGTAGCAAATGATTCACAGAAATTAGCTACTATCTCATAGTCAAGACCATATTTACTGCTAAACTAATGGAAAACATTAGTTTCCATAAAAGATTTAACGCAATCAAAATTAAGCTTTATACCTGTCTCTTTACCTTCGTCAAGTTCCGAGTCTTCAGAGTTGCGTTTAATTCTTTCTAGAAGATCCCATTTGAATTCAATAGTCTCCTTCATGTAGGAACGAGTAGCACAAGAATCGAGTAATGCTTGATCATCATGAGAAAGCCGAGCATATTTTTTTTGTATAATCACTTCTCTTGAGAGCTCATGGTTGGGGCAAGTGTGCCTCATAGATTTAAGCCTCCCCAAGCTTGAGCGATGCTTTCTCCTTCACGAGGCCAACAATTATATATATAGTTTCAATCACGATGGACTTGATGCATAAGATAAACTACTGATGAAATTCCAGCTTCAAGCGATTCCAGTCCCATGATCCGATAGCATCCAATAACCCGTACCACATTAATGATTTTCCCTCCAAAGATAAAGGGACAACCTTCTTTTTAACTTTGTCTCTGGGTAGACCTGAAAGCTTAAACAATCCACAAATCTCATCGACATATATCAAATGGTAATCAAGATGAGTTGAACCATCATAAGGATTAGCCAACAGTTTCTCTACCATACCCAAAGGAATCTCATAATAAATATTTTCAGTACGTTCAGTAGGTTGAGGAACAACTTCTTCAACTTCCGTTCGAGGCGAAGATGCCCCAAACAAGCCACTCAAAGGGTGACTGATCATAGTGACAAGTGATGACCCACAAGTATAGGGGATCAATCGTAGTCCTTTCGATAAGTAAGAGTGTCGAACCCAACGAGGAGCAGAAGGAAATGACAAGCGATTTTCAGCAAGGTATTCTCTGCAAGTGTTGTAAGTAACAATAGTAGATAATTTTGTAGCAAGATAATTCGTAACAAGTAACGAGTGACAATAGTAACAAAGGTGCAGCAAGGTAGCCCAATCCTTTTTATAGCAAAGGACAGGCCTAAAAGTACTCTTATATTAAGAAAGCGCTCCCGAGGACACATGGGAATTTCTGTCTAGTCATGTTCAACATGTTGGGTTGATTCGCGTTCGCTACTGATACTTGTGATCTGCGTTGGGTTTTCCGTGAAGAGGAACGGGTAATTGCAGCACAAAGTGGGTAAGTATTTCCCTCAGTTATGAAACCAAGGTTTATCGAACCAATAGGAATATCAATCCTCAACCGTCTTCAGCGGCTGCACACAAATGAACAAACGACTTGCACCCAACGCGGGCAAGAGGGTTGTCAATCCCCTTGATCTCGTTATTTGCAAGCAAATGAGTTGTGTAGATAATTGTTGATAAATGCAAAATAAATAAAAAGTAAATAAAGGCAGCGAGGTAATGATAGCATTTGTAAATATATAAGTGAATAGACCCGGGGGCCATAGTGTTCCCTAGCGGCATCTCTCATGTAGGCAGCATATGGTGGGTAACAAATTATTGTTGGGCAATTGATAGAAAAGCGGATAGTTATGTGATTTTCACGGCAATGATCATGTGTATATAGGCATCACGTCCATAAACAAATAGGCCGACTCGTGCCTACACCTATTACTATTACTCCACTCATCGACCGCTATCCAACATGCATCTAGAGTATTAAGTAAAACAGAGTAATGCATGGAGAACGATGACATGATGTAGACAAAGTAAACTCTATCAATATGAATGAACCTCGTCGTTTTATCCTTAGTAGCAACGACACAAAGACACATCTTGTCCCCTACTTTGTTATTGGGATATAGAAACTCGCCAGGTTGAACCTACCACAACGCACCACTCCCACCGATGAAATATCAATCTACTTGGCCAAAGCACATCAATAGACCGGAGAGCATTATGAAGCTATAATGATCACGCACTTAAGAGATAATATAATTCAGAGGCATCTCAAATACTTTTCATGAATAATATCAACATAAACCCACAATTCATCGGATCCCAACAAACACACCGCACAATAGGATTACATCGAATAGATCAAAGCGAAGATGCGATGAACATTGTATTGAAGATCATAAGAGAGAGATTGTCATCTAGGTACTAGCTATGGACCCCTAGGTCTGTGGTGAACTACTCACACATCATCATGAGGGCAGCAAGGTTGATGAAGAGGCCCTCCGTGATCGATCCCCCCCGGCAGGGTGCCGGAACGGAGCTCCATATGGCCTCGCGGTGGAACAGAGACTTGCGGCGGCGGAAAAAGGGTTTCGAGACTGCCTCTGGGGTTTTCGCGATATTAGAGAATTTATAGGCGAGAGAGGGGCGTCGGGAGAGCCACGAGAGGGCCACCACATATCACGGCGCGACCCCCCCCCCCCAAGGGCGCGCCCTGATGTGTGGTGGTGCCCTTGTGCACCTCCCGGGCTCCTTCCGAAGCTTCCAGGTCTTCTTATGGTCCAGAAAAAATCATCAAAAAGTTTCGTGGCTATTGGACTTCGTTTGGTAATGTAAACCTGAAAAGTAAAAACATGTAGAAAACATCAACTGGCACTGGGCACTGGGTCAATAGGTTAGTGCTCAAAAATATTATAAATTGGTAAATAATGACCCAAAAAGTATCCTTGAATGATAATATATCAGCATGGAACAATAAAAAATTATAGATATGTTGGAGACATATCAAGCATCCCCAAGCTTTATTCCTGCTCTTCCTCGAGTAGGTAAATGATAAAAACAGAATTTTTGATGTGACATGCTATCAATTATTTAATCTTATTCAGGTATGCTTATTGAGAAAAGATGAATCAACAAATATTAACACAACAATATTCAAAGTGTAAGAAACAAAATCATTAATCCTTAAAAGTATACGATCCTTAAGAAATGTTTACCCCCACATTCATCTTATTATATTAGCAAGGCATGGCTCCATCTTCACCACATTAATACAAATGTTAAGCACCACGGTGTTCAAGTCAGGCAATTGGATCATACTTTTCAATATGCATCAACTTTTTATTCTTCACGCAATACATGAGCGTCGGACATAGCATTTAGGTGGAATAGAGTATGGTGATAGATATCAAAGTGGTAAAAAGTGGAGAAGATAGTCTCACATCAACTAGGCATACCAACGAGCTATGGAGATGCCCATCGATAGATATCAATGCGAGGAGTAGGGACTGCCATGCAAATGATGCACTAGAGCTATAAGTGTATGAAAGCTCAAATGAAGCTAAGTGGGGTGTGCATCCAACTTGCTTGCTCATGAAGACCTCGGGCATTTGAGGAAGCCCGTCATAGGAATATACAAGCCAAGTTTGTAACAATGAATAGGTAATTCCCACTAGCATATGAAAGTGACATATCATGAGACTCTCTACATGAAGAGCATGGTGCCACTTTGAGGCACAAGTGTGGTAAGAGATAGTAGGGAGGTCCCTTCTCTCATTTTCTCTCATTTTTTTTGAATGGTGGGCTCATTTGGCCTCCCCCATCTTTATTTTTTCGTCCGGAGGCTCATCTCTACTTATGGGAGAATCATAGTCTCCATCATTCTTTCCTCACTGGGACAATGCTCTAATAATGATGATCATCACACTTTTATTTTACTTACAACTCAATATGGAGAACTGGTATGAAGATATGACTCTGTATGAATGCCTATGGCAGTGTACCAGGATGTGCAATGGTCTAGCGTGACATGTATCAAAAAAAATGATGAACGGTGGCTTTGCCACAAATACTATGTCAGCTCTATATGATCATGCAAAGCAATATGACGATGAACAAACTAGTCATGTGAAGTGGCGATGGAATTTGCATGGCAATATATCTCGGAATGGCTATGGAAATGCCATAATAGGTAGGTATGGTGGCTGTTTTGAGGAAGATATAATAAGGCTTATGTGCAACAGAGCGTATCATGTCGCGGGGTTTGGATGCACCGGCGAAAGTTGCACCGATCCTCGAGGTGAGAATGGGCAATGCACGACACCGAAGATGCTAGCAAATATGAGAAGGTGAGATTGCGTATGTCCATGGTTTCACATTAGTCATGAAGAACTCATATACTTATTGCAAAGTTTTATTAGTTTATCATAGATCAAAGTACTACTCACATGCCCCGAGGGAAGAGGTTGGTAGGAGTGAACCATCGCGCGCTTCCGACCCGAAACAACACTAGGATTTCAACGAGGAATAGAAATGCTCACACATCATCACCATGCCTCTTTAATTTTTAGATGAACAAAAAGGTCAACCCCTCTTAATATCAACACTTCTACGGGTCAACAATTATGAACTCACACCTATTTCATATTACTACATTAATATCATTGACCCACAATTTCTCTATATGTGCTACATGATGTTTTTGATTATCACTCATTGAATACCTAACATTTTTGGACTAGTCTTATGACCCATGCAAATTACCGTCACTATTTATTAACTCTCAAACAAATATAAGTGAAGAACGAGAGTGAAATCATTTCTTTAAAATCTACACGCCACCGTGCTCAAAAAGATATAAGTGAAGTACTAGAGCAACTGCTAAGCTCAAAAGATATAAGTGAAGCACATAGAGTATTCTAACAAATTATGATGAAGGTGTGTCCCTCTTAACTATGTGTGTCCAGCAAACAATGATTGTGGCAAACTGAAAGTAAAAGCAAAACAAAAGCAAACGACGCTCCAAGCAAAACTCATATCATGTGACGAATAAAAATATAGCTTCAAGTGACATACCGATGGATTGAGACGAAAGAGGGGATGCCTTCCGGGGCATCCCCAAGCTTAGACGCTTGAGTCTCCTTTAAAATATTACCTTGGGGTGCCTTGAGCATCCCCAAGCTTATGCTCTTGCTACTCCTTATTCCGTGGTCCATCATAATAACACCCAAAACTTGAAAACTTTAATCACACAAAACTCAACAAACTTCGTGAGATCCGTTAGTATAAGAAACATATTGCATACTTTAGGTACTGTTGTAAATTGATTCTTATTTCATAAATGCATAATAGGTACTATATTCTAACTTCTCCATGGCTTATACCCCCCTATACAATCCATAGCATAATCAAAATAAGCAACTATGCAAGCAAAAACAGAATCTGTCTAAAACAGAACAGTCTGTAGCAATCTATAGAGAACCTATACTTTTGTAACTCTAAAAATTCTGAAAAATTAGGACAACCTAGAAAATTTGTATAGAAACACTGCGTAATTTTTTTAGATCATTATCACGCTTCAGTAACAAAATGAAAATTCCTGCACTCGAGTCAAAAGTTTCTGTTTGGTTTCAGCATCGATTCTACTTATCTTGTGAGTCATCCCAAAGGCTTTACTTGGCACAAACACTAATTTAAACACAAGAACATAATCATTACATAGGAAATAATCATGTTATCAAAAATAAACAGAAAGTTCAAAGCAAAAATTTAAAGATAACTATTGGGTTGCCTCCCAACAAGCGCTATTGTTTTATGCCCCTAGCTAGGCATAATGCATAGTTTCAAGTATTGTAGTACCACGGAAACGATTTGTCATGCTATAACCATATTACCTTCTCTCAGCAGCAAGCTTTCTAATAGGTAGGCAAAAATAGTTAAAGGGACTAAACTTCACAACACAAGGATCCGAGAGATCTGTTTCAGGAGGAATAGGAGGCTCCTCTTTAGGTTTCTCATAGATGATCACTATTTCCTCATTGTATAAATTTCGATGAAGGTATTTTCTTAACTCTCGCTCAAGTTCATAACCCAATCCAAGTTTTGGTATAGAAAATTTATCATCATTTTCAGAAATTTTATCAACTAGGACATTAGGTGGAACCTTCTTTCTAAGGTTTTCATCATAAGCAGCATAGTCTGTGGATCTTAGTTTCCTTATACCTTCTAACTCATAAAGAATTCCTTTTATTGGTGGGCACTCACAATTAACCCTATAGTAAGCAAATATATCACTTGCCACTTGCATTATATTGCCAAATTCTTGAACAAGAAATATAGTGGCTAGACGCTTAGTAGGAGCTTCCTGGATATTAGAGAATTCTAGAAACAACCAGTGTATGAAAGGATGCATATGGACAAATTGTCTTTCCAATTGTGCAATAAGCATAGATATGGCATCCGCATAACTTGTAGTTCTAGTAACAATGGAACCACCCATCAATGGTAATGATCCCGCACAAGTGAAAAAATCTTGAATCACACTCTTGCCAATAATATTTCCACTACCTATACGGAGTTTCTTTGTTTGCATAGTGGGTTCACTTTTAGAAGGATCATCATCCGCAAGATTATCAAGTTTTTCTTTAGCAACTTCATCAAAATTTCTTTTAGCATTGTTAGCACAAGGTGAAGTTGGATGTTCAAGGGCTTCCGCACTAGTGGCGGAAACACCACAAATTTCAAAATCAGACATGGTAGCAACTTCAAGCAAGAAAAGGAGCAAACTAGTAACAAGCAAAGATAAATATTTTTGTATTTTTGATTTTTATGTGACAAGCTAAATATAACGGCAAATTAAAATATGAACAAGTGAATGAAAATTTGTGTGAAGTTACTTGATAGTTGATGATGAAATTCACCGGCAACGGCGCCAGAAATCCTTCCTGATACTTGTGATATGCGTTGGGTTTTCCTTGAAGAGGAACGGGTAATTGCAGCATAAAGTGGGTAAGTATTTACCTCATTTATGAAACCAAGGTTTATCGAACCAATAGGAATATCAATCCTCAACCGTCTTCAGCGACTGCACACAAATGAACAAACGACTTGCACCCAACGCGGGCAAGAGGGTTGTCAATCCCCTTGATCTCGTTATTTGCAAGCAAATGAGTTGTGTAGATAATTGTTGATAAATGCAAAATAAATAAAAATTAAATAAAGGCAGCAATGTAATAATAGCGTTTGTAAATATATAAGTGAATAGACCCGGGGGCCATAGTGTTCCCTAGCGGCATCTCTCATGTAGGTAGCATACGATGGGTAACAAATTACTGTTGGGCAATTGATAGAAAAGCGGATAGTTATGTGATTTTCATGGCAATAATCATGTGTATATAGGCATCACGTCCATAAACAAATAGGCCGACTCCTGCCTGCACCTATTACTATTACCCCACTCATCGACCGCTATCCAGCATGCATCTAGAGTATTAAGTAAAACAGAGTAATGCATGGATAACGATGACATGATGTAGACAAAGTAAACTCCATCAATATGAATGAACCCCATCGTTTTATCCTTAGTAGCAACAACACATAGATGCATCTTGTCCCCTACTTTGTCACTGGGATATAGAAACTCGCCAGGTTGAACCTACCAAAACGCACCACTCCCACCGATGAAATATCAATCTACTTGGCCAAAGCACATCAATAGATTGGAGAGCATTACGATGCTATAATGATCATGCAATTAAGAGATAATATAATTCAGAGGCATCTCAAATACTTTTAATGAATAATCTAAACATAAACCCACCATTCATCAGATCCCAACAAACACACCGCACAATAGGATTACTTCGAATAGATCAAAGCGAAGATGCGGTGACCATTGTATTGAAGATCATAAGAGAGAGAGATTGCCATCTAGGTACTAGCTATGGACCCGTAGGTCTGTGGTGAAATACTCACACATCATCATGAGGGCAGCAAGGTAGATGAAGAGGCCATCCATGATCGACCCCCCCTCCGGCAGGGTGCCGGAACGAGCTCCAAATGGCCTCGCGGCGGAACAGAGACTTGCGGCGGCGGAATATCGAATGAATACCAACTTCACATATCATCAAAATATCAAATGAATACCAACTTCACATGATTATTTATAAAAAGACTTCTCCCATGTCCTCAGGAACAATAGTAACTACTCACACCTCATCAACATGTTCAAGATCAGAGGTATAATAATAATGATTAAGGATCTGAACATAATATCTTCCACCAAGTAATCCAACAAGCATCAACTACAAGATGTAATCAGCACAACTAGTAACCCACAGGTACCAATATGAGCTTTTGAGACAAAGATTGAATACAAGAGATGAACTAGAGTTGGAGATGAGATGGTGCTGGTGAAGATGTTGATGAAGATCGGTCCTCCCACGAAGGAGGAAGCATTGGTGATGACGATGGCTTCGATCTCCGCCTCCCGAAGAGGAATTCGCCGGCAGAATCTAACTGCCGGAGTGCAAAAGGGCCTCGGCCCAGGTTTCCGCCTCAAGATGGCGGCGCTTCGTCCCGAAAGGTTGCTTATGATTTTTTCTAGGGTAAAACACACCATATAGGGGAAGAGGGGCGTCGGGAGGCCTGCAAGGGCCCCACAAGCCATCAGGGCGCGACCTGGGGGGCGCCATGTTGGCTTGTGGCCAGCAGGTGGCCCTCCTCTGAAAGCACATATGCTCCCTTGGTGGTTTTGATAATTCATGACAACATACATTGTCTCTTGGACTTATAGTTTTATCTAGTTTCTTTCATGTTTAGTCCACAGAGAGGATTGGCTAAAGATCGTGTGGAGAATTCCCAAGGAAAGGAAGGAATAGGATTGGACATGCTTCAAGAACAAGGACTCTACATTTTACATTTTGTGAGAAATCACTTTGAGTCCATAGAAAAGCCAATACTATTAAAAGGGGATGAGGTAAATATGATGATCTGGTTGCTCAAGTGCTTAGAGGTAGCCACCAAAAATAATCACCCACTTTCCCACACATATCATCTGTCCAAAGCCCAAAGTCAAAATTCGGTGCCACCAATATTCCATTTCGGATCCACCGAGTTTATCCAAGACAGAAGCCAAACCAAACCCTAACATCTCGGTACTACCAGCTTTTCTTTCGGTGTCACCGAAAACAGTGACCAACTTCCTGGTTAGCCAGTTTCTAGATTCGGTCCCACCGAGTTTGGCAAATCGGTACCACCGAGAAGTTGGACCAACTTTCTGTTAGCCCATTTCTCTAAATTGGTCCCACCGAGTTTGAGGAATCGGTCTCACCGAGATTTGGTAACTGCCTAGGTCACCCATATCGGTACCACCGAGATTCATATATCGGTTCCACCGAAAAGCCTAAGTTGCCACATTTTGAACTAGTCGGTGCCACCGAGTTCCTACTTCGGTTTCACAGAGTTGGTCAATAATGTTTTAATGGTTGGATTTTTGGAGAAGCCTATATATACCCCTCAACCACCACTCACTCGCAAGAGAAGCACTCAGAACTGTCGGCGTTCTGGATACCAGGGTACCCAGACTTGCCTGCCTGCGGCCCAGGGCGTTGCCCACCTGGAGGTCCGTGTGGCCCTGCGTGGCCTCACTCAAGACAAAATCCTCGCGAGGGCCCATCCTCGTGAGGAGGACAGCGCCAAGGCGGAAGGGGGAGGCCTCCCCAGGCCTCCTCCCGAGCGATGGAGATCTCTATGCAACGCTAGGCCTCAGGAGGTCAAGGGTGACGACAGCCAGGCCAGGCGGGCGCCAGCGCGCTAGAGGGAACAGTTTCCTCTTTGGTGCAAAGGAGACAAGGACGAACGCAGGTTCCCAAGGAGCCCCGCCAAAGGTTTCCATTCCGGTGCAACAAGACCGGGTCAGCGAGCGCGCCAGGACGGATGTCACCAACGAGCCCACCACCGCGTCACCACCACCTACTTTGTAGGCGAAGACCACCTTTCGTCAGGATAGGCTGTACCTCCTGTCCCCCTTTGAATTTGGTCATTGTGGGATCCCTTCCCGCCATTGCGATAAGGGAAGAGGACCCGGCCCGCTATAAATAGAGGCTAGGCTGCTCGGAGGAAGGGGGTCGAAAAAACACACTCACAAAGCAAGACACCACTGTACTAGTTCATCCAGAAACCTCCTCGTGAGGCAATCCACCAAAGGCAGGAGTAGGGTTTTATGCTTCGCAGCGGCCCGAACCTAGGTAAACTCTTGTGTGTCGTCTTCTTCCTCGCCATCGAGCGGGGTTATCATGTTAAGAGTTTGGAGGGGGCGAAGCTGTTGGGGAATCTTCGCACACGCCCCTGGGTTCGAACTCCTTAGGTTTTGCAGAGCCCAAAATCCGACATTTGGCGCGCTAGGTAGGGGGCGCGTCGAAGTCTTCCTCAAGCCTCGCTCTTCCTCCGCCTCACCGCCCCCATGTCTGACGCTCTCGCGCCGAGCGCCGTGCCGCTCGCGTCGCCCAGACGGCGCCGGTGGGCCGCACCACCGCGTGTCGGTTTGCCTATCCTATGGCCAACGCCGCCACAGGCCCGGAAGCCCACGAGCAGCAGGACTCATCGCAGCCGGTCACCACGCGGCGCGACGGCCGCACCGCTACTCCGTCCATCGTTCCGGCTACCGGGTCGTCATCCCACGCTCGCCCCGAGCCGGCGCGTGGGTCCGGCGCACTCCTCATGGCCCGCGAGCTGTTGCGCTACCGCCCTGCCCCCAACCGCATCGACGACTGGCTCGGGCGCATCGCGGAGCTCGTCAGCGCCGCCGGTGATGCTTCAGCGTTCTCCTACTCGTTCCGGCCCCAACTCTCCCTGGCAGACGACGAGGCCCACGATGTGCCGCCTCCTCCTCCCTAGCACGACGTCGACCCCGAGCCCAGGCATGAAGCACGCCCGCGCGACCAGCCACACGGGCCCCCGACGAGGGTGAGAGATGCAGTAAGCTGCCAGGTGGTGCCGCGGCCACGTGTTGACGCGCGCGCGCTCCCCGCGCCGCTGTGCCAGCGACACGACCGGGCGCCCCTCGAGGCACCCGTGCAGGGGCATCAAGACCGGGTCCCTCCAGAGCGCGCAGCGCCTGTAGGCCCAGTGGGTTGCCGCGCCATCGCCCCGGAGTTCCACCCGACCATGTGGCCCTGCAAGTTCAAGCCTGACCTACCTCCTCGCTACGACGGCACCCCAGATCCCGCCGAGTTCTTACAGCTCTACTCACTGAGCATCCTGGCGGCCGGCGGGGACGACAAGGTCATGGCAAGCTGGTTCCCCATGGCGCTCAAGGGTGGTGCGCTCTCCTGGCTTCTCAACCTCTCAATCACCTCCTGGGAAGACTTGCGTGAGCGCTTCGTCGCCAACTTTCAAGGCACAAGCGACCGTGCCCTTGGAGTGGGTGACCTACGTCGCGTGAAGCAACAGCCCGACGAGACCTTGCACAAGTTCATACAACGCTTCACGACTACCCGCCTCAAGATCCCGAGGGCGTCAGATGAGGCCATCATCTCGGCGTTCACCGACGGCGTCAGGGACCTCGGGATGAGGGAGGAGCTCGCTATCCATGATGACCTGAGCTCGGCCTTGGAGATGTTCAACTTGGCGAACAAATGCGCGAAGGCTGAAGAGGGCCACCTCTCCCTCCGCGAGCTTCCGGAGGCGGAGCCCGAAGACAAGAAGACCAAGGCCAAGGAGCCAAAGCGCAAGGCCCCCGCTGTGCTGGCGGCTGAGCCCAAGGCAAAGCGCGTCTGGGACGAGGAACCTCTCGCGGGAGGGCGACCATTCTGCATCTTCCATGGCACCAACAGCCACAACACCATCGACTGTCAGGAGCTCAGGGTGGTCCATGATGAGCATTTCGGCCGGCGCCCTGGGCGCAACGACCGAGGCTATGGGCACGGCGGAGGCCGCTGGGACAATCGAGACCCGCGTCAAGAGTGGCAAGACCAGCCTCGGGAGGACCGCTGGTGCGATCTAGCTCGGGAGGACCGCTGGCGCGACGAACCTCCGGAGGGGTCACGTCGAGGCCAGCCTCGTGAGCTCCGCCCTCACGAGGCCGGCCTTCCCCCGCTGCCGTCGCCAACCAGAAGGAAGGAAGAAGATAGGCAGAACGACGGGGCTGGGGGCTTCCAGGAGGTCAGGGCAATAGCTTGCATCCTGGGCGGTGCTCAAGCCCCGGCATCAAACTGCGCCTTCAAGCAGTTTTCGCGGGAGGTGAACGCGGCTCTTCCAAAGCTTGAGGCTGCGCACCCCCTCAAGTGGTCCCAGTGCGCCATCACCTTCGACTCCAAGGATCAACTCAGGTGTTCGGCCGTGGCGGGCGCGCTCCCCATGCTGTGCACGCCCACCATCAGCAATGTCCTCGTCACCAAGACCCTCATCGACGGCGGCGCCGGGCTCAATGTCCTCTCCATCGAGACATTCGAGACTCTCCAAGTGCCTTACGACCGGCTCATGCCAACCAAGCCTTTCTTAGGGGTCACTGACGGCTCCACGGTCCCCATCGGGCAGGTGCGCCTGCCCATCACCTTCGGCGGGCGCAACAATTACCACACCGAGATCATCGTCTTTGACGTCGCCCACATCCACCTCCCGTACAATGCGATCATTGGGTACCCAGCCCTCGCCAAGTTCATGGCGGTGGCCCACCATGGCTACAACGTCCTCAAGATGCCGGGGAGTGGTGGCGTCATCACTATCGCTTGCGATGAGAAGGACGCCGTTTGCTCCCTCGAGCGCGCCTACCGGACTGCGGCGGCCGAACACTCGGACGATGAAGGAGGCATCCTGCCCCGCGAGGACATCCCCAAGAAGAAGAAGTGGCTCCTTTCCAAAGGACGCCAGGGGGCTGAAGACCCTAAGGACGGCGCCTCGAGAACCGCGCCCGGGGCCAAGGCCCCTTCCTCCCTCGCATAGGAAGGCGCGCCCGGTGCCTCCCTTGGGTCGGGCTTGGGGGCTTCCACCTGGAGGACTACCGACCCGACCAGTGAGACAAGGGGGGTGCTCGGGCACAACCCAGGGGCGCGCGCCGGCGCGTGCCCATCCAGGCAAGGAGCGAGGCGCGAGACACCAAGTTCGCGGGAGTTCGTCACCAGAGCAATTGAGGAGCTTCAGGAAGCACAAGCTGTGTGAGGAGGGCGCGGCCCTGCACCACCCAGCACCGTCGCCGTCATCAACCCGGGCGGCGCGCCGCGTGTCTGCGTCAACGTACCCGGTATCAACAGGGCCGCATCACAGGACGTCTTCTGGCCGACGCGCGTCAGCCATGGCAGGGCCTACCCGTGCAACTACGTCTGTATGCCCTTCAGGCTGGCGAACGCGGGCGACACGTTCCAGCGCCTTGCCCAGGCCATGCTCGCGCCATACCGGGCCAGGCACCGTGAGGAGTTGGAGGAGGTGTCGGGCCCGAGCGGGTGCCTCGAGCCCCCTGAGGCGACGGGCTCGTGAAGGCCAAGCTCACGGAGGCGCAAGGCCAAGCTCCTACGACTACCTTCACGCTTCAGCGGCATTGCTGCCAGGTCATCCTTTTTGGTACGCACCAGGTAACTTTTTGGTTTGCTCAGTTTGAGGGCGCCCATCGGGCTGCATTATCCTCAAGCGGCTAGAACTCATCCCAGTCGTGTCATTCCCGCATGTATTGGACCTTTACATGCGTTCGATCTATTTCCCTAATTATTCTAACCTGCATGCTCGGTGCTTCGCCGCCATGAATGTCGTTGCGCCCTAATGAGCCTACCCTCGACCGCCTCATGATTAAGGGCTGGCACGACGTCTGTGCTTGGGTCCGTCCCTGCAGCGTCAAAAAATCCAAGTGGTCGAGCTCTGTCTCTCGGGCTAGCCCTGTGTACGTCACCTCGCATGGCCCTCGGTGCTTCGCCCTCGCGTGAGCTAATCGGGAGTGGGTGAGTCAGGGCGCGCGGCACGGTTCCGGCCGGCCTTTCGCCGCCGTGGGAGCCGCGCGCCGGGTGTTTTCTCCTCGGAGTCGTCGCATGAGAAGACTGGGCACGGCGTCTGTGCTCGGGTCCGTCCCTGCAGCGTCGATAAATCCAATGGCTGAGCTCTGTCTGGCGGGCCGGCCCCGTTCACGTCACCTCTTGGGGTCATTGGTGTTTGGCCTTCTCATGCGATGGCCCTTGGAAATCCATTCGGCGCAGGTTTCTCCAAAATGTACAGGACTTGAAGCGGCGCTTTCCACCGGAAGATTCAGGCGCAACCCGCCTTTGAGGTAGGGCCTCGTGAGGCCTGAGCTGCCTCACGATGCCCAGATACACCTCCCAGTTCTACCGTGCAGGCCACGCATACGAACTTAATGGGTTGTACATGCCCGGGGGGCACAGGAGCCGGGGCCCCCCATTCCCACGCCTAAGTGGAAGCCCCATGCTCCGTGCTGGCGGATGACACGACCCTCCAATGGCTATGCCCACGCAACGTGGAAGCCCTATGCTCCGTGCTGGGGATAAACAACTGAGGGTGCCTTAGCAAGTGCATTCAACCTCAGGATAACCCCTCGCGGCTCCATCTCGCAGCATTCCCCCGGGATGCACGCGTGAGGGGGCTGCGCGCGGGCTACGCTCAGGCCAGGCCTGGCGCATGCCACCTCACCAGGTCCCTGGCACCTGGTCTTCACGCGTCCCTCCCGGATGAAAACTAGCGAGGAAAGGTATGGGAGCCGCTCTTACATCAAGGGGGACTCCTGAGCATTGTGACTCAGGAGCCTCACTGGTCTCGTAGCCCCTCGCCCCTTGGCACCGTCCTGGTGATCCGGACGCCCCAACGGTGGTCGAGGTATGCGCGGGACCGGGCCCTGCCGACGCAGAGCTCAAGGCGCTCCAAATACCCAAGTCAACCCCACCTTAGCCGCGTTCCCTTCATGAGGGCTGCTTGTACGTCAAGGGGGACCCCTGAGCATCGTGACTCAGGAGCCTCACTGGTCTCGTGGCCCCTCGCCCCTTGGCACCGTCCTAGTGATCTGGACGCCCCAACGGCGGTCGAGGTATGCGCGGGACCGGGCCCTGTCGACGCATAGCGCTACAACAAGCAGGAAGGAAACGAAGCAAGGAAATAAAACCTCACAGCTTAGCAGTCATTACAAGCATTAAAATGTCTCCGAAAATGCCAACAAGTCTAACGCCTCCACGAGGCACGATGAACATTACAGGGGAAGACCCAGGAAAGGAAGCTAGGAGGAGCTGGCACCACCGCTCGTTCCAGCCGCGGGGAGCTCATCGTCGACATCGCTGCCGCTGTCATCATTGTCGCCAACCCTCGCAGCCGCAGGAGGAGGCGAGGGAACGGTGACGCAGGCGAACTTCTTCATCAGCGCATCCACGGCGCCCTCCATGGCTGTCGCCGCGGCGGCGCGAACCCCAGGATCAACCGGGCGAATCACGGAGCCGAAGTCCAAACCCGGCTCACGAAGGTAGAGGTGGCTGAAGACGCGCGTTGCGGCCGCGGAGAAGAGGTCGCGGCACTCACTCTCCAAGACGTTCTCCACCCTGGCGACGGCACCTTCAAGCACCTCGGCGAGCTTTGAGGAGAGCCCCGCGAAGCCACTCTCACGAGCTACCAGGGGTTCTATAAATCCCCCACGACAGATGGACTGCAGCGCCTGGCGAAGCCTGAGCTCGACGGAAGGGGGAGCGTCGAGCTCCGCAGCCTTCTTCTCCTAGGCCGCGGCAAGGGTCTTCTCCCTGGAGGCAAGCCGGGCCTTCTCTGCAGCCACTTCCTCCTTTAGCCTGTCCTACTGCTCACGCTTAGTGGCTTGGTTGGCCGCCGCCTTGGACAGCGCGGAGTCACGGTCAGCAAGCTTGGCCTCGCAGGTCTTGAGGTCCCCCTCCCGCTGGCGAAGCCTCTCCGCGAGCACGGACCTTTCCTCTTGAAGAGCCTTCAGGCGGGCCTCTGCCTTGTCGCAGCGCTTCACGCAGACGCTACATCAGCCAGCGCCGCATCTCGGGCTGCCTTGGCCGACGCGGCCTCCTCCCTGCTCTCAGCCGTGGTGGCCTCGGCTTGGCTCCAGACCGCCACGGCTGAGGCGTCAGTCTGGAGCCACCCAGAAAGAAGACCTAAGCACTCCTTTGCAAGGCGACCGTCGGCGCTCCCAAGGGCGTCTCGGACCTGATCCAAGACGGCATAGGCCCTGTCCAGAGTGCCTGACTCGGCTGGAGGAACACATGCCGGTGGCGCTAGGGCATGGCCTGGAGATGGCGCCCGCGCGGCAGCAGGAGATGCCTCCGAAGAGGCAAGGGCGTGGGGAGCGGAAGACACCGGTGACTGCGCCACTACCACAGGCAAGGCAGGGGCGGACGACCCTGCGCCCAGCTAGCCCTCGAGGGCTGGCCCGTCGGGCAGAGGTGCGGACGCGCCACCAAGGACGGAAGCGGCCACTCCAGCGGGCATCGGGGGCTCCGCGGCCGTGGCAAGGAGGGTCGCCCCACGAGCCTCCTCGCCCGCGACATCCGGAGCCTCATCTGGCATCGACAAGGCACCAAGAATGGGCATCACGTCGGAAGGCGCCCTCGGCTTGACGCCGACCTTCCTCTTCTTCGCCTTCGGCATGGGGGCGCCCCTGATCACCAAGCAAAGAAGGGACCGTCAGCATATAAACCACCGGAAGGCGGCCGGAAACCAAGCGAGATTACTTACTCCTCGACGTCGACCCACTTCCTCCTTCTTTCCACCTCAGCGAGGGCGGGAATGCCCCCATTCCTTTCTGGGGAGGCGCCTCCGTGGGAAGAAGCGGTGGAACCGCTCGAAGGGGCCACGGCCGGTAAGGTCATGCCAGCCCTGGACGCGGTCGCCTCGCCCACAAGCTGCGGCTCGGGCAGGGGTGAGGCGGGCGGTTCGGCCACCTTGCCGGCGCGAGCTGGGAGCTCCGGGGGAGGCCCAGCCTCGCATTTCCTCGGGGTCACCCGGCAGGCGGAACGTGCGGCCCGAGGTGTGGGGCCCGGCCCCTTGAGGACCCTGGTAAGTCGCGGAGGACTTGCAGCAGGGGGCTCGCCGGCGTCGTCGTCATTGAAGCTGCGGAGAAGTGCACTCCGCGATGGAGGAGACACTTCCTCCAGATCGTCATCCGCCGTCTCCTCCGAGTCCTCTTCATCTGCAGTGTCGTCGGAGGACACCACCACAGGGGCGCCGGGGCTCTCGGCCGGAGAGAGCCCCAGCTCGTCGAAGCTGGGCATCACGGCGACCAGATCAGCCTTGTCGTCGCGGCAGTACAGCGGGGTGTAGGCCTTAGGAAGGTCCCCGGGGTCGCCGTTGAGCAGGGTCGCCATAACCCTGTTCAACTCCTCGGGGGTCAGGGGCGCAGAACGGAGCCTCATGTCATCACCACCACCTTGATAGTCCCACATGGGCCTCGAGTGAGACTAGAGGGGCGCCAGGCGTTGCACCAGGAACTCCTTCACTATCATTCCCCCAGTCAACTTCCTGGCGCTGATGTCTCGAAGGACCCGCTCCAAGACGGGCTTGGCCCGGGGGTCGGAGAGCTTCGCGGAGCTCCACGCCAGGATCTTCTCCGGTAGCCCCTTTGGGAGCTCCAGGCGAGGGTTGCTGCTCTTGAGATCCAAGAAGACCCAGCGGTTCCTGAAGTTCCCAACCTTCTTCCCGGCCTTGAAAAGCATGTTCCCGCTCTGGACCGCAACGAAGGAGACGCATGCCGACCGCTGAGCGCCGTCACGAAGCCGCAAGCTGAAGAAACGGCGAAACAGGGCCACCGACGGCCACACGCCCACGAAAGCCTCGCAGTAGAAGGCGAACACGGACAGAAGCGGGATGGAGTTGGGTTGAAGATGGAGGGCCTGGATCCCGTAGTGCTCAAGGATGGCGGTGAAGAACGCGGAGAAGGGTGGGACGAGCCCGGAGAAGACGTTGTGGAAGAAGAAGGGTTAGGCCGACTTGGTGTCGTCCGCCGTCGACGGAAGTACCGGGGCGAGGTCCCCGTCCTTGGCTATGGTAGACTCTAAGAGCGTCGGCGAGATGGGAACAGAAGCCGAGCTCTGGGCTTCGGGTTTCGACTTGCCGGCGGGAGCCATCGAGAAGCCTTTGGGGCCAAGGAAGCAACAAGTAGGATGGAGCGGTGCTGAGATCTGGAGAGGTTCCCACAAAGGATGGAGATCTGGAAAGAAGAGCAAGGGCGCGAAAGAGGAAAGCAATAATGGCTCAGCGCTGGACGTCAGGCTTTTGTCGGTTCGGGCAGTTGCTGAGGAGACACGGGGGCGAGGACGCCCGCGCCCAACCAAGCACCGCTGGCCAAACCTGGCCTGCATGCAATAAGGGCACGCGGTGCTCCGGGCCATCTTCTTCGGCTCCTCCTCGAAGCCGGCTCGAGCATGCCTTGGGCCCGGGGGCTACTGTCGGCGTTCTGGATACCAGGGTACCAAGACTTGCCTGCCTGCGGCCCAGGGCGTGGCCCACCTGGCGGTCCGTGCGGCCCTGCGCGGCCTCACTCAAGACAAGACCCTCGCGAGGGACCCATCCTCTTGAGGAGGACAGCGCCAAGGCGGAAGGGGGAGGCCTCCCCAGGCCTCCTCCCGAGCGGCGGAGATCTCTATGCAACGCTAGGCCTCAGGAGGTCAAGGGTGACGACAACCAGGCCAGGCGGGCGCCAGCGCGCCAAAGGGAATAGTTTCCTCTTTGGTGCAAAGGAGACAAGGACGAACGCAGGTTCCCAAGGATCCCCGCCAAAGGTTTCCATTCCGGTGCAACAAGACCGGGTCAGCGAGCGCGGCAGGACGGATGTCACCAATGAGCCCACCACCGCGTCACCACCACCTACTTTGCAGGCGAAGACCACCTTTCGTCGGGATAGGGTGTACCTCCTGTCCCCCTTTGAATTTGGTCGTTGTGGGATCCCTTCCCGCCATTGCGATAAGGGAAGAGGACCCGGGCCGCTATAAATAGAGGCTAGGCTACTCGGAGGAAGGGGGTCGAACAAACGCACTCGCAAAGCAAGACACCACTGTACTAGTTCATCCACAAACCTCCTCGTGAGGCAATCCACCAAAGGCAGGAGTAGGGTTTTACGCTTCGCAGCGGCCCGAACCTGGGTAAACACTTGTGTGTCGTCTTCTTCCTCACCATCAAGTGGGGTTATCGTGTTGAGAGCTTGGAGGGGGCGAAGCTGTTGGGGAATCTTCGCACACGCCCCTGGGTTCGAACTCCTTAGGGTTTTGCGGAGCCCGAAATCCGACAAGAACAGATTTCCACTTCCCATATCCAATTTTCTGAGAGAGAGCCACCTACCCTTGTGTTGAGATCAAGATCATCCACTCCAACCATATGGATGTTGATTTCTAGCCTCCCCAAGTTGCTTTCCATCCAATCAATCTCTTCTACCCATGCCAAACCTGTGAGAGAGTGATTGAGTGTTGAAGAGACTATCTCTTGAAGCACAAGAGCAAGGAGTTCATCATACTACCACATCTATTACCTTTTGGAGGGTGGTGCCTCCTAGATTGGTTAGGTGTCGCTTGGGAGCCTCCTTCTTCGTGATTGTGGAGTTGAACCAAGAGTTTGTAAGGGCAAGGAGATTGCCTACTTCGTGAAGATCTACCCCGAGTAAGGCTAGTCCTCCATGGACGTAGGCCATCATGGAATAGACGAGGTTGCTACTTCGTGGACCCATCGTGGGTGGAGCCCTCATTGGACTCTCGCGACCATTACCCTCCGTGGGTTGAAGTCTCCATAAACGTGGATGTATGATAGCGCCACCTATCGGAACCACGGAAAAAATCTTCGTGTCATCTATTGCGTTTGATCTTCCTATCTCTACCCTCTTACATATGCTTGTCTTTACTTTCTGCTGCCATACTTGTTGACTAGCATGTGTAGGGTGCACTACACTTGTTAGAATTGCTAAAATCTGTCAACCAATTAACTTGGGAAAAGGTTAGGTTTTTAATTTGTCAAGTAGTCTATTCACCCCCCTCTA
The DNA here is from genome assembly GCA_039707655.1 of Elymus sibiricus. Lineage (NCBI taxonomy): Eukaryota > Viridiplantae > Streptophyta > Magnoliopsida > Poales > Poaceae > Elymus > Elymus sibiricus. Next base: position 283,415,509 of record CM077663.1, read on the forward strand.
GACATCCCTTCTTGTGATCCCACAATTGGTATCAGAGCTTTGGTCTCCAAAGCTTCGGTTTCATCACCGTTGGAGGAAGATGGATGTGTCTAGTTTGGGGAGTCTTAGTTGTAGAGTGCCCATTCTCGATGGGGAGTACTATAGTCAATGGAAATATGAGATGCTTGAGTTATTCAATGAATTCCATTTGAGCATGCATGTTAAGAACCCCTATGTACCTCCCATTGATCCTTTACATCCCACACACGAAGAGGAAATTGATATGCTACGCAATCTTATAACTGTTAATCTTATCATTAGAGGATTGCCTAGAATTGTGTTTGATCAAATGAAGAATTTTGAATGTGCTTATACTTTGTGGAATGATTTGGAGAAACGATATCCAAATTATTCATTGAGCAATCTTGATGAAATTCTTCATAAATCTATTTCTTTTCACAAAATGATGCCTAGTGATCCTAAGTTTGATGACTATCTATTTGAGCTTAGAGACCTCATGGTGCTAAAGGAGATGTCATAACTATCAACAACATCATTGTTGAAGCCATTCGCATACATAATCTTGAACATTGTCATGATCACAACTCTAACGAATCTCTTGTTTCTTATGACGAGGATTTCCCACTTGATGATGACAATGTGGAACATGGCTACTATGATGAAGATGAGTTGTTCGACATCGAGTATGAGAAGACTATGAAGAATCTAAGTCTCATGGCAAACTTCAAGGATTACATGTCTGGAGGAAAAGAGTGGATTCTCGATAGTGGATGCACCGATCATATGACTGGAGATAGAGACATGTTTCAAGAGATCACACCAAACCATGGACCGCGAAGGTATGTGACTTTTGGAGATAACTCCAAGGGTAAGTTACTTGGTCTTGGTAAGGTGACCATATCTCATGATAGTTCTATTCAAAATGTCATGCTTGTTGAATTCCTTGGCTACAATCTTCTTTCCATATCTAGACTTGCCGACTTCGGTTTCAATGTGCTATTTACTAAAGTAGATTGCCAAGTGTTTCGTCAAGACCAATCATAGCATGGCCTTTACCGGTTTCCGTAGAGGTGATCTATACATCGTTGATTTCACTAAGAGATCCAAACCTCGCACTTGTCTTATTGCAAAATCTTCTAAAGGTTGGCTTTGGCATAGAAGGCTAGGACATATTGGTATGCGTAATCTAGACAAGCTCACCAAAGGTGATCATATACTTGGTGTTAAAGATGTTATATTTGACAAAGATAGACTTTGTAGTGCTTGTCAAGCTGGAAAGCAAGTAGGTGGAAGTCATCCCGTAAAGAATATCGTGACTACTAGGAGACCACTCGAGTTGCTTCATATGGAACTTTTTGGTCCCAATGCTTACAAGAGCCTCGGTGGAAATTCCTTTGGTCTAGTTATAGTTGATGATTTTTCCAGATTTACGTGGGTATTCTTTCTTGATAATAAGTCGCAGGTGCAAAAGATCTTCAAGAACTTCGCTCGCAAAGCGCAAAACCAATTTGAAGTGAAGATCAAGAAAGTTCGGAGCGACAACGGGTCGGAGTTCAAGATCATGAATGTGGATTCCTTTCTTGACGAAGAAGGGATTTCACATGAGTTCTCGGCTACGTACACGCCTCAACAAAATGGAGTTGTTGAGAGGAAGAACCGGACTCTTATAGAGATGGCTAGAACGATGCTCGACGAATACAAGACGCCAAGTCACTTTTGGGCGGAAGCCGTGGAAACAGCTTGTCATGCTACGAACCGACTCTACCTTCAAAGCTTCTCGGTAAAACGGCATACGAGCTACTCACCGGTAACAAGCCCCAAGTTGGATACTTTAGGGTATTCGGCGCCAAGTGTTACATTCTTGATAAGCATCGTCGTTTTTAATTTGCTCCTAAATCTCATGAAGGTTTCCTACTCGGTTACAGATCAAACTCTCACACTTACCGTGTCAACGATTTCACTCGAAAAGTTGAAGAGACGGTAGATGTGAAGTTTGATGAATCTAATGGTTCGCAAGTCGAACAATTGCCAAATGATGTAGGAGATAAGGAACCTTCGGAAGCTATCCAAGACTTGTCCATCGGCAAGATTCGTCCCATGGAGGTGAAGGAGAGTACTTCATCGACCCAAGTGGAAGCCCCTACTTCGTGTCAAGGTGAACCTCAACACGACATGGAGGCATCCACAAGTGGTACACGACAAGATGAAGAGAAGGAAGAAGTTCATTATGATGATCCACCACAACCACCTTCACCACCACCTCAAGGCAACGACACCTTCAACAACAACGAAGAAGAAGAAGATGATGAAGAAGCTCCACCATCCAACAAGCAAAAGCTACCCCGAGTTCGAGCAAGAGTGAACAAAAATCATCCTCTAGATCAAATCTTCGGTGACATACAAACCGGGAGGATAACTCGCTCCAAAACTCGACTAGCTAACTTTTGTGAGCATTATTCATTCACCTCTAGTATTGAGCCCTTGAAGGTAGAAGAAGCTCTTCAGGACCCGGATTGGGTGAATGCTATGCACGAGGAGCTACACAACTTCTAGAGGAACGAAGTGTGGACACTAGTGGAGAAGCCCAAGGACGAGCAAAACATCATCGGAACCAAATGGGTGTTTCAGAACAAACAAGACGAAGACGGTCAAGTCGTACGCAACAAGGCGCGTCTCGTGGCTCAAGGCTACACCCAAGTCGAAGGTATGGACTACGGTGAGACCTATGCCCCCGCTGCTAGACTTGAAGCTATCCGTATTCTTCTTGATTATGCTAATCACCTAATCAAATGGATGTTAAAAGTGCATTTTTAAATGGTGAGATTGAAGAAGAGGTCTATGTTAAACAACCCCCTGGTTTTGTAAACCCTAAGAAACCTAATCACGTTTACAAGCTTCGTAAAGCTCTTTATGGTCTTAAGCGAGCCCCACATGCTTGGTATAAATGCTTAACGAAGTTTCTTATTGAAAAGGGTTTTGAAATTGGTAAAATTGACGCAACCTTATTCACTAAGAGAGTTAATGGTGAATTATTTGTGTGCCAAATTTATGTGGAAGATATTATCTTTGGATCTACTAACCCACAATTTAGTGAAAAATTTGGAAGCTTGATGTCCGAAAAGTATGAGATGTCCATGATGTGTGAGCTGAAATTTTTACTTGGTTTGCAAATCAAGCAAACGAGAGAAGGAACTTTCATATCTCAAACCAAGTATACCAAGGACTTGATCAAGAAGTTCAACATGCAAGAGTGTAAAGGTATGAAAACTCCTATGCCTACTAGTGGACATGTTGACCTCACCAAGGAGGACAAACCCGTTGATCAAAAGGTTTATCGATCAATGATTGGTTCATTGCTATATCTATGTGCCTCCCATCCTGACATTATGCTTAGTGTGTGCATGTGCGCTAGATATCAAGCCGCTCCTAAAGAGTGTCATCTTAAGGCCGTGAAAAGAATTGTGAGATACTTGATACATACACCAAACTTTGCCATATGTTATCCCAAGGGATCTTCTTTTAACCTTGTTGGCTATTCCGACTCAGACTATGCCGGAGATAAGGTTGATAGAAAATCCACCTCGGGTACATGTCAATTTCTTGGTAGATCTCTTGTGTCTTGGTCATCCAAGAAACAAAACTCGGTATCTCTATCTACCGCCGAAGCGGAATACATTGCCGCAGGATCATGTTGTGCTCAATTGCTATGGATGACTCAAACTCCTAAGGATTATGGAATCCATGTGAGACATGTTCCATTGTTGTGTGACAATGAGAGTGCTATTAAGACTGCTCATAATCCCGTGCAACATTCTCGAACTAAACATATTCAGGTTCGTCATCATTTCATTCGGGGTCATGTTGCTAAAGGGGACATTAATCTCAAACATGTTCGTACCAACAAGCAATTGGACGATATCTTTACTAAGCCACTTGATGAGAAAGTGTTTTGTCACTTGAGGAGTGAGTTGAACATCATTGATTCTTCAAACTTGAGCTAGACTCACTCGGATGCATGCAAGGGCATGAGCTTACATGACTATTCCATGATACACTTGATATGACACTATCTTATATCTTGGAAATCTATCCCCCCTTGTATTGCATCTAATCTTTTGTAGGTACTTGGAAGAACTTCATTCCACAAGATTGCCATCAACTCATATCACAAGCAATCTTGTCATGGCCAAGTATCCACAACCCTTCTTTGATGATGGAAGGAAGAAGACAACACAAATTATATCCTTGACTTACATATGATTAAAATTTCACTCTTGTCATTTGGATATATCTTGTTCTTCCTTGCATGACTAGCCCATGTAGGTGAAAAGAGAATCAAAACGATCAGGGATAGCTCTCAACTCAAGATGATCTTCATCAACAATAAGCATCCACAATAAGTTCTCCTACATGCCACGTCATCAACATGACTCAAAGGTATGCGATCATATTCTTGAAATAGCTTTACTCCAAGTCATGAGATAAAGCAACTCAAGTGATATGAAAACATTAATATGCTTAATCGAAAAATGGCAACCCCATTTTGAGCTTAACGTAGAGTATGACCTATGATCAAGTATTCTTGCTTGGCTCCTTAAGTCAATATACTCTAATATAGGTGACTTAGTCACCGCCCCTCATCTAGATGTAATATCTTATTTGGTTCATCCTTTAGTTGCATGCTCTCTTGGAACCACTCAATTTCCATCTAGTTGAAAATTTCTTGCAAATTATTTTTCAAATTCTCCGCAATCATTCTTATTCTATTGAGACTTTCTGAAAATAGCTTTTGTCAAACTTTGTCAAGTTTCTGTTTCACTCTTCGGAGCCTCCGATTCAAGTAACTCGGCGTCACCGATTATGCAGATAAGCTGCACATACACAATTCGGTTCCACCGATTTATTTTCCTCGGAGCCACCGATTTTGCTATCTTTTGTGTTCTTTGCCAAATTTAGCAAATCTCCATTTCTTCGGTGATCCCTTTGTAAAAAAAGGGGGAGAAACTTTACTCAAGGATTCCTATGACAAAGGGGGAGAAGTTTTAAAGAGCCTTTTAAAAGAATAAAAAGGGGGAGAAATTCTCTTCAAGGATCCCTTATGTCGGGGCATGGATGCACACGAACACCTATGGGACCAGAGGTCCCTTTGTGGTTCGGCAAGGGGGGTCACGTTGCACAAAGAGCGGAGAGCATGAGACGGCGCGACGATCAGGACGCTGGCATTTTTACCCAGGTTCGGGCCGCTGCTAAGCGTAAAACCCTACTCCTGCTTTTGGTGGATTGATCGAAGGAACACGAAGAACAAGCAGTGCTCAGCCTCGAAAAGGGTTGCTGTCGGGGCGGGCTACTACGCGAGTACAACTGTCCAAAGTCCCGAATCTTGAGCTAGGTTGCCTTGGGCCTCCTTTTATAGGACAAGGGGCAACCACAATGGTAAAACAGTCATTATCTATCGATTAGATAGCTTAGCAGAACTATCATACCTAACTCTGGCATTTAGGACAAAATACCATGATTACTAGACTAGGTGGCGCTCGGGGGTGCATTCCCGGCAAGCTCTTGCCACCGCTTATCTGGCTGTTGCTTAAGGTCTTGACACGCTGCTGGACGGGTGTCAACTGGGTATGATATTCCTTCTGGTGCCTCGCCACGTGTTTAGCGAGAGCTACCTAGCCGCTTGAGGCTTCGACACCGCATCGACAAGTGACTGGCGTCGTGATGCGGTGCAGCGGTGGCTGGTTAGCTCGCGCCTGCCGGGGGATGGCTTGCCGGGTCTTCCTGGGATGTGCGCGCCTCGGTCCCCGGCAGGCTCCGGGGACGCGGCTGGCGCGCCTTGGTCCCCTCCTGGGCCGTTGTGCTGGTGTTGCGGTGTTTGTTTGGCCCTCTGCAGGTTGTTGCTGCCGGGGTCTCGTTCTTGAATGCTGCTTGGTGGTGTGGTAGCTTTTCCCGACGGGTTTTGCTACTACTGCCTGTGCATAAGTCAGGGGCACTGGATACCCCTGTTCTAGTGCACCGACAGGAGCCCCCGGGTCTGGCCCACACGCGCTGGCTTACGCCGTTGGCTCAGGCCCAAAATTTATGCACAACCGCGCAATGTGAGGGGTGATGTCTACTACGCAACCTTCTTCTTGTAGACTCGTGTTGGGCCTCCAAGCGCAGAGTTTTGTAGGACAGTAGCAAATTTCCCTCAAGTGGATGACCTAAGGTTTATCAATCCGTGGGAGGCGTAGGATGAAGATGGTCTCTCTCAAACAACCCTGCAACCAAATAACAAAGAGTCTCTTGTGTCCCCAACACACCCAATACAATGGTAAATTGTATAGGTGCACTAGTTCGGCGAAGAGATGGTGATACAAGTGTAATATGGATAGTAGATATAGATTTTTATAATCTGAAAATATAAAAACAGCAAGGTAGCAAGTAACAAAAGTGAGCACAAACGGTATTGCAATGCTTGAAAACAAGGCCTAGGGTTCATACTTTCACTAGTGCAAGTTCTCTCAACAATACTAACAAAGTTGAATCAGATGTAAATCCCTCACGTGCGACAAAGAGTTCACTCCAAAGTCACAAATAGCGGAGAACAAACGAAGAAATTATTGTAGGGTACGAAACCACCTCAAAGTTATCTTTTTCGATCATTCTTATGAGCTGTCCCTATAAGTGTCACGAACAGCCCTAGAGTTCGTACTAAAATAACACCTTAAGATACACATCAACCAAAACCCTAATGTCACCTAGATACTCCAATGTCACCACGAGTACCCATGGGCTTGATTATACGATATGCATCACACAATTTCAGATTCATCATGTTCAATCCAACACAAAGAACTTCAAAGAGTGCCCCAAAGTTTCTACCGGAGAGTCAAGACGAAAACGTGTGCCAACCCCTATGCATAGATTCCCAAGGTCACGGAACCCGCAAGTTGATCACCAAAACATACATCAAGTGGATCAATAGAACATCCCATTGTCACCACGGATATCCCATCGCAAGACATACATCAAGTGTTCTCAAATCCTTAGAGACTCAATCCGACAAGAAAACTTCAAAGGGAAAACTCAATTCATCACAAGAAGATAGAGAGGGGAAAACTCCATATGATTCATCTATATCAATAAAGCTCGCGGTACATCAAGATCGTGTCATCTCAAGAACACGAGAGAAAGAGATCAAACACATAGCTACTGGTACATACCCTCAGCCCCGAGGGTGAACTACTCCCTCCTCGTCATGGAGACCGCCGGGATGATGAAGATGGCCTCCGATGATGGTTTCCCCCTCCGGCAGGGTGTCGGAACGGGCTCCCGATTGATTTTTCGTGGCTACAGAGGATTGCGGCGGCGGAACTCCCGATCTAGGTTTCTTTCTGGGGGTTTTGGTATTTATAGGAATTTTTGGCGTCGGTCTCACGTCAAGGGGACTCCCGAGGGGCCCACAAGCCAGGGGGGAGCGCCCCAGGGGGGGCGCGCCCCCTAGGCTTGTGACTGCCTCGGGACTCCTCTCCGGTATCTTTTTGCTCCAGTATTTTTTATATTTTCCAAAAATATTCTCCGTAAATTTTCAGCCCATTCCGAGAACTTTTATTTCTGCACAAAAAAAACGACACCATGGTAGTTCTGCTGAAAACAACGTCAGTCCGGGTTAGTTCTAATAAAATCATACCAAAATCATATAAAAATATTGTAAACATGGCATGAATACTTCATAAATTATAGATACGTTGGAGACGTATCAAGGGGGTAACTGCCAATTTACTAGTCAGCACTGCCCCCACCACCTCAGGCCGTTTCCGCCACGTGCGCCGCATGCATAGAGAGGAGCTTGCGGCAGGCGCTCGTGACTTAAAGGCCCGATCGTGGCAGAAACCGCAGTGCCATGGATTGGAGCAATGGGGCGGTTACCTGTTCGCCCGTGAGTCGTGGGTAGTGGGATTGGTGGAGATGGGCGGCCGCTCTGGAGCGGGGGAGAGCCAGCCCCCGTGCTTCCCCCTATAAATTAGGGGGTCACGATGGCGATCCTCATCCAGCTCCATCTCCTTACTCCCAAGTCCTCACTGCTCGTCCTTCATTTTTGGTTCGTCTTTGGATGTCCCAGCCCTTGCCATGACGCGAGGGAGAGGGCGACTCTCGGCTTCTGCTGGGGCGATGAGAGCTTCCCTTCGGGATCATGGCGTTGCTTCAGCCGCGGCGGCGGGAGGGCTGAAAGAGGCCGAGGCCAGCGCGGGGGTCGTGGTCGGGGGAGGCGGAGCACCGTCCCAGACCCTCCGCTGATGGTGACTTCCTCCTTGGCGACGGAACACACTAAAAGCACGGCGTTGGAGTTCGTCATCGGGCTGCGCGGTCCTCCACGTAGCCGCCTGCGGCTCCCTCGCCCCTTCGCCAGGGTGATGGAGGTTGACAAGCCGCACGGAATGTGGTTGCGCGTACATGGCTGCTGTAACAGTGCCGCGCGGGTCGATGTCGAGTTCTCAGCGCCCCGCGTTATGTTCGGCAGGCGTGGGTGGAAGACTTTTGCACGTGCCCACAACTTCGCGAGTGGGTACGTCCTACGCTTCAAGCTGGTGGAGGCCGACATGCTCTCTGTCAAGATCTACGGGCGTTCGGGTGCCCGTCTCGGCTGCTGTGAAGAGAGCTCAAGTGGTGACGAAAGCTCCTCCTCGAGCGATAGCGACGAGGAGGACAATGTCGGTGAAGACGGCGACAGCAAGCACCAGGCCGTCAAGTTGGAGTACGACGACCTAGGATCCAGCTGACCGTCGGCCGCACCATCACCATCATCGAGCTCCTCCCCCCTCCCGGCAGAGCGATTTGCCGGGGGTTCTTGACTCGGGCGCCGCCTCTCCTTCTCAGCTGGACCCTGGCAGGCTCGTGGACTTCGGCTTCGTCTTCCCTGCCGGTGGTCCCGCCGAGCCGTTCCCCGACAGCCTTGACGGTGTCAGGCTGGGCTTCTGCTTGGGTCCTCCCTCCGCTCTTTTTCTTTTTGTAACTCGCTCCTAGGGGAGAAAGTCAAATAAAGATTTACTAGGAAGGAGTTCTCCAATGTATCTTGATCCGTTTTTGTATCAACAAACGAATGAATGAATGTCATTTTACTTTCTTGAGTAATACTCCCCCCACTTTTTCTCTTGTTCCTACCGTGTCAATGTGTTTGTTCTCGCTACACGGGACCGCCTGCCGGGTCACTATTGACCACGAGCGCCAAAAAGGGGAACGAGCCCCTGGTAGCAGCAAAGTGTAGTTTCTCCGGCAGGGGTCCTTGTCGGTATCGGCGCGGTCCTAGAACTGATAAGTACCAGAGGCTGGGGAACAGCTCGTCCCGACAAAGTTTTTTAGCACGTGGGGGAACTCTATTGAACATGTTCAAAACGAGGGTAAGGATTTCCTTCAGGGAGCATAAAACTTGGGATACGCAATTAAACTTATCACGTTTTAAGCAGTATCCCTTTCCGGAGTACACTGGGCCGTCGTCCTTGTTCCTTCGCCCTCCTTCCATATTTATCTGGTGACAAAACACACAGGGCAAGAGGTCTCTATCCTTTGAGGAGAGAGTGCAGCAACAAGGATTATAGGCTCAACGAATATTCTAGTAAATCTCTAGAAAATAGGCGATGACATTGTAATCATAAAAGATGCATAACAAACGTGCAATGCAATGATATGATGCCATGCCTAGTTTTATAACTGTTGCTCAGGGTCTGCGCCTGGCTTTGTACAAAGGGTTACATGCAACTTCGGCAAGGCTTGTACAAAAGGTGGCTGCCAGGGATTACGCCCGGCAGCAGCGCCTTACGGGTAGAACTTACGAAGATGCTCAATATTCCATGAGTTAAGCACCTTGGTGCCATCTTTGGTCTCCAGACGGACTGCGCCACGTCTGGTGACTCGTGCTACCCGGTAAGGGCCTTCCCACTTCGGCGTCAACTTGTTGGTACCCTTGGTGGACTGAACGGGCCTAAGGACAAGGTCGCCTTCCTCAAGGCTCCGGGCATGTACCCTGTGGCTATGGTAGCGGCGCAGGGCTTGCTGGTAGCGTGCAGCACGCATAACAGCCCGGAGACAATCTTCCTCGAGGAGCATGGCATCGTCATGTCATAGCTGCTCTTGCTCTCCTTCGTCGTAGGCAAGTACTCGAGGTGACCCATATATGAGTTCCGTGGGGAGCACTGCTTCTACCCCGTATACCAGGGAGAAAGGGGTCTGGCCGGTAGCTCGATTCGATGTCGTTTTGAGGGACCAAAGAACCACCGACAGCTCATCTATCCAACGCTTGCCGCTCTTCCGCAGCCTATCGAAAGTCCTTCTCTTGAGACCTCGCAACACTTCAGCATTTATCCTCTCGACTTGCCCGTTGCTCCTTGGATGGGCAACAGAGGCAAAGGAAACCTTGCTTCCAAGGTTTTGGATGTATTGCATGAAGGCGCGGCTCGTGAACTGGGTACCATTGTCGGTGATCACTGTGTTGGGTACTCCAAAACGGCACACCAGTCCTTTCATGAACTTGATAGCTGACTGCGCGGTCACCTTCCTTACTGGCTCCACCTCAGGCCACTTTGTGAACTTGTCGATTGCCACGAACAAGAACTCAAAGCCCCCGACAGCGCGGGGGAAGGGGCCCAAAATATTGAGCCCCCAGACCGAGAAGGGCCGGGACGAAGGGATCGTCTGGAGAGCTTGTGCTGGTTGATGGATGTTCTTGGAGTGGAACTGACAGGCCTCACACTTGGTGACCAACTCAGTTGCATCTTGGAGGGCAGTGGGCTAGTAGAAACCCTGCCGGAAGGCTTTCCCGGCAAGAGCTCTGGATCCAATGTGTGAGCCACATACGCCTCCGTGAATCTCCGCCAACAGCCTTAGTACGTCCTCCCGGTAGATGCACTTCAATTTCACGCCGTTAGGCCTCTTTCTGTACAGAGTGTCATCGACAAACAGGTACATACTTGACCGACGAGCTACTTTTTCGGCCTCTTCTTGCAATTCGGGGAGTTCTCCTGTTTGAAGGAAACGGACTATATGTTGTGCCCAAGTTGGAGCCTGGGGCTCGACAACTAAGACTAAAGGCATTTCCTTGTCCGTGGGAGCGCTTGTCTCGACCACGAGAACCTGGGGTTCCGTAGGACAAAGCTGCTCACCCTGCGAAGCGAGGCTGCCTCCGGCAACTTCTCTACCAGCGGCTTCGGGAAGCTCTGTCGGGAAATGCTTGCCGGAGTTCAGTTTTCTTATTTTCCTGGCCATCGTTGATGGGGATACTGAAGGTTGAGTGAGGCTGAGGATAAAGGTTCATGGTTCCATAGGGAGCTTTTGCATAGCACACTTTGATAGATGATCAGCGATGGTATTTTCCGCACGGGGTACATGTTCTGCTTGTAATCCATCAAAGCGCTCCTCCAGTTTCCTCACTTCTTCCACGTATGCCTCCATCTACGGGCTCTGATAGTCTTTGTTGACTTGTTTCACCACGAGCTGTGAATCCCCTCGGGTGATCAACTTCCTGATTCCCAACTCCACCGCGATTCGGAGTCCGGCAAGGAGCCCCTCGTATTCAGCGGTGTTGTTGGTAGCTTCCTCCTGGGGGAAGTGCATCTGAATCACATACTTGAGGTGCTCTCCAGTGGGGGCAACGAGGAGCACACTTGCTCCGGCACCCTGGAGCGAGAAGGCACCGTCAAAGTACATGACCCAATCCTTGGGTGCTTCCTTGCCGGGGAGGACTGTCTCTGGGATCTCTTCATCTGGCATGGGTGCCCATTCTGCAATGAACTCTGCCAATGCTCTGCTCTGAACCGTGGAAGTGCTCTCATACTTTAAACCAAAACTTGATAGCTCAAGGGGCCACTCAACTATCCTGCCAGTAGCTTCGGGGTTCCTCAGTATGCGCTGTAGTGGAAAGCGAGTGACGACGGTGATCTCATGGGCTTGGAAGTAATGGCGAAGCTTTCTCGAGGCCATGATGAGGCCGAAGATCAGCTTTTGTACTCCAGAGTACCTTGACCTAGCCCCCTGCAACAAGGAGCTGACAAAGTACACCGGCCGCTGTACCACTTTCCTCTACGCTACTTCCTTGGAACTGCCTTCGTCACCTTGTTGAGATTCCTCTGGTTGTGCATTGGGTCCTGCCGCGGAAGCTCCAGTTTTGTCCCCGGCAGCATCGGCCGCAGTGGCTGCATCCTCATCTACTTCTCGCTGTGCCACCAGCGCTGCACTAACCACTTGATTCGTTGCCGCCAAGTAGAGCAGCAACGGTTCTTGTGGTTTAGGAGCGACCAAGGTGGGAGCGGAAGAAAGGTAAGTTTTCAAATCTTGCAGCGTTGCTTCTGCTTCCGGGGTCCACTTTACCGGGCCTGCCTTCTTCAGGATCTAGAAGAATGGCAGGGCGCGCTCAGCGGATTTAGAGATGAACCTACTTAGCGTGGCAATGCACCCGGTCAATCGTCTGATGTCCTTGATGGTTTTGGGCGCCTGTATCTGTTCAATCGCCTTGATCTTGTCAGGATTTGCATCTATCCCCCGCTGAGATACAAAGAACCCAAGTAGCTTGCCGAATGGGACGCCAAATACACATTTTTTCGGATTGAGCTTCAGGTTGATCTTGCGCAGGTTTGCAAAAGTCTCTTCCAAGTCTTGTATGAGAGTTGCTTCATCCTTGGTCTTGACAACAATATCGTCCATGTAGGCCTCTGGCTGGCCTTTCCTTCTGCTGCGGGGCCTTGCCGCGGCGGCCTCCTCTGCCGCCATGGCCCTTCCCGGCAGCAGCGTCTTGGCCCTTCTCTTTGTCATTCTTCTCGTACTCCGCCTTCTGCTTCTCAACAAGCTGCTCAACTTGGCGGCACTCTTGGAGATCATGGCCCTTGGTGCGGTGGATTTTGCAATATGGCCCGTCGGACTTCCCAGTTTTCTCTGCCGTTGCGGCCTCCCGGCAATCAGCGCACGTGGCAGCTTCCTTGCCGGGGGTCTCGGCTTTGGTCTTCTTGCCGGCAGTGAGATTACCAGAGCCCTCGACAACCAATACTGCCTTTCCCTTGCGTTTATTGTTACGCTTTCGGCTCCTCCCCTTTGAGCCGGCGGCGTCGTCGTCGTCGTCTGAGTCGACTTCGACGTCAGCCTCCTCTCCAGGGAGTCGCCTTCCTTCCTCAGCACGGGCACATTTTTCCGCCATTGTGTACAGCTCATTGACAGTCTTGGGGAGGTTCACATTCATCTTGGCCCGCATCCTCCTATTGCGCACGTTCGAATGGAACGCGGCAATTACGGGTGCGGGGTGTATTTCTGGGATGTTGCGGTGCACTCGACTAAACCTTTGAATGTACTTCCGCAAAGTTTCTCCTTCTTTTTGCGGCATGACTTGCAAATCGCTGGGCTGTCCTGGCTGCTGATGGCCGCCTGTGAAGGTACCGACGAACTCGTTGCACAGATCAGCCCAGGATGAGATGGAGTTTTCCGGTACGTGCATCAGCCACGATCTCACATTTGGCTTAAGTGCCAAAGGGAAATAGTTGGCGAGCACCTTCTCGTCTCTTCCCCCGGCAGCCTGAACGGCTATCGTATAGATGCCCAGGAACTCCGCCGGGTTTAGCTTTCCATCATACTTCTCCGTCATCTCCGGTTTGAAAGCTCGGGCCGAAGGCCAGCGGACTCGCCGTAGCTCGCGAGTGAAGGCAGGGCGCCCCACCTCTGTCGGCGTTCTGGGTTCGGGGGTACCCAGACCTGCCTGCCTGTGGCCCAGCGCATGGCCCACCACGACAGCCCTGTATGGCCTGGCGAGAAACCCCTCAAAACAAGGCCCTCGTGAGACCCCCGGCCTCGCGAGGACGCCGACGCCAAGTCCTCCAGAGGAGTGTCTTCCCTAGGTAGCCTCCCGAGGAGCGGATATTCCTATGCAGGTACCCACCCTCAGGAGGCTGCAATGACGTGAGCCATGACAACCATGGTAGGCGGGCGCCAGCGGGCGCAGCAGAGACAGTTTCCCCTTTCGTGCTAAAGAAGCAAGGACGAGTGCAGGTTCCCAAGGACCCCTCCCCAAAGGTTTCCATTCTGGTGCAATGAGACCAAGACCACGGGCTTGGCAGGACGGATGGCATCGCCGAGCCCACCTCTGCGTCACGCCAGGAGCTTTGCAGGCGAAGACCACCTTTAGTCAGGATAAGTTGTACCTCATGTCCCCCTTCAAATTTGGCCGCTGTGGGATCCCTTCCTGCCTGTGCAATAAGGGAAGAGGACCAAGGCCCGCTATAAATAGGGACGGGCCACCACCGTAGAGAGGGATCGGATCCACCCACACCAAAGATCCCTCGCGAGGTCGCTCAACCATTGTACTAGTTCATCCACAAACCTCCCCGTGAGGCTAATCCACCAAAGCAGGAGTAGGGTTTTACACCGCAAGGTGGCCCAAACCTAGGTAAATCTCTCGTGTCCACCTTCTTGTGCTCTCACTCATCTTTGGCAGGGCCTAGCCGTGTAGCGGCAGGCTTGAGGCTTGAGCTGGTTGGGATCTTCGCACACGCCCCAGAGTTCGAACCTTCTTGGGTCTGCGGAGCCCGATTTCCGACATTTGGCGCGCCAGGTAGGGGCGTGTCGAAGCTTCACCTTCACCAGCCGTGCTTCACCCTCGCCTCGTCGTCTCCATGGCAGGCATCGCTCCCAAGGCCTGGCAGCCCGCAACCTACGGGGACGCCGCGGTTGGCCTGTACACGCCCGTGGTCGCTTGTATCCTTGGCGGGTCGCAGGCGCCCGCGTCCGGCCGCCATGCCAAGAAGCTTCTCTGCCAGGAGGGCGCAGCTCAGCCGCGGCTCGAGGCCCCGCGGAGCAGGGCGGAGCCGGAGATCGACATCACCTTCGACTCCAGGGACCATCCCAGGACGACGGTCGCTGCAGGTGCGCTCCCCATGCTATGCACGCCCACCATCAGCGGCGTTGCGGTCACCAAGACCCTAATCGACGGCGGCGCCGTCCTCAATGTCCTTTCCGTGGAGGCCTTCGACATGCTCCAGATGCCCTACGACCAGCTCGCGCCCTCCAGGCCCTTCTCGGGAGTGGTCAGGGGCTCCGCCACCCCCTTGGGGCAGGTGCGCCTCCCCGTCACCTTCGGCACTCACGACAACTACCGCACCGAGCTGATCGACTTCGACGTCGCCCGCATCGGCCTCCCATACAACGCTATCTTGGGATGTCCGGCCCTCGCCAAGTTCATGGCGGCGACGCACCCAGGCTACAACATCATCAAGATGCCTGGGAGCAGCGGCATCATCACCGTGGCCGGAGGTACCAAGGACGCGGTTCGAGCCCTCAAGCTCATCTACAAGGCCGCAGCGGCCATGCGCCCAGACGCCGAGAGCATCGCACACAAAGAAGGAGGCCCCCGGAGAGCATCGCGCAGGCTATGGAGGCCGCACCCGCGAAGAAGAAGCAGTTGTTCTCTCAGGCCCAGGCTGAGACGAAGCAGGTGTGTCGTGGTTTTATCACGGCAAGATGTCCTCGTGAGAGAACTTAGGTGTGAGGCCATCGCAACTATGTGGCGGCTTGAGAGGGGTTGGTCGGAATCGAGAGACGCGAGTTTACCCAGGTTCGGCCCCTCCGATGGAGGTAAAAGCCTACATCCTGCTTTGTGTCTTATATTGATGATGATGACGATCTCGATTACAAGGGTGCAGAATCGCCACCTCTAATCTTGAGAGCCTCTAATCTGTCTATTTCTAATGACTTGAACTTGTCCCTCTTGGGGTGCCTTACCCCTCCTTATATAGGTTGAAGGGGTAGGTTTACATGTAGAGTCCTACTGAGAGTAGGATTAGGACTAGTCTCTCTTGAATCCTAATTTGGGTCTTGTTTCCTTTGTGAGGGAATCCTTCCTCATCTTGGGCCTTCTCTGTGAGCCGCCTTCTGGGCCGTTGGGTCTTGTCGTTCGTCTGACCCGCCTGCCGGGTCACCAATGAGCCGCCAGGCCGGGTCACCAGTGAGTCGCCAAGTTTCGGCCGGGTCATACTTCAGGCCGGGTTATACCGCGGGGTAATATCCCCGACATTAGCCCCTAGGTTAGCTTGAATTTATTCATGGTAAGCTCCTGAAATAAGAATAACAAATATGTTAAGGGACCGGCTTGCTCCACTGGCCGGCTCAATGAAGTAGCTCCTGAAAATCCGGGTTTCTTCTTCATATTAACGAGTCGTCTTCACAAACATCTTGCAGGTCCGTGTACTTTGCAATAAAATATTGGGAATAAAACATCTATATGCCGTTGAGTCGGCCGCCAATGCTTTGGCTTGATGAAATTATTGGAGATAAGAAAATCATATGAAGTTGAGCCGGCTTCCATTGCTTCGGCTTGATAAAAATATTGGGAATAGAAATTTGTCCATTGTTAAACCACTTCAACCTGTGAAGCCGGATTGTTTATATAGAATCTGCCGGGTTATGATTTTTTGATAATGCCGAGTCAAACAACTGGACTCCAGCTGACTTGATAAAATTATTGGGAATAAAGAAATTAGTGCGATGTTGAGCTGGTCTTTCAATGCTTCAGCTCCATGAAGAAATGAGACCCGTCTCGCTCTCAATTGACGTCTTGAAAGTGTTCTTCTATTTTTTTTATATCCATATTACCTATAGCCCCCAAGTCTTAAGAGGGGAACGTAGTGATAGCTTTAAGACTTGCTTCAATATAAATATTGCAACCCTAGAGAAATCCGGATTGTTCATCTGAGTCACCAGTCATAAGTTGAATGTTCCACATATGCAGCCCCTAAGTACCGGGTTGTCTTGCCTGCAGCAACCTGGAACTTGTAAATGTCTTATGTTCATAAAACTCCAGCCAGTGTAGCCCTCAAGGGTTGTCTCATCTTTATATGATGGGCCGGGTCTTCATATAATTCCTCAACTTGAAAATGATAGTACATTAGCCCCCAAGGGCCGGCTCATCAGTGTGTGATGGACCGGGTCTTCACTTTGGGCCTTTATAATCTGTTTGTGCAGCTGAATACTGTAGCCCCCAAGTGCCGAGTCGCATGCCTGCAGCGACTTGGGACTTTAGAAAATTTGATCTGAGTGGTGTAGCCCCCAAGTGCCGGGTTGTATGCCTGCAGCGACTTGGGACTTTAGAAAATTTGATCTGAGTGGTGTAGCCCCCAAGAGCCGGGTTGTATGCCTGCAGCGACTCGGGACTTACATGCACTTCTCCTCTGAAAAGAAAAACATCATATGATGTAGCCCCCAAGTGCCGGGTCGTATGCCTGCAGCGACTTGGGACTGTGTGAGAATAATATAACTCATCATAATTTGTTGAATGACTCCTTGACCGTGGTTGTAACCCAGTATTTGGTTGAATATCCTGGAATAATGCCTTTGTCCTTGAAATGAAAATCCCTGCTCGTGGTTGCAGTGCAACCCGGCAAATATATGTATGAGAAATCCATAAGTGTTATAGTTTACTACAGAGCACAATTCGAAAGAATCCAAGAGCCGGTCAATTAGATGACACGGCATTATACTTGATAGGGCGGCTCTTCGGGAATAGTCAATTCTTCCGAGCTGGCTTGAAAAACCCCAATCATTTAATACTGGTTATGATAAACCATGATGAAGATCCAGCCATGTTGGCTATTTAAGATAATAATATAACTTGGTTTGAGAACCTCAATTACTCAATATTGGTTATAACAACCATAATGGAAATCCAGCCATGTTGGCTATTAAGGATTGGAATATGTATCCCGGTTTGAAAACCGGCTCCTGTAATATAAACCAGGATATTCATGCATATATGACGCATGGTATGACGATGCAATGTATGATGCAATGTATGATGATGTATGTGTATGATAACAGAGTATAAAAATGTCGGCTTTCAAGGCTCGACAAAAAGAGACTAGCTCTGTTTTGTTTTTGAAAAACTCAAGTTTTGCTTCAAAGAAGCTTGGCATGAAAGAATGAAACCTCGTAAGCCGACTCTCACATGACATAAATCCGTTGTTTAAACCTTAACAAGTTTAGGGTCTTAAAAAAGATTGACTTGTTAAGAGTACGAACGGGCCACATAGCGGAGAGACTACGACAGACAAGGCGAGTTTATCCTAGCTCACTGTAAGCCGGCTCTCTCGTGACAAAAGCCGCCGTTTAAACCTTGACAAGTTCAGGGTCTTTGTGCGAGATTGACTATGAAAGTTCAGGGTCTCTGAGCAAGATTGACTGGCCAAGAGGGTATGAAAGCTAAACCCAGTGGGTTGGAAGCCCCCAAGTGACCTTATGATGATCCAATAAATCAGGGCACCCATGTTTGAACGGCGCATCATGGCGGCTCGTCCTCTTGGGCAACTTTTAATTTTTTTGCCAATAAAGCAGGGCACCCATGTTTGAACGGTCGCATCATGGCGGCTCGTCCTCCTGGGCGACTTTAAATCTTTCGCCAATAAGGCAGCATCCCTCGGGACCGGGTTAACCTCCTTGCAATGACCCGGGTTTATTATATTTGTTGAAACTGGCAAAATCTGCCGAGTCATATCTGTGTAGCCCCCGAGTCTTAAGACGACTTGAGGAGTTGGCTTGAGATTCTTCACACTTGGCCGTGGCATAAGCCGGCATATGGTTGATGGCTGATAACTGAATTTTATTGAAGCCAAAAGCGTGTGGCGAGTTGATGATCTTCGGGACACTCATTGTATGTCCTTGGTGTTGATAACGCAACATGAACCCGCGGAAGGTTGAGATGGCGGGTTATAAATGATCCCATATGAGTTTTGTCAGTAACTCGGCCGATGGTTCGACCCGGCTGGTTGTTGAAGTTAACCAAACCGCACAGGCGGCGACTTGTATGCCTGTCCATTGAGCCATCTGATGCAAGCAGAAGCTGATAATATCTATATATTTCTCCTTTGCTCCAGCGTTGTTTGGAGTAAACCGGATCGCAAGGGCGGCAGCTCGCGCGCATCCGTTTGGGCGGCTTGAATGAGCAAGCACGACACCAGTGTGTCAATGTAGACTGGACCGCAGGGGCGGCGACTCACGAGCGTCCGTTGGGCGGCTTCAGTGAGCAGGCGCGGCACCACTGTGTCGATGTAGACCGTACCGCAGGGCGGCGACTCATGAGCGTCCGTTGGGCGGCTTGAACGAGCAAGCACAGCACCAGCATGTCGATGTAGACCGGATCACAGGGCGGCGACTCATGAGCGTCCGTTGGGCGGCTTGAACGAGCAAGCACAGCACCAGCATGTCGATGTAGACCGGATCGCAGGGCGGCGACTCATGAGCATCCGTTGGGCGGCTTGAACGAGCAAGCACAGCACCAGCATGTCGATGTAGACGTAGGGGTCAGCCGCGGTGTTCTAAGCCGGCGCGGACGAGTGAGTCGGTCGCGGCGTTATAAACTGGCACGGACGCGGGCGCAGACGGTAGAACCGACCGCGGCATTGGAGGCCAGCAAGGACGCGCGAGTCGCACACGGCGTTGTAAGTCGGTGCGGACGTGAGCACGAACAGTAGAACTGGCCGCGGCATTGGAGGCCGGTGAGGACGCGTGAGACGGCCGCGGCGTTTGGAAGCCGGTGCAACGCGATACGGACGAATACCAGTTTAGCGCGCACTCCATCTCCGTGGTTTAATGCCACTCTTGTAATGACAGATGATTAGTATCCGGACTCTGCGTCAGATAGTAATTGCCCAGACTTTTTGAGCTATGCATTTGTCTTGATTTGTGGCTGATGGAGCGCCGGTTTGTTTAGTGATGCGACCTAAGCCGGCGAAGGGTTGAAAAGCGGCTCGTCAAAGTAACCCGCCGTGGTACAACCACATCGGAATCAGCGTAGCCAGAGCCGGCGTGATGAAGAGGTTGAAGTTGACTGTATTGTCGATGGAGTTGATATCCGAATTTGTGGTTTGGATTCGCGAACTCGCCTAGATCTTAAACTTGCTGCGATGCGTGAGTCGCTGACGGAGATCTAGCCATTGGAATTGGCTGAAATTTTGAGGGGTAGTGCAGAATTATGTTCCGCATGATTTCACCAGAGGGATCTTCCAATTGATTTCCGAGTCAACCTTGGCAATTATTTTACTAAGACTGTGTCGAGTTCCGTCAGGTTCCGACAGGGCTTCAGTGTTTGACTTGGTGTGGGAGATCTAACCGTCGGAACATGATGAGATTTTGACCGCTGATAGAAAATTTGATTTCGCATCGTTTCACCGAAGGGATCGCCGAGACAATTTCTAAGTCGCTCTCGGCGAAGGTCACAATGCAGACGTTCCTGCTGCCCTGCAGTCTGCACGCGAGGGGCGTTGTTGATGTCGACTACCGAGCACTAGCGCGGCCAGTCTCCCACTGTTATTTGATGTTTGTTGATGAAGATTGAAACCATAGAAATAAAGATCCACAGCGCACGTAGATTCCTCCGAACCGGCTGTTCTTCATCCGGCAAATTGCGAGCTTCCCGATCCCTGGGAGATCTCCCTTTAAGAACACAACACCACCGTGCACACGCCCCACGGTGGGCGCCAACTGTCGTGGTTTTGTCATGGCATGATGTCCTCGTGAGAGAACTTAGGTGTGAGGCCATCGCAACTATGTGACGGCTTGAGAGGGGTTGGTCGGAATCGAGAGACGCGAGTGTACCCAGGTTCGGCCCCTCCGATGGAGGTAAAAGCCTACATCCTGCTTTGTGTCTTATATTGATGACGATGACGATCTCGATTACAAGGGTGCGGAATCGCCACCTCTAATCTCGAGAGCCTCTAATCTGTCTATTTCTAATGACTTGAACTTGTCCCTCTTGGGGTGCCTTACCCCTCCTTATATAGGTTGAAGGGGTAGGTTTACATGTAGAGTCCTACTGAGAGTAGGATTAGGACTAGTCTCTCTTGAATCCTAATCCGGGTCTTGTTTCCTTTGTGAGGGAATCCTTCCTCATCTTGGGCCTTCTCTGTGAGCCGCCTTCTGGGCCATTGGGTCTTGTCGTTCGTCTGACCCACCTGCCGGGTCACCAATGAGCCGCCAGGCCGGGTCACCAGTCAGTCGCCAAGTCTCGGCCGGGTCATACTTCAGGCCGGGTTATACCGCGGGGTAATATCCCTGACAAGGTGCCCGCAGGCGACGGGAGCCCGGGTCACACCTTCACCATTGGCGCCGGTCTTCCCCCGAAGCAGGAGAAGGCGCTGGTGGACTTCCTCCGTGCGAACATGGACGTGTTTGCGTGGGAGGCACGCGGCCTAACCGGCGTCCCGAGAGAGGTGATCGAGCATCACCTAAGGGTGTGTCCCGATGCGCGCCCGGTGAAACAGAAGGCAAGGCGACAAGCACAAGAGAAGCAAGCGTTCATCGTCTAGGAGGTTGGCAAGCTGCGGCAAGCTGGTGTCGTTCGGGAAGTACGGCACCCGGATTGGCTGGCCAACCCTGTGATTGTCCCCAAGAAGGGTGGGAAGGAACGCATGTGCGTCGACTTCACGAGCCTCAAGAAGGCTTGCCCTCAGGACCCCTTCCCGCTCCCGCGCATAGACCAGATTGTGGACTCCACCGCCGAGTGCGATCTGCTATGCTTTCTGGTCGCTTTCTCGGGTTACCACCAAATCAAGATGGCGGTGGAGGACGTCGAGAATACGGCTTGCCTCTCTCCGTGCGGGGTGTTCTGCTACGTGTGCATGACCTTCGGATTGCGGAACGCCGGTGCGACCTTCCAGCGGCTGATGCGTGTTGCCCTGGGGCAGCAGCTCAGAAGGAATATGGAGGCATACGTCGACGACATCGTGGTCAAGTCGCGAGAGGCGAAGACCCTGATCGAGGACCTAGAGGAGACGTTCGCCAGCCCGCGTCAGGTGAACCTAAAGCTCAACCCGGAAAAGTGCATCTTTGAGGTTCCATCCGGCAAGCTACTCGGTTTCTTGGTATCGCACCGAGGAATCGAGGCCAACCCGGAGAAGGTCAAAGCCATCGGGAAAATGAACCCGCCTCAGACCCTCAAGGAAATGCAGAAGCTTGCGGGTTGCGTGACCTCTTTGGGACGTTTCATCTCCAAGCTGGGCGAGCGCGCCCTCCCTTTCTTCAAGCTCATGAAAAGAAAGGGTCCTTTCGAGTGGACTCCGGAGGCGGACGCAGCCTTCGAGGACCTCAAGCGGTATCTCACGAGCCCACCCGTTATGTTGGCGCCTCGTCCTTGCGAGCCCCTGGTGCTCTACTTGGCAACCACCCCCCACTCGGCTAGCGCGGCGCTCATGGCAGTCCGAGAGGGGTGCACTGGCGCAGGCACGAAGCAGGGTGGCACGTGTGGAGCCGTGCAGCACTCATCGCCTCAGAACGGCGCTCCTGAGGCCCTCGTCGCTTCATCAACCCCCGGGGCACCTGAGTCCCTCGAGCCTCAGGAGGAGCCGCGTGACGCCAACGCATCGTCCCTGGCCGAACACCCCGTGTACTACGTTAGCACTGTGCTACGGGACGTGCATGCGCACTACCCTATGCAGCAGAAGCTTCTGCTTGCACTCCTCGTCGCTTCAAGGAAGCTGCATCACTATTTTCAGTGCCACCCCATCAAAGTCGTCTACACATACCCCCTGGAGAAGGTGATGTGCAGCCCCAATGCTGCCGGAAGGGTTACGGAGTGGAACATCGAGCTGCAGGCCTTCCACCTGGAGTTCAGCACCACCAGGGTCATCAAGGGTGCGGCCCTCGCTAACTTCGTGACGGAATGGACGGACGCTCCCGATCGGGGCTGGATGAGGGCCAATCCCTCGCGCCTAGTGACGAGGCGCCTGATGGCTGGGTCATGCACTTCGACGGAGCCTTCGCACGACGGGGCGCGGGGGCTAGAGTGGTGCTCGTCTCCCCGACGCAGGACAGGCTTTACTACGTCGTATAGCTCTGCTTCCAGCACGGCGAGAAGGTCTCCAACAACATCGCGGAATACGAGGGCTTGATCGCCGGCCTCAAGGCCGCTGCCACTCTGGGGGTCAAGCGCCTCACCATCAAGGGCGACTCCCAGCTCCTCGTCAACTTCTCCAACAAAGAGTACACACCGAAGGACAAACACATGGAGGTCTACTTGGAAGAGGTACGTAAGATGGAAAAACGTTTTCAGGGCTTGGAGTTGCAGCACGTCCCGCGTGGCACGAACAAGGAAGCAGATGACATCGCCAAGAGGGCATCGCGTCGCGAGCCTAAAGAGCCCGGAGTCTTCGAGGAGAGGCTCTTCAAGCCGTCCGTGGCACCCCCGGCCGCAGGCCCGGCGTCGCTTCAGGAGGACCTGCCACCGGCCCCGCCCTCAGGCGCTCCGTCCTGTGGCCCGGCCTCAGGAGCCCGCCTGCTCCTAGCACTGGAACCTCAGGCCAGCGACTGGACCGAAGAGTCAAGGCATACCTGCTCGGCGGCGCCTTGCCAGAGAAGGAGGAGGACGCGGAACGCGTGGTCCGCCAGGCCACTGCTTATTGCCTGCAGGACGGTGAGTTGTACCGCAGGAGCCCCAACGACGTCTCGCTGCGGTGCATATCCAAAGAGCACGGGCTCGAGCTGCTAGCCGACATCCACGGGGGCGATTGCGGGCACCACTCCTCGTCTCGTACCCTCGTGGGGAAGGTGTTCCGCAACGGCTTTTACTAACCCACGGCGCTCCAAGATGCCACGGAGCTGGTCCGATCCTGCGAGGCCTGCCAATTTCACGCCAAGAAGATTCATCAGCCCGTACAGGGTCTCCAGACCATCCCGCTCTCCTGGCCCTTCGCAGTCTGGGGGCTGGACATATTGGGACCTTTCCCTCGGGCGGCTGGCGGTTACCGCTACCTCTACGTCGCCATCGACAAGTTCACCAAGTGGGCGGAGGTGGAGCCTGTGCGCACCATCCCCGCCGGCTCAGCCGTCAAGTTCATCAAGGGCCTCGTGAGCCGCTTCGGCGTCCCCAACCGTATTATTACTGACAATGGGTCACAGTTCACAAGCAACCTCTTTAGAACATATTGTGCTAACCTTGGAACGCAGATATGCTATGCTTCAGTGGCGCACCCACGGAGCAATGGCCAAGCCGAGCGCGCCAACGCGGAGGTCCTGAGGGGCCTCAAAGCCAGGAGCTTCAAGAAAAAGCTCGAGGCCTGCGGCAGGGGTTGGCTCGGTGAGCTTCAGTCCGTGTTGTGGTCCATCCGCACCACCGCGACTAAGCCCACCGGCGAGACCCCATGCTTCCTCGTCTACGGGGCAGAGGCGGTCCTCCCACACGAGGTCAAGCATCGCTCCCCGTGGGTCTTGGCATTCGACGAGGAGCGTCAGGATGCCTGGCGGGGGACAGACCTCGTGCTCGGAGAGGAGGGCCGCCGCCAAGCCTCGCTCCGCGCAGCGAGGTACCAGCAGGTGCTGCGGCGCTACCATTGCCACATCGTCCGCTCCAGGACCCTTGAAGTTGGAGACCTCGTCCTGAGGCGGGTCCTCTCTAGGGAGGGCTTGCACAAGCTCTCGCCCATGTGGGAGGGCCCGTTCAGGATCGCCCGCGTCTCCAGGCCTAGCGCCGTACGCCTGGAGACTCACGACGGGGTCCCCATCCAGAATGCCTGGAACATCCAGCATCTCCGCAAGTTCCACTCGTGACACTCTCATGTAATAATGAGTGGGTTGTATACGCCCGGGGTCCCCCGAGGACGCGGAGGGGCTCCCACCCACGTCCAAGTGGAAGCCCCATGCTCCACGCTGGCGGACGACACGGTCCTCCAATGACTATGCCCATGCAAGGTGGAAGCCCTATGCTCCGCGCTGGGGGGAAGACGAAGACTAGCTATTAGGTGCCGGACGCGGCTAATCTTTGCTCTCTTTTGTAAACCGAATTTGTCGTCTTTTGGAATGAAACTCTAAGCTTTCGCGTCTTTGTTGGAAAACGGGGTGGGAATTTTTCTCTTTTGCAGTGTTTCTCGTTTTGCAGTCCTGAATTTAAAATTTGGCACCTGCCAGTTTTCTCTCTCTCGCACCCCGCGAGTGGGGGCTGGGCACGGTGTGCACCTCGCCAAAGCTTTGGCGTTCTAATCCTCGCGCGCCGCTCTCGAGTGGGCCAGCAGGCGCATGTTGCCTCAGGCCCCGGCCTCGGGGGCGCTAGTCTCCTGGCCCTGCCAGGCATTGCGACCCAACATACCAGCAACGACGACCCTCGCTCGGGGGCTCTAGCCAAAGATGGTCGCTGGAAGGAAGACGACAAAAGGAAGGGAAGTCATGATTCAGCTCGTTATGAAGGAATTCTAACCCTACATAAAGCACTTTTCAGCACCTTCGTGAAAGGCGAGGCCCTGAGGAAGCACCTCCGGAGGCCCTCACTCCTCGCCACCCTAGGAGCCTCGCGAGCAGCGGGCGCCTCTCGAAGCTGCAAAGCTGCCTGGTCCGCAAGGAGGAGGCGCCATCAACAAGACCTCCAAGCTGCCCTGGCGCCCCAGTTGCGCCTTGCAATGCAGGAGCCCGCTACAAGTACGCCAAGATAAGTTATCCTAATCATGATGAGCGGAAACATTTCAATTTGCAGCTACATGAATGCCAGAGTACGAGGCAAAATACGCTGACATAAAGGCGCAAGCGCCATAGTTCATTACACGCCCCCGCGGGGCTCTCCATGGTTCTTGAATGTAGGAAATAGAAAACAGAGGCGGCCTCCCGAGGATCGCCACTGCTGAGGCCTGGATCCGGCGCCACCCTCAGTCGGAGTCCTCCTCCTCCTTGACGGTGGCACGACAGCATGGTGGCTCGACGGCCTCTGCGGCAGGGGCACGGCGCCGTGGCGGCTCGCCGCCCTCCTTGGTCCGGGCCTGCCGGCGTGCCGGCTCGCCGTAATCGTCGTCGTTTGAGCTTCCCCCGGAGGAGGCGTCGCTGCCGCTAGAAGTGTTGCGTCCACCACCAAGGGGAAGCTCACCACCGAGGGCGTCGCCGCCGCTATGATCATCGGCGGCGGAGAAGTGGTCGCTGTCGCCGCCGTCGCCCTCCGGGCAGCACCCCTGGCGCATGCCGTCTTCCCCGAAGGTCTTGACGAAGAGCGTCGCCGCCCCGTCATACTTGAAGTGGAGGGTACACCTCCCCTGCAGGCCGCGGGTGCGGGCGAACGTCTGCCACCCGCGGGTCAGGAACACGTAGACCGCGGGGGTGACTTCGACCTCCACCCATGAGGTTTGGGTGCAGCAACCATCGGCCTGCAGCCATAGGCCAGCGGGCCCTCCGGCTGGCAGCGCCCCTGCGAAGAAGCGCGGGAGTTGGACCCAGGAGATGGCCGGCCTCTCCTCCCACACCACGAACTCCTGGACCGCGTCGCCCGAGTGAGATTGCGAGCGGGGCGGCCGGGTACCAGCCGCAAGCCTCCCCCTCGGCTGCGAGCGGCATGGCTACCGCTGCCGCCTACGCAGGAGGAGGCCTTCCCGCGGTTGCCGGAGGCAGCGCTGGCCCGCGCCGGAGTGCGCCCGCGTCCTCGAGGGGCCACCGCAGGCGTCGCGGTGTACTTGCGGGGACGGCCGCGGCCCCTCTTGGGCGGTGGCGAGCCCAGTCCCTCCAGGCGGCCCTTCCCCTTCTCGGCAACAGAAAACCTTCTCACTGGTGTCATGGCCGTGGGAGTGGTGGATTGGAGTGAAGAGGCGAGAAGATGAAGATGGGTTAGGGGGGCTCTGCCCCCTCGCCCATTTATAGTCGATCATAGGCCAACCGGCGTCTCTCCGCATGCCGACCAATTATGGCCCCGCAGCGCGTGCCAGTACCTGTCAGTCGGGGCGGTTACCGAGGTGACGTGGGGAAGTGGAGGCGTCTGCGCCCCGTCGTGCGCCACGCGTCAGGCTAGACCCGCAGGCAATTGGGGGCCGCGGCGTTTCGGCCCCCCTTCCTTGGCTTCGCCCCGAAGCCGGCCCGAGCACGCCTTGGGCCCGGGGGCTACTGTCGGCGTTCTGGGTTCGGGGGTACCCAGACCTGCCTGCCTGCGGCCGAGCGCGTGGCCCACCACGACGGTCCTGTCTGGCCTGGCGACAAACCGCTCAAAACAAGGCCCTCGTGAGACCCCCGGCCTCGCGAGGAGGACGACGCCAAGACCTCTAGAGGAGTGGCTTTCCCAGGTCACCTCCCGAGGAGCGGAGATTCCTATGCAGGTACCCAGCCTCAAGAGGCTGCAATGACGTGAGCTGTGACAACCATGGCAGGCGGGCGCCAGCGGGCGCAGCAGAGACAGTTTCCCCTTTCGTGCTAAAGAAGCAAGGATGAGTGTGGGTTCCCAAGGACCCCTCCCCAAAGGTTTCCATTCCGGTGCAACGAGACCAAGACCACGGGCTCGGCAGGACAGATGTCATCGCCGAGCCCACATCTGCGTCACGCCAGGAGCTTTGCAGGCGAAGACCACCTTTAGTCAAGATAAGTTGTACCTCCTGTCCCCTTCAAATTTGGCCACTGTGGGATCCCTTCCCGCCTGTGCATTAAGGGAAGAGGACCAAGGCCCGCTATAAATAGGGACGGGTCACCACCGTAGAGAGGATCGGATCGACCCACACCAAAGAGCCCTCGCGAGGTCGCTCAACCGTTGTACTAGTTCATCCACAAACCTCCTCGTGAGGCCAATCCACCAAAGTAGGAGTAGGGTTTTACACCACAAGGTGGCCCGAACCTGGGTAAATCTCTCGTGTCCACCTTCTTGGGCTCTCACTCATCTTCGGCAGGGCCTAGCCGTGGAGCGGCAGGCTTGAGGCTTGAGCTGGTTGGGATCTTCGCACACGCCCCAGAGTTCGAACCTTCTTGGGTCTGTGGAGGCCGATTTCCGACAACCTCGTAAGGCAGGTACCGCTAGCACTGGGCGCGGGGTCATCAGCGTCTGGGCCATTGCGCTTGTCAGACTGACGGTGTGCTTCTCGACGTCGCTCAATGGTGATGCGCGCGTCTTCTTTCCGCCGATCCTCCAGGACACGTCGCTGGTCCCGACGATCGCGTGGGCCGGACAAGGCCATATATGCTTCGTCGAACTTGTCAGCATGTGAAGCTTACCGCGGCTGCTCCTGGGTTTGCTGTCGTGGAGGGGACGTCACCGTTGGTGTGGCCCCCTCGACATGATCGCCGGCCCGGGCCACCGTGGCCGTACGCGCGTGCTGCGATGGCTCCGCACGCTGAGATTTATTGGTAGCTCTCCACTCATCCATCTTGTCAGCCGCCGGTGGGAAGTTAAGCAGAAGCTAGGCTCGTGCCATTGCTTCCGATGCCGTATCCGGCATGGGGAAGGAGGCACACCGCGACGTCGCCCGGCTCCTGGTGGAACCAAGAGGGGCGTCGCCGCGTTCTTGATGCCGTGCGCCGCTCGCCGGGGCGGTCTGACGTGGAGGAGGCCGAGCCCGCGGGTTCGCGACTCTGCTCGGTGCTCCGTCTTGTTCTGGACGGGGCGTGCGTCCAGTAGTCGCGCTGGTGACGGGCGCAGACGAGGGGTCGCGGCTTGCTCCGGATCGTGCGCCGCCATGACGACCATGGCCATCCGTGCGACGGGGAGGAGGCGATTGGTCGTTTCCTCCGTCCGCGGCAGCAGGGGCATGCTCGCCAGGATGTGGTTGCTGTTGCTCCTCTCCGGCGTCCCCTCCTCCATCCTCGGCCGTGGGGGACACGACGGTGGCGCCGCCTGCGCCAGCCGTGTTGCCCACGACGCCCGTCTCATTCGCGGCCGCCACAACGCCCACAGCGTCCGCGACTGCATGCGAAGGAGCCTTTGAAGTGGAGGGATGCGCGGCCGCGCTGGGCTTCTTCTTGGGAGCCATGGATGAAGAAGATGGTGATGAAGATCGATCCGCCGTTCATGAACTCGGGTTCGCACAAGCGATGCACGCCCCCTACCTAGCGCGCCAAAGATGTCGGGGCACGGATGCACACGAACACCTATGGGACCAGAGGTCCCTTTGTGGTTCGGCAAGGGGGGCACGTTGCATAAAGAGCGGAGAGCATGAGACGGCGTGACGATCAGGACACTGGCATTTTTACCCAGGTTCGGGCCACTGCTAAGCGTAAAATCCTACTCCTGCTTTTGGTGGATTGATCGAAGGAACATGAAGAACACGCAGTGCTCAGCCCCGGCAAGGGTTGCTGTCGGGGCGAGCTACTACGCTAGTACAAGTATCCAAAGTCCCGAATCTTGAGCTAGGTTGCCTTGGGCCTCCTTTTATAGGGCAAGGGGCAACCACAATGGCAAAACAGTCATTATCTATCGATTAGATAGCTTAGCAGAACTATCATACCTAACTCTGGCATTTAGGACAAAATACCATGATTACTAGACTAGGTGGTGCTCGGGGGTGCATTCCCGGCAAGCTCTTGCCACCGCTTATCTGGCTGTTTCTTAAGGTCTTGACACGCTGCTGGACGGGTGTCAACTGGGTATGATCTGCCTTCCGGTGCCTCGCCACGAGTTTAGCGAGAGCTACTTAGCCACTTGAGGCTTCAACAATGCATCGACAAGTGACTGGCGTCGTGATGCGGTGGAGTGGTGGCTGGTTAGCTCGCGCCTGTCGGGGGATGGCTTGCCGGGTCTTCCTGGATGTGCGCGCCTCAGTCCCCGGCAAGCTCCGGGGACGCGGCTGGTGCGCCTTGGGCCCCTCCTGGGCCGTTGTGCTGGTGTTGCCAGTGTTTGTTTGGCCCTCTGCAAGTTGTTGCTGACGGGGTCTCGTTCTTGAATGTTGCTTGGTGGTGTGGTAGCTTTTCCCGACTGGTTTTGCTACTACTGCCTGTGCATAAGTCAGGGGCACTGGATACCCCTGTTCTAGTGCACCGACACCTTAGTCTCAAATGTTCTCAATGATCCCTTCCCTCTCAATGATCCATTTATCTGACCCTTTGAGTCACCCTTTTTGGAAATTAATGCCAAAGGGGGAGAAATATCAAAGCTTCAAAGCTCATGCTCATACCAAAGGGGGAGATATATATTAAGGGGGAGAATATCAAAGCCTATGCTTGTATATAGGGGGAGAACATCAAGGGGGAGAATATATAAAAGGAGAGAATATCTAAGTGCATATAAGCTTGTGCTTACCCAAAGAGGGAGAAATCTTTGATTTGATTGCCTATCAATGCTAGACTTGTCTCACCCTACCTACTCCCAATATCTACAGGCTAAGATTCAGGGGGAGAGGAAGATTTACAAATCCATGTTTAGGGGAGATAGCTCTACATGTGTTTTGGAGACATATCAATCTTAAGAAACTCTATTTCTCATATGTCTTCTATATCTTGGTACTCTTGAATCTTTTTGCATTTGGATAAGTAGAATACTCTTGTGTTTCCTAACATTGTTTTCTCAAGTGTGTTTGTACTACTAGAATGCTCAAGAAATTCAAGGTCAGTATATGCATCATATCCTTGGTCAAGATGATCTATTGATTCTTGCACATATTGTTTGCAAGGGTGAAGTCTTGAACATGGAAACACCTCATTCACATATATTTGATGCATATAGCCAAGATATACATGACTTCTGATGTCCTTTTTACTATGTGTGTGTTCATGTATTCCAAAGCAACTATCCTTAAAATGGATTGCACACATTTAGGGGGAGCTTGTACTAGTCATGTATCCTTCAAAGCTATCACATATTCCTGCATATCTTAATTTGAAGCTTTGATTGTATGTTGTCATCAATTACCAAAAAAGGGGAGATTGAAAGCACATATCCTCCCTTGGTGGTTTTGATAATTCATGACAACATACATTGTCTCTTGGACTAATAGTTTTAACTAGTTTATTTCATGTTTAGTCCACACAGAGGATTGGCTAAAGATCGTGTGGAGAATTCCCAAGGAAAGGAAGGAATAGGATTGGACATGCTTCAAGAACAAGGACTCTACATTTTACATTTTGTGAGAAATCACTTTGAGTCCATATAAAAGCCAATACTATTAAAAGGGGATGAGGTAAATATGATGATCTGGTTGCTCAAGTGCTTAGAGGTAACCACCAAAAATAATCACCCACTTTCCCACACATATCATTTGTCCAAAGCCCAAAGTCAAAATTCGGTGCCACCAATATTCCATTTCGGATCCACCGAGTTTATCCAAGACAGAAGCCAAACCAAACCCTAGCATCTCGGTACTACCAGCTTTTCTTTTGGTGCCACCGAAAACAGTGACCAACTTCCTGGTTAGCCAGTTTCTAGATTCGGTCCCACCCAGTTTGGCAAATCGGTACCACCGAGAAGTTGGACCAACTTTCTGTTAGCCCATTTCTCTAAATCGGTCCCACCGAGTTTGAGGAATCGGTCTCACCGAGATTTGGTAACTGCCTAGGTCACCCATATCGGTACCACCGAGATTCATATATCGGTTCCACCGAAAAGCCTAAGTTGCCACATTTTGAACTAGTCGGTGCCACCGAGATTCATTTCGGTTTCACCGAGTTGGGCAATAATGTTGTAACGGTTGGATTTTTGGAGAAGCCTATATATACCCCTTCACCACCACTCACTTGCAAGAGAAGCACTTAGAACAGATCTCCACTTGCCATATCCAATTTTCTGAGAGAGAGCCACCTACCCTTGTGTTGAGATCAAGATCATCCACTCCAACCATATGGATCTTGATTTCTAGCCTCCCCAAGTTGCTTTCCATCCAATCAATCTCTTCTACCCATGCCAAACCTGTGAGAGAGTGATTGAGTGTTGAAGAGACTATCTCTTGAAGCACAAGAGCAAGGAGTTCATCATACTACCACATCTATTACCTTTTGGAGGGTGGTGCCTCCTAGATTGGATAGGTGTCGCTTGGGAGCCTCCTTCTTCATGATTGTGGAGTTGAACCAAGAGTTTGTAAGGGCAAGGAGATCGCCTACTTCGTGAAGATCTACCCTGAGTAAGGCTAGTCCTCCGTTGACGTAGGCCATCATGGAATAGATGAGGTTGCTACATCGTGGACCCTTCGTGGGTGGAGCCCTCCATGGACTCTCGTGACTGTTACCCTCCATGGGTTGAAGTCTCCATAAATGTGGACGTACGATAGCACCACCTATCGGAACCACGGGAATAATCTTCGTGTCATCTATTGCGTTTGATCTTCTTATCTCTACCCTCTTACATATGCTTGTCTTTACTTTCCGCTGCCATACTTGTTGACTAGCATGTGTAGGGTGCACTAGACTTGTTAGAATTGCTAAAATCTGCCAACTAATTAACTTGGGAAAATGTTAGGTTTTTAATTTGTCAAGTAGTCTATTCACCCCCCTTCTAGACATCCCTTCTAGTGATCCCACACCCTCTGGTATATTTTAGGCCTAGAAATTCTTAAATATTCCATAAAAATTCTGCGTGAAGTTTCAGGTCATTTGGAGTCTCGTGATTTTTCTGCCTTTTCCTCGGTTTTCAGTCCAGAATTCCAGTTTCTAGATATTGCCCTCTTTGTGATGTACCTTGCATATTCAGAGAGAAAGAGCATAAGAATTGTATGATAATAAGGAATCATGGATAGAATAATATAAATATCAATAAGAAATCATGATGCAGAATGGACGTATCAACAAGCAACAGTAAATTTCAGCACGTATAGAAAATGTTTCCTTACCAATTTCCACTTACCAAAGGCGCTTCACTCCCCGGCAACGGCGCCAGAAAAGAGTCTTCATGACCCACAAGTATAGGGGATCAATAGTAGTCTTTTCAATAAGTAAGAGTGTCGAACCCAATGAGGAGCAGAAGGAAATGATAAGCAGTTTTCAGCAAGGTATTCTCTGCAAATGCTGTGAGTAACGATAGTTGATAGTTTTGTAGCAAGATAATTCGTAACAAGTGAAGAGTAATAATAGTAACAAGTATGCAGGAAGATAGCTCAATCCTTTTTATAGCAAAGGACAAGCCGTAAAGTATTCTTATATGAAGCAAGCGCTCCCGAGGACACATGGGAATTTCAGTCTAGTCACTTTCATCATGTTGTGTTAATTCGCGTTTGCTACTTTGATAATTTGATCAAAGATGGTCAAGGTTTCCTGGCCATAGAGTTGTCATTTGATAACGGGATCACATCATTAGGAGAATGATGTGATGGACAAGACCCAAACTATGAACGTAGCATATGATCGTGTCAGTTTATTGCTATTGTTTTCTACATGTCAAGTATCTGTTCCCATGACCATGAGGTCATGCAACTCACTGACACCGGAGGAGTACCTTGTGTGTATAAAACATCGCAACATAACCAAGTGACTATAAAGGTGCTCTACAGGTATCTCCGAGGGTGTCTGTTGAGTTGGCATGGATCAAGACTATGATTTGTTACTCCGTATGACGGAGAGGTATCTCAGGGCCCACTCGGTAATACAACATCATAATGAGCTTGCAAGCAAAGTGACTAAAGAGTTAGCCAGAGGATCTTGTATTACGGAACGAGTAAAGAGACTTGCCGGTAACGAGATTGAACTAGGTATGGAGATACTGACGATCGAATCTCGGGCAAGTAACATACCGATGAACAAAGGGAATTGCATACGGCATTAACTGAATCCTTGACATCATGGTTCGACCGATAAAGATCTTCATAGAATATGTAGGAACCAATATGGGCATCCAGGTCTCGCTATTGGTTATTGACCGTAGAGGTTTCTCGTTCATGTCTACATAGTTCTCGAACCCGCAGGGTTTACACACTTAACGGTTGGTGACGATATAAGTATAGTCGAGTCATTGTGTTGGTGACCGAAGGTTGTTCAGAGTCCCGGATGAGATCCCGGACATGACGAGGAACTCCGGAATGGTCCGGAGGTGAAGATTGATATATAGGATGAAGGATATTGGACTCCGGAAGTGTTCCGGAGTGTACCGAGGTTTCGACGAAATACCGAAAGGAGTTTCAGGGGGCCCCGGCTAGTGTTGGGGGACTCATGGGCCAAGGAGAGGGGGCGCATCAGCCCACTGGGGGTCGGGCGCCGCCCAATCCCCAGCCCGAGTCGGCCAAGGGGTGGCCGCACCCCCTAGGGCCGTCGACCTCCTTGACTTGGGAGGCAAGGCGCCTTGGGGGGCGCCACCCAAACCCTGGCCGCACCCCCCCCTCGGCCACCGGCCCCTAGGGGAAACCCTAGGGCGCCCTCCCCTCCTCCCTTCCCCCTATACATAGAGAGAGAGAGAGGACAGCCGGATCACAACTTGCCACGGCGCTGCCCCTCCTCTCCCTCGTAGTTCTTCTCCTCTCATAACGCACGGCGAAGCCCTGCTGAGATTCTTCCACCACCACCTCACCACGCCGTCGTGCTGCCGGAGGACTCGGGCTACTACTTCACCATCGCTCGCTGGATCGAGGAGGTGAAGGCGTCATCAAGTTGTACGTGTGTTGAACACGGAGGCGCCGTCCGTTCGGCACTTGATCGCGAGTTTGCGGGACGGATCGTGATTGGATCGCGAATATGTTCGACTACATCAACCGCGTTTCTTAATGCTTCCGCTTAGCGATCTACAATGGTATGTAGATGCAATCACTCCTCTCGTAGATGGTCATCTCCTAGATTGATCTTGGTGAAGCGTAGGAAAATTTTTGTTTCCCATGCAACGTTCCCCAACAGTGGTATCAGAGCTAGGTCTATGCGTAGATGACATCACGAGTAGAACACAAAGGAGTTTGTGGGCGTTGATATTCAGATTGCTTCCTTCCTTGGTGTTTTCCTGATTCAGCGGTATTGTGGGATGAAGCGTCTCGGACCAACTTTAGATGTCCATGTAGATGAGACCGGTTCCATCAACTGACATGTAACTTTGTTGCATAAGATGGCTGGCGGGTGTCTATCTCTCCCACCTTAGTTGAATTGGATTCGACAAAGGCAGTCCTTGTAGAAGGTTAAATAGCAACTTGTATATCACTGTTGTGGTTTTGTGTAGGTAAGAATTGTTCTTGCTAGATACTCATAGCAGCCACGTAAAACATGCAACAACAAATTAGAGGACGTCTAACTTGTTTTTGTACGGTATGTTGTGATATGATATGGCCAAAGACATGATGATATTTATTTGATGTATGAGATGATCATGTTTTGTAATAGTTTATATCAACTTGCATGTTGATACGGCAACCGGCAGGAGCCATAGGGTTGTCTTTAATTATTATGTGGCCTGCGTATCACTCATTAAACGCTATGTAATGCTTTACTTTATCGCTAAGCGGTAGCAATAGTAGTAGAAGCATGGTTGGCGCGACAGCCCCGATGGCAAAACGATGATGGAGATCATGATGATGGAGATCATGGTGTCATGCCGGTGACGATGGAGATCATGCCGGTGCTTTGGAGATGGAGATCAAAAGCACAAGTTCATGGCCATATCATGTCACTTATGATTTGCATGTGATGTTAATCCTTTTATGCATCTTATTTTGCTTAGGACGACGGTAGCATTATAAGGTGATCCCTCACTAAAATTTCAAGATAAAAATTGTGTTCTCCCCGAGTGTGCACCGTTACAAAAGTTCGTCGTTTCGAAGCACCACATGATGATCGGGTGTGATAGACTCTACGTTCGCATACAATGAGTGCAAGCCAGTTTTGCACATGTGGAACACTCGGGTTAAACTTGACGAGCCTAGCATCTACAGACATGGACTCGGAACACAAGAGACCAAAAGGTCGAACATGAGTCATATAGTAGATATGATCAACATGGAGATGTTCACCATTGAAACCACCTCATCTCACGTGATGATCGGACTTGGGTTGGTGAATTTGGATCATGTATCACTCGGATGACCGGAGGGATGTCAATTTGAGTGGGAGTTCTTTAGTAATATGATTAGTTGAACTCATTATCATGAACATAGTCAAAATCATCCTTTCAAATTATGTTGTAGATCGATAGCTCACGCTGTAGCTCCCCTAGATTTTGATACGTTCCTAGAGAAAAACTAAGTTGAAAGTTGGTAGTAGCAATTATGCAGACTAGGTCCATGATTTGAGGATTGTCCTCAGTTGCTGGACAGAAGGCTTATGTCCTTGATGCGCCGCTCGGTGCGCCACCCCCTCAAGCGTCGTCTGTGGGTGTTGAGAACATTAGACAGGCACGTTTTTGATGACTACTTGATAGTTCAGTGCATCATGCTTTATGGCTTAGAACTGGGACTTCAAAGACGTTTTGAACGTCATGGAGCATATGAGATGTTTTAGGAGTTGAAGTTTATTTTTTAGAAAAATGCCCGGATCGAGAGGTATGATACCTCCGATAAGTTCTATGCTTGCAAAATGGAGGAGAACGGGTCTGTCAGTGAGCACATACTCAGAATGTCTAGGTATTCCAACCGTCTGGCTGAGTTGGGAATTACTCTCCCGCCAGAGGTGATCACTGACAGGGTTCTTCAATCACTGCCACCTAGCTACAATAGTTTTGTGTTGAACTATAACATGCAAGGGATGAACAAATCAGTCGCCGAGCTATTTGCGATGCTGAAAGTCGCTGAGTCAGAAATCCAGAAGGAGCATCAAGTGTTGATGGTCAATAAAACCACTAGTTTCAAGAAGAATGGCAAGGGCAAGAAGGGTAACTCCAAGAAGAGTGGCAAAGCAGTTGCCCCTCCCGTGAAGAAACACAAGGCTGGACCCAAGCCGGAAACTGAGTGCTTTCATTGCAAGGGAACTGGCCACTGGAAGCGGAATTGCCCCAAGTATCTGGCCGACAAGAAGGAGGCCAACACCAAACAAGGTATATGTGATATACATGTTACTGATGTGTACCTTACCATTTCTCATTGTAATGCCTGGGTATTTGATACCAGTTCGGTTGCTCACATTTGCAACTCAAAGCAGGAACTAAGGAATAGACGGAGGCTGGCAAAGGACGAAGTGACGACGCGCGTGGGAAATGGTTCCAAGGTTGATGTGATCGTCGTCGACACGCTCGCTCTTCGATTACCATCAGGATTAGTGATGAACCTTAATAATTGTTATTTAGTGCCTGGGTTGAGCATGAACATTATATCTGGATCTTGTTTAATGCGAGACGGTTACTCATTTAAATCAGAGAATAATGGTTGTTCTATTTATATGGGTAATATCTTTTATGGTCTATTGAATCTCGATAGTGATGATACACATGTTCATA
The DNA here is from genome assembly GCA_039707655.1 of Elymus sibiricus. NCBI lineage: Eukaryota > Viridiplantae > Streptophyta > Magnoliopsida > Poales > Poaceae > Elymus > Elymus sibiricus. The sequence continues at coordinate 283,452,482 of CM077663.1, forward strand.
ACATTGATGCCAAAAGAGGTAGAGTTGCTAATGATAGTACCACTTTCTGGTGGCACAACCGCTTAGGTCATATTGGTGTAAAACGCATGAAGAAGCTCCATGCTGATGGACTTTTGGAGTCACTTGATTTTGAATCACTTGACACATGTGAACCATGCCTCATGGGCAAGATGACTAAGACCCCGTTCTCTGGAACAATGGAACGGGCAAGTGACTTGTTGGAAATCATACATACTGATGTGTTCGGTCCGATGAGCATTGAAGCGCGCGGTGGATATCATTACTTTCTCACCTTCACCGATGACTTAAGTAGATATGGGTATATTTACTTAATGAAACACAAGTCTGAGACGTTTGAAAACTTCAAGCAATTTCAGAGTGAAGTTGAGAATCATCGTAACAAGAAGATTAAAGTCCTACGATCTGATCGAGGAGGAGAATATCTGAGTTATGAGTTTGGCAATCACTTAAGACAATGTGGAATTGTTTCACAGTTGACGCCACCTGGAACACCATAGCGTAATGGTGTGTCCGAACGTCGTAATCGAACCTTATTGGATATGGTGCGTTCTATGATGTCTCTTGTCGATTTGCCACTATCATTTTGGGGTTATGCGTTAGAGACAGCTGCATTCACTTTAAATAGGGCACCATCTAAATCTGTTGAGACGACGTTGTATGAACTGTGGTTTGGCAAGAAACCAAAGTTGTCGTTTCTTAAAGTTTGGGGATGCGATGCTTATGTCAAAAGGCTTCAGCCAGAAAAGCTTGAACCCAAAGCGGACAAATGCGTCTTCATAGGATACCCAAAAGAGACGGTTGGGTACACCTCTATCTCAGTTCCGAAGGCAAAGAGTTTGTCGCTAAGAATGGATCATTTCTCGAGAAAGAGTTTCTCTCGAAAGAATTGAGTGGGAGGAAGGTAGAACTTGATGAGGTTATTGAACCGTCACTTCAGTTGGATGGTAGCACGACGCAGAAAGATGATTCTGCGGCGACTACACCAAATGAAGAGGAAGCTAACGATGATGATCATGAAACTTCAGATCAAGTTACTACTGAGCCTCGTAGGTCTCGTACCACCCCTGAGTGGTACGGCAATCCTGTCTTGGACGTCATGTTGTTAGACAACAATGAACCTACGAGCTATGAAGAAGCAATGATGGCCCGGATTCCAACAAATGGCTAGGAGCCATGAAATCCGAGATAGGATCCATGTATGAAAACCAAGTATGGACTTTGGTAGACTTGCGCGATGAACGGCAGGCCGTTAAGTACAAATGGACCTTTAAGAAAGAAGACATACATTGATGGTAAATGTCACCATTTATAAAGCTCGACTTGTCGCAAAGAGGTTTCCGATAAGTTCAAGGAGTTGACTACGATGAGTTTCTCTCACTCGTAGCGATGCTAAAGTATGTTGGAATTATGTTAGCAGTTGCTGCATTTTTCGATTATGAAATCTGGCAAATGGATGTCAAAACAGAGTTTCCTTAAACGGTTTCCGTGAGGAAAGGTTGTATGTGATACAACCAGAAGGTTTTGTCGATCCTAAGGATGCTAAAAGGTATGCAAGCTCCAGCGATCCTTCTATGGACTGGAGCAACCATCTCGGAGTTGGAATATATGCTTTGATGAGGAGATCAAAGCTTTTGGGTTTATACAAAGTTTATAAGAAACTTGTATTTACAAGAAAGTGAGTGGGAGCACTATAGAATTTCTGATAAGTATATGTGGATGACATATTGTTGATCGGGAATGATGTAGAAATTTCTGGAAAGCATAAAAAGTTGTTTGAAAGGTGTTTTTCAAAGGAAGACATGGATAAAAGGCTACTTAAATATTAGGCATCAAGATCTATAGAGATAGATCAAGACACCTGATAAGACTTTCAATGAGTGCATACCTTGACAAGATTTTGAAGGAGTTCAAAATGGATCAGTCAATGAAAGAGTTCTTGCCTGATTTGTAAGGTGTGAAGTTGAGTGAGACTCAAAGCTCGACCACGGCAGAAGAGAGAAAAAGGACGAAGGTTGTCCCCTATGCCTTAGCCGTAGGCTCTATATAGTATGCCATGCTCTGTACCGCACCTCGTGTGTGCCTTGCCATGAGTCTGTCAAGGGGTACAAGAGTGATCCAGGAGTGGATCACTGGACAACGGTAAAAAATTATCCTTAGTAACTTGAGGATTGAGGAAATATTTCTCGATTATGGAGGTGATAAAGAGTTCGTCGTAAAGAGTTACGTCGATGCAAGCTTTGACACCAATCCGGATGACTCTGAGTAGCAATCTGGACACGTATAGTGAAGCACCATTGGAATAGCTCCAAGTGGAGCGTGGTAGGAGCATCTACAGTATGACATAGAGATTTGCAGAGTGCACACGGATCTGAATGTTGCAGACCCGTTGACTAAAAACCTCTCTCACAAGCAAAACATGATAAAACCCCAGAACTCATTGGGTGTTAATCACATGGTGATGTGAACTAGATTATTGACTCTAGTGCAAGTGGGAGACTGTTGGAAATATGCCCTAGAGGCAATAATAAATTAGTTATTATCATATTTCCTTGTTCATGATAATCGTTTATTATCCATGCTAGAATTGTATTGATCGGAAACTCAGATACATGTGTGGATACATAGACAACATTGTGTCCCTAGCGAGCCTCTAATATACTAGCTCGTTGGTCAAAGATGGTCAAGGTTTCCTGGCCATAGACATGAGTTGTCATTTGATAATGGGATCACATCATTAGGAGAATGATGTGATGGACAAGACCCAAACTATGAACGTAGCATATGACCGTGTCAAGTTTATTGCTATTGTTTTCTACATGTCAAGTATCTGTTCCCATGACCATGAGGTCATGCAACTCACTGACACCGGAGGAGTACCTTGTGTGTATCAAACGTCGCAACGTAACTGGGTGACTATAAAGGTGCTCTACAGGTATCTCTGAGGGTGTCTGTTGAGTTGGCATGGATCAAGACTGGGATTTGTTACTCCGTATGACGGAGAGGTATCTCAGGGCCCACTCGGTAATAAAACATCATAATGAGCTTGCAAGCAAAGTGACTAAAGAGTTAGCCACAAGATCTTGTATTACGGAATGAGTAAAGAGACTTGCCGGTAACGAGATTGAACTAGGTATGGAGATACCGACGATCGAATCTCGGGCAAGTAACATACCGATGAACAAAGGGAACTGTGTACGAGATTAATTGAATCCTTGACATCGTGGTTCGACCGATAAAGATCTTCATAGAATATGTAGGAACCAATATGGGCATCCAGGTCCCGCTATTGGTTATTGACCGTAGGGGTGTCTCGGTCATGTCTACATAGTTCTCGAACCCGCAGGGTCTACACACTTAACGTTTGGTGACGATATAAGTATAGTCGAGTCATTGTGTTGGTGACTGAAGGTTGTTCGGAGTCCCGGATGAGATCCCGGACATGATGAGGAACTCCGGAATGGTCCGGAGGTGAATATTGATATATAGGATGAAGGATATTGGAGTCCGGAAGTGTTCCGGAGTGTACCGAGGTTTCGACGGAATACCGAAAGGAGTTTCGGGGGGGCCCGGCAAGTGTTGGGAGGACTCATGGGCCAAGGAGAGGGGGCGCACCGGCCCACTGGGGGTTGGGCGCCGCCCAATCCCCAGCCCGAGTCGGCCAAGGGGTGGCCGCACCTCTAGGGCCGCCGACCTCCCTGACTTGGGAGGCAAGGCGCCTTGGGGGGCGGGGAGGCACCCAAACCCTGGCCGCACCCCCCCTTGGCCGCCGGCCCCTAGGGGAAATCCTAGGGCGCCCTCCCTTCCTCCCTTCCCCCTATATATAGAGAGGGAGACAGAGGGCAGCTAGATCACAACTTGACACGGCGCTACCCCTCCTCTCCCTCGTAGTTCTTCTCCTCTCATAACGCACGACGAAGCCCTGCTGAGATTCTTCCACCACCACCTCACCACGCCGTCGTGCTGCCGGAGGACTCGGGCTACTACTTCACCATCGGTCTCTGGATCGAGGAGGTGAAGGTGTCATCAAGTTGTACGTGTGTTGAACGCGGAGGTGCCGCCCATTCGGCACTTGATCAGGAGTTCGCGGGACGGATCGTGATTGGATCGCGAAGATGTTCGACTACATCAATCGCGTTTCTTAACGCTTCCGCTTAGCGATCTACAAGGGTATGTAGATGCAATCTCTCCTCTCGTAGATGGTCATCTCCCAGATTGATCTTGGTGAAGCGTAGGAATTTTTTTGTTTCCCATGCAACGTTCCCCAACAAGTCATTGTCATGGTCATCATCATTGTGAGTCGTGATGAGAACGACGGTAGCATTATAAGGTGATCCCTCACTTAAATTTCAAGATAAAATTGTGTTTTCCCCGAGTGTGCACCGTTGCGAAAGTTCGTCGTTTCGAGACACCACGTGATGATCGGGTGTGATAGACTCTACGTTCACATACAATGGGTGCAAGCCAGTGTTGCACGTGCGGAACACTCGGGTTAAACTTGACGAGCCTAGCATGTACAGACATGGCCTCGGAACACAACAGACCGAAAGGTCGAACATGAGTCATATAGTAGATATGATCAACATGAAGATGTTCACCATTGAAACCACCTCAACTCACGTGATGATCGGACTTGAGTTGGTGGATTTGGATCATGTTACACTCAAATGATCGGAGGGATGTCAATTTGAGTGGGAGTTTTTAAGTAATATGATTAACTAAACTCATTATCTTGAACAATAGTCTAAGTTGTCTTTGCTATATTTATGTTGTAGATCATGGCTCGCGCAGTAGCACCCCTGAATTTTAATGCGTTCCTAGAGAAAGCTAAGTTGAAAGATGATGGAAGTAACTTTGTGGACTGGGCCCGTAATCTAAGGATTATCCTTACGGCTTCCCAGAAGGCTTATGTCCTTGATGCACCGCTTGGTGATCCACCCGCTCCAGTTGAGTCTCTAGACGTTGTGAACGCCTGGCAGGCTCGTTCTGAAGATTACTCAATAGTTCAATGTGCAATATTGTATGGCTTAGAACCGGGACTTCAAAGACGTTTTGAACGTCATGGAGCATATGAGATGTTCCAGGAGTTGAAGTTTATCTTTCAGAAGAATGCCCGGATCGAGAGATATGAGATCTCCGATAAGTTCTATGCTTGCAAGATGGAGGAGAACGGGTCTATCAGTGATCACGTACTCAGAATGTCTGGGTACTCCACCCGTCTGGCAGAATTGGGGATGCCCCTTCCGCCAGAGGCTATCACTGACAGAGTTCTTCAATCATTGCCACCTAGCTACAAGAGCTTCGTGTTGAACTATAACATGCACGGGATGAACAAGTCAGTCGCCGAGCTGTTTGCGATGCTGAAAGCCGCTGAGTCTGAAATTCAGAAGGAGCATCAAGTGTTGATGGTCAATAAAACCACTAGTTTCAAGAAAAATGGCAAGGGTAAGAAGGGTAACTCCAAGAAGAGTGGCAAAACAGTTGCTCCTCTCGTGAAGAAACCCAAGGCTGGACCCAAACCAGAAACTATGTGCTTTCATTGCAAGGGAACTGGACACTGGAAGCGGAACTGCCCCAAGTATTTGGCTGACAAGAAGGCGGCCAACAACAAACAAGGTATATATGATATACATGTTATTGATGTGTACCTTACCAACTCTCGTTGTAGTGCCTGGGTATTTGATACCGGTGCGGTTGCTCATATTTGCAACTCAAAACAGGAACTGCGGAATAGACGGAGGCTGGCAAAGGACGAAGTGACGATGCGTGTGGGAAATGGTTCCAAGGTTGATGTGATCGCCGTCGGCACGCTCGCTCTTCGATTACCATCGGGATTAGTGATGAACCTGAATAATTGTTATTTAGTGCCTGCGTTAAGCATGAACATTATATCTGGATCTTGTTTATTGCGAGACGGTTACTCATTTAAATCAGAGAATAATGGTTGTTCTATTTATATGAGTAATATCTTTTATGGTCATGCACCCAATGTGAGGGGTTTATTCTTATTGAATCTCGATAGTAATGATACACATGTTCATAACATTGATGCCAAAAGATGTAGAATTGATAATGATAATACCACTTTCTTGTGGCACTGCCGTTTAGGTCATATTGGCGTAAAACGCATGAGGAAGCTCCATGCTGATGGACTTTTGGAGTCACTTGATTTTGAATCACTTGACACATGTGAGCCATGCCTCATGGGCAAGATGACTAAAACGCCATTCTCTGGAACAATGGAACGGGCAAGTGACTTGTTGGAAATCATACATACTGATGTGTGCGGTCCGATGAGCATTGAGGCGCGCGGTGGTTATCGTTACTTTCTCACCTTCACTGATGACTTAAGTAGATATGGGTATATTTACTTAATGAAACACAAGTCTGAAACATTTGAAAAGTTCAAACAATTTCAGAGTGAAGTTGAGAATCATCGTAACAAGAAGATTAAATTCCTACGATCTGATCGAGGAGGAGAATATCTGAGTTATGAGTTTGGCAGTCACTTAAGACAATGTGGAATTGTTTCACAACTGACACCGCCTGGAACACCACAGCGTAATGGTGTGTCCGAACGTCGTAATCGAACCTTACTGGATATGGTGCGATCTATGATGTCTCTTGACGATTTGCCACTATCGTTTTGGGGTTATGCATTAGAGACAGCTGCATTCACTTTAAATAGGGCACCATCGAAATCCGTTGAGACGACGCCATATGAACTTTGGTTTGGCAAGAAGCCAAAGTTGTCGTTTCTTAAAGTTTGGGGATGTGATGCTTATGTCAAAAAGCTTCAGCCTGAAAAGCTGGAACCCAAAGCGGAGAAATGCGTCTTCATAGGATACCCAAAAGAGACAGTTGGGTATACCTTCTACCTCAGATCCGAAGGCAAAGTGTTTGTCGCTAAAAATGGAACATTTCTTAAGAAAGAGTTTCTCTCGAAAGAATTGAGTGGGAGGAAGATAGAACTTGATGAGGTTGTTGAACCTTTACTTCAACCTGAAAGTAGCGCAGCGCAGAAAGATGTTTCTGTAGAGCCTACATCAGCTGAGGAGGAAGTTAATGATGATGATCATGAAGCTTTGGATCAAGTTGCTATCGAACCTCGTAGGTCGACAAGGACGCGTACTACTCCTGAGTGGTACGGCAACCCTGTCTTAGAGGTCATGTTGTTAGACAACGATGAACCTACGAGCTATGGAGAAGCGATGATGGGCCCGGATTCCGAGAAGTGGTTAGAGGCCATGAAATCCGAGATGGGATCCATGTATGAAAACAAAGTGTGGACTTTGGAAGTATTACCTGAAGGGCGTAAGGCCATTCAGAACAAATGGATCTTTAAGAAGAAGACGGACGCGGACGGTAATGTCACCGTCTATAAAGCTCGACTTGTGGCAAAAGGTTTTTCACAAGTTCAAGGAGTTGACTACGATGAGACCTTCTCACCCGTAGCGATGCTTAAGTCCGTCAGAATCATGTTAGCAATAGCTGCCTTTTTCGATTATGAAATTTGGCAGATGGATGTCAAAACAGCGTTCCTTAACGGTTTCCTTAAGGAAGAGTTGTATATGATGCAACCAGAAGGTTTTGTCGATCCAGAGAATGCTGACAAAGTTTGCAAACTCCAGCGATCCATTTATGGACTGGTAAAAGCATCTCGGAGTTGGAATCTTCGCTTTGATGAGGTGATCAAAGCGTTCGAGTTTATACAAGTTTACGGAGAAGCTTGTATTTACAAGAAAGTGAGTGGGAGCTCTATAGCGTTTCTAATATTATATGTGGATGACATATTACTGATTGGAAACAATATAGAAATGTTGGAAAGCGTGAAGGAATATTTGAACAAGAGTTTTTCAATGAAGGACCTAGGAGAAGCTGCTTTCATATTAGGCATCAAGATCTATAGAGATAGATCGAGACGCTTAATAGGACTTTCACAAAGCACATACCTTGACAAAGTTTTGAAGAAGTTCAAAATGGATCAGTCCAAGAAGGGGTTCTTGCCTGTATTGCAAGGTGTGAAGTTGAGTAAGACTCAATGCCCAGTGACTGCAGAAGATAGAGAAAAGATGAGTGTCATCCCCTATGCTTCAGCCATAGGCTCTATCATGTATGCAATGCTGTGCACAAGACCCGATGTCAGCCTTGCCATAAGTATGGCCGGAAGGTTTCAAAGTGATCCAGGAATGGAACACTGGACGGCGGTCAAGAATATTCTGAAGTACCTGAAAAGGACTAAGGACATGTTTCTCGTTTATGGAGGTGATCAAGAGCTCGTCGTAAAGGGTTACGTCGATGCAAGCTTTGACACTGATCCGGATGACTCTAAGTCACAAACCGGATACGTATTTATTCTTAATGGGGGTGCGGTTAGCTGGTGCAGTTCCAAGCAAAGCGTGGTAGCTGATAATACTGGCATTGCTCTAGCCAAGGAACCAAGATTTCACAAGAGGACCAGACACATAAAGCGACGTTTCAATTCCATCCGCGATTACATCAAGGAGGAGGACATAAATATTTGCAAAGTACACACGGATCTGAATGTTGCAGATCCGATGACTAAACCTCTTCCAAGGGCTAAACATGAACAACACCAGAACTGCATGGGTGTTCGATTCATTACAATGTAAATCACATAGTAATGTGAACTAGATTATTGACTCTAGTGCAAGTGGGAGACTGTTGGAAATATGCCCTAGAGGCAATAATAAATTGGTTATTATTATATTTCCTTGTTCATGATAATCGTTTATTATCCATGCTATAATTGTATTGATTGGAAACTCAAATACATGTGTGGGTACATAGACAACACTGTGTCCCTAGTAAGCCTCTAGTTAACTAGCTCGTTGATCAAAGATGGTTAAGGTTTCCTAGCCATAAACATGAGATGTCATTTGATAACGGGATCACATCATTAGGAGAATGATGTGATGGACAAGACCCAAACTATAAACATAGCATATGATCGTGTCAGTTTATTGCTATTGTTTTCTGCATGTCAAGTATCTGTTCCTATGACCATGAGATCATGCAACTCCCTGACATCGGAGGAATACCTTGTGTGTATCAAACGTCGCAACGTAACTGGGTGACTATAAAGATGCTCTACAGGTATCTCCGAGGGTGTCTGTTGGGTTGGCATGGATCAAGACTGGGATTTGTTACTCCGTGTGACGGAGAGGTATCTCAGGGCCCACTCGGTAATACAACATCACAATGAGCCTTGCAAGCAATGTGACTAAAGTGTTAGCCACGAGATCTTGTATTACGGAACGAGTAAAGAGACTTGCCGGTAACGAGATTGAACTAGGTATAGAGATATCGACGATCGAATCTCGGGCAAGTAACATACCGAAGAACAAAGGGAACAGCATACGGGATTAACTGAATCCTTGACATAGAGGTTCGACCGATAAAAATCTTCGTAGAATATGTAGGAGCCAATATGGGCATCCAGGTCCCGCTATTGGTTATTGATCGTAGAGGTGTCTCGGTCATGTCTACATAGTTCTCGAACCCGCAGGGTCTACACACTTAACGTTTGGTGACGATTAGTATAGTTGAGTTCTTTTGTTGGTGACCGAAGGTTGTTCGGAGTCCCGGATAAGATCCCGGACATGACGAGGATCTCCGGAAGAGTCCGGAGGTAAAGATTGATATATGTGATAATAGTGTTTTGATCTCCGGAAGAGTTCCGGAATTCACCGGAAGGGGTTCCGGATGTTTACCGAAGTGTTCGGGTGCAGCAACACTTTATATGGGCCAAAGGGGTAAAGCCCACGAGGTATTGGAAAGTGCAAAAGGAAGTTTTGCTGCTGCCTTAAGCGGTACTACCGCTGGTAAGGCAGTACTACCGCGTAAGCGGTACTACCGCTTGTATGAAGCGGTACTACCGCTCGTGAGCGGTACTACCGCTTGTGCGCGGTACTGCAAGGATCCGAGTTGGACTCTTTCCCTGCGGGCCAAACCGACCTTGTGCGGGCAAAACCGACCTTGTGGAGGCTTTCTCTCCAAGTTTAGACTCCAGGGCTCAACATATAAATAGAGGGGCAGGGCTAGCACACGGGACACATCAAGATTTCCCAAGCCGTGTGTCGGCAACCCTAACCCTCTAGTTCTCCCGTCATAATCTCCGTAGTGCTTGGCGAAGCCCTGCAGAGATTGTTCCTCACCACCATCACCACGCCGTCGTGCTGCCGGAACTCATCTACTACTTCATCATCGCTCGCTGGATCGAGGAGGTGAAGGCGTCATCAAGCCGTACGTGTGTTGAACGTGGAGGTGCCGTCCGTTCGGCACTAGTTCGTGATCGGATCGAGGGACGACTTGCGATTTGGATCGCGGAGACGTTCGACTACATCAACCGCGTTTCTTAACGCTTCCGCTTAGCGATCTACAAGGGTATGTAGATTCACTCTCCCTCTCGTAGATGCTCATCACCATGGATAGATCTTGTGTGTGCGTAGGAAATTTTTTGTTTCCCATGCAACGTTCCCCAACACCAGGTAGGTACCCCCTTTTGAGCCAGCGATTCGTGGGATGAAGTCCATGGCAGCCTCGGCGCCAACGACGACCTGGGCTCTTCTTTCGGCCCTGTGCCACTCCGTCTTCATTACCTTGTCAGGCAAGATGACATGGATTAGTAACAGGGCATTGGCAGAATGCTACATTGGTACTAGTACCTAAAGTAGCAAACACATTGGTCCTACCTACCATGAAAACCATGCACGTAAGGAAACCATGCCCATGAACCGTAAGCATGAACATCAAACACAACACCAATCTAGCTAACATGCACATGAACACTAAGCAGGAACATCAAAGACAACACCAATATGGCTTAGCATGCCCATGAACATCATGAACAACACCAATCTAGCTAGCATCATGAACACATTGTACATCATGAGCACTAAGCATGAACATCATGAACAACACCAATGTAGCTAGCATCATGAACACATTGTACACCATGAGCACTAAACTTGAACATCGAAGACATCACCATTTCTAGCATGCCCATGAACACATTTTACACCATGAGCACTAAACATGAACATCAAAGATAGCACAAATCTACCCTGTCTATGAACACTAAGCTAAGCATGAACATGAAACACAACACAAGCATGAACACTACCCTGTCTATGAACAGTAACACGCAACAAGTAATCGAATCGAATCCAATCGATTCACTGTCATGCTAAAGCTGAAAACCCTAGTCTACACATCTACGAGGAAAGGGGAGATTTGGTTCTTACCGGAGCGGGTGGAGCTCGTGCGTATGCCGGCCGGGGAGAAAACCCCGGCGGGAAGGAGATGGTGAGAGCCGAGGAGGAGGAGGAGCCGACAATGCCGACGGTCGTCGGCAGTGCACCAGTGCTCGTGGCCACGCGCACGGTCGAGGAGGAAGGCGCCGTCGTCCATGGATCTGTCGCGTTTGCCGGAGAAAACCCTCGGATGGGGCTAAAAAAACCGCCCAGAGGGGTTTCGAGTAGCGGTGCGGTGCCCCCCCCCCCCCTTCGACGGCGCCACCGGACCCAGGACCACGAGGTCCGGATACGGCGGCGGAGCCGGAGCGGCCGACACCACATTGGCCGGACGAGGCGGCCTGGTGTAGAGAGGAGACGACGCGCGGAGAGCCCTCATGAGATCAACCCCGGAGTTTGCCAGGCCGACAACCCACCGCTCGTGGATGCAATTGTTGCCGACGCTGATGGGGTCAGTGAACGACACGACGAAGGGCGACTCATCGGAGGAGAGGAGAGGAGAGCAACGGGCGATGAAAGTATAGCGAGTAAGCGTGGTGTAAAAGGGAATGGGCGGTGACACGAGAGAGGGGGGATATGAGACGTTCCGTCCGTCTCCCGCGCTCCCGAGGCGTGCAGCAAAGAGCCACGCGTGGCCTCGCTTAGCCTGGCTGTGAAGAAACTGCCGATTCAGCAGTAGCTCGCGGACCTGACCCGAAACCGTTTTAAGTTCCGTAAGAATCGAGACCATGGTGCAACTCAGCTAACCAAACAGCTCGTTTTCTTTCCGCGCGAGTGTAGTTGGACCAAATGCGAAAACCAATCAGAATGACCGCGATCTCTTGACGAGACGGTGCGTCACGTCGCGACCCCGAACCCATGTTAGCGGGGCCTACCCCTCCTCCTCCCGCCGCGTCGCCCTCTCGCTTTCTCTGCGACGGCACGGCACTGATTGCGCCGACCCCGTCGCTGGTGGGTCCCTTCACCCCGTTGCCCCGTTCCGTGTTGGCTCACAGCTTGCATTTGGCAGCAGCAGCCTCAGCCGCGCCCCTGCTGGCTGGCCACCACTGACCCCCAGCTTAATGCCGCGCCCGTAGTCCCCGAAACCTCTCCCACCATCTTCCTTCCCTTCTCTCTCCTCCCCACACCACCACACCGCCGCGGCCTCACGCAAATCCGCCCCAGATCGGCGCCGGGAGAGCTGTTTGATGGGCGATCTGTGAGCCGCGACCAAACGCAGAGCTACATACAGCTCGCGCCATGGGAGGAGGCCCGAGATGCGCGCTCCTGCTGCTCGCCGCCGCGGCCATTTCCGCGGCGTTTGTCCCCGCGGCGTGGGCGCAGGGAGCCGCGCCCGCGCCCTCGGGGGCCCCCTTCGTGCCGCGGGACGACATCCTGCTCGACTGCGGCGCCAAGGGGAAGGGGAGCGACACGGACGGCCGGGAGTGGGGCGGCGACGCCGGCTCCAAGTACGCGCCGCCGAACCTCGCCTCCGCCGACGCGGGGGCGCAGGACCCCTCGGTGCCGCAGGTGCCGTACCTCACCGCGCGGGTCTCCGCGGCGCCCTTCACCTACTCCTTCCCGCTCGGCCCCGGCCGCAAGTTCCTCCGGCTGCACTTCTACCCGGCCAACTACTCCACCCGCGACGCCGCCGACGCCTTCTTCTCCGTCTCCGTCCCGTCCGCCAAGGTCACGCTCCTCTCCAACTTCAGCGCCTACCAGACCACCGCGGCGCTCAACTTCGCCTACATCGTGCGTGAGTTCTCCGTCAACGTCACCGGCCCGACCCTCGACCTCACCTTCACCCCGGAGAAGGCCCACCCCAACGCCTACGCCTTCGTCAATGGCATCGAGGTCGTCTCCTCCCCAGATCTCTTTGACCTCGCCACACCGCTCTTTGTCACCGGCGACGGCAACAACCAGCCATTCCCGATGGATCCTGGCGCTGCTCTGCAGACCATGTATCGGCTCAACGTCGGAGGCCAGGCGATCTCCCCTTCCAAGGACTCCGGCGGGGCTCGGTCGTGGGACGACGACACGCCTTACATTTATGGTGCAGGGGCTGGGGTGTCGTACCCGAACGATTCCAATGTCACAATCACCTACCAAGACAATGTGCCGGGATATGTGGCGCCTTCGGATGTCTATGCCACGGCGCGATCAATGGGGCCAGACAAGGATGTGAACTTGGCCTACAATCTCACCTGGATAGTGCAGGTGGATGCTGGGTTCACATACCTTGTGAGGCTCCATTTCTGTGAGATACAATACCCAATTACACTGCCGAATCAGCGGGTGTTCAACATTTACCTCAACAACCAGACTGCCGTGCCAGGTGCTGATGTGATCCAGTGGGTGGATCCGTATGGTATCGGTACTCCACTGTACAAGGACTTTGTGGTCAGCACTGTGGGTTCAGGGATTATGGATTTCTGGGTGGCTCTACATCCGGATACAGGGAACAACCCACAGTACTATGATGCTATTCTCAATGGGATGGAGGTGTTCAAGCTGCAACTTAGTAATGGGAGCCTCGCGGGGCCAAACCCTGTCCCAAGTGCTGATCCACTGGTGCATAGCGGGTCAGGAAAGAAGAATTCACTAGTCGGGCCTGTTGCTGGTGGAGTAATTGGAGGTTTGGCAGTGCTTGCACTTGGATATTGCTGCTTCATTTGCAAGAGGCGGAGGAAAGTGGCCAAGGATACCGGCATGAGTGATGGCCATTCTGGTTGGCTGCCGTTGTCGCTGTATGGCAATTCACACACTTCAAGCTCAGCCAAGTCGCATGCTACAGGGAGTATTGCTTCATCCTTGCCATCGAACCTGTGTCGCCATTTCTCATTTGCAGAGATCAAGGCTGCCACGAAAAACTTTGACGAGTCACGGATCCTTGGTGTTGGTGGGTTTGGTAAAGTTTACCAGGGAGAGATCGATGGGGGCACAACTAAGGTGGCTATCAAGCGTGGCAATCCCTTGTCTGAGCAAGGTATACATGAGTTCCAGACTGAGATTGAAATGCTGTCAAAGCTCCGCCACCGTCATCTTGTGTCGCTGATTGGTTACTGCGAGGACAAGAATGAGATGATCCTGGTCTATGACCACATGGCTCATGGAACTCTGCGTGAGCACCTATACAAGACCCAGAATGCACCGCTTAGCTGGAGGCAGCGTTTGGAGATCTGCATTGGTGCAGCTCGTGGGCTGCACTACCTTCACACCGGTGCAAAGCACACCATTATCCACCGTGATGTGAAGACGACCAACATCCTGCTTGATGAGAAATGGGTGGCCAAGGTTTCAGATTTTGGTCTGTCCAAGACTGGGCCATCGATGGATCACACACATGTGAGCACAGTTGTCAAGGGCAGTTTTGGTTACCTAGATCCTGAATATTTCCGCAGGCAGCAGCTCACTGAGAAATCTGATGTCTATTCATTTGGTGTGGTGCTGTTCGAGGTCCTCTGTGCTCGGCCTGCCTTGAACCCCACTCTTGCAAAGGAAGAGGTTAGCTTGGCAGAATGGGCATTGCACTGCCAGAAGAAGGGGATTCTTGATCAGATTGTTGACCCCTACCTAAAGGGAAAGATTGTTCCGCAGTGCTTCAAGAAGTTTGCCGAGACAGCTAAGAAGTGTGTTGCCGACAATGGCATCGAGCGCCCTTCGATGGGAGATGTGCTTTGGAACTTGGAGTTTGCTCTTCAGATGCAGGAAAGTGCGGAGGAGAGCGGAAGCTTTGGGTGTGGGATGTCGGATGAGGGCACTCCCCTCGTGATGGCTGGAAAGAAGGATCCCAATGACCCGTCGATCGATTCAAGCACCACCACGACCACAACAACTTCCATAAGCATGGGGGACCAAAGCGTCGCGAGCATCGACTCGGACGGGCTGACGCCGAGCGCGGTGTTCTCACAGATCATGAACCCCAAGGGGCGGTGAGGTAAAAATCCGGGTCTGCTTGTCGCCCTTGGGGCCTAATTTATTCATTCAGCATGTTTTTGATGAATTTGTGCTCTTTATCTCGCAAGCTATGGACTGGGGGTCAGAGAATTGTTGCATACTACTATTAGACATTTCTGCCTTGCCTTGTTTTTTTCTTCTTCAGCGTTGTGATGACTATGCTTATTAGCATGTGTAATTACCGCCGCTGCTACGTGTTATTGACCCAACAAGTAAATACTGTATGAGAAAGTGATGTGCATGGCCTTTTCCTCTTCTTTTTGCCTTCATGTCAAGCTCCTTTCGGAATCCTGGTGATTCACACGGGATCATCCATGTTGTGTTGATGTTGATTGTTGCCAGTCATGCTCATGCATATGCTGTGTTCCATGTCGTCTTGTCTTCAATTACATACTTCATTTTGCGGTGTCCAGCTGAGAAATAGTTGATGCTGAACCGGAACTTGCGCCCAGCTCAGCTGTAGAGCACCACCGTCCACTCTGTCATCTTGATCCAATCAACCTACCTTCTTCCCAGCGATATAGTAGGAGTATATAGTTTCTGCTCATCCAACTGCTTGTCTTCCATGTTGTTATTTGATTACTGAACTTACAGCTGTGCACGTCTGAAGAAATGAGTGGAATCGAATAATTCTGGCTTCCAGCTGTTCCGTCGAGAGAATGAGCACTTGAATACTATGATCTCGGTGTCCAGTCGGTTGAGTGCGACTGTTGTGCCCGGATCATGGAAGGAGTGAAGGAGGGTTGCCCAACTGTTCCGAGAGCAGGGAGCCACACACAAAACACAGCTATACCCAGCTATAGCGCGATCGCAAGTTGTGCCTCAAACCATGAGACGTGTCCCTGTATCTCTTTTTCCTGGATGCCAGCGATTTTCTTCTAATTACCAACTTGTCGTTCCTGCTGTTACAGCATCTCCAGCCGCGCCCCCAACATGACCCCCCAAGCCACTTTTTTATCACCGGCTATTGAAAATCGGCCAAGTCGCGTCCTCAGGAGCCCAAATTTCGCCAGTTAGGGCCGAAATTGGCGCCGGCGGACCCAAGCCGAACCCGGCGCGCTTGGGGCGTCGGGGTAAAGATTTTTGGCGCGAAAACGGGTGGGCCCGTCGTGTCAGCGACCGGGCGATTCGTCGTCCTCATAGCCTCGGTTTCCCGCGGGAATCAATGCGAAGTGACCGCGCGCTGTCGCCGGTCAGCCTTCCATTGATTTCTCACGGGCGGCGCAGTGAACGCGCGTCCAGCCCTCTCCCGTCACGCGGCCACACGGCGTCGCCCGCTCGCCGCTATAAAAGCCGCCCTCCTCGCCGGTGGCTGGGGACTCCTCGCCACAGCTTTCTCTCCCAATCTCGCCGCCGACGCCCTTCTCTCCCTCTTCCCCGGCGACCTTTCTTCTCCAACGCGCGTCATGACTAAGCGCTTCCTAGGCGACGGCGCCGCGGCCAACGGCTTCGGCCGCCGCCACCTGCACGAGGATGAAGCTCGCCTCTGGTACGAGGCGGAGTACCCGGCGCCGCCCGACATGAGGGTGCCGGGCTCTTGGAGGCTCAGCGCCGGCGGGGTCCCGGTGCCTCCGCCGCCCACCGGTGCTGAGCGGCGCGCCGAGATCGCCAGGATCCGGTCCTCGCTGTCGGAGACGGCGAGGTAGCAGCCGAGGTACGCCCCGGACAACCACAACCTGTGGACGGCGTACTTCGAGAGCCGCCACGAGGAGCAGCTCGCGTCCACGAACGGCGCTCCGCCCAGCCGCGGGCGCCACAACTCTGAGGGGCGGCGGCGGTGGTGGGGCGTCCCCGGGCGCACCCTCGAAGCCGTCCTCGAGCACATCGAGGGCGGCAACTCGCCGCGGCTTGACTACCCGGCGCAGTCCTTCTCGCGCCGGAGCGGTTCCTCGTGGCAGCCGAGGCGCATGGCCGGGGCGTCATCGTCGTCGTCCGGTTCCCAGTCCACCCCCTCCGGCGCACGGACGCCCCTCGTTGCCGTGAAAACCGAGCCCGGCGAGACGCCGCTCAAGCGCAGTGGTCGCCGCCAGCCTTCCCCCCCCCCTTCCCGCGGCCACCTCCGCCTTGTCAGGCCGAAGACGGAGCCGGACGCGGTGGCGACGCCGGTCACCGTCAAGCAGGAGCACCTCGACATGGCCACCGACGACGAGACCGCCCTCAAATGGGCTCGGGACGATTACGTCCGCGAGGAAATGGTGCGTCAGCGCCGCGCCCTCGAGGAGATCGCCGCTCGTCGCCGTGGACGCGAGGAGGGCGGCGTCGTCATCCTCGACGACGGTGATGAGGATGCGCCTGGGCCATCCAACCTCGAGCTGCATCGCCTCGGCGACCCAGGGCAGGGTTGCAGCAGGGAGGGCGGCGTCGTGCAGGACGGCGGCGACGACGGCAGCGGTGAAGTAGCGGCGTAGTTTAGTTTTTTTACTATGTTTTTATTTTACTTTTTGTACAAATATCAACTGAATCGCCTGAACTTTGTCCAAACATGCGTCGTTTTGGCCGAAATTTGACCTTTTTTGTGTTCAAAAAGCGTCGTCTGGGGCCAACTTGGGGGCGCGACTGGGAACCAGACCGCCCCCACGCCATTTTTTTACACCGGTTGACCCCCAGGCGGCGCTATTTCTGCCCCTGGGGGCACCGAACGGCTGGAGATGCTTAGAGCATCTCCAGCCGTTCGGCCCCCAGGGGCCCGAAATAGCGCCGCGTGGGGGCCAACCGGCGCTATAATCGGCTTGGGGGGGGGGGGGTTCGAATTCCCAGCCGCCGCCCCAAGGTCGCCCCCAAGCCGGCGATTTCGGCCCAGTTTCGTCAAAGATTCGGCCCAAATTCGGCGCTCTTTCGGCATAAATTCAACAGAAACTAAAATTTTATGCCAAAGTTCATCACAGAAATTAATACAGATCAAATAGTTCAACGAAGCAAGCTCATAATTCCAACATAAATTAAAACAAATCGAACTAGGCGTTGCCCTTGAGCCTCCATAGGTGCTCCACCAGATCGTCCTGCAGTTGTTGATGCACCTGTGTGTCTCGGATCTCCTGGCGCATATTGAGGAAGGCAGCCCATGTTGCCGGTACCAGGTGATCAACAACTGCGAAAGGTCCCTGCCTGAAATATGGTTCAGTGTCAAACACTGGCTCTTCCCGCTCGCTCTCAATGATCATGTTGTGCAAGATGACACAACAATTCATGACCTCCCACATCTGCGATTTCGACCAGGTCAGAGCGGGGTACCGGACAACAGCAAATCGAGATTGGAGCACACCAAATGCTCGCTCGACATCTTTCCTGCAAGCCTCCTGACACTTAGCAAAGTGTGACTTCTTTGGCGCCACAGGTTTTGAGATAGTCTTCATAAATGTGGACCATCTCGGATAGATACCATCTGCTAGATAGTATCCCTTGTTGTAGTGGCACCCATTGACCTCAAAGTTCACCGGAGGAGCATGATGACCTTCAACAAGCATGGCAAAGACATTCGAGCACTGCAATACGTTGATGTCATTGTGAGTTCCTGGCATACCAAAGAATGAGTGCCAAATCCATAGGTCATGTGTGGCTACTACCTCAAGTACCACACTGCAACCTCCTTTGGCGCCTTTGTACATCCCCTGCCAAGCAAATGGGCAGTTTTTCCATGCCCAATGCATGCAGTCGATGCTTCCAAGCATCCCAGGAAATCCTCTTGCTGCATTTGTTGGGGAACGTTGCATGGGAAACAAAAAATTTCCTACGCACACCCAAGATCTATCCATGGTGATGAGCATCTACGAGAGGGGAGATCAGATCTACATGCCCTTGTAGATCGCTAAGCGGGAAGCGTTAAGAAACGCGGTTGATGTAGTCAAACGTCTTCGCGATCCAAATCGCAATCCGTCCCGCGATCCAATCACGATCCGTCCCGATCTAGCACCGAACGGACGGCACCTCTGTGTTCAACACACGTACAGCTCGATGACGTCTCCGCCTCCTCGATCCAGCAAGCGAGGTTGGAATAGTAGATGAGTTCTCCGGCAACACGACGGCATGGTGGCGATGGTGGTGGTGCTATCCCGGTAGGGCTACGCCTAGCGCTACCGAAACCGCGAACGGTGGAGAAAATGATCTAGGGAGAGAGAGGGGCGCCAAGGGCTTTGTGTGCGCTCTTGGGGCGCCCCTCCTCTCTCTATATAGGTGGAGGGGCGTGGAGATCAGCCCCTCCAATCCCTAGGGCGCAGCCAAGGGGGAGGAGTTGGAATCCTAGTCCAATTCCCTCCTAGTCCAATTCCCTCCCTTTCCATAAACAGGTGGACTTTCCACCTCTCCCAAGCCACATGGGCCTTGAGGGACTTGTGCGCCTGGCCCAATAAGGCCAGGGCGCCTCCCCTCAGCCCATGCAAACCCTTGGGACATGGTGGAACCCTTGGTGGACTTCTGGACTCCTCCGGAAGTTTCCGGAACCTTCTAGAAGCTTCCCGGTACAATACCGGAAAAACCCGAAACTTTTCCGGTCGCCAAAATATGACTTCCCATATATAAATCTTTACCTCCGGACCATTCCGGAACTCCTCGTGATGTCCGGGATCTCATCCGGGACTCCGAACAACCTTCGGTCACCAACATACATAACTCAACAATACCAAATCGTCACCGAACGTTAAGTGTGCAGACCCTGCGGGTTCGAGAACTACGTAGACATGACCGAGACAACTCTACGGTCAATAACCAATAGCGGGACCTGGATGCCCATATTGGTTCCTACATATTCTACGAAGATCTTTATCGGTCGAACCACGATGTCAAGGATTCAGATAATCTCGTATGCAGTTCCCTTTGTCCATCGGTATGTTACTTGCCCGAGATTCGATCGTCGATATCTCCATACCTAGTTCAATCTCGTTACTGGCAAGTCTCTTTACTCGTTCCGTAACACAAGATCCCGTGACTAACTCCTTAGTCACATTGCTTGCAAGCTTCTTGTGATGATGTGTTACCGAGTGGGCCCAGAGATACCTCTCCGTCATACGGAGTGACAAATCCCAGTCTCGATCCATGCCAACTCAACAGACACCCTCGGAGATACCTGTAGAACACCTTTATAGTCACCTAGTTATGTTGTGACGTTTGATACACACAAAGCATTCCTCCCGTGTCCGGGAGTTGCATGATCTCATGGTCGTAGGAACATATACTTGACATGGATAAAGCAGTAGCAACAAACTGACACGATCAACTGCTATGCTTACGGTTGGGTCTTGTCCTTCACATCATTCTCCTAATGATGTGATCCCGTTATCAGATGACAACTCATTGTCTATGGTCAGGAAACCTTGACCATCTCTGATCAACGAGCTAGTCTAGTAGAGGCTTACTAGGGACACAGTGTTGTCTATGTATCCACACATGTATCTGAGTTTCCGATCAATACAATTCTAGCATGGATAATAAACGATTATCATGAACAAGGAAATATGATAATGACCATTTTATTATTGCCTCTAGGGCATATTTCCAACAGTCTCCCACTTGCACTAGAGTCAATAATCTAGCTCACATCGCTATGTGATTTACATTGTTATGAATCTAACACCCATACAGTTCTGGGGTTCGATCATGTTTTGCATGTGAGAAAGGTTTTAGTCAACGGTCTGCAACATTCAGATCCGTGTGTTCTTTGCAAATCTATATGTCATACTGTAGATGCTGCTACCACGCTCCACTTGGAGCTATTCCAAATGGCTGCTCCACTATACGTATCGGGATTACTTACTAAGAGTCATCCGGATTGGTGTCAAAGCTTGCATCGACGTAACTCTTTACGACGAACTCTTCATCACCTCCATAATCGAGAAACATTTCCTTAGTCCTCTAGTTACTAAGTATAATTTTGACCGCTGCCCAGTGATCCACTCCTGGATCACTCTTGTGCCCCTTTGACAGACTCATGGCAAGGCACACACCAGGTGCGGTACACAGCATGGCATACTATACAGAGCCTATGGATAAGGCATAGCGGACGACCTTCGTCCTTTCTCTTTCTTCTGTCGTGGTCGAGCTTTGAGTCTTACTCAACTTCACACCTTACAAATCAGTCAAGAACTCTTTCTTTGACTGATCCATTTT
The DNA here is from genome assembly GCA_039707655.1 of Elymus sibiricus. Lineage (NCBI taxonomy): Eukaryota > Viridiplantae > Streptophyta > Magnoliopsida > Poales > Poaceae > Elymus > Elymus sibiricus. The sequence continues at coordinate 283,473,811 of CM077663.1, forward strand.
GAACTCTTTCAAAATCGTGTCAAGGTATGTACTCATTGAAAGTCTTATTAGGCGTCTTGATCTATCTCTATAGATCTTGATGCCCAATATTTAAGTAGCTTTATCCAGGTCTTCCTTTGAAAAACTCCTTTCAAACAACCCTTTATGCTTTCCAGAAATTCTACATTATTTCCGATCAACAATATGTCAACCACATATACCTATCAGAAATTCTATAGTGCTCCCACTCACTTTATTGTAAATACAAGTCTTATAAACTTTGTATATACCCAAAAACTTTGATCTCCTTATCAAAGCGTATATTCCAACTCCGAGATGCTTGCCCTAGTCCATAGAAGGATCACTGGAGTTTGCACACTTTTTAGCATTCTTAGGATCGACAAAACCTTGTGGTTGTATCACATACAACCTTTCCTCACGGAAACCGTTAAGGAAACTCTGTTTTGACATCCATCTGCCAGATTTCATAATCAAAAAATGCAGCAACTGCTAACATAATTCCAACAGACTTCAGCATCGCTACGAGTGAGAGAGTCTCATCGTAGTCAACTCCTTGAACTTGTCGGAAACTACTTTGCGACAAGTCGAGCCTTATAAATGGTGACAATTACCATCATCGTTTGTCTTCTTCTTAAAGGTCCATTTGTACTTAACGACCCATCGTTCATCGGGCAAGCCTACCAAAGTCCATACTTGGTTTTCATACATGGATCCTATCTCGGATTTCACGGCTCATAGCCATTAGTTGGAATCCGGGCCCACCATCGCTTCTTCATAGCTCGCAGGTTCACTGTTGTCCAATAACATGACCTCTAAGACAGGATTCCGCACCACTTAGGGGCGGTACGATTCCTTGTCGACCTACGAGGCTCAGTAGTAACTTGATCTGAAGTTTCATGATCATCATCATTAGCTTCCTCTTCATTTGGTGTACGCACCGCAGAAACATCTTTCTGCGTTGTGCTACCATCCAACTGAAGTGACGGTTCAATAACCTCATCAAGTTCTACTTTCCTCCCACTCAATTCTTTCGAGAGAAACTCTTTCTCGAGAAAGGACCCGTTTTTAGCAACAAACACTTTGCCCTTGGATCTGAGATAGAAGGTATACCCATCTGTTTCCTTAGGGTATCCTATGAAGACGCATTTGTGTGCTTTGGGTTCGAGCTTATCAGGTTGAAGTCTTTTCACATAAGCATCGTATTCCCAAACTCTAAGAAATGACAGCTTAGGTTTCTGCCAAACCATAATTCATACGGTGTCATCTTAACGGATTTAGATGGTGCCCTTTTTAAAGTGAATGTAGTTGTCTCTAACGCATAACCCCCAAACGATAGTGGCAAATCGGCAAGAGACATCATAGAACGCACCATATCCAATAGAGTACAGCTACGATATTCGGACACACCATTACACTATGGTGTTCCAGGGGGCATGTGTTGTGAAACAACTTCCACATTGTCTTAAATATATACCAAAACTCGTAACTCAGATGTTTACCTCCACGATCATATCGTAGACATTCAATCTTCTTGTCACGATGATCTTCAACTTCACTCTGAAATTTCTTGAACTTTTCAAAAGTTTCAGACTTGTGATTCATCAAGTAAACATACCAGTATCTACTCAAATCATCTGTGAAGGTAAGATAATAACAATATCCACCGCGTGCTTCAATGCTCATTGGATATCATACATCAATATGTATTATTTCCAATAAGTCACTTGCCCACTCCATCGAACCGGAAAACGGGGTCTTAGTCATCTTGCCCAAGAGGCATGGTTCGCATGTCTCAAGCGATTCAAAATCGAGTGAGTCTAAAGATCCATCAGCATGGAGCTTCTTCATGCAATTTACACCAATATGACCTTAGCAGAAGTGCCACAAGTATGTGGTACTATCATTATCAACTTTGCATCTTTCGGCATCAATATTATGGACATGTGTATCACTACGATCGAGATTCAATAAACCATTAACATTGGGTGCATGACCATTGAAGGTATTATTCATGTAAACAGAATAACCATTATTCTCTGACTTAAATGAATAACTGTATTGCAATAAACACGATCTAATCATGTTCATGCTCAACGCAAACACCAAATAACATTTATTTAGGTTCAACACTAATCGCGAAGGTAGAGGGAGCGTGCGATGGTGATCACATCAACCTTGGAAACACTTCGAACACACATCGTCACCTCGCCCTTAGCTAGCCTTCGTTTATTCCGTAGCTTTTATTTCGAGTTACCAAAATTAGTAACTGAACCGGTATCTAATGCCCAGGTGCTACTAGGAGTACTAGTAAGGTACACATCAATAACACGTATATCAAATATACTTTTGTTGACGTTGCCACCCTTCTTATCTACCAAGTATTTGGGGTAGTTCCACTATCAGTGACCGTTCCCCTTATAATAGAAGCACTTAGTCTCAGGTTTGGGTTCAACCTTGGATTTCTTCACTGGAGCGGCAACTGTTTTTCCATTCTTGAAGTTTCCCTTCTTGCCCTTGCCCTTCTTGAAACTAGTGGTCATGTTAACCATCAACACTTGATGCTCCTTCTTGATTTCTAACTTCGCGGCCTTAAGCCTTGCGAATAGCTCCGGGATCACTATCTCCATCCCTTGCATGTTATAGTTCATCACAAAGCTCTAGTAGCTTGGTGATAGTGACTGGAGAACTCTGTCAATCATTATCTTATCTTGAAGATGAACTCCCACTTGATTCAAGCGATTGTAGTACCCAGACATTCTGAGCACATGCTCACCGATTGAGCTATTCTCCTCCATCTTGCAGGCAAAGAACTTTGTCAGAGGTCTCATACCTCTCAACACGGGCATGAGCCCGAAATTCCAATTTTAGATCTCGGAACATCTCATATGCTCTTGGGGCGCCCCTCCTCTCTCTATATAGGTGGAGGGGCGTGGAGATCAGCCCCTCCAATCCCTAGGGCGCAGCCAAGGGGGAGGAGTTGGAATCCTAGTCCAATTCCCTCCTAGTCCAATTCCCTCCCTTTCCATAAACAGGTGAACTTTCCACCTCTCCCAAGCCACATGGGCCTTGAGGGACTTGTGCGCCTGGCCCAATAAGGCCAGGGCGCCTCCCCTCAGCCCATGAAAACCCTTGGGACATGGTGGAACCCTTGGTGGACTTCCGGACTCCTCCGGAAGTTTCCGGAACCTTCTAGAAGCTTCCCGGTACAATACCGAAAAAACCCGAAACTTTTCCGGTCACCAAAATATGACTTCCCATATATAAATCTTTACCTCCGGACCATTTCGGAACTCCTCGTGACATACGGGATCTCATCCGGGACTCCGAACAATCTTCGGTCACCAACATACATAACTCAACAATACCAAATCGTCACCGAACGTTAAGTGTGCAGACCCTGCGGGTTCGAGAACTATGTAGACATGACCGAGACAACTCTACGGTCAATAACCAATAGCAGGACCTGGATGCCCATATTGGTTCATACATATTCTACGAAGATGTTTATCGGTCGAACCACGATGTCAAGGATTCAGACAATCTCGTATGCAGTTCCCTTTGTCCATCGGTATGTTACTTGCCCGAGATTCGATCGTCGGTGTCTCCATACCTAGTTCAATCTCGTTACTGGCAAGTCTCTTTACTCGTTCCGTAACACAAGATCCCGTGACTAACTCCTTAGTCACATTGCTTGTAAGATTCTTGTGATGCTGTGTTACCGAGTGGGCCCAGAGATACCTCTCCGTCATACGAAGTGACAAATCCCAGTCTCGATCCATGGCAACTCAACAGACACCCTCGGAGATACCTGTAGAGCACCTTTATAGTCACCCAGTTATGTTGTGACGTTTGATACACACAAGGCATTCCTCCGGTGTCCGAGAGTTGCATGATCTCATGGTCGTAGGAGCATATACTTGACATGGATAAAGCAGTAGCAACAAACTGACACGATCGACTGCTATGCTTACGGTTGGGTCTTGTCCATCACATCATTCTCCTAATGATGTGATCCCGTTATCAGATGACAACTCATTGTCTATGGTCAGGAAACCTTGACCATCTCTGATCAACGAGCTAGTCTAGTAGAGGCTTACTAGGGACACAGTAGTGTCTATGTATCCACACATGTATCTGAGTTTCCGATCAATACAATTCTAGCATGGATAATAAACGATTATCATGAACAAGGAAATATGATAATAACCATTTTATTATTGCCTCTAGGGCATATTTCCAACAGCATTCTGTGCTAGGATCCGAGCAGTGTCTTCAGCATTGGGTGATCGCAAATACTGTGGTCCAAACACTGCCACCACTACCCTGTAGAACTTGTACAAACACTCAATGGTGGAGACTCGACCATGCGTCCATAGTCTTCCTGTATATCACCGGGAGATCCGTATGCAAGCATCCTCGTAGCTGTGGTGCACTTGTGGGGTGAGGAGAATCCAACTGTGCCGGTGCAATCCTTCTTGCAAATGAAACAGCTGTCGAACTCCCGGATGGCATTCACAATCCTGAGGAAGAGCTTCCGGCCCATCCGATAGTGGTGCCGAAATACTTTCTCACCGTGCAGAGGAGCGTCGGCGAAGTAGTCGGCGTAGAGCATGCAATAGCCCTCCATTCGATGCCTCTGTTTGCTCTTGCGGCGGCCCGGCGCCGAGCCCCCTCACCGAGGCTTGGCATTGTTCGCGACCAGGCCGACTAGCGCGGCAAGGATCATGAGGTGTTCATGATCGGCGGTGTCGGCCTCGGCTTCCTCCTCCAACAGAGCCGTGAACGCCTCCTTGTCGTCCGAGTCCATGGCCGAACAGGCAAATCGCCGAACACCTTGTGGGCGTGGTGGGCGGGCAGCCGCCGGTGCCCCGCCTGCGTGGTGACCGTCGGAGAGCGGGGATGGATGGGATGGCAGCTGAATCGAATCCGGCGGGGAAATGGCCTTTTCTAGCGGCGGCGTAGCGGCGGTGGGCAGGCGGGCGGCGCCGGAGTCGGCGTGGTGACGAGGCACGAGGGGCGAGTCTGGCGATGAAAAGGGTGAATCTCATCTGACAGTGGTGTCCCATGCGCCGCTTTTCCTTCCGCCGGAGCCTCCAAGTGACCCCCAGTGCGCTTGGTTCGGCATGGGATCGCCGGCCCAAAAAAAGGGCCCAACCGGTGAAAATCGGCGTCCTGGGGTGGCGACTGGGGTTTTTTTCGGCGCCGGCGATTAAAAAGTGGCCTGGGAGGGTGTAAGAGCACATTTATCCATGTGTGGTTTTGGTAATTGATGACAATCCCTATGGACTAATGGTTGCCTTGAGTTATATTCGAAGGATTTGTCCGTAGGTACTTCTTGAAGTCCATCTGTTGGTTTCAAGGAGTTTATATGGTGACCAAGGTGGTATTCAAGGTGTATCCAAAGATTGGTCATGTGGGAGTTGAGCTTATTGCAAGCATGTCTTGAAGAAGAAGATTGTGTAAGCATTCATGTTTACCATCAAGACATCATCTTTTATGAAGAGAGAAGATAAGATACAAGGTTGATCAAGACTAAGTCAAAAAGTGAATCAAGTTGATCAACACACAAAGCGTACAAGATGTACCGAGAGGGATCAAGTGATCCCATGGTGTGGTAAGCATTGTCCATTACGCTTTGTGTACTAACCCATGGTCTACGTGAGAGTTCGTTGTGGGGTTAGGTATATTTCCATGGGCTTGCGTCAAGAGGAAGATCTCATACAACCCATGGAGGATGACATCAAGTGGTGATCATTATCAAGGTTGCGGTGTCCAAGTTCAAGCGAAGCACCACAGAGAGATCATGCTTGAAGTTTGCCGTCCATTGTGGTAACAATGGACTTGTGAAGATGTGCCGAAGTGAGGCTCTCCCATAGTGGAGTATGGGGGAGCAATCTACTAATCTTCATCGGGCCGACGCAATCAAGAAGTTGGTCCATCTTGAGGAAGTAAAGATCATCATCATCTAGCTCAAGTGGACTATGCGCAAGGCTAAGGTTTGACCTTGATAGGGCTTTTTATTTTACCGGTCTCATGGTGGTAGTTGGGAGACCGGGTTATAGGATCGATAGCCATACTATCAAGGGGGGCTCTCAAGTGAGTAGCTTGATCGTATCGTTCGTTGAGAGCTCAAACCATTGCATTCTTGGCATCATCATCTTTCTTGGTTCTTGGTTGGTTTTTCTCTTTGAGGTTTCATGACAAGCTCGAGTTCATCGAAAACGGAGTCCATATGCATCTTCTATGATGTTTTCGATGTTGGAGTTTTCGCCGGTTCTTCATTGACAGAGGTTTCACATCTCTATACCATTGGCATTTTTATACTGCCTCTTCGGAGCTCATTTGCAGAAGTTATGGCAGTTCTGGTTTTTCTGTATCCATCTGGTTCCTTGGGTTCTTTATTTCTCTTAAGCGGAAGTACCGCTCTTCCGAGCGGTAGTACCGCTCCAGCGGTACTACCGCCCTTATGTGCCGCTTAACTTTTTTAAGCGGTAGTACCGAGCGGTACTACCGCCCTGCAGTGCCGCTTATTCTTTTTAAGCGGAAGTACCTGGCGGTACAGCCGCCCTGAGGGTCCGCGGCCTCTTTCGCATCCTTTTCTCTGCCGGTCTTCTGGGATTTTTGAGCAGAAGTACCGCTCCCTCCAGAGCGGTACTACCGCCCAGAGCGGTACTACCGCTCCCTCCTGAGCGGTACTACCGCTTTGTTGTTCCAGGACGAGTATAAGCGGAAGTACCGCTCCCCTGAGCGGTACTACCGCTTGTGTGCGGGCTGTGGGGGTAACGGTTGGATTTTACCCCACCTATAAAAGGGGGTCTTCTTCCCCATTGCTGCCTAACTCTCTAGCTCGTGTTCTTCCCCCATTGTTGACCTTCTTCGAGCTTGCTAAGTCTCAATCCCTCCAATGATTCTTGCTAGCTCTTAAGGGAATAGAGAGAGGAGATCTAGATCCACATTTCCACCAATCACTTTCTCCTCTTTGTGAGGGGAACCCCTTGGATCTTGATCTTGGAGTTCTTCGTGTTCTTCTTCGTTCTTCCTCTCATTTTCCTCCCTAGCATTAGTTGCTTTGGTGGGATTTGGGAGAGAAGGACTTGGGCACTCCGTGTGCCCTTGCCATTGCATTTGGTGCATAGGTTTGAGTTCTCCACGGTGATACGTGGAAGTGAGAAGTTGAGAAGCTTATTACTCTTGGGTGTTTGAGCACCCTAGAGCTTGTTCCTCTTGGGTGCCTTGGCGCCCTAGACGGTTGGTGGTGCCTCGGAGCTCAATCATTGTGGTGTAAAGCTCCGGGCAAGCATCGGGGTCTCCAATTAGGTTGTGGAGATTGCCCCGAGCAATTTGTACGGGTACTGGTGAACCGCCCCCAAGGGTTGCCAAAGTGTACGGGTACCGGTGACCGCCCCCAAGGGTCGCCATTTGTACGGGTTCGGTGACCGCCCTCAAGGGTCCCTTAGTGGAATCACGGCATCTTGCATTGTGCGAGGGCGTGAGGAGATTACGGTGGCCCTAGTGGCTTCTTGGGGAGCATTGTGCCTCCACACCGCTCCGAACGGAGATTAGCATCCGCAAGGGTGTGAACTTTGGGATACATCGTCGTCTCCGCGTGCCTCGGTTATCTCTTACCCGAGCCCTTTACTTATGCACTTTACTTTGTGATAGCCATATTGTTTCTTGTTATATATCTTGCTATCACTTAGTTGTCTATCTTGCTTAGCATAAGTTGTTGGTGCACATAGGTGAGCCTAGTCGTTTTAGGTTTTATGCTTGACTAATTAAACGATAGTTTTATTCCGCATTTGTTCAAGCCTAAACCATAATTATTTTAAATCGCCTATTCACCCCCCCTCTAGGCGACATCCACGTCCTTTCAGAGGGGCTATTGGGGGCGCGGCTGGAGATGCTCTTACCCAGCTCGTTCTTATTTCCTTCTAGATTGTCATAAAATGAGGGATTTCGATCCTCAATGGATCAATGGGTGAGAAAAATCTTGGTAGGAGGCACGGTTAGTGTGAGACTCAATGATGAGGTGGGTTAGTGTGAAACTCAATGACGAGGTGGGTCCTTATTTTCAAAGCTCGAAGGGGTTGCGCCAGCCGCCAGGGTGATCGTTTCTCCCCCTTTCTCTTTAATCTTGTTGCGGATTGCTTAACAAAATGGTACTTAAAGCACAAAAAGCTGGCATGTTTCATGGCCTAGCGACTGATTTGGTTCCTAATGGGATTGCTATACTACAATATGCGGATGATATGATTTTTTGTTTTGAGGATAAGCCCAGAAATGCTCTCCACATTAAGTTGTTGTTATATCTCTTCGAAATCATGTCCGGCTTGAAAATAAACTTCCTGAAAAGTGAGATTTTCTTTGTGTGTGCGGATGATGATACTATGAAATTATTTGCGGATATGTTTAACTGCCAAATAGGCTCCTTTCCTATTAAGTACCTTGGAATGCCAGTTAGTTATGTTGAGCTTAAGAGTAGTGACTGGATTTTTGTTGATGATAAGTTTGAGAATCATAGCGAGTCCTGGGTTAGTGAGGCGCTCTCCACCGGAGGGAGGCTTATCAAAGTGAATGTTTCATTGTCCCATGTCCCAACCTTTTATATGTCCATGTTTCTCCTGAATAAAACCACTCTGGAAAAATGGATAAACCTAGAAGAAAATTCTTTCGGCATAGGAATGGCAAAAAAGAGGATATCATAGGATAAAGTGGAGCCGCGTATGTAGATCTAAATGTAAAGGGGGGTTAGGTGTGAAAGACATGAGGAAGCAAAATATATGCTTGCTGGTCAAGTGGTGGTGGAAGCTCGATAAAAAAGGACTTTAGCAAGATATAGTTAGAGCCAAGTACTTATAAAAAACTAATGTGGCTTCGGTAAAGCAAAAAAGCGAGTGATTCCCCTTGTTGGAAATCCTTACTGAAAGTGAAAGAGTTTTATATGGCAGGAACAGGGATTCAAGTGAATAGTGATGTTGCTAGACTTTGGTTAGATGATCTGGAGGGTGGAATGACATTTAAGGACAAATTCCCTAATATTTTTTATATTTGTGTTGATCCAAACTGTTCTTTGAACAAGATTGGAGATATGGATCATATCTCTTCATTTACAAGAAGGCTTTCCCCTGAGTTGATGCAACAATGGAAAGAGATGAAAGAGGTGTTGGAAACTTGCCCTAGAGGCAATAATAAATTGGTTATTATCATATTTCCCTGTTCATGATAAACGTCTATTATCCATGCTAGAATTGTATTGATCGGAAACTCAGATACATGTGCGGATACATAGACAACACCATGTCCCTAGTGAGCCTCTACTAGACTAGCTCGTTGATCAAAGATGGTTAAGGTTTCCTAACCATATACATGAGTTTTTATTTGATAACAGGGTCACATCGTTAGGAGAATGATGTGATGGACAAGACCCAACCACAAGCATAGCATTTGATCGTTTAGTTTATTGCTATTGCTTTCTTTATGTCAAGTATCTGTTCCTATGACCATGAGATCATGCAACTCCCTGACACCAGAGGAATGCCTTGTGTGTATCAAATGTCACTTCGTAACTGGGTGATCATAAAGGTACTCTATAGGTATCTCCGAGGGTGTCTGTTGGGTTGGCATGGATTGAGACTGGGATTTGTCACTCCGTACGACGAAGAGGTATCTCTGCGCCCACTAGGTAATACAACATCACAAGAAGCTTGCAACCAATGTGACTAAGGAGTTAGTCACGGGATCTTGTATTATGGAACGAGTAAAGAGACTTACCCATAACGAAATTGAACTAGGTATGGAGATACCAAAGATCAAATCTCGAGCAAGTAACATACCAATGGAAAAAGGGAACTACATACAGGATTGATTGAATCCTTGACATCGTGGTTCGACCGATAAAGATCTTCGTGGAATATGTAGGAGCCAATATGAGCATCCAGGTCCCGCTATTGGTTATTGACTAGAGAGGTGTCTCGGTCATGTCTACATGATTCTCGAACCCGTAGGGTCCGCACGCTTAACGTTCGGTGATCGTATAGTATTGTTGAGTTATATATGTTGGTGACCGAATGTTGTTTGAAGTCCTGGATGAGATCCCAAACGTCACGAGGAGTTCCAGAATGGTCCGGAGGTAAATATTTATATATAGGAAAGTGGTATTCAGGTTCCGGAAAAGTTTTGGGTTTTTTCCGGTATTGTACCAGGAGTGCTGAAAGGGTTCCGGGGGTCCACCCACCCCGGGGGCCACATGGGCTGTAGAGGGAGGCGCACCAGCCCCTGGTGGGCTGGGCACCCTATCCCTAAAGGCCCATGCGCCTGGTGGTAGGTAGGGGAGGTGCCTTGGGGAGGAGGGACTCCTCCCTTAGGGCGCCCACCTCCCTTGTGGAAGGTGGACTCGTCTCCACTTGGCCGGCCAGCCCTCCCTTGGAGGAGGGGCTAGGGCTGCGCCCTACCTACCCCTTCCTCCTATAAATAGGGAGGAAGAGGGAGGGTAGCTGCACCCAAGCCATAGGTGCAGCCCTCCCTCTCTCCCTAGATCGTTTTCTCCTCCGATCGCATCTGCGGCAGCGCTTGGCGAAGTCCTGTTGAGATTGCTCCACCACCACCGCCACCACGCCGTCGTGCTGCCGGAGAACTCATGTACTTCTCTGCCCTCGCTCGCTGGATCGAGGAGGCGGAGACGTCGTTGACCTGTACGTGTGTTGAACGCGGAGGTGTTGTCCGTTCGGCGCTAGATTAGGACGGATCGTGATTGGATCGCGAAGGCGTACGACTACATCAACCGCGTTTCTTAACGCTTCCGCTTAGTGATCTACAAGGGTATGTAGATGCACTCCCCCTCTAATAGCTATACATCTCCTTGGATAGACCTTGCGTCTGCGTAGGAATTTTTTTGTTTCCCATGCAACGTTCCCCAACAAGAGGTTCCAATGAAACTTAGGAAAAATAATCTCTCTCATGACATATACTGGAAACTTGATAATTCAAGAACTTTCTCTACTAAATCAATGTATAGGTGGCTCGAAAAAGATCTTGCGGGATCTGGGTTCAAATGGATATGGAAGTCCAACATTCCTCTTAAGATTCAAATCTTTTGTCACAAACCTGCCAGAATGCTATCCTCACTAGAGATAATATGAAAAAAGGCTATGGCTGGCTGATCCTCGCTGTTCTTTCTGTGATCAGTTGGAAACGGCCCAACATCTGCTTTTCTTATGTCCCGGTGTGGAGGACTGTCGGTTCGATGCTTGGAACTGATTGTTGTCCAAGTTCTGTTCGACAATATTATGTCTGGATGTATGCATTCTTGCCGGGTTTTGACAAACTCTATACTGTTGGATTGGCTGCAATATGCTGGGCAATTTGGTTGGCTGGCAACCGGGCCAACTTTGAATTCAAGTGGATTAATTCCCCTTTTGAAATTTTGTTTACAACTTGTACTTTTCTGATCTATTGGGCGGGTTTGCAGAAACATGATATGGTGCAGGTGGTGAGGAAGGTTGGAGATGCTGAAGATGAATGCCTCACAAATGTTGCTGTTGTGCGGTCCACCGAAGCCGGACATGGGTGGTGCTGAAGGGACTTGATGATCTATATCCCAGGTGATGCAGCAAAAAGAAAAAAGAGAAGTGGGCGGTGACTCCTCCATCCTGGAGTAATCAGTGGTGAATGTGTCTTCAAGGCTTGGGTCTTTTTCTGTGTTGGTCTGCTGATATATGTTTGCATTTTGGTGAGTTGTGGTTGCACATCTAGGAGTGTGGGTCTTTTGAGTCTGTAATATGGTGGTACTTTGGTAGTTGGTAGCTAGGCGTTTTCAGGTGACATCAGGTTTTCACCCCATGGCGTGTGCTTCTGATGACATGGCACGCAGTGGGTTTCCTGATGTTGCCTCGAACTCTCTTTTCCTCTTTCCCTAGTCTTTCTTCTAGTTCTGAGAACAATGTATTTCCGTTTTGATAAATAATGGAAAGCAGGAAGCTCGGTTTGAAAAAAAATCTTTCTTGTAAAGATAGAATCGGTCCACTTCACATGGAGAGCGGGGGAAGGGGTCATGAATTCCTCCTCAACTCCATCCTCCCCGGTCATGCAATACGACAGTATACCATATTCCCATTGTACCTGGCCAAAACTCGGGCCGGGCCGGGCCTAAAAAAGCCCGTGGTACAAAACTCAGGCCCGGGCCCGAGCCCGGCCCGAGCCCGAAGAAGCCCGGCCCGACCGGACAAGCCCGGCCCGACGTAGGCATAAAATTGGGTTTTCGCAGGCCCGAGCCCGGCCCAGCCTGACCTTCGGGCTGGATTCTCAGTCTCGAGCCTGGCCCGCGGGCAAGCCCAGGCCCGACCCGGCCCGGGAATTTTGGGCCGGGTCGGGTGGAGCCGGCAGGGCCGGTTTCCCATGGCCAGGTATAGTTCCCATCATGGTCTGCAATCTCTAGGTGATATAAACTGCATCGTTTGTCTGATTAATGAATCCAACAATGAAAAGAGGCCTGCTTCGGTACCCAAACATATAAGGGCAGTTGGGTCATTTCAATTTCAACGAAAGCGTATACGCACCACCACATTCTACACGTACAGCCGAGCCGCCCGCCCAACCGATACGCCCGCCCATGCAGAAAAAAACTTCCACGATCTTGCCGCCCGCCCGACAATTACGCGCCCCCGATTCAGCATTGCCCAACTGGTCGATCGTTGCCTGCGCCTGCCCGAGTTGACGACTGTCGTTGGCATCAGCGGGTGTCGTTCATCACCCCGTCACACGCCGCCTCTTACCTCCTCCTCCTCCCCCCCCGTCCTAGGTCGCGGCTCCAACCAATTTTCCCAACGGTTATGAAGTCACCGTCCTCATCTTTGATGTCGCCACCGTCTGTAATCGCGTCGGAGGCCCCTTCCGCCTACCATCGCCCCCGTCCCACGCCATTTTTCCGTCGGTTATAGAAGTCGTCGTCCTCGTCTTCCACATCACCGCCGTGCACAATCACGCCGGAGGCCTCTGTCTCAAGGCCCCGTCGGCCTTGCCGTGCGACATTGACCCCGCACCCTAGGTTTGCCATCTAAACCATCTAAGACTCACTACTGCAGGAATGACCAGCAGTGGTAGGTGCAAAATGGGAATTAGTGGCGAGCTAGGGGCCGAGGCAAGCCCGCCACTGACTTCGTGCCATTGGTAATAGGCTAATAGTGGCGGGCGTCGGCCCACCACTGTTAATCAGTTAGTAGTGGTTGTCGGAGTTTGGGATCTACGTCCAAGAACTTCTCCGTGAGTGAGATTCGAACACTGGGGGTCTTGGCCTAGCAACCTACAACTCGACGAAGAACGTGAGAGGATCGACGACGAGCTCACTGCTGCTCGCCGGACATGACAGGGACACGCGAGCTACCCAGGTTTAGGCCACCGTTGCGGTGTAATACCCTACTCCTGCTTTGTGTTGGATTGCCCTGTGGGGGAGAGCTGAGCTCGAGGTACACGAGGTCTTGGGGAGAAAAAATGGCTCGATCCCCTTACATGGAGGCGTCCCTGTCCCCTTTGTGGTGCCTTGGTCCTCTTCCCCAAAAACAGAGGCGGGAAAGGGCAGCCACAGGGCGGCAATTCAAAGGGGGACAGGAACCCAGTCCTATCCTGACAAAAGGCAGTCTCTCCCAGCTAAAGTAGTCTTCGTGACGCGCCGGTGGGCTCGTTGATGACCTCCGTCCTGCAGCATCGATCCGTTCTGATCCTCTTACATCAAAGGGGAAACACTTTGGGACTTACTTTGGGGGAGGCGGGCTCCACTGCCTCCCTTATCACCAGAATGGAAACTGTCCTGCCTTCCCCCTCTGTCCTCGCCACGATGTCAGGGGAATTGCCTTTGGGGAGGGGTCCACGCCACACGGCTGGCCCTGCATGAACTGCCTCGTGAAGCTACCCCGTGAGGGAGGCCTCACGAGGCGCTTGCGCCTGCAAAGTTGCCTCGGCAGGTATTTGCCTCGCGCAAGGGGCCTTGCCCCCCCTCCCCGCGAGGCAAATCTCTTAGGAGAGGAAAGATGGGGTTCAACCTTCTTGGGCCGATCCAGCGTCGCCTCCTGACTCAGCCGGTAGACGGGCCATGGTACCCCTGGTCCCACAGGGCCGACAGTGGCGGGCAGAAAATCTGGCCCGACACTAGTAACTCGAATACCACTAGTGTGCACCTGGTCCTGCCCGCCACTGCTAGTTGTTTTAGGATTTAAGAAAAAGATAATGTACTTGTACTATGAAGGAAATCTTCTATACAGATAGTCGGGTGAGCCGTTTCGTCGTATTGATCAATGTTGATGGGTTTAAACCCTTCTGGGAACTGGTGTTCCATGACTTCGTTTGTAAAACAGACTGGATGCGCAGGTGCTCGGTATCAAAACGTATCATGGCGGGAGTGGGCAATCGCCCGTGCCCGTGTCTGTTCCCGAGCTCGTCCTTGCCTGTCCAACCAGGCGTCGTACCCCTCCAGGCCGGCGGGCGTATGATCCCTTATTCCGTAGATGGATCGGGGAGGGTTTTATCTTTACGTATCTTAGTGCGTAGGTCGAAAGGCTCGGGATATCCGATCGGGTTCTTGCCATGAGGGTGGGTTTTTCGTAGGGGTTCTTTATATGCCCATGCTGGCCGATCTCGCCCTCAAGGGGGGCGGTCAGCTTGGGTTGCGTGACCGTATGTGAGGGGCTCGTTATCTACCACCTCGTCGTCGAAGTCGGGCAGCCGCCGTCGTGGGAACGACTTAGTTGTCGTGCATCGGTCTTCGAACTCTGCTTCGGCCGTGAGGATTTATGTCCATTTCTCATTGAGCGCGTTTTCATGAGTCTAGAGCTCCTGGTGTTTACTCTTCATGCTCCGCGCAGTTGCGATTAGCCGACATTGGAAACGTATCTCCTCAGAGGGTTTTTTGGGCACCTAGAAGTCTTCGGGTCCGAGACTAACCTCGTCCTCGGATTGGGGGAGGTAATCCTCGTCTGAACCATGGTCGAAGGCTCCTTCGTCCTCGGGATTGTCCTCGGCAGGTGTCCCCATGGGCCCGTTCTGTTGTGCGGGCTCAGCCTGATCGTTCTTGTCCGGGCTCTCTGTTGGGGAACGGAGCATGTAATTTCAAAAAAATTCCTACGCTCATGCAAGATCTATCCATGGAGATGCATCGCTACGAGAAGGGGGGAGTGTGTCTACGTACCCTCGTAGACCGTTAGCGGAAGCGTCTCACAACGCGGTTGATGTAGTCGAACAATCCTTCGAGCTCCACCGATCGAGTACCGAACGTACGGCACCTCCGAGTTCTACACACGTGCAGCTCGGTGATGTTCCTCGCCTTCTTGATCCAGCAAGACGTCGAGGTAGTAGATGAGTTCCGTCAGCACGATGGCGTGGCGACGGTGACGGTGAAGTGATTCCGGCAGGGCTTCGCCTAAGCTCTCCGAAAATATGACCGAGGTGGAAAACAGAGATCGGGGCACCGCACACGACTATGGGACAATTGTGTGCCTTTGGGGTGCCCCCTGCCCCTGTATATAAAGGAGGAGAGGAGGAGGCCGCCGGCCCTAGGTGGGGCGCGCCATGGGGAGAGGAGTCCTACTAGGACTCCTAGTCCTAGTAGGATTCCTTCTCAAGAGGGGGAAGAAGGAAGGGAGAGAGACGAGGAGAAGGAAAGGGGGTTGCGCCCCCTCCCCTAGTCCAATTCGGACTTCCCATGGGAGGGAGGCGCAGCCACCCCTAGTGGGCTGCCTCTTCTTTCCCGTATGGCCCATGTAGGCCCATTACTTCCCCGGGGGGTTCCGGTAACCCTCCGGCACTCCGATATTTACCCGGATCACTTGGAACTATTCCGATATCCGAATACCACCTTCCAATATATCAATCTTTACCTCTCGGACATTCCGAGACTCCTCGTCATGTCCGTGATCTCATCCGGGACTCCGAACAACATTCGGTCACCAATCACATAACTCATATAATACTATATCGTCATCGAACCTTAAGTGTGCGGACCCTACGGGTTCGGGAATGATGTAGACATGACCGAGACGACTCTCTGGTCAATAACCAACAGCGGAACCTGGATGCTCATATTAGTTCCTACATATTCCACGAAGATCTTTATCGGTGAACCTCATATGTCAACATACGTTGTTCCCTTTGTCCGGCGGTATGTTACTTGCCCGAGATTCGATCGTCGGTATCCAATACCTAGTTCAATCTCGTTACCGGCAAGTCTCTTTACTCGTTCCGTAATACATCATCTTGCAACTAACTCTTTAGTCACGGTGCTTGCAAGGCTTCTGTGATGCTGTATTACCGAGAGGGCCCAGAGATACCTCTCCGATAGTCGGAGTGACAAATCCCAATCTCGATCCATGCCAACTCAACAAACACTTTCGGAGATACCTGTAGTGCACCTTTATAATCACCCAGTAACGTTGTGACGTTTGATACACCCAAAGTATTCCTACGGTATCCGGGAGTTGCATGATCTCATGGTCAGAGGAACGTGTATTTGACATAGTGAAAGCAATAGCAATAAACTGAACGATCATTTGCTATGCTAACAGTTGGGTCATGTCCATCACATCATTCTCCTAATGATGTGATCCCGTTATGAAATGACAACTCATGTCCATGGTCAGGAAATCTTGACCATCTTTTGATCAACGAGCTAGTCTAGTAAAGGCTTACTAGGGACACAGTATTTGTTTATCTATTCACACATGTATTTAGTTTCCGGTCAATACAATTCTAGCATGAATAATAAACTATTATCATGAACGGGGAAATATGATAATAACTAATTTATTATTGCCTCTAGGGCATATTTCCAACAGTCTCCCACTTGCACTAGAGTCAATAATCTAGATTACATCTCCATGTAATTAACACTTAATCAGTTCTAAAGCTGATCATGTTTTGCTTGTGAGAGAGGTTTTAGTCAACGGGTCTGCAATATTCAGATCCGTGTGTTCTTGGCAAATCTCTATGTTATATGTAGATGCTGCTACCACACTCTGTTTGGAGCTACTCCAAAAAATTTCCCCACTATACTTATCCGGTGTGAGACTCATAGTCTTTCGAATCAGTGTTTAAAGCTTGCATCGACGTAACCCCTTACGACGGACTCTTTATCATCTCTATTCCCGAGAAATTCTTCCTTAGTCATCTTAAGGATAATTTGACCGCTGTCCAGTGATCTACTCCTGGATCACTTTGGTACCTCTTTTGCCAGACACATGGCAAGGCACACAGCTTGGCATACTTTATAGAACCTATGGCCGAGGCATAGGGGATAACCTTCATCCATTCTATTTATTTTGCTGTGGTCGAGATTTGAGTCTTACTCAACTTCACACCTTTCACCACAGTCAAGAACTCCTTCTTTGACTGATCCATTTTGAACTTCTTCAAAATCTTGTCAAGGTATATGTTTTGTGAAAGTCATATGAGGCGTCTCAATCTATCTCTATAGATTTTGATGCCTAACATGTAAACAACCTTTACGTAGATCTTCAAGTCTTACTCCACTTCACACCAGCCAAGAACTTATTTCTTTTGACTTGATCCATTTTGAACTTCTTCAAAATCTCATCAAGGTGTGTGAAAATCTTTTATCAGGTGTCTTGATCTATCTCTATAGATCTCGATGCCCAAACCATGGATAACTCAAAAATAGGTTTTTATTGAAAAACTCCTTTCAATTAATTCTTTATGCTTTCCAGAAATTCTACATCATTTCCAATCACATATACTTATTATAAATGTTATAGAGCTCCCACTCACTTTGTTGTAAATACAAGTTTCTCCATAAACTTGCATAAACCCAAACGCTTTGATCACTTCATCAAAGCGAGTATTCCAGCTCCGAGATGCTTGCACCAGTCCATAGATGGATCGCTGGAGCTTGCATACTTTGTTAGCACCTTTAGGATCGACAAAACCTTCCGGTTGCATCATATACAATTCTTCCTTAAGGAATCCATTAAGGAATGCCGTTTTGACGTCCATTTGCCAGAATTCATAATCATAAAATGCGGCAATTGCTAACATAATTTTGACAGGCTTTAGCATCGCTACGGGTGAGAAAGTCTCATCGTAGTCAACTCCTTGAACTTGTCGATAACCTTTAGCAACAAATCGTGCTTTATAGACAGTGACATTACCATCAGCGTCCGTCTTCTTCTTAAAGATCCATTTATTTTTAATAGCTCGTCGTTCATCGGGCAAGTCTACCAAAGTCCACACTTTGTTCTCATACATGGATCCAATCTCGGATTTCATGGCCTCAAGCCATTTGTCAGAATCCGGGCTTGCCATCGCTTCTTCATAGTTCGAAGGTTCATCGTTGTCTAGCAACATGTCCTCCAAGACTGGATTTCCGTACCACTCTGGTGCGGAACGTGTCCTGGTTGACCTTCGAAGTTCAGTAACAACTTGATCCGAAGTTTCATGATCATCATCATTAACTTCTTCTCTGGTCTGTGTCGATGTCACAGAAATTTCTTTCTGTGGCGTACTACTATCCAGAGGAGGTACAATTACCTCATCAAGTTCTACTTTCCTCCCACTCAATTCTTTCGAGAGAAACTCCTTCTCTAGAAAGGATCCATTCTTTAGCAACGAAAACTTTGCCTTCGGATCTGTGGTAGAA
This sequence comes from Elymus sibiricus, assembly GCA_039707655.1. Taxonomy (NCBI): domain Eukaryota; kingdom Viridiplantae; phylum Streptophyta; class Magnoliopsida; order Poales; family Poaceae; genus Elymus; species Elymus sibiricus. Next base: position 283,492,445 of record CM077663.1, read on the forward strand.
GGTGTACCCAACGGTCTCTTTTGGGTATCCTATGAAGACGCACTTATCCGCTTTGGGTTCGAGCTTATCTGGCTGAAGCCTTTTGACATAAGCATCGCATCCCCAAACTTTCAGAAACGACATCTTAGGTTTCTTGCAAACCACAATTCATACGGTGTCATCTCAACGGATTTAGACGGTGCCCTTGTTTAAAGTGAATGCAGCTGTCTCTAATGCATAACCCCAAAATGATAGTGGCAAATCGGTAAGAGACATCATAGAACGCACCATATCCAATAGAGTATGATTACGACGTTCGGACACACCATTACGCTGTGGTGTTCCATGTGGCGTGAGTTGTGAAACAATTTCACATTGTCTTAAGTGATTGCCAAACTCGTAACTCAAATATTCTCCTCCATGATCAGATCGTAAGAACTTTATTTTCTTGTTACGATGGTTCTCTACTTCACTCTGAAATTCTTTGAACTTTTCAAATGTTTCAGATTTATGCTTCATCAAGTAGACATAACCATATCTACTCAAATCATCAGTGAACGTGAGAATATAACGATATCCACCGCGCGCCTCAACACTCATCGGACCGCATACATCGGTATGTATTATTTCCAATAAGTTGGTTGCTCGCTCCATTGTTCCGGAGAACGGAGTTTTAGTCATCTTGCCAATAAGGCACGGTTCACATGTCTCAAATGATTTATAATCAAGAGATTCCAAAAACCCATCTGCATGGAGTTTCTTCATGTGTTTAACACTGATATGACCTAAGCGGCAGTGCCACAAATATGTGGTACTATCATTATCTTTTGGCATTCGTGTTATGAACATGTGTATTACTACGATCAAGATTCAATAAACCTTTCATTTTAAGTGCATGATCATCAATGATATTATCCAAATAAATAGAATAACAATTATTCTCTAAAATTGAATAACCATCTTGCAATAAACACTATCAGATATAATGTTCATGCTTAACGCAAGCACCAAATAACAATTATTTAGGTTCATCACTAATCCTGAAGGTAGAGAGAGCGTGGCGATGGTGATCACATCAACCTTGGAGACACTTCCAATGCACATCGTCACCTCGTTCTTAGCTAGCCCTCGTTCATTCCGAAGCTCCATGTTTCAAGTTGTAAGCAACTGAACAAGTATCAAATACCCAGGTGCTCCTACGAGTACTAGTAAGGTACATATCAATAACATGTATATCAAATATCTTTGTTGACATTGCCAGTCTTATTATCTGCCAGTTACTTTGGGGAAGTTCCGCTCCCTGTGACATTTCCCTTTGCAATGGGAGCACTAAGTCTCGGGTTTGGTTCAGCCTTGGGTTTCTTCGCGTGAGCGGCAACTGTTTTACCGTTCTTCTTGAAGTTCCCTTTTCTTTCCCTTGCCCTTCTTGAAACTAGTGGTCTTATTAACCATCAACACTTGATGCTCCCTTTTTGATTTCTACATCCGCAGCTTGTAGCATCGCGAATAGCTTAGGGATATTCTATCCCTTGCATGTTTATAGTTCATCACGAAGATCCAGTAGCTTAGTGATAGTGACTAGAGAACTCTATCAATCACCACTTTATTCAGAAGTCTAACTCCCACTTGATTCAAGTGTTTGAAGTACTCAGACATTCTGAGTACATGCTCACTAACGGAGCTGTTCTCCTCCATCTTGTAGCTATAGAACTTGTCGAAGGTGTCATACCTCTCGACCCGGGTGTGAGCTTGAAAAACAAATTTTCAGCTCTTGGAACATCTCATATGCTTCGTGTTGCTCAAAACATATTTGGAGCTCCGGTTCTAAGCCGTAAAGTATGGCGCACTGAACTATCGAGTAGTCATCTTTTCTTGTCTGCCAGACGTTCATAACGTCCTCAGACGAAGCCGTAGGGGTATTTCACTGAGCGGTGCATTAAGGACATAAGCCTTCTGTGCAGCAGTGAGGACAATCCTCAGATCACGGACCTAGTCCGCATAGTTGCTTCCATCAACTTTCAACTTCGTTTTCTCTAGGAACATAATAAAAACAGGGGAACTACAGCGCGGTCTATTGATCTACAACATAAATTTGCTAAGACAAGTAAGACTATGTTCATGACAATTGAAGTTCAATTAATCAAATTACTTAAGAACTCCCACTTAGATTAACATCCCTCAAGTTGTCTAAGTGTAACATGATCCACATCAACTAAACCACGTCCGATCATCACGTGAGGTGGATTAGTTATCAATGGTGAACATCTTTCATGTTGATCATATCTACTATATGACTCATGTTTGACCTTTCGGTCTCTTGTGTTCCGAGGCCATGTCTGTACATGCTAGGCTCGTCAAGTTTAACCCAAGTATTCTGCGTGTGTACAACTGGCTTACACCCGTTGTATGCGAACGAAAGAATCCATCACACCCGATCATCACGTGGTGCTTAGAAGCGTCGAACCTTCGCAACGGTGCATACTAGGGGAGAACACTTATCTTGAAATTTAGTGAAGGGATCATCTTATAATGCTACCGTCGTCCTAAGCAAAATAAGATGCATAAAAGGATTAACATCACATGCAATTCAATATACGTGACATGATATGGCCATCATCGTCTTGTGCTTTTGATCTCCATCAGCAAAGCACCGTCATGATCTCCATCGTCACCGGGTTGACACCTTGATCTCCATCGTAGCGTCGTGACACCTTGATCTCCATCGTAGCGTCGTGGTCGTCTCGCCGGCTATTGCTACTACTACTACTGCTAACTTATAGCGGTAAAGTAAAGCAATTACATAGCGTTGGCATTGCATACAATAAAGAGACAACCATAAGGCTCCTGCCGGTTGCCTGATAACTTACAAAACATGATCATCTCATACAACAACTTATATCACATCATGTCTTGGCCATATCACATCACCAGCATACCCTGCAAAAACAAGTTAGACGTCCTCTACTTTGTTGTTGCAAGTTTTACGTGGCTGCTACGGGTTTGCAAGAACCGTTCTTACCTACGCAAAACCACAACGTGGTGTAGTGATTGCTTTTTGATCTTCTAAAAGAACCCTCTTCATTGAAACCGATTCAACTAAAGTGAGAGAGACAGACACCCGCCAGTCACCTTTATGCAATGAGTGCACGTAGCGGTGAAACCTGTCTCGCGTAAGCGTACGCGTAATGTCGGTCCGGGCCACTTCATCTCACAATACCGCCGAATCAAGTAACAACTAGTAACGGCAAGCAATATGTATACACCCACGCCCACAACTCACTTGTGTTCTACTCGTGCAAATCACATCTACGCATAGACCTGGCTCGGATGCCACTGTTGGGGAACGGAGCATGTAATTTCAAAAAAATTCCTACGCTCACGCAAGATCTATCCATGGAGATGCATCGCTACGAGAAGGGGGGAGTGTGTCTACGTACCCTCGTAGACCGTTAGCGGAAGCGTCTCACAACGCGGTTGATGTAGTCGAACAATCCTTCGAGCTCCACCGATCGAGTACCGAACGTACGGCACCTCCGAGTTCTACACACGTGCAGCTCGGTGACGTTCCTCGCCTTCTTGATCCAGCAAGACGTCGAGGTAGTAGATGAGTTCCGTCAGCACGACGACGTGGCGACGGTGACGGTGAAGTGATTCCGGCAGGGCTTCGCCTAAGCTCTCCGAAAATATGACCGAGGTGGAAAACAGAGATCGGGGCACCGCACACGGCTATGGGACAATTGTGTGCCTTTGGGGTGCCCCCTGCCCCTGTATATAAAGGAGGAGAGGAGGAGGCCGCCGGCCCTAGGTGGGGCGCGCCATGGGGAGAGGAGTCCTACTAGGACTCCTAGTCCTAGTAGGATTCCTTCTCAAGAGGGGGAAGAAGGAAGGGAGAGAGAAGAGGAGAAGGAAAGGGGGCTGCGCCCCCTCCCCTAGTCCAATTCGGACTTCCCATGGGAGGGAGGCGCAGCCACCCCTAGTGGGCTGCCTCTTCTTTCCCGTATGGCCCATGTAGGCCCATTACTTCCCCGGGGGGTTCCGGTAACCCTCCGGCACTCCGATATTTACCCGGATCACTTGGAACTATTCCGATATCTGAATACCACCTTCCAATATATCAATCTTTACCTCTCGGACATTCCGAGACTCCTCGTCATGTCCGTGATCTCATCCGGGACTCCGAACAACATTCGGTCACCAATCACATAACTCATATAATACTATATCGTCATCGAACCTTAAGTGTGCGGACCCTACGGGTTCGGGAATGATGTAGACATGACCGAGACGACTCTCTGGTCAATAACCAACAGCGGAACCTGGATGCTCATATTAGTTCCTACATATTCCATGAAGATCTTTATCGGTGAACCTCATATGTCAACATACGTTGTTCCCTTTGTCCGGCGGTATGTTACTTGCCCGAGATTCGATCGTCGGTATCCAATACCTAGTTCAATCTCGTTACCGGCAAGTCTCTTTACTCGTTCCGTAATACATCATCTTGCAACTAACTCTTTAGTCACGGTGCTTGCAAGGCTTCTGTGATGCTGTATTACCGAGAGGGCCCAGAGATACCTCTCCGATAGTCGGAGTGACAAATCCCAATCTCGATCCATGCCAACTCAACAAACACTTTCGGAGATACCTGTAGTGCACCTTTATAATCACCCAGTAACGTTGTGACGTTTGATACACCCAAAGTATTCCTACGGTATCCGGGAGTTGCATGATCTCATGGTCAGAGGAACGTGTATTTGACATAGTGAAAGCAATAGCAATAAACTGAACGATCATTTGCTATGCTAACGGTTGGGTCATGTCCATCACATCATTCTCCTAATGATGTGATCCCGTTATCAAATGACAACTCATGTCCATGGTCAGGAAATCTTGACCATCTTTTGATCAACGAGCTAGTCTAGTAGAGGCTTACTAGGGACACAGTATTTGTTTATCTATTCACACATGTATTTAGTTTCCGGTCAATACAATTCTAGCATGAATAATAAACTATTATCATGAACGGGGAAATATGATAATAACTAATTTATTATTGCCTCTAGGGCATATTTCCAACACTCTCGACAACGTCAGGGGTGGCATCGTTATCGGCGGTCTCGGCTTTACTTTTGCTTCCGCATTTGCCCTTTGGTTTCCTCTTGGGGCGACGGCGCTTAGAATTTCCTTAGGCTTTTCCTTGGGGTCATCCTTACAAGTGTCGACCATATAAATGTCATAGGTAGACGTTGTGGCCCACTTCCCTGTTCGGGGTATGGCCACAAGTTAATTTGTTCCAGAAGTGCCGTGGTCATCTCCCTCCATGTCGGTGGCCTCATCGGATCCGTAGACGCGTGTCGGTCAAATCTTTGACCATAGCGACTAAGTGGGTGGTGGGTGGGATGAAAATATCTCGATCATCGGCTTTACATCCGATCTGATAATAGACCGCGGATGAGATCGACAGGTTCTGGATTCGGTCCATCACCTCGTTTATTTGCGAGAGCTCCTCAGTGTTGAGGGTCTGGCGATAAGCCGGGCTGATCTGAAAAGGGTTGTTCGGGTTGCTTGACGCAGGTCCGTCCTCTCAGTCGCCCTGGGCCGACTCTAGATCGGTGGTTGCTAGAGGCTTCCTCAGAGACTACATTTATATCCGAAGACGAGTTCGGCTCCAGGCTATCGTCCGAGGAGGCATCAGCCAGATCGGACGTGACGGCTCCCGGATCCATCTCTGGGATTGGCTCTATCAGAAGGTCGGATTCAAGGATCAGATCGGATGACTGCTCCGGGGTTTATGCGCCAGAGGAATCTTCGGATCGATCTGAGATCTGCTCCGAGAGAACCAGATCACCACGGGCGTCCGTGACGTACTCCAGGCTTTCGAACAGGATGACCTGGTTCAGGGCGAAGGTCTCGACGCGGCCCAGGCGGCCGGTCTGGTCGGCGTGCAGTACCACACTGCCAAAGGCGAAGAGCTGGCAAGGGACGAATATTTCACCACAACCAATGCTGCTATCAAACTGCAGGTGAGCCATCAATCGCTTGTGATCACACAACGAGCTCTCAATGAAAGCACCAATGTCGGTGTCAAAACCGGCAGAATTGGGGTAGGGGGACCGAGCTGTGAGATCGGATCGATGGGTAACAAGAGACAAGAACGAAGCTTTTACCCACGTTCGGGCCCTCTTGAAGGAGGAAAAACCCTACGTCCTGCTCTTTTTTATATTATAGGTGTATCAAAGTACAGAGTTGATCTACCTTGAGATCGTAAGTTGTGGTCTAAACCCTAGGGAGGATGATGATGAATGTCTATATGTCCTACGGACTAAAACCCTTCGGTTTAAATAGGCACCGGGGGCATTTAGAGGTACACATGGTCGGTTACCATCCAGGGATTACATGCCGAATCTAATTACTTGGAGTACACGTCAAGTATTCAGTGAAGCCCGATATGCTTACGCCATGGTTGAGGGCCTCCGGATTCCTTCCTTCTTGACGGGTTGTTAGTCCGGCCCACGAACTAGACCAGCTCGGCTCAGACCCCATAGTCCAGGACACCTTCATGTGGCATTAGACGGGCCTATGTAGCTACATCTGGTACCACCTATTAGGCGCCTTTAGTTCGAGGGAAACTGAATGGTGCTCACTACAGTGCCCAGTTGGGCCGTCCCAAGGAACACGCGGCCCAGTGAACTTGTCAAATCACGAAAAAACCTCAAGATATTAGGCTTTCCCCATGATTCAAACTCACACAGTTGCGTTCAAGTATGAGCTCGGCTATCCGCTAGACTTACTCGACTGTTTTGACCGATAATAGCACCAACCTTATACGAACATGCGGTCCCGCTATTTATTGCATAGTATTATGTAGTGTATCACTTAGTTTTTCAAACTATTTGAAGACAAATTGTGAATTGGAAAACATTCATCATTTTTTAAGAAAAGTTCACCAACTTAAAAAAGTTCATCAATTTTTCTAAAAAAAATCATCAATTTTGAAAAAAATTAATGAAAAAAGGAAAAAGTTCATCAAATTTGAGAAAAAGTTCACAAATTTGAAAAAAGTTGATGGATTTTGAAAAAACTTCAATGAATTTGAAAAAAAGTACATAAATTTTGAAAAAAGTGCACTTAACTAAAAAAAAGTTCACGAATTTGAAAAAAGTTCATTGATTTTGCAAAAAATTCTCGGTTTTGAAAAAAAAGTACAATAATTTGAAGAAAAGTTCATTTGTTACCAAAAAAATCATGGTTTAAAAAAATGGATTTAAAAAATGTTCACGTATTTGAAGAAATGGTTCTCGTTTTTTTTAAAAAGTTCACGAATTGAAAAAAAAAAGATAAAAGAAAAACCTGCCAAAACAAAACCGGAAAAAAAATAGGGATCTATGCGTTTTTTTAGCCTTGTATTTGAAGAGGAAAGACGTATACTAGTCACAAATTCTAAGGCATCTTGTTGTTTACCGCGATGCCTGCGATTCCTAGAGGTCGCTAGTTCTATGCTCCGGGCGCATGTCTTTTGAACTTTTACATAAGAAAATAAAAAGGATGTACATGGGCCGGCCCAAGGCGGATGGGCGGTGTGCACTGGTTGGCCGGTTAGCCTATATCCGGCGCCGTAAGCGCGGAATAGGATTTGCAGGTGCAAGGCGTTCTTCCAAAATGTTGGTACTGTATAGTATTCAGTTTTTTTTAGCATAAACAGACTTTATTCCTCAGATACCAAAATGATCGAATCGGAATCAAAATCACATGACACCACTGTCTCCCTGACCGATTAGTTGGGCCCTGGACAGTTTCAATTCTTGGCTGATGATGTCCTGTTCAACTTTCAAATAATTGGAGAAGAAAAATACCACTGGCTTCTTTGTCGATTTTTTTTATGGGTGCCTCTTTATCGATTGATTGTGCAACCAATGAATTTACTATCTGTTTATATGGATCCACAACAAAGCACAAATATATGTTTATTCGTAGGTTTTTACCGGGATAGCGCATACTCCCTCCGTCCCAAAATAAGTGTCGTTGGTTTAGTACAAAATTTGTACTGACTTGGTACTAATTTTGCGACACTTATTTTGGAACGGATGGAGTATATTGTACTCCATTCGAAGTATAGAGTTTCTACATGGGATTTGTTTCAGTTTTCTTCTAAAATTTCGAATACAGAATTTCCCTTTTTTTTTTCGAAGTGCCAAACCAGCGCTCTCCGCTGACTATTCTACGCTCGTCCTGTTCCGTCTCGTCTCTCAGCGAAGCAGGTCACAACACTCCATTCGCACGGCTCTGGTGAAAGATGCGCACCTAGTCTATTCCTCGCATTCGGCCGTGGAGGCTGGCCTGCAGCTTTGTCGCCGGTGTACGTCGCGATCGCGTACGCGAACATGGTAGCCGGCGATGGCCGACACGCTTCACGGGATCGACGAGACGAGGAAGAATGAAAACCCCCAGAGATGCAGTGTTTTCGCGAAAGAAAAGGGGAAATGGAGTTTCCCTCGCAGGAAAGGAAGAAATGCTCTAGGGAGGTCGATCTTGATTGATTAGGCGTCACGTCATGCATGATGGCGCGGCGCGCGGCGGAGAGGGACGATCGTGATCGATTGTGGAGGCTGGCACTAATTACGACGGGCATCAGGGTCGTTGGCGGTTGGGCATGCACCGCGCTTCCGTTCCTCCGACGTTCAACTGGACATTAAGGACAGTATAACCGCATCTAATCCCTGCCCTCACAGCGATTTGCGTTTTCGGTCGTCCGTTTTCACGATCTGGGAGTTCCTGGCCGTCAGATTTCGTGTCTAAGGCGATCTGTTCCGCAGTCTATTTAAACTGGCCCAGCTGTCCTGTGGGCTGCTGCTCTAGGGGCCGAAACGGAGGCCTCTGGTAAACACGACCGGTTGCGAGAGAAAGGAGAAGAGGGTGGGTCACTGGGAGAGGAAGGGGAAAGGGATCTGGCGTTGTACGAGAGAGAGAGGGAGGGGATTAGTCGGAGAGAGGAGGGGACCCAGCCACATGTGGGATGCATGTCGACTCCATGGTCGTTCATCTGAGCGAAACTACTCCGCTCAGACCGCGCTTCCGTTCCTCCGACGTTCAACTGGACATTTAGGACAGTAAAACCGAGCCTAAAGCGAGCCCTCTCAGCGTTTTGCCATTCTGACCGTCCGTTTTGCCGATTTGGAAGTTTCTGGCCGTCAGATCTCGTGTATACAGTTGTCTCTCCCGTATGTGTTAAACACTGGCCCAGCTGTCCTAATGGGCTGCTGCTCCACAGGCCGAAACGAAGCTCTCTGATAAACTGGGCCGTCAGCCAGCCCACTGTCAGCGGGAGAGAAAGCAAGCTTACGCTGCAGCTCATTCATGTAAACCCGACTTCGCTCAAGGCCAGGGGGTCCAGCGACGCGCTCGCCTGATACAGAGGAGCAGCCGGATCGAGCGGAGTCGCGGGAGCAAACCCTAGCGTGGCGGCCGACGCTGGGCAGGAGCGGCGGCGCTTCTCTCCCGACCTGCACCTCCAGCAGCGGAGCCAACCGTGACTTCCCACCTCGGCTTGCGGTCGCGCCTTGCAGTCCGAGACGAGAAGGATTCCGAGAAGAGGGCGAGGCCGACTCGTGTGTCTGGTGGTTCCCGTGGCGTTAGCACCCGTGCGATTGACGGTATTTTCTTCCTTCCTGGTGTTGGATCCATAAGCATCGCCGTTTTGTGATACATACAGTTCTTTTATTTCTGCACTTCTTCCCTCCCGTATGTATGCATGGAAGTAATATGCGAATGGTGTATCCTTGGGGATTATTGGTATGGCGTTAGCAAAATGGATCGCTGGGAGTTTTTCTTTAATAGTTTTATGCACGTGAACCAGGGTAATCATATCATGCATAGTTCAGACACCAAATGTGAGGATAATTTTAGAATTGCGTTCGCCTTCTTAGCGAAGATGATCTTAATCCCATCTTATCGTGTTACTGAGTGCACCATATATATTTATGTCATTGCTCTTGACAAAAACAGGTTCCTATACAACTACATACGAGTCTTGCATACAGCGACGGCATAAGATCAGTCGAGCCAGCAAAATTTGTGGCCTCAGCTGGCCTATCAGATGGTTTGCTGTTTACTGAACTTACAGGTCTCTGTTTATGGGCCTATGGTGTTCTAGGCTGAGTGCATGAACCAATTGTGCAGCAACAGTTTTTTTTACATACCTCGATCCTTGCATTAACTTGTTTGGTTTTCCTGGCAATGAAAAATGTATGTGAATTGTAGTAAGAATGAGAATGAGTGTTGTCATTCAGACCTTTCAGAAAACGAGCTGGACACAGTAATTTTTATGGTTGAAGGGTCATTATGAGTTGATAATTTGTTCTTCCATTAAAAAGTGTGTTTCTTTGTAACGATTTTTCTCTATTTGGTTACAATTTAAGGTTTGAAAGCTCATCCGTCTTCCTGCACGTTAATCTCCTTACTCTAAGCTTTTTGTTAGACCTGATGGAGAGATCTGTGTTGACGCCCAAGAGTTTAATTTGGTGGGAAACATGTTCATTGCAGTTGTTGAAGAGAGATACAAAGATGCTGGTAACGTTTCTGTGTTTTGATGCACCAATGCATTAGACAATGGAAGATATTAGGCTATTTGATAAGGATTTCATACAGTTTTGTGTTGTCTAGATGTTTCAAAATATTTTTTTTCTCCTAGAAGGTGAGGATTGTCATGAAATGTAAAGCTAGATGTAGTTTGTGCCGTACAAATGAGCAAAGAAAACAGAAATGTCACCTGATTCGACATGAACATGTAGATCACATCCAAGTAATTGATATTGTGTACTGTTCTTATAATATAAGTTGCTTTAGCTAAAATCTACCAAGAATTGTTAAATTAGTGTTGATTTCTCTGTTCTGTTCTGCAGCAATATGGAAGGACAAACTAACGAGGCTGAGGTCTAAGCAGAAGAACTGGGTTTGAAAGGTTCTTAAGTCAGTACCCTGTTTCTATCATATTGTCACCCCTTTGCCGAATTGTGATGCCCTCACTCCCCACCCCACCCCTCAATAGAGCTTTGTACTGCGTAAATAAAACCCCACTATGCAATGGAGATGATTGGTCGCTATGGTTTGATGTAACTAGACGTATATATTCCAAGGCCCTCACAAGTAGCTTCTATAAATTCAGACTAATATTCATAAAGTAAGAACTCATCTATGTAAGTTTCATCCTATTTCTGCCTATTGCCGCCAATGTTCATCTCGGCCCTCATTGAAACTTGCGTTTTGATTAAAAATCGGGTAATATATTTAGGGCACCTTCCATATATAGTTGGGAATGTGCATTTTCAATACATCTTTTGAAGTAAATTATTATGCATTTGTCATTCTTAAATTTAGGACAGTAAAATAGAGGCTATTCCTAGCCTTCTCATGCGTCTCTATTTCTGGCTGTTCGATCTCCATCAGCGCTCCATATCTCGCTTAGTGGGCCAACTGTCTTAGAGGGACGCTACTCCAGTGGAAAAATTTGAGTGTTCTGGTTGATTGGGCCTATGCAACACGGCCCAGCCTACAATTTGCATGCCCTGCTCTCCGGCCACGGATCCGCTCTTGTAAGTTTAACTCCAATCCCAACTTAGGCATCATCGTGCATGCAGCCGTGCAGGTACATTTGTTTTCACATTTCTTTGATCGATTTACCTTTCAACCAATGTGAATCTGGTTGCTTGGCATCCATACTATTTGTGCATGCGACGAGTCATTAGGTTTGTTGCGTGACTATGGTAGTTGTGGGTGTTTGTTTCCCACACTCTTCGGCCGAAAGTAATGTTCACTGAACAATGCATGGTTTGGTTTCATGTATTTCTGGTCAAAATAGTCTGAAATTTCGCTAGATTGTCGCAATTATTTTTGAACTTATGGACGGAAGATTGAGATTATAATTACGCTTTTGGTATCTATGCACAGAGGATTCTCTGAACTTTAAATTCAGACCAACCAGATGTTGTTTTTCCAAGTGCTGAAGGAGAGTTGTTGCATTTGTATCAACTGACTAGGGAAACAAAAGTACTTGGCTGGGATTTTTGGTCCTCTAACAAACAAGATCCGATAAGCTTAACTCAATTATAGCAAACTGGGGTCCAGCAAAGCAATGAACCCTCATATAAAAAAATATAACTTGCAGGTTGCAACACAAGTCATTGCATGCTAATCTAAATATGAAGTAGAGATGGAAATGAAGATCATTCTGATGCTGCTATGCCACAGTTGTGCCTCGTGGTTCAGTTTAAATTTTCTATGATGGGATATCACAATTTTTAGATAACACTTCTTTTAGTTTCCTATAACATTTTCCTCATTTATTTTGGCTTGATCCAATATAATTTATGTATGCTGTTAAGATATGCATATGCTACGAAACTTATCTTGGTTTGACCAGTTGTACTTGAGATATATATTTGTCTTAACTTTGTTTATGTGTCGTTTTTGTATAAATCATTACCATTTTTGTATTTTTTTTCCTAACATCATGTAATAGAAGGTGGATGGATGCTAACATATGCCAAAGGTTGTTGACTGCAAAGCAAGAAGCTCACAAATTTGAATACCTCTAACAGAAATAGAGTTGTCTGAGCAGATCTCCGACAACAAGCAAAGCTTAGACCATATAGCGACAATTAACCAAAATACTTCCAAATTCAGGTTATAAGCCAAAATTCACTACTATATGTCACTTTATGCAAACACGACCTTCATGTTTTATGACTTCAATATATTTGCCCATGTCTCTATCATCTTATGGTACAAATAGATAGGCGTGGCAATGCGCGCCAACCATGATCTAGTGGACGTGACAACGACAGAGAATTGTTGAGATACTTATTGCTGCAAGCTAGTAGCTACTACTCCCCAGTACCATTATCCAGTCGTATTTCGCAAGTTTCGTTAGTCAATGTGACGTGATTTTGAGGATGGACTAATGCATGCACATGGACCGGTTTGGTGCGTGTATCGATCCAACCCTGCACACGAAACTCTGTTCCAAACTCTGTACTGGGTAGAGGAAGTATTTTCTTTTCGTCGACAGAGGAAGTGAAATATAAAAGCGTTTAGTTCATTCAAATAATAATCTAAACGCCTTCATATTTCTTTACTTGCATGGAACTTATCAAGCTAATTGACCTTTGCCACTTCGGCACTTTTCCACTTTCCACTTTAAACTAATGAAAAGAAAGAGCAAAGTTACAGTTCATGAAAGCGGGCTAAGATGATATGATAGTTAAAAAAAACTTAGCCATCTCACCCTCTTGCCGCCACCAGCGCACGTCGATGGGCAAAGCCTGCACAGCACCGCCGGCGGCGTAGAGAATTGTTGTCGTCGAAGAAGAAGATGAGGGCTCGAGTGGTGTTCGCAAGGAAGCGCTCAACGGCGGCCCTAGGGAAACCAGCGGCGGCCAGATGATCAAATCTAGACTTGGCGTAGAATGACGTGGGAAATTTGCCCACCGGAGAAGGCGTGCCGGCGCATGGCCTGACACGATGGTGAGTTCGATATCAAATCTAGACTTGGCGTACAATGACGTGGGAAATTTGCCTCATGTTTTTTTCAGCGAGTCTTCGTGTTTGCTTTGGGACAATATGGTAGTGTCGCTTTCCAAGATTAGGAGTAATGTCTTCCTCATCATATCTTTGTTTCGTTGGTGTGCTTATCATCAATGGGGGCGTGTGAATTTGTGTCTCTAGTGGGTCTTTCAAGATCAGTTCGTTTTTAGGTTTTCGATGAATCCATCTAGATTCGACTTCCCGGCCGCTACTTCTGCAAGCTCATGCGTTTTAAAAAGTTTGTTCCGGTAAGGTGGAGGCCTAGAGGCGGCATTGAGCTATGCTCAGGGTGTGCCGCCGGTGGATGCAGGCACCCCCAAGGCTTTGTTTGGAAAAACGAATTCCTGTATGGGTGTGTTGGTAAGGTCATGTGAATACTAAATATGGCCTAAGGTGTTTTCGCAAAAAAAAAGCAAAAATCATCTTTAGTGAGTGAGGCCAATTTCCACAATGATGATGATGCTATGGTTTGAGGCAAGATTCATATGATTGTGAGTGAAGTCCAACTTCCACAACTAAATCATGTATGTCTCGTGAACAACTTATTCACCACTCTTGTTAGTTTTTTCTACTATTTTTCAATCCTCGGTTTTACACATGTATTTGTATGTTATGTCTATATTTTTCTTATTCATTTGTTTTATAATTCTACTCCTCCGTTCTATAATGTAGTGCATACATATTTTTGGCAAAGTTAATCCTCACAAACTTTGACCAAGTTTTTTTAAAATACATCTAGAATGCCAAGAACATATTTCATATTTTATATATTCTAAAAGGACGTGGATGTCGCCTAGAGGGGGGGGGGGGTGAATAGGCGCTTTAAAATAATTACGGTTTAGGCTTGAACAAATGCGGAATAAAACTAACGTTTAATATGTCAAGCACAAAACCTAAAACAACTAGGCTCACCGATGTGCACCAACAACTTATGCTAAGCAAGATAAACAACTAAGCGATAGCAAGATATAAAGCATGAAACAATATGGCTATCACAAAGTAAAGTGCATAAGTAAAAGGGCTCCGGTAAGAGATAACCGAGGCACGCGGAGACGACGATGTATCCCGAAGTTCACACCCTTGCGGATGCTAATCTCCGTTCGGAGCGGTGTGGAGGCACAATGCTCCCCAAGATGCCACTAAGGCCACCGTAATCTTCTCACGCCCTCACGCAATGCAAGATGTCGTGATTCCACTAAGGGACCCTTGAGGGCGGTCACCGAACCCGTACAAATGGCAACCCTTGGGGGCGGTCATCGGTACCCGTACACTTTGGCAACCCTTGGGGGCGGTCACTGATACCCGTACAAATTGTTCGGGGCAATCTCCACAACCTAATTGGAGACCCCGACGCTTGCCCGGAGCTTTGCGCCACAATGATTGAGCTCCGAGACACCACCAACCGTCTAGGGCGCCAAGGCACCCAAGAGGAAAAAGCTCTAGGGTGCTCAAACACCCAAGAGTAATAAGCTTCTCAAACTTCACTTCCACGTATCACCGTGAAGAACTCAAACCTATGCACCAAATGCAATGGCAAGGGCACATGGAGTGCCCAAGTCCTTCTCTCCCAAATCGCACCACAACAACTAATTCTATGGAGGAAAATGAGAGGAAGAACAAAGAAGAACACGAAGAACTCCAAGATCTAGATCCAAGGGGTTCCCCTCACATAGAGGAGAAAGTGATTGGTGGAAATGTGGATCTAAATCTCCTCTCCCTTTTCCCTCAAGAACTAGCAAGAATCATTGGAGGGATTGAGAGATAGCAAGCTCAAAGAAGGTCAACACTGGGGGGAAAACTCGAGCTCAAAGGATAAGAACCATTGGGGAAGAAGACCCCCTTAAATAAGTGGGGGAAGATCCAACCGTTACCCCCACAGCCCGCACACAAGCGGTAGTACCGCCCCGCCCGCACGCAGATTTCAGCAGTAGTAGGGGGCAGCGGTAGTACCGCTTGTTACTACCGCCCTACTACCGCTCTGGTGGCGCGGGGTACCAGACACCAGACAAGGTAGTGTCGGGTGCCCCGCGTAAGGAGTCGGAACCCCCCAGCGGTACTACCGCTGTGGCCAGCGGTACTACCGCGTAAGGAGTCGGAACCCCCCAGCGGTACTACCGCTGTGGCCAGCGGTACTACCACCCTCGGGAGAGTAACAAAGAACCCAAGCAACCAGATGGAAACAGTAAAACCAGAATTGCCATAACCTTCGCATATGAGCTCTGAATTCAACAAACTCAAGCTTGTTGGATTCATGACGACAAGAGTTATCTTAAGAAGAGGCAGTATGAAAATGTCAATGATATAGAGATGTGAAACCTCTATGAATGAAGAACCGGCAAAAACTCCAACATCGAAAACATCATAGAAGATGCATATGGACTCCGTTTTCGATGAACTTGAGCTTGTCATGAAGCTGACCATAAGCTCAAGAACCCACATAGAGAAAAACCAACCAAGAACCAAGAAAGATGATGATGCCAATAATGCAATGGTTTGAGCTCTCAACGAACGATACGATCAAGCTACTCACTTGAGAGCCCCCCTTGATAGTACGACTATCGATCCTATAACCCGGTCTCCCAACTACCACCATGAGACCGGTAAAATAGAAAACCCTATCAAGGTCAAACCTTTGCCTTGCGCATAGTCCACTTGAGCTAGATGATGCCGATCTTGTCCTTCTCAAGATGGACCACCTTTCTTGATTGCGCCGGCTCGATGAAGACTAGTAGATTGCTCCCCCATACTCCACTATGGGTGAGCCACTCTTCGGCACGTCTTCACAAGTCCATTGTCATCACAATGGACGGCAAGCTTCAAGCATGATCTCTCCGTGATGCTTCACTTGAACTTGCACACCGCAACCTTGATGACGATCACCACTTGATGTCATCTTCCATGGGTTGTATGGGATCTTCCTCGTGATGCAATCCCATGGAAATATACCTAACCCTACAAAGAACACTCACGTAGACCATGGGTTAGTACACAAAGCGTAATGGACAATGCTTACCATACCATGGGATCACTTGATCCCTCTCGGTATATCTTGTACGCTTTGTGTGTTGATCAACTTGGTTCACTCTTTGACTTAGTCTTGATCAACCTTGTATCTTATCTTCTCTCTTCATAAAGATGATGTCTTGAAGGTAAACATGAATGCTAACACAATCTTCTTCTTCAAGACATGCTTGCAATAAGTTCATCTCTCACATGACCAATCTTTGGATAAAACCTTGAATACCACCTTGGTCACCATATAAACTCCTTGAAACCAACAGATGGACTTCCAGAAGTACCTATGGACAAATCCTTCGAATATAACTCAAGGCAACCATTAGTCCATAGGGATTGTCATCAATTACCAAAACCACACATGGATAAATGTGCTCTTACATATTCGATATTGTATATATGAATATTTTTCTCTAAAAAATGGTCAATGTTTGTAAAGTTTGACTTTTCAAAAAATCTACACGCATTACATTATGAAATAAAAGGAGTATTAATTAAATAAGCCAATTAATTGATCAACCGTGGCGGTCGAGCGCAAAATATCATATCTGAGTTGTCCATTTGTTGATTATGTAGAAATTGCACTTGGTTTAGAACCCCGACTGCTTTATCCTCACAAGATTTTTATAAAGTAATCTTCGAAAGAAAGAATTGAGCTAAACATGGTGGCCCCTAGGTAATTAAGGAAGACGCGGGCTTCAAATTTTATGCACTTGGGTGAAACTAATTTTTCACATTAAATAACTAATTTTAATATCAAATGTAAATCCAAAATATTTTTTAGAGATAATTATATATGATCCAGTGTTAACTATCAAACTACCAATATAGAAAAAAAAATCCTAGCAATTATAAGCCTCTAAAAGTCTAATAAAAATCCTCAACTGGAGCTTACGGTCAGGTAGGTTTTCTCCAACCATGGATGGTCGTGTAGTCTTTGGATATGAGCTCTTTCATCTTAGAGCATCTCTATAAAAATCCCCGTGAAATTTGTTTTATCGGGTGTCTATGTAATTTAGAGGAAGTTCTGAGGTGAGGTATTTTCTCAATTCTCATAAAAACTTCCCTTAACCGTGGTTTTTTTGCGGCGGCGAACTCCGGCTGCGGCTGATGGCGGACGATGGCGGGCAAGTTACGCGGTGGTCTACTGAGAGTGGCGGCGGCGCGATGGGCCCGGATGAGGGTTAATTGACGTGGCACTTTACGGGAATGGTCGTCCTCCCGTGGATGAAGGGGAAGTTTTGGAGGTTATATGTGATTCTTTTTTTTTTTTGCACGTTTACGAACTATTGGAGAGCTTTTCTTTGTCCGACTTTCCCTAAACCACAGTTACTTTACGGATACGAGAGCTGTTGGATATGCTCTTAGCTTGCTTTGAAGATAAACAAAATTCCGGACATGTTGGTTGCATGCATCTACTTATGTAGAAGCCGAACACTTGCTTTATAACGATTGAATGAAAATGTTCGTTATTAAAATACACCCCAAATTGCATTTCCACATAGCTTGTTTGCGTTCAGGTCAAAACCCAGAGCCAACCTTGGACTTACGCAGTTGCACCGAGGAACATGGCATCTCTGCATCTTCTGTTGCTTTCTTATTTTTCCCATCCTGCATCACCCCTGGGGAAATGAAAACTTAAATCTTGATTATTTATCATCAAGGGACATTAATTTTTTTTTGTCTGGAATCAAGGAACACGATTCGTGATTAATTAAGGCGTGTTCGGAGTCCCTCCGCTCCACCATTCGCTCCCGAAACAGTTGGAGCTGCAGTTTAAAACCGTGAAGCGAGTAAATAGGTACTCCACATATCCTTGGATTCCATGTAGCCGGTGGATTGCCGAACAGCCCCTAGGTGCCACGGGGAGCTACTTCACCTCAACGGACTAGAGTAACGTGCAGCAGCTGCTCGAACGCAGCACGCAGATCGTTTTCTCTTCTTGCTTTCCTCGAGACCAACCATTGCAGCGGATATCGAAAATAAAATCAGTGGATGTGGATTTGATTCCCATGACCTACTAGAAGTCGCCTTTCTTCTAGAGAACCAGAAGGCAGCTACGCTTTTCTTTTTTCGTCTATGTCGAATCATGAAAAGACAACCGCACCCACTGTGCGTACGCATACGCTCCACATCGTGATCTACTCCTTCTGTTCTCCCTCGCGCGACTTAAACTAAAGAAACACATGGCAATGAGAAGACATCACGCCCTACGTACGTACGTCGGTCCGGCGTTCAGTTATCCGGCACATTATTTTGCGCCTAAAGCTGGTTGACCTGCAACTACTGGCAGCAGCACAAGGCATCTTCGGGTTTCCATTAATCAACCCGTACCGACCGCCATTCTTGCCATGCACGCAAGAGAGATGTGTCGTGTTATACAGGACAGCAACTTCAAACAACCTACGCATGGTGGTTGCATCGTATATGTAATTTTGGATTCTAGTTTAGAAACAGAAAGTTTCTTGAGTGCATTTCTAAGTAGAGTAATGTTGAGGCCACAATGCAGCGCAGAGACGCACAACATCTACTCAGCTTTCTTCTTTTTTCTTTTTGAAACGAAGGCAAAAGGTTTGCCTCATCGATTAATTAAAAATAATAATTGCTCAGTTAGTTAACGGAAAATCGGACGAAAACCGATACAAACCAACAACATGTGAACTACTCACAAAGCATGTAATCCTATAGCACTCGCAGAGCTTGAGCCGAATACTTGGAGGGGCAATGGGCTGGAGGGGGCAAACATAATTGGTTTCAACTGATTTTTAATGGAAAATAGGTCTAATACAAAGAGATATATGCATGTTTTCTTGTGAGCTTGGGGGGGGGGGGGGGGGGGGGCATGGCCCAGGTTAGCCCCATGAAGCTTCGCCACTGCCAATAGGACCCTGATAAGTACCACACGTGTGGCATGAAGTAATTTCGTCGTGACATTTTGATGGCAACTTTAGTTATGAAGCATGTCAACTTTTTGTTTGGAAGGCAAGTTTCAGGTTTTTTTTGGGGGGGGGGGGGGCTGGCAATTTTAGTTGTAAAAGCGTTAGGGATGTGTTACTTCATGCCACACGTGTGACACTTATCATTTGGGATCCTATAAGCACATGATCAGCCCGACAACCATATCCAACACGTAATGACCATCAACCCTCACAGTGCTACGTCGCAAAGACACCCCAACGAGAGTAGCTCGGTCAACCATGCACCACCAAATCCACGAAGACAAACCACACCATAAGGACAACCCAAGAGACTAATGTCCATTCATCAAGTAGCTGCGGACGCCTTTCTTGTGAGGCAACTCTTATTTCCTTTGCTCCTGAGAGACTCCTCCACAATCGTCTTGCCAGATCCAGGACTAGCCACCTCCACACGTTTGAGCAAGTTGTGAAGCTTTGTTTGGAAGAGAATATCACCGACCTTGTCAAGCACAGAAGCCTGCCTAGCGGTCACGTGTGAGCGGATGACCGCAACATCGGAACCTCCATGCTTCACAAAGGCGAGCAGCTCGCTAGGATCCAAAGGATTAGGCATCAACATACTGACCGCCATCAGTAGCCACAGGTACCACCGACACGATGGACTCAGACGTCCCCAGTTGTTCACATGACAGAGCCTCAGAGTTAGGTGCCAACACACTTGTCTCATCAACCTCGCCACTCAAAGACGCCACATGCCTAGTGGCTATAGATGAGCGAGTGACAGAATCAACCAAGCCTCCACTGTCCACAAAGGCGGGCGTTTGGCAGGACTCTGATGGTGATGGTGATGGCATCATGGCCACCGCCAAGGACTCCGACGAGCCCAGCTCTATCGGTAGCACCATAGAGGATTCCCCACAAAGCTCCTACAACTCAGGCATGATCTGCAGAACTAGGGCCATGACTCGGTGATGACCGCAGTCCCACAGACAGACGACGTCGCATTCAGCCTCCTCATCAATGAAACCCGCATGGATCTCAAGTAGCAAAGGCACAACCGACGCAACCTGAAGCTTGGCAAGAGCGTTGCCAAGCTCAGTGCGGAGCAGCTCAACCTCCCGAAGGAGCACTGTGCACCGCATGACAAACTTGGACTCCAAAGCACATACTGGAACGTCGCTGACATTGGAATCCTTGCAACACCTAGATTGGGACCTTCATGGCACCGATACACGCAACGGCGAGTGGCCCACGACCTCAACCAACTCCTGGTCAGTGAAGGACAAGGCTGGATGGACAGGGAGCGGCCCCACTGCAAGGAGCGCGAGTGACCAGAGATAGCGATCATGAGCAATCGGAGAGTGAGCATGAAAAAACCTCTCCCGATGACCAGGGCGACGGGAGTGAATGCATCTGAATGGCTCACGACATGCACTAACTTGGTGGCCATGCTCGAGGCAAGGGAAGCACCTTCCTCGATCCCACAGCTTGAAGGCGAGGGTATGCTCGAGACCTTTCCTCGACGGCTCGGGGGAGTACCCCGGCCGGAATGGCGCCACTGACCCGCATGCTCCCAGCTCGCCTTGACTTCAAGAGCAGCAGCTCTAGCAGAGAGGTTGCTGCATGCAGAGACTGAAGATGGACCGAGCAGAGGAGACTCCAACTTCCCAGGCATCTTCTCGTCATTGCACTCATCGTCGGTTCATCGAGCTTCACCGGAATCAGCGCCTCCAAAGGCATTCGGTGCTACCGCACAGGAGACCGGTGTTGTAGGCGGTAACATTGTCTAGGGAGCAGCACGTGCCGGGGAGATAATTGCCAATGGAGATTGTAAGCTGCCAGGTGGCGGTGGCTGCCAGGACCTGAACATCCACGCGGGGGGGGGGGGGGGGGGGGGGGGGGGGGGGGGGCTACACCAAGGGCGCCGTCAGCAGGTCGGAGGACACTTCAGGCTGCAGAAGTGTCTCGGGGGCGCTCATCCGACGTTGGTGCGGTCGCTGGCTTCGGGCGGCTCGGGCAGGAGGACATCACGTCTCCATTCTTCGGCCTATACCTCCCAGCAGGAGGACGTCGGAGCACAAACGACGAGGGAGCCACACAGCAGGTGCCCAGCACGAACGGGGTTCGGGCCGCCGCCACGAACGCTGACCGGCGAGGAGACATAGTGTCGAGTCGAGCTTCACATGGAGAAGAGAGAGAGCGAGGGGGTCCGGATCTGGCCTCGGCAGTTACAGAGCTGACCGGAGGAGAGAGATCGAGGCTCCACCTCCGAGGGCACTCATCTGACGTTGGTGTGGTTGCGGGAGCCCATCACGCGTCTCATATTCAGCTTTCTTTTGTGGAAATGAAATTACTATGCGTACGATGCCTCATCGACTGGTAAAAATTAACTGGACGTGGTAAACTATCTAGCTACTATGGACCGAGCTTCTTGGGCATGGCTATATGTCAGTCACGTGAAAAATTGGATCGGTCCATTTTTTCACTCATCCGATGTGAAATCCGCTTTCGCCGCACCGCCGTTCCCCTCCCCCTGCGCGACCATCCCTCTAGGCCCGGCGCGGAAGGAGATTTTCCCCGGCGAACTTGCATCACCGTCGTGATGCCGCTCCCCACCACCATTGTGTTGCCGCCCCCAACCCCGACCCTAAGATAGATGATAGGGTAGCCTTCCGACGAGCTCCTCGTCTCCTTCCTTCCCTCCGGCCTCCCTCTGCGAACTTCTTCGCCCTTCTCAAAATCAACGGTCTCAAAATCGAAAGTCACTCGACTGACATTTAGCAATTGCCGAGATTTTTATAGATCTTGTTCTGTAATATCCAAGTTGATTGATAATCACACGAGAAACTTTCAGCCATGCACGTAAGGCCATAATAAACATTTAAAAATTGAGGAAAGCGTGACTGCGTGAGGGGCGGCAAGCACGACCATCTCGCCCCCACGCAAGTTGTTGTGCCGCTACTGACTTAAATACTGGCAGCCCTGCCAGTCTGTATGCCTTGTACTACCGTCAACAGCAATAGTTCCGTAAAGCTCATAAAATGTTGCGCATTCTCCGCTTCCTGATTCTTCATTCTTGCACACTAATTCTGTTACCATCCACGCTTAATTATATGCGACTAACCATAAAAAGCCACCGCCTGAAACGCCATATTTCTACGGAACCAAACCCATTCCCGCAAAATCCTGCAAATTCCAGTAAAAAATTCGCCGACAGCACAGCCAGCATCCCCGGATTAAAACGCGGAAGAAGAAGAAGAAGAAACTGAATAGAAGTAAGATCATTTTGCAAATTGCAGCAAGACGTAGTACTCCCGACATACACGCTAGATGGTACTGGTACAGTTCACGAGTTCTGCGCGGCGAAACGAAGGGCCAAATGGCGTGACAAGCTTGCGTCCGCGCCGCGCCAGTCCACCGGTGCGCGGGCGGTCAGGCCACCACCGTGGCCGCGGCCGGCAGCGGGGCGGCGCCGACCACCAGCGAGGCGTCGCCGGAGAGGGGGATGACGCCGCCGCGCGCCAGGATGGACCGGTACATCTCCACGAGCACCTTCTCATCGTACTCCTTGAGCGGCCGCGGCCGCGCGAAGGGCTCGGAGCCGGGGCAGAAGGGGGCGGCGCCGTAGCCGACGGCGGCGGAGGACGCGAGCCGGAGCATCGCGTTCACGTACGCGTCCCGGAGCCGCGCCAGCAGCCTCCGCGGCGCGAGCGCGCGCAGGAGCCGCCGCCCGAGGCCGCGGCGCCGAACGCGCCACCCGCGCCGCCGGCCCGCGGTCGCCGGTGCCTTGCCTCCGGCGCCGAGCTCGGCCGTGGCGAGGGCCGGGCGGCGCTGCGCGGCCGCCGCGTCCAGGCGGTCGTAGCCGCGGTGCTTCCAGTAGGCCTTGATGCCGCCCTTGCGGGTGCTGGTGGCGGAGGCGCCGGCCATGGCTGCTCTCGAGCTTCTTGGTTCCGTGGAGCCGCGGGAGGCTGGACTGGGTGCCCTGATCTCGCGTGGTGTACGAAAATGGTGGGTGGTTTGTAATGGCAGGGACCAGGGAGTGTGTATGTTCTACTAGTAGCACCACCTAGCTGCCCTGCACTTATACCTGTGTCATCACAGGGTTAGTGTTTTTTTTTTCTCTTACTAAAGTACGTACTCCTCGCGATGCCTTTGTAGATTCTAGATTACTGCGACCTCATCTCAGATTGTACTAACTTACGGCATTCGGTACGTCATTTCTATTACTGTTTCAGAGGGAATTATCATCTCCTGGAAAAAGAAATGTATTCCATACACGAGTTTTTTTTTTTAAACACCAAGTACAATGCACTTCCATAGCCACACGCATATGCTCGCACCATATCTACTTGAAAATGGACCTGCATAGATTAAAATATATGAAAAAAGATCCGTTTTTAATAAAAGGGACACCCAAGATCTGAAATCTTAGAGCGTTACAGCTGTAAATTGCAAATCTGGCCCTTAAATGCCCGCGGAAGCGTCCGGTCGCGTCCGCGGACATTGACCGGTCACGTCTCAGATAAAGCTCGTTGCATCCGGACATCTCATATTTCTTCTTCAAATCCATACAAAACACATGCAACTAAATAAAACCTACGTACTACATGAAGAGCTATCTACTCTTCGTCGGAGAGATCAATAATCTCCGTGCCCTCCGGCGGATAGATGTGCGGCAGTCGTAGCTCCGTCCCCTCCGGCGCCTCCGCTGCGGCCCCCTCCGGCGGTGCTGCCCCCTCCGCTGCGGCCCCCTCCGGCGCTGCTGCCCCCTCCGCTGCGGCTTCCTCGGCCTCGATCTCGGCCACCAGCTCGTCGAAGAGGGCGTCCGCCTCCGCCTGCCTCTACCGGATGAGCTGGCGGTTGGCCTCCACCTCGGCCTCATCCCGGATGGAATCCAGGATGGCCTGCTGCTCCGCCATCTCGTCCGACTGGGCGACGGCGAACTCCGCCTCCGCCTCCGCCATGGTCAAGTCGGGAGCCTCCTACTCCGGCTCATCCTCCTCCATTGCCTCCAGCTCCTCCTCCGGCAGCTCCTCCTCCTCCACCTCCTCCTCCGTCTCCGGCAAGTCCTGAGGGAGACCCGCAGCGATGCGGGCAGCGCGGCGAGCATGGTGCTCCTCCTCGATTCGTCGGCGCCGCTCCGGCGTCAGCTGCGCATAGGTGGTGATGAGCCGGCGGACCGTCCTACTCGGGGAGGGAAGTGCGAGAGGAGGCAGAAGGGCTCGGCTGGCGGCAAAGAGAGGGAGGAGGCGGATGTGTTTAGGGTTGGGGGGCGCCGGCCGGCTTAAATAGCCGGCCCCGACCTCGGGCGGGGAGGCGGAGCGGCGCCACGCGGCGTTCACACCGCGGCGACGGTCGAGGCGCCCGTCGGACCTTCGGGTTTCCCGGCGAGTCCGCGTGGGGCTACGCCGTCAGTCGGACGTGGCGGGCGTGCCCGGGCTCCCCCATATCCGCCCCATTTTTGGGCTGGAAATGAGGGTGCCGGTCAGTCCGGACGTTTGAGGCCGGTTTGAGAGATCCGTCTGGGTCGAAATTTCGTGACCGGTCAGTGACCGGGCGGCCTGCCCGGGCGTTTGAGATGGGTATAAGGCGTCCGGTTGTAGATGCTCTTAGAGAGCATCTACAACCGGACGCCTTATACCCACATCAAACGGCCTGGCAGGCCGCCCGGTCACTGACCGGTCTCAAACGCCCGGGCTGACCGGCACCCCTCATATCCAGCCCAAATATGAGGCGAATATGAGAGCGCCCGGGCACGCCTGCCTGGCCCGCAATTGCCAGCATCGACCCACATATATTTGTCCCCATCTGCTTGCCGGATCAAACCCTAGCCACTTCACTCCATTCCCCTCCACTCCCATCCATCACCCAAGCCCCCATTCGGCGATCTCCGACCTTCTCCGGCATGGTGGGCAGCGGATCCGAATCATTCACCTTCAGATCCATCGACCACGAGCTCATCCCACGCGGCCCCGAGGAGGAGATGGTCATCCGGTTTGCGCTCCGCCGCTCCCGGGAAGCGGCTGCGCTTCGGCAGTGTTCGGACTCGCAACGTCAGGAATCCATTGTGTCGACACAACCGGTGCTTGGATCCGGCGTCGCTGCCTCACCGGAAGCGGTGCGGTCCGTGTGGCGTCAAAACGCCGTGGCGGACGCGCAACTCCTCTGTTGGCGCTCCGAGGACGCGCCATGGGCGGCCGCGGACGCTAGCATGACGCGGCGTGCCCGCCGTGCGAGGCAGCGGGCGCAGTCACACTCTCCGGCGCCCCGTAGGGTGCATCAGTGCGGGCGCCGCAACCGCGTCGTGGTGCATGTCGGCTCCTCCCAGGAAGGATCCGTCATCGACCTCACGTCCACCGGCACCGTCCAGGTTACGAGCTCTGGCAAGGAAGAGCAGGGCATGGGAGATGGCGGGAGATCGAGTCCCGTGAGCCGGCTAGTGTCCCATGTCGTACTCTACCTCGCCGGCGACCGAACCGACGCTACCAGGGGCGCAGCCAGCCGCCGGACATGGGCACGACGAAATCAACAAACTCCGCTTAGTATTAGGTTTACGTTGCATGTAATAATATGGATTTGAGATTTTTAATTCGAAGTCTCCGGATGTAGAATGTATTATTTGGGGCGTGACCGGTCAGTGTCCGCGAACGCGTCCGAACGATTCCGTTGACGTTTGAGGGACCGGATTTACAAGTTTCGGGCTGTAGATGCTCTTAGTTCTGATTTCCAGTGGCTAGGAGTGCGGACAAAGTTTGTTAACTCACAAGTAACCTTCATCTCTCGTGAAATTTTGACAGAAAATGAACATGACTGCAAGCTTGCTTGACTCCGTTAAGTGGCGTGGTCGCCGTCACCATTAATCAGCCGGCCAATTTTGTTATACGTCATGCATGGCGCCCGTTAACATCAAGTTATCACCAACAGCTTCAGTACAGAATTAGGCATTTCTGTGTTGCCTGCTTTACCTGTAAACTAATTTTCTGTTCCTGGATAATTCAAGGCGCTCCAAGCAACTCGCAGAGATCTGTGGATTATTAGGGCCTTCACTGGGCACCCTCGGTAGGCCGGTATTGTGGAATTAATTGTTTTGTGTGTAGGTAACCTTCACAGATGTAGGCAGTTCATCCAGATTACTCAAATTTCCTACGGTTTTCACTAGCATCTTGCAGTA
The DNA here is from genome assembly GCA_039707655.1 of Elymus sibiricus. NCBI lineage: Eukaryota > Viridiplantae > Streptophyta > Magnoliopsida > Poales > Poaceae > Elymus > Elymus sibiricus. The sequence continues at coordinate 283,519,106 of CM077663.1, forward strand.
AAATGTTCATGGAGAAGCATTGAACCTGTGGTTAGTCAACGAGCCCACAAGGCAAAAGAATGACGGACCATGCTGTTAGGCTGCTATGCTAGAAGTGGTTTAACAAAATGTAATGATGGTCGCCATCATAATTAACTAGGCCACTTATTCCGTTAGCACGTCATTCATGATGTGGCTTATATCCAATCCTGAGACGACGCGTTGAGATTAGGGCGTCTGGTGGTACTGTACATGGATGCTAATTAAGTACAGTACCTTGTAGCGTACGCATGCATCGCAGTGTTTTTTTCTTTTTAGAAACAAAATCAGTGTGTCTTTTAGCACGCATACGCTAACTCTAGTCGTCTTTGGTAGTTCTTGGGTCGTATGGACGGGAGTATTTCGTATGCAAGCATTTTATTTTCGAGATCGTATGTATACAAACATATTTATATCATTCCGGTGTACACGATCATCAAAATACTTGTATATTCTAAACACGCTAGCGGCCAAAGTCAAACTTTTGTCTGAATATAGCTCGATCGCCCGCACTGGGGAACGTCACTTTGCCAAAGCACCAGGACGTGCGAATGATAGATGAACTGAACATGATATCATATCATATCGACGGTGGTGGGATTTTCCAGGGGTAGTCCACTACCAGCAGTACCATCCGCCGTTCAGTCCCTCTGTTCCTGGCCATGACTCCGCCTGGCCACCTCATGGCCTAATTAAGAAATGAACAACACAGATCAAACGGGACAAACTATAATTTAAAAATGAACAACACGGATCAAACGGGACAAACAAAGATGATGGTCATGCACAGAGGAATGGCAGACGAGAACAAAAGCACTCGTAGGAAGACAAACCAGGCATCTCGTTACTGGGTGTGCCTGTAAGCGGCGGCATAAATATGGCGTACGTGGACGTGGGTGGTGCTCCTGTTCTTCGCCGGATAGCGACCACACGCCGAAGCCCGCCAATGGATCCTGGCGGCGTGATGTCCGGCCCCGGTTTGGCACCACCCCCACCGCCACCGGCGATCATCAGATCAGACCGCCATCAATGCGCGCCTGCGAGCGGCACCTGCGCTTTTACGCCAGCCCATGTGTTTTGTTTCACCGTGGCGAGTGCGATGAGTACTCATTCATTCACTCGCGCACGCGATCGAGCTACCACCACTCGCGTCGCATCGGCACAGGACAGGATGGGATCGTGGGATGGACATGGACACGGAGGTCTCGGTACGTTGCCATGGGATACCAGCCGTGCGTGCGTGCACACGCCGCGTCGAAAGTTCGACGTGATCTGCTCGGCTCAGTGCTGTGTGCTGGTGCATGTGCGTAGTAGGACCGTAGGAGTGGGGCCTGGAGACGGGAGGAGTCCAGTTTAAGCCAAGTGGTGCTCGGCTTGGAGCACGGCTGGATTGGGCACCGTGATTGACATACAGCTGGATGATGGGTTCGTGTAACAGCCATAACTCGGCTCCCGGAGATCTCGATCTTGAGCATCTTTTCTTTTGAGACACCGATAGTAACTTGTATTTACCCGAATATGGAAATTGAGAAGGACAGGGAAATCGACCGGGAGAAATTAGTTGAGATGTTCTTCTTTGATTGCTTCAGTTGTTGACTTTTTTTAAGATAGCGAACCACTCATGCCAAACGGTGATTGCTTGGAGATACTGGTTGTGGTGCTAGCTTGACAGAACGTGCACATCTTTTTAAAAGGTAGAATACGGCAAAAGTTTACCTAAATGAATTTAAATGAGGTAATCTGTGTCAAAAGTTACAAATAGGGGATGAAGTGAATTAACCCTAACTATTTCCAATGACTAGCACTAGTGTTACTCACAAACAAAGGGGCGACCTCATGGCGCTCCCGACGCGTTCCATGGATAAGGCGGAAACGTCCGACGCACGTTGGCTGGCGCTCTATGTGGCTGATCTCCGGGGCAGCGGGCTTCTGATCTGCCGTCGGGGGAGCGTACTTTGGCAGGGTGAGTGGAGGCGCCTACTGCTGCTCGACGAGAACGGCATGGGAGTAGATGGGAGGGCTTTGTCAGGTCGGTGAGCAGATCAACATTGGAGTGAAGGTACATTTTCCTTGTCACGTTGCTCGGATTGGCACGACACTGGATCGTGTGGATCTTGGTGGGTTGCACGATGCACACCCCGAGGTGTGGGAGGTTGGGGCCGCCATGAATGTGCGATGGGTTGGATCACCATAACCACTCTAGAGCGTGGTTTCGTCCTATCGCCTCACCAAACCCAGTCAATCGCCATTCCTCCTCGTGATGGAGAAACCCTCACATCTCTCTCTAGTCGTATATGCCACTGTTTCCGTGGAGTGAATTGGAGGCTGCGGATGGAGTCCAAGATGCTTGAGATTGCAAGCGGAGATGAGGCGAAGATGTCTCGGATGCAGGAGATCTGTTTGTGGTTTGCGACCGAGGACGATATGTATGAGGCGGCGTGGTTGCTCAGCTCGAAGCTGGCGGTGGAGGAAGAGATGCGGCTTTCGCCAGATGGGGTGAACAAGCGTCCCTTGGAGATTGTGCTTTGGGCCATGGAGAAGGCGGTTTGGGGGAGCCGAAGTAGGCGAGGAAGTGGTGTGCATTTCGATCTCGCCGCCATGTCCCCATAGGCCCGGCGGAGTTTGAGGTGGGGGTGGTGATGGCACTCCCTTCGTCGGGGACAAAGGAGATGCCCATTTTGATCGCGGGAGATGAGTCTAGGGTCCGTGTGCCAAAAATCAAGCAGGTCTTCCACACCTAGATGAGGTTGCCGCGCTCCCCCCGTCTACTCAACCTAGATCGCTCCGCTACCGCGGAGTAGGGCTCTCCCCCACCAGCAATCATTTTTTGGTTGCTGGCTAGGGGGGGTCTTACGAGGAGGAAGGGCACTCGTGTAAATCTGAAGGTAATTTATGTACCTATTCTAGATATTTGCATTCTCCTTTGCAAATTTTTGAAGAGAGGGTTGCTCATAGGCGGGTTCGGCATGGTAAATTACAATCCATAAATCAAAAGAAAAAAAAGTAGGTCATCTTCCTGGATCGGGAGAGGACATGGATTCGAAACATTCTAGACAAATGGGAGATAAAGATGATTTCAGAAAGGTTGTTAGTTATGGGAAATAAATTAAGGTTCATATAAGTGGAAAACAATTCTGACGTGACCCTGGTTGTTTGTCAGAGGAGAGAGTCGAATTTGGAGATTTCGTTCTGAATAATTGTGAGGTGGTCAATTGTTTGGGAGGGAATTGGGAAAAAAATTAAACCTAAAGAGATAATTGAAAATAGAGGCGATTGGAGATGTGAGGACGGGCCAAATGCTGGTTTCGCCTTTGATCCAGGAGGCCCTGACCCTGGCCCGGGTGGAGCAAAAATGTACTCTAATAATTCACTTTCCCTTTCTTTATTTTACTTAAATAGCCTCCCCTTGTCCTATATTGGATATGAGGGTGAGTTCTCCCGCGAGTTAGGGTTTCCCCGCGCGTCGTTGGTGAGTGTTTGTGAGGAGATGGATGGGAACTTAGGTAGACACACGGGAGCTGAGAGATTCAATAACGGAGGAAGAGGTAATTATAATATCGTCGAAAGGAAGAAGAAGGAGATAGGTTTAGAGACGCGAACTCGAGAGAGGAAATAGGTGAGCTAAGTAGAAGATCTGGTGGTCTCAACACATACTAGAAATTCCAGGATCCGAAAGGAACTCACTTGACTGACGGTGATGCTCGTGCTGGTGGCTCTCTTCAACAGGATGGCAAGAATATTGTACAGGGATTTTTTTTACAACAAGGAAACGAGGTAATCTCATGCCCCTCTGATCTGAATAATAATGGATCGGGTTCAGACCTGCTTCAGCAGCAACAACAATGGTCGGGCGCTTTGCTCGCGCAACTGGCATAGGGGGTTCAACCTTTGGGGCTCCCCTCTCTAGCAAGCTCTTCAAATCAAGGGGGGCAAGGGTCCAAACTTGATGGATGTAGCACCCTGGATTTCCAGTCTTGGAAAATTTTATTTTGAAATTCGGCTTCTATCTTTTTCTCTTTTTGTCCTTCGAATTTATTTGCATTTTTGTGTTTTTTTTACCGCAACTAGACTTTATTTCTCAAAAAATAGACATGTCATTTACAAGCAGATGAGAAATAAAATCGGGGATCTCATCATCCCAAGAATTAGAGAGTCTAGTAGTAAAAGAGTTCTTTGCTAATTCATCTGCCACCTGATTGGCCTCTCTATAGCAATGTTTGAAGGAAATGGATGCAAAGTCCATCATAAGCTGTTTACACTCTGTGATGATAGCTACCTCCGGGCCTAAGTAATCATCAAATTGGTTCACCGAGTCCACCGCGAAGGAACAATCTGATTCAAGTTCTATATTGCTGCATCCAATGTGAGCTGCCAAGTACAGCCCGTTTCTGATGGGATTTTTTTGTTTATTTGAGAGTAGTGACTTGCCTAGTTACTTGCCTAGTTATTTTGGATTTTTGCATTTTTGTGTTTATTTGAGAGTAGTGACCTGCCTAGTTACTTGGGATTGGGGTTTTGTCACTTCTACTATGTGAAACCCTTAGGCCCCAGTTGCACTACACCACTCATTTGTCTTGCATCATAATTCACCAAATTAATTGGAAAGCTCCTCCTACACATGTATTCACCATTTTCATCCTCACACACCCACACTTAAGCCAAAATTTAACCAAAACAACTCATCCAAGTTTCTTCCAGATCTGTCAAGTTGCAAAGCAAGTGCATGGTAACTTCAAATGCTTCATAAACATTTTTATATACATGATAAAACAATCGTCATTTTTTTACTACACGTTCAACATTTTATCTATACACATTTAACATTTTATAAATGCTTGATTAACATTTTTGAAAAACTGGTTCAACATTTTTCAAATGCTTGATTAACATTTTTATATACGTGATAAAAAAATTCATAATTTTTTAATACACGGTATTCATTTTTACTATACACATTTAACATGTTTTAAATGCTCAATTAACATTTTTCAAATACTTGTTCAACATTTTTCAAATGCTCGATTACAATGTTTTGGATACATGATCATTTTTTTCATACACATTTTTTTGTATACATGATAAACGTTTTCTCTATACGCATTTAAAATGCTTGGTCAACATTTTTCAACTATTTTATAGAGTGTTTTTTTTAATATATATATTTAGAATATTTAAAGTATAAACAAAGGTAAAAATGCAAAAAAGGAAAAACAAACGTAAAAAAATACAGAAAAACGAGGCTGTGGGATCCAGTGCGTAAGGCATCTCGCTCTCCCCCTACAACAAGGTCCCATAGGTCTCGCTTAATGCGGGACATAGGGGCGCCCAGGTACTCGCTCGTTCGCCAACCGTCGAGCATTTCCTATATGGCGCTTAAGGCGCCTGTTATAGGTGAACTTGCCAAAGGGCGCACCCCCCCCCCCCCCCCCCTCCCTCCACCAACGGGCCGGCCCATTTACTTCTTTCTTTCTCTTCTGTTGAGATACAAAAAATACGCAACTGATGTAGTTCGAACTCGAGACCCCTAGGCACCGTAACCAGTGGGACAATCTTAGCTTTTGTATTTTTCATGCTCTCTTCCCTTTTTCAATAACTAGCAAATATGCCCGTGCGTTGCAACGGGATAAGAATTTATTGCACTCTGACAGTCCTAATTCAATCACTATGGTTTCTTAGAAAAAACAATTATGGTCAAATTCCCTAACATGAAGAACAATTGTTCTTTAAAGCCCATCATCTTGCAAGAAGTCTAATAATTGCATGCATTTGGGGGGCGGGGGGTATGCATTGTTTGACTTGCGGGCCGTGCTTCGCTAATGATGAAACACCGAAGCGAAGGATAACCGGCTATAGTCCAATTTAATGTACGTAGTGTTGTTGAAGTTATTAAGATGAGTGTCGTAACTTTTTTTTAAACTCAATTGGCTAAAGCAACCCATTTTGAAAGTTAGACGTGGAACTAACTATGCAATTCCTTCATCTATCTGATGAGTGTTGTAACTTTTTTTAAATCTCAATTGGCTAATTCAGTGGTATAATTTATGGTCAAACTTAGATCTCGGGAAGCGCGGACGCACTACATTGTGGAATGGAGGGAGTATATGCGTGTGCATGTCTCATGGATCCCAGCTTCCATGCGTGCTCCCGCTCTCTCGTTTCTCATCCAAACGGCATTTGCTTCCCGGACTCGTCTCTTTATCCCTTTGTACCGAATGGTGGTAGTAGTACCTTGTCTGCTTTCAGACCTCCTTCAACATCTGATGTAGATCAAGATTCCTCATGTCCGGCTGGAGACTGGATTTACACTTCCTTGTTTCCGTTAATCTCCCTCAAGGCCCAATCTCGCAGCTCGCCGACGAGCTTGCCGCCGTCGCCGCGCTCCAGGAACAGGTGGTAGTAGTACCTTGTCTGCTTTCAGACCTCCTTCAACATCTGATGTAGATCAAGCTTCCTCATGTCCGGCCGGAGACTGGATTTACACTTCCTTGTTTCCGTTAATCTCCCTCAAGGCCCAACGTGCATGTATTACTTCCTTCCTTTGCTTCCTTTTCTCAGCCTTTGCTTATTGATTCCGAGACAGCTCCTTGATAACCAGGACATTGAAAGGCCTATATAAATTAGTAGGATTGGATTTAAGGAGGTGAGGTGGGACTAATAATAGGTGAAACAAACTTTTCTTCTTAGCAAAGCACCGAGCCAGCTCAGTTGGTGCCGACAATAGGTAGGCGATGGTGAGGTCGTGAGTTTAATTCCAAGTAACATCTAATATTTTTGCCTGGCCCTTTATGTGGGCTAGCTTAGTTGGGCCACAGCCCAAGCTGCGTGCGCCTTTCCCTCAGGCAGGCTTCGTTCGAGTCGCATCGCTCAGGACGGAACAGTTGTGCGTGGCGGGCCACATGATCACATGAATAGTACCACCTCGGATATAGAAAATAATATGGGCGAAGTGGACGGACGACGGACGGACGAAAAATGGACGAAATTATGGTGGTAAGAAGCAATAGCTGCTTTATTATTATTAGGTATAGATATAGACTAGGAAAATGTCCCGTGTGTTGCAACGGGATCAAAATTCACCACACTCCAACACTTCTAATCCAATCACAATGTTTTTTGAAAAACAATAAGTATTGTCAAATATCCCTAACATGAAGTGCTTTCAATTAGACCATCTATAAAATGTATGCATTGTTCTTTTTTTTCCACAGAAATACTGTTCAACTTGTGAGCCGTGCTTGGCTAATGACTAAAATAAACCAGATACAATACAAATTTCCAATGTGCACAACCCATAGTAATCCAATTTTTTATTATGTTGTTCTCTCGAATCCTTTTTAGTTAGAGATTCTTCCTTATTTGGACTGCTTTCCCTCCTTATTTTCCCGTCACAAGGACTGGATTTCTTTCCCTTTTAATTAGAAGGCGATTTGCTTTTGTTTTCCTTCCTTATTTTCCTGCCGCATGCCACAAGGACTGAATTTCTTTCCTTATTTTTGTCTGTCACGTTGAGGTTTATATAGAAGGATTTAGTTTTTTTCCTTCCTTATATCTCTACACGTGGGTTGAAATCCCCTCTCTTATTTCCTTCCTTCTTTTTCCGACACAAAGTCTCAATATCCTATCGTTCCTTATTTCTTTGCATGTCGATTGAAATCCTCTTATTTGTTTTTGACGTCTCCTTGATACACAAGAAAATCAAAGACGTATATTAATTGAGAGAATTTGGTGTAAACGGGCGAGGTGGGACTATTCAATAATTGAAACAACTTTTTAACAAATAAAACATTGAGCTAGTCAAATGGGTGTGGCATAGGATATGCGATGAGGAGGTCATGTGTTCAATTCCTGGCACCAGCAAATATTTTTGCCTGGTCTTATGTGGGTTGGCTCCATGAGGCAACATCACAGGCCATCAATTATTATTTTTGCCTTGCCTTACGTGGGCCTGCTTGCTTCATTGTGGTCGCTAGCGGCGAGGTGGGGCGATGGATTAAGTGGAGAACCCCATGATCTAACAGAAGTGAGTGCTAGCTCAGCTGGTTGCACATTTAGTGCCAGAAAATTGGAGGCTGTAAGTTCGATTTTTGACGGGAGCATTAATTTTTTTGGTCGAACCTTTTTTACTGTAAAAAATAGCACTATAGGTTGAGTTACAAAAAGGCCAGGGGCGTTTGTGCATAATTTCGCTATGGACCAAAAATAACTATTTCCTTTATTAGTAGTACAGATAGTAAAAAATCAATGGTTTCCCCTCTTTTGGTTTATTTATATTTTTTGTTTTGTTTTTGGCCAGTTTTTCTTCTGATCTTTTTTTAAATTTGTGAACATTTTTTAAAATACGAACTTTATTAAATCCGGAAGTGTTTTCAAACCGTGGACTTTTCTTCAATTGGTGAACCTTTTTTGAATCCACACATTTATTTTTGAGAAACCTGTGAACTTTTTTCCAAACACGTTAACTCTTTCTCAAATCGGTGAACTTTAAAAAAAATCCATGAACTTTTTTCAGAACCGATGAACTTTTTATCTAAATCAACGAACCTTTTTTGAAATTTGATGAATTGTTTTTGTATACCAATGAAAAATTTCAAATTTGTGAACTTTAGAAGATAATTGTTTTCAATCATGTGAACTTATTTTGAAATTGATGAACTTCTTCTAATTCAATGATTGTTTTTGAATTTTCGATTTTTTTCTGAAAAATGATTTTTTATCATAAAATCAACAGTCAACTGTTTAGAAAGTCAAGGGTCAACCGGTGGACCTGTCAACCTGCGAAAAGGAAACAACGAACGAGAAAGTTTTTTTCTTTTCTACTACCCCTAGAAAAGGACGAAAGGCGGAGATCCAAACAATCTGAAGCGTTCATTAGCATAATCTAAAGGCCACTAATACTTCCATGTTTAACACAGCAAACCATGGCTGATCCATCGCTAAAAAAGCATCCCACGACCGCGCGCCCCGTCCCACGATCGATTATACTGGGAACCACTCCCGCTCGCCCCCGCCCCGCTCGCCGCTCGCGCAGCCGCCGCTCGCCCCAGCCCCCGCCGGTGCCGCCGCTCGCCCCCGCCGTTGCCTGCCCCCGCGCCGCTCGCCCCAGCCCTCGCCGGTGCCGCCGCTTGCCACGCGCAGCCGCCGCTCGCCCCCGCCCACGCTGGTGCCGCCGCTCGCCCCCGCCCCCGCCGGTGCGGCCGCTCGCCGCGCGCAGCCGCTGCCTCGCGTGGCCGCCGCCCTCTCGCCCGCGCCTCACGCAGGTGCCGCCTGAGCTCCCGCCCGCTGGTCGCTCGGCAAGCAGGACAAGGAGTATATGTTCAGCACTGCTCTTTAGATTGACGTTGAAAATTTTAGAGAGCTGGACCCATCTTGTATGCTAGCATTGCTCTTTACATTTGTCAGTGTTGTGTTGCAGCATATGTTCAGGAGTTCTATAGAATTTGATCTTGAAGCTTTTGATACTAACTAATGACTACATCCTTATACAGATATTTCATGTTTCTGAAATGAATTTTGGCTATGTGAAGAGAACAACGAGTGGATAGCCGTAGCAGGACTTCAATTTGCAAGCTTTTCTTCAATCAAGGTAATCAAATGAACTACATATTTGCCGAATTATAAAGGTGAATGGATTGTTACAAATCTAGGACACACCTTTTTGAATCTTGATCTTGATTCACATATAACTTTCACAATGTGGGGTTGTATATTAATGTGGATACCATCATATGAACATGTAGATATGCAATTTTTTGATATTCCATTGGGCAGCGTCGGCGCTACCGCCTCCGGAGATGATACTGGTGGTAAGCTTCTTCTCCCCTCTTAGTTTCCCCCCTATGCTCTGCACGATCTATCTCCATGTTCTGTACTTCTGTTAGTGTATAAAAATACCATTCCTATAAAATGTGGGGCATAGGTAGGCTTATGTTGTTGTGATTTTCCTATAAAATGTATAACCTGCACTGACCCTCCTTATGTTTTTGGAAAATATATATAGAAAGGCAATGGAAAACTGAAGTTAATTATAAAGGGTTGTTGATCAATGTTCGGTCTCAAGTCTCAACTGGATCATATAGTCTTTCTTCATAGCACAGTTGTTGGATCGATTTGTCAGTGACCACAATTTTTGGAGTCCACAACTGGACGTCATACATACAGACAAACCAGAGGTAATATTATTAAAATACTAATTCTGTTAACTATTTGAGATTACCATGATTATCCCTATGCACTAATTAATATGTATTATGAAGCTGCTTCCAGTCAGCTAACCATTCGGACAGAAGGTGTGCAATGAACGAATGAGCTTGACAATACCCTACGACAAAGATTACTCTGAGCAGGTGAAACTAAATATATCTTCACATTCAACAGTTGTTGACAGTGTATACGAAAATAGAAGTCTGGACTGATAGGGCTGACCGTCCATAGCACATGCCTCAAGGTATGCATCCAAACAACGTCATAGAAAACTTTGAATTTTGCAAGTTTGCTTGGTTCAACGACCTACCTGTGCACCTCCCAACCATATGCAAGCTTCCTCCATGCTAAAGGTGGCAGTGTCGATTGCATTTCCGTTTTAGCTTGTTCAGATTGCAAGTTTGATTGGTTACCCAACTCGGGTTAGCCCCTTTCATTAGTTCCTTGCTATAACTCCATCATGGTGCAAGCATGTTTTAAGGATTTTGGCCCAAAACGTTATTTCTCTGCCACTATTTGGTCGATCCAGTCTTAGTTGCAAATGCTTAATATAAACATACCGATACAAGCTTCGTAGTACTCTTGCAGTTTGGAGTACCAAAAAGTATGTGTTTTGAGCAGTATAGTGTTCAGATGTCATTTTCTTTGCTTTCTGTTTTAAATTTAATTGCATTTTTACTGTTGTGCTATACAAGATGATATGAATGCAAAGTAGAAAAAAATATTGTTGTTATCTGATGCTTGAAGTAGCTCTCTCTTGAGAGAATCCCTTGATCACAGAACAAGGAAATGAGGATATGTATGCTAGATAATGATTATCTTCAGAGCAAGAATCCACCAATGGAAATATATTGGGAGCAATATATCTTCTATCATTTTCATTATATACCATTTGGTGGATTAGCTACCTTTTGCAATTAAATTTTCTTTTGCTTCCATGATTAGTTTTTTACATGTTCTTCTTTTTCATTTTTACATGTATGCTTGATGACATGAAATCTAAACATATATTTGTTTAACAGTGAGAGTTGTTGAACGTGTGATGAATCGTGGGGAGAGTCATGTCGTCTCATGCCATCACTCAACAACCTCTAATTGTGCCACTCATCGGAGGTGGAACCACATTGTCAAGACATGTTAGTGTAAAATAAGAATTATATTCATCAAGAAAATTTCCACACAAAATTTCATGCGACCATGCTACTTACAGCAACTATATGCAAAGTATCTTATGTCTCCGCAAACGGTATAATTTGGTTATATGAGCTTGTGACATTCAGATTCTTGTAGTTAATGATGAGATATTTAGCCATAGTCAATGCATAGAAAAAACATGTCTCGAGTTTTCTGTTGAATGGTACTCCCTCCGTTCCTAAATATAAGACCTTTTAGAGATTCTACTATGGACTACATACGGAGCAAAATGAGTGATCCTACACTTAAAATCTGTCTATATACATCCGTATGTAGTCCATAGTGGAATCTCTAAAAGGTCTTATACTTAGAAACGAAGGGAGTACCTGCAAGTTTCAACTGTTTACTGAAGCTTTCCTTCAAAAGAATTATAAATACTATAGGAAGGAGAGCAAGACCTAGGCGGACCGAGCCAACGGCCGGAAGGCCGTGGCCAGAGTGAACAGCAACACGAGGTACTTTCGACAACTTCCACACCACGTACGAGTACATGCTAGAAGAATATTGTGCTCTGCAGCATGTCATACATAGCAGAGCTACAACTTGTGAGAGTAATGTCAACTTTTTAACTAATTCAGAAAAATAGGTACAATACGGAGGCGGGATCATATAGCCAAGTGCTGGGAGCAGCACCCTTAGCTAGGCTTGCTAATTAATCTTTGTAGGCCTCACAGAATACATGCTCATAATCAATCTTCACACCGTACAAGAGTTGCTAAAATTGCACTGTTGTCCTCAGTAAAGAACCACCATTAATTATCTTTATATTATCACACTAATTAATGACCACTCTTGTGCAACCCAAAGTCTCTGCTAACAACATACCTTGCTTCAGATCCTTTGAAAAATAAGTTGTTTTGTCCATCTTATCCCTTTTGGGTTGCACTTGCATCTATCTACAGATGTATTGTCTTTCATCCATTTGATAACTCCTAACTTGCAAAAAAAAAATCCTCTGAATAATATGTCGTTGGTCAGAAAGAACCAGTCGAAATAGTCACGCTGTAGTTATCCATTTTCCATCATGTAAGTTTCCCTACATTTGGTCTTAATTTATTCTTTTTTAGAACCCCTAAACCATACAGATATAGAGCAAAGCTACATTATTGACATCTTGCCTATCACTAGGCTTGATTGCTACATTTGCTTGTTTCATGCAGTTGCTGACTTCAAGTTGATCAAAGATAGATGGCGTACAAGGACGTAAGGCTTTTACACTTCCATTGTTAGAAATGTCTGAGCTGATAAATTCAGTTCTGAATGAATTTGGATGTGGTCCTTTATTTTTATCAAGGAAAACATCATGCTTGGATATACTAAAGATGTTATTTGCAGGACAAAGGGCGGATCTGAAAGAATTAAAGAGACAAAGGGAAAGGGAGAGGAATGCACGAAACAGACATAAGATATTAAAAATGTGGCATAAAGTCTCAAATCATAAGTAGGTTACGTCTGCATTTCACAATGGAAAGGAAACTCCATCTAACACATCAGTAGCCATGCCACTAGGTACGTCCATTTTTTTGGATCCACCAGATATGATGCACCAATCATAATTATGATGTTGAGACCGTTCACACATATGATGCATTCTTTCTGAAGGCTTGATATTGATTTTGTGATGTTAATTAATACATATTGCTGATTACCTCCAGCAAGGATACTACATCCTTTACATCATATTTTGAGTACATGTGTTGCTCATGATTTTGAACATATGAAGCTCTTGCTTTTTCACTACTATGCTGATAGAAATCCAAAAGAAAGTATATCGATCTTATAATCTTCAGTTTAATTTTTCACAGACATTTTTCTTATCGTTTTTAGTTTATGCTGATGGAAGCATATGCTTTAGATATCCTATAGAATCGGTGTAGTCCAACGTATGATGTAGCTACTATCGTTACATCCGTCTAGGAACAAGAAGTAAGCAGCTCAAATTATTTACACATCAATGTTTTGCTTGTTACATAATTACGAGATCATATAAATTAAGATTCAAGACATGCTTTCAAGTTTGTAATCTCTAAAAATGTTTTAACTTGGAACATACTATTTGGGTAGCCCTTTAGCGCATATCATTGTTGAAGTCTTGACTTAGGAAAATTTTGTTGTTTTTTTATACTGATGTGACCTGTTGTCCACTCTGTTATGTTGAATTGCAACACTTTTTCTTCTTCCCTGTCTGATATGTTCTAAATTAACACCTACACATTTAAGATGTTCCTCTTATCTTATGGCCTATTTGCGGTGATATAGAGCATTTGCACAAATAACTTCTTACTAATAGAACTATTGCTTTGCACGATGCGGAGGGAGTATAAAATCAAGCTCTACATCATTCAGCAATCCGTCTTCATGCTCCTCTTCTACCACACTGATTCTCTGCTTTTCTATTCTCTGACTCTACCATGGGTTCCATGTTTTCATCTTTATTGATCTCATTTCTATCTAGGCTTAGCATATTCTTTAGTGTGGACATACTACGTTGGGTAGTTCATGAGGTTTCATATATACATGTTTCTAACATTGTAGATGTAAGGTTTCTGTGTTATGCTGCTTTCAAGTCATGTAATGCCAATAATGTACAAGTATCAATGTGTTATGTGTTGGAATATTACTTGTGTATTTGCTCAAAGGAAGATGATTACCTCGACCAAGAACGAGCACATGCATATGTCGAACAATGTGGTTTTGGATATCCATTGTGTCTAACCCATATTAACTGGTTGGCAACCTGATAAATGAGAAAATTCATTTGATTACACGTGCGTTGCACGTGCACTGTTTTTTTTGAACATAGTACTAGTTGACACAAAGCGACGAGAAACTAGACAGTCGCGAGAGGGAGATGTGGCACTATTGGGCCGCAGGCCACAAACGGATCTAGCAAGCGCCAGCAACCCCTATCGGCGCACCAAATAGGATTTCCCCGGGAAACTCACGCCCAGAAAGAGAGGGAAAACGGAGGGGATTCCTCAGAACCTAGCAACCGCACCTCCCCCAAAATCCCAGCAGCGACCCTCCGCCGGCAATGGAGGACGCAGAGGTTCGCCCATCCAAGCAGGTGAAAGCCGAAGGGGCCGACCTTATCAGCCTCCTCCCGGACAACATTCTCTCCGCGGTCATCACCCGCCTCCCCATCAAGGACGCCGCGCGCACCACCGCCCTCGCCCGCCGGTGGCGCCCCCTCTGGCGCGCCTCCCCGCTCAACCTCGACGACGCCCGCCTCCCCAGATGGTCCTGGGAATGCATCTCCAAGATTCTCTCCAAGCACCGCGGCCCCGGCCGCCGCCTCTGCCTCCGCCACCTCGACGGCCCGAACAGCATCGCCGATCTGGCAGAGTGGATCAGATCTCCCGCCCTCGACAACCTCCAGGTGATACACATCTCTTACCGCTACGACCTCCTGCTGCCGCCGTGCGCCCTCCGCTTCGCGCCGACCCTCCGCGTCGCCAGCTTCGGCAGCTGCCGTTTCCCCGAGGACCTTTCCCCGACCCTCGCATTCCCGCATCTGACGCGGCTCACGCTCACTGAAGTGGAGGTCTCCGAGGATGCCCTCCACGCCCTGCTCGCCGCATGTTCTGCGCTCAGGGTGCTCCAGTTGGATTGGTGCAGCGGCTTCGACCGAGTGGTCATCGACTCACCGACTCTCCGGAGCTTCGGCATTGTCGCCGACAGCTACGTGGGCGAGCTGGTCATACAGCATGCCCCTCGCCTGGAGAGACTGATTGCATTTGATAATTTCGACATCCAGGTGATCAGAGCGCCTAGACTGCAGATGGTGTGCTTTCTTGATAGCCACAAGACTACACTCCATGTTGGAACCATGCCTTCTCGGGTAACTACTGCCTTCCTTGAACAATCACCTTGCATTTCTCAGGAAATAATACTCTTGTGTTTCATGCCGGGTGCTTCTTTTTCACAGGGAATTTCTGGTGCAATGTCACTGCACAGCGTGAAGATTTTCATTCTTGATACTGTTGGTCCTGATCTTGACGCGGTTCTAAACTTCATCAAATACTTTCCTTGCTTGGAGAAGCTCGTCATCACGGTAATTCTCTTCGTTTTTTGGTAGCTTGTAGCGCCGAATAAACTCCATTCAGCTCATATGTCACCCATCAATCTAGGTAGAAAACTAGAAACTAGTCCTTATATAACAAACATACAAGTAATACTAACTTCTGCTCTTTTCAGTTATACCTGGAAGTTGATATGAAAAAGAAAAATGTACGCCATCTTAACCCACAAGATCGCATTGAATGTCTTGACCTCAGTCTCAGAGAAGTAGTACTGAAGGGTTACGAGGGCAAGCCGTCAGATGTTAACTTTGCCAAGTTCTTTGTTCTGAATGCTAAGGTGCTTGAGGTAATGGAACTCCGTGTCCAGGACAACACATTCACCAAGAGATGGGATAGCAGGGCTTCTAGAAATGCTCGGTTTGAGTTTGGAGATGCTTATCCGTTTACTACATTTGCATGCAGCAATCACGGTCATGTTTTGATCATGGCTGACCCTGTTGGTGCCTCTTGTGGAGTCTGTGGACATACTGATTGATGATATCGCCCTTCACGTGTAATTCAAAGTTTTTCTTCATGCAACTATGTTAGTACTTATCATGTACCATGCCGCATCACTTGTTTTCTATTTGAAACTGCAAAAGGCCAGAGGATAACCTCATCAGGTTACTTTGATTTGGCAATATACCCTTGGTTATGAACTGCTCATATTTTTGGAAATTATGGGGGAACAGTTCAGTTGAATGTGGTTCTGCTTCAGCAATTAATCTTGTTCTTGTTTCATTTTACCTGAAGAAACCAGCAGTTCCTACAGGAGGTTGCGCTAGATGATATGGTTTGCTGAAATAGTTCTGGCTGTTTGTTCTAGTAAAGTGTAATAATATCCCTTGATTCCTTGGTGCTTTTATCAGTAGAGATGTGTGCAAAACTAAACACGTTTCATCATTCAGGCATTTGAACAAATTCATTGGATATTTTACGTATCTGGAAGAATATGATTGATGCCAGGTCGTGTAACCATTCAATGAAATGTGATTTTTCTTTATTAAACACTTCCATAGTAGAGATCTTGTCACTCAACCTTAGGAGTGACGAGGTGATCTTTGCTAACGTAATGAATCAGGACTTGACGCTTGCAATCCAAATATCCATAAGGGTACAAAAGGATCGTTGCTTTTGCAAAATTAACTGCTTGAGCCATTGGATATAAAGGTTTGTGAAGCAACGTAACGCCTCCGATGTGGTGAAGGCACGTGGCGCAGCTCATCAATCAAAACATCAGATGCTTCTCTTTCCACCAGTACAGATTATAAATATAACATGTGCAATAACACCGAAATTTATTTGCAGTATTAAACGACTATTTTGCAACACGCCAAAATTATTGCAACACAATATCTGTGTGTGCGCAATAAGAAATTGTACATGCTTGCGACCCATAGAAATAACCTCTACAACATAAATACATACTAAATTCACCACCCTCTCAGCATCAAAGTTGGAGTGCTGCCTTCCTCGATTAAGGCTCAACGTAGCTCCATTGAAGCTAAATCGAGCGACCTAAATTCATTTTTTCCCCTAAGCTTAGCATCGAGGGAACCTTCTCTTTCAGGCTCCAACTGCGACCACAACCACACCTGCATCTGCAACTACTGGGCCACGACTAGCATGAGATGCTCATCTCGATTTGTTTTAAACGGTAGCAACATTTTTCGGTGTCAACGAGATTTCCAACTGAAAAAAACATGGACAGAGAGAGTTCTCTATAGGATGGGACAAGATGTTTTATTTTTATTTTTTAAGAGGATTTTTCGTTTTTGAGAATTTTTAGGGGATTTTTCTCTTTTTTAGATGAAGGAGAGGGATGGATGGCGAGCTGCCTGGGCTAAACACGTGCGATGAGCACCCCTTCATCCTGACGCACCCGGGCGCACATCGCTAGGGTTTGGCTGCCTCCCGCCGCGCCGCCGCCGGCCTACATCGTCTCCTTTGGCCTTATGACCATGAAGGCGCGGTGGATCTGGGTCATTGCGGATGGAAGGGCTTCGTTTTTAAAATAGGTCTTTTTTTGAGCTTTAGTGAGGTTTGTGTCCTGCTCAAATACGGGACTACGGCGGCTTTCTGAAAATGAAATAAGATTCTCCCCGCGCAGAACCCGTCCGGTGGTGCCTCTAGTGTCGTCGGAGGGGCGTGTGAAGATATGTCTCCGGCGGATCTCGCGACTTTCGGTCGGCGTATGTCTTCGTCGTATCCGTTTGGATCCGGCCTTCGTTCGTCTATGTTCATGTATCTACAGATTGGATCCTTTCGATCTACACTTCTTTTCATCGGCGACGGTTGTTGTTCTAGTGCGCTGGTCCTATGAGGACTTAACACGACGACTTTCCGACTGTCTACTATAATCAGGTTTGCCCGGCTCCGATGATGGAGGGGCGATGACGGCGACGCATCTTCGGCTCGCTCCAGTGCATGTAGTCGTCGCTAGGTGGTCTACGGATCTGGATGTAAGTTTTACTTCTGGTGTACTTCCTTGACAATTAATGAATAGATCGAAAGTTTTTCTTTCCCAAAGATGGATAAGCAGTGACACAAAACTATAAATAGCATCACCTTTTTTTTTAACAAAAAGGCCAGTTTTGGTGGAGCGATCTGCCGCACGATCAAGCCCATGATATCACGGGCCAAGCCCGCGCGAAGCCGGTATCCCCCCCATTCCACCACATGTTCGCCCCAATTTTCCTCAAAAAAAAAAAAACATGTTCACCCCAATCCCGAGACATTTCGCCGTGTAACTGCGCCAGGCCGAGGCTGGGATTGCCTAAAACCTTCCGCCTCCCTTGGCACCGCCAGTTCCGGAGGAGCCGCCGACATGGAACCCTCGCGGCTCTCCCCGGAGGCCGCGAAGAGGCCTGAAGGTACGCATCCCTTCCTCAAACCCCGGCGCCGCCGTCTCCCTCGCGGCTCGCGCTTCCGGATTTTCCCCCGCCGATCTCGCCGGAGGTTTCTCTTCTGGTCGTGGCTAAACCATCGATTTGCCTGGCGCGCAGGTTTGATCGCCAAGGACCGCTGGTTCAGCATCGCCTCCTACATCTCATCTGGAGAGGTTCGTGCCTCGCCCGCCTCCTCTTGATCATGCTGTGAGATATCGCCGTCCTCAATGTGGTGCGGTTATTGATAGACTTCGGTTTTGGCGAGGTCTGTGCGTGTACAGGCTAATCAGCCGAGGGTGTGGGTTAAACCTAGTTGGTTGTTTCTTCTTAGGGCGCTGGATCGGTGCTGGGCCAGGGTGGAATGGATGGATGGGCATGGGACGACCAATTGCCAAGTTGCTTCCTTGGTGCTTTTTGTGGTTGTGGGTATTGGTAATTGGGGCTTGCGAGCTTTATGATGCTGTTCTTCTTGTGTCATTGCTCAGCAGCAGTACATAAGTCAGTGCTTTTGCTGTCTACTCTGGAGTCTGAAGTACTGTAGTTATGTAGATTTTCGCACTATATTTACATCTTGTTGAGGACTTGACTGTTGGGGTCTATGAATGGGCCGGCCGGTCAGATAACATTATGAACAAATGCTGATCGTATGGATTTGTTCGGGGGATAACGTGAAGTGCATAGTTCACATGTATGCCTTGTGTGTTCATGGTAATGCAGAATAAATGCATTTGCAAAAAATTGGGTACCTTTGCTATTCATTGGGAGGTTTAGCTTCCTGGGATGTTAACCCACAGACTCTCTATGTTAACTGTACTTTTGTTTATGTCGAACAATGATATTTTCAAGGTTGATATAGTTTGTTTTCATATATAATAGGGTAGTATTGCTGCTGCCCTGCGGAAACATGTTGAGGAGGAAGCTCAAGATCTCAGCGGTGAAGATCTTCTAAGGGTTATGGATGAGCTCTATGAGCAAATATCTAGCTTATTGCAAAGCACTGATGCTACTGAAAATTTACTGTGTCTTCATGCTATCGATGCTTTGATTGATTTACCCGTTGGAGGCGCTTCAAAGGTTTCTAAGCTGGCTATTGTCTTAAAAAATGTGTTTGAAGTCAAGCGTGACCCTGAAATCCTAGTTCCAGCTAGCACAGTGCTTGGTCATTTGGCAAATGTTGGGGGAGCATTAACTGGACACGAAGTTGAGCGACAGGTAAGTTATAACTTATAACTAGTCCCAGTTTCATGAAATACCTTTCCAGTTCTCTAAGAAGCACTTCTTTTAGATCATTACAACTGCGTTAGGGTGGCTTGGTGGGGATCGAGTGGAATATCGTCGCTTTGCAGCTCTCCTTATTCTCAAAGTAAGTTGAACCGATCAGCTTCTGTAGTGTTTAATCAACAATCAAGATCCGTACCCCTGATTCTTAGTGTGTGTAGTTGTGTACCACTGATTTGTAGTATGTGTATGATTGTTTTCTCTGCGTAGTATTTGTAGCAAGCAAGTAATGATCAACAACTACTAGTGGACAACTAATTATGACTAGTCTTGACTGATCTGCAAGTCACAAATAATATCGAGTTGAGTGTACGAATTAAATAATACGTATTGGTTAGTGCTAACTGTCTTATTAAACAATGTGTACCATTTCTTTCACTACAAGATGCCCTGAAAAGAACCCTATGCACATCACAACTAGCATCCTGAGTTGTTGCAGTTTGCAAATTAGTATATTACGATAGTAGTTTAACTTTATGCCCAAAAAAAATCCAGATGAACTACATTATGATTTGTATAAAGTTCCTCCTTTTCTTGTTGTAGGAGATGGCTGAAAATGCATTCACAGTTTTCAAGAATTATATCCCTGAGTTTGTTGAAGTTATACTGATAGCTTTGAGCGACCCCAAACTGGTGATTCGTGAACGAGCAGCTGAAGCCGTGCGTGCGCTTGCACGTTCCAACACGGAGGCGGCGGCAGACTGTTCAGTGAAGAAGGCCAAACTGGAGGGAATCGATCTGATCAGTGACCTCCCAGATGAGACGCTCTGCACCATCATCTCATTCCTCCGCACTGACGATGCCGTGCGCACTTCTGCCCTCTCTCGCCGCTGGCGTCACCTGTGGCGCTCTGCTCCGATCAACCTTGACACTGCCCATATCCCTGGGTATTGTCCCGAGCAAATTGAGATTGTAACCGAGATCCTTTCCGAGCACCAGGGCCCCATACGCCGCCTTCACCTCAACAGCCTCTACTTTGCTGATCTTGATGGATGGTTCAAGTCCCCAGCCCTTAATAATCTTCAGGAGTTCGACATCTATGTCGCTAAATTCGATGATGTGCTGCCGCTGTCTGTGCTCCGCTTCGCACCAACCCTCCGTGTGGCCCGCATTGCCCACTGCAGCTTCTTCGAGGATGAGGAGGTCCCAGTTTTTAACTTTCCACACCTGAAAACACTCGTTCTGGGCTTCCTTTCTGTATATGAAAGCACTCTCCACAGCATTCTCTCTGGCTGCCCTGTCCTCGAGGGCCTGCTGCTTGACAGTTGTGATGGCTTCAGGCGCTTGGTGATCAACTCGCCGACACTTAGGAGCATCGGTGTCTGTGATGATCAAGGCAACCTGAGTGAAATAGTCATCGAGAATGCCCCTTGCCTGGAAAGATTCGTCAGATCAGATTTATTTCGCACAACACCAGTAATCCGGGTAATTAGGGCACCAAAATTGGCGATCTTGGGCTCACTGACAGACAACTTTGATAAACTCAAGCTTGGAACCAGAGTTTCACAGGTAGCTCGGATGGCAATTTCATATTCGACGTTCCACGAATCATACACTGACTTCTTTACAATGTTTTTTCTGTTAGCAGGAAATGGTCGCTGGTAACTTAGAAATGTTGATGCGCGGTGTTAAGGTTTTACATATCACATCTAGTGGCCCTAATCTTGATGCAGTTCTTGGCTTCCTCAGAGTCTTTCCTTTCTTGGAGAAGCTGTACATCATGGTGAGTTAATGAATCTCTTCTTCAGTAGTGTTAAAATCTGTTTTACTTTTTTTATATGTTATACCATCAGTCATTGTTTTACTTGCCATTGCCAGGTAGAAAAAATATTTTCTAGCTTGGGAATAACTGTTTCTGAACTGTTTATACTCTTTCCAGTCATCTCTGCAGATGGATATGCAAAATGTGCATCATCATGAGCCAACAGATCTGATTGAGTCTCTTGACCATATCAGATATGTAGAGTTGAAGTGTTACACGGGCAAGAAGCCAGATGTTGACTTTGCCAAGTTTTTTGTTCTCAATGCTAAGGTGCTCGAGTTGATGAAATTTGTTGTCGAAGGCAGATGCACTCAGGAATGGAGAACTGATCAATATAAGTGCCTTCAGTTTGGTAGTAGGGCTTCTACAAATGCTCTATTTGATTTTAGATCTTACTCTGGTCGTGCATATCCTGCTGGATGTATCCGAAGGGGCTGTCACCATAATGATCATGTCCTTTCCATCGCTAATCCCTTCGATAGCTCTTCTTGTAGCCACTGCCGAGATGCTTAAGCAAGTTGATAGCTCTCATGTTTTGTCCATGGCTGATCCGTCCCCTTTATGTGCAAACATTGCAATATGTCTTTCATTTGAATGTTTTGGAAGACCTTTAACACATGTTCATGACTATGTTAAATGTTTTGAGTCAATACTTGTGTTATGTGCAGTCAAAATACGCTAGCCAGTTTGGCATCAGTTTTAATGTTATTCCCTTTTTTGAGTAGTTTGCAACTAAGCTTCTTTCTTATATTGTGTATTGATGTTCTGTTACGAAAGACACAAAACGATTGGTTGGAGTTGTTAGAGGATGCAGAAATTGTGTATGCAAAGACGTTGCAGTTCTTGTCTCGTCCTGTAACATGTACTTGTAGATGAAAGGCATATAGAATGGAGTAGGGCGTTTTGGATCTTGGCCTCCATGGATGTCGAAATTTTGAAAAAAATCAAAATCTGAACTTTTCAGTTTTAAAAAAACTGAACAAAATTGTACTAGTATACAGGGATGTGATGTGTCTGTGTGTAAAATTTCAGGATGAAATACCTTGGAGTGTAGTAACGAGTTTTTTCCGGAAACCGTGAGAGCCTCTAAGAGGCGATTAGGGTTTAGTGGAACCTGATGGCGCCCGTGGACGAGATCGGTGGGGCGCATCAGAGTCCGTTGACCGGAGATGGCAACACCTCCTAGTCATGGCGGCGGCGGAAGGGGATCGGGGGCTCTGTCCCCCAAGTCAGCCAGGGAGCGCCTCGAGGAGCAACTAGGGAAGCTGGACATATCTGAGGAAGAGGCGACGCCGCTGGTTCTGGACGATCGCGTTGAAGGGGCGCTGGAGAAGTGGATGGTGGCAGGGAAGGTCCTCAATCGCAACATACTGCATATCCAAATCATCTCCAACGCTCTACGCCCTGCATAGGGTAACCCTAAGGGGTTGATCTTTCGAATTGTGGGAGAGAATACTTCCGTTGTGGAATTTGCAACGAAACGAGATAGGGATCGTGTGTGGGATGGATCGCCATGGCATATCAGTAAACACGCGGTGATCTTGTTTGATTTCGACGAGTGCATGTGCCCGTCTGAACTTAAATTTGGCAAGCTGCAAGTTTGGGCACGGGTAGTGAATCTGCCCTTCAACTTGCGTGATGAGGCGTGGAGCAATGCAATAGCCAAGCTGATTGATAAAAGGGCTTCATCTATCCACTTTGATCATGGCGGCGGCTACTTACGTGCACGTGTTACTCTGGATGTGGCCAAACCACTGAGAAGATGGATTCTTATTGAGTCTGCAAGGAGGGGAACTACTGATCTGTATGACATCCAATATGAGAACATTCCCCACTTTTGCTTTTCATGTGGTTGTTAGGAATAGAGATAAATCATCTATTGTAATCTCAACAGACTCTATCTTCTCCCCCTCTCTCGTATCTATCTCCTCCTCTGTAACAACCGTATCCAAGCGATCGGTATTACCTTGTACGCCACGGCAGGGGCTGTTCCTGCCTCGTATCAATATAAACACCGCGGCTCCTCCCACGAGGAGTAGGAACGCTTCCCATCTAACATGGTATACAGAGCCATCCTCTTCCCATCGATCTAGCCAGAAGCCTTCTTCCTCATCACCATCGCCATGTCTTCCACCTCGGCCACCATCGCCCTCAACCTAGGAGCCCCACCAGCCGAGAAACTCACCAAGACAAACTTCATCTTATGGAAGGCCCAGGTCATGCCTGGCCTGCGAGGAGCGCAGGTCACCGGCCTCCTGGACGGAACCGATGCAGCGCCACCGAAGACGGTGCAGACGCAGCAGGCGGACAAAACCATCACCACGGCGCCCAACCCTCTCGCAGTGGGTTTCAAAGGACCAGCAAGTCCTAAGCCATCTCCTGAACTCTCTGTCAAAAGAGATCCTCGCCCAAGTCGTGAGTAAGGAAACCACTTTTGATCTTTGGACTGCTATCACTACGCTTTTTGCTTCGCAGTCTCAATCCCGTATCACCAATTTGCGGATCGCCATCACCACCACGAAGAAAGGATCCATGCCCAGCACCTCCTACATTGCCCGGATGAAAAATCTGGGAGACGAGCTCGCTGCAGCGGGCCGGCCGGTCTCGGATCCGGAGATGGTGGATTATGTTCTCGCCGGCCTTGACAGAGACTATGATCCTGTTATGGCGGCCATCGGTGCTGTCAAGTCTATGATCATAGTTGATGAACTCTTCGCCCAGATCGCGGCGTTTGACCAGCGGATAGAGATGCTCGGCGACGGTGCAGACGCCGGCTTCAACTCCTCCGCAAACATGGTGTATAGGGGGCGCGGGCGCGGCAACAGCAGGGGCCGCGGACACGGCAACAGCAGGGGACGCGGCCGAGGCAGACGCCCCTCCCCAACTCCATCTGGTGGCAACGGCGGCGGCGGCGGTCGCGGTCACCCACAGCAGCAACGTCAGCAGCAAACCCGCGACTACCCGGAGTGCCAGATCTGTTACAAGCATCATCCAGGAGGTGCTCGTGACTGCTGGCATCGGTATGATGAGGACGAACATGAGGAGAAGGGGGCCAACATGGTCACCGACTCCTACGGCATCGACACGAACTGGTACGCGGATACCGGTGCCACACACCACATCACCGGCGAGCTGGACAAGCTGACGACAAGGGACAAGTATCATGGACATGATCAAATGCACACCGCAAGCGGTTCTGGTATGAACGTTACTCATATTGGTCATTCAATTGTTCCAACCCCTACAAAAAAATTGCATCTCAATAGAGTTCTACATGTGCCCCAAACCTCAAAGAATCTTCTCTCTGTTCATCGCTTTACTCTAGACAATCGTGTCCTCATTGAATTTTACCCTTATTTCTTTTTGGTCAAGGACTTGGACACGAGGAGAATACTTCTTAGGGACAAGTGCGTGGGAGGTCTTTACCCACTCATATCTTCATCATCGTCATCGTTGAATAAACAAGCGCTTGTCGCCATCAAGCCTTCATCATCAAAGTGGCATAGTCGATTAGGTCATCCTTCATCATTCATTGTCAAATTTGTTCTTAGTAAAAATAAACTCCCCTACTCTCATGAGTCTAGTATTGAGTCAGTTTGTGATCCATGTATGCAAGCTAAAAGTCATCAGCTACCATATCCTGTATCTACTAGTATATCTACTGCACCCTTACAACTTGTGTTCTCAGATGTTTGGGGGCCAGCTCCTACTTCAGTTGGTAGATACTCATACTATGTAAGCTTCATTGATGATTACAGTAAATTTACTTGGATCTATCTTCTTAAAAGGAGGTCTGAAGTGTTTCAGGTTTTCTCAAATTTTAAAAATCTTGTTGAGAGAAAACTGAACACTAAGATCATTGCTATGCAAACTGATTGGGGGGGGTGAATACAAGAAGTTGAATTCATTTTTTCCAGCAACTTGGCATCTCTCATCATGTCTCATGTGTTGGAAATATGCCCTAGAGGCAATAATAAATTAGTTATTATCATATTTCCTTGTTCATGATAATCGTTTATTATCCATGCTATAATTGTATTAATTGGAAACACTGATACATGTGTGGATACATAGACAACACTGTGTCCCTAGTATGCCTCTAGTAGACTAGCTTGTTGATCAAAGATGGTCAAGGTTTCCTAGCCATAGACATGAGATGTCATTTGATAACAGGATCACATCATTAGGAGAATGATGTGATGGACAAGACCCAAACTATGAACGTAGCATATGATCGTGTCAGTTTATTGCTATTGTTTTCTGCATGTCAAGTATCTGTTCCTATAACCATGAGATCATGCAACTCACTGACACCGGAGGAATACCTTGTGTGTATCAAACGTCACAACGTAACTGGGTGACTATAAAGATGCTCTACAGGTATCTCCGAGGGTGTCTGTTGAGTGGGCATGGATCAAGACTGGGATTTGTTACTCCGTGTGACGGAGAGGTATCTCAGGGCCCACTCGGTAATACAACATCACAACAAGCCTTGCAAGCAATGTGACTAAAGTGTTAGCCACGGGATCTTGTATTACAGAACGAGTAAAGAGACTTGCCGGTAACGAGATTGAACTAGGTATAGAGTTACGGACGATCGAATCTCGGGCAAGTAACATACCGAAGAACAAAGGGAACAACATACGGGATTAACTGAATCCTTGACATAGAGGTTCAACCGATAAAGATCTTCGTGGAATATGTAGGAACCAATATGGGCATCCAGGTCCCGCTATTGGTTATTGACCGTAGAGGTGTCTCGGTCATGTCTACATAGTTCTCGAACCCGCATGATATGCACACTTAAGGTTCGGTGACGTTTCGGTAGTATAGAGTTATGTATGGTGGTGACCGAAAGTTGTTCGGAGTCCCGGATGAGATCCCGGACGTCACGAGGAGCTCCGGAATGGTCTGGAGGTAAAGATTGATATATAGGAAGTCCCGTTTTGGTCACCGGAAAAGTTTCGGGCATTTCGGTAGTGTACCGGGAGTGCCGGGAGGGTACCGGGGGACCATCGGGAGGGGCTTTTCGCCCCAAAGTGTCTCATGGGCTGTGGGAGGAGTCAAACCAGCCCCTGGTGGGCTGGCCGAACCCCCCACTAAGGCCCATGCGGCTAGGTGTGGGAAAACCCAAAGGTGGAAAGGGTTTCCAAGTGGGGGAGGATGAATCCTACTCCTAGTAGGATTGGAGTTGGACTCCTCCACCTCCCCACTTCGGCCGCACCAAAGGGGCAGCCCTAGGGGCGCCGGCCTCCCTCCCCTTCCTCCTATATATATTAGAGGGAGAGAGGGCAAAAGACTTCAACCTAAAAGGCCATAGTGCAGCCCTCTCTCCCGATAGATTGATTCCTCTAGTTTTCAGCAGCGCTTAGGCGAAGCCCTGCTGGAATAGTTCCACCACCGCCGCCACCGCGCCGTCGCGCTGCCAGAGAACTCATCTATCTCTCCACTCCCTCTTGCTGGATCAAGAGGGCAGAGATCTTCATCGAGCTGTACGTGTGCTGAATGCGGAGGTGCCGTCTGTTCGGCGCTAGATCGGAAGGACCGTGATTGGATCGCGGAACGGTTCGTGATTGGATCGCGGGACAGATCGTGATCGGATCACGGGACGGCTAGCAATTTGGATCGCGAAGACGTTCGACTACATCAACCGCGTTTCTTAACGCTTCCCGCTTAGCGATCTACAAGAGTATGTAGATCCACTCTCCCTCTCGTAGATACTCATCACCATGGATAGATCTTGTGTGTGCATAGGAAATTTTTTGTTTCCCATGCAACGTTCCCCAACAGTGGCATCTGAGCTAGGTCTATGTGTAGATGATATCACGAGTAGAACAGAAAGGAGTTTGTGGGCGTTGATATTCAGATTGCTTCCTCCCTTGGTATTTTCTTGATTCGGCGGTATTGTGGGATGAAGCGGCCCGGACCAACATTACTCGTACGCTTACGAGAGACCGGTTCCATCAACTGACATGTAACTTCGTTGCATAAAGATGGCTGGCGGGTGTCTGTCTCTCCTACTTTAGTCGGATCGGATTTGACAAAGACGGTCCTTGAGAAGGTTGAAAAGCAATTTTTGTATCACCGTTGTGGTTTTTGCGTAGGTAAGAATTGTTCTTGCTAGATACCCGTAGCAGCCACGTAAAACATGCAACAACAATTAGAGGACGTCTAACTTGTTTTTGCAGGGTATGTTGTGATGTGATATGGCCAATTACATGATGACATATATGTGATGTATGAGATGATCATGTATTGTATAGAATATCACAACTTGCATGTCGATGAGTACGGCAACCGGCAGAAGCCATAGGGTTGTCTTTAATTTATTTTCACCGTTTTTGCTTTACTTTATCGCTATGAGTTAGCAATAGTCGTAGAAGCAACAGTTGGCGCGACAACCTCATGGCGACACGTTGATGGAGATCAAGATGATGGAGATCATGGTGTCATGCCGGTGACGATGGAGATCATGCCGGTGCTTTGGAGATAGAGATCAAAAGCACAAGTTCATGGCCATATCATGTCACTTATGATTTGCATGTGATGTTAATCCTTTTATGCATCTTATTATGCTTAGGACGACGGTAGCATTATAAGGTGATCCCTCACTTAAATTTCAAGATAAAATTGTGTTCTCCCCGAGTGTGCACCGTTGCGAAAGTTCATCGTTTTGAGACACCACGTGATGATTGGGTGTGATAGACTCTACGTTCGCATACAACGGGTGCAAGCCAGTGTTGCACAAGCAGAACACTCGGGTTAAACTTGACGAGCCTAGCATGTACAGACATGGCCTCGGAACACAAGAGACCGAAAGGTCGAACATGAGTCATATAGTAGATATGATCAACATGAAGATGTTCACCATTGAAACCACCTCATCTCACGTGATGATCGGACTTGGGTTGGTGAATTTGGATCATGTGGCACTCGAATGACCAGAGGGATGTCAATTTGAGTGGGAGTTTTTAAGTAATATGATTAACTAAACTCATTATCATGAACATAGTCAAAATGTCTTTGCAAATTATGTTGTAGATTACTAGCTCGCGCTGTAGCTCCCTTGAATTTTTATATGTTCCTAGAGAAATAGAGTTGAAAGATGATGGTAGCAATAATGCGGACTGGGTCCGTGATCTGAGGATTGTCCTCATTGCTGCACAGAAGGCTTATGTCCTTAATGCACCGCTCGGTGCGCCACCCCCTCAAGCGTCGTCTGTAGATGTTGTGAACATCTGACAGGCACGTTCTGATGACTACTTGATAGTTCAGTGCGTCATGCATTACGGCTTAGAATTGAGGCTCCAAAACGTTTTGAACGTCACGGAACATATGAGATGTTCTAAGAGCTGAAATTGGGATCTCAGGCTCATGCCCGCGTTGAGAGGTATGAGACCTCCAACAAGATTCTTTGCCTGCAAGATGAAGGAGAATAGCTCAATCGGTGAGCATATGCTTAGATTGTCTGGGTGCTACAATCGCTTGAATCGAGTGGGAGTTGATCTTCCAGATAAGATAGTGATTGATATAGTTCTCCGAGTCACTGCCACTAAGCTACTAGAGCTTCATGATGAGCTATAAAATGCCAGGGATGGAAATAATGATCCCTGAGCTATTCGTGATGTTTGACACCTCGAAGGTAGAAATCAAGAAGGAGCATCAAAGTGTTGATGGTTAGTAAAACCACTAGTTTCGACAAGGGCAAGGGAAAGGAGGGAAACTTCATGGATGGCAAGCCAGTTGCTGCTCTAGTGAAGAAACCCAAGGTTGAACCCAAACTCGAGACTAAGTGCTTGTATTATGAGGAGAACGGACGCTGAAGCGGAACAACCCTAGATACTTGGTAGATAAGAAGGCTGGCAACATCGACAGAAGTATATTTGATATACGTGTTATTGATGTATACCTTACTAGTACTCCTAGTAGCACCTGGGTATTGGATACCAGTTCGGTTGCTAAATCTTAGTAACTCGAAATAAAAGCTATGGAATAAACGGAGGCTAGCTAAGGGTGAGGTGACGATGAGTGTTGGAAGTGTTTCCAAGGTTGATGTGATCACCATCGCACGCTCTCTCTACCTTCGGGATTAGTGATGAACCTAAATAAATGTTATTTGGTGTTTGCGTTCAGCATGAACGTGATTAAATCATGTTTATTGCAATACGGTTATTCATTTAAGTTAGAGAATAATGGTTATTCTGTTTACATGAATAATACCTTCAATGGTCATGCACCCAATGAGAATGGTTTATTGAATATGGTTCGTAGTGATACACATGTTCATAATATTGATGCCAAAAGATACAAAGTTAAATAATGATAGTACCACATACTTGTGGCACTGCCGCTAAATGTCATATTGGTGTAAAGCGCATGAAGAAACTCCATGCTGATGGATCTTTGGACTCATTCGATTTCGAATCGGTTGAGACATGCGGACCATGCCTCATGGGCAAGATGACTAAGACCCCGTTTTCCGGTATGATGGAGCGGGCAAGCGACTTATTGGAAATGATACATGTTGATGTATTCGGTCCAATGAGTGTTGTAGCGTGCGGTGGATATCGTTATTTTCCTACCTCCACTGATGATTTGAGTAGATATAGGTATATTTACTTAATGAAACACAAGTCTGAAACGTTTGAAATGTTCAAACAAATTCAGAGTGAAGATTGAGATCATCGTGACAAGAAGATAAAATGTCTACGATATGATCGTGGAAGTGAATATCTGAGTTACGAGTTTGGTATGCAACTTAAGACAATGTGGAAGTTGTTTCACAACTCACGCCGCCTGGAACACCATAGTGTGATGGTGTGTCCGAACGTCGTAGTCGTGCTCTATTGGATATGGTACGTGCTATGATGTCTCTTGTCGATTTGCCAGTATCGTTTTGGGGTTATGCATTAGAGACAACTACATTCACTTTAAATAGGGCACCATCTAAGTCCGTTGAGATGACACCGTATGAATTTTGGTTTGGCAGAAACCTAAGCTGTCATTTCTGAGAGTTTGGGAATACAACGCTTATGTCTGATAAGCTCGATCCCAAAGCGGAAAGGTGCATCTTCATAGAATACCCTAAGGAAACAGTTGGGTATACCTTCTATCTCAGATCCAAGGGCAAAGTGTTTGTTGCTAAAAACGGATCCTTTCTCGAGAAAGAGTTTCTCTCGAAAGAATTGAGTGGGAGGAAGGTAGAACTTGATGAGGTTATTGAACCGTCACTTCAGTTGGATAGTAGCACGACGCAGAAAGATGTTTCTGTGGCGCCTACACCGAATGAAGAGGAAGTTAATGATGATGATCATGACACTTCGGGTCAAGTTACTACCGAACCTCATAGGCCGACAAGAAATCGTATCGCCTCTGAGTGGTACTTCAATCATGTCTTGGAGGTCATGTTGTTAGACAACAGTGAACCTACGAGCTATGAAGAAGCGATGATGGGCCCGGATTCCGAGAAATGGTTAGAGGCCATGAAATCCGAGAAATGATCCATGTATGAAAACCAAGTATGGACTTTGGTAGACTTGCCCGTTGAACGGCAGGCCGTTAAGTACAAATGGACCTTTAAGAAGAAGACAGACACTGATGGTAAATGTCACCATTTATAAAGCTCGACTTGTCGCAAAGAAGTTTCCGACAAGTTCAAGGAGTTGACTACGATGAGACTTTCTCACCCGTAGCGATGCTAAAGTCTGTTGGAATTATGTTAGCAGTTGCTGCATTTTTCGATTATGAAATCTGGCAGATGGATGTCAAAACATCGTTTCCTTAACGGTATCCGTGAGGAAAGGTTGTATGTGATACAACCGGAAGGTTTTGTCAGTCCTAAGGATGCTAAAATGTATGCAAGCTCCAGCGATCCTTCTATGGACTGGAGCAAGCATCTCAGAGTTGGAATATACGCTTTGATGAGGTGATCAAAGTTTTTGGGTCTATACAAAGTTTATGAGAAACTTGTATTTACAATAAAGTGAGTGGGGACACTATAAAATTTCTGATAAGTATATGTGGATGACATATTGTTGATTGGAAATGATGTAGAATTTCTGGAAAGAATAAAGGGTTGTTTGAAAAGGAGTTTTTCAAAGGAAAACCTGGAATGAAGCTACTTAAATATTGGGCACCAGGATCTATAGAGATAGATCAAGACGTCTGAT
This sequence comes from Elymus sibiricus, assembly GCA_039707655.1. Lineage (NCBI taxonomy): Eukaryota > Viridiplantae > Streptophyta > Magnoliopsida > Poales > Poaceae > Elymus > Elymus sibiricus. The sequence goes on from CM077663.1 coordinate 283,550,676, forward strand.
AAAACTTTCAATGAGTACATGCCTTGACAAGATTTTGAAAGAGTTCAAAATGGATCAGTCAAAGAAAGAGTTCTTGCCTGATTTGTAAGGTGTGGAGTTGAGTGAGACTCAAAGCTCGACCACGGCAGAAGAAAGAGAAAGGACGAAGGTCGTCCCCTATGCCTTATCCATAGGCTATGTATAGTGTGCCATGCTGTGTACCGCACATGGTGTGTGCCTTGCCATGAGTCTGTCAAGGGGTACAAGAGTGGTCCAGGAGTGGATCACTGGACAGCGGTCAAGATTATCCTTAGTAACTAGAGGACTAAGGAAATGTTTCTCGATTTTGGAGGTGATAAAGAGTTCGTCGTAAAGGGTTACGTCGATGCAAGCTTTGACACCTATCCGGACGACTCTGAGTAGCAGTCCGGATACGTATAGTGGAGCACTCATTTGGAATAGCTCCAAGTGGAGCGTGGTAGCATCTGCGGTATGACATATAGATTTGCAAAGAACACACGGATATGAATGTTGCAGACCGTTGACTAGGACCTCTCTCACATGCAAAACATGATCGAACCCCAGAACTCATTGGGTGTTAGATTCATTACATTGTTAATCACATGGTGATGTGAACTAGATTATTGACTCTAGTGCAAGTGGGAGACTGTTGGAAATATGCCCTAGAGGCAATAATAAATTAGTTATTATCATATTTCCTTGTTCATGATAATCGTTTATTATCCATGCTATAATTGTATTAATTGGAAACACTGATACATGTGTGGATACATAGACAACACTGTGTCCCTAGTATGCCTCTAGTAGACTAGCTTGTTGATCAAAGATGGTCAAGGTTTCCTAGCCATAGACATGAGATGTCATTTGATAACAGGATCACATCATTAGGAGAATGATGTGATGGACAAAACCCAAACTATGAACGTAGCATATGATCGTGTCAGTTTATTGCTATTGTTTTCTGCATGTCAAGTATCTGTTCCTATAACCATGAGATCATGCAACTCACTGACACCGAATGAATACCTTGTGTGTATCAAACGTCACAACGTAACTGGGTGACTATAAAGATGCTCTACAGGTATCTCCGAGGGTGTCTGTTGAGTGGGCATGGATCAAGACTGGGATTTGTTACTCCGTGTGACGGAGAGGTATCTCAGGGCCCACTCGGTAATACAACATCACAACAAGCCTTGCAAGCAATGTGACTAAAGTGTTAGCCACGGGATCTTGTATTACGGAACGAGTAAAGAGACTTGCCGGTAACGAGATTGAACTAGGTATAGAGATACGGACGATCGAATCTCGGGCAAGTAACATACCGAAGAACAAAGGGAATAGCATACGGGATTAACTGAATCCTTGACATAGAGGTTCAACCGATAAAGATCTTCGTGGAATATGTAGGAACCTATATGGGCATCTAGGTCCCGCTATTGGTTATTGACCGTAGAGGTGTCTCGGTCATGTCTACATAGTTCCCGAACCCGCAGGATCTGCACACTTAAGGTTCGGTGACGTTTCGGTAGTATAGAGTTATGTATGGTGGTGACCAAAGGTTGTTCGGAGTCCCGGATGAGATCCCGGACGTCACGAGGAGCTCCGGAATTGTCCGGAGGTAAAGATTGATATATAAGAAGTACCGTTTTGGTCACCGAAAAAGTTTCGGGCATTTCGGTAGTGTACCGGGAGTGCCGGGAGGGTATCGGGGGACCATCGGGATGGGCTTTTTGCCCCAAAGTGTCTCATGGGCTGTGGGAGGAGTCAAACCAGCCCCTGGTGGGCTGGCCGAACCCCCCACTAAGGCCTATGCGGCTAGGGGTGGGAAAACCCAAAGGTGGAAAGGGTTTCCAAGTGGGGGAGGAGGAATCCTACTCCTAGTAGGATTGGAGTTGGACTCCTCCACCTCCCCACTTCGGCCGCACCAAAGGGGCGCCGGCCTCCCTCCCCTTCCTCCTATATATATTAGAGGGAGAGAGGGCAAAAGACTTCAACCCAAAAGGCCATAGTGCAGCCCTCTCTCCCGATAGATTGATTCCTCTAGTTGTCAGCAACGCTTAGGCGAAGCCCTGCTGGAATAGTTCCACCACCGCCGCCACCGCGCCGTCACGCTGCCGGAGAACTCATCTATATCTCCGCTCCCTCTTGCTGGATCAAGAGGGCGGAGATCGTCATCGAGCTGTACGTGTGCTGAACGCGGAGGTGCCGTCTGTTCGGCGCTAGATCGGAAGGACCGTGATTGGATCGCGGAACGGTTCGTGATTGGATCACGGGACGGATCGTGATCGGATCGCGGGACGGCTAGCAATTTGGATCGCGAAGACGTTCGACTACATCAACCGTGTTTCTTAACGCTTCTCGCTTAGCGATCTACAAGGGTATGTAGATCCACTCTCCCTCTCGTAGATACTCATCACCATGGATAGATCCTGCGTGTGCGTAGAAATTTTTTGTTTCCCATGCAACGTTCCCCAACATCATGTCCCCATGCACACCAACAAAATGGTTCTGCAGAAAGAAAACATCGCCATGTTGTTGAAGTGATGCCCGTCCCTATGATCTGTATAAGTTAAAACTGTCGGGGGCTTGGGAACCCCGAGGCAGTTCATGTGCTTCGCAGTGTTGTGAAGCAAGAAGATCACGTTCTCCTCTTTGTTACTGAAACAAAGATTGGAGGGAAACGTGTTGAGAGATTGAAGCAAACCCTTGGTTTTGTAGGAAGTTTTGCGGTGGACAGTGACGACCTAAGCGGAGTTATAGGTTTGTTCTGGTCCAAAGATATCATAGTTGAACTTAAAAATTTCAGTACCGGCCATGTTGATGTTGTGGTGCGGAATGAGGATCCGAATTCGGTGGAGTGGAGGTTCACTGGATTTTATGGAGCGCCTAGAGCACAAGATAAACATCACAGCTGGCGTTTCCTCCGGACTGTACATGCCATACCGCATTCGTCTTGGTTGTGCATGGGTGATTTCAACGAAACCTTGTATGCAGAGGAACACTTCAGTCGGGCGGCACGACCATAGTGGCAGATGAGGGCCTTCAGAGAAGCCACCGATGATTGTGCTCTCCAGGACTTGGGTTGGATCAGTGTTCCTTACAGTTGGGACAATCACCAATCGGGAGATGCAAATGTAAAAGCCCGCTTAGATCTGGCGTACGGCAATGAAGAATTCAGACAAATGTATGAGTATACCAGAGTACGGCATGTTTGTGCGACGGACTCAAATCACTGTTTTGTAGTTGCCGAGTTCCGTGATCATGCAGTCGCAAGTAACTCTTATGTACCAAAGCGATTTCGCTATGAGAACATGTGGCAGTCCCATAGCGATTATGAGCAGCTGGTAACCGATGTTTGGCGCAACCAAGATCGGCCGCCAGGTTTGCATGGGATTCTGGACTCCCTGGGTGCTCTTCAAACGCAACTCACTCCATAGGGGGCCCGTGAATTTGGTTGTTTAGCTAGGATGGTTAGACAACTTAGAAAACGATTGTCCAGATTGAGAGAACAATCGGTCGGCCGAGGTCCATCGTAGGAAGAGAAATGGACCATGTCAAAGCTTCGAGAGGCACTCCGGCTGGAAGAAATTTGGGTGAAACAATGATCTCATGTTCCCTGGTTAAGGGAAGGGGATTGCAACACGGCCTATTTCCAAGCACAAGCGAAACAACGGAAACGTACCAATAGAATTGCAAATCTGCAGAGATATGATAGTTCTACTTTTGCAAATGGAGATGAGGACAAAGCCGAGGTATTGGCGTTCTATCAAACTTCCCGGTTGTTATCACATGTACCAGTACGTGTTACTCCGGATATGAATCAGTTACTGGAGAAACCATTTGAAGCTGCCGAAATCCACAAGGCCTTATTTTAGATGGCGCCTTCGAAATCGACGGGTGTCGATGGATTTACAACATTATTTTTTCAGCCCCATTGGAAGTTACTTCATCATGATGTGGTTCCGGCGGTGCTTGATTTTCTTAATGGTGGCGAGCTACCAGCTAGCTTGAACGACACTTTAATCACCCTAATACCCAAGGTACGCCATCCAAAAAATATCACACAATATCATCCCATTGTGCTATGCACGGTGCTCTATAAACTTGTTGTTAAAGCGCTCATGAATCGTTTGAGGCCATGCATGGATGATATTATTAGTGAAGAACAAAGTGCCTTTGTTCTGGGTCATTTGATCACAGATAATGTACTGGTTACCTATGAAAGTGTTCACACGATGAAGAGACGGAAGAAGCGGAAGAATTTCTCGTGTGCAATTAAATTGGACACGATGAAGGCGTATGATCAGATGGAATGGCATTTTCTAGAGGCTATCCTTTTGAAACTTGGTTTCAGTGCCACCCTGGTCAAACTGATTATGAAGTGCGTATCTTCAGTTCGTTACACCGTTTGAGTGAATGGAGAATTACTACCATATTTTACTCTCACCAGAGGCTTTCGGCATGGCGATCCCGTGTCCCTGTATCTCTTTTTACTATTTGCCGAAGGTCACTCTTCTCTCTTGAAGTATTATGGAACTTTTGTTGATCGTGGAATTCATGCAAACTTCAGAGCTCCATGGGTGAACCATCTGAAAATCAGACAGTGTGTTACTCAGATCATGGAATTCATGCAAATTTTCATCAGTGCGAACGCAGACAGTGCCAACCATTTAAATGATATTTTGCGTATTTATGGCGAGGCCTCAGGACAGTGTGTGAATAGAAGCAAGAGCTCCATATATTTTTCACCTAACACACCTACGACACTTAGACAATATTTGAAACTGCTTTTGAATGTTAATGTTGAAGCTTTTTTAGAACTCTACCTCGGTCTTCCCACTGTTGTTGGTCGGATTACTAGTGGAACCTTTGATAAAATTGGGGAAAGAGCTAGAGGTAAGATGAGTGGATGGTCAGAGAGGCTATTCGCTTGTGTAGGAAGAGAGACCCTACTTAAGTCCATTGTGCAAGCAATTCCGACATTCAGTATGAGTTGCTTTCTCCTGACAAAGAAAGTGTGCAAAAGCTTAACCTCGAGCATGGCTAAATTCTAGTGGGGGGGGGGGGGGCTCGCTGGATTGAAGATCACTTTATTGGGTTGCTTGGGACAAGCTCGCCACTCCGAAAGTTAAGGGCGGGATGGGCTTCCGTGACCTTATACAATTCAATCCGGCGCTGTTAGGGAAACATGGTTGGAGATTATTGACAGAACCATATTCTTTATGCGCCAGAGTTCTGAAAGGCAGGTATTTCCATGACTCGGATTTCATGCATGCCGCTATACTAAAATATGCTTGGGCCACAGGGAGGGCGATCATTGCTGGTCGTGATGCACTCAATGTGGGTTTATTGAAAAGAGTTGGTGATGGATCTTCCATTTTGGTATGGGAAGACAAATGGATTCCATCTACTGTAACTATGACTCCAATGTTCAAACCAGCCAATACTCATGTTTAGTTGGTTAGCGACTTGATTGACACTGACAACTGGACTTGGAACCGGGATTTAGTCCGGGACACTTTCATAACCCCCTATGCAGATGCTATATTGACATTCCAATCCGCCTGGGTGGAGGTGAGGATTTTCTTGCTTGGGCACATGAGAATTCAGGCACATATTCTGTTAAATCAGCTTATCGAGCTCTAGTGAGTCAAAAAGAGTGTGCAACTCAAGATGAAGGGTAGATAATGGGTCCATCAGTGAATGGACAACAGATATGGAGCGATCTCTAGAAACTCAAGGTTGTGCCAAAGGTGAGGTTTTTTTGGTGGCAAGTGATTAGGGGCATCATCCCAGATGAATGCACCCTCAAACAAAGACACATAAAAGATGTGAGTACTTGCAAATTTTGTCTGGCTATGGATGAAGATCTCACGCACGCACTCATTCATTGTTCCCATGCCCGTCGATTCCGGGAGGAAGCAAGCCATTTGTTTGAGATATCCCTATCCCATCTTCACCCAAACACATGGGCGGCGGACATTTTATGTGAGCGGCGGTTCTCGGAGAAAGACCGAGTGATTATCATCACACTAATGTGGTCTGGATGTCCCGCAATAGGTGGACACATGACAAGGAGCAGATTGATCAAGCGAGCTCGGTTAGACGCACTCGAGAGGATCTTGCGCTGCTGGAACTTCCAAGGCAGCAACCCACTATGCTGCCAGGCTATGTCTGGAGGCCTCCAGATGCAAATAACATAAAAAATCAACACGGATGCATCGATCAACTTCGGAGACGGCATTGCAGGTGCAGGAGGAGTGGCCCAGTCGGCTTCAGCCTTCCTGGGAGCTTGGTGCAAGTCACACATGGGGGTCTCGGACCCACTGACCGCCGAAGTTCAGGCCATGAAAGAGGGTGTGCTCTTCGCCAGGTCGAGGGGTTCACTGACGTAACCCTGGAGACCGACTGTCTAGAGGCAGTAAACCTCTGGAACAATCGCTACAACAATCGCTCGATTGTAGCACCGATCTTTGTAGAAATTAGAGAGCTCATTATTAGTTTTTATTCTTTTCAAATTCAACATGTAATAAGAGCGGCAAATGGTCCTGCACATCTGTGTGGTAAGCGAGCTAGTTTGCTTAATGTGACTGAAAGCTGGCTTGAGACTACCCCTAGCTTTCTGGTCAGGAGCCTTTTGACTGACTGCTCGGCGAATGCATTCGTTGAATAAAGCTCTCGGAAGTTCCCCGCAAAAAAATACCTTGGAGTGTGGGCTATGCAAAAAAATGGTCTTTGAGGATAAATAGTGCATGTATAGATGTACTAAAGAGCCGCATATTTTTTTGTGTGTGTAGCACTTATTTTAATGTGGCCTTTTATCATTTATGCCACTAGTTGTGTCCCACTACTCAGTTTTGCCACTCCGAATTTTAACTGCTAAAAAATGTCATTGCTTCATTAGGCGCATACTAAAAAATGCCACTAGACATCATTATTGTCATTTAAAAGCCCGTTTACCATGTTATAACGATAGAAATACACATGGACCAACATTTCAACTATCCCTCTATCTCACTACGATAAAGTGTGGATCCCACTTGATCCCCATAAACGTTTATATTTTCCTTTAAAATTATTCGCTTGCTTACTCCTGACAAGTGGGACCCACACTTATGATTGTGACATAGAGAGACGTGACATGTGGGTCTAGGGGTATTTTGATCATATAACACGGTCATCGGGTTTGAACTGAAATTAACTATGTCTAGTGGCATTTTTGAGCAAACTACTAATGAAACGATGGCACTTTTTGAGGTATCTAATGGCAACTTTGAGCATGCATCTCATAGAACGATGGGATTTTTGAGCAGATGTACCGTTTAATGACAGAACTGAGTAGTGGGACACAACTAATGGCATAAATGATAACTTTTAACGTATTCCACCATAAAAATTTACACAGTTGAAACGTAGAATATGAATTTTGATCATTTCAAATTCGACCTCCATGGAGACCAAGCTCCATTCAAGATTTCCTATAGAATGACTTTACATAAATAATAGAGAAGCAAACAACCATACATGGCCTTACAAAAATGCGAACTCAATGCATAAAGGGTACCAACATAAGTGACCATGCAACATCGGTTCCAAATGGATACGGCCATAACAAGTGAAAAGGCAAATCCATGATTTGAACCAAATTACAAAAGATTAGGCATCATCGTTATCACACAATGATGTATGAAGTGATCGGATCAACACATTCGCCTTCTCCAACCATGGTCTGTCCCTTCTCTGCACCACTGGTCGCCACATTTCCAGGTAAATTAAAATTATGAATAGGCAAGCATATCTGGAAATTGATATGAAAATGAAAATGTGCGCCGTCTTCATCCATGAGATCGCATTGGATGTTTTATCTCTAACAAAAATATCGCATTGGATATTTTGACCTCGGTTTCAGATATGAAAGCAAGCAGTCAGATGTTCTTTGCCCAGTTCTTTGTTTTGAATAGAAACAGTTGTCTGGGACGATACGTTCACCAAGAATTGGAAGCTAATTAGCATATGCAGACCTGCCCTTCCGACTTCTTCTCTTGTCTGTCCTTTACGACTGGACAGCAGAGCTTCTAGAATGCTCGGTTTTATTTCGAAGGTTGATATCCACTTTGAAGAGTTGAGATGCAAGCCTTCACCACCTCTCGTTTTGCAGAGATGGTTCAGCTCCAACTCCGGCCCCTTCGCGACATGTGGCCGCATTTCAGGGTTGGAAGGCTCAGGTCGAGGGTTTCTTGGAGCGGATGGAAGATGCCACTGACGGTTTAGCTTCTAGGTCAGCCATCCTTTGATCTCATGAGTGTCCTGTTGGAAGGGTTGTCGAGAGCGATGATGGTGGTGAGGACAACTTGGAGATCGGTGTGGCTGGTTGCTTGTCTGAGCCCCTTGCTAATGTGATTGAGGTTATGTCTGTGGAAGGGAGTGTTGCTAGCGCTTTGGTGGAGTTTCGAACAAAAGAATGGAATCAGATCAGGTGGTATTGCATGTTAGCGCCGGGGCCAATTAATCATTTGCCTCACATTTGTTGTGTCTGGACAAAAATACCCCATCTTTGCTCTATTTTTTTTGAAAAGGAGGATCTTCCCCGGCCTCTGCATCAATCTTTGCTCTACTTGTAGACAAAAATGCCAAACATTTCATTTGATGATGTATCTTTGTGAGATGAGAGAAATGAGAGGGTGGACAAGAACAAAATACCCTCAAACAAAAAACAGAATGTTAGTAGCTCATGCAATTTTTGTATGAATGCCGAAGAAAAATTAAAATTGATCCAGGAACTAACATGCCTAGAAAAATCTGAATAAACTACATAAAACCAGAATAATCGTAGTAGTTTATTGTTCAGTTTTAGTCAATTCTGGTCAAGGACCAAAGAGAAAACAAGATTTCAAATTTCTGTTCAAACCTGTTTGAATTTTGGGCAAAAATTTAAAGCCTTTACTGAAAGATCGTGGATGTTGCCTAGAGGAGGGTGAATAGGCGCTTTAAAATAATTATGGTTTAGGCTTGAACAAATGCGGAATAAAACTAGCGTTTAATTTGTCAAGCACAAAACCTAAAACAACTAGGCTCACCTATGTGCACCAACAACTTATGCTATGCAAGATAATCAACTAAGTGATAGCAAGATATATAACATGAAACAATATGGCTATCACAAAGTAAAGTGCATAAGTAAAGGACTCGGGTAAGAGATAACCGAGGCATGTAGAGACGACGATGTATCCCGAAGTTCACACCCTTGCGGATGCTAATCTCCGTTTGGAGCGGTGTGGAGGCACAATGCTCTCCAAGAAGCCACTGGGGCCACCGTAATCTCCTCACGCCTTCGCACAATGCAAGATGTCGTGATTCCACTAAGGGACCCTTGAGGGTGGTCACCGAACCCATACAAATGGCAACCCTTGGGGGCGGTCACCGAACCCGTACACTTTGGCAACCCTTGGGGGGCTGTCACCGGTACCCGTACAAATTGCTCGGGGCAATCTCCACTACCTAATTGGAGACCTCGATGCTTGCCTGGAGTTTTACACCACAATGATTGAACTCCGAGACACCACCAACCGTCTAGGGCGCCAAAGCACCCAAGAGGAACAAGCTCTAGGGTGCTCAAACACCAAAGAGTAATAAGCTTCTCAACTTCTCACTTCCACATATCACCGTGGATAACTCAAACCGATGCAAATAATGCAATGGCAAGAACACACGAAGTGGTCAAGTCCCTCACTCCCAAATCCCACCACAACAACAAAAGCTATGGAGGAATATGAGAGGAAGAACAAGGAGAACACAAGGAACTCCAAGATCTAGATCCAAGGGGTTCCCCTCACATAGAGGAGAAAGTGATTGGTGGAAATGTGGATCTAGATCTCCTCTCTCTTTTCCCTCAAGAACTAGCAAGAATCATTGGAGGGACTGAGAGTTAGCAAGCTCGAAGAAGGTCAACAACGGGGGGCAAACACAAGCTCAAGAAATGAGGTCTATTGGGTAAGAAGACCCCCTTTTATAGCCCCCCCCTCCCAAATCCAGCCATTATTCCCACAACCCGCACATAAGCAGTACTACCGCTCGGATTGTAGTACCCACAAAGCAGTGCAATGGTAAGGAGACACGAGGCGGTAGTGCCGCCGGAGCGGTGCTACCGCTCGCCCTAGCGGTACTACCGTTGGGGTTGCAGCTCAGGGGCCTATGGAGATAGAGCAGGCCAGTGGAGTGCAGCAGCATCGCAAAAGCGGTACTGTGGCCTAGTGTGAGCGGTACTACCGCTTATAAGCTATAGTACCGCGCACCCACTGCCGCCCTACTACCGCTAAGAGCGCGACAGATTTAGAAGCAACTGGATAAGCGGAAGTGGAGAGGTAGTGGGTGGGCGGTACTACTGCATATAAGCGGTACTACCTCTCGCACTACCGTTCAACTGCCGCGCAACCCGACACGAAAAGTCGAGTCTCCAGAAGCAGCGGTAGTGGTCGTGATACTGGACAGCGAAAGTACCGCTTATAAGCGGTACTACCGCTTCCCAGAGCGGTACTGCCACGGGAGTGCTACAAAGAAGCCCAAGCAAAACAGATGGAAACAATAAAACCTTAACTGCCATAACTTCTACAAAAGAGCTCCGAATTGAGAAAACTCAAGCTTGTTGGATAGAGGACGACAAATACTATCCAACAACTTATAGTAAGAAGAGGCAGTAGAAAAATGCCAATGATGTAGATATGTGAAACCTCTAGGAATGAAGAACCGGCAAAAAACCCAGCATTGAAAACATCATGGAAGATGCATGTGAACTCCGTTTTCGATGAACTCGAGCTTGTCATGAAGATGACCATAAGCTCCAATCTCACATAGAGAAGCACCAAACAAGAACCAAGAAAGATGATGCAACGATGCAATGGTTTGAGCTCTCTACGAACGATACGATCAAGCTACTCACTCGAGAGCCCCCCATTGATAGTATGACAATAAATCATATAACCCGGTCTCCCAACTAACACCATGAGACCGGTAAAATAGAAAACCTATCAAGGACAAACCTTTCCCTTGCGCATAATCCACTTGAGCTATATGATGACGATCTTGTCCTTCTAAAGATGGACCACCTTTCTTGATTGTGTCGGCTCGATGAAGACTAGTAGATTGCTCCCCCATATTCCACTATGAGTGAGCCTCTCTTTAGCACATCTTCACATGTCCATTGTCACCACAATGAACGACAAGCTTCAAGCATGTGATCTCTTCGTGATGCTCCACTTGAACTTGCACACCGTAAACTTGATGACGATCACCACTTGATGTCATCCTCCATGTGTTATATGATATCTTCCTTTTGATGCACGCCCATGGAAACAAACCTAACCCCACAAAGAACTCTCACATAGAACATGGGTTAGTGCACAAAGCGCAATGGACAATGCTTACCATACCATGAGATCACTTGATCCCGCCCGGTACATCTTCTACGCTTTGCGTGTTGATCAACTTGATTCACACTTTGACTTAGTCTTGATCAACCTTGTATCATGTCTTCTACATGACCAATCTTTGGATAATTCCTTGAATAGCACCTTGGTCATCTCATAAACTCCTTCAAAACCAACACATGGGGACTTCAAGAAATACCTATGGACAAATCCTTCAAATATAACTCAAGGCTACCATTAGTCCATAGAGAATGCCATCAATTACCAAAACCACACATAGGGGCACCATGCTCTTTCACTTTACACAACACATTGCAAAATTGGAAGAAAAACTCAGACAAGAAATCTCTATTCCTAGGAAATTAGAAGATGGGCGGAACCTATCATTAAGATCACAATCAATAACTTTGATTGTAATGATTTACGTGATTTAGGTGCTAGTTTTTCCATCATGCCAAATGCTTTGTAATGCTCTTTGAGTTTACACATTCAACTATCAAGAAGCCATTGGGGATGGTAGATGATGTCCCCATTATAGCAAATAGGAATCATGTTCGGACTTTATAGTGATGGATATTGAATGCAATCATACACGTCCCGTTATAATAGGAAGAACATTCTTGAAACAATTGTGTATGTAATTGATATGAAAGAAGGGAAAATAAAGTCTGAATTTCCTACGCGGAAGGGATGGAACACTTTATAATGAAGAAAAACGTATTATCGTATGAATCTATTCTGAGAGCAACATATTCTTGGGAGACAATGATGAGAAAACCTGAAAACCATCCCAAAAATATTTTTTGGAAAAGGAGGTCAAAAACCCCGGCCTCTGCATCAATCGATGTATACAACCATCTTTATTAATTATTCAACAAAGGTTTCATAAAAATGTATATCAAGCCATCTGAAGCCACCACTCACACATACAAACTCGATAATGTGGAGTGCTCTCACTCCCTATATTTAAAACTGGTATCGTCGCCGATCCATCCGCATAACGTAGTGGAACCTACAACCGATGTAGCAAACCTAAAGCGTACACCACATGCACACGTTTTAGAAGCCGTCATCATCATCAAACCGCTCACCCATCTTTAGGAAAAACATTCGCATCATCCTTGCCAGTCTGGCCATCCCACGACGCCATTACGGCGCCCAACGACACCACCTCCCTGCGCGCAAACTGCTGAGCACGTCGCAGTTGTCGCCAGTACACCGCAACACCATGCCGTCAAGTACCACCAACTAACACAGCTTGAAGTCTTTGGAAGATCTGTCGTGCGTAGCACCCACCGAATAGGCATGACACAGCGTAGCACCTGTCGACCAAGCAACTTGACATCTCCACCGAAGCTCCATGCAAGACGAAGCCGCTCCACCTCCTGCCTCTGTCTTCCGGCGCTGCTCCACAAACGATGCTCCCAAGAGAGAAACGACATCGCAATGCCGCCATCGTTTGATCTGGAAGACCAGATCCTAGGGTTTCGCCCGGAGCAACACCAGTGGCTCGACAGCAGTTACACGATGGTGCCTTCATCAAGGTAATGACGCAGAACGCCGCCATCGCCCGTCATCGGCTCACTGGCAACTATGTCTCCCAGACTCGCAGCCGGGACTAGATGACGGTTCTCGAGATCCGACCACCCAGCCTCAGGACGACCACCTCCGACGGAGGAGATGGCCACCATCGCGAAGCCTAGGGTCGCTGCCCCGGGTGTCAGCATGATGCAGATCAAGACCAGGAGCGCCACCGCGATCTGAAGTTGAACCGGAGGTTGAGCGGCTACAACATGGCTGCCGCCGCCACCTGTCGTTGCGGCTACAGACTCGCCGCCACACTCCAGTCGCCGTTGTCCGCCATCACCGCCGAGGAGATCAAGATCGAAATCGCCGCAGCGATCTTGAGCAGCTGACGCGCGAGAAGAAGGTCGTCGCCGCCGAGCCAGTCGGGCTTTGCCCTGGCGTCGTGGGCGGTGGTGGCGGAGAGGAGAGTGGTGGGGGAGGATCGAAGGAGGGGGGCGGGGACGCCCCGGTGCGGCGCGGCGACGCCGCACGGGAACGGGGGTAGGGTTGGATGAGATGGTGGTGGAGGAAGGATCCGGTGGCGGCGCTAGATCGAGTCGCGAGTCCATCATGGACACTAGTAGCTAGTCCTCCCAATCCCTTTTTTTTACTGTTCTGCTTGCCTGCCTTGTATTGAATCTCGCGGCTGAGCTCCTAGCCAACACTTCCAACAAATATTTTGTTGTTTTATACCTATCTAAAAGGCATTAAAGAAAAGCGCTTACGTGAGAAAACCAACAGTTTATCTTTATTTTTGTTTTGTGTCAATAAAGTCGTTACCTTATTCAAAACAAAGTTTTTTGCTTGATTTTTTGAATAAAGTGCCAAGAATTGTCTTCAGCGTGTTAAGATTGCAAGTGTATGTGTTGTTGTGCTGAAACATATTTTTTGTTGCTACTGTTTACTTTGTAGAAAATTAAAACGGCATGATAAAATCATGAAATTTTTACACGATACACCTATACGAGTTATTTGTTACGTGACAATTTTTCAAAAAAAGAGAGGTATAGAAGTATTAATTGCATCCATGTCTTTACATACTACTCCATTTAGACAGATTAATGTTATAGTTGTATTTAGCTGCTTATGTTTGCATTTTATTATTCCTATAGGGGTGCAGGAATTTTAACATTGTGTTAGCATACAGTAGATAATTATGAATTACAACTTTCAAATTAGTTCACAACAAGGCATGATTAGAACCAAATGTTATTTATACTAACATATCTCATGAGTTATGTATAAGTTTCATGTGGATTATAAGTTTTCAAGACACAAAGAACACGATGGCATAATAAAAAAAAATCATGAACAATCCATGGAATTTAAAAGCTAGGAGAATTGGATCCGTTGCAATCATCTTGAGGTAATTACATGGAAAACGCTCTAAAAGCAACCAAGAGTATTTCAACATGTTCCAGAACAAGACAACAAGAATCGTGACGCCTTGCATATGCAATTTCTGCATCCTCCAACCAACCGTTCTGTGCCTTCCATAACACGTCAAAGTTGTCTGTCAGTGACCCCAATATCTCCTGTTTACCCGTATGACTGGTGTTGTACGATATAAATTTGATCTGACGAATCTTTCCAGGCAAGGGGCATCCTCAATAACTATTTCCTCCATATAGTGATCATCACAGACACCAATGTTCCTAAGTGTCGGCGAGTTGATCACCAAGCGGCTGAAGCCACAGCAATTGTCAACAAGCAAGTTCTCAAGGACAGGGCAGCCAGAGAGAATGCTGCGGAGAGTGTCATCATACACAGAAAGGGAGCCCAGAACGAGTGTTTTCAGCCGTGGGAAATTAAATACTGGGGCCTCATCCTCAAAGAAGCTGCAGTGGGCAATGCGGGCCACACGGAGAGTCGGTGCGAAGCGGAGCACCGACAGTGGCAGCGGATCATCGAATTTAGCAACCCATATGTCGAACTCCTGAAGATTAGCAAGGGCTGGGGACCTGAACCAGCGATCAAGGTCAGCAGAGTAGAGACTGTCGAGGTGGAGGCAGCGTATGGGGCCCTGGTGTACTGAAAGGATCTCGGTTACAACATCAATTCTCTCGGGACAATACCCACGGATATGGGCAGTGTCAATGTTGAGCGGAGAGGAGCGCCACAGGTGACGCCAGCGGCGAGAGATGGCAGAAGTGCGCACGGCATCATCGGTGCGGAGGAAGGAGATGATGGTGCTGAGCGTCTCATCCAGAAGATGGCTGATCAGATCGATTCCCTCCAGTTTCGCCTTCTTCGTTGCACAGTCTGCCGCCGCCTCCATGTTGGAATGTGCAAGAACACGCACGGCTTCAGCTGCTCGTTCACAAATAACCAGTTTGGGGTCGCTCAAAGCATTCAGTATAGCATCAACAAATTCAGGGATATAATTCTTGAAAACTGTGAACGCATTTTCAGCCATTTCCTACAACAAGAAAACGAGAAACTTAATACAAAACATAGTATAGTTCATCTGGAAAAAAACATTGGCATTATACTACTATCATAATAAACTAATTTGTAAACTGCAGCAGCTCAGGATGCTAGTTGTACATAGGGTTCTTTTCGGGGCACCTTGATTTACAAGAAATGGTACACATGGTCCAATAAGACAGCCACCGCCGACCAATATTATTTAAGCCATACACTCGATTCAAGTCATCAGGTGTAATAAGACAGCCAGCCAGCACAGTACCACCATGATCTTGATCGATGATAAACACTACAGAAGCTGATTGGTTCAACTTACTTTGAGAATAAGGACAGCTGCAAAGCGACGATATTCCACTCGATCCCCACCCAGCCAACGTAACGCAGTGGTAATAATCTAGAAAGAAATGCTTGTTAGAAAACTGGAAAGCATGTGTTCATGAAAACTGGAAAAAATTATAAATTACCTGACGCTCAAATTCATGTGCAGTTAATGCTCCCCCAGCATTTGCTAAATGACCAAGAACTGTGCTAGCTGGAACTAGAATTTCAGGGTCATGCTTGACTTCAAACACATTTTTTAAGACACTAGCAAGCTTAGAAACCTTTGAAGCACCTCCCAAGGGTAAATCAATCAAAGCATCGATAGCATGAAGAGCCAGTAAGTTTTCAGTAGCATCATTGCTGTGCAATAAACTAGATATCTGCTCATAGAGCCGATCCATAACACTAGGAAGATCTTCACCGCTGAAATCTCGAGTTTCCTCCTCAACATGCTTCCTCAGGGCAGCAGCAATAACATCCTATTATAGACAACAACAGCAACAACATATATCAACCAGGAAAGTGATATTATTCAACATAAACACAAGTGCAGTTAACATACAAAGTCTGGGGTTAGCATCCCAGGAAGCTAAACCTCCCAAAAAACTGCAAAGGTACTAAATTTATGAATGCCATTTATTCTGCATTATCAACACAGAAGACACACATGTGAACTATCCACTTCACATTAATATTCCCCAACAGCTCCATGTGATCAGCATCTGTTCATGGACATTAATGCTATCTGACGGGCCAGCAACTTCATGGACCCCAACAGTGCCTTAAAATCTTCAACCAAACATATAGTGCGCGCAAAGCTACAGAACTAGTACATCACTTTGACCTGAAACGCACAGATTCATGCCCATCCATCCGCTCCAAACTGGCCCAGCACCGATGCAGTGGGAAACGACCGACTAGATTTAGCACACCCTCTCAGCTAATTAGCCTAACCTCGGACAGAAAGCCAGCCAAATCAGAATCCGCCACACAAACCAAACCCCGCCCAAAATCGAACTCCATCCTAACCGCGCCACAACGACGACGATGAGATCTCACAATATGACCAAGAGAAGGCGAGACACGAACCGCTCCGGATGAGATGTAGGCGGTCATGTTGAACCAACGGTCCTTGGCGATCAAATCTACGCGCCAAAACAAATCGACATGTTAGCCACGACCAGAAGACAAATCCCGGGTGAAACCGGCGGGGAAACAATCCGGAAGCGCGAGCCGCGAGGGAGACTGGGTGTGAGGAAGGACCTTCAGGCTTCTGCGCGCCCTCCGGGGAGAGCCGCGGGCGTTTCATGCCGGCGGCTCTGCCAGAGCCGGCGGTGCGGCAGAAGGAGGGAGGGGTTTTCGCAATCCCGCCTTTGGGCGGCGCATTTACCCGCCGAAATGACTCGGGAATGGGCGGAAATGTGGAACCCCATTGTTAGAACCTTGCGAGGAATGAGGCATTCCCAGGGTGCTTCGATTCTGAGTCGTTGGATTAGCTGTCCAAACGAGTCCTCACCGTCCGATTTTCAGATGAAATGATCCTGGCCTTTGGATCTTGAGTGATGTGACAATCAATGAATAATGTCGTTTCTTTCTTACTTCAGTTTGATTACTTATCTCACTGATGAGCCGGGCTGGGTGGCCCGCTACTGTCAGTGACTGCAGAGCCTGTAAAAATCGGTGGCGGCGAGGGTAATTTCGTCATTACATGTTATTGCCCTTGCGTGGCTTTTGTGTGTGTATGATCTGTGTGTGAAGGTGAGAGAGTGATTGGATCGCAGAGTGTCGTGGGAGCCAATCTCATAGTAAGAAGGGGGTAGGAAGATGGAACGTGGTCTAGCTACAGCGAAGGCATGACACAAGGAGTTTTACGAGTTCAGACCCCTTTCGGAAGAGGTAAACACCCTACGTCTCGAGCTGCTGGAGTTGTTTTCTTATGTCTGGACTCTGGATGATTACAAAGGATTGTGAACCCATGCCGTAAGTGCTACGGGGCGGCTTATGTAGAGTGTGTCGCACCGTCGCCCCTTTTGTCTATCCACGTTACAGGGAGAGAGTTGATGATAATAGTTACACGTGTTACTACTGGTAACTAACCCTTATGATGGCTAGTAACACCTGGAGGTATGTAGTCTTGGGCGCTTCACATCCAATCTGACCTTTGGTCTTCTTCGCCCAAGTGCTCATGTAGCAGTCGCCTGGACTGATGACCATCCGAGTGTGTCGTCCTGGTCTGAGTTCTCGATTGCCTCCCGAGTGAAGCATACTTAGCGGCGCGTCCGAATGCGTCTTGGCTTAGGAGCCTTAATGACTAGTGGTGCGGGGGCCTAGGATGTCCCACTTTGTGACCCTACATGTAGTAGGTGACCACATCATTAGAGCATCTCTAACAGATCCTGCAACCGCGCGTCCTGCAAAATGCATATAAGGGCTCCCGTAAATCTTTGTTACGGTGCGGCGAGCACTCCGACGGAACAGATCATGCAAACGCATCCCCCAAAAGCTTTGCCACTAGCTAGCTGGGCAAATAAACGAGATCGCTGCAAAACGTTGATATCATTAAGAGACCCTGGCAAACCAAAGAAGCAATGCAAAATCCATAGATCATGTGAAGCCACGGCTTCAAGCACGATGGTGGGTTTACGTTTGTGCCCAATGTATTGGCCTGCCCAAGGCATCGGGCAGTTCTCACACCTCCAATGCATGCAATAAATATACCTAGCATGCCCGACCATCCCCTTGCTTCGTTCATTGCCATGAGCTTCTTTACGTCTTCTTCATTTGGAGCTCGGAGATACTTCAGGCCAAAAACCTAGATTATTGTCTTCGCAGAGACACAGACACTATTGATGGTGGTATATTCGCCAATGGGAAGATATTCATCGGCGTAGTCGGTCGGAACGCCATATGCAATCACTCTCATCGCCACCGAATTTTTTGATATGCACTAAAACCAATCAAATTGGCGGCATTCCTACGCCGGGTGAAGAAACAACAATTTTGCTCGCAAGCCTTCACGATGCGGATGAAAAGTAACCTACGCACTCGATATCACCTATGAAAGAGGTGAGTCAGATATGTCGGTACCTCGGCGAAGTAGTCTTCATAAGCATCTTGTCGCCGAGAGCTCGGTTGCGGGGAATGCATAGGTCGATACAGTCGCCAAAACCAATTGGATCGGCAAACTATGAGCCAGCGTGCCGAGCTCCCGGGCGGATCCATGGCGGCAGCGGCGGACGCGAGTCGCGGATGCAAATGGTCACCCCCACCGTCGAAATTAGGTGGAGTGGATGCGGCGCCGGGCGATGGAGCTTTCTAGTGGCGTGGGGTGTTGGAGATATGACCTAGAGGCAATCATGTGATGATTTCATTTCCTATGTATTCATGAGTATTTTGTATTGTCCTTGAACATCATCAGTGATATGTATCAATAAGTATGTGACTTATTTGTGAGACTATATATTGTATGATGATTGTTCTAATAGTCCCTAGTTGTTAAGGTTATGCGGACACATATCCTTTACTAGTATATGATTCAGTTGATGACTATGTTTCACAAGTCATGTGCATAGAGATGCTAAACTGATAGTATGAACTCGGGGATTGAGAGCACCGATTCAGACAGACCCACTTTGAGACACAGCGAGATAATGTCATCTGTTAGTCTCAAGTACAATGTATATGCCATGTCCTAGACGTGAGGTCCTCGCATGTTCTCGGGACGATGATCGACTTACTTAGGGTCTATCAAACGCTACTCCGTAACTGGGTAGTTGTAAAGGTAGCTTTCGGGTGAGTCGTGAGACATGCCGCGAGACATGGTTGACCAAGATGAGATTTGCCCCTCTGTGAGGAGAGATATTCTCTGGGCCCTCTCGTGTGATCAGATTCAGAAAGCATGGCCATGCGACATGGGTTAAGTGTTAACCCAGTTCGGGAATCTGCATCACGGTTTCGAGAAGAGAGGTCGAGCTACCACAAGGGTGACAAGCACTCGCCTTGAGCTCTACAACCTATATCATGAGGCAAAAGGAATGTTGTATATGACACATTGTCGAGGTTCGTCTAACGACTTTGCGCACACATGGGAATTGGTACGTTCTGCTAGGAGCAGCTACCGACTATCGACTCGGGTCGTGTCCATGTGTACGTGAACCTATAGGGTCACACACTTAAGGGATTGCAGCCTTTTCGGATTGGATCCGAATGGAAAATGGGACTAGACTCGTCATGGGCCTCAAGTGTTGAGGCCACCTCGGAGGTCTATATAAAGGGGAGTGGGCGCACCTTTCAGGGTTGATCCTTTTTCTCCCATCGACAGGCACCGCCACTCCTCACGCCACCATGCCGTGCGATCGGACCTAGCAGTCCGCCGCCCAACGCTGCCCCCGTACGTGTGGATACCTTGGAGGCATCACATCTGCGGTGCTTGGATGAACCGTTCGAGGGATCCGCGAGGAGTTGTTCGTGGGAGATCGCTGTTCGTGGGAGATCGATGTTCGTGGGAGATCGGCTACAGGAGGAGGAGACAAATCGGCTGATCGACTACACGCATCACCAACTATACTTCCGCTGCGGTCACTGCGCGTTTAGTGGTAAACCCGATCTCGTGATCTATTTCCAGCAGCATGTTCTTGGGTGCGCGGTAGAATTTTTTATTTTGCGCTAGCGTAGCGTACCGCGTGTTCCAACACGGGGCAGCACCAAGGGGCGGGGATGTGTGACGGCAGCGGTGGCGGGGAGTGAAAGCGGGAAATGGAAGCCGGCGGAAATGGTTCGCGCCAACGGAAAGGGGATCTTGCAAAGTCGGGCTTAGTCCCGCACATATGGAGGAAATGGGCTCGCGGTTGCGGGATCCCACAAAAAAAATCGGGACGGACTGATTTGGAGGATCTGCACGGGCCGGGGATACATGATGGATCCTGCAAACCGACGGTTATTTTAGCGGACGTCCCGGTTTGCGGGATCTGCTAGAGATGCTCTTATCCCCCGAATCGGTTAAGGTTTTGTAGGACAAACTTGTCAAAGACTTGATTTGGACTTAACACTATGGGAGCGTTCGGGATCCGTCACCAAGCTTCGACTAGCCATGGCCTGAACTAAACCCCAACGAATTCTGGACTAGGTGCTTCCCGACTAATCGGGGTATGTTGACTGCGAGGAAAAACTTGGTGGCACTCATATGTCTCTCGGGAGAGATATACTAGTGGTCCGAGTGAGAACGTGCCATGAAAACCCGAGTAGCGATGGTAGCATGTGGACCGATCCTCCGGAGAGATGCCACTCATTATCCCGGAGGAATGCCGACATAGGCCATCTCCAAGTCCAAGTTTATGAAATTTGCGCCTTGGACCCTAGAAGAAGGGCCAAGTATATTCATAGAGGAGCGTCGATATCAACCCATTGCAATCCTAAAGATGACTTCGGTCGGAATAGACAACACCAATTCGAGTGGATGAAGGCGTTTTACATATCCTCGGCAGGCCGAATGAATATTTTAGGAAAGATATCCGCGGTGAAATTTGCGCAAGATGAGATCCCGTGTGCGCGTGCCCTCGCAAAATTTACCGCATTCATGGGGGAGTGGAGTATGATGCCTCGATTTTCAGGCCAAAATGTCGCCACCTGTCCCACTTTCCCTTTCACATCAGATAATGTAGATCTTGCGGGCGTCATTAGACCATTGGTGGTATATTGGCTTGGCGGATTTACCTAGGGGTATAAAGCGCAGAGGCGTCGGGGGTGAAATCCAGATCCCCTTCTTCCCCTTCGCATTTCCCTACCAAACTCCTCTTCGCCCTCCACTCGACTCCGCCGTTGTATGCAAAGTTGGGGAGGAACAGGACTGTCAGGGAAGTATCTTTCGGTGAGACCCGCCCGTTTAGGGCCGGCCCAAGACCCGCCGTGAGAGGCGGTATGTGCAAACCGCCTCGAGGTATAACTTAGGAAACAAGTAAAGGAGAGTTGGGCTCGGATTGCTATCCCGACCCGGACTCTTATGTAAGCCCCGGACCTCCGCCTATATATAAAGGGGGAGCCCTGGGGCTTGAGAGATCACGTTGAGACTTTTCGAGAGCTAGGGCTAGACAAGTTCCAAAACCCTTGTAATCGAGATCTTCAATACATCTAGCAGGAGTAGGCTTTTACCTCCACGAGAGGGGCCGAACCTGGGTAAACCTTGCCTCCCGTGTTCCTCGTTTAACCCCTTCGGTCTGCTACTTACGCGATGGCTTCGAGATCAAGTCCTATGAGGACATCTGCCGTGAAAATACCACGACAGTTGGCGCCCACCGTGGGGCTATCGCATGGTGGTGTTGAGTATTCGAAGGGTCCTCCCCAAGGACTCGAGGGATACGTGATTGGCCGGATAACCAAGAGTCGCCGGACGGACAATCTACTCATCGACGACTCAGGCTGGGGCCCCGAGGCCGACTCTCTTGAGTACGGGTACCGGGTCCCCTTTGGCGGAATCCATGTCTTCATCGGGAAGGCAGGCGACTCTAAGCCGGCCACCTCCACGGAGGTCGTTGAAACGGCCCGCCGCGCGCAACCCGCCGTGGCGAGAGCCGCCCCTAGGCTTCCGGCTCCTGTGCAGGCCGGCAGATCTGGATCTGGGCCGGATATCTTCACCGACACCTTCAAGCCGGTCCAGGACACGCAGCCCGCCAGGCGAGAGCACGTCTTCGTTGGCTTCACTCAAGGGGTGGAGTATTCTGGATCGTCGGCTTCCACGGAGAGCTCGGCGACTTACGTTGATGGTGGCTATTCCTCTGGCGGAGAGTCGCTTTATTCTCTTCACCAAGAGGATCTTGGGGGCTTTCAGCAGAACTCGCCGGCGCAGGATTCTTTAGGCCCGCCCGCTCGCCCTGTTGTCTACATGGCGGGGGCGGCTGATATACCAGACCCGGCAGCGGATGCTGGAACCTCCAATGCGGTGTCAAGAGTTTCGCCAGCACAGACCCTGGTGGGATTGACGGCTACGTTGACTACACTGCTGGGCACACAGGTCACTGCGGAAAATCAGGCAGAGCTCAATGCAGAGATCGTCAGGATCAAGGATCAGATGGTACAGGCTCAAGCTGGCATTGATGCGGAGAACGTCCGTCTGGCGACTCGTGAACGAGAGTTATGGGAAGAATCGGCGCGTCTGCAACAGGAGAATTATCATCTGGAGCAGCGCCGGGTGGAGTCTGACGCGGTTCATCACAGACGACACCGGAGCCGGCTTGCGGCCGAGGTTGAAGGTCAGGCCCTGCAGTTCAGCACCCCGCCAGGGGAACGCCTTCGAGGTCCAGCGACAGGAACTCCCCAGAGGTCGCCAGACCCGGGAACCCGACGCCCGGCGGATCATGGGGAGCGGCCAGAGGTACCGATGCTTACGGCACAAGGGCACTTTACGAACCCTGTGGACAACCTCTACGCGGCTACCACGGCGCTGGCACGTCTGCCCGTCAATGGAGACACGCCCCTTGAGATCGAGGTTCGCAATGCAATTGCAAAACTGAAAACCGCCGTGGTCCAGCAAGCGAATTATTCGTACAGCCGGGAGCGACTGCATTTTACACCCGCTCCTAACAGAAGCCGCACTAGAAGCCGCCACGCTGAAAGCCCTGCGGTGTCTAGCACCCGCCATCATCGGGGTGCGCCTGGGGGCTTGCCGTATTCACCAAATCCCATGATCCCAGGGCACAGAGTACATGAGATTCACGCAGCACATACGGCGGCTCACGCGGCGGATCAGGAGGCGGCTCATGCGGCGGCTCTCGCGGCTCAGGAGGCGGCTCTCGCGCCAGTCGTGACTACAAAAGTCACCCCAACAGGAAGATCCATTGGAGTGCCTTGCTTGAGCCCGGCTCTCCGCAGCGCACCCCTGCCCAGGGATTTCAAGGGCCCGCGGAAGGTGTCCAGTTATACACCAGACCAGGACCCGGCCCAGTGGATAGAAAGTTATGAGCTTGCCATGGATATGCAGGGGGTCAGTGATCAGGCTTGTGCAAGATATTTCACCATGATGTTGGAAGGAGCAGCGCGTACGTGGCTGAAGAATTTACCCCCGAATTCCATCAAGATATGGGGCGAGTTAAGGGAACATTTTATCAAAAACTTCCAAGGTACCTGCAAGCGTCCGAAGACTATCATTGATCTTCAACATTGTGTTCAGCGGCAGGGAGAGTCGGCTCACCATTGGGTCAGCCGAGTTGCAGAGATCATTCATTCTTCAGATAATATCTCCGCCCCTCAGGCAGTTTTGGTGCTGGAGAAGGCTTGCCACTATGAGCCTCTCACGCAGAAGTTAGGGCGGCTCAAACGGAGTGTCAAAGATATGGGGGAGCTCATGAATGCTCTCACCAAGTATGCTGAGTCTGATCCTACGAAGGACCCAGGAGGTGATGAGCCAGAGGTTCCCGATCCGAAAGGTAAAAAGCCTGTTGGTGGCAAGAGTCAGCAGCAGAACAATGATAAGAAGCGTAAAGGTCCAGAAGCCGGATCTGAGCTGGTGGCTAATACCAATGCAGGGGCTAAGTTTCAGAGGGGTGGTTCTGGTAACAGACCTTTTAAGCCACAAAACTTCGATGAGTTCCTCAAGGGGCCGTGTCCAAAACACGGTACCAAAGAGAGGCCAGCAAGGCATACTTGGGAACAGTGTCACATTATGGATGCTTTCGCTCAGCGCTTCCAGAACCCGCCGGGTGGCGGGGGTGGCGGATACGGACCGGGTTCCGGGCCCGGGTTCGGACCACCTGGTGGAGGCCCTCCTGGCAGCTTTCATCAACAGTCGCACCACCTGGGCGGGTCTGGTAGCGGCTTCCAGGGGAATAACAGTGGTCAGCAACCTCAAGGAAACCAATACAACAGCGGCCAACACTCTCAACAACAGCAGAACGATCAGACCGGGTTCCAGAGTAATCCTAAACAGTTGAATAATGGACAGTATCATGTGTTCACTACATGTGCAGATAAAAGGGAGCGCAAGGTCAGGAGACGTTCTGTTAATGCGGTAGAGCCGGCTGTTCCAGAGTATCTGAAGTGGTCAGAGATGCCGATTACTTGGAGCAGGGAGGATCACCCGCCCAGAGTAGATAATCCGGGTCATCTGGCGCTTGTGGTAGCACCCCAAGTTGGAGGATATGCTCTCACCAAGGTTCTGATGGATGGCGGAAGCAGCATCAATATTCTGTACTATGACACTTTCCGACGTATGGGATTGACGGAGAAAGACCTTACGCCATCTAACACAGTTTTTCATGGGATTATACCTGGCAAATCAGCATACCCGGTTGGAAGGATCAAGTTGAACGTGGCCTTTGGGACATCAGAGGATAACTCCAGATGTGAATCATTGTCGTTTGAAGTAGTCAGGATCAAGAGTCCCTATCATGCTCTCTTCGGGGGGCCGACTTATGCCAAATTCATGGCTAGGCCCTGCTATATTTATCTCAAGCTCAAGATGCCGGGTCCCAAGGGTCCAATCACAGTTCATGGAAACCGGAAAGTCGCCATGGAGTGTGAAGAAGGAGATGCTGCTTATGCTGAGGCGGCTTGTGCCTCGGAGGAGCTCGAGATCTACACCAGCAATGTAGACCCGGCGGACATGACGCCTCTCAAGAAGCCCTCTACAGAAGGAGAGCCGCCTCTCAAGTTTTAGGCTCACAGAGATACCAAGGAAGTGGAGTTTACCCCTGGCGACTCTTCTGCTAAGTTCACTATCGGGTCCAACATGGACCCCAAATAGGAAAGCGCGCTCGTCGAGTTTATCCGTGAGAATCGGGACATCTTTGCATGGAAACCTTCTGACATGCCGGGTGTGCCGAGAAAACTCGCCGAGCACCGCCTTAATGTGGATCCTAAGTACAAGCCTGTCAAGCAGTATCTTCGTCGCTTTAATGAGGAGAGACGTAAAGCTATTGGGGAAGAGATAGCCCGGCTTCTGGCGGCCGGGTTTATCATAGAAGTCTTACACCCAGAGTGGTTGGCTAACCCGGTGCTGGTTCTGAAGAAAAATGGCACTTGGCGTATGTGTATTGACTACACGGATCTTAACAAAGCTTGTCCGGCTGATCCATTTGCTCTCCCTCGCATTGACCAAATCATTGATGCTACAGCGGGGTGTAAGAGGTTATGTTTCCTGGATGCATACTCTGGTTATCATCAGATCAAGATGGCAGTGGAGGACCAAGAGAAGACGGCTTTCATTACACCTTTTGGCACCTTCTGTTATGTGTCTATGCCTTTCGGGCTCAAGAGTGCCCAGGCGACTTATCAACGTTGCGTGCAAAATTGTTTCCATGGACAGATTGGCCGCAACGTGCATGCCTATGTGGATGATATTGTGGTCAAGTCAGAAAAGCAAGAGACCTTGTTAGATGACCTCAAGGAGACCTTTGACAATCTCAGAGTTTACCAGATGAAGCTTAACCCGGACAAGTGTGTCTTTGGTGTTCCTGCAGGAAAGCTTCTAGGTTTCATGGTTTCTGAGCGTGGAATTGAAGCTAACCTGGAGTTATAATATCTTCCCCTCGAGGTGACAAGTTCTGCTATGTCTTACGGCTTATGTTTCCTTGCACTAACAATGCTGCAGAGTATGAGGCCCTTCTCCATGGGCTCCGGATTGCAAAGGAGATGAATCTCAGCCGGGTTAGGTGCCTTGGCGACTCTGATCTGGTGGCACAACAAGTCTCAGGGACTTGGGATTCTAAAGACCCGCTCATGGCGGCTTACAGGCAAGCTGTTACGAACGTGGCTGGTTGCTTCAAAGGTTATCAGGTGGATCACATTGATCGGCGGCAGAATGAGGCGGCTGATGCTTTATCACGACTCGGATCGCAGCGAAAGCCGGTTCCTCCAAATGTCTTCCTGGATGTGCTCCATAACCCGTCAGTTAAGCTGCCAACGGAGGAGGACCTTGCTGTCCCAGACCCGGAGGCCCAGCTCGTGGCGGCTCTCCATGAGATCCCGGATTGGACTGTCCCATACTTGGATTATCTGACTCGTGGCGTCTTGCCAGCTGACGAGATTGAAGCCCGCCTGATTGTGAGAAGGTCCAAATCCATGACCATTGTCAATGGCGAGTTGCACCGAAGAAGTGCCACAGGCGTCTTTCAGCGCTGCGTATCGCCAGATGAAGGCCGGAATATCCTCAATGAGATACACTTCGGCGACTGTGGTCATCATGCCGGCTCTAAATCATTGGTGGCGAAGGCTTTCCGCCACGGTTTCTTTTGGCTCACGGCTCATGCTGATGCAAAGGAAATAGTCAGGAAGTGTGACGGTTGTCAGAGGTTTGCCCGCCAAGCTCATGTGCCGGCTCAGGAACTTCGGATGATCCCTATCACATGGCCCTTTGCGGTCTGGGGGCTGGATATGGTGGGGCCTTTCAGAGCTTCTAGTGACAAAAAGACTCACCTTTTGGTGGCTGTTGACAAATTTACCAAGTGGGTAGAGGCAGAACCTATCAGCAATTTGGATGCAGAGACGGCTGTTAAGTTTGTCAAAAAGTTAATCTTTCATTTCGGGTACCCGCACAACATCATTACTGACAATGGTACAAACCTTTCGAAAGGCGCCATGAAGCAGTTCTGTGATGAGGAGCACATCAGACTGGATGTGGCGGCTGTTGCGCACCCACAGTCCAATGGGCAAGCTGAACGCGCCAATCAGGAGATCCTTCGAGGAATAAAGCCCCGGCTTATGGCTCCTCTTCAGCGTACACCCGGCTGTTGGGTAGAAGAACTTCCCTCCGTCTTATGGAGCTTACGGACAACTCCCAACAGATCAACGGGTTTCACACCTTTCTTCATGGTTTATGGGGCAGAGGCCGTTTTGCCAAGCGACATCCGCCATGACTCGCCCCGGGTCTCAGCATATGTTGAAGAGGATAATGAGTTGGCTCGTCAGGACTCTCTAGACGCCTTGGAGGAAGAGCGGGATTTGGCAGCCGCCCGATCTGCTATTTACCAGCAAGACCTGCGTCGCTATCATAGCCGTAGGATCAGAAGCCGGACTTTCCAAGAAGGAGATTTGGTGCTTCGTTTAATACAAGACCAGTCAGGCATGCATAAGCTTTCGCCTCCTTGGGAAGGGCCCTTTGTTGTCAGCAAAAATCTTCATAACGGGTCTTATTATCTGATTGATCTCCGGCCTGGGAAGAAGTCTCGAACATCTGAAGAAGAGACCAACAGGCCCTGGAACATAGCTCATCTGAGACCCTACTACACCTAGAGTTCCGACTCTGGGAATCTGGTACATACCTCTCATGTATATATTATCAATAATGAATAAAAGCCGGCGGCCCTGAAATTCGGGGTATCTGTCGTTTTCCATCCAACATGATGAGTAAGTTTTATTACATTATTACTTGTGCTTTATCATACATATATTGTGAAAGTGCAGAAATAAAAGACCCACTTCGGATGAGCTTCCTGGTAATCCAGAAGCCTTCACCATCATGGGACACTTAACCCTATGGGCCGAACTTTCTGGTAAACCAGAAGTCGCCACCATATCGGGTCAAAGTCCTAATAAGCGGGCTGTGTTGCTGGTAATCCAGAACCTTCATCCGTGTACAGGCACCTAATAAACGGGCTGTGTTCCTGGTAATCCAGAACCTTCATCCGTGTACAGGCATAAAAGACTCATGTGGGTTGAGCCTCCTGGTAATCCAGAGGCCTTCACCATCTTGGGGCCTTCAGCCCTTATGAAGCTAAACTTACTGGTAAACCAGAAGTCGCCATATTGGGAAAAAGACCTAACAAACGGGTTGTGTTACTGGTAATCCAGAACCTTCATCCGTGTACGGGCACAAACGATTTAGATGGGATGCTGCCTGCTGGTAATCCAGAAGGCTTTACCATCTTGAAATAATCAACCTTATGGGCTGAACTAACTGGCAAGCCAGAAGTCGCCACCATACAGGAAAAGAAGTAACTGATCTGGTTGGGGGTGATCCAAGAGTCGCCACCATACTGGGGACTTTGCAATCTTTAGAAATTCGCTAAAGCTTTTATTTAAGATATACTGCTTTAAAGAGTTTTATGACCTCTCTTATGAGCTCTTTTTAATGTTCGTATTTGGCCAAGAGCTGCCAGTTGTATTATATTGGCTACACTGTAAGCATCTGCAAGTTTACTGGTTATAAGCCGCCATGACTGCTTTAGTTATTGGTTTAATACTTGTTAAGAATAAATTATACATTTTATCAAGCTTTATGACTGTCTTGATGTTTGGCCAAGAGCCGCCAGCGTCAAAGGATTCAATTTCTTCCAGAAGCATCCAGAATAACTTTTCATAAGGAAGCTTCGGGCAAAAGAAGCAGACTTGCTTCCCAAGGAAGCCAGTATGAATTTAAACAGAATTTTTTCCAAGTCTATTACAAAAGGCCACTAGAGGGCATTTCAGAATCATTGTTCAAGACATATATTACAAGCAGTTAAACAACTGGCGACTTTCAAGGTTCCGGTTTTACTCCCGGGTCTTGCTGCCTCCGGCTTGGGCTGCGTCTGTTGAAGGATCTGTCTTGGCTTGATCGGCAGCCTAGTTAACAGTGGCAAAGGCATCAAAAATTTCTCCGTCATGAATAAGATCTGAAGAATCAATGTCCGGAGCAAACTCGTCCTTACGGCCTTCAGGAGTAAGATCGAGAGGCGGAAGAGGACCGGGCTTTACGCGTTTTCCGTCTTCGCTGTAGGCTGACTGAAACCTTGTAAGCTTCATCTCTTGGACCAACTGGCTTGCAGGGACAAAGGTCTCCTTCTTCAAAGCGTTATAGGTAAGCTGATCAAGAGCTTGCCCCTTATAAGTTTCGGGAAAGCCACCAACTAAAGTTGAAAGTTCTAAATCCTCGTAATGAGCTTTAGCGCGGGCCATGGTGTGCATAGTGGCGATGCGGGCGCTGGACTCTTTCATGATCTGCAGCTGAGCATGCAGAGTGGATAAAGTCTTCAGGACTTCCTTGATGGTGGATGGGTTTTCTTTTCCATAGAAGGCAGCTTGAATAGCCCGCCGACTTCCAGTATATAGCTGTTCAAGGCAGTTATAAGCCGCCTTGAGCTGCATTACTGGTTCTTTCGTCAGCTTATCGCTTCTAGGACCTGCAAAGGAAGGGTGTCAGGGTTATCAAGGTTATAAAAATAAGGATTATAAACGGGCGACTTACCGAAGATAGCGCTGCTCATTTGCTGGATGTGCGATTTTAGTCCGTAGAGTTCATCAGAAGCAGTCTTCAGGCAGCCTTCAGCATCTTTAGCACGTTGAACAAGGGACTGCTTCTCCTTCTCATGCTCAGCGGTCAAAGTGGCCAACTTGGTGGCCGCCTTAGACGCGGCTTTCTCCAGAGTCTTAACCCTTTCTTCAGCGGCGACTCTCAGCTCTTGTTCAGTTTTCAGCTCTTTTTGACAGTCGGCCAGCTGAGTGTGAAGGGAAGATAATTGAACCTGAAAGAAAGGAAATCAGATTATTCATACAAGTCAAATTCCATACAGATTACAAGTAATCTACATGGCACTTGGGGGCTAATGCAATCCCAAAGTTTTTCTGCAAAGAAGTGTCATTTAACAGAGGGAATCATTTCAGACCCGGATACATGTGGTTTTTTGCTCTAAGACCCGGCTGTTTCAAGAAGACAGCCGACTCTTGGGGACTACATGTGGTTCTTTGCTCTATTTAAACATGTGGTTCTTTCCTCCATTTAAACACGTGGTTCTTCCTTCTACTTAAGACCCGGCTGTTTCAAGAAGACAGCCGACTCTTGGGGATTACATATGCGTATTTACGTACTTTAAAAGATATAAACTTACAAACCTTCATACAGCTATGAAATCAGTAATATGCAGGTTTGGGCGACTAATAAGGGTCATAAATAAATTATGACTCACCTTGGGTTTGTTGGCCAAGGTTTTGGCAATCTCTTGACTCTCAAGTAGTCGAGTCTGAAGGGCTTCATGAAGGTCATTTAAATCAGCACTCTTCAAGGAGGAGAGATCTAATTTATTCTTCTCTTTAGAAGACGTGGCTTCAAAGGAAGATTTGCACAAAGCCGCTGATGAGTCTGGGGCGGTGGCAGTGGCAGTAGCAACAGTACCCTCTTCAATATCGAAGGAGGGTATAATAGTATCCGGCTGTTGTTCAATGTTAGCAGCCGGCGCTGCCATATCTGGTTCTAAAGAAACCTGAGTCTCTAGAGCGGTGGAAACATCTGGCAGAGGAGGATCATTGGCCCTTTCCTCTGTGTCTTTGGCCGGGTCTTCAGAACCTTCAGGAGGCGGAGACGAGGCAGAAGTTGTGGGTTTTAGTTTCTTGGAGGTAACCCTGCATTTTTGACAAAGACCTCAATAAGTATTATCTTTTGCTTTATGTAAGAGGAGTGAGAATAAGGGTGATTGTATCTTTACCCTGCTTTAATAACAAAAGTCGTATCTGGCGACTCTGAGGCGGCATCATCAGAGGATGTTTCCTGATAGTCCGGATCTTCGGGATTAAGAGGTCGTTTAAACAAGCCGGCTTTGGGAAACAGAAGAGTCGGGTGAAGAAGTACCTCACGAGGGCGCTTATGAGAGCCGCCCGCATCGGCGTCAGACCCGCCCATACCAGTGCTAGAGCCGCCACAATCAGTTTGGCGGAGCTCGGCGTGCTGAGACGTCTTCCATGAATAATATGGGTCCAAACGAGCAAAAGGATGAGAAAAAGGATATTTTCTCACAGCAACTCTGTTTTTCCTAGGTTTATGAATATCAAAGTCAGGCAAGGTTGAAGTTACCTCAGTTTCATCCTGGTCTTCCTCTTCTTCTTCGTCCTGGAAAGGTACAGATTAAAGTTATCAGCAGAAAGTTGCAGATGAAAGACAGATTGATTCAAGTTATGTACTTGCCTCTGACTCATCTTTAGAGGATTCTAAGATGGACGGATCCACCTCTAAAGGATTGATGGTATTATGCTTCTTCTTCTTAGCAACGGTTTTTTTCCCCGTCTTCTTCTGGCCCTTCGTAGCTATTTCTTTCAACATCGGCCTCGCTTGCCAGAAGGAGCTATCCGCCTGTGGTTTATCAGGGAAAAGGTTTTCATGATATGAAAGTTTAAGCAGAAAAATAAGAGATTGCTTGAAAGTTTCTTACTGCTGGTGGCGGGTTAGTTTTGGTGAAAGGCGCCAAGCCAAACTCGCCAGTGTATTTGTCTGGTAAGTTGACAATAATTCTCATCTGATTAATTACAGACGACAAGGAGATGTCTGTGGCACTGATCCTTTGCGGATCCTGTAAGCCGGAGTATTCATGCATCAGTTTATTCCAGAGACCTAGTGGCTGGATCTTCCATGACAGCCAGCAACGGATTAAATCGGCTCCTTCCAGGCCGTTGGCGGCCAAGGCAGATATTTTATCCATCCAAGGTTTCAGCTCTGCTTGTTCCGCTGGTGTAGGCCTGGGAGGGTATTTCTTTTTGTGATCCAAGCGCCCTGGCCTGAAACCCGGCAGTGGGTGTTCTCCTTCAGGAACCGGCGCCTTACAGTATATCCAAGACTTGCCCCAGCCCTTGGGGTGGCTTAGCAGATCAGCTCCAGGGAAGGTGACCCCTCGTCGCTTCTGGAAAGAAACGCCACCAAGCTCTTGATGACGGCCTTCGGCGGTCTCAGTTTGTTTGTTGACATAGAAGCATTCCCGAAACAATAGAACTGTAGGTTCTATCTGAAGATAAGCTTCACATATCACTGCAAATTGGCTCATGTTGACAATTGAATTGGGAGAAAGATCTTGTGGATGCAGCCCATAGAAGTTCAGAAGGTCCCTAAAGAACTTGGAGCCGGGAGGGGAAAATCCCCTCTCCACATGATCAAGGAATATAATAACTTCTCCTTCTTTAGGCGTTGGGGGACATTCGCCTCTTGCAAGTCGGCAGTTAGTAGCTCCTTTCAGTATGCCTGTCTGAATGGCATTTTTGAGAAAATCTTTGGTGATCTCAGAAGGAACCCAGTTGCATTCAATTGTTTTCTTTGTCATCCTAGTTAATGGAGCAAAGGGTTGAGTTAGCGGCTTTCGGCACAAAGTAAGGGATGTTACAAGAAATGAAAGACGGCAGTTTGATTATGTTTCTAGGGTCTGAGACATATGGTTGGAAAAATCATTAAATATATACGGCGGCTTACATAAGTCGCCACAAGTGAGAGCTGCTCGGCGAGGCAAAATTTTTTACTAAGTCTGCAATAACAGCTTTTTACCGAGGGAGGTGAAATTTTGAATCAAGAAGTCTGTAAAAATGAGGAAAAAAGCAGTTCTGGTTACTGTTCGTAAGGCAGCGGCAGGTCATCACAGATGGGTTTTTCTTAGATCTGTTTTTATGCAAGATTGACTCCTGAGTTTAAGGGGGAATCAACGGCGCTGTTTCTATGCCTTGGAAGCATCAAGATGTGGCCGGCGGCGGCGACCATGGAGAAACCGAGGCGGAGCTTGAGCTATGATAATGGCGGAACCCTAGGAGGAGGAGGAACAATGGGTACCTGAAATCTGATGGAGACGCGGCGTGGTTGCAGACGGCGACGGGGGTGCGTTGAAGCTGAGTCCCCTCCGGTGGCTGATGAGCTCGTGATGCAGAATGGGGTTGCGGCGGCTCGAGCAGAGAGAGGAGGAAGGCGAAGGGGAAAATGATAAAAGAATGACCCAGGGGGTATTTATAACAGGATGGGATGCTCAAGAGTCGGGGCGGAAATTATGGATCTACAGTATCCCGACGCCCCGATTTTCGCGCCTAATCAATTCATTTGAGATATGGATGATGTCATGGAAAGATCCGTTTTAAAGATTCGGTGACATCATAAGGCGAACAAGTTTAAAAGAAAAACAATTAAGAAATATTCAGAAGTGGCGGGTTCTGCGGAGACTCGCCAAATGTCAAAGACAGGTTTGTATGAAGACAAGGTTGTCCAGAACCAGTTCAAGTCAACCTGAGGGCTAATGTCAGGGAAGTATCTTTCGGTGAGACCCGCCCGTTTAGGGCCGGCCCAAGACCCGCCGTGAGAGGCGGTATGTGCAAACCGCCTCGAGGTATAACTTAGGAAACAAGTAAAGGAGAGTTGGGCTCGGATTGCTATCCCGACCCGGACTCTTATGTAAGCCCCGGACCTCCGCCTATATATAAAGGGGGAGCCCTGGGGCTTGAGAGATCACGTTGAGACTTTTCGAGAGCTAGGGCTAGACAAGTTCCAAAACCCTTGTAATCGAGATCTTCAATACATCTAGCAGGAGTAGGCTTTTACCTCCACGAGAGGGGCCGAACCTGGGTAAACCTTGCCTCCCGTGTTCCTCGTTTAACCCCTTCGGTCTGCTACTTACGCGATGGCTTCGAGATCAAGTCCTATGAGGACATCTGCCGTGAAAATACCACGACAAGGACCGTGCTACTGGAGAATAAGAACAAAACGGCGGGGCGGAAGGGCTCGACGTCGAGCTCTGCTCCTCCGTCCGGCTGGATTCATGGAGACTGGCTCCCATCGAAGGTGACTGAGCAGCAAGTGCTCGATCTCGTCGTCGAGGGCCTCATTCCATAGGAAGGGTGGAGGTTACCGCCTGACGACGTTGAACCGACTCCGAATCACGACGAGCACGTGCTCCTCGTAACACATGTTCGCCCAGGTTTTTCCATGCCTCCACACCCCTTCTTCCTTGGATTTCTGAACTACTTCGGAGCGCAGTTGCACCACGTTCCTCTTAATGTCATGATTTATCTACCTGCGTTCGTGCCTTTATGCGAGAACTTCCTGGGACGCCATCCCACTGGGTTTGTTTAAGCACATCTTTGCCTGTCATTCCCAAGCTGTTAAGACGACATCTCATGACGAGGAGAAAACCAAGCTCATTCAACTGTGTGGTGGATTAGGGATTCAGCTTAGTGGTAAGAGGGCCCTCCCGCCAATTAGCTTTCCCGATACTGTCAAGTCGTGGCAGAATTCGTGGTTCTATTGTAAAGATATCCCGACTGCTGGTTCCCTGATTGGTCTCCCAACATATAGTAGTGAAAGAGTAGTCGCCCCAAAATCCCTTAAGGTTTTCAAGTCCGAGAAGACAGGCGTGGAAATTCTAGTCACTGCTCTGGTTGGTGTGAAATGGGCGGGTGATATGTCTCCAACGTATCTATAATTTTTTATTGTTCCATGCTACTATATCATCATTCTTGAATACTTTATATGCTATTTTATATCATTTTTGTGAACTAACCTATTAACCTAGTGCCCAGTGCCACTTGCTCTTTTCTGCTTATTTTTTGCCTTTCAGGAATACTGTAACAAATGAAGTCCATATGCCCTGAACTTTTTGATGTTTTTTTCTCGACAAGAATTAGACCTAGAAGCTTCGAAGAGAGACCGGAGGCCACACGGGGTGGCACCAAGTCAACAGGGTGCGCCCAGGGGGTGGCCGTTGTAGGATCCGAAGTAGGTCTAGAGGGGGGGTGATTAGACTACTTGACAAATAAAAACCTAACCTTTTCCCAATTTTAGTTCTAGGCAAGTTTTAGCAATTTTTGCAAATCAAGTTCACCCTACATATGCATGTCTACGAGTATAGCAACGGAAAGTAAAGACAAGCACATGTAATTAGAGGATAGGGATAGGAAGATCAAACGCAATTTGGAGACACGAAGATTTTTCCCGTGGTTCCGATAGGCGGTGCTATCGTACGTCCATGTTTATGGAGACTTCAACCCATGGAGGGTAACGGTCGCGAGAGTCCACGAAGGGCTCCACCCATGAAGGGTCCATGAAGTAGCAACCTTGTCTATTCCATGATGGCCTACGTCCACGGGGTAGATCTTCTCGAAGTAGGCGATCTCCTTGCCCTTACAAACTTCTTGGTTCAACTCCACAACACGAAGAAGGAGGCTCCCAAGCGACACCTAACCAATCTAGGAGGCACCACCCTCCAAAAGGTAATAGATGTGGTAGTATGATGAACTCCTTGCTCTTGTGCTTCAAAAGATAGTCTCCTCAACACTCAACCACTCTCTCATAGGTTTGGCATGGGTAGAAGAGATTGATTGGATGGAAAGCAACTTGGCGAGGCTAGAAATCCAGATCCATATGGTTG
Organism: Elymus sibiricus; assembly: GCA_039707655.1. Taxonomy (NCBI): domain Eukaryota; kingdom Viridiplantae; phylum Streptophyta; class Magnoliopsida; order Poales; family Poaceae; genus Elymus; species Elymus sibiricus. The sequence goes on from CM077663.1 coordinate 283,586,476, forward strand.
GAGTGGATGATCTTGATCTCAACACATGAGTAGGTGGCTCTCTCTTAGAAAAATGGATAGGACAAGTGTTTGTATGTTTTGAGTGCTTCCTGTACGAGTGAGAGGTGGTGGAGGGATATATATAGGCATCTCCAAAAATACAACCGTTACAACATTATCGCCCAACTCGGTGAAACCAAAGTGAAAGCTCGGTTGCACCGACTAGTGCAAAATGTGGCAACTTTGGCCTTTTCGGCGAGACCGATATATGAATCTCGGTGGTACTGATTCTTGAAATCAGCTAACCAGAGAGTTGGTCCAAAACTCGGTTGGACCGATTCTCAAAACTCGGTGGTACCGATTCCTGAAAATGGCTAACCGGAGAGTTAGTCCAAAACTCGGTTGGTCCGATTCACAAAACTTGGTGGTACCAAGATGCTAGGGTTTGGCATGGGAATCTGTCTAAGTGAAACTCGGTAGGGCCGAATGGAAATTGTTGGTGGCACTGAATTTGAACTTTAGGCTTTGGACAGAGAATATTTGTGGGAGAATGGACGCCAAGCTACACGTGGACCTACAGTTTGGTAGCAGCTACGCCTGGGAAAATAATAATGTAGTTTAACAAACCATGGTATTCTAAAACTGTAGTCTTTTTATAGTATATAAAAAAGAGGTCAGGACCTCTCTTTTTTAAACTGAGAAAGCTCGTGAGTCCATCTAATTCTTCTGGCCATCAACCCTTGTCACATGCTCGTGCAAGGTTGCATCCTAGCAGGTTGCATGCATACGGTGGTCACTAGGCACCAACACAAGCTGATCCTGAGTGTAGCTGAGTATGCATGCAACAAAGTAACAATCCGCCAAAACCGGAGAAAACCAAGAAAAACTGCCAATTCTCAGATGCCTCAGCTAGTTTACCAAAACTGAGAAAAACTATGAATATTAAAACTGAAGTATTTATTACCAAAACTGAGAATATCATAATATATGCACCTCCTGGCACATTAATTCTCTTCTTGGGATCTTTGATCTGCAACAACAATCACTACTTAATAGGTGACCGATTAGCACAAAAGAGAAGAAACCAAATGCTCTAGATTATTACGATAGCAGATGGCCATGCAATCGATTTCCCCTTAGCATCTCCCATGGTCAACACATTCCCATATGGACGAGGCAACTGAGTTTCCCTTTTGAGCACCGAATAGATGACAATTTGGACATATTGAGAACCTAGAGGCTCACCCCCACCACAACCTTTGGATTAGTTGTTTGAATTGTTCCTTTGGCAACAACGACATTTAAAGGTCTAGTTATGATATATAGTATCACATCTCTTCCACCCTATGGGAAAGAGTATAATCATGGTAAAGAAGCAAGTTCATAAAGAAGCATATTGACAATTAAAGGCCAAAAGGAAAGGAAAGATTTACCCCTTGTTGTCTGTTATCTTTCTCAACATGAACAATTCTTCTTCCAGTAAGAGTTTCATCATTCTGCATAGAAGCATTTGACTCAACCACTTCTTCTAGAATAACATCACCTTTTTCAGTATTAATAGCTTCTCTTGCCCTTATGTTCTACATCAAAATCAAGCATTGTAGATGTTAAATATAATAAAATCGTAGCACTACATGTTCCACGATATAATAGGACTAGTGCTACCTCGTGTGGAGTATTTGATCCATGTCCAGGTGTGTTATTAGTTTCATCTCGCTGCCCCTGTGAAGATAGAAAAAGTTGCCTCATCTCATCCATTTGCTTCTTCATGTCATCCACTTGGTCTTGTAGATGTTCCACTCTTTGGTTAGATACACGACACTTTTCCATCGCTATTTGAAGCTTTGTAGAATTATACTGCTGGGTTCCTGGCAACTCTAGGTCAGATGGAGTTGGCCCCAAACCGACACCACGAACATATCCATTTTTCTCTTTTCCACAAACAAATGAAAACAAATCACCATCCTTAATACCATTCTCCAACAATTCTGGGTGCTTTAAGGCTTCATCTTGAAGTTCTTTCTGTAAATTTCAGGAATTGTTACGTGTTCCTAGTATTTACTGCATAAACAAAAATATGAAAGGCATCAAAAAATCCAAGTGCATATGAACCTACAATTCTTACTGCAGACCCTTCTTAAGGAAGTCCACTAATTCGATGTGTATGTGTTTTAATAAACAATTCATGTCTATGTGGGCGACGCTTCAGCTCCTCGGTCTATGTCAAGTGATAAAAAGATTAAAACAATGAGCAAGATGTAAAAACATCCTAGTTTACAACAAGAATTGCATGATTGCATACCATTTCAGTGTCAACCCGAGCAAAACTCTTACTTCTAGATGTGTGATTTTGCGTGTGATGTGCTCGATTATTTTTACCTCTTATTGAGCGGGCCTACAAAATGGTTTGATAAAGATCATGTCACACAAGAGATCATGTCACACAAGTCGAATCAAAGGTCAATACCAACCTAACAAAGAGCATACCTTAGCTTTTGGAGTTAACCAAAATGCAACAAGCAACTTCCATTGGTCAGGATGAACTCTAGCATCACATGATGCTATAAGTTCATCATATTCATATGATTCATCATAATAATCCCTCTTTAGGTCTGATTTGAAGTCTTTCCATTTAATTTGTGCCGTTTTCATATACCATTGGAAAACTCGTTCGTCTAATTCCCAAAACAGCTGAAAATAGGCATTTGGAAATAGGCATTAGAGAACAATAAGACATAGCAGCAGTAACCAATAAAAATATAGGCATTTGGAAATAGGCATTAAATATCATCCAGGAAATAGGTTCCATTCTTAGCAAACTCTCATTACCTTTGCCTCGGTCCATAAAGCAAGTTTTTTGGACAGATCAACCTTCGTCCAATCATCAAATTCAACCGGAAAGCCTTTGGTTCTTATTTGTGTTCCAACAAAGTTAGCGAACCGTGTAGCAGATTTACCACAAGGCTGACCATACTCATTGATTTCCAACTTGAGTTTAGGCTTGTTTTGCCTTCCCCATATGCTTTTCATAGCAGTAACTTTCCTAACCTCCCTTTTGTAACGCCCAAGATGCGGTCCTATCCTTATTTTGGCTCGAGGGCCTCGATAGGGATAAAAGTGCATCTCGTTGTTTTCCAAGTTGCCACATAACCGCGGTCACGGCTTTCAGAAAGATTTAACCCTGCAGGGGTGCTCCAACTCATCCATCACAAACCAGCCACACGCTGCGTGGAAAACCTCAACCACGGAATAGCCCGTAGTATCCTCAGAATTTCGGTGGAAAACCTCAACCTCGAGATAGCCCAAAGTATCCTTGGAATCCCATGCACAAGACGTTCGAGAAGGGTAAAACAAATCCAGCAAGACCGCCCAACGTGTCGATGAACCCGATAGGAGTCGCGTATCTCGTTCTCAGGACACGACCGGATGAGCACAACGTACAATGGCCTGATAGAAATCACCGGAGTTGCCCCGGGTTGGCCCCGCACACGACTCTAGTTTGGACCAACACTCATGAGGAGCACTGGCCCGGGGGTTGATTAATTATCCACGAGGTGATCATGCCCTATGCATATTTTAGTTGTTATTAAGCAAATAGTACCAATGTTGGGCCTTGCCAGAAGAGTTTTATCACAAAACGAAAATCAAGGGGGTCCGCATAACAACCCCAAGCATGTTAGGAGAGCTCAATATGGAACACAACACCGGTACACAAGTAAATAGGGCGGCAAAGGTGGAACAAAACACCGAGCAAAAGGCCAAGCCTTCCACCTTTTACCAAGTATATATGTGCATTAAATTAAATAGCAATAATATTGTGATATCTCAAAATATCCATGTTGTCACATGGAAACAACTTGCACCTGCAACTAGCAACGCTATAAGAAGGGCTAAGCAGGCGGTAACATAGCCAAACAATGGTTTGCTGGGATGTGGAGGGTTAGAGGCTTATCATTGCATTTTGGGAGGCTTGAAAAACAAGTGGTAGGTAGCGAGACATAGCGATATAAACGAGACAACTAGCATGGCAATGATAGTAGCGGTATCCAGGAAAATGATCATCTTGCCTGAGATCCCACTTGGAAGAAGAACGAATCCGTGACTTAGACAAACCACGTAGTCGAACGGATCCTCACACTCCGAATCGGTTTCGGAATTCTATCAAGAAGAAGTAATCCGGAAACAAACAAATGACATGGTAAACACCATAACATAACATGGTATGATGCACAATCAAGTATGATGCATGTCCGGTTTAAATATGCATGGCATGGCAAGGGCAACAATCAAACACAACAAATTAAGTGAAGTTCAATATGCAACGAGTTGCATATTGACGAAACTCCACGTTCGAATTGTTTAGTTCACTCTCATTAGGTACTCATCAATATTAAATGTTGCTTAACATGGAAAGAGGTGAAGCATAAATAAACTATCTATCTAGGCATTTTAAATGAGGCCGGAAAAAACATATACCATTTCCGAAATGACCCCATATGTTAATTATGAGCTTGGTCCAGATCTGAACTAAACATATTTTATATTTATTGAACATGAAAATAAAGTGCACCATGTTGTTCTACACGTTTTTCTACTCAAGTTACATATATAGTTTATGTAATCGGAGCTACGGTTATTTAGATATTAGACAAACCGCGTAGCAAGTCATTAGGCAATTTTTAATGCAACATCATTTTAAATGTTTTTAACATGCATGAGGATGACATGATCAAGTCGATGCAATTTTAAGAAATAAAAAAAACATATAATATGATATAGGCATCTGTCGCCACGACGGAAATAAATGGGTGGCACGGCGACGAGAACGGAATCGGTGCCACGGCAACGCTCCGGTTCCGACAACTCATTGAGATGTCGGTGCAAAAGAACAAGTGTGTGGATGTGCGGAACATGCAAAAGTGACGGGGAGTGATACCGGTTACTAGGTGTCCCATGTGTCGGTGGCACGGAAAAGAGGTACCCGCAACTAGCATACTATACGGTGCAAACGCGCGGTGCATCTCATACAAACATCAAACGTGCATTCGTTCACGGGCGTCATCTCGGTGTTATACCTTTGAAGCGCGCATTCAGGGTGGATCGCGTCCGTCGTGGGAAGTAGTCGTTCATTGTTGTACACGTCTTGGAGAAGAACTTGACAAATCCGATGTCCTTGCGGGTCGTAGTGGAAGTCGTGGTACTCTGCGACTGTAGTTGTTCACTTGCCGGTCTTCGACGACGGTAGTCGTACACGTTTCGAAGATGAACTTGGTGTAACCATGTACTTCGTGGGTCAACGGGTACTTGTCGTTTTGCGGTTCCCATCCAGGGTTGTCGTGCAATCATTCTTGGCGATGGAGTCGAACTTGACACACTCAAGGGATGCTCAGGTCGGAGGTGGTCTTGATATTGCGACAAAGGGGTCTTCCCAGTGTAGCCGTACAACACGGAGGTGGTCTTTGGTTCTATGGTCATGGAGGTATGATGTCTACTACGCAACCTTATTCTTGTAGACTTTGTTGGGCCTCCAAGCGCAGAGTTTTGTAAGACAGTAGCAATTTTCCCTCAAGTGGATGACCTAAGGTTTATCCATCCGTGGGAGGTGTCGGATGAAGATGGTCTCTCTCAAACAACCCTGCAATCAAATACAAGAAATCTCTCGTGTCCCCAACACACCCAATACAATGGCAAATTGTATAGGTGCACTAGTTCGGCGAAGAGACGGTGATACAAGTGCAATATGGAAGGTAGATATAGGTTTTTGTAATCTGAAAATATAAAAGCAGCAAGGTAACAAGTGTAAAACAGCGAGCAAAACGGTATATAAATTCTTGGAAACAAGGCCTAGGGTTCATACTTTCACTAGTGCAATCTCCCAACAATGCTAACATAGTTGAATCATATGATCATCCCTCAACGTGCAACAAAGAATCACTCCAAAGTTCCTATCTAGCGGAGAACAATAAGATGAAATTGGCGTAGGTAGTACAACCACCTCAAAGTTATTATTTCCGATCAATCTTTTGAGCTATTCCTATAAGTGTCACAAACAGCCCTAGAGTTCGTACTAAAATAACACCAATGACACATATCAATCAACCCTAATGTCACCTAGATACTCCAATGTCACCTCAAGTATCCGTGGGTAAATTATGCGACATGCATCAAACAATTTCAGATCTACCATATTCAATCCAACACAAAGAACTTCAAGGAGCACCCCAAGATTTCTATCAGAGAATGTAGGACAAGAACGTGTATCAACCCCTATGCATAGATTACCCCAATGTCACCTCGGGAATCCGCAAGTTGAGTACCAAAACATACATCAAGTGAATCAATAGAACACCCCATTGTCACCACGGGTATCCACATGCAAGACATATATCAAGTGATCTCCAATCCAATATTCAATCCGACATAACAAAATCTCAAAGGTAAAGATTCAAATAATCACAACAAGGTAGCAAGGGAATAACATTATATGATCCGACTATATTAACAAAGCCCATGATACATCAAGATCGTGACATCTCAAGAACACGAGAGAGATATTGAACACATATCTACTGGTACATACCCTCAGCCCCGAGGGTGAACTACTCCCTCCTCGTCATGGCCTCCGCTGGGATGATGAAGATGGCCATCGATGATGGTTTCCCCTCTCCGGCAGTGTACTGGAACGGCTCCAGATTGGTTTTTCGTTGACGTAGAGAGTTACGGCGGCGGAACGGAGAGTCTCTCTTTATTTTTGGGGTTTATGGGATTTATAGGATTTTTCAGCGTTGGAATAACGCGCAACGGAGCCACGTGGGCCCTACAAGCCAACACAGCGCGACCCCCCAGGGCCGTGCCCTGTTGGCTTGTGCTCCACGGGTGGCTCCCCTCCGGTGGTTCTTTGCTCCAATATTGCTTATTTCCTCCAAAAAAAGTCATCAAAAAGTTTCGGGCGATTCCGAGAACTTCCATTTTCTGCACAAAAAGAACACCACGGTAATTCTGCTGAAAACAACGTCAGTCCGGGTTAGTTCTAAATAAATCATATAAAGTGAATCAAAATCATATAAAAGTATTGTAAACATAGGCGAATATGGCATGAATACTTCATAAATTATCGATACGTTGGAGACGTATCAGCATCCCCAACCTTAATTCCTACTCGTCCTCGAGTAGGTAAATGATAAAAGAAGTAATTTATGAAGTGTGAATGCTAGCATAGTATATAAGTTTGATCAATTATAATTCCAATCACCTTTTCTAGCATCATAACCAGCAACTTTTTCATAAAAACCATCATGATTGAGTAGCAAGTTATTCACATGTTATGGTTCGAACAATGCATTCTGTTGAAACTTAACAACCTATGTTCTTAGTCATCAAACAATTCCAATGCATTATCAAGTCTAAGTAAGAGCTCCCCATACTCAACTATCATATAGTCTTCTATGATTGCTAATACTCAAGGCATATTTTTAGAACAAACAACATTCATCGAACACAAAGAAAGATAGGGTCTTAATGTTTCGTCTCCCAACGTACTTATCATGAAGATAATTGTCAACAATAATGAATCATGATCAAATATATTTGATTGGATATATATGTTTGGATCTTTCCACACCACATGATGTTTGCGAACTAATAGATTAAGGTTGGAATAAGGAGTTGACTCAACATGAATAGTAAATAACATGAAAGTAAATAGATTGCCCCTTCGCAGAGGGAAGCAGGGATTTGCAAAGGTACCAGAGCTCATTGTTTTAAAACCAAGATGAATATGTAATTTTGAGTGGTATACTTTTCTTGTCAACGTCACAACAGAGTTTTCAATATCTTCCATGCTAAACACATTATTGGTGGTTCCCAAACAGAATTGAAATTTTACTCCCCCTCCACCATTCAAACACATTCCATGGCTGGCCGAATCCACGGTTGCCCTCCAAACAATCAACTTTCTAGGGGGAGTTCTTGTTTATTTATTTTTGTATTATGCAGGACTGGGCATCCTTTTTACCAGCCTCTCTTGTGCAATGACAAGTGAATAAACACTCATCTTGAGAATAAACCGCTTAGCATGGAAGATAATGACTGCCCCGTCGCTCCATGAGCGGTACGAGTACACAAAACAGATGTTTATTTGAAGGTTTTAGAGGTGGCACATGCAAATTTACTTGGAATGGCAGTGAAATACCATATATAGGTAGGTAAGGTGGACTCTCATGGAAGAAACTTGGCTCAAGGATTTGGATGCACAAGTAGTATCTCTACTTTGTACAGAGTTTTGGCTAGCAAAAGGTTCTAAACAAGCAACACATGTTGGAGGATCCATACCAATATAACTTCTATGCAAATATACCCAAACATAACCATTACGTTGTCTTTCTTGTCCAAGTTCAACTATTTGATCATGGTTGAGAATAATTAATGGGTATTCACAATCATAAAAGATGTCCAAGATAATATATTTGTATGTGAAAGTTCTCTTTCTTATACTAATCATTCATGAATTGCTCGTATAACCAATAGTATGATTGTCAAACTTCAATAGATATTACTTTCTAAACCAAATGTGAAACTACTGCTAAGCATAAAGCACATGGATAATTTAAGATTTATGATATTTCAATTCATTCAACGTTTACTCTCAGGATATAAGTGAAGCACAAGAGTAAATTTCGAACTACTCTCAAAAGATATAAGTGAAGATCAATGAGTGGTCAAACAATAAAGTATATATGTGGGGAATATCTCTCTCAATAAAGATTTTCAGATCTGAGTATTTTATTTAAACATCAAACTAAACAAAAATAGCACGCCAAGAATAGCACATATCATGTGAACGAATAAAAATTTAGGCTCAACATGGGCTAACCGATAGTTGACGAAGAGAGATGGGATGCGTAGCATCCCCAAGCTTAGATGCTTGAGACTTCTTGAAATATTTACTTGTGGTGCCTTGGGCTTCCCCAAGCTTGAGCTTTTGTATCTCATTCAATCCTCTCATATCCCGGTTTCACCTAAGTCTCAAAAACTTCACCCACAAAAAACTTGAAAAGAACTCGTGAGATAGGTTAGTGCACATAATAATAAATCAACTCTTTATGTACTGCCAAGACAAGTTGCACAATAATTTTCAAACATTACCTATTGTATACTATCATTTACACAATTTATATCTACCAATATAAGTCATGAAAACCATAGGAGAAGTAGATAACAAAACTATGACAGCAATCTGTCTAAACAGGACAGTCTGTATCAATTAATTTACAAAGTGCACTTCTGTATCTCTAAAAATTCTGAAAATTTAGGAAATGATAAAAAAAAATACCGTGTAAAAATTTCACAAACTTTCCACCTTGTAGTAAAATATGAAATTCAAACACTACAACAAAAGTTTCTGTTTTTACACAGCACACATCAAACATGCAATTCAAGCATCCTAAAAGGCAATTCTTGGAACTTTTAATTGAAAAACAAGATTTTAAATAACATATAACAGAGAACAACAAAATAAAACGACCCTCCAAGCAAAACTCATATTATGTGACGAATAAAAATATATCTCTAAGTAAAATATACCGATAATGTTGAAGAGAAAAGAGGGGATGCCTTCCGGGGCATCCCCAAGCTTAGGCACTTGAGTATTCCTTAGATATTACCTTGGGGGTGCCTTGGGCATCCCCAATATTAGGTTCTTGTCATTCCTTATTCTCCTCATATCGGTGTCTCACCCAAAACTTGAAAACTTCAATCACACAAAACTTAACGGAACTTCGTGAGATGGGTTAGTATAATAAATAAAGATCATTCACTTAGGTGCTGTCAAGAAAAGATTCATAACTGTTCTCACATAATTCCTATTGTATTCTACCATTCACAAAATTTATATCACCGAATATAAGCTATGGGAACACTAAAACAAGCAAACTATGCATGCAAAACAGAATCTGTCAAAAACAGAACAGTCTGTAAAGATCTGTAGTATAATCATACTTCCCTGTATCTAACAATTCTACAAAATTAGGAAAACGTATAGAATTTGCATATACATACTGTGTAAAAATTTCAGAATTTTTTAACGCTCCAGTAAAATCAGAGAAATTCTTTACTTGAGGCAAAAGTTTCTGCTTTTGCACAGAATCAAATCAACAAGTATCCACACTATCCCAAAGGCTTTACTTGGCACTTTATAGAAATAAAAGACACAAAACATGATTAATACAGTAGCTTAATTATGTGAACACACAAAAACAGAAAATAAAAGTGTTGGGTTGTCTCCCAACAAGCGATTTTCTTTAAAGCCTTTTAGCTAGGCATGATGATTTCAATGATGCTCACATAAAAAGTAGTAATTGAAACATGCAAGAGAGCATCATGAATCTCATGACAAGCACATTTAAATCTAAACCACTTCCTATGCATAGGGATTTTGTGAGCAAACAATTTATGGTAGCAAGAATCAACTAGCATGGGAAGGCAAAACAAGCATATCTTCAAGAGTTTCAACACATAGAGAGGAAACTTGCTATTATTCCAATTTCTACCAGCATATGTTCCTCCCTCATAATAAATTTTAGTAGCATCATGAATGAATTCAACAATATAACTATCACATAAATCATTCTTTTCATGATGCACAAGCATAGAATTTTCATTACTCTCCACATAAGCAAATTCCTTTTCATCCATGGTAGTGGGAGCAAACTCAACAAAATAACTATCATGAGACACTTGATTGACATAACCGCATTCAATATTAAAATCATGATGACAAGTTTCATGGTTACTATCACTCCTTATAGCATACATGTCATCATTATAATCATCATAGATAGGAGGCATGCCATCATCATAATAAATTTGCTCATCAAAACTTGGGGGACTAAAAATATCATCTTCATCAAACATAGCATCCCCAAGCGTGTGGCTTTGCATATCATTAGCATCATGGCTATTCAGAGAATTCATACTAGCAACATTGCAATAATGCTCATCATTCAAAGAATTCTCAGTAAGTATTTTCATAAACTCTTCCTCTACCAATTGAGCACAATTTTCGAAATCCTTATTTTCACGAAAGACATTATAAAGACGAAACAAATGAGGCAACCTAAACTCCATTTTTTTGTAGTTTTGTTTTATAAACCAAACTAGTGATAAACAAGAAACTAAAATATTTAATTGCCAGATCTAAATATATACCTTCAAGCACTCAGCTCGTCGACAACGGCGCCAGAAAATGGCTTGATGTCTAGTACGCAACTTTATTCTTGTAGACTTTGTTGGGCCTCCAAGCATAGAGTTTTGTAGGACAGTAGCAATTTTCCCTCAAGTGGATGACCTAAGTCATCAATCAATGGGAGGTGTAGGATGAATATGGTCTCTCTCAAACAATCCTGCAATCAAATACAAGAAATCTCTTGTGTCCCCAACACTCCCAATACAATGGCAAATTGTATAGGTGCACTAGTTCGGCGAAGAGATTGTGATACAAGTGCAATATGGAAGGTAGATATAGGTTTTTGTAATCTGAAAATATAAAAACAGCAAGGTAACAAGTGTAAAACATCAAGCAAAACGGTATATAAATGCTTGGAAACAAGGCCTAGGATTCATACTTTCACTAGTGCAATCTCCCAACAATGCTAACATAGTTGAATCATATGATCATCGCTCAACATGCAACAAAGTATCACTCCAAAGTTCCTATCTAGCGGAGAACAATAAGATGAAATTGGCGTAGGTAGTACAACCACCTCAAAGTTATTATTTCCGATCAATCTTTTGAGCTATTCCTATAAGTGTCACAAACATCCCTAGAGTTCGTACTAAAATAACACCAATGACACATATCAATCAACCCTAATGTCACCTAGATACTCCAATGTCACCTCAAGTATCCGTGGGTAAATTATGCGACATGCATCAAACAATTTTAGATCTACCATATTCGATCCAACACAAAGAACTTTAAGGAGCACCCCAAGATTTCTATCGGAGAACGTAGGACAAGAACGTGTATCAACCACTATGCATAGATTACCCCAATGTCACCTCGAGAATCCGGAAGTTGAGTACCAAAACATATGTCAAGTGAATCAATAGAACACCCCATTGTCAGCACGGGTATCCACATGCAAAACATATATCAAGTGATCTCCAATCCAATATTCAATCCGACATAACAAAATCTCAAAGGTAAAGATTCAATTCATCACAACAAGGTAGCAAGGGAATAACATCATATGATCCGACTATATTAACAAAGCCCGTGATACATCAAGATCGTGACATCTCAAGAACATGAGAGAGAGAGAGAGATATTGAACACATAGCTACTGGTACATACCCTCAGCCCCGAGGGTGAACTACTCCCTGCTCGTCATGGCCTCCACCGGGATGATGAATATGGCCACCGATGATAGTTTCCCCTCTTCGGCAGGGTACCGGAACGCCTCCAGATTGGTTTTTCGTTGATGCAGAGAGTTGCGTCGGCGGAACGGAGAGTCTCTCTTTATTTCTGGGGTTTCTTGGATTTATAGGATTTTCAGCGTTGGAATAACACGCAACGGAGCCACGTGGGCCCCACAAGCCAACACGGCGCGACGCCCCCAGGGCCGTGCCCTGGTGGCTTGTGCCCCATGGTTGGCTCCCCTCCAGTGGGTCTTCGCTCCAATATTGCTTATTTCCTCTAGAAAAAATCATCAAAAAAATTCGGGCGATTCCGAGAACTTTCATTTTCTGCACAAAGACAACACCACGGTAATTTTGCTGAAAACAGCGTCAGTCCGAGTTAGTTCTAAATAAATCATATAAAGTGCATGAAAACCATGTAAAAGTATTGTGAACATAGGTGAATATGGCATGAATACTTCATAAATTATCGATACGTTGGAGACGTATGAAGGTACTTGGCCGAAAAAAACCAACCACACAAAGGTACCAGGCGATCAACGACGCAGGATTTGCATGGGTGCAGCTGATGCAGGGAGTTCCTGCTTGAGCGGAGGAGGCATGAAGCCAGCAGTAGGGAGCAGCGGGGCCGACGGGAGAAGGCTCGAGGTGGCGGAGATGAGCGAGGCAAGGGATCTAGCGAGGCGATGTTGGACAGTGGTGTGGTGCGCTCGCACATGAGCAGAGGAGGTAGAAGGAAGGCACGAGACAAAGACGCCGTGGTCATGGTGGTCAAGGTAGAGGCAGCGACAACAGCAGGACGCAACGGTGCAGCGAGGAGGAGGAGGCTTGGGCGAGGGCAGGTCGGGGCGCTGCAGCAATGGCGCCATGGCGAGCGGCCAGAGGAGGCAAAGTGGAGCGTTGAGACGGGGGCCTCCCTGGGGGCGGCGACACCGGCAGGGCCAAGGGAGGCATGGCACGGATCGATGAAGGTCAGGGCGGCTGGCTGAGCCATGGGCGGACCAGAGGGGATCGAGCGCGAGCAGGGGAGGCGTGCTCGGGCCGGCGCGAGGGAAGGAGAGGAAGGGAGCCGGAGGGAGAGGGGCAGCGCTGGTGCCTAATACGTCTCCAACGTATAGATAATTTATGAAGTATTCATGCCATATTTGCCTATGTTTATTATACTTTTATATGGTTTTGATGCACTTTATATGATTTATTTAGAGCTAACCCGGACTGACGTTGTTTTCAGCAGAACTACCGTGGTGTTGTTTTTGTGCAGAAAATGAAAGTTCTCGGAATCGCCCGAAACTTTTTGGTGATTTTTTCTGGAGGAAATAAGAAATACTGGAGCAAAGAACCACCGGAGGGGAGCCACCCATGGGGCACAAGCCATCAGGGCGCGACCCCCTAGGTCGTGCCCTGATATGTGGTGGGGCCCACGTGGCTCCGTTGCGCGTGATTCCAACGCTGAAAAATCCTATAAATCCTAGAAACCCCAGAATTAAACAGAGACTCTCCGTTCCGCCGCCGCAACTCTCTGTATCGATGAAAAAACAATCTAGAGCCATTCCAGTACCCTGCCGGAGAGGGGAAACCATCACCGGTGGCCATCTTCATCATCCCGGCGGAGGCCATGACGAGGAGGGAGTAGTTCACCCTCGGGGCTGAGGGTATGTACCAGTAGCTATGTGTTCAATCTCTCTCTCTCTCTCTCTCTCGTGTTCTTGAGATGTCACGATCCTGATGTATCACGGGCTTTGTTAATATAGTCGGATCATATGATGTTATTCCCTTGCTACCTTGTTGTGATGACTTGAATCTTTACCTATGAGATCTCGTTATGTTGGATTGAATATTTTGGTTTGAGAACACTTGATCTACGTCTTGCGTGGGATACCCATAGTGACATTGGGGTATTCTATTGATGCACTTGATATATGTTGAGGCATCAACTTGCGGATTCCGGTGACCTTGGGGATCTATGCATAGGGGTTGATTGCACATTTTCATACCACATTCTCCGATAGAAATCTTGGGTTGCTCCTTGAAGTTCTTTGTGTTGGATTGAATATGTTAGACCTGAAATTGTTTGATGCATGTCGCATAATTTACCCACGGATACTTGCGGTGACATTGGAGTATCTCGGCGACATTAGGGTTGATTGATATGTATCATTGGTGTTGTTCTAGTACGAACTCTAGGGGTGTTTGTGACACTTATAGGAATAGCCCAAAAGATTGATCGGAAAGAATAACTTTGAGGTGGTTCTACTACCTACACCATTTTCATCTTATTGTTCTCCACCAGATAGGAACTTTGGAATAATTCTTTGTTGCACGTTGAGGGATGATCATATGATTCAACTATGTTAGCATTGTTGGGAGATTGCACTAGTGAAAGTATGAACCCTAGGCCTTGTTTCCAAGCATTAATATATCATTTTGCTCGCTGTTTACTATTTATTACCTTGCTGTTTTTATTTATTCAGATTATAAAAATCTATTTCTACCATCCATATTGCACTTGTATCACCGTCTCTTCGCCGAACTAGTGCACCTATACAATTTGCCATTGTATTGGGTGTGTTGGGGACACAAGAGATTTCTTGCTTTTGATTGCAGGGTTGCTTGAGAGAGACCATCTTCATCCTACACCTCCCACGGATTGATAAACCTTAGGTCATCCACTTGAGGGAAAATTGCTACTGTCCTACAAAACTCTGCGCTTGGAGGCCCAACAGAGTCTACAAGAATAAAGTTGCGTAGTAGACATCAGTGGCCGGACGGGGATGGCTTGGGAGCTCGCCTGCATGGCGGAGCAACGCGAAGGGATAGAATCGCTCTCCTTGCGTGCTGGTGGTGTGCGTGCGTGCGAGTGCAGGTGGCGGCGTTCAGGAGAAGAGCAAGGGGTTCGAGGGTGAGAGATCGAGAGGAGAGTGGATCGGGGAGGCTGGCTAGGGTTAGTAGTTGCGCCGGCTGGGCCTTGGGCCCAATGAAATGTTTGGCCGACCCAGGTGTGGCTGCACCTCTCTCTCCCTGCATTCCCTTAAAAAAATATAGAGAGAGACAAATAAAATTAAGATAATATGTCATGGAGAATAATAAAATGGAGGGGCATTTTGTAGGGCTTTATGGAATATTTCCAACCCAACAAAAGTGGTTTCAACAATTTTAAAGAAGCTAAATTCAAACTTATTTGACTTGATCCAAATGAGTTTGAATTGAGGCTAGGCTTTCGGAATGTCCAAACATCATGAGAGTTTTGGATGGAGCTTGGGAAAAAGATGAAACAATGACCACAAAGTTAGGGGACAAAACTTGAAGTAGAAAAGCATGGGATTTAAAATGTAAGTGTGTTCATGGGTGATTCCAAATTAATGGAATACTTTATAGTAGCTCCCTAAAATATTGGGAGGATATGTTATAAAGAGAAATCACCATGTGAATTCCCTCGATTTAAATGGATCGAAGATCCATACAATTTATTTATTTGAGTTGCAAATATTAATGGCATGATGGAATGATGAAATGATGCAATGCAAAAATAATTAATTAATGCGGCGGTCACGGCAAACATGGAAGGCATTTGGAGAGTCGGTCTTGGGCCGTTACACCTTTCCTGGACTGATATACAATAAATGCAGAAAATAGGTTTAGTACTACAAATGCATTATCATTCAATTGCAAGGTTCACACATCAAAGTAAAGAAGCATACCTTCAGGTTCATTCAATACAATCTAAGGTTCAGTAGAAATTTCAGTAGTTACTCTTGAAGTAGACCGCAATTGCCGGTCAAAAGCTTGAGTTTGTGAAACAGGAGTTCGCTTTTGTCTCTACAATTAACCACATAAATCAGTGTTAACTATGCAAAATGAAATGGAGTTCGCTTTTTTTAGTTATGTCATGTAGCAGCAGCACCTTTTTCTTCTTTCGAGGAGCAGGTTGGCCTTCCAACTCAAATGCATATGATAGACCTTTAAGATTCAAAGTTCTCTTCATGTTCTCGTTTTGTTTTCTAAGTACTTCAATTACATTTTTGTTCTTTTCGAGTTCATATTCAGGAGTTCTTGTTGCAGCTGCCATTTTTGCTCCTGCTCCTGTAAGTGTTTACAAATGAGTTAGTAGTCTATACAACATGCAAGTATTTCAAATGAAATAACAACCAAATTTTACACAACTACCAAATAAAATGCACAAAATCATTACCACACTTACTTCCTCTTTGGTGCAGCAATAATTATTCCATCTATATCTGTCCTTACATGAGAAAGTTTGGTATAATCAATGTTGGGATCAACATTTGTGTGTAGATCAATTAACAACCCGTTATTAGCAATGTCAAGATCTAAATTTTCATCATCCACAGCGGCCATAGGGTAGGTGCCATGTGGTTTTGTGTTTTGGACAACTGCACACCAGCCCTTATCATCAACCTCTGGAACATAGAAAACTTGTGTAGCTTGTGATGCTAAGATGAACGGTTCATCTGATAACTTATCACCACTACCGAATAAATGGTTGAAGTTAACAGTACTAACCCCAAACTGTTCGGTTTTTACCCATTTGTCTTGTTCAGGCCAATCACATCGAAATAACACCATATATCCTTTTTGGCGGTAGTTTAGCTCAACTATCTCCCTAATAATTCCATAATATATCTCACTCCTCTTGAATTTTGTGCAGCTATAGCTACTCCACTGTTTTGAATAGGTCTACCATCATCACTTGAGTGTGTATGGAAATCGAACCCATTAGTAGTATAGCTGTTATTTTTTCTAGAAATAATGAAAGGATCTCGGGATAAAATTTGGATTTCTTCTGATACTTCTACACCTCTTTCAACTAATGCCAACACCCGAGTATAGAATTGTTGTTAGTTACAACAGGTTAACATGATTAATGTTGAGCACACTAGGTCAACTCATGTCCTACTTACATGTTTCGAAACCACGCATGAAACTTCTCATGTTGCATAGTGTTCATTGCTTTTTCATTGGGAAGACCAATTGAGGATAGGTGCTCGCGGTGCTTCCTATAATTGAGTATCAAATTAACTACTATAAAAAAGGTAAGAAAGGAAGAGATAATAGTACTATAGTGTGGACTACTTACTTCACATAAGGTTCTAGGGCATGAACAAAGTTCAAGGCTAGCCCCCACTTCAACGGTGCTCGTCTTTCTCACTTTCACTTTTATTTTTGAAAAGGTTTTAGGTTCCCCACTTTATTTTTTTTGTTTTTAATTGTTTTAAAAGCACACAATAGAAATAAATGACTCTCTAAAACTTCCAGGTTGTCTCCCTGGCAGTGCTTTCTTTAAAGCCATTAAGCTAGGCATATAGTGCGCAAATACTTGATCCACCCGGATCCCAAGGTATATCAAAGCCAATTTTAATTAAAAATGATTTGTAATTAAGTAGTGAGCACAAAGTGATATAAATCATGTGACAATGAAGTCTAACTCTCTTCCTATGCATTGGCATGTCATAAAAGAACAATTCATTCACACAAAGTAAAGGCCAATGCATATCATAAGTAGTTTCTTGCAATTTTATCGTATTGGAAACATAGAGAGGTGAAGATTTGGTTTCTCTCTCTAATAATTGCAATTAGGATCAGCAAGCACATGCATATTATATTCATCAAAACTATCATGTGTACTATTAAAACGCAACCCATCAATATAATCCTTAATAAGCGCAAACTTCTCCGATATAGTGTAGTTGGGAGAATTCAAAAAGATAATAGAACTATCATGTGTGGGTGCAATAGCAACAATTTCATGCTTAACATAAGGAATTATAGCAAGTTCATCTCCATAAGCATAATTCATATTGGCATCATGGCCACAAGCATAGAAAGCATCAAGTTCATCAAAAAGGCATATTTCAAATGAATCCAAGGGATCATAGCAATCATCATAACATTCATCCTTCGGTATGTGTGAAGGGAAATTAAACAATGTATGAGTTGAAGAGTTACTCTCATTAGAATGTGGGCACAGGTAGCTAATCCGCTCTTACTCCTTTTGTTGTTCGCTCTCCTCCTCATCTTTTTCATCTAATGAGCTCACAGTTTCAGCAATTTCTTGTTCCATAGATTCCTGCAAAATATTAGTCTCTTCCAAGGCAGCAGACATTCTCTCAATAAATTCAATAATATCAGCATTGTATTCATAATTTTCATAGCAATATTTAAGTATGGCAAATTTTTTAGGTCTATAAACAACATCATCATAGTTATCATACTTTTCAAAGAACGATTCAATTTCATAAGCACCCTTAAAAGCAACAAGTTCTTCTATTTGTTCCACATCATAGTAATCATATATACCATTAGCATAAGAAGCCAAGGTTTTATTATCATTAAATTCACATTGAAAGGGAAGGTGTGGAGCCTCCATCTTAGAGCAACAAGTATAATCACATCTCAAGCATAAATCCCAAGCATACCAACACAACATTTTAATTTGATCCCATAAGTGTTTCCCTTTTTGAAACAAGCGATAATCCCTAATGTACTCACGTTGATCCAACGTGTCTCCCATTATCAAGTTGAGTGGGGATTTCTCATGATTATCAAAGTAGTATTTAATGTGTTTCACATAACCAGCACCAAGGGTTTTATGAGGTTCCCCATCTCCATAAATAGAAAGTACAACTAATTTTTTTGGTGTTTCGTATTCCATATCCATAACTAAAGATATAAAACAACTTATAACAGAAAATAAAAATTACTTAGTGATAAAGCAAGCAAGCACACACGAGAATATCAACCACTACGCTATTGCTCCCCGGCAAGGGCGCCAGAAAAAGGTCTTGATAACCCACAAGTGTAGGGGATCGTTTGTAGCCTTTTTCGATAAGTAAGAGTGTCGAACCCAACGAGGAACTAAAGGTAGAATTAATATTCTCTCAAGTTCTATCGACCACCAATACAACTCTACGCACGCTAACGCTTACTTTACCTAGAACAAGTATGAAACTACTTTGCGGGAATAAAACTAGAAGTGCCTTGTAGGTGTAGATATAGGTTTGCAAGATAATAAAGAACAAGTAAATAAGAGTTAGGGGCTGTTTAGAGAAATATTAAATAAGTTAATTGTTTAGTAGAAAGCTTTTTGTAGCATAAGAGAAAGATTGTCCATAGGCAATTGAATATAACATGATAGATACTTGTCATATGCAACGAGGGAGAGGCATACGCTAACACACTTTCCGTACTTGGATAATATGCACTTATGATTGGACCTATAGCAAGCATCTGCCACTACTAGAAATCATTAAGGTAAACCCAACCATAACATTAAACATCAAGTCCTCTTTACTCCCATACGCAAACAATCCCCTTACTCGAGTGTAAGATTCTGTCACTCTAGCCACCCACTATAAGTGAATCATGAACATATTGCAAACCCTCCAGCGGGATTCCCTCACCTGTGCGCCTCACGGAAGGCACCTTAGGACAACACCATATCAATAACATCATACCACAATTAACCCATAGGACAAAAGAAATCTACTCAAACATCATATGATAGCCACACATCATTGGATAATAATATATAGCATTAAGCACCATGTTTAAGTAGAGATTATAGCAGGGCAGATAGGTTTTACACCGCTTCATAGAGGGGTAGAGAGTTGGTGGTGACGGCGGCAAAGTTTTTGGTGTAGATCGCCGTCACGATGATTGCCCCGGCGGCGTTCCGGCTCCACCGGGAGAGAGGGGGAGAGAGCCCCCCTCCTTCTTCTTCTTCCTTGGCCTCCCCCCTAGATGGGAGGAGAGTTCCTCCTATGGTCCATGGCCACCATGGCGGTGGAGGGACAGGAGCTCCTCCGAGATTGGATCTCCCTCTCTGTTCTCTTCTGTTTTGCGTTCCGGTTTTCTGGCCGAAAACCGTTTCTTATATTCCCAGAGATCCGTAACTCTGATTGCCCTGAGATTTTAACACGATTTTTCCCGGATATAAGCTTCCTTGCGCCCGAAGGAGAGCTCCAACCGACTTACGAGGTGAGCACAACCCACCACCCCGCGCCTGGGCCCTAGGTCGCGCCCTGGTGGGTTGTGGTGGCTGTGGACCTCCTTTTGCGTTGATTCCACCTCCCAAAATTCACAAATATTCCAAAATAATTCTCCGTAAATTTTTATCGCGTTTGGACTTCGTTTGATATGGAATTTCTGCGAAACAAAAAACACACAAAAAACAGGAACTGACACTGGGCACTGGAAAAATATGTTAGTCCAATAAATCATATAAAATGTTGCCAAAAGTATGTGAAAATTGTATAATATTGGCATGAAACAATCAAAAATTATAGATACGACGAAGACGTATCATGCCTCCCCCGTAAGTCGGTTGGGGCTCTCCTTCCGCCGCAAGAAAGATATTTTCACGATAAAAATCCCCTCAAAATTTCAGCCCAATCGGAGTTACGGATCTCCGGATATTTAAGAAACGGTGAAGGGCTAGAAACCAGCAGCGAAAACAGGAGAGAAACAGAGAGAGAGATCCAATCTCAGAGGGGCTCTCGCCCCTCCGGGAGCCATGGAGGCCAAGGACCAGAGGGGGAACCTCTCCCTAAATGGGGAGAGGCCATGGAGGAGGAAGCCTAAGGGGGGAGAACCTCTCCCCCTCTCTTTCAGGGGAGCCATCGCCGCGGTGATCATCTTTATCAACATCACCATCTTCATCACCTTCCTCATCTCTTTTCAGTGGTCCACTCTCCCGCACCCCGCTGTAATCCCCTACTTGAACATGGTGTTTCATGCCACATACTATTAATCAATGATGTGTTGCCATCCTATGATGTTTGAGTAGATTTATGTTGTCCTTTGGGTTGATTGATGATCTTGATTGGTTTGAGTGTATGTTTTATTTTGGTGCTGCCATATGGTGCCCTTCGTGCCGCGCACACGTGAGGGAATTCTCGCTGTAGGGTGTTGCAATACGTTCATGATTCGCTTACAGTGGGGGGCTAGAGTGACAGAAGCTTACAACCGAGTAAGGGGATTGTTGCATATGAGAGTAAAGGGGACTTGATGTTTAATGCTATGGTTGGGTTTACCTTAATGATTTCTAGTAGTTGCGGATGTTTGCTAGAGATCCAATCATAAGTTCACATGATCCAAGTACGGAAAGTATGTTAGCTGACGCCTCTCCCTCATATAAAATTGCAAGAATGATTACCGATCTTGTTATCAATTGCCTAGGATGATCCCGCACACTATGCCATCATTATTCCACACTCGCTATTTGTAATATATTGTAATATATTCTAACTTTATTTAGGAAACAACTATTTTCATATTTTTGTTCTCCAATATCATGCAAAGCTATCCTCTTTATACCCACAACGCCGTTTTATTTCTCGTTACTAGATAGAAGCAAACGTTCGGTGTATGTAGAGTCGTATCTGTGGCAGATAGGACTTGAGAGAATATTGATCTTACCTTTAGCTCCTTTTGGGTACGACACTCCATACTTATCACTTCCATCTTTGGAGAGTGCTATGATGATTCCGTGCACTTGGGGATTATCACCAACGTGAGCATATCCGCTTGATTTAGTCTCGGTTGCACATCCACAGTCTAATGGACAAGCTGAGCGAGCTAATCAGGAGATATTACGTGGAATCAAACCCAGACTTGTGGTTCCTTTAGAACAAACCCCTGGTCGCTGTGTCGAGGAACTCCCCGTAGTCCTTTGGAGCATACGGACTACTCCAACAGGTCCAAAGGCTACACGCTGTTTTTTCTGGTTTATGGAGTAGAAGTTGTCTTGCCAAGTGATATCCGTCACGACTTCCCCAGGGTTGTCGCATATGTCGAAACAGATACCGAACAAGCTCATCAGGAATATCTGGATGCGTTGGAGGAAGAACACAATATTGCAGCAGCACGATCAACTATCTATCAGCAAATACCTACGTCGCTATCATAGCCGTATGGTTCGCAGTTGGACTTTCTAGGAAGGTTACTTAGTGCTCCGTTTGATTCAAGAACAAACGGGCATGCATAAGCTTTCACCACCATGGGAAGGGCCCTTTGTCATCAGCAAGAACCTCAACAATGGGTCATATTATCTTGTCGCCATACATGAACACAAAATGTCATGTACCTCTGAGGAGGTGACCAACAGGCCTTGGAATATTGCCCATCTTTGGCCTTTTTACACTTAGAGCCACTGGCGCCAGCTCATTGTACATACCTATGTATATATCTTTATGATCAATATAATAAAGCCGACATCCCCGAAACTCGGGGTCTCTTTCGTTTCATCTCAAAAAATTGTGTATGAGTCTTTATTCTTTGATCATAGGTGATCGGGGGGCTTCCAACTCATCGAGTTTAGCTATTAACATCCCTCTTGACCCGACATATGTGATACTCATGATCTGCGTTGGGTTTTCTGTGAAGAGGAACGGGTTATCGCAGCACAAAGTGGGTAAGTATTTCCCTTAGTTATGAAACCAAGGTTTATCGAACCAATAGGAATATCAATCCTCAACCGTCTTCAGCGGCTGCACACAAATGAACAAACAACTTGCACCCAACGCGAGCAAGAAGGTTGTCAATCCCCTTGATCTCGTTATTTGCAAGCAAATGAGTTGTGTAGATAATTGTAGATAATTGTAAATTGAAAAATAAAATAAAAGTAAATAAAGGCAACAAGGTAATAGTAGCGTTTGTAAATATATAAGTGAATAGACCCGGGGGCCATAGTTTTCCCTAGCGGCATCTCTCATGTAGGCAACATACGGTGGGTAACAAATTACTGTTGGGTAATTGATAGAAAAGCGGATAGTTATGCGATTTTCACGGCAATGATCATGTATATATAGGCATCACGTCCATAAACAAATAGGCCGACTCCTACCCGCACCTATTATTATTACTCCACTCATCGACCGCTATCCAACATGCATCTAGAGTATTAAGTAAAATAGAGTAATGCATGGAGAACGATGACATGATGTAGACAAAGTAAATTCAAGCAATATGAATGAACCCCATCGTGTTATCCTTAGTAGCAACAACACAAAGACGCATATTGTCCCCTACTTTGTCACTGGGATATAGAAACTCGTCAGGTTGAACCTACCACAACGCACCACTCCCACTGAAGATAGATCGATCTACTTGGCCAAAGCACATCAATAAATCGGAGAGCATTACGAAGCTATAATGATCATGCAAATAAGAATCTTAATATTCATAGGTGACTCAAATACTTTTCATGAATAATCTGAACATAAACCCACAATTCATCGGATCCCAACAAACACACCGCATAATAGGATTACATCGGATAGATCAAAGCGAAGATGCGATGATCATTGTATTGAAGATCAAGAGATAGAGAGATTGCCATCTAGGTACTAGATATGGACCCGTAGGTCTGTGATGAACTACTCACACATCATCATGAGGGCGGCAAGGTTGATGTAGAGGCCCTCCGTGATCGGTCCCCCCGCCGCAGGGTGCCGGAACGGAGCTCCAAATGGCCTTGCGATGGAACAGAGACTTGCGGCGGCGAAAAAAGGGTTTCGGGACTGCCTCCAGGGTTTTTAGGATATATTAGAATTTATAGGCCAGAGAGGGGCGTCGGGAGACGCCCGAGGGAGGCACAAGCCATCAGGGCGCGCCCTGTTGGCTTGTGCGGCCCTCGTGCGGCCCCCGGCCTCCTTCCGAAGCTTCCAAGTCTTCTTTTGGTCCAGAAAAAATCATCAAAAAGTTCCGTGGCAATTGGACTTCGTTTGGTACTGTAAAATGAAAAGTGAAAAACATGCAGAAAACAGTAACTGGCACTGGGCACTGGGTCAATAGGTTAGTGCTGAAAAATATTATAAATTGGTAAATAAAGACCCAAAAAGTATCCTAGAATGATAATATATCAGCATGGAACAATAAAAAATTATAGATACATTGGAGACGTATCAAGCATCCCCAAGCTTAATTCCTGCTCGTCCTCGAGTAGGTAAATGATAAAAACAGAATTTTTGATGTGACATGCTATCCATTATGTAATCTTATGCATGTATGCTCATTGAGGAATGATGAATCAACAAATATTATCATAGCAATATTTAAAGTGTAAGAAACAAAATCATCAATATTTCAAAGTATACGATCCTTAAGGAATGTTGACCCCCCATTCATCTTATTATATTGGCAAGGCATGGCTCCATCTTCACCACATTAATACAAATGTCAAGCACGACGGTGTCCAAGTCAGGCAATTGGATCGTACTTTTTCAACATGCATCAACTTTTTATTCTTCACGCAATACATGAGCACGAGCCATTTGACATAGCATTTAGGTGGAATAGAATATGGTGGTAGATATCAAAGGGGCAAAACTGGAGAAGACAGTCTCACATCAACTAGGCGTACCAACGGGCTATGGAGATGCCCATCGATAGATGTCAATGCAAGGAGTAGGGATTGCCATGCAAATGATGCACTAGAGCTATAAGTGTATGAAAGCTCAAATGACGCTAAGTGGGGTGTGCATCCAACTTGCTTGCTCATGAAGACCTCGGGCATTTGAGGAAGTCCGTCATAGGAATATACAAGCCAAGTTTGTAATAATGAATAGGTAATTCCCACTAGCATATGAAAATGACATATCATGAGACTCTCTACATGAGGAGCATAGTGCCACTTTGAGGCACCAGTGTGGTATAAGATAGTAGCAAAGTCCCTTCTCTCTTTTTCTCTCATCATCATTTTTTTTGAATGGTCAGTTCATTTGGCCTCCCCATCTTTATTTTTTCGTCCAGAGTCTCATCCCGACTTGTGGGGGAATCATAGTCTCCATCATCCTTTCCTCACTGGGACAATGCTCTAATAATGATGATCATCCCACTTTTTTTACTTACAACTCGATATGGAGAACTAATATGAAGATATGACTCTGTATGAATGCCTTTGGCAGTGTACCAGGATGTGCAATAATCTAGCGTGACATGTATCAAAAATATGATGAACGGTGGCTTTGCCACAAATACTATGTCAGCTCTATATGATCATGCAAAGCAATATGATAATGAACGAACTAGTCATGTGAAGTGACGATGGAATTTGCATGGCAATATATCTTGGAATGGCTATGGAAATGCCATGATAGGTAGGTATGGTGTCTGTTTCGAGGAAGATATAATGAGGCTTATGTCCAACAGAGTGTATCATGTCACGGGGTTTGGATGCACCAGCGAAAGTTGCACCTATCCTCGAGGTGAGAATGGGCTATGCACGATGGTTGCCCTGGCGGTGCTCCGGCGCCACCGGGAGAGAGGGGGAGAGAGCCCCCCTCCTTCTTATTCTTCCTTGACCTCCTCCCTAGGTTGGATGAGAGTTTCCCCTCTGGTCCATGTCCACCATGGCTCCCGAAGGGCAGGAGCCCCTCCGAGATTGGATCTATCTATCTGTCTCTCTTATGTTTTCACGACTGGTTTCTGACCCCTTCACCGTTTCTTAAATATCCGGAGATCCGTAAATCAGATCGGGCTGAAATTTTGAAGGGATTTTTATCGCGAAAATATATTTCTTGCGGCGAAAGTAGGGCCCCGACCAACTTAATGGGTGGCCAGGAGCTACCAGGGCGCGCCTACCCCCTGGCCGCGCCCTAATGGGTATTGTGCCCCTCGGGCGTCATATTGCGTTGATTCTGACTCTCAAAAATCACATATATTCCAAAATAAATCTCCGTAATTTTTTATTGCGTTTGGACTTTGTTTGATATGGATTTTCTGTGAAACAAAAAACACACAAAATACAGGAACTGGAACTGGCACTAGGCACTGGGTCAATAGGTTAGTGCTTAAAAATAATATAAATTATTAAATAAATATGCAAAAAGTATCCTAGAATGATAATATTATAGCATGGTACAATAAAAAATTATAGATACGTTGGAGACGTATCAGGCTCTCATGTGCATTATTGTTGATCTAACAGAGAGCCAATATTACCTCGTCTTCTCCTTTGTATAAAACTGCCTTGCAGATCCCAGCTTAGTCAGCGACACTCTTGCACTATTATTATCACATCATTTGGTCGTGCAAGTGAAAGGCGATAATGATGATTTTTGATGAAGTGGTCGTGGTAAAGGAAGCTGCTATGAACCCTTCTTGTTTTCCATTATTGTAAATATGTTTAGCTCGTTCGATCTCGATTCAGTATATCATGAGTGAACATGTTTATGATGACAGTTAGAGATTATAGTTTCTCATGACATGCTTAAATAGCTAGGAGTGGATAATGATTTATCATATGTGTCAACATGCATTAAAATGGTTATGATGTGGTATGATAGTATGGTATTTCCCTCTAAGTAATTCGAGCGGCTTGACTTGGCCCATGTGCAAACATATAGTTGATTCAAAACCAATGCAGCCTTCATGATATTTAAATTCAGAGTGTTCATGTCCTACTCATGCTAGTGTTCAATGTTAATTATTCTCGATGCATGATTATGACTGTTTTCACTCTCTAGTTGGTCGCTTCTCAATCTATTGCTAGCCTTCACCTTTACTGAGCGGGAATGCTGCTTGTACATCCGAACTCTTAACCCCAAGTTGTTCCACATGAGTTCACCATACCTACTTATATGCGGTATTTGCCCTGTCGTTCTAAGTAAATTTGCATGTCCCACCTCTCTTATTCAAATAAACTTATGTTTTGTGCGCTCGTTTCGCTCATGGAGCGACAGGGCGGTTAGTGTCTTCCATGCTAAGTGGGTTATTCTCAAGATGGGCGTTTATTCGCCTGTCATTGCATAAGAGAGGCTGGTAAAAGGATGCTCAGTCCTGCAAAATCAAAAATAATTAAACATAACTCCTGGGACAGTTGAAACGTTAGAGGGAATCCGTGGATTCGGTCAGCCATGGCTTGTGTATGTATGGTGGGTGGGAGTAAACTTTACAATTCCGCTTGAGAACCGCCAATAATGTGTTTAGCATGGAAGATACTGAAATCCTTTGTTGTGACGTTAACTGGAAAGGCGCACCTCCCAAAAATTATAATTTCAATCTTGTTTTAAACCTTGAGCTCTGGCACCTCTGCAAATCAATAATTCCCTCTGCGAAGGGCTTGTCTATTTGCTTTTATGTTATTCTTGAGTCATCATCCTCTTACTAAAAGCACTAGACTGGAGAGCACTATTGTCATTCTTATGCATTGAGTTTAGTTAATGTTGGATGTGAGCATGACTGGATCTTTTCTACCCTGAATTATAATGTTTAGTCGCTGCTTGAACCTCAGAGGTGCTCTGCATTTATGTTTTGCGGTCTTAGAAAGGGCTAGCGAAATACCATGTCATCGTATTATATCATGGTCGTTTTGACAAATTGCTGGCATGTGAGATATCTTATTATTGCTCGCTAGTTGGTTATGTATTGCCACGAGTGAATATGATGTTTAATTGTTATCATGGATATGGTTATTTATGATTTATGCTGAAAACCTGAACACTAGCTAAGCATATGTATAACAACGAGAACAAAAGAGTTTGTAAAAGTTTTCTTTATCACTTTCAGTTTATCAACTGAATTGCTTGAGGACAAGCAATTAGTTAAGCTTGGGGGAGTTGATAAGTCTGAAATGTATCTACTTTTCCAAACACTTCTGCTCTGGTTTTGGACTCTAATTTGCATGATTTGAATGAAACTAACCCAGACCGACGCTGTTTTCAGCACAACTATCTTGGTGTTATTTTTGTGCAAAAATAAAAGTTCCCGGAATTGGACGAAACTTTTTGTCAATTATTTCTAGAATATATAATGAATTATGGAGCGAATAACCACCAGAGGGGGCTGCCTGTGGGCCACAAGCCAACAGGGCGCCCCCCTGGACGCGCCCTGTTAGCTTGTGGGGCCCATGTGGCTCCCCCGACCCTAATTCCAGTCCTATAAATTCACATCTTCGTAGAAAAAATAAGAGAGAAGATTTCATCACATTTTACGAGACGGAATCGCCGCCACCTACCGCTCTTCCTCGGGAGGGCTGATCTGGAGTCCGTTTGGGGCTCCGGAGAGGGGGATTCGTCGTCGTCGTCGTCCTCACCAACCCTTCTTCATCAACACTGCCATGATGCTCACCACCGGGAGTGAGTAATTCCTTTCTAGGCTTGCTGGACGGTGATGGGATTGGATGAGATTGATCATGTAATCGAATTAATTTGATAGGGATTGATCCCTAGTATCCACTATGTTCTGAGATTGATGTTGCTATGACTTTGCTATGCTTAATGCTTGTCACTAGGGCCCGAGTGCCATGATTTCAGATCTGAACCTATTATGTTTTCATGAATATAAGAGTGATTTGGATCCTATCTTGCAAGTTGTATGCACCTATTACGTGTCATGATCTGCATACCCCATGGTGACAATAATTGGTATTCTTTCCGGTGATGTCCGTAGTTTGAGGAGTTCATGTATTCACCATGTGTTAATGCTTTGTTTCGGTTCTCTATTCAAAGGAGGCCTTAATATCCCTTAGTTTCCATTAGGACCCCGCTGCCACGGGAGGGTAGGACAAAAGATGTCATACAAGTCCTTATCGCAAGCACGTATGACTATATACGGAATACATGCCTACATTACATTGATGAATTGGAGCTAGTTCTGTGTCGCTCTAGTATGTAACTATTACATGATTGATGTCATCTAAATCATTATCCATCACCGGTCCATGTGCCTATGCTTTACATATACTGAATTTTGCTAAGTTACTACTGCTACTGCTACTGTCACAACTGCTACAAAATTGTTGCTGTCACTATTACTATTACTACTATTACTTGCCGTGCTACTAAATCTTTCCTGTAGAGAAATATCCCAGGTGTGGTTGAATTGACAACTCAACTGCTAAGGCCGATAAATATTCTTTGGCTCCCCTTGTGTCGAATCAATAAATTAGGGTGTAATTCTACCCGCGAAAACTGTTACGACCCCCTATACGTGTGGGTTATCATGCAACCACCTTGATGCCGGGTCACTCCTCTATACCTGTGGATTTGTCAATATTGGACAAACCCCAAATTGCATATTTTGAGGTCGATCTTGATGAGGCATGGGCTGATTTTCTGCAGGCTCTCCATAGACCTCCTTTGAAGAGTAAATTGCAAAGTCTTATAGATGATAATAGCCTTGATATTGAATTTGCAAATTTGGATACTAACATTCCCAGGTATACTGAAGATGAAGAAGAGGTTTGTGATTTTCTTATAGCTCCATATCCTCTTGGTTATACAAATATTTTCAAATTATAGCTACTAACCTTGCAGGCATCTCCATTAAAACGGATGCATCAGTCCTCACCA
This sequence comes from Elymus sibiricus, assembly GCA_039707655.1. Classification (NCBI taxonomy): domain Eukaryota; kingdom Viridiplantae; phylum Streptophyta; class Magnoliopsida; order Poales; family Poaceae; genus Elymus; species Elymus sibiricus. The sequence goes on from CM077663.1 coordinate 283,616,181, forward strand.
AGAAGCAAGTATGAATTTACATATATGATGTTGATGCACCGGAAGCGAGTATGACTCCGTCCGAGCCCTGCTATGAGGTGCTCCAAACCCCGGTCGGAGTCTGGTCTCACGCTCGGGGTTGATATCCCTTGGGATCCGGGTGGATAACCATATGGAGCACCGAAGCCTAGCTATATGGCTAAAAAGAAAGCACTGCCACAGAGGTAACCCTGAAGTCCGTAGGTGTCTTTCTTAGCTTTGTGTCTTGAGTCTAGATGCATTCATGTTGCATTGGCACTTTATTTTATTTTCAGTAGTTGTTATTTGAGTTGGTTGCAATAGTTTTCATTGCTAAATTTATAGCATGTCGGTAGCCTATATTTTGTTGCATGCTTCCTATCATTTTTGTTGCAATATTGTTCTGTGCCTAACTTAAGGAGGAAGCACAAAAAAATTCATGAAGTTTTGCAGCTCCAGGAGAAAAGACGGGGTTCCATACGACCGTCTCGGTCGTTTGAGCGCCCGTATGAGCACGTGGCCGCAAGAGAAAAGAGAACCAGAGAAAAATACGGCCTACCATATGAGCGCTCGCGCACATACGAGCAGTCGTTTCACCTAGTGTCCATAATGAGCATCTCCACAGAGTGAACGAGGACGTTCCATACGACCGCTACTGGTTGTTTGAGCCCCCGTATGAGGTCAATAACGCCTCCATTTGATTCTTTTTCGACATCTGAGGTCGACGAGGTGTTTTCTAACCGACTATTTGCTTTCTAATTACTATTAATTACCTCTGAAACTTAGTAGCCAATCATTCTTATTAGCATCTACTTTTTCATTTATTTCTTTTTGTTGGTTGGGTATACGAACTCCATTCGTATACTGTTGGGGATGTTCCCCACGATTGAGACCCGGCATGAGTGGGATCCGGTCCTGAGCTTTGAGGCTGAGTGAGTCACATCATTTATGGGTCGTGACAAGAGCAAGTGGAAGCCCAAGGCCAGACCCGGCAGAAGGCCGGCTCACAGAAGAAACCAATGGGTCGACTCACGGTGAGACCCAGAAGAAGGGCCAAAGAAATTAGGCCCGGCTTAGGTAAAACCTGACGTGGGTAAGACTCGACACGGAGAGAAAACCCGGCATGGGTAGATCAGTTTGGAAAAAAAGACCCATACTAGGATCCAGCTTGTAATAGAAAATAGACTAGTTGTAGTCCTATTAGGACTCTAGATGTAAGTCAGCCCCGTCGACTTATATAAGGAGGGGCAAGGCATCCCAAGAGAGAGAGGTGATTAGAGGCAGACATGTTTGAATCCCTCGAGCAATTGGTAGCAAAACAACACCCTTGTAATCGAGATCATCATCATCATCAATAGCAATCAAGTAGTATGTAGGCTTTTACCTCCACCGCGAGGGACCAAACCTGGGTAAAACTCACGTCTCTCGATTCGAACCAACCCCGTTAGGGATATTACCTAGTTTCTATAGTCTCACAACTTAGTCCTTTCACGAGGACATCTGCCGTGACAAAACCACGACAGTTGGCGCCCACCATGGGGCCAGCGCACGGTGGTGTTGAGTTCTTGAAGGAAGCTTTTCCAGGAATCGAGAAGTTTGTGGTTTGCCGGATGAAGAAGAGCCGGCACGGAAGAATCCACATCAAATTCTGAACTCATCAGTCAAAAAGTAACTTCAGCGTCGACCGGATCACAAGAGTCTATCCGATGAAATCCGCTGAACCCTAGAAGATGCCTACCACGTCCGCAGGTGATCCATCAAATCACCCAAGATTCGCCACTGGTTGAATGGTACCGCAACATCGACCAAGACAAAGAAAAGATAGATACAAATTAGGGTCACATCTGTGTGCACCGCCGCACGCGACCAAATGATTCGTTGAAGCTGGATCGATTACTGTTGCGTCATATCCGAGAGCAAGTCGAGTACGAGAGGATTTTGGCGATACGTACGACCACAAGTTTCACCATATGCTACTGCAGTATCAATGGTGACAAGGTCAACTGCTGGAGCAAGTCCCGAGGCTCAATCTGTTGAGTCGCTTGTGGTCACAACCTCACAGTGCGGCAACACCATGTAAAGTTTGGATCAAAAAATAAACTAGTACTACTTCTAGTAGGAGCACTACTAGTACGTGAGTAATTTCTTAGAAATCAAGCAACCGTGACATATTAGTGCTAGTTGGAGCAAGATTTGATTCATCGAGTGCTACTACTACGGTGAAGCCATCAACAACCAACGTCTAGATTGAATTTTTTGCAGCGGCCGACTACGCCGGCTCGATGTGCCATCACATTACATCAATCCAAGATTCCTGTGCGGCCACCCAAACCATGTGGAACCTGCGAGATTTCAGCCACGACAGTTGCTGCCGCCGATACCTCCTTGATACTTGTGATCTGCGTTGGGTATTCCGTGAAGAGGAACGTGTAATTGCAGCACAATACGGGTAAGTATTTCCCTCAGTTATGAAACCAAGGTTTATCGAACCAATAGGAATATCAATCCTCAACCGTCTTCAGCGGCTGCACACAAAAGAGCAAACAACTCGCACCCAACGCGGGCAAGAGGGTTGTCAATCCCCTTGATCTCGTTATTTGCAAGCAAATGAGTTGTGTAGATAATTGTAAATTGCGAAATAGATTAAAAGACAAATAATGGCAGCAAGATAATAATAGCGTTTGTGAATTTATAAGTGAATAGACCCGGGGGCCATAGTTTTCCCTAGCGGCATCTCTCATGTAGGCAACATACGGTGGGTAACAAATTACTGTTGGGCAATTGATAGAAAAGCGGATAGTTATGCGATTTTCACGGCAATGATCATGTACATATAGGCATCACGTCCATAAATAAATAGGCCGACTCCTGTCTACACCTATTACTATTACTCCACTCATCGACCGCTATCCAGCATGCATCTGGAGTATTAAGTAAAACAGAGTAATGCATGGAGAACGATGACATGATGTAGACAAAGTAAACTCAAGCAATATGAATAAACCCATCGTGTTATCCTTAGTAGCAACAACACAAAGACGCAACTTGTCCCCTTCTGTCACTGGGATATAGAAACTCGTCAGGTCGAACCTACTACCACGCACCTCTCTCACCGAAAAAAGATCAATCTACTTGGCCAAAGAAAATCAATAGATCATAGAGAATTACGAAGCTATGATGATCATGCAAATAAGAATCATAATAATTTTAGAGAAGACTCAAATACTTTTCATGAATAATCTGAACATAAACCCACAATTTATCGAATCCTAACAAATGCACCGCACAAAAGGATTACATCGGATAGATCAAAGCGAAGATGCGATGATCATTGTATTGAAGATCAAGAGAGAGAGAGAGAGATTGCCATCTAGGTAGTAACTACCGACTCATAGGTCTGTAGTGAACTACTCACACATCATCATGAGGGCAGCAAGGTTGATGAAGAGGCCCTCCGTGACCGATACCCCCTCCGGCACGGTGCCGGAACGGAGCTCCAGATGGCCTCCCGGCGGAACAGAGACTTGCGGTGGCGTAAAAAGTGTTTCGGGACTGCCTCCAGGGTTTTCAGAATATATGTGAATTTATAGGCCAGAGAACGGGGTCGGGAGAGCCACGAGGGGCCTACAAGCCATCAGGTCGCTCCCCCCAGGCCGCGCCCTGTTGGCTTGTGGGGCCCTCATGTGGCTCCCGGCTTCCTTCCGAATCTTCCAAGTCTTATTTTTGTCCAGAAAAAATCACCAAAAAGTTTTGTGGCAATTGGACTTCGTTTGGTACTATAAACCTGAAAAGTGAAAAACATGCAGAAAACATCAACTGGCACTGGGCACTGGGTCAATAGGTTAGTGCTCAAAAATAATATAATTTGGTAAATAAATACTTAAAAAGTATCCTAGAATGATAATATATTAGCAAGGAACAATAAAAAATTATAGATATGTTGGAGACGTATCAAGCATCCCCAAGCTTAATTCCTGCTCGTCCTCGAGTAGGTAAATGATAAAAACAGAATTTTTGATGTGACATTGATATGTCTCCAACGTATCTATAATTTTTGCTTGTTCCATGCTGTTATATTATCATTCTTGGATCTTTTACAATCATTTTATAACAAATTTATATCATTTTTTGGGACTAACCTATTGACATAGTGCCAAAGTGCCAGTTGCTATTTTTGCTTGTTTTTTACTTCGCAGAAAATCAATACCAAACGGAGTCCAATCGCGACGAAACTTTTTGGAGATTTTTTCTGGACCAGAAGACACCCAATGGGCCAAACAACTGCCGGAGAGGTGGGCTGTGGAGAGCACAACCCACCAGGGCGCGCCAGGGGGGCCACGGCGCGCCCTGATGGGTTGTGCCCTCCTCGGCCCCCTTCCGCACCGCCTCTGATGCCTATAAATTCTCAAATATTCGGAAAACCCTAAGGGAGTCGACGAAACACAATTCCAGCCGCCGCAAGTTCCAGAACCGCGAGATCCAATCTAAACACCATCACGGAGGGGTTAATCTTCCTCATAGGTGCCTCTCCGATGATGCGTGAGTAGTCCACCATAGACCTACGGGTCCGTAGGCATTAGATAGTGTCGCGGGAAACGGACACCTATGGGATCAAGGAGATCCCTTACGGTTCGGCAAGGGGAGAGGATTGCACAAAGAGCAGAACTAACGAACAGCACGCGGGGATTTACCCAGGTTCGGGCCGCACGGATGCGTAAAACCCTACTCCTGCTTTGAATGTATTATGGTGGATGTTCTTGGCCAAGTTCTGGGAGCTACAGTAGCAGCTACGCATGCAGAATGGGCCTCCAGCCATGCCCCCAGTACGTCTCGGGCCTCCTTTTATATTAATCAAAGGGGCTACCACAGCGACGTACGAGATAAGGCATGAGGTGGAAAGTAGCTATAGTGTTATCATACCTAACCCTGACGGCTTAGGACAAGCTCATTAAATGCACCGTGAGGTGTCCGTTGAGGTGTCCCTTAGCGTCTTGGACTTGGAAAAGCTTTACAGGGGATGGGCAAAAGCAGCCATCCCATCAGCACCGCTTAAGCATCGCATGGCCAGCATCGCACCACGTCACCATGAGGACAAGCCCTAAACGACAAGGCCGGCCGCTGCACTGGAGCGATAGCGCTGCACTGTGCAGAGTCTTGCCGGGGCTGGATCCTTGCCAGGCCCGGGGCTTGCCGGGACCTAATCCTTGCCGGGCCCGGGGCTTGCCGGGACCGAATCCTTGCCGGGACCGAATCCTTGCCGGGCCCGGGGCTTGCCGGGACCGGGTCTTGTCTGGCGCGAGGCCTTGCCGGCAAGGGTCTTGCCGGGCCTTCGCAACCCTTTGGTCTTCTGTTTTCTGGTCTGATCGTTGACTTGAATGTCTCCTTGTCATCTTAGTCTCGTGATTACTCCTAGCTATTCCCCGGCAAGGCTTGCCGCGGTACGGCTACAACTGCCCGCGCACAAGTAAGGGGTACTAAAAAAGACCCATACTTTAGTACACCGACAGGAGCCCCCGGGCCTAGGCCATACACGGGTGCCAGGCCTGTTGGGCTAGGCCCAAAACAGTGCACGGGCACGCGTGGCAGGGAATAACTGCTCGTAATCATTATCTCTCTTACCACGCCCCTCCCCCACTACGCGCACTAATCGCGCGACGTGAGAGACGTGGGTGGAAACTCCGCTGCAAAAGCGGGCGGTAAAGAGCCTGCCTCGCGCCTTCCCCATAAAAAGGGAATCGCAGAGGGCACTGCTCATTTACCCCCTCCGCCTTTCCAATCTCAATCTCAGAGCCGCCGCCATCGTCTTCTTCCTCGCGCCCAAAGCAGAGCCTTTCTCCCTCCACCCGCCTCCACCGCGCTCTCGACGTCTTCAGCGCCCACTTCCATAGCCATCATGCCGCCCAAGCTGAGCAAGGGCAAGGCGGCGGAAGCGGCCGCCGCGGCGGAGAGCAAGTTGGTGAAGATGCGGAAGGAACGCGCCGTCTTCCCCTCGACGCTTGATGCGGAGACCTTGAAGAAGAGGTACCAGTTCGCATGGGCGACTGAGACCACGGCGCATCCAGCCACCAAAGTGAGTGTAGCTTCTCGCAAGGCAAAGCCAGGAGACTATCCCTTCTTTGCCGATTACTTCTGGTGCGGCCTCTGCCCTCCGTACTCGGATTTCTTCGTAGACATCATGCTCACCTACGGCTTCCAGCTGTTAGATTTTACGCCGAACGCCGTGACTTGCATGTCCGTCTTCACGCATCTTTGCGAGAATTTTGTTGGGGTCATCCCGAGCACGGCACTTTTCCGCACTACTTCTACCCCCGCATCCAAAGGGGCGACGCCCTCTCCGGCAGCATCGCTTGGATCCCGAGGACGGCAACCAAGGAGACATACCCAGAGGGGCTCTACCGCGATAGATGGGATGAGTGGCGCGACAAGTGGTGCTGGGTCCGGGAAAAGGAGCCCCAACCATTCTGCAAGGTGCGGAAGCAGAAGGTGGCCTGCGGCAAGGATTGGGGCGCCGCGGACCCTGACGACAGCAAACTCACCATCGCAATCACCAGGATACTGCGCCTCAGGGCTGCCGGGTTGAAGGTAGAGATGATTGCTTCAGATTTCCTTCGCCGGCGCATCGCCCCACTACAGAACAAGGGGCGCCCTGCCTGGGAGTACACAAACGCTGCCGACGTCATGAGGGTGCGGCCTGGGCTGGATTATGATCTGACAGTCATGGGGCACGCAGCCCTTTGCCAATAGCTCTTCAATTCTGGAACAGTGGGAGACTTGCCGGCGGGCGTCGTCCCACTATGCAACAACTCATCACTGACCTCCATCATCGCCATGATGCCGGCGTTTAATGCCCATAGCATCGACGAGAGGTGGATCGAGCCGTCCGCGGAGCAGGCGCTGGCGTTCTTAGACAACTTGACGGAGAAGGCCATCCGCGCGGAGAACCTTGTCCGCGCCACCACGGAGGAGGAGCTCGCCTACATCGCCAACAGGGCGGAAGAGGCGAACCTTGCCGAAGAAGCCGGCAGCGCTGAGTCCAGCGAAGGCGAGGACTTGCTGCTGGAAGATCTTGCCGGGCGAGACGAGGCTGCCGGGGAGCCAAGTGGAGCCGCTGCCGGGAGCTCTTCTGCCGGAGGCGCCGCCGAAGAGGAAGAAGAGGAGGAGGAAGAGCCCCCAGCTCTTCAACACAGGAAGAGGCGCGTCCTCCGGAAGAACGCCACTGGCGCTCCAGCCCGCCAACCTTCCTCAAGCAGCGAGGCCTCCGGCAAGGGGGCGGCCGGCGAGGCCGCACCGCAACCTGCCGCTGCCAAGCGGCCCAGGGCCACTCCTCCTCCTCCTCCGTCAGGAACTGCGGCGGGGGTCGGCTTCGACCTCTTCGCCATCAGCTCCGAGGAAGAAGAAGAAGAGTAAGAGCCCCGCCGCAGCTTTGATTCTTGTCCTTCTAGTTTTGCTTGATTAATCTTGCTCTGTTCTTATCTCCACAGGGAAATAGAGACCTTGGCGCGAAGGATGGCGAAGAGGGCCAAGACCTCGACAAGCGTCGAGCCGCCGGCAAGCACCTCGGGCGCGCCGGAAACGGTTCTCGTCAGCTCGGAGTCAAGCCCAGAACGCAATCCTCGATGCAGCCCTCGACGCAGCCCACGGCGCAGCCCCCAACGTGAGTCTTCTACTCACTACCCACTGGCGCGTGCCGGGGTGTGCATCTTCTCTGCTCACATCTCCGGGCGTGCAGGAGCGGAGCAACAGCGGGAAGCAACAGCGGGAGCTGCCTCTGCCATGCCACCTCCGTCGACCACACCGCCCAGGGGTGAGTCTTCGGGCAAGCTCTACCGCGACGATGAGGAGGGGCCGGCAAGCGCAAGCTTCGGCAACCCCTTCCTTGACGCAGGTAAAGTTACTTGCCCCAAAGAATTCTTGTCGCTTTGGTTTTTCTTCTTTTTGTCTTCTTGAACTTCCTTCCCGGCTTCATCTTAATTAAGTTCTTGGCTTTCAATCTTCTTCTGACAGAGCTCATGGATACTGACGCTGTCATTGAAGAGACCGCCAAGGATGCCGCCACTGAAGCCGGCAGGGTTGCTGCCGAAGAGGCCGCCAAGCATGCCGCCGCCGAGGCCGCCAAGGCTGCTGCCGCTGAGGCTGCCAAGGCCGCTGCCGCTGAGGCCGCCAAGGCCGCCGCCGCCGAGGCCGCCAAGGCCGCTGCCGCCGAGGCCGCCAAGGCCGCTGAGGGGGCCAGTGAGGAGACCCGCGGTAACACTGACGGCGCTTCTGCCGCAGGAGCGCCAGGCGCTTCTACTGCCGCGGGGCCCTCGACTGCCGAAGACCAGCCCTCGTCGTCCCGGGCCCCTCCCTCAAGCCAATATATCAGGGCCGGCAAGAACGTTGTCAGCATACCGGGGTCGGCAAACATCGAAGAGCTGGTTGAAGGAGAACATCTTGATGGGGAAATCACCGCCGCTGCTGTCAGTGAGCTCAAGGAGGAGCAACTACTTCAAGCCATGAACGACAATTATCAGAAGCTCCAGACGCTCTACCGCGCCCGGAAGGAGAAACTGGACTCCCGGGCAGCGCTCGTCGAGGCCGCGGAAGGAGACTTCCAACAACGCCTCACGGAGACACAGGCTTGGTATGGCGAGGCCCTCCAAGAGCTGAATATTTATCAGGAGCAGCTGGCGGAAGAGCGGAACGTCCTCCTGCTGAAGCAATCAGACATCGGGAAGGCGCAGGAGGAGGCCGCCCAGCAAGCCGCCGCGGCAGAAGCCCTCTTGACGCAGCGCCGCATCAGCCTTGACGCCCAAGAAGAGGACCTTGCCGCCCGCGAGGCGGCGCTTGCCGCCAAGCTTCGCAACAAGGATGAAGAGCTCGAAAGTCTTGTCGCGCGGCGGGTCCAGGAGCTTGAGCAGAAACACTTGAAGACGCTCAGAGCTCTAACTGAAGACCACGCCGACAAGCTCAAAGAGGCCCTCGACGCTGCCGGAGCCGCGGAGACCGCCAAGAACTTGCTGGAAGAGAAGACGAAGCAGCTGGGGGCCGCTCTCGAGGACCACGGCAAGAAGGTCTCAACACTCGAGGCCGAGAGAGACAAGGCTCTCCACAGCCTGATGGAGACGCAGGCTGCCGCATCCGAGAAGGTCCAGCAGCTCTCCTCCGCCAAGGACTCCATTGAAGATCTGAAGCTGAAGCTGTCCACGCTGGAGGAGTCTCTTGAGGCCGCCCGAGTTCGCGAGAGGACTCTTATCAAAGACCTCCATGACGAACAGGAGCTGCTCCAGAACGCCGCCACCACCCACAACGAGTACACTTCTAGCGTGAAGCTCTGGACTGCCAGGCTGGCGGACATTGCCGAGAAGCTTGGCGTGGAGCTGGAGGCCATGGACTTGCCGGGCTTCGGATATTCTGTCGACGACAACATATCCTCAAGCGCCAGGCTAACCATGTTCTTCGACAAGCTCGTCGACGCCCTCAAGCTACTCCAGGCGAACCAGACAAGCAAGCTGGCCGACGAATCCCGGAGGCTCTGCCAGCTCGTCCTCCGCAAGGTGTTGATGAAGGTGGCGTACAGGAACCCTGGCGTCGACCTCTCCAAAGCCTTGAAGAGCTTGCCGAAGGACGCGGACATCAAGGCTCTCGAAGAGCTTGTCGCGCCCATCGTCGATCGGGTGAGCCAGGTGAAGAGGGTCGAGGGCGATCGTCGGGACTAGCTTTAGCCTCCTATCTCTTCTTCATCTTGCCGCCAGCATTCCATGTAAAAGACAATTTGTCTTATGTCAGAAACGCGGCAAGCACTGGTTGTAATATAACTTGCTCTCTTTGAATCATGGCATGCTATTCCCCTTGTTCAATTTCTTTCTGTATGGCGTATGCCCTACGCTCTGCTGGGAACTTGCCGGAGCATAACCCCGTCGCATGCGCTGGATTCGGGTCGTCAGCTGCTTGCGGGTGGTGCTGCTCACGGCAAGAAATCTTGACGCTTTCAGCGCGGCCACCTAGACTGTTGAGCGGACTCGAAACAGAGTAAGGGCGCAGCCGATCACGACAAGATTCCATCGCGTGCAGGTTTTCCATACAAAGCCGAAATCGTTCAAGGGAATACAGCCTTACAAAAATTAAAATCTGCTTAAGGGGTTTAGAAACTTAGCTCTGCTTTTTGTCGCTATTCCTTTTCTTCCGGCAAGGCGCCAACCTTGAACGTCGTCTGGCATCCATACCACCATTCTCCTACCCCCCCGGCAAACTTGCGCGTGAGGGAATCTTCTATCTCTTGAGAAAAAGAAAGAAGAGAAAATAAAGGTATGGAACCTTGACGGTTCGTTAGCTCTTACCGGGATCGAGTGCAATACATATCTCAGATAATACATGCATATAGAATGACATGAAATCAACAAGAAATGTAAAGCACATAGATCTTATAAAATATGCACAGGGGTGTGCCTGCTCTGTACAAAGAATTACATGCCAGCGGCAACACTTGCACAGAATGGCATTGCCGGGATCTTGTCGGAGCGTTACGCTGCCGCGAGCACTGGATTCGGGTCGTCAGCAGCCTGCTGGCCGTATCGCTATCACAGCAAGAAACCCGAACAACCGCGCCTTACGGGTAGAACTTGCGAAGGTGCTCGATATTCCAGGAGTTGCTCACTGGCAAGCCCTCTTCGGTCTCCAGGCGGACAGCGCCAGGCCTGGTGACTCGCACTACCCGGTAAGGGCCTTCCCACTTCGGCGTCAACTTGTTGGAATTCTTGGCCGACTGAACGCGCCGAAGAACAAGGTCGCCTTCCTCAAGACTCCGGGCGTGAACCTTGCGGCTATGGTAGCGGCGCAAAGCTTGCTGGTAGCGAGCGGCTCGCACAGCAGCCCGAAGACGGTCCTCCTCAAGGAGCAGCGCGTCATCTTGCCGCAGCTGCTCTTGCTCAAGCTCATCATAAGCGAGCACTCGAGGTGACCCGTATATGAGTTCCGCGGGGAGAACCGCCTCCGCTTCGTAAACCAGAGCGAAGGGCGTCTGGCCGGTGGCTCGATTTGGCGTCGTCCTGATCGACCAAAGAACCGCCGGCAGCTCATCAATCCAGCGTCTTCCATGCTTGTGCAACTTGTCGAAAGTTCTGGTCCGGAGACCGCGCAACACTTCAGCGTTCGCCCTCTCCGCTTGGCCGTTGCTCCTCGGGTGAGCAACAGAGGCAAAACAGATCTTGCCGCCAAGGTCTGGGACATACCGCATGAAGGTGCGACTTGTGAACTGCGTACCGTTGTCGGTGATGATCCTGTTCGGCACACCAAAACGGCACACAATCCCCTTAAAGAACTTGACTGCTGACTGTGCTGTCACCCTCCTCACTGCTTCCACTTCTGGCCACTTCGTGAACTTGTCGATAGCGACGTACAAGTACTCGAAGCCCCCGGCAGCGCGGGGGAAGGGACCCAGTATGTCGAGCCCCCAGACCGAGAAGGGCCAGGAGAGAGGGATCGTCTGGAGAACTTGAGCTGGCTGATGAAGTTGCTTCGAATGAAACTGGCACGCTTCACACTTGGTTACTAGTGCAGTTGCATCCTGGAGAGCAGTAGGCCAGAAGAATCCTTGCCGGAATGACTTGCCGACAAGGGCTCTTGAGCCTATGTGGGATCCACATATGCCCCCGTGAATCTCTGCCAACAGCTCTAGTCCATCCTCCCGAGGAATGCACTTCAATTTCACACCGTTGGGCCTCTTTCTGTACAGGACGTCGTCGACGAACCGGTACATACTTGACTGACGGGCTACTTTCTCAGCTTCTTCCTGCTCCTCAGGGAGTTCTCCTGTCTGAAGGAAATGGACTATTTGCTGTGCCCATGCCGGAGCCTGTGGCTCGACGACAAGGACTAAAGGCGAGTCTTCAGCTGCGGGAGCATTTGCTTCTACGGCAAGAACCTGAGGTTCTTGGCGGAGCAGCTGCTCACCGGCAACTGGTATTTCCTCGGCAGCAGGGGCGCTTGCTTCGGCGGCAAGAACCAGAGGTTCTGCGCGAAGCCGCTGCTCACCGGCAACTGGGTCGTTCCCGGCAAGATCCTTGCCGGGGGCTTCGGAAGCCCTGCCGGGAAGTACTCGCCGGTACTTAACTTTCTTCTCTTATCAGGCCTTCTCGATGGCGACACGGATGGTTGAGTCAAGCGGAGCACAAAAGTCCCTGGTTCCACAGGTAGCTTGAGTGCGGCACGCTTCGACAGGTCGTCGGCAAGGCTGTTCTCTAATCGAGGAACATGCTCTGTCTGAAGACCGTCAAAGCGCTCCTCCAGCTTCCTCACTTCATCGACGTACGCTTCCATCAGCGGGCTCTGATAATCTTTGTTGACCTGCCTCACGACGAGCTGGGAGTCACCCCTGACGATGAGCTTCCTGATCCCAAGGTCTGCCGCGATCCTGAGACCGGCAAGCAGTCCCTCATACTCTGCCGTGTTGTTGGTCGATCTCTCCCGGGGAAAATGCATCTGGATGACGTACTTGAGGTGCTCTCCGGTGGGTGCGACAAGCAGCACGCCTGCACCGGCGCCTTGCAGCGAAAAGGCTCCATCAAAGTACATGATCCATTCGCGATCTGTTTCCTTGCCGGGAATCGCTGATTCTTGAACTTCGTTGTCTGGCGTTGGGGTCCATTCTGCAATGAACTCTGCCAAGGCTCTGCTCTGGATAGTTGAAGAACTTTCAAACTTGAGACCAAAGCATGATAACTCCAACGCCCACTCCACAATCCTGCCGGTTGCTTCTGGGTTCCGGAGAATCCGTTGCAGCGGAAAGCGAGTGACGACGGTGATCCCATGTGCTTGGAAGTAATGGCGCAGCTTCCTCGAGGCCATGAGGAGGCCGAAGAGCAACTTCTGCACACCAGAATATCTCGACCTAGCCCCCTGCAACAGGGAGCTGACGAAATAGACTGGGCGCTGCACCATCTTCTTCTTCTGCACTACTTGGCTTGACTGCGCGGATCTTTCCTTGTCGGCACCAGACTCTGCCGGGGCTGGACCCGGCAAGTCGCTTGGCGGGTCTGCCGTTGCCGCTGCATCTTCCTCTGCTTCTCTCTCCGCCACCAGCGCAGCACTAACCACTTGATTCGTTGCCGCTAAATATAGCAGCAACGGCTCTTGTGGCCTAGGCGCGACTAGTACTGGCGGAGAGGAGAGGTACCTCTTCAAATCCTGCAGCGCTGCCTCCGCTTCTGGAGTCCATTTCATTGGACCTGCCTTCTTCAAAATTTTGAAAAATGGCAGGGCGCGCTCAGCAAACTTTGAGATGAACCTACTCAAAGCAGCGACGCAGCCGGCAAGGCGACGCACATCCTTGACTCGTCTTGGCGCTTCAATCTGCTCAATTGCCTTGATCTTGTCGGGATTGGCTTCAATTCCACGCTGAGATATAAAGAACCCGAGAAGCTTGCTGGATGGGACACCGAACACGCACTTCTCTGGATTGAGCTTCAGGTTGATCCTGCGCAGATTTGCAAATGTCTCCTCCAGATCTTGAATGAGCGTTGCCTTGTCCTTGGTTTTGACCACTATGTCATCCATGTAAGCTTCCATATTTCTATGAAGCTGGGTCTTGAAACCAATCTGGACGGCTCTCGCGAAGGTCGACCCAGCACTTTTCAACCCGAAAGGCATACGCAAGAAGCAGTATGTGCCACATGGGGTGATAAATGCGGTCTTCTCTTCGTCTTCTTTTGCCATGAAGATCTGGTGGTAGCCTGAGTATGCGTCAAGGAATGACAGCAGATCGCAGCCGGCAGTGGAATCCACAATCTGGTCGATGCGCGGCAAGGGAAAGGGATCTTTTGGACATGCTTTATTGATATCTGTAAAGTCAATACATAGCCTCCATTTACCATTCGCCTTGCGCACAACAACTGGATTGGCCAACCATGTAGGATGGAGGACTCCTCTAACCAGGCCTGCCGCCTCAAGCTTCTTTATCTCTTCCGCAATAAACTCTTGCCGCTCCAAGGCTTGCTTCCGCACCTTCTGCTTGACGGGCCGCGCGTGGGGACAGACAGCTAGGTGGTGCTCAATTACCTCCCTGGGAACACCGGGGATGTCAGATGGTTGCCATGCAAACACATCGACATTCGCCCGCAGGAAGGCAACGAGCGCGCTTTCCTATTTGTCATCAAGGGTGGAGCTTATGGTGAAAGTTCCTCCCGTCCCGTCCTCCTTGGCGGGCACCTTCTTGATTTCAGGCGGAGCAGCCCTGGACTTCTTGATCTGGCCGGCAGAGCTCTCTGGGGCACCCTCGACGGCAGCGCAGCACTCCGAAGAGGCTCGCTTGCCGGAGTTCGTACCAGAGGTCTTGCCGGGCTGCTTCTTCTTGCCGGGCTCTTGAGCGGCAGGAGCATGCGCCTTAACGGCGGACGCTGCAACTGCTTCCCGGTAGAGCTTGTCGGTGCAAATGAGCGCGTCTTTCTTGTCGGAGTGGACAGTGATGACGCTCATTGGACCGGGCATCTTCAAGACGTTGTAGGCGTAGTGCGAGTCCGCCATGAACTTAGCCAGCGCTGGGCGGCCAAGGATTCCATTGTACGGCAACGGTATCTTGGCGACGTCGAAGACGACCTTCTCCATCCTGAAGTTCAGCTCGCTGCCGAATGTTACCGGCAGCGTGATCTTGCCTTTCGGCTGGTTCCTTCCCGGATTGACCCCTTGGAAAGAACCTGTCTCCTCAAGGTCGTCGTCGGGAATTTGCAGCCTCTTGATCACATTGGGCGAGATCAGGTTCAGGCCGGCCCCACCGTCCACTAGCATTTTCGTCACCTGGAGGTTGCGGATCGTTGGTGAAACCAACAACGACAAACACCCGACCGCAGTTGTGCGATCAGGGTGATCCTCGGCGTCAAAAATGATAGGCGTGTGGGACCACTTTAGTGGCTTCCGGGCATCGAGGGATGGCTCTGCTGCATTAATCTCGCGTGCCCACTGCTTGAGCTGGCGGTGAGAGGAATGCAACGAAGCACCCCCGTCGACGCACATGGCCTCTGTAGCCTTCTGGAACTCGTGTTCACTGGACTCGTCGCCCCCTGCATCATCGTCCTCATCTCTTTGCTCTCTCGCGCGGCCCCGGGCAGGCTTCTCTTGCTGCTGCCTGGGCTTGCCGCGGCGACCTCCTCGACCGCGCTTCCTGCCGGACCCTCCGGTACCATCTTGGGCTCTTTCCTTGTCGCGCCTTTCGTACTCGGCGCGCTGCTTCTCGGCAAGCTCCTCAACTTGCCGGCAGTCTTGGAGATCATGGCCCTTGGTACGGTGGATCTTACAGTACTGCTTGCCGGATCCTTCCGGCCTGTCGGCAGCCGCCAAGGCCTGACACGCTGCACACCCGGCAATCTCCTTGCCGGGGTCGTCGGTCTTGGACTTCTTGGCAGTGCCGGTGTTGCCGGAACCTTCAACAGCAAGCACGGCCTTGCCCTTGCGCTTCTTGTTCTTCCGCCGCCCCTTCCTTGCCGGGGCAGGAGCGTCTTCGCTATCGGAGTCGACTCCAGCGCCAGCGTTCTCGCCGGGGAGTCTCCTTCCTTCCTCTGCCCGAGCACACTTGTCAGCCAAAGCGTAAAGCTCGGTGACATCTCTGACTTTGTTCATCGCCAGCTCCTCCCGCATCTTACGATTGCACACATTCTAATGAAAGGCACTGATGACGGCGGCGGGATGAACGTCAGGAATGTTGTGTTGGAGGCGGCTGAACCTCTGGATATACTTGCGCAAAGTTTCGCCTTCTTTCTGGGGAATGATGTGCAGATCACTCTCCTGGCCAGGAGCTTGGTGGCCGCCGGTGAAGGCGCCAACAAACTGATGGCACAGGTCGGCCCAAGAAGAGATGGAATTCTCGGGCAGGTGCATCAACCACGATCTCACGTTGGGCTTCAGTACCAACGGAAAGTAGTTGGCCAGCACCTTATCGTCACGAGCCCCGGCAGCCTGCACCGCGATGGTGTAGATGCTCAAGAACTCGGACGGGTGGGTCTTGCCGTCGTACTTCTCCGGTACTTCCGGCTTGAAGGAGCGGGAGCTGGGCCACTGGACTTGCCGTAGCTCACGAGTAAACGTTGGGCAACCCACCTCGTAAGCTAGGGAGCCAGGGTACCCTGGCGCGGGCTCGTCAACAGCGGTCCCAGCGCGCCTGTCGGACTGGCGACGCGCTTCCCTTCGGCGCTCGATGGTGGTTCGAGCGTCCTCCTTCTTCCGTTCCCGGAGAACATGACGTTGATCGCGGCGAACCCGCGGATCAGACGATGCCGTGGAATCATCCTCACGGGCGCCGGTCCGTCGAGTTAACGACCGCTCTTGATACAGCGGAGGGGAACGCAACGTAGTCGTTCCAGCTCCGGTCTTCTCTCCATCGCCACGCACCAGCCTAGACGACTGCAGTCGCGAGGGTTCACCCTGCTGCGGCACGTCGTTGTTGGCTAGGCCGATGAGGCTCTGGATAGCGGCTCGCCACTCGTCTAGCTTCTCCGCGGCGGGAGGGAAGTCTAGGAGCACCTGAGCTCGCACCAACGCCTCTTCTGGCGTAGGCGGCGGTGACAGGTGCGAAGAACGTGAGGTGCTCAAACTCCTAACAGGGTTAGAAGGAGCGCCATCACGACTCTGCACCCGTGTGCGGCTTCCACCAGCGTGCTGACGCGGATCTTGGCCCTGCGCACCCTGGGAGTGATGCGCAGGGGTCTTCCCATGCGGACGCCTAGAACCACCAACGTCTTGAGGCTGCACGTCACGCGCGTCGTGAGAAGGTCGCGGTGCATGCGCCGGCGTATTCGTCCTGGAAGGCGCCGCTCCATCCTTGGAAGTTGCTGCCCCGCCCGCAGGTCGCGCAGCTCCATCCTTGGACCTATTGCTCGTCCGGCTCGGATCGCCGGAACGCCGTGGAAGCTCGGAGCCTCCACCTCCTCCATCCGCGCCTACCCCGTCGCCTGCGCGCGCAGCATCAGGCATGACGGATGCAGATGGACCAACCGCCGTGAAACCCTTCTTCTTGGGAGCCATGGCGGTGAAGATGATCGAAGATCCGACGCGCTGATCACCAGATCAGGTTCGCACAACCTCGATCCCCCTACCTGGCGCGCCAAAGATGTCGCGGGAAACGGACACCTATGGGATCAAGGAGATCCCTTACGGTTCGGCAAGGGGAGAGGATTGCACAAAGAGCAGAACTAACGAACAGCACGCGGGGATTTACCCAGGTTCGGGCCGCACGGATGCGTAAAACCCTACTCCTGCTTTGAATGTATTATGGTGGATGTTCTTGGCCAAGTTCTGGGAGCTACAGTAGCAGCTACGCATGCAGAATGGGCCTCCAGCCATGCCCCCAGTACGTCTCGGGCCTCCTTTTATATTAATCAAAGGGGCTACCACAGCGACGTACGAGATAATGCATGAGGTGGAAAGTAGCTATAGTGTTATCATACCTAACCCTGACGGCTTAGGACAAGCTCATTAAATGCACCGTGAGGTGTCCGTTGAGGTGTCCCTTAGCGTCTTGGGCTTGGAAAAGCTTTACAGGGGATGGGCAAAAGCAGCCATCCCATCAGCACCGCTTAAGCATCGCGTGGCCAGCATCGCACCACGTCACCATGAGGACAAGCCCTAAACGACAAGGCCGGCCGCTGCACTGGAGCGATAGCGCTGCACTGTGCAGAGTCTTGCCGGGGCTGGATCCTTGCCGGGCCCGGGGCTTGCCGGGACCGAATCCTTGCCGAGCCCGGGGCTTGCCGGGACCGAATCCTTGCCGGGCCCGGGGCTTGCCGGGACCGAATCCTTGCCGGGCCCGGGGCTTGCCGGGACCGGGTCTTGTCTGGCGCGAGGCCTTGCCGGCAAGGGTCTTGCCGGGCCTTCGCAACCCTTTGGTCTTCTGTTTTCTGGTCTGATCGTTGACTTGAATGTCTCCTTGTCGTCTTAGTCTCGTGATTACTCCTAGCTATTCCCCGGCAAGGCTTGCCGCGGTACGGCTACAACTGCCCGCGCACAAGTAAGGGGTACTAAAAAAGACCCATACTTTAGTACACCGACAGATAGATGGCTTCTTCTCTCTCTCTCTCTCTCTTATGATTCTCAATACAATGGTCTCTTGGAGACCTGTTTGATGTAAACTTTTGCGGTGTGTTTGTTGGGATCCGATGAATTTTGAGTTCATGATCAGTTTCTATCGATGAATATTATTTGAGTCTTCTTTGATCTCTTATATGCATGATTGCTTATAGCATCGTATTTCTTCTTCGAATCTTTGGTTTAGTTAGGCCGACTAGATCGATTTTTCTTGCCATGGGAAGAGGTGCTTTGTTATGGGTTCGATCTTGCGGTGTTCTTTCCCAGTGACAGAAGGGGCAGCAAGACACGCATGTATCGTTGCTATTAAGGATAACAAGATGGGGTCTATTCCTACATGAATATATCTTGTCTACATCTTGTCATCGTTCTTATTGCATTACTCCGTTTTTCCATGAACTTAATACACTAGATGCATGCTGGATAGCGGTCGATGTGTGGAGTAATAGAGGTAGATGCAGGCAGGAGTCGGTCTATCTATCTTGGACGTGATGCCTATATAATGATCATCGCCTTGGATATCGTCATGACTATTCGATTTTCTATCAATTACCCAACAGTAATTTGTTCACCCACCGTGCGCTATACTCATGAGAGAAGCCACTAGTGAACCCTACGGCCCCCGGGTCTACTTTTCCATCATATTGCTTTCCGATCTACGTTTTTTGCAATATTTGTTTTCAGATCTACAAAACCAAAAACCCAAAAATATATTGCTGCATATCTACTCTTTTTATTTGTGTTCTTGAGAGATCTATCTCTCCTATCTATCACTACCTAATCTATCTTATTACCGTAGAGAGATTGACACCCTCTCTTTCGCGCCGGGTTGCAAGTATTTGTTGTTTGTGTGCAGGTGCTGCTTATTGGGTGTTGGTGATCCTCCTACTGGTTCGATAACCTTGGTTTCATAACTGAGGGAAATACTTACCATCGTTGTGCTGCATCATCCCTTCCTCTTTGGGGAAATACCAACGCAGTCTCAAGCCACGTCAGACATGCTACCCATTATGTAATCTTTTTCATGTATGCTCATTGAGAAACGCTGAATAACAAATATTATTATAACAATACTTATAAGCATAAAAAACAAAATCATTAATCTTTTAAAGTATACGATCCTCAAAGAATGTTTACCCCCATTCATCTTATTATATTAGCTAGGCATGGCTCCATCTTCACCACATTAATACAAATGTCAAGAATCACGGTGCCCAAGTCAGGCAATTGGACTTTTTCAATATGCATCAACTTTTTATTCTTCACGCAATACATGAGCGTGAGCCATTGGACAAACCATATAGGTGGAATAGGATATCGTGGTAGATATCAAAGGGGTAAAAAGTGGAGAAGATAGTCTCACATCAACTAGGCGTACCAACGGGCTATAGAGATGCCCGTCGATAGATGTCGATGCAAGGAGTAGGGATTTCCATGCAAATGATGCACTAGAGCTATAAGTGTATGAAAGCTCAACTGAAGCTAAGTGGGGTGTGCATCCAACTTGCTTGCTCGTGAAGACCTCGGGAATTTGAGGAAGCCCGTCATAGGAATATACAAGCCAAGTTTATAATAATGAAAAAGTAATTCCCACTAGCATATGAAAATGACATAACATGAGAATCTCTATATGAGGAACAAGGTGCCACTTTGAGGCACAAGTGTGGTAAAAGATAGTAGTAAAGTCCCTTCTCTCATTTTCTCCCATTCATTTTTTTATTATTATGGTGGGCTCATTTGGCCTCCCCCATTTTTATCTCCTCACTAGGACAATGCTCTAATAACGATGATCATCACACTTTTATTTACTTACAACTCGATATGAAGAACTGATAGGAAGATATGACTCTATATGAATGCCTCTGGCAGTGTACCAGGATGTGCAAAGATCTAGCGTGACTTGTATCAAAAATATGATGAACGGTGGCTTCGCCACAAATACTATGTCAGCTCTATATGATCATGCAAAGCAATATGATGACGAACGAACTAGTCATGTGAAGTGACGATGGAATTTGCATGGCAATATATCTCGGAATGGCCATGGAAATGCCATGATAGGTAGGTATGGTGGCTGTTTTGAGGTAGATATAATGAGGCTTATGTGCAACAGAGCGTATCATGTCACAGGGTTTGGATGCACCGACGAAAGTTGCACCGATCCTCGAGGTGAGAATGGGCAATGCACGATACCGAAGAGGCTAGCAAATATGAGGAGGTGAGATTGCGTATGTCCATGGTTTCACATTAGTCATAAAGAAATCATATACTAATTGCAAAGTTTTATTAGTTTTATCACAAATCAAAGTACTACTCGCATGCCCCGAGGGAGGAGGTTGGTAGGAGTTAACCATCGCGCGCCTCCGACCCGAAACAACACTAGGATTTCAATGAGGAATAGAAATGCTCACACATCATCACCATGTCTTTTTAATTTTTAGACAAACAAGAGGTTAACCTCTCTTAATATCGACACTTCTACGAATCAACAATTATGAATTCACGCCTTTTTCATATTACTACATCAATATCATTAACCCACAATTTCTCTATATGTGCTACATGATGGTTTTAATTATCACTCATTGAATACCTATTATTTTTGGACTAGTCTTATGACCCATGAAAATTACCATCACTATTTATTAACTATCAAACAAATATAAGTGAAGAGCGAGAGTCAAATTATTTCTATAAAATCTACACGCCACCATGCTCAAAAAGATATAAGTGAAGTACTAGAGCAACTGCTAAGCTCAAAAGATATAAGTGAAGCACATGGAGTATTCTAACAAATTATGATGAAGGTGTGTCTCTCTCAAATAGGTGTGTCCAGCAAACGATGATTGTGGCAAACTGAAAGTAAAAGCAAACAGAAACAACGACGCTCCAAGCAAAACTCATATCATGTGATGAATAAAAATGTAGGTTCAAGTGACATACCGATGGATTGAGATGAAAGAGGGGATGCCTTCCGGGGCATCCCCAAGCTGAGACGCTTGAGTCTTCCTTAGAATATTACGTTGGAGTTCCTTGGGCATCCCCAAGCTTAGGCTCTTGCCGCTCCTTATTCCTTTGTCCATCGTGATAACACCCAAAACTTGAAAACTTCAATCACACAAAACTCAACAAAACTTCGTGAGATCCGTTAGTATAAGAAACATATTGAATACTTTAGGTACTGTTATAAATTGATTCTTATTTCATAATTTCATAGTAGGTACTGTATTCTAACTTCTCCATGGCTTATACCCCCCGATACAATCCATAGCATAATCAAAACAAGCAAACTATGCAAGTAAAAAACAGAATCTGTCTAGAACAGAACAGTCTGTAGAAATCTGTAGAGAACCTATACTTCTCTATCTCTCAAAATTCTGAAAAATTAGGAAAACCTAGAGAATTTGTATAGAAATACTTTGTAAAAAATTTAGATCATTATCACGCTCCAGTCAAAAATAAAATTCCTGTACTGGAGTCAAAAGTTTCTATTTTGTTCCAGCATCGATTCTACTCATCTTGTGAGTCATCCCAAAGGCTTTACTTCGCACAAACACTAATTGAAACATAAAAACACAATCATTACAGAGGAAACAATCATGTTATCTAAAAATAACAGAACATATTGGGTTGTCTCCCAACAAGCTCTTTCTTTATAGCCATTAAGATTGGCTTGTAATAATTATGATGCTCTCATGAAACATAATAATGGAAACATAATGAGAGCATCATATAGCATGTGAAAAACACATTTAAGTCTAACATATTTTTATGCATAGGCATTTTATAAGTAAACAAATTATCAAGACAAGAAGTATCTAGCATATGCATATAGGAAGAATGAAGCATTAATAATTTTAGCACAAAGAGAAGTAAGAGAGTAACATGAAAATTTCTATAGCCATACTTTCCGCTCTCATAATAATTACAAGTAGGATCATGTTCAAATTCAATAATATAGCTCTCATATAATATATTATCTCCATGATCCATATGCACAAAAGTTTTACAATCTTCCAAGGTAGTGGAATCAACATTAACTAAAGTCATGACCTCTCCAAACCCACTTTCAATATTATTGCAAACATTGTTATCCATAACATATTCATCATGAGGCTTAAATACATTTTCAAGATCAAAAGAAACACATCACCCCAATCATGATCATTGCAATAAGTATTGGACATAACAAAATTATCATCCCCAAGCTTGTAGCTTTGCATATTGCTAGAACAATTGGCATTAATAGAATTTATAGTAACATCATTGCAATCATGCTTTTTGGGTGCAATAGCAATAATTTCATTTTCAACATAAGGAACTATAGCAAGTTCATCTCCATAAGCATCATTAATATTGGCATCGTGGCCACAAGAATAGCAAGCATCACGTTCATCAAGAGGGGGTATTTTAATCAAATCAATGGAGTCATAATTTTCTTCCAACGCAACAGACATTCTCTCAATAAATTCTTTAACATAAGCATTAGAAGTATAGTT
Organism: Elymus sibiricus; assembly: GCA_039707655.1. Taxonomy (NCBI): domain Eukaryota; kingdom Viridiplantae; phylum Streptophyta; class Magnoliopsida; order Poales; family Poaceae; genus Elymus; species Elymus sibiricus. The sequence continues at coordinate 283,638,722 of CM077663.1, forward strand.
TTCATAGCAATATTTAAGTATGGCAAAATTTTCAGATTTGTAGAGAGTAGGATCATACATTTCAATCAAAGAAGCAACTTCATAAGCACCCTTAAAAGCAACAAATTCTTTAATTTGTTCGATATCATAGTAAATATAAACACCCTTGGCATAAGAAGATAAGATTTCATTATCATCAAACTCACATAGGTAGGGAAAGTGTTTCTTAGGGTTCCCAGAGCAACAAGTAGAGTCATAAATTTCACACAGATTCCAAGCATAGCACATCAAACATTTTACTTGATGGCATAAAAGTGTCCCCTTTTGAGACAACCGGTGACGCACAAAATAAGCATGCTCATCTAATGATTTTCCCTCAACTACGCTAGTTGGGGTTTCCGCACGAGCACAAATGGATCGAAGATGACCCAAGTATAAAACTTTATGTGGATCCATAAGTCTTTACTTTCTATTTTTGTGTGATAACATGATTATTGCAAGCAAACAAGTAACTAGCAAAGTAAATATTTTTGTATTTTTGATTTTTATGAAGCAAACTAAATATAATAGCAAATAAAAAGAAGAACAAGTGAATGATAATTTGTGTGAAGCCACTTGATAGTTGGTGATGATATTCCCCGGCAACGGCGCCAGAAATCCTTCCTGATACTTGTGATCTGCGTTCGGTTTTCTATGAAGAGGAACGGGTAATTGCAACACAATACGGGTAAGTACTTCCCTCAGTTATGAAACCAAGGTTTGTCGAACCAGGAATATCAATCCTCAACCATCTTCAGCGGCTGCACACAAAAGAGCAAACAACTTGAACCCAACGCGGGCAAGACGGTTGTTAATCCCCTTGATCTCGTTATTTGCAAGCAAATGAGTTGTGTAGATAATTGTAGATAATTGTAAATTGCAAAATAGAATAAAAGACAAATAATGGCAGCAAGATAATAATAGTGTTTCTGAAGTTATAAGTGAATAGACCCGGGGGGGCATAGTTTTCCCTAGCGGCATCTCTCATGTAGGCAACATACGGTGGGTAACAAATTACTGTTGGGCAATTGATAGAAAAGCGGATAGTTATGCGATTTTCACGGCAATGATCATGTGTATATAGGCATCACGTCCATAAACAAATAGGCCGACTCCTAACTCCACCTATTACTATTACTCCACTCATCGACCGCTATCCAGCATGCATCTAGAGTATTAAGTAAAACAGAGTAATGCATGGAGAACGATGACATGATGTAGACAAAGTAAGCTCAAGCAATATGAATAAACCCCATCGTGTCATCCTTAGTAGCAACAACACAAAGACGCAACTTGTCCCCTTCTGTCACTAGGATATAGAAACTCGTCAGGTTGATCCTACTACAACGCACCTCTCTCATTGAAGAAAGATCAATCTACTTGGCCAAAGCAAATCAATAGATCGAAGAGAATTACGAAGCTATGATGATCATGCAAATAAGAATCATAATAATTTCAGAGAAGACTCAAATACTTTTCATGAATAATCTGAACATAAACCCATAATTCATCGGATCCCAACAAACGCACCGCACAAAAGGATTACATAGGATAGATCAAAGCGAAGATGCGATGACCATTGTATTTGTCGGGGGTGTGATTCACAACGATCTATGGGACAACGGGGTCCCTTTGTGGTTCGGCGAGGGGCGTCGAGTACACGAAGAGCATCAGTCGGCCATGACTGCGTGCGGGGTTTATACAGGTTCGGGCCGCCCGAGAGCGTAAAACCCAACGTCTTGTCCGTGTGTTTGTATATCTTGGTCCAAATACAGGAGCGTAGCCGCCCGACAAGGATGCTCGAGAAGTGCAGCTACGCGTGCAAATGGACAGAGTGTCGACCTTTGTCAAGGTAGCCATGGTCCTCCTTTTATAGTTCAAGAGGTTTCCACAAAGGCTACAATGGTCATTTACTAGGTGTACAGTGCGCTCTTACAGATATAGGGGCCGTCGTCAAAGTGGTAGTGGGAAATACCTAACTCTGACGGACTAGCATAGGCGCATTGAATGCGCCGTGAGGTGGCATGCTGGCGACGTCTCCCAGCAAGGAATGCCTCTCCTTCTGTGTCGTCCGCCTAGCTACCTCTTATTCTTCTGCCACGCCGCGGGACGGGTGGCATTAAAGCTGCAACAAGCCCGTTGTTGTAGCCACGTTCCCCGGCCAGCTTCGCCTTCCCGCCTGCCCGCTTGACACCTCGGCTGACGTAGACAATAAGCCCCCTGGTGTCGTGATTTTATCAACCCAGCAGATGTCCTCGTAACAGGACTTAGGTGTGAGGCCATCGCCGCTTGGTGGCGACTCGAAGGGGTTAAGCGAGAGAGAGAGTCGGGTTTACCCATGTTCGGCCCCTCCTATGGAGGTAATAGCCTACGTCCTGCTTTTCGTGTATTGGATTGATGAATCTCGATTACAAGGGTGCGGAATCGCTAACCTAGATATCGAGAGATTGTAACCTCTGGCGTTCAGCCCTAGGGCCCAGCCTTTATATACAGGTTAAGCCCTAGGGTTTACAACAGAGTCCGGGTCATATTATGACCCGTGATTTACCATATCTCTAACTTATCTTGTATTTTAAGGAAACTTGAACCGACGTCCTTAGCTTCATGGGCTTCGAGCCGCCATCTTCTGGTGGTGGGCCGTCTGGCGTCTTGACCAGCCGCCACCTTATTTATTTTCTTCTCTTGAGACACGACCCATCTTGAACTGGGTCACAAGACTGTCAATGTGTTGACCCTGCCCAGTAGGGCGGGTTATACCGTGGAGTTATATCCCCGACATTAGGCCCCAGATTGACTTGAATTCATTCATGTCAATAGATTTTTCTTTCCTGTGGTGGCTCATCTTTGCGTGTGGCGACTCATTTTTGAACTGGTACCTTCAGCAAATTTTGAAAACACCGGCTTGTTCTGCTCTCACACTTGTCATTTTTCCTCCGTTCACTTATCATGACGTCATCTTTGCTGACCGTTGTTCTTCAAAGCCATCATAACGTATCTCCTCGAAGACCGCACCAAAGCCAGACTGGTGCGAAAATCAAGGCGCGTTTGTAGCCACAAATTTACCATGGTCGCTTCGGTTTTCGCGGTGCCGCTTCACTTACTTCTTCTTTATAATAGACCCCGCTGGATCCTTTCTTCATCGTCTTCTTCCTCCTGCTTCTCCATTGACCGAACACCAGCAAAAGCTCCCAGGCGACTTCGAAGTCCTTCGACTCCATTGCAGGCATCGTCAAACCCTCTCGCGACCGTCGAAACAAATTCGATCATCTTCGTTCCTGCTCCAACATCATCTGGTATGAATCCCCGCCATTTAGGGTTTTGATATTTTTCAGTGTTCTTGTCGTCCTTATGATGTTCATCCAAAACTTCGTCAGTGGATTCATATACCATCCATTCATTGCAATGTATCTTTAGAAAGTCCTCCGCTTCATTTCCTTTAGAGTAGATCTAGAACAAACCATCAGAAAATGCATTTTGGACTTGCTGCAGCTTCGGTCGTGTCGTCGGTTTAGAACACATATACCATTGTTTTCTTCGCTTAATTAGATCCGCCCAAAGAGAAACTTTCATAGAAATCTGTTCGCGATCCAATGTCGCCACTAAGTCGTTAAAGATATCCCTTTAACCTTTTCAAATTTCGCCGGCTCATAATAGTATTTTAATATAGGCGGCTTATAATCTGTTCCAGCTTTATTCTTCTCATTACTCTTGTAGCTACTGCATAGCCCGCCATGACTTCGAAGAGTTCCAAAGTTTGTAACTGGGCAAAAAGTAAAGAATCCAAGCTTACCCTGGAGAACCTCGTGGATCAAGGCCTTTTGCCGGCTCGAAAACCCATAAAGTGGCGAGCTCCAGAAGAAGAGCCGGCCCCACAACCTCAACTAGGGGAGGTTGTAGTATTTACTGATCATCTGCGAAGGGGCTTCCGACCCCCTGGCTCAAAATTCTTCAGAGACCGCTTGCACTTTTTTAAGCTCAGTCCTCAAGACATCAGCCCGAATTCCATGACAAATATTTGCCATTTCCAAGTGTTATGCGAGGTGTACCTTCAGGTTGAGCCGTCCATCACTCTGTTTAGAGAATTCTTTTATCTTAACCGTCAAACAGAGACAAAAAACAGTGCTTCCTACGAGCTTGGTGGTGTTTCCATTCAGAAGAGAAAGAACAATGGCTTCCCAGAATCGAAGCTGGCGAGTCATCCGAAAGGATGGAAAAAACCTGGTTTTACTGCAGAGATACTTCACCTGAAGGGGAAAATCCCTTGCCGGGTTTCAGATTGGAGAGACTTGGTAAAATGGAATTCCCGAGTTGGCCAACCGACGAAGAAATAATAAATCCGGCACCTCTTCATGCAAAACTGAGAGCCCTGACCACTCACGGCCTGACCGGGATAGATCTGATCCGTTGCTGGTTAAAGTGGCGGATCCAACCCGTCAGCTTAAGGGACGGCCTGATGTGTGATTATTCAGGTGCTTCAAATGATCCTCAACGGTTTTCTCGTGAAAATCTCACCAATAATTCTCTGATCAAGGAAACAAAGAAGTTTTTCTCTGTCTCAAAAGAGTTATGCAGCGTCACCGGCTTGGGTCAATTTTACCTTCTCAATCCACCGCCTCAGGTATTAACTATCTCCATTGTCACTTATCCATGCCTCTCTTGACTCGCCATTTTCTCATTATATGTTCACATATTTGCAAGCGGATTCTAACTTTTGGAAAGTTGAACCTCAAGCCTCCATTCCTACTACGGGAAAAAAGAATGTCCCAGTCCCTGTGTCATCTTCGGAGGAGGAATCTGAGGTAGAACTTGATTCTCCCGGCCGCTTGTTTAATGAACTTGCTGACGTGCCTTCTTGTCAGGACGACTCAACATGTAGCCAAGCCGGCGAAACTGAGGTAACTCCAATTTCCCTCAATCCTTCGGAAGTGCTTGGCCCTCGGAAACCAAGACAAGCCGTTCGAAAAGTTAAATTATCACACGAGAAGCTCATATGGCTCCTGACTTTCTTTTGAAGAAGACACAATTTGCCGGCTCATCAAAATGCAAGACTCGGGATGATGAAGACCCTAGCTTGTCTTACGCGCCGCCGGCTCACAAACCACGCCATGAGGTGCCCCATAGTCCAACTGATTCTTGCCCTAGGGCCGGCTTGTTTAAACAACCTCTCAGTCCTTTAGATTCCCTTTATCAGGATTCCCCTTCATCGTCAGGCGACTCAAGCGCGTCACAGCTTCCCCCTTTCACTATCAATCCTGGGTAAGCGTTTCATCTTTTACGAAGTCCATATTGTATCTTTCATTGTCCTGATCTCGACTTGTAATAACTTTGTTGTACTAATAATCCAGGGCCAAAGCCGTTGTGTCCAAGCGGAAAGGCGAGTCATCTTCTGGACCGGCAAGCCAAGAGGCGCCAATTCTACTGAAGATGACCCCAATGGTTGATTCTTCTGTCGAAAAGGAACTTGATGCAAGGGTAGAAACATAAGCTGGTACTGAGATGCCCGGAATAAGTGAGCCGGTTTTGATGGATGTTGCTCCTGAGATTGAGTCATCTGATCACAACATTCCAGACGTTGTGTTTGTCAAAGAAAATTTGCAAGCCCCCACTGCTTCCACTTCCTTAGCTAAAATTGCGAGCAAGGATGAATCAACAACCTTGGATAAGGGAAAAGACAAAATGGAATCCCTGGACTTATCCATACCTAGTGTTGAAGACCTGTATCAGGAGTACTTGACCCGGCTGTCTGAGAGCCGGGAAATTGAAAAGAGCATGATAAATGCTATGAAGGAAAAATATGAGGTATTCTCCCCCTTTCACCATTATCTTGCATACTATCATTAGCTTCCAAAGACGAGCTTGTTATGATAAGCCGGTTTTATAGAATAACTGAACACCTGTAATATCCATGTAGCCCCCAAGGGCCGGCTCATCCTCATGAGATGAGTCGGGTCTTTTAAGATTAAAGAAGTTCGACCTGTAGCCCCCAAGGGCAGGCTCATCTTCATGATATGAGGTATTTTAAGATTAAAGAAGTTCGACCTGTAGCCCCCAAGGGCCGGCTCATCTTCATGAGATGAGTCAGGTCTTTTAAGATTAAAGAAGTTCGACCTGTAGCCCCCAAGGGCCGGCTCATCTTCATGAGATGAGTCGGGTCTTTTCCATCTTTTAATTTGAAGAAAGCTGAATTACATTAGCCCCCAAGTGTCAAGGATATTTGCTTGCAATCTTCTTGAGACTTGTAAAACATAATTGCTGTTGTTTGTTATTTATCCATCAGGGATATTGTGAAGATGCTGAGTCTGTTGCCGTGAGACTGCAGAAAAGGCTCAAGGAGGAAAGGAGATTGAGAACCGAAACCGAATCCATGGCGGCTCACTGTAAAAATTCTGCCCGCGAGGCCAACGAACGTCTAGAACATGCCGTAAAAGTATCCAAGGCAGAGAAAGCTGTCTTGACCAAACGTGCAGAGAAAGCCGAGAAAAACTTGGGCCCTGTAAAGGAGAAATATGCCACCCTGGTGAAGCAGATCAATGACATGTTGACAGCAATCTTTGGTACGTGTTTTTCCTCGCTTTCATCAATGTGCCAGCTTTGTAAACCTTGCGACGACTTATTTTGTTTTCCCTTATGCGCAGGGCAAAAAAATCACAATCTTGTAGAGCTGCCAATTGTAAAGTTGAAGACCATTTTCACCTATGTAGAGAAGCTGTTTACAGGTTCCGTATACTCCATCATGGCTGTGAAAAATTTGAAGTATCCTCCGAGAAGTATCAAAGACATGCTGAAACAGCTCTCTACGGTGCCACAGTGGGTGACAGAAACTCGAAAATCGGCGGCTCGAGTTGGAGCGAACATGGCGCTTGCTCAAGCGAAAGCTTATCTGCCAGATTCAGATGTGGAGCAGCTGAAAGGCGGCTTCCCGGAATTTAAGCTTGACGGGTCAGCCTTCACTCGTGAAGATTACGCCAAGTGTCTTCTGGAGACCCGGCCACTGGCGTCTTTGATAGCCGACGAGGTTGATCTGTCAAAGTATCATCCAGCCTATAATGCTAATAATGAGTGCATCAGCGCGCCCAAGGATGAGATGTCTGACCTGGTGCCACCTCGCCGTAAGACAACTTTTGCTCCTGATATAGACGCGTCAGCTCTTGTTGAAGGGACTGCAAATTTTGAATCTTTGTTCTCAATTCGTTGGCAACAGAAAGTCCAGCAGGTTGATGATGACGTCGAGCCGGCGGGTTCAGGTTCAGAGGCGGCAGATGGTAGATCTTTAAGACGGCTTAGAAGCTGGATGCGTCACCTCATCGGCCGAGCCCCCGGGTGCAAGACAAACTTATTGTAATAGGAGTAGTACTCTTCATAACTTTTGAATTTGCATTGTCGTGCCATCGTGCACGTTCTGGCGCCTTTCCTTGCTTAATATCTGGCCATTTTTGTCCGTAGAGCAAATCTGGAGTAAGCTAGCACTATAGCCTGCTCTTTCAGGACGCAAGTCAAATGAGTTTTTCCTTCAATAATATGAGGTCAGATAATCCAGAAACCGGTCATGATATGAACGTAGTTATGTAACCCGGCCATCCAAGTATAAGCCGGTGGCAAGGACAATATTGTACCTGAAAAAACGTAAGTATACATGTATATATAATCCGGCTCAATGAGGCTCGAAGAAAAAGAGACTGGCTTTCGAGGCTCAAGTCTTGCTTCCATGAAGCGGGCATAATAACCCATGATTTGTCCTAGCTCTGTGTATGCCGGCTCTCGCATGACACAAGCCAATGTTTTAACCTTAAAAGTTCAGGCTCCAGAAAAGGATTAACTTTCAAGAGTACATGGGGTCATCTGATTGGAGTCGCATCAAACATACAAGCAGGTTTAATCATATTTTAGTGGCGTCTTGGCCGGGTCAAAAGGGTGAGAAAGCTAAACTCGATGAGTTGGAAGCCCCCAAGTGACCTATGTTTCAAACAATAAAGACTCATGCTCAATTTATAGGCTTAAACGACAGAGGCCCTGAGTTTCGGGGATGCCGACTTTATTATATTTGAACATAAAGAAGTATATACAGAATTGTGCTGGGGGGATTACAAAAAGGTGAGCCGGTGCTCCTAAGTATAATAGGGCCGCAGGTGCGCGATATTCCAGGGCCGGGTTGTTTCCTCCTGAGAAGTGTATGAATCCTCTCGCAGGTCGACCAGGTAATACGAACCATTGTTGAGGTTTCGACAGATGACGAAAGGGCCTTCCCAGGGCGGGGAGAGTTTGTGCATCCCCGTTTGGTCTTGAATCAGACGGAGAAGTAAGTTGCCTTCCTGAAAGGTACGGCTTCGGACTCTACGGCTATGGTAGCGACGTAGGTCTTGCTGATATATTGCAGATCTGGCCGCTGCTAAGTCACGTTCCTCTTCCAAGGCGTCCAGGGAGTCTTGGCGTGCTTGCTCATTATCTGCCTCAACGTAAGCAGTCACCCGAGGCGAGTCATGACGAATATCGCTCGGAAGAACCGCTTCAGCTCCATAAACCAAGAAGAAAGGAGTGTATCTTGTGGATCTGTTGGGCGTTGTTCGAATGCTCCAAAGTACTGAGGGGAGTTCTTCAACCCAACAATCCGGCGTTCGCTCAAGAGGCACCATGAGCCGGGGTTTGATTCCTCTCAAGATTTCTTGGTTGGCTCTTTCAGCTTGCCCGTTGGACTGCGGATGTGCTACCGCTGCTAAATCGAGCTGGATATGCTCCCGCTGGCAAAATTGCTCCATGGCTCCCTTGGACAGATTTGTACCATTGTCCGTAATGAGTTATGAGGGTAACCGAAACGGAAAATCAGCTTCTTTAGAAATTTGACTGCGGTCTCCGCGTCGCAATTGCTGACCGGCTCTGCTTCAACCCATTTGGTAAACTTATCAACCGCCGGCAATAAGTGGGTCTTTTTACCAGAGGACGGCTTGAATGGACCAACCATATCTAGCCCCCAGACTACGAATGGCCAAGTAATTGGTATCATGCACAATTCTTGAGCCGGCACATGAGCTTGTCGACCAAACTTTTGGCACCCATCACACTTGCGCACAATTTCCTCAGCATCAGCATGAGCCGTCATCCAATAAAATCCATGTCGAAATGCCTTGGTGACCAACGATCGTGAGCCGGCGTGGTGCCCACAATCGCTAGAATGGATTCATTAAGTATTTCCTGGCCTTCCTCAGGCGAAACACACCGTTGGAACACGCCATTGCTGCTTCGGCGATGTAACTCGCCATTGATAATAGTCATAGATTTCGATCGCCGGATGATTTGACGGGCGTCGATTTCGTTTTCTGGGAGTTCTCCTCGGGTCAGATAAGCCAAATATGGCATAGTCTAATCAGGGGTGACACGCAGAGCCGCCACCAGCTGTGCCTTCGGGTCAAGGATAGCTATGTCCTCCTCCGACGGTAACTTGACTGATGGATTGTGAAGGATGTCTAAAAAGACGTTAGGCGGCACCGGTTTTCTCTGGGAGCCAAGTCTAGACAAAGCATCAGCCGCCTCATTGAGCCGGCGATCTGTATGATCGACCTGATAACCTTGGAAATGGCCCGCCACATCTGAGACCGCTCGTCGATAAGCCGCCATAAGAGGATCCTTAGAGTCCCAAGTCCCTGAAACTTGCTGTGCCACTAGATCTGAGTCGCCCAAACACCTGACCCGGCTAAGATTCATCTCTTTGGCTATCCAAAGCCCATGTAGGAGTGCTTCATACTCAGCTGCATTGTTAGTACACGGGAACATGAGCCATAAGACATAACAAAATTTGTCACCTTTTGGAGAGGATATCACAACTCCAGCCCCCGAGCCTTCCAGCTGTCTAGACCCGTCAAAGTGTATAGTCCAATACGTGGTATCTGGCCTATCCTCTGAGACCTGTATCTCTATCCAGTCGTTGATGAAATCCACCAAAGCTTGAGACTTGATGGCGGTTCGGGGCATGTACTTCAAGTGGTGGTCTCCAAGCTCAATGGCCCACTTGGCTATTCAGCCTGTGGCCTCTCGGTTTTGTATGATATCGCCAAGAGATGCCGAACTAACCACAGTTATCGGATGTTCCTGGAAATAATGCTTCAACTTCCGGCTCGCCATGAAGATCCCGAAAACCAGCTTCTGCCAATGTGGGTACCGCTGTTTAGATAAGGTTAGGACTTCACTGACGAAATAAATCAGATGCTGAACCGGATATTCCTTTCCCTCTTCCTTCCGCTTGACCACAACTGCAACACTTACCACCTTGGAGTTAGCGGCAATGTATAGGAGCATAGGCTCTTTTTCCATGGGAGCAGCCAGGACGGGTGGGTTAACAAGTTGTTGCTTGAGTGCTTCAAAAGCTCTGCCGACTTCGTCCGTCCACTTGAAGTCGCCTGATTTTTTCAATAACTGATAAAAAGGGGTCGCCTTCTCCCCCAGGCGGCTTATGAACCGGCTCAAAGCTGCGATGCGTCCTGTGAGCCGTTGAACTTGATTCGCGTTTGCCGGCTCGGACAATGACGTCACGGCCTTGATCTTGTCCGGGTTGGCCTCGATGCCTCGCTCAGAGACCAGAAACCCTAACAACTTGCCTGCAGGAACGCCAAAAACACACTTCGCCGGGTTAAGCTTCACTAGTCATCAACCCGTGCAACTGCACGGGCTAGGTCCTTTGCATGCACCTTTCATGTGACAAACTATTTATATAATTCCTTTTGACCAATTCCAGTAATAACTCACATTTGTTTTTAAGTCAATGTTAGAGAAGCATTATACTGCACTTTATCCGTCTCGAAATATGGTCTCGAAATATAGATAAAAGAAAATTATAACGCTTATGTTTGCTTCCATTCACTAAGCTTACACTCATTTGGTTATCCGCACTCCTTTTAAAGTTATGTCTTACTGATAAATTATAAAGTAATAAGATGTAAGGGACCTATTAGGGGTCTTCCCTTCTTTTCTTTTCTTTTCTTTTGCCAAAAAGAAGAGGTATAATATGTTTGACCAAGCTTTTTTTATCCTTTTGTATTCACCTTCATCGGTCTGGGAACAACAGAGTATCACAATTACATACGTACGCTTTAAAGAAAATACATACATAACCAATAATAATTCATAATTTGCATTCATTAATTTCTCCGAAGCCGTGAACAAATTTGCTAATTAACCCAATCGATAAATTGATTTGTATATTTCTCAGTTCACAAAAACTCTTTTCTGTGTACACATAAAAATGTAAAATTAACTTTACAAACTAATATAATAGACACCGAACTAAAGAGGACATGGAGATAAGTAATGCTTCAAATTTACTATATTAGCTTCAGGCACACCAAACTAAATAGAGTAGAGGAATAGTAACACTTCGACGATATTGTATTAGCTTCAGTCAATCTTTTGTAGAACATACTGGAAATATTGTAACTTGAAAAAAAACTTGTCATGGCAATTTAGGAAGGGACAAAATTAGAATATCATAGTAGGAAAAACATGATATTCTTTAGGATAATCCAAACATGATATTTTTGTGATAACTACAGATAAGGCATTCAAGTTTTATTCTTTAGGTTAATCCAAACATGATATTCTTTAGGATAATCCAAACATAAGCTTCAGTCAACCCCCGTGTATAAATTTAGCAACATAGTAGGAAAAACTATTGTCATAACTACAGATAAGGCATTCAAGTTTTATTCTTTAGGATAATCCAAACATGATATTTTTGTGATGCATGAATATCAATCATGGTAATGAGAATTTGTGATGCAAGTAAAAGCATGTAAACTCTACTCAACTATGATTATCACATAAACCTAGTTTCTACACTCAAATCTCCAAAAGTAGTTGCTGACAACATAATAAAGAGAAAGGTGTGACAGCTCCCGCGTGCCCTTACACCCTCATGAACAGTAAATTCAGAAAAAAAAAATCAAAAAAATACGAAACTTTAGGGGATCAAAGATGATCAAACTTTTGATTTTCTTGCAAATTTTCAGGCACAAATAACACTTAAGGATCCCTCACCAAAAAAACAAAATTACTGCTCAAAAGTGCACATAAACTTTGAACACTGGTTTTGTTTTTTTAGGTGAGGGCTGCTCGAATGTTATTTGAGGCTGAAACTTCGCAACAACGTCGAATGTTTGATGTTCCAAAGTTTCCGATTTTTTTGAATTTTGTTTTTGAATTTATTTTTCATAGAGGGTGTAGGGGCACCCGGGTGTTAAGTCTCATCTCTATCTGATTTCACGTACGTATATACTGAGCATACATAATACATTTATCATCCAACATATGAAACAATGGATGCAAAATAAGATAGGAATTCACAACAAAAAATAGTTGTTCCCATGCATATCATGAAACCATGTGATGATGCAACAATTCTGTATATAAGTTAGGCACCTGAGACACTATTCTGTGTAAATAATAGTAGCAAGCAGAAATCTGCTCGTTTTGAACCTGAAGGTTGCACATCTAGTCATCTTGATCCGGAGTGACATGCAGTGGAGAGCGCTGGCAGCTCTACTATGAGGAGATTTATTATAAGCACGGTATACTTTTGATAGCTTTCCTTCTAACATTAAAACAATTCGATGTACACTATATGGTTCTTATGTAGCTCATGGCCATACCAATATGCGACGCAAGAAAAATGAGGCTCGTCACTTGAAACCCAATATGTGAGGATAGAAAAACAATTTACATATGATTTGTGTGTTGGTTCGCTTGCCATAGGTTTCCCTCTAATTCAGTTACTGGTAAATGGTTTTTTAAAATGGAAATTAATTGTACATATTTCACGCATATAAAAACAATATACTTCATGACGTTTTGTTTTTAATTAATTAGCACATCGCAGGAAAGCATAACTGAACATATACTGAGAGTAAAATATGGTTTGTGTAAGTCAACTAATCTACCTAGAGTGGAAATTGAATCACTTTCAATATTAATAAATCTACAGGCAAGATCAGAAGATGAGGATCAAGTTTGTCTACATGCAAAAGTGGACATACCATGAATGATGTAGTTGTTGTTAAATTACAGTTATATCTGCAGTCCATGACTCCATAAAATGAGAATCAGGCCTATTTTTTTGTTGAAGTGATAAAACTGATGGAAGAACTACAGATCAGTACAACAAATATGCAATGACGGAAAGAAATATAGGTTGTTGTTGTTCTGTAGGAAAACATCAATGTTTGGACATGGGATTAGAGATGAATTATATATGAATAAAATATATCAAGTTCCTAACCTATTATTGGGGATATAATGTGGTGCATTCAACATGCTGGAGTATATGATGAAGAAATTTAAGGATAGACGGCTTCTACCGAGTGGGTGCTAAGGAGGGACATGGAGAAACTTTAGGATGTTGTAGCTTCTATTATTACCTTGAACTATGTTGTGGAGAATAACCCCATCACCAGTCCCTAGTTTGTCCGCTCAGCATCCACGGCAGCGTCCTTCATATTTTCTACAAACTGTGATCAGTATGCCTCCTCGACAACTGCAGCAACAATAATCATGGGACTGGATACACTCATCAAATGGGCATAATAGATGCTCGACCTTAGTCACAACATGGAAAATAAAGAAATTAAAATATTTTTCTAAATCGAATCCAGGGTGGAAGCCAATTGAAATTCAGAACCGCAGAAAAGGAGACATGCGGCATCAACGACGACACTGTTGAGGAGCTGCGGTGCCTCCCCATTCCCATCATCTGCCTCGGCTCCCAAACGGTCGGCTCAAATCCAGGATTCCACACCCTGGGCAGCAACATCCTCAGCATGAGCGACTGGGAAAAATACCTGATCATCATGCACGATATGGAGACGATGGCGCTGAACATCAGGAATAAGCTCCCGTGGGAGCTTAGCCTGGGTTGTTGCTACAATGTCGTAACCGCCGGCAACAATTTGTAGATGTTCAAAGGCGATTGCGGCAAGTAGTGCTTGGATGGAGGAAGTGTGCCCTACTCGGGTAGTGGTCTCGTGAAGCCGTCGCCTGTTACCCATCAGGCTGTGGGGAGATTTGTTTTCTTTTCATTTTTTGAGAGGTAGCTCACGAAAGACCTCATGAGAAAGGGTCCAGGCACACCATCACGACTTATGCATCCCACAGCGGCAAGAGATATGAAGTGGACAGATCAGACGGACATTTAGTTAACTTTTCAAGGCTTAACATGGAGTCCATCTCAGGTACGTCACGTGGAAATACATGAGTCCATATGATGCAAGGCACATAGGTGAAAGAAGCGGACCAGACCTCATCCAGCGGCCGTCTAGCATTAGTCAATCTGATGGATGTAATTTTCTTAACTCCAGGATTAACGTGAAGCCTCGTATGGTGCATCCAATTAGTAAATATAAGATCTTGTATATCCGAAGATTGTCAAAGGTTTCCTTGATGTCATCCAGTAGTGTTTCTTTCTTCTGAGATTTCATCACGATATCATCAACATATGCATGAACATTACGTCCGATTTGTGTTTTGAGGCAATTCTGGACACAACGCTGGTAAGTCGCCCCAGCACTCTTGAGCCCAAAAGGCATGGAGACATAGCAAAAAGCCCCAAAGGGAGTGATAAAGGCTGTCTTCTCTTGGTCCTCAACAGCTATCTTGATCTGATGATAGCCGGAGTATGCATCCAAAAAGCATAACCGCTCACAACCCACCGTAGAATCAATGATCTGGTCAATATGCGGAAGGGCAAAAGGATCCTTGGGACAGGCTTTGTTGAGATCGGTGTAGTCGATGCACATGCGCCAAGTGCCGTTCTTCTTCAAAACCAGCACCGGGTTAGCCAACCACTCAGGGTGAAATACTTCCACGATGAACCCGGCAGCTAGGAGCCGGGCCACCTCTTCTCCAATGACCTTGCGTCTCTCCTCATTAAAACGACGGAGGTACTAGCGCACTGGTTTCATCTTAGGATCTACATTAAGGTGGTGCTCAACAAGTTCTCTCGGGACTCCAGGCATGTCAGATGGCTTCCATGCAAAGATGTCCCGATTCTCACGGATGAACTTGATGAACGCGGTTTCCTATTTAGGATCCAGGCCGGTCCAAATGGTGAACTGTTTGGACGAGTCGCCTGGAGTGAAGTCGATTTGCTTCGTGTCTTCAGCCGGCTTGAACTTGAGCTCAGGTTCTGACTCGGTATTAGGCTTCTTGAGAGGGCTCATATCAGCCGGGTCAACGTTGGCAGTGTAGAATTTCAACTCCTCCGCGGCACAAGCCGACTCAGCGTAGGCCGCGTTTCCTTCCTCGCATTCCTGCGCTATCTTCCGACTTCTGTCCACGGTTATGGTCCCTTTAAGTCCTGGCATCTTGAGCTTGAGTTAGACGTAACACGGGCGGGCCATGAAACGAGCGTAAGCCGGCCGCCCAAAAAGAGCATGATAAGGGCTTTTGATCTTGACTACTTCGAACATCAATGACTCGCACATGTAATTAGACTCATCTCCAAAGGCCACATCGAGCTTAATCCGCCCGATCGGATAAGCCGACTTTCCAGGGACAATCCCATGAAAAACCATTGTTAATGGAAGCAACATACTCTCTGACAGATTCATGCGATGGAACGTCTCATAGTACAGTATGTTTATGTTGCTGCCCCCATCCATGAGAACCTTGGACAGAGTGTATCCTCCAACTTGCGGTGCCACCACCAATGCCAAGCCGCCTGGATTGTCAACCCGGGGGGGATGATCCTCTCTGCTCCAGGTGATTGCATGTTCGGACCAGTTAAGGTACCTAGGGACCGCTGGTTCTGCCATATTGACAGCCCTCCTCTTGACCTTGTTGTCCCGCTTGCAGGTATTGGTGGTGAACACGTGGTATTGACCACAGCTTAGTTGCCTCGGGTTTTTCTGGAAGATGCCTTGTCCATCGTGCTGTTGGGGCTTCTTTCCTGAGTCGCCGCGCGCTTCGTCAGGGCTGCCAGGGATTCCAGGTGCGAGTGGCGGCTGTGCCTCCGAGCTTACCATAGTATGAGCCGGGACCTGCTGAGGGGGCCCAGAGCGTTCCTCACAAGTCCTCGTCCCAAGCGAGACTCCGAGCTTAGAGTCCGAGTGGATGATGATCTCTTCTTCAACGGACGGCTCGTCCAGAGGATCGACCCGCCGAGAAGATTTGACGGCGTCATAACTTCGGTCGGCTTAACGCCGACCGGATAGAGCACGCTGAGCCAGCTCGACGACATTGGAGCGTATGTCTAGCTCGGGCACCGTCGTGCCGATCTTGCCGATGAAGACTTGGATCTTGCCGAAGGGGACCCGGTAACCATACTCAACTGAGTCGGCGTTGGGGCCCCAGCCAGAGTCGTCGATGTAGATCTTGCCGCGGCGGCTCTTGGTCATACGACCGACCACGTAACTCCCAAACCCTAGAAGGGCTCCCTTCGAGAACTCAACTCCACCGGGCGAGGGCCCCACGGTGGGCGCCAACTGTCGTGGTTTTATCAACGCGGCAGATGTCCTCGTAACAGGACTTAGGTGTCAGGCCATCGCCGCTTGGTGGCGACTCGAAGGGGTTAAGCGAGAGAGAGAGAGTCGGATTTACCCAGGTTCGGCCCCTCCTATGGAGGTAATAGCCTACGTCCTGCTTTTCGTGTATTGGATTGATGAATCTCGATTACAAGGGTGCAGAATCGCTAACCTAGCTATCGAGAGATTGTAACCTTTGGCGTTCAGCCCTAGGGGCCAGCCTTTATATACAGGTTAAGCCCTAGGGTTTACAACAGAGTCCGGGTCATATTATGACCCGTGATTTACCATATCTCTAACTTATCTTGTATTTTAAGGAAACTTGAACCGGCGTCCTTAGCTTCATGGGCTTCGAGCCGCCATCTTCTGGTGGTGGGCCGTCTGGCGTCTTGACCAGCCGCCCCCTTATTTTCTTCTCTTGAGACACGTCCCATCTTGAACTGGGTCACAAGACTGTCGATGTGTTGACCCGGCCCAGTAGGGCGGGTTACACCATGGAGTTATATCCCCGACACCTGGTGAGGTGGAACGGTGGCTTGGCAGGCTGGGGTCTTGCCGGGGACGTCCGCGGGCAGGCTACTCTGCCTGGTGAAGGGCCTGGTCGCCTTGCTTCGGTCTTGGCTTCGGTTTGCCTTGGGGGCTGGTGCGAGCCCGGCAAGAAGTTACCGGTCTGAGGCGGCTGCCCGTGCATAAGTCTGGGTACGAAGGACCCCGAGTTCTTAGTACACCGACAGTAGCCCCGGGCCCGGGCCATAGACGCGCGCGTCGTTGTTGGGCTAGGCCCAACACAATGCACGGGCATGCGTGGCCGCGTTTTCCTGTGGTTATGATGACCTTTACTGACCTTTCCCACGACGTGCATTTACCGCGGGTAACGGCATTGGTGGAGAGGGGCGGTCGGCCAAGCAACACGCTTGACAGTGAGCGGTCACGTCGGTACACGGGCGGCCAGCCCCCCTGGTCTTCGTCGGGGTAAGCAGCGGGGGAAACGATGTGGCGCCCGCCCACCCCTCGCCATTTAATTGGTGCCGTTCCTCCTCCCGCCTTGGCTATGCCTTGGGCGACGCGTGGTACGCGCGGCGCTTGCCATTGGTCGAGGAGGGTGGTTGCTGAGGCCGTGGGCGTATGAGCGTGCGCTCGTTACGGTCCACGGAGAGTCGGCCCCTCTTCTTCCCCTTTGGCTCGGCCCTTATAAATAGGGAGGGGTTGAAGAGGGTGCTGCTCATCCGCGGCTCCGTGCTCTTCCCCAGCTGCTTGGGGCTCCTTCCTTCTTCCCTTCGCCACCGCTTCCAGTGCGCTCCCTCTGCGATGGCGAGAGGTCGCGGTCGCGCTCGAGGTCCTAGGGGCGCCGGGAGGGGCAGCCCCTAGAGCCCGATGCGCATTGGGGTGACAGCGGCGGAGGTTGGGTCCAGCTCTCGTGGCCGGTTGGCGTCCGCGGGTCGCGGCGGCCATGGGGGTCGGGCAGCCCCGCCGAACCGCGGCGACGGTCACGGTGGTGTTCCTCTCCCTCAACCCCACGCAGGCATCCACGCAGGGGAGGAGGCGCAGGAATTCATCGTGGCGATCCCCCACCGTCCTCGTAGCTGGCTGCGCCTTCCTGACCCATTCGCCCGGGCCATGGAGGACAACCCGCCCCAGGGGTTATGGCTACGGGCGGACGGTTGCTGCAATGGCCCCGCCTGGGTGGCCGTCGACCTCTCCGCTGGCAGCGCCATGTTTCTGACGTGGGGGTGGAAGTGGTTCGCCCGCTCCCGTGCCTTAGGCCCCAGGCATCTCCTCCACTTCAGGTTCGACGGCGCTGCCACGCTTTTCCTGAAGATCTTTGGGGCGTCCGGCGCCCGTTTGGAGTGCTGCGCGGAGAGCTCGAGCGGGAGCGACTACGACTCCTCCAGCGACAACGATGACGACGGTAGCATCTTCGGCATCAAGCGGGAGGAGTCCGACTAGATGCTCATGGCGTCATAGCTGGGGTTTTAGCGATCCAGGAACGAGGCTCCTCTTGTGGGGCCTCGTTTCTGGATCAACTGCCACATCGTAGTGGCAGATCTCCTATCGGCGGCCTGACGGGGTCATAGATGAAGTCGTACTACGACTCGACACCGTTGCCGCCGCCGCCAAGCTGATACGCCCTCCTCTTCGGAGGTCGTCGGGGATGTTATAGGAAGTCGTACTCCGACTTGTCCCCGTCGCCGCTGTTCCTAGATTTGGCGCCCTCCTTTTGTATTTAAGTTGTACCCGACGAAGTCCTGAAAGAAAATCAAAGAAAAAGCGTTGGGTACTTGTTGATACGTCAAGGATTCGCCTTGTATGTTTGTGCGTGAATTCCTTCTCTCTTTTTTGCGAAACTATATTGCGGTGCCTTTCTGACCTTTACGCTTGCCGGGGACCTTTGTCGATATGGTCGTCTTGTCGAGGGGTGCTTCTAAGGATAGATCCCGAGCACCCTCCCATAGCGCCACTCTTGGCAAGGTTACCTCATCGTCCTCGCCACGGCTATCGGGGGTGCTGGGCATGCTTCCAACCCCCGACACGCAACGATTCCGATAAGGGTCCACCCGCGAGCAGGTCTTTCCTTAGGCCGCAGTTTGGAGCAGGGAAATAGTTTTCCTTATATTTTCCTTCCTCTGTCGCTCTTCTTGCCGTGAGGTCGTTTCTCCGACGCATCCGCCCTTGCCACCCCTTCTTCCCCCCGGGATGACTTGCGCGCGGGGAAAAAGAATCCTGCTTTCTTTTGAGAAAAAGAAAGAAGACAAAAATGGGTGCGCTATGGGCTTGTAGCGATTCGATAACGACTTTATGCTGGCAATGAGCTACCGCAATAACCTGCATAATGAAACATAATGCAAATATGTATCTAGGCAGGAAAAAAGTTGCGGGATATCTAGCCTTACTAGCTGCGCATAGGGTCATCACCTGGCTTTTTACAAAGGATTACACGCATTGCTACGAGACTTGTACAAAAGTGGTTGCCGGGGAGCCCGACAACCGCGCCTTATGGGTAGAACTTGCGAAGGTGCTCGATATGCCATGAGTTCAGCACTGGGCTTCCATCTTCAGTCTCCAGGCGGACTGCGCCAGGCCTGGTGACTCGTACCACCCGGTAAGGGCCTTCCCACTTTGGCGTCAACTTGTTTGCTCCCTTCGCGGACTGAATCCGTCGAAGGACAAGGTCGCCTTCCTCAACAATCCTGGCGTGCACCTTGCGGCTATGGTAGCGGCGCAAGGCCTGCTGGTACCTAGCGGCGTGCAGTGCGGCCTGGAGACGATCTTCATTGAGGAGCGTGGCATCGTCATGCCGTAGCCGCTCTTGCTGGTCCTCGTCAAAGGCCCACACTCTCGGCGACCCGTACGTGAGTTCCGTGGGGAGAACTGCCTCCGCCCCGTAGACCAGGGCAAAGGGTGTTTCGCCGGTGGCTCGATTTGGCGTCGTTCTAATCGACCAAAGAACCATCGGCAACTCATCAATCCAGCGCCTTCCGTGCTTGCGCAGCTTGTTGAAAGTCCTTGTCTTGAGGCCCCGCAGCACTTCAGCATTCGCCCTCTCCACTTTCCTGTTGCTCCTGGGTGAGCAAGTGAGGTGAAGTAGATCCGGGAGCCGATATCTTGACAGTATTGCATAAAAGTGCTGCTGGTGAACTGTGTGCCGTTATCGGTGATGATCCTGTTTGGGACCCCGAAACGACAAACAATCCCTCTGAGGAACTTGACCGCTGCCTGCGCCGTTACCTTTCTCACTGGCTCAACTTCGGTCCACTTCATGAACTTGTCGATGGCGACGAACAAGAACTCGAAGCCCCTGGTAGCACGGGGGAGGGGACCGACGATGTTGAGCCCCCAGACCGAGAATGGCCAAGAGAGTGGTACGGTTTGAAGGGCTTGTGCTAGTTGGTGTATTTGCTTGGCGTGGTATTGGCATGTTTCACACGTTGTTACCACCGCCAAGGTGTCTTGAAGGGTTGTGGGCCAGTAGAAGCCTTGCCGAAACGCCTTCCCGACAAGGGCTCTTGATCCAACGTGGGAGCCATAGATCCCCTTGTGTATCTCTGCCAGCAGCCGTTGTCCTTCCTCCCGAGTGATGCACCTTAATTTCACCCTATTCGGTCTCCTCCTGTACAGGTCGTTGTCCACGAACTGATACATGCTCGACTGTCGGGCTACTTTCTCGGCTTCTTCTTGCTCTTCGGGAAGGTCTCCTGTCTGGAGGTACTGGACAATCTGCTGCGCCCATGTCGGAGCCCGTGGCTCGACGACAAGGACTAAAGGCGTCTCTTCTACCGCGGGAGAGCTAGCTTCGACGGCGGGGACTGCCTGTCCCGCCGGGGCTCAACGCTCACCGTCGAGCATTTTGCCACTCCCGACAACCTTTTTGGCGGCCACATGTGGCTCTGCCGATAAGTTGTCGCCGGAACTGACCTTCCTCTTCTTTGTTTGCCATCCTGATAGTGTAACTGATGGTTGAGTAAGTCAGAGCACAAAGGTGCCTGGTTTCACAGGCGACTTCTGAGCCGCCCGTTTCGATAGGTCGTCGGCTACGTCACTCTTCGCCCTGGGGACGTGTTCCATCTATAGACCATCGAAACGTGCTTCCAAATTCCTCACCTCATCAACATATGCTTCCATCAGGGGGCTCTGGTAATCCTTATTGACTTGGCGCACAACCAACTGTGAGTCTCCCGGACTATCAACTTCCTGATTCCCAACTCTGCCGCTATCCGCAGCCGGGCAAGCAAAACCTCGTACTCAGCTGTGTTGTTGGTCGACACCTCCCGAGGGAAGTGCATTTGACCAAATACTTGAGGTGATCTCTGGTGGGTGCTACGAGCAGCACTCCGGCACCGGCGCCTTGCAGCGAGAAAGCCCCATCAAAGTACATGATCCATACCTGAGGTGTTTCCTTGCCGTGAAGAGCCGTCTCTAGGGTTTCCTCATCTGGGGTCGGCGTCCATTCAGCAACAAATTCTGCCAGTGCCTGGCTTTTGATGGTCGCTGTGCTCTCAAAGCTCAGATCGAAACTAGCTAGTTCCAAGGCCCATTCAACAATTCTGCCGGTTGCCTCCGGGTTCCTCAGGATCCGCTGCAGCGGGAAGTGGGTGACAACTGTAATGCGGTGCGCTTGGAAGTAGTGGCACAGCTTGCGGGAGGCCATGAGCAGTTTCTGAATCCCAGAGTACCTTGACCGAGCCCCCTACAGGAGGGAGCTGACAAAGTACACCGGTCGCTGCACCACCCTTGTCTTCTGCAGTGCTCGCTCTTCCGCTTCCCGTGTCGTCTTCATGTCGGCTTCTTAGCTCACCCGGGTCAGCTCAGGTTCGCTGGCTGTCGGTTTGGGGGCCATTGGTTCGCCGTCCTCGGCTTCCCTCTCCGCCACTAGCGTGGCGCTGACCACCTGGTTCGTTGTTGCCAAGTATAACATCAATGATTCCTCAGGCTTGGGCGCAATTAGGACCGGGGCTGAGGACAGGTACTTCTTCAGGTCTTGCATTGCTGCCTCCACTTCTGGAGTCCACGTCATCGGGCCTGCCTTCTTCAGGATCTTGAAAAATGGCAAGGCACGCTCTGTGGATTTGGAGATGAATCTTCTAAGGGCGGTGACGCAGCCCGCCAGCCGTCGTACGTCCTTGACGCGCTTCGGTGCTTCTAATTGTTCGATTGCTTCGATCTTAGCGGGGTTGGCTTCTATCCCGTGCTGAGATACGAATAAACCGAGGAGCTTGCCGGATGTGACCCCGAACACACACTTCTCCGGGTTGAGCTTCAAGTTGATCTTGCGCAAATTTGCAAAGGTCTCCTCTAGATCTTGGACTAGTGTGGCCTTGTCCTTGGTCTTGACTATGATGTCGTCCATGTAGGCCTCCACATTTTTGTGCAGCTGTGGTCTGAGGCCAATCTGGACGGCTCTTGCGAACGTTGAACTTGCGCTCTTCAGACCAAACGGCATACGCTTGAAACAGTATGTACCGCGGGGAGTGATGAACGTTGTTTTCTCTTTGTCTTCCTCGGCCATGAAGATCTGATGATACCTAGAGTAGGCGTCGAGGAACGACAACACGTCGCAGCTGAAGGTCGAGTCCACTATCTGGTCGATGCATGGCAAGGGAAAGGGGTCTTTTGAGCAGGCCCTGTTGACGTCTGTGAAGTCGATACAGAGTCTCCACTTCCTGCTTGCCTTACACACCACCACGGGATTCGCTAGCCACGTCGGGTGGAGTACACCCCTGACTAGGCCTGCTGCTTCCAATTTTTTGATCTCTTCGGCAATAAACTCTTGCCACTCCAGTGCTTGTTTTCAGACCTTCTGCTTGACGGAATGCGCTTGAGGACAGACATCTAGGTGGTGCTCGATCACCTCCCTGGGAACACCGGGGATGTCAGACGGTTGTCAGGCAAACACGTCGACATTCGCCCGCAGGAAGGAGACGAGCGCGCTTTCCTATTTGCTATCGAGGGTGGCACTTATAGTGAAAGCGCCACCCTCACCGTCCTCCCGCGCAGCAACTCGCTTCGTCTTGGGGACGGTCACTTTACCCTTCTTGCTCCTGCCGGCAGAGGTCTCTGGTAGGTCCTCGACGGGCGTGCCGCACTCTGTTGTGGGCTTCCCGGAGTTCCTACGAGACTCGCCAGAGCTAGAGCTCTTATCCTTGTTCTTCCCACTGGGAGCTTTGCCGGCAAGAGCGTGTGCCTTGTCGGCAGACGCTGCCACTGCCTCCCGGTAGAGCTTGTCGACGCAGAGGACAACGTCTTTCTTGTCGGCATGGACAGTGATGATGCTCATCGGCCCCGGCATTTTGAGTGTGTTGTAGGCGTGGTGGGACGCTGCCATGAACTCCGCCAGTGTCAGGCAGCCCAGGATCCCATTGTACGGCAGCGACATCTTGGCGGCGTCGAAGACGGTCCTCTCTGTCCTAAAATTGAGTTCGCTGTCAAATGTGACCGGCAGGGTTATCTTTCCCTTTGGCTGAGATCTCTCCCCGTCCACTCCTTGAAAGGAGCCCGTCGGTTTGAGGTCTGAATTGGCGATCTCCAGCCGCTTGATCACATCGGGCGAAATCAGGTTCAGGCCGGCCCCACTGTTGACCAACATCTTTGTGACTCTGAGGTTGCGAATTGTTGGTGAGACCAACAACGGCACACACCCGACCATGGTGACGCGATCAGGGTGGTCCTCAGCGTCGAAGATGATGGGAGTGTTGGACCACTTGAGGGGCTTCCTTGCTTCTGCCGCTGGCTCCGCCGCGTTGACTTCGCGGACCTATTGCTTGAGCTGCCTGTGGGAGGAGTGCAAAGATGCACCTCCGTCAACACACATGGCATCCATGGACTTCTAGAACTCTTGCTTGTCGGACCCCTCTTCATCTTTGTAATTGTCATAATCATCGTCGGATTTGTCGCCTCGGCCTCTAGCAGGCTTTTCTTTCTGCTGTTTGGCCTTGCCGCGGCGGTCACCTCGACCATTGCGGTTCTTCTTGTCGGGTCCACCGACACCATCTCGGCCCTTCTCCTTGTCGTGCCTTTCGTACTCTTGCTTTTGCTTCTCAGCAAGCTGTTCTACTTGGCGGCATTCGTTGATGTTGTGGCCTTTGGTGAGGTGGATCTTGCAGTAGGGCTTGCCGGTCTTCTCGCCTGTCGCGGCCTCATCCTTGCCGGAGCAAACGGCAACGTCCTTGCCGGGCTCCTTGGACTTGGCCTTCTTGCCGGCGTTCGGCTTGCCGAAGCTCTCGACAGCCATCACTGCCTTGCCTTTGCGCTTCTTGTTGCGCTTGCGCCCCTTCTTCGAGGAGGTGGGCGTGTTCTCGTCGTCGTCAGAGTCGACCTCCGCGCCAGCATCCTCCCCTGGGAGCCTTCTTCCTTCCTCAGCCCGCACGCACTTGTCGGCCAGATCGTAGAGCTCGGCGATGTCCCGCACCTTGTTGATGCTCATCTCCTCGCGCATGCGGCGATTGCATACGTTCGTGTGGAACGCAGCGATCACCGCGGCGGGGTGAATGTCCGGGATGTTGTGCTGCATGCGGCTGAATCTCTGGATGTACTTGCGGAGGGTCTCGCCGTGTCGCTGGGGGGAGTACGTGCAGATCGCTGGGTTGCCCCGGGAGCTTGTGCCCCCCGTGGTAAGCCCCAACGAACTGATTGCACAGGTCCGCCCAGGAAGAGATGGATCCCTCCAGCAAGTTTATTAGCCAACTCTTCACGTTGGGCTTGAGCGCTAGCAGGAAATAGTTGGCTAGCACCTTCTCGTCTCGTCCCCCGGCAGCCTGCACTGTGATGGTGTAGATGCCTAGGAACTCCGACGGACTGACCGCGCCGTCATATTTATCCGGCAACTCCGGTTTGAAGGCTCTACTAGAGGGCCAGCGGACTTGCCGTAGTTCGCGGATGAACGCCGGGCATCCGACCTCATGAGGTAGGCTGTCGGGCGCCCCGGGCGCGGGCTCGTCGACGTCTAGATCTGCGTGACCATCGGATTGGCGACGCGCTTCCCGCCATCTTTCGATGGCGGTGCGTGCGTCTTCCTTGCGCCTATCCTTCAAGACTTGGCGTTGGTCTTACTTCAGCCGTGGGTCCGTCGACGCTTTAGACACCTTGTCTTGTACGTCGGTCCAGCGGGAAGTCCACTGCTGTTGTGGGGGCGACTGCACCGTGTGTGCCCTGTCGACGTCACGTACGGCGGTGGGTTCCGTGGGAGCCGCACGCCATGCACGCGAGGAACGCGCCGCATAGGTTTGTCGTTGTTGGCGAAGCTCAGCAAGCTTTGTATTGTCGCCCTCCACTCTTCCATCCTCTTTGGTGTAGGTGGAAAGTTCAGCAGCAGCTGGGCTTGCGCCAGAGCTTCTCTTGCGGTTTTGGGGACCGGACGGGGCGAGGCGTGGGTAGCACTCTGACCCCTGGCAATGCTAGAAGGAGCGCTTTCCCGCGCCGTCGCCCGCCGTCTGCCCTCACCGGAGGGGGTCGTGGAACTCGGCCTTGCGCTCCTGTGGAGTGGCGCACGACGGCCCCGTCCGCACGACGCTCTGGTTCGCCATCTCGTGGAAGCGGGTCGCGGTCGTCTTGCGAGGGGCGCGGCGGAAGTCCGGTCGCAGCCCCCGCAGCCCCTGCGACCGCGACTGTTGCCTCGGCCGCTACAGCGGGGTCGCCCCCGGTCACCGCCGACGCGTTTCGCGCTATCACGGCGGCGGGATCTGGGTCATGGTTCGCGGAACTCCACGCAGTGTTATGGTTGCGCTCACCAGCGGGGTGGGCACGGTGGTCGCCGCCATCGATTGCCTGGGATGGCAACTTGGACGTGGCCGCGGCGGGCGTTGCCACACCCTTGGCCTTCTTAGGAACCATGGGCGTCGATGAAGGCACGCAGAAACGCCGGTGAAGATTCGCGCACAGGAGCCCCCCTACCTGGCGCGCCAAAGATGTAGGGGGTGTGATTCACGACGATCTATGGGACAGCGGGGTCCCTTTGTGGTTCAGCGAGGGGCGTCGAGTACACGAAGAGCATGAGTTGCCATGACTGCGCGCCGGGTTTATACAGGTTCGGGCCGCTCGGGAGCGTAAAACCCTACATCCTCAGTGGCGGAGCCAGGATTTTCAACATGGGTATGCAGAGTTTTTTTTTCTCAATACACAACGATATAAATAAGACATATAAAGTTCATAATGAAATTATAAATTGTTCTTTGTATCGACAATGTCTCTAACAATTTAGCTATGTTTCAAGTATAAGCAGAATTAGAATATGTTTCTACGATCACCCTTTTGGAAGGGAGAAATGATGACATATTTCTTTATTTGCATGAAGAATTTATGCGGAAAAAAGCTGACTGAGCAATCATATTAGTATTGGTCTCCAATACTTTAATCAAAACAAAATTAAGGAATAAAAATAATCATCTATTATCGATTGAATAATTTGGAGAAAGAATTAAAAATATGACAAATCATAATGAGACGATCGGTAAATTAACCAAGCAGACGTTGACGACTTGCCTGCTAGATGGGCGTGGCGGATGCGCCGTGCGTAATGTGTAGTTGCCGATCACGTACTGCAGAGGATGTGTGCAGGCGGTCGATCGGCGGCAGGCCGCACGCGGCGATCAACTGTGGACGACGCGGCGGTTGCTTCCGATGGCAGATGCGGCCATGCGCGATGCCCTAGTTTTACGATGCGGCAGTTCAATCCGTGGAATCGCAGTTGCACGTTGACTGGGCGGGCTGGTTTCTGGACTTCGATCAAAAAAGCTAGCGTCAAGCCTGAAGGATTAGGCCCAGTAGTACTGTACTAGCAACGTAGCAACCCAATAACGGCCCAAGTGACGCTGAATTGTTCTCTTCTTTATTTCTCCATCCTGTACGCATAACTAGGCTGCCATCCGCTATATACATGCATATAAGAAGCTTATATACCGAAATGTTTTTGCAAAAATCATTGGGTATGCATTGCATACCCTTGAATTAGCCTAGGTCCGTCACTGTACGTCTTGTTTGTGTGTTTGTATATCTTGGTCCAAATACAGGAGCGCAGCCGCCCGGCAAGGATGCTCGAGAAGTGCAGCTATGCGTGCAAATGGACAGAGTGTCGACCTTTGTCAAGGTAGCCATGGGCATCCTTTTATAGTTCAAGGGGTTTCCACAAAGGCTACAATGGTCATTTACTAGGTGTATCGTGTGCTCTTACAGCTACAGGGCCGTCGTCAGAGTGGTAGTGGGAAATACCTAACTCTGACGGACTAGGACAGGCGCATTGAATGCACCGTGAGGTGGCGCGCTGGCGATGTATCCCGGCAAGGATTGCCTCTCCTACTATGCCGTCCGCCCAGCTACCTCTTATTCTTCTGCCACGCCACGGGACGGGTGGCATTAAAGCTACAACAGGACCACTGCTGTAGCCACGTGCCCCGGCCAGCTTCGCTTGCCTGCTGGACACCTCGGCTGACGTAGACAATCAATCCCCTGGTGAGATGGAACGGTGGCTTGGCGGGCTGGGGTCTTGCCGGGGATGTCCGCGGGCAGGCTACTTTGCCTGCTGAAGGGCATGGTGGCCTTGCTTCGGTCTTGGCTTCGGTTTGCCTCAAAGGCTGGTGCGAGCCCGGCAAGAAGTTGCCGGTCTAAGGCGGCTGCCCATGCATAAGTCTGGGTACTAGGGACCCCCAGTTCTTAGTATACCGACATTATTGAAGATCAAGAGAGAGAGAGGGAGATTGCCATCTAGGTACTAACTACGGACCCGTAGGTCGGTAGTGAACTACTCACACATCATCATGAGGGCAGCAAGGTTGATGAAGAGGCCCTCCGTGATCGATCCCCCTCCGGCAGAGTGCCAGAACGGAGCTCCAGATGGCCTCTCGACGGAATAGAGACTTGCGGCGGCGTAAAAAGTGTGTCGGGACTGCCTCCAGGGTTTTCAGATTATATGTGAATTTATAGGCGAGAGAACGGGGTCGGGAGAGCCACGAGGGGCCCACAAGCCATCAGGCTGCGCCCCCCAGGCCACGCCCTGTTGGCTTGTGGGGCCCTCGTGTGACTCCTGGCTTCCTTCTGAATCTTCCAGGTCTTATTTTTGTCCAGAAAAAATCACCAAAAAGTTTCATGGCAATTGGACTTCGTTTGGTACTGTAAACCTGAAAAGTGAAAAACATGCAGAAAACAGCAACTGGCACTAGGCACTTGGTCAATAGGTTAGTGCTCAAAAATAATATAAATTGGTAAATAAATACTTAAAAGTATCCTAGAATGACAATATATCAACAGGGAACAATCAAAAAATTATAGATACGTTGGAGACGTATCACTCCTCCACCTCCACCTCCACGTGACGGCCATCTCCGACGTCCTCATTGTCGTCTGTGATGGGGATATGTACCTAGGGTAGGGTCATAGGCCTGACCTACATACCCTACCTAAGGCACTGCCCTAGAAAGCTTAAGGACTACAAGGAAGTCTCCGACTGAAATCACTAAGATGTACGAGTCACTCGACAACATCCACTCGGAGGTTTCTTCCTTCACTCGACGACTACCTTCCACTCGGAAGAACTAGAAGCCAGTCGACCGCAGAAGACCAGAAGCCACTCCTGGGAGGCCAACGGACAGGCATTCGACTAGACACCATTAATAGCATTTATTACGTACGTTATCAGTAACGTATGCCTTCATTACCACGATCGGATCCTTAGATGTCGGGCATTCATGAGGGGCAGCTCACTCTATATAAGCCGCCCCTCCCCTCTGGCACGAGGGTTCGCACCCCCTGTAACTCTCATATTCCACACGACAAGCTCCCGAGCACTGAGACGTAGGGCTGTTACCTCCACGAGAGGGGCCTGAACTCATACATCTGTGTGTACAGCCTCGCCGTAGCTAGGACTCTGCCCTCTCCTTTCGTACCCCTACCTTCTACTGTCAAGCTCGTTCCCACGACAGTTGGCGCCCACCTTGGGACAGGCGTCTAAGCGACTTCCGGCGAGGTTGCATTTTTTCTCCTTCGTCATGTCTTCTGGCGGTGATTTGTTCCTGGGTCACGAGATCCGTCTCGGAGCGCTCACCTTCATCGCCGACGACTCGGCATGGCTCCAGGAAGCGCCTCTAGATGTTGAGGCGCTCCCGATCCGCGGGGCGACACACTTCTGTGCGAGCTCCTGCGGTGTTCTTCTACTACAGCCGTCGACTCCGTACTTGTCAGCCCTCCCTGCTGTTCGTCGCCGCAAGCGATCCGGACGTTCGCGGCTCCAACATTGGGTGAGGCATGCGGCGGCTCGCCAAGCTTCGTTTCCGCAGATTGCGGCTATCGAGCCCGCCGAGTCACTTTACGACATGTTCGATTCAGCGTCGGATCCGTCTGACGTTCCCTCCGAGTGTGAGAGCTGCGATCCTGCGGCTGAGGTTCTCATGGCTGGCTCGCATCAGAGTCCGCCGCCTGGCTTTGGCCGTGGCAGACACGAGGCTGGAGGTCCTTCGGATGAGCAGCAACGCCGGGATGAGGAGATTCTCCATACTCCCATCGTCGGTGCGACTGCTGAGGCCTAGGCCATGGAGGCCACGCGCCTTCGGCTCAAAGAGATGCAGGAGGCACTCGACGAGCGTGCCCGCCAGCGTCCGCCCGTTTCCAGTCGACGTCAGCGACAGCTGTTTCCGAGTGGATCTCATAACAATGTCAAGGTATTCCGTACTCCAATTCTGAATGTTGCAGCAGCTGCAAAGATAGCAGATTCCATTCAGCCGTCCCGTTCGGAGGCTGGTAGAGGTTTGCAGCAGATCCGAGCATTGCTTGATGCGGCGCAACAGCAGAATTCGGCTGTTTCTCAGTCGCGCAACAGATTGCATAGTAACTCCCCCAGGGTAGACACAGTTCAGTCGGCGCACAGTCCAGGGTCACCTCTGCGTCGCAGGGGCGGAGGTTACCGCGAAGATCAGTACCAAGATCAGGGGCGAGACCATTTTGCTCCTCGTTATCACCGTGATGACCGCCGTCGAGTGCCTACTCCTCCGCGGAGTGGTTCATATGTGCCCCGGCACTATGATGATAGGCGCCCGTTCGGCGATGAGCGGAATTCTGGGTTCGATGCAAGGAATGTCCTCGCACAAAGGCGGATCGACAGAGGCAGAGCCCATAGAGATGGTAATGACAGGGACTATCCGAGTGGAAGTGGTACCGTTGTTTCTGGTCCCGAGTGTTTCAACAGAGCCATTCGTTCTGCAGAGATTCCCCCCAACTTCAGGTTGGCGGCTGGAATAAGCAAGTTCTCCGGCGAGTCGAAGCCGGAAACATGGTTAGATGGTTATCGAGTGGCTGTGCAGATTGGTGGAGGAAATGACAATGTAGCCATGAAGCATTTATCCTTGATGTTGGATGGTTCGGCCCGGGCGTGGCTGAATCGTTTAGCTCCTTCTAGCATCTATTGCTGGGAGGATCTTACCCGAGTGTTCATCAGTACATTCGAAGGCACTTGCAAGCGTCCTGCGGGTTTGATCGATTTACAACACTGTGTTCAGAAGCCCAATGAGTCCTTGAGAGACTACATTCAGCGTTGGTCCACCTTGCATCACACAGTGGAGAATGTTTCCGAACATCAAGCTGTTTGTGCCTTCAAGGCCGGCGTGAAGTACAGAGAGCTCTACCTGAAGTTTGGGCGGACAGGTGACATTTCCCTGAGCAAGATGATGGAGATTGCCACTCGGTACGCCAATGGTGAAGAGGAAGACCGCCTTCGTAGCGGCAAAGGAAAAGTAGTCGACAATGATGCCGGCGGCAATTCCAGTCGGAAACAGAAGCGCAAAGCTGATGGCCCTGCTCAGCAGAGGCGGCCGCTCTGGCAGTGCAAGGAAAAAATGAGGGGAAGGCCAAAGGTCAGTTTACCCCCAAGAAAGGAAAGAATCAGTCGAGAACAGATGTCCTGGATTTACCGTGTGCAATCCACACGAAGAAAGATGAGGAAGGCAATTTGATATTGCCTAAACATACCACTTGACAGTGTCGTCTATTGATCCAGCAGTTCAAGGAAGGTCAGTCGAGTGAGAAAGCTCCTGAAAAGGAGGATGATGAAGACAAAGAAGAGTTTCCTGAGGTCAATGCCACTCTATTGATTTTTGCTGATGTTGAAAGCAAGAGTCGACTGAAAGTTATCAATAGAGAAGTCAACATGGCTGTTCCTGCCACCCCCACATACCTCAAGTGGTCTCAGACTGCTATCACATTCGACCAGTCAGATCACCCAGCTCATATCGCTACCCCCGGTCGGCAAGCGCTGGTGGTGGACCCGGTTGTGGGAGGCACTCGACTCCGCAAAGTCCTGATGGATGGTGGGAGCGGTCTGAACATCTTGTATGCGGATACCCTAAAGGGGATGGGCATTCCGATGTCCCGACTCAGCGAAAGCAACATGCAGTTCCACGGAGTCATCCCTGGGAAGAAGGCCAAATCACTCGGCCAGTTTGCGTTGGATGTGGTGTTCGGCACCGACAAGAACTTTCATAAAGGGAAATTGACTTTTGAAGTTGTGGACTTCCAGAGCGCATACCATGCCATCCTTGGCCGTCCGGCTTATGCTCGTTTCATGGCCTGTCCATGCTACGTGTATCTCAAGCTGAAGATGCCCGGGCCCAAGGGTGTGATCACAGTCACTGGCAATCGACAGAGAGCCGAGGAGTGCCTTCAGCAGGGCTCCAAAATTGCCGATCATCAGATGGCTGTGGTCGAGCTGGAGGAGTACAAGAAGAGTGCTGATCCTGCCGACCTGCTGCGTGCCAAGAAACCCGCTTCTGAGTCAGCTTTTTAGTCGGCAGGCGAAGTGAAGCAAGTGCACATTCACCCGACGGATCCAAATACTGCCCCGACCAACATCTCCACTACACTCGACAGCAAATAGGAAGCCGAGCTCATCCAGTTCCTCCGTGAGAACTGGGACATCTTCGGATGGAAGCCTGCTGACATGCCGGGTGTACCCAGGGAACTGGCTGAGCACCGACTGAGAGTCGACCCGAAGGCCAAGCCTATGAAGGAGCACTTGCGTAGGTCATTAGCAGAGATGCGGAAGGCAATCGGCGAGGAGGTGGCTCGTCTCTTGGCGGCTAAGTTCATACGCGAGATTTACCACTCCGAGTGGCTCTCGAACGTCGTTATTGTCCCCAAGAAAGATAAGTCACTCCGCATGTGTATTGACTTCAAACATATCAATCGGGTCTGCCCGAAAGATCATTTTCCGCTCCCCTGCATCGACTAGATTGTCGATTCGACTGCGGGGTGCGAGCGTTTATCTTTTCTTGATGCATACTCCTGTTACCATCAGATCCGTCTGTTTGGTCCGGATGAAATAAAGACAGCCTTCATCACCCCATTCGGGTGTTTCTGTTATATAACCATGCCTTTTGGTTTGAAAAATGCTGGCGCTACTTTCATGCGCATGATTCAAAAATGTCTGCTTGATCAGATCCCTCGGAATGTTGAAGCATACATGGATGATATTGTTGTCAAGTCTCGCAAAGGTTCCGACCTGCTGTCTGACTTGGCTGAAACATTCGCCAACTTGAGGAGGTATGATATCAAGTTAAATCCGACTAAGTGCACTTTCGGTGTTCCTAGTGGCAAGTTGCTCGGTTTTCTCGTTTCCGAACGAGGAATCGACGTCAATCCTGAAAAGATCAGCGCCATTACCCGAATGAAAAGCCCTGAGCGTGTGCACGACGTCCAGAAGCTCACAGGTTGCCTGGCAGCGTTGAGTCGATTCATTTCTCGTCTCGGTGAGAAGGCATTGCCTTTATACCGACTGATGAAGAAGTCTGATACATTCGAGTGGACTCCAGAAGCTGAAGCAGCGTTTGTCGAGCTCAAAGCCCTGCTTTCCACCCAGCCGGTGCTTGCTGCTCCGCACAGCAAAGAGCCCTTGCTCCTGTACATTGCGGCCACTAATCAGGTCATCAGTACAGTTCTCACTGTCGAGCGGGAAGAGGAAGGCAAAGCTTACAAAGTCCAGCGTCCTGTTTATTACATTTCTGAAGTGTTGACTCCTTCAAAGCAAAGGTACCCACATTACCCGAAGCTCGTATATGGTATATATCTGTCAGCGAAGAAGGTGGCACGCTACTTTCAAGATCACTCAATTTCAGTCGTTAGTGATGCTCCATTGTCTGAGATCCTCAACAATCGAGATGCGACTGGTCGAGTGGCCAAATGGGCTATTGAGCTCCTTTACTTTGATATCAAGTTTGAAGCGAAAAAGGCAATCAAATCTCAAGCACTTGCTGATTTCCTGGCTGAGTGGATAGAACAGCAGCAGCCAATCCAAATTCACTCGGCACACTAGACCATGTTCTTTGATGGCTCGAAGATGCTGAATGGGTCTGGTGCTGGCATAGTTTTGGTATCCCCAAAAGGCGACAACTCAGTTATGTCCTGCAGATTCACTTTGATTCTTCCAATAACGAAGCTGAGTATGAAGCACTCCTATACGGGTTGCGTATGGCCATCTCACTCGGCGTCCGGCGCCTGATGGTATACGGTGACTCTGATTTGGTGGTCAATCAGGTGATGAAAGAGTGGGATGTCAGGAACCCTGCTATGACTGGATATTGCAATGCAGTAAGAAAGCTTGAGAAGAAGTTCGAAGGTTTGGAACTCCATCATGTTCCCCGAGTGAAGAATCAGGCAGCTGATGAGTTAGCAAAGATTGGATCCACTCGGAAGCCTGTCCCCAGCAACGTGTTTTTAGAACACCTACATACTCCTTCAGTGCAGGAAGATCCCTTCACTGAAGAGCCCCCGCAAGCAAAGAGCGCCTCTGATCCGACTGAAGTTGATGTCCCAGCGGTCATAGATTTGGTCATGGAGATTTTAGTGATCACGCCCGACTGGACAGTACCGTATATTGCATACATTCTGAGGCAAGAACTCCCAGATGACGAAGATGAAGCTCGACATATAGTCCGCAGATCCAAAGCCTTTACTGTTATGGATGGACAACTCTACAGAGAAAGCGTAACTGGCGTGACTCAGCGGTGTATCTCTCCAGAAGAAGGTCGACTGATTTTGGAGGAGATTCACTCGGGAACCTGTGGTCATCATGCGTCCTCTAGGACGATTGTTGCCAAGGCATACCGAGCTGGTTTCTTATGGCCGCGCGCCAATGAGATGGCTAAAGAGATTGTTGATCACTTTGAAAGGAAGCCAGTTCTATTC
Organism: Elymus sibiricus; assembly: GCA_039707655.1. NCBI lineage: Eukaryota > Viridiplantae > Streptophyta > Magnoliopsida > Poales > Poaceae > Elymus > Elymus sibiricus. The sequence continues at coordinate 283,672,888 of CM077663.1, forward strand.
AAACTTGTCGCACAAGCCTGCGTCTGCCTTGAAGACTATTCCAGTCGTCTGGCCGTTTGCTGTATGGGGTTTGGATATGGTCGGACCCCTTCAAACAGGCCAGAGTGGATTTTCTCAGTTGCTTGTAGCAGTCGACAAGTTCACTAAGTGGATTGAAGCTAAGCCTACAAGGAAGCTGAACGCCCGCACTGCAATCAAATTCATGAAAGAGATAACATTCCGGTATGGAGTTCCCCATAGTATCATTACAGACAATGGCTCAAACTTTGACTCGGAAGAGTTTAGACACTTTTGCTCCTCTCAAGGCACTCGGGTGGATTATGCATCCGTTGCGCACCCCCAGACCAACGGTCAAGCTGAGCGAGCGAATGGCCTTATCCTTCAAGGGCTGAAGCCTCGACTCATGCGAGATCTCGATCATGCAGCTGGAGCTTGGGTCACTGAATTTCCGTCTGTTCTGTGGGGCTTGAGGATGACTCCTAACCGGTCGACTGGGCGCACTCCTTTCTTCTTGGTGTATGGAGCCGAAGCCGTTTTGCCAAGTGATGTCCTTCACAATTCTCCCCGAGTAGACCTGTACTCTGAGGCTGAAGCTGAGCAAGCACGACAGGACAGTGTTGATCTCCTGGAAGAAGAACGCGAGATGGCTCTGATTCGGTCGACTGTGTATCAGCAAGATCTGCGCCGCTTCCATGCAAGGCACGTCAAGAGTCGGTCGTTCCATGAAGGTGATCTTGTGCTCCGAGTGGATCAGCAGCGACCTCACAAGCTAGCCCCAGCATGGGAAGGCCCTTTCGTCGTCACCAAAGTACTGAACAATGGAGCCTACCACCTCTTCAACCTCAAGAAGAATATCGACGAGCCGCGCGCCTGGAACGCGGATTTACTTCGACGTTTTTATACTTGACGACTGAGTTGTTTTGATGTAATAAGAGTACTCCAGACAGTTCCGTTTGTTAAAGTTATGACTCCTGCAGTCTATTGTCGATTCCGATCGCACAATTTCGCATTCAAAAACTACTCCGAGTGACGAGCGATCCTCTCACTCGGGGGCTTAGCTGCGAACCAGTTTTCGCCTAAGTTAAAAACCCTTCCGAGTGGATAGTATTCCATTCACTCGGAGACTTAGCTGCGAACCCATCTTCGTCTAAGTTCAAACCTACTCCGAGTGACGAGCGATCCTCTCACTCGGAGGCTTAGCTATGAACCAGTTTTCGCCTAAGTTAAAAACCCTTCCGAGTGGATAGTATTCCATTCACTCGGAGACTTAGCTGCGAACCCGTCTTCGTCTAAGTTCAAACCTACTCTGAGTGACGAGCAATCCTCTCGCTCGGAGGCTTAGCTGCGAACCAGTTTTCGCCTAAGTTAAAAACCCTTCCGAGTGGATACTATTCCATTCACTCGGAAACTTAGCTGCGAACCAGTCTTCGTCTAAGTTTAAAACTACTCTGAGTGACGAGCGATCCTCTCACTCGGGGGCTTAGCTCCGAACCAGTTTTCGCCTAAGTTAAAAACCCTTCCGAGTGGATAGTATTCCATTCACTCGGAAACTTAGCTGCGAACCAGTCTTCGTCTAAGTTCAAAACTACTCTGAGTGACGAGCAATCCTCTCACTCGGGGGCTTAGCTGCGAACCAGTTTTCGCCTAAGTTAAAAACCCTTCCGAGTGGATAGTATTCCATTCACTCGGAAACTTAGCTGCGAACCAGTCTTCGTCTAAGTTCAAACCTACTTCGAGTGACGAGCGATCCTCTCACTCGGGGGCTTAGCTGCGAACCAGTTTTCGCCTAAGTTGAAAATCTTTCCGAGTTGATAGTATTCCATTCACTCAGAAACTTAGCTACGAACTAGTTTTCATCTAAGTTCAAAACTTCTCCGAGTGACGAGCAATCCTCTCACTCGGGGACTTAGCCGCGAACCAGTTTTTGCCTAAGTTCGAAATCCTTCCGAGTAACGAGCAAACTTAACCAAGCAAGAGATTGGAAAGCGAAATGCAGATAAATCCAGAATCTCTAGCGCGGTTAAAAGTTATTCGCGCAAAGGAAAGTACTCAGGCCCAAGGCCCGAACGAAGTTTTAATAGGTTACACCATCACTCGGCATACCGAGGCAAATAAAGTTTTAACTGCGAGCAAAGTATTTTTCAAGCACCAGTGGGGCTCGCGGGCTCGACGAAGGTGTCCAGATCAATCCCGTCAGCGATCTGAGTGGCTGCTTCGATGAAGGTCTCCATGAAGTCTTCAAATTGAAGTTTCTTTGTGTTGATCACTCGGAGAGTCTTCAGTTTGTCCTCCCTGGCTTCTTTGCAATGAACCCGGACGAGTGAAAGTGCCACATCAGCACCGCAGCGAGCGGCGGATTTCTTCCACGCTTGCACTCGACCAGGAATCTCATTGAGGCGGGTCATCATCGATTCGAGGTCAGTCTGGAGGGAATCTTCTGGCCACAGTTCTTTGTCGACCTTCTCCAGCGCAGCCCTCAGTCGAGTGACATATCCTTGGACACTCCTGAGACGAGCTTCAAGTCGAAACATATCCATGCCCACGGCGTTCCCGACAGGTGACTTGGTGGGATCCAGATTTGGCTCAATTTCCTCAGTTTCCTTTTCAAAATCTTGACATAATTCTGCGTGAAGAGAAAATGAAAAGATGATCACACTGCCGTTCTGAAGAAGTCAAAGAAATTCACTCGACGGAAGAAAGTTACCTTCAAGCATGCCGAACATCTTCCTCGCGAAGTCCCCTAAGTATTTCTCCAGAGCGCTCCTTCTCTTGGTCTGCCGTTCGAGCTTTTTGATCCAGTCGGCCCGTTCCTGCTTGAGTTTGGTATTCTCTTCTTCCAATTTACTGGCTGCGGCAAGCTTCTTCTCAGCAGCTTCAGTTTTCTCCTTCGCCTCCTTCTGAGCATCAGCGAGTGCCTTGTCTTTGTCCTCAAGCGCCTTCTTCATGGTATCTAAAGAAATAACATTGTTGAGTCGCGCTTGGAGTCGACGGTTCTCATCACGCACGTCTGTTCGAGTGAGGACACTCTGTTCAAAGAATGGAAGACGAAAGTGATAGTGCAATTGCTCAGCAAGGATTACCTCCCAGGGTCTTCAGCTCAGTCTGTGCACGGTCCAGGTTGTTCTTGGTGACCTCCAGATCTAGTTCGAGCTGAGTCTTCTCCTTCTCCAGGTCGGCGTACTTGGTCCCGAGCTGACAGGCTTTCTGAAATCAGCAAAGAAATAGTTCAGTCGACATGAATGTTTCTCTACTCCCGAGTGGAAAGGTACAAGTTCAGTCAACTGGACGGCGGCCCGCCGCCCCACCCCACACCCCTGCACAGCGTCATATCACGGGGTATGGAAATGATGTCCATGAAACCTGCAGGATAGTTCTTAAGACTACTACCCATCATAAACGATCGACAGTAGTCTCGGGGACTACACCCAGTGGGTGTACTCAGCGTGCCCCCACTGGACCAGAGACCACTCGACCAGATCCGACCTATCCGAGTATAAAAAAAACACACGCAAATATTGTCTGTATCAGACCCCCGCCGATACAAGCACTCGACGGCAGTCTCGGGGACTACACCCAGTGGGTGCACTCAGCGTGCCCCCACTGGTCCTACTATCACTCGACCAGGTCCGTCCTGTCGGGTGACAAGCAACTTTCAAAACGAATCTAAGACCCCTGCCGATGTCTTCGTCATTCGACAGCGGCCTCGGGGACTACACTCAGTGGGTGCACTCAGCGTGCCCCCACTGGACCAAAAATCACTCGACTAAGACCCGATCTACTCGAGGAAAAAACAGGCAAGTATGCATCTGAAGGAAGCACCCAGTGGGTGTAAAGTCAAGATGGACAGGAATTCAATCGGAAATGAACTTACAATAGCACTTACTCGGACGTTGGCTTGAAGCGCTGACCTGGCATCATAGGCTAACTTGCTGGCCTCATACGCCTCCTTTGTTCGCAGCATCATTTGCCCAGCCTGGATCATGGCTTCTTTGGCAGCTCTAGTCTGGTCTTCTGGGACGTGGTACAGAGGGTATGCAGGCGCCAGATGAGTCGGTGCTGCAGTTGAGGTCACGAGAGGTGTTTGAGGTTGCCCAATCGGCGCTGAAACCACAAGAGTTGAATTCGCTGGTGGGGCACTCGACAGTGGAACCACAGGAGCAATTCTGGCTCGGGAAGAATCACCAAGCTGTTGAGAGGACGCAGCAGTCGACCTACGTGGTGCCTGTCCTGATGACGTTCTCCGAGTGCGTACGCGTGGAGTGTCCAAGGCCACAACTTCACCCTCAGCACCCTGCTGTGGCTCCTCGTCATCTTCCACATGTATGATGTCGTCAACTGTCAATCGACAATGTTGGCTTATTCATTCGATGAATTACCTTCAAAAAATCAGACTACAGTGAAGATATACTATACCTTGTTGAGAGGTGGCCGCGTCAGGAGTGTCCACTTCCTTGTGATCGCCCTCATCCCGCAGAGGCGATGTCATCGAGGTAGCAGCTCTGGCGAATAAATTTCACTCGGTCAGCAAAGACATGAAGTCCCACAACAGCAGAATAAGGAAAATAAACACTCACGTTGAGGCGACAGGCACAACGATCTTCATACGGGGCAGAGCCTTCCGAGGCTTTGGTGCGTCCGACCTGGGCTGTTTCGCAGCTTTTTCAGTCGACCCAGATGTCGCGGCACGGTCGCGCTTTGGGTTCCTGGTGCTCGATGCCAAAGTTTTGCTTGGGGCGGACTCCGGGTCTTCACGCTGCTTGGTACGACGCTCGATGCGCGAAGGAGCCTGGGCCTCCACCTCGCCTTCCTCTAGGTCATCATCGCTGCCTTCACTGTCATCGGCGTAATCGACATCTGCGCTGCCGTCTGCGCTCCCTTCTTCGTCGTCAGGCTGTTCTCCATTCGGCACGGGTGAATACATGTTTGTAAACTCTTGCAACATACAAACTGTAAAGTCAGTCGACCGAAGACCCAATCACTCGACAAAATATGGAAGCACTCGGCAGAGATGTAACTCACCAGGTTCGTCGGTGGGTTCAAAGCAGAAAAGGGCAAGATTCGCTTGGCTCCCAGAGGGTTATCACTGGCTCCGGTGATGCTTCTGAGCCACTGGGCAACAGTCTCATTGGAGACTTCCTCTGGATGTGTCCGAGTGGTATCTTCGGGTCCCGAATAGTGCCACATAGTGTGATCTCTGGCTTGAAGAGGCTGGATTCGCCGACTGAGAAACGCCTCAAGGAGATCCATACCAGTCACTCCGCCGCGGATCAGATCAACTACTGCGTTCACTAAGATCCCTACCTGGACTTGCTCTCGCTTTGTCACACTCAGTGTTCTGGGAGTAGTAGGTCGATCCAAGGTGAAAGGGGGAAGACCAGTCGACATATTGGGAGACACAACATCTTTGCAGTAAAACCATGTCGACTGCCAGCCTCGAACAGATTCAGGAAAGTTCATCGACGGAAACGCACTCCTACCCCTCTTCTGAAGCCCCAGACCACCGCATAGTTGGATGACATGGGTCTTACGATCACTAGGATTGGCTTTTTTGACACACTGGGACCGAATGGTGAATATGTGCTTGAATAAGCCCCAGTGAGGAGAACAACCCAAGAAACACTCGCACAAGGTGATGAAAGCAGCAAGGTACAAAATGGCATTCGGAGGAAAGTGGTGGAGTTGCGCTCTGAAAAAGTTCAAAAACCCACGGACGAATGGATGAGGGGGCATAGAAAAACCTCGCTCAACGTGGGTGAGGAGGAGGACTCACTCCCCTTCGTGCGGCTCCGGCTCGGTCTCCCCCTCCGACAGCCTCCACGAGTCTTCGGCCACGAGCCCGTCGGCGACGAGGTTCTCGACGTCCCCCGCTACGACCGTCGACGGGAGAAAATCTCCCTGGATCCACCCCGGCGGCGCCGTGAATCGGGCGCCCGACGGCTTCTTCACCTTGGCTCCTCCCTTCTTGGCACGCTCGAGCTTCTCCGTCTTGCTTTTCGTCATCGCGGCGACGGTCGTCGAGGCGGAGTTGAGCGGTGCATGTGGAGCAGGGGAGGCGGAGGAAAAGAGAAGATTTGGGGGAGAAGTACTGTACCGGCCCGGTGCCGTCGCGTCTTATATCCGCCCGAGTGAGTCGCTGACCTGCGGGCCCGTCAGATCTCTAGATATCCCGATTTCAGAGGAAGAGCGGTACGTGGCGGCGTGAAGATCGAGGCGTCATGCCCCCACTTGCCCCAGTCGTTGCGTCATCATCGCGCGGCGCGCGCTTACCCAATTTTCGAATCCCGTGAAATCTGGGCCTGACGAAGTGACCCGTCGCATCAGAAGACCCTGCTGACTGCTCGGACCTGATTCCACGCTGAAGTTCACTCGGATACGTTTCAAGACAGAATCGATCAGGGTGAATGGCAAAGATTCCAATCGACGCAGACTTCTGTGAAGCCCTAAAATGCACTCGGAATTTTTGTGTCTTATCAGAACCCGCATCGATCCCTTTTTCACTCGAACCCCGATACATTCGGGGGCTAATGATGGGGATATGTACCTAGGGTAGGGTCATAGGCCTGACCTACATACCCTACCTAAGGACACTGCCCTAGAAAGCTTAAGGACTACAAGGAAGTCTCCGACTGAAATCACCAAGACGTACGAGTCACTCGACAACATCCACTCGGAGGTTTCTTCCTTCACTCGACGGCTACCTTCCACTCGGAAGAACTAGAAGCCAGTCGACCGCAGAAGACCAGAAGCCACTCCTGGGAGGCCAACGGACAGGCGTTCGACTAGACACCATTAATAGCATTTATTACGTACGTTATCAGTAACGTATGCCTTCATTACCACGATCGGACCCTTATTTGCCGGGCATTCATGAGGGGCAGCGCACTCTATATAAGCCGCCCCTCCCCTCTGGCATGAGGGTTCGTACCCCCTATAACTCTCATATTCCACACGACAAGCTCCCGAGCACTGAGACGTAGGGCTGTTACCTCCACGAGAGGGGCCTGAACTCATACATCTGTGTGTACAGCCTCGCCGTAGCTAGGACTCTGCCCTCTCCTTTCATACCCCTACCTTCTACTTTCAGGCTCGTTCCCACGACAGTCTGCGCCTCGCCCCAAGCCCCCCTGCATCCTTCCCTCACTCCTCCATGGCGCCGCGCTGCAAACCCTAGTCCACGGCCATGGATGGCGACCAAGCGTCGTGGATCCAGTTTGGTGCAGCAGCGACCACGCCGACGGATCCACAACCGGTCCACCCCGGGCTCCTTCTCCACCAACACCCGCCCCTCCTCCTCCTCCGTGTGCTTCTTCTCTCCTGCAACCATGGAGAGCAGCGCTGGGGATTATGCCTGACTTATGGATTCTCATCTCCCATCCCCATTCCATACGTGGTACAACAGGTAGGGTTCTTTCTTAGATCTAGATGGAATGAAATAGTGAAATAGAATAAAAAAAGCCCATTCGGGTGAAAATGGAAGATAAGAATAGAGTTGAACAGCCAAAGGAGAGGAGGTGGAGGAGCAGGCCAACATCTACCCCAGATCACCTGAAACTGAACCAAAATGTGCAGTTTCTGAGCTTTCATGGAAGGCATGGTGGTGGTGCCCCTGCAACAGCAGGAGCAAAGTACGCCAGACGTCCCACGACCTCCTGCAAAGTCCATGTGTCTAGTAAGGCCGGCTCAGATGCCAAAGGCAGCTGTGGATGATTACTACTAGTACTACCATGGTCTAGTCTAAGCACAAGTTCCAAAGCAAGGTCATTGTGCGGCTCACAAGTATCACCCATGGAATTCCGTCTCCATCCCCACTACTACTACCATCAAAATAAACCAGATCACCATCCGGTCTTCAATTATTGTCTCCACACACATTGAATCAATTTTCTATTTCAAAATTGTGGCCGACCAAAGCAGCACTATGGCCTGGACAACTCCGACGACATGCGTCGCCCTACGCAAAATAGAAATTATCAGGGCAATTGCTTCCTACCATGGATACGAAGCTCATGCCAGCATTGTCCCATGCTGGCGGACAAATGTGCGGACCGTCGTCCCTGCGGTCCGGGTGACATCGCATGCCAAAGGACCACACATCTCCAAAATCATCAGGCCACTGTCCATGTAAACGGTCCCGGAGGTTGTACCAGCGTCCGCATTGCGACGGGTCACCAACAGACACCTGAGGAGTTCGCCGCCCTAGCGGTCTGGGCTACATTAATACACCGACAGCTGCACTGATACGTCTCCAACATATCTATAATTTATGAAGTATTCATGCCATATTTACAGCATTTTATATGGTTTTGGTATGATTTGCATGGAACTAACTCGGATTGACGCTGTTTTCAGCAGAACTACCGTGGTGTTGTTTTTTGTGCAGAAATAAATGTTCTCCAAATGCAACGAATCTTTTTGACGATTTTTTTGGAACAGAAGAGGCACTAGAAGCTTCGTGGGAGGGCCAGAAGAGCCACGAGGTGGCCACAACCCACCAGGGCGCGCCAGCCCCCTCTGGCGCGCCCTGGTGTCTTGTGGGCTCCTCGTGGCCCATCTTCGTGTGAAACCGACGCCCAAAAGTCCTATATATTCAAAAACCCCCAGAAATAACCCTAGATCAGAAGTTTCGCCGCCGCAAGCCTCTGTAGACACGAAAAACCAATCTAGACCCCGTTTCGGCACCCTGCCGGAGGGGGAAATCATCACCGAAGGCCATCTTCATCATCCCTATGGTCTCCATGATGAGTAGGGAGTAGTCCACCCTCGGGGCTGAGGGTTTGTACCAGTAGCTATGTGTTTATTCTCTCTCTCTCTCTGTCTCTCTCTCTCTCTCGTGTTCTTGATTTGGCACGATCTTGATGTATCGCAGGCTTTGTTAATATAGTTGGATCATATGGTGTTTTCCCCTCTCTATCTCGTTGTGATGAATTGAGTTTTGCCTTTGAGATTTCGTTATTACCGGATTGAATACTTTTATGGATTTGAGAGCACTTGATCTATGTATTGGCACTCAACTCGCGGATTCCCGAGGTGACATTGGGGTAATCTATGCATAGGGGTTGATGCACGTTTTCGTCCTACTTTCTCCGGTAGAAATCTTGGGGCACTCTTTGAGGTTCTTTGTGTTGGATTGAGTATTATGAATCTGAAATTATTTGATGCGTATCGTATAATTAACTCATGGATACTTGTGGTGACATTGGAGTATCTAGGTGACATTAGAGTTGGTTGATGCGTATCATATGGTGTTATTTTAGTACGAACTCTTAGATAGATCGAGCGGAAAGGATAACTTGGTGTTATTTTAGTACGAACTCTTGGATAGATCGATCGGAAAGGATAACTTTAAGATGGTTTCGTACCCTACAAACAATTTATTCTCATGTTCTCCGCTAGATAAGAACTTTGGAGTGATTCTTTGTTGCATGTTATGTGATCCAATTATATTAGCATTGTTGAGAGATTGCACTAGCGAAAGTAACGGACCCTAGGCCTTGTTTTCAAGCATTGCAATACCGTTTGTGCTCACTTTTGTTACTTGCTACCTTGCTGTTTTTATTGTTACTATTACAAAAATCAATACCTACTATCATTACTACACTTGTATCACCATCTCTTCGCCGAACTAGTGCACCTATACAATTTACCATTGTATTTGGTGTGTTGGGGACACAAGAGACTTTTTATTATTTGGTTGCAGGGTTGTTTGAGAGAGACCATCTTCATCCTACGCCTCCCACGGATTGATAAACCTTAGGTCATCCACTTGAGGGAAATTTGCTACTGTTCTACAAAACGCTGCGCTTGGAGGTCCAACACCAGTCTACAAGAACAAGTTGTGTAGTAGACATCATGCACCAGCGTCTGATGACGCCAATTTACTAGACGGACGCACACACGTCTCGTCATCCGTGCAGTACAACAAAAAAGAAAAAAAGGGAGCGGGTGGATCGATCTGTAGCATGAAATACTAGGGTGAGTCTCATCAATCGGACATCCCAGCGAACGTTGCACATGGATCATCTATCGTCCAAATAAATCAGGTGCTATTTGTGCGATCTTTTTCGCCCGACTACGTCCAGCATTATCCAACATCAGTGTTCGCGTTCATCCGATAAAAATACCAGGTGCTATCTATCCAATCCTTTTTTGTCAATACACTTTGATTCCTTCGAGAACAATTATTCTGACTTTAATATTTTTATACGCAGGACAATTGTTCACTTTTCACGAGAGACACGACGAGATCATATGTCGTCCAAATACATAAGGTGGCGTTATATCGGGAATACCAAGCTCGTGCAAACAACTTCATGCGCCAGCATCCGTCCATGCCGTACTGCTCGACGGACACGCACGCATTGACCTGCCATCCCCATGATCTGATCTACATCAACACGTTGGGGCCGCGCCCGACTGTACGAGCTGCCCAATGGACGCGTGCAGACTGCTGCCCCTATGACCCGGTCTACTCCAACAACGCCGAAAAAAGTGATATTGTTTTACGGAATCATGTCTTGCGCGCCGCCACCGGAACCCACGCCAGCCTATACCTGTGCCAGGTTGCCCAATGGATAGGTCTATTGGCTTGCCATCCCCCACGGCCCGGTTTGCTTCAACACACCGAGGAAACATGAGAGTTAGCCATGAAGGAACCATCCTTGGAGAAGCTACCGTTTGAGTCGGCCATCATTTGAGCCGGCAATTCAAAAGCCAGTAGCAAAAAAAGACAAAAAAGGGCCCTGGAGGAGCCAGGAGAGCCGGACCAAGTGAGAATAGTAAGAAATGGGTCAAGATGCGTATGAACTCAGTTTGGGCAAAAATGGTTTTGTTGAACAACATATGCCGAGGATATGCATTGAGCATCATGAAGATCATCAACTCGCCACATCACCTCCGGATTCAATAAATTACGACTTTCAGCTGTCTACTATACGTCGGTTTATGCCACAACCAAGTATAAAATATCTCAAGACGGCTCCTAGACTCGACTTAAGACTCGGGGGCTAAACAGACATGAGTCGGCAGATTTAGCCAGTTTCAACAAATACAAGAACCTCGGGTCATTGCAAGGAAGACAACCCGGTCCCGGGGGCTGCTGTCTTATTGCGAAAAATTAAAGGTTGTCAAAGAGGACTAGCTGCCATGACACGCAGTTTAAACATGGGTGCCCTGCCTTATCGGCGAAAAATTAAAGGATGCCAAAGAGGACTAGCTATCACGATGCGCAGTTCAAACATGGGTTCCCGCCTTATTGGCGAATAATCAAAGGTTACTGTCATGGGAATGATCCTGACAATAGTACCAGGGGGTACGAATGAAGGGGCGACGTCTAGCTACGGCTCAAGTGTGCACTCAGTTTGTACGAGTTCAGGCCTCACTCGGAAGTGATAACAGCCATATGTCTCGGTGCCCGGAGGCTGTTGCGTTTGCTTATGGTGGTATAGGATTACAGGGGGTCGGAACCCTTGCCACGGCACCCGGGGGTGGCTTATATAGAGTACGCCACCACCGGCCGAGCGCCATGATTAGGCAATAAATGTCAATGAATACTGTGTTACAGGAACGGCTGATTAATCTGCCGTTACTGATAACGGCGAATTAACTCATAATGTGCGACTACTCAAATTCCATTGACGCTCTGTCTTCCTGGTCGTCTGAGCTTCCGTTTGTCCGAATGGCGCTGTGTAGTCCGAGTGAAATGAGTCATCCGAGTGGACGACTATATTCATCCGAATGAGTCTCTGCCCAGGGGCTTTGAAGAGATTGGAGGGCCATTGGTGGGCCCTAGATGTCAGGTCTATGACCCTACCCAGGGTAGGCATCCTCATCAGTAGCCCCCGAATCCATGAGGTTTTGGTTGTTAAGTGATTGACACTCGGAAGTGTCCAGAAACGGCCTGGGCGTTCCTCACTCGACTTCAAACCACGATGGAATCAGGATCAACGTTTTCTGACGGAATGGTTCAACTTGTACATGTCTTTCTGCTGGAAAGATTCAGGATCTTTCTCGGAAGAAATGATAGGAATGATTTGTCATTCCATCCGAGTGACTGACCAATCGTGAGTCGATCACCTGGTCCATTTGGAACAGATCGATAGGTTCTTCGAAATGTGGAGTTCATTCCGATTGAAATTTGAGGAAGTTCCCGTGCATCCTGGACCGCGAGAAACGCGCGCGCGACACGATCGAACGGTCATGTCGCGGAAATCTGGGGCGGAGGCCACGACGCCTCGATTATCGCGCCGGGATTTCCGCCACGCGTCCTTAGGGCCCCGCTAAGCAGATCTGCGGATCTCTCTCTGTTAGCGGATTGACGGCCTGAGATTGCGCTCACGCTTTGGGCTATAAGGGGCGCGAGCACTGTTCGTGGAGAGATAGATCTCATTTCCTTCTTCCGCCTCCGTCCTCTCCGCCGCCCGAGCGATACACTTCGATCCCACCTCCACCGTAGATCAGGTCTAGAGCTGCCGGAGATGACGAAGGCGGCGACGGACAAGGCCGATCGGGCGAAGAAGAGCTCGCGGGGATCATCCTCGAGCGCGTGCGCTCCAGCGGGATGGACCCACGGCGAGTGGATGCAGTCACGGGTCACCGAAGCTCGCATGCTCGAGCTGGAGAGCCAAGGGCTCGTCGCCGCGGGGGCTTGGAGGTTGCCGGAAGAGGGCGAGGAGGAGCCTTCACCGCAAGGCAACGAACGCGTGCTCTTGGTGACTCACCTCGAGCGAGGTTTCTCCCTTCCGGCTCATCCATTTTTCTGTAGATTTCTGAACTTTTTCGGAGCTCAACTCCACCACCTTCCTCCCAATGCCATCGTTTACCTAGCGGCGTTCGTATCCCTTTGCAAAAATTTCCTGGGTTGTCACCCCCATTGGGGTTTATTCAAACACCTTTTCACCTGCCGAATGATGACTGTGAAAAAGCCCAGTCAGTCAAAGGATAAGACGAACGTAGCTGAATTGTGTGGGGGTCTTGGGATTCAACTGCGCGGAAAAGGCTGTTTCCCAAAAATTTCGTTCCCAGACTCGGTGAAGGGGTGGCAGGAAACTTGGTTTTACTGCCAAGATGTTCGAGTCGGGGACGATCAGTTGGGTCTTCCTCCGTATACGTCGGAACGTATTCAGTCGGTTTCCCGACTGACTGTATCCAAAGAGGAGAAAACGGAGGTAGATATCTTGGTAATAGCCCTGGTGGCTTTAGTGCAGAAGGGTGTCAACGGCCTCGACTTGCTAGAGGTCTTTCTCCAGAGGAGGGTCCAACCGTTGCAAGCCAGGGTTCACCCCATGTGGGCATACACATGCCCGGATGACACCACTCGGACTCATTCGGAGGAACTTAAGGCTGACTCAGTGGAAGCTAGGATCAAGGTGATCTCTTCTGCACGCGAAAACTCCAGAGGGAGCAGGCAGGTGCTTCCGCTCTCCTCTAAAAATCCGCCGAATGAGGTAATCTTCGAGGTGCCATAGTCCGAGTGATATTCACGCATTTTATGCAACTGGTCCGATTAACTTGTTCTTCTGACCAATCTGTATTCCACTCGCCAGGCCTTCACAGGGATGAACAGTCTAGTGCCGATCGTCAACCGAGGACCGATTGACATGGCAAGTGACAACGATCAGCCGGACGAGTCTGCAGAAGCGGGGGGCGGTGAAGGAAGTGGCGAAAGTGGAGAAAGTGGTGACGACGAAGATTAATCGGATGATGGTGATGAGGCGGAGTCTTCTCGTTCTGAGGAACGGGTTCCTGAGAGCCGTTCCAAGGCGCGCCAAGACCCGGGGGTCCGTGGCGGCGGTCCCAAAGCTTCGAGTGCTACCAAGCCGAGTGTAACTGCCCTCCAGACTCGCAGCTCGAAGCGTGGGCGGGGAGAGCCTGCCCTGTCACCCGAAAAAGCGTCTAAACAAGCCAAGATCACCACCTCCAAGCCTCGGAAGGCCGTGTTTGTCCCCAAGATCAAGATGAGCATTCCTGTAGCCTCAGCGTAAGTATCTTCACTTCAACATTTATTGTCATGGCTCAATCCGAGTGTTATGATATTCCGAGTGTTTTCATTGTAGTGCTGATACTTCGACTGCCTCGCCTGACCCTCAATCTCTGGAGAAGGAAAAGGATGACGTTGATGTTGCATCCTCAAAGGGTAAGCTTCTGATTCACTCGAGCGCACATTTCAATTTTTCTTTCTGCTTGTTTCTGACTGTTCTTCTGAACGCTTGCAGCTCCGCATGAAGTGATAGACCTCGACGCGAGCGACAAGGTCGAACTGGCGAAGTCGCCTGTTGACGCGGATGTCGTGATGGAGTAGCTGCCATCTGCTAGTGTTTTAGCGTTGGCGCAGGGGACCAGCTCAGGGGCCAGAGCCGCACTCGGGGGCTGAAACTGTATCCCTTTCACCCATTCCTCCTGCTACCAATATCTTCGCGCTGCACCATGTCCCGGAGGATCAGGTGGGGGCGACCAAAGAAGCATTGATCCAACTGGGGGTGATGAGCGAGCGGCTGAAGACAGTTTATGACGCGAGTGAAGCACTGCAGAAGAATGTCTGAGTAAGTACCCTTGTAAGTACCTTCCTCAGTCGGAAATTTTGGTCCGTGTGGTTTTTGTTTTGATCCCGAGTGGGTTTGCGTCTGGGCACACCCACTGGGTGTTTCTGGTTCCAGTGGGGGCGTGCTGAGCGCACCCACTGGGTGTAGTCCCCGAGGCTGCCGTCGACTAATGCAGTCGGTGGTACTCTAGAAAACCGAGTGAACGCGGAGTTCAATACACTGAAGAGCTCAAAGAGAGCCTTGTCTTTATTTTCCAGTGGGGGCGCGCTGAGCGCACCCACTGGGTGTAGTCCTCGAGGCTGCCGTCGACTGATGCAATCGGCGGGAGTCTTAGAGTCTGAATCAAGGTCTGACCAATGTTTGTCTTTTGTTTCCTGTGGACAGGCTGTTTGCGAACTCGGAAACCATTGTAATATTCTGCAGAAGGAGGTGCAGGAGCCGCGTCTCAACCTGGAGGCCGAGAAGGCCAAAAATGCTCAACTGGAGCAGGAGAAGAAGTCAATCGAAGGTAAGTCCTTCCTGTCCGACTGTAACAGTAACTTCTCTCCTTCCCCATCCGACTGAATATGCTTCATCAGATCTTCGTGGAGAAAATCGTAAACTTGTCTAGAGGCTAAAGAATTCTATTTCTTTAGAAACTGTGAAGACTGCTCTTTAAAAGAACGACATCAAACTGGCGGCCGCTTAGAAGGAAGCCAGCCAAAAGGCCAAAGAGGCCGAGAAACTGAAGTCAGTTGGAAAGCTGGAGGAGGAGAAGAAAGCTTTGGAAGCCACAGTGCAAAAATCCAAGGAAGAACTCGTGGAGCTAAAGAGGTCGTACGCCGAGTGGGAGACCAAACTCAAGCACATTACCGCCAAGAAGGCAGAGCTGGAGGAGTATGTTGAGGAATTCAGTGGTGAAGCCAACGAAAAGCTCAAAGGTAACTTTCCCAAGTGATTCTCATGGAGCTCGATTAAACCGAATGGATTTTATCTGTCTCTGACTTCTTTTCTTCATTCGGACAAATCCAGCATTTTGTGACGATGTGGCAGAGGAGACAGACAAAATTGAGAAGGAACTGGATCCATCTCAAGGTCTGCTTAAGGACAGCGCTGCCATGGGTGTGCTCCGCTTGGAAGAGCGTGTCAAGCAACTGGCCCTGTACATCAGGGAGCTTAGCGCCGCCATCTCTGCAATCGATCATGACGTCTTTTCTGATGATGAGCCTTCGAAGGACCTGGAATCCATGCTTGCCCGAGTGAAGGAAGTGCCAAGCCGAGTGAAGGACTGGAGGAAATCTGCGGCCTTGGCTGGTGCCGACATCGCCCTCTCGTTAGTCCGTATCCACTGCAAGGGGGTGGACGAGAAGAAGTTGAAGTCTCTCGAGGTGGCTAACAGGAAGCACGCCACTCAGATAGCAGACAACATCGACCTGGATACTTTCGTGGAAGTGGTGCCCCAGCCTGAGTGATCGTCAGGTTTAAACTCTTTAAGCTTTTGCCTCGGAATGCCGAGTAGTAGCTGTAACCGTAAGACTTTGAATGAGCCTAAGGCTCCTGTCGTCAAGACTTTTGTCCGTACTCTTATTTCGAGTGATAGAGTTTTTATTTGCCTTGGTTTTGTTCGACCTTTGCTGTCTGATCGTTTGTGCTTAGGCGATGTGGAGCCGCGGCTAAGCCCTCGAGTGTAGGTGAGACCTGTACTCGGAATAGTTCTTGCGAACAATGATGGTCCCGTCCATCTTGTCGACCGAGTGAGAAGGATGTTCCACTCTAGACATTTTTAATTTAGGCGATGCGGGACCACAGCTAAGCCCCCGAGTGTAGGTGAGACCTGCACTCGGAATAGTTCTTGCGAACAATGATGGTCCTGTCCATCTTGTCGTCCGAGTGAGAAGGATGTTCCACTCTAGACATTCTTAACTTAGGCGATGCGGGACCGCGGCTAAGCCCCCGAGTGTAGGTGAGACCTGCACTCGGAATAGTTCTTGCGAACAATGATGGTCCCGTCCATCTTGTCGTCTGAGTGAGAAGGATGTTCCACTCTAGACATTCTTAACTTAGGCGACGCAGAGTCGCGGCTAAGCCCCCGAGTGTAGGTGAGACCTGCACTCGGAATAGTTCTTGCGAACAATGATGGTCCTATCCATCTTGTCGTCCGAGTGAGAAGGATGTTCCACTCTAGACATTCTTAACTTAGGCGATGCGGGACCGCGGCTAAGCCCCCGAGTGTAGGTGAGACCTGCACTCGGAATAGTTCTTGCGAACAATGATGGTCCTGTCCATCTTGTCGTCCGAGTGAGAAGGATGTTCCACTCTAGACATTCTTAACTTAGGTGACGCGGGACCGCGGCTAAGCCCCCGAGTGTAGGTGAGACCTGCACTCAGAATAGCTCTTGCGAACAATGATGGTCCTGTCCATCTTGTCGTCCGAGTGAGAAGGATGTTCCACTCTAGACATTTTTAACTTAGGCGATGCGGGACCGCGGCTAAGCCCCCGAGTGTAGGTGAGACCTACACTCGGAATAGTTCATACTCAGGCGAAATCGGGTTCGCGGCAAAGTATTTTATTTACACCCACTCGGGGCGGTTTATTCACCAGAGTGAAAATGAGTTAAATTTTGACAATACATAAAGAGACGGAACTTTATTCATCGCGATCACTTGGATTCATTATAGAAATGACAAACTAAGTGTAAAACTTGCGGAGTAGGTCCGCGTTCCAAGTCCTGGGCTCCTCTACGCCATCCTCGATGTTGTAGAGTCGGTAAGCTCCATTGTGCAAGACTTTGGATATTGCGTATGGTCCTTGCCAAGGAGGCGCCAGCATATGGGGTCTTTGTTGGTCCAGTCGGAGAACCAAGTCTCCCTCTTGAAAAGCTCGACCCCTGATCTGCCTGTCATGGTAACGCCTGAGATCTTGCTGATAGAGGGTTGATCTGATAAGGGCTAGCTCCCTCTCTTCCTCCAAAAGGTCCAAGCCATCTTGTCGCGCTGCCTCTGCTTCAGCTTCGTCATATTGTTCCACTCGGGGGGAATTGTGCTGAAGGTCACTCGGCAACACGACTTCAGACCCGTACACCATGAAGAAAGGAGTTTGCTTTGTAGAGCAGTTTGGGGTTGTCCGAATGCCCCATAAGACTGATCGTAATTCTTCGACCCAAGCTCCAGCAGCATGCTTCAAGTCTCTCATCAGCCGAGGCTTCAGCCCTTGGAGGATCATCCCATTCGCATGTTCCGCTTGTCCGTTCGACTGCGGGTGAGCCACAGAGGCGTAGTTAACCCAAGTGCCTTGGGAGTAACAGAACCCACGAAACTCATCGGAATCAAAGTTCTTTCCCTTGTCCGTGATGATGTCGTGCGGCACACCGAATCTGAAGATGATCTGCCGAATGAAGCTGATAGCAGTGGCCGAATCCAAGCTTTTGATGGGTTTCGCTTCAACCCACTTGGTGAACTTATCGACTTCCACAAGTAGGCGGGTGAACCCGCTCGTACCAGTCCGCAGGGGGCCGACCATATCGAGACCCCACACTGCAAATGCCAAGTGAGTGGAATCGTCTTCAGTGCAGATGCCGGCTTGTGGGACTTATTCTTGTAAAACTGGTCTCCCATAACTTCGAATGCCTTGGATTGACGGACGATCAGGCGTGCTTCTTCTTCGTCTTTGGGGAGTTCTTGCCTGAGAAAGTATGCCAAATATGGTTGAGTCCACTCGGGAGTGATTACCAGCATTTTGTGGACCAGGTCGACCACAGCTGGGACTTCAACCTCAATCGGATCGGATGGACCGACTGCTTGCGGGGGCTCCTCTGTGAAAGGATCTTCTGCGATAGTAGGGGTGTGTAGATGTTCGAGGAATATATCCTTGGGAACTGCCCGCCGAGTGGAACCAATCTTTGCTAGGTCGTCTGCTGCCTGGTTCTTCGCACGAGGAACGTGATGCAGCTCCAATCCTTCAAAGTTCTTCTCCAGCTTTCTGACCTCGTTACAGTAGTCAGTCATAGCTGGGCTCCGAATGTCCCATTCCTTCATCACTTGATTGACAACGAGGTCCGAATCACCGTAGACCATCAAACGATGAATGCCGAGTGAGATGGCCATACGGAGGCAATACAGGAGGGCTTCGTATTCGGCCTCATTGTTTGATGAATCAAAATGGATATGGAGGACGTAATTCAACTTATCTCCTCTGGGAGAGACAAGGACTACTGTGACACCCTGGTTTTTGGCAATTTTTTCTTTTCGAAATCTTTTTGGTTTTATTTGCATTTTGGTTGGTTTTTCAGTCAACTATGGACTTATGAATCCTTGAATCTTTTCCGAAGTAACCCAAAGCTCTCATCACCTTGTCTAAATCTTGCCAACACCATGTCATACACCTTCTGGACCACAATCCATTTTTCTAATACTTTCCAATAATTCTTTTATTCCTTTGGGTATTATGTCATCACTATGGGTTGTGAAGCAACCTATAGTTTGGATGATCAAAAAAATCCCAAACTCAAGCCACACCTTCTTATCATCATATAATCCCATAATCTTCAAAAATATTCCATTGTCCAATACAAAATTTTGGCCAGAATAATTATTTTCTCTCTGGTCAGAATTGGTCAATTGTGAAGCAACCCCTATTTTCCTAACTCAGAAAATTCCCAGTAAATTTCCTGAGATATTAGGGATCCTATCTAGCCAAAATATCCAAAAATATCACATTGGCCAGTACAACTTTTTAGCAACAAGGCTCTGCCAAGTTACTGCATTTCTGAAACCCTTGTGAAGGAAGTGCCAGCTAGGAGCGGCCAACTGCCATGAAATTTTTATGGCATCCTCTCTACCTCAAATAACTCCACCATGGCAAATTTCAGCTCCATCCGATCTACCATATGAGTGCCACAAGTTCAACAAGTTTCTGGACCAATAAGACAGTTTGTACATGAACCCCATTCAAAACTTTTCCAAACTCTCTCAAATTTGGCCAGTCTATAGTCCTTCCAACCTAAATCACTCCAGACATTTCCATTGGCTCCATCTCCAGCTCACCTCTCCTCTGGATCTCTCTTGAGTTTGCTGTCAGAAACTGTAGCTGAAGCTACACTTCACAGCAGAGTGAACCTAGCCAAACCAAGCATGCAGAGGCACTAGATGACCAAAGGAGAAAACCCCAGACATGGTGCGCTGGACAGGGGAGGCCTCCAGACACCACTGGCCGTGGTGAGCACGGCTAGTGATGCGTCCCTGCTGCCCCGCATGGCCTAGCCTTGTCCTCGCGCGCCGACGTCTTCCCCTCCTCCCACCTGACCGTTCTGGATCCATCTCCTCGTCGGAAACCTCCCCGGCGGCCGCCACACACTCGGACACTGTGGCGCCCATGCGGCCACAGTGACTCTAGCGCTCGTCTTCTTCCTCCACTAGCCTCCACCGCGCCATTACTCCTCCCTGCCCTCTCCCGTCTCGTCGCTCCACAAGCGGCCAGCCAGCGTGGCGTCCTGGCGCCGGCGACGTGTCCCGCACCTCGCCGCTTCTGGAGAGCTCGCCCGCGCTCGCCTCCGGCATATAAAAGGCCATGCCCGGCCCTCCAAAGCTCATCACCACTCCTCACCACCTCCCAATCGCCTCCCCGAGCAGCGAGCCACGGCCGACTGGCCCTCTGGCCTCGAACCTCGCCGGAGATCCGCCGCCACCAGAGCCCAAGCGCCTCGCCGTTCCACTCCTCCTCGGCCTCCACTGACGACACCCTCGAACTCAGCTCATTCTCCTGATCACGCCCGACCTCCTGCCCGACCGAATCATCGCCAGAATCGCCGTCTCCGTCGACACCCGAACGCCGCCGCCGTCGGAGAAGAAGGGGTCGACGCCGTCCGGACACCTCTTGCTGAACTGCGGGTATGTACGGGTTCGCCACGGTGAGCTCGTCCCGTCCCCACTCTCTCCCGACCTCGCCGCCGCCTGTAACGCCGGCGACGATCGTCGGAGCTCCGCCTCTCTCTGTTCCCTCTCTTCCTTCTGTTTAAATCCAACCGCAGGGCCCGCTCGTCAGCGGCTCAGCCGCGCGCGCGCGAAGCGGTAAGTGGAGATGCCTCTCCACTTTACGCTTTCGACGTGTCCCCTGTCAGGTTTTCTGTTTTTAATTTAAATCTCAGTTTTGACCAGTACCTTTGACCATCAATATCTCTTTAACCATAAGTCCAAATCGACTGATTCTTTTTGCAGTTGGTTGGTATTGATCTCCTCTAATTTCTGGTAAAATTTGGTGTTTTACTCTCACTCATAGAATTTCTGGTGATTAAAATAGTGTAATGTGATATTTTAAATTGTTGTTTAAAAATATTTTCAGAGGGAAACTTTGGTAACTTTGAAGACCATGAGTTCTTGGGCAACCCAACAGAGCAAGGCAAGCCAGGACATCCATCTTTTGAAGCATTTCAATAGCATTGCATATTTCAATGCATTATGTTCATTTATTTGCTATATAATAATTCATAGCAATTTAATTTAAATGCTTAGTTGCTGCCATTTTAAGTTATTGTGATAAACCACATGCTTGCTTAATGAAACTTAGTCGGTTGATTTGGAGTCACCTGTCCGGGCTTATCCGTGCAACCACATTTGCTGGTATGGGACGGCCTTGACTTGGTCTAGCTTCGTGCTCTTTCACCGGTACCTCTAGACAGGGAGGGTTATGCGTGCGTGCTGCCCTGATCAGGTAGACGGCGGCAAACCTGTGAGCCCAGTTGAGTATTGTGCCGGCGTCCCCGTTTGGGACAGTTTAGTTTGGCCATGATGGTGGTAGGTGTCACGAGGTGACACAGGGGCCACCCAAGGCAGGACTCCGGGGGAGGATGAATGCTGGTGGTACGATGGGAGAGACACGGGTCAGGTGGGTTTCGTTGGAGCAACGCTGGTCCACCCGAATGGGATCACGAGGCCAGGTGCTTCATGGTGTGGGTAAAGTGCGCAAGCTCTGCAGAGTGAAAAATCTATTCGAATAGTTGCGTCCACGGTATTGGACAGTCCGTCCAGGCCTCACTAGGTGGTCAACCGTAACAGTTATAGTAATGATGGAAGAACTCATCTTGTGTTCGGAAGTACTCGATGGCTTATGAGTATTCCGAGGGTTGCGGGACAACCCGAAAGAGAGTAAGTTGATAACTGATGACAGTAAGTGAATCACTTAAGAATTTAACATGTTGATTGCCATGCTATTGTTTGCTGCATTACTTAGTTGTCGTGAGCTTGCGAGTACATTCAAAGTACTCACCTAGCGTATCATGCTAGATGCAGGAGAAGCCGAGGACGGAGGTCCCGATGGTTCGTGCTACGCTAACTAGGCTGTGTCCCAGCAGTGTCCCTGTGGATGGAGTTTCCGCTATGTTCCGCTACGCCATAGAGTTTCCCTAGTGGTTTCGAGGGCTGCTATGTTTCATAAATAATGTAGATATTGTCATAGCACCAGGTGTGCCTTTGGCCTCGCTGTCGATGTAAAATATGAGCTTGTACCCGAAGTTTATCAATAAAGATCAGTTCTGTTCTGTTGCAAGTTGTTGTGTGTTTCCAGAAGACATGATCTCTGGGTTGGAGACACTGGTAATCTGGTTCGCTGAGCCGGGGTGCCACAACGCTTGGTATCAGAGCCAGGCTGACTGTAGGACACCCTAGTTAACCCGCGCTAGAACCACGATTAGTGTAGGGCTTTGAGTGTGCATCGTGCTTGCTGCATTTGATTGTTGCATAGCATGCATCATGATTCATTGTTTTACTAACCGTTGGCATTGTGAGTGTAGATGGCACCAGTTCCATACCACTACCATCATGAGCCAGCACCGTTCACTTTTCCAGTACTGCTCCGTAACGTCTGGCTTCGACTGTACCCCAACGGCAAAGATCCAGTATACCAGGTGTTTCGGGAGCAGCTTGCCGAGTCAGTATACGAGTATCACGCAGAGGACATCCTGACCGCGAGCTCGGATATTGGTAGCTATTCTCGCTCTTCTAAGGGTGGAACGGCTTCCACTCCGGAACTGGCGATCCAGTTTGCTGCGATGGAGGCTCTCACTGACTTGCGCTTCCATGAGGTCGAGATGCAGACTCATCCAGGTTTCTTTCACTACCCCACCCTTTCGCCTACGACAGGGCGAGTCATTTTCGCGCCAGTTGACCCGGCGAGTGATCATGCGACTAGTGTTCTATCTCGTTATCTGAACGCTAGTTATCATATGATCATTTCCTTGGCTAAGGAGCTGTCTCGTGTCCAGGAGGCACTTGCAACCGCGACTACAGTACCATCTTCACCTCATCCTACATTTCCACCTATGTATCCACTACCAGTTCCACCTCCACGTAGGCTTGATACTCCTTCTAGCTCTACTACACCACCAGGCTTTTCGTCTGGTAGCCGACGTGAGACCCCAGCAGAGTGAGCCTCACTCCTAGCCACCCCAGCTGCTCCGATGCTGAGGCGTCGTGCTCCTTCTACCTCGGAAGGAGAACCATCTCAGCAGTGTCGTCGTGTTTCCTTTGATCCGGAGGATGTGATCCATGTCATCAGTTCCGATTCCGACTCGGGATCAGATGACAATGAGTCTTCGGTTTGGCAGTGTTCGTGCCACCCGCGCCACTAGAGTGGAGGCTTGAGTTGTAGTGCATGCATCTTTGCATATGTCAACTACCGTATGAGCAGTTTAGCCATGATATCCCCCTACTAGCTTGCCATGTATGATGTTGGGTTATCTTGTATAATTATGTTGTTCCTTTATTCACCTTTTTCGTAAATTCTCTTTCTAGTGTCATATTACTGTGTTTCCCTTATGGATGTTGGTCATCGATTTGGTATTTTGCAATGGGAACAAGTTTAGGATGAAGAGAGCTAGTAGCCAAGGCGGCGATGGAACCCCCGTTCGTCGATCTGCCAGACAAGCAGGACAACCACCAAAAGACTTACCACCTCCACCACCTCAAGCACCGACCACCGATCAGATCATGAGGATGTTTGAAGAGAAAAGAAACCAGGATCTCATGGAATTTTTGTAAAGTATGCAGACTATGGTGAGCCAGAACAACAACAATGGGACACACTCTAAGTTGTCTGACTTTCAGCGCACCAAGCCACCTAGTTTCGGTCAGGCTGTGGACCCTATAGAAGCTGATGATTGGCTGAGGACCATGGAAAAGAAGCAGTTGGATGAGTTGCTGCAAAAAGGGTATATTTGCCCAAGCATCTCGCCATGGGGATCACCCGTACTGTTTGTCAAGAAGAAGGATGGAAGTCTACGAATGTGCGTAGACTATCGCGAGCTGAATGAGGTCACCATCAAGAATAAGTATCCGCTCCCTCGCATTGATGATTTGTTCGACCAGCTGAACGGAGCACGGGTATTCTCCAAGATTGACCTCCGAACCGGGTATCATCAGCTAAAAATCAGAAAAGAGGATATACCCAAGACAGCTTTCACCACCCGATATGGTCTGTATGAGTTTACAGTCATGTCATTTGGACTGACGAATGCTCCAGCTTATTTCATGAGCATGATGAACAAGGTCTTCATGGATTTCCTGGACAAATTCGTGGTGGTGTTCATCGATGATATCCTGATATATTCCAAGGATGAAGAAGAGCATAAACAACACCTCCGTGCTGTCCTGGAAAGATTAAGGACCCATCGTCTGTATGCCAAGTTTAGTAAATGCGAATTTTGGCTAAAAGAGGTGGGATTTCTGGGGCATATTCTGTCAGAACAAGGAGTAGTTGTCGACCCCAGCAAAGTAACTGCAGTACTGAATTGGAAGACACCAGCCTCGGTGACCGAAGTCCGTAGCTTTCTGGGATTGGCAGGCTATTACCGTCGTTTCATAGAAGGCTTCTCCAAGATAGCTAAGCCACTGACAGAATTGCTAAAGAAAAATCAAAGGTTTGTCTGGACGGCGGAGTGTGACAGCAGCTTCCTAGAGCTAAACACAAGGCTAACTACAGCACCTGTCTTAGTTCTTCCAGTCATCCACAAGAGCTTTGATATATATTGCGATGCTTCCAGACGTGGAATCGGCTGCGTGTTAATGCAAGAAGGAAATGTTGTAGCATATGCATCCAGACAGCTACGATCTCACAAAGAAAACTACCCCACACATGATCTGGAAGTAGCAGCCGTGTGTAACACCCTGGTTTTCGCTCCCTGTTTTTTTTCCTTTGCGGGATTTGACTCCCGTCTTTTTTCTCGGTGTTATCGGATTTCTTTCACTCTTGGCTATATGAAGATGTTCATTCAGCCTTGCCTTCCTATCCAACCAGACACTCTCTCCGGTCTAACCCTGCCACCCAAGATCTATCTCCAGACTTTGCCACCGAAACCCTAACTTCCGAGTTGCCGGAAGGGAAACCCTAATCCTTCCAGTTACAAAGGAACCTCAATTTCCTTTGATCTTATGACTCCCAAACTTTTCCCCAGTGATCATCCTTCATCTATAAACCCTGGATATGCAAAAATATTGCCAAGTCATTTGCAATATTTTTCATTTATAATTAATTCCTTTTTCTGCCAGTTAAAGGAATTACATCCAGGAAAATATCTATCCATCTCCAAAGTTCATGAAAACTTGTGGAGATATTTTTTGTGATCATATTGAGATCCCACAAAAATATTGGCCATAATTAAATAAGGGAAATTGCCTTTTCCTATTTAATGCCAATATTGCATTTTGGGCACTTTCTAAAGGAACTACCATTTTGGTAGCCAGGAAAAATCCCAAATAAATTGTGGAGCTTCTCATATCCATATTTTCACCATTTCCATCAAGAACCCAAGTTCCATAGTTCAAATTTTGAGCACAACATCAATTTGCAATTTTTGTCCAGTTGGGCAATTTGCAAAGGAAGTGCTCTATTCCTTTATCTATTTGAGTTGAAATTTTTCATGGTGGTTAAAATTGCCAAATAAACCATGGATACCAAAAATCAGCACAATTCATCTATTCATTTTCCCCAGCATTTTTTCCCAAGTTTCTATGCATTTGAAAGCTCTGTGAAGCAAGTACCATTTTTGTATTTCTAAATGGCATGAAACTTTTACAGAGTCTTAGTATCATCAAATCATTGGTCTCCACCAAATTTTAGCGGTTTTCATCTAGCCAAATTTGCTCAGCACCCTCTTTTGCATTTCTGGCCAGTTTGCAAAGGAAGTGGCATTTATCCTCATCCTGATAAGCTGAAAATTTGCAGAGAGGATCATCTTAGTGAGTGATCACTCTCGGACAAAAATCAGAGTTTGTTTCTTGCTCAATCTCCCCCACCTCACTACAAACAGTTTGCTGTCAGGACCATTGTGAGCTCAAATCAGTCAATCTTTGCCTCCACTTCCATCCAAGACTTGACAGGGCAACTCCAGAGACATTAATGCATCTATTTGACATGGCCTGGAGTCAAATAGGCGCTCTGGACGCGTGGTGCCGGCGGTGACCACGCGCAGAGCGCGCCAAATCGGTGCACTGTGTCCTGGACCCTTCGGGAGTCGTCTCCGGCAGGCCGTGGCTTGTCCGCAAGCGCCGGTGAGCTCCCCACCATGTGCGTGAGCCTTCTGGAGGTCTCTTCCCTTCGTCTCCTAGCTTCTGGCCGTGCCTGCCGACATCAGATGCTCCACCGGAGCACCGCCGCGTCGCCGATCCTCCTGGAACTTCGGCCACCCTCCCTTGCCTTCCAGAGCTCTCCTCCTCGGCTATTTAAGCTCACCTAGAGTCTCCCCACGACCTCTCACTCCTCACAGCCGAGCTCCGGAGCCCCTCTCTGCCTCGATGGCCGAAGCTCCGCCACCGACCCCCCTTGGCCAACCTCGACCCCGGCCACTCCCTCTCCCCCTCGTCCCCAACCCCGGCTCTCTCCAGGTCTCTTGCGGCCGCCGCTTCTCGTTTTGGGACAGGGGAGTCTCGCCGGAGCAAACCCCGCTGTTGTCCCGCCGCCGCGCCCCGGTCCATGGTGAGGGCGGCTCAGGCCACCTCGAGAGACGCGGCGACCACCTGTGGAGGCGGAGTGGAGCATGGGATCCGTCCCCGTCGACGCCCAAGGCCACCGTGGCCTCCATCGCCGGCATCGGGCCGACCGGGCGCCCCTGTCTCCTCCTCTGTTCCGGTACAGAGGTAGAAGATAAGGGAGGAGAGAGGAGGTGAGGCGGGCCCCGCCCGTCAGTGGGTGTTGCCCTGGGCCCGGTGGGATAAGTGGAGGCGCATTCCATCAAATACGCCACCGGTTCGCGGGAAGTGTATTGCAGAGAAAGTGTCTTCCTCTCTGGAAAACGTTTCACCGCAGAATGCGTTTTCTCTAAAAGAAAACGTATTTCCAGAGAAGGTGCCAACGGTTGTGCACTCAGGGACCCGGTTGTGATTATTTTCTTACAGAAAGGCCCTTCCACCGTCAAATTCTCATATCTTTTTCTCCGTAACTCCGATCGAGGTGATTCCAACGCTCACATCTTCGTCTTGTCGAGCCCATTCTTTTGGTATCACTTTCACAATGTGTTCACACAGTGAAAGTGACCATTTTTCCCTTGCCTTCCATCAGCCCCCTCCGAGAGAGAACGGATTCCGGCGATTCTTTCCGCGGACTCTCCGCACTTCTTCCCGGAGTATTCTTCGACCCCCAGGCAAGCCGACCATCTGATATATGCCCTAAAGCATTGCTCTGTGTTATTCTTGCGTGTTTAATTAGTAATTATGCCTATGATAGAAATAATTAAACCTGTGTTAGATTGCACTTACTATTTGCATTACTTGCATAGTTTGCTATGTGGTTTACTTAAGTGCATAATTGTTGCCACTTCAATTTGTTGTGATATATATAACAATACTTACTAAGTGATGGCTAAAGTTAAACTTAGTCGGTTGATCTGGAGTCACCTGTCTGGGCTTATCCGTGCAGCCACATTTGTCAGTATGGGACGGCCTTGACTTGGTCTGATCGCGTGCTCTTTCACCGGTACCTCCAGACAGGGAAGGTTATGCGCGCGCACTACCCAGGCCCGGTAGGCCGCGATAACCTTGTGAGCCCAGTTGATTGTTGAACCCGGGAGTCCCCGTTTGGGACAAGTTTAGTTTGGCCATGACGGTGGCAGGTGTCATGAGGACACATGGGCCACCCAGGGCAGGACTCCGGGGGAGGATGAATGCCGGTGGTACGATGGAAGAGTCACGGGTCAGGCAGGTTTCGTTGAAGCAACGCTGTTCCACCCGAATGGGATCACGAGGCCAGGTGCTTCATAGTGTGGGTAAAGTGCTTAACCTCTACAGAGTGAAAAATCTATTCGAATAGCCGCGTCCACGGTATTGGACAGCCCGTCCAGACCTCACTAGGTGGTCAACCGTAAAAATTGATGATAATGATGGAAGAACTCGTCTTGTGTTCGGAAGTACTCGATGACTCATGAGTATTCCGAGGGTTATGGGACAACCCGTAAGAGAGTAAGTTGGATCTGATTAAGACTTGGATTGGATCCTGAGATCATTCGGAGTATGGATTACTTACTGGATATGCTTTACTTTACTGCATTTTACTTATCAGTTATTTTGCTAGATAATCCTGCTATAACAATATCATTAATACCGCTAGCTAGTTCTGCCATACCATGATGATTAATATTGCTCTAATAACAAATGCATGCTTGAATGCCATGGATTGCATTGCTTGGTGTATATGTTAGTTTGGTTTGCTTGCGAGTACATTCAAAAGTACTCAGCGGCCTTTAACATGGCCAGGTTCACATAAGGATCCGTCGTCCGTCGTCGAGAAGCCGAAGCGTTCGCGGGCTAGAAGAGTAACCTAGTCAGATCCCTATGGATTGGAGCCGCACCAAGACCATGCTGCCTTAGATAGAGCCTTTCCGCTGCCACCACTTTTGTAATATACCCCATGTAAGACTCATATATCCATTAATAGAAATGCATGTGTTCATGATACTTGTTGTAAACGCGCATGCCAGAGTGATTTCCTGGGCTGGTATGCGTGGCGACCGTCTGGCTACAGTGGTAATCAGGCGGGGCGCCACAACGAATGGTATCAGAGCAGCCAGGCTGACTATAGGTTACCCTAGCCAGACTTCACTGTCTTGTGTTCAGTAGAAAGCCTAGATGGATTTCAGCCATCTTTGCCACCTGGCACGGCTACTATTGATCATAAGGCAACCCCATAGGTCTTTGGCTCCATCAGACCCCAACTCTCATGGCCCTTGCCTCCGGTGTGAAACGCTGGCACCGGGCAATGACCCGTGAGCCCTGAACCCTAGGTAAACCAGATATCCTTACCCTGCTTGCTAGCCATGGCATTTCTCTCCTTGACTCTAGTTTCCTTTGGGAAATGCTCATAAATCCTATCTCTCCTCGACAACCTTAGGAACGTTGACTAAGCCACTTTTGCTATGGTCCTGCGTCGAGTGCGATGCTCCCTAAGGAAGTAGTAGGAGCTTGACACCAGTGCTACCAGGAGCATTGTGTAGTTTCGCTTCTAAATCCTTAGAGGTACATCGAGTGCGCTATAATAGTTATACTAGTGGATCCTTGGCCATGTGTATAAGGTCTGCAAAATTTTTGAGCTTTATTTGCTTTTCGGTTTTTCGCGGTTCTTGTTTCTTTTGTCGGTTCCGTTTCTTCGCTCCGACTGGATCCATCCGCAAGAGTTGCCAAAGAAGATATGTATGCAATTGGGATAATACCCAATAATCCCAATTCAGCAAGAGTCCTATCCAGCCAACTGCCTGATATTCAGAACAGCAACCTCGGATCTGTCAAGAACAAAGAATGGGTCAGAAGCAAAATATGTGTGCAACAGACAAGGCCAGAATATACCTGAGAGAGTTGGCCTCAGAACCGTTCATACCCGAGGAGCATTCAGATGAGCTACCAAGAATAAACACCAGCAAGGACAAATGATTCCGTCCTCGGCACAAGGATTATTTCAGTCAGTAGGGTGAACCTTGAGTCTTTTCTCAATGGACCCAAGAATCATTCATTACCCACAGAAGACATATTTCAAGAATGTGAAGGTGACGAGAGCAACAACTAAACTCTGGTATGATGATACGAATTTCAAAACATATTTTGAAATTCACCGATGCAAATACAAAATTGTCTAGGCACTGTGAACAAGGTTCGCAAGGAATATGGATAAGTTCACAGTTGTCCGAATCAAGGAGCACCTAACATGCTTGGAAACTCAGCCGAACCGAATGGAATTATCTATCGACTGCTTATTATCAGCAATACTTGGTCTAAATGCAAAGGGTATTCTGAATTAATTACCCACATGAAGTCTGCATCAGTTCTGCAACCTTTACAGCAACAATAATCAGACCAGCAGAAGGACAAGCGATGTGCATGACCAATGGAATATCTTCAGTCAAGGTATGGCCTATATGAAGTTTTGGCTCTGCTATGGGTAAAATTCTGGATACTTCGGAAGGAAGCCAGAATCGTCCATAGATCCGACTGCGTACACAGTAAAAGTGTTTCTGGAATAAGCAACCCAGCCTTCGTCTGCAAGCCATCAAAAGGGGCTTACGATACCAGACTGCCAATCTTCCTCCGTACGTCACTTGGTGAGGAAAGCTTCTGGGGTACGGCACTCCCATCTTCCACAGCGGGCTACCGTGGAAGACTTCCGGCATAAGGCACCTGACCTTCCGCGGCAAGCCACGCATAAAGGAAAGCTTTTGAGGTATGATACCCAGCCTTCTTCAGCACGCTACTCCGGCAGGAGCTTCGAGCATAAGGAATTCAGTCCTCTTCAACACGCCATCGTGCCTACAACAAGCTTGTCAGGAGCACGAACTAGTCTGGACACAAATCCGCCTCAGAATTCAGTGGTTATATCATACCCCTGCATATGTTGTGAGCATGCAGTCCAGTGGATCAGTTCATGCGAGCCACTCGTACACGGGAATGACTGTGTTCAGAGAAACATTGGCCCCATGTTGAAAAGAAGGATGTGAACACAGTAACCTCTACGAGGTATGCAAGAGTAAGTTGTGAGAACAAGCCCGACAAGCCGGGAACACAATCAAGAAGCCGTATTGGTAGGTCATTACAGGCCCATCAAAGGAACCCTCAAGAACAAGGAAGTGGTGTACAAACAACCTCCGTGACGGTCAACAAGATGCAGTTTCACGAACAGGGTGATATTGATAATACTTGTCCGACTCTTGCATATAAGGCCACAACAATGCAGCCAGCATGCCATACTCATCATGAATATGGGCCATCAACCCAGACAGAAGGCTATGCTCCGAAAGATACACCGAATGATAGTCATACTATGTTCAGCTCAGCGGTCATAGCAAGGACTACAGAAGCTATATATGACAGAGCCACCTCCACGAGTAATAGAGTTTGAAACAAGAGATTCAGATAGAATGGCTCAAAGCACGTCAGCACCAACAACTCAGCGACACCATGACATCATTGGAGTAAGAGATTACTGTCTATGATTATTTTGTGATCATGCCTGACATTTCAGTTGGGGGATATAGCAGCAATAGCTCGGTCATGTTGTGGATCACCTAAGGATAAAGTCAGAATGCCTAAGGCAGAAAGAAACATCAGTATGTAACCCACAACCATACTGAGCATTCTGGCATGGCAAAAGAGAACCACCCCTAGTAGCTCGAGGCCATACTAGCACGAGAGCCTGGTACCAGGAAAGGAAGTCTTGCCCATCGGGGTACGAAGCATCGCAATAAAACCCGAAGCAGTTGCTTCGAGGCAATGGAAACTGAGCCGTTTGTAGGCATTACCCGCTGCCCCACCCAGCAATACCATGATCAGAAAAAAAGTACACCTGAAAGGAAAGAGAAGGATTCAAGGAAAACTGTGTGCAGAGACAACACATGGTCCATCAGAAGAGATAGCTAAAAGGTCAGCGAACCCACAAAGACAAGACCGCTGATGGATCCAAGTCACACACAGGTAAGTTCCCCTTCACCGGGAGGTAAGCCCGGAAATCTCGAGGACGAGATTTTCTTAAGGGGGGTAGGTTTGTAACACCCTGGTTTTCGCTCCCTGTTTTTTTCCTTTGCGGGATTTGACTCCCGTCTTTTTTCTCGGTGTTATCGGATTTCTTTCACTCTTGGGTATATGAAGATGGTCATTCAGCCTTGCCTTCCTATCCAACCAGACACTCTCTCCGGTCTAACCCTGCCACCCAAGATCTATCTCCAGACTTTGCCACCGAAACCCTAACTTCCGAGTTGCCGGAAGGGAAACCCTAATCCTTCCAGTTACAAAGGAAACTCAATTTCCTTTGATCTTCTGACTCCCAAACTTTTCCCCAGTGCTCATCCTTCATCTATAAACCCTGGATATGCAAAAATATTGCCAAGTCATTTGCAATATTTTTCATTTATAATTAATTCCTTTTTCTGCCAGTTAAAGGAATTAAATCCAGGAAAATATCTATCCATCTCCAAAGTTCATGAAAACTTGTGGAGATATTCTTTGTGATCATATTGAGCTCCCACAAAAATATTGGCCATAATTAAATAAGGGAAATTGCCTTTTCCTATTTAATGCCAATATTGCATTTTGGGCACTTTCTAAAGGAACTACCATTTTGGTAGCCAGGAAAAATCCCAAATAAATTGTGGAGCTTCACATATCCATATTTTCTCCATTGCCATCAAGAACCCAAGTTCCATAGTTCAAATTTTGAGCACAACATCAATTTGCAAACTTTGTCCAGTTGGGCAATTTGCAAAGGAAGTGCTCTATTCCTTTATCTATTTGAGCTGAAATTTTTCATGGTGGTTAAAATTGCCAAATAAACCATGGATACCAAAAATTAGCTCAATTCATCTATTCATTTTTCCCCAGCATGTTTTCCCAAGTTTCTGTCCATTTGAAAGCTCTGTGAAGCAAGTACCATTTTTGTATTTCTAAATGGCATGAAACTTTTACAGAGTCTTAGTATCATCAAATCATTGGTCTCCACCAAATTTCAGCTGTTTTCATCTAGCAAAATTTGCTCACCACCCTCTTTTGCATTTCTGGCCAGTTTGCAAGTTTGCAAATGAAGTGCCATTTATCCTCATCCTGATAAGCTGAAAATTTGCAGAGAGGATCATCTTAGTGAGTGATCACTCTCGGCCAAAAATCAGAGTTTGTTTCCTGCTCAATCTCCCCCACCTCACTACAAACAGTTTGCTGTCAGGACCATTGTGAGCTCAAATCAATCAATCTTTGCCTCCACTTCCATCCAAAACTTGACAGGGCAACTCCAGAGACATTAATGCATCTATTTGACATGACCTGGAGTCAAATAGGCGCTCTGGACGCGTGGTGCCGGCGGTGACCACGCGAAGAGCGCGCCAAATCGGTGCACTGTGTCCTGGACCCTTCGGGAGTCGTCTCCGGCAGGCCGTGGCTTGTCCGCAAGCGCCGGTGAGCTCCCCACCATGTGCGTGAGCCTTCTGGAGGTCTCTTCCCTTCGTCTCCTAGCTTCTGGCCATGCCTGCCGACATCAGATGCTCCACCGGAGCACCGCCGCGTCGCCGATCCTCCTGGAACTTCGGCCACCCTCCCCTGCCTTCCAGAGCTCTCCTCCTCGGCTATTTAAGCTCACCTAGAGTCTCCCCGCGACCTCTCACTCCTCACAGCCAAGCTCCGGAGCCCCTCTCTGCCTCGATGGCCGAAGCTCCGCCACCGATCCCCCTTGGCCAACCTCGACCCCGGCCACTCCCTCTCCCCCTCGTCCCCAACCCCGGCTATCTCCAGGTCTCTTGCGGGCGCCGCTTCTCGTTTTGGGCCAGGGGAGTCTCGCTGGAGCAAACCCCGTTGTTGTCCCGCCGCCGCACCCCGGTCCGTGGTGAGGGCGGCTCAGGCCACCTCGAGAGACGCGACGACCACCTGTGGAGGCGGAGTGGAGCACGGGATCCGTCCCCGCCGACGCCCAAGGCCACCGTGGCCTCCATCGCCGGCATCAGGCCGACCGGGCGCCCCTGTCTCCTCCTCTGTTCCGGGACAGAGGTAGAAGATAAGGGAGGAGAGAGGAGGTGAGGCGGGCCCCGCCCGTCAGTGGGTGTTGCCCCGGGCCCGGTGGGATAAGTGGAGGCGCATTCCATCAAATACGCCACCAGTTCGCGGGAAGCGTGTTGCAGAGAAAGCGTCTTCCTCTCTGGAAAACGTTTCACCCAGAATGCGTTTTCTCTAAAAGAAAACGTATTTCCAGAGAAGGCGCCAGCGGTTGTGCTCTCAGGGACCCGGTTGTGATTATTTTCTTATAGAAAGGCCCTTCCACCGTCAAATTCTCATATCTTTTTCTCCGTAACTCCGATCGAGGTGATTCCAACGCTCACATCTTTGTCTTGTCGAGCCCGTTCTTTTGGTATCACTTTCACAATGTGTTCACACAGTGAAAGTGACCATTTTGCCCTTGCCTTCCATCAGCCCCCTCCGAGAGAGAACGGATTCCGGCGATTCTTTTCGCGGACTCTCCGCACTTCTTCCCAGAGTATTCTTCGACCCCCAGGCAAGCCGACCATCTGATATATGCCCTAAAGCATTGCTCTGTGTTATTCTAGCGTGTTTAATTAGTAATTATGCCTATGATAGAAATAATTAAACCTGTGTTAGATTTCACTTACTATTTGCATTACTTGCATAGTTTGCTATGTGGTTTACTTAAGTGCATAATTGTTGCCACTTCAACTTGTTGTGATATATATAACAATACTTGCTAAGTGATGGCTAAACTTAAACTTAGTCGGTTGATCTGGAGTCACATGTCCGGGCTTATCCGTGCAGCCACATTTGCCGGTATGGGACAGCCTTGACTTGGTCTGATCGCGTGCTCTTTCACCGGTACCTCCAGACAGGGAAGGTTATGCGCGCGCGCTACCCTGGCCCGGTAGGCGGCGATAACCTTGTGAGCCCAGTTGATTGTTGAACCCGGGCGTCCCCGTTTGGGACAAGTTTAGTTTGGCCACGACGGTGGCAGGTGTCATGAGGACACAGGGGCCACCCAGAGCAGGACTCCGGGGGAGGATGAATGCTGGTGGTACGATGGAAGAGTCACGGGTCAGGCAGGTTTCGTTGAAGCAACGCTGGTCCACCCGAATGGGATCACGAGGCCAGGTGCTTCATAGTGTGGGTAAAGTGCGCAACCTCTGCAGAGTGAAAAATTTATTCGAATAGCCGCGTCCACGGTATTGGACAGCCCATCCAGACCTCACTAGGTGGTCAACCGTAAAACTGATGATAATGATGGAAGCACTTGTCTTGTGTTCGGAAGTACTCGATGACTCATGAGTATTCCGAGGGTTATGGGACAACCCGTAAGAGAGTAAGTTGGATCTGGTTAAGACTTGGATTGGATCCTGAGATCATTCGGAGTATGGATTACTTACTGGATATGCTTTACTTTACTGCATTTTACTTATTAGTTATTTTGCTAGATAATCCTGCTATAACATGATCATTAATACCGCTAGCTAGTTCTGCCATACCATGATGATTAATATTGCTCTAATAACAAATGCATGCTTGAATGCCATGGATTGCATTGCTTGGTGTATATGTTAGTTTGGTTTGCTTGTGAGTACATTCAAAAGTACTCAGCGGCCTTTAACATGGCCAGGTTCACATAAGGATCCATCGTCCGTCATTGAGAAGCCGAAGCGTTCGCAGGCTAGAAGAGTAACCTAGTCAGATCCCTATGGATTGGAGCCACACCAAGACCATGCTGCCTTTGATAGAGCCTTTCCGCTGCCACCACTTTTGTAATATACCCCATGTAAGACTCATATATCCATTAATAGAAATGCATGTGTTCATGATACTTGTTGTAAACGCGCATGCCAGAGTGATTTCCTGGGCTAGTATGTGTGGCGACCGTCTGGCTACAGTGGTAATCAGGCGGGGCGCCACACCGTGGTTCATGCCTTAAAGATTTGGAGGCATTACCTTATTGGTCAACGATGTGAAATATATACAGACCACAAGAGTCTCAAATATATTTTCACTCAGCCGGACTTGAACCTCCGATAGCGAAGATGGCTTGAATTGGTCAAGGATTATGACATTGGAATAAATTATCATCCGGGAAAGGCTAATGTGGTCGCTGATGTTCTCAGTAGAAAACAAGACCACATCCAGCCAAGGCTGCAAGAGGAGTTTGCCAAGCTCAACATGGTGCTATGCGGCCCGGTTAACCCGGATACTTTGGAGATTACTCCAACACTTATGGAAGAAATTAAGAAGGCTCAAGAGCCAGATGAAGGAATAAAAGAGATCAAGGAGCTGATGCAGCAAGCGAAAGCCAAGTCTTTCCGTGTGGATGACCAAGGCACCTTATGGTTTGAGAAACGGATATGCGTGCCCAATCAGAATAATCTAAGGCAGCAAATACTCAGAGAAGCGCGTGAATCCGCGTACTCCATCCACCCGGGAGGCACAAAGATGTATTAGGATCTGAGAGAAACCTTTTGGTGGCCAGGGATGCGAAGGGACATATCATACTATGTCGCCTGCTGCGACATCTGCAACAAAGTTAAGGCTGAACACCAGAAACCCGCTGGGCTACTACAACCTTTACCAGTTCCCCAGTGGAAGTGGGACGACATATGCATGGACTTCATTGTTGGACTACCCAAGCCAACAAGAGGCCATGATGCTATCTGGGTCATTGTGGATATACTCACGAAAGTGGCTCACTTTATCCCGGTAAAGACCACTTTTAACGCAAACCAGCTTGCACAACTCTACCTGTCCCGGATAGTCAGCCTTCATGGAGTACCCAAGTCTATCACCTCAGATAGGGGCTCCCTATTCACCTCAGCATTCTGGTTGCGATTGCACCAAGCTTTGGGAACCATGTTGAAGCATAGCACGGCGTACCATCCGCAGATAGATGGACAGACCGAACGAGTAAACCAGATAATAGAGGATATGCTTCGGTCCTGTGCTCTCACCCATGGACCCAAATGGGAAGATAGCCTACCCTATGCGGAATTTTCTTATAACAACAGTTATCAGTCGAGTCTTAGGATGTCACCTTTTGAAGCACTATATGGGCGGAAGTGCCGCACCCCATTGAATTGGTCCCAGACAGGAGATAGTCGTATCTTTGGCACGGACTTGATGCTTGAGGCTGAGAAGCAGGTCAAGGATATTCAGGAGCGTCTTCGAGCGGCCAAGTCCCATCAAAAGAGTTATTATGACCCAAAGCACCGAGAAGTGACTTTTGAGCCCGGAGAATATGCTTACCTTCGAGTAACCCCCATGAAGGGAGTAAAGAGGTTTCATACCCGGGGAAAGCTTGCACCAATATACATCGGTCCCATTCCAGTAATTGCTAGGAAAGGCAGGGTAGCATATCAGTTGGACTACCACCGGAGTTATCTGATATTCACGATGTTTTCCACATATCACAGTTAAGAAAGTGCATTGCACCACCGATCAAGCAAGCAGATATGAGTGAGCTAGAACTGGCTAAGGATCTGACATACAAAGAGAAACCTATCAGAATCTTGGATGAGATGGAAAGGACTACCAGGAGTAAGGTGATCAAGTTTTACAAGGTACTGTGGGAACACCATACTGAGGAAGAGGCTACCTGGGAAAGAGAAGATTTCCTAAGATCCGCATACCCGTACCTGTTACCTGAGCAACCGAATCTCGAGGACGAGATACATTCTAAGGGGGGTAGGTTTGTGACACCCTGGTTTTTGGCAACTTTTTCTTTTCGAAATCTTTTTGGTTTTACTTGCATTTTGGTTGGTTTTTAGTCAACTATGGACTTATGAATCCTTGAATCTTTTCCTAAGTAACCCAAAGCTCTCATCACCTTGTCTAAATCTTGCCAACACCAAGTCATACACCTTCTGGACCACAATCCATTTTTCAAATACTTTCCAATAATTCTTTTATTCCTTTGGGAATTATGTCATCACTATGGGTTGTGAAGCAACCTATAGTTTGGATGATCAATAAAATCCCAAAGTCAAGCCACACCTTCTTATCATCATATAATCCCATAATCTTTAAAAATATTCCATTGTCCAATACAAAATTTTGGCCAGAATAATTATTTTCTCTCTGGTCAGAATTGGTCAATTGTGAAGCAACCCCTATTTTCCTAACTCGGAAAATTCCCAGTAAATTTCCAGAGATATTAGGGATCCTATCTAGCCACAATATCCAAAAATATCACATTGGCCAGTACAACTTTTTAGCATCAAGGCTCTGCCAAGTTACTGCATTTCTGAAACCCTTGTGAAGGAAGTGCCAGCTAGGAGCGGCCAACTGCCATGAAATTTTTATGGCATCCTCTCTACCTCAAATAACTCTACCATGGCAAATTTCAGCTCCATCCGATCTACCATATGAGTGCCACAAGTTCAACAAGTTTCTGGACCAGTAAGACAGTTTGTACATGAACCCCATTCAAAACTTTTCCAAACTCTCTCAAATTTGGCCAGTCTATAGTCCTTCCAACCTAAATCACTCCAGACATTTCCATTGGCTCCATCTCCAGCTCACCTCTCCTCTGGATCTCTCTCGAGTTTGCTGTCAGAAACTGTAGCTGAACCTACACTTCACAGCAGAGTAAACCTAGCCAAACCAAGCATGCAGAGGCACTAGATGACCAAAGGAGAAAACCCCAGACATGGTGCGCTGGACAGGGGAGGCCTCCAGACACCACTGGCCGTGGTGAGCACGGCATTGGCATGCAATGCATGCGCTCTGCACCGCGCCCGCGTCTGAAGTGATGCGTCCCTGCTGCCCCGCGTGGCCTAGCCGTGTCCTCGCGCGCCGACGTCTTCCCCTCCTCCCACCTGGCCGTTCGGGATCCATCTCCTCGTCGGAAACCTCCCCGGCGGCCGCCATGCACTCGGGCACTGTGGCGCCCGTGCGGCCACAGTGACTCTGGCGCTCGTCTTCTTCCGCCACTAGCCTCCACCGCGCCATTACTCCTCCCCGCCCTCTCCCGTCTCGTCGCCCCACAAGCGGCCAGCCAGCGCGGCGTCCTGGCGCCGGCGACGTGTCTTGCACCTCGCCGCTTCTGGAGAGCTTGCCCGCGCTCGCCTACGGCCTATAAAAGGCCATGCCTGGCCCTCCAGAGCTCATCACCACTCCTCACCACCTACCAATCGCCTCCTCGAGCAGCGAGCCACGGCCAAGAGGCCCTCTGGCCTCGAACCTCGCCGGAGATCCGCCGCCACCAGAGCCCAGTCGCCTCGCCGTTCCACTGCTCCCCGGCCTCCACTGACGCCACCCTCGAGCTCAGCTCATTCCCCTGATCATGCCCGACCTCCTGCCCGACCGAATCATCGCCAGAATCGCCGTCTCCGTCGACACCTGAACGCCGCCGCCGCCGGAGAAGAAGGGGTCGACGCCGTCCGGCCACCTCTTGCTGAACTGCGGGTACGTACGGGTTCGCCACGGTGAGCTCGTCCCGTCCCCACTCTCTCCCGACCTCGCCGCCGCCTGTAACGCCGGCAACGATCGCCGGAGCTCCGCCTCTCTCTGTTCCTTCTCTTCCTTCTGTTTAAATCCAACCGCGGGGCCCGCTCGTCAGCGGCTCAGCCGCGCGCGCGCGAAGCGGTAAGTGGAGACGCCTCTCCACTTTACGCTTTCGACGTGGCCCCTGTCAGGTTTTCTGTTTTTAATTTAAATCTCAATTTTGACCAGTACCTTTGACCAACAATGTCTCTTTAACCATAAGTCCAAATCGACTGATTCTTTTTGCAGTTGGTTGGTATTGATCTCCTCTAATTTCTGGTAAAATTTGGTGTTTTACTCTCACTCATAGAATTTCTGGTGATTAAAATAGTGTAATGTGATATTTTAAATTGTTGTTTAAAAATATTTTCAGAGGGAAACTTTGGTAACTTTGAAGACCAGGAGTTCTTGGGCAACCCAACAGAGCAAGGCAAGCCAGGACATCCATCTTTTGAAGCATTTCAATAGCATTGCATATTTCAATGCATTATGTTCATTTATTTGCTATATAATAATTCATAGCAATTTAATTTAAATGCTTAGTTGCTGCCATTTTAAGTTATTGTGATAAACCACATGCTTGCTTAATGAAACTTAGTCGGTTGATTTGGAGTCACCTGTCCGGGCTTATCCATGCAACAACATTTGGCGGTATGGGACGGCCTTGACTTGGTCTGGCTTCGTGCTCTTTCACCGGTACCTCTAGACAAGGAGGGTTATGCGTGCATGCTGCCCTGATCAGGTAGACGGCGGTAACCCTGTGAGCCCAGTTGAGTATTGTCCCGGCGTCCCCGTTTGGGACAGTTTAGTTTGGCCACGACGGTGGCAGGTGTCACGAGGTGACACAGGGGCCACCCAAGGCAGGACTCCGGGGGAGGATGAATGCCGGTGGTACGATGGGAGATTCATGGGTCAGGTGGGTTTCGTTGGAGCAACGCTGGTCCAAGGGAATGGGATCACGAGGCCAGGTGCTTCATGGTGTGGGTAAAGTGCGCAACCTCTGTAGAGTGAAAAATCTATTTGAATAGCCGCGTCCACAGTATTGGACAGTCCGTCCAGGCCTCACTAGGTGGTCAACCATAACAGTGATAGTAATGATGGAAGAACTCATCTTGTGTTCGGAAGTACTCGATGGCTTATGAGTATTCCGAGGCTTGTGGGACAACTCGAAAGAGAGTAAGTTGATAACTGATGACAGTAAGTGAATCACTTAAGAATTTAACATGTTGATTGCCATGCTATTGTTTGCTGCATTACTTGGTTGTCGTGAGCTTGCGAGTACATTCAAAGTACTCACCTGGCGTATCATGCCAGATGCAGGAGAAGCCGAGGACGGAGGTCCCGATGGTTCGTGCTACGCTAACTAGGCTGTGTCCCAGCAGTGTCCCTATGGATGGAGTTTCCACTATGTTCCGCTACGCCATAGAGTTTCCTTAGTGGTTTCGAGGCCCGCTATGTTTCATAAATAATGTAGATATTGTCATAGCACTAGGTGTGCCTTTGGCCTCGTTGTCGATGTAAAATATGAGCTTGTACCCAAAGTTTATCAATAAAGATCAGTTCTGTTCTGTTCCAAGTTGTTGTGTGTTTCCAGAAGACATGATCTCTGGGTTGGAGACACTGGTAATCCGGTTCGCTGAGCCGGGGTGCCACAACTACTCCAGCCCCCGAGCCATTGAGCATCTTAGATCCATCAAAGAACATGGTCCATTGCTCGGAGACACTCGGGGTCGGTTGCTCTTGTTCCATCCATTCGGCCATAAAATCAACCAAAGCCTGAGACTTGATTGCTTTCTTGGATTCAAATTTTATTTCCAGCGGCTGGAGCTCAATCGCCCATTTTGCCACTCGGCCAGCAGCGTCTCTGTTGTGCAGAATCTCCGACAAGGGAACGTTGCTAACGACTGTGACCGAGTGATCTTGAAAGTAATGAACCACCTTCTTTACCGTTAGGTAAATGCCATAGACAAGCTTTTGGTAATGTGGGTACCTTTGCTTGGAAGGGGTCAAGACTTCTGAGATATAGTATATAGGTCTTTGGACTTTGAATGTTTTTCCCGGCTCCTCGCGCTCTTCAACAAGGACAGTGCTCACCACCTGGCTAGTGGCCGCGATGTACAGGAGTAGAGGTTCCTGGTTGCTCGGAGCAGCTAACATCGGCTAGGTGGAAAGCAATGCATTGAGTTCCTCGAACGCGGCTTGCGCTTCGGGTGTCCACTCGAATTTGTCAGACTTCTTCATCAGTCGGTAGAGTGGCAATGCCTTCTCGCCGAGTCTTGAGATGAATCGGCTCAGAGCCGCAAGGCAACCAGTCAACCTTTGCACGTCGTGCAGGCGTTCAGGTTGTTTCATTCGGATTATAGCGCCAATCTTATCCGGATTTGCATCGATCCCTCGTTCGGAAACAAGGAAACCGAGTAACTTTCCGGCGGGCACTCCGAATGTGCACTTCGCTGGATTCAGCTTTATTCCAAAGCGTCGCAGGTTTGTGAAGGTCTCGGCGAGGTCAGTCAGGAGGTCAGAACGTTTCCTTGACTTGACCATGATGTCATCCATATATGCCTCCACGTTCCGACTGATCTGCTCTCGCAAGCATTTCTGTATCATGCGTTGGAAAGTAGCGCCAACATTTTTCAGACCAAATGGCATTGTGATGTAGCAGAAACACCCGAATGGGGTGATGAAAGCTGTTTTTATTTCATCGGGTCCGTACATTCAGATCTGGTGGCACCCGGAGTACGCATCCAGGAACGACAGGCGTTCACAACCTGCAGTAGAGTCTACTATTTGATCTATACGAGGTAGAGGAAAGTGGTCCTTCGGGCATGCCCGATTGAGGTGCTTGAAGTCAATGCACATATGGAGCGACTTGTCCTTCTTTGGCACCAGGACGACATTCGCAAGCCACTCGGAGTGGTAAACCTCACGAATGAACTCGACGACGAGGACCCGCGCTATCTCTTGACCAATCGCCTTGCGCTTCTCGACGGAGGATCGACGCAAGTACTCTTTGACTGGTTTGGACTTGGGATTGGTTCAGAG
Source organism: Elymus sibiricus (assembly GCA_039707655.1). Classification (NCBI taxonomy): domain Eukaryota; kingdom Viridiplantae; phylum Streptophyta; class Magnoliopsida; order Poales; family Poaceae; genus Elymus; species Elymus sibiricus. Next base: position 283,714,911 of record CM077663.1, read on the forward strand.
TCGGTGCTTAGCCAGCTCCCTGGGAACACCCGGCATGTCAGACGACTTCCATGCGAAGATGTCCTAGTTCTCACGGAGGAACTGGATGAGCTCGGCTTCCTATTTCTCTCCGAGTGAAGTGGAAATGTTCGTCGGAGCAGCATTCGGGTCACTCGGATGAACATGGACTTGCTTAGTTTCGCTAGCCGATTGGAAGGCTGATTTCGAAGCCGGCCGCTTTGATCTGAGTAGATCAACTGTATCTACTTCCTTCATGTATCCTTCAAGATTGACTGCAAGCACTTGTTCATTAGCGATCTTTGTGCCCAGCTAGAGACACTCTTCGGCTACCTTCCGGTCACCAGTCACTGTAATCACGCCCTTAGGCCCTGTCATCTTGAGCTTGAGATACACGTAACATGGTCTGGCCATGAAACGTGCGTAGGCTGGCCTACCCAGGATGGCGTGATAAGCGATGCGGAAGTCAACCACCTCAAATGTTAACTTTTCCTTTCGAAAATTCTTCTCGCCTCCGAATACCACGTCCAGAGCGATCTGTCCGAGTGACTCTGCCTTCTTCCCGGGGACGGTCCCGTGGAAATGCATGTTGCTCTTACTCAATTTAGACATCGGGATGCCCATAGCCTTGAGTGTGTCAACGTATATGATATTAAGCCCGCTGCCTCCGTCCATTAGGACCTTGCGCAGTCGGACGCCGCCTACCGCTGGGTCAACTACCAGCTCCTGCCACCCAGGGGTGGCAATGTGGGGCGGATGATAGGACTGGTCGAAGGTGACAGGCGTCTTCGTCCAGTTGAGGTACTTGGGAGCAGTCGGAACTGCCATATTGACCTCCCAATTGATAACTTTCAGTTGCCTCTTGCTCTCAACATCGGCGAAGATCACATTGAGGACTTTATCGACTTTCAGATACTCGGAAGTATCTTCGTCGTCTTCGACATCGACCTTTTCTCTCGAGGGCTCAGCACCCATCTCCTGCTTGAGCAGGCGACATTCCCGACTAGTATGCTTCGGGAGCACAACATTGCCTTCTTCATCCGTCTTGGTATGAATTTGGCACGGTTGGTCGAGAATGTCGGATTTGTACTCGGACTTCTTCTTGGGAATCCACTCTTTCTTCTTTTTCTTGGGCTTCGGCTTGCCTTGCCCCTGCCCTTGGATGGCTGCGACCTCTGCCTTGCCGGAGGCGTCAGCCTTCCGCTTCTTATTTTCCCGGCGTTGCCTCCCGATTGAGGGGCGTTGCCGGTTCTCGCTTTGCCGCTACGGAGGCGGTCTTCTTGTTCGCCATTGGCGTACTTGTTCGCGATCTCCATGGCCCGACTGAGGGACAGATCCCCAGACCGACCGAACTTCAAGACTAACTCCCGATATCGAGTACCTGCCTTGAAGGCGCACACGGCCTGATGCTCGGTGACATTTTCCACGGTGTTGTGCAACATGGTCCAGCGCTGAATGTACTCTCAGAGAGTTTCATTGTTCTTCTGAACGCAGTGCTGGAGTTCTGTCAATCTACCCGGGCGCTTGTAGGTGCCTTCGAATGTTTTGACGAACACTCGGGCCAAATCTTCCCAACAGTAAATGCAGTTGGCGGGCAACTGATTTAGCCACGCCCGCGCGAACCCTTCCAACATGAGCGGAAGGTGCTTCATTGCAACGAAATCATCGCCGCCGCCAATCTGGACAGTGACCCGATAATCTTCGAGCCACGTTTCTGGCTTGGATTCGCCATTGAACTTTCCAATTCCGGTTGCCAGTCGGTAATTGGGGGGTATTTCTGCCTCTCGGATGTACCTGCTGAAGCACCCGAGACCGGTAACTCCCCAGCCGCTCGCTCGGTCTCTGTCATATCTGTTTCGATCGACCACTCGCTGAGTGATGTCAGATCGGGCATCGTAGCCTCTGTGCCGAACAGGGCTCCGCTCGCGGTTTCTCCCGAGTGGGTATCCTCCGTCATATGGACGTAGGCCACGCAGACCGCCCCTCGGAGGGGGGGTCCGACTAAAATCGCGGTCGTCGCACCCGCGTCCTCCGTACGGGCCTCTCGGGTGAGGAGGAGTTCGCGGGTCCTACCTCGGCGCGAGCGGACTGTGAGCTGACTGCACAGTATCTGCCCGAGTAGATTCGTTGTGAATACGCTGATGAGATTGTGATACCTCTGAGTTTTGCTGTAGGGCGGTCTTCAGCAAAGCCTGGATCTGCCGAATGCCCTCGCCTGCCGCCGAATCAGACGGCTGGATCGAATCTGCGATCCGAGTGGCCACGGCCAGATTCAACAAAGGCATGCGCATCATCGGGACGGTGTACGGACGATCCTTTGAGAACAACTAGCGGCGGCTACGGCTGGAACTGGGAAGTTCCTGTTGGAAATATGCCCTAGAGGCAATAATAATTTAGTTATTATCAAATTTCCTTGTTCATGATAATCGTTTATTATCCATGCTATAATTGTATTGATTGGAAACTCAAATACATGTGTGGGTACATAGACAACACTGTGTCCCTAGTATGCCTCTAATAGACTAGCTCGTTGATCAAAGATGGTCAAGGTTTCCTAGCCATAGACATGAGATGTCATTTGATAACGGGATCACATCATTGGGAGAATGATGTGATGGACAAGACCCAAACTATGAACATAGCATATGATCGTGTCAGTTTATTACTATTGTTTTCTACATGTCAAGTATCTGTTCCTATGACCATGAGATCATGCAACTCACTGACACCGGAGGAATACCTTGTGTGTATCAAACGTCGCAACGTAACTGGGTGACTATAAAGATGCTCTACAGGTATCTCCGAGGGTGTCTGTTGAGTTGGCATGGATCAAGACTGGGATTTCTTACTCCGTGTGATGGAGAGGTATCTCAGGGCCCACTCGGTAATACAACATCACAATAAGCCTTGCAAGCAAAGTGACTAAAGAGTTAGCCACGGGATCTTGTATTACAGAACGAGTAAAGAGACTTGCCGGTAACGAGATTGAAATAGGTATAGAGATACCAACGATCGAATCTCGGGCAAGTAACATACCGAAGAAACAAAGGGAACAGCATACGGGATTAACTGAATCCTTGACATAGAGGTTCAACCGATAAAGATCTTCGTAGAATATGTAGGAAACAATATGGGCATCCAGGTCCTGCTATTGGTTATTGACCGTAGAGGTGTCTCGGTCATGTCTACATAGTTCTCGAACCCGCAGGGTCTGCACACTTAACGTTCGGTGACGTTTCGGTAGTATTGTGTTATGTATGTTGGTGACCGAAAGTTGTTCGGAGTCCCGGATGAGATCCCGGACGTCACGAGGAGCTCCGGAATGGTCCGGAGGTAAAGATTGATATATAGGAAGTCCCGTTTTGGTCACCGGAAAAAGTTCGGGCATCACCGGGAGTGCCGGCCGGGAGGGTTCCGAGGGTCCACCGGGAGGGGCCCACTCACCCCAAGGGCCACATGGGCCTAGGGGGTGGCGCACCAGCCCCTGGTGGGCTGGCCGGCCAGCCCCTAAGGGGCCCATGCGAAATAGGAAAGGAGGAGGCCAAGTGGGAAGGAGTCCTCCCAAGACTCCACCTCCCTTGTGGGAGGAGGAGTCCTAGTTGGGGAAGGACTCCTCCCCTATGGTTCGGCCGAACCCTCCTTGGTGGAGGGTTTTGGGCTGCCTCCTCCCCTCCCTTCCTCCTATATATACTAGAGGATTTGAGGGCAGCCCTCACCTGAAAAGCCACGACTGCCTCTCTCTCCCTCTAGATCTGTTCTCCACTAGATCGTCTCGGTTGTGCTTGGCGAAGCCCTACCGGGACTGCTCCACCACCACCGCCACCACGCTCCCTCTTGTTACCTCCCAGTTGTGCTGGCGGAGAACTCATCTACCTCTTTGCTCCCTCTTGCTGGATCAAGAAGGCGGAGATCGTCATCGAGCTGTACGTGTGCTGAACGCGGAGGTGCCGTCTGTTCGGCGCTAGATCGGAAGGACCGTGATTGGATCGCGAGACGGATCGTGATCGGATCACGGGACGGCTAGCGATTTGGATCACGAAGATGTTTGACTACATCAACCGCGTTTCTCAACGCTTCCCGGTTAGCGATCTACAAGGGTATGTAGATCCACTCTCCCCCTCGTAGATGCTCATCACCATGGATAGATCTTGCGTGTGCGTAGGAAATTTTTTGTTTCCCATGCAATGTTCCCCAACAGTTCCCTTGCCACGCGTTCGTCAAGTGAATGTTGTAGCCGCTCGAGACGCTCACGCTCAGCCAGAGTGGCTTGGCGAGCGGCCTCCAGGGCTATCTCTTCGGGGGTGTTTCCGGCAATGGGCGTCTGGAGGACTTGGTCGTTCCTGCGCCTGATTTCCTCCCGCTGCTCCCGAGCTAGGGGTCGGGGAACGTAGCCATCGGTGCTGGCGTTGCGGCGGTCACCGTCCCGATCGCGGGTGTCTCCCGCCGAATGCCCCGGAGGGGCAGCGTCTCGGGCCAGGCCGGCCATCAAGACCTCCGCCACGTTGCCGCTGCTCTCGAGCTCGGCGGCATCGGAGGAATCGTCATCCGAAGACGAGAAAAGGCAGTGGACCGACTCGTCGGCTTCGAGTGCAGCCACTTGCTGCCCTGCGGCCTGGGCCGCCACAACGTGCTTGATCCAGCTCTGCAGCCGAGAGCGCCCGGAGCGCCGGCGACAAGCCGCAAGAAGAGTCAGAAAAGTTGGTCGGTAGGGTGTAGACGGTTGCCGGAGGAGAACTTCGAACGTCGTCGCGCTAAAGTGCACTGCGCCACGGGCGGGCAGTGCCTCAGCATCCAGCGGTGCCTCCTGCAGCCACGCCGAATCGTCGACGGCGAAGCTGAGGGACCCGAAGAGGATCTCGCCGCCGAAAGCATTCATGATGAACGAGAAAATGGAAATTCCACCTGCGCCGGAATTCGCTAGATGCGCAGCCCCAAGGTGGGCGCCAACTGTCGTGGGAATGATCCTGACAATAGTACTAGGGGGTACGAATGAAGGGGCGATGTCTAGCTATGGCTCAAGTGTGCACTCGGTTTGTACGAGTTCAGGCCTCACTCAGAAGTGATAACAGCCCTACGTCTCGGTGCCCGGAGGCTGTTGCGTTTGCTTATGGTGGTATAGGATTACAGGGGGTCGGAACCCTTGCCACGGCGCCCGGGGGTGGCTTATATAGAGTGCGCCACCACCGGCCGAGCGCCATGATTAGGCAATAAATGTCAATGAATACTGCGTTACAGGAACGGCTGATTAACCTACCGTTACTGATAACGGCGAATTAACTCATAATGTGCGACTACTCGAATTCCATTGACACTCTGTCTTCCTGGTCGTTTGAGCTTCCGTTTGTCCGAATGGCGCCGTGTAGTCCGAGTGAAATGAGTCATCCGAGTGGACGACTATATTCATCTGAATGAGTCTCTGCCCTGGGGCTTTGAAGACATTGGAGGGCCATTGGTGGGCCCCAGATGTCAGGTCTATGACCCTACCCAGGGTAGGCATCCTCATCAGTTACCAAAGAGGACTAGCTGTCACGATGCGCTGTTCAAACATAGGTATCCTGCCTTATTGGCTCATCATATTATGATAAATGGAATAAAGCGGGATTACCTAGACCCCGGATGTTTTGCAGTAGTAGCATTATCTCCTGTATATCCTATGCTGAGCTTTTCCATGATCATTTGGTCACTTGGGGGCTTCCAACTCATCGAGTTTAGCTATTAACATCCCTCTTGACCCAGCATATGCCACCATAATACTTGGTTAAACTTGCATGTTAGGTTGATGCTACTCCGATTGTACTTTTGATAAGTCAATCACACTGATGCCTTTCATGGACTGTGTTGACCCTAAACTTATCAAAGTTAAAACACCGGCTTAAGTTACATGAGAGCCGACTATCAGAGAGCTAAGATAAACCATAAGAGGCTACAAGGCCTACTTCCTAGAAGCGAATCAGACTCGATCCTCGAAAGTCGGTCTTTATGTCGTGCCTCGAAAGCCAACTTGTTATTTTTTTATGTCATATGCTATTTATTTCTCTCTATATATATCAGTCTATCTGTGCATTTTGTTTGCCAGTATCAATTTTTCTAAATTCCCGGGTTACAAATCCACCGGGTCACATATAATGTCGGGTCAATTAATTGACCGAGTTTTGGATTTTTTTCAACTTGTGCTTTGTAATAAACTACAACACTTATGGATTTCTCAAGCATATATTTGTCGGGTTGCACTGCAACCATGTCCAAGGATTCAATCAACAACACCAAGTCTATATGACCGGATTGAGCAAACATGAGCAGGCTTTATCTTATGGAAGTCCGACTCTTGTAAATAAATTTTCAAGTTATAGCAATTATGGCAACATGATTTGCCGGGTTGCATGACAACCATGATTCATGGTTTTCTATTCCAAGCAAAACAAGTTTGTAAAGTCAATTATCGGGTTGCACCGTAACCATGGTCAGGGATTTTATTTCAAGCACAAAGGCATTATTCCAGGATATTCGTACAAACGATAAATTACCGGGTCACATTGCAACCACGGTCAAGGATTCATTCAAGCCAGATTAATATGAGTTCAAGAGAATTTCTGAAGTGCATTATGGCACTGCCAGATAAAGCAACAAGTCCTACTCTTTCAACTCTGAAATTTCCGAGTCGACCTGATTCAACATTGCCTATATAAATACAAATGGGTTATATTATTTTCATACAGTCCCAAGTCGCTGCAGGCATGCGACCCGACACTTGGGGCTACATCATATGATGTTATTCTTTTCAAAGAAGAAGTACATGTAAGTCTCGAGTCGCTGCACGCATACGACCCGGCACTTGGGGGCTACACTACTCGGTTCAGGATCTACAAATTTTCTAAAAATCCCAAGTCGCTGCAGGCATGCGACCCGGCACTTGGGGGCTACAACGTTCAGTTGTTTAAATAAATCATAAGGTCCAAATTGAAAACCTGACCCATCACATACTAATGAGTCGACCCTTGGGGGCTACACATGTGACATGCAAAACATTCAGTTATGACTAGAGACTCAAATGGACAACCCCGATTTCTCCAAAATTGCAACATTTATATTTAACCAAGTCTTAAGCTATCATTTTGTTCTACTCTTAAAGACTTGGGGATCTACACTGGCAGAAGTTTTATAAAGTATAAGACAATTACATGTCCCAGGTTGCTGCAGGCAAGACAACTCGGCACTTGGGGCTACACAGTCAAAGATATTATTTTTATGCAAATCACCAAGTCATCATGAACTGATAAACTCGGAGCTTGGGGGCTACAGGTAATATGGAGATAAAAATAGAAGAACACCTTCAAGCTGTCAATTTTGAGCGAGACGGGTCTCATTTCTTGCTGGAGGCTTGCAAAGTTCATCTTCTCCAAGTTATTCATAGAAGGCCTAGAAGCATTGAAAACCGGCTCAACGTCATACGGATTTTTTATTCCCAAAATTTTAAGCCAGAGCATTGAAAGCCGGCTCAACATCAGATGGATTTTTATTCCCAATATTTTCTGCAAAGGACAAGCATCAGCAAGTTGATTGTGAAGCTGGCCCATTGATATGACAAAGAAACCACAATTTTCTAGAAGTCAGTTCATTTAATAAAGGCGGCCTTTTGAGCTAGCCGTTTCTCTTAAACGTATTAATTATTCTTATTTTCAGTATCTTAGCATAAATAAATTTAAGCTAACCTGGGGGCTAATGTTGGGGATGTTCCCCACGGTTGAGACCCGGCATGAGTGTGACCCGGCCTTGAGCTTTGAGGCTGAGTGAGTCACATCATTTCCGGCTCATGACAAGAGCAAGTGGAGCCCAAGGCCAGACCCGGCAGAAGGCCGACTCATAGAAGAAACCAATGGGCCGACTCACGGTGAGACCCCAAAGAAGGGCCAGAGAAATTAGGCCCGGCTTAGGTAAAACCTCACGTGGGTAAGACTCGGCCCGTAGAGAAAACCCGGCCTGGGTAGATCAGTTCGGAAGAAAATACACGAACTAGGATCCGACTTGTAATAGAAAATATACTAGTTGTAGTACCATTAGAACTCTACATGTAAGCCGACCCCTTCAAATTATATAAGAAGGAGCAAGGCACCCCAAGAGGGAGAGGTGATTAGAGACAGACAAGTTAGAATCCCTTGAGCAATTGGTAGCAAAACAACACCATGGTAATCGAGATCATCATCATCAATAGCAATCAAGCAGGATGTAGGCTTTTACCTCCACCGCGAGGGGCCGAACCTGGGTAAAACTCGTGTCTCTCGATTCCGACCAACCCCGTTTAAGCTACCACCTAGTTACAATGGCCTCACAACTTAGTCCTTTCACGAGGACATCTGCCGTGACAAAACCATGACATATACCAATTTTATTTATGTGTTATTTTCGTAGGGGCTTGGACCTTATGTGGTGACGTGTACGGTATGGTGCCAACAATATAAAAACGCACACAAGCTAATTGGTTACTTCATCGAGATGAACTTCAACAACAAGTGTCCGGTAAATTTTTGCAATATGAACCTTGCTCAAATAAAAGTTGCTTAGTAGTGAGCTTCTCACCTTAAGTGAGGATCTCTCTTTTTAAATAAGCACCTAGGAGCTGCATACTTGTGTCTATATTTTGTTTCACACACACTTCAATCCAAACCTAGGAGACCTCGAAGCTCTTAGATTTAGTTTGTCAACTTAAGCGTGGTGATTAGGTAGATGAACGGATCATTGTGAGGTATTTCTTTATCACTTGTGTTGCTAACCCTTTGTGCTACAAAAAAAGAGGGAAACCCCCAAAAGCAAACAATTATTTTGTTTCTTTTTAACTCGTTCTAGTAGGTTCTATCATTGGGCAGCCGCCGGACCACAACAAGGAGATCGGTTGAAGCAAGGTCCAAGCCTATTAGAAGAGAGGTCATATGCACCTCAACGGTAAAAGTGTCTAACCCTTTGCTTGATTAAGCCTAGGGGAGGTAACCACTTCTCATGCTCTCTTTTAATAACTGCATCTTCTTTCCACTTTCGTAATCTTATCTAGCTTAGTATGTAAGGTTCTAAGCGTGGGGAGGTTAGTTTTGCATGTGTAGTTTCTTGTGCAATGTTCTTTATCATAAGGTTTTCATGCGATAGTGTGTCCTGCTATTATGACATGCTTGCTTTGCATTTGTTTAACTTAGCTTGTGGAAATCTTGCTATCTTCTAAAAAATATTGCCATGTTCTTTTATCAAAAACCCAATAAAGGAGTCCTTTGAATTGTCGCCTTTCTATCACCTAATCACATAAGTTGGGGACTCTAATGGTGGCTTGATTAGTGATTGAATGATTATAGAGGCTTTTTGCTGACGAACCTAGCATCTTTGGTTGATCCGGGACGCGTAACGGGGTTTATCTCCGCCAAACTATCCCCTTGGAGTACTTAGCTTTTGAGTCTTATGCAACATGATGTTCACACACGAACACGTCACCGTGTACCCTCGGTGCCGGGGGTGATGCACCTCAGCTCATGTCGAAGCAGACCCGTCCGGAAGCGTGGTACGCAAGCAATCCGGTGGACGTTTTTGTAGACCCGAAACCCCACATGCCCCGGAGGGACCCCGTCTGGGCGTCGATGGCTATGGGCTATCCTAGGTCAACGTGATCACCCCTAGGGCCTCGAGGATTGTCGTCTTGCAAGTAGAACGAAGAACGAGGAAGAACAAGAACAAGGGATAAGGTAAAAGTAAAGGTAAAAGATGATAGATTGATTTGTCGATTGTGTGTTGTTCAATCGGCCGCCACCTCTCATCTATTTATAAGGCGGTTGGACTTCCCGTACAAAAAAAGGACTCCAAATCTTTCCAAAATTAACCGAACTTGGATTTAGGTAAGTTTGAGATAGGAGCTCAATTTTTGGGTCTCACAGGCCGCAAAAAAACTCGGATGAAGATGAGCCCAAAAGCAAATTTAACCATTTCGACGAGGCAAACAACTTTCTTGTTGAACGTTTTTCGTTTCGAGGCCGTCTTGAAGGCCGAATTCCTCGTACGACCCATTAGACACCACCCACACACGTGTCTGATGCCCTCGGGCATTTTTTACTCAAGATCGGTCTGCAGTGCATCGGCTTCAACCTTTGCGTATGACCTCGGATTGAGATGATTTATATATAAAAATTGACCGTTTCGACAAGACGAAGACAATCATGTAGAACTTTTTCTCATGCGAGGTCTGAAAGCACATTTGCTCCCTTGGTGGTTTTGGTAATTAATAACAACATATATGTCATTGGACTCATGGTTCCACTAAGTTTATTTCAAGAAAAGTCCAATGATCAGATGGCTACAAATTGTGAGGAGATACCCCAAGATGCAAGGAATAGATTGGCAAAGCTTCAAGCTAGAAGACTCTACATTTTACTTTGTGACAAATTACTTTGAGTCCATAGGAAAGCCAATACTATTAAAAGGGGGTAAGGTATTGTTGGTGAACAAATTGCTCCACGTGCACAAGTGCTAGTCACCAAAAACACCCACAAGCTCTCCCACAAAAATATTCTGTCATAGAGCCTACCACTCAAAATAGGTGCCACCAACAATTCCATATCGGCTACACCGAGTTTAAACCCTAGACAGAAACCCTAGCCACAAACCCCTCTTCGGTGCAACCGAGAATCAGTGACCACGATTCTGTTGGCCGCTTTCATAAAATCGGAATTTCCAAGTTTTGTGTTTCGGCCCCACCGAGTTTTGGATACTGCCTCGGCCACTGACTTCGGTACCACCGAGAGTTCCATATCGGTCTCACCGAGATTCCGAAAATTGCCACATTTTGAACAGGTCGGTGCCACCGAGTTTTACTTCGGTTTCACCGAGTTGGGCAATAATGTTGTAACGGTTGGATTTTTGGGGATGCCTATATATACCCCTCCACCACATCCCACTCGTAAAGAGAAGCACTCAGAACTATTCCATACTTGCCCCATCCAGTTTTCTGAGAGAGAACCACCTACCCTTGTGTTGAGATCAAGATCATCCACTCCAACCATATGGATCTTGATTTCTAGCCTCCCCAAATAGCTTTCCATCCAATAAATCCCTTCTACCAAGCCAAATCTGTGAGAGAGTGATTGAGTGTTGACGAGTCTATCATCTTGAAGCACAAGAGCAAGGAGTTCATCACCATTATCAAGCCTATTACCTTTTGGAGGGTGGTGCCTCCTAGATTGGTTAGGTGTTGCTTGGGAGCCTCCTACTTCGTGTTGTGGAGTTGAACCAAGAAGTTTGTACGGGCAAGGAGATCGCCTACTTCGTGAAGATCTACCCATAGTGAGGCTAGTCCTCCGTGGACGGAAGCCGTTATGGAATAGTCAAGGTTACTACTTCGTGGACCCTTATGGGTGGAGCCCTCCCTGGACTCTCGCGACCGTTACCCTCCGTGGGTTGAAGACTCCATAAACGTGGATGTACGATAGCGCCACCTATCGGAACCACGGGAAAAATCTTCGTGTCTACAATTGTGTTTGATCTTCTAACCCTTACCTCCATTACATGTGCTTGTCTTTACTTTCCGCTGCTATACTCGTAGACATGCATGTGTAGGATGTACTTGACTTGCTACAATTGCTAAAAACTGCCCACAACTAAAATTGGGAAAATGATAGACTTTTATTTGGTCAAGTAGTCTAATCACCCCCCTCTAGACATACTTTCGATCCTACAAGGTCGTCTTGGAGGCGTAATCAGCCGACCAGTACTCTGAATGTGAAATCTTAGTACTTTGAGGACAATTTTGGCCTTCGCGATGAGATCGGATGGCGATGGCCGAAACTTCAAAGATGTTCATGTCAACACTACAGAACTTTTTCATGTAGAATACTTCTTCATTTGAAGGCATCTTAATAATATTTTCTTCCATGCCAAAATCTGGTATCAACACATGCCCCCATCTTTTTCGGTGAAGCTTGTGTGCTAAAAAATAGCCTGCATGGAGTTTGTTCTATGGACGATGTCAACACTCCATTGGCCAGTTTTTATATTCTTTGGACACTAAGTATATATCATCCACCTATACTCTTAGGACGATAATTGTGTATCGGCCATTAGCAACAAAAGTGCAGCTAATCAAACGTATGATGATGTGGTAATACCATTCCATGATGTAAGAACTTATATCACATGCATGGATTGAAATAAGCCCATGGAGGGTAACCAATCATGCCTGAGGATGAACTCCATGGCATTGGCATCGGTGGCATAGCTGAAGAATATGGATAATGTCTGGACCGAAGATTTTGATGGAGTGATGGAAACCTTCGGCTCAATTGTTTACTATTTTCATTCTTATCCTTCTTCACTTTTGTTGTACTTGTTGCAATAAAAGCCTGCACATCACTTTTGTTTTGATTGCCCCCTTTGGGAACCCATGCCATGTTCTTTTTTCCCAGCTCTTGTGCACTAAGCTTTTGTAATTCCTTCTTTTGCCAATATGATAAGTCGAGTGGGCACCTCGGTTGTGATTCTGTTTCGATCAATGGCAATTATTTTTTGGCCTTGTGCACTCTCAATTTCTTTTCTTCGGATTTAGCACTTTGACTCTCAACAATTGATTGCTTCATCTCATTGCCTTTAGTAGCCAATGTCAATATCTCAATTGGCTCTTTTTCATTTGAAACCAAATCTGAACTAGCACACTTATGACCATCTTTCTTGCCTCGATATACCTGCTTGACCATCTCTTTCTTCTTTCCTAAGCTCCAGACTGATTCTTTTTTATTGAAACGGTCTTGAACATATGACTGCTCACTGAATGTTGGTGTTCTTGGAGCTGCATATATTGGTGAGATGGCTTATAATAAAATGTAGAATGTGCCCTTGAATCATACCTGCCCCATCATGAATAGGAATACAAATTAGCATAGGGAGATATCCATGGCATTGGCATTGGCGGCCCAAAACATGGATATGAATATGATGCATTGAAATTTCCCCTTTGCCAATACTGTTCCTCAGATTTGCGCCTAGGGGGTGATCTTGGCCCTTTTGAATTACTTGGACGATAAGCAATCTTCTCCTCAATTATCTTCTGGTATTTGTCTAATATCTCAGTGAAGGTGATTTTCGATCTCTTACACTTGTGCTTATTTCGGCCTTTGTTTTTCTTGGGTTTTCTTGCATCAATATTTGGATTTTCTTGCCGCCCCTAGTCCTTGCCGTCTTCATTGTAACTTCAATACAACTCCTGCCTTCAAGAATATTTTCATTGCGTTTGAACAACTTCTTTACTTGAAGGCTTGATCCCATTATTCATAGTTTTTACCTTCTCGTGTTTGAATGGATCGGCTTGAAGCAGCCGATGCAAAAACCGTTTGCCATCAGGACCAATCGGAATAGACTGGTCATCTCTTGGTGTCTTAGTAAATTTCAATCGTCCTTTATCAATGGTCGATTTAACTATTTGAATAAACATGTTGCAATCCTAAAAATTATGCTTGGACGAATCATGCAGCTTACAATACATTCGTCCTTGGATTGATGGCTTGACGTGGTGATCAAGAATTCTAATGTAATTATTTTTCAGCAACAAATCAAATATCTGATCACACATTCTTGAGTTGAAGGTATTCTTTTTGTTTTCCAGCCGATCTTCGTGTGAGAACGGCTTTGGAGGTAAGCAAGCAAATGGTTCAGATTTGGAATCTCCCCATTCGGCTATGCATTGTGTTTTGCACTCTATCTCCGATGTCTTTGGATAAGATATTATATTAGCATCGGTTTTCTCAACATAATTCAAACTTGGCTTTATGTTTCTGAAACAAAAATACTTGGAACATACATGTCTCAAGTGAGACCAAGTGTAAGCCAAGTATGAAACAAGCAAAGCTGCCCATTCAAATATAAAATTTAAGTAAAACAATAGGAAAAGCTTTGGCTGCAATAATAAGTCACTATCGGTCATTATAAATGGCGCAATGGGTTGACCGATATGCTCTAAAAGAATTTTTTTGCTAACAAGTAAATTACCCTTCTTCATTGGTCTTTCAAAATTACTGATGAAAATTTTTCTAATAGATGCATCAACAATAAAGTTGTGACCAAATCTGAAAACAGGTAAATTTCTTGCTAGACATACATCTTCAAATATGTTGGGAGAGCATGATGAAGATATGACTTGAACAATATCTTGCTCCATATTTTTCTTGAGTCCGTGCATCATTACTTTGAACATCCTTGTTAACCAAATTTTGTTCGACTACTTGTTCTTGTCCTTGAGCCTTGTCAATTGTTGTGGCATAGAACTCATAGGGCAAGAAATAGGTTCCATTAACTTCAGAAAAATCAAGCATGGTTGTTTTCCTATGCTTTCCATGCCCTTTCTCAATAATGCTTGCTGCTACGTCTCCAACGTATGTATACTTTTAGATTGTTCCATGCTATTGTAGTATCATTCTAGGATACTTTTTGAGTAATAATTTACCAATTTATATTATTTTTTAGCACTAACCTATTGACCCCATGCCAAGTGCCAGTTGCTGCTTTCGTTGTGTTTTTTACTTTTCAGGTTTACAGTACCAAACGAAGTCCAATTGCCCCAAAACTTTGTTATGATTTTTTCTGGACCAAAAGAAGACCTAGAAGCTTCGGGAGAAGACCGGAGGCCGCACGAGGGAGGCACAAGCCAAAAGGGCGTGCCCAGGGGGGTCGGCGCGCCCTGATAGCTTGACCCTCCCTGGTGGACCTCCTACCCCCGTTCTTTGACCTATAAATTCACATATATTCCAAAACCCCTAGAGGGCATCGCGAAACACTTTTTCCACCACCGCAAGTCTCTGTTCCACCGCGATCCCATCTGGAGCTCCGTTTCGGCACCCTGCCAGAGGGGGGATCGATCACGAAGGGCCTCTTCATCAACCTTGCTGCCCTCATGATGATGTGTGAGTAGTTCACCACAGACATATGGGTCCATAGTTAGTACGTAGATGGCTATCTCTCTCTCTTTTGATCTTCAATACAATGATCATCGCATCTTCGCTTGATCTATCCGATGTAATTCTTTTACACCGTGTGTTTGTTGGGATCCGATGAAATTGTGGGTTTATGTTTCAGATTGTTCATGAAAAGTATTTGAGTCACCTCTGAATATTATGATTCTTATTTGCATGATCATTATGGCTTCGTAAATCTCTCCGATCTATTGAAATAGTTTGGCCAACTAGATTGATATTTCTTTAGTGAGTGGGATGCGTTGTAGTGGGTTCAATCTGGCGGTGCTCTATATCCGAGTGACAGAAGGGGACAAGAAACGTCTTTGTATTGTTTCCACTAAGGATAAAATGACGGGGTTAGTTCATATTAATTGAATTCTCTTTGTCTACATCATGTCAATGTTCTCCAAGCATTACTCGATTTTACTTAATACTCTAGATGCATGCTGGATAGCGGTCGATGGGTGCAGTAATAGTAATAGGTGTAGGCAGGAGTCGGCCTATTTGCTTATGGACGTGATGCCTATATATAGATGATCATTGCTGTGAATATCACATAACTATGCGTTTTTCTGTCAATTTCCCAAGAGTAATTTGTTTACCCACCTTATGTTGCCTACATGAGAGATGCCGCTAGGGAAAACTATGGCCCCCGGGTCTATTCACTTATATATTTACAAAACCTATAATTACCTTGGTGCCATTATTTACTTTTTCTTTTATTTTACAATTTACAATCATCTACTATTATCTACACACGTCACTTGCTTGCAAATAACGAGATCAAGGGGATTGACAACCCTCTTGCCGCGTTGGGTACAAGTGTTTGCTCTTTTGTGTGTAGCCACCGAAGATGGTTATGGATTGATATTCCTATTGGTTCGATAAACCTTGCTTTCTTAACTGAGGGAAATACTTATCCGTATTGTGTTGCAATTACTCATTCCTCTTCATGGAAAACCCAACGCAGATCACAAGTATCAGGAAGGATTTCTGGCGCCGTTGCCGGGGAATATCATCACCAACTATCAAGTAACTTCACACAAATTATCATTCACTTGTTATTCTTTTTATTTGCTATTATATTTAGTTTGCTTCGTAAAAATCAAAAATACAAAAATATTTATCTTTGCTTGCTAGTTTACTTGTTTGTTTGTTTTCCTTGCTTGAAAGTTGCTATCATGTCTGAATTGGAGAAAATTATTGTTGAGAGTGCTAGTGAAGATAGTGCTAGTGACACGGAGGAGGAGAGACCAAAATTTATTGATGCCACTCATGATCCTCCTAAAAATCAACTTCCTAATAGTAATACTCACACGGTTCTAAAATCTAAAATCTTTGATGTGGGTAGTGGAAACATTAATGGAAAACATGTTATACAAGATTTTTTTGAGTGCTAGAGAGCTACTCCTTTTACTAAAGGAACCATACTTGATGAAACAAATTGTTATGTGGATGATATTACCATGCTAATATTGAAGCTAGAAAGAAAGTTTGTGCATCTCCATCATATGCTTCAAAAGATATTTTTGGGACTTTCGAGTATACGTAATCCTAAGATTAAGAAAATTGCCACCATTATCCTCATACATGAACTTGATTATATAGTGCGGGAAGTAAGAGACATTATTTTCTTTTTATAGAGTAAAATATGAAGCTCCCCCTCTAGAAGTGATCCTACATAATAAAGATGCTTTGCGTATGTTGGAATCTAGTAATTGCCAAGGTTTTAGTGAGAATATGAGGAGGAATGTTCCTCCCTAAGAATTAATGCAAGATTTATTCCTCCACACTTGTGATAAATTTGAATGGATTGCTAAAGGAATAAATGAAGGGTTTGGTGAAGATTGGCATGAAAACTCTATTAGGCAACCTATCAATGATGAAATTCATGTCTTATATGAAGATCCCTATGATGATGGTGATGTTAGTGATGATATTATAAACCCTTTTGAGAACTTGAGACCTTCAACTAAATTTTATAAGGGTGATTTGTTAAGTAATATTTTGGAAGAGCTAGTTTTGAAGGATATGAAGGGATCCAACACTTGAAACTATGTATTATGCCTAGCTAGGGTCATAAAACAATAGCGCTTGTTACAATTATCTACTATTATCTACACACTTCACTTGCTTGCAAATAATGAGATCAAGGGGATTGACAACCCTCTTGCCGCGTTAGGTGCAAGTGTTTGCTCTTTTGTGTGCAGCCGCTAAAGACGGTTGTGGATTGATATTCCTATTGGTTCGATAAACCTTGGTTTATTAACTGAGGGAAATACTTATCCGTATTGTGCTGCAATTACCCGTTCCTCTTCACGGAAAACCCAACGCAGATCACAAGTATCACTTGCCTCTTTGGATTTGATGGATTCAGAATATATATTACTTAATTCGGCCTTTACAAACGAAGCACTTTCATGTTCTGAACCATCCTTCTTTTCATTGATTCTACCAATTGACAATGCTTCTTTTATTTGAGCCAATTCTTTTTCTGTTTGTCTCTGGTGGCGAGCGGCAAAACTGGATTTAGGTTTTTTTCTCAATTTAAGCCCACTCCGGATAAGATTGCCCCCCAATGCTTTTGGATTCTTTCGGCAATGACACATGGGTGTTACAGAAACTTTGCAATTGTGTAGGGGTTGGATAATATGATGTGGTACTATGTGAAGGCACATGCATTGTTGTAAAACCATATTTTTGCTCGCCAATTTCATCAATTGGCAAAGATTCATCTTCTTGCAAAACTCTAGCTTTTATTGCATTATAATCAGGAACTAGACCCTTTTCATGCTCTTCAAGGCAAAGAGCGCTAATCTTATTATTTTGGGCTATATCCCTTTTTAACTTAGCCACTGATACGTCTCCAGCGTATCTATAATTGTTTATTGTTCCATGCTAATATATTAGCATTCTAGGATACTTTTTATGTATTTATTTACCAATTTATATTATTTTTGAGCACTAACCTATTGACCCAGTGCCCAGTGCCAGTTGCTGTTTTCTGTACGTTTTTCACTTTTCAGGTTTACAGTACCAAACGAAGTCTAATTGCCACGAAACTTTTTGGTGATTTTTTCTGGACAAAAATAAGACCTGGAAGATTCGGCAGGAAGCCGGGAGACACACGAGGTCCCCAAGCCAACAGGGCACGACCTAATAGCTTGTGGGCCCCGCGTGGCTCTCCCAACCCTGTTCTCTGGCCTATAAATTCACATATATTCTAAAAACCCTGGAGGCAGTCCCGAAACACTTTTTATGCTGCGGCAAGTCTCTGTTCCATCGGGAGGCCATCTGGAGCTCCGTTCCGGCACCCTTCCATAGGGGGGATCGATCACGGAGGGACTCTTCATCAACCTTGCTGCCCTCATGATAATGTGTGCGTAGTTCACCACAGAACTACGGGTCCGTAGTTAGTACCTAGATGTCAATCTCTCTCTCTCTCTTGATCTTCAATACAATGATCATCACATCTTTGCTTTGATCTATCCAATGTAATCCTTTTGTGAGGTGCGTTTGTTGGGATCCGATGAATTGTGGGTTTATGTTCAGATTATTCATGAAAAGTATTTGAGTCTTCTCTGAAACTATTATGATTCTTATTTGCATGATCACCATAGCTTCGTAATTCTCTCTGATCTATTGATTTGCTTTGGCCAAGTAGATTGATCTTTCTTCAGTGAGAGAGGTGCGTTGTAGTAGGTTCAACCTGATGACTTTCTATATCCCAGTGACAGAAGGGGACAAGTTGCGTCTTTGTGTTGTTGCTACTAAGGATAACACGATGGGGTTTATCCATATTGCTAGAGTTTACTTTGTCTACATCATGTCATCGTTCTCCATGCATTACTCTGTTTTACTTAATACTCTAGATGCATGCTGGATAGAGGTCGATGAGTGGAGTAATAGTAATAGGTGCAGGCAGGAGTCACTCAATTTGTTTATGGACATGATGCCTATATACACATGATCATTGCCGTGAAAATCGCATAACTATCCGCTTTTCTACCAATTCCCCAACAGTAATTTGTTACCCACCGTATGTTGCCTACATGAGAGATGCCGCTAGGGAAAACTATGGCCCCGGGGTCTATTCACTTATCAATTCACAAACGCTATTATTATCTGGCTGCCATTATTTGTCTTTTATTTTATTTTGCAACTTGCAATTATCTACAATTATCTACACAACTCATTTGCTTGCAAATTACGAGATCAAGGGGATTGACAACCCTCTTGCCCACGTTGGGTGCAAGTTGTTTGCTCTTTTGTGTGCAGCCACTGAAGACGGTTAAGGATTGATATTCCTATTGGTTCGATAAACCTTGGTTTCATAACTGAGGGAAACACTTACCCGTATTGTACTGAAATTACCCGTTCGTCTACACGGAAAACCCAACGCAGATCACAAATATCAGGAAGGATTTCTGGCTCCGTTGCCGGGGAATATCATCATCAACTATCAAGTAACTTCACAAAAATTATCATTCACTTGTTCTTCATTTTATTTGATGTTATATTTAGTTTGTTCCATAAAAAACAAAAAAACAAAAAAATTATCTTTGCTTGTTACTAGTTTACTAGTTTGAAGTCATGGCTAGTTCTTCTTTTGCTTGCGTTACTCCCTATAATGATGTAGTCAAGTTTAAACAAAGGGGAGGAGAAAGTTTGAAAGATGCATGGTATAGGATTTGCTTCGCTCAAAATAAAGCAACCAATAAGTTATCCACCACTACCTTGCTTCATAATTTTTATGTTGGTGTGACAACTTGGTATAGGTTTGTCCTTGACACCATCACCGGTGGGAATTTCTTAGTGTGTCACACCTTGGATGCTTATAACGCAATTGGAAGTCTCGTTGGGGCACCACCCGTTATCTTTAATGAAACTAGTTTGACCTTGGAACATGTTATGCAAAGGCTTGATGCTATTGAAAAGAAAACAATTACGAATGAACCAATTGAGGAGTTAGATAAAAAAAACTTCATAATCATATCACTCAATTTGGGTCACGTGTAGGAATGACTTTGAAAACTTTAAAGGAAAAGGACACTATTATTGATGAAAGGATAGAATGATACTCGTGATCTGCGTTGGGTTTTCCGTGAAGAGGAACGGGTGATCGCAGCACAAAGTGGGTAAGTATTTCCCTCAGTTATGAAACCAAGGTTTATCGAACCAATAGGAATGCCAATCCTCAACCATCTTCAGCGGCTGCACACAAAAGAACAAACAACTTGCACCCAACATCGTCAAGAGGGTTGTCAATCCCCTTGATCTCGTTATTTGCAAGAAAGTGAGTTGTGTAGATAATAGTAAAGTGCAAAATAAAATAAAAGGTAATAAATAACAGCAAGGTAATGATAGCGTTTGTGAATTTATAAGTGAATAGACCCTGGGGCCATAGAGTTCTCTAGTGGCATCTCTCATAAGCAAAGCATACAGTGGGTAAACAAATTACTGTTGGGCAATTGATAGAAAAGCGAATAATTATGCGATGCTCACGGCAATGATCATGTGTATATAGGCATCACGTCCATAAGCAAATAGGCTGACTCCTGCCTGCACCTACTACTATTACTCCACTTCAAGAGCGCTTCTATGCTTGCCTCTCTACGTATTAAGTTCATGAAAAACGGAGTAATGATTGGAGAATGATGACATGATGTAGACAAAGTAAACTCAACTAATATGAATAAACCCCATCATTTTATCCTTAGTAGCAACAACACAAAGACGCAAATTGTCCCCTTCTGTCACTGGGATATAGAAACTCATCAGGTTGAACCTACTACAACGCACCACTCCCAACGAAGAAATATCAATCTAGTTGGCCAAACTATCTCAATAGATCGGAGAGCATTACGAAGCTATGCTGATCATGCAAATAAGAATCATAGTAATCAGGTTTGACTCAAATACTTTTCATGAATAATCTAAACATAAACTCACAATTCATCGGATCCCAACAAACACACCATACAAAGGGATTACATCAGATAGATCAAGGCAAAGATGCGATGAACATTGTATTGAAGATCGAGAGAGAGAGAGAGAGAGATTGCCATCTAGGTACTACCTACGGACCTGTAGGTCTGTGGTGAACTACTCACACATCATGGTGAGGGCAGACAGGTTGATGAAGAGGCCCTCCGTGATCGATCTCCCCTCCGGCCCGTTGCTTGCAAATAACGAGATCAAGGGGATTGACAACCCTCTTGCCCGCGTTGGGTGCAAGTTGTTTGCTCTTTTGTGTGCAGCCGCTGAAGACAGTTGAGGATCGATATTCCTATTGGTTCGATAAACCTTGGTTTCATAACTGAGGGAAATACTTACCCGTATTGTGCTGCAATTACCCGTTCCTCTTCACGAAAAACCCAACGCAGATCACAAGTATCAGCCACTTCCCATTCTGTAAGGGATTGCTCCACAATACTTTTATATTCTTTCGGCATTAAGGTGTTGCCGAAATTCTGAAATTGCGTAGAGCATGCATTATATGCCACAACATTAGGAGATGGCATATGCACTCTTGCGGAATTTTCACTTATTCGACTAAGACATTGAAGGTGCGGAGCCGAATTATGAACATCTACAGCCGTGTATGGTGCTGAAAAATTAGTACTATGAGGCATAGCCGTGTATGTCTACAAGTGTATTGGAGCAACCTAGGACCAAGAACGATGAAAAACTCAAGGACGGGTTCAATACACAAACACCCAGGGGCCAGACTTAGCCATTACGGAGCTCGGAAGAAGTGTTTTTTCCAAAGTGCTCCAAATCAATATACAAGACCATGAATGGATTGACGTCATTCATACCAATCCAACGAGCCTAATAACGTCAAATTTTGACTTCGTGTGAAGAAATGGTGGCCGTTTTACCAGAGGAAGACACAACAGAAGACGACCTTTCATGCGACCGCACGCGGTCGTTTTGGCGGTCGTTTGATGTGTAGACAACTCCGAAAGTTGCCTCTCGAGACGGGATTCTTCATCGATTTCGTCCCCAATTGTTCCCATGAGATCATTGGCTCATAATGAAGGGATTGGGAGAATATAAGTCTCATCTTGACCTTGGATGACCACATCAATGGAGGAGATACCGGGAGGCCTTCATATAAGCACCATCAACGCTGGCCACCACCATATCTCCTCATTCATTCTCATACGCAACCGTCATCCATCTCCATTGCTGCTCCAAGACCACCACCATAGAGAAGAGAAGGGCCAAGACAAGAGGAAGAAGAAGGGGAGCCTCCACCTCGTGCACCGGCCTTCGGGTCGGTGCAGTCTTCATGATCGACGCCGCCACCATTAGCATATCCACCGCGGGCTCCACTGCCATCACCACCACCACCATGCCCCTCTCTTCCATCGGCCTTGCACCCGCTTGTAACTTGCCTTCTCCCTCTCCTATGTTTGAGTAGTTGTGTTAGTTCTTAAGGAATTGGATGAACCCTTGCATGATTACTACTTTGTTGAATAAGCGATACAATATTCTCTTTATATGTATTGCGTTGATTGTCTCATGGTGTTTTGAAGGGCGCCCACACATCATTAGCCACTTATGCACTTGTGGTAATTTTTGTTGGTGGGAAGGGTAGTTGTGGTGGGTAGGTAGTGACATGATCTATTGTCACTTCCTCCCTGGTCATTGCAGTGGGGATTAGTGGAGAACCCTAGAACTTAATGCCATGACCACGGGGAGTTCACTCCCCTTAATCATCATTGTGATAACCGGAGTGGGAAGCACGGTGGTGGCACGAATGTACGCGGTAACCGTAGTGGGGATGCGTACTTTATTGGCTCCTCCCACACGAGATCATATACAAGTGGCTTAGGGATACAATTACAGAACCATGTCTATCATGTGTTGTTAGCATCATACTTGTGGTGATGACTCCAATCTCCTCGAGAACGTTTACTACTCAAGCACCGTTTCACGTAGTTTAGCCTCTTTGATTTTTTGTCTTTTATTTCTTGTTTGTAGTTGAGATAAACACTATCCTTTTATTTGTCTTCCTAGCAACTTACTAAGGTAGGCTATTTCCATACTACGGTTTGGGTGCGTACGTAACTATGTAAGGGATAGCGTGGTTGCGGGGTTTGTAATTCCTTCCTGTTTGCTCCATGTGTGTTCGCCACTTCACTTATCACGAAAGTGCTACAACAGCCATGTGCACTTGCAGGTCATCAATAAGCCACCATTTTGTTCAAGGCTGTTATGTCCCCCTGCTGGAACGGTACTACCGCTTGTGTCACTAGTACTACCGCTGGAACGGTACTACTAGGCCTCCTGCCTGGCAGTAGTACCGAGGCGGTACTACCGCTCTCCTGAGCTGTACTACCGCTTAGAGGCGTGTGGGGGGGGGGGGGGTAAGTGTCGGGCAGAGGGAGTTCCAACTCCCCCATACCCATTCACTCTCTCCCTTCCCCACTCTTCTCTTTCACAGGCGACCAATAACAGCTCCCGCCACCGCTCTGGGTGGCTGATTCCGTGTCATCTTCCGTGATTCCGTCCGGTGGAATCGATCCCCACCACCTCCTCTCGCCATGGAACCCACTATTGCCCCCGTTCGCCTCTCCTATGGTTCTATTTCTTGAATCTAGGTTCTAGGGCAATGCGTGGTGGTTTCACAATTTTTTGGCCCAATCGAGGCAAGAGTAGGATGTGGAATGACTGCTAGATAGGAGGATTGAAGTTTTAGCGGATTATTTTTGAATTTGGCGCCTCTGGTACTACCGTATCTGAGCACGGTTGTGCGTCAGGGTTTCGGGCCGTACTACCGCTCTCCCCACAGAATTACTACCGCTTAAGCGGTACTACCACTCAGGTCCTAGATTCCAGGATTATCCTCTAACACTTCCTTTCTCACTTTGGTTTCCTTTTGGCATATGCAATATGTTTATACTTGCTTTCCCTTGTTGCTTTGTGTCTGATTCAGGCGGTAGTGTCTCTAAGGCTCGTCACAAGAATGTGAATCCCCCTTCCAAGCGTTGTCGCAACTATTGTGCACGAACTATCTATTCTGATGAAAAAGAATAGGTTGCACCAACTCCACCACCTGCTCATTGATACGTCTCCAACGTATCTATAATTTTTGCTTGTTCCATGCTGTTATATTATCATTCTTGCATGTTTTACATACATTTTATAACAACTTTATATCATTTTTTGGGACTAACCTATTGACGTAGTGCCAAAGTGCCAGTTGTTGTTTTTGCTTGTTTTTTACTTCGCAGAAAATCAATACCAAACGGAGTCCAATCGCGACGAAACTTTTTGGAGATTTTTTTGGACCAGAAGACACCCAGTGGGCCAATGAAGAGCCAGGAAGGTGGGCTGTGGAGAGCACAACCCACCAGGGCGCGCCAGGGGGCCCCCGGCGCGCCCTGATGGGTTGTGCCCTCCACGGGGCCCCTCCGCACCGCCTCTGATGCCTATAAGTTCCCAAATAATCCAAAAACCCTAGGGGCGTCGACGAAACACAATTCCAGCCGCCGCAAGTTCCAGAACCGCGAGATCCAATCTAAACACCATCACAGAGGGGTTCATCTTCCTCATAGGTGCCTCTCCGATGATGCGTGAGTAGTTCACCATAGA
Source organism: Elymus sibiricus (assembly GCA_039707655.1). NCBI lineage: Eukaryota > Viridiplantae > Streptophyta > Magnoliopsida > Poales > Poaceae > Elymus > Elymus sibiricus. The sequence goes on from CM077663.1 coordinate 283,739,480, forward strand.
CCTATGGGTCAGTAGGCAGTAGCTAGATGGCTTCCTCTCTCTCTCTCTCTTATGATTCTCAATACAATGGTCTCTTCGAGATCTCTTTGATGTAAACTTTTGCGGTGTGTTTGTTGAGATTCGATGAATTTTGAGTTCATGATCAGTTTCTATCCATGAATATTATTTGAGTCTTCTTTGATCTCTTATATGCATGATTACTTATAGCCTCATATTTCTTCTCCGAATCTTTGGTTTAGTTAGGCCGACTAGATCGATTTTTCTTGCCATGGGAAGAGGTGCTTTGTGATGGGTTCGATCTTGCGGTGTTCTTTCCCAGTGACAGAAGGGGCAGCAAGACACGCATGTATCACTGCTATTAAGGATAACAAGATGGGGTCTATTCCTACATGAATAGATCTTGTCTACATCATGTCATCGTTCTTATTGCATTACTCTGTTTTTCCATGAACTTAATACACTAGTTGCATGCTGGATAGCGGTCGATGTGTGGAGTAATAGAGGTAGATACAGGCAGGAGTCGGTCTATCTATCTTGGACGTGATGCCTATATAATGATCATCGCCTTGGATATCATCATGACTATTCAATTTTCTATCAATTGCCCAACAGTAATTTGTTCACCCACCATGCGCTATACTCATGAGAGAAGCCACTAGTGAACCCTACGGCCCCCGGGTCTACTTTTCCATCATATTGCTTTTCGATCTACGTTTTTGCACTCTTTGTTTTCAGATCTACAAAACCAAAAAAACAAAAATATATTGCTGCATATTTACTCTTTTTATTTGTGTTCTTGAGAGATCTATCTCTCCTATCTATCACTACCTAATCTATCATATTACCGTAGAGAGATTGACAACCTGTCTTTCGCATCGGGTTGCAAGTATTTGTTGTTTGTGTGCAGGTGCTGCTTATTGGGTGGTGGTGATCCTCCTACTGGTTCGATAACCTTGGTTTCATAACTGAGGGAAATACTTACCGTCGCTGTGCTGCATCATCTCTTCCTCTTTGGGGAAATACCGATGCAGTCTCAAGCCACGTCCAAGGAATTTCTGGCGCCGTTGCCGGGGAGGAAGCGGTCTCTTCTACGTGCCTATCGTAGGCGCCGAGGGGACTCCGCCATCATCTACCAGGTTCCTAATCACAAATCTCATCTCCTTGAAATTACATTATTTGCCATTTGCCTCTCGTTTTCCTCTCCCCCACTTCACCAATTTGCCGTTTTATTCGTCCTCTTTTTCATTTACCTTTTTCTCGCCGGATCTCTTCTTTGCTTGCAATCTTGTTTGCGTAGTCATGATGCCCCAACGGAAGTACTATGATGTTCCTTACCCCAATATTTTGCTTGAAATTGAAAAAAGTACTAAGGAATATATGACTACGCAATTTGAGCATAATAAGTATTTTATCGATGAGCTTAGAGAACACTCTACCGTGCTAGATGCCATAACGAAACAACTTGATGATATCAGTAGAGAAGTTTGCAACCTTCAATCTAAATATGCTCTTGCTGAAAATTTGCTTGGTAAAATCTCCGGTGCGCAAGCTACTTTGATAAATCAAATGGCCGCCAAACCTATCTCTCTAGAGGATAAGAAAGATGAAGATCTTAAAGTGATTGGTGTTTCTCCTATTGATTCCTTGTTTAGTAATGAAGGGACTGAAGTAGAGTCAACTTTAGCTAGAAGGCGTCCCAATAATTTGGAGGGTGAAAATCTTGACCAAAATTTTGATAAAAGTGGGTTTGAAGAGGTCAAAACTTTAACTAGTGATGTGCCCACTATCTTGGATTGCAAAGACTTCAATTATGATAGTTGCTCTTTGATTGAATGTATTTATTTGTTGCATTCCATGTTGAATTCACCCCATGCTTATGAGCAAAATAAAGCTTTTACTAAACATATCGTTGATGCCATGATGAAATCTTTTGAACAAAAGTTGGAGTTGGAGATTTCTATTCCTAGAAAATTACATGATGAGTGGGAACCTACCATTAAGGTCAAGATTAAAAATTATGAATGCTTTGCTTTGTGTGATTTGGGTGCTAGTGTTTCCACGATTCCGAAATCTCTATGTGATGTGCTTGGTCTTACCAATATTGAAGAATGTTCTCTTAATTTGCACTTGGCGGATTCTACTATTGACGGGGATATTACCCCTGGGTATGCCAAGACAAGGGAGTTCAAGCCCCTTTTAGAAAAAACTATATGGCTGGCTGGTCCATAACCGGCTGGCGGGCGGCCGGCTGGCCCCCTGGCTGGCTGGCCCATGGCCAGCTGGTCCATGGCCGGCTGGCGAGCGGCCGGCTAACCCCCTGGCCGGCTGGCCCACGGCCACCTGGACAGGAGCCGGCCGCCTGGCACCCGGCCGGCTCGCAACCGGCCGCCCCGCGGCCGGCCCTCCCGCTGACCTTTGGACGGGCAGGCACTTGTCTCCTCCCACTACGACCAAGTACACCGACAAGACACGACCCCCGCGATGGACTCCGGCGTGGCTACAGCGACTGCTGACGCGCGGGCACACGTGGCTACAGTCTGGGCAGTCGTACCGCTCGCCCTGACCGATCGAGACCCGGCGGGGCAACAATGCGGCCACGCCGCCGTCTACTCCATTACCTGCCCCGGCGTGGCTATAGCGTTGCCGGCCGTACCGCTGACTTCGGCCGGCTAGCGCAAGATGACGCCGCGCGGAATGGCCCGTGCCGCGGCAGGTGGGCGCGGGCCAATAGAAGAGCCGACTGGCAGGCCCTAGTCGGCGATGGGACCACACAGCCGGTAGGCCCTACGAGCGACAAGACGGCCCAACCGGTGGGGCCGCTGGCCGGTTAGGGAGGCTGCCGGCCGGGGCCCCCATTTAGTACCTTATGTATATTATAAGTCGGGGGGTTGGTCTATAAGACCCCCCGAGGCCCCCCATGCAACGGGCAAGGCATTTACCCCATCTCACATTCACACTCCCACGTAGCAAGGGAAGAAGAGCCGGCTGCTCCTTCTTCTTCCTCCAGAGAACAGCTCAAGGAGTACCATTGTAACACCATACCCCATCAACTAGACAAGCAGGACTAGGGGTGTTACCTCCCACGGAGGGCCCCGAACCTGGGTACATCGTGTGTCCCTCGCTGCTTGTGCCCAATCCCGCTCCCGGAGTCCATCGGCGTCCTTCGGCCCCAACCACTCTCGATAAGCCACCCCATGGCATCTGTCGTGAGAAAACGACGACAGTTGGCGCCCACCGTGGGGCCGTCCGCGGCGCCGGCTGGAGTATCGCTCCGGGCGGGACCCTTCACCACCTCCCCCGTCCGCCCCGCGTCCGGGCGGAACTGCATGCTCGTGGGGCTTGTCCCCGCGGGGCGGGACCCCATTCCCGCCAGCCCTGCGGGCGACGCTACCGGCCTCTCCGACGAGTGGCGCGGCAACGACCCCCTGTTCGACGTCGCCGTCCTCGCTGAGCGCTTCGGCAGGCTGAGCCTCACCGACGAGCCAGCTGCCGACGAGTACCCTAGCCAGGTGCTCGACTGCCTCGACCCGCCCTCGTTTGTGGGCGCGCTCGCCCCGGGCGAGGCGAACGCCTCCCGCGACCGCGCGGGGGTAATGGCCACCGGCTCTTCCATGACCTCCGGCCGCGTCAGGGCGGCGGCGGAGACGGCCGCCGCGGCCACACGCACCGGCACCTCCGACCCCCTCGGCTCCGTGCTTCGGTGCCTCAGCACTCCCGTCGCGCCTACAATGAACCCTGCCACGGCTGCGGCCGAGCTGGAGGCTGCTCGCTGGCTGCTGTTCACGGAGGCAACTACGCTTGCCACCACCAAGCGCCGGATGGAATCAGCGCAGCGCGAGTACAACTCCGCCTACGGCCTCACCCCCGCCGGCAACGAGCCCAGCCGGTGCGATGATGTCCGCAACCGCGGCCGTGTGGTCACGGAAATCCTCGGTGGCAGGCTCCCCACTTACGACACGCCGACTGCCAACATGAGGGCCGCCCAGGTGGCCTATGTCGACCTCGCCGACCTGGTAGGCGAGGAGCGGGAGCAGCAGGAGTGGCACATCCAAGACCTCATCGCCGCCGCCAACGCTCAGCAGGCCCGGCTCGATGACACCAACGCCGGCTCCGAAATTCCCGTCCCCGAGGGGGATGGCCCGCAAACTGCTGGCCAGTGCCGGCCGGTCCAGCAAGCCTCTTCCCCCCGTGGCTCCGGCCGGCGGGGTGCTGGATCCCACAACGGGCGCTCCCAAAAGGGAGACGAGCCGCCGGCCGTCAACAGCCGACGCAACGACGCCCTGGCTGGCGGCAGCCGGCGCAGCCGCGCCAACGCCCCGTCTCCGCAACGGGAGTGCGCGCGCTCACCTGCTCCGGTTGTCTGTCCCGAGCTAGCCACTCGGCTCGGTCCGCGCATCCCGCCTCGACCGGCTGGCACAATCCACCCTCCTAGAGGAGGAGGGTCTGATCGGCCCAGCATGTTTCGGCCCACGGATCCGCAACGAGCCTTTCCCAACCGGCTTCACGCTCCCTCGCGACACACTGAAGTACAACGGCACCGCCAAGCCGGAGGACTGGCTGGTCGACTACACCACTGCGGTCGACATAGCCAGGGGGAACAAGCGCGTAGCCGTGCGCTACGTCCCCCTCATGTTGATCGGCTCGGCTCGGACCTGGCTCAACAGCCTGTCCGCCGGCAGCATCAACATTTGGACGGACTTTGAGGAGGCGTTCATCCGCAACTTCACCGGCACCTACAAGCGGCCCGGCCGGCCCCGTGAGCTGGCCATGCGCGTCCAGGGGCCGGACGAGTCCCTCCGTGACTACCTCACGCGTTGGACCGAGCTCCACAACTCCTGCGAGGGGGTACATGAGGTGCAGGCCATCCAGTACTTCATCGAGGGTTGCCGCGACGGCACCCACCTCAAGCACAAGCTCCTGTGCTCCGAGCCGGCGACCTTGGCGGATCTGATGGCCAAGGCACATAAGTATGCCACGGCCGACTCCGCGATGCGGATCAAGGTCACCACGCCTGCCAAACTAACCCCGCCGCCTGCCGTGCCGCGAGCGGCCACCGACAATCGGCAGCAGCAGAACAACAAGCGCAAAGCCAACCAGCCGGATCCCCGCTATGGGAGCCGGCAGGTCACCACTATCGAAGAGGAGCAGCCGGCTGCCCAGGCCTCTAGCCAGCATCAGCGTACCGGCAAGAACGCCTGGCAGCCCAAGCTCACCTTCGAGCAGATGCTCGATGCACCCTGCAAGATGCACTCCGGGGCCAAGCTGGCCACGCACACGCTGCGACAATGCAGCTTCTCCCAGCGGCTAGCCCGAGGCAAGGGCCTCCCGGTTCCTCCCCCGCTGGCTCCCCGCGCGTCGGCTCCGTCACCGGCCCAGCCGCCCGCTCCGGCTCCGGCTGTCAACGACGGCCGCCTTCACGACCAGTTCCCCGACCAGGACGGGGCCTACGTCGTCTTCACCAGCGAAGGAACCGACAAGCACAGCGTGCGCCAGCGCCGGCACGAGGTGAACGCCACCGTCCCCTCGGTCCCCCAGTTCATGCACTGGTCCGAAAAGCCAGTTACCTGGAGCCGGGCGAACCACCCGGCCGTAATGCCGAACCCTGGCAGCTACGCCCTCGTCCTTGATCCCACCATCGCCTCCGAGAGGCTCACCTGCCGTTTCTCGCGGGTGCTGATCGACGGGGGCAGCAGCATCAACATCCTCTACCGTGACACACTACTCAAACTGGGGCTCAGGGAGAAAGACCTGGGGTCGAGCCGGACGGTCTTCCACAGCATTGTGCCGGGAATGTCCTGCACCCCCATCGGCAAGATCCAGCTCGACGTCCTCTTCGGCAACAAGAGCCACTTCCGCCGCGAGCCGGTATGGTTCGAGGTGGTGGACCTCGACAGTCCCTACCACGCGCTGTTGGGCAGGCCGGCCCTCGTCAAGTTCATGGCAGTACCCCACTATGCCTACCTCAAGCTCAAGATGCCTGGTCCCAAGGGCATCATCACCGTCGATGGCGACTACAAAAAGTCGATCGAGTGCGCGCGCGACAGCAGCCGGCAAGACGAAGCACTAGAGATAGCGGAGGAGAAGCGGCAGCTCGACCGGCTCGTGGCTCACGCCTCTGACCATCCGGCCGTGCCGGCTCCTCCGTCCCAGTCGGCCGGCGAAGCATCGTTCCAGCCGTCCAAGGACACCAAGCAGGTGCCACTCGACCCGGCCAACCCTAAGCAGTGCGTCACCATCGGCGCCCGCCTCGACAGCAAATAGGAAGGCGAGCTCGTTGACTTCCTTCGTGAGAATCGGGACATCTTTGCATGGTCTCCAAAAGACATGCCGGGTGTTCCGAGGAAGTACGCCGAGCACAAACTTCATGTGCGGCCAGATGCCAAGCCGGTCAAGCAACCCCTGCGTTGTTTCTCCAAGGAGAAGCGGCGTACTATAGGAGAAGAGATTGCCCGGCTGCTCGCCGCCGGCTTCATCATGGAAGTATTCCACCCGGACTGGCTGGCCAACCCAGTCCTAGTGCTGAAGAAAAACAAAACCTGGCGCATGTGTATCGACTACACCAGCCTGAACAAGGCCTGTCCCAAGGACCCTTTCGCCCTGCCCCGGATCGATCAAGTCATCGACTCCACGGCCGGCTGCGACCTGCTATCCTTCCTAGACGCCTATTCCGGCTACCACCAGATCAAGCTGAATCCAGCCGACCGGCTGAAGACCTCCTTCATCACCCCTTTCGGGGCCTACTGTTACATCACCATGTCCTTCGGCCTGAAGAACGCAGGCGCCACCTTTTAGCGTTGCATGCAGAAATGCCTCCTGTCCCAGATCGGCAGGAATGTCCACGTCTACGTGGACGACATCGTCGTCAAAACCAAGAAGCATTTCAGCCTCCTCGACGATCTCCAAGAAACCTTCGCCAACCTGCGCGAATACAAGATCAAGCTCAATCCGGAGAAGTGTGTTTTCGGCATGCCAGCCGGCCAGCTCCTGGGTTTCTTCGTGTCCGCCCGCGACATCGAAGCTAACCCGGAGAAGATCAGAGCCATCGAGCGCATGCACAAGCTGGCCAAGCTCCGCGACGTCCAAAAGTTCGCCGGTTGCCTTGCCTCGCTCAGCAACTTCGTCAGCCGCCAAGAAGGTCAAGCAGTACTTCCAGAAGATGTGCTACGGCATATACTTCGCCGCCAAGAAGGTCAAGCAGTACTTCCAGGAGCACACCATCACCGTGGTGAGCACGGCGCCGCTCGGCGAGATCATGAGCGGCCGGGACGCCACCGGCCGGATCGCCAAATGGGCCATCGCCCTCGCCGACTATGAGATTCGGTACGAGCCACGCACCACCATCAAGTCGCAGACGATGGCTGATTTCCTCGTCGACTGGGCCAAAACCCAGTTCGTGTTGCCTTCCCCGGATTCCACGCATTGGCACATGCACTTCGACGGCTCGAAGATGCGAACCGGCCTGGGAGCCGGCATCGTCTTGTCATCCCCTAAGGGGGACCAGCTCAAGTACGCACTCCAGATCCTCTTCGCCGCCTCCAACAACGTGGCCGAGTACGAGGCCCTCGTCCACGGCCTCCGGCTCGCCAAGGAAATAGGGATCCGGTGCATCCTCTGTTTTGGCGACTCCGACCTCGTGGTGCAACAGGTCTCTGGCGAATGGGATGCCAGGGACGCCAACATGGCCAGCTATCGCTTCCTTGTCCAGCAGCTCACCGGCTCCTTCGAGGGCTGTGAGTTCCACCACGTCCCCCGGGCGGACAACGAGGCGGCCGATTCGTTGGCGAAGATCGGCTCCACCCGGCAAGCCATCCCAGCCGGTGTTTCCCTTGAACGGCTGCTCAAGCCTTCGATCAAGCCCTCCCCTGAATCGAAGTCTATCTTCATGCCGGCTGACGCCGCCGGCTCTCTGCCGGGCCCGGCTGCTCTACCGGCACCATCAAATCCGGCTACCGTGCCGGCCCCATCGACCCCAACGCCCGACGCCCCCGCGGTGGCCGGCTCCGGCTCCACGGCCGTCATGATGATGATCGACGCGCCCCCCGCTGTCTCAGTCTCGAGGACTAGCGACCCGGTCCCGGGGGCTGGCGAGCCGGTCCCGGGGACTGACGAGTCGGGCCCGGGGGCTCCGGTAGCAGGCCCGGGGGCTCCGGCTGCCCCCGACGCTCCACTTGAGCTCGAGCCGGCTCCCGTCTCGGCCCCCTCATGGGCCCAGCCCATTCTGGCTTTCCTCTTGCGCGGCGAGCTCCCCCCCGACGAAGCCACGGCAAGGCAAATCCAGCGTCGGGCCCCGGCCTACAGCATCATCAACCGCGAGCTGGTTCATCGCAGCACCACCGGCGTGTTCCAACGCTGCGTCGAGCCGGAGAGGGGTCAAGAAATCCTCCGCAACATCCACCAGGGCGAGTGCGGGCATCACGCCGCCTCCAGAACCCTAGTGGCCAAGGCGTTCCGCCATGGCTTCTACTAGCCGACGGCCTTGGAGGAGGCCAAGCGGCTGGTCGACAAATGCGAGGGGTGCCAGCGCTTCAGCACACAGAGCCACCTGCCGGCAACAGCCCTCCAGACCATCCCGCTCTCGTGGCCCTTTGCCATCTGGGGGCTGGACATGGTAGGTCCTTTCAAGACCGCACGGGGCGGCATGACGCATCTACTGGTGGCTGTCGACAAGTTCACCAAGTGGATCGAAGTAAGGCCCATCAAGAAGCTAGACGGCCCCACAGCCGTCCGGTTCATCAAGGATATCACGGTCCGCTACGGCGTTCCCCACAGCATCATCACCGATAACGGCACGAATTTCGCCAAAGGCACAATGGCGCGTTTCTGCTCCTAGGAGGGCATCCGGCTCGACCTCACGTCGGTGGCCCACCCACAGTTAAACGGCCAGGCAGAGAGGGCAAACGGCTTGATCCTGGCCGGCCTCAAGCCTCGGCTCGTGGTGCCCCTCGTACGGTCAGCCAACTGCTGGATTGATGAGTTGTCGTCCGTCCTCTGGAGCCTCGGGACCACGCCCAACCGGTCGACCGGCTACACCCCTTTCTTTCTTGTATACGGGTCTGAGGCGATCATCCCCACGGACATCGAGTTTGACTCGCCTCGAGTCACCCTGTATACGGAGAAGGACGCGAAGGAGGCAAGAGAAGACGGCGTCGACCTACTCGAAGAAGCACGTGAACTAGCTCTGAGCCGGACGGCCATCTACCAGCAGAAGCTCCGGCACTATCACAGCAAACGGATCCGGCCCCTCTCCTTCCTCTAAGGAGACCTGGTGCTCAGGCGGATCCAGCGGACCGCCGGCCAACACAAACTGTCCTCCCCATGGGAAGGCCCATTCATCATCAGCAAGGCGCTGTACAACAATGCCTACTATCTGATAGACGCCCAGAAGTCGCAGAAGCGCAACAGAGACGCCTCCGGCGAGGAGACGGAGCGCCCATGGAATGCGGCGCTCCTTCGACCGTTCTACTACTAGAATGAACCAGTGTATGTATGTATCTTCCCTTCTGTTGGAACTTAATGAATGCAACGGGGGCCCAAGCCGGCACTTGGGGCACACCCCTTTTTCAATTCCATCAAAGGCTTGTCATCTCTTAAGCAAGGCACCCGGGCCCGGCTCCCTGGGCCCGGGGGCTCGCCGGCTCTTCTCCAAGGCGGTCAAGTAGTGTGAACAAGCAATCCTTTCCCCCCCTGCCCAGCCACAGACCGGCCCCCGGCTGTCCGGCTGGCGGAATCATGGGATAGGAAGGAAATTATCACATGAACGCCGCCTGAAGAGTAGCAGCCGGATAGGTCCAACCGGACCACGTTATCTCTAGAAACCGGCCTCTGCCGGCTCACCCCAACTCTAGCCGGACGGCTCTAAGGCCCGCACGGTTTCCCCAAGGACGATGCCCCGTCCCTATCCCAGTCCGGCTAATGGCTGGCTGACAGGTGGGCCGGAAGCCATAAGGAATCCTTGCGTGAGATATGAGTCGAAAGGTAAAGAGCAAAGGATGAGCCGGCATGCAAACATTTTAGACTTCAAGCAAATTCATAAACAAAAGGCCACAGGCCGAGGATTCTTTACAATACACCCCCAGTGGGTGGAAATGCGTCTTAAACAAGTCTTGCAGCAAAAGGAAAAGATACAGTAAAAGAAGGACCGCCTAAGCCTCCGGTACATCGCCAGCCGGCCCGGTAGACTGCCCAGGAGCGGTGGCCGGATCCTCCTCCATGGCCTCCGTGGCCTCGGTGTCGCTGCCGGTGCTGGAGGCGGTGCTCTCGTCGGCAACCGCCTCATCGTCGGGCCCTTGGGGAATGCCGAAGGAGTCCTCGGCAACCGGCTCGCCATCCTCGCCAAGCGCCGGCAGAAGCTCGTCCGGGTCGACGTAGGAAGCCAGCTCGGTGGCTCGGCGGACGAGGGCATCGTGGCCAGCCGGTCCAAGTTGACGTCGGGGTACCACGAGGTGACGAACCGAAGGGCCATCTGCGCACCGGAGCGGGCCGCCGATGCCTTCCAAACCTCGAGCCGGGCCACCGCGTTCTCCAGCCATAGCGCCACGCGGCCCGCCGGGGCCCATGACCCGGCCAGAGGGCCGAAATCACCTCCATGCCGGCCGTGTGGAGCCGGTCCATGCAGCGCTGAAGAAAGATCAGCCGGTTCTCGATGGCCAGCGCAAACTCCGGCAAGTCCCAGCCGGCGTGCTCCTCAATCTCCTGCCCGCGCTGTCGCAGGCACTCCAGATGCATCGCCACGACCCGCTCGGCGCAGCGCTGAGTGTCCGGGAACCGGTCTAAGGGAGGACGAAGAATCAAGAAACAAGTCGAAACAGCCGGCAAAGGAAGAAGACTTAAAAACTAGAAACTTACGCTGGAAGGCCTTGTCCACCTCGATGGAAAACTGGAGGCCCAAGCCCCGCTCCCTCTCACGCGCCTCCTCCGCACGGGCAAGGGCGGCTTCACGCCCCTCAAGCTCACCGCCAAGGCGAGCCACCTCGTCCTGCAGGGCGGTGACCCACCGGCTGGCGTCGGCCGCCTGCTTGGCGGCCTCCTCCCGGGCCGCCACTTCCTTCTGCAGCTCCGCGGTGAGGCGCTCCTGTGCCGCCTGCCAATCCACGACCAGGCTGCCCAGCCGGTCCCGCTCCGATGTAACCGCCTGGAGGTCCCGCTCCAGACGGTCCCGCTCGGAGGCCACCTCGTCCCTCTTCTGCCGGATCGGGGTCAGGACGGCCAGCTCCTCTGCAAAATGACCAACCCAGATTACTCAAAATGCGGAAGACTCGAGCCGCCTGCTGAACAGTCGGCCCGACTCTCGGGGGCTACACCCAGTGGGTGTGTTGGCGCGCCCTGACTGGAGCAAACGTACCTCGCGCCTTCCGCAACTCCTCCTAGACCTGATATAAGCCGGCCTTGCCGCGGTTATGGATGGCAACCGCCTCGTCAAAGAGCGCCTGCCGCTTGGCGTTCTCTGCCTGCTCCGCGCCAAGAGACAAGAAGTTAGACAAAAAAGGGGATAGATCCGGCCCGGCTGCCACGCAGCCGAGCAGCCGGCTCGAATCTCGGGGGCTACACCCAGTGGATGCGCTCGCGCGCCCCCACTGAAAGTTCAACGCAAGCTAGAGGAATCTCACCTCCACCGCCTCCTCCATGCGCCGGAAATTGCTTTCGGCGGCCTCCGCAAACCTGGCCAGCCCCTCACGGTAGTGCGCCATGATGCGGCCTGACTCCCCAGGCAGAAGGGCCTGGCTGCTGGCTGGCGGGGCCAGGACGACCGGGGCGAGGGCCAACGCTTTCCAGTCCCGGGTCACGTTGAGCATGGTCCTCCTCGACCGGCTCGCCCCACCACTCGACCCGGCGTCCGCCATGGCGGCAGCCGGCGGGAGGTTGGTGGTAACCACAAGGGCTCGGGAGCCAGCCTCGGGCCCCTCTGCAACCAGTGCGGCCGGCTCCACCGCCTGCCGGACCGGCTCGATAGCCGGGTGGACCGGCTCGCTCCTCCCGCCGACCGTCATCTCCGGTGCCGCCTCCGGCACGGCCGGGGCGACAGGCACATCTGCCGCGGCCGGCTCGACGGTGGGTGGGGTCACGACCGTCTCCGCCCGTTGGGCCTTCTCCTTAGCCGACTCGGGAACCGCGCCCGCCGGCCGGGCCACCTCCGCCAAGGGCGGGGCCGTGGCCGTCTCCTCGACCGGCTCTCGCGGCTCGCTCGATGGAGGCCTCGACATCCGCGTCGATTCCGCCGCCGAGTCCGTCGCGCGTGCCGGGTCTGAGGGCCGCCTCCGCCTCCTGTCACTCGAGGCCCCCGAACGCGAGGGCGCGCCCTTCGCCCCTGCCTTCGTGGCTTGCATTTCGGCGAGCCTCCTCTTCTCCTCCCGCACCGTGGCCGCATGCTCCTAGGCCTGCTGGCTGGTAGCGTCCACCGGGTCGGCGGTCGACTCCGTGTCATAGAGCTCGATGGCGTCCCTGGAATAAACAAAGGATGGTCCCTCAAGCGCTTGCCGGCTCAAAACACGAAAAAACCTACGAGGGCTAGGAAAAGTACTCACCCGACGACAACGGGAAGGGCCCGCCTTGCCCGGGGCAGCGGCTTCGCGACGGCCGCTCGCACCTTCTTGCGAGCCGACGGCTGCGTCGACGGCTGCCCCGAGGCCGGCCTCGCCCGTCTGACCGCGGGCCGGCTGCTCCTCGCTCCGTCCACGTGGCTCCCGCCGAGCTGCGGGGGGAGGTGCGTCCAAGATCCGGACATCGTCATCATCATCGTCATCGGTCCAATCTCTGATCGTGGGTTCGGAGGTGAACTCACCGGCAGCTCTGGACCCGCCGGCTCCCGGGTTGCCCATCGTCCCGTCCGCCTCGACCTCCCCCGAGGATTCAACCTCCTCCTCGACACCTCCTCCCAGCTCAAAATCCTCCGGGTCGGAGTCGGCGCGATCCGCCTCAAACACCTGAGGATGAGGGCTGTACACCGTGTTCTGTCGCACAAAGCGCTGCGGTTAGCAGGGCGCGTAAGCACGGAGGCCGGCTGAAGGAACGTAAAAAGAATAAAAAAGGGAGAGGCACCGGGTCAAAACATACCAGGGGCGCCGGATCGAGCCGGCTGTAGGGCAGCTTGCCGAAGTGCCAGGTGCGCGGCGCCAGCTTGAAGTTGGTGACGGCATTCACCCGCACCGCCACCTGGGCCGCTGTCAGCTCAAAGGTGGACAGCCGGCAAGGGTCTCGCCGGCCCTCCATATCGCATATCCGGTGCGGCCTCAGCTGCAGGGGCAGCACCCGGCAGTCGATGAAGGCGGCCACCAGATCGGCCGCGACCAGCCCCTCCCCACTTCTCATAGTGTGGAGCCGGCCCAGCATCCCGGCAAGCTCCCCGACCGCCACTTCGGCCGTCCAATTTGCCCCGAAGGACGGGACGTTGATGAAGGGCGGCAACCGGATGTAGTCTCGAGCCGGGTCGACGTTCTTCACGTAGAAGAACGGCCGGTTCCATTTTTTGACGGATTCGATGAGGGAGAGGCGGGGGAAGAGTGTGTCGCGAACGCACACCACCGCGCCCCCGCAAGCATACGGCTCGTTGTCGTTCTTCAAGCTCTTAAGATAGAAGAGCTTCCTCCAGAGCGTCATGAAGGGAAGAAGGCCGAGGTAGCCCTCGCAGAGGGTCACGTAGCTCGACAGCTGCAGAATCGAGTTCGGCCCCAAATGATGCGGCTGCAGATCGAGGGAATCAAGAAGTAACCTGAAGAACTGGCTCGCCGGCATCCCGAAGCCGTGCGAGAAGTGCGAGGCGAACACCACGCACTCTCCCTCCTCGGGCTCCGGCACTACCTCAGCGCCCGGAGGACGGGCGGCGACGCGGTCCTCCGATGGCAGCATACGGGCACGGCAGAGGTACGCGATGTCCGCTTCGGTGACGGTGGAGCCGCCCCAGCTGCCGGAGGGGCCATCGGCTATCTCTGCGGAGGGCCGGAGCGGAGGCGCGAACGGGCGATGTGGCGGTGTGAGCTCGGAGCGACAGAGGCGAAAGGAGGAAGACGACAGGAGAGGGGCGCGTTAACTGCTTCCGTCTATCCCCCTCCCCCTTATAAATAAGGGGGCGAAGCCCAGGGGGCGTTGGATTAACTGCGCCCACTTCCCCCGGGAAACCCGTGGGGCGTGAGGCGCACCCCCAAGATATATCCAAAGAGAAACAAGCAACTAAGCTTGGGGATGCCCCCGAGTGGCATCTCCTATTTATTCTAACGACCATCGGTATTTTACTTGGAGCTATATTTTTATTCCTCACATATCATGAGTTTTGCTTGGAGCGTCTTGTATCTTTGCTTGCTTTGTTTGTTAGTTTTTCCTTTGTATCCTTTCTTGACACACCTATTTGAGAAAGCCAAAATCATGCTATGATTTGTTAGAATTGCTCTATGTGCTTCACTTAAACTTTTTGAGCTATAGAATTGCTCTAGTGCTTCACTTATATCTTTTTGAGCACGGTGTGCTTGGAAATTTTTGTAGAAATACTCTCATGCTTCACTTAGATTAATTTTATAGTTAGTAAATTTTGAAGAAATCCTCTCATGCTTCACTTATACCTTTTTGAGAGATGAAATCTTTATGCTCATGTACTTCACTTAAATTTGTTTGAGCTTGCCAAAAAGCAATGGCAATATATGAAACTAGTCCCAAAGTGATAGATATCCAAGGAGGATATAATAAAAAATTTCATGAAGATCATTGGACAAATTAAACTTGATTCCTTGTAATAGTTTTGAAACATGATGATAGTAATATGTGAGTCATGTTAGTGAGTAATTATGCTTAGTAGGAATATTGGTGTTAAGGTTTGTGATTCCCTATGCATGCACGAAAGACAATAGTTATGCAATGAAGTTACATCCTACTTGTGGTGCATTATTCGGTGTTAGTTATGTTCAATGCTCACTTATGTGAATTTTCGTTTCTTGGTTTGGTTGCTTCCCAATCTTTTTGCTAGCCTCCATTTGTACTAAGTAGAAATACTACTTGTGCATCCAAAATCCTTAAACCAAGTTTTGCCTTATGAGTCCACCACACCTACCTATATGCGGTATTTCCATGCCGTTCCAAGCAAATTTGTATGTGCCATCTCTAAATTTTCAAAATAAATTTTCTCTTTTGTGTGCCCGTACCGCTCATGAAACGGTGGCGAGTGTCCAATATTTTTCCATGCTAGATGTGTTATTGTCAAGATGAGTGTTTATTCACTTGTCATTGCACGAGAGTGCGGCGGTAATAGGGATGCCCATTCCCAAAATAAAAAAGAAAAAATATTTACTTTATGTTGTCAAATAATAAATTCCTTGGAAAGTGTTGGTATGGAAGGCAACCGTGGATACGGCTCGCCATGGAAAGTGAAAGTTTGGTGGAAAAAGGAATAAACTTTATTTTCTGTTTGGGAACCGGCTATGATATATCTAGCATGGAAAGTATTGTGAGCTACTTTGTCGTTTTCGTTGACATGAAAAGCATGCCACCCAAAATATTTTTTTCTCTCTCAATTTAAAACTTGAGCTCTGGCACCTCTACAAATCCCTACTTCCCTCTGCGAAGAGCCTATCTATGCAATTTTTATTTTTGCTTTGAGTCTCCATCTTCTCTTATAAGCACCAACTAGGGGGCACTATGATCGTACTTGAGCATTGGGCATAGCTAATATTTGAGTGTGTTTCATGAATGGATCAATGATTGAGCATGATGGGCTAGGGATAACTTTCTTTAGTGTTGATATTTTGAAAGACATGGTTGCTTGTTGACATGCTTGAGTATTGAAGTCATTATGTTAAAACTAGACTATTTCTTTGAATCATTATAAGTCCAAATGTCTATGATATACAAAAGAAAAGAATGTGATGAACATGTTAGGCAGCATTCCACATCACAAATTCTGTTTTTATCATTTACCAACTCGAGGACGAGTAGGAATTAAGCTTGGGGATGCTGACACGTCTCCAACGTATCTATAATTTTTGCTTGTTCCATGCTGTTATATTATCATTCTTGGATGTTTTACAATCATTTTATAACAACTTTATATCATTTTTTGGGACTAACCTATTGACGTAGTGCCAAAGTGCCAGTTGCTGTTTTTGCTTGTTTTTTACTTCGCAGAAAATCAATACCAAATGGACTCCAATCGCGACGAAACTTTTTGGAGATTTTTTCTGGACCAGAAGACACCCAGTGGGCCAATGAAGAGCCAGGAAGGTGGGCTGTGGAGAGCACAACCCACCAGGGCGCACCAGGGGGCCCCCGGCGTGCCCTGATGGGTTGTGCCCTCCACGGGGCCCCTCCGCACCACCTCTGATGCCTATAAATTCCAAAATATTCCAAAAACCCTAGGGAGTCGATGAAACACAATTCCAGCCGCCGCAAGTTCCAGAACCGCGAGATCCAATCTAAACACCATCACGGAGGGGTTCATCTTCCTCATAGGTGCCTCTCCGATGATGCGTGAGTAGTCCACCATAGACCTACGGGTCCGTAGGCAGTAGCTAGATGGCTTCCTCTCTCTCTCTTATGATTCTCAATACAATGGTCTCTTGGAGATCTATTTGATGTAAACTTTTGCGGTGTGTTTGTTGGGATCCGATGAATTTTGAGTTCATGATCAATTTCTATCCATGAATATTATTTGAGTCTTCTTTGATCTCTTATATGCATGATTACTTATAGCCTCGTATTTCATCTCTGAATCTTTGGTTTAGTTAGGCCAACTAGATCGATTTTTCTTGCCATGGGAAGAGGTGCTTTGTGATGGGTTCGATCTTGCGGTGTTCTTTCCCAGTGACAGAAGGGGCAGCAAGACACGCATGTATCGTTGTTATTAAGGATAACAAGATGGGGTCTATTCCTACATGAATAGATCTTGTCTACATCATGTCATCGTTCTTATTGCATTACTCTGTTTTTTCATGAACTTAATACACTAGATGCATGCTGGCTAGCGGTCGATGTGTGGAGTAATAGAGGTAGATGCAGGCAGGAGTCGGTCTATCTATCTTGGACGTGATGCCTATATAATGATCATCGCCTTGGATATCGTCATGACTATTCGATTTTCTATCAATTGCCCAACAGTAATTTGTTCACCCACCGTGAGCTATACTCATGAGAGAAGCCACTAGTGAACCCTACGGCCCCCGGGTCTACTTTTCCATCATATTGCTTTCCGATCTACGTTTTTTCACTCTTTGTTTTCAGATCTACAAAACCAAGAAAACCAAAAATATATTGCTGCATATTTACTCTTTTTATTTGTGTTCTTGAGAGATCTATCTCTCCTATCTATCACTACTTAATCTATCTTATTACCGTAGAGAGATTGACAACCTCTCTTTCGCGTCGGGTTGCAAGTATTTGTTGTTTGTGTGCAGGTGCTGCTTATTGGGTGGTGGTGATCCTCCTACTGGTTCGATAACCTTGGTGTCATAACTGAGGGAAATACTTACCGTCGCTGTGCTGCATCGTCCCTTCCTCTTTGGGGAAATACCGAAGCAGTCTCAAGCCACGTCACTCATCGACAGTACGAAAGAAAAAAGGCCAAAGGCAAGGGCAAGGCAAATGTCAAGTCAATGGCTCACAAGGCAAAAATCTGAGTTGAAGCAAAATGAGTACTAGGAATATGGTAACTGAAGACGAAACAGGGTAGTGTAGCAGTCCCGCAGAAGTATGCCAATGAGTAATCGTCCCAACAAAGAGCGGAGGAGAGTATTTATGGAGGCGTTTCTGTCACACACGAGGTGTCACAGTTCTTGTGTGTTGTATTGCTTGGGCTTCTGCAAATACTGTTACAGTCCTGGGTAAACGATAAACTAAATATACTAGTAAAAAGAGAGTTTGAAGGTGTCTACTAAATAACTAATGAAAGTAAATGACAAGAGCTTAGAATGTAAATGGTGTTTTCTGCAATGAAGAGATTAGGTGCGGAGTGATTTCAGTTCATGGTAAGAATATATGAATTGTGCCAGTGCGACGGAAATACCAGTTACCTTGTATTGTACTCATATTATTTGATATAAACTTTATGTTGGCGGTTCTCCCTAGAGTCATGAAACTCCTCCACTCGGGGTTACATTTCATTCTATGGTCCTGCTTCTTCATTGCCACAGAGTGGCCGTTTCCACATTTAAGGTCATTAGACCGGAACCAAGCATTAAGTTCAATGGATCATCGTTATCTCATATTGTATTCGGTACTCATAGATATCTCCACCTGTCACGTCAGAGGTCATGGAGTTCCTAAACAATACATGTTACTTGTGTAGGTCTTTATATCATGTTGCCTAGGCCTTTAAATTGGGCAACACACATAGGGTTCACCACAGTATAACAACATACTAAATAGATCACACTACTATGAATTCAAATGACGACATGTAGGATAGCACACATCAATCTTACCACTTACCTACATCTCCCACTCCTAGGGGAATTACTCATGCATCATAAGAGGGGAATCAATCACAATAGAGAGAAAAAACATCAAAACCATATCGATAATATTGAGGGGATCCACAATGAGATGAAATGGTGCTCAAATAGTCTTGATCTAGGATGAGATGGAGTAGAGATTACAAGTTCCAATCCCTCTTACAATGGTGAAGGTGATGATGATGATGATGATGATGGTGATGATGATGATGAAGATGAAAGGAGTAAAAACTACGATGATATTCGTCACTTCTCCGGATCCTCCCTTCTCCTGTTCTGGACGGTGTGGCGGCGGCTAGGGTTCTCTTCTCCCTGTGGTACCTTCATGAAAGTTGCTTGTATAGACGAGGAGGGCCATGGGCACTCCAAACGAACGCTCAAACGAGCGTGCGCGGTCGTAAGGAAGGTCATCTTTCACTCTGGTGTGCCTGTGGACAATGCTCTCTTCGGGAAAGTTGCTCCAATTGGCTTGATTTGCAGCAGTCTCCTTTGGTTTCCTTCCAAATATGATATTTCCTGCCATCCAAAGAACAAAGTAGATTTTCCTCTCTTTTGTTGGATTAGCGTTATAAATATCCGAAGAATAACAAAAAATACAATGAAACCAAATGGAAATCACTATGAAAAACATCGCAAATTCTCAATCCATCAACTCCCCCAAGCTTAAGATTTGCTCGTCCCCGAGCAAACAAGAAATCAAGAGAGTGAAAAGCAGCTTGGTTGAATGGAAAGAACTTTACCGGCTCGAGAAAATACATCATATCCATCCTCTCTTATCCCGCAAGATCATTCAAGAAAGTATTTCCAATTGAATAGCTGTACCAAAACTCGTTGCCTATCCACGTATAGTCTCATACCATTAGTTACAATTTCTCAAAGAAAATTTTCTTCGCTAACCAAATATTTAGGCAAATGAAGGTGCTCATCAATTAGATGGATATTCAACTAAAGGTCAATCATCAAAAATGCATTTAGAAGGTTTGGAGATCAAAGACAACAAAGTACTCAAGTTTTTCATTAACACCCACTAATGTCTTCTAATCATGGCTCTCAAACACTTCTCTCAGTCATTGTTCTTCGGGATTTCAACTCTTGGTGACGGGGTTATGCCAAAATTCACTATAAGCAATTGGGTTCCGTTGCGGCTTAATTTAATGCACTATGGATCAAGAATGGTTGTCTCTTTCGAGCTCAGCGATCATTGCTTTTATTTACCAC
This sequence comes from Elymus sibiricus, assembly GCA_039707655.1. NCBI lineage: Eukaryota > Viridiplantae > Streptophyta > Magnoliopsida > Poales > Poaceae > Elymus > Elymus sibiricus. The sequence continues at coordinate 283,759,123 of CM077663.1, forward strand.
TTGCACACTCCCTTGGGGGAGGTCGATTGTTTACTACACAATCCCCAAGTTCGTGAAGGAGTTGCAGTTTAAGTAAAGCCATCCTAGGTCTGGAGCTCCACAGTTTAAGTATTGCAAATAAATATTGGCATAACCTCAACCACTTCAAATATTCATCCCTCTATAAAACTCCATCAATAGGTGTTATCAAGTCAATCAAAATCAACATGTGGAGTTGAATTGCTTAAGTACTCGTTCTCTTCGAAAGCTCCCGACCTCTAAAATTTTCAGATTTTTCATTTAAAACAAAAACATGCTTTCCCACAAGGTTTGACTAGAAAAATTTGAGATTGGGAATTATGACTAGATGATATTCAACTAACGCGGGGAACTAATTCAAGTGCAGCCAGCCAACTAAAAATTCTTCCTCAAATAATATTGCGAGACAAGGGAGTATGTATATGTTATACCTTCTCGCGCTGGCCCATTCTTCCCTTTCATCAAGTCCCAATGCATTTTCTTCATTTCCTCTTGCTAGTAGAGAGCAAACCTGTAAGCTCAAAGAAAACAAACGAAAAGAATTACAACAAGGCAAGACCAAAGTGTAGTCCTCATTTTATTATGCAAACTGAAAATAAACATGCAAAATACAAAAAAAAGAAAGAAAAATAAATATGCATGCATGGATAACTACGGGATGAGCTCCCCAAAGCATAGGCTTTTGGCCTACTCTCTAGTCCATGTCCTCGTCATCATCACCCCCCTGGCCAAACTGTGGCCACTAGTAGGAGGGGCCATTAGAGGATGGACCTCCTGCTCTAGGATGTGGCTGCCAGAAAGAAAAGAGGGACTACATGTTCCCACTCAGCAGGTTAATGTTGTTGTTGGCCTCACGGAGGTCCGTACGGATCCCTCCGACTTGCTGCTGCAGCTACTGAAACTCATACATGGGCACAAAATCTTGAGGCTGCCCATATTGGACATGTGGGGCAACCTGTGGTTGAAAGATGGGTGCGTGCTGAGGGGCATTGCCCCATGCATCCCAACCATGGGCCGAACCAGCTGCTGCAGTGTCCCACTCTAGAGCGGGTTCAGGTTGAGCAATGTTCCCGAAACTAGCCTCGTGGCGGTACTTGTTGATCTCATCAACATAGAGTACCCACATATCACGCGTAGAAACAGTAAATGCCTGCGGCAAGGGCAAGTAAACATCAACAGTGTGTGTGTTAGGTAGGGGGCATTTGTAGCAATGCTCCCCTTGCACGGGCCCAATGAAGTAAGTGTTGGTCATGATCCTATGCTTGAGTGTCGTAGGACCCGGTACGTGCGGCATCGCATCAAGATCGAGGCTGAAGTGCTCGACAAGCCAATTCACTACGCCTCCCAAAACAATAGTCCCCCTCGGCTGCTTGTGTTGCCTACCAAGGTGATGCATAAGAAAAGCTCCCAAGTTAGGCTTGGGGTGTATTTGGGGTGGAGTGCTGCGCGTAGCACACACATGTCATAGCTCGACATGCCCCCAAGATTCTCCCAACCAAAAATAGTGTGGGCAATGAAAATCATGAAGTAACGAATGGCGGCGTTTTGGATACTCGATACCTTCTTGCCCGAGAGGTCGTGTTCATCCTTGACGGAGATGAGTTCGCACGAACCCAACGCGTCAGCAACCGGCGTGCCCCTAGTGTCGAGAACCCCTTGGTTCACGAAACCGAAGGCATTGCAGAACTGCTCCAGCGTCATGGTGCGCTAAACTCCTCCGAGCGTGAATGAGCAGCTCGGTGCCACCCTCGAGTCATCGAGAGTGTGGGAGAAGGTGGAGAGGAGCTCGACGGTGATGGTGCGGTACGTGAGGTAATGGAAGTTGTTGAAAACTCCCATCCCAATGTTGTCCGCAAGCCATGCAAAGTCATTGTGAAGCCCTTGGGACTCCAAGAACGTGTCACACTTCCACTTTGTGGGGGTCAGCCCCCGGTTGTTCACGCGTTGGAAGTCCTTGTTCAAGGCAGCACGGAGTTCATATCCCTCATTCCAGGCATGCTTAGAGAGCAAGCCCATGACCTTCTTCCCCGCGGCAATCGTCGATCTCATCATTTTCTACACACAACAAAAATAACAACAGAAAAAAATAAGTTTAATGTGGGGATCGAGTTCTAATAATACCTAAGATCGACTCTAACCTATTAGTTTGAATCCTAGCGTGCAAATCGAACATAAATCAAAAATATTATGCATCTCATCTAGGATATGAACATTGATGAAACCACCACCAAAACTTGCAAATAAACCATGGATCGGAGGATAAACTCGCCGAGGATGAAGATGCACGGATCAAACGAACGAAATCCGCGAAGAAACAAAGGTTTTGGAGAATTTGTGTTAGGGTTTGAGAGAGAGATGTGAGAGCTTTGGAAATTGGAAGGAGGAAGAAGAAGACCTCCCAGCGCCGACGGCTCATTTTTTATCAAAAATGATGTGAAATGGGCGCTCATATGGGCGCACGCGCTCATATGGAACGCCGTCTCACGTTCAAATCAGTAGATCTAGGGTTTACTTACCTCAAACAGACGCTCAAACGGGCGGACTCACTCATTTAAAATGTTGTCGTTAAACCTACTTATCCAAAGCCTCCCGGGCAGAGGGCGAAACGGGCGCTCGGGCGAGCGCTGGCGCTCGTATGAAAGGTCGTATTTCTCTCTGTTTCCGCGGACACTTCTGGTCGAAAAGCCAAACGACCGTGCAAACGGACGCTAGCCCTCATTAAAAAGGTCATCTTCAGCTCTGTAAATTGTGGTAGTTTCGGCGAGAGTGTCATACGACCACGCAAACGGGTGCGAGCGATCGTATGATACACCGTCGAACTCTTTGTCTCTTCTCTGCATTTTGTCTGAAAGTTCGTGGTACCGTGCATACGGGTGGCAGTGCCCATATGAAACGTCGTCGTTCTCCTCTGCTCTTTTCCTCCTTTGTTTCTTTTCCTAACTCCTCTTTTCAACACTTATCCTTCAACAAAAGGGTTAAAAACAACTTTTTCAAGGGATTTTCATCGATCCATTTATAAGAGCAAGATATTGACGAAAACAAAGATAAAATTTTATAAAAAAGAAAAGAGATAATGTGTTGCCTCCAATGAGGCGCTGATTTTTAGGTTGCTTAGCTCAACCTGTACCTCGGTATTTTATCAAGTATTGACGTGGCTTGAGACTGCGTCGGTATTTCCCCAAAGAGGAAGGGATGATGCAGCACAGCGACGATAAGTATTTCCCTCAGTTATGAAACCAAGGTATCGAACCAGTAGGAGGATCACCAACACTATGTAAACAGCACCTGCACACAAAGAACAAATACTTGCAACCCGGCGCGAAAGAGAGGTAGTCACTACGGTAAAAATATAGATTAGGATATGATAGATTGGATAGACAGATCTCTCAAGAACACAAAATAAAAAGGGCAAATAAAAAGTGCAACAAGGTATTTTTGGGTTTTTGGAATAATAGATCTGAAAACAAAAGATGGCAAAAAGATAGATCGGAAAGCAATATGTTGGAAAAGTAGACCACGGGGCCGTATGTTTCACTAGTGGCTTCTCTCATGAGTATAGCACACGGTGGGTGAACAAATTACTGTTGGGCAATTGATAGAAGATCAAATAATCATGACGATATCCAAGGCGATGATCATTATATAGGCATCACGTCCAAGATCCAAAACGATTCTGCATCTACTACTATTACTCCACACATCGACCGCTATCCAGCATGCATCTTTTGTATTAAGTTCACGAAAAAATGGAGTAATGCAATAAGAACGGTGACATGATGTATACAAGATCTATTCATGTAGGAATAGACCCCATCTTGTTATCCTTAATAGCAACAATACATGCGTGCCTCGCTGCCCCTTCTGTCACTGGGAGAGGACACCGCAAGATCGAACCCATCACAAGGCACCTCTTCCCATGGCAACAAAAATCGATATAGTTATGATGTAGACAAGATCTATTCATGTAGGAATAGACCCCATCTTGTTATCCTTAATAGAAACGATACATGCGTGCCTCGCTGCCCCTTCTGTCACTGGGAGAGGACACCGCAAGATCGAACCCATCACAAAGCACCTCTTCCCATGGCAAGAAAAATCGATCTAGTTGGCCTAACTAAACCAAAGATTTGAAGAAGAAATACGAGGCTATAAGTAATCATGCATATAAGAGATCAAATAAGACTCAAATAATATTCATGGATAGAAAATGATCATGAACTCAAAATTCATCGGATCCCAACAAACACACCGCAAAAAGTATACATCGAATAGATCTCCAAGAGACCATTGTATTGAGAATCAAAAGAGAGAGAGGAAGCCATCTAGCTACTGCCTACGGACCCGTAGGTCTATGGTGGACTACTCACGCATCATCGAAGAGGCACCAATGAGGATGATGAACCCCTCTGTGATGGTGTTAGATTGGATCTCGCGGTCCTGGAACTTGCGGCGGCTGGATGTGTTTTTCGTCGACTCCCTTAGGGTTTTTGGAATATTTGGGAATTTATAGGCATCAGAGGTAGTGGAGAGGCGTCCCGAGGAGGGAACAACCCATCAGGGCGCGCCTGGGGCCTCTGGCGCGCCCTGGTGGGTTGTGGTCTCCTGGGCCCTCCTCTCTGGTACTTCTTTGGCCCAATGGATGTCTTCTGGCCCAAAAAAATCTCCAAAAAGTTTCATCGCGATTGGACTCCGTTTGGTACTGATTTTCTGCGAAGTAAAAAACAAGCAAAAACAGCAACTGGCACTTTGGGACTATGTCAATAGGTTAGTCCCAAAAAATGATATAAAGTTGCTAAAAATGATTATAAAACATCCAAGAATGATAATATAACAGCATGGAACAAGCAAAAATTATAGATACGTTGGAGTCGTATCAAGTATCAAGTGGTCGTGGATTCTCTCTGCTCACCGTACATAATCGTTTGGGCGGTGGCACATACTTCACCCTTGCTCCTGGCTTCTTCGGGAAGTACTTGACTATTTCTTCTTCGCAGATTCTAAAGGTTACCTTCCCTTCTGAGCAATCTAGCGACGCACATGCAGTATTAAAAAATGGTCTACCAAGGATAATTGATAATTTTTCATCTTCGAGCATGTCAAGAATAATAAAATCAGTAGGTATAAGATGTCCGTCCAATCTCGACGGAGTGTTTTCAGCCATTCCCACTGGTTTCTTTGTGGACTTGTCTGCCATCTGCAAAGTTATACTTGTGGTGTTGGGGATATACCCCACAGACTGACCTGCCCTGGGTGTAACCCGGCTATTGGAAGGCGGCTCAAGAATAGGGACGCTACTTGGGCCGCGAAGGCCCTTAGGTGCAAAGGCCCAGGAGGCGGCTTGATGGGGAGGCCGGCTCATGGTCCATCACCTGGCGGGCCGGTTCAAGGAAGGAAGTCATGAGGACTTTCCCTCGACCAAGTAACAAGATGAATAGGAAGTAGACTAGTTCACGAGTCATATTACGACCCGGACTCTGTTGTAATCTCAGGGCCTCAACCTATATATAAAGGGGAGCCCCTGAGATAGAAAGGTCAAGTAAGAAACCCTCGAGAGCTAGGTTAGGGACTCCACACCCTTGTAATCGAGATCATCATCAATATACACAAAGCAGGATGTAGGCTTTTACCTCCATCGGAGGGGGCGAACCTCGGTAAACTCTCGTTCCCCATTCCCAATCAACCCCGACCAAGTCACCACCTAGTTGCGATGGCATCACACCTAAGTTCTCGCACGAGGACATCGGCCGTGACAAAACCACGACAGTTGGCGCTCACCATGGGGCTAGCGCATGGTAGAGTTGAGTTCTTGGAGGGAGCTCTTCCAGGGTTTGGGGGATACGCGGTTGGTTAGATGACCAAGAGTCGTTGTGGCAGACTCTACATCAACGACTCAAGCTGGGGCCCCGAGGCCAACTCAATCGAGTACAGGTACCGGGTCCCCTTCGGCAAGATCCATGTCTTCATCGGCAAGATCAGCGAATCAGGACCCGAGCCGGACGCCTGCACCGACATCGTCGAGCCGGCTCGATGCGCTCAACCCGGCGGGCGTCCGGCCGGCCGGCATCATGTCTTCATCGGCTTTACTCAAGGAGTCGATCTCGCGGATGACGCGGCAGATAGCAGAGACACCCTCGTTAACTCCGATGGTGAGTCTTCGATGGAGACACCGAGTCGATCTGCCCACCTTTTGATGGCAGGCTCAGGGGTTATTCAGAGGGTGAGACCACCAAGGAGTCCCATGGGCCGCCTCGTCAAGTCGACGTTTTCATGGCAGGAACAACGGCGACCCATGTTTCAGCAACGACTGGTGCGACGACTGGGACTTGCCCAGTTTCACTCACCGCCGGGTCAAGCAAATCGCCGACTCAAGCCATGGATGATTTGATGGCAGAGATGATGAAGCTCCTGGAGACACCAGTGACTGCGGAGAATCAGGAGGAACATAACACGGAATTGACCATGCTTCACGGACAAATGACTAAAATCCATGAGGAAATCGATGCTGAAATTACTTGTATGGCGGAGTTGGAGACTCACATCCATAGCGAAGTTGAGCGCTTGAAAGTAGAAGCCTCGCAGCTGGGCCTTCGTCGAGACGCCTCGGATGCGGTCCACCGGAGGAGACATTTGAGCCGGCTTCCACCTAATTTGGAGCCAGCATGCCTGTTCGACACACCTCAACCTACGCCGGCGGCTGGACAGCCGCGTTTGGATCAACAGCATGAGCCGCCTTGCCAGACCCTGGCTCAATCGCCGCCTCAACGCTTCCAGACACTCGTGAGTCACTTTTCCAACCTTATGGACAATATGTTAGCGGCGACTCGTAAATTTGAAGCACTCCCCATCCAAGGAAACACCCCAATAGAGATTGAGGCCAGGAACGCCATCGAGATGTTAAAAACAGCGGTGACCTAGCAGGCGTAGTACTCTTACAGTCGGGATCAGATGCACTCTACGCCTTATGCAAGCCGCAGCAAGAGCTGACATGTGGAGTCCCCGGCAGTTTCTAGCAGTGGGCGCAAACAGCTGGCCCAGAATTCTCCAACCTGGCCGGTGTTGTCAGATGCGCAGGCAGTCGTCGATGCGGCCCGAGCCATGCGACAAGCAGAGGTAGAAGCTGCGGCAACAACGGCTGGTCAGGTCCCTCCCGCCACACCCCAGCCAGCGTCCTTGGGGGGGCTGGATTCAGTAGCATAACGATTTGGATTCCCTGTCTCCACTGGCTCTCCGCAATGAGCGCATGCCTAAGGATTTTAAGGGTCCTCGCAAGGTTCTTAATTACATGGCTGGTCTCGAGCCGACAGCATGGATCGAAAGCTATGAGATAGATATGGACATGCTTGACGTCAGGGATGCCGTATGCGCTAAATATTTGACCATGATGCTGGAAGGTCCGGCTCGCACACGGTTGAAGAATCTACCCCCCCCCCCAATTCCATCAATACTTGGGCAGAGTTGAAGGAACGCTTTATCAAGAATTTTCAAGGCACTTGCAAGCGCCCGATGACGATTGTTGATTTGCAGCATTGCATGCAGCGTACGGATGAATCTGCCCATCATTGGACTCGCCGGGTCACAGAAATCATTCACTCTTCTAATAGCATCACAGCTGCCCAGGCCGTCTTAATATTGGAGAAGAATTGTCACTTCCAACCACTTGTTCAGAAGCTGGGGCGCCTCAAGCGAAAGGTTCAAGATATGGGAGATATCATGGATGTTCTCACTAGATATGCTGAGTCAGACAGCACGAAGGACCCCGGCTCTGATGATGACAAGGCCGGTAAGAACAAGAAAAATGATGGTGGCAAGGGTCATCAGCAAAACTCAGGGCACAACGGAAATCATGGCAACCAAGGCAACAATGGTAAGCGCAAGCATTCCGAGGGCGGGTCAGATTTTGTCGCCAACACCAATAGTGGCTTCAAGAATCAGAGACGAAATAACAAATCTGGCAGGTCTTACAACGGGAATAAGCCGCGCAATTATGAGGAGGCGCTTAAAGCTCCCTGTCCCACGCATAGTTTCCCAGATAAGTCGGTCACCCACTCATGGGAAAATTGTTATATCATGCATAAGTTCTGCAATCAAGCATTCCAGAGTCATCAAGGAGGCAATGGTGGTGGAAATCTGGGTCATCCTGGCCCTGGCGGGTCGCATGTCGGCTCGTCTGGCGGTTTCGCAGGATCGGGTTTCCACGGGTCGGGCGGCTTAGGAGCTGGTTTCCAGCATCACGACAATAATGGCAATGGACAACAATGCTTGGGACAAGGCAATCAGTAGCACAACAATCAAGCCGGGGTTCGGTGCAATCCTAAGCAATTGAACAGTGGGCAGTATCATGTGTTCACCACCAGCACTTGCAGGCGTGGTCGCAAGCTCAAGCACAGGGCCATCAACATGGTCGAGCCGGCTGTCCCAATGTATTTAAACTGGTCCGAGCACCCAATTACTTGGAGCAGAGAAGATCATCCTCCCCGGGTTGACAATCCAGGTGGTCTTGCTTTAGTGGTGGTGCCTCAAGTTGGTGGTTATACTCTCACTAAGGTTCTCATGGATGGGGGAAGCAACATCAACATCTTATACCATGACACTTTCCGGCGAATGAATCTCTCTGAGTGTAAGTTGCAACCCTCCTCCATAGTGTTCCATGGAATCGTCCCCGGGAAGTCAGCATATCCAGTTGTACGGATCAAACTCGACGTTGTCTTCGGTTCAGAATACAACTACAGATGCGAGTCTCTGACCTTTGAGGTGGTCAAGATCAAGAGCCCTTACCATGCCCTCTTTGGACGGCCGGCTTATGCTCATTTTATCGTTCGGCCTTGCTACGTCTACCTCAAACTCAAGATGCCCGGGCCAAACGGCACCATCACTATGAACGGAAGCCGGAAAATAGCCCAGGAATGTGAGGAAGGAGATGTAGCTTATGCTGAGTCAGCTAGTGCAGCAGAAGAGTTGAAGTTTTACACAACCAATGTTGACCTAGCGGATATGACGCCCCTCAAGAATCCCACCATGGAGTCTGAGCCTCTGCTCAAATTCAAGCCGGCCAAGGATACTAAGTAAATTGACTTTACCCCAGGCGACTCGTCCCAACAGTTCACTATTCGGATAGGCCTAGAACCCAAATAGGAAAGCGCACTCATCGAGTTCATCCGTGAGAATCAGGACATCTTCGCATGGAAACCTTCTGACATGCCTGGAGTACCGAGAGAACTCACTGAGCACCACCTCAATGTGGATCCAAAGATGAAACCTGTGCGGCAATACCTTCGTGGTTTTAAGGAGGAGAGACGAAAGGCTATTGGAGAAGAGGTGGCCCGGCTCCTAGCTGTCGGGTTCATCGTTGAAGTTTTTCACCCAGAGTGGTTGGCAAATCCAGTGCTCGTTCTGAAGAAGAATGGCACTTAGCGTATGTTTGTTGACTACACAGACCTCAACAAAGCTTGTCCCAAGGACCCGTTTGGTCTTCCTCGCATTGACCGGATTATTGATTCTACAGTTGGTTGTGAATATTTGTGTTTCTTCGATGCCTACTCCGGCTATCATCAGATTAAGATGCCTATTGAGTATCAAGAGAATACAGCCTTCATCACCCCCTTCGAAGCTTTTTGCTATGTTTCTATGCCTTTTGGGATTAAGAGCACATGTGGCTACTTATCAACGCTGTGTTCAGAGCTGCTTACACCAACAGATTGGGTGCAATGTTCATGCCTATGTTGATGATGTTGTGGTCAAATCCTAGAAAAAAGGAGACTCTATTGGATGATCTCAAGGAGACGTTCGATAACCTTCGGGTGCACAAGATGAAGCTTAGCCCGGCCAAATGTGTTTTTGGTGTTCCTGCGAGCAAATTACTGGGATTCTTGGTTCCTGAGAATGGTATTGAGGCCAAACCGGATAAGATCAAAGCAGTAACCTCGCTTGCTAAGCCGGCCAACATCAATGACGTTCAGCGGATGGCAGGTCGCATTGCGGACTTAAGCCGGTTTATAAGTGATACTTGTGATCTGCGTTGGGTTTTCCGTGAACAGGAACGGGTAATTGCAACACAAAGTGGGTAAGTATTTCCCTCAGTTATGAAACCAAGGTTTATCGAACTAATAGGAATATCAATCCTCAACCGTCTTCAGCGGCTACACACAAAAGAGCAAACAACTTGCACCCAATGCGGGCAAGAGGGTTGTCAATCCCCTTGATCTCGTTATTTGCAAGCGAATGGATTGTATAGATAATTGTAGATACTTGTAAATTGCAAAATAAAATAAAAGGTAAATAAAGGCAGCAAGGTAATAGTAGCATTTGTAAATTTATAGGTGAATAGACCCGGGGGCCATAGTTTTCCCTAGCGGCATCTCTCATGTAGGCAACATACGGTGGGTAACAAATTACTGTTGGGCAATTGATAGAAAAGCGGATAGTTATGCGATTTTCACGTCAATGATCATGTGTATATAGGCATCACGTCCATAAACAAATAGGCCGACTCCTGCCTGCACCTATTACTATTACTCCACTCATCGACCACTATCCAGCATGCATCTAGAGTATTAAGTAAAACAGAGTAACGCAAGGAGAACGATGACATGATGTAGACAAAGTAAACTCAAGCAATATGAATAAACCCCATCGTGTTATCCTTAGTAGCAACAATACAAAGACTTGTCTTGTCCCTTTCTGTCACTGGCATATAGAGCACCGCCAGATTGAACCTACTACAACGCACCTCTCCCACTGAAGATAAATCAATCTACTTGGCCAAAGCACACCGATAGATTCAGAGGTGACTCAAACACTTTTCATGAATAATCTGAACATAAACCACAATTCATCGGATCCCAACAAACACACCGCACAATAGGATTACATCGGATAGATCAAAGCGAAGATGCGATGATCATTGTATTGAAGATCAAGAGATAGAGAGATTGCCATCTAGGTACTAGCTATGGACCCGTAGGTCTATGGTGAACTACTCACACATCATCATGAGGGCAGCAAGGTTGATGAAGAGGCCCTCCGTGATCGATCCCTGATACGTCTCCAACGTATCTATAATTTTTGCTTGTTCCATGCTGTTATATTATCATTCTTGGATGTTTTACAATCACTTTATAGCAACTTTATATCATTTTTTGGGACTAACCTATTGACATAGTGCCAAAGTGCGAGTTGCTGTTTTTGCTAGTTTTTTACTTTGCAGAATATCAGTACCAAACGGAATCCAATCGCGATGAAACTTTTTGGAGATTTTTTCTAGACCAGAAGACACCTAGTGGGCCAAAGAAGGGCCACAGAGGTGGGTTGTGGAGAGCACAACCCACCAGGGCGCGCCAGGGGGCCCCCGGCGCGCCCTGATGGGTTGTGCCCTCCACGGGGCCCCTCTCCACCGCCTCTGACGCCTATAAATTCCAAAATATCCACAAACCCTAAGGGAGTCGACAAAAAACGCATCCAGCCGCCGCAAGTTCCGTAACCTCGAGATCCAATCTAAACACCATCACGGAGGGGTTCATCATCCTCATTGGTGCCTCTCCGATGATGCGTGAGTAGTCCACCATAGACCTACGGGTCCATAGGCAGTAGCTAGATGGCTTCCTCTCTCTTTTGATTCTCAATACAGTGGTCTCTTGGAGATATATTTGATGTAAATTTTTGCGGTGTGTTTGTTGGGATCCGATGAATTTTGAGTTCATGATCAGTTTCTATCCATGAATATTATTTGAGTCTTCTTTGATCTCTTATATGCATGATTACTTATAGCCTCGTATTTCTTCTTCGAATCTTTGGTTTAGTTAGGCCAACTAGATCGATTTTTCTTGCCATGGGAAGAGGTGCTTTGTGATGGGTTCGATCTTGCGGTGTCCTTTCCCAGTGACAGAAGGGGCAGCAAGGCACGCATGTATCGTTGCCATTAAGGATAACAAGATGGGGTCTATTCCTACATGAATAGATCTTGTCTACATCATGTCATCGTTCTTATTGCATTACTACATTTTTCCATGAACTTAATACACTAGATGCATGCTGGATAGCGGTCGATGTGTGAAGTAATAGTGGTAGATGCAGGTAGGAGTCGGTCTACTTATCTTGGACGTAATGCCTATATAATGATCATCACCTTGGATATCGTCATGATTATTTGATCTTCTATCAATTGCCCAACAGTAATTTGTTCAGCCACTGTGCGCTATACTCATGAGAGAAGCCACTAGTGAAACCTACGCCCCCGGGTCTACTTTTCCAACTTATTCCTTTCCAATCTATCTTTTTGCCTCTTTTGTTTTCAGATCTATTATTCCAAAAACCCAAAAATGTATTGCTGCACTTTTTATTTGCCCTTTTCATTTTGTGTGCTTGAGAGATCTATCTCCCCAATCTATCACTACCTAATCTATCTTTTTACCGTAGAGAGATTGACAACCTCTCTTTCGTGTCGGGTTGCAAGTATTTGTTATTTGTGTGCAGGTGCTGCTTATTAGGTGGTGGTGATCCTCCTACTGGTTCGATACCTTGGTTTCATAACTGAGGGAAATACTTATCGTCGCTGTGTTGCATCATCCCTTCCTCTTTGGGGAAATACTGACGCGGTCTCAAGCCACGTCAATCCTCCCTCCGGCAGGGTGCCGGAATGGAGCTCTAGATGGCCTCGCGACGGAACAGAGACTTGCGGCAGCGTAAAAAGGGTTTCAGGACTGCCTCCAGGGTTTTTGCAATATATGAGAATTTATAGGCCAGAGAGGGGCGTCCGGAGACGCCCGAGGGGGCCAGCACACATCAGGGCGCCCCTCAGGGCACGCTCTGTTGCGTGCTGGTGCCCTCGTGCGGCCTCAGGCCTCCTCCCAAAGCTTTCGGGTATCCTTTTGGTCCAGAAAAAATCAAAAAAAAGTTTTGTGGCAATTGGACTTCGTTTGGTAATGTAAACCTGAAAAGTGAAAAACATGCAGAAAACAACGACTGGCACTGGGCACTGGGTCAATAGGTTAGTGATCAAAAATATTATAAATTGGTAAATAAAGACCCAAAATTATCCTAGAATGATAATATATCAGCATGGAACGATAAAAAAATTATAGATACGTTGGAGACGTATCAAGCATCCCCAAGCTTAATTCTTGCTCATCCTCGAGTAGGTAAATGATAAAAACAAATTTTTTAATGTGACATGCTACCCATTATGTAATCTTTTGCATGCATGCTCATTGAGATACGATGAATCAAGAAATATTAACATAGCAATACTTATAAGTATAAGAAACAAAATCATCAATCTTTCAAAGTATATGATCCTCAAAGAATGTTTACCCCCCCCCCCCATTCATCTTTATTTATATTAGCAAGGCATGGCTCCATCTTCACCACATTAATACAAATGTCAAGTACCACGGTGTCCAAGCCAGGCAATTGGATCGTACTTTTCAATATGCATCAACTTTTTATTCTTCACGCAATACATGAGCGTGAGCCATTGGACATAGCATTTAGGTGGAATAGAATATGGTGGTAGATATCAAAGGGGCAAAAAGTGGAGAAGATAATCTCACATCAACTAGGCGTACCAACGGGCTATGGATATGTCCATCGATAGATGTCAATGCAAGGAGTAGGGATTGCCATGCAAATGATGCACTAGAGATATAAGTGTATGAAAGCTCAAATGAAGCTAAGTTGGGTTGATACGTCTACAACGTATCTATAATTTTTGCTTGTCCCATGCTGTTATATTATCATTCTTGGATGTTTTACAATCATTTTATAACAACTTTATATCAATTTTTGGGACTAACCTATTGACATAGTGCCAAAGTGCCAGTTGCTGTTTTTGCATGTTTTTTACTTCGCAGAAAATCAATACCAAACGGAGTCCAATCGCGACGAAACTTTTTGGAGATTTTTTCTGGACCAGAAGACACCCAATGGACCAAACAACTTCCGGAGAGGTGGGTTGTGGAGAGCACAACCCACCAGGGCGCGCCAGGGGGGGCCGGCGCGCCCTGAAGGGTTGTGCCCTCCTCGGCCCCCTTCCACACCGCCTCTGATGCCTATAAATTCTCAAATATTCGGAAAACCCTAGGGGAGTTGACGAAACACAATTCCAGCCGCCGCAAGTTCCAGAACCGCGAGATCCAATCTAAACACCATCACGGAGGAGTTCATCTTCCTCATAGGTGCCTCTCCGATGATGCGTGAGTAGTCCACCATAGACCTACGGGTCCGTAGGCAGTAGCTAGATGGCTTCTTCTCTCTCTCTTATGATTCTCAATACAATGGTCTCTTCGAGATCTATTTGATGTAAACTTTTGCGGTGTGTTTGTTGGGATCCGATGAATTTTGAGTTCAAGATCGGTTTGTATCCATAAATATTATTTGAGTCTTCTTTGATCTCTTATATGCATGATTGCTTATAGCCTCGTATTTCTTCTTCGAATCTTTGGTTTAGTTAGGCCAACTAGATCGATTTTTCTTGCCATGGGAAGAGGTGCTTTGTGATGGGTTCGATCTTGCGGTGTTCTTTCCCAGTGACAGAAGGGGCAGCAAGACACGCATGTATCGTTGCTATTAAGGATAACAAGATGGGGTCTATTCCTACATGAATAGATCTTGTCTACATCATGTCATCGTTCTTATTGCATTACTCCGTTTTTCCATGAACTTAATACACTATATGCATGCTCGATAGCGGTCGATGTGTGGAGTAATAGAGGTAGATGCAGGCAGGAGTCGGTCTATCTATCTTGGACGTGATGCCTATATAATGATCATCGCCTTGGATATCGTCATGACTATTCGATTTTCTATCAATTGCCCAACAGTAATTTGTTCACCCACCGTGCGCTATACTCATGAGAGAAGCCACTAGTGAACCCTACGGCCCTCGGGTCTACTTTTCCATCATATTGCTTTCCGATCTACGTTTTTTTCACTAATTTTTTTCAGATCTACAAAACCAAAAACCCAAAAATACATTGCTGCATATTTACTCTTTTTATTTGTGTTCTTAAGATATCTATCTCTCCTATCTATCACTATCAAATCTATCTTTTTACCGTAGAGAGATTGACAACCTCTCTTTCGCGTCGGGTTGCAAGTATTTGTTGTTTGTGTGCAGGTGCTTCTTATTGGGTGTTGGTGATCCTCCTACTGGTTCGATAACCTTGGTTTCATAACTAAGGGAAATACTTACCGTCGTTGTGCTGCATCATCCCTTCCTCTTTGGGGAAATACCGACGCAGTCTCAAGCCACGTCAAAGGAATTTGTGGCGCCATTGCTGGGGAGGAAGCGGTCTCTTCTACGTGCCTATCGTAGGAGCCGACGGGACTCCACCATCATCTACCAGGTTCCTAATCACAAATCTCATCTCCTTGCAATTACATTATTTGCCATTTGCCTCTTGTTTTCCTCTCCCCCACTTCACCAATTTGCCGTTTTATTCGCCCTCTTCTTCTTTTGCCTTTTTTTTGTCGGATCTCTTGCCTAGTCATTATGGCTAGTTCTTCCTTTATTGCGTGTACTCCCGATAATGAGGTTCTTAATTTTAAGCACAGGGGAGGGGAGAACCTAAAAGATGCTTGGTATAGGATTTGCAATGCTCATAATAGATCTATCCATAAGCAATCTACCATTGTTCTTTTTCGCAACTTTTATGTGGGCATCACCACTTGGTATAGATTTGTCCTTGATATGATTACCAGTGGGAATTTCTTGATGTGTCCTTCTTTAGATGCTTTTAATGCTTTGGGAAGTTTAGTGGGATCACCACCTATCATGATCAATGAAACAACTTTGACTCTCGAACATGTTATGGAGAGATTAGATGCTATCGAAAAGAATTACTAAAGGACATCTTGATGATCTAGATAAAAAGTTGCATAATATTGCTAATAAAATTGGGGCTAAGGCGGGAGATGTCATTAAATTACTAAAGGCAAAAGAAACCGTAGTTAGCGGAAGGGTAGAAGAAAGTCCTTACCATATTGATAAGTTGGAAGAGATTTTTAGTAATTTGGGTTCTGCCTTTTCTTCTATCAAAATTATTGAAAAAACTCCCGTAAAAATTGGCAAGACCACGCAAGTCACTAAGAATAAAGTTGCTACACCAAGTGGCCACAAGGGAGATCTTAAAATGATTAGTATTCATCCCGACTTTGTTGAAATCATAAGAGATCCTATTTACAAGAATGAATTTTTTGGTTTTCTTCCTAGGAGTGTTATCGTTAAGAATATGCATGCTAAACCCTTGAAGAAATCTAGTTGCGTGATTGAAGAGTTGAAAACCAAAGATGACAATACTTGAATCTATCCATTATGCCTAGCCAGGGGCGTTAAACGATAGCGCTTGTTGGGAGGCAACCCAATGAATAAATAATTTTTTGCTTTTTCCTTTCTATTTTTGATTGTTGACACAATTATGCCTCTGTTATGGTTGTGTTTTTATGGTTTATTTAGTGTTTGTGACAAGTAAAGCCTTTAGGATGATTCATAGGATGCGTAGAAGTGATGCTGAATCTGAAACAGAAACTTTGCGTCCAGTATATGAATTTTCATTTTTTTTCTAGAACATGATCTTGAGCTGAAATTTTAACACAGTGTTTCTATACAAAGTCGTTATGTTGTCCTAATTTTTCAGAATTTTTAGAGTTACAGAAGTATGGGTAGGATACAGATTACTACAGACTGTTTTGTTTAAGACAGATTCTGTTTTCGTTGCATTGTGTGCTTGTTTTGATGAATCTATGGTTTGTATTGGGGGGGTATAAGCCATGGTAAATTTAAAATACAGTAGGTATAATGCAATAATAAAATATGAATGGGTTTGCAACAGTACCTAAAGTAGTGATTTGCTTTCTTATACTAACGGATCTCACGAAGATTTTGTTGAGTTTTGTGTGATTGAAGTTTTCAAGTTTTGGGTGAGATCACGATGGATGAAGGAATAAGGAGTAGCAAAAGCCAAAGCTTGGGGATGCTACCGCGCCCCCAAGATATATCCAAAGAGAAACAAGCAACTAAGCTTGGGGTTGCCCCCGAGTGGCATCCCCTCTTTCTTCTAACGACCATCGGTATTTTACTTGGAGCTATATTTTTATTCGTCGCATATCATGTGTTTTGCTTGGAGCGTCTTATATCTTTGCTTGCTTTGTTTGTTAGTTTTTCCTTTGTATCCTTGCTGGACACACCTATTTGAGAAAGCCAAAACAATGCTATGATTTGTTAGAATTGCTCTATGTGCTTCACTTAAACTTTTTGAGCTATAGAAATTGCTCTAGTGCTTCACTTATATCTTTTTGAGCATGGTGTGCTTGGAAACTTTTGTAGAAATACTCTCATGCTTCACTTAGATTAATTTGAGAGTTAGTAAATTTTGAAGAAATCCTCTCATGCTTCACTTATACCTTTTTGAGAGATGAAATCTTTATGCTCATGTGCTTCACTTAAATTTGTTTGAGCTTGCCAAAAAGCAATGGCAATATATGAAACTAGTCCCAAAGTGATAGATATCCAAGGAGGATATAATAAAAACTTTCATGAAGATCATTGGACAAATTAAACTTGATTCCTTGTAATAGTTTTGAAACATGATGATAGTAATATGTGAGTCATGTTGATGAGTAATTATGCTTAGTAGGAATATTGGTGTTAAGGTCTGTGATTCCCTATGCATGCACGAAAGTCAATAGTTATGCAATGAAGTTACATCCTACTTAGGGTGCATTATTCGGTGTTAGTTATGTTCAATGCTCACTTATGTGAATTTTTGTTTTTTGGTTTGGTTGCTTCCCAATCTATTTGCTAGCCTTCATTTGTACTAAGTAGAAATACTACTTGTGCATCCAAAATCCTTATACCAAGTTTTGCCTTATGAGTCCACCATACCAACCTATATGCGTTCCAAGCAAATTTGTATGTGCCATCTCTAAATTTTCAAAATAAATTTTCTCTTTTGTGTGCCCATACCGCTCATGAAACGGTGGGGAGTGTCCAATATTTTTCCATGCTAGATGTGTTATTCTCAAGATGAGTATTTATTCACTTGTCATGGCACGAGAGTGCGGCGGTAATAGGGATGCCCATTCCCAAAATGAAAAGGAAAAAATATTTACTTTATGTTGTCAAATAATAAATTCCTTGGAAAGTGTTGGTATCGAAGGCAACCGTGGATACGGCCCGCCATGGAAAGTGAAAGTTTGGTGGAAAAAGGAATAAACTTTATTTTCTGTTTGGGAACCGGCTATGATATATCTAGCATGGAAAGTATTGTGAGCTACTTTGTCGTTTTCGTTGACAGGAAAAGCATGCCACCCAAAATATTTTTTCTCTCTCAATTTAAACCTTGAGCTCTGGCACCTCTACAAATCTCTACTTCCCTCTGCGAAGGGCCTATCTATTTACTTTATGCAATTTTTATTTTTGCTTTGAGTCTCCATCTTCTCTTATAAGCACCAACTAGGGGGCACTATGATCGTACTTGAGCATTGGGCATAGCTAATATTTGAGTGTGTCTCACGAATGGATCAATGATTGAGCATGATGGGCTAGGGATAACTTTCTTTAGTGTTGATATTTTGAAAGACATGGTTGTTTGTTGACATGCTTGAGTATCGAAGTCATCATGTTAAAACTAGACTATTGCTTTGAACCATTTACAAGTCCAAATGTCCATGCTATACAAAAGAAAAGAATGTGATGAACATGTTAGGCAGCATTCCACATCAAAAATTCTGTTTTTATCATTTACCTACTCTAGGACGAGTAGGAATTAAGCTTGGGGATGCTGATACGTCTCCAACGTATCTATATTTTTTGCTTGTTCCATGCTGTTATATTATCATTCTTAGATGTTTTACAATCATTTTATAACAACTTTATATCATTTTTTGGGACTAACCTATTGACATAGTGCCAAAGTGCCAGTTGCTGTTTTTGCTTGTTTTTTACTTCGCGGAAAATCAATACCAAACGGAGTCCAATCGCGACGAAACTTTTTGGAGATTTTTTCTGGACTAGAAGACACCCAGTGGGCCAAACAACTGCCGGGGAGGTGGGCTGTGGAGAGCACAACCCAACAGGGCGCGCCAGGGGGGGCCCCGGCGCGCCCTGATGGGTTGTGCCCTCCTCGGGCCCCTTCCGCACCGCCTCTGATGCCTATAAATTCTCAAATATTCGGAAAACCCTCGGGGAGTGGACGAAACACAATTCCAGCCACCGCAAGTTCCAGTACCGCGAGATCCAATCTAAACACCATCACGGAGGGGTTCATCTTCCTCATAGGTGCCTCTCCGATGATGCGTGAGTAGTCCACCATAGACCTACGGGTCCGTAGGCAGTAGCTAGATGGCTTCTTATCTCTCTCTTATGATTCTCAATACAATGGTCTCTTCGAGATCTATTTGATGTAAACTTTTGCGGTGTGTTTGTTGGGATCCGATGAATTTAGAGTTCATGATCAGTTTCTATCCATGAATATTATTTGAGTCTTCTTTGATCTCTTATATGCATGATTGCTTATAGCCTTGTATTTCTTCTTCGAATCTTTGGTTTAGGTAGGCCAACTAGATCAATTTTTCTTGCCATGGGAAGAGGTGCTTTGTGATGGGTTCGATCTTGCGGTGTTCTTTCCCAGTGACAGAAGGGGCAGCAAGACACGCATGTATCGTTGCTATTAAGGATAACAAGATGGGGTCTATTCCTACATGAATAGATCTTGTCTACATCATGTCATCGTTCTTATTGCATTACTCCGTTTTTCCATGAACTTAATACATTATATGCATGCTCGATAGCGGTCGATGTGTGGAGTAATAGAGGTAGATGCAGGCAGGAGTCGGTCTATCTATCTTGGACGTGATGCCTATATAATGATCATCGCCTTGGATATCGTCATGACTATTCGATTTTCTATCAATTGCCCAACAGTAATTTGTTCACCCACCGTGCGCTATACTCATGAGAGAAGCCACTAGTGAACCCTACGGCCCCCGGGTCTACTTTTCCATCATATTGCTTTACGATCTACGTTTTTTGCACTCTTTGTTTTCAGATCTACAAAACCAAAAACCCAAAAATATATTGCTGCATATTTACTCTTTTTATTTGTGTTCTTGAGAGATCTATCTCTCCTATCTATCACTACCTATTCTATCTTTTTACCGTAGAGAGATTGACAACCTCTCTTTCGTGTCGGGTTGCAAGTATTTGTTGTTTGTGTGCAGGTGCTGCTTATTGGGTGTTGGTGATCCTCCTACTGGTTCGATAACCTTGGTTTCATAACTGAGGGAAATACTTACCGTCGATGTGCTGCATCATCCCTTCCTCTTTGGGGAAATACTGACGCAGTCTCAAGCCACGTCAGGGGTGTGCATCCAACTTGCTTGCTCATGAATACCTCAGGCATTTGAGGAAGCCCGTCATAGGAATATACAAGCCAAGTTTGTAATAATGAAAAAGTAATTCCCACTAACATATGAAAATGACATAACATGAGACTCTCTATATGAGGAACAAGGTGCCACTTTGAGGCACAAGTGTGGTAAAGGATAGTAGCAAAGTCCCTTCTCTCATTTTCTCTCGTCATTTTTTTATTTAGAATGGTGGTCTCATTTGGCCTCCCCCATCTTTATTTCCTCACTGGGACAATGCTCTAACAATGATGATCATCACACTTTTATTTACTTACAACTCGATATGAAGAACTGACAGGAAGATATGATTCTATATGAATGCCTCTGGCAGTGTACCAGGATGTGCAATGATCTAGCGTGACATGTATCAAAAATATGATGAACGGTGGCTTTGCCACAAATACTATGTCAGCTCTATTTGATCATGCAAAGCAATATGATGATGAACAAACTAGTCATGTGAAGTGACGATGGAATTTGCATGGCAATATATCTCGGAATGGCTATGAAAATGCCATGATGGGTAGGTATGGTGGCTGTTTTGAGGAAGATATGATTAGGCTTATGTGCAACAGAGCATATCATGTCACGGGGTTTGGATGCACCGGCGAAAGTTGCACCGATCCTTAAGGTGAGAATGGGCTATGCACGGTACGGAAGAGGCTAGCAAATATGAGAAGGTGAGATTGCGTATGTCCATGGTTTCACATTAGTCCTAAAGAACTCATATACTTATTGCAAAGTTTTATTAGTTTTATCACAAATCAAAGTACTACTCGCATGCCCCGAGGGAAGAGGTTGGTAGGAGTTAACCATCGCGCGCCTCCGACCCGAAACAACACTAGGATTTCAACGAGGAATAGAAATGCTCACACATCATCACCATGCCTCTCTAATTTTTAGATGAACAAGAAGTTAACCTCTCTTGATATATACACTTCTATGAATCAACAATTATGAACTCACACCTTTTTCATATTGCCACATCAATATCATTAACCCACAATTTCTCTATATGTGCTACATGATGGTTTTAATTATCACTCATTGAATACCTAATATTTTTGGACTAGTCTTATGACCCATGCAAATTACCGTCACTATTTATTAACTCTCAAACAAATATAAGTGAAGGGCGAGAGTGAAATTATTTCTATAAATCTACACGCCACCCTCCTCAAAAAGATATAAGTTAAGTACTAGAGCAACTGCTAAGCTCAAAAGATATAACTAAAGCACATAGAGTATTCTAACAATTTATGATGAAGGTGTGTCTCTCTTAAATAGGTGTGTCCAGCAAACTATGATTGTGGAAAACTGAAAGTAAAAGCAAACAAAAACAAACGACGCACCAAGCAAAACTCATATCATGTGATGAA
Organism: Elymus sibiricus; assembly: GCA_039707655.1. Classification (NCBI taxonomy): domain Eukaryota; kingdom Viridiplantae; phylum Streptophyta; class Magnoliopsida; order Poales; family Poaceae; genus Elymus; species Elymus sibiricus. The sequence continues at coordinate 283,780,920 of CM077663.1, forward strand.
TAAAAATAAAGCTTCAAGTGACATACCGATGGATTGAGACGAAAGAGGGGATGCCTTCCGGGGCATCCCCAAGCTTAGACGCTTGAGTCTTACTTAGAATATTACCTTGGGGTTCCTTGGGCATCCCCAAGCTTAGGCTCTTGCCGCTCCTTATTACTTTGTCCATCGTGATAACACCCAAAACTTGAAAACTTCAATCACACAAAACTCAACAAAACTTCGTGAGATATGTTAGTATAAGAAACATATTGAATACTTTTAGTACTGTTATAAATTGATTATTATTTCATAATTGCACAATAGGTATTGTATTCTAACTTCTCCATGGTTTATACCCCCCGATACAATCCATAGCATAATCAAAACAAGCAAACTATTCAAGCAAATACAGAATCTGTCTAAAACAGAACACTCTGTAACAATCTGTAGAGAAACCAAACTTATGTAACTCTAAATTTTCTGAAAAATTAGTAAAACCTCTAAAATTTGTATAGAAATACTGTGTAAAAAATTCAGATCATTATCACGCTCCAGCAAAAATGAAAATTCATGTACTGGAGTAAAAAGTTTCTGTTTTGTTTCAGCATCGATTCTACTCATCTTGTGAGTCATCCCAAAGGCTTTACTTGGCACAAACACTAATTTAAACATAAAAACATAATAATTATAGAGTAAATAATCATGTTATAAAAAACAGGAAGTAAAAAGCAAAAATAAAGATGACTATTGGGTTGCCTCCCAACAAGCGCTATTGTTTTATGCCCCTAGCTAGGCATAATGCATAGTTTCAAGTGTTGTCATCTTTAACACTCCACCCATAAGTAGCTCTCATGATTGATTCATAAGGTGGTTTAATTCTATTTCTAGGGAATTGTTCCATCCCTTTCTTTAATGGGAATTGGAACCTTATGTTTCCCTCTTTCATGTCAATAATTGCACCTATAGTTCATAGGAAAGGTCTTCCAAGTATTATGGGACAAGTAGGATTGCAATCAATATCAAGCACAATAAAATCTACATGCACATAAATTTTATTTGCAATAATAAGCAAATCATTAATCCTACCTAGAGGTTTCTTAATGGTAGAATCTGCAAGATGCAAGTTAAGGGAACAATCTTCAATATTAGTGAGACCAAGCACATCACAAAGAGATTTAGGAATAGTTGAAACACTAGCACCAAGGTCACACAAGGCATTGAATTCATATTTATTTATATTTATTTTAATAGTAGGTTCCCACTCTTCATGCAATTTTCTAGGAATAGAAACTTCAAGCTCAAGTTTCTCCTCATAAGCTTTTATCATAGCTTCTACTATATGTTCGGAAAAAGCTTTGTTTTGTTCATAAGCACTGGGTGAGCTAATAATGGTTTGCAACAAGGAAATACATTCTACTAAAGAGCAATTATCATAATTAAATTCCTTGTAATCCAAAACAGTGGGCACATCACTAGTTAAAGTTTTGACCTCTCCAAACCCACGTTTTTCAGTTTTAGCACCAAAATCATCACCCTCCAAGCAAACGGGACGCTTCTCAACTAGAGTTGACTCATCTCCAGACCCTTTATCATTTATATTCAGAGAAGTAAACAAAGATTCAATAGGAGAAGTACCAATCATTTTAAGATCTTCATCATGATTCCAGTAAAAAACGGGTGGAAGACCCTTTTCTAAGAATTCCCGCTTAGCTTTCAACTTAGCGGTCCTCTCCTTACTTTCATTAATAAGTATTTGGATAGATTTAATAGTATCATTAAAATCATGCTTGGGTGGCAAAGCTTTACTTTTAAGAGTTTTTACATCAAGAGCAATTCTATCCATGTTTTTAGCCAAAGCATCAACTACATGCAATTTTTCTTCTAGCATAGTGTTGAAAACTGTTTGAGAATTAATAAATTCTTTAATTGTGTTCTCAAGATCAGAGGGTATCCTATTAGAATTTGTAGCAGAATTTCCATAGTTGTTAGAGGAATTACCGGGATACGGTCTACAATTGAAATTTCCTCTATAAGCATTGTTGTTGAAATTATTTTGCGAGATAAAGTTCACATCAATAGCATCATTATTTTTCTCAATCAAAGTAGACAAGGGCATATCATTGGGATCAACATGAGCATTTTTACTAGCAACCATATTCATAAGAGCATCCACTTTTTCACTCAAAGTAGCGATTTCTTCAACAGAATTTACCTTCTTACCGGTTGGAGCTCTTTCGGTATGCAATTGAGAATAATTTGTCATAATGTTGTCCAGAAGTTTTGTGGCCTCTCCTAAGGTCACATCCATAAAGGTACCACCTACAGCAGAATCTAGAAGATTTCTAGACACAAAGTTTAGTCCAGCATAGAAGTTTTGGATAATCATCCACAAATTTAAGCCATGAGTAGGACAATTTCTTATCATAAATTTCATTCTCTCCCAAGCTTGTGCAACATGCTCTTGATCTTTTTGTTTAAAATTCATTATTTGATTTCTAAGGGAGATGATTTTAGCAGGAGGAAAATACTTGGCAATAAAAGCATCTTTACACTTATCCCATGTTCCAATACTATTACGAGGTAAAGATGAAAACCAAGCTTTAGCTTTATCTCTTAGTGAAAAAGGAAATAATTTAATTTCACAATATCATTATCCATATCCTTTTTCTTTTGCATATCACATAATTCAACAAAGGTATTAAGATGTGACGCGGGATCCTCATTAGGACTTCCCGAAAATTGATCCTTCATGACAAGATTTAGCAATGCGGCATTAATATCAAAAGCCTCCACACTAGTGGCGGGCGGTATAGCAGTACTAATAAAATCATTGTTATTAGTATTTGAGAAGTCACACAACTTAGTAGTATCTTGAGACATGGTATAATTACACATCAAGCCGCCCCTTAAGCTGAGGGGCTGAATCCGCCAGCTTATCCAACACCGGATCAAGTCGATCCCGGTGAGACCATGAGCAATCAAGACTCTCAATCTCAAGAGTATGGGTGCCAACAATTTCTTCTCTTATTCATCTGGCCAACCCGGGAATTCGCTCGAAGCATTAAGACGCTCCAGTCTGTAACCCGACAGGGGGTTCTGACCCTCTGGGGCAGTACACTTACAGTAAAACCAAGTCGCATTCCAACCTTTAGGATGACTTGCCAGTTTTGATTCAGGAAAGGCACTATTCTTCCTTTTTTGAATAGAAATTCCACTAAGTTCTACACTAGGACCATTCTTCACTTCAGTTTGGTGGTCGATAAAGAAGAAGTGCCTAAAAAGGGTGGCAGTTGGCTCGATCTGGAGGTATACTTCACAAAGAATTTGAAACTGGCCGATGTTGGTCATCGAGTTAGGGCCAATATCTTGTGGCCTAAAATGGAAGAAATGGAGCAATTCTCTAAAGAATTTTGACTCGGGCGGCCAAAAACCCCTGTGCAGATGATCTGCGAAGACAACAACCTCTCCTTGTCCAGGCTGAGGGGTACTTTCCTCCTCAGGTGCTCGCTAGTCGATCTCTTCTTGAGCCGGCAAGAGTCCTTTGCCTACGAGGTCCTCCAATGTAAGCACTGACACCTTGGATCTGACCCAGCCACAGGCTTTGCTGGTTTTAGGGGCCATCGTGATTCTTATAGAGACGCTACAAGGAGGAAACAAAAAAATAAGCCGGAACGTCCGAATGAGCCGGCGTAATGGAATAAGCCGGTATGCAATGAGGCAATGGGAGGCCGGATGAGCCGGCGAATGAATCGGTGATCTAATGAAGAGATGAACAGCTAAGCCGTCTAAAAGGTGAAGCATGAGCTCCAGAGGACTTAGCAAAAATTTGTACGTAAAAACTATTTTTTACCGAAGCAGAGGGATGAACAGATCTGATAATTATGGAAAAAGAAATGCAAAAAGTCATAAGAACAACGGAGGTACCGAAAGCTATGCATTCGCAGGATTTTGTAGAGAAATTATTTTGGATCTATTATACTACAAAATGCAGCGGAGATCGAACCAAAACTACATTTGCTAAAAAGATGCAGAGTTATCGGATCTACGGCGGCCGTTTAGATGAACTCCATGAGCAGATGATGAACTACAAAAGACAGTCAAACCCTAATGGGCGAGCGGGAGTTACCGGATTCCGGCGAAGAGGATGCGAGGTAACTGCATTCCGTGAGATGGCCGCGGACGGGACAAGCGAGCTCCGGTGGCGACGGCGATACGATGAGGTGTTCTTGAACGGTTCAAACTCCAGCAGGCTCAGGTGGCAGTTTGAAGACAATAGGAAGAAGAAGAGGTAAAAGGTGAAACCGGAGGCCCTCGGGTCTATTTATAATAAGACGGGAGCCCAAAACGGTGTGGTGGAAATGCGAAACGGCCGCAGTAATTTGTTGCTGAGAAAACGCCTAGATTCCCGCACCTGACTGGATTTGTCAAATGTTCAAAAAGATTCACCATGAGGGCACGCCGACATCAGGGAACAGCAAGGTGATGTCATAAGGGTACCAATCAAAAAATACTAAGTGTCAGAGAAAGAAGGAAAATGACCCGGTGCAATATTGACCCGGACGAAGCTTCAACAAACAAAGAGAAGAGAAATGCCGGCTTAAGAACAGAGCACAAGTTTAAGGTTTAAGGTTTCCTTCATTTTCAGAATGGAGTTTAACATGGATAAATCCAAATTAAACTGGGGGCTAATGTTGGGGATATACCCCACATGCTGACCCACCCGGGGTGTAACCTAACTATTGGAAGGCGGCTCAAGAATAGGGACGCTACTTGGGCCACGAAGGCCCTTGGGCGCAAAGGCCCAGGAGGCGGCTTGACGAGGAGGCCGACTCATGGTCCATCACCTGGCGGGCCGGTTCAAGGAAGGAAGTCATGAGGACTTTCCCTCGACCAAGTAACAAGATGAATAGGAAGTAGACTAGGTCATAGGTCATATTACGACCCAGACTCTGTTGTAATCTCATGGCCTCAACCTATATATAAAGGGGAGCCCCTGAGATAGAAAGGTCAGGTAAGAAACCCCCGAGGTCTAGGTTAGCGATTCCGCACCCCTGTAATCGAGATCATCATCAATATACACAAAGCAGGACATAGGCTTTTACCTCCATCAGAGGGGCCGAACCTGGGTAAACTCTTGTCCCCCGTTCCCAATCAACCCCGACCAGGTCGCCACCTAGTTTTGATGGCCTCACACCTAAGTTCTCACACGAGGACATATGTCGTGACAAAACCATGACATGTGGGGTATACATTCTGATAAATTTAACATGTGATAGAGAGTTAGAGGCATCACACTTACCCCTTCTCCTAAATCACAAAGAGTGTTATTTATATCAAGATTACCAATAGAACAAGATATCGTGGCTATACCTGGGTCTCCTAGATTCTCTGGTATCTTGTTATCAAAGGATACTCCATTATCATGGCAACGTGTTCCATCAAAGTCATACTCCTTTTGTTATTGACTACGTCACGCATAAACTTAGCAAAAGTAGGAATCTTTAACATATCAGTCACATGCATTGACATTTTAAGATCAGCTATGGCTTGAAGAAAAGAAGAGTACAATGCATCATTTGAAGGTGCTCTTACAGCCTTGGGATAAGGAAGAGTTTTCTTAGATTTACCTTTATCTTTCTCCTTCTCCTTACCTTTCTATTTGTTTTTCGGTGCTTGACCACTATTCTTCTTGGTTGGATCAGGTGATTGTTTATTTCTCCCCCCCCCCGGGTTCTTCCTCTCCTTCTGCTTCTGGAGTTTCTTCTTCCTTGTTGTTGCCATCAGTTGTTTCTGCATCAGAGTCAACTTCTTTATCAGCTTCTGCTTCATCTCCTTGGGTATCTTGATGGACCTGTTCTTCAGGTTCTTCTTCACCAAAGAGAAATTCTCTATTCTCTTGAGTTTGGCTTTGGCTCTCTATTCTTCTTTGCTCTTGCTCTCTTTCATACCATTCCAGACCCCTAGGATCCTGCGTTCTCTTACCACTATGAGTAGATATTTCATTAGTAGAAACATGATTATATAATTGAGCAAGAATCAAAGCTTGAGTCTCAGAGATTTGAATACATTGAGTCTCTATCATACGAGAATGTTTATCAAGATTCTTTACCGCTTGGCTTCAACCATCTACCTCTCGCGAGAGATATGCTATTACCTTTTCATTATGATAGATACATCTTCGGAAGTCTCTGTTGAAGTTATCTTGATGGAATTTAAACTTGTTCATCGTATCTTGAAGCTCATCTTCCTGGCGATAAATACTGAATATATCCACTTTTTCATTGATAACTTGTTCAACATGCTTACCTTTCTCTTGAGTTACCTTCTTGAATTCTTCCATGTCTTCAATATGGTATACCTTTCCAGTGGCTTTGATAGGTTCTTCAATATTCCATTGCTCGTGTGCGGATACAATCTTCTCAATATGTTCTGTCCCTTCTTTTAGGGACAGTGACATAAATTATCCACCTGCACTTAGATCAAGAATGGATTTTCATTCATAATTAATTCCATGATAAAACATATGTAGTGTAACATATTTAGCATAACCATGGTTAGGACATAAAGTTAAAAATTTGGAGTATCGTTCCCAAGCGTTATATAGTGTTTCACCGTCTTCTTGGATAAATAAAGTGAGATTTCTTCTCAATTTAGTAATCTTTGAGCTTGGAAGGAATTTAGCCATAAACTTTTCAGCACACACAATCCAGCTAGTTATACTGTCTTGAGACAATCGATTATACCACTTCTCAGCACCATCCTTGAGAGAAAACCTGAAGAGTCTCAATACCACAAATTTTCGTGAAACATCTTTTAACTTAAATGTCCCACATAAAGTGTCAAACATCATCAAATGTGCTTGAGGATCTTCCTCTTTAGTTCCTGCAAAAGCATGGTTTCTTACCTCGGTAATAAGATCACAGTCAATCGAATACTCTTCAACAAAATTAGTAGGATAAACTATAGGAGATCCATAAACAAGTACTAGAGCACAGTGATCCTTAATAGTCTTCTTGGGCTTTTGAGTAATCATCATTTATGCGAACAAAGTGTTAAGCTCAACTGTCTCACTATTTTTGTATTTTTTTATTAACAAAGCTTGCTGCTCCTGAGGAAAATGAGTAATGTAATCTGGTAAATATGTCCTCCCTGAACGAGTAGATCCCCTATGAGTTATAGGAAGCATCTACAATGACAATACCTGCAAAAATAGTTGCAAAACAAATATTCTACGCTTGGCTCCCCGGCAACGGCGCCAGAAAATTCCATGGTACTTGCAGAGCAAAAAAGGTAGTGTAGCACTTTTGCATAAGTATCCTAACGAGTAATCGTCCCAACAAAGAGCGAAGGAGGGTATTTATGGAGGTGTTTCTGTCACACACAAGGTGTCACAGTTCTTGTGTGAAGTACTGCTTGGGCTTCTGCAAATACTGTTACTGTCCTGGGTAAACGATAAACTAAATATACTAGTAAAAAGAGAGTTTGAAGGTGTCTACTAAATAACTAATGAAAGTAAATGACAAGAGCTTAAAATGTAAATGGTGTTCCCTGCAAATAAGAGATTAGGTACAGAGAGATTTCAGTTCATGGTAAGAATATATGAATTATGCCAGTGCGACGGTAATACCAGTTACCTTGTATTGCACTCATATTATTTGATATAAACTTTATGTGGGTGGTTCTCCCTAGAGTCATGAAACTCCTCCACTCATGGTTACATTTCATTCTATGGTCCTGCTTCTCCGTTGGCACAGAGTGGTATTTTCCACATTTAAGGTCATAAGACCGAAACCAAGCATTAAATTCAATGGATCATCGTTATCTCATATTGTCTTCGCTTCTCATAGATATCTCCACCTATCACATCAGAGGTCATAGAGTTCCTAAACAATACGTGTTACCTGTGTAGGTCTTGAGATCATGTTGCATGGGCCCTTAAATTGGACAACACGCATAGGGTTCACCACGGTATAACAACATACTAAATAGATCATACTACTACGAATTCAAATGACGACATATAGGATAGGCACACATCAATCTTACCACTTACCTACATCTCCCACACCTAGGGGAATTACTCATGCATCATAAGAGGGGAATCAATCACAACAGAGAGAATAACCATGAAAACCATATCAATAATATTGAGGGGATCCATAATGAGATGAAATGGTGCTCAAATAGTCTTGATCTCATATGAGATGGAGTAGAGATTACAAGTTTCAATCCCTCTTACAATGGTGAAGGAGATGATGATGGTGATGGATATGAAAGGACTAAAAACTATGATGATCTTCGTCAGTTCTCCGGATCCTCCCTTCTCCTATTTTGGATGGTGTGGCGACGGCTAGGGTTCTCTTCTCCCCGTGGTCCCTTCACAAAAGTTGCTTGTATAGACGAGGAGGGGCCGTGGGCACTCCAAACGAGCGCGCGCGGTCATATGGAAGGCCGTCTTTCACTCTAGTGCACCTGTTGACAATGCTCTCTTTAGGAAAGTTGCTCCAATTGGCTTGATTTGCAACAATCTCTTTGGGTTTCCTTCCAAATATGATATTTCCTGCCATCCAAAGAACAAAGTAGATTTTCCTCTCTTTTGTTGGATTAGCGGTAAAAAATCCGAAGAATTAGAAAAACAATGAAACCAAATGGAAATCATTATGAAAAACATCGCAAATTCTCGAGCCATTAGAATATCATGAGAAGAACCCTTACTGTCATCCTCAAGATGCTTCTCTGGTGAGTCGTCCCTTCTGGACCATGGATCAAGCCACTGTGTACTTTGACAAGATCAAGAAGAAGAAGAATCTATTTGTCAAGACCAAATCCATCAACCTTGAGCATATGGAGAAGGACCGTGCATACTTTGGAGAGGCTCTCGACCTTTGTGCGTAGTTCAACATCTTGCCTATCATGTAGTTCAACTATGACTTCAATTCTGAGTTGGTTGCTGAGTTCTTTGCCACTGTCTGGTATGGGACCAACAATGAGAGGACTCTGATCTAGATGACTCATGGCCATCAGTTGCGTTCTCCTTAGGGAAACTTCATGGGACTTCTAGGCTATCACGATGATGAGCTGAACAAACCTCTTGCTCTTCGTCCTCATCATGTGAGTGGACCTACTAACAAGGACCACTTGCTTCCCCACATGATCATCACTCTGAGGACAAGGGTACTGTTGGGGATATAACTTCACGGTGTAACCCGCCATACAGGGTCGGGTTAAACGTATCAACGACTCTGCAACCAAGGTTAAGTAGGCCGTATTCTGAGTACAAGATAAGTAAGGTGGCGGCTGACCAAGACGCCGGGCGGCCCAACACCAGAAGACGGCGGCTCAAAGCCCATGAAGCTAAGAACGCTGGTTAAAGTTTCCTTAAGGTGCAAGATAAGTTAGAGATGTAGTCGATCACGGGTCATAATATGACCCGGACTCTGTTGTAAACCCTAGGGCTTGACCTGTATATAAAGGCAGGCCCCTAGGGAGAAACTCTCAAGTTACAATCTCTCGATAGCTAGGTTAGCGATTCCGCACCCCTGTAATCGAGATCTATCCATCAAATACACACAAAGCAGGACGTAGGCTATTATCTCCATAGGAGGGGCCGAACCTGGGTAAACCCGACTCTCTCTCTCGTTTAACCCCTTCGAGTCGCCACCAAGCGGCGATGGCCTCACACCTAAGTCCTGTTACGAGGACATCTACCGGGTTGACAAAACCACGACAGTTGGCGCCCACCGTGGGGCTTTCGCCCGGTGGAGTTGAGTTCTCGAAGGGAGCCCTTCCAGACTTCGGGAGTTACGTGGTCGGTCACATGACCAAGAGCCGCCGTGGCAAGATCTACATCGACGACTCTGGCTGGGCCCCGACGCCGACTCAATTGAATACGGTTACCGGGTCCCCTTCGGCAAGATCCAAGTCTTCATCGGCGAGATCGGTGCAACGGTGCCCGAGCCAGACATCTACTCCAACATCGTCGAGCCGGCTCGGCGTACTCAATCTGGCTGGCATCAAGCCGGCCAAGGTCACAACGTTGTCAGATCTTCTCAGCGAGCCGATCCTCCGAGCGAGCCGGCCATCGAAAAAGCAATTGTCATCAACCCGGACTCTAAACTTGGAGTCTCGCTCGGAGCGGAGGCTTGCGAGGAATGTCGTGACCTCCCTCAGTAGGTCTCGGCTCATGCTGAGGTAAGCACAGCAGCGCAGCCGCTACTCACATCCGGAGCCCTCGGCGACTCTGATGAGGAGCGCGGCGACTCAAGAGCGGAGCTCCAACAGCATGGTAGCCAAGGAATTTTTTGGAAGAATCCAAGGCAGCTAAGTTGTGTTCAGTACCACATGTTCACCACCAATACCTGCAAACGTGACAGCAAGGTCAAGAGCAGGGCTGTCAATATGGCTGAGCCGGCGGTCCCTAGGTACCTTAACTGGTCCGAACACGCGATCACCTGGAGCAGAGAAGATCATCCCCCCCCCCCCCCGGGTTGACAATCCGGGTGGTCTAGCTTTGGTGGTGGCACCGCAAGTTGGAGGATACACTCTGTCCAAGGTTCTCATGGATGGAGGCAGCAGCATAAACATATTGTACTACGAGACGTTCCGTCGAATGAATCTGTCAGAAAGCACGTTGCTTCCCTCAACGACAATTTTTCATGGGATCGTCCCTGGAAAGTCGGCTTATCCGATCGGGCAGATTAAGCTCGATGTGGCCTTTGGAGATGAGTCCAACTATAGGTGCGAGTCATTGATGTTTGAAGTTGTCAAGATAAAAAGCCCTTATCATGCTCTCTTTGGGCGGCAGGCTTACGCTCGTTTTATGGCCCGCCCGTGCTACGTCTATCTCAAACTCAAGATGCCGGGACTTAAAGGGACCATAACCGTAGATGGAAACCGGAAGATAGCCCAGGAATGCGAGGAGGGAGATGCGGCCTATGCCGAATCAGCCTGTGCGGCAAAGGAGTTGAAATTCTACACTGCCAATGTTGACTCGGCTGACATGAGCCCGCTCAAGAAACCCAATACTGAGTCAGAACCTGATACGTCTCCAACGTATCTATAATTTATGAAGTATTCATGCCATGTTTACAATAATTCTATATGATTTTGGTATGATTTTATTAGAACTAACCCGGACTGACGCTGTTTTCAGCAGAACTACCATGGTGTCGTTTTTTGTGCAGAAATAAAAGTTCTCGGAATGGGCTGAAAATTTACGGAGAATATTTTTGGAAAATATAAAAAATACTGGAGCAAAAAGATACCGGAGAGGAGTCTCGAGGAGGTCACAAGCCTAGGGGGCGCCTCCCCCCCCCAGGGCGCGCCCCCTGGCTTGTGGGTCCCTCGAGCACCCCCCTGACGTGATTCCAATGCCAAATATTCCTATAAATACATAAACCCCCGAAAAGAAACCTAGATCGAAAGTTCTGCCGCCGCAAGTCTCTGTAGCCACGAAAGATCAATCTTGGCCCTCTCCGGCACCCTGTCGGAGGGGGTCACCTTCACCGGAGACCATGGAGGAGGAAGACGGAGGGGCCATCATCGCCATGGAGGCCAAGGACCAGAGGGAGAACCTCTCCCCACTCAGGGGGGAGGCCATGGAGGAGGAAGCACAAGGGGGAGACCCTCTCCCCCTCTCTCTCGGTGGCGCCGGAGTGCCATCGGGGGAACCATCACCGCGGTGATCGTCTTCATCAACATCACCTTCTTCATCACCATCCTCATCTCCTTTCAGTAGTCCACTCTCCCGCACCCCGCTGTAATCCCCTACTTGAACATGGTGCTTTATGCCACATATTATGATCCAATGATGCGTTGCCATCCTATGATGTTTTGAGTAGATTTCTTTTGTCCTTTGGGTTGATTGATGATCTAGATTGGTTTGAGTTGTATGTTTTACTTTGGTGCTGCCTATGGTGCCTTCCATGCCGCGCACACATGAAGGATTCCCGCTGTAGGGTGTTGCAATACGTTCGTGATTCGCTTATAGTGGGTTGCTTGAGTGACAGAAGCATAAACCCGAGTAAGGGGGTTGTTGCGTATGGGATAAAGGGGACTTGATGCTTTAATGTTATGGTTGGGTTTTACCTTAATGATCTTTAGTAGTTGCGGATGCTTGCTAGAGTTCCAATCATAAGTGCATATGATCCAAGTAGAGAAAGTATGTTAGCTTATGCCTCTCCCTCATATAAAATTGCAATAATGATTACCGATCTTGTTAACAATTGCCTAGGACAATTCCGCACACCGACCCATCATTTTTCCATCCTCGTTGTTTGTAATACATTGTAATATATTCTAACTTTATGATAACAGCACCTATTTTTATATTTTAGCTCTCCGATATCATGCAAAGCTATCCTCTTCATACCCACAACGTAGTTTTATTTCTCGTTTCAAGTTGGAAGCAAACGTTCGGCGTACGTAGAGTCGTATCAGTGGCAGATAGGACTTGAGAGAATATTGATCTTACCTTTATCTCCTTGTGGGTTCGACACTCCATACTTATCACTTCCACCTTTGGAAATTGCTACGATGATTCCCTGCACTTGGGGATTATCAAGCTCTTTTCTGGCGCCGTTGCCGGGGAGCAATAGCGTGGGGTTGATATTCTCGTGTGTGCTTGTTTGCTTTCTTCACTAAGTAGATTTTGTTTTCCCTTTTTGCTTTCTTTAGTTGTGGGCGAAACAAACAAAAAAATTAAATAATGAAAAATACAAAAAGAATTACTTGCCTCTTACCTAAGAAGTTTTTTTCAAAAAGAGAAGTGATTGGAAAGTTGTGCATTGGAGAAGTGAGGGTCGACCTTGAACACTTGTGTTCATGCTCATGGAAACAATGTAGAATTTTTCATGGAAGTTTCTCAAAAATAATTATCCCCTTGTATATATCCAGTGTATTATAAAAATAATGTGCCAAGATTTGGTTTTAGGTTGATTAGATTGTTTGTTTGCTTTGTGCGGTGCAAAAACAGAAACTTTGACTGTAGTGCAAGAATTTAAATTTCTTACTGCCACGTCATAAGTTGCTGAAATTTTTACACAGTGCTGCTATACAAATTTTTTAATTAGTCCTAAATTTTCAGAATTTTTTGAGTTACAGAAGTATACGAAGTTTTCATATTACTACAGACTGCCCTGTTTTTGACAGATTATGTTTTCTATGCATTGTGCTCTTATTTTGATGAATCTATGAGTAGTACCGGGGGGTATGAACCATGGTGAAGTTGGAATACAGTAGATATAATGCTAATATGAATTTGGAATGAGTTCACAACAGTACTTAAAGTAGTATTTTGCTTTATTATACTAACGGATCTCACGAGGGTTTTGTTAAGTTTTGTGTGAATGAAGTGTTCGAAGATCGAGGAGGTATTGATATAAGGAGAATACGGAGAGACAAGAGTTCAAGCTTGGGGATGCCCAAGGCACCCCAAGTAAATATTTCTAGGAGACTCAAGCATCTAAGCTTGGGGATGCCCCGGAAGGCATCCCATCTTTATTCTTCAACAATTATCGGTATACCTCGGTTTTTGTTTTGTTCACATGATATGCGTCTTTAGTGTTTTTCTTTTCCTTTTATGCACCCTTCTAGTATGAGTTAGTCCTTTATTGATTTATAGAATGCTTCATGCGCTTCACTTATATCTTTTGAGTATGGCTTTGTAGAATGCTCTTTGTGCTTCACTTATATCTTTTGAGTATGGCTTGGTAGAATGCTCTTTGTGCTTTACTTAAATCTTTTTGAGTATGGCTTTATAGAATGCTTCGTGTGCTTTACTTATATATTTTGAGCTTGGGTATTGGTTAATCTTCATTAATTGTAGAATGCTCTATGAACTTCACTTATATCTTTTAGAGTATGAATAAAATTTCTATCGGAATTAGGCTTGGAAGTGTATCAATGTCATGCCTAGCTAGAAAGGCATTAAAGAAAAGCGCTTGTTGGGAGACAACCCAATATTTACCCCTACGGTTTCTATGTGTCCACATGATTAAGCTACTGTACAATCATGTTTTATAGCTTTTGTTTCAATAAAGTGCCAAGTAAAGCCTTTGGGATAGTGTGCATGATAGTTGACTTGATTCTGTGCAAAAACATAAACTTTTGCTCTCAGTACAGGAATTTTTTAAATTCACTGGAACGTTATTTTGATCTGAAGTTTTTACACATTATTGATATACAAATTTCCTAGATTGTCCTAATTTTTCAGAATTTTTAGAGACAGGTAAGTATGGTTACACTACAGATCTTCACAGACTGTTCTGTTTTTAACAGATTCTGTGTTGCATGCATAGTTTGCTTGTTTTAGTGTTTCCATAGCTTATATTTAGTGGTATAAATTATGGGAATGGTAGAATACAGTAGGTATCATGTGGGAACAATTATGAATCTTGTCTTGACAGCACCTAAGTGAATGATTTATCTTTATTACACTAACCCTTCTCACGAAGTTCCGTTAAGTTTTGTGTGATTGAAGTTTTCAAGTTTTGGGTGAGACACCGATATGAGGAGAATAAGGAGTGACAAGAACCTAAGCTTGGGGATTCCCGAGGCACCCCCAAGGTAATATCCAAGGAAGACTCAAGCGCCTAAGCTTGGGGATGCCCCGGAAGGCATCCCCTCTTTCGTCTTCAACACTATCGGTATATCTTACTTGGAGCTATATTTTTATTCCTCACATAATATGTGCTTTTCTTGGATCATCATTATATTTTGTTACTTTCTGTTAGGTGTTATTCATAATCTTGTTTTTCAATAAAAAGTTCCAAGAATTGCCTTAGGATGCTTGCATTGCATGTTTGATGTGTGCTGTGTAAAAAACAGAAACTTTTTCTGTAGTGTTTGAATTTTCATATTTTACTGGAACATGGAAAGTTTCTGAAATTTTTACACAGTATTTTCATATAAATTCCTTAGCATGTCCTAAATTTTCATAATTTTTTGAGTTACGTAAGTACACTGTTTTCATAAATTGCTACAGACTGTTCTGTTTGGACAGATTGCTGTCATAGTTTTGTTATCTACTTATCCTCTAGTTTCCATAGCCTATATTGGTAGATATAAATTGTGGAAACGATAGTAAACAGTAGATTATGTTTGAAAATTATTGTGCAACTTGTCTTGGCAGTACATGAAGTGTTGATTTATTCTTATGTGTACTAACCTATCTCACGAGTTCTTTTCGAGTTTTGTGTGGATGAAGTTTTTGAGAATAGGTGAAACCATGATATGAGAGGATTGAACGAAATACAAAAGCTCAAGCTTGGGGATGCCCAAGGCACCCCAAGTAAATATTTCAAGAAGTCTCAAGCATCTAAGCTTGGGGATGCTACGCATCCCATCTCTCTTCATCAACAATTATCGGTTAGCCTATGTTGAACCTAATTTTTTATTCATTCACATGATGCGTGCTATTCTTGGAGCGCTATTTTTTTTTTTGCTGTTTGAATAAAAGCATTGGATCTGAAATTTTGAATAAGAGAGAGAGTCCTCACATGGCTATTTAACTAATTGACTACGCATTGATCTTCACTTATATCTTTTTGGAGTAGTTTGTCATTCACTCTCGTGCTTCACTTATATCCTATGAGTAAAAGGTTGAATGAATTGAATATCATAAATCTGAAATTAAATATGCTTCATATACTTATCCCATGGGGAGTAATGACTTCACACATAATAAGTATAGGTGGTAAAATTTATTGAAAGTTAGCAAACACCGCATTGGTCACTTGAACAATTCATGAAAGAATATTGAAGGAAGAGAGATTCCACATATAAATATACTATCTTGGACATCTTCTATGATTGTGAGCTCATTAATTATTTCCAAACTCGAGCAAATTAGTTGAAATTGGACAAGGAAGACAACTTAATGAGTTATGTTTGGGTATATTTGCATAGAAGTTATATTGTTATGGATCCTCTAACATGTGGTGCTTGTTTAGAACCTTTTGCTAGCCAAAACTTCGTACTAAGTAGAGATACTACTTGTGCATCCAAACCCTTGAGCCAAGTTTCTTCCATGAGAGTCCACCATACCTACCTATATGCGGTATTTACCTGCCGTTCCAAGTAAATTTGCATGTGCCAAACTCTAAACCTTCAAATAATATTCTGTTTTGTATGCCCGAATCGCTCATGTAGCGACTGGGGGCGGTCAGTATCTTCCATGCTAGGTGGGTTATTCTCACGATATGTGTTGATTCACTATCATTCACGAGAAAGTGGCTGGTATTCGGGATGCCCAGTTCCATGCTCAAAAATCAAATCAAAATATAATGAAACAAAACTCCCCCAGGATTGTTGTTTGTATGGACGGTACCCGTGGATTCGGCTCGCCGTGGAGTGTGTTTGATTGGTGGAGGGGAAGTAAAAAACTTTATCATTCTGTTTGGGAACCGCCTATAATGTATCTAGCATGGAAGATGGTGAAATCTCTTGGTTGTTATGTTGACAATGAAAGCATACCTCCCAAAATTATATTCATCTTTGTTTTAAACAATGAGCTCCGGCACATATGCAAATCCCTGCTTCCCTCTGCGAAGGGCCAATCTATTTACTTTCATGTTACTTACTATTCATGTTGAGTCAACTTCTTATTCCAACCTCAATCTATTAGTTGGCAAGCATCATGTGGTGGGGAAAGATCCAAACATATATATCCAGTCAAATATATTTTATCATGAATTATTATTGTTGACAATTTTCTATATGATAAATAAGTTGGGAGGCGAAACATTAAGCCCCTATCTTTCTCTATGTTCGATGGATGCTATTTGTTCTAAAAATATGCTTTGAGTGTCAATAATCATGGAAGACTATATGATAGTTGAGTATGTGGAATTTGCTAAATCAAAGCTCTTACATAGACCCTTCCTAAAAATAAGATGAATTGCAATTGTTCGATGACTAGGAATATGGTTTGATAGTTTTCAAGAAACTTTCTGGTCTATACTTTAACATGTGAATAGCTTGTTACTTGATCATGAGAAGTTTTGTGAGATGAGCTACTGTTTATGGTTTATATTGATGCTAAAAAAAGTGATTGGAATTATCATTGATCAAACTTGTGCACTTGCTAGCATTCACACTTCATAAATTATTTCTTTTATCATTTACCTACTCGAGGACGAGCAGGAATTAAGTTTGGGGATGCTGATACGTCTCCAACATATCTATAATTTATGAAGTATTCATGCCATGTTTACAATAATTCTATATGATTTAAGTATGATTTTATTAGAACTAACCCGGACTGACGCTGTTTTCAGCAGAACTACCATGGTGTCGTTTTTTGTGCAGAAATAAAAGTTCTCGGAATGGGCTGAAAATTTACGGAGAATATTTTTGGAAAATATAAAAAATACTGGAGCAAAAAAGATACCGGAGAGGAGTCCCGAGGAGGTCACAAGCCTAGGGGCGCCCCCCCCCTAGGGCGCGCCCCCTGGCTTGTGGGTCCCTCGAGCACCCCCCCTGATGTGATTCAACGCCAAATATTCCTATAAATACAGAAACCCCCGAAAATAAACCTAGATCGGAAGTTCCGCCGCCGCAAGTCTCTGTAGCCACGAAAGATCAATCTTGGCCCTCTCCGGCACCCTGCCGGAGGGGGTCACCTTCACCAGAGACCATGGAGGAGGAAGACGGAGGGGCCATCATCGCCATGGAGGCCAAGGACCAGAGGGAGAACCTCTCCCCACTCAGGGGGGAGGCCATGGAGGAGGAAGCACAAGGAGGAGACCCTCTCCCCCTCTCTCTCGGTGGCGTCGGAGTGCCATCGGGGGAACCATCGCCGCGGTGATCGTCTTCATCAACATCACCTTCTTCATCACCATCCGCATCTCCTTTCAGTGGTCCACTCTCCCGCACCCCGCTGTAATCCCCTACTTGAACATGGTGCTTTTTGCCACATATTATGATCCAATGATGTGTTGCCATCCTATGATGTTTTGAGTAGATTTCTTTTGTCCTTTGGGTTGATTGATGATCTAGATTGGTTTGAGTTGTATGTTTTACTTTGGTGCTATCCTATGGTGCCTTCCGTGCCGCGCACACGTGAAGGATTCCCGTTGTAGGGTGTTGCAATACGTTCGTGATTCGCTTATAGTGGGTTGCTTGAGTGACAGAAGCATAAACCCGAGTAAGGGGGTTGTTGCGTATTGGATAAAGGGGACTTGATGCTTTAATGCTATGGTTGGGTTTTACCTTAATGATCTTTAGTAGTTGCGGATGCTTGCTAGAGTTCCAATCATAAGTGCATATGATCCAAGTAGAGAAAGTATGTTAGCTTATGCCTCTCCCTCATATAAAATTGCAATAATGATTACCGATCTTGTTAACAATTGCCTAGGACAATTCCGCACACCGACCCATCATTATTCCACCCTCGTTGTTTGTAAAACATTGTAAAATATTCTAACTTTATGATAACAGCACCTATTTTTATATTTTAGCTCTCCGATATC
This sequence comes from Elymus sibiricus, assembly GCA_039707655.1. NCBI lineage: Eukaryota > Viridiplantae > Streptophyta > Magnoliopsida > Poales > Poaceae > Elymus > Elymus sibiricus. The sequence continues at coordinate 283,799,369 of CM077663.1, forward strand.
ATGCAAAGCTATCCTCTTCATACCCACAACGTAGTTTTATATCTCGTTTCTAGTTGGAAGCAAATGTTCGGCATACGTAGAGTCGTATCAGTGGCAGATAGGACTTGAGAGAATATTGATCTTACCTTTAGCTCCTTGTGGGTTCGACACTCCATACTTATCACTTCCACCTTTGGAAATTGCTACGATGATTCCTTGCACTTGGGGATTATCAGAACCCGAGCTCAAATTCAAGCCGGCTGAGGATACTAAGCAGATCGAATTCACACCGGGCGACTCATCCAAGCAGTTCACTATTGGGACCGGCTTGGATCCCAAATAGGAAAGCGCGCTCATCAAGTTCATCCGTGAGAATCGGGACATCTTTGCATGGAAGCCAGCTGACATGCCTGGAGTTCCGAGAGAACTTGCTGAGCACCACCTTAACGTAGATCCCAAGATGAAGCCAGTGCGCCAGTACCTCCGTCGTTTCAATGAGGAGATACGCAAGGCCATTGGAGAAGAAGTGGCCCGACTCCTAGGTGCCGGGTTCATTGTGGAAGTTTTTCACCCTGAGTGGTTAGCCAACCCGGTGCTTGTTTTGAAAAAGAACGGCACTTGGCGCATGTGTGTCGACTACACGGATCTCAACAAAGCTTGTCCCAAGGATCCTTTCGCCCTCCCACGTATTGATCAGATCATTGATTCTACGGAGGGTTGCGAGCATTTGTGCTTTTTGGATGCATACTCTGGCTATCATCAGATCAAGATGGCTGTTGAGGACCAAGAAAACATGGCTTTTATCACTCCTTTTGGAGCTTTCTGCTATGTCTCTATGCCTTTTAGGCTCAAGAGCGTCGGGGCGACTTACCAGCACTGTGTCCAGAATTGCCTTAAGCCACAAATCGGGCGTAATGTTCAAGCCTACGTTGATGACATCGTGGTCAAATCTCAGAAGAAGGAAACACTTTTGGATGATATCAAGGAAACCTTTGACAATCTTCGAGTATAAAAGATGAAGCTTAACCCGGCAAAGTGCGTTTTTGGTGTTCCCGCAGGCAAATTGTTAGGGTTTCTGGTCTCTGAGCATGGCATCGAGGCTAACCCGGACAAGATCAAGGTCGTAACATCATTATCCGAGCCGGCAAACATAAATCAAGTTCAGCGGCTCACTGGACGCATTGCGGCTTTAAGCCAGTTCATAAGCCGCCTAGGAGAAAAGGCAACCCCCTTTTACCAGTTGTTAAAGAAATCGGGCGACTTCAAGTGGACGGACGAAGCCGACAGAGCTTTTGAAGCACTCAAGCAGCAGCTTGTTAACCCGCCCGTCTTGGTTGCTCCCATGGAAAAAGAGCCTATGCTCATGTACATTGCTGCCAACTCCAAGGTGGTAAGTGTTGCAGTTGTGGTCGAGCGGAAAGAAGAGGGACAGGAATATCCGGTTCAGCGTCCGGTTTATTTCGTCAGTGAAGTCTTAACTTTATCCAAACAGCGGTACCCACACTGGCAGAAGCTGGTTTTTGGGATCTTCATGGCGAGCCAGAAGTTGAAGCATTATTTCCAGGAACACCCGATAACTGTGGTTAGTTCGGCACCTCTTGGTGATATCATACAAAACCGAGAGGCCACAGGCAGAATAGGTAAGTGGGCTATTGAGCTTGGCGACCACCATTTCAAGTACATGCCCCGAACCGCCATCAAATTTCAAGCATTGGTGGATTTCATCAACGACTAGACAGAGATACAGATTTCAGAGGATAGGCCAGATACCACGTATTGGACTATACACTTTGACGGGTCTAGACAGCTGGAAGGCTCGGGGGCTGGAGTCGTGATATCTTCTCCAAAAGGTGACAAATTTTGTTATGTCTTACGGCTCATGTTCCCGTGTACTAACAATGCAGCTGAGTACGAAGCACTCCTACATGGGCTTCGGATAGCCAAAGAGATGAATCTTAGCCGGGTCAGGTGTTTGGGCGACTCAGATCTAGTGGCACAGCAAGTTTCAGGGACTTGGGACTCTAAGGATCCTCTTATGGCGGCTTATCGACGAGCGGTCTCAGATGTGGCGGGCCATTTCCAAGGTTATCAGGTCGATCATACAGATCGCTGGCTCAATGAGGCGACTGATGCTTTGTCTAGACTTGGCTCCCAGAGAAACCGGTGCCGCCTAACGTCTTTTTAGACATCCTTCACAATCCATCAGTCAAGTTACCGTCGGAGGAGGACATAGCTATCCTTGACCCGAAGGCACAGCTGGTGGCGGCTCTGCGTGTCACCCCTGATTGGACTATGCCATATTTGGCTTATCTGACCCGAGGAGAGCTCCCAGAAGACGAAGTCGACGCTCGTCAAATCATCCGGCGATCAAAGTCTATGATAATCGTCAATGGCGAGTTACATCGTCGAAGCAGCACTGGCGTGTTTCAATGGTGTGTTTCACCTGAGGAAGGCCAGGAAATACTTAATGAAATCCATTCTGGCGATTGCGAGCACCATGCCAGCTCACGATCATTGGTTGCCAAGGCTTTTCGGCATGGGTTTTATTGGTTGACGGCTCATGCCGACGCTGAGGAGATTGTGCGCAAGTGTGATGGGTGCCAAAAGTTTGGTCGACAGGCTCATGTACCGGCTCAGGAATTGCGTATGATACCAATTACGTGGTTGTTCGCAGTCTGGGGGCTAGATATGGTTGGTCCATTCAAGCCGTCCTCTGATAAAAAGACCCACTTACTGGTGGCGGTTGATAAGTTTACCAAATGGGTTGAGGCAGAGCCGGTCAGCAATTGCGACGCGGAGACCGCAGTTAAATTTCTAAAGAAGCTGAGTTTCCGTTTCGGTTACCCTCACAGCATCATTACTGACAATGGTACAAATCTGTCCAAGGGAGCCATGGAGCAATTCTGCCAGCGGGAGCACATCCGGCTCGATTTAGCGGCGGTAGCACATCCGTAGTCCAACGGGCAAGCTGAAACAGCCAACCAAGAGATCTTGAGAGGAATCAAACCCCGGCTCATGGTGCCCCTTGAGCGAACGCTGGGTTGTTGGGTTGAAGAACTCCCCTCAGTACTTTGGAGTATTCGAACAACGCCCAACAGATCCACATGATACACTCTGTTCTTCCTGGTTTACGGAGCTGAGGCGGTTCTCCCGAGCGATATTCGTCATGACTCGCCTCGGGTGACTGCTTATGTTGAGGCGGATAACGAGCAAGCACGCCAAGACTCCCTGGATGCCTTGGAAGAGGAACATGACTTAGCAGCGGCCAGATCTGCAATATACCAGCAAGACCTACGTCGCTATCACAGCCGTAGAATCTGAAGCCGTACCTTTCAAGAAGGCGACTTAGTTCTCCGTATGATTCAAGACCAAACGGGGATGCACAAGCTCTCCCCACCTTGGGAGGGTCCTTTCGTCATCAGTCGAAACCTCAACAATGGTTCGTATTATCTGGTCGACTTACGAGAGGATTCATACACTTCTCACGAGGAAACAACCCGGCCTTGGAATATCGCACACATGTGGCCTTATTATACTTAGGAGCCACCGGCTCACCTTTTTGTAATTCTTTTCCCCCCTACAAAATTCTGTATATACTTATTTATGTTCAAATATAATAAAGTCGGCATCCCCGAAACTCGGGGCCTCTGCCGTTTCAGCCTATAAATTGAGCATGAGCCTTTATTGTTTGAAACATAGGTCACTTGGGGGCTTCCAACTCATCGAGTTTAGCTTTCTCACCCTCTTGACCCGGCAAAGACACCACTAAAATATGGTTAAACCTGCCTGTATGTTTGATGCGACTCCGATCAGATGACCCCATGTAATCTTAAAAAGTTAATCCTTTTCTGGACCCTGAACTTTTAAGGTTAAAACATTGGCTTGAGTCATGTGAGAGCCGGCATACAGAAAGCTAGGACAAGCCATGGGTTATTATGCCCGCTTTATGGGTTATTATGCCGGATTATTTTTTATAAAAAAGTAATATATACATATATACTTACATTTTTCAGGTACAATATTATCCTTGCCACCGGCTTATATTTGGATGGCCGGGTTACATAACTGAGTTCATATCATGATCAGTTTTCCGCATCATCCGTCTTTAATATTATTGAAGGAAAGAACCACTTGACTTGAAGTTTCGAAAAATCAGGCTATGGTACTGGCTTACTCCAGATTTGCTTTATGGGCAAAGATAGCCAGACATTAAGCAAGGAAGGTGCGGGAGTAAACAATGCCATGAGCATATTAACAAGAAGCTTGTCAAATCGGAGTTCAACACTAACACAAGACACCAAACGTGCACGATGGCACGACAAAGCAAATTCAAAGTTATGAAGAGTACTACTCCTACTACAAGCCCATAGTGGAGCCACATAATCCTTCACAAAAGTTTGTCTTACACAAGGGGGCTCATCTGACGAGGCGACTCATCCAACTTCCAAGCCATCTTCAAGGCCTATCATCAGTCGCCTCTGGATCTGACCCCGCCGGCTCGACGTCATCATCAACCTGCTGGCCTTTCTGTTGCCAACGAATTGAGAGCAAAGATTCAAAATTCGCAGTCCCTTTAACAAGAGCTGGCGCATCAATGTCAGGGGCAAAAGTTGTCTTACGGCGAGGTGGCGCCAGGTCAGACGGCTCGTCCTTGGGCGCGTTGATGCGTTCATTATCAGTGGTGTAGGTTGGATGATACTTTGAAAGATCTACCTCATCGGCTATCAAAGACGCCAGTGGCCGGGTCTCCAAAAAGCACTTGGCATAATCTTCACGGGTAAAGGCTGACCTATCAAGTTTAAACTCTGGGAAGCTGCCTTTCAGCTGCTCCACGTCCAATTCTGGCAGATAAGCCTTTGCCCGAGCAAGCGCCATGTTCGTTCCTACACTAGCTGCCGATTTCCGAGTTTCAATCACCCATTGTGGCACCGTAGAGAGCTGTTTCAACATATCTTTGATACTTCTCGGAGGATACTTCAAGTTTTTCACAGCCATGATGGAATATACGGAGCCTGTAAACAGCTGCTCTACGTAGGTGAAAATGGTCTTCAATTTTACAATTGGCAGCTCTACAAGGTTGTGGTTTTTTCGTCCTGCACATAAGAGAAAGCAAACTAAGTCGCCACAAGGTTCAAAAACCGGCACTTTGACAAAGGCGGGTCAAAACACGTACCGAAGATTGCTGTCAACATATCATTGATCTGCTTTACGAGAGTGGTATATTTTTATTTCATAGGGCCAAGGTTCTTTTCAGCTTTCTCTGCACGTTTGGTCAAGACAGCTTTTTCCGCCTCGAACAATTTTATGGCATGTTCTAGACGTTCGTTGGCCTCGCGGGCAGAATTTTCAAAGTGAGTCGCCATGGACTCGGCTTCGGTTTTCAATCTTCTTTCCCCCTTGAGCCGCCTCTGCTGTCTCACAGCAACAGACTCAGCATCTTCACAATATCCCTGATGGACGAGCAACAGGCATCAGTAATTACATTTACAAGTCCCAAGAAGATTGCAAGCAATGTCCTTGACACTTGGGGGCTAATGTATTTTATTTCTTTTGAAACTAAGGTAGAGAAAAAGACCCGACTCATTTCAATGAGATGAGCCGCCCTTGGGGGCTACAGGTCGAACTTCTTTTATCTTAAAAAGACCCGACTCACCTCCACGAGATGAGCCGGCCCTTGGGGGCTACAGGTCGAACTTATTTTAAATTAACAAGACCCGACTCACCTCCACGAGATGAGCCGGCCCTTGGGGGCTACAGGGCTACTACATGCTTTAAAATTACTCTATAAAAACAGCTTATCATAAACAAGTTGGTCTTTGGAAGCTAATGGTAATATGCAGGATAATGGTAAATAATAAGGTTACCTCATATTTTTTCCTTCATAGCATTTACCATGCTCTTCTCAATTTCTCGGCTTTCAGACAGCCGGGTCAAGTACTCTTGATACAGGTCTTCAACACCAAGTATGGATAAATCCAGGAATTCCATTTTGGCCTTTCCCTTATCCAAAGTCGTTGACTCATCCTTGCTCACAATTTTGGCTAAGGAAGTGGGAGCAGTGGGGGCCTGCAATTTTTCTCTGACAAATACAACGTCTGGAATGTTGTGGTCAGATGACGCCAGAAGTTCATCTACGCAAGTTGATTTGGGAGGAAAGAGGGATGATTCAATCTCCGGAGCAGCATCCATAAAAACCGGCTCATTTATTTTGGGCATCTCAGTGGCAGCCTCCGGTTCTACCCTCGCATCAAGTTCCTTTTCAACAGAAGAGTCAACCATTGGAGTCATCTTCAATAGAATTGGCATCTCTTGGCTTGTTGGTCCAGAGGATGACTCACCTTTCCGTTTGGACACAACAGCTTTGGCCCTGTATTATTAGTACAACCAAAGTTGTCACAAGTTGAGATCAAAACAATGAAAGATGCAATACGGACTTCGCAAAAGATTGAAACGCTTACCCACGATTGACATTGAAAGGGGGAAGCTGTGACGCGCTTGAGTCGCCTGACGATGAAGGAGAATCCTGGTAAAGGGAATCTGAAGGACTGAGAGGTTGTTTAAACAAGCCGGCTCTAGGGCAAGAATTAGTTGGACTATGGGTCACCTCAAAGCATGGTTTGCGAGCCGGCGGAGCTTGAGACAAACTAGGGTCTTCATCATCCCGAGTCTTGCGTTTTGACGAGCTGACAAATTGCGTCTTCTTCAAAAGAAAGTCGGGAGCCAAATGAGCTTCTGGGTGAGATAATTTAACTTTTCGAACAGCTTGTCGAGGTCTCCGAGGAACAAGCATTTCTGGACTGGGGGAAATTGGAATTACCTCAGTTTCACCGGCTTGGCTAAATTCCGAGTCGCCCTGATAAGAAGGTGCGTCAGCAAGCTCATTAAACAGACGGACGAGAGAGTGAAGTTCTACCTCAGATTCCTCCTCTAAAGATGACACGGAGACCGGGGCATTCTTTTTACCCATGGCAGGAAGGGAGGCTTCAGGTTCAACTTTCCAAAAGTTAGAATCCGCCTGCAAATATATGAAACATATAATAAGTAAATGGCGAGTCGAGAGAAGCATGGATAAGTGACAATGGAAATAGTTAATACCTAAGGCGGCGGGTTGAGAAGGTAAAATGGACCCAAGTCGGTGACGCTGCACAACTCTTTTGAGACAGAGAAGAACTTCTTTGTTTCTTTGGTAAGAACACTATCGGTAAGATTTTCATGGGAAAATCGTTGAGGATCGTTTGAGGCACCCGAATAATCACACATCAGGCCATCCCTCAAGCTGACGGGTTGGGTCCGCCACTTTAACCAGCAACGAATCAGATCTATCCCGGTCAGGCCATGTGCGGTCAGGGCTCTCAGTTTTGCATGAAGAGGTGCCAAATTTACTCTCTCTTCGTCAGCTGGCCAACTCGGGAATTCCATTTTACCAAGTCTTTCCAATCTGAAACCCGGCAATGGATTTTCACCTTCAGGTGAAGTATCTCTGCAATAGAACCAGGTCTTGTTCCACCCTTTGGGATGACTCGCCAGCTTTGATTCTGGGAAGCCATTTTTCTTTCTCTTCTGAATGGAAACGCCACCGAGCTCGCAGGAAGCGCCTTTCTTTGTTTCTGTTTGACGGTTAAGATAAAAGAACTCTCTGAACAAGGTAACGGATGGCTCAACCTGAAGGTACACTTCACATAACACTTGGAATTGACAAATGTTTGTCATGGAATTCGGACTGATGTCTTGAGGCCTGAGCTTGAAAAAGTGCAAGAGGTCTCTAAAGAATTTTGAGCCGGGAGGGCGGAAGCCCTTGCGCAAATGATCAGTAAATATTACGACTTCTCCTAGTTGTGGCTGTGGGGTCGGCTCTTCTTCAGGAGCTCGCCATTTTATGGTCTTTCGAGCCGGCAAGAAGCCCTAATCCACAAGGTTCTCCAAGGTGAGCTTGGACTCTTTGCTCTTTGCCTAGTTACAAACCTTGGAGCTTTTCGGCAGATTATACAATAGCTACAAGAATAATGGAAAGGATAAGCCAGAGCAAATTATAAGTCGCCTTTATTAAGGTATTGCTATTAGACGGCAAAATTTAAGAAAGTCGAAGGGATGTCTTCAACACTTAGCGGAAACATTGGGTCACAAACAGATTTCTATGAAAATCTCTCTCCAGGCGGATCTAGTTAAACGAAGAAAAATGGTAAGATATGTGTTCTAGCTGCCGGAACAAACCGAAACTACAACGCTCCGAAGGATAACTCCCGATGGTTTGTTTTAAATCTGCTTTAAAGGAAAATGGAGCGGAGGACGTTCTAAGAATACGTCGCAATGAGCGGATGATGTATGGATCTACTAATGAAGTTTCAGATGAACGCTACGAGGACGACAAGAACACCGAAAATGTCGAAACCCTAAGTGGCGGAGGTACATACCAGATGGTGTCAGAACAGGGACGAAGATGACCGAGTTCGTTTCGGAGGTCGCGAGAGGGCCTGATGACGCTGGCAATGGAAAACCTCGAAGTCGTCCTGGGAGATCTGATGGTGCTCGGGCAGTGGAGAAGCAGGAGGAGGAAGACGATGAGGAAAAGTTACTGTGGAGTCCAACGAGGCCTCTTTATAAGAAGAAGAAAGTGAATCGGCACCAAGAAAAACAAAGCGACCATGGTAAATTCGTGGCTACAAGCGCGCCTCGATTTTCGCGCCCACCTAGATTTGGCGCAGTTTTCGAAAAGATATGTTATGATGACTTTGAAGAACAACGGCGAGCAAGAATGACGTCATGATAAATGAATGTTGGGGAAAATGACAAGTGTTGGAGCAGGACAAGCCAGCATCTTGAAATCCATGGAAGGTGCCAATCCAAAGATGAGCCGCCACAGGAAGGAGAGATCTATTGACATGAATGGATTCAAATCAATCTGGGGCCTAATGTCGGGGATATAACTTCATGGTGTAACCCGCCATACAGGGCCGGGTTAAACGTATCAACGACTCTGCAACCAAGGTTAAGTGGGCCGTGTTCTGAGTACAAGATAAGTAAGGTGGCGGCTGACCAAGACGCCGGGCGGCCCAACACCAGAAGACAGTGGCTCAAAGCCCATGAAGCTAAGAACGCCGGTTAAAGTTTCCTTAAGGTGCAAGATAAGTTAGAGATGTAGTCGATCACGGGTCATAATATGACCCGGACTCTGTTGTAAACCCTAGGGCTTGACCTGTATATAAAGGCAACCCCCTAGGGAGAAACTCTCAAGTTACAATCTCTCGATAGCTAGGTTAGCGATTCCGCACCCCTGTAATCGAGATCTATCCATCAAATACACACAAAGCAGGACGTAGGCTATTACCTCCATAGGAGGGACCGAACCTGGGTAAACCCGACTCTCTCTCTCTCTCTCGTTTAACCCCTTCAAGTCGCCACCAAGTGGCGATGGCCTCACACCTAAGTCATGTTACGAGGACATCTGCCGGGTTGACAAAACCACGACAGGTACCAAGAAGGAGTTCAAGTCGTTCTTTGACATTATGCACCACATCTTCGGGCACACTCTCTTCCCTCTTGTTGGGAACTTGGATATGGTTCATGGGTTCTTGGTTGATATCCTCCTGCTGTGCCACACGGAGAAGGGCAAGGGACTATTTCGGATGTCTCACATGCGATGTCGAGGGAGATAGTCAATGCTACCTATGGAGACCATGTGCCAATATACGCCCCTGTTGTCTTCAAGTTCATTGAGAGCACTTGGAACTCAACATTCCCACGGGAGCCACTTGAGACCGGTGAGCTGATTTCTCATGAGGTGGTCAACTTGCGTTAGAAGGAGCATTGGGATCCTACCCGTAGGTTGGAGGTTGTGATTCCGTCCGCTTCTGAGGAGGACGATGAGCCTGACTATGTGCCAGATCCTGAGCACTCCTATGGTCAGTCGGGATGGGCTTCCAAGTTGAAGAAGAAGGTGAAGAAGCTCTTTTGTCTGCAGGCGAATACTCAGCACAATATGTACATGGCACATGTGGATGCCAAGAAGGCCCGTAAGAAAAGCAAGGCCATTATGAGGAAGCTGGAGATTTCTGTTCAGAGCGGCTCTGAACAGAAAGCATTGGGATCCTACCCATAGGTTGGAGGTTGTGATTCCGTCCGCTTCTGAGGAGGACGATGAGCCTAACTACGTGCCAGATCCTGAGCACTCCTATGGTCAGTCGGGATGGGCTGCCAAGCTGAAGAAGAAGGTGAAGAAGCTCTTTTGTCTGCAGGCGAATACTCAGCACAATATGTACATGGCACATGTGGATGCCAAGAAGGCCCGTCAGAAAAGCAAGGCCATTATGAGGAAGCTGGAGATTTCTGTTCAGAGCGGCTCTGAGGACCACATCACTTCTGAGGACAAGTGGGTCTCTCCTCTCACCCGTCGGACCAACTCGGATGATTTCAACACTGTCACGTATGCACCTGTTCCGGAGGAGGAGATCTAGGAGGAGTCTAAGGATCATGAGGATTCAGAGAAGACAGGCTCCGACAACGATGATGAGGACTCTGAAGAGTCCATGGGCGAAGACTAGAGCTATCACCTGATGACGTGTAGTGTCACTCTTTGCCCTTTTAGTTCCTCGATGCCAAATGGGGAGAGAGGTTAGGACTGGGGATTTTCTCTCTTAGGGTGTTCCTGAGTCACAAGCTCGTTTCCAGTTGCCTTGGTTTAATTGCTTGTGAACTCCTTTATCTTATTTGCTTTGGTTTGTGAGACTCGGAGACTATGCTAGTATAGTGCGAGGCATACTTTATCCGATGTTATATCTTAGTATGTCATATATATTTTTAGTATGTGATGCTTTGTTTATATTGCGCCCTACTCTTTTGCTCACATGCTCATTCTTGCAATCATGCTTACCTATATATTGCATTTATTACATGTATTGCCTCGTCTATAAAATATAGGAGGAGTTTTGATCCTAGTGTGTGTGCTTTGCATTCCAAAAGCATATTCAAATAGTGCACACATCTAGGGGGAGCCCGTATATATTTTGTATGACTTCGGGTTTGCATATTATTCCTTGTTATCTTCGTGCAAATCCGGCGTTGTCATCAATCCACCAAAAAGAGGGAGATTGTTAGGGCATATTTCTCCCTTAGTGGTTTTGGTGATTGATGAGAATGCAATTTGCGGACTAACCGTGTGCTTGAGCATTTCAGATGTCATGTCTTGGCACGAGACGGTTTGTACCCCTCGGCAGTGAAGAGTGAAGACGGTTGTTTCTGACGATTTATTTATCTGTGGTTTTTGAGTCATAGGAAAAACGTACTATTAAGAGGGGGTCCGCATTGCAAAGGTATGGGTGGAATCAACACGTACACAACCTCATATGCACCCACATTTCCCTTTTCGCAATATGGCGCTGGTCCTCTATTTTCTATGGGCGGTTTTGTTTCACACAAGCGGTAGTACCGCTGGTGTCCGCGGTAGTACCGCTCCTGCAGTAGTACCGCTATACTGCCGCTTAGGGGTTCCTGGTTGTGCAACTTTTTGTTGCCAATTTTCCTTAGTTGGTAGTAGCACGATAGTACCTCTTAGGCGGTACTTCCGCTTCTACTACTGTTTCCAGTACCGCTTAGGGGAATCCCTATGTGTAACTTTCTGTTTCCATATTGCCCTAAGCGGTAGTAGAGCGGCACTAGAACGGTAGTACCGCTTGGATTGGTACTGCCGCCCTAGCCTCCTCTACTACTGTTGCCTCCCCTGTCCCTATAGTCCTAAGCGGTAGTACCATCGAGGTGGATGGTAGTGCCGCCGGAGCACAACTAGTTGATGAGGACAGGGATGAAGCAAGGTCTGTTTTGATGAAGCTGAGACCACACCTTCCTGAGCACAATGCTAGCCATCCGATTGCTGAGGACATGAAGAAGAGGAAGGATTTTGGACTGAGAGAGTGGATAGCCATAGATCCCTATTCTCAAAGGAGAAGGACAACTGTAGACTACAGATTCTACACCAAGGAACAGCAAGACTTCTATGAGACTATTCTGCTTGACAAGAGCCCTGCAGTTAGTGATATGAGGTATGTTGACTGGAAGTACATCAAGGAGAACCAAGATTTCTTTCCAAGTGTGCAGGATAATTTCCACTGCATTGGCATTGATGAGTTTTGTTGGAAAAGAGTTCACTGCCTAGATGACGAGATGATCATGCATTTCTACTCCACTGCACATTTCTATGGAGATGGTAGGATTGTATGGATGACTAAAGGCACCAGATATGAATCCACTGTTGATGAGTGGGCTACCATCTTAGGAGCCCCACAGGTGCAAGAAGGTGACTTGGATGTTTACTCTGAGTCCAAGGCAAACCACAACTCCATGGCCAATATGTAGAATGAGATCCCTCCTGCAAATGTGCATTCACACAAGCTTGGATCCATCTATTTTCTTCAGGCTGGCCTACGCACAACCAACACCATCTTGAGGTATACATTGATGCCTAAGTCTGGAGATGAGAAGATGATCAGAGGTTATTCTATCAACATGCTGCTCCATATTGATCAACACACCAGATTTAGGGTGATGGACTTGATAGTTGAAACCGTGAAGAGGACTGCTGCAGACCAGAAGAGATCATGTGGCTATGCACCATACATTCAGATGATTATCAACTCCTAGTTGGAGAAGCACGTGTATGCACTTGGTCGACCACATTTTCCACTCCTGCCAGAGCTAGAAGACAATGTTGTGGTGATGGATCCAGATCATCCCACCTCAGCTACAGCACAGGCAGAGACAGAGGCAGCCAGAGACTCTAGTGCTCAGGTACCAAAGACCCGGAGTGAGCAGATGGATCTTCTTCTTAGTCTCGTGCTCAGCATGCAGAAGGACATTGGAAATATCCTGAAGAACCAGGAGAGTCTGGGAAGGATTGTTGAGAACAAGTTTCACATTCTCAACAACAAGGTGGATGAGCTCACAGTGACAGTAAATGAGCTCAAGAGAGAAGTTGATGGCATGCCCAGTCCCCACACCACAGATGATGACGAGGACAATCCACCTCTCAGAGCCGACACCCAGTTCAGGACTAAAGCCAAGACTCCTACAGTGACTGCTCCAGAGTTGAGGCATTCTTCATCAGCACCTGCTACATCCCCATCAGCTCCTTCAGCTCCGTCAGCTACTCCAGCACCTCCAGTTGCTACACCAACTCCATCCATGACGTCTGCTGAAGTCTTCGTTGATGCCGTTCTCTCGACTCCTTCATCAGCTACCGGAGGATATCAGCCCCAGAGAGACGCTTAGTTTTATATACCTTTGAACTTTTTGGTAACTTGTTGCCAAAGGGGGAGAAGTTGTATAGATCATTAGGGCTTTGAGAGAGTGAGAGTGTTGTTTTTTATCGCTCTTCAAAAACATTGATATCTTTTGGTTTGTGTTGAACCTTGTTTGTGTTTGATCATACACTTGATGTGTGCTGCTACTATTTGCTATCCTTGAGATGCCTATGAGATGATCATTCACTTTTGCTTGTTGTGTTGTGCTATGTTGTTCATTCTTATTACTCTCGCACACCACCAAGTTGTATGTGACATGGAAGAGTGCCCCATATACCTAATCGATTGTGCATTTGCATTCAAACGCAAATTCACAATAGTGCACAAATTTAGGGAGAGCTCTTGCTTATCACAAAATTCTCAAAGCGATTATATTCATTGATTATATCATATGTCGAAGCTTTGATCTATATGTTGTCATCAATTACCAAAAAGGGGGAGATTGAAAGCACATTTGCTCCCTTTGTGGTTTTGGTAATTTATAACAACATATATCTCATTGGACTAATGTTTCCACTAAGTATATTTCAGGAAAAGTTCAATGATGGGATGGCAAAAGGATTGTGGAGAGACCCCTAGATGCAAGGAATAGGATTGGCAAAGCTTCAAGCAAGAAGACTCTACATTTTACTTTGTGAGAAATCACTTTGAGTCTATAGGAAAGCCAATACTATTAAAAGGGGGTGAGGTATTGATGGTGAACAAAATGCTCCACGTGCACAAGTGATAGTCACCAAAAACACCCACAAGCTCTTCCACAAAAGTCTGTCAAAAGCCTATCATGCAAAATCGGTGCCACCAATATTCCCCACTCGGCCCTACCGATTTTCACCTCAGACAGATCCCAGCCAAAACCTAAGTTTTTGGTACAGCCGATTCTGCATCGGTGCCATCGAGTTTAGGTTGCCAACATTCTGTTGCCCCTTTTCTTCAATTCGGAATTTCCGAGTTGTTTGGATCGGTGCCACCGAGTTTTGCAATCTGACCGTTGGTCACCTGATCGGTACTGCCGAGACTTATATATCGGTCTCACCGAGATTCAAAAGTTACTACCTTTTGAGCAACCCGGTACCACCGAGTTTTATACTTCGGTGTCACCGAGTTGGTCATTATAGGTGTAACGGTTGGATTTTTGGGGATGCCTATGTTGGAAATATGCCCTAGAGGCAATAATAAATTGGTTATTATTATATTTCCTTGTTCATGATAATCGTTTATTATCCATGCTATAATTGTATTGATTGGAAACTCAAATACATGTGTGGGTACATAGACAACACTGTGTCCCTAGTAAGCCTCTAGTTGACTAGCTCGTTGATCAAAGATGGTTAAGGTTTCCTGGCCATTGACATGAGATGTCATTTGATAACGGGATCACATCATTAGGAGAATGATGTGATGGACAAGACCCAAAGTGTAAACGTAGCATTTGATCGTGTCAGTTTATTGCTATTGTTTTCTGCATGTCAAGTATCTGTTCCTTTGACCATGAGATCATGCAACTCACTGACACCGGAGGAATACCTTGTGTGTATCAAACGTCGCAACGTAACTGGGTGACTATAAAGGTGCTCTACAGGTATCTCCGAGGGTGTCTGTTGGGTTGGCATGGATCAAGACTGGGATTTGTTACTCCGTGTGACGGAGAGGTATCTCAGGGCCCACTCGGTAATACAACATCACATTGAGCCTTGCAAGCAAAGTGACTAAAGAGTTAGCCACAGGATCTTGTATTACGGAACGAGTAAAGAGACTTGCCGGTAACGAGATTGAACTAGGTATAGAGATACCGACGATCGAATCTCGGGCAAGTAACATACCGAAGAACAAAGGGAACAGCATACGGGATTAACTGAATCCTTGACATAGAGGTTCGACCGATAAAGATCTTCGTAGAATATGTAGGAGCCAATATGGGCATCCAGGTCCCGCTATTGGTTATTGGCCGTAGAGGTGTCTCGGTCGTGTCTACATAGTTCTCGAACCCGCAGGGTCTACACACTTAACGTTTGGTGACGATTAGTATAATTGAGTTATTATGTTGGTGACCGAAAGTTGTTCGGAAGTCTCGGATAAGATCCCGGACATGACGAGGATCTCCGGAAGAGTCCGGAGGTAAAGATTGATATATGTGATAATAGTGTTTCGATCTCCGGAAGAGTTCCAGAGTTCACCGGAAGGGGTTCCGGATGTTTACCGAAGTGTTCGGGTGCAACAACACTTTATATGGGCCAAGGGATAAAAGCCCACAAGGTATTGGAAAGTGCAAAAAGTAGTTTTGCTGCCGCGTAAGCGGTACTACCGCTTGTGTGAAGCGGTACTACCGCCCGAGCGGTACTACCGCTTGTGTGAAGCGGTACTACCGCCCAAGCGGTACTACCGCTTGTGAGCGGTACTACCGCTTGTGCGCGGCTGTGCGCGGTTCGGCAGGGATCCGAGTTGGACTCTTTTCCTGCGGGCAAAACCGACCTGGAGGAGGCTTTTACTCCAAGTTTAGACCCCAAGGCTCAACATATAAATAGAGGGGCAGGGCTAGCACACGGGAGCGATCAAGATTTCCCCAAGCCGTGTGCGGCAACCCTAACCCTCTAGTTCCTCCGTCATAATCTCCGTAGCGCTTGGCGAAGCCCTGCAGAGATTGTTCCTCACCACCATCACCACGCCGTCGTGCTGCTGGAACTCAACCACTACTTCACCATCGCTCGCTGGATCGAGGAGGTGAAGGCGTCATCAAGCCGTACGTGTGTTGAACGCGGAGGTGCCGTCCGTTCGGCGCTAGTTCGTGATCGGATCGAGGGACGACTTGCGATTTGGATCGCGGAGACGTTCGACTACATCAACCGCGTTTCTTAAACGCTTCCGCTTAGCGATCTACAAGGGTATGTAGATTCACTCTCCCTCTCGTAGATGCTCATCACCATGGATAGATCTTGTGTGTGCGTAGGAAAATTTTTGTTTCCCATGCAACGTTCCCCAACAGTGGTATCAGAGCCAGGTCTATGCGTAGATGAGATCTCGAGTAGAACACAAACGAGTTGTGGGCGTGGGTGTATACATATTGCTTGCCGTTACTAGTTGATATTTGATTCGGCGGTACTGTGAGATGAAGCGGCCCGGACCGACATTACGCGTACACTTACGCGAGACAGGTTCCTTCAACTGACATGTAACTTCGTTGCATAAAGATGGCTAGCGGGTGTCTGTCTCTCTCACTTTAGTTGAATCGATTTCAATGAAGAGGGTTCTTTTAGAAGATCAAAAAGCAATCACTACACCACGTTGTGGTTTTGCGTAGGTAAGAACGGTTCTTGCAAACCCGTAGCAGCCACGTAAAATTTGCAACAACAATTAGAGGACGTCTAACTTGTTTTTGCAGGGTATGTTGTGATGTGATATGGCCAATTACATGATGAGATATATGTGATGTATGAGATGATCATGTGATGTATAGAATATCACGACTTGCATGTCGATGAGTACGGCAACTGGCAGGAGCCATAGAGTTGTCTTTAATTATTGTATGACCTGCGTGTCAATCATTAAGCGCTATGTAATGCTTTACTTTATCGCTAAACGTTAGCAATAGTCGTGGAAGCAACAGTCGGCGCGACAACCTTATGGCGACACGTTGATGGAGATCAAGATGATGGAGATCATGGTGTCATGCCGGTGACGATGGAGATCATGCCGGTGCTTTGGAGATGGAGATCAAAAGCACAAGTTCATGGCCATATCATGTCACTTATGATTTGCATGTGATGTTAATCCTTTTATGCATCTTATTTTGCTTAGGACGACGGTAGCATTATAAGGTGATCCCTCACTTAAATTTCAAGATAAAATTGTGTTCTTCCCAAGTGTGCACCGTTGCGAAAGTTCGTCGTTTCGAGACACGCCGTGATGATCGGGTGTGATAGACTCTACGTTCGCATACAACGGGTGTAAGCCATGTTACACGTGCGGAACACTCGGGTTAAACTTGACGAGCCTAGCATGTACAGACATGGCCTCGGAACACAAGAGACCGAAAGGTCGAACATGAGTCATATAGTAGATATGATCAACATGAAGATGTTCACCATTGAAACCACCTCAACTCACGTGATGATCGGACTTGAGTTGGTGGATTTGGATCATGTTACACTCGAATGACCGGAGGGATGTCAATTTGAGTGGGAGTTTTTAAGTAATTTGATTAACTAAAACTCATTATCTAGAACAATAGTCTAAGTTGTCTTTGCTATATTTATGTTGTAGATCATGGCTCGCGCAGTAGCACCCCTGAATTTTAATGCGTTCCTAGAGAAAGCTAAGTTGAAAGATGATGGAAGTAACTTTGTGGACTGGGCCCGTAATCTAAGGATTATCCTTACGGCTTCCCAGAAGGCTTATGTCCTTGATGCACCGCTTGGTGATCCACCTGCTCCAGTTGAGTCTCTAGACGTTGTGAACGCCTGGCAGGCTCGTTCTGATGATTACTCAATAGTTCAATGTGCAATGTTGTATGGCTTAGAACCGGGACTTCAAAGACGTTTTGAACGTCATGGAGCATATGAGATGTTCCAGGAGTTGAAGTTTATCTTTCAGAAGAATGCCCGGATCGAGAGATATGAGATCTCCGATAAGTTCTATGCTTGCAAGATGGAGGAGAACGGGTCTATAAGTGATCACGTGCTCAGAATGTCTGGGTACTCCACCCGTCTGGCTGAGTTAGGGATGCCCCTTCCGCCAGAGGCTATCACTGACAGAGTTCTTCAATCATTGCCACCTAGCTACAAGAGCTTCGTGTTGAACTATAACATGCACGGGATGAACAAGTCAGTCGCCGAGCTGTTTGCGATGCTGAAAGCCGCTGAGTCTGAAATTCAGAAGGAGCATCAAGTGTTGATGGTCAATAAAACCACTAGTTTCAAGAAAAATGGCAAGGGTAAGAAGGGTAACTCCAAAAAGAGTGGCAAAGCAGTTGCTCCTCTCGTGAAGAAACCCAAGGCTGGACCCAAACCAGAAACTGTGTGTTTTCATTGCAAGGGAACTGGACACTGGAAGCGGAACTGCCCCAAGTATTTGGCTGACAAGAAGGCGGCCAACAACAAACAAGGTATATATGATATACATGTTATTGATGTGTACCTTACCAACTCTCGTTGTAGTGCCTGGGTATTTGATACCGGTGCGGTTGCTCATATTTGCAACTCAAAATAGGAACTGCGGAATAGACGGAGGCTGGCAAAGGACGAAGTGACGATGCGCGTGGGAAATGGTTCCAAGGTTGATGTGATCGCCGTCGGCACGCTCGCTCTTCGATTACCGTCGGGATTAGAGATGAACCTAAATAAGTGTTATTTGGTGCCTGCGTTAAGCATGAACATTATATCTGGATCTTGTTTATTGCGAGACGGTTACTCATTTAAATCAGAGAATAATGGTTGTTCTATTTATATGAGTAATATCTTTTATGGTCATGCACCCAATGTGAGGGGTTTATTCTTATTGAATCTCGATAGTAATGATACACATGTTCATAACATTGATGCCAAAAGATGTAGAATTGATAATGATAATACCACTTTCTTGTGGCACTGCCGTTTAGGTCATATTGGCGTAAAACGCATGAAGAAGCTCCATGCTGATGGACTTTTGGAGTCACTTGATTTTGAATCACTTGACACATGTGAGCCATGCCTCATGGGCAAGATGACTAAAACGCCGTTCTCTGGAACAATGGAACGGGCAAGTGACTTATTGGAAATCATACATACTGATGTGTGTGGTCCGATGAGTATTGAGGCGCGCGGTGGTTATCGTTATTTTCTCACCTTCACTGATGACTTAAGTAGATATGGGTATATTTACTTAATGAAACACAAGTCTGAAACATTTGAAAAGTTCAAACAATTTCAGAGTGAAGTTGAGAATCATCGTAACAAGAAGATTAAATTCCTACGATCTGATCGAGGAGGAGAATATCTGAGTTATGAGTTTGGCAGTCACTTAAGACAGTGTGGAATTGTTTCACAATTAACACCGCCTGGAACACCACAGCGTAATGGTGTGTCCGAACGTCGTAATCGAACCTTATTGGATATGGTGCGATCTATGATGTCTCTTGCCGATTTGCCACTATCGTTTTGGGGTTATGCATTAGAGACAGTTGCATTCACTTTAAATAGGGCACCATCGAAATCCGTTGAGACGACACCATATGAACTTTGGTTTGGCAAGAAGCCAAAGCTGTCGTTTCTTAAAGTTTGGGGATGTGATGCTTATGTCAAAAAGCTTCAGCCTGAAAAGCTGGAACCCAAAGCGGAGAAATGCGTCTTCATAGGATACCCAAAAGAGACAGTTGGGTATACCTTCTATCTCAGATCTGAAGGCAAAGTGTTTGTCGCTAAAAACGGAACATTTCTTGAGAAAGAGTTTCTCTCGAAAGAATTGAGTGGGAGGAAAATAGAACTTGATGAGGTTGTTGAACCTTTACTTCAACCTGAGAGTAGCGCAGCGCAGAAAGTTGTTTCTGTGGAGCCTACATTAGCTGAAGAGGAAGTTAATGATGATGATCATGAAGCTTTGGATCAAGTTGCTATCGAACCTCGTAGGTCGACAAGGACGCGTACTGCTCCCGAGTGGTACGGCAACCCTGTCTTAGAGGTCATGTTGTTAGACAACGATGAACCTACGAGCTATGGAGAAGCGATGATGGGCCCGGATTCCGAGAAGTGGTTAGAGGCCATGAAATCCGAGATGGGATCCATGTATGAAAACAAAGTATGGACTTTGGAAGTATTACCTGAAGGGCGTAAGGCCATTCAGAACAAATGGATCTTTAAGAGGAAGACAGACGCGGACGGTAATGTCACCGTCTATAAAGCTCGACTTGTGGCAAAGGGTTTTTCACAAGTTCAAGGAGTTGACTACGATGAGACCTTCTCACCCGTAGCGATGCTTAAGTCCGTCAGAATCATGTTAGCAATAGCTGCCTTTTTCGATTATGAGATTTGGCAGATGGATGTCAAAACAGCGTTCCTTAACGGTTACCTTAAGGAAGAGTTGTATATGATGCAACCAGAAGGTTTTGTCGATCCAGAGAATGCTGACAAAGTTTGCAAACTCCAGCGATCCATTTATGGACTGGTGCAAGCATCTCGGAGTTGGAATCTTCGTTTTGATGAGGTGATCAAAGCGTTCGAGTTTATACAAGTTTACGGAGAAGCTTGTATTTACAAGAAAGTGAGTGGGAGCTCTATAGCGTTTCTAATATTATATGTGGATGACCTATTACTGATTGGAAACAATATAGAAATGCTGGAAAGCGTAAAGGAATATTTGAACAAGAGTTTTTCAATGAAGGACCTAGGAGAAGCTGCTTTCATATTAGGCATCAAGATCTATAGAGATAGATCGAGACGCTTAATAGGACTTTCACAAAGCACATACCTTGATAAGATTTTGAAGAAGTTCAAAATGGATCAGTCCAAGAAGGGGTTCTTGCCTGTTTTGCAAGGTGTGAAGTTGAGTAAGACTCAATGCCCAGTGACTGCAGAAGATAGAGAAAAGATGAGTGTCATCCCCTATGCTTCAGCCATAGGCTCTATCATGTATGCAATGCTGTGCACAAGACCCGATGTCAGCCTTGCCATAAGTATGGTCGGAAGGTTTCAAGGTGATCCAGGAATGGAACACTGGACGGCGGTCAAGAATATCCTGAAGTACCTGAAAAGGACTAAGGACATGTTTCTCGTTTATGGAGGTGATCAAGAGCTCGTCGTAAAGGGTTACATCGATGCAAGCTTTGACACTGATCCGGATGACTCTAAGTCGCAAACCGGATACGTATTTATTCTTAATGGGGGTGCGGTTAGCTGGTGCAGTTCCAAGCAAAGCATGGTAGCTGATTCTACATGCGAAGCGGAGTACATCGCTGCCTCGGAGGCGGCAAAGGAAGGTGTCTGGATGAAGGAGTTCATGACAGATCTTGGAGTAGTGCCTAGTGCGCTTAACCCAATGACTCTGTTTTGTGATAATACTGGTGCCATTGCTCTAGCCAAGGAACCAAGATTTCACAAGAGGACCAGACACATAAAGCGACGTTTCAATTCCATCCGCGATTACATCAAGGAGGACGACATAAATATTTGCAAAGTACACACGGATCAGAATGTTGCAGATCCGATGACTAAACCTCTTCCAAGGGCTAAACATGAACAACACCAGAACTGCATGGGTGTTCGATTCATTACAATGTAAATCACATAGTGATGTGAACTAGATTATTGACTCTAGTGCAAGTGGGAGACTGTTGGAAATATGCCCTAGAGGCAATAATAAATTGGTTATTATTATATTTCCTTGTTCATGATAATCGTTTATTATCCATGCTATAATTGTATTGATTGGAAACTCAAATACATGTGTGGGTACATAGACAACACTGTGTCCCTAGTAAGCCTCTAGTTGACTAGCTCGTTGATCAAAGATGGTTAAGGTTTCCTGGCCATTGACATGAGATGTCATTTGATAACGGGATCACATCATTAGGAGAATGATGTGATGGACAAGACCCAAAGTGTAAACGTAGCATTTGATCGTGTCAGTTTATTGCTATTGTTTTCTGCATGTCAAGTATCTGTTCCTTTGACCATGAGATCATGCAACTCACTGACACCGGAGGAATACCTTGTGTGTATCAAACGTCGCAACGTAACTGGGTGACTATAAAGGTGCTCTACAGGTATCTCCGAGGGTGTCTGTTGGGTTGGCATGGATCAAGACTGGGATTTGTTACTCCGTGTGACGGAGAGGTATCTCAGGGCCCACTCGGTAATACAACATCACATTGAGCCTTGCAAGCAAAGTGACTAAAGAGTTAGCCACAGGATCTTGTATTACGGAACGAGTAAAGAGACTTGCCGGTAACGAGATTGAACTAGGTATAGAGATACCGACGATCGAATCTCGGGCAAGTAACATACCGAAGAACAAAGGGAACAACATACGGGATTAACTGAATCCTTGACATAGAGGTTCGACCGATAAAGATCTTCGTAGAATATGTAGGAGCCAATATGGGCATCCAGGTCCCGCTATTGGTTATTGGCCGTAGAGGTGTCTCGGTCGTGTCTACATAGTTCTCGAACCCGCAGGGTCTACACACTTAACGTTTGGTGACGATTAGTATAATTGAGTTATTATGTTGGTGACCGAAAGTTGTTCGGAAGTCTCGGATAAGATCCCGGACATGACGAGGATCTCCGGAAGAGTCCGGAGGTAAAGATTGATATATGTGATAATAGTGTTTCGATCTCCGGAAGAGTTCCAGAGTTCACTGGAAGGGGTTCCGGATGTTTACCGAAGTGTTCGGGTGCAACAACACTTTATATGGGCCAAGGGATAAAAGCCCACAAGGTATTGGAAAGTGCAAAAAGTAGTTTTGCTGCCGCGTAAGCGGTACTACCGCTTGTGTGAAGCGGTACTACCGCCCGAGCGGTACTACCGCTTGTGTGAAGCGGTACTACCGCCCGAGCGGTACTACCGCTTGTGAGCGGTACTACCGCTTGTGCGCGGCTGTGCGCGGTTCGGCAGGGATCCGAGTTGGACTCTTTTCCTGCGGGCCAAACCGACCTTGTGCGGGCAAAACCGACCTGGAGGAGGCTTTTACTCCAAGTTTAGACCCCAAGGCTCAACATATAAATAGAGGGGCAGGGCTAGCACACGGGAGCGATCAAGATTTCCCCAAGCCGTGTGCGGCAACCCTAACCCTCTAGTCCTCCGTCATAATCTCCGTAGCGCTTGGCGAAGCCCTGCAGAGATTGTTCCTCACCACCATCACCACGCCGTCGTGCTGCTGGAACTCAACCACTACTTCACCATCGCTCGCTGGATCGAGGAGGTGAAGGCGTCATCAAGCCGTACGTGTGTTGAACGCGGAGGTGCCGTCCGTTCGGCGCTAGTTCGTGATCGGATCGAGGGACGACTTGCGATTTGGATCGCGGAGACGTTCGACTACATCAACCGCGTTTCTTAAACGCTTCCGCTTAGCGATCTACAAGGGTATGTAGATTCACTCTCCCTCTCGTAGATGCTCATCACCATGGATAGATCTTGTGTGTGCGTAGGAAAATTTTTGTTTCCCATGCAACGTTCCCCAACAACCTATATATACCCCTTCCCCACCACTCACTCGAAAGAGAAGCACTCAGAACTATTCCATACTTGCCCCATCCAATTTTCTGAGAGAGAGCCACCTACTCATGTGTTGAGATCAAGCCATTCCATTCCAACCATATGAATCTTGATCTCTAGCCTCCCCAAGTTGCTTTCCACCCAATCAATCTCTTCCACCAAAGCCAAATCTGTGAGAGAGTGATTGTGTGTTGAGGAGTCTATCATCTTGAAGCACAAGAGCAAGGAGTTCATCGACATTACCGAGCCTATTACCTTTTGGAGGGTGGTGCCTCCTAGATTGGTTAGGTGTCGCTTGGGAGCCTCCTACTTCGTGTTGTGGAGTTGAACCAAGAAGTTTGTATGGGCAAGGAGATCGCCTACTTCGTGAAGATCTACCCATAGTGAGGCTAGTCCTTCGTGGACGGAAGCCGTTATGGAATAGCCAAGGTTGCTACTTCGTGGAACCTTATGGGTGGAGCCTCCATGGACTCTCGCGACCGTTACCCTCCGTGGGTTGAAGACTCCATAAACGTGGACGTACGATAGCACCACCTATCGAAACCACGGGAAAAATCTTCGTGTCTCCAAATTGCGTTTGATCTTCCTCCATATCCTCTATTACATATGATTGTCTTTACTTTCTGCTGCTATACTCTTAGACATGCATGTGTAGGGTGTGCTTGACTTGCTATCATTGCTAAAATCTGCCAACACTTAAAATTGGGAAAAGGTAGAAATTTTATTTTGTCAAGTAGTCTAATCACCCCCCCTCTAGACATACTTTCGATCCTACAAGGGCACACGAGAAGCCCACAAGACATCAAGGCGCGCCCTGGGGGTGGTCACGCCCTATTGCCTTGTGGCCTTCTCGTGGGCCCTCTCGGTTGTTTCCTATTTTTGTATTTTTTCTATTATTCCAAAACGAACAGAAAGTATTTTTATAGAATTTTCGGAGTCGGTACTTACCGTATCACATACCTCTTCCTTTTCAAGGTTCCGAAGAATTCCGGAAGGTCTCTTTTAGATATTTCCTGGTGTAATTGTTTGAATAATATTGCTTTCAACATTAGTGGGTGTATTTGCAATATAATGTTTAATTCTTTGCCCATTAACTACCTTAGGATTATTTCCCTCGGCATTGCTAATCTTGATAGCTCCAGAACGATAAACTTCTTTAAATGAGAATTGTACAATAGAACTTGATCACCAATTTTAAATTCTCGTTTTTCGAATTATTTTGTCATGCCATCTTTTGACTTTTTCTTTAAACAACTTGGCATTCTCATAGCCTTATATTCTTCATTTATCTAAGGAACTAATGTCAAAATGCCTCTTTTCACCGGTAAGTTTAAAATCATAATTAAGTTCTTTGATTGCCCAATAAGCTTTATGTTCTATCTCAAGAGGTAAATGATATTCTTTTCTATAAACCATTTTATATGGGGATATACCCATATGGTTTTTATAAGCCATTCTATATGCCCACAATGCATCATCTAGTTTCATAGACCAATTCTTTCTAGATCTATTGACAGTCTTTTGGAAAATTCATTTTATTTCTCTATTCAACTTGACCATTAGATCGAGGATGATAGGGCGATGCAATTCTATGGTTTACATCATATTTAACCAAGGTCTTATGGAATGCACCATGAATAAAATATGAACCACGATCAGTCATTAAATATCTAGGGACTCCAAACCTCGGAAAGATAACTTCTTTAAGCATTTTAATAGATGTATGATGATCAACACTACTATTTGGGATAGCTTCTATCTATTTAGTAATATAATCAACAACAACTAAAATATGAGTGTGTCCGTTGGAGGAAGAAAAATGTCCCATATAATCAAAACCCCAAACATTAAATGGTTCAATAATAAGAGAATAATTCATAGGCATTTCCCGACGTCTACCAACATTGTCAATTCTTTGACATTCATCAAGAGAGAACAAACTTGCGTGCATTTTTAAAGAGAGTAGGCCAGTAAAAACCAGATTGCAATACGTTGTGTGTAGTTTTATCTCCCGCATGGTGTCCTCCGTATGCATCGGAATGACACTTTTCTAAGATTTGTTCCTGCTCATGCTCATGTACACAACGCCTAATAATACCATCTCCTCATTCTTTATAGAAATGTGGATCATTCCAAAAGTAATGTCCTAAATTAAAGAATATTTTTTTTCTTTTGTTGATAAGTGTAACTAGGTGGTATATATTTAGCAACAGTGAAAGTAGCATAGTTTGTATACTAAGAATTATTGCAAGAAGTATAAGCATTTATAAAAGCTAATTGTTGATCATGAGGAGGATTCAATCCCCTGCACCGTCTATTCCTCTCCTTACCCATCGCTCCACTCCTCCTCTCTCCTTTTGTTCTCTCCACCACTCCTCTCTTCTCTACTTTCCCCCAAAGCGTCGGCTCCGGAACATGGGTGGATCAAGGTGGACATGGGGAGCGAACGTTTGGCAACCTACCCTCTCGATTAGGGTTTCTATCTTCTCGGCAACTATGCCGCCGATGAGTTTTATCTCCCCTACTGCCGGCGAGTCCTTGTGGGGGTTAGCTCGGGCTGATCTCGCGGCGATCTTTGGATCGCTACCCGGCCTTGGCCAATTCCTCAGGGTGGACCGCGGAGTTAGGGTTCCTCAAACAATACCTGGCGAGTTATTCTCCAGGTTAGGGATGAGAAGATTGATGATGAGGTGTATTGCTTGGCAGCTGATGCGTCTCATAGAGGTTTCTGATGGATTATTTGGTTAGTTCCTTGGCTACGGGGAAGTAGGGGACGAGGCTGCCATGTATGACGTACTGGTGGTGCCATCTCTAAGCGCTGCAAACATTGTGGACTTGCTTGATGGGAATGAGAAGGATACAACAACAACTCCACAGGAAAATACCCGCAAGGAAAAGCCGAAGGGAGCAGATGGGAAGGCGATTGATAGTGGTAAAAATGATGACCATACAGTAGGATCGGCGACACCCCTCGAGGGTGACTGCCGGGAGCAATGAACACACTATGTTTGAACTGTCGGGGCTGTGGACGGTCTAAGACAGTTCAAGAGATACACAACTTGGTACAGTTGCATAGTCCGTGTTTAGTCTTTCTCTCGGAAACCAAACTCTCTGCTACGAGAGCGCAAGACTTAAGGTTCAGTTTGGGTTTCAGGCATGTTTTTGGGGTATAGAGCGAGGGCCTAAGTGGTGGACTTGTACTGTTCTGGAATGATGATTCGGTGGTGAGTCTAAAATCTTTCAGCAGGACTCACATTGATGCATTGGTACAGAACGAGAGTATTGGAAATAGGGAGTGGAGATTCACGGGATTCTATGGCGAGCCTGTCAGATCAAGGAGGAAGAAAAGCTGGGAACTACTCACATATCTCAAAGGAGAATATGATAACCCATGGCTATGTGTGGGTGATTTTAATGAGGTATTAGATGAAAATGAACAATTTGGTGGTGCTCAAAGGGAGGAATGGATGATGGATGGTTTCAGAGATGCGGTTTGTAAGTGCATCTAGTGCCCCTTAGTGATTTTGGTGTATTGAAGACTTATAGGTTAAGGGACTAATATGTTTGTGAGTGTACACAGGCTCTATAAGTCGCTGAGGAGTTTGATATATTCGAAGTATGTCGACCCCTAAAAATGAATGTCTTCAACTGAAGACTTTGTGAAGACTTTGCTGAAGACTTTGGTATTCCCTGAAGACTTTAAAAATGAAGAAGATGGTGTGACCTTCAAGATATGAACGAGGACAATGAAGCGTGAAGACTTTTGTTTTTACTGTTTCATTTCCTTTCTTTGAGTCATAGGAAACACCGTACTGTTAAAGGGGGTCGAGGTAAAACTAAGGAAAAATTTCCATCTGATGCTCAACTCAAAAGCCTCAACATACCCAATCCTTCGAGTGAAGCCTTTGGAAATCTCTTGCAGTTCAGTCAAGATCTTCAGTGACAGAGACGATGTTCTTCTGGTCTCTGAGGAAATTGGTCTGACTGAGGAGTTAGGATTTCGCCAGTGCGAATTGCCTACAAGTGAGGAATATGATAAGCCCTGAGGCATTTGAGAGTCCAAATTCCGATCGTTGTTGTGCTTTGCGCCAGCTGTCCAGATATTCTATCCACCTAACGGTCATATCATTGGGGGGGCATTTATGTCTTATCATGTTGGGAAGCACCCTGGCTATAAATAGCCACCCCCCTCGACCACTAGCTGGTTGGCTGCTCCGAGAGAGAACTTGACACTTGTCATTTGAGAGCATCCCATTCCTCGAGGACTCGAGCGAAAATCATCAGTGAGGAAAAACCCCAAACAACCAAAACCCATAGTGATTGAGCATCACTGAAGAAATTGTTCATGTGTGGAACCGACGATTTTTACCTTTGAAGACTGTGTATCTTCCAGATGGTTAGGCGTCATGGTCTAGTGCATCCTGCAGTCAATTGGGGATCGCCGGGTGACCGTGGTCTAGAGCATCCAGCAGTAAATTGTGGATTGGCGGGTGACCAGTTTGTGAGGGTTTTGGAAGTCTACCCTGAAGACTTACCACGAGTGTTGGGCGAGGTCTGTGTGACCTTAGCTCAAGGAGAATACGGTAAGGACTGTGTGTCCTCTGGTTTAAATACCAGGCCGCTCCGAACCAGACGTACGACTGTCACAGCAGTTGGAACTGGGTCATCAAATCATTGTCTTCATCGAGCCCCTGGTTCTATTTCCTCAACCCTTTCATTTCCTCGTATACCTGTTGATGAAATTGATCGTTACTGTTTGAAGAATTTGACTGAAGACTTTCTCAATTTCCTCACCTCAAATTCTTCAGTCACTTTATCTTCTGCCTGCTTATCCTGTTCACGCTACTCATGCTCTGTGTATGTTTCATTTCATCATGATGACTATGCTACTGCCATGTTTCACATGCACTTGATTACTTATTCCGCTGCGAGTAGTTCGTCACTTAGCAAATTCCTCAACTAGTATTTCCTCAAGTGACGAATTTGTAAAAATCGCCTATTCACCCCCCCCCCCTCACTACAGGAATCAGGCTCTTTGCCGTCTGCCATGGCAGAAGGCAAAGGGCACAACCACAGACGGCAAAGGCCTTTGCCGTTAGCCAGCGGATGGCAAAAGTTTGGGCCGAACAAACCCCGGCAAAGGGGTTCTTTGTCGTCTGCATTGGCACAGCGGACGGCAAAGTTTTTTTGCCGTCAGCCTGCAGACGGCATAGACGGTAGATGGCGTAGTACTAACGGTAGCACCGTTAGGTGGCTAACGCCCCCCCCCCAGCCCTTTGCCGTCTGCCCCGGACGGCCCACACATGTCTTTGCCGTCTGCCCCTGACGGCCCCCACCCAGCCCATTGCCCCCCGCCCAGCCCTTTGCCGTCTGCCCACGACGGCCCAGCCCAGCCCTTTGCCGTCCGCCCCCGCTATGCCGACGGCCACCGTCGGCAAAGAAGCCAAATGGCCCCAGCCCTTTGTCGTCCGCCCCACGCTATGCCGACGGCCACCGTCGGCAAAGAAGCCAAATGGCCCAGGCCTGGCTCTCCCAGGTTTAACAGGTGGCTACCACGTGTCTACTTTGCCGACGGTGGCCGTCGGCATAGCGGTCTTTGCCGTCCGGGCAGACGGCAAAGAGGCTGTATTGCCTCTTTTTTTTCTGTTTTTGTTATATTCAACATTTTCCACAGGCAAATTTATGATATGTATATATATATATTTCACAGAAACAATATCCCTGCCATATGGATATGATCAACCAACAATTATACCAAATTGAAAGTATCAAATGTCACTTTGTTCACCATATTACAATAGTTTCATCCATACATGCATAGTCTCATACATATAGGTAGAAAGTTTCACGTAAGTTCATCGATACAAAATGAAAACTGAAAGTAAACACTAGCACTACATCAAAGCAAGCTGTCGTGAACTCAATCAAATCTGCAAAATTGGAAATAAGAAAGTTGGAAAAAGAATACTAGAAGAAGCAGAAGAAGATCTAGAAGTAGAAGAAGATGTAGAAGAAGAAGATGAAGAAGCGTTTTTCTTCTCTCTCTGTCTCCTCTTGTTTTTCTTCTTCTTATTGCTTATTTGTGTCATTTTAGAGCTAACCTAGGTAATTATCACATTTTTGACCTAACTAAGCTTATTGTATCATTTTGCAAGAAAATAAGCTAAGTCTATGGCATCTATGAGGTTACCAAGTCTATTATGTCATTTTTGAGTTAACTAAGCTTATTATGTCAGTGTGGAGGAAACAATGCCAAGTATAGGTCATTTTAGAGCTAACTTAGGTACAATATGTCATTTTGGAGGTAAGTAAGCTTACTATGTCATTTTAGAGGAAACAAAGCTAACTTAGGTAAAATATGACATTTGTCTAAGTGCTAAGTTTGTCATTGTGCTCAGTTTGTCTAAGTGCTATGTTTGTCTTTGTTTGAGAAAATGAGCCAAGTAAGTGGCATATTAGGGCTTACGGAGGTGAAGCACCGGGGTTGCTCGGGCCGGTGTCAGCTGGAGCACTACTTGGCCCTGGAGAAGGATCATGCGATGCGGCTCGGGAGTTATGTTGTACCAAAGATCATTTGCGTTAGCATGATGATGCTGAAACGTTAAGACTAGTAACTAATGAACATTGAAATGAAACTCACCGTTCCAGCCGTGGTAATGACTGGCATCGGTGGAGGGGTCTATCCGGTCTTCTCGCACAAAGTCTGCACATTTGGTTTTGACAAGTCAATCATATTGGTTATTAATGAAAAGAACACGTAGTGCATGATTTGGCTAATATGAAGAAGAAACTTACCACGATGAGCTCGTACATGGCCCGGTTAGACGCATCGTTCCGTGCCCTCTCCTCCTCCAACAACCTAGCCGTCCTCTCCTCCAAATCCCTCTTCTCCTCCGCCGCCTGCTGGGCCTGTTCTGCCAGAAGCGCCTGGGTTGTCTCTCTCTCTTTCTGCAGAGCAGCCTGCAACACAACTCCTCGTTAGCATTGTAATCATCTTTGTTCGCACACACAATGTAATGGAGGAAAGCTATCTGAGTCCGTATGACTAACCTCGATGGCGAGCTGGACTGGCCGTGGACGAGGCGTCATCTCAGGACAGGAGCTCGTTTGGCGCGCCTTGATCTGCCGGAGAGTGCGCGAAGACCGTATAAGTCCATCTCCAATGGCTATCGAGCCATGGGGCCTCCCGTCGCTAGCTATCATCACCAGGTCTGGATCAATAGGATGCTGGCTCGGGTTGAAGTCCTCCCCATTCACCGCCTTCCCCACATCTCTGTACCTCACGAGCTTGTTGTGGGAGGAGATGTTGGTGAAGTTCTGGGGATTATCGAGGTCAGACTCGGAGAATGCCTTGGCCTTCTTGTACGAGGCAATATGGGCCATGGCATAGAGGTCGTACACCTGTGGCACCTCCGTCTTATTGTAATGCGCCTACAAGAGAGGAACAAAGTATTAATAAAGGGGTCAAGCTAGCATCAAAAAATGAATTGCAGGAATCATGAAGCAAACCACATACCCAGTTCCGCCCGAACTGAAATAAGTTGGCCCTGCCTTGATGGTGCGGCACACCTTCCATTTGGGCACGCCGTTCCTTGGCATCGTCATGGACGGCTCACCATTCGTCAGAGCACCACTCATTCACCAATGCCTCCCAACAATCCATTTTAGCCGCACACCATCTCGGGGGCACCTAAGTTAGTAAAGAGAAATTTGAGAGCTACGCCTACGAATCAAAGCAAGGAAACTAAGTACAAGGCCTTAAGAATAGATAATTACCTTCATGTACCGCTCCTTGTCCAGAAACTTTCGGCGGGACGACGACTTGTCCTTCTTAATACGCCGCGAGGCGTAGTAGTCTCGAATAGCCTGTACCCGAGCCTCGTGCCGTAAGTTCTGTAGTAGGCGCCTGCACTCGTAATCGATAAGCTTTGCCGCGGCCTCCTCGTATCCCTCCTCACACATGTAGAAGTTCTGCAATCAAACGAGACAACACTGATTAGTACAATAAATAGCTCTTATTGATTTTTAATTGTGTAAAGGAGAAATTACCCAGAACTTTCTGATCACCATGTCGGCCCTCGTGTGGCACAACACATCGTCGATCATCTCCTCCGACGGGGCCGGGGCAGCCAAGTAGTGCTCCCATTTCAATCCTAACTCTGGAAGCTGACCCTCGGCGGGCAACATGACAAACCCCGGGAAGTTATGCCGTAAAAGCACACCAAGGATGGAGTTGGGCCTGCGGACATCCTTGGCGTGAATCCAATCCCTGCAGTATGACAAAGCCAACGCATTAGATATGTGAAGAAACATGAAGGCAAAAGGTTTAAAAAGAGTAAATGCACTTACTTCAGCGACTCAGGCCTAATTGGCCACCTATGCTCACGGGTCGCCGGCACGGGCGGGAGCCGTGTACACCCACGCTGGTAGACGGTGGCCCCCTCAGCCACCTTGTCCCCGCTATCAAAAGCTGATCCCCGCCACCATCAGCATGGCCACTCGGCTCCGGCTGATGCAGATCCGGCCAGGTATCCCATTCGATCGAAGCGTGTGGAGTCTCGTAGGACGAAGCGTCTGGCACAGGAGTCTCGCGGGACGAAGCGTCTGGCACAGGAGTCTCGCGGGTCGAAGCGTCTGAGACAGAAGGATCGTCGACCCGAGGCTCGTGGACAGCAGTCCTTGTAGCCTCCACCTCAGACGGGTCCACCGTAGCAGTCATGTGCTCGGGTGAATCAACTGGGGGTGGCGGCGAGGAAGGCTTAGCAGCCTTCCTACCTCTCTCGCGGCCACCACGTGTACCTTTAGGAGCCTTCCTACCTCTCCCCCGACCTCCTCTCCCGGTCGGCAACTTCGCCGACGAAGAAGCGCCCTCGGGTGTCCCAATACTGTCGTACAACGCTCTCCGGAGAGTTTGGGGTGGAATGGAAGTACCCCTCCCACCACGCGCCGACGAAGGAGCCTCGGATCGCTCTCGACCCGCGCCCACCATCTTTCAACACCTGCCATGACAAAGAGTAAACGAAATTAGTACAACATAAAAAAATTGAATACCGACATGAATAATATGTATATATATAATTTGAGTGTATCGTCATCATGTATATAATAAAAATTGAATAATACCTGACATGAACTAATAATAATCTTCATCGTCTATATATGCTCAGGGATCAATAAATGCATCGTCATCATCACTATCATCAATAAATGCATCATCATCATCACTATCGGGAACAACATGTGGAAGGTCTCCTTTATGTAATCGGTCAAGCATTGAGAGGTCATCTGCAGCAGTAACCTCTTCTTCTTCCGTCTCTTCTTGTTCCGGCTCACGGGTGAAGTCGGATTCACTGTCGCTGTCTACTTCAATGTTCTGGGGTGAAGTAGAGCGGTTCTTGAAACGTTTTTTGGAAAGACGTGTTTCTTGGAAGAATTCTCCTTCATATGTGTCTGGGTTAATGTGAGGTTCATAATCATCTTCATTGAGGGGAGGTGGTCTAAAACGTGGTGGCACATCATAAACGACATCCCAACCATTCAGATTTGGATCAGTTTGGCAGGCCCACGGTAGATAAAAAACTTGGGTCGCCTGTTGAGCCGTAATATAGACATCGGGAACATCTAAATGGGTGCTTTGTTTGATTTCGACTAGCCCTATATGTTCATGAGTCCTTCTAGTCTCCTTCGGCTGGAACCAATAACATTTGAAGACTACGACGTTTGGTGGGTTTTCACCAAAGAATATAAGTTCATAAATTGCTTCAACTCTTCCATAATACTCGACACCTCCTTCGCCGATAGCAGAGACACAACAATTTGTAGACTTTTGGTCGGCCATAGATAGCTCTTTGCCAAAAGTACGAAAGCAATACCCGTTGATGTCGTATTTGTCAAATGAACGGACCTTATAGTCAAAACCATTAGCGACTTGTCTCAATTCGGAGTCCATAGACTCTGAATTAGCCTACAAGTTTAATATGAAAGGATTGTTGCATTAGCCGCAAACTAGACGAAGAAATGAAATGGTCTAATTGAAATTACCGTTTGTTTGAACCAAGAGATGAAACCGGGATAGCCGCCTCCATGCTTTGCCAGAAGCTCATACTCTTCGATGGAATCCTTTTGGATCACCGCTCCATCCGAGAATTTGGCGACGTATCAACTGTATCACATATCTGGGAATAAGAGCATTTCAAAGGAATTAGAAGTTGCGAAACAATGTACCGAGAACTTACTCGATGTACGGCCGCACTTCTGTTAGGTTGTTGAAGATATACAACGAAATGGTCCGCCATTCTTCGACATCCAACGCTATTGCTTTCGAAGCACCGGCTGGTGCGAGCTTCCCTTTGAATAGGCTGAGGTTGGATCGACCTTTTTCACGGTCGCCATCATTGTACCGAGGCTTCAGATTATGCAGATGACGATTATTGGCTTTGTAGTGTGCTGTCACGAAGTTTGCCGCCTCCTCAGTAATGAATGCCTCGGCCATCGATGCTTCAATTCTACGTTTATTTTTACATTTTGCTCGAAGCGTCTTCTGCATCCTCTCAGTTGCGAAGCACCAACGATTTTGCACGGGCCCCCCAATCTTGCCTCGGTCGGGAGATGCAAAATCAAATGCTGCATTGGATTAAAGAAGCCCGGTGGAAAGATCTTTTCTAACTTGCAGATCAACTCCGGCACCAACTCTTCCAGTTCATCTAGCACGTCAGGCGATAGTTCTTTCGCACAAAGAGCACGGAAGAAATAGCTCAGCTCTGCCAGTACTAGCCATTCATCCTCAGGGATAAAGCCACGCAACATCACCGGCATTACCCGCTCAAGCCATATGTGCCAATCATGACTCTTGAGACCAAATATTTTCAATTTGTCAAGACTCGCTCCCGTCTTTAGATTCGCTACATACCCATCGGGGAACATCAACTGCATTTTCACCCACAAGATCATTTCCCTCATAGCTGGCCTTCCAAGATTGAACCATGCCTTTGGCTTCCTCCAGTTCTTCTTTGTCGCATGTTTTGTAACGGTCTATCACATAGAGCCTCCTGATCGACTCTAGCCTTAGGATTATCCTTTGACTTCCCCTCTATGCCGAACAATGTACCAAAAAGGGCCTCGGCGATATTCTTTTCAGTGTGCATCACGTCGATGTTGTGTGGGCAAAGGAGGTCTTTAAAGTAAGGCAGATCCCACAAGCATATCTTGTGAGTCCAGGCGTGTTCCGAATTATACCCTTTGAAATATCCTGGATGCTCTGGATCAGGCTCGAGAGCGTTTAACTGATCCAGGGTATGTTGGCCTGTCAATGCAGGTGGTGCAGAGTTTTTGACAACTCTACCTTTGATGAAATTCTTCTTGTCTTTTTTGAACTTATGGCGAGGATCCAGGAACTGTCTATGCAAGTCGAAGCAAGAATACTTGCGACCCGCCTGCAGCCAACGGAACTAAAGAGTTGCCTTGCATGTGGGGCAC
This sequence comes from Elymus sibiricus, assembly GCA_039707655.1. Taxonomy (NCBI): domain Eukaryota; kingdom Viridiplantae; phylum Streptophyta; class Magnoliopsida; order Poales; family Poaceae; genus Elymus; species Elymus sibiricus. Next base: position 283,834,291 of record CM077663.1, read on the forward strand.
GGGAACCTTCCATGCACACACCAGCCAACGAATAGCGCATACGCCGGCAAGTCATGCATGGAGTACATGTACCACACATGCATTTTGAAGTTTTGTTTTGTAGCGGCGTCATATGTCTTGATCCCATTATCCCAAGCTTCTTGCAATTCATCCTTAAGCGGCTGCATGTACACATTCATATTCTTCCCCGGATAGTTGGGCCCTGGAATTATCAACGTCAAGAAAATGTTCTTTCTTTTCATAATCTCTCTAGGGGGGAGATTGAGTGGAATGACAAATACAGGCCAACAACTGTATCGGGTTGCCGTCATACCAAACACATTGAACCCATCCGTGCTGATGGCGACTCGAGGATGCCTTGGATCTGCCGCTTTATCCTTATGTAATGCATCGAAGTGCTTCCACGCAAAAGCGTCTGAAGTGTGTCCCAACATCGGATTCCCATCTGCATCTAGTTCGGTTCTTTTGCCCAATTTGTGCCACGTCATCTGTCTGGCCGTCTCTTCGACCATGAAAAGGCGTTGAAGTCTTGGTATGATTGGCATATGCCGAAGAACATTAACTGGGATTTTGGTCTGACTCTTCTCATCCATACCATTGTCTACCACAACATACCTGGAAGACTTGCAAATGGGACAATAGTTCAAGCCCGCATACTCAAGCCTAAATAAGGCACATCCATTCTCACAGGCATCTATCTTCTCATAGGGCATCTTAAGCGCGCGTAGGATTTTGTCCGACTGGTACAGGTTTGCAGGCAATACATGGCCTTTGGGTAGAAAGCGTCCAAATATTGTCATCATCGCGTCGTAGCATTCTCTGCCCAGGTTGAACTGAGCCTTCAGAGCCATTACTTGCGCGATCGCATCCAGCTGACAAAGCTCAGTGTGCTCATGGAGAGGACGTTTTGAAGACTCCAACATTTCATAGAAGGCCTTTGCAGATTCCTCCATCTCATCGTCCGAATCCCTAGCATCATCAAAGTCTTGCACCATGTCTTCGATCCTGGTACCATGCTCGTCGGTGCGACGACGAACCACCTCAGCTCTGGCACGTTGGGCAGACTCACCATGAAATCTCCACACCGTATAATCAGGCGTAAAACCCCACTTCTGCAAGTGTTTACCCATTTCATCCCGTGTCCACTTTTTATGGTTGTCGCACCGGACACAGGGGCACCAGGTTATTTCCTGGCCATTTGCAAATGCGGCTCTCAGAAACCCCTTGGTTTTTGTTAACCATTCAATGGTCATGTCTTTCTGACTAGGGTGACCGGTGTACATCCACGCACGATCACTCATCTTGCCTACCTACTAAACGCACAAGAAATATATATATAATTCATCATCTATATTCATCAGTTAATCAAGTTCATCAGTTTTATTACGTCCATGCAACCTACACGCTAATAGGTAAAGATAGGTCCTAATCCCACCCGAGTATGTGTAGATTGGGTTCGTTTTCCCATGCTCTGCTCCGGATCCGACGCAGAATTTCGGCAGCACCTCCCCGCCGTTCTCCTAATACACGTCTCGGCAATAAGCAGAGAGGATGTGTACCCGGAGAACAACAGGGAGGCACTGACAAAATTCCGCATCAGATCCGGAGCAGAGCATAAGAGAAAACGAACCCAATCTACACATACTCGGGCTGTCCATGGATAACGTTGGACAATTCGAAAGGATGGCGGTTATAAATATGCAAAGACATGCATATTTATATATGCCGCCCTTTCGAACGGGAGACGCATACTGGTCACGCATACTGATGATTGAAGACACCTATAGCTAGCAAGTTTCATCGGCACGAAGACCGGAATAGAGCAAATTAAGGGGGGAGGAGATGTCATTTGTGCTCACCCACGAACGCGGGGGAGCTCGTCAAACGCACGGGAAGGTCGTAGAACACCAGACCCTCGCAGCGACGAAACAACTGCACATTGAAATCCACCCGATCAACACAAATATGATGTTTTTCATAACAGCTAGAATCGGAATATATATATAACCTAACTCATAATTTACAAAACTATGACCCCGTGGCCTCTGGAAGGCCGAGGAGGACCTTTTCGGTCAACAGGAGGCCGAAGAGGTGTCGGGGGTCGGGGGTCGGGGTGTCGGGGTGTCTTCTTCTCCTCCTCTACTCTTTCTTCTTCTTCTCCTTATCTTCTTCTTCTTCTTCTTTTTCTTCTTCTTTTCATTTTTCCTCTTCTCCTTCTCCTCCTCTCCTCTTTCTTCTTCTTCTTCTTCTTCTTCTTCTTCTTCTTCTTCTTCTTTTTTCTTCTAGTTTTTTCTTCTCTTCTTTTCTTCTAAGTTTTTTGTTTTCTATCTAAGTTTTTTTCTTTCTATCTAAGTTTTTTAACTAACTATCTAATTGAACAGAAAAAATAGAAAATAAACTAACTATCTTATTTAATAGTAAAAATAGAAAATAAACTAACTATCTAAATTAACTATCTAATTTAAAAGAAAAAAACAGAAAAAAACTAACTATCAACAGAAAAAAACAGATAGGTGAGGGGTGGGGGGGTGGGGCGGGCACTCACCGGAGTTGGGGACGGCCGGGGCGGTGGGAGCGGCCGAGGCGGCGGGAGGAGGGGGAAGCCACAGGGAGGGGAGCCACGGGGAGGGGGCGGCGTCGGGAGCCAGCGAGGGGAGGGGGCGGCTGGGGAGGGGGCGGAGCCGGGGGCGGGGGAGGGGTGGCCGTGGCGAGGAGGTCCGGCGAGGGGGCGGCGCCGGGAGCCAGCGAGGGGAGGGGGGGCTGGGAGGATGGCCGCGCTGGAGGCGGGGGAGGGGGCGGCGCCGGGGGCGGGCGAGGGGTGGCCGCGGCGAGGGGTGGCGCAGGGAGCTGCGGTGGTGGTGGATCCGCGCGGTGTGTGTGGGTGGAGAGAGAGAGGGGCGGGGGAGAGAGTGGGGGTAGTGGAGCGGGGGGGACGGTCGTTATAGGCACAGCCCCTTTACCGTCCGCTAGCGGACGGCAAAGAGCCCCAGGGCTGACGGCAAAGGCCAGGAGGACGGCAAAGAGTCCGTCCGTTGGACCTAGCCAGGCCCAATGTCCAGTGGGACCCATCTTGCCTCTTTGTTGTCTGCCTGTAGAATCTATGCCATCCGCTGGCAGACGGCAAAGGACAGGCGGATGGCAAATAGTACCTTTGCCATCAGTCAGCTCTTTGCCGTCTGCTTTATGGAAGCAGACGGCAAAGACCTTCTTTGCCATCTGCCAGCAGACGGCAAAGATCTGGCAGACGGCAAATAACTGAATTCCAGTAGTGCCTCTAGTCGATATAACACACTTTCAATTGGTATCAGAGCAAGGTACTCCCTTGTTCTGTGTGATTTTGGTTTAACCACCTGGAGTTTTAGTTATGTCGACTGCAGGCATGATCAAGGTCTTAGCTGGGTGTCCTACCTTTGATGGGACGGACTACCCCTACTGGAAGAACAAGATGTGCATGCATCTTGAGGCAATTGACAACGATCTCTGGTATGTTGTGGAAAATGGTATTCCCTTTGTCACCCCCACTATCAACGCTGCTGATGTGAAGAGATTCAAGCAACTCGACTCTCAAGCGAAGAATATCATATGTGGCCATCTGAGCAAAGGTCAGTATGGCAGAGTGAGTGCTTTGGAGACTGCTAAGCTTATCTAGGATAGGCTGTCCAAAGTAAATGAAGGCATTTCAACTCAACGTGACTCTCGAGTTGATGTTCTTCGCAATCTCTTCAACCGCTTCAAAAGACTCGACAACGAAAATGTTCAGCAAACTTTTGATCGCCTCACTGATATCTCCAATGAGCTTCAGGCTCTTGGTGCCACTGACATCACCGACCATGAGGTGGTGAAGAAACTGCTGAGATCTCTTGATTCCTCATTCGATACACTTGCTTTGATGATCCAAGAACGCGGAGACTACAAGTCACTAGATCCAACAAGCTAACAAGAGAGACCTCTACGGGCCAAGTTATGGAAGATCTCGTGCTTTGAAGGCTAAGGCAATTTCCTCATCTGAAGACGAAGAATCTGATAGTAGCCTTGGTGATCCTGAAGAACTAAGTCAGGAGCTAGCAATGCTCGTGAGGAAATTCCAGAAGTTCTCAAGGAGAGGTCGGTTTGGAAAATCATCAAAAAGTGGCATGAAGAAATCAGATTCTTCATCAAGCGACTACAAGAAGAGAACTTGCCACAAATGCAAGAAATCTGGTCACTTTATCTCTGACTGTCCTCTCTGGGAAAAAGAGTCAAGGAAGAAGAAATACAAGGATGACAGTTCTGATGACTCGAAGAAAAAGAAGAAATCTTCAAAGTCCTCATCTGCAAAGTCCTCATCTTCAAAGTCCTCATCGCACAAGAAGAACAACTTAAGGAAGGCTCGGGCACTTATTGGCAAGGAAATGGATTCTGAAGAAGAATCTGAAGAATATGAAGAAGAGGAGGAATCTGAGGAGGAGTCGGACTCTGGTGTGGTGAGCCTAGCTCTCGCTACTGCTTTCGTCAGCAAGTCCATCTTCAACGATGAGGAAAATGGCAACTCCAACGACTCTCACATCAGCAACGACGACTATGCTCCCACCTATTGCTTCATGGCAAAAGGTGCCAAGGTACTCAAACACCATTCCTCCTCTGAATCAAGTAATGGTGAATCTGAGGATTACATGAAACCTAGCTATTCCAAACTTGCTAATATTGCTACTAAATAACAAAGTGTCATTGAAAAGCTTCAGAAACAGCTACACAAAAGCGATGATCTGTTGAATGAGGAAGTGGATCATACTCAAACTTTGACTAAGGACCTTCAAAGTCTTCAGTCCAAGTATGATAACCTTCAAAGTCGTCATGAGGCTCTCTTAGTCGATCATGAGAAGCTTTCTTATGAATTTCTTCAAAGAAAGCAAGATCTTGAGAAACTAAGGGTGTCTCATGAAGATCTTCAAAGGGATAATGACTCCTTGCTTGCTCAACAGATCACTACTGCTCAGGAAGATTTTGTTCCACCTTGCTTGAAATGCATCGAATGTGAAACTGCTCATTCTTCACCTGAGTGTTCAAATGCTTCTATTGCCGCAAATTCTTCAACTATTTCTGTGGTCACAAATTCCTCATCTGAGGATACCACTAGTATCACTGACGAAAATGCAGGGTTGAAGGAATTGTATGTGACATGCATATACAAAAGCCTCAAAGGGCATCAAACCCTTTGTGATGTGCTTAAAAAGCAGATTCTGAACAGGAACCCTAGGAAAGAGGGTATTGCCTTTGAGAGGAAACTCAATGCTGATGGATCCTACTGGAAACCTGAGCAGTATCCCACAACCTCATGGGTTGCTGCAAAAGGACCTCCTGTAGATCCATCCACTTTATCTGGTTTTACTTGTGAATCTTCATATTCCTCTGATGAGTCAATTGACTCCAACTATAAACTGTTCAAAAATCAGAATGGTGAAGTATTTGCTAGATATGCTGGAACTAACTGCAGGAATGGTCCCCCTCTGAAGAAAATCTGGGTCCCTAAAAGGTACCTTGAAAATCTTCAAGTGAATGTCCTCATGACACCACCAGTGAAGAATAGGAACCCCAGATCAAATTCTTCAGTTGGACCAAAGTCTTCACAAGGACCAAAGTCCTCACATGGACCAAATTCCTCATGTGGTCAAAAATCATATCATTCTCGTGCTAATGCTTCTGTTTTGCAGGGAAAATCTAATGGTCATGAATATGTTCATTATTCTTCAAATCACTATGTTCATAAGTCCTCGAAAAATTTCTCTGCTTATTCATATGAGTACTCTAACCCCCGTCCTGTGAAACGAAGTGCACTTGCTTCTATGCCACCCTTCTCATATGGTGCTCGCAGAATGATGAACTCTTTGCCACCCCTCTAGATGTGGGTGGTGAAGAAATCAAACTAATCTCATATGCAGGGTCAGGTCTCCAGACGAACTTAAACGTTTGATGAATTTGCTGGAGACCTGAAGAAATGCTTGAAAGGACGCAAGCTAATCACGAAGAAATGAATCGTTCATTTCTCACGTCCTCATATTACTTTGCTTATTATACTATGTGATGAAATTCAATCTGATGAATTTGAAGTCATATTCTTCACTCTGAAGCATATGCATTCGTAAACTGTACTAATTCATCTGCAGGATGAAACTCCCAAAGCAACTGAGTGGGTCCTCGACAGTGGATGCACCAACCACATGACTGGTGACAAGAACCTACTGATGAATATCCCACTCGCTCCCTCTCATATGAAGCATATCACCTACGCTGACAAAGGCAAAAGCAAAGTATTGGGTCTAGGTAAGGTTGCAATTTCGAAGGATCGACACATGGATAAGGTGATGCTTGTCGAGTCCCTCGGTTTCAACCTCATGTCTGTCTCAATGCTTTGTGATCTTGATATGGTTGTCGTCTTTGGCAAATATCGTTGTGTTGTCATCATGGAATCTGACAAATCCATAGTCTTCGAAGGCTTTAGGAGGGGAGACTTGTATATTGTTGATTTCTCTACAGGTCCACAGCCGGCCACATGTCTACTTGCAAAAGCTTCAGAAGGCTGGCTATGGCATCGACGACTTGGACACGCTGGCATGAGGAACTTGCACACGCTCGCGAAGAAAAAGCATGTCATTGGTATTGAGGGTGTCAAATTCCTCAAGGATCACTTGTGTGGGGCTTGTGAGTCTGGGAAGATGACCAGATCCAAGCATCCATCCAAGACCATCATGACTACCACTCGTCCTTTTGAATTGCTTCATATGGATCTCTTTGGTCCCACTCACTATGCCACACTAACAAATACTCCATGCTTATATGGTTTTGTCATTGTTGATGATTACTCTCGCTATACTTGGGTGCACATTATCCTGTACAAATCTGAAGTGCAGAATGTCTTCAGACGATTTTCTTCAAGGGCCTCAACGAACTTTGGCGTCAAGATCAAGCATATCAGGAGTGATAATGGGACTGAGTTCAAGAACACTGGTCTTGATGATTATCTTGATGAACTTGGTATTACTCATGAGCTATCTGCCCCTTATACTCCTCAGCAAAATGGCGTTGTGGAGCACAAGAACATGACTCTTGTTGAGATGGCTCGCACCATGCTTGATGAATACAAGACCCCTCATCGCTTTTGGCCCGAGGCAATCAATACTGCTTGCCACATCATCAACAGGGTATATCTTCACAAATTCCTCAAGAAGACTTCATATGAACTCCTCACTCACAACAAACCCAATGTGAGTTATTTCAAAGTCTTCGGTGCTAAATGCTGGATTAGAGATCCTCACCACAGTTCTAAATTTGCACCAAAAGCACATGAAGGTTTTATGCTTGGTTACGGAAAGGACTCGCACACCTACAGAGTCTTCAACACCTATCACAACAAGGTTGTTGAAACTGTAGATGTGCGGTTCGATGAAACTAACGGCTCACAAAGAGAGCACCTGCCTCATGTGCTAGATGAAATGGCTCCTGAGGAATCCATTAGGTTCAAGGCCACTGAAGATGTGATCCCTACTGAAGAACAACTACTCTCTGAAGAAGTTGTACCCAATGTTGAAGACATTCATGCTGATATACCTGAAGAAAATGGCGCTGAAGAAATTGTTCGGCCTCAACAAAGTCTTCAACCTGCTCATCCTCGACTTGCAAATGAAGTGCAGATCGAGAAAATCCTCGACGACATCAATGCACCAGGTCCCCTCACATGCTCAAAAGCTTCACATTTGTCTAACTTTTGTGGGCATTTTGCTTTTGTCTCTATCACAGAGCCCACCAAAGTTGATGAAGCTTTCCTGGAGCCTGAGTGGATTCAAGCCATGCAAGAGGAATTGCATCAATTCAAGCTCAACAATGTGTGGGAACTCGTCAAACGCCCAGATCCTCGCAAACACAATATCATAGGTACCAAGTGGATCTACCGCAACAAACAAGATGAACTTGTTCAGGTAGTGAGGAATAAGGCTCGACTTGTGGCACAGGGCTACACACAGGTTGAGGGAATTGACTTTGATGAAACTTTTGCACCTGTTGCTAGACTTGAAGCTATTCACATATTGCTTGCTTATGCTAACCATCACAATATCATCTTATATCAAATGGATGTGAAAAGTGCATTCCTCAATGGTAAGCTTGAGGAAGAAGTATATGTTGCTCAACCCCCAGGTTTTGAAGATCCTAAGTCTCCGGACAAAGTCTTCAGACTCAACAAGGCTCTCTATGGCCTCAAACAAGCCCCTCGGGCGTGGTATGACACACTGAAGGAATTCCTCATGAAGAAAGGCTTCAAACCCGGTTCACTTGACCCAACTCTTTTCACCAAATCATATGATGATGAATTATTTGTGTGCCACATATATGTGGATGATATTATCTTTGGATGTACTGACAAACGTTACAGCGACGAATTTGCCTATATGATGGGTGAAGAATATCAAATGTCTATGATGGGAGAACTCAAATTCTTCTTAGGGCTTCAAATTCGTCAACAACGCAATGGCATCTTCATATCTCAAGAGAAATACCTCAAGGATGTCCTGAAGAAATTCGGCATGCAGGATTGCAAAGGCGTCAAGATTCCTATGCCCACATCGGCTCAACTCTGCACTGACGAAAGTGGTAAAGATTTCGATCAGAAGGTATACCGCTCCATGATTGGTTCTTTATTGTATCTATGTGCATCTAGGCCAGATATTATGCTTAGTGTTTGCATGTGTGCCCGATTTCAAGCGAAACCGGAGGAATCACACCATAAGGCTGTGAAACATATTCTTCGATATCTAGCTCACACACCAACACTAGGATTGTGGTACCCCAAGGGCTCAGATCTTGACCTCATTGGATATTCTGATTCTGATTATGCTGGTGATCGTGTGGACCGCAAGTCAACGTCAGGCACTTGTCATTTCCTCGGACGATCCTTAGTCTGTTGGTCCTTGAAGAAGCAAAACTGCGTGTCACTATCTACTGCTGAAGCTGAGTACATTGCTGCTGGTTCTTGCTGTGCTCAATTGCTATGGATGAAGCAAACCCTCAAGGACTACGGCATCAATGTGAAGAATGTTCCTCTCTACTGCGACAATGAGAGTGCCATCAAGATTGCTCACAACCCAGTTCAGCACTCCAAGACCAAGCACATACAGATTCGTCATCATTTTCTTCGTGACCATGTGATGAAGGGCGATATCTTCCTCGACCACGTGAAGACTAAAGAACAACTGGCTGATATATTCACAAAGCCCTTGGATGAGAAGAGATTTTGCAAGTTGCGGTGTGAGCTAAATATCTTAGAATCTTCGAATGTTCTTTGAAAGGACACACATCCTAACACTTATGCAAAATTGATGACTTTGATGTGCAACACACGAAGTAACGTTTTTCTTCAATCAATGAAGACAAACACTCTAAGTGTGAAGAAATCAATGAAGAATTTGATTCTCAGAACCCTACGACAATTGTATGCGGTGTCTGAAATCATCATTCTTATACGGTGGGTAACGCCACCAACAACAGTTGAAATTCTTCAAGTTTGAGTTTTTCATCATTTTGCAAATTCTTCAAAATTGACAAATTCTTCATTTTTCAAATTCTTCAAGTTTGCAAATTCCTCAAAACTTCAAATTCATCAAACTTTTCAACTTATGTTCCTCACATGAGTTTTTCTTCATTAACTATAAATATATATATATATATATATATATATTGAGTTTTTCAATGTCCTCAACAACATTCACTTATAGCTATTTCTTCAAGTTGATTTTCTACTAAGTGAATGTGATCGGACCCGTTCCCCCTCTATGCTAAACTCAACCAAGTCTGTTCACAAATTCTTCATATGCGTTCTACTTTGAAACCCGTTCAAAGTCTTCACTGTGTCCTTGACAGCTGAAGAATTTGCGAACGAAACTTTAAAATATTCAATTTCAATTTTTTGGCGATTGCCGCTCAAACCGTTCTGATTCCCGCGACTGGATAACCCACGATCCCCCACTATCCCCACTACACAGTACGTGGGTGACACACGTCGCATGGATGGCAAGGGTCGGGGGCATACTGGTCCAAAATCTTCGGGCCAGTTGTGTTTTACTGCCGCTATAAATACCCCCTCCCTTCCACTTGCTCGGGTTACTCCTCACTCCCATCTCTCCCGAGCTCCAGACCTAGCATCGTCGCTAACCTCATCGTCGCTGGAAAGGAAGAGCTTCACTGCCTCGACCTCGCCATCGTCGTACTCACACCGGCCGCGGAAGTCTTCACCCCGCCGCCGCTGTAGCTGTCTCCCTCTGCCAAGCTAGGGCGTGGGAGATCTGGACAGACGAACTCCTCCATTTCACTTATCTGTTCGTCGTGTTCTTCGCTTACGGTAAATAAAATCTTATTTTACCGCATTTTTGATCTTCATGATTCTCACAAAAACTTCAAACTGAGTTTATTCTTCATGAATCCATCTCACTAGATCCAATCAAACATGTTTACTTGAGAAATTTCCCTAAGTAACAATATTCCTCATGATTCCTCAATTGTGTGGATCTCAAAATCTGCACAACTCTGGAACCTGAGACAAGCACACTTAGTGAAATTCTTCAAGGCATCTATGGTCAAATTCCTCAAACTTAATACTTTTTGCAAAAACTTCTGAGAACGCATATGACCTCTTCAAATTCTTCGCACCTACACTCTATTCACAGGTACAAAATGTCAGCTGATGAATCTCTAGGTTCTCATCAACTTAACTCATTTGCAGCATTTCTTGAAGAAAGATTACACACCTCTTCAGAATCCTCAAAAGTGCAAAATCCTCAGCCAAATAAAATGGCTGATGGCAAAAGACCTCAGAAAGGAGGGAAGAGACCTGAAGTGCAAACTGCTTTTGAGATTCCTGATGATATCTATGAGGAATATTGTACACCTGATGAAGCAACTCATGGCAAAGAGACCAAACAACAGCGCAAAGTTCGCATTCAGAGGATTGAGAGAAGATGGATGAAGGAATGGCGAGAATATCGCTATGTTACCCCCAAGTACATGAAGAAATTTGCGATCAAGCCTCCATGCAGAAGAGCACCTTTGGCAGCAGGACAACATGCTGATCCAACAAGCCTCAAAACTGGTGAGGACTTTCTGCATGAATGGGAAAGACGCCAGGCAAAATTGGCTAGGCAAGCAAAAGAGGCAGTAAGGAGATTCAATGAAGACTCTGCTGCTGCTGCCTCGGCCAAGGCTTCTGCCAGTACTTCTGCACCCAAGAAGGCAATGGCAAAGAAATCGGCCGTCAAGTTGAAATCCTCAACCCCAATGTCTTCTGTCCCCAGTTCCTCACAGCAAATGCCTCAGGCAAAAACATCAAGGGCTCCTTCAGTGGCTGCACAATCTTCTGCTGCGGCAGCCAAGTACTCAACGCCAGTGCACCTTGCTACATGTCAAAGGACAGCAGGGTTCTCAATTGCCTCAGGGACATCAGCAAATTCCTCAAGCAGTCCCACTCTGCTGAAAAGGAAAACCACAGCTGGCCGAGGAAAACGTCCAAGTCCTCATGAGAAGAAAGTGGTCTTTCAAGTTCCCTCAGAATCTGAGGATGATGATGCAGATGATGAAGAATTAGCTGCAATTGTGAGGAATAAGCAAGAAAGAGTGGCCCAAGCCAATGGCACTTCAATTCCTCTTCTACTTGATCCGAAGATCGTGCTAGACTTCATCGACTTGTGGCACCAAGACCCAAACATGCCTATCGATGATTTGAAGCTCCCTTCGGGCCCAAGTCATGTTCTAGCTGCTTTCATTGGTGAGGAAAAATGGAAGCATGAGAAGATTCGGAGAACCAAGATAGCTAAACTAAAGAAAGAGAAGTTCATGAAGGACAATGTCCTCAACCTAACGCCTGATCAACTCATCTCTGTCCAGAGAGATATCAAAGACCTCAGTGAGAAGTACAACAGCCACCTCTCAGATGGGAAGGAGCCAAGGGCAGATTCATCAAGATGGCTGACAAAGTCATCAAAGATCACAACACTCGGGCTGTAGCACGTGCTCACCCCTCAAACCCTCTGCCCAGCTCCTCTACTCCACAACCTGAAGAAACTGCCAGGACAGCCGTAGAAACTGCTATGCCTGAGGAAACTGCCAGGGCGACTGCAACAGTCGTGCCTGAAGAAACTGATGTTCCTTCACCTCAAGCCTCACCAACAAAATCCTCAAAGGTGAAGAAATTGACAAAGCTGGATCCTCCGTCTGCAACAGATGCGAAGAAAAGGAAGGCCTCAGCATCTGCAGAGTCCTCAGCTCCTAAGAAAGTGAAGACACTGCCAAGCTCTTCAACTGAGGCAATCGACGCAACTCCACTTTCTGCTGTCCCAGCCTATGATCTGGTTCCATTTGGTGAGGATTATGAAATCCCAAATGACGAACCTGAAGAAATCAATCTGCTGCTTCTGAGTCGGTTGATGAAGAAATTCAAATGGAGGAAACTGCTCCTACTCCAGTACTTGAATCTCCCCAGCCTCAAATGACTACCGAATAGGGTGGCACTGAAGAAATGGAAGAGGAAGTGGACATTGGTAACACTACACCTATTATCAATGATGACTATTGGAAAACTGAACATCCAAACTCTCCTCTTACCACTCCTCTCACCAAAATTCCTCAGTCTCCAGCTGCGACTGAAGAAATACCAGCTGAGTCAGAGCCTGAAGAGACTCATGCTGCCTCTGCTGAATTAACTGTGAATGAGGAAACTGCCCCAACCAAGATTGCTGAAGAATCTGCTCCGACTGTTTCTCAAACTGACATCATTGCTGTTATGCCAAAGGAGATTCATGGGCGTTTCAAGCCAAATCTTCAACCAAAGCCAGCTATGCCTTTCAAGAAGCGGCCCAAATTCATCAAAGAAAATTTCTACGATGAGCATCACTTCTTCACAGGAGAAAATCCTTATGACTCCCAAAGGTCACGTCATAGGAGATTCTGGACACCTACTCAGGCTAATTTCTATGGAGCTGTGCTATTTCAAAAGGACAAGGTTTTCCAACATTATTCAATTCCTCATGCTGATATGGAAAACATCCCATGCTTCAATCCAGTACTCAGTGTTCTTCATGATGCTGGATTACTGCCCTTCTGCGTTGACATCTGTGATTGGAATGAAGAACTCATTCTTCAATTATACGCCACTCTTCATATCTCTGGTGATGCACAAGACATCAGCACTTGGATACTTGACTGGATGACAGGCAACACTCACTTTACTATGCCTGCCTCTGAATTGCTTCGGGCTATCCCTGTCAGTATTCCCTCAGCTGAAGCCAGATGCCTATATGATGAACCTGAGCTTCCCAATCACCTCATGCAAGTTCTTATGAAGCCTTTGAAGCCTGGTCAAGCACCCCGAACAACATTTCTGGTACAGGATTTACTGTATGTGCCTCGCACTGTCTATCGCATTATGACCAAAACCTTCAGCCCCATCAAAGGCCACAACAATGAAGAAGAAGAGGTGGTTGGAGTAATGAAGAATCTGCTCTTCAACATAATTCATGGCATTCCCATAAATCTTCATGACTTCTTCTTGAGGACATTGGCCAACATTGCACTGTCACCTTTTGAACTGAAGCCTTATGCTCCATGGATCATGAAGTTCATCAGGGCGAGATCCTCAATGCCTTATGAAGCTGACTTTCAAAATCATTTCAGCTTTCTGCCACCAATTGAAGTTCTCAATGACACATTTTCTTCAATGGATGGGAAAGGCAAAACTGTTATTGATGAAGGATCTCGACCATTAAATGGTCAATTTCGCACTGCTGTCTCTTACTCGACCAATGATGACACTGCTTCTCAAGACTCTGTTGGCAGGGCCACAGCTCAAAGACCTCGAGAAGCTGCTCCAAGGGTGATGACTGATCGTGAGCTTCTCCTCAGTCTTCACCAAAAGGTGGATCGAAATCACAAGTGGATCAAACGGCAGTTTGGTGCACTTCTTCGGGACATGACAGTCACTCACAATGTGGTGAGGAAAAACCATTACTACCTGCATGAAGTCTTCGACCGCACTTGGGCTACCCTTGAACATCTTTATACTCCTGAAGAACTTGCGGAGCTGGAATTTCAGCGGGATTTTGACTGGTCGATTCCTCCCAAGAAGAAGTGGAAGAAAGTTCAAGTTCCTCGGCTGGTGACAATCTCATTTTCTTCATCGCATGATACGGATGAAGCTGAGGATATTGACGACACTGCTGCAGGCCCTGCTCCACCAACCGACCCCTACAACGCTGGCGCTCCTCCACCACCTTCAAGATGAAATTCTTCAGGGGCGTTAGTCCTCAATTTTGTCCCTTTTGGTCACTTGATGACAAAGGGGAAGAAATTTGAGTTAGTCTTCAAGCGGGTCTATATATGGGTTGTTTTTGTTTAAGTTACAACTCTTGATCTTCTGAGGTGTTTGTTGATGAGTTGTAAACTTAAGTCCGATGGTGGTCTGATACTTTTGAACTGCTTTCTGCATGCTTATTTCCTCAAGTATCTTAATGCACGCATGCTGAATTTCCTCAGACCCCATTTTCCATCATGCATTTCAATTTCCTCATGATATATATTAAATGCGTGTATGGATTACAAGATATAGGGGGAGATCTCCAAGATTTTATCCTGCCATGTGCATTTGCAGTCCAAAGCAAATTCCTCAAATATGCACATCTTCAGGGGGAGTTCCTCTATATCTTGCAATCAAATTCCTCAAACTCAGTACTTACACTTCATATGTTTATCCCCGTTGAAAACTTAACCTATTTGTTATCAATCACCAAAAAGGGGGAGATTGTAAGTGCATCTAGTGCCCCTTAGTGATTTTGGTGTATTGAAGACTTATAGGTTAAGGGACTAATATGTTTGTGAGTGTACACAGGCTCTATAAGTCGCTGAGGAGTTTGATATATTCGAAGTATGTCGACCCCTAAAAATGAATGTCTTCAACTGAAGACTTTGTGAAGACTTCGCTGAAGACTTTGGTATTCCCTGAAGACTTTAAAAATGAAGAAGATGGTGTGACCTTCAAGATATGAACGAGGACAATGAAGCGTGAAGACTTTTGTTTTTACTGTTTCATTTCCTTTCTTTGAGTCATAGGAAACACCGTACTGTTAAAGGGGGTCGAGGTAAAACTAAGGAAAAATTTCCATCTGATGCTCAACTCAAAAGCCTCAACATACCCAATCCTTCGAGTGAAGCCTTTGGAAATCTCTTGCAGTTCAGTCAAGATCTTCAGTGACAGAGACGATGTTCTTCTGGTCTCTGAGGAAATTGGTCTGACTGAGGAGTTAGGATTTCGCCAGTGTGAATTGCCTACAAGTGAGGAATATGATAAGCCCTGAGGAATTTGAGAGTCCTAATTCCGACCGTTGATGTGCTTTGGGCCAGCTGTCCAGATATTCTATCCACCTAACGGTCATATCATTGGGGGGGGCATTTATGTCTTATCATGTCGGGATGCACCCTGGCTATAAATAGCCGCCCCCCTCGACCACTAGCTGGTTGGCTGCTCCGAGAGAGAACTTGACACTTGTCATTTGAGAGCATCCCATTCCTCGAGGACTCGAGCGAAAATCATCAGTGAGGAAAAACCCCAAACAACCAAAACCCATAGTGATTGAGCATCACTGAAGAAATTGTTCCTGTGTGGAACCGACGCTTTTTACCTTTGAAGACTGTGTATCTTCCATATAGTTAGGCGTCATGGTCTAGTGCATCCTGCAGTCAAGTGGGGATCGCCGAGTGACCGTGGTCTAGAGCATCCAGCAGTAAATTGTGGATTGGCGGGTGACCAGTTTGTGAGGGTTTTGGAAGTCTACCCTGAAGACTTACCACGAGTGTTGGGCGAGGTCTGTGTGACCTTAGCTCAAGGAGAATACGGTAAGGACTGTGTGTCCTGGGACTGTGTGTCCTCTGGTTTAAATACCAGGCCGCTTCGAACCAGACGTACGACTGTCACAGCAGTTGGAACTGGGTCATCAAATCATTGTCTTCATCGAGCCCCTGGTTCTATTTTCACAACCCTTTCATTTCCTCGTATACCTGTTGATGAAATTGATCGTTACTGTTTGAAGAATTTGACTGAAGACTTTCTCAATTTCCTCACCTCAAATTCTTCAGTCACTTTATCTTCTGCCTGCTTATCAAGTTCACGCTACTCATGCTCTGTGTATGTTTCATTTCATCATGATGACTATGCTACTGCCATGTTTCACATGCACTTGAGTACTTATTCCGCTGCGAGTAGTTCGTCACTTAGCAAATTCCTCAACTAGTATTTCCTCAAGTGACGAATTTGTAAAAATCGCCTATTCACCCCCCTCTAGTCGATTTAACGCACTTTCACGGTTAATACCTGCCGCTTTACCGATCTGGGATACTCCGGGTTGCCCTACACTTGGGATAACCGGCAATAGGGCAGTCGAAATATCAAACTTAGGTTGGATCGTGGTCTAGGGGATGACCATTTTATGGAGTTGTTTGACAATACAATGGTAACACATGTACAAACGACTAAATCGGACCACTGTGCATTGGTTATTGCGATATCTAAGTCAGATTGGGAAACTAGTAGAGTAGCAAACAGACCGTTCAAATTTGAAAACGCATGGACTAGACACGATAACTATGTCCAAACTGTTGAGAGTGTTTCGGTCCCAACAAGTGGCAACCTCCAGCAGGTTTCGGAGGCCCTAACAATTGTAAAGAAAGGGCTTCAGAAGTGGAGCAGAGAGGAGTTCGTCTCGGTACAAAAATAGTTGAAAACAATGCGCTTACGACTAGAACATCTGAGAGCAATTTCTTCATGGAAAGGCCCGTCAGCTGAGGAGAAACGGCTTGTAAGGAGGATTTCAGAACTTCTTTCTAGGGAAGAGATGATGGAAAAACAACGTTTAAGAGTTACGTGGTTGAGAGAAGGTGATCGAAATACTGAATTTTTTCACGCCCAAACTAGGGAGCGAGCTCGGGTGAATAAAATCAAGTCGTTAACTTTGGAGAATGGAATGACAGTCACTGCACAATCTGAACTTGAGGAGGATGCTGTTAACTTCTATCAAAATCTTTTCACGTCTCAGGAAGGCATGCACCCAGAGGAGATTATTGATCATGTTGATACAAGGGTGAGTGAGGTGATGAATGAACAATTGTGTGCTGAAGTGACTGACACAGAGATAGAGAGGGCTCTTTTTATGATGCACCCGAACAAATCTCCGGGGGCAGATGGGTTCACAGCTGGATTCTATATCAAACATTGGCACATTCTAAAGAGCTCGGTATGTCATGCGATTCGTGAATTTTTTGTAACTGGGGTAATGCCAGATGTGGTTAATAGCACGGTCTTGGTCCTCATCCCAAAGGTCAAGAACCCACAAAACCTTACACAATTCAGACCGATCTCTCTTTGCAACGTATTATACAAAATTGCGTCTAAGGTTCTTGCACTCCGTCTTCGACCTATTTTGGATGAAATCATTTCCGAGGAATAGAGTGCTTTCGTCCCAGGAAGGCTCATCTCTGACAATGTATTAACGGCATACGAGTGTATACACTACCTGAAGAGGAAGAAAGGGAAGAGTACGGACTGTGCAATCAAACTTGACATGGCAAAAGCATACGACCGGGTGGAGTGGTCGTATTTGAGGGCAATTATGCGTAAACTTGGCTTTGCGGATAAGTGGATTGACAGAGTTATGGCGTGTGTTGAGACTGTATCTTTCTCTGTCAGGGTCAATGGTGTCCTCTATGATATATTCAAACCTTTCAGAGGAATTCGCCAAGGGGATCCGCTTTCCCCCTATTTATTTTTAATTTGCTCTGAAGGTCTAACTTGTATGCTTAAGAAGATTGGAACATGACATCTAACAAGAGGGATCAGAGTAGGGATTCATGCACCATGGATCACACATTTACTGCTTGCATATGATTGTTTAATTTGTACTCAAGCATTAGAGGATGGGGCAAGGAGAATTCATGATATCTTGGAGATATACAGAAGAGAGTCTAGCTAGCTTGTTAATAGGTCAAAATCTGCTATTTTTTTCAGCGCGAAGTCTGGAGAAGATATGAAGCAAAGAGTGCATGATGTCTCCGGGATTGCTACAGAGGCACTTAGGGAGAAGTACCTCGAGCTCCCTACAGCCCTTGGCAGATCAACAGACTCGCAGTTCGAAGGTATAATTTCCTCCATTAAGAAATTATGTAATGGTTGGACTCCCCAGATGCTAAACAGTGTCGGTCGAGAAGTATTGGTGAAATCTATTTGTCAAGCGATCCCTACCTTTTCTATGAGCTGTTTTCGGTTATCTAAAAATATGTGTAAGAAGATAACAAGTTTGCTAGCTCGATTTTGGTGGGGAGGGGATGAAAAAAAACGGAAGATGCATTGGAAGAAGTGGATTGATATTGCTTTACCAAAAGGAGAAGGAGGTATGGGTTTTAGAGATATTCAGTTGTTCAATCAGGCTATGCTTGCAAAACAAGGATGGAGATTACTCACAAACCCCGATTCCTTGTGTGCAAAAATACTTAAAGGCAAATATTTTCATGATTGTGATTTCTTGCAAGTAAGGAACAAAAGGAACTCGTCGCACACCTGTACAATGATTTTGCATGGAAGAGAGCTTCTTAGCAAGGGCTTGATCAAACGGGTGGGGGATGGAGGATCAATTCAAATCTGGGAAGACCCTTGGATCCCGGAAAGTTACAGAAAACGCCCACTAGTCAGGCTACCTGGTGCGACAGTATCTAGAGTGGATGAGCTGCTACTTCAGGATTTAGGAGGCTGGGATATACATAAGTTGGAACAAAATTTTGTTGAACCAGATATATCTATGATATCTAGAATTCCAGTTGGTAGAGCCCAAGAGGACTTCTGGGCATGGCATCCGGACAAAAGTGGGTACTTCTCAGTAAGATCGGCCTACAAATTAAGTGTGGATATGCGCCGGAATGCTGAAACTCCAGCGGGGTCTACAAGCCCTGATAGGATTTTTTGGAAGAAGTTGTGGCGAATTCCAGTCCCTCCTAAAGTTAGAATTTTTTGGTGGCGTGTGATCAAAGGGTTTGTACCAACAAGAGCAATTTTATGTTCTAGGCATATGGAACAAATTGGTCTCTGCCAAGCGTGCGGCCAACAAGAAACTATTTGGCATGCACTTTTTGAGTGTACATGTGCAAAACTTTTCTGGCAGGAGATCAAGCATATTACTTCGACAAAGATACCAAACCTTCGTCCTGATACGTGGGCGATGGATACTGTGGAAGGTGAAGTGGTGAGTCCATCTGAAGCAAGCGTGATCTTATGTGGCTGTTGGTCGATCTGGACGGAGAGGAACGCAAGGACCCATGGGGGAATGTACTCGATCTATTGGGCAATCTGTAAAGTGGGCACTTGATGTTGCAACTAACCTTATTGTTACAGGAAAGCAACATGCAGTTCGACCGGTCAAGGAGCATCAGAAATGGAAACCTCCGGAGGAAACATTCATAAAAGTAAATGTTGATGCTGCTTTCTATGCAGATACTCATGAAGGAGGTACGGGGCTGGGCATCCGCGACCATGAAGGCTCATTGACCAGAGCACAATCTATCTGGTATGAAGCTGACTTGAATGCCAAATCAATGGAAGCGCTCTCTATTAGAGATGGGTTGCAACTAGCATCAGACTTGGGTTACCAAAAAGTGATCATAGAATCAGATGCTCAACAAGTGGTTAATCAGTGCAATTCTCCTGATTTAGACCGATCGGAGATAGCTGCCACTGTTAATGAAATTCAAGAGTTATGCGGGAATTTTGAGGAACTGCGGCTGGTTTTTGTATCTGAGAGAAGCAAATGAACTCGCACATCTATGCGGTAAGCATTGCAGTTTCTCTAGGAGACGTTGTCTTTGGATAAACTATATTCCACCCTTCCTTACGGCTTGTGTAATGAATGATTGTAATCCCGTTGGTTGATCTATATAAAGCTCTTGATTAAAAAAAAGGCGATAAACCAAAGGATACACAAAAAAGATCAAGGTGGACATGCTGGGTCGCGGCCTACCCTAAGATTTTAGACCGGACTACACATACCACCGTAGGAAATTACATCTGGACCAGATAAAAAAAAGCCCAACAAACAATGGCTTACTCGTCCCGACCCATCTCAGACGGCTAGCCCAACAAACAACGCACGCAGGGACACTGGGACAGACGCACCGAGCTCCTGCTCGCACCCGACCTCGCCGGGTCGCCGCCTGCCTCGCCGGACGCCGTCGCCCGTCGCCCGTCGCCGTCTGCCTCGCCGTCTCTATACGCCTAGGAGCCGCCCCTGCCCGCCCCGCCCGCCCGGCGCTCGGCGCTACCGCGCTCCACTGGCGACCCTGCAAGCCGGCGCCTGCCGCCCAGTCCGCTCTCCGCCGACTCCGGCACTCGGCCGGAAGCAAGCCAGCAACCCTGCCCAGCGGCCAGCGTTTAGCCCGATTTGAGGACTTGAGGTAAGTTGTCCACTGCGGCACTGCTCATTCCCCAATTTCTGATTTAGGGTTTGCTCTTTGATGTCTATTGCATCAATCAGGTGGAAGAGTCAAGTCTATTGCGTTAACTAAACAATCAGACTTGCTATCCAGTACATGAACACACAGTCCTGTGAACACATACACATTAATTTTTCTATCCAGTTCACGAACACCTGATCACTGACATAATAATGATTTGTCTGATTGTTTGCCACTCTAACAAATTAACAATGCCATATTGTCTTCTTTGAACTTCTCAACGATGTAGTATGTAAGCTTCTCTTATGCAAAATTGAGAATTTTAGTACGTTTGTAAGACCATATTGATCTATTTCTATGTGCTGTTGGTAAATTAATTAGAATGTTGGAATGCCATATTTGTTGTCAATTTTTTTAGGTGAACCACCCTGTTTTAAAATCCTAGATCCGCCACTGCTCTGGAGTCGCCGTCGACATGAAGCCCTCGCCGCACTTCCCGGAGACCGGGAAGAAGTCCAAAGGTACTCCCCATTCTCCAAGTCATGGTTCCACTGTCTCCCTTCTGCTCCTGGATTATTCCGAGCCGTTTTTTCGATTCCTTTCTCCTCTGTGAGTGGCTAAAAATCAAGCTTCGTTTGGTGTTCAGATTTGATCTCCAAGGACCACAGTTTCAACATTGCGGCCTACATCTCATCGGGAGCGGTTCGTTCCCTACCTTCTCTTTGTTCTGATTTTGAGATTTCGGTGTTGCTATTTGCGTGGTTAGGCTGGAGCTAGGGTTCTGGGCTGGAATGGATGAACAGTCATGAAGTCTCATTTTCTTGCCGGAAGCTACTTGGATCAGTCGTTTTGTTGCTTGCGATGATGCTGTTTGTTGGTATTGATGTTGATAACGGGAATGGGGGTTTACCTGATCGAGTTATTTTGCTTGTGTTAGTACTACTCTATGGATTAGCATGACCATGGCGTGGAGTACTGTAACTACTCTATGGATTAGCATGACCATGGCGTGGAGTACTGTATTTCTATAGCTTCCCATATATACACTTCATTGAGTGGTTGTTTCACGTCCGCAGAGCTGTTGGGCTATCAGATGTAGCATGAAATCTAGGAACAGGCGTTGGTTTTTTGGTGGAAATAATGCGAAGTTAGTAGTTCCCACATATGGTTTTCACGTTGATGACAATGCAACATAGATGTCATTCCTAATTTGGTAACTTTAGGTTTTTTGAGGTTTGGCTCCTTGGATAGTTAACCACAAGACTCTTTGGTAGTTGATACTGTTTATTCCTTATATTGACTGGCACCTATCTTCATATATCGAACAATATGCTTTTCTAGATTGATACGTTTTGTACTCCTCTCTAATAGGATGTTATTGCTGCTGCCCTGCGGAAGCATGTCGAGGAGGAAGCTCGAGATCTCAGCGGTGAAGCTTTTCTTAGGTTTATGGATCAGCTCTATGAGCAGATATCTAGTTTATTGCAAAGTAACGATGTTTCTGAAAACCTGCTGGCTCTCCGTGCTATCGATGCATTGATTGATATGCCCTTCGGAGAAGGTGCTTCAAAGGTCTCTAAGTTTGCAAGTTTCTTGAGAAATGTGTTTGAAGTAAAGCGTGACCCTGAAATCCTAGTTCCAGCGAGTACTGTGCTTGGTCATTTAGCAAAAGCTGGGGGAGCAATGACTGCAGATGAAGTTGAGCGACAGGTATGTTATAGTTGGTTCCGATTTTCTTGAATATAAGTCTTTCAGTCTGCTAACAAGCAGTTTTTTTACAGATTAAAACTGCTTTAGGGTGGCTTGAGGGGGACCGAGTGGAGTATCGTCGGTTTGCAGCTGTTCTTATTCTCAAAGTAAGTTGAACTTGTCAGCTTCCATGATCTGTAGTTATTACAAGTTTTAATCAAGGTCATGATGGTAGACAAATTCTACGCAAAATTTCATTACGCTAAACTTGATAACGGTTGTATTTTCTAATGTTAAGCACTTCAGTGATATGAGTGAGCCTATGATCTGTGTAAAATGTGTCCTTTTCGTATATATTTGTAGGAGATGGCTGAGAATGCTTCCACAACTTTCAATGTTCATGTTCCTGAATTTGTTGATGCTATATGGGTAGCACTGAGAGACCCCAAACAGGCTGTGCGCGAACGAGCAGTGGAAGCCTTGCGTGCTTGTCTTCATGTTATAGAAAAGCGGGAGACACGGTGGCGTGTACAGTGGTAAGCATACTTTTATCCTCACCACTATTGCTGTATTGTATGAGATCAGCACTTGAAATAACTTACTGTAAACTGTCTGGTGGTTAAGAGGATTGTTATGGTGTTAATGCTTCGCCTATTAAACTCTTATATGCACCAAATACTGGGACCCCATGTTTATTTACTTGGAGTGATCACTCATCCACTCCACTAAGTTTAGGAATAACTCCTTGGCCAGAATTGCAAATTGAAACTGATATCAAGCCTTTGGTAACTTCTTACATTCAATCCCTTCCATGCTCCCCACTAACTACTCTTGTGACTAGCTAGCATTTGCAGCCTCAACTGGATCACTTAAGAGTTAAGACTGCCATTTTCTTACTCTGTTAGTCAGAATTTGACGAATTCACTTGTTAAACATCTTGTTGATGGTTGATGTATCCCATCTTCTAAGGATTAAACATATGTTGCATTGCATGGGGTTCAATCTACCATTGGGTCTAAAGAAGTTATATATTGCATTTGGCTATAAGGTTACACATTGTGTCCCTCAGCAACCTATTTATGCTAGTTTGTTAGGAACAATGTCCAAAGCACATAGTGGTCGTTTATTTGTTGCAAATCACTGACCATGCACTTCTGGGATACCATTTTGCAATGTGATTAATCTGCATGTTGGTCATTGGTCTCTTCAGCCAACAATTCAACTTCTCTGATTAGTGATGAGCCGAGCCTTTCTGTATTGCAGCAAACCCAACTCTGATTTGCAGTTTGTGTACTACCACTGATTTCAGTGTGTGTACCACTGTATCTCTTCTCTGTGCAGTTTTTATAGAAAAATTTACTAGTCACAACTAACTGGCATGCTGCTACCTTTGGTGACCTGACTCGACTATATGAGCTAATATTGCCGTTTTGTCTATCTTATATTTTTTCATGATGTTATGTTACCAGGTATTACCGCATGTGTGAAGCAGCGCAAGTGGGACTTGGCAAAAATGCTTCTGTTCATAGCATCCATGGCTCATTATTGGCTGTTGGAGAATTGTTGAGGTAACTTAAAGTTCATTTTGCAGTGATTTCCCCCCGGAAGTTTGTCACAATATTCATACTACCGCAAGTAATTTTTTTCTTATGGCTGTTTGCTAGTGTACCATATTTTCCTGTATTTCTTTTACTATGGAACACATGTTTTAACTTCTGGCATTTATGATCATCAATATAGCAAAACAGCATCAACCCATTTTTTTCTTGTGGCAACAATACACAGCTTTGCGTACTCTGATTCTCTTTCATGAACCTATTGCAGGAATACTGGGGAATTTATGATGTCTAGGTACAGAGAAGTGGCTGATATAGTCCTCACGTACTTGAAACACCGGGATCAGCTTGTTCGTCGTAGTATAACATCTCTTCTTCCTCGGATTGCTCACTTCCTGCGAGACAGATTTGTGACCAACTACCTTAAGGTTTTCCCCGCTGCTAAATTTCTTGAACTAAACCATTTTCTTCTCTTTTGCACCTTATATGATTCATTTCTTGTATCAATTTTTTCTTAATTTTGAAGTTGTAACAGAAACATAATAGTTTGAAAACCATGCCAAGCTTGACATGTGTTGTTCTCATTCCCAGATATGCATGGAACATATCTTGTTTGTTCTACGTACCCCGGATGAGCGTGCTAGTGGGTTTGTTGCTCTGGGAGAGATGGCTGGTGCTTTGGGTGCAGAACTTGTGCCCAGTTTGCCCTCAATTACCCCACTTCTGCATGAAGCAGTATGCTTCAGAACCCTTTTGTACTCTGGTGTTTACTTGAAGTTTGTCCTGCTTAATGGCGCGTTTCTATTCGCAGATTGCTCCTCGCAGAGGACGACCATCTCTTGAGGCTATTACTTGTGTTGGAAGCTTTGCAAAAGCCATGGGTCTTGCAATGGAACGCCATATTCGTGGTGGGCTGCTAGATGCCATGTTTTCTGCCGGTCTTTCTGATAAACTTGTAGATGCACTTGAGTCTATAAGTACTAGGTATTTTTTCTTGGTTTGAATTCTCTTGCTTTATTCTGTCCTTGGCATGAAAACATTACCTTCCCATTTCCTACAGCATCCCATCTCTACTGCCAACTATACAAGAGCGTTTGTTGGATTGTATAGCTCAAGCACTTCCAAAGTCATCTACGAGGTCCGGTTCTACTGTTAATCGAGCAACCAGATCCAACAGTTTGCAGCAGTTTGTGGATTCTAGTGGTCCAGTGCTTGTCCAACTTGCTCTGCGTACCCTGGCAAACTTTAACTTTAAGGTTTGAAATGCTCCACTGAGCTGTGTGATTGTCATCATCTTCGGACTTTAAATTATGCAGTGGTTTCAGGGTCATGAGCTCCTGGAATTGGCAAGAGAGAGTGTCATCCTTTATCTGGAAGATGAGGACAGCAGTACCCGAAAAGCTGCTGCGATATGCTGTTGCAGATTAGTTGCACACTCTCTTTCTGCTTCGTCTACTTCACAGTTCAGTTCAAATAGGTCAAATCGTATGGGCGGAGCTAAGCGCCGTCGTCTTGTAGAAGAGGTTTGTCTTCAACTTCATCATGTGCTCATTAATTATCTGACATGCATACTGAAGCTATCCTGTTTGATGCTTATTATTAGTACTTACTAGACATGCCTGCTATAACATGTATTTTTGGGAAGAGCTGAGGTAAACGCTTTGAAATGAGTTATTATTAACTGCATGTGCAATTGTTTCGTTACAGAAGCCATAGTCACAGATAAAATCCAAAATCTCAGTTTCTATGCAAGCATGTTGTGAAGCACGCCCTTCTTGACCAGACTTAGTTATTCAATATGACATTCAAGCATGTGGTGAAGCATATCTTTCTTGATTGTACTTTTATTGAAAATTCGTTACACGATACTGCTTCAGCTTGCCACATTAAATACCATACCTAAACTTTGGTACTGCCTACACCACCCTTTGTTTTACTACTTCCGGTAACATCATACATGACTTCTTGCATTTGAGGTGAAGCTAATAATTTGTTGAACCATCATCCAAAATTCTGCCATTGACATAATAAAAAGATATTTAATCTGAACTATTAGCTGAAAAAACTGAAGCAACGATTTTTTAACACAGGTAAGCTGAAATTAACCATAGTTCATTAATGAATTTCTTGATTTTGTATTTTCCAGTTTGAAAACATAAGTTGACCTGGTAATTGCGTTCTAAAGAACCACATAAAAGATTCAAGCCTTCGGCGACTATATCTATGTTGCTTTGAAGTAAATTATTATTTTGCTCTACAACACATGAGCACCTGTGCCTTAGCCCTCTTAAGAAAAAACATGTCAACAACTATAGTTTGCTTACTGTGGAACCTCATTATAGCCTTGGTCAGCTCTCTCCCATAGGCCCATAGCCCCACAACACATGTCTCTTATCTTTGTGAAATGGCTATTTCTAAGTAAAAAGCGGACTTATATTGTGAAATGCAGGAATTGCATTCTCATAAAAAAAACATTGGTACCCTCAACACAAATTTCACACCTGGACATAGTAATGGCATTAACTGGCTACTCCATACACTAATTAGCCTTAGGGTATAGAAAATATATTAGAGACAATTGACTAGTATCAATTGGTACATGTTTTAGTTTGAAACGCAACTTACATGGTAATGTAGAATGCGGGAAACTGAGTTAACATCTCATAAGATATGACATGGTAGACGACTCCTACCATCTTCCATTGCACTGAACATGTTAATTTATGCATGCATGTCTGTATGAAATTTACAATTTAATCATGAATGATGATTTTTTAACACTGCATGAGTAAAGTTTCTCATGTGGAACTGTAGTATTTATAAACATTGACATGAAGCAAACCATGTATGAGAAGAGGATAGGCTGTAAAAGGTAGAGGAGGTATTTCACATCGTATATGGCATAGTTGGGAACTAGGATAATTATACCTGTGAACATATTTCATGATTGCTTAAGTTGCCCCACACATGCTATTGGTGCGACGATATGCATTTCCACAAGACAAGGTTGGGCAGTCAACATGATACATCTGGTAAATCATGTTAGAAAAAGGAAATGCATCATGTAGACAATACATGAGGATCAGAAGAGCAGCAGACTCGGTACTACCATGCCATCAGAACAGTGAGAGCCTCCACTCGCCATTGTCCATAGCAGATCACTATGTACCTAGTAACTGCATTACTGTCTATTAACAATTGTCAGATGTACTTAAGCTACTGCCTTATTAGACAACATCAAGTGAGCAGACTAGGAATCACTAAATGTAAATGGACCAGAAAATTGAAGCTGGCCTAACTGGATGAGGTGGTGGGTTCGTAGAGTGGAGTTCAGAGGCTGCATCGACTAGGAAAAATGGGAGGGAGGAGGTGGCACAATGGCTGTTGGAGACGGTAGTGTTGAGTGAGTGCGTCGGGTGGAGGCAAGGGTTAGTTTGTTGGGTTAATACAGAATGATTGGGCCTACACACAGCAAGGACCTGCAATCAGGAGCTTGCCTATTCACTGACCAGCTGTGTGATAGTCACTCATGCTTAAGCCATCGATCCCTGTCAGTT
This sequence comes from Elymus sibiricus, assembly GCA_039707655.1. Taxonomy (NCBI): domain Eukaryota; kingdom Viridiplantae; phylum Streptophyta; class Magnoliopsida; order Poales; family Poaceae; genus Elymus; species Elymus sibiricus. The sequence goes on from CM077663.1 coordinate 283,861,592, forward strand.
GCATATTATTTTCAGATTTGGACTTTGTTAATGGGGGTTGCACACTTTATATTGTGTCATAGGCACTGTAGTGATAATTCCTCTGATGCATTTTGGCTGACATAATATTGATCATGTCATTCTTGTATCCCTCTGCAGATAGTGGAAAAACTTCTTATTGCTGCAGTTGCTGATGCTGATGTTGGTGTTAGGAGTTCAGTCTTCAGGGCTCTGTACCGCAATCCGACTTTTGATGATTTCTTAGCCCAAGCTGACATCCTGACTTCAATTTTTGTTGCCTTAAATGATGAGGTACACTGTACATGTTTATCAGTTACCATATAGAGTAGGCTATTAGACACTTATAGACATGTTACCAGATGCTTTTGGCACATTTATTTAGTTTGTTCTCATTTCTTCTTCTTTTGAAAGTATTGTTTTGGAGCAGGGACGTTATGAAAGTAGTGTTTAAATACCACATCTTTGCAAGCAAAAAGGAATAGTCCTTGGTTATTATATCCATGCTCAGAAATATCTACATTAGGACCCGGATATTTTGTTGTTCTCTTTGCGCTATTCCAGTTCACGTTCCCTTCATCTATCTGTTAGTAGCAAGTAATTTCTAAACATTATGGCCCTTGCTATTGCTGACAATTTTTTTTTCTTTACTCCATGCTTTAGGAGTACGGCGTAAGAGAATTGGCAATTTTAGTTGCAGGCAGATTGTCTGAAAAAAACCCTGCATATGTACTGCCTGCCCTTCGTCGCTATCTTATACAGTTGCTCACCTATCTTGATCAAAGGTTTGTAGCATCTAAAATTCTTGTGCTAATGATCAGTGCTGGTTTCAATTCATATTGTGTTACTACAGCCTCATGCTTCTAAATATCTTTATGTTGTCTGCAGTATGGATAGCAAGTGTAGAGAGGAAAGTGCTAGACTGTTGGGCTGCTTAATTAGGAGCTGTCCACGGCTAATACTTCCTTATATTGCTCCAATTCACAAGGTTAGTAAGACATGAGATCATTTACACTGTTTCTTGTGCTAGCCTTCCTACTTCCATGTTTTCTATCAGGCGCTGGTGGCTAGACTTTGTGAAGGAACAGGACCAATGGCCAATACCGTGCTTGCTGCGGGAGTGCTTGCCACTGTTGGAGAACTGGCCAAAGTGGTATGTCTCTCTCTATCATGTGATGTTTGGTTCATTTTAGCCCCTCTACTTTTACAAAAGTTCAAATTGGCCCAAGCGTGTCGGGTAACAAAGGGTCCAACCAGGACTTCTGGCTTGTGATGATTTATGTTCTGTGTGATAGGGTGGTTTTGCAATGAGGCAATATCTTCCTGAGCTAATGCCTCTGGTTGTGGATGCTCTTTTGGATGGAGGTTCTGTGAGCAAAAGGGAAGTTGCAGTAGCAACCCTTGGACAAGTTATTCAAAGCACAGGGTACATGCCTTATTTGTCTTCTCATTTGTGTGCATATTGAGTTGCATGTCTCAAATTCACAACATAACATCAATTCTATATCACAAGATTTTTGCTGTTAAAATTTTCTGCCTGTCCGTTAAAGTTTGTTATTGCTTTGTTCTTATTGGTGTTAGCATATTTAGGCTTGTTTCCTACTCCAAACTTGAGGTTTGAAATAGTAATCGTGACCATAGTTTTAGAGAAAAAGTAAATGTGAATATTCACAGTATTTTGTTAGCAATATAGTATACTTCCTCCATCTCGGTGCATAAGGCATGCACGTAGTTCTAGGTCATCAATTTAACTAGCTAAATATGTATCATATATAATAATATATATATTTAGAAACTACATTCGCATATGAATCCAATGATATGCTTTTGATGACATATAACACATTTTTAGTTAGTCAAATCGACGACCTAGAACTATGCACATGCCCTATGCACCGAGACGGAGGGAGTACAATTCATGGGCCTCTGCAGCGACAGACCATGAGAAATGCGGAACCACCTCTTAGTTATGCCCCTTTCAGCCTTGCCTAATGGTATAAAAAATTCAGCATCCAGTAGACCACAGATGATGCGACGAGGCTTGTATATAAACTCCTCTCTGTTTTTAACTCTTTGTAAATATCTGGGTGTATATTCCCCTCTCTCTTGTAAATTTATACTATCGGGGCCTTCCCTACAGTTTTTTTATAAAGAAAGAAGACATATGCCAATCCTAGGTTTGATGGGCCCATGGGCCAAGCCGTCCTATAAACATACACAGCACTCTGTAGTTATAGAGTCATTGTGAGCCCCTTCCTTACAAACTTCACTTTCTTGGGTGGTATCTTACCCTTTGTGTTTGGTACAACTACCTGCTCCGCTTCCTTCCTCGTGGGCACACATGGCTCTCAAGTCTTGACCCTTGATGATAGTTTGCTAATAAAAGAAAAACTCGACCAACAGGGACTATGCCCTGTGCCTTTTTAAATTAAGAAGAAACAATCAAGGCACATACCCTGCGGAGCAGAGGGCTCGAACGCTGGTGGTGGTCTTTGCACACACCCAGGTGTGAGGCGCTAGCCAACTGGTGGATGCCCAGTTACTAATGTGGAAGATAGCTGCGTTATAACGTCCAAGTACTTTTTTTCATATATGTTGTAGAGTAATTAATTTCACTATGTATGCATTGCCATGGCTTGGTCATTGCTTATATTTTCTGTTTTTTCATGGATGGTCATCAGCTATGTTATTGCTCCCTATAACGAATATCCTCCGTTGCTTGGCTTACTCTTGAAGTTGCTGAATGGTGAATTGGAATGGTCGACTAGATTGGAAGTTCTGAAGGTATTTATTTGGCTGATGTGTTGCTGTTTCATGAAAAACAATTATAGTGCCCTTGTGTTATAAGGTGATATATTTTGCAGGTTTTAGGGATTATGGGTGCGTTGGACCCTCATGCACATAAGCGTAATCAACATAACTTACCTGGTCAACATAATTTACCTGGTCAACATAGAGAGGTTCTACGTCCAACAGTTGAGACTGCACAACATATCGTTTCCATGGAAGAGACACCAACTGATTTCTGGCCATCTTTTTCGGCGTCTGAGGACTACTATTCAACGGTATGATTTTGTGTTACCTATGTTGGAAACAGGAAGGACCCTTGTGTTAGTCCCTTTAACCGTAATTCTCAATTGCTAGGTTGCAATTAGTTCTCTCATGCGAATTCTCCGAGATCCTTCCCTTGCAAGTTATCATCAAATGGTTGTTGGCTCTCTTATCTTCGTTTTTAAGGTAATATTTCTGTTTTGAATAATTTTTCCTTCGATTATGTTTCTGCATTATCACTTTAATAAAATTTTTGTGTTCTCTGTGATGCATTTGGATCTAGTCAATGGGCCTTGGCTGTGTTCCCTATTTACCAAAGGTGAGACTCAATTTCCTCTACTGTACTGCAACTCTGCAAGTCCTATGCATTTATAGTAGTCATGTTTCACCACAATACTGTCCAGATATGATCCACCATCTCTGGCTGACTGGAATACTCATGCATGAGACATTCTATTTCTAGCTGATACTTGGGGCATGCATGGCCTTGAGTTGTTAGCTTTCCAAGGAACCGTAACTGATTTGGGTCAACAATCTGTTTGTTGCATCAACTGAAGTCCTTCCACAACCAAATCATGAATTATGTGATTAGGAGAGTTTTAACAACCATGTCAAATTTCAAGCTTAATTGCAGGATAACCTTTTTTATGTCATGAGAAAGTTGTACCTAGCAAGTTTCTTCAAACAGTATCAATTGTTTTTTCCAAGATTTTCTGCGATCTCCATTTATCCAGTTATCCAGATTCTTGATGGGTCACAAGATCATTTATTGAACAGACAAAGTTTTCCTCTGGTTGAGTGAATCACAACCAGAAAGCTAAACCTTTGTAGTTCCAAGCTTTCAATATACCCCCTTCATTCCAAAGTATTTGAAGTTCTAGATTTGTCCTAAATCAAATTCTTTAAGTTTGACCAAGTCTATAGAAAAAATATATCAACATCTGCAACACCAAATTAGTTTCATTATATTCATCATAAAATATTTTTTTGTTCTACATATGTATATACACGGTAGCACTGAACTAAGCGTGAGCGCAAATCCTCTAATCGTACGCTCCGGTGCTAATTACACGGCGTGCCGCTCATGCAGTACAACCCACCACCACCGCACTATAGCATATGAAGGTAAAAACAATAGTAAATATGGTAACGGGTTTAATTTTTGTTACCGCTGCAGCACGCCCAACCTCCGCCTGGCGGAAATATTCTCTAATTACGGTAAAAATTCTAGCAATGAATGGTTATGGAATTAAATTTCTTTACCAGATTCCATGCACCGCACAACGCCAAAGTGCCCCACGGCTCCTGCTACTAACCATGGTAAAAAAGACTGGCATGTATGGTAGAAAAAGGGCACAACAGCCCGGTGCACATAGCTCCCACTTGCGCAGGGTCCGTGTAATGGAAATAAAATCATTACAAGGTGCCACGTACCACTCCTCGATCCTCTAATCTAACCGTAAAATAAGCTGAACACGTAGTAACATTACCATTCCCGTGCGTAATCCTTATCATGTGCTCCGGCGGTAGGTAAAGTCACCAAACCAGCAAATCCTTCAGTTTGATGGTAAAAGGTTTCTCCGAATGTTGTAATAATCTGTAGGTTACGACTGATGCATAGGATAAGAAGTTGATGGTAAACCTGATGAACACGGTAATAAACAGGTAGGATTTTCTAGTAGAAAGTGCATGTGCACGTTCATGACCGACGGTGTAAATTGGAACTCGCATGCAGTAGTTATGTGTACATGTGACTTTCCAAACTAAGTAATATTACCATAAAATGTTAAGATCTTATAGTAATGATGCATAGCTCTTTATGGCTAGGCCTAATACTACTAGCATATAGATTTCCAGTTGATATATTTGTAGTAGTAAACATGGCATATAATGGTAGTAAAAAATTAGAGCGGAGGTTTGTTTTCTATGTACCACAATGGTTTCACTCTATAGAGATAACCTTTTACTATCAACTAGCATCGACCTAGCAGTCGTAGCCACAAGGCTTATTACTATTGAGGTATGGCTCGATTACTATTGAGGACTGCCAGATTACGTTCGATTAATCAAACGTGGGGTGGTTATGTGTTCATGAATAAGGAGACCCATGTTGGTTTGGTTTGGTTTGGTTTGGGCAGAGCACGGTGGCTCGCGCATGGCGGACCAGCGTGCAGAATAATTTACTTTGCGCTCAGGCTCACTTTGGCGGTGCTATATATATATATATACCTATATATATGTATGATGCTATAACTGTTAGCAATTTTTTCTGTAGACTTGGTCAAATGTATAGAAGTTTGACTTAGGACAAAGCTAGAACTTCAAATAATTTGGAACGGAGGGAGTATTAGGGTTGGATATAAGGCAATTGGGCTGACACTGCTATGCTTTTGTGCGAAAAGATAGGATACATGTTACAGTTGCACATCTTTTTTCCTGAAATACTTCCTTTTCTGATTGGAAGGTTCTCCCTGAGCTATTCCGCGCCGTTCGTATGTGCGAGGATGGTGGTTTGAAAGAGTTCATAACCTGGAAACTCGGGACATTAGTATCTATTGTTCGACAGGTAAGATGACCCTTCTAGTGTTACCCTTTCTCTTCATTTCATTCTTCGAAGATTTTTACTGTTGCAATTGGTATCCAGTGTATCTCATCAGATTTACTTATTTCAGCACATTCGGAAGTATTTACAAGACATACTCTCTCTTGTCTCCGAATTATGGACTTCCTCGTTCAGCCTTCCTGCACCAAAGCGGACTATACAGGGTTCTCCAGTAATAACACTCGACTTTTCCTCCTTTGTTATGTTCTGTTGCACACCTACATCTTCTAATTTCCCTAGACGAGGCATAGTGGCATGCTTACATGGGAAAGAACACAAAAGGCAAACAGTAAACTGCATTTTTTTTCTTAAGTTGTACATTAGGCTTGATGCTCAATTTCAACTGTCCCACTTGTTTTAGATTAGCTATGTTGATGACTATATTCTACCGTTGGTATCATCTTTTGTCGCCACATGTTTCTGTGCGCACGGCTAGTTTATTCCTTACGATGCAAACTCTGAACTGATTTTCTGTAGGTCAAGGTTAATGAAATAAGATCCCTGTCTCCATATATCTTACACAAGATAGCTGCCCTTGCGTTTTTAAATCATTAAGTCAGCTGATAATAGTGGAATTAATATGGGTAATTTCCGACAATGCATAGTTCACTGTAGTAATAATAGCTAAATTATTGGCAGGCAATATTGTAGTTTACTGGAAAAGAACATGTTGAGATTTTTTGAATTGACATGTAAAGCCTGTAAGAAGTTATATAGAATTATAGTTGGCAGTATTAGTACAATGTATTAGGTAATAAGCCAGCAGATAACATATATACCTGCTAGATAATAACATAATTGTCTATTTCAATAGATACGGAAATAGAGGTGGGAGACTTGGTTGGAATCAGGCAAGAGAGGAACCCTTAGAAAATTAGGACGTGGTAGTGTGTACACGAATGTGCTATTCGTAACTCATCATTTGCGCTCTCTTTATAGATAGAAACATATGGGTACTATTTTCTTGCATGTTCATCCTTGGTTGCCCACTCACTATTGCCTTGGTTAAGCATTCACCATGCCGTATAGGGAGTTCTGTGTATTTAGTGCATGTCTTGCTAACCTGCTGAAAGATTGGGTGCACCCAAACTGACTCCGTGGTTGGGTTCCTGAGCATGGTTTGTGAGATGTCCAGTTTAAATGATATTAATTTCTATGTATTCCTATAATTATGTCATGGCAAACAGAAAATTTGTGGAGTAATATTTTGTGATTCTGGTGTTTCATATTGTGATATTCTTTATTTTACTGTCTCGCTTCTCCAGGTTCTTCATCTTGTCGAGCAACTATGCTTAGCATTGAATGATGAGTTCAGAGTGTATTTACTCCATATTTTACCAAGTTGCATTCAAGTCTTGGGTGATGCTGAACGCTGCAACGATTATTACTATGTTCCTGACATATTACACACACTTGAAGTGTTTGGCGGTTTGTATCCAACTCCTACTTTTTTTCATGTCCCTAATTTATGTTTGAAAATTAACATATGTTAACTTATGGCGCCTTTTAGGAAATTTGGATGAGCACATGCACTTGGTTGCTCCAGTGCTTGTTCGTTTATTTAAAGTGGAGCTAGTTGACATCCGACGGCGTGCTATCATTACTTTGACTAAGCTTATACCTAAGGTGCAGGTCGGTTGCTGTTCTAATCAAGTTTGATGTATCACATCTTTTTTGCAAAAAGTTGCTTCTGCGCTTTTGTATTGCTCATCATGCATCTTCGATATATCTTATCCAGGTTGGTACTCATGTATCGGCGTTAGTGCATCATCTGAAGCTCGTCTTGGATGGGTAAGGTTTATGGTTACAAATAATTTAATACATCTAACGTATTGGGCTTTCCTTGTGCTTTTTAAGTTCTTGTTTTCGTAGCATATTTATTATCACAATATTATTTTTACTTCTACTTAATTCGTAACTGGTTATTTTTACTTTTATCAATTTAATTAACATATTTTGTTTTGTGCATCTCTTTTCTTAACTTGATTGTTATTTCCCCTTATGTGAGTAGAAACAATGATGATTTACGGAAAGAAGCTGCAGAGGCGCTCTGCTCGCTCGCACATGCTCTAGGAGAGGAATTTACAATTTTCATACCATCGATACACAAACTTCTTTTGAAGCACCATTTGCGGGTATCCTGTTTTAATATTATGCATGTACCTTTTGATGTCTTCTGTCTAATTTTTCATGTTTTACTTCTTACAGTACAAAAAATGGGATGAGACTGAAAATCGATTACTAAGGCGAGAACTGTTCATCTCCGATAACTTGTCAGTACAGAAGTACACACAGTGTCCACCTGATGTCATTAGTGACCCCCTTGATGATTTTGAGGGTGTTCCTTCCGAGGAAGCTGACGACACACAGCGGCAACCAAGAAGTCATCAAGTAATATGCTTTGTGGTTCCAGCTAATATTTTGTAGATTTCATCACTTGTATTCTGTTTCTTACTAATTATTGTTTTTCGTTGTTCTTTTGACCATTTTGCCTAGCTTTTAAGACATCAGAGCTCACTCTTGCCCATAAAACCTTTGACTTCTTGGAAGATTGTTATTTCACCTGGGATGACCTTGGTTCCTTTTCAAAAGAATTAAATCTTAACGTTCTTGTTCAGTGTTTCTGAGTAGCTACCGTGTACACACCCGCTTAAGTATTCATGGTAGCCACACATATCAATATGACCACTTGCTAACCACTTACTGTGATAGTTGCTTGTCTTTGTACTAGGCTGCTGTATGTGTTTTTTATTCTTCTATTTTCTTTCTCTGTTGTAGTCACTAGGTAGTAGATTGTTGTAATTGATGGTCTTGCTTCTGTTCGAGAAAAATGATTAACAACCTGCATTGTTCATCTGCTCTTTCATGTAGCCCTATATTTTTCTTATACTTAATTTAGACTTTTGGTTGCTGCAGGTCAACGATGTTCGGTTGAGAAGTGCTGGTGAGGCTTCTCAGAGAAGTACAAGAGAAGATTGGGCTGAATGGATGAGGCACTTTAGCATTGCACTTCTCAAAGAGTCACCATCTCCAGCTCTACGCACTTGTGCAAGGCTAGCACAGCTTCAGGTAAAGCAGTTGTTCTTTATAATGTGTTGATCATGCTGTGAATTATTTTCTGACAGAAATATTCAGCCCTCTGTTGGACGCGAGTTGTTTGCTGCGGGTTTTGCAAGTTGCTGGGCCCAAATGACTGAATCATCCCAGGAGCAACTAGTGAGAAGTCTGAAGACAGCATTCTCATCTCAAAACATACCACCAGAAATTCTTGCAACGCTGTTGAACTTGGTAAGTTTGGTCGTAGGATTTTTGTATACAAATTTTACAATTCATTTGCCATGCTGTTTCTTTTATTAATTGTCCGCTTCTGTAAGTAGGCAGAGTTTATGGAACATGATGAGAAGCCTCTTCCAATTGATACTAGGCTGCTTGGCGCACTTGCTGAGAAGGTTAGCTGTATTGTTACTCTTTGTGTCTTTAGCAAACTATTGAGATCTCCATGAGCATGTGTTTTATTGAAACTTCTGAACTATTTTTTCAGTGTCGAGCATATGCAAAAGCCCTCCATTATAAAGAAATGGAGTTTGAAGCTGTATGTTCAAAGAAGATGGGTGCAAATCCTGTTACGGTGGTTGAATCCCTTATTCATATTAACAATCAACTGCACCAGCATGAGGTTGGTCCTTGTGTCATATGAAAGGATAAAGGAGTAATCTTTATAGTTTTTAAACCTTTTTTTTTATTTCTACAGGCAGCTATTGGAATACTGACTTACTCACAACAGCATCTAGAAGTTCAGTTGAAAGAATCCTGGTATATGCCAGTTTACTACTACACCTATGACCCCGTTGGCAAAGAATCATTTTCTCACATTTATTATGATCCTTATCTGGCATTTATAATTAGTGCTTTTAAACTAATGGTTTTGAATGATAAATATGGTTGAGAACTTGCTGAAATAAGACCCATCGTTTTTTATGATTCAAGTTTCTTGTTTCAATATCTGTTTAAATTTTGTGTAATGTAGGTATGAGAAATTGCACCGTTGGGATGAGGCCCTAAGGGCATATACCATGAAGTCATCTCAAGCATCTGGCCCTTTACAACACAGCCAAAATTTGGATGCTACATTGGGTATGGTCATTACTTCTTCTTTATTGCATCATACCCTCCTTCCCAAAGACTTATCACTTTCCAATCCCGAGAAACAGTTTCCAGAATACAACAACAACAACAACAACAAAGCCTTTAGTCCCAAACAAGTTGGGGTAGGCTAGAGGTGAAACCCATAAGATCTCGCGACCAACTCATGGTTCTGGCACATGGATAGCAAGCTTCCACGCACCCCTGTCCAATAACAGTTTCCAGAATACCATTTTGAAAATTCTCAGATCCTCCACTAGAGCACCCTTGTTATTGGCTTATTGTGGAAGTCATTTTCTGTTCAAATATGATTGTGCGCGTAAAAGAAAACTAAAGAAAACCACATAGCTAGTTATTTATGCCTAATAATTCATACATGTCTTCTTTAGTATACATAGCAAATGTAACCAGCTGAGAATCATGCTTATGTTAGGGAGGATGAGGTGCCTAGCATCCTTGGCTCGGTGGGAAGATTTAAGCACATTATGCAGGGAGCAATGGACTGGTGCAGAACCGCCTGCTCGGCTGGAAATGGCTCCAATGGTTGTGGATAAATCTTCTTATCCATTTATAGATAACTTTTAACAGGTGAACTTATTTCTTCTTTTTGTTTCTGTTCCTATAGGCTGCAAATGCTGCTTGGCATATGGGTGAGTGGGACCAGATGTCTGAATATGTTTCTCGTCTGGATGATGGGGACGAAAACAAGCTCCGCTTGTTGGGCAACACAACCGCTAGTGGTGATGGAAGCAGTAATGGTGCTTTCTTTAGGGCTGTTCTTTCAGTTCGTTGCAAAAAGGTGGAGTATGTTCCTATTTTGAACTCTGATTACATTCTTTCCATAATTTGTTCATAGTTTGAAATTTTGTGTTCCATTACAGTATGAAGAAGCTCGTGTATATGTTGAGAGAGCTCGGCGATGTTTGGCAACTGAACTTGCACCATTGGTACGACACACAGCCATTATATATTCCTTTGTATAATTTCAATGATTCAAGTTGTGTCTAAATTTAATTTATATTATTCATATTTTGGAAATATTTTGTGTACCGTGGTTTTCATATTTGCCAAAGCTAACCGATGATTACGTTGTGATTTTATGCAACAAAGCAACCACAAACTGACTCTCATACATCTGAATTGGTAATAGTAAACGGGGTGTTTGGATCTTGGGTGAGGGGGGGGGGGGGGGGGGGGGGGGGGGGGGAGGCAAGGAGAGGCATTTGGTACTGACAAAATATCTTGCTTTATAGCTGAGACTGGCAGTATATGTAGAGGGGGACTTTTGGAACCGATACATTCTATAAGATACAAGTATAGATTCAATAACTAGTCTTTATACTTCTACAGTGTATTATTGTTAGCACAGGGTGTTTCTCTAATTCTATCTCAAGAATTTAATTGGTTTACATACCTGGTGTTCTCTTTTACATGAAAGGAAAAGTGTGATCTTTTCATAGTTTGGCCCTATATGGGGGCCTTCTTGTGATGGACAGTCTGCACTTTCATAAGTTTGTTAACTGTGTTTCCATCAAAAAAAGGTTTATTAACTGTTCACAAATCCGTTTTGCCCTTCTGTATACCCATAATTGTTCATTACCAATTTGCTAGGTACTTGAGAGTTATGAGCGTGCTTATAATAACATGGTGCGGGTTCAGCAGCTTTCAGAACTCGAAGAGGTATTCTAATTTTGGTTTATGTTCTGAAGAAGTTAGTTACTGTTTTACTAACAAAAGGTGTGTAATTCAGGTGATTGATTACTGCACTCTTCCGATGGAAAGTCCAATTGCTGATGGGCGAAGGGAACTTATCCGTAATATGTGGAACGAACGCATTAAAGGAACAAAACGGAACGTTGAGGTTATATGATGTATTTGCTTAAGAATGCTGTGTTGTAGCCTGTATGTTTCTTATTCTCCATATTGACCTCAAAAGATTTCTCAGGTGTGGCAAGCCCTACTTGCTGTTAGAGAGTTGGTTCTTCCTCCTAATGAAGACAGAGATACCTGGATAAAATTTGCTAAACTTTGCTGGAAGAGTGGACGTATTAGTCAGGCTAAATCTACTTTAGTCAAACTTTTACAGGTGAAAATAGTAGTTGTTATTAATTATTGTGCCTGTTTAACTCTGCAATCCTCTCTATAAAAGAAATAATTTCTTATACCACATGCAGTTTGATCCTGAATCTTCTCCTGAGTTGACACTATATCATGGACATCCTCAAGTAGTCCTGGCGTACCTGAAGTACCAGTATGCTGTTGGAGATGAGCTTAAACGAAAGGACGCATTTTCTAGGCTACAGGTGCTTGTTCTTGTACTCTGACAATACATGGCAGCACTCATGTCTTCAAGTATTTATACTGATGTACCCTTGTTTCTGGTGAGATAGGATCTATCAGTGCAGATTGCAACAGCCACAAATAGTTACTCTGGAATGCTAGTAAGCCAAGGTGCTATATCAAATGCTGGAGTACCACTTATAGCCCGCGTCTATTTAACACTTGCCAGCTGGAAGAGAGCACTGTCACCTGGATTGGATGATGATGCCATTCAAGGTCCGAAAAACTTCAGTTTTTTCCACTGTTTTCCTTTAATTATATTTCAAATAATTATGAATCTCTTTCTCCAGAAATATTGGTTTCTTACAAAAATGCCACATTAAGTGCTAAGGACTGGGGCAAGGCATGGCATTCGTGGGCTTTGTTCAACACTGAAGTCATGTCCCGATATACTTTGCGAGGCCGTCCAGATATAGCAGGAAAATATGTTGTTGCAGCAGTAACAGGATATTTCTACTCTATTGCGTGTGCATCTACAACTAAAGGTGTCGATGATAGCTTGCAGGTAAATATTTTTTTCTTTCTGTTTTTTGTTCTGCGAAGTAGATTTTGAGCAAAGGCTTTATATAGTGGCCGATCCCATCGCATTTCGAAAATGCTTTTACACCCTTCCCAATGTTTGAGAAGAGCAAAAACTCAAATTACAATATTACTTGGATCTTATGGGTTTCACCTCTAGCCTACTCCAACTTGTTTGGGACTAAAGGCTTTGTTGTTGTACAATATTATGCTGTTTAGTCATTTTCCTACTATATTTGGAAGACTTCAAAGGTGATATATGCGGATCATAGGCATACAACAAATGACTAGCAGCATCTCTGACTAGTATAAGACGTGAAATATCTGGAGTGACAATTGTTCTGATCACCTTTTTTTTTTGGGGGGGGGGGGGGGGGGGGGGGTTCCCAGGCTTCACTCCTTTGCCCTTGATCAGCTTCAGCTCTCCAGACAGGCTTTTGATTCCGTGAGTTCAGGCAATTCCTGACCAACCTTCATTGTTCCCCTAATGTTGCTGATTCTTGTTCTTTCTCATGGGTTGCAAGTTTTTCCTTTTCTAAAATCTATAGAGTCCACTTTCAGCACATCCAAGCCTCCCCCCCCCTCTTATAGAGTCCACTTACCCCAACTGCTTGGCTCTGGAACCCTAAGTACGCTCCTAAGCTCAAAGGCTTTACCTGGTTCCTTCTAAATGATAAACTTAATACAAAGGACATCCTCCAACGTCGCTAATTTAATCCTCCTGGCTCTAATTGTATACTCTGCAACTTGGATACCCTGGAAACTCGTGATCATCTCTTGTGGTTATGTAGCTTCAGCTCCTCCTGCTGGAATGCTCTTGATTTACGCCTCGATCTCCCATGGAGGAAGTTATCTTCAGGGTAAAGCTCAAGATCAACAAGCCTTTCTTCTTTCAGATCATGACGGTCGCAGCTTGAAATATTCAAAGAAATTTTGAAGTCTTTAGCAACATCTTTCCCTAGTAGGGCCACTTGCTTGTTTTGTTTCAAGAGAGATCCCTCTTCCTTCTTTCTTACGGATGAAGGATGAGCTTGCCTGCCTTCTGCCCCTTCTTGTACAGCCCTCCCTCTTTCTTTCCTCCTTTGTACAGCCCCTCTCGTAAATATCTATCTTTAAAAAGGGCAGCCCGGTGCATGTAGCTCCCGCTTGCAGGGTCCGGGCAAGGGTCCGACCACTTTGGGTCTTTTGTAAATATCTCTATTTATATTAATAAAATTACTCTGGGGGCCTCCTCTACATCTTTAAAAAATCATTCTGCTACATCTTAGTAGCATGAAATATATATATTATGCCACTTTGAGATGACTGCAATGATATATTATTCTCTAATTCCTTGCCTTTTCAATAATATATTTAGATGATTATGTTTACTTTTGTAGGATATTCTCCGTCTCTTGACTCTTTGGTTCAACCATGGGGCAACCTCAGAGGTTCAAATGGCATTGGAGAAAGGCTTTACACTTGTCAAGATCGAAATGTGGTTGGTTGTGCTACCCCAGATAATTGCCAGGATTCATTCAAACAATAGAATAGTTAGAGAACTGATACAAGAATTGCTAGTTCGAATTGGAAAGGGGCATCCGCAGGTTCGCAATTTCCTTCTTAGGCTGATAAACTTTGGCTATGATTTGGGTGTTCAATTAGAGTATCTGTGCTGCTTTTTTGTGAAATTTACTTGGTTTCTGCATTGCTATAACGACTGTCATAGAATCACAGTTGTTGCTTTAGTAACTAAGTGACACAAGACGACCTATCTCCTATCCAGTGATCTAAAGAAACGACTAAAAATATTAAAATATAGAGTTGAATAGTAAAGAACAACGAGACCTACCAGGCATTAGTGTCCAGTGGCATTCGTTTAAAGAAGAACAACCAAAACACAAGTAAACGGTTCACTCCGCGGAATACATTTTGCCTCACAGGGTCGAGCCCTGGCGAGCGGTCTGGTGCCAGCACACCCCTACCTACCGAGTAATGCCTGGTTCTTGTTGCATTCCTCATTTTTAGTTCGATCCATGCTCACCTCCAGTTTTGCTGTCTTTTGTTTGTGTTAACGGTTGCATAAGGTGGCTGCAAAGTTAGTAGTACTGTTTGTGTTCTTAAGTGTTCAGGTTTATTGTTTCATGCTTACTTTGTCCAGGATTCGTTATGCTTTGTGTGTGTATCTGTGTGAATTGCTCGTTGGGTCTTGTCTGCCAGGAGCTGACTGGTTCCGGTATTTCCCTGTGATAATAACTATATTCTTCTTTTGTCTCTTTTCAGTTTTTTCAAATTTCCTTAGCTTTTTAGTTCTTTTCTTTGATTGAAATAAAACCTATGTACCTGAATACTGCTGTGTACCATCCATACTTGTTGGAACCAGTTTGACTGATAACTGGCCATTATATCCAACTGAAAGGACGACCTTGATTTTTTTTAACTATGTTGGGACTATTCTAATTTAGTCTTGCCAATTGACATTTTTTACCAGGCATTGATGTATCCTCTTTTGGTTGCTTGCAAATCAATAAGTATATTAAGGCAACGTGCAGCACAGGAGGTCGTTGATAAGATCCGCCAGCATAGTGGAGGCCTTGTTGATCAGGTTAGCATCAGTATCTGTTAAGCTTCTACGGAAGACACATAGCGCTCCTGACTCTGTTGATGTTGGTTGCTCCAGGCGCAGCTTGTTTCGAAGGAACTGATACGAGTTGCCATTTTGTGGCATGAGATGTGGCATGAAGCTCTTGAGGAAGCTAGCAGGATGTATTTTGGTGAGCACAATATCGATGGAATGCTTGCGGTACTTGAACCATTGCATGCAATGCTTGAGAGAGGGTCTGAGACAATAAAGGAGAACACTTTCATTCAGGTAGTGCCGTCACCAAACTTTCCTCCAGTCCCCATCACAGTATATCGTAACACAAATATATTTCTCTTGCTAATGTTTGGGTTATTTTTCATGAAAATGCATTTTGTCCTTATATCTTGGTCTGTTTTATACAGTAAATCATTTGGTGCCTTCACCCCATTGAATTATCAACTTGACATTGAACATCAAATTCAGTTTGTTTTGTTATAAGTGTTTAACAGCTTATGCTATTGAAACTTATCCAGGCCTATGGACATGAATTACTCGAAGCCCATGAATGCTGCTTAAAATATCGCGCTACTGGAGAGGATGCTGAGCTAACTAAGGTATATAAGAGTGTCAATACAATTATTTCTGTATTGCGTCTTTTTGAGTAGTGCTGAGGATGACTTCTGTGTTCTTTAGGCATGGGATCTGTATTACCATGTTTTCAGAAGAATCGACAAACAGCTTCCAAGTCTTACAACTCTTGATTTGCATGTAAGCATGTTATATGATTGTTTTCCCTGCAATTTGTTTCCTTTAGTTCCTTGATTGAACATTTGATGTCTCTTTCAGTCTGTTTCACCTGAGCTGCTCAAATGTCGAAAGCTGGAGCTTGCTGTACCAGGAACTTATTCTGCAGGTATTCCACAGGGTCATACCATTTATTTTAAATTTTAGTTCTCTACTTCTTACGGAACCTAGTACTCTTTTCTTTTGCCTTACCAATTCTACATAACTCGCAGTTGTGAGATGGATTATTTGTAGCATACATGGGTTATTTGTACCAAGTACCCCAACATTTTAATTATCCACTAGTTTGTGTTATGTCATCAACATCCCTTGTCTGTATACGATAGGTCCCTAGTCCCTACTGGAACCATGCGATAAAATGTTAAGTGATGGCAACAATAAGACAATTTGTTTAGATTGAAAACGTGCCTTTCATTTGGTTGGACAGTAAGAATTAAACTTCGCTCCCTTATTCACCAGTATTGAGTATTTTATTCTGCAACTGATTGTTAAATTGACTTCGAATTCTGACATTAAGAATTAAACTTTGCTTCCAGATTCACCACTAGTGACTATCGAGTATTTTGTTCCGCAATTGATTGTTATTACATCCAAACAAAGACCGAGGAAACTGACAATTCATGGAAGTGATGGCGAGGATTATGCATTCTTGCTTAAAGGTCATGAAGATTTAAGGCAAGATGAACGCGTTATGCAGGTTTGTATCTAGATTGCAAGTCTTTTTCACTCGGATTTCTGATGTTTTGGGAGCAATAGAGCATGGAGTAGCAAGCATATTTTTATATGTTGTGCCCATGAATAGTTTTGTCCTCCACCGTTCCCTTACCTGAGGCCAGCTCTTTGTTTTCCCCGCACCCTTGTGGTTTACCATCTGAACAGTAACCGATTCCTCATCATTAAATTTTTATTTGTTTTACCTGAGGCCAGTTTTTTTTCCCGTATCTTGATCTGAAATAGGCAGCTTGAAAAACACCACCAGTCCAAAACAAAAACTGTTCCCATGCCCATGCTTAGTTAACTTGCCTGATCTTACATAGTGATGCACAGGTTGAACCTAGATGAACGCTTAGTTAACAAACTGTTCTTTGAAGTCCTGATAATACTGATGTATTGTTTATAAGCTGGAGCCCCTGTCTGGCATTCATGCAATTAACACTTGGGCATAATCTGTTAATCTGGTGGTGTCCTCGCAAGCTGAAATATCCTCTATATATTACAAGCTACCAGCAAAAAATATGTATCTAAATACCTTTCCTCTTCACTTAGCTTTTTGGTCTGGTGAATACTCTCCTGGAGAACTCAAGGAAAACATCAGAGAAAGATTTGTCGATCCAAAGATATGCTGTCATTCCCTTGTCTCCTAACAGTGGATTAATTGGATGGGTACCTAATTGTGACACGCTTCATGCTCTGATCCGTGAATACAGAGATGCAAGGAAGGTTAGTCTGCCTCAATAATTTGTTTCCTTCTGAAAGAAGATAAACGTGTTTTGCTTGATGTCATTTGTCAATTAATTTCCCTCTTCTTCTTTGTTCAGATTTTCTTAAATCAAGAGCACAGACTTATGTTGGCGTTTGCACCCGATTATGACCACTTACCCCTCATCGCGAAGGTGGAAGTATTTCAGCATGCTCTGCAGAATACCGAAGGAAATGACCTTGCAAAGGTACTATGCTGTCTCTAGTCACTGCAGTATGAAAAGAGCTCACTGATTTTGATGCTTTCTCGTGACAATATTTAATCTACCTCAACAAAATTGTGATAGGTTCTCTGGCTGAAAAGTCGAACATCCGAAGTATGGCTTGAGCGGCGTACAAATTATACAAGAAGCCTGGCTGTTATGAGCATGGTATGAATTACTGCTATGATAGTATGATATGTGTGTTCATATGAGATATTCTTTCGACTTAAGATGATGAAAATGTAATTTTGCAGGCTGGCTATTTGCTTGGGTTAGGAGATCGGCATCCAAGCAATCTTATGTTAGATCGTTTTAGGTAATTTCTACGAAGCTTGAAATAACCATATGTAATGTTCTGAATTTGTTTTTGTTGTCTTGAGGTCTAATAATAATTTTTTGCTTCAGTGGGAAAATTTTACACATTGACTTTGGAGATTGTTTTGAGGCGTCAATGAATCGAGAGAAGTTCCCTGAAAAAGTAAGTAGGCCGTGTTCTGGGCTTTATTCCTTGCCAATCACCTGATAGGTTGATGCTATAGTTTTGTTGAGTCTTTTCTTGTATTGTAACTGTTATTGAATGGGTGACATTAACTTTTTTTTACTGTACTCACACATTTTGTATGTATGGTGTAGGTACCATTCCGTTTGACTAGAATGCTCGTGAAAGCTATGGAAGTTAGTGGTATTGAGGGTACTTTCAGAACAACTTGTGAAAATGTGATGCAAGTCCTTCGAACAAACAAGGACAGCGTCATGGCTATGATGGAGGTAAGTAATACACATTCTATACCCTGTAGCACCTTTGCCCGGCCAATATTATATACTATGTCCCAAAATATAGTGCTTATCAGATATTTTTCAAGTCAAACTTTGTAAACTTTGACCAAGTATATAGGAAAACGTTTCAGTATTAGAATGCCAAATCAATACCATTGGATTCATCATGAAATATATTTTCATATGATGTATATTTGGTATTATAGATATAGATAATTTTTTCTAGAAAATAGGTCTAAGTTTGTGAAGCTTGACTTCTAGGACACCAACGCGCACTATATTATGAGATGGAGTGAGTTTTTAAATATTGAAATAAAAAGAATCTGCTTTTTTAGACCCTAAGATTTGCCTCAAGTCCACATTTCACCCTAACACTTTAAAACCGTCTAAAATGGACCCCTGAGCTTTTAAACAATCCATTTTACCCCCTTATCTGATTTTAGGGCATCTCCAACGGCGTACCCCAATCCGTCGCTAAACGTCCGGACATGCCTGCCCACATGATTTTTGCCATCCAACACCGTCGCACAAACGTCCGCGTCTGAATTCTCGCAAACCGGAACCAAACCGGGTGGAGCTTTGCGGGCGTCCGGATGTCCTCACGTATGCGTACGATTGCACTGTCCTACCTGAAGTCGTCGCCGTGTGTCTCGCCCGCAAACATTCTTCGTACACTTATGTCGCTCCACGTTGTCGGCCAGACCGACATCGCCGGATGGGAGGGCGGCGCCGCTTCAATGCGGACGCACGGTGACCGAGAAGCCTACTCTGGTCGCTGAGCCGCATTGAAGCGACATCGGTCTGCCCGCCCCAGCTATTTAAGCAGGCAGGCGGCGCCGTCCAAACCCATCTTTGCACACAACGCCCTCTCTCATCTCCTCTCCACTCAATGTTGCGTCTTTGATCCTCTCTTGTCCTCTCCTCGACCGTGTGATGGGCAAGTCTGGTGCCAGCGGCTTGTTCTCGGTGCTGGTTGGTGGATCTCCCTCCAGATCATGGCGGCGCCGCGCAGAGTCTTTAGGGCCGTCATCCTCCACCGCGTCGTCGACGTAGGAGGTCGTGCTCTCCTCGGACCGTCACGCCAAGGAGTAGCAGTAGCCGTCCCTCCCTGCGGAGGCCGCTTCAAAGGATGAGGAGGTCCAGCTCGAGGGCGCCGCCCTCACCGCCACGTCGAGTAGAAGGAGCCGCGCAACCGCGCAATTGTGGCGTCTGGTGAAGGAGGAGCCATCGTCGCCGCCGTGCAGCACGTTTGACCGCTTCCAGCCGGGGTCCCCGTTGCTCCGTTTTTGGCACGGCAAGGAGGTGGCACTGCCCAGGTAGTGCCCGGTGAAGGAGGAGCTCGGCAACGCCGTCACCAACACACGCGATCGCATCCCTCACTACCTTGGTGGCCAATAGGGCGGTTGCCGCGCGTTCGCCACGTTCGACATCGCGCCAGAGTGGGTCCTCATGGAACCGACCTCGTGTTTGCCTTGGCCGAGGATCGGTCCAGGACCACCGCAGAAAACGTCCGCCCGCTGCCGCCTCAGTGACTAACTAATCATAATCGAGTTGGCCGGTTCCCTGCCCGCCGCCCGTCTCCTCGGCGGCAAGGGCAAGGCCAGGGGCGGACGGACTGTGGCGGCGTCCGCAACGCTACTTTGCGCAAGGCGGCGGAAGAAGGCAATCGGCTGCGCACGCGAGTGGCAGGCTGCGGATGATCAAGGCGGTCGCGCCCTATGTGCCCTTCCACCGCTGGATGGACAACGACGACGATGGCGATGGAGGGGGCGCTGGCGGCCAGGGAGGCCATTCGTACGAGGTCACCGTCCGGTACCTCGCGTGGTTTAGTTTTGTTTTCTTTAAGTTTAGTTTGAACTTATCCAATTTTGTTCGGTTTGCATGCAGCATATTGACCTTTCTTAAATTTTGTCCATTTTATTCAATTTGCGTTCGTATTGTGGCGGATGTTTGCTGCGTGCGGTTGGATGGCCAGCTCCAGTCTCCGTGTCCGTTTCCGTGGACGTTTAATGTGTCCGATTTGGGGTACGCTGTTGGAGATGCCCTTAAAACGTTTCATCCTATGTGGCGCCCATGTGATAGTATTATTTTAGCAAACGATCTGATTTTATTGATTAATCGGACAAAGTGCCAGAGGGCACTTAAACGCGAACAACAAAGACCCCTGATAAGGTACTTCAGGGGTGGGCATTTGGTTCTCCGTTTTTTTTGGTTTGGTTTCTTGTGTTTACAATTATTTTGTTTATTTAAATCAACAACCAAATTAGCCCATGAGTTATTGGGAGACGGAAGTTTGGTTAACAGACCAAAATGACTAAATAAGATTAAGAAATGAGAGGAGAATATAGCATCACAGCCGCCTTTTTTATCTCATAAACGAAAAAAAGCTTGATCTCTGCCAAGGTGGTCATGGTTAGCTAAGCAACAGTGTTGGGAAGGTGAAGTCAGGATGCGCCATGGCAGCACCATGACTTGAGCAATTTTTTCATCTTTTGCGTCTCCGTGTCTCCGGTGAAAACATTGCAGAAGACAGAACTTGCACAAGCTGTATTAGCTCAAAGGTTTTGGAGAGCCACATGAGTTGCCCACCACCCCAATAGGTGAAACTTTTAGATCGTTGAACGCACTGTGGTGAGGGATACACCCCTTGCGAGATAGGCAGTTGAACCGCTGCTTTGTTATGGCACCGTTCAGACCAAAACAAACTTGACACCATCACCACCGCCACCTCTGGATTGAGAACCTTGGATCTGCTGGTCAAAAACAACTCGAGATCTCCTGTGTCATCCTCAATGGAACATATTAACTTTGTGGAAAAATTGGAAGTCAGATGGAGGCCCTTGGGACTTGGGAGGAAAGCCAGTACAAAGCTCATGCAAAATGTTTTGCGCATAGATTAATGAGTCCAAGAAGCTTTTGCCTGGGCAAAGCAAACTGCACATGCACGTGTCTAGCTCAGCGGGTTATCATCACTCTGGCAACCCATGGTAGCTGTCCGGAATTGCTGGCTCTGCTCATGGCTACTTACATTTTTTCCTCAACTATTCTGCTCCTTCATGCTTCATCTCTTGTACCTAAACCAGTATGTTTGGTGTTATTCTAATTTAATATTTATTTTCAGGCATTTGTACATGACCCGCTGATCAATTGGCGTTTGTTCAATTTCAATGAAGTTCCTCAAGTTTCAAACTATGGAAATGCTCATACTCATACAGTGGTCAGTAGTGAAGAAGCTGCTCCTAGTGAAGAGCTCATGCAGCCTCCTCGGGGAGCCCGCGAGAAGGAACTGCTACAGGTTGCGTCCTCTTCTCATGCTTGATTGTATTGTACTGTCGTAACCACATCCCTATAGTGGTGACCATTTATGTCGTTCATGCAGGCGGTCAATCAACTCGGTGATGCTAATGAGGTTTTAAACGAGCGTGCTGTAGCTGTCATGGCACGGATGAGTCACAAGCTGACAGGGCGTGACTTTTCTTCTGGATCAGCCTTGTCAGGCGCCGGCGGCTCAAGTCAACATGGCAGTGAACATTTAGCCTCAGTAGATGCTCGGGAGGTAGAACCTGGATTATCCGTGAAGGTTCAGGTTCAGAAGCTTATACTTCAAGCGACTTCACATGAAAATTTGTGCCAGAACTATGTCGGGTATGCATTGTTATTTTGCAATTGATATTCTTGTACATGGATTTTATGCTCTTAGGGATAATATATGTACGTATTCATGAGATATTGCACTTCCGAAAAAAAAACTAAGTACCAAAATTTCGTATTGCACTAGTATAGCATTTTAGAAAGTGAAAAAGCAAAACCATATATGTGAAAAAGACAAAGTAATAGGTGCATAAGAAACCAAAGAGTATATTTGTATTTTCTATCTGGTTTTAGCAAGTTATGTTAGTTAACCATTTGAGTTTTGCCACGTCTCACTGTGTATGTATTCTGTTTGACAGGTGGTGCCCGTTTTGGTGAACTCCTGCAAAGCAGATCTCGTGTACATACTGTAAATAACGTGTACATAGGTAGGTAGGTAGTTTGTTGTATCCCCTTTCTTTTTCAATGAACGTGTTGTATCCCAACGTGTGCAGTATTTTATGTAATCACATTTGGTAATGAAAGCTATCATTGGCCTTTTTATGTTTTATGGAACTAGTCCTCGATGTAGCCCATGTCCATCTCGCGGGGCATCGCAGAAGAAGCCCGGGGTGAGCAGGCGAAGGTTGTGCGCCCAGAGCACCACGAGTTGCACCAGCCGCCACATCATGTATTCATGTGTGGACGGTAATGTTCAACAACTTCCTATTAAGAAGTACATCAGCACATATCCAGGGGATTCTGTATCACCCTTTAAGCTTCGTTCTACAGAGAATGCAAAATCAAATTATGATACATAAGCAGACAAATACATATATGGAGGTAAGACAAGTATACACGGAACAAATGACACTAGATGCCTCAAATCTAGGTGCAGGTGCTGAAAAAAGGAGTACACAGCGAGCAGTCGAGTAAGCTTACCAATTCCAAGATGAGCATATTTTGATGTTCCTGTCAAGTTCTTGTTCTCTCTGATTATTTGGTAACAGCTGAAGATTAGTGGTAATTCTGACAATATTGTGTAACTCACCCAGTTCTCTTCAAGTATATCAACAAGGGATAATAATAGAGATTTACCTGTATGACTATGGAACCTGCAGAGAAAAGAGATGGGGAATTCAGAGTGAGTTTCATGCTTGGCTTGCTGCAGGGACGACACATGCATGCCATTAGGTCTAGCATGCACTGTGCTCCAGACCATTACAACACAACCTGATTTGAGTAACAAATTGTAGCTGACACTATATATTCACACAGAATCAGGAGATCCTATCACTCGTCGATTTCCTTCTTGTGTTGGTTGATTTATTTCTCTATATTCATGATCGTATGAAGTCCATGTTACCTTGTTTCCTCCCTTTGACATTAATTGTTTTAAAAGCACAATTTTTTTAAAGTGTACAGTGCGTTGGGTGTGGGTCGAACCCGCCAATAAAATATACTATATCTTTGACATTTCTTATATGTTTACGTGATTTTGGGTTTCTTCTTGATCATGCTCGTTTTTTAGGGAATTCTTGATCATGCTTTGTATTGCATGTTGACACGCATATATACTAGTAGATCCAAAAGAGCTTCCAGTCATTTGTACTCCCTCCGTTCCTTTATTTTATATAAAGTGTATTTGTCTTATGGCTTAATTACAGGCCATTAGAAAAGACATGGGCTAAGCTGTACGTGTTAAGCCCAAAACGAATTTGCCAACAAGGGCGAAGGCTGCACGTACCTACGCATCCACATCATCAGCTAGACTTAAAGAAGGGTGTATTTTCTGTTCGGTCTGAATACAAAATGCTTGTGACTACTAAACTCAACAGGGAAGCATGGTTAGAAGGAGCTACAGCCGGACCCCTATATCCTCCTTAAACATCCGAAATACATCCGGACTAACTGGCATCCCTACCTCCACTTGACCTCACATGCAGCCACTCAAACATTTTTCTATGTGTTCTCTTTCTCTCGTGCTCTACACCAGAGGAGCTGGCAGCCGCGCGGCGCCGGGCGAGGGCGCAGCCGTGCGGGCGGCCGAGCGTGCGGGGCGCGGCCGCGAGGCTGTGGCCACCGGGGGCGAGCGGGGCGCGCGGGCGCGCGACCGTGGCCGCCGTGGGCAAGCGGGGGCGCGGTGCCGCCGAGCGTGCAGATGCGAGGGCGCGGGCGTGGCCGCCAGGGGCGAGCGGGGGCGCGGTGCCGCCGAGCGTGCGGATGCGCGGGCGCGAGCGTGCCGGGTGCAGGGGCGCGGGCGGGGCGCGGGGGCACAGGTGTGCCGGGTGCAGGGGCGCGGGCGGGTCGCAGGGGCGCCGGTGTGCGCGCATCCGCCATGGCGCGGACGCGGGCGTCGACGGGCGAGGGTGCGGGATGCGGGCGCAAGCGAGCAGGGCACGAGCGTGATCTGGTGGTGCCGTCCACAAGGTGCTCGTTGAAATGTCTGAAAAAATAAAGGGTCAAAACATGGGGTGTGGATAAATGCAAGCAAATATGAGGGGTCAAAACGAACACGCCCAGACACTGATCAAGCGTGTCCGCGGGCGTTTGAGGGACATTATTTGTACATTGCCGCTGTAGATGCTCTGATAATGCAAGAGAACAAGATAGCTGGGGTAGACTTTGGAAAACGTAAGAGCATCTGTAGCAGACCCCGTAAAAGGGCCGAACCCGTATAATTCCGGCGAGTATACGGGTTCGGCTCATTTTTCTTGCCAGAACAGACTCCGTATCCCGGGCCTGGCCCGTAAAAAGTACACCGTGGCCTGGAAAAGGACCCTCTCCACCACTATTTATGTGGTTTCACCGCTCGGATACGGGTCAAACCCTATCCGCCTCCGCCGCCGCTCCGTCGCGATTCCTCTCCCCCTCCGCCCCAATTTCTCGCCGGCGGCGAGCCTAAAAAAAGCCCTAGCGACCCTTCCCGACCCATGGACGACTACGGAAGTGGTGGGGATGACGTGGAGCGCCGCCGCCGCCGCATCTCCGACGTCGCACGCAAGCGGGGGGCACGGAAGTGGCTCAACTATGGGAGCCGGCCGCCGCCAGCGTTCGAACTAGATTGAGGATGAGGGACAACAACCTGCGAGCAGCGGTCGTTAGCGATGGCCTGCTCCACTCCAACGTGACGCGAGCACCGCTGGAGGTCCGACCTTGCCTTCTTCCATGTCTGTCCTCCTCAGCCTCCCCTGCCCCTTCACACCCATCACACGAACCATGCCGCCCCTGTGTCAGGACTGTTCTAAGTCCGGCACCTAATGACGAGCTGCAGTACCGTTTCGTGTTTTCATTTCTTCCCACAGCCATCGATCTGCGGTCCAACGAACGCCAGCGCGGGCGAAGCCACGTCTACCGCAGATCTCAAGATGGACGGCTCTGGGCAACGCAACGCTACGACTACCTTTAAACTTTACCTTGTTCACTGTAGTTTACTGTACCGGTCGCTTTCTCCTTTTCCTGCTTTTAGACTCTACTTAAGCTGGTGATCCGCGTGTGGGGAGGCATCTTTTAGCTGTATTAGGCTGTGTCCTTAAGCCGTCGTGTTTCGGCTGGCGAAACCCTAGTTGTTCTTCCTCGTTCTTGAATGAAAACTCTCCCAAATCGACCCTGAAGTTGAGTGTTTCCTCTGTTATTTCTGCACTAGTTCGACAGATCAAGCTAGATCCTGTCAATTGGTATACAGAGCATAGGTTGTAGTTCTTAGCGGCGATGCAAGCCCCAGATCCAATTTGGGCTCCGATCTAGCACGACGGCGGTGTTTCAGCGGCGTACGGCGGCGGTAGATCGTTCGGTAGCAAGATAGGCTGGAGTA
The DNA here is from genome assembly GCA_039707655.1 of Elymus sibiricus. NCBI lineage: Eukaryota > Viridiplantae > Streptophyta > Magnoliopsida > Poales > Poaceae > Elymus > Elymus sibiricus. Next base: position 283,887,454 of record CM077663.1, read on the forward strand.
GTGGTTTCTGAAGAACACTTCTTCAGTGCAAAATCCCACCCAACCCACCCATCTAGTGCTACTCTCTCCGGCGGCGAGCGGCGTTGGTGCCGGCGTGGCGGCGGTGGAACTGGGACAGCGAGGTCTGGTTGCCGGTTCTCCGGTGTAAAATCCCTCCCTCCCTTACCCAGTGTTCTTCGGATCCGGCATCACCTGGTGATGACAAACACCGATCCTGAAGAGATGACAGGTGCGAGAAACGATACTGAACTTTTGGAGCCGAAATCCCTTCAGCTAGATATCAAAACACGCAGGCAAGAGCGTGAAGAAGATAGAAAGGAGTTCTATCATTTCACTGACACTGTCAACAAAAATTTCGTTAGCATTCAAAGAAATTTCAAAAAGATCCACGTAAGCCTGCACAAAATTGCTCTAGGACAGTCGACAGAAGATGGAGAAGATGAAGAAGATGCCCCGAAGCTACCTTCAGGACATGGCAGCACTGTTGTTCCGTTGGGACGACCCAAGCAACTGCCAAACAATCATCTTGCGATAGAAATATATGATCCTACAACTGTTGGATCTGTTGTCCTGATTGATAAAGCTACATGAAGGGAATTGAATTTAGATGGCACACCCAAGGTACCTTACAGGCATCCCAATCATGCAGTCAACAAGCAGGATTTCCATACTCCACAACAGCAGCAACCTGCTCAAGGGGCAAAGCACATTCTGACAGTGGAAGACATGCCTGAAGAAGAATTCGAAAAAGAGAGACACATACCTTATACACCTGAAGTCAGAAGAAATCTCCTTTCTGTAAAACCTGCAAAACTCAACATAGTTGAGTTTGAAGGATTTGATGCTGATTCATGGATACAGAACATAGAGCAGTATTTTTCTGCTTCTAGAACTCCAATTGAACAGAGAACTGAGATAGCAGTTTCTTATCTGAAAGGTGAATCAATTCAGTGGTGGAGAGGCACTGGGTTTATTGTCTCTAACGCCCCTTGGCACACATTCTGCTCTGCCATCACCCAAAGGTTTGCTGTCACACCAGTGTGTGAAAATGTTATATCTGTCCACAAACTAACACAAAATTCTTTAGTTGCTCAGTACATCTCTGATTTTGAGCAACACATGAACCTGATGAGGAGGGACAATCCAGCAGTGTCTGACAATTATTATATATAGTTTCATTTCAGGCATGAACCCATATATACAAATTCATTTGGAGTGCTTAGAACCCAATGACATACAAAAGGCTATGTGGTTTGCCAGAAGAATTGAGAAATCCTGCCCCCTACTTTACCACCCAAAACTTATGTGCAAAACTACAAAAGATCAACACAAGAGGAAACTCCCAGGCGACAACTGCCCAACAATACTTCTGCTTCCTCTGTTATACAACAAGCTAGAGAAAAATGCATTTGTTACAAATGCAGAGAACCTTGGTTTCCTGGCCATAAACAAGTGTGTAAGATGTCTCAGAAAGCACAGATTCAGGCCTTGCAGGAACAATCTAGTACTCCAGACATAATTTACATTGTTGATGCAGAGGATGAGCAATCAGATATGGAGGAAGAACCTCCTGATAATCCCGAGTTAAAAATTTACATGCATGCTGTAACTGGTGTACCTGACAGCACACAGAAGCATACCTTCACCTTACAAGTGCAAATTGGGAAGGCAATAGCTCTAGCACTGGTAGATAGTGGTAGCACCACCACTTTCATTTCACCTGCAATTGCTTTACAGTTAGGTTGCACAATCACACCCGTGAAGCAAGTCAAAGTCACTGTAGCTAATGGGGGGAAATTGTTCAGTGATTTCTCTTGTTTTCAAACAAGCTACCACATACAAGGAAATGCACTGGTGTCGGATTTCAGAGTTTTGCAACTCACGGGATATGACATAATCTTAGGAGCAGATTGGATGTATAATCACAGCCCTGTCACCTTTGATCTACCTAACATGACACTAGCAGTGAGAAATAGTTCTGGAGAACCAATCACATTTATTGATGAGAGCTTACCAACAAGTCCATGTACTCCTAACCTGCAAGATATGGAACCAGTGCATCTGGACACTGGCCCTGCACCTGAACACAAACCTGCCATAGCCAACATGTTGGAAGAGTTTCAAGATGTATTTGCTGAACCCACTGGTTTGCCACCTAAAAGATAGTGTGATCATGCAATCAACCTAGAACCAGGAGCTCCAGTGATTAATCAAAGAGGTTACAGAATGCCATACCACCAGAAAAATGCATTGGAAAGCATAATCAAAGAACTGATTCGGAAAGGAATTATCAGACTCAACAATAGTCCATATTCCTATCCTGCGATACTGGTGAAGAAAAAAGATTTAACTTGGAGGTTTTGTGTGGATTACAGAAAACTCAGTGCTTATACAATAAAAAATAAATACCCAATTCCTATGATTGAGGACTTATTGGATGAATTACATGGAGATTCTATATTTACAAAAATTGATTTGAGAAGTGGCTATCACCAGATAAGAATGAGAGAAGAAGACATTGAGAAAACTGCTTTTAGCACACACATGGGACAGTTTGAGTTCCTGGTTATGCCTTTTGGAGTTACGAATTGTCCTCCATCCTTCCAGCAACTAATGAACACTGCTTTAGGACCTCTACTTAGACACTATGTGTTGGTCTTCTTTGATGATATTCTGATTTTCAGCAAATCATATGAAGAGCACCTGGAACATCTCTCTCTGGTCTTCAAGGCTCTGAGAGAACACCAACTCTATGCAAAAATGTCCAAATGCACATTTGCCCAACCTAAAGTGGAGTACTTGGGATATGTAATCACTGCCCAAGGAGTTTCAACTGACCCAGCAAAAGTGGAAGCAATATCCAATTGGCCACAACCTGAGAATGTGTCTCAACTAAGAAGTTTTCTAGGTCTAGCTGTGTATTACAGAAGATTTATCAGGAATTATGGAGTGATGATCTGGAGACCCCTGTTTGATGCACTTAAGAAAGATGGTTTTCTCTGGAGTACTCCTCAAGAAAATGCCTTCCAGCAACTCAAAACAACTATGACACATGCACCAGTTCTAGCTCTCCCTAACTACTCTCTGCCTTTTGTTCTTGAAGCAGATGCTTCTGGATATGGCATAAGAGCAATATTGATGCAACAAGGACAACCAATTGCTTTTCTCAGCAAATCCATTGGCACAAATGCAGCAAGCTAGTCCACCTATGATAAGGAAGCACTTGCAATTATTGAAGCAATGAAGAAGTGGAAACATTATTTTGCAACTTCTTCCATTATCATCAGAACAAATCAACAAAGTCTGAAACATATTCAAGAACAAAAATTGGCTGAAGGTATACAACACAAATTACTGATCAAACTGTTGGGATACAAGTTTAATGTGGAATACAAGAAGGGCAAAGAAAATAAAGTGGCTGATGCTACACCAAATGCTCTCAACGGATAGCTCAGTTATCCATTGCACCAAATGGCAATCCTCCTTACACATTAACAAGTGGAGTAATGAGATATAAAGGAAAAAATCTGACTGGCAACAGTTCTGAGCTGAGACAGTCCCTATTGAATTCCTTCCACAAGTCTGAGTTAGGAGGCCACTCAGGGGAGAGGGCAACATACCATAGAATTAAAATTTTGTTCACCTAGCGTGGAATGAGAGAAGCAGTAAAAGCCATGGTTCAACAGTGTTCTGTCTGTCAACTGAACAAAGCACACCACTCCCAATATCCTGGCATGTTACAACCCCTCCCTATTCCTGATTTTGCTTGGACACACATATCCATGGATTTTGTGAAAGGACCGCCTGTCTCTGAAAACAAGGATCTCATCCTAGTGGTGGTTGACAGATTCACCAAATATGCACACTTCATAGCCCTCAAACACCCAATCAATGTCAAGGTAGTGGCAAAAGCTTTTATTGACAACATCTTCAAGTTACATGGTCTGCCTACAGTCATAGTTTCTGACAGAGATAGGATCTTTACCAGTCATCTGTGGCAGGATCTTTTCAACAAAATGGGAGTCAAATTGCATCTCAGCACTTCATATCATCCCCAGTCTGATGGTCAAACTGAAAGAGTAAACCAATGCTTGGAAAATTACTTGAGATGCATGGCTTTTGCACACCCAAAGCAGTGGCACAAGTGGCTATCTATGGTAGAGTGGTGGTACAACACCAATTTCCACACATCTCTCAAGATGAGACCATGCCAAGCTTTGTATGCAACACCAACCCCTCTCATTGGAGAACTCATGCTGCCTCCATCTGATGAAGAGACACTCCAAGCTGAACTGAATAGAGAAACTATTGCTCAACAAATCAAAGAAAATCTAGTAAAGGCACAAGAAAGAATGAAGTATTTTGCTGGCAAGAAAAGATCAAACAAAAGCTATCAATTTGGAGACATGGTTTATGTCAAATTGCAACCTTACAGGCACACTAGCTTGAGCATTCACAGGCATCTCAAACTGCACCCTAAATACTATGGCTCCTTCTGAATCTTAGAGAAATTGGGCCAAGTGGCATACAAACTACTCTTGCCTGAAGGCTGCCAACTTCATCCTACCTTTCACGTCAGCCAACTCAAAAAGCACCCCAGACCTGATGCGATTCCAAATCCCAACCTGCCATTACTTGATGATGAAGGCCGCATCCTCATTCACCCAGAAGTAGTACTTGATAGGAAATTTATACCCAGAGTTTAGGGAGACAAGCATTCTTGTGGTGCAGTGGCGCGTTAAGTGGAAAAATCTTCCGGTGGAAAACGCTACATGGGAAGATGTCGCGTTCATTCAAAAAGTGATTCTAGGATTTCAGCCTTGAGGACAAGTCTGTTCTCAACTCAGGGGAATTGTCAGGACTGTTCTGAGTTCGGCACCTAATGACGAGCTACAGTATTGTTTCGCGTTTTCATTTGTTCCCATAGCCATCGATCCGCAATCCAACGAACGCCAGCGCAACATACCGCTTCGCGCGCGGGCGAAGCCACATCTACCGTAGATCTCAAGATGGACGGCTCTAGGCAACAGAATGGCTACCTTCAAACTTTACTTTGTCCACTGTAGTTTACGGTACCTGTCGCTTTCTCCTTTTCCTGCATTTAGACTCTACTTAAGCTGGTGATCCGCGTGTGGGGAGGCATCTTTTAGCTGTATTGGGTTGTGCCCTTAAGCCGCCGTGTTCCGACTGGCGAAACCCTAGCTATTATTCCTCGTTCTTGAATGAAAACCCTCCCAAATCGACCCTGAAGTTGAGTGTTTCCTCTATTATTTCTGCACTAGTTCGACAGATCAAGCTAGATCCTTTCATCCTGCTCTCCCAGGCGGCGATCTGCCCGATCTGGAAACACCACACACGGCGATGCTGGATCGAGAACGCGGGGAGGCGATGCCGTGCGGGGAATAGAGAAAGTGGCAGAGAGATGGTCGGTGGTGCGTCTAGAAGAAAGGCAGCGGTGACCACGCGCTAGCAGGGGAGAGAAGTGAAGGGGACGAGGAGGGGCATGGCCCACATGACGGAGGAGGAGGGAAGAGGCCAATGGGAAGCAGGGCGGGGCGTGGCGTGGGGCTCGAGGAGGGAACGGATTGGTGGCTAGGTTTTCATCCCACGCCTCACACGTCTCGTTCTTTCTCACATGCAGAATCGGAAGCACATTCACTTTATTTTCTCCCTCAATGCTTAACTTGCCCCATCCGTCATTGACTCTCGATGGAACTAAGAATAGGCAACATGATTGAACGGCTCAGCAATCGCCAGCAACTAAAGTCGTACCACAGTAAAACGATCGTGTGAACCATGAAGAGCAGCGCTCGCAAGTGCCCTCCTTGCTAGGCGGGTAGCCTAGCGAGGTTTATCTTGCTCGATTACTGTCCTTTCCAAATGTTAGGCCTTGTACAATGCAAGATGCTTAGAGGGATATAAGCACTAGTGCATAAGAAAAACTCGGTTTATTTTACTAAGCATGTCCTAGAGTTTTCTCACAAGATCGGGAGTAGTTGCATAGGAAAGGAGGTTGTGATACCTCTAGTCGTTGAGCTGGTTAAAGTTTACTAAAAGGAATTGCTTCACAATATTGGGAGAAGCTGCATACAAAAGGAATCTGTGATGGCTCTAATTGTTGAGCTAGTTAAAGTGTATTATTTCTCTACAGTTATCCATTTGCTCATAAAAATAGGATATTTTAGCTGAACTGAAATTCTCATCCCTACTAAAAGGGAAAAGGGGATAATGTGAATCCTTAAAACATCTACAACTAGACCCCTCAACCTTCCCCAAAAGCCAAAATCGCCACACAACAAGACTTCTCAAAGCCAACTCAAATGTCCAGGCTATCCAGTGATACAACTCCAACGTATCTATAATTTTTGATTGTTCCATGCTATTATATTATAATTCTAGGATACTTTTTGAGTATTTATTGATCATTTTATATTATTTTTGAGCACTAACCTATTGACCCAGTGCCCAGTGCCAGTTGCTATTTTCTGCGTGTTTTTGGCTTTTCATGTTTACAGTACCAAACGAAGTCCAATTGCCCCGAAACACTTTTATGATTTTTTCTGGACCAAAAGAAGACATGGAAGCTTCGGTAGGAGACCGTAGGCCGCACGAGGGAGGCACAAGCCAACAGGGCGCGCCTAGGGGGGTTGGCGCTCCCTGATGGCTTGTCCCTCCCTGGTGGCCCTCCTACCCACGTTCTCTGGCCTATAAATTCACATATATTCCAAAAACCCTAAGGAGCATCCCGAAACACTTTTTCCACCATCGCAAGTCTTTGTTCCACCGCGATGCCATCTAGAGCCTCGTTCCGGTGCCCTGCCGGAGGGGGGGTTGATCACGGAGGGCCTCTTCATCAACCTTGTTGCTCCCATGATGATGTGTGAGTAGTCCACCACAGACCTATGGGTCCGTAGTTAGTACCTAGATGGCTATCTCTCTCTCTTTTGATCTTCAATACAATGATCATCGCATCTTCGCATTGATCTATCCGATGTAATTCTTTTGTACGGTGCGTTTGTTTGGATCCGATGAATTGTGGGTTTATGTTCAGATTATTCATGAAAAGTATTTGAGTCACCTCTGAATATTATGATTCTTATTTGCATGATCATTATAGCTTCGTAAATCTCTCCGATCTATTGAAATAGTTTGGCAAACTAGATTGAAATTTCTTCAGTGAGAGGGGTGCATTGTAGTGGGTTCAGTCTGGCGGTGCTCTATATCCCAGTGACAGAAATGGACAAGACACGTCTTTGTATTTTTGCCACAAAGTATAAAATGATGGGGTTAGTTCATATTAATTGAATTCTCTTTGTCTACATCATGTCATTGTTCTCCAAGCATTACTCTATTTTACTTAATATTCTAGATGCATGCTGGATAGCGATCGATGGGTGGAGTAATAGTAATAGGTGCAGGCAGGAGTCGGCCTATTTGCTTATGGACGTGATGCATATATATACATGATCATTGCCGTGAATATCACATAACTATGCGCTTTTCTATCAATTGCCCAACAGTAATTTGTTTGCCCACCGTATGCTTCCTACATGAGAGATGCCGCTAGGGAAAACTATGGCCCCCGAGTCCATTCACTTATATATTTACAAACGCTATCAATACCTTGCTCCCATTTATTTTCTTTTATTTTATTTTACAATTTACAATTATCTACTATCATCTACACACTTCATTTGCTTGCAAATAACGAGTCCAAGGGGATTGACAACCCTCTTGCCCGCGTTGGGTGCAAGTGTTTGCTCTTTTGTGTGCAGTCGCTAAAGACGGTTGTTGATTGATATTCCTATTAGTTCGATAAACCTTGGTTATTAATTGAGTGAAATACTTATCATTATTGTGTTGCAATTACCCGTTCCTCTTCACGGAAAACCCAACGCAGATCACAAGTATCAGGAAGGATTTCTGGCACCGTTGCCGGGGAATATCATCACCAACTATCAAGTAACTTCGCACAAATTATCATTCACTTGTTCTTCTTTTCATTTGCTGTTATATTTAGTTTGATTCATAAAAATAAAAAATACACAAATATTTATCTTTGCTTGTTACTAGTTTACTTCTTTGCTTGCTAGTTTACTTGTCTTGCTTGTTACTTTGCTTGCTCGGTCATCATGTCTCAAGATACTACTAAGTTGTGTGACTTCTCAAATACTAATAACAATGATTTTATTAGCACTCCTATACCACAACTAGTGTGTATTCTTTTGATATTAATGCTGCATTGCTGAATATTGTGATGAAAGATCAATTTTCGGGAAGTCCTAATGAGGATCCCGCTGCTCATCTTAATACTTTTGTTGAACTTTGTGATATGCAAAAGAAAAAGGACATGGATAATGATGTTTTAATATTAAAATTATTTCCTTTTTCACTAAGAGATAAAGCTAAGGCTTGGTTTTCATCTTTACCACGTAATAGTATTGGAACATGGGATAAGTGTAAAGATGCTTTTATTGCCAAGTATTTTCCTCCTGCTAAGATCATCTCCCTTAGAAATCAAATTATGAATTTTAAACAACATGATCAAGAACATGTTGCACAAGCTTGGTAGAGGATGAAATTGATGATTAGAAATTGCCCTACTCATGGTTTAAACTTGTGGATGATTATCCAAAATTTCTATGCTGGACTAAACTTTGTATCTAGAAATCTTCTAGATTCTGCTGTAGGTGGTACCTTTATGGATGTGACCTTAGGAGAGTCCACAAAACCTCTGGACAACATCATGACAAATTACTCTCAATGGCATACCGAAAGAGCTCCAACTGGTAAGAAGGTAAATTCTATTGAGGAATCGCTACTTTGAGTGAAAAAGTGGATGCTCTTATGAATATGGTTGCTAGCAAAAATACTCATGTTGATCCAAATGATATTCCCTTGTCTAATTTGATTGAGCAAAATAATGATGCTATGGATGTGAACTTTATCCCGCGAAACAATTTCAACAATAGTGCTTATAGAGGAAATTTCAATGCTAGGTCGTATCCCGGTAATTCCCCTAACAACTATGGAAACTCTTACGGTAATTATTATGGAAATTATTCTACAAATTCTAATAGGATGCCCTCTTATCTCGAGAACACATTTAAAGAATTTATTAGTTCTCAAAGATTTTTAATACTATGGTAGAAGAAAAGTTGCATACGATTGATGTTTTTACTAAAAACATGGATATAATTGCTCTTGATGTTGAAACTCTTAAAGGTAAAACTTTGCCACCCAAGCATGATTTTAATGAGACTATTAAATCTATCCAAATATCTATTAATGAAATTGAGGAGAGGACCGCTAAGTTAAAAGCTAAGCGGGAATTCTTAGAAAAAGCTCTTCCACCCGATTTTTACTGGAATCATGATGAAGATCTTAAAATGATTGGTACTTATCCTATTGAATCCTTATTTACTAATCTGAAATTAAATGATAAAGGGACTAGAGATTAGTCAACTCTAGCTAGAGAGCGTCCCGTTTGCTTGGAGGGTGATGATTCTAATGCTAAAACTAAAAAAGTGGGTTTGGAGAGGTTAAAAGTTTAACTACTAATGTGCCCACTGTCTTGGATTACTAGGACTTTAATTATTAAACTTGCTCTTTAGTAGAATTTATTTTCTTGTTACAAACTATTATTAGCTCACCCAATGCTTATGAACAAAACAAGGCTTTCACTAATCATATAGTAGAAGCGATGATAAAAGCTTATGATGAGAAACTTGAACTTGAAGTTTCTATTCCTATAAAATTGCAATATTAAAATAAGGATAAATAAATATGAGTGTAATGCTTTGTGTGACCTTGGTGCTAGTGTTTCAACTATACCTAAATCTCTTTGTGATGTGCTTGGTCTCACTAATATTCAAGATTGTTCCCTAAACTTGCATCTTGCGGATTCTACCATTAAAAAACCTTTAGGTAGAATAAATGATTTTCTCATTGTTGCAAATAAGAATTATGTGCCTATAGATTTCATCGTGCTTGATATTGATTGCAATCCTACTTGTCCAATAATACTTGGAAGACCTTTCTTACGAACTATAGGTGCAATTATTGATATGAAAGAGGGAACCATAAGGTTCCAATTCCCATTAAAGAAAGGGATGGAACACTTCCCTAGGAAGAGAATTAAACCAGCTTATTAATCAATAATGAGAGCTACTTATGGGTGGAGTGTCAAAGATGACAACACTTGAAACTATGCATTATGCCTAGCTAGGGGCATAAAACAATAGCGCTTGTTGGGAGGCAACCCAATAGTTATCTTTATTTTTGCTTTTTTAATTTCTGTTTGTGTATGTTAACATGATTATTTCCTCTGTAATGATTGTGCTTTTATGTCTTAATTAGTGTTTGTGCCAAGTAAAGCCTTTGGGATAACTCACAAGATGAGTAGAATTGATACGGTGCAAAAATACAAACTTTAGCGTCCAGTGCAGAATTTCTCTTATTTTACTGGAATGTCTTTTTGATCTGAATTTTTTACAAAGTATTTATATACAAATTATTCAGGTTGTCCTAATTTTTCACAATTTTTGGAGTTACATAAGTATAGGTTCTTTACAGATCTTGACAGACTGTTCTGTTTTAGACATATTCTGTTTTTGCTTGCATGGTTTGCTTGTTTTGATGATGCTATGGATTGTATCAGGGTGTATAAGCCATGGAGAAGTTACAATACAGTAAATATTATACAATAATGAAATATGAATCAATTTATAACAGTATCTAAAGTATTTGATATGTTGCTTATACTAACGGATCTAACGAAGTTTTGTTGAGTTTTGTGTGATTGAAGTTTTCAAGTTTTGGATGTTATCACGATGGACGAAGGAATAAGGAGCGGCAAGAGCCTAAGATTGGGGATGCGCAAGGCACCCCAAGGTAATATTCTAGGAAGATTCAAGCGTCTAAGCTTGGGGATGCCCTGGAACGCATTCCCTCTTTCGTCTCAATCCATCGGTATGTCACTTGGAGCTATATTTTTATTCATCACATGATATGAGTTTTGCCTGGAGCGTCGTTTGCTTTTGTTTGCTTTTATTTTTAGTTTGCCACAATCATCTTTTGCTGGACACACCTATTTGAGAGAGACACACCTTCATCATAATTTATTAGAATACTCTATGTGCTTCACTTATACATTTTGAGCTTAGCAGTTGCTCTAGTACTTCACTTATATCTTTTTGAGCACGGTGGCGTATAGATTTTATAGAAATAATTGCACTCTCGTTATTCACTTATATTTGTTTGAGAGTTAATAAATAGTGATAGTAATTTGAATGGGTCATAAGACTAGTCCAAAAAATAATAGGTATTCAATGAGTGATAATCAAAACCATCATGTAGCACATTAAAGAGAAATTTTGGGTTAATGATATTGATGTGGTAATGCGAAAGGGTGTGAGTGCATGATTGTCGGTTCGTAGAAGTATCGGTATTAAGAGATGTTAATTTCCTGTTTGTCTAAATATTAGAAAAAGGCATGTGGGGATGTGTGAGCATTTCTATTCCTAGTTGAAATGCTAGTGTTGTTTCGGGTCGCGATGGTTAACTCCTCCCAACCTCCTCCCTCGGGGCATGCGAGTAGAACTTTGATTTGTGATAAAACTAATAAAACTTTGCAATAAGTATATGAGTTCTTTATGACTAACTAGCAAAAGGGCCCGTGCGTTGCAATGGAAGAAAAATAATCACAATCTCCAACGTCAATGACCGTATTTTGCTGTATCACCGAGATACACTATCACTCTCAATATCGTGAAACATCCATTACGCGGCATGAGAACATCCTTGTAGGCAGGGAGGCGCATGCCGACATGTAGAATAAATGCATATATCATAATTTAATCACTATTAACTATGTTGGATGCATGTCATGACCAATGAGTAGGAATATTACATGATACTTTTATTTTAATCTTAGCTTGTTCATCTCATAATCTAAACAGATGAGGGAATGAAACAAAAATAGATCTTACAAACAAAAAAGATAATGAGATAGGCTCAACAAACCGCAATGGGGAGAATATGTATTATACCTTACACTTATGTTATACTCCTTGGGACCGCATTATATCTAAATCGTCGGTGGTAAGAAGCACTTACATCCTCGACATACATATTTTAGAAAATTGATGAAGTGCATATACCAATCTAGATTAAATACTTTAATGTGCTATCATGAAGTTCACAATCGAATTTAATTAAAGGACAAACACATTGTACCATACATAGCGCATAATCAGATTTAATTAGGGCATCTACAGCCGGACTTAGCAAATATGACCCCCTAAACGCTCGCGGACGTGCCCGGTCAGTGACCGGATGTGTCCTCTATTTGTCCATCCACGCAGTCACACTCATTTTCTTCCTCATATGTCCGGTCACTTGCACGCGATTGTGGAGAGGAAGAGAGAGAGAAAACAATGAGTAAAGAAAAGAAAAGGTGGTTCGGGTGGGGTGGCGTCCAACGTGGTTGACTGGCCGGGCGCGTCCGCGAGCCCTCATATCCTCCCTATATTTGAGATGGATATGAGGGTTCGCGGACAGCCCGGACGTATGGGGATGACACGAGGGGTCCGGTTCAGTCATTTTTTTTCTTCTCTCTCATGTCCGGTCACTAACCGGGCACGTCCGGTCACTGACCGCGGACGTATGAGAAGTCGTTTGAGGCGTCCGGTTGTAGATGCTCTTAGACCAAACCAGAGCACCTATATCCAACTTAAAAAAAGAGATGCACCATGCATACCCTCGTTTTCGATAGGGAAAAGATTAAACCCAACAGCGTGGCAGCGTGTTAAGCGGCCAGCATGCCACAAGAATTAATATAATAAAACTATATAGCGTGTCGTTCCAGCGAAGCCCACCCGCTTGGAAGCCTCGTTTGACTGGACTAGCAAAAGGCCCGTGCGTTGCAACGGAAAAAAATATCACATTTAGCATCAACCATATCTACTTCTTGCCATCCTTTATCGGGGCACTATTGTCGTGTCTTTTATTTCTTTTACGACGCACATCTCATCTTTTATCGGATCTCTTTTGTGCCACGTGTCCTCTTTTTTATTTATTTATAGAGCCCACTTCACATCTTTATCTGGTCATCTCGGATTTTCTTACCATGCCATTCCACACCAAACATTTGATACGTGTTTGTGATCATAAAACATTAATTTTTTGAAAAATCAAATCGGGTTTTTGTAAACATGATATTTTTGGTAATCCCGAACATTTTTCCAAAGAATCGAAGAATTTCTGAAGTTTTTCAACTGTTCTGAAAAATACGAACAATTTTCAAAAACATGAACACTGTTTGAATTTGTGAACAAATTTCATGAGAATAGTATTTGGAATTTCAAAGAAAATTTTCAAAAACACATTTTTTATATCATGATAATTTTTTAAAAATTTCAAATAATTTATGAAAGTTTCTTCACATTTGTTAGAAAGGAACTTTTTAAAAATAAAAAAAGGACAAAGGAAAAAAGGAAAAGCTAAAAGGAAAATTGTTGGATCTGCTCCGTCGTCGATTCTTATAAAACTTGCGTTGCTATGCACAATATGCATGAGGGCTGCTGAAAATTCTTAAGTAACAAATTCATGAAGCTTTCCCTCTTTCTCTCTAATAAATTTAAGAACCTTACATTCTGAGTTTTAAATAACTGCTTTTTTTTTTGGGAGAGTTTAGTTAACTGCTTGCAATCCATATGCGAAAGGAATGTATGAGATATTTTCAATTCTATTTTCCATAAGTTTGTCTTCTTCTATCTTCTTTTTTCAGCCCCAGTTCAGCATTCCCTTTGAGACCAAACGAATTCGGCATATGCACTTGAGATCAATGAAAGGGATTATGTTGGACAAGAGACTGTTGGTTTTAGATGGTTAGATCAAATCACAGAAGCTATGTGCGTACGTGTAAGCGAGCCTCAAACAAGCACACATGCTAGTACCTTGATTGATGAACAATAAGCTGGCTAGCACTACGTGCACGTCTAGTAGTAGATGGACGTACGTGAGCTTGAAGAGCTATTGATGGAATCGATCAATCGTCTTCGGCGCCTCCGGCGCCTCGTCGGAACGTCTCGAGGTAAACTCCGCGAAGATACAGATCGATGGATTGATAGCCGCAGGGGCGTGTTGCTCCTCGATTTTTTCACTTTATTGCTTTTTTCTCACGGTATAAAGATTACAGGTGTGTACCAATATATTATCAGCTAGCCAACACAAGCTAGCCTAGTCGGCATCTAATTCTAGTCCAACACGGACACATACACCTATCGAATTTGAAACCGTGTTTAATTCTGACAGAGACGTTCCAGATCCCCATATAGATTCATCGTTTCTCAATGAGCATACAAGCAAAAGATTACATATTGGGTAGCATGTCACATCAAAAATTCTGTTTTTATCATTTACCTACTCGACGACGAGCAGGAATTAAGCTTGGGGATGGTGATACGTCTCCAACGTATCTATAATTTTTGATTGTTCCATGCTATTATATTATCATTCTAGGATACTTTTTGAGTATTTATTTACCAATTTATATTATTTTTGTGCATTAACCTATTGACCCAGTGCCCAGTGCCAGCTGCTATTTCTGCGTGTTTTTGGCTTTTCAGGTTTACAGTACCAAACGAAGTCCAATTGCCTCAAAACTTTTTTATGATTTTTTCTAGACCAAAAGAAGAGATGTAAGCTTCGGGAGGAGACCGGAGGCCGCACGAGGGAGGCACAAGACAATAGGGCGCGCCCAGGGGGGTCGGCGCACCCTGATGGCTTGTCCCTCCCTGGTGGCCCTCCTACCCCCGTTCTCTGGCCTATAAATTCACATATATTCCAAAAACCCTAAGGAGCACCCAGAAAAACTTTTTCCGCCGCCGCAAGTCTCTGTCCCGCCACGATCCCATCTGGAGCCCCGTTTCGGTGCCCTGCCAAAGGGGGGATCGATCACGGAGGACCTCTTCATCAACCTTGTTGCTCCCATGATGATGTGTGAGTAGTCCACCACATACCTATGGGTACGTAGTTAGTACCTAGATGGCTATCTCTCTCTCTCTCTCTCTCTTGATCATCACTTATATCATCACCAAACGTTAAGTGTGTAAACCCTGCGGGTTCGAGAACTATGCAGACATGACCGAGACACCTCCACGGCCAATAACCAATAGCGGGACCTGGATGTCCATATTGGTTCCTACATATTCTACGAAGATGTTTATCGGTCGAACCTCGATGTCAAGGATTCAGTCAATCCCGTACGCAGTTCCCTTTGTTCATCGGTATGTTACTTGCCCGAGATTCGATCGTCGGTATCTCCATACCTAGTTCAATCTCGTTACCGGCAAGTCTCTTTACTCGTTCCGTAATACAAGATCCCGCGGCTAACTCCTTAGTCACATTGCTTGCAAGCTCATTATGATGTTGTATTACCGAGTGGGCCCTGAGATACCTCTCCGTCATACGGAATGACAAATCCCAGTCTTGATTCATGCCAACTCAACAGACACCCTTGGAGATACCTGTAGAGCATCTTTATAGTCACCCAGTTACGTTGCGACGTTTGATACACACAAGGTACTCTTCCGGTGTCAGTGAGTTGCATGATCTCATGGTCATAGGAACAGATACTTGACATGCAGAAATGATAGCAATAAACTTGACACGATCATATGCTACGTTCATAGTTTGGGTCTTGTCCATCACATCATTCTCCTAATGATGTGATCCCGTTATCAAATGACAACTCGTGTCTATGACCAGGAAACCATGGCCATCTTTGATCAACGAGCTAGTCCGGTAGAGGATCACTAGGGACATGTTGTTGTCTATGTACCCACACATGTATTTGAGTTTCCAATAAATACAATTATAGCATGGATAATAAACGATTATCATGAACAAGGAAATATAACAATAACCACTTTATTATTGCCTCTGGGGCATATTTCCAACAGTCTCCCACTTGCACTAGAGTCAATAATCTAGTATTACATTGTAATGAATCTAACACCCATAGAGTTCTGGTGTTGATCATGTTTTGCCCGTGGAAGAGGCTTAGTCAATGGATCTGCAACATTTAGATCCGTGTGCACTTTGCAAATGTTTATGTCCTCCTCCTTGATCGCATCGCGGATGGAATTGAAGCGTCGCTTTATGTGTCTGGTCCTCTTGTGAAACCTTGGTTCCTTGGCCAGAGCAATGGCACGAGTATTGTCACAGAACAGAGTCATCGGGTTCAATGCACTGGGCACAACTCCAAGATATGTCATGAATTGCTTCATCCGGACACCTTCCTTTGCCGCCTCCGAGGCAGCTATGTACTCCGCTTCGCATGTAGAATCAGCTACCACACTTTGCTTTGAACTGCACCAGCTTACCGCTCCCCCATTGAGAATATATACGTATCCGGTTTGAGACTTAGAGTCATCCAGATCAGTGTCAAAGCTTGCATCGACGTAACCCTTTACGACGAGCTCTTGATCACCACCATAAACGAGAAACATTTCCTTAGTCCTTTTTAGGTACTTAAGGATATTCTTGATCGCCGTCCAATGTTCCACTCCTGGATCACTTTGAAACCTTCTGGCCATACTTATGGCAAGGCTGACATCTGGTCTCGTGCACAACATCGCATATATGATAGAGCCTATGGCAGAAGCATAGGGGATGACACTCATCTTTTCTCTATCCTCTGCAGTCACTGGGCATTGAGTCTTACTAAACTTCACACCTTGCAATACAGGCAAGAACCCCTTCTTGGACTGATCCATTTTGAACTTCTTCAAAACTTTATCAAGGTATGTGCTCTGTGAAAGTCCTATTAAGCGTCTCGATTTATCTCTATAGATCTTGATGCCTGATATGAAAGCAGCCTCTCCTAGGTCCTTCATTGAAAACTCTTGTTCAAATATTCCTTCACGCTTTCCAAAAGTTATATATTGTTTCCAATCAGCAATATGTCATCCACATATAATATTAGAAACGCTATAGAGCTCCCACTCACTTTCTTGTAAATACAGGCTTCTCCGTAAACTTGTATAAACCCAAACGCTTTGATCACCTCATCAAAGCGAAGATTCCAACTCCGAGACGCTTGCACCAGCCCATAAATGGATCGCTGGAGTTTGCAAACTTTGTCAGCATTTTCTGGATCGACAAAACCTTCTGGTTGCATCATATACAACTCTTCCTTAAGGAAACCGTTAAGGAACGCTGTTTTGACATCCATCTGCCAAATTTCATAAGCAAAAAATGCAGCTATTGCTAACATGATTCTGACGGACTTAAGCATCGCTACGGGTGAGAAAGTCTCATCGTAGTCAACTCCTTGAACTTGTGAACAACCCTTTGCCATAAGTCGAGCTTTATAGACGGTGATTTTACCGTCCGGGTCCGTCTTCTTCTTAAAGATCCATTTATTCTGAATGGCCTTTCGCCCTTCAGGTAATACTTCCCAAGTCCATACTTTGTTTTCATACATGGATCCCATCTCAGATTTCATGGCCTCTAACCATTTGTCAGAATCTGGACCCACCATTGCTTCTCCATAGCTCGTAGGTTCATCGTTGTCCAACAACATGACCTCTAAGACAGGGTTACCGTAGCCTACCAATTGGAACTACCCCCGCAGCTTTCCAAAGTTCATGATGTGTTCCACGTTTCTCAACTCAGGCGTTGCTTCAAGTATCTTATCCGCGAAGTAGACCGCAAAACGCTTGATCTTCAAGATGATCTCTCATATCGAGAATATCCTGTTCGTATTCTCGATGAAGCCGAGCGCAGCACTCGACGTCGCAGCATTAAGTTTCTCAAGGTTTAGTGGTCACGTCATTCCGAGGATGAAGCAACCTGGGAGCGCGAAGATCGTCTTCGGCTTGAGTACCCTGCACTCTTCCCGACTACTCCTGAATCTCGGGACGAGATTCTTGTTTAGTGGGGGTGAGTTGTCATATCCCTAGTTTTAACCTTGCTTGACATTGCATTCATGCATGCATTTTTAATTTTCAAATGAAAGTGAAATGAGGATTGATCAAGCCTCAGGATTAATTTTTTGTCAAACAAGCAACATAAAAATTGCTTCAAATAGATCCAAGAAAATGTCCCTGGTTTTCTAATAAAATATTGGCATGAGGTAAAAATGCCAGCCAATATTTTGGGATCACAGAAACATTTTATACTGGGCATTTGAGTTAATACAAATATTATTTGCATTGGAATTATATTTGTTATATAGTAAATATAATTCCAACAATTCTGAAACTTTTTATGTGGCATTAGTTATTTTCACCTAGCTCACATGACAATTTTCAGAATTTAAAAAAATGGTTTGGTATTTGTTTCAAACCAAAACAAATTATAGAAATATAAAACAGAAACAAATAAAAGGGAAAGGCCTACCTCGCGCTTACCTGTGCAGCCCACTAGGGGCATCTTCGTCTTCAACCTATGCCTTCTGGCAGAGGCAAGGCCGAGCACGGCGCGCGCGCGCGAAGGCTGAAAGAACATGTGCTGCCCCCATGTTTGGTTTTGGTAATTGATGACAATCTCTATGGACTAATGGTTGCCTTGAGTTATATTTGAAGGGTTTGTCCATAGGCTTTGCTTGTAGACCATTTGTTGGTCTCAAGGTGATTTGAAGAAGAATATGTGTTGACCAAGGTACTATTCAAGGATTTATCCAAAGATTGGTCATGTGTGTGTTGAGTCTATTGCAAGCATGTCTTGAAGAAGAAAATTGTGTGAACATTCATGTGTACCTTCAAGACATCATCCTAATGAAGAGAGTTGGAAAGATTCAAGGTTGATCAAGACTAAATATGAAGAGTGATTCAAGTTGATCAACACACAAAGCGTAGAAGATGTACCGAGTGGGATCAAGTGATCTCACGGTATGGTAAGTATTGTCCATTACGCTTTGTGTACTAACCCGTGTTCTATGCGAGAGTTCTATGTGGGGTTAGGTATGTTTCCATGGGCTTGCGTCAAGAGGAAGATCTCTTTCAACCCATGGAGGATGACATCAAGTGGTGATCGTCATCAAGATTGCGCAGTGCAAGTTCAAGTGGAGCATCACGAAGAGATCACTGCTTGAAGCTTGCCGTCCATTGTGGTGACAATGGACTTGTGAAGATGTGCCGAAGAGCGGCTCACCCATAGTGGAGTATGGGGGAGCAATCAACTAGTCTTCATCGAGCCGGCGCATTCAAGAAAGGTGGTCCAACTTGAGGAGGTCAAGATCGTCATCATCTAGCTCAAGTGGACTGTGCGCAAGGCAAAGGTTTGCCCTTGATAGGTTTTCTATTTTACCGGTCTCATAGTGGTAGTTGGGAGACCGGGTTATAGGATCGATAGCCGTACTATCAAGGGGGGCTCTCAAGTGAGTAGCTTTATCGTATCTTCGTAGAGAGCTCAAACCATTGCATCCTTGCATCATATTTCTTGGTTCTTGTTTGGTGTTTCTCTTTGTGAGTTTTTGAGCTTATGGTCATCTTCATGACAAGCTCGAGTTCATCGAAAACGGAGTTCATATATGCATCTTCTATGATGTTTTCGATGTTGGAGTTTATGCCGGTTCTTCATTCATAGAGGTTTCATATCTCTATAACTTAGGCATATCTCCCCTGTGAAAGATCGTGGATGTCGCCTAGAGGGGGGGGGGGTGAATAGGCGCTTTAAAATAATTACGGTTTAGGCTTGAACAAATGCGGAATAAACCTAGCGGTTAATTTGACAAGCACAAAACCTAAATTGACTAGGCTCACCTATGTGCACCAACAACTTATGCTAAGCAAGATAAACAACTAAGTGATAGCAAGATATATAACAAGAAACAATATGGCTATCACAAAGTAAAGTGCATAAGTAAAGGGCTCGGGTAAGAGATAACCGAGGCACGCGGAGACGACGATGTATCCCGAAGTTCACACCCTTGCGGATGCTAATCTCCGTTTGGAGCGGTGTGGAGGCACAATGCTCCCCAACAATGCCACTAGGGCCACCGTATTCTCCTCACGCCCTCGCACAATGCAAGGTGCCGTGATTCCACTAAGGGACCCTTGAGGGTGGTCACCGAACCCGTACAAATGGCAACCCTTGAGGGCAGTCACCGAACCCGTACACTTTGGCAACCCTTGGGGGCGGTCACCGGTACCCGTCAAATTGCTCGGGGTGATCTCCACAACCTAATTGGAGACCCCGACGCTTGCCCGGAGCTTCACCACAATGGAATGTGGCTCCGAGGCACCACCAAGCCGTCTAGGGCGCCAAGGCACCCAAGAGGAACAAGCTCAAGGGTGCTCAAACACCCAAGAGTAATAAGCTTCTCAACTACTAACTTCCACGTATCACCGTGGAGAGCTCAAACCGATGCAACTAATGCAATGGCAAGGGCACACGGAGTGCCCAAGTCCTCCTCTCCCAAATCCCACCAAAGCAACTAATGCTAGGGAGGAAAATGAGAGGAAGAACGAAGAAGAACACGAAGAACTCCAAGAACTAGATCCAAGGGGTTCCCCTCACTTAGAGGAGAAAGTGATTGGTGGAAATGTGGATCTAGATCTCCTCTCTCTTTTCCCTCAAGAAGGAGCAAGAATCATTGGAGGGATTGAGAGATAGGCAAGCTCAAGAAGGTCAACAATGGGGGGAGAAATGAGCTCAAAGGATAAGAAAACCGTTGGGGAAGAAGACCCCTTTTATAGGGCCACCCCAAATCCAACCGTTACCCGTGCTGGATGCGTACAAGCGGTACTACCGCTCTTGCGAGCGGTACTACCGCTTAAGCGGTAGTAATTCAAAAACAGCAGGCGAGAACACGGAACTGGAGCGGTAGTGCCGCACTTAGCGGTACTACCGTGTCAACCAAGCGGTACTACCGCTAAAGCGAAAAGAGCAACAGAAGCTTGCACACTCTGCGAAAAACAAGCGGTAGTAGCAGCGGTAGTGGAGGGCGGAAGTACCGCACCAAGCGGTACTACCGCCCAGCAGAGCGGTACTACCGCCCTGAGCGGTACTACCGCACTACTGCCGCACTACTACCGTTTAACAGAAAACGGCAACAGAGACGTGCACAGAAGGAAACCCCGCAAGCGGTAGTGGCGGCGGTAGTAAGGGCGGTAGTACCGCCAGAGCGGTACTACCGTGCTACTACCGCTCTACTACCGTGAATGGCAAACTGGCAACAGAAAGTTGCACGCTCGGGGAAACCCCAAGTGGTAGTGCCACGGAAGTACCAGCGGTACTACCGCATAAGCGGTACTACCGTGGGCACCAGCGGTACTACCGCTTGCAAGCTACTGAAAATCCACAGAAACAGAGGATTCAAATAAAACCAGAACTGCCATAACTTCTGCAAATGAGCTCCGAATTGAGCAAACTCAAGCTTGTTGGATAGAAGACACGAGTACTATCCAAACAGCGACTGGTTATAATAAGAAGTGGCAGGGGAGATATGCCTAACATATAGAGATGAGAAACCTCTATGAATGAAGAACCGGCATAAACTCCAACATCGAAAACATCATAGAAGATGCATATATGAACTCCGTTTTCGATGAACTCGAGCTTGTCATGAAGATGACCAAAAGCTCAAAGACTCACAAAGAGAAACACCAAACACGAACCAAGAAAGATGATGCAAGGATGCAATGGTTTGAGCTCTCTACGAAGATACGATAAAGCTACTCACTTGAGAGCCCCCCTTGATAGTACGGCTATCGATCCTATAACCCGGTCTCCCAACTACTACCATGAGACCGGTAAAATAGAAAACCTATCAAGGGCAAACCTTTGCCTTGCGCATAGTCCACTTGAGCTAGATGATGACGATCTTGACCTCCTCAAGTTGGACCACCTTTCTTGATTGCGCCGGCTCGATGAAGACTAGTTGATTGCTCCCCCATACTTCACTATGGGTGAGCCACTCTTCGGCACATCTTCACAAGTCCATTGTCACCACAATGGACAGCAAGCTTCAAGCATGTGATCTCTTCGTGATGCTCCACTTGAACTTGCACACCGCAATCTTGATGACGATCACCACTTGATGTCATCCTCCATGGGTTGTGTGATATCTTCCTTTTGATGCACGCCCATGGAAACAAACCTAACCCCACAAAGAACTCTTGCATAGAACATGGGTTAGTACACAAAGCGTAATGGACAATGCTTACCATACCGTGAGATCACTTGATCCCACTCGGTACATCTTCTACGCTTTGTGTGTTGATCAACTCGAATCACTCTTCATATTTAGTCTTGATCAACCTTGAATCTTTCCAACTCTCTTCATTAGGATGATGTCTTGAAGGTAAACATGAATGTTCACACAATCTCCTTCTTCAAGACATGCTTGCAATAGGCTCATCTCTTACATGACCAATCTTTGGATAACTCCATGAATAACCTTGGTCAACACATATTCTTCTTCTAATAACCTTGAAACCAACAAATGGTCTTCAAGCAATGCCTATGGACAAACCCTTCAAATATAACTCAAGGCAACCATTAGTCCATAGAGATTGTCATCAATTACCAAAACCAAACATGGGGGCAGCACATGTTCTTTCGCTGTTGGATAGTACTCGCCGTCCTCTATCCAACAAGCTTGAGTTTGCTCAATTCGGAGTTCATTTGCAGAAGTTATGGCAGTTCTGGTTTTATTCTGTATCCTCTGCTTTCTGTGGATTTTCAGTGGCATGCTAGCGGTAGTACCGCTGGTGCCCACGGTAGTACCGCTTATGCGGTAGTATCGCTGGGTACTTCCGTGGCACTGCCGCTTGGGGTTTCCCCGAGCGTGCAACTCTCTGTTGTCTGTTCTGATTGGGCACTTTTGCAGCGCCCAAGCGGTAGTACCGCTAGGTACCACGGTAGTACCGCTTATGCGGTACTTCCGCTCGGTCTACCGCGCTACTTCCGCTTGGGAAAAATCCTTCTGTGCACGTCTCTGTTGCCGTTATTTGTTAAACGGTAGTAGTGCGGTAGTAGCGCGGTAGTACCGCTTAGTGCGGTACTTCCGTCCTCTACTACCGCTGCTAGTACCGCTTGTGTTTCAATGAGTGTGCAAGCTTCTGTTGCCGGATTCGCCTTTGCGGCAGTAGCACGGTAGTTGGACGGTAGTACCGCTTATTGTGGTACTTCCGCTCCAGTACCGCTCTACTACCGCTGTTCCCCTGTCACTGCGACCTTCAGCGGTAGTACCGCTTTAGGAGGACGGTAGTATTGCTTCGTGCGGCACTACCGCTCCAGTTCTTTTTGAACTCGCTTACTTCTGGCTGGAACTACCGCTTAAGCAGTAGTACCGCTCGCCCGAGCGGTAGTACCGCTGGTGTGCGTCCAGCACAGGTAACGGTTCGATTTCGTGGGGGCTATTTAAGGGGGTCTTCTTCCCCATTGCCCCCAACGGTTCTCTTATCCCCTTGCAGCTCTATCTCCTCCATTGTTGACCTTCTAGAGCTTTGCTATCTCTTCATCCCTCCAATGATTCTTGCTCCTTCTTGAGGGAATAGAGAGAGGAGATCTAGATCCATCTTTCCACCAATCACTTTCTCCTCTATGTGAGGGAAACCTTGTGGATCTAGATCTTGGAGTTCTTGGTGTTCTCCTTGTTCTTCCTCTCACTTTCCTCCATAGCTTTTGTTGCTTTGGTGGGATTTGAGAGAGAGGGACTTGAGCACTTCGTGTGTTCTTGCCATTGCATTAGTTGCATCGGTTTGAGTTCTCCACGGTGATACGTGGAAGTTAGTAGTTGAGAAGCTTATTACTCTTGGGTGTTTGAGCACCCTAGAGCTTGTTCCTCTTGGGTGCTTTGGCGCCCTAGACGGTTGGTGGTGCCTCGGAGCTCAATCATTGTGGTGTAAAGCTCCGGGCAAGCGTCGGGGTCTCCAATTAGGTTGTGGAGATCGCCCCGAGCAATTTGACGGGTACCGGTGACCGCCCCCAAGGGTTGCCAAAGTGTACGGGTTCGGTGACCGCCCTCAAGGGTTGCCATTTGTACGGGTTCGGTGACCGCCCTCAACGGTCCCTTAGTGGAATCACAGCACCTTGCATTGTGCGAGGGCGTGAGGAGAATACGGTGGCCCTAGTGGCATTGTTGGGGAGCATTGTGCCTCCACACCGCTCTAACGGAGATTGGCATCCGCAAGGGTGTGAACTTCGGGATACATCGTCGTCTCCGCGTGCCTCGGTTATCTCTTACCCTAGCCCTTTACTTATGCACTTTACTTTGTGATAGCCATATTGTTTCTAGTTATATATCTTGCTATCACTTAGTTGTTTATCTTGCTTAGCATAAGTTGTTGGTGCACATAGGTGAGCCTAGTCGATTTAGGTTTTGTGCTTGACAAATTAAACGCTAGTTTTATTCCGCATTTGTTCAAGCCTAAACCGTAATTATTTTAAAGCACCTATTCACCCCCCCCTCTAGGCGACATCCACGATCTTTCAAAGGCGCCACGCCACCAGCTCGCCTGCCTGCCTTCCCCGCTACGTCGACGCTGTGGATAGAGCCGCGCTGCCGTCCGCATCTTGCTGACCTCCTCGCCATTCCCCCCCTGTGCTCTCTCTCTTCCCCGCACCCGAGAGGACCACTGCCGTTGCTCGCAGCCACAGCGGCCATTGACCTCGAGAAGCCCCGCCGGCGTGTTCTATCGCCCCGTAGTACTCGTCCTCGTCTCCAAGCCAAAGGAATCAAGGCCGGAGGCCCTCCAGCGACGCCATCGTCGCCGTCTTCTCCACCTCCGACCGCCGCTCGCCCCCGACGATTCGCTGTCGTCCGGTCGTCCTCGAGCTCGCCGACCCGCCCATCGACCCCCGCCGTGAGCTCTTCGTCTGTTTCCCCCTCTTTCCCGCCGTCCCCGCGTCCCCTAGCTGGCCTTCCCTCCATGGCCGAGAGCTTGGCTCCGCCGGCCATGTCGCCGTCGTGGCCACAGACTCCACGGTTCGCGCCCGAGCACCTCCGCGTGCTCCTGGAGCCCCCGTGAGCCCGCCAAGCTGCTTAGATGGCCTCCCCGTGCACCGCAGCGTTGCACCGCCCAATGCCCGAACGCCGGCCGCTGCAAATGAGCTCGCCGACGACGACCGTGGCCACCCCAGCTCCCCCTGCTGCCCCTACTAGATGCGGCGCTTCGCCAGCTCGCCGTAGCCGTAAACCGCGCGCAAAATGGTGCCCCGCAGCGTGATCCCGAGCATCTCCGGCGAACTTCCGCCACGGGTTTGGTCGCCGGCGACCTCACTCCGGTGGGTGCCGACATGGCCGGCCATTAGGGCCTAATCCCCCTCCTAATTAATCCCCAGAGCCACTGACAGTGGGCCCCAGAGTGGGTCAAACCCCTGGTCAGCGCGGGATTAGCCCCTGGGTCACTGACCAGTGGACCCCACTGGTCAGGTTTGACCTGGGACCGGCGTTGTTGACTTGCTGACGAAGGCATGATGTCAGACTAATGCAATTAATGATTTTTTGGAATAAAAGATACTTAGGAAAATCCAGAAAATGCCTAAAACTTTGAAAATTCATAGAAATTAATCTATAGCTCCAAATGAAATAAATTATATATGAAAAATTATCAGAAAAATCCAATGAATCTAATGGTACCATTTTCATGCATGTTTGAACAACTTTAACTTGCTGGATAGGACAATTTCATTAAAGGCATTAAAATGCTTATCACATGGAGTTAAAATTGATCTATATTGATCAAATGAATCCCATTTAACTTGTGGTCACTTGCATTAGATAAATCCAGCAACATGTTAACATGACATGATCATGCATCATTGTGAAGCATTTGCCGTGCTTAATTTGTACCTTGTTTGATCTTGTCGATAGACTTGCGAGACGTAGTTATCGACGACATCGAAGAACAGATGTGTTCTTCCGATCTTCAGGCAAGCAACCCCCCTTGAGCATATTCGATACAATCCCACTCTCTCGCTCTTGCTCTCATTTCAATGCATTAGGACAATGCGATTCAACTGCTACTTGTGTTGCGGTAGATGAACCCACTCCTTTGCATGACCTGTCATTGTCACAGTAAATAGCTAAACCAAGCAACCTAGCATACCTGGTAGATGCTTGAGCCATGTTGTGCCATAACCCTATTATGCTTGCTATGCTTAGAGTTGTGTCAGGTCTGATTCATCTGGGTGATAAACCGGAGTGAAATGGATGTGTCCTGATGATGAGGGTTAAGTGTTGAACCTGTTTTGGTAAAGGTGGCGATGAGAGGCCATGTAGGAGTACATGGTGGGTTGTCTCATTGAAGCCGCTCATAGGAACTGAGTTCCATGTTTGTGTTCCAAGACTAGCTACTACCGCACATTGGGCTCGAAACCAATGGACCCTCTCGGCCTATTAAACTACCCTGTTCTCAGTCCAGGAGTCGCAGTAGTTCGAAACGTTGATAGGTGTGGCACGGCCTGCGAAGTGGATGAACGGCCCAATCGGGACCGGCTTGGGGCCCTGCTCACAACGTTTGAGGCCATGTTGGAAACCTCGACCGGACTTCCATTATGGGTTCCAACTCAGATAGGCAACTGCCTTGGACATGAGTCGTTGTAAGTTAACATCCGTGGCCGACTCCCTCGCTTGGGTTCCGCTTGAAAGTTGCCGAGGTGCCTTTTTAACGTGCACATGGCGATAAGTGGCGGGAGCATTTGTGACGAAGTACACCCCTGCAGGGTAATCTATCTATTCGAATAGCCGTGTCCATGGATATGGACTACTTGGAGACTTGCATTGTTCATAGACAACATTAAATGGATACTCTAAAATACTCCGGGTAAGTGTGAGTGCTATGGATGACTTCTCGTAGGAAGACGAGAGAGGATCCATAGTGGTGTATTGATGTGGTGAATATGTGGACTCGTGTGTGCTCTCTCATTGGGAGACGAGAGAGTAATGATACATTGGATACATTGTCGTAGTCTAGTTTAGCCAAAGGTCAAAGCTGGCATTCTGCAGTAAACCCCACAATCCCGCTCATTGATACATGATGCATAAGTAGATAGTTCTGATGTAAGACTTGCTGAGTACCTTCGTACTCACTGTTGCTTATTTACGTTTTTGCAGAGATAGACGTTGTTCACTTTATGTTCTTCTTGACGTTGACATCGACGGATTAGCTTGGGAACCCAGACAGGAGTCTGGCTCCTTTGGTAGGGTCGTTGTAGCTTTTCAGGCTCTTCCAGCCGCTTTTATTAGATGTCTGTACCCAGACATGTAACTTCCGCTTGTGGTTTGTATGCTCTGAATGTTGGGTCATGTGACCCACCCTGCTTGTAACATTATACTATGTTGGCTCTTCGGAGCCTTCCAAATAAATGTTATTTTGTAAAGTTTTGTTGTGATGCCATGTTGTATCTATGCATATCGTGCATAATGCGTGTATGGTTGAAATGCATTGGTATGTGTGGGATTCAACACCTAGTTGTATACCTTTAGTAGCCTGCTTTACGGGGAAATGCCTCTTTGTGCTTCCACCGAGCCTTGGTAGCTTGCTACTGCTCCGGACACATTGATTGACCGGCGTGTATCTTTCTTTGTTGCTGTGTCTGTCCCTACGGGGAAATGTCTCGCAGTGTAATGGAGTCCCTGTAGCCTGCTATGACTCGTCTATGTACCGTTGATGACAGATATGTCTCACGACGTAATGGAGTCCATGTAGCTTGCTACGACTCATCTACACACGCTGATGACCGACACCTGCATTGCTGGGTTACGTATGTCTGTCCATGTACGGTTGTGCCACTTGGGTCTATAACTAGTCATGTCGACCCGGGTTCTTTGACATATGATTGCTAGCGACATATTCATATACGTGAGCCAAAAGACGCAAACGGTCCCGGCCAAGGTAAGGTGGCAGCCGTGGGGATTACCGTGCGTGAGGCCGCAATGTGATATGATATGTTACATGCTAGATTCGTATGGCCCAGGATCGGGGTCCCGACAGCGTTGGTATCAGAGCCGAACTGTCTGTAGGATTACGAAGCCAAACTGGTCGATGTTGAGTCTAGTAATGCTTTAGTTATATAAGGGAATTGATTGTGGAAGGGAACGTAAGGCTCTTTTTACTGTTTTCCTCAAGTTACTCTATTCTGGGTCACCCTCTTCCTTTCTATGGGGATTAAGGACTAGGCTTCTTACCTATCTGCTAGGATGACGAGTTACTGGACCACAGACTTATAGAATGGTTGTTTGTGTCAAGTAATGTCCCATCAGAGTTGTGAGAAGTGATGCCTATGTTCTCACTGTGCCTTGAACCATGATGTTGAGTTGTTATGCTACCCAAATCTTGAACAGGTTGCCTCATATTTCATACCCGTACAACCATTATGTTGTCCGAGTTCTTCTAGGTTTAGGTATGTTCTGGTGTTCTTCCTTGTTCTGAACCCTGGTTGTTTCCTTCAGGATGTCGCCAGTAACCCGGAGATCTGCTAGTCGTGGTCAGAACCATGGAGATGGTAGGGATGAAGAAGATCCTCCCAACCCGCCTCTGTTGGCGGAGGTTATGCTAGAAGTTGAGAGGAACAAGCGTGCCACCAACCGTCTGTTGGAGCACATCGAGCAGAATACAGCCCATCGTCGCAATGAGCTAGTATCCATCAGAGACTTCATCAAGTTGCAACCGCCCACCTTCCATCATTCCATTGAGCCACTGGATGCAGATGATTGGCTTTGGAGCATCAACAACAAGCTGCGTTATGCAAACGTGGCTGAAGGAGACAAGGTCACCTATGTCGCATATGACCTTGAAGGTTCCGCCAGTCTATGGTGGGAGAACTTCGAGGCCATGCGACCTGCAGGCCAAGCTACGTCATGGAAGGAATTCTGTGAGGCTTTCCGTGAGCATCATATTCCCCAGGCCCTGATAGATCGTAAGCAAAAGGAGTTCTGCAATCTGACCCAAGGCAAGATGGATGTGGATGCCTATAGTCATGAGTTTGGACGCCTCGCGCGTTATGCTCCAGAAAAGGTATCCACAGATGCCAAGAAGCAAGCAAGGTTCAGGAAAGGCCTTAGCCCGAAGCTTCGTCATGATCTCAGTCTGCATGAGTTCGTTAGCTTCCAGGTTCTTGTGAACAAAGCAATCCAAGCGGAGACAAGCCGAATGACCTATGAGGAATCCCGCAAGCACACCCGTGATATTGGGTCATCTTCAGTTGCTATATCCCAAAAGCGTAGGATACGGATCCCGAACGCCGCTCTTCCTGTTGGATATGCACCGAGGCCATCCTATGTGGCGCCTCCTCTGCCGATGCCATGTGCTCCCCAGAAGAACCTCGTCAAGCAAGTGCTCAACCCAGATCCATGTCCCACTTATGGATCATGCTTCAAATGCGGTCAACCAGGACATTACTCAAGAGATTGTCCTCTGCATGGTTATGTTCCACCCTCTTCGTCAATGGGTGTTGTTCGTTGCAAGCCGCCAACCAAGAAGCCTAATGCCAGGTCAGTTGTTTATACTCGTGGATGTGTGCACCATGTAGCTGCAGAAGAAGCCCAAGATGATGCTGACGTCGTGCTTAAGACACTTCTTGTCAATTCTCATTCAGCTTCAGTTCTGTTTGACTCAGGAGCATCCCACTCCTTCATCTCTGAACGTTATGCCTCCTTGCATAACATTGCTTTTGAAGATATGCCCTCTCCATTAGTAATTCAACTCCAGGTTCCAAATGGAAAACTAATGCAGTAAGCCATGGGAACCAAATCCTTGTCGATGGTTTAGTATTCCTTGCCTCTCTGGTAGCCCTCAAAACCTCGGACATCAATATCATTTTGGGGATGGACTAGATGACAGCTCATCACGCCAAAATTGATTGTTTCACTAGGTATGTTCAGCTTACCCATCCTTCTGGCCAGATAGTCAATGTCCAAACCCATATTCCAGAAGAGCGGATATATTCCCTCAATGCCAATCCTCTTCCAGACCTTGAAAACATCCTGGTAGTCCGTGACTTCCCGGATGTCTTTCTAGAAGAATTGCCAGGTGTTCCACCTGACAGAGAAGTAGAGTTTGTCATAGACCTTATTCCAGGGACTGCTCCAATTGCTAGGAGACCATATAAGATGTCACCCCAAGAGTTAGCTAAGCTTAAAATCCAACTCGGTGAATCTTTGCAGAAAGGTTTCATCCGTCCTAGTTCTTCTCCATGGACTTGTCCTGTCCTCTTCGTCAAGAAGAAGGATGGTACGGACCGGATGGTTGTCGATTATCGACCGGTTAATCTGGTCACGATAAAGAACAAATATCCGCTCCCCAGGATCAATGATCTGTATGATCAGCTCGATGGATCCGCAGTCTTTTCCAAGATGGATTTGAGATTAGGTTATCATCAAATCAAAATCAGGAACGGGGACATTCCTAAGACGGCCTTCGTCACTCGTTATGGCCAATACGAGTACACCGTCATGTCCTTCGGTCTAACCAATGCCCCAGCCACCTTCTCCCGCTTAATGAATTCAATCTTCATGGAGTATTTGGACAAATTTGTTGTGGTTTACCTCGATGATATCCTCATTTACTCGAAGAACGAAGAAGAACATGTTGAGCATCTTAGGCTGGTATTGATGAAACTTCGAGAGCACCGCCTTTACGCCAAATTCTCCAAGTGCGAATTCTGGTTGCCAGAAGTGACCTATCTAGGCCACGTAATCTCTGCAAAAGGTATTGCTGTCAATCCCGAGAGAGTTCAAGCTGTCCTTGATTCGACTCAACCTGAATCGGTGAAGCAAGTTAGGAGTTTCCTTGGCTTAGCGAGCTACTGTCGCCGCTTCGTTGAGAACTTCTCCAAAGTTGCCAAACCTCTAACTGAACTCCTCAAGAAAGATAAAAAGTTCGAGTGGACTCCAAAGTGTGAGGAAAGTTTTCAGGAGTTGAAAAGACGACTGACTACTGCCCCGGTACTTGTACCCCCGGATTTCACAAAGGACTTTGTTATCTACTGTGATGCTTCGCGACAAGGTCTAGGTTGCATTCTTATGCAAGATCGTCATGTGATTGCCTACGCATCTCGATGGTTGTGTCCACATGAGGAGAATTATCCAACACACGATCTGGAACTTGCCGCATAGTCCATGCACTTGTCACTTGGCGACATTACCTTCTGGGTAATCGTTACGAAATATACACTGATCACCAGAGTCTCAAATATATATTCACCCAACCGGATTTGAATCTCAGGCAAAGACGGTGGATTGAGTTGATTACGGACTACGACTTAGGAATATCTTACACCCCAGGCAAAGCCAATGTCATGGCTGATGCACTAAGTCGTAAATCCTATTGTAACAACCTCATGTTGCTACAAAGTCAACCACTTCTCCATGAGGAATTTCGTAAGTTAAACCTTCACATTGTTCCTCGAGGATTCCTTTCTACCTTGGTGGCGAAACCGACTCTTGAGGATCAGATCATCGCTGCCCAAAAGCAGGATACGGGAATTTCTCGGATCAAGAGCAACATTGCCAAGGGAGTTGCTCGTTCCATCTCGGTAAATGACCAAGGTGTTGTATTCTTTGAGAACCGCTTGGTGGTTCCCAAGAAGCAACAACTTCGAGAACTGATCCTTAAAGAAGCTCATGAATCTCCTCTCACGATTCATCCCGGTAGTACCAAGATGTATCAGGACCTACGCCAGAGGTTCTGGTGGACCCAGATAAAAAGAGAAATTGCTCAATTCATTGCCAACTGCGATGTTTGTCGTCGCGTTAAGGCAGAGCATCAAAGGCCTACTGGCACTCTTCAGCCCTTGGCTATTCCCGAGTGGAAATGGGACAAGGTCGGTATGGATTTCATCACCGTCTTTACAAAGACTAAGAAAGGGAATGATGCCATATTTGTGGTCATCGATTGCCTTTCGAAAGTTGCTCATTTCCTTCTAGTTTGAGAAAGTATAACTGCTAGTCAGTTAGCAGACCTATATTTCTCTCGAATAGTTTCTCTTCATGGTGTTCCCCTAGAGATCAACTCAGATCGTGGAAGTCTTTTCACTTCTTGATTTTGGGAAAGTTTCCAGAATGCTATGGGAACCCATCTCTCCTTTAGCACCGCTTATCATCCTCAGTCAAGTGGTCAAGTCGAAAGAGTCAATCAAATTCTCGAAGATATGCTCAGAGCCTATGTTATCTCATTCGGAATGAATTGGGAGAAATGTCTTCCATTCGCCGAATTTGCTTATAACAACAGCTTCCAGTCTAGTCTGGGCAAAGATCCTTTCGAAGTTCTGTATGGACGAAGATGTCGAACGCCATTAAACTGGTTAGAAACCGGAGAAAGACAATTCTTTGGACCGGATATGATCTAGGATGCAGAAGAGCAAGTTCGCGTCATTCGTGAGAATTTGAAAACCGCCCAATCTCGTCAAAAGAGCCAATATGACCATCGTCATAAGGATGTAAGTTATGAAGTTGACGAGAAGGCTTACCTTCGGGTTTCACCTCTGAAGGGTACCCACCGCTTCGGTATCAAAGGCAAATTGGCTCCTCGTTACATTGGTCCTTTTCGCATTCTCGCTAAACGAGGAGAGGTTGCCTACCAATTGGAACTACCCCCGCAGCTTTCCAAAGTTCATGATGTGTTCCACGTTTCTCAACTCAAGCGTTGCTTCAAGGATCCTATCCGCGAAGTAGACCACTAAACGCTTGATCTTCAAGATGATCTCTCATATCGAGAATATCATGTTCGTATTCTCGATGAAGCCGAGCACAGCACTCGACGTCGCAACATTAAGTTTCTCAAGGTTCAGTGGTCACACAATTCCAAGGATGAAGCAACCTGGGAGCGCGAAGATCGTCTTCGGCTTGAGTACCCTGCACTCTTCCCGACTACTCCTGAATCTCGGGACGAGATTCTTGTTTAGTGGGGGTGAGTTGTCACATCCCTAGTTTTAACCTTGCTTGACATTGCATTCATGCATGCATTTTTAATTTTCAAATGAAAGTGAAATGAGGATTGATCAAGCCTGAGGATTAAATTTTTGTCAAACAAGCAACATAAAAATTGCTTCAAATAGATCCAAGAAAATGTCCCTGGTTTTCTAATAAAATATTGGCATGAGGTAAACATGCCAGCCAATATTTTGGGATCACAGAAACATTTTATACTGGCATTTGGGTTAATCTAGATATTATTTGCATTGGAATTATATTTGTTATATATTAAATATAATTCCAACAATTCTGAAACTTTTTATGTGGCATTGGTTATTTTCACCTAGCTCACATGACAATTTTCAGAATTTAACAAAATGGTTTGGTATTTGTTTCAAACCAAAACAAATTACAGAAATATAAAACAGAAACAAATAAAAGGGAAAGGCCTACCTGGCGCTTACCTGTGCAGCCCAGCACTGTAGAAGGCCCAGCCCACCAGGGGCATCTTCGTCTTCAACCTCTGCCTTCTGGCACAGGCAAGGCCGAGCACGGCGCACGCACGAAGGCGCCACGCCACCAGCTCGCCTGCCTGCCTTCCCCGCCACGTCGATGTCGTGGATAGAGCCGCGCTGCCGTCTGCATCTCGCCAACCTCCTCGCCATTCCCCCCCTCTGCTCTCTCTCTCTTCCCCGCACCCGAGAGGACCGCCGCCGTTGCTCGCAGCCACCGCGGCCATTGACCTCGAGAAGCCCCGTCGGCGTGTTCTATCGCCCCGTAGTACTCGTCCTCGTCTCCAAGCCAAAGGAATCAAGGCCGGAGGCCCTCCAGCGACGCCATCGCCGCCGTCTTCTCCACCTCCGACCGCCGCTCGGCCCCGACGATTTGCTGTCGTCCGGTCGTCCCCGAGCTCGCCGACCCGCCCATCGACCCCGCCGTGAGCTCTTCGTCTGTTTCCCCCTCTTTCCTGCCGTCCTCGCGTCCTCTAGCTGGCCTTCCCGCCATGGTCGAGAGCTTGGCTCCGCCGGCCATGTCACCGTCGTGGCCACAGACTCCACGGTTCGCGCCCGAGCACCTCCGCGTGCTCCTGGAGCCCCCGTGAGCCCGCCAAGCTGCTTAGATGGCCTCCCCGTGCACCGCAGCGTTGCACCGCCCGATGCCCAAACGCCGGCCACCGCAAATAAGCTCGCCGCCGACGACCGTGGCCACCCCAACTCCCCCTGCTACCCCTACTAGATGTGGCGCTTCGCCAGCTTGCCGTAGCCGCAAACCGTGCGCAAAATGGTGCCCCGCAGCGTGATCCCGAGCATCTCCGACGAACTTCCGCCGCGGGTTTGGTCGCCGGCGACCTCACTCCGGTGGGTGCCGACGTGGCCGGCCATTAGGGCCTAATCCCCCTCCTAATTAATCCCTAGAGCCACTGACGGTGGGCCCCAGAGTGGGTCAAACCCCTGGTCAGCGCGGGATTAGCCCCTGGGTCACTGACTAGTGGACCCCACTGGTCAGGTTTGACCTGGGACCGGTGTTGTTGACCTGCTGACGCAGGCATGACGTTAGGCTGATGCAATTAATGATTTTCTAGAATAAAAGATATTTAGGAAAATCTAGAAAATGCCTAAAAATTTGAAAATTCATAGAAATTAATCTATAGCTCCAAATGAAATAAATTATATATGAAAAATTATCAGAAAAATCCAATGAATCTGATGGTACCATTTTCATGCTTGTTTGAACAACTTTAACTTGCTGGATAGGACAATTTCATTAAAGGCATTAAAATGCTTATCACATGGAGTTAGAATTGATCTATATTGATCAAATGAATCCCATTTAACTTGTGGTCACTTGCATTAGATAAATCCAGCAACATGTTAACATGACATGATCATGCATCATTGTGAAGCATTTGCCGTGCTTAATTTGTACCTTGTTTGATCTTGTCGATAGACTTGCGAGACGTAGTTATCGACGACATCGAAGAACAGCTGAGTTCTTCCGATCTTCAGGCAAGCAACCCCCCTTGAGCATATTCGATACAACCCCACTCTCTCGCTCTTGCTCTCATTTCAATGCATTAGGACAATGCGATTCAACTACTGCTTGTGTTGCGGTAGATGAACCCACTCCTTTGCATGACCTGTCATTGTCACAGTAAATAGCTAAACCAAGCAACCTAGCATACCTGGTAGATGCTAGAGCCATGTTGTGCCATAACCCTGTTATGCTTGCTATGCTTAGAGTTGTGTCAGGTCTGATTCATCTGGGTGATGAACCGGAGTGAAATGGATGTGTCCTGATGATGAGGGTTAAGTGTTGAACCTGTTTCTGTAAAGGTAGCGATGAAAGGCCATGTAGGAGTACATGGTGGGTTGTCTCATTGAAGCCGCTCATAGGAACTGAGTTCCGTGTTTGTGTTCCAAGACTAGCTACTACCGCACATTGGGCCCGGAACCAATGGACCCTCTCTGCCTATTAACCTACCTTGTTCTCAGTCCAGGAGTCGCGGTAGTTCGAAACGTTGATAGGTGTGGCACAGCCTGCGAAGTGGATGAACGACCCAATCGGGACCGGCTTGGGGCCCTGCTCACAACGTTTGAGGCCATGTTGGAAACCTCGGCCGGACTTCCATTATGGGTTCCAACTCAGATAGGCGACTGCCATGGACGTGAGTCGTTGTAAGTTAACGTTTGTGGCCGACTCCCTCGCCTGGCTTCCGCTTGAAGGTTGCCGAGGTGCCTTTTTAACATGCACATGGCGATAAGTGGCGGGAGCATGTGTGACGAAGTACACCCCTACAGGGTAATCTATCTATTCGAATAGCCGCATCCGCGGATATGGACTACTTGGAGACTTGCATTGTTCATAGACAACGTTATATGGATACTCTAAAATACTCCAGATAAGTGTGAGTGCTATGGATGGCTTCTCGTAGGAAGACGAGAGAGGATCCATAGTGGTGTATTGATGTGGTGAATATGTGGACTCGTGTGTGCTCTCTCGCAGGGAGACGAGAGAGTAATGATACATTGGATACATCGTCGTAGTCTAGTTTAGCCAAAGGTCAAAGCTGGCATTCTGCAGTAAACCCCACAATCCCGCTCATTGATACATGATGCATAAGTAGATAGTTCTGATGTAAGACTTGCTGAGTACCTTCGTACTCATTGTTGCTTATTTATGTTTTTGCAGAGATAGACGTTGTTCACTTTATGTTCTTCTTGACGTTGACATCGACGGATTAGCTTGGGAACCCAGACAGGAGTCTGGCTCCTTTGGTAGGGTCGTTGTAGCTTTTCAGGCTTTTCCAGCCGCTTTTATTAGATGTCTGTACATAGACATGTAACTTCCGCTTGTGGTTTGTATGCTCTGAATGTTGGGTCATGTGACCCACCCTGCTTGTAACATTATACTATGTTGGCTCTTCGGAGCCTTCCAAATAAATGTTATGTTATAGAGTTTTGTTGTGATGCCATGTTGTATCTACGCATATCGTGCATAATGTGTGTATGGTTGAAATGCATTGGTATGTGTGGGATTCGACACCTAGTTGTATACCTTTAGTAGCCTGCTTTACGGGGAAATGCCCCTTTGTGCTTCCACCGAGCCTTGGTAGCTTGCTACTGCTCCGGACACATTGATTGACCGGCGTGTATCCTTCTTTGTTGCTGTGTCTGTCCCTACGGGGAAATGTCTCGCAGTGTAATGGAATCCCTGTAGCCTGCTATGACTCGTCTATGTACCGTTGATGACAGATATGTCTCACGACGTAATAGAGTCCATGTAGCTTGCTACGACTCGTCTACACACGCTGATGACCGACACCTGCATTGTTGGGTTACGTATGCCTGTCCATGTACGGTTGTGCCACTTGGATCTATAACTAGTCATGTCGACCCGGGTTCTTTGACATATGATTGCTAGCGACATATTCATATACGTGAGCCAAAAGACGCAAACGGTCCCGGCCAAGGTAAGGTGGCAGCCGTGGGGATTACCGTGTGTGAGGCCGCAATGTGATATAATATGTTACATGCTAGATTCGTATGGCCCAGGATCGGGGTCCCGAAATTTCTGCTCCCACTTTAGTTCACTATAGTCACCTTCTTCGTGTTCTACGATATCTTCGTGGCACGATCTCCCATCGTCTCTTTTTTCCCGTTACAGCTCGTTACAGCTTCAGGTCTATTCGGATGCTACGTGGGCTAGTGATCCTTCGGATCGCCGTTCACTTTCTGCTTACTGTGTTTTCCTTCGTGGTTCTCTCATTGCTTGGAAAACGAAGAAACAGACTACAGTTTCCCGTTCGAGTGCAGAGGCCGAGTTGCGAGCTATGGCTCTTCCGACGGCAGAGGTGACTTGGTTACGATGGTTACTCGAGGATTTTGATGTTTCTATTACTACACCTACCACCCTCTTGTCCGACAGTACAGGTGCTATCAGCATTGCGCGGGACCCCGTGAAGCATGAGCTTACCAAGCATATTGGTGTTGATGCCTATTTTGTACGCGCTGTTGTGCAGGATCATGTCGTTGCTCTTCAGTATGTGCCTTCCGAGTTACAACTAGCAGACTTCTTCATGAAGGCCCAGACTAGAGCGCAACATGGATTTCACCTCTCCAAACTCAGTGTTGTGGATCCATCATGAGTTTGAGGGGGGTGTTAGAGTTATATTGATGATGGCTTTTGGACTTTTGTATTCTAGCCTTTTGGCATTCACTTGTACTTGTATATATGATGGCTTTGGCCTCTAGATAATACTAAGTTGCATATTTCCTAACAAATTCCACCGGAATGTGTGCGTCCTCATGTCTCGTCTGTGGAATTACCATGGGGTGACTGATAATGGGCCTATCAAGCATACTGACCTTGTGGTGATAGATAAAGAGGTTGATTTCAATGCCATTCTATACTTCAACTTACTATATGCTTCTGTTCTAATGCTCTGTTGGTTTCCCTGTGTATGATCTCAACCTCATCAAACTTCCGTTGCATTCCTCTCCCCACCCAGATCCACAGTGATTGATCCAAGGAACGCCACTATGTGTTCTATTCTTCTGTTCCTTTTAGCGTGCTTTATTTGAGTATTTGTTCCCCTATTTTTTCCTCGGATAGGTGGATGTGCTAGCTGTAGATGAGTAGGTAAAAAGGTTAGACCAGAAACTTGATTAAATTAGTGATTTGATGGTATACTTTGGCGGTTTATTCTTACTTTTTTTGAAAACTCAACTCTGCACCCAGGCTCATCTGCTCCCGCTGACGAAACAAATAAAAACAAATAGTAGAAAAATTCAAAAAATTCCAAAGTTTTTTTGTGTGGTACATATTTTGATGCGTGAGGTCCGCTCCAAATTTCAACTTATTTGGATATCCGAGCAGCTCTCGGCAAAAAAGACAAATCGGGTCAAAAAAATTGGTGAACAGTAAACCTTTTTTACAGACCCCGATTTGTCTTTTTTCCTGAGAGCTGCTCGGATGTCCAAATAAGTTGAAATTTGGAGCGGACCTCACGCATCAAAATATGTACCACACAAAAAAATGGAATTTTTTGAATTTTTCTAGTATTTGTTTTGATTTTTTTCGTGAGCGCGGGTGCAGATGCACCCGAGAGCCGAAACCTTTTTCCTGTTCTAATGGGCTGGAAACTTTGTAAGAAATAAGACATGGCTTCATTACTATAAATATTTAGCTTAGTTCATAGGTGCTACACTCTATAAGACAATATCATAATTAGTAATCAGATGCAATCATGCTTCTGCCATATTATTGAAAGGTGGTGGCGAATTTGGCGCCTGCGGGCGGAACAGCAGGGGTTGGTGGGGTACATTTACTATTCTACGATTGTATGCTTCTTGTTTAGATGTACTCAGTTTCATTGCATAATAAAGTGTTCTTGAATACTCTGTGCGTCTCTCTTACAAAATGTCTTTCATTTCTGTTTTATTTTTTATGTATTAGCCTCTGAATGATCTGCATGGTATATGTAACTGAATGACCTTAAATTTATACCTTTTGTGGTTTGCAACCACTGAAACATGTGTTGCTATAGATTTTCTGTTTGTTTTTTACTAGTGTTGCTATAGATTTGATCCACACGGATCTTAGTGGTACTGATACTCTAAGTTGGGCTTTCTTTAAAAAGAGAAAGTATGGCATATCTTAATTTGGGTACAAACCTGTATCATGCACACATACTGCTCACAGTGCATTCGGATGAGAAGCCCCTCACATAGAAAAAACTTTACATTCACTTATTGTCCATAGCTCACTGTATGAGATCTGTGTGGTGCTCAGGCTGTTCATTAACTATCTTCGTGAATGGGGTAGTGAATCATCCTCTTTCATAGTTTAAGTAGCTTCGTCAATGGGGTAGTGAATAATCCTCTTTCATAGTTTGGAATCAGTGTATCTCCTTTGACATGCGTTGATTAATAGAGCTGATAAAAAATGAACTAACTATTGAAAAATGTACTTATATAGCTAATTGTAATTTTCTATCGGTATAATTGTATGTCCCCTATCCTATTTTCTAGCTAAATTCTTTACTACAACAATCTCATGCTATTCTGTGTACTGCTTATATAGCTAATATCTTTAATTCATATATTCGTCCGCTGGATTCTCATTGCTATCTTTGGTTCAGATGGTAGGTTTTGATGCATGCGCAGCTATACGTCCGCTGGATGCTCATTGCTATCTTTGGTTCAGATGGTCGCCGGTTGGATGCTCGCTGCTATATTTGGTTCAGGTGGTAGTTTTTGCTGCATGCGCAGCTATATATTTTTAGCCATGTGAAATTGTGAATTGAAAAATGAGTGCTTCTTGGTTGTTTCTGTTGTTGATCCTGCAGAAGATTATTGGTGCTTCTTGGTGTTTTTACTACATGTGCAATAGTATACTATGCTAATCCTTCTTGGTGCTTCTTGGTGTTTTAACTAAATGGTTTAGTCCTATGCTTCATAGAAACAGTTTTAACTAAATGTACTGAACTACTTAAGCGCCTTCTCTTATTGTTGGCTAATCCTTTGGTTTTATACATTCTATATGATGATACACTACCACTCTGTAATAAGTCCAGGCACTATAAACCCTATGTCAGCTATGTATGAATTTGGAATATATATTGCAGAAGTATTTGTGACTGCTGTATATAATGCTATCTCAGCTTCCCAATGAACGATGTGTGCCTTCACCTTCAGGTGCAAGGCAAAGCGCGTCCGCCTATGAGGACACCATCATAAACCTTCAGTGTCTATGGCTTGTGTACCAGACTTGATGTTTATAATGCTCTTATGCTATCTCCACGTTGGTTTGTCTTTGCTTATGGATTACTAACATCACTTTCTTACTCACTACTACCATCACTTCTAACTGGCTTCTTGCGCCATCGGCGCAACCGGATCATCTAGTAACAAGAATAGCTGATACAATGTACTCCCTCCATAAACTAATATAAGACCTTTTAGATCACTATGTTAGTTTACAGAGGGAGTATTAGTCAGTAATATGCTTGCAAGGGTAGGCTCTATACAATAGGGCATCACTACTTGTTCATCAAAGTTTAACAGCTTCAAACAGACACGACGCAAGAACAAGCTGCTAACAATGCATTCAAGCCTGAGCTTGTGAGCCACAGCAGTAGCTGAACAGTTACATGTTCGCCCGTAGAGCAGCAATAGGATGAATGATCTGTGCCCTAGATGAACTCGGGGAGTAGGCACCTCTCGGAAAAGAAGAAGGCTGCCCATACAAGAGAGGCACCGTCACAGTTGTACATGGAGCTTTTACCAGCTCAAGGTATTCTTGGACTGTTGGAACTTTGCACTATAAGCAGTTTCCAGTTCCTCCTGCAAAATTACATGGCAAAAGCTGGCATTCAGCAAATGGAAATAGGTGGCCTCATGAACATGTATATAGAAAAATATATTAATATCTACTACATCAAATATATTTTACGATGAATCTAATGAAACTAATTTTGTGTTGTTG
Source organism: Elymus sibiricus (assembly GCA_039707655.1). Classification (NCBI taxonomy): domain Eukaryota; kingdom Viridiplantae; phylum Streptophyta; class Magnoliopsida; order Poales; family Poaceae; genus Elymus; species Elymus sibiricus. The sequence continues at coordinate 283,928,312 of CM077663.1, forward strand.
ATGTTGGTAGAATATTGTATAGATTTGGTCAAAGTTAAAGATGTTTGACTAAAGAAAAACCTAGAACTTCAAATATTTTGGAACGGGGGGCGTAGCAGCAGAGAACGCATACCTTGCAAGCTTTCAGCATCGGTTGAAGAAAGGACGTTCTGAAAAATCTCATGTACTTCTCAAGGGATGTTCTCTCCCAGTCTGCAATTCAAAGCAGGATTGTGAGAAGGGGAGTGCAAGATAAGGCTGTATGGTATGAAAAGATGTCATTTGCAAGTTCTACAATGATGCAGCTTAACAAAAATCCTGACAGGTATAAGTTTTCTAAGTCACTTACCGTTCTCAGAATCAATCTGCATACCAGCAGCATTGAGCTCTCCTAACAGCTGGCCATGCATGGTAGTTTCAGCAAGTCAGGACACATCATGGCACATCAACAGGCACACATACATTTTTAACACATACTATATGTTTATGCTTCGCTCTATAGAAGATACCTGTGATAAAGTTGGAACAGCCGTAGGATCAAAATCTTCACAATTGTTGGGATCAATTGGAACGCAAACACGCCCTGGGGAAACAATAAAACAACTGTCAGAACTAGTGAAGTGACAAAGTTATCATTCAGACAGCTGTACAAAGTAAGAACATGGTTTTTTAGAATCAAAACAGAACGTAGTTGATTCCTTCAAAAGCAAGCAAAGTGAAAGCATGATTGTAGGTATTAAGTGGATGCATACGTTTTAAAAGTGTGTATCATTCACGGAACAGCCAAAATAGAACTTCCAATGGACAAAACAAAAAGCCCCATGCTGCCTTTTTCATGCATGACCATATTACACTAAACTTAAATCAGAAATCTATTCGGGTTTTCTACCTGTTTTTGGGTGTATGCAAAAGGGAGCCTTCAGTAAATGATTCATGTGCTTTGACACCTGATTTACAACATCAGTTTGATTAATAGGCAGAAAATGCATCAATATTTCCTTCGCTGCGATAATTTTGCTTTTACCTCCATGTCAAGTCTAGGATACGTGTACGAGAAGACAATCTCTTCTACACATCTGCGAAGCCCCTGTGTCTGAGATGTAAAAGAATAATAAGTCAGGGTAAGCAGAATTATAAATGTAACTGTAATTTAAAAATCAGAGTGAATAACTGCACACAACATCCTGATGAAAACTCAAAAAAAAATGATAACTGGCACATATGCAATAGAAGTGAATAGGACTGCAGGAGATTAAACATCAACCTTGTTCTTTCCTGACTGCAAGGTCGTCTTTAACTGCTCCCATCTTGCTGCATTTACATCTTCTTTTGAGATGGAGGATCGTCTATTTCCTTGCCATTTATCATGGAGCTCACTAGCAACATCTAGAAAACACGCCCTCTCAGGATGGTGTAAAACACATTTCATACTTCATGAACAAGAACTGGTCGATAACAGTGATATTTGAAGAACATCTATGCGTATTAAATTTTTATTTCTTACTTTCATCAGGAATAAGTTCGAGTATCTTCTGGCACCTCTCCTCTGATGCAAATAATTGTTGGCTATGTAACAGCTTGTCTTCAAAGAAGCATTTCAGAACATCGGTGTATGCCCGTCTGCAGAAGCATAAAGTTTCAGCATAACCAATTTGTACATCACAATTCATACTGACACGATATGCAAGTAGGAGAGATGGTTAGAACATACGCAAGGAAAGGGTGAAGGACAGGCCCGGTCAACGAAACTTTCTTCAGTGAATTCTCACCACCCTAAAAAGGAGTGATACAGGTCAACAAATTTCAAAAGATGGCTGGGGGGTTTCTGGAGTTATGAATCAAGAAATAACACCTTATAGACACGGAAGTAGTCAGCAATTGCAGACCTTTGTTCATTGCTTAGCCTGACAGAAATAATAAAGATGAGTTCCACGATTACCAAACAAAAGAAACAAAGAAAAGGTTCTCTTAAACATACTTTCTTGCTCTGCTATCACAAACCCAGCAATGGACACCACGGCGACCACTATATACCCACAATATGTGATTGAAACCAAAATCACCTGCAAAAGCATACTTTCAACAGTTATTACAGTGAAGCAAACCAATAAAGTAAAAGATTCTGCAACTCGGTTAATTATCTAGAATCTTCATAGCATCATGTGAATGCAGCATGTGTAAAGTAGTTGCATAACAAAACAACATGCCTCTAAGTGAAGTATCCAGGATTTTGATGACAATGGTCATTAACGGCCAGCAGTCCAGACAGGTGTCAGCTCCAGAGCAGCAGTAGCGAACATCATCATAATCAGATATATCCTGGGAGTATTGACAACGTTCACACTTAGCAACAGTTGCACAAGGATAACAGGAAGCCCTCTCATAAGGTGGAAAAAGCATGGCATGTTTCTTACTATATCAAAAATGAGTTCCCTTTCCACTGGTACAAAGACATTATTACCAGACTGGGCATAGGCATGTCGCTTTGCAGGCTACAAAACAATATTTTCATTGGGCAATAGCACACAGAGCATAATATAGAAAATAAATGAAGAGAAATAATTGAAATGTTTGATGATGCTATATCATACATCTACACTGTAGACAGGTCCAATATCAATCTTGAAAGGGCACTTCTCTTTGATAGAAGTCTCCAGTTCAGCTGCACTATCAAAGGACTGAAACCGCAGATAGATGTCATTCTCCAGTGTAAAAGAAAGCTCCCGACGCCCAATGTATGACTGGTCACATCCAGGATGCTTTGCATCTACAGAAAACAATATTCAGTTAGCAAAGAGCAAGACAGTTAGCATCTGACTGAGGTAGTAAATGTATGATCACATACCATTTCCATAGGAAAGCCACTTGAAGAAATCACCATATGGGAAGAGCTTTCCTGCAATTGTGATATAATCATCAGCACTACATGGTTTGTAAGATTTTTTTAGTTAAAGAGCACTTTATCTACGGTGGGACAAAAGAGACTGAGTTTGAACCTAAGCACAAGACAAAAAAAAAATGTGAGGAAGCAAGCTCAAGAAATTGGTAGGAAAGACCTTTTGGAGCTGAGAACTTTCGGCAAGTTGTTTTCACATTTTGAGGCACAAGGACGTAACAATAGCACTATGACCGTGTGTTAAATAATTGTCTCTGGAAGAAAAGGTATTCCATTTGGCCTGGTCTTGCCCTGTTTTCTATCAAATGCTGGGATTTAGTTTGCCCAAACAGAGGGCACATACTGCATCTATCGACGAGTTATTTGTAGTGTAGACCTAAAGATCGATCTGCAGGTGGTTTTCCTAATGAGAATTACAGCTGTTGCATCTTGCAGCATTTGGAGAGTTAGAAACGACCATCGAAGGTTGGCAGCACATATACAAACAAGAGCTGACGGTGCTTTTCTACAGTTCGAGAAATATGCTAATCAGCTCACAGACTGGGTTTCCCATTTAGTAGTGTTCTTCTGTTTAATAACCTTGACTTCGTGGAAAAAAATATGCAGTAGGAAACTCTCCTAATGGGTTTCTGTAGTCAAAAAACTTGAAATATCCATACAGCTGAAAAAATATGCAGCAAACCTACCTTTGCGTGGAATCTCACGGCATACTTCTGGTATTTTGTAACTGACGCGGTACACGGAATACAGATCTACCTCCCATTTCAGCTTCTTTTCCATAACCCTCCCACAAATTAGGATCTAGAGTGGAATAAATCAGTTCGGCACTTTACCGTAGTAAATTCGGAGGTAATCGGCGTTGAAGCCGTCCGGCACAGCGGCGGCGACTTCTTGGCGCTGCTGCCCATCAATCTCCATGGCCTCAACCCTCTCATCCCCCATTTCAGATGAGGACTGGATCGACCGTGCGCGCTGAAGAAGAATAACCTAATCAAATCGTGAATGGATGCATTAGATTGGTCGGGTACAAGAGGACGAGAGGCGGCACGGGAGAGGGGGGGGGGGGAGCAGCGCAACTCAGGGAGAGAGGGAGACGGACGAGGGAAGGGCAGAGAGAGGAGAATTGGACAGCTGGAATCACCTGCGTCGTCGTCGCCTTCGCCGCCGCCGAGGGATTCGCCTGCCACTGGCACCGAGGGATTCTCCCCGTCGCCTCTCGCGTGTGTTTCTTTCGCTCGGTGGGAATGGCGCGCGGCGAGGTAGGGAAGGGATACGGCGGCGCGGGGCAGAGGAGGTGGCGGGAAAAGGGACGCGGTTTGGCGCCAAGAGTCTGCCATCAGTGTGTATTTATGGGAATTGGTGTTAGCGACCCTCTCATAGGAGGCCCAGCTACAGCCCATGGGAACCAAGGCCCGACCCAACTACCTGCTCAACCTACAAAGGGGACGCGAGCGACCACGAGGAACCCATCCTGGCTGGGATCAGAAAGAACCGGCGGCGGCTGTAGCTTGTATCTTTTCCCCTCTGTAGTTCTTCTTCTTCCTCAAGCTCTCCTGTAATCGCCACCATATCTGATTCCTCCATCAATCTATGAAAGAGTGGTAGTGGGTACCTAACACGTGGTATTCAGAGCCAGTCCACCACCCTTCCAATTTTTTTTTCACCACTTCGTTTCTGGGCTGCCATGGATCCCGAGCTCCGGGTGTACCTCGACAGGATTTGCGACAACTTCCTCAAATCGCACGAGGAGGTGCGCTCTGACCTCAAGGCACTGAACACTCGGCTTCAGGGCCAAACAAGGAAGCTCGACCAGCTCTCCGACCCCAAGTCCGGCGTGAAGGAGCTCGAGGTCATCGAGGACAACATCGATGTTGATCTCACACCGGTGGAGGAGACCAACGACATCGTCCCCGACCTCGCTGCCTGGGCTGCGAGCGCCAAGGCTATCGAAATTGATGCCACGGGCATCGCTGCACCGACGCCCACAAGCTGTTCGACGGATGGCTGCAGCTACAACGTCGGCGGATACGACCCCATGGCAGGGTGCCATGTCGGTTGGAGTACCCCTCCGTCCTTCACCGTGCCCCCAGGGGTCTCGCCAACCCCGTCGAGTGAGCCAACTCTTGGCCTCACATTCGGCGCGCTGGCGCACACCAAGTATTCGACAAAAGGCTCCAAAGTCAGTTTCAACTCAATTGTGCTTGTGTCCATGAGTGGTGCAACAAGGAGTGCTATGGTGACCACGCTCTCCACGGCTGCATCTCAAGGTGTTGTACCAACATTAACTCTTACTACTCCCAACACCAATTATAGTGGCCTTGGACAAGAGCTACGACCATTGCCATGGCCGTCATTTGATTGTTCTCATCAAAGTATGCATCTGAAACAACTAGGGCTGCTACGACAAAGTACTTATGTGATGGCACATTTTGTTGATTATCTGAATTCTATGAGAAATTCCTGGAGGTATCTTCTAAGTGTGCTACTGAAACAATGTCCCTCCAAGAAGGTTGATTACTGGATCCCTATGGTGCTAGAAGATACTTGTGTCACGAGTCAGCAGATCGTGGGATTAATGGATGTCCGGCTGAAGCTCCAATGGCTATCAATTTCATGCAAATGCCGAACAGTACATGCGCGGTCGGAACTACTTCATGTGCAGTGGAAAATTCTAAGTCGAGAAGCGCTCCAAGGGAGTGGTCGTTGTGCTAAACAATGCAGTTCTGAACAGTATGGTCGTTTGTTGGATCAGCTTATTTGTTGTTTCGAATATATGCCTATAAAGGAGCCCTTCGGTTGCTTGCAAAGGACACAGTGGCAGTCTTAGACAATTGGGAATTTGGATGGCCCACGCGAGCCCACATGTTAGACACTTCTCTACCGGACTGGGAAGAGCAGCCTATCGCCCATCCGGGCTTGTGGTTGATCTGAGCCCATATATATGAAGGACTTGATTAGGGCTGGAATTAATACTTAAAACTCGGGAGCTAAACGAGTAGCTCGTGACTCGGTTTGAGTCGACTTGAACTCGGTTAGTAATAGTCGAGCCGAGCTTTAATGTGAGATTGTTTACGCAACAAGTTAAAGGAGTCGATTAACGAGTACTCGTTAAGCTCGATGAAAATCAGCCAGTCTCAATCAACTGTCCCAAGCATTTGGCCAACACCCTCAAAGCCCCGCTCTCGGCTGATTCCATTCTTACCCTAGAGAGCAGCGACAACGACGCTCTCAATTCCCCTTCTAGGCTCACCTCTCCCATTTAAATGACGAGGAAATACAACATTTTTTTATATGTGCAAATCACAACAACTTGTTTACATTATACTCCTCTGTAAAGTACTCCCTTCGTCTCATAATATAAAACGTTTTTTAAACTAAAATAGCTTGCAAAAAAGTTTTATATTACGGAACGGAGGGCGTAGTGACCTAAAATATCTTATAACAAATTATAGAGGTAGTACATATTACTATGTAGGTATTACATACCCAGGTAATATTTTTTACGGGATTCCTCCTCCTATCTTGGTCCCACTCCTCGCAATTGCTCCTAGTTTTGTTGTGCCCAAATTTACCCATCTCGTCAGAAGCCCTTATAGAAATGTCATTTTGTATAGTTTATGTCCTGTCAAAGAGGTTTGGCCGTCATCAAGACATTCTCTACATTTTTACCCCATGTTGTGTCTCTCACTTACATGTGGGACTCGTCCGAGGGAAATGAAAAGGGTAAAAAATATCTCCCAAACTCTCACTTACAAGTGTGCACAAGTCAAAGCTTGCCTAGTCATCAAAGACAAGTCAGACTGGCTTTATTTTAATGACTTGTTTGTTTTTGGATGAAAACATGTTGTTTTCATTAAGGATGGACAGTTGCATGTTACCTTAGATAGTTTATTAGCACTAAATGTAATTAGGCAAAAAATGTGAGCCTCACAACCGGAACATTCTCTCCGGCGGGAGTGCGGGCACGACGGTGTTGCGTTGGGAGCAAGCTGCAATAGAGGCGGAGAAGGCGTGCGCACACACGCTGAAGCTTACTGGACCACGCACGTAGCACGCCATGGTCCATGGAAGCACATCATGTTCGTGTCCGGCAGCCATGGCGACGGTCGAGGCGAACCTCACGGGGATGGTAGGTATAGCAAGAAATTGAGCATTCAGAGAGGGAAAGAAAGCGGGGATCACGGTGGGGTTGGATGGGTAACCGCTTGGGTCGAGGGACCCCGGGAGACCGCGAATGGGGTGTCAGCGAGTGACGTATGGAGTTGGAGAAGATGGAGTCGATGGCGTCATCTATAGCCATATCCAATCCACTGTTTTAGTGGAGAAGTCCAGGGTGTCTCGGTGGAGCTCCAAGACATGTCGATTATTCTATGGGAGCCCAATCGCCTCGTGCGCCATGTCGTTGCGCCGTCTGGCGTGCTCTGCATGGGGCGGCCCCAAAGGAGGAAGATTGTAGAAAGGGGACTGAAGAGTGATGTGTGTTGATCAAGAACTCCCTCGTGGTGTGGTCAGTATGGGGATAAAGGGCAAGGAGGCCTGGGTTATCAGCATGATCAGTCGCGGCGCAAGTCCGTAGACCGAGTGCAAGTGCGACGCGTGGGGAGCTAGCCGCGGCAGCGGTGCAGGGTCGCGGAATCGGGTTCGATAAAGTTGAGAGAGTAGTTGAGGTAGAGAGAGTTTTCCATTTTGTATTTTTTCCCATTTTTGTCTTTTCTAGTTAGGCCCTACGTGGCGGGAGAAAGAGAGGTGAGAGAGTTTTTCCTTCTATTTTTCATATGGGCGAGGCGGCCCACCTGTAAGTGACATATGAAGACATTTTCAAAAATGTTCAGAAAAATGTTCCGTAGACGGTTAAATGCCTTTGCTTGGACGAAAATGACACAAAAGGGTATTCCTATAAACGCGCCGGGTAGAAGAACGGAAAAATTTAACACAATGAAAAATTAGGAGCAAGTATCAATATCAGATTCGAGCTAGGGACAAAAATGTAATTGGCCATAATTTTTTTTTTTTTTTGAGAATCACCGGGGGAGGGTTGTCCCCACTTGAATATATTACTCAAAGAGTCACAGCGAGTTGTGGAACGGAATTACAGGGGCACATTACAACGTGCAAAGAGGAATAGCCGCCAAGAGGAGACGACCTCCTTGTCACAAGGTTTGGAGAGCCTATGTGACCAAATATCCAAGTCTGAGATGATTGATCTAACATAGGTAGATGAGCATCTATCTATAGCCCTAAATGCCATATCGTTCGTGGCATCCCATATCATCCATAGGATCGTTAATAACACGAAAGTCCAGCCGCGAGCAGGAACAACCCGGGGAAGCGAAGCGTCCGAGAGGTCGTCGATGGAGCCGGATATAGGGGTGATTCCGAGCCGCTGCCAGATGTGGTCGGCGAATGGGCAGCCGGTGAAGAGGTGGGCGGCGTCCTCTGTGGAGGAGAGGCACCGCGGGCAGTAAGAGATGGTGATGATGTGCTTGTGGGCGAGTTTAATACGTGTGTTGAGCCTGTCTCGAAAGAGTAGCCAGGTGAAGATCTTGATTACGTTAACACGTGTGTTACTGACCATAAAAAAAAACTGACTGAAAGGAAGTGAAAGATCAAAGCCTCAATAATTCCATTGATACAAAAGGTGTATATGCATGATTAAAACATGATTGTTTGGGCTGAACACACCTCGAAAGAGAAACCAGAAAAACGACCTTTTCTTTTCTTAATTAAGAGATGATATCTTAGCAACAAATCTTTCATCATGTTTTTAAGAATATCTAGTTACTAGAGATAAAATTAAGAGATAATTCATTGTATGTCATATTTTTTTGCCATCTTTAGATTACATGGCATGATTAAAATAAATCAGTCTTATTAATCACTGTGCATGCCCCGGTGATCATTTGTCCATTTTTTTACTTGATCATTTGTGTTATTTTTTTTCTAATATTTCTTTAGCATATATTCCTCACGTCACCAACATATGTTACACGACACGCACGGGTGGCTTAATTTACTCATCAACAATACGACTAGTGCTGGAAAACCAACAAGCTGCCGAGGTGACTGTAAGCGAAGCACGCGACTGCGTGTTTTTTTAGATAGCTCACCATGCGTGCTCTTCCCCAATAATGCGCGTCATCACCTCCGCCGGAACGCTCCGCCCCGGGCCATCCGCAGCTGTCCGATCAAAATCCAACGCGGGAGACCGCTCCACCCTCCACCGACAACCCCTCCTCCACCTCCGGCGATCGCCGGAACCATCTCTGCCGTCCATCCGCCGCCGCCGCCGCCTCATGCCTCCTCTTACCGCGGCCGCCCGGGCCACCAGCAGCGGCGGCGACTCCTTCAGCGAGCTGGCCTCTGCCGCCGACTTCGGCGCCATCGCCTCTCCCGACGGCCGCATCTCCGTCATCGGCTTCGGCTCCCTTCTCTCCGGTGAGTGCCACCGCGCTCCACCGTCTGTAATAAACTCCGAGCCCACACCATAGGCCTAAGTTTCGAGGTCCCTGACGCCAGAGCGGAGTGCGAGGAGCACGTTCCCGGAGCTGGAGGGGTTCCGTGTGGCGGCGCTGCGAGGGTTCCGGCGCGTCTTCGCCCACGCCGCTCCCATCTTCTTCGAGCGCGGCATCGCCATTGAGGCCACTAAGGCAAGCATACTGTATGCATATCTTTATGATGCCCTTGTCAGTACTTGTGCTTCATCTTTGTGTACGCATAGTTGGTCTGGTTGCATTTCACATTTCCTGTATAGTTCTGTTTGTGGCGTAGTAGTGTGTGACTCTACAAGGTGTGCCGTATTTCCAATTTTCCATAGGGACATGGACGGATTGCTCGGAGCTGTCATATGCAATTCTGCCTGAATGTTGTGATGTTTGGAATTCCTGGATGACCAAATAGTCAGGGTGATAGGGAATTGAACTTCTCTGTGGTGTTCATTTTTCTGACATTCTTATAGGACACATTACTTATTTCACCTCTTTCATAGTTGCGCTTGACTGTTGATTTTTGCTACGTTGAAAGTGTTAGAGTTATATTAGTAATGTCTTTTGGCTTTTGTATTCTAATCTCTTGGCATCCTCTTGTAGCCTTTTGGCATCCTCATGTATGTATATATATGTTGGCTTTGGACTCCTAATAATACAAGTTGCTTTCATAACGTGGTATTAGAGTAGAGCTCTAGTTATTTTTTTTCGCACGCGCAACTCGTGCGATCCGATCCCAATCCGCGCCGCCGTCCTTCCAACTCTGTCCGGCTGTGCTGATCTCCACCGGCGCTGTCTTCTGCGCCTCCACCGCAAGTGTCTCCTGCTGCTTTCCTCCTTCGGCCTCGAGGACCAGCGGGTCGACCAGCAGAAGCTCGTGGCTGTGGTCGCCGCTGCGTGGCACCAGCACGACGTGTTGTCTGCCCGCTGCTCCTCGTCAATTCGATCCACCCGATCCACCGCATCGCCACATCAATCCACTCCGCTGCCAACCGATTCAGCACGCCGCCGGTTCGATCTGCTCGCCTCCAGTACTGCTCGACTGCTTCCGTGCCCGTTTCTGCACGACCGGCGCCTCTTGTCTCCTGGTGCGAGCGCCGGCGTCCTGCACGGCGGCTCCCTCGCTGGCCTGCACGCCCGGTGGGTCCTAATCCCGTCCGGCTGCACCGCTTCCTGCAGGCCGTGGCGCGTCCTCCAGGCCGTGGCGCCCAAGCTGCCGTCCGCGTCCGCCCGAGATCGGCAGCCGCCCGCCAGTTCCCGTGCTAGATCGGCCGCAGACACTTCTCAAGTTTGCATGCTTTCTCACTGCGTGGACGTGGATCCATTCACCCACCCGTGTGTGTGCTTTTTGCTTGTGCGTGCTCTTGCACGGCCCGTTGCTCTGCGTTGGGCTGCTGGTGGACCGACGGGCTACTCTGCCAGCTGGTCTGGTTCGAGCCTTGAGTCCTGTGGCTCTGCGAAAAAAAAAAAAGAGGTGTAAAAAAAAGGAAAGGAGGTACAATGCTTTCGTCGGGTATGCCTCTCCCTCGCTGCCCGGTGTTTTCTGACGGTATTCCGTACATTGATCCTGTCTCACACATGCGCCGTCCCTCGGTGCTTGGTGCTCACCCGCTTGGAGGTGGTGGTTGTCGCTCTACTTCGACACCTTTTGCGACTTCCGCCGGTGCTACTGGTCACTCTACGTCGACTCCTTCGGCAGATGCACCGCCTCTACTGGCCCGTGTTGGTCGTTCTTCAGCGACTCTTCCTGCGACTTCTGCACCTGGTGATTGTCGCCCTACGTCGACTCCTCTCGCGGCTTCCGCGCGTGACGGCGACCGCTCTATGTCGACTCCCCCGGTGGCTTCCACATGTGGTTCTACGTCGACTCGCTACTCTCGGTCGACTCTGCACGCGGCTTTCATGAGTGGTGGCAACTGCTCATCGTCGGCAGATGTTTCTACCTCGACCTCTTCGGTTGTGTCCCTGTCTGCGCGTGAGATTGCGTAGCTACGATGCCTGCTTGATGCTTGGGATTCTTCACCGACAGGTTCTGCAGTTTCCGTGGCTGACTCTTCTGGCACTGAGAAACCACCATCTACTCATTCAGGTACATCCCCATGGATTCTTGATACTGGAGCGTCTTTTCATATGACTTATGATTCGTCCACTTTGACCTCCGTTAGACCTGTCGAGTCTCCAGTTCGTGTTCTTACGGCTGATGGCACTCCCCTTCCTGTAGCTAGTCGAGGCACCCTTAGCACTTCTTCATTTCATGTTCCCTCTGTCGCTCATGTTCCTCGACTTACCATGCAACTCATATCTGGTGGTCAGCTTGTTGACTCTAGTTGTAGGGTCATTCTCGACTTTGATTCGTGTTCTGTTCAGGATCGTCACACGGGCGCTCTGCTTGGTGCTGGCCCTCGACGCTCTGATGGTCTCTGGGAGCTTGACTGGCTTCGTCTTCCCTCCGCTGCCACCAGCGCTAGTCTCGCAGCCCCTGTGGCTGCATCTACCAGCTCTTTTCAGCAGTGGCATCATCGTCTTGGCCATTTATGTGGTTCTCGTCTCTCGTCTTTGGTTCATCGCGGTGTTTTGGGGTCTGTCTCCGGTAACGCTTCGTTGGATTGTCTGGGTTGTAGACTTGGTAAGCAGATTCAGCTGCCCTACCCTCACAGTGAGTCAGTGTCCGAGCGTCCTTTTGATCTTGTTCACTCTGATGTTTGGGGTCCGGCTCCCTTCGCTTCGAAAGGGGGTCATATATTATATTTATAGACGATTTTTCTCGGTACACTTGGATCTATTTCATGTCTTCTCGTAGTGAGGTCTTATCTATATACAAAAAATTTGCTGCCATGGTTCATACCCAGTTTTCCACTCCTATTCGTGTTTTTCGCGCAGATTCAGCTGGTGAGTATATCTCTCATGTGTGACGCCCCCAATTTGACCGTACGCTAATCATACACGCAGACGCGTACGACCAAGATTAGGGACTCACTAATCAATATCACAACACAACTCTAAACTCAAATAATAAGCATAACTCATCATATTACAAGCCTGGGGTCACGAGGACCCGAATACATAAGTCATACACACAAATGATATCTGAGTACAGACATAGTTAGTCAAGTTTTGCCTTAAGAAGGCTAGCACAAACAACGATACAGATCGAAAAGGCGCAGGCCTCCTGCCTGGGAACCTCCTAACTACTCCTGGTCGGCTGGATCAACCCAGCAGTAAGTGCCGTCGGGACCCTCCTGGTAGTAAGCTCCGGCAGTGCCATCTGGCTCCTGGGCTCCGTCGTCTGATGTATCATCATATAGGTATGGGGGAAAATGAATAGCAGAGCAACCGTGAGTACTCATCCAAAGTACTCGCAAGACTGACATCAGAACTATGCTAAGTATGCATTGGTATCAAATGAAAAGGCTGTATCTGTGGACTATATAGCAGAAATGCCAGAAGAGAGAAAGGCCTAGCCTATCGAAGAATAGCATCTTCAAGTAGTCTTGCAGCATCAGAAGAGAGTAGATAATAGTAGCATACATGTGGATATACAACAGCAATGCCCTGAGATCCTTTCTCGACTCCCTGCGAGAAAGCGGTCCCGAGAGCATTATTAACAGTTTAATATGAATCATCATCAATTTGTAGTTGTCATAGATCCGGGCACAACTCCGAGCGTCCTGTTACCGTGGACACGGCTATTCGAATAGATAACTTCCCTGCAGGGGTGCACTACTGTTACCCAACACGCTCGATTAACTCCGGCCGGACACACTGGCTGGGTAATGCCCGGCCTCGGCTGATCGACACATCGCAGCCCCACCTAGAGCTCAGCAGAGAGGTCAACACGCCGGTCTAAATCCTAAGTGCGCAGGGGTCTTGGGCCCATCACCCATTGCACTCCTGCACGTTGCGTGGCTGGACGGGGTGCAGGCGCGACACTGAATACACCAGTGACGTAACCAGCCCAATCCCGACGATCAGCCCGCATCTCTGAGCTGTGACGTCTGAAGAGCCTTCGACTGACACTACGATGCAGAGGGCCCCATTAAACCATTATCCCACGTGGTGGTAGTGCGAAATGGGCACGACGACCCACTTAGATCAAATACCCAGTTCCGTTAGGCGTATTTAATATCGCGCGGGTGCTCTTGGAGCCGACCCGTCTTTAATGATATTCGCTCGCGGGCACCCTTGGGGCCAGCCCGACTTTACATTTCCCCGCGGGTACCTCTCGAGGTGGACCCGCCTGTAACAAAGGTCAAAGTAACCGTGTGTCCAAGTAACGAGGAGGAATCCGAGGAATCACCCTCGATGGATTCCCACTCGAGGAGTTGCGCGACGGTAGCTTAGCGGAGGTGATGTAAGAGGAATCACCCTCGATAACACACATCCGGGAAGCTATTCTACAGAGGCACCATCGAAAGTGAGCTAAGAGGTATCACCCTCGGCACTCGATGCCAGCTCTGCAGTGTCGAGCAATTTAGGGGGTGTGCGGTGATGTGCTGCTCTCAGCCCGTCGAACATTCGAACGGGGCACAGGTACTACAGCGGAGCAACTACAGCAAGGGAGAGGGGCCACAGATGGTTTTCCATCCAACCTATAATAAGCAGTTTGGATAATAAGGCAGGTATCAACAGCAGTTACAAGGACAGGCTATGCATCAGATTAGGATAAATCAAAATAACAGCAATTTCTAATGCAAGCAGGAGGGAGAAGGAATGGATGATATAGGCATGCGTCAAGGGGGTTTGCTTGCGTGGAAGCTCTGCTGAGAGAGGCTGATCGACAAACGGCTGCTCGTCGGGGGTGTAGTCGAACTCTGCTGGGACGGCGTCGGTCTCGGCGTCTATCGAGAGAGAAGGAGGGGGAAGAAACAATAAATTTCACGGCAAAATGCAATCACTGATGCATGACATGCCTAAAAGATATGCAAATGTGCTTTATTGCCTAACTAAATGATTTAGTTAATTTAGGAATTTATCTGGATTTATCTAATTAAAGTTGCGCACTATTCATTTATCGAAAACAGTCAAAATGTTCCATGTTCAGCTAGCTAGGAGTGTTGGACAGGTGTTTTGATTACATAATTAGAATCTTCATATTTTTCTGATCATTTTACATATATAAATTATTTTCATCTGACTTACGGTTTAAAAGATATGATTTTCTAAAGTTTTATTAATTTTCTGGAATTATTTTAATTATTTAATTCAACATTATCCGAAACAGTGTTGGGATGACGTCAGCATGACGCAATGCTGACGTCAGCGGTCAACAGAGACGCTGACCAGTCAAATCTGACGGGTGGGTCCCACCTGTCATAGACAGTGGGCTAATTAATCTAATTAACAGACTAATTAACCAGGTGGGGCCCATCTGTCAGTGAGTCATTAGTGTTAATCTAATTATTTTAATTAACCTATTTACTAATTAAATAACTGACAGGGGGTGGCCCACCTGTAATAGACACAGGGGCTTGGGGCCCCACATGTCAGTGGCTGAGCCGGCCCAGTCAGCAGCGCTGACCAGGTCAACGGGCCCGCGGCCCCACCGGCCAGTGTCACTGGCAGTGGGCCAGGGCTGGCCACGTCGGACGACGACCGGCGTCTCGCCGGAATCGCGCCGGCGAGCGCGTTCGCGGCGGCGCGACCACGGGAGGTGGCCGGAAAACGTGCACGGGCCACCATTTGCAGCGGGGTTGGGCTCGTTCAAACGGGGACGCGACGGCGGTTCGAACGGGAACGGACGAGGCGAAGCGCTGGGGAGGCTCTACGCGTGCGTGCGAGCAAGATGGGCACAAGCCCGCGACCATTTGGTCGCCGGAGCCACGCCGGCGACGAGGTCAGGCGGCGGTGGTTACGGGCATCTCCAAATGCGGCGGCAACGGCGGCTAAATCGCGCAGGGGAGAGAGGAGAGAGGTGCGGCTGCTCACCGGGGAGGCACACGGGGGCCCGGCGAAGGCTTAGGAGCAGCAGAGGCGGCCGGAGACGACGAAGATCGCCGGCGATGCAGAAGGGGAAGAAGAGCACGTGGCCGTCGATGCAGGGGCTCCGGGACTCGGGCTTGTGGTCGAGGAGGACGGGGTCGTCGCGGCGGAGCAGATGGATTAGGCGGCGAGGCAATCGGGGCACGGTGGCCGCGCAATCGAGCGACGGCGGCGACGGCGACTTTCGGGTGAGGAGGGGATCGAGAGAGAGAGAGCGTGCGGGGGCGAATGGGGGCTGCTAGGGTTCGGGGGAGGGGACGAGGAGCACGGGGGAGACTTATCGGCGCCGGGGAGGCGGCGGATGGCCGGCACGTGGCGATCGGCGGCGCTGTCGCGCGCGCCAGCCGACAGCGAGGCGAGGAGGACGACGACGCGCTGGCGGGCTGGGCTGGCTACTGTGCACTTGCGGCCCAAGTGCACAGTAGACCATTGCCCCTTTTCTTTTTCTTTTCTATTTCTTTTCTTTTCCACTGTTTTGCAAATTGTTTTAGCACTAAATGAATTTTAATAAATGTGTGACTTGGCTCAAATATTACAGTGCAATATTAACTACCACCAAAAATTGGCTTGGGCAAATTATGATTTCATTTTAAATCCTATTAAATAATCTAGTGTTAAATTGTTGTTATTAGCTACTGTTTGGTTTAACAGAGTTGCTTAACCAATTTAAAGACTATTGCACATATTTTTATAATGGCCTCCAGAATATTTATCATATTTTGAACATTTTAGTTTCTGTCTTTGAACAACTTTTATTTTCACTTTAGATTTGAATTGCAAGTTTAAATTGGAATTTGAAATGAGATATGATGCAATGATGCTCAAGCATGGTTAATCATAATGACATGGCATTATCAAAGGGGTGATTACTGTAGCTATTACATGGGGGCGTTACATCATGCGCTACGAGGATTTCTTGCTGAACAGGGTACTCTTACTCAGTTTTCTTGCCCTGGTGCTCATGCTCAGAATGGTGTGGCTGAGCGCAAGCATCGTCACCTTCTTGAGACGGCGCGTGCGATGATGATCGCCGCCTCTCTTCCGCCTCACTTTTGGGCTGAGGCTGTTACCACTTCCACCTATCTCATCAACATTCAGCCTTCTACTGCTCTACAGGGTGGTATTCCACTCGAGCGTCTTTCTGGTCATCCTCCTGATTATTCAGCGCTTCGTTTGTTTGGTTGCGTTTGCTATGTTTTGCTTGCCCCTCGTGAACGCACCAAACTGACCGCTCAGTCTGTTGAGTGTGTCTTTCTCGGATACAGTGATGAGCATAAGGGCTATCGGTGTTGGGATCCTGTCGGTCGCCGGATGCGTATTTCACGGGATGTGACTTTTGATGAGTCTCGTCCCTTCTACCCGCGTCCATCCTCCTTGGCTTTTTCAGCGGAGGACATCTCTTTTCTTACGTTTCCGGATACACCTCCCTCTGTTCCCAGTATCCCTATTCCTCGTCCTGCTGTTGCAGGTCCGACGCCGTCCTCTTCTACAGATTCTTCTCCTCCCTCATCGCATGACTCTCCACCTTCATCACCGATACCTTCCCCTTCTCCACCTTCATCACCGATACCTTCCCCGTCTCCATCTTCATCACCGATATATTCCCCGTCTCCACCTCCAGTGATTCCACCTCTTCCCTCCTTTCCTTTCCATTATACTCGTCGTCCACGTGTTGTGGATAAATCCACTGATGTGTCATCTACTTCTGGTGCGTCATCCTCCTCATCCCAGCCGACTTATGGTCTTCGGGCTCGGCCTCGCCCTCCCCCTGACCGCTACTCTCCTAGTCGATATGGTCTTTCGGCTGTACTTGAGCCTACCTCTTATCGCGATGCTGTTGTTCATCCTGAATGGCAGTTTGTGATGGCGGAGGTGCTTGCTGCTCTTGAGCGCACCGGTACGTGGGATCTTGTTTCTCTTCCTCCCGGTGTTCGTCCCATCACTTGTAAGTGGGCCTACAAGGTTAAGACTCGCTCCGATGGTTCTCTTGAGCGTTACAAAGCTCGTCTTGTGGCTCGTGGCTTTCAGCAGGAGCATGGTCGTGATTACGCTGAGACATTTGCTCCTGTGGCCCATATGACCACTATCCGCACACTTCTCGCTGTGGCCTCTATTCGCCATTGGTCTGTTTCTCAGCTTGATGTTAAGAATGCCTTTCTTAATGGTGAGTTGCGTGAGGAGGTTTATATGCAGCCACCACCCGGGTATTCTGTTCCTGCTGGCATGGTATGCCATCTTCGTCGCTCTCTTTATGGCCTTAAGCAAGCCCCTCGCGCCTGGTTTGAGTGTTTTGCCTCTGTGGTGACCGCCGCTGGTTTTTCAGCGAGTGATCATGATCCAGCGTTGTTTGTCCACCTTTCAGATCGTGGGCGAACTCTTCTTCTTCTATATGTTGATGACATGATCATCACTGGGGACGACCCTGAGTACATTGCCTTTGTCAAGGCCCGTCTCGGTGAGCAATTTCTTATGTCCGATCTTGGTCCTCTTCGTTACTTTCTTGGGATTGAGGTTTCCTCCATCTCTGATGTTTTTTTATTTTCCAAGAAAAGTATATCCAGGATCTTCTTACTCGTGCGGCTCTTAGTGATGAGCGCACTGTTGAGACTCCTATGGAGCTCAATGTTCACCTTCGCGCTTCTGATGGTGAGCCCTTGTCTGATCCGACACGTTATCGTCATCTTGTTGGGAGTCTTGTCTATCTCGCTGTCACTCGTCCGGATATCTCCTATCCTGTCCATATCTTGAGTCAGTTTGTTTCTTCTCCCACTTCGGTACACTATAGTCACCTTCTTCGTGTTCTACGATATCTTCGTGGCATGCTCTCTCACCGTCTCTTCTTTCCCCGCTCCAGCTCGTTACAGCTCCAGGCCTATTCGGATGCTACGTGGGCTAGTGATCCTACGGATCGCCGTTCACTTTCTGCTTACTGCGTTTTTCTTGGTGGTTCTCTCATTGCCTGGAAGACGAAGAAACAAACTGCAGTTTCCCGTTCGAGTGCAGAGGCTGAGTTGCGAGCTATGTCTCTTCTAATGGCAAAGGTGACTTGGTTACGATGGTTACTGGAGGATTTTGGTGTTCCTGTTACTACACCTACCACCCTCTTGTCAGACAGTACAGGTGCTATCAGTATTGCGCGGGATCCCGTGAAGCATGAGCTAACCAAGCATATTGGTGTTGATGCTTCATATGTGCGTGCTGCTGTGCAGGATCATGTTGTTGCTCTTCAGTATGTGCCTTCTGAGTTACAGCTAGCAGACTTCTTCACGAAGGCCCAGACTAGAGCGCAACATGGATTTCACCTCTCCAAACTCAGTGTTGTGGATCCACCATGAGTTTGAGGGGGGGGGGGGGGGGGTGTTAGAGTTATATTAGTAATGTCTTTTGGCCTTTTGTATTCTAATCTCTTGGCATCCTCTTGTAGCCTTTTGGCATCCTCATGTATGTATATATATGTTGGCTTTGGCCTCCTAATAATACAAGTTGCTTTCATAACAGAAAGATACAGAGGGAAAAGGAGAAGTTTTCATTGTGGAGTTAGGGCATCTATCCAATCAAATAACCGCCACTGATATGAGCTAGATGCAATTTTGGAGATGACCGTATCACTTCTCTTTTTACAAACTTCTGAAAAATATATTTTATTGCTTATCTTTAATATTGACTAATGCATGAAACTCGTTTTATATATAATTGCTTACCTTTTATATTGACTAACATGCGATTTTTCTTTTGCTTAATGTTTCTCTTTTATATTTGTGGGATCAATTGACCATGTGAAAGCAAGCTTATTTTGATCCATTTGTGGAGTCCAAAAGGAGGAAACCATGTTGCACAGAACAAAACTGAGGCATGGAAATATGTTTACGAATGTATAAGATAATTATTGTATTACTCTATTGCAAGCAGAAGAGGATTTTTGTTACTGCTTAAGCAGATTTTCTGAAGCATGCATACTCGTCTTTGCTGTCTATGGTAATAGAAGAAAGGAAAGTGTGGTGTTTTATTGAGAGATCAAAATTATTGATTTTAGATTTGTATGTTTGAGGATGTAGAGTTTAGTGTGTACTTCTTCCAGAACTTGCATTTTTATTTCGGTTTCCATAAAGTTTTGATTTTCATTGGAGTATTGGGATGACCTGTAGGAGTTCTCAAGCTTAAGCGTGGAGCATTGTGAGGGAGAAATGATAGTTGTCACTGTGTTTGAAATCAAGGAGGAGGAGGTACTGTGCTACACTTTATGATAGTGTGCAACTTTTTGTTCATGTGCAATCCAGCGAAGTTTCTTTTAGGTTTTAGTGAAGTACTGAATTCGGATATTCGCAGGTGCCAGCATTCATCGAGAGGGAGCTCGAGTTCAGATTTCTTGCGGTGGGTGAGCAGTTAATTCACTGCATGCTAACCAAATTTGTTAGGTTTTCAGTTTCTTCATCTCAAGCCTGGCTTTTGGTGGAGTTTAGATTGTCCAGTGTCCAGTCCTGGCTTTTAATTGGGATACTCGTCTTCTGTTTATGTATATATGTGTTGTCAGGTGGTCCCTGAAGGACTGGATGGAGCGCCTTTTCCAAATCCAGCTGTAAGGGCCTGTATTTTGGGACTGAATTTCTAGCTTAGATTTTTCTTTGATCTTTCCTGCAATGCAGTTATTATTCATCTTGATGGAATTTATTGGTTCAGGTTGTGTGTGCACGCTATAGCGATGAAGAGTATTTCCAAGTGAGATGCAAAGGTTGAATCTATATGACACTCAAATTTCTTTCAGTTGTGCATTTCACTTTAATGAATTTGCTACTGACTTTGTAATGTTATTGACATTGGGTTATCAGCATATCGGTTTGTCCGTTTGACTATTGATAAGATATGTTAGGATTTTTTCCATTACGATCCAAAAAACGGATTGGGTTCCACTATCAAAAGATAATGAAATGAAAACAAAACAAAAGCATCCAGTACAAATTTGTGTCCAAACTGAAATGAAAGGGCCCAGCGACAGAATTCACAGGCCCAGCGACAGTATTTCTTTTTCCATTATTTGGTAGAAAGACTATTTTCTTTGTGACTTGGCATCCCTTTTTATATTCATCTGATACATTTCAGTGGTGATCTAGACTTCTCTTTTATGTTTTTGTGTCCAGCATCCTGTTTTCCTTTTTGAAGCTACTCCCGCTGTTCCTAAACATAAGACGTTTTGGCACCAAAACTTCTTATACTTTAGGAACAGAGGGAGTATTTAATAATATTTGATAAAAAATTCTGAGAAGAGTTGCTTGTTTGTGTTAATTTATAACATATGAGGTCTTTTAGCATATTTATCTGCCTCTATTTTCATTATTGTTTACTATTGACCAGCTAGGGTAAAATTGCATAAATCGCCATGGTGATACCTGAATAAAAATACAATGAGATATGAACAATTGTTTACTAGGCATAGTAATAGTTTGCAAAATATCATCCCTCCATATTTTAAAACTGGATCGCACATATACTTCGAATGGCAGGATCAAGTTCCACTGAAAAGAAATCAGGATTCTAAGGAATCGTAGGATGACAAAAGCATCAGATTAGAATTGACATAGACATGTTTGTTCAAATAGTGAAACTTTATGACGATGAGCAAAGCTTTAAGCATGGTATTTCTTTTACCCTTTTACGGCTAAGTGATGCCTTCTTATACAGATACAAAGCTATTTACTTTTGGATAATTGCACAAGACAACCCAGAATTGTAATCTCATTCCTAATTCCATAACACACTGAAACATTGACCATTTCTTTCTGCAGGAAGCAAAGAGATATATAATCAGCACTATGGACGATACAACATTGATAAAATATGGAGGGATGATATTTTGCCCTGTCGTCTATATCTAAGGCACTGGTAAGTATTTACTCTTCATCCATCTTATGCTGTGCTATCCACATAATTGCTTTTTTTAATTCTGTTCTTCAATAAACCCGTTATAAACATCAGCAAAGGCATCTTCTGCATATTAAAGTCACGGTACACCTTTGAACTCCGCCGAGGCACCGATTATTATAGGATATATTTTTTCTCCTGGTACATCGCATCAGTGACATCTCAAAGCAAGGGGCTTTCGGCGGAGGAAAGGAGGCGACTAGTCGCTTCTGGCGAAGCAGCGAGCCGCAAGCAAGATGATATCATTGCTTTGTGACATCTGAAAGCAAGATGCATCATGAAGCAAAAATAACTAAATAAGTCATTGCTCTGAACATTCCTGTTCTTGTGCCAACGCGTTTTCTATCGAACTGTCTCTATTGTCAGCACTCCATCATTGAGGGGTGGGGTGGGGTGTAGAAAGAGTCCCATCCTTCTGATATTGCAGGCACCTCACACTGTTCTGATTGTCTTGCAGTGTTCTTGCTGCCAAGAATCTCGGAGAACCAGCATATAGCAACTTCTTAGACCACACCTATCTGGGTGACCGGAGAACCACAATAAGGGAATACTTGGCCACGACCGGAGCTGGCATCATGGAAGAGGGGCCACCGGAGACGCTAAGAAGCCGCTACGGCGGCTAAACTCGACGATGACTCTCACGGCCAGAGCCACCACAGATTGAAATTCTCACCTGTGTGGCTGCTGCTGCTGCCTACCAAATCGGCAGTCGATATGAACAGGGACGCACCAAATAATGCATGATGCTTCAGTGCAGAATATCTAAGATTGCGATTGTTTTCGGTGCAAATTATCGGCGCCAAACGCGGTGATCTGTGACCCTGTTGTGATTGATGTACACTGATAATAAGGCAATAATTGCGACTATTTCCGGTCATAACAGAGACGGGGCCATACACAGAAAATGAGGAAAAAAATGCATTTGCCCCCTTGCCGTTGGCTGCTGTTGGTTCTCGTACATTTTGGGGGAGATTTTCCGGTATCCACCGGCAGCAGTTCGCCCACCGTCCAGTTCACCAGCCGAACTGCCGCACATTCTCATTTGCTGTGGTCTGCCATTTTGGTCTCTGCCCGCGACGTGTCTGCACTCACTCTACCAAGAAAAGGACGGACGTCTTTCTCTTCCTTGGTCTTCATGGCAATGCAGGGCCGGACGAAGCTGTCCGTCTACAATGGCGGCGAGTGTAGGAAGAGGCAGATCGCCGAGCAGTCGTCGACGGCGTAGCCCCGGCGCTTGCGCCTCCAAGCACGGACGGCGCACTGGACGAGGTGCGTCGACGCCTTCTCCCTGTCCGGCGTGGCAGCCACGATCTGCACCGCCTCTTCGTTGGAGACCACGTCCCAAACCTGTCGCCATTTTTCGACGACCATCACATGATGCAGTAGGATTGTGCCAACTGCCAAGGCATAGAAACGGAGCTGGACGATAGAGAGGAAAGGTGGTTGGCTGCTTACCCCGTCGGTGGCCAGGATGACGAACTGGTCCCGGGCGGTGATCCTCCTCTGCGTCACCTCCGGCGCCGAGATGACGCCGTAGTCCTTGACGCAGTAGTCGCCGAACGCGCGCGACATGGCCAGACCCGGCGCCTCCCGGTCGGGCAGCCACACCCGGTGCACGCCCGGCTCGTCGTCGTGGCAGTGCACGCGGCCCTTGCACTGCACGATGCGCGCCTTCTCCTCTGCAAACCAGTTTTCACCGTGGGTGAGCAATGGCCGTCCCAGGAATGCTGAATATGCAGCCAGCAGCGCGTCTGTCGCAGCGTACTTACGAGGCAGGTTGGGTTTGAAGTCGACGGTGAGCTGGACGGCGGCGATGCTGCCGTCGTCCGACGCGGTGCCCAGGACGGCTCGGGAGTCGCCGACGTTCGCGATCACCATCGTGTCACCCTTCTTGATGATGGACAGAGCTGTGGAGCCACTGTTGACTGCGTCGAGGCGGCGGCTGCGGCGGAGCTCTTCGTCGACGGCAGTGGCGGCCGCCAGGTAGGACTGTCTCCAGATGTCGAACTGGCAGTCGCCGAGCTTCTTGTCGCCGTCGATGAGCGACGCCAGCGCGACGGCCTCCTGCCAGCGGCACAGCAGCGACGGCGGCAGCGAGTCCCGGACGGCCTTGGAGACGTAGTGGCCCCACTGGCCGTGCCCGTCGAAGATGCCGCAGAAGATGGTGCCATCCTGGCATCCGAACCCCTGGAAGATTGAGAAAATCAGAAATGGAAAAACCATGAGAACACTGGGTTTAAAAAAATAAAGCAAACCATGTACGCAGCGTGTTCGTAGACCACGTTTTGTGTTAAACTCTTGTATATGTTCATTTTCGTATTTCCCTATTAGCTTTGTAGTAGAATATTTTTTTCCCTGTTACTAATTCGTGTTTTCATTTTCCTCATGCAACCTGTCTTCGGCAGTGCAGGTGTAGGTATTGGGTAATGTATCCTTTAATTTTCTGCCATCGCAGTCAGACCCCCTTGGATAATGACCAAAGCCACATTGGATTCAGAAACCAAGAAACCGAACGCCTTTTTTTCTCCAACACACCAAGACACGTAGTAATATGCCTTTTTGGCATGTGGATAGAAGAGAAAAGAGAAACGTAGAAGCCAAAAGCAAGCGCCATATCCAAGGACCTCGTGAACAACATGCTACAAAACCTATGCCTAGTGAAGCCACGTAGCACTACATCAGTGAAAAAAAAAACTGCTTAATTAAGGGCCAACATCACTAATTTAGTACTCAATCAGTACCATGATATAAGAAGTTTTCGCAAGCTAACATAGCAAAAACGTCTTGCATTGTATGACGGAGGGAGTAGTAAAGAAGACTAACATCTCATTGCTTAGTCCGGCATTTTGCTCGACAGATTGTAAGAAACATATCTTTATTTTTTGTATATATTTGCCATTTCTCTAAGAAACATATATTTATTTTTTGTATAATATCTTTATAGCGGATATAACAAAATAAATCAGCACAGTACGGCAGAACGACAGGCCGAGTCTAAACCGTACCGAGGACTTCTCGCCACAACAAAACTGTTCTGAAGAGTAGAAAACGAACTAAAACACCTCACAAAAACAAAGAAAAATCAGAAAATTGATCAGGCAAACAACGGGGAGAGAAGCCCATATTTTATGGCAGACAGGTACATGAAGCCGTCTGATTTATTCCCAGGTCAGAAACGAGAACAAGCCAGCGACTAGTCCCAAGCAAAGTACTAGTAGTACTAACACTGTACTACTACGGTACTACAGTACCTCCTCTTCTAGACTTTTTCTACGGGCTACAGCAAGGATGGGACAGGGCCAACGAACCATGGCTACAGCAAGGATCTCTTCTTCTTCAAAACTAAAAACCTAATCTGTTTGAAACGCCGGAACTATGCTGTTCCATGTTAAATTCCTGAGAAGATTCACCAAAAGAGCTCCGTGTTGAGCGCTGAGCTCCACAGGATGCCATATGGCGCCAATGATTACAGCGAGCATATAATTTCACGTGGAGGAAGACGTTAACAGTCAGCTACAGGATTGCGGAACAGAGCAGCGGCGATGGATCCATGGATCGAACTCACCTCCCAGACGATGGAGCAGTCCTGGTTGGTGCCCTTCTCGCCGCGGCGGGACCAGACGGCGGCGAAGGTCTCGGAGCCCTCGCCCCGCAGCGTCCCCGACGTCCGCAGCACCGTCCCCTGCGGCTCCTCCACCTTCCTTTCTTTCCCCAGAGCCATCGACCGGGCCAGCCCCTGCAGCAGCGACCGCATTCTCGCTAGCCCAAAAGGGTGCTACAGCTGCGCGCAAGAGTTTCCTCTCCCTCTTCCACTCTTAGTTTCTGGGTGACCCACGACGCTGGTGGTGTGCACGGGCAAGGACAGAGCACTGACCGGCCATGGTGATGGATATGGACAGGGAGTACGCACGCACGGTTTCTCCTGGATCTTTCTTGTGCGAGGGCGCGCGCGTGGCTTTGGATTGAAGAAACGAGGTTCGAATGGAGATATGGGTAGGATCAGTCGACCTGGTTAACTTGGCCAAGGAAGAAAGGGGAGAAGCAAGCAAGGATTGGGCTGGCGCCAAGGAAGAGGCGTGAGTCGGGCTGTGGTGTGAAGTGAAAGCTCGGGAGGGAGCTTTTTAAAGGAGAGGAGAGGAGAGGATTGGAGAGGTGAGTTGGGGAAGAAGAAGAACGGAAGAGGAAGAGCCGGGGGTGCAGTTGAAGCTAATGAATTCATGCTCCAATCAACTCATTCAAAAGTCACGTCTAGACTATTTTAGTCTATAGACGTGGGATCGATGTAGGTCGTAGAATCTTTTTATTTTAATACTGCGTTGGCAGGGTCTTGAACTCAAGACCTCTTGGCTCGGATACCATAATGAATTCATGCTCCAACCAACTCATTCAAAAGTCCGAACTGATGAAAAGAGGTGGGCAATATATTTCAACAGAAGCTACAGACAGCATGCAGACCGAGGCCGAGGCAGCAACGCGGGCCGTCGCTTGCACAGCAGCACGATCAAAGATGCTTGTTTGGCCGAGGAGATAGATAGGACGACGGGTATATGTTCCTCGGAGACCTACTCGGCCTATTCCGTTCCGTCAACAGCTTTTAGGTGTTCAGATGGAAAAAATAAAAACATTTTCGATGTTACGTTTTGTCTCCGTTCCCTTATGTAATGTGCAATGATGCAGGTGCTTTGCCACATCCAAGGAAAGTTACGGGCTTAGGGGTATCACTAGCACACATGCCGCGTTGCATCGGGAGAAAAAATGACTCCTCGTACACACACCCGACGACATCAGCAAATTCTTTGAAATCTTTCACGATATTGCACGACAAACAACAAGATAAATGGTGTTGTGTAAAAACATAAATGTGGAATGATTTTCAGTGTACTCAAGATGTTTTTAATTTATTAGACAGCCAAAATATCTATCTAGTCGTCACTATCTTTTTACGTCTTTTTTGTCGTTCCTCCATAGTGATCCCCAACAAATATTGCATTAGGATGAAAATAGAGAAATACATTATAGTATTCAACGATAATTTGTGCATACGAACATTATATTTTCTTGCTGATATATGTGTTTGCAACTGTAATCTAAGTCAAGATTTAATTTAGTTGACATATTAATAGTTTAGTGGTGCAAACATATAAGTAGTTTAGCGTACGCCATCGTATATGGATCGATTATTGTACATTGTGCGAAATAGAGAGGATAATTATATACTTGTTGTAACCATAGTTGATTGGAATCAACATCCCCTATGGTGTTAATAATAGCTTTTGTGACAATTTAAATGATATAGTAAGATATATAATAGTCATTTTCAAAATACCCGATACAAAAAAAGTATTAATTAAGATTGCATTCTAAATTAAAATTTTAAAATTATTAACATGCAAGATGATAGTATATTAGAAATCTACACATTTTTCTAAATAAAATTATATATAATATGTTAGATTTCAAGTTAGGATTAAAAAAATATAAATATTTTAAAAAGTATTTAAACATACTCGATAAAAAAATAAACAAAAAAGTGCACTCCCCTGGGTCGAACCCAGGTCTACCGGCTGGAAGGGTCACGCGCTAGCCATTGCGTTGGTTGGATTGTTATAGCAGATTCGTGGGCCGCTGTCTAATAAAGGATGCTCTGTGTAGCGATTTTTAAAATGAAAACGAACCGTTTTTTCTGACTTTATTGATGGCATAGTGGGTAATTCGTGACAAACTCTAGGACTATTTTCTATGACGGACGAGTAAATGTTGAAAATTCCGAATTAATTTAAAGAAGGTAGAAAACAAATTGAAATAATAAAACAGAAAAATGGGATGAAAAAGTTGTATGTACCAGGGATCGAACCTGGGTCTCCTCTGTGAAGGAGGAGAGCTCTAGACACTACGCCACGCCCGCGCTCGTTATGTTTCATGGTCTGACCTTATAAGTACCGAATCGGTAGGTGACTTTGACAGAAAAAAACTTGAATCGTTTTCTTCACTTATGGGTGGCATAGTGGGTAATTTATGGCAACATTGGGGGCAATTTTAATAACGGACGGGCAGAAGCAATAGGCCCTTTATTAATAGGTATAGATATAACAATTGAATAAATACAATGTGGTGAAGTGCGCCAATGGGGGGAGGGCACATGCCCCCTATTCATGTCAATTGGGCTGGAGTAGATGCTGAGAAAGCAAGGTCATGGCCTGGGCATCCTTGTCTCCAAGCGCCCTAGGGACACCGACGCCTCCTACTCTCTTCAGGACCCCACCGAGTTATATACCATGTAGATGGTGAGAAAGCGAGGTCATGGCCTGGGCATCCTTGTCTCCAAGCGCCCTAGGGACACCGACGCCTCCTACTCTCTTCAGGATCCCACTGAGGTATATATCTTGCATGACGCATATCAATTTCCCTGCTTAATTATGTTGAAAATTCTGAATTAATTTTAAAAAGGTAGAAAACAAATTAAAATAATAAAATAGAAAATGGGATGAAAAAGTTGTATGTACCAGGGATCGAAGCTGGGTCTCCTCTGTGGAGGAGGAGAGCTCTAGCCACTACGCCACGCCTGCGCTCGTTATGTTTTAGGGTCTGACCTTATAAGTACCGAATCGGTCGGTGACTTTGATAGAAAAAAGCTTGAATCGTTTTCTTCACTTATGGGTCGCATAGTGGGTAATTTAAGGCAACATTGGGGGCAATTTTAATGACGGACGGGCAGAAGCAATAGGCCCTTTATTAATAGGTATAGATATAACAATTGGATAAATACAACGTGGTGAAGTGCGCCAATGGGGGGGAGGGGAGGGCACATGCCCCCTATCCATGTCGACTGGACTCGAGTAGATGTTGAGAAAGCGAGGTCATGGCTTGAGCATCCTTGTCTCCAAGTGCCCTAGGGACACCGACGCCTCCTACTCTCTTCAGGACCCCACTGAGTTATATACCATGTAGATGCTGAGAAAGCGAGGTCATGGCCTGGGCATCCTTGTCTCCAAGCGCCCTAGGGACACCGACGCCTCCTACTCTCTTCAGGACCCCACTGAGGTATATATCTTGCATGACGCATATCAATATCCCTGCTTAATTATGTTGAAAATTCCGAATTAATTTAAAGAAGGTAGAAAACAAATTGAAATAATAAAACAGAAAATGGGATGAAAAAGTTGTATGTACGAGGGATCGAACCTGGGTCTCCTCTGTGGAGGAGGAGAGTTCTAGCCACTACGCCACGCCCGCGCTCGTTATGTTTCAGGGTCTGACCTTATAAGTACCGAATCGGTCGGTGACTTTGACAGAAAAAAGCTTGAATCGTTTTCTTCACTTATGGGTGGCATAGTGGGTAATTTAAGGCAACATTGGGGGCAATTAGAATGACGGGCGGGCAGAAGCAATAGGCCCTTTATTAATAGGTATCGATATAACAATTGAATAAATACAACGTGGTGAAGTGTGCCAACAGGGGGGGGGGGGGGAGGGCACATGCCCCTATTCATGTCAACTGGATCGGAGTAGATGCTGAGAAAGCGAGGTCATGCCAGGGCATCCTTGTCTCCAAGCGCCATAGGGACACCGACGCCTCCTACTCTCTTCAGGACCCCACGGAGTTATATACCAAGTAGATGCTGAGAAAGCGAGGTTATGGCCTGGGCATCCTTGTCTCCAAGCGCCCTAGGGACACCGACGCCTCCTACTCTCTTCAGGACCCCACTGAGGTATATATCTTGCATAACGCATATCAATTTCCCTGCTTAATTATGTTGAAAATTCTGAATTAATTTAAAGAAGGTAGAAAACAAATTGAAATAATAAAACAGAAAATGGGATGAAAAAGTTGTATGTACCAGGGATCGAACCTGGGTCTCCTCTGTGGAGGAGGAGAGCTCTAGCCACTACGCCACGCCCGCGCTCGTTATGTTTCAGGGTCTGACCTTATAAGTACCGAATCGGTCGGTGACTTTGACAGAAAAAAGCTTGAATCGTTTTCTTCACTTATGGGTGGCATAGTGGGTAATTTAAGGCAACATTGGGGGCAATTTTAATGACGGACGGGCAGAAGCAATAGGCCCTTTATTAATAGGTATAGATATAACAATTGGATAAATACAACGTGTTGAAGTGCGCCAATGGGGGGGGGAGGGCACATGCCCCCTATTCATGTCAACTGGACTGGAGTAGATGCTGAGAAAGCGAGGTCATGGCCTGGGCATCCTTGTCTCCAAGCGCCCTAGGGACACCGACGCCTCCTACTCTCTTCAGGACCCCACTGAGTTATATACCATGTAGATGCTGAGAAAGCGAGGTCATGGCCTGGGCATCCTTGTCTCCAAGCGGCCTAGGGACACCGACGCCTCCTACTCTCTTCAGGACCCCACTGAGGTATATATCTTGCATGACGCGTATCAACTTCCCTGCTTAATTATGTTGAAAATTCTGAATTAATTTAAAGAAGGTAGAAAACAAATTGAAATAATAAAACAGAAAATGGGATGAAAAAGTTGTATGTACCAGGGATCGAACCTGGGTCTCCTGTGTGGAGGAGGAGAGCTCTAGCCACTACGCCACGCCCGCGCTCGTTATGTTTCAGGGTCTGACCTTATAGGTACCGAATCGGTCGGTGACTTTGACAGAAAAAAGCTTGAATCGTTTTCTTCACTTATGGGTGGCATAGTGGGTAATTTAAGGCAACATTGGGGGCAATTTTAATGACGGACGGGCCAAAGCAATAGGCCCTTTATTAATAGTTATAGATATAACAATTGAATAAATACAACGTGGTGAAGTGGGCCAATGGGGGGAGGGCACATGCCCCCTATTCATGTCAACTGGACTGGAGTAGATGCTGAGAAAGCGAGGTCATGGCCTGGGCATCCTTGTCTCCAAGCGCCCTAGGGACATCGACGCCTCCTACTCTCTTCAGGACCCCACTGAGTTATATACCATGTAGATGCTGAGAAAGCGAGGTCATGGCCTGGGCATCCTTGTCTCCAAGCGCCCTAGGGACATCAACGCCTCCTACTCTCTTCAGGACCCCATTGAGTTATATACCATGTAGATGTTGAGAAAGCGAGGTCATGGCCTGGGCATCCTTGTCTCCAAGCGCCCTAGGGACACCGACGCCTCCTACTCTCTTCAGGACCCCACTGAGTTATATACCATGTAGATGCTAAGAAAGCGAGGTCGTGGCCTGGGCATCCTTGTCTCCAAGCGCCCTAGGGACACCGACGCCTCCTACTCTCTTCAGGACCCCATTGAGGTATATATCTTGCATGACACATATCAATTTCCCTGCTTAATTATGTTGAAAATTCTGAATTAATTTAAAGAAGGTAGAAAACAAATTGAAATAATAAAACAGAAAATGGGATGAAAAAGTTGTATGTACCAGGGATCGAACCTGGGTCTCCTCTGTGGAGGAGGAGAGCTCTAGACACTACGCCACGCCCGCGCTCGTTATGTTTCAGGGTCTGACCTTATAAGTACCGAATCGGTCGGTGACTTTGACAGAAAAAAGCTTGAATCGTTTTCTTCACTTATGGGGGGCATAGTGGGTAATTTAAGGCAACATTGGGGGCAATTTTAAAGACAGATGGGCAGAAGCAATAGGCCCTTTATTAATAGGTATAGATATAACAATTAAATAAATACAATGTGGTGAAGTGCGCCAATGGGGGGGGGGGGGGAGGGCACATGCCCCCTATTCATGTCAACTGGACTGGAGTAGATGCTGAGAAAGCGAGGTCATGGCCTGGGCATCCTTGTCTCCAAGCGCCCTAGGGACACCGACGCCTCCTACTCTCTTCAGGACCCCACTCAGTTATATACCATGTAGATGCTGAGAAAGCGAGGTCATGGCCTGGGCATCCTTGTCTCCAAGCGCCCTAGGGACACCGACGCCTCCTATTCTCTTCAGGACCCCACTGAGGTATATATCTTGCATGACGCATATCAATTTCCCTGCTTAATTAATCTAGTCATCAGTTACATACTTACTCCTCGTTTAATTTTCATCAGGTCCTGCGCTTTCTCAAGTGCCTCGTGCACTGGGACTTCCACTAGGGCACTCGCAGATTAATAATTTGTTTCCACTACGTAGCTATTTTAATCGGGTCCATGTATTAGCGAGACCACATATGCTAGTAACAATCAGCTATGTACCACATATGCAGGAGTAACAATCAACTGTGTACCGCATATGCCCGTGCGTTGCAACGGGCTAAAAAATCGCAAAACCTACTCTGAGTGCCACTACACTACACACCACTCATATCCGAGTGACAAACGTCAAAAATAAGGTTACCCTGATCATGTGTTGCCACGGGTTGAATTATAGCTTTTCTCGACCATGAAGTATTGATGTGAAGGAGCCACCCTAACGCCCTTCGTCGGCGTCTACTTCAGCTCCGCACTGCCATATGATGGAAGAGTAGTACTGGCGAAATGTTCAGACATTTATCTGTTGGTAGAACCATAATACTTGCCATAACCAAACAAATACAACATATTTTTTCCAAAACCTTAGTAATTTAATACTACCTCTGTTCCTAAATATAAGACATTTTGGCAGTTCAATTTGAACTACAAAAACGTCTATATTTAGGAACGGAGGGAGTACCTCGGTAGTCCAGTGTCTGGTCAATGAATAACTCAATTACTAATACCAAAGTTTTTGTTAGTTCGGTTTAGAAAAAGGAGATGCAGAGCAAACTTTTTCAAATACTACAAAAAAATCACGGTATTGAAGAAACTTTTGTTTATGAAACCGATGTATTACTTGATACCAAACACATCAATGTATTTAAGACCATGATTTAAAAAACTGAGCTGCTAAGCATAGCCTAAAGCATTGTCAAAACACACTCTGGTAGACCATCAAGAGAACAGAAAAAGAATCTACACTTCATCCATTGGAAAGAAGAAAAAAACTAATGAAAGACAATTGGTAGCTTAGTGTTGATTCCCAATGTATTGAGTTCAACACAAACATAGTGATGGTATGATAAAATTGTACATTCGAAACTAATTAACCATTTCCGGATCCACCTATACCTGGCCTACACATCAGACATTAATAGAGAATATGGCATAGAGAATAGCCTGCCACCCGTGTTCAAGCCCTGTGCTCTGCAGTGGGTGCCGACTCAGGTAATAGAGAATATGGCATATATTGTTGGAAACACGGATGCCGTTATAGGCAGTATAAAATATGTTGCAGTGGCATACGCTGTTTTCTTGGAGCAAATAACTACAGAAAAGAGCACATACACGCAAGTAATTTGATATGATGGCCCAACTAATATGTATTAATCTGTTGTTCTAATAATGTGATTAGACAATGGCTAAAATCTTAAGAAACCCCATTTTCACCATTGGCAGCACCTAGAGCCAAGGATTAATGCATCATGTAAACTAAACCGCTAAGCCCTCTCACTAGTAGAAAACAGGGTACTAGTCCCGGTTCCAGAGGGCCTTTAGTCCCGGTTCTGGAACCGGGACAAACCAAACAGGACTAATACCCAAAACCTTTAGTCCCGGTTTGCTTACGAACCGGGACCAAAGGGGCTCCACGTGGCCACTTCGGGGCGCCCAGGCAGGAGGACCTTTAGTCCCGGTTGGTAACACCGACCGGGACTAAAAGACAGCCACGCGTCAGCACCTGCTAGGCGCTGGTTTTTTTTTAAAGGAGGGGTTTAGGGGTTTTCCTATTGTGTTTCCCCCTTTTATTTTTGTGTTTACCATTTTTATTTTACGCTTTTCATTCAACTCGACGCTAGCTACTACATATAGCAATGAAGGAACCATTACACAACATCGTCATGATCAATATATAGAGAGAAGTGACCTCTCTTTCTCCGTGCTTGGTCGAACAATATGCAACAAATTTTCGTAAATCTATTCGACGCTATTACATATAGTACACGTTCATGCATATATACAATATAACATCTCTTACGATCCTAACTTCTATTACCAATCCTGATGGCATTCTCCGTCTTTAGGTATGACATGCTCAACAAAGAATCCCGCCAATTCCTCTTGAATTGCTCGTACACGATCAGTTGGTAGGAGTTCGTCCCGCTTCTGCCAGATCTAATTTAAAGAAGGGGTCAATAAAACTCAACACAATTGATGGTAATAAAATACAAATGTGAATATTGTTTACATACTTCAAATTGTTCTAAAGATATGCCCCGGCCCCGCTCAGTGGTCGAGTGGCGAATGAACTCGCAAACGTAGTAAGCACATAAATTAGTCCCGGGTGCCTGCCACAAGCACTTTACGAGAATAGAGTTCAATCAAAATGATAATCAAGCATGATAATGGTATTGAAACTAGAATCAATGAAAGATGCGCGGTACTAGAGTAGTACTTACTTTGGGGTGTAAAAATTGCAGCTCTTTTTTCCATTTGACACCCTTAACCTGTTTGGTGAACTTTTTCCAAACCCTGCCCGGCAAAGAAAATGATTACTTGATATCAGGAAATGAACGAAAGTTGCTGATATGGTGCGATAATGATTGAACTTACTTCTGAAGCATTTCCCTCATGCACGTCCACTCCTTAGGGTCTTTACGTCTCGAGTCCAAGACAGTTACTTTTCCATCTCAAGCTGAATGTCTAGCAGAATAAAGTGGAAACTGCGCACGCATAACTCGTTAATTGCACTTAACCTCGAGTAAGCGAAACAGAATGTGCACAAGATAGTAACACTCACTTGAAGTTGTAAGGAAATAGTATTTCCTTTCTGGTTTGTTGTCCAAGTAACGCATCTAGCAAGTTTTTCTCTGTATCGGCGGGAAATTCTTTTAACGTATGTTCATTTATGAAATTTGGGTCAATGAACCCAATGTCATAGATTTGTAGTTGTTTGCATTCGAGGATCTTCATTCTGCATAATATAGTGTGAGGATAATTAATACATGCAATGAACGAGCTGAGCTAGAGACTTAATTACAGAAAAAATACTTACAGACAATAGGAACTGACGACAGTTTTGTCGAGCTCCTTTTGGTTGTATAAGTGAAAAATTTCTTCAAATTCAACGAACAACATCTGCTTTCCATTGAAGAAGTGCTCATTTTTTATTCCCACCAAGATATTATTGTTCCCCTCCTTGCAGGCTTCCAAGTACCATTCATGCAAATGTCGCATCCTCGTTGGTAGACCCTTGAGCTCCTCACGTGTGACGAGAGGCTTCCCGTGCTCGTATCTTAAGGATGGTACTACCTCAGCCGTTTCGAACTGTACCGAATCGGGTAAGTAATCATCAGCAGTGATAGCAAGACCATCGGCCGCTTTCTCTGGATCATTAGCGATATCGGTAACCACCTTGAGCGGAGGGTACGATTGCAGTTCTTGTTCGCCGAGCTGGGGAATTGTTTTCCCACTTCTTGAGCCACTTCTACTTAAGCTTCCCGACCGCCTCGCTTGATCATATTTCTTTTGAATACACCGGCCATAGTTTGATGGCAGCGGAGGTGGTGGTGGTCGCCTAAGGACATCCAGAGTTCGCTTCGCTTTCGCCGGATCTATTTTCTCCTCTTCAGGTGGGCGTTTTGGTGCGAGTTGACGTTTCACATCGGCATCCACGATCTCGTTAAGTTCCTCCTCAGACCTCTCGTAGGGTAACTTGGGAAGAGGCTTGAGGCTTGGGCCGTATCTGAATCTCCTCTGTTTCGTACTGCTGCTAGCCGCCGGAGCGGCGGCGACTCTCTTCCGCTGTTGCTTAGGCGGCGGAGGAGGCGGAGTCCGATGACGCGGTGGAGACAGCTGAGGCGGAGGAGGATTCTGCTGAGGGGCCTCCTCCGTCGGAGTCCGCTGAGGCGGCGGAGACGGCTGACGCACCGGAGACGGTTGACGCACCGGACACGGCTGACGCACTGGAGACGACTCAGGCACCGGGGCCTCCTCCACCTGAGTCTGCTGAGGCGGCGTCCAGTATGGAAGCACGATGTGTTCCTTTCTCCATAGACAGGTAGTCCTTAAGGCATATCGAAGAAGAAGCTCCCCTTCACCTATAGCGTACTCAAGCTCCAGCCCATCAAATCCGTCCATTATTTCATCCACCCCGACAATAGCAAAGCCAGCTGGAACCGGAGTGCAATGGAAATTTGCATCAGGTCGAGGAGGTAAGACATGGCCGACCGCCGCCTTGAAGGTCAGGTTATGACATTTCGCCATTAGCACACAATGTTCATTTTGTGTGATACCATCCACGGGGTAGCGAGGAGCCGTGCTATCAGGATGAACGAGCTCAGTGGAAGCCACGCTGCTTCTCCGCTGCGATGGTGGGGTAGCATCGTGGGTAGTCTCCAATGAAGGATCTTCGTGCCACTGAGATGGTTGGCCGGTAGCTCGCTGGCTCTCAAGTGCTTCTAGTTTCGCTAATCTTTCATTCAACTTCTGCATTTCGCTTGCTTCCTCTTTCTTCTTTCTCTGTCGGCTTCTGTAACCAGCGCTGTCGGGAAACCCAACCTTCCACGGAACGGAGCCTGATGTGCCTCGTGTTCGTCCAGGGTGTTCAGGATTCCCGAGGGCAAATGACAGCTCGTCCTTCTCTCTGTCGGGAATGAACGTCCCTTCCAGCGATTTCTTGATTGTTTCCTCAAGCTTTTTGAATGGTATTGCAAGTTGAGCTTTCGTCCAGACACACTTCCCTGTTTCTGGGTCCAAAGTTTCCCCAACCCCGAAGAACCAAGTCCTTGCCCGATCTGGCCAGTGCAATGTCGCTGGTTGGACATCTTTAGCAAGCAGGTCTTGCTCAGCTTTGTCCCACGTAGGCCGGGCTTTGCTGTAGCCACCTGACCCCGTAACATGGTGATACTCCTTCCTTGCGGCATTTTTCTTATTTGTAAGTGACCTGTTCTTAGCCTTCTCCGATTTCTTGTAGGCCACAAATGCGGGCCAGTGATCTCTCATCTTCTCATATTGACCTCTGAATTCTGGAGTCTTGTCTTTCTCGACAAACTTCCTGTTCAATACTTTCTTCCAGTTCTTGAATAGTTCTGCCATCTTCTTAAGAGCAAACGCCCTGACCTTTCGCTGTATAACTGGGTTATTCGGATCCTCCTCTGGCGGTAGACTGAAATTTCTCATCAGATTGGTCCAAAGATCATCTTTCAGTCTATCGTTGACATAAGGAACTTGAGGGTCCTTCTTCTTATTCCATTCTTGGCAGCTGATCGGGACGATGTACCTAACAACCACTCCGCACTAATGTATAAATTTGTTCTTGGTCCGGTAGGGAGCAATCGGTTGGCCTTCTGGAGAGACTTCTTCGATCGTGAACCTTTCTTGCGCGTCCAACCTTCTCATCGGGCCTCGTCTCCTTACCGAAGTGGAGCTCGATCCGGATGGCTAATTAAAAGAAGAAAGAAGCGTTAATATATGTACATACAAAAGAATTAATGCATCTAGTCAGCAGAGGATTAATTAATATATACCTCGCCGGACTTTTGAAGCAGTTATGGCTCCCTTCTCCATTCGATCACCGGAGCCGTCATGATCTCCTTCGTCCCCAGTTCGATCACCGGAGCAGTCATGATCTCCTTCCTCCTCACCGAAGCCGCCATCCTCTCTTTCCTCACCATCGGTCTCGTTGAGAAACGACAAGCAGGTGAGATCGATATCACTTCCCTCTCGTATTATATCCCCCAACAACTGTTCTTTTTCTAAGTCTCTATCCGCCATAGTTTCTGCAAATATTACAACGTGGCAATATACAACCATGAGAGATGGATTAGTGGCAAACATAGACTTAATCACAACAAGGAATCATATGCATATGAGAAATGGATTAGTGGGAAACATCATGCAAAGTTCACAAGTTTTATAACAGTCAGTTTCAGACGATCGTCGAGGACTCCTCCCCCCTCATGTCTGATGAGTCGCCCTATCTTTCGGGAGAGGATACTTTGCGGACCGCCTCTCTCATGGTCGTTTGTAGTGAAGGCTGAATGGCCCAATATGCTTAGCGTAGTATTTTGACGGGGATGGTGGGTTTCGGGTTCGGGTATTACTGAAACGGGTTTGAACCCGAGACCGCCTCTCTCATGGTCCTCGAGGATACTTGCGGACCCCCACCCCCCTCATGTTGAAGTTATCATTCTACGAACATATGAAAATTCTCAAGTGCATTATGTTCATATGGTGGGACTGGCAACCTACGAAGCACCGATACAGCGACATTGATACGGTGATACGGGTACGACGATACGGGATACGACAATTTCTAAAAACAGCAATAAGGTGATACGGTAAACATATATAAGTAATAATAAAATGACATGGACTGTCTCATTTTAAAAATCTCACTGTGGGGGATACGGCATAGTAAACATATATAAGTAATAATAAAATGACATGGACTGGACATTGATACGGTAAACATATACGGTAAACATATATAAGCAATAAGGCGATACGGCGATACGGGATACGACAATAAACAAGAACTCTCAAAAAGAAACAAGCCATCAGCATCAACATCCAAGCCATGCTCAATGGGCTCACTGTGGGGGCAGGGGCCGGCGCGGCGACGTCGAGGCCGGCAGGGGCGCGGTGACGGCGACGGGGCAGGGGGAGGCGACGGCGGGGAAGGGCGAGGCGACAGCGACGGGGAGGCAGGGCGAGGCGACGACGACGGCGACGTAGGGGCAGGGCGCGGCGACGGCGACGACGACGTAGGGGCAGGGGCGCGACGACGGCGGGGCAGGGCGAGGCGACGGTGACGGCGGGCCAGGCGACGGCGATAGCGGGACAGGGCGAGGCGACGGCGACGGCGACGACGACGTAGGGGCAGGGGCACGACGACGACGGGGGCGACGGCGACGTCGGGGCAGGGCGCGGTGACGGCGACGGGGAGGAGGGCGCGCGAGGAGGTCCGGCGCCGGTGACGGTCAGCGGGCTCAGGGACGGCAGGGCGTCGGCGAGGGCGACGGCAAAATCCGGCAGCCTGGCGGCGTCGATGTCGTCGTCGGCGCCGAGGAGAGAAGAAACTGCAATGGATTGGGAATTTTTCTAAGTGCCCTTTATATAGCCCCCCCCTTTAGTCCCGGTCGGTTGCTCCAACCGGGACTAATGCCCCCCTTTAGTCCCGGTTGTAGCCACCAACCGGGACTAAAGGTCAATTTCCAGCAGCCCAAAGGGCGGGAAGCAGGGACCTTTAGTCCCGGTTGGTGGCTCCAACCGGGACTAAAGGGGGGCATTAGTCCCGGTTGGAGCCACCAACCGGGACTAAAGGGCTGTGCTTCCCGTACCAAAAGTTTAGTCCCACCTCGCTAGTCGAGAGGGGCTCGGAGTGGTTTATAAGTGTTGCTGCCGCTGCCCTCTCGAGCTCCTCTCTAATGCAGACAGTACATGCCTATTTGACGCCCTGTTGGGCCTACTAGCACTGCGGGCCTGCATCCTGGCCCATTTGTAGGGTTTCTAGTCGTATGCAGGCCGTTGTGCCTACTAGGCGGGCCTTTTTTTTGCATATATTATGATTTTTAATGTTATTTTTTGCATATGTTATTTTTAGTTATATAATTTTAGTTGCATAAGTTTTATTTTTATTGATTCTTTTTAGTTGATTCCTTTTGCTATTAGAGTTTTATAAAAGCTTTTTAGTTTCTATTAAAGCTTGTAACAAAATATACTTTATGAAAATTCATTTTACTATTAAAGTTTTTAACTCAAGATTTTTTTCTGCATTCAATATGCACCATTCAAAGCCACATCATCACTTTTCAACCCCTTTCTGACTTCATTTGCTATTTTTCATGCATTTCATGATTTATTTTGAGCTAAGATGACCCTGAGATTGAAAAGCACTGCAAATGAACTCTGAAATGGTTGAAAATTGGCATGGTATCATAATGTCACCCACGTAGCATATGCTAAAAAGTTGAGAGGGTTACGGCAAAAACTGGATGCACTTCGTGTACGAACTGGACAATCTCTTTCGAAGTGTCAGAGTTTTGGACGAAAACTCTTCTGTTACAAAAGGATTTCAATTTTTTAAACATATTTGAACTCAAGACTTTTTCTGCATTCAATATGTACCATTCAAAGCCACATCATCACTTTTCAACCCTTTTCTGACTTCATTTGCTATTTTTCATGCATTTCATGATTTATTTTGAGCTAAAATGACCCTGAATTGAAAAGCACTGCAAATGAACTCTGAAATGGTTGCAAATTGGCATGGTATCATCATTTCACCCACATAGCATGTGCTAAAAAGTTGAGAGGTTTACGGCAAAAACTGGATGCACTTCGTGTACAAACAGAACAATCTCTTTCGAAGTGTCAGGGTTTCGGACGAAAACTCATCTGTTACAAAAGGATTTCAATTTTTTAAACATATTTGAACTCAAGACTTTTTCTGCATTCAATATGCACCATTCAAAGCCACATCATCACTTTTCAAACCTTTTCTGACTTCATTTGCTATTTTTCATGCATTTCATGATTTATTTTGAGCTAAAATGACCCTGAATTGAAAAGCACTGACTTCAACTTTTTAGCACATGCTATGTGGGTGATTTTAGTTAATATTTTAGTTGATTTTTTAGTTCATTCTTTTTAACAAATAAATACTTTGATAATTTTAGTTAATATTATTTTGATTCTTTTTAGTTAATGTTTTAGTTGATTCTTTTTAGTTCATTCTTTTTAGTAAATATTTTAGTTGATTCTTTTTAGTTCATTCTTTTTAACAAATAAATACTTTGATAATTTTAGTTAATATTATATTTAACTGCAGTGATATTGTAGATCAAAGCCATCATCAGAATAGTTGTGGATAGAAAGTCTTCACTTTTTCTTCACGTGTGTCCCTTGCTTATTGCGCCGTAACCATGGACAATCTTCATCACATACATCACAATGTTTCAGAAAGCTTGCTCACATCATACTAAATATTCTTACACACAAACCGTACTTAAACAAGGACATAATAGAAATAATAGTTCAGATATCCATTACAGAAAGTACTGCATAATTGAAGATACCAATCCTACTCTTCCGGATTGCAAACCTACTCGTCCGAATCAGGAGACCCCCAAGCACTACATAATAGAGATAAAAGTGTTCGCCATTGCAAACACTACTCGTCGTCCAGATCAGAATACCCCCAAGCAGGAGATACTAGCGGTACGAGGTGACGCTGCCCATAATTGAAGATTCCAATCCTGCGGTACAACTCGTATGCAACGTACCCATCTATTGCTGCATACTGAATGTTGATAGGGTCAAGTGGGGTCTTCTCCCAATGTTGGTGCCCTAACTTGGGGAATTTTGTCTTCATATCAGCGTAGTCCTCGTCGATCAGGGCGGTTGCCATATCAGCCATTGAAGTCTTGTCATGCTCAAGCCTGAACCTGCCCTGAAGATCAATGTGGCATTCAGCTGGTATCTCAATACCCCAGGTGCGCCTCATCTTGATCTTGTCATTCGTTATATCAACGCTAGCAAAATATATGCCGCTGCGAAGGAACTCCATGAGTTTTGGACAGTGCTTGTCACTACTGCAACAACAAAATGGAACAAATGTGTTAAATACTGCTGCAACAAGTATATTTTAGAACAAGTATAATAAGAATCGTAACGAGTATATTTTAGAACAAGTATAATAAGAATCATAACAAGTATATTTCGGCACAAGTATAATATAAGAATCATAACAAGTATAATAAGAATCATATAATTAACAAGTATAATAAGAATCATAACAAGTATAATTCGGAACAAGTATAATAAGAATCATAACAAGTATAATAAGAATCATAGCAAGTTTCCTATTCCTATGCATTTCCTATCCTATGAATCAAAAGAAGCCCCTAAACTATGACATGTTCTCCCACGATGGCCAATATGCAACTACAAGGAAAATTCTTATGCAATTTTCCTATCCTATTCCTATCCTCCTATTCCTATTCCTATGCAATTTTCCTAATCCTCCTATTCCTATGCAATTTTCTATTCCTATGCAATTTTTCCTATGAATCAAAGAAAAGCCCCAATTTTCCTATGAATCAAAGAAAAGCCCCAATTTTCCTATGCGTTTTTCCTATGAATCAAGGAAACTATGACATGTTCTCGACATTCCCAATCCTCCTATTCCTATGCAATTTTCCTATCCTATGAATCAAAGAAAAGCCCCAATTAAAACTATGACAAGTTTCGTATTACCTTGCCCACTGGAAGACCATGACATGTTGCTTCAAACAAAGTTGGACGACGGCAACATTGCGACCATCGACCGTGTACTCGAGATCGAGGCCCATGAACTTGTGTTTCTCCTCTTGAAGCCATTCCTCGAACATGGAAAGAAAACCCTCGACTTTGGCGCTGTCGTTCGTGTAGACGACATGGAGATTGGTCGTGCCATGTGCGAGCACGTTCCCGTAGCGAGTGATTGGATTCATGGTGGAGGATGGGGAAGAAGAGAGGAGAGGGAGACGAACAGAAATGGAGGCCGATCACGTTACTGTAGCGTTTCCCATGTATGATCTTGCGCGGAACAACTTCCAAGGCGCGGGATTTGAACGGTTGGGACCTTTAGTCCCGGTTTGAGCCACGAACTGGGACTAAAAGGGCTCGCGCCAGGCGAACGGTTGCCACCACCCCTTTAGTCCCGGTTGGTGTCACCAACCGGGACTAAAGGTCCCGTTCGAACCGGGACTGATGCGTGACGAACCCCGGCCGGCGTCCTAGCCGCTCGAACCGGGACTAATGCTCACATTAGTCCCGGTTCGTAACACGGCCGGGACTAAAGTTCTGATCCGGCCTGGACCAAAGCCCTGTTTTCTACTAGTGTCTTTACTACTGGATATTCTCAAGAATACATATTCATGCATGTATATGGTTAGCATATTACATATTTTTCATCTAATATGTGAATGAATGCATGGCTGAAGAAAAGAACACAAATTTATAGTAAAAAATAATTGCACTTCAACAATTCGGAGTATAAGTTAGAGGTCCACCCTAATTCAGTTATAAAAATACCATGGAATCAACATGATATATGTGCTGGATTGCTTGCCATGTGTTTTTTTTTTAATCCGTGTACATTGTCGAGCAGAGCATAACTGAACATACAACAAAAGCCTAAAGGCTTCCAA
Source organism: Elymus sibiricus (assembly GCA_039707655.1). Lineage (NCBI taxonomy): Eukaryota > Viridiplantae > Streptophyta > Magnoliopsida > Poales > Poaceae > Elymus > Elymus sibiricus. The sequence continues at coordinate 283,970,668 of CM077663.1, forward strand.
GTCACTCATCAAATGACTAATCGATCTAGGAACAAAATTAAGTTGAATGCTTGGTCCGGTGGTTCTCTGATAGTGAAGCATTTGTATGAGTGACTGGTAGATCTTGGTTGATTTTCTGTAACGGCTCACACACAAAATTATATGAGAATGTAAAATATGGAAAAAGAGGATAATAATAGTAACTGTTATTAACCATCATCTATATCATCTCTCCATGATTGTCCACAGTATGCATCCGATTTTTTTCTTGTATTGAAGACTTGAAAGACTAAAATTGATGAAAGAAATCAAGATTAGTCTAACCCAATTTACGCACACGTGCAACAAATCTAGCTTGATGAAAGTGTATACATAAAATCAACTTTTTGAATTGGATATTTGAGTTAAATTATATAGAGGAGAGAGTTTGAGGATACAGAGTTAATTACCTGATGAGTAGGCGTAAGAGACCATAGTGACAAAGTTGAACAACAACGAGGAAATAAACAGCCTCCATGCAGCAGCGGCCACCTGAAATCCTTCAAATAGCTGGTACGCCTCCTGCTCTACGAAATCAACCATCATCGAATAAAATAATGCACACGAATATAAATTCTAGATTGCTGCTTGGTTAGAATTTGGAAACTGAGATTGCAACTGCGCCTCACACAGCAAGTGACACGTTCTTGCGCCACTATGTCGCTGCTCACGCTCGACACCTCAAGAATAAAGCAACTGTATAGAAGACTATGGTTCTTCATGTGTTTTCAGATGGGTCTCTCTATGGATATGCTGCTTCTCGTAATGGTCGAGACATATTTTATTTGTTTTTCTAGCCCTTTGGTATATTCAATTCCATTTGAACCCTTTACAGAACATACCTCAATATTATCTTTTATGATTCTGAATCTTCACAGGAAAGGATTAATGACATACAAACAATTTACCTTTTTTTCTTGAAGAGAATGTTAATCAGATTCTCATCCTGAGAAACCATCTTCAGGTACATTGTCTTCATAATCTACTTAATCCGCCTATATTGATAAAGTATGACCCGCAGCTGCATTTACCTCAACATAACTGAGAGATTTATTGCTAGCTGCATGTAGTTTATACCCAGAAAGCTATGAAAGCTACAGGACACAGCAAATGGTAGAAAAAAGATAGAGCGATGATGAAATTCTATCAATTTGCAAGCATACATAATTGATCTCTAGTTTGCAAGTACACTTGAAAACTATATATGAATAGGTCAGCAAGTGTCATGGTTTCCAAAAGCTATTCCCCAAAAGGATAGAACAATAAGATGTCAGGGGGTGAATCATTGTCTTTTAGCATGGACACCATGATGTTTCAGCGATTATGTCAATGCATTGAACAGGAAAGACCGTTCTTGGCAAAGGTGCATCACTATTACCTTCGGCAGAGGTAATATTGCCACTAAGCAACACTCATGGTGCCAACATATCATTACAGCTGCAAAATCATGTCTTGGAATATAAGCTACCATTAACCATGTTAGTGCAAGAGGCTGCAAACACGCTACCTAGATACTCCATTTGGATCACCCTGGTAGCAGCCAACCCACTGCCGTTCTGCCAGCGATATATACGGGGTGATGAGGCAGTTTCTAACTGGAGATTAGGAGGGGCACGGGCCCACCCTGAAATTCGGGCAGTTTTAGTTTATGGGGCAATGGAGGACCGTAAAATACGTACGTAACTCTGATACGTAAGTCTAGCATTTCTTGATGACGCAGGGGCATGATGGGCAATGGCGTGTGCGAGCCCGATAAAATGGATGGGCTTATCTATGTTTACTAGGTGATTTCCCCGCGTATTGTTGCGGAAATATTTTGTAATATATTTTAATGAGATCTAATTATATGAAACATAAATAATTAGTGTAATAATATGATAACTAAAACTAAAAGTACATATTATATTGTATTAAATTGGGGCATATCGCGACCTTATTAGTGAGTAAGGAAAACCATATGATCTCCATTGTATTCTATATGTCCAATAAAAAATATTCACTCCCTACAACAATATATCGTGTATTTACTTTCGCAAAATTCAGACTTCATAAACAATGTCAAAGTTTATAAAGAAAATTATCTACATCTATGATACCCAATTTAAATCATATGAAGATGTATGTCATGATAAATATAATTGTGTTTATTTTTTTTACATGTTGACCTTTTGTCTATACATGGTCAAAGTTTACAATTTTGTATTTTAGAAGTACGATACACACTGTATTTTGGGTCAGCGGGAGTACATGATAATGTGGTATGCGTGGGCCAAAAAATAGTGTTAGTGGATGTGCACATGGCACAATTGATGAGGTGCGAGACAACATATTGATAGAATGAGAGATGATGGAGATCAACTTTTTAAATATACTAGATGATACCTTGTGTGTTGACGTGGGAATTAGTTGCGATATAATTCAATGAGATTGGAACATGAATATTTTGATCAATAATATGACTTACAAAACGAAAAGTTGATATGATGCATATTATAATTAAAAATAGTTTAATTGAATATAACTAGCACAATAAATTTCTCATGCATGGTCGTTGCATGTTTAGGCGGAGCTTTTTCGGTGTATGATTGTGGCATGCATAGATAGGTTCATGGGATCACCTAATTTGTTAGGTACGATGGGTCTTGCTAAACTTTGGCTCGCTTTGTTATTTGGCATGAAAAGAAGGATGAACCTTTTCTTTGTCGAGAAAAACACAGGAAATGAAGTGCCAACTCTGGCCCGCTTTGTTATTTGTTTGGCATGGAAATAAACATGAACCTTTTTCTCTCGAGAAAATCACAGGAAATAAAGTGTGTACTATTTGCTCTCCAATCAGAACTCTCGTCCAAACCCTGACTACATATAATTTTGTTTATGTTCATCTTGTGGCGTACATGATGCAAAGACCAAAACCTGCGCAAAAATCCCACTCAATATTTTTTTTGAGAAACCAGCAGGAGCTCTGCCTTTGCATTAAGAAGAAGAGAAATTGCCAGCTTATAAGGAAAACTGGCCCAAAACCGATACATCGAAACACACACCAGCCCGGGGCTGCGTACCTAACGAGCCGACTTCCCTGTCGCCCGAACGACCAGAGTCGCCACCCCACCACACGACCCAGAGTCGCCACTCCGACTTACAAACCTCAGCAACCCACACACGTTGGCCCCAAGGCCGCACACCACTCGAGTCGACGACTCTATTGCCCATGCAAATAAAATTAGCAGTGCTCTTGTGGTGGCGAAACCTGTAGAACAACCCTACACTGCACAGTCCAGTTACAGACTTACAGGCGAAACTTGGTCGGCGTGCGCGTGGGGTAGATTCTCGGGGTAGCTTGGCATGCGAGATTGCCGGAAATGATGAGGTGTGATGTTGCTTAAGCTACCAACCTAAGTTGTTTTCCTTTTTCTCATCACATTGATTTGACCGGCGATTTGTTCTCGATTCGCCCCAACGAGAAGATGCCATAGGTTTACTAGTACTCCCTCCGTTCCACAATGTAGTGCGTATAGATTTTCTGAGAAGTCAAACTTTATAGACTTTGACTAAGTTTGTAGGGAAAAATATATACTTCTAGAATACCAAATACATATCCTTAGATACATCACAAGACGTAATTTCATATGGTATATATTTGATATTGTAGATATTAATAGTTTTCTCTACAAATTTGGTCAAAGTTTCTAAAGTTTGACTTTCCTAAAAATCTATATGCACTACATTATGGAACGGAGGGAGTATGTGGTAGTACTGTTTATGCACATGCCAGATCTTTTCTGCATGTAGTATGTGCTGGTTGGGTGAGTTTGGTTTGGCGCTGAAAGTAGACAAGTAGTAGGACAGTGCATGCATAGTTACAAATAAAGATCGTGCGACTGCCAAGGCATTGGGTTCCAAATATTAGATTGTTCCGCAAGGACGTCACCACGCCCTGTCGGCAAATAGTAGACTCCTCTTACTAAGCTAGACAATTTTTTTAGCTCTTCGAAAAGTTGACCAGAACCTACCCAAGCAACTTGTTCCTACGAAGTTGCATTGCTATGATTTCTGAAACATCTAGCAGTTTCAACAATCGAAGTGAGCTATATATACATGCTAGCTCATTTTGTTTTTCGGACAATAGAATGCTAGAAAGCTCATGAAATTAAACCCACAATAATTACTTATATATGTTGTGTAATCCTTTAATCCGAGTAAGAAACAAAAGGGTATGTATATATGTACTATGAGCCTGCGAGAAGAGGGCGCAACATATAAGTATTTTTAAGCACTTTGTCGACACCTTTTGTTAGATTGTTTGTAGTGATTGAGAGGATATGTTTATCTAATAGTCTTCCAGGCTCACCAGCTCGTGGATATGCCGACGGAGAGAGACATTTCAATTAACAAGTTAGAATGCTCGCCGTCCCATTCCAAATCAAGCTTTGCTGTTGACGTCAGTTCACATCTTGCAGCTAAATTATTTAATCTATTAAGTTCGTTTAATCTTGAGAAGCTCTCTGAGTCTGAGCCATCACATGGATCTTTAGCTTTCGATTCAAGCAAATATGCCAGTCACCATTGAAAAGATGACGTCTGGACGGTGAGCACACACGCTGACATGCATGCATGAGGCTATGATTGGATTTGTCGATCACAAGCACTTTCTTTTCTTCTTTTCATGGCACTAGAGAAAAAATATCTTAATACTTCACGGTTTATCGTCTTTTCTTCTTTGATTTACCTCTGATAGTACATCTCAATATCGACTGACAATTTTCTTCCTATTTTCTTTCTTTTCGGAAACAAAGATAGCACCCCGATCTCTGCACTATTTTCTCCATATGTATTTCTTTTAGCGAAAGAGAGGCTTTCCCCATCCAATTTCATACGATGAAACCAAACTTGTCAGAAGCATCCACCGACGCTACACAACCTATAACTAGCAACGGCACACCCATCCCGATAAGGTACATTTTTCTCATATTCATCATGTTGTTCCAATCCTAGAGGAAACCCTCATGTTTCTTGTGACTTTTCACAGTTATCAGTATTACACAGGGGCGTGCAATCTTGAACTAGGGGTTAAGAAAAGATAGATTCCAGTATAGTCAATAAACTCCCAAAGAGATAAGAGAAGACCGCTAGACCCGAGTCAAGTCCAGGCATCAGTTCTAGCGAATATAAAATTGTACGATATGCACCACAAGAATATAGGACGAGGGAATTTGAGAATTTATGTGGAATGAAGGATGCTGAGATATCATTTCTTTCAGATGAGTGGGTTCCAAGTTTGAACAATAGAGTAAGCCAAAACTGACATTGCACTCGTCTTTTCTTTCTTAGCCTACTCTATATGTGACATGCTCGGCTAACCCTAATGCTTACGTCTTAATTAAGGAAAATGGAATGGAATCCTGCAGCAGTAGTATGCTATGATAGAGATAATTAATAATTACCTGGCCCCAAGGGTCTTCTGCGGTTGATGCAATACTTATGCGCATCGAATCCACGGTTCCTCCACCACTGTCATTGCTGCTAAAGATTCCTGACATCTACAAATGATCATATTATTGAGCAAATGATAACAAAAGTGGTAGAGTTTCAAATGGTATGGCACACATTAAATCAGCGTTGTGATATACTCCCCCCGTCTCAAAATAAGTGTCGCAGATTTAGTACTAAATTAGTACAAATTTTGTACCAGACCAACGACACTTATTTTAGGATAGAGGGAGTATATAGTTGTCACACAACAACATATCATGACAGAGGATTATCCCCTTTTCGAAAAACATATCCCGACTGTGTGCATTACAATGATGAAGAGGCATGAAGTATCCTCCTTTTTCTAAAAAAAAAGAACACGACAACATACCATTTTGAATAGTTTTTCAGAACTGATTAGCGAGAACGGTTTATGATTAGTGACACACATGGAGATGTGTACGTCAACTCTCAGCTAATGTCGTTGACACAAATCATACACAAAGCGGCACATCTCAAAGCAGGTATAAACGTGGACCGAGCGACCAATTAACTAGGAATGGGCAGTACTATGTGAAACTGTGAATAGTCAATCGTGTCGACCGGAAAGAAGATGGAGCACGCGAAACGGTACGTACGCATCTGCATACATTTTCTGATTTTATACAACAAATATATGAGCGTTTAGACCAGGGAGTACTAATCTGCAATGCAGCTGATTTGTATTTTGTAAGCGTGTAGAGGGTAGTCGTAAGTAGCAGTAGTACATCTGACATGATAAGCACGGGGATGTGTCATGTAATTAAGGCTTTTTTTCAATCTTTTTTCGTGATGGGCACAGGGAAGAGGGGTACGTGGTTGGAGAATATATGTGCATGCATGTGCGTGCCACATGCACGCCATCGGATGTCGATCACATTTTGACCGGCCACCTGTTGGCAATGGCAGTCCAAGTGCTTGGACACGGCCACAACGTGTTGCACCTGCACGCCATACACGCCCATACGTACCTATCATTCCGTCCCCAGATCCCGGGGCGATCAGTCATGGGCATGGCATTCACTGTAGGATGCATGCCTCGGTCAGATATTTTCTGGGCCACCGTTCAGATCGCAGCAGCTGTCGTGAAGGACAATCGGAGCATATCGTCCTCATCTTTCCGTCATCCACCCGCAGCAGTTACGTTCGCCCACCGTCCAGGCGTCGCCCAACTGCCGCACCTTCTGATTTGCTGTGATCTGCCATTTTGGTCTCTGACCGTGACATCTGCACTCAGTCTACCAAGAGAAGGACGGGCGCCTCTCTCTCTTCCTGGGTCCACAGGGCAATGCGGAGACGAAGCTGTCCGTCTACGACGGCGGCGAGCGGAGGAAGAGGCAGATCGCCGAGCAGTCGTCGACGGCGTAGCCCCGCCGCTTGCGCCTCCAAGCGCGGACGGCGCACTGGACCAGGCGCTTCGCCGCCTTCTCCCTGTCCGGCGTGGCAGCCACGATCTGGACCGCCTCTTCGTTGGAGACCACGTCCCAAACCTGCCGGACAAACTCCACCATCAGATGTTGAACATGCCGGACAAGGCATAAGAACGGAGCTGGACGATAGAGAGGAAGGGTGGCTGGCCGCTTACCCCGTCGGTGGCGAGGATGACGAACTGGTCCCGGGCGGTGATCCTCCTCTGCGTCACCTCCGGCGCCGAGATGACTAGCATTCTTGAGCTGGTAGGCCCTTTTGGTTGCTTGGTCCTGTTGACAAGATTGGAGACTCTTCCTTTTCCTTTTACAACCTGTCTTCGGCAATGCAGTTTTTAGGACTGAAGATAATGGTTGGATGATGACCAAAGCCATGTTGGATTCAGAAACCAAGAAACCAAACACCTTTTTTTCTCCAACAAACCAAGACACGTACTCCTAGTAGTGTTGTGCCTTTTTGGCATGGAGAAGAGGAACACCTAGAAAGCCAAAAGCAAGCAGCATATCCAATGACCTGTGAACAACATGCATTATACAGTACAAAACCTATGCCTAGACAAGCCACGAAGCACTACATCAGTGAAAAAACTGCCTAATTAAGGGCCAACAACACTAAGAGTCTACCGTCAAGCCTCCGTTTGGCATTGATCGATACATTGTTATAAACCTTATTAATCAGTTTCTGTATTTTGGAAGATTTTTTTTTTGCGGGGAAACATAGTATCATGTTGGTGTGTATATATTTTTCGAGTAGTAGTTTACAAAATAAATTCAACATAAGACGGCGCAGAGATAGACTGAGTCTAAGTTGTATTGAAGACTTCCCGCAATAAATTGATAAACGGTGTACTGAAGAGTACAAGACGAACTAAAACACCTAAAAAAAAAACAAACAAGAAATTGATTACAGAAACAACTTGGAGAGAACCACATAATTTAGGAGGAAAAAGGTACGGGAAGCCGTTTGATCTATTCTGTGGTCAGAAACGAGAACAAGCCAGCGACTAGTCCCAAGTGCCAAATATATTTCCTAGCGCAGGGATGGGACAGGGCCAACGAACCATGACGCCATGCACATATCTTCTTCATAACAAATAACCTACCAGTACTTGCTTGCAAAAAAAGAAGAAGAAAAAAACAGAGCAAAATTGTTTCCTGTTAATTTTTTTTCCAACCGGGCTCACACCCCTTCCCATTACTTGCATAACGGAAATATAACAAGGTTCACAGTAGTTTGAGAGGAACTTAATAGGAAACTACCCAAAATGAAATGTAAACAGGAGATCGAAAGGGCGAAGCGAGTTGGAGCATCATCAGGAAACCCACCGCGAGTGCCCCTGAAACAGAGCACCCACCATGGGGCGAAAACCTGATGACACTTAACCACCGCTCAAAAGCTCTAGCTAGTCCTGAGAAACATCTACCATATGGCGATAAGGAACACCAACTATCCCAGAATACAACAATCCTCAACACGAGCATCAAACCCCAGTGAGCACATGGGTCTATTGCAGAGATCAGTCCGCCCGCATCCCAGCACCATCACCCAGCATGAGCCTGCCGCGAGTGTTGGATCTATCAGCTAGAATGGTCGTCACCCGCACCATCTTCCTGACACCAGCTTGGAAACCATCCTTGTCACCTGCTTTGAGTAAACCTGCCCAATACATCAGGAAAGAACATGCAGTGAAAACAGCTTCCAAAGGGGTGCGAACAATATGTTTATCAAAGGTAACTTTGTTTTGAGTGCACCAAATTCCATAGCAAATGGCAGCAATAATCATCATGTAATAATTCTTCCCACCAGGAAGGAGTTTGTACAGCCAAGCCCAACTTTGCCACAAAGAATTCGGACAACAAGACGAGCCCATAGCAAGACTGAAAGCCCCCCAAACAATTCGCGCAAAAGAACAAGTAAAAAAGAGATGTTCAACTGTCTCAATGTTACGACAGAAAGAGCAACAAGGGTTCCCACACCACTTCCTTTTGCGCATGTTGTCCCTAGTGAGAACAAAATTTTGAAAGAGCCGCCACAAGAAAATTTTAATTTTAAGAGGGATCTTGGCTTTCCAGATCCACTTATATGTAGGCCCAGCTAAGTCTTTTTCCAAATACTCATAAACAGATTTTGTGGTAAAAACCCCCTTGCTATTAAAGGCCCAAGTTATAGTATCAGGACTAGTATCACCCCGATGAAAGTTTCTGGCCCCAGCAACAATACTCTCCCACTGGTCAGACAAGGCAGCAAACAACCGGCGCCTAAAGCCAAGCTTGAAATCCTTGGCAATAGATTTTTCAAGGGTACAATCCTGATCTTGACAGATGCCAAAAAGATCAAGAAAATAGGACTTTAGAGGCAGCTCAAAAAGCCAGGGGTCATGCCAGACTCTAGCAACATTACCCCTATTAACGTTAACTTTCCTTCCAGCCATATATACATCTTTCACCTGCATAATAGCTTTCCAACAAGGTGAATCAGAGAACTTACTTGTCACAGAAGCTACGGTTTTGTTCTTAAGATAGCGAGCTCGAACGATACTTTGCCAAAGCCCATCCCCACTCTCGAGTTTCCACCACCATTTCACCAATATACTAACATTTTGTCTATGAAGATCTTTAATGCCCAAACCACCTTTTTTCTTAGATCTACATATCCTGGCCCATTTGACCATATGATAGGTACGCTTTTTCTTACCCTTCCTCCAGAAGAATTTCCTACGATGGGAGTTCATTTTCTCAATGAAAGTTTTGTTAAACAGAAACATGAACATGAGGAAGGATGGAATTCCATCTAGACTGGAATTCAGAAGGGTCAGCCTAGCCCCAGAAGATGCATCATAGGCAATCCAAGCATCAAGTCTTTTAACCAACTTGGCATCTAAAAAATCCCAGTCAACAGTTTTTAGCATAGCATAAGTCACTGGGACTCCAAGATATTTCATAGGCAACGTCCCAACCTGACAAGAAAACATCTCAGCATTGAACTTATCTACATCATTATCACCCCAATAGTAAAAACCTCACTCTTATCAAAGTTTATTTTCAGGCCAGACATCAGCTCAAAAAGGTATATGAACAGTTTGACATTAACAGCTTTATCCACATCATGTGAGAAACAAAGAACAGTGTCATCTGCATATTGTAAGATACCCATCCCCCCATCTATCAAGTCAGGGGCTAACCCCTGAAACATGCCATTTTTCTGAGCCGAAAGCACCATTTTGGTGAGGCACTCGGCAGCCATGTTAAAAAAAAAGGGAGAGAAGGGGTCCCCCTGGCGAACCCCTTTGGCACTCTGGATGTAAGGACCCAGCTCATCATTAAGCTTAACACTAACCGTGCCATCCCGCAATACTTGCGACACCCAGTGACACCATTTAGTATTAAAACCACGCTTAGCATGACAGTTTAGAAGAAAATCCCAGTTTACTTTATCGTAAGCTTTTTCGAAATAAAGTTTGAGAACCACCCCTATGCGCTTCTTGACATGAGTATGGTGAATGATCTCATGTAAATATAGTACACCATCCATGATATGCCGCTCTTTGATAAAGGCATTTTGCTGAATACTAAAGAGCTTGGGGCATACTTGGCCACCCTAATATCAATCACTTTAGTAATCAGTTTATAAGGACAACGCAACAAGCAAATGGGTCTATATTGCTGGATTTTTCGGGCATCAGAGGATTTAGGAAGAAGGGTAATAACACCGTAGTTCAACCTTTGAACATCCAACTTCCCCTTGTAAAACCATTCAAAAAGTTTGAATAAGTCAGCACACACCATATCCCAGCAATGTTGATAAAACTCCGCAGGGATATTGTCTGGCCTTGGGGCTCTATTAGGTTTCATACTAAAAAGGGCATTCTTAACCTCTTCCAATGTAAAAGGCCGAGTTAGATCCTCATTATCACTCGATGTCAAAGTCTCTTCCTTGGACCACAAGGATGCATCAATATGACACAGATTGCCTGGGGTTGGCCCAAACAGATTCTTATAGAACTCAGTGGCATGTGACAAGAGATTTTTGGTCCCCTCAGTCACCACCGAGCCACTCTCAAGGGAAACAATATTCTTTTTCCTACGTCTCCCATTCGCAACTTTATGAAAAAAATCAGTGTTGTTATCTCCTTTCAGAAGCCACCTCTCATGATATTTTTGATGCCAAAATACTTCCTCCTCCGCATACATCTTATTGAGTTCTACAAGGATATCAAACTTCCTTATCGAAGCAGTACTACACAGCTCCCCACTCTCCTCAAGCGTTTCCAACTCTTGGAGCTCAAGCTTGAGGAGATTTCTCTTAATATTATTATGGCCAAAAATATTAGATACCCACCCTTTGAAAAATTTCTTAATCCTTTTCAATTTGATGTTCAACACATCAATGGGATCAACAGAAGAAACAGGCCTGGCCCAAATATCAGCCACAATGGGAAGGAAATCAGGGTTACTAAGCCAGGCAACATCAAACCTAAAACTTCTGCTGCCAGTAGACCGAGGCAAAGCAGATCCACCATCAAGAAGGAGTGGATTATGATCAGATAACTCTTTCACAAGTTTCTTAACCGAAACCAAAGGGAGCAAGTCCTCCCACTCGGGAGACATCAACACTCTATCTAACATCTCCAATGTAGGTTGCTCATGATTATTGGACCAGGTAAAGCAACCCCCAAACATAAAGATCTCCCGCAATCCCAACAAATGGATAACATAATTAAAAACCTTTGAGAAATGAGATAGAGGAGTTTGCTTATTTTTCTCACAACAGTGTTGAAGGATATTAAACCCCCCCTATAAGATAAGGCAACTCAGTTTTATGACAGAAGGGAGACAACTCAGCAATGAATTCAGGTTTTTGTTCATCATGAGCAGCCCCATACACTGTTAAAAGGGACCATTTGATATGCTTAATTTTATCTAGTAAATCCAATTGCATAATATATTTACCATAGTTCACAGAAATAACCTCAAACTTATCCCATCTCACCCCACAGAGGATACCACCAGATTTACCATTGGAAGGAACCCATTCCCAATGGAAATTTTGATTAGGATCAATCTTCCTAAAAAAGGAAGGATTATATTCAGATTTCATAGTCTCCTCGAGACCAATAAAATCCACAACATTGACATTAATAATGTCAGTGAGACAGGTAGACATGCCTTTCTTACCTACCCCCCTACAGTTCCAAAAGATCCCTATCATTTATATTTAGCTGGTTTATCCCTCACCCTAGTAGGTCTGCTAGGATTCCGAGCAGCCCTACTACCATCATCTTTTTTCTGACTTCTAGTCATGGGTCTGACACTATCTTTAGGTAGAGATATAGTCACATTTTTCCTACGAGGGGATTTCCTTTTTTTTCTGTCTGGATTGGACAAGAACAAAAGATTCTATATTTTCCTCAGCTTCATCATCCCAAGTCAATGAAAGGGGAATAGTATTGCCTAATCCATCATTAACAACAAGATTAGAGGGATTTCTTTCAGAATTAACCTCACTAAGCGTCTATCTAGATGATTCTAATTCGCGTAGGACATCAATCATAGCAACATTATCATCAGGAATTTGTACCCCCATTAACGAAGCACCCAACATAAAGGCAATATTAGATAAAGCAGAGAACTGATTGTTAGAGCTAGCATTATCAGTACCTTCCAGATTACGCTTCTTAATGCGACCAACATCCATATCATCCACACGAGAAAGCTTCTGGTATTGATTGCGAGAGGCTGGGACACCCTCAACGTAAGCCGCAGCCTCGTGAGTCGGAGATTCCATAGTATACTCACTGCATGTCCCCCCATACACAATGGATCCCTCCTCAAGCTCCACCACACGTGGCAGAGTAGGCCACTTCACATAATCTGATAAAGGCAGAATAACACCCCCACCACAATGTTCAGAATGATACAGAAAAGAAGGAGAAGGAGGAATAGGTGTGGGGATGATAGCCCAAGCACCTGTTTTAATGTTACTTACAGAATCAAGAGTGCCACTCGAGGAGACATCCATTCCCACAATGACACCCTCGGCATTGACCACAGGAGAATCATACTCAGATGCCACCCTGGCCTCATATTCTTTGGCCATAGCATCAATCAAAAGCTCAGTATGGTCTCCCTCTTCACTTTCATCATCCTCCTCTATCTCAGAAACGGTAGAAAGCTGCTGCTTCCCCCCATCATCAGTCTGAGAAAAGGAGTTCCCCCCAACAGAAGCACTAGTCTCACGCTGCTCCGACGAATCAGAAGTGTGAATATCATATCTAGCACGCTTCGGAAAATTGGGCGAGGAGCTGCTGTCAACAGGAACCGAGGTTTGACTTTTCATAGGCCCGCCAACCACAATCTTCTCTACTTCATAGAAAAAATCATAGAATTTTCCTCCTAACACTCCTTTAGCTGAGGGAGGGATACTGCTCACCTCCCTGCAGCCAAGCAAGATGCGCGCATATTCAGGTTTGTGTAGAGTGGCAACATCAACCTCCAGGGTAACCCCAACTAGCCCCCCGCATAAGAAACATGTTCAGCACATCTTTTTTCTAAAGGGACGTTTCTAACTCTAACCAAAGCTTGCTGCAAATCAGCTTTCGCACCAACAGAAGACGACCTAGGAGTTATACAAACCACAACTGCAGCATCCTTCAGAGGCATATGTTTACCATAATAGCAAGCCCTCTCAACCTCTATAGCGTTAGGAAATAACATCACAAAATGGGTTCGGCTAATAGGAGGGGCCGTGCATCGCCATCTTTTTTTCTCAGGTTTATGAGCAAAGAAACCATTGAACTCGGTTTCAATGTCCTTAACCGAGGCCTCTCCCTCCACAATGGTGATTACTACACTACTGGTTTTCTCAACAGTTTGTTTACCCGCACATAAGTTAGGGAAATAGAAGAACCCCTGGCTAGGAGACTGGAAACCACACATCGCCGGAATACACTCCTAGGGCCTAAGAGTTTGACATAGTTGCATCATATGGCCAAGTTTCCCACATTTTTCGCAGCGAATAGTAGGGCAACGAGGAGAGAAATGACATGGGAGGTTGCAGTTGTGGCAGACCTCATCGTTGACCTTGGTGTTGGCAGGAGGAGAAGGAGGAGGGGGGCCGGTGTGGATGTAGAACCCCCACTTTCGGCGGCGCCATGGTGGTGGTAGTCGGCTTGGGCCACCCCTTGGACCCCCCACCTTGAGCCCGTGCCGCCATCTCCCAGCGGTCCGGCGCTGCCGCCGGTGGTGGCTCAAGGCGTTGCCACACTAGATTGCGTGCCTGGGGAGGCGACACCATCTTTCGCCCGCCGCCGAAGTTCCCACGGCCCGCGCCCTCGTTCCGCCCCCTAAATCTGCCTCCGCCGCGGTCACCCATCAAACTCGATCTAGCACCGTCGGGAGAAGAGGAGGCCCCAGCGACTTGAGCGAACGATCTGGGGTCGCCGGCGACCTTGCCAGGCCACCACCCGAAGGAGTCTGTTGGAGGTGGAGGAGAGCTAACCCTAGATCGGTCCCAGAGATGACCAAATAAGGAGACGAGATGCGAATCGGCAGCGACCCAGAGGGCAATGGATGGGGAAACCCTCGGGCATACACTAGCTATACCAGTGCCGAGTTCAGAACTGGGTCCCCCATGGCGGTCTGACCGCCATGGCACCCGATCTCCACTGCCCGCTGCCCCGCCAGCTGTAACGCATCCATTGACTGCATGCAGCCATGGCCCGCCCACATGCATGCCTGCCCTAGCCGCAGTCGTGGGCGTGCATGGCGGCCCGAGCCACCGATCCACCCGAGCGACGTGGCAGGGAAACTGGATCCACGTTCACTGTACCTCGTTCTCCCCTTCATGGAGGAAGCGTGCGTCGACCGTGCCCCCCCCCCGCTCGTTGAGAAGTACCAGCCGTAGCGACTCATGCCGAAGCACCACCTCGCCGGCGACAAGGTCCAGCTGGCACGATCCTATATCAGGCGCAAACGACACGGCCCAACGTTGGCCGCGTGCGTCGCCCATCCTCCTCCTTGATTTGTCTGGCATTGTTATATTTCCGTGTTTCCTGTTAAATTACAGAAAAGATTCACCAAAAGCCCTCAGTGTTGAGTGTTGAGCCCCACAATGATTGCCACAAGCATAGAATTTCACGTGGAACAGAACATCAACAGGACAGGATTACGACGAAACATAGCAGCGGTGATGGATCCATCGATGGAACTCACCTCCCAGACCACGGAGCAGTCCTGGTTGGTGCCCTTCTCGCCGTGGCGAGACCACACAGCGGCGAAGGTCTCGAGCCCTGGCCCCGAAGTGTCCCCGACGTCCGCAGCACCATCCCCCGCGGCTCCTCCACCTTCCTCTTGTTACAGTATATGTGGATTGCACTAGCCCTTTCCATCAGTTCAGATTTTTGGTTGCATTGGCTAGTGCATGAAGCTTAACATGGTACCAGAGCTAAGGTCTTGAGTTCAAGTCCTGGCTTTTGCAATTTATTTTAAAAAATTGCCGGTAGCCCCCTTTGTGTCCACGCAGAGACCCCTTTGTGTCAACGTAGAGGCCTCTTGAGTCATACGTGAGTTTTGCGTGCCGTCGCTCTCTTCCGGTTGCACGTGTTGACTTATCTTCCCCGTCACACGTGAGAGGGGGTGTTACAGTATATGTGGATTGCACTAGCCCTTTCCATCAGTTCGGACTTTTGGTTGCGTTGGCTAGTGCATGAAGCTTAACATGGTATCGGAGCTAAAGTCTTGAGTTCAAGTCCTGGCTTTTGCAATTTATTTAAAAAATTGCTGGTATCCCCCCTTTGTGTCCACGTAGAGGCCTCTTGAGTCATACGTGAGTTTCGCATGCCGTCGCTCTCTTCTGGTTGCACGTGTTGACTTGTCTTCCCCGTCACACGTGAGAGGGGGTGTTACAGTATATGTGGATTGCACTAGCCCTTTCCATCGGTACAGACTTTTGGTTGCGTTGGCTAGTGCATGAAGCTTAACACCTCTCTTTTCCTGGAGCCATCGATCGGGCTAGTCCCTGCAGCAGCAACGAGAGATGCCACATTCTCGCTACCCCAAAGAAATAGCCCGATAGAGTTCAGCGGTGCAAGAGTTTCTTCCCTCTCCCGTTCTTTACTAGACACTGCTGGTGGTGTTCGCGGGAAAGGACTGAGCACTAACCGGCCATGGCGACGGGCGGATAGGGAGCTCGCTCGGGCGGTTTCTTTAGCTTAGCCCATTTTTAACCGATTTCCTAAAAATAGAGAAGTGAACATCGGAGTAAACCTGAGTGGAGTATATTCACTTCATGTGTCTAGCCAGCCAACGGTGGCTTGTCAGGGCATGTACAACAGGTATAGTCAGCCATCTGTAACAACTGCCATGTAGAAAAATAAATGACGTGGGGGAGAGAGAAAGGGAAAATTGATCGAGTCTGTCGGTAAAAATAACGACGATATATTCCCTTGTTAACCGCAGTTATAGACGACCATTCCCCCGTTGAGAGTCCGTCGCTTTTCTTGGGCCGCATTGTGGGCTGTTTTTTTAGGAAATCCCATTAAATTTGCATGCACGTTATAACGTTTTAGACAACTCAATAGACGACACTAGAGACAACCCGATGTAACATCAACCGTCTGCAAATGACGTGGAGGAGATTTAAAGACAACATCCGTCTAATCTGTTATACATGGCCTTAGTGCCGGAGTGGCCTACCATTTTTGGTAAGTTTTTGTCCTTTGTCAACCTTTTATAGAAAAATATATAAATATAAATTACTAGTCAATCCTTACCTATGACCCTTCATTGTGGGCCGGACGTTCCATGAAACAAGTGTGAAGATATTTAATTTGGATTTTTGAATTTTTAAGAGGTCATAACTTTTGAACCAGATATCGGAATTAAGATCCGTTTTTACCGTTGGAATCCTGCTAATTTTTTTAAAATAATATTTTTTATTAAATTAGTCACATATTACGCTGGTTCAATATTTTCCAGAAATAATACAGCGTCGGCTTCTGGGAAGCCGACTGGATCCAATCGGCTACGGTTAAGCCGACAGGGACTAGTCGTCCACGTGGTGGCCAATTAGTGGCCTCTCAGCCACGTGATGGCCGATAAGTGGCCAGAACACGTCACTCGGCCTGATGGACTCCAATCGGCCTTGGCGCAGCTGACAGGGCCAGTCGGCCCTGGCGAAGCCGACAGGAGCTCGCTTAGCTCGGGCCGCGCCGCGCCCCTTCTTCCTCCTCCATTTCTCTGATGTTCTCCCCCTTCTCTCTCCACCCGAAAATGCCCCGATTTCTACCTGATTATGAGCCGATTTCTTCCCCGTTTTCCACCGTAATTTGATTCTAGAGGGTTAGGGGAGGCTAGGGAAACCTCGATCTCGTGATGGGGTAGCTCATAGTGGTGGTGGTGACCATTTTTGAGGTGGTGGTGGTGGTGGTGGTGGCGTTGGAGGTGGAGGTGGTGGTGGTGGTGGTGCCGGTGGTAGAGACTCCGGTGTTCGTCATCCGTTCCCGTGTTTGAAGGTCGCCGTTCGTCGTTTCTTCGCACGCTTCAAGGGTAAGATTCAACGTCCGTTTACGTAGTATTTAGTGATGTGAATATTTGTAGTTGCTTCGGTAATATATGTAGATGCCAAATATTTAGGTGTGTGGATATTTTTAGTTGCTCCGGTAGCTTTGGGCAATATTTTTAGGTCTGCAAAATTTTAGTTGGTTCGGTAATTTTTTTAGTTTGTCCTATTGCTTAATATTTGTCGATGTTGAATAATTTTTTAGGTCAACCGAGATGTCTGATGTAGTGAAGTTAGGTTTTTACTACGGCCCTGGTACTATCCAAACAAATGAGATGGGAGCTGATCTGAGTGAATTTCACTACATTGAGGTGCCAGTGACTGCCACTGAAACATGGTTTGTAAGCAGTTAATAGAATGGCTGGCCGGATGTTTAGGGTTTAATACTTAAACACACACCGTCGATGTTCATGCATTATGGACCCGGTCTAGTTCAAATATTTTCTTTTATTTGAAGGAAGTAGAGCGGGACTCTTAGTGGGTGCGCCGGTTACAAGCTTGCGAGAGCAAGTGATGTAATCATGTTGCCTTAGTGCTTCCCGTCATGAAGCAGGTTAGTGCAACTGAAGCCGAGGGTGGTTACGATTATGGCCAGAGCAGTGAAGGGATGCATGATTCAATGTCAAATTATGCCGCCGATGCTGGAGATGATGTTTACGAATCAGGTCAAAGTAGTCAGGCAGAAGGTGAAGATAGAGATGGTGATATTGCCGATGATTCCGACGAGTCGGACGAAGAAGAGAATGCACATGATGTGCCTAATCCTGCATCATGGAATCAGGACTTCTCATCTGCAATGACCGTGAACGTTGGTCATGATTCTGCCTGGCAATATCACCAGAGAAACATTGCGACGGGTGCCATGTATCCAAACAAGCAAGCTCTAAAGGACGCAATAATTTATTGGGCAATGTCCATGCAAAGGGTTTTTGTAGGTGATGTGTCAAGTCAGAAATACTTGACAATGGTATGCAAGAACCCGGATTATCCCGCGTGGGTGCATGGCTATCTCCCTAAGTATGGCACAAGCTGGGTGATCAATGACTTGGTTCATCAGACATGTGTTATTCCCTATATCCCTCAAGATCATCCTAACCTTACATCCACGCTCATTGCTCGGTTTCTTTATAGAAAGATAGTGGAGAGCAAAGCGATGAAAGTGAAGGCTATCCAGACAAAAGTCTTTGTTAGGTTTAAGTACAAAATATCTTATGGCAAGGCTGGGATAGCTAAGCAGAGGAGATTTGGTTCGTATTTCGATGCATATGACTGTTGTCCGGCTCCTCCACACACTGCAGGACCGGAATCCAGGCACCTATGTCGACATCCAAGACTTGTTCATGCTAGATTTCCCAAATGTAAGGGTGCTGCATCGACTGTTCTTCTCTTTCGGTGTGTGCATCGAAGCTTTCAGACATTGTCGACCGGTGATATGTGTAGATGTCACTTTTCTCACTGGCAAGTACAAGGGTCAGATCCTGACCGCCATTGGTCAAGACGGCCAAAATCAATTCGTCCCACTGGCATTTGCTTTTGTGGAGAGTGAGAACATTGAAAGTTGGACATGGTTCTTCAGGCAATTGAAAATAGCAGTTGTGCAAGATAAGCCGAATGTGTGCATCCTTCATGACAGGCATGCAGGTATACTCAGTGCGATAAAGACATTGTCAAATCCTGGCCCTGAGGAACAAACTCCATGATAGGACTTGCAGATCCGTTGGTGCATGTGCCATCTTGGGGCCAATTTCTTCTCGCAGTTCAGAAATAAGAACCTCGTGAATATATTCAAGAAACTTTGCAAGCAAAACTAGCTATGGAAGTACAATTTGATACGTAACAGACTAAATGTTTGCATGCAGAGACATGTTAGGGACAGAAGAGCTGCACGAGATGCAGCTGCGAGGGCACATGTTGAAGCAGTAGCTGCACAGTTAGCAATAGGATCAGCTGCCGTGGAGGAAGAGCCTGTTGGGCTTCGTGACTTGCCAGGATTTTATCCACCTGGTACTAGGAGAAGGCTTGGGAGGACGATTAAAACCTTTGATCAGTGAATAGAGCATGAGCCTCTCGAGAGGTGGTATTTGCTGCATGACACACATGGAGCAAGGTACGGTGTCATGACTACCAACCTCGCTAAAACATATAACTTTGTCCTCAGAGGAAACATGGCTTTGCCACTTACAACCATCGTTGAGGGAATTTTCTATGGCACGGTGAAGTATTTCAGAGATAGGCGTCAAAGCGCTGACCTGCATATCACTAACAACTCAAACACACGTTACTATGAAAGGGTTATGAAGTACATGGATGAAAAGATGAAAAAAGCCCAGTCACACACCATTGTCGCCATCGGAAATGTAGAGAGAAGGTTTGAGGTCCGCTTAGCTAACAACAAATTCAGATGTGCAAATGAGATGAGGATACACGAGGTGAAAATTGGAAACGAAGTCCGGCCAACGTGTGAGTGCACATGCAACAAACCGAAGTTGCTTCACCTACCTTGCTCGCATGTACTTGCTGCTTGCGGGTAGTTAGGACTGGACGCAATCTCGTTCGTGTCTCAATACTTTCTGAAAGAGTCTGTCCTCAATACCTGGGCACGTGAGTTGCTGGGTTTTCGATCAATTGGTAACTTCAACACCGTTGACCCTGCTGAAAGGAGATACATTCCACACCCTTAGTTTAGCAGGGATAATACTTAGATAGAACATAATGCCTCTACAACAAGACAATACAAACAAATAATACAAAACACATCTGAATTAAACGGTATGACTGAAATTACAAAATACAGATTAAAAACTACATGAAGGCATCATCGTCATCCTCCGTCGATGCAGAGCTCTTGCCCTTCGATGATGCAGAAGTCTGGCCCGTCGACGATGCGGTAGTCTTGGCCTTGGTGCTCGGCATGAAGATGTCGTCTTCGTCCTCACCGTCGTGTGTCAATGAATTTGTATTTTCTGCTGCAAACTTGAGGCACGATTTACTCTTATGCAGTTGCTTCTGCCATCTTCCATGCAACCTGAGAAGTTCTTTCCGTATCTCCCCAAAGGTCCTTGGAGGCCAGCTGCTCCTAGCTAATGCATGAGCCAGCTCATTCAGTAGGGTGTCACTACTGATGAGTTCGTCCTACAGAACTATTCTATTGTCTCTCTTGAAATTGCTGGCTAAACGCAGAAGACATCGACACATCTCAAGGTGAAAACTATGGTCAAAAGGATAACCGGACATCTTGACGGTACTACAAGACTACACTGGACTGCTTTTCCACCTTAGTGTGGAGGGGGTTTTATATGCTGAGAAGATAAGAATAGACGGGAACTCGGAAGCGGGAAACTTTGGCGGCGAATATAGGCGGGAAATAAGAAGCACAAAACTATGGAGGGAAGTTAGAAGCGGGAAACTATCGCGGGAAGTTAGAAGCAGAAAATTATGGCGGGAAGTCAGAAGTGGTAATTTATGGCGGGAAAAAGTCTTGTCACCTGGTCCAGCAGTGGGACATGCCACGCGAGAAACTAGAGGTTTTTTTTGTTATTCAGGTTACCAAAAAGCCATAATTACAAGGAAAAAATGAATGCATGCACCAATCGGCCTTGCCAAAACCGACTGGAACTAATTGCTCACGGCTAAACAATTAGTGCTAATTGGCTTTGTCAAAGCCGACGGCCTTAATCAGGTGTCCGAGAGGCCTATTGGCCCAACCAAAGCCGACAGGGACTTAATCGGCTTTGCCAAAGCCGACTGGGGCCAGTCGGCTTCCCCACGGCCGACGTTGTATTATTTTCAAAATTTTGTAAATGGCGTAATATGTGACTTATTTAATTAAAAAATATTATTTGAAAAATTAGCTGGAATCCTCACGACGTGCTATTCGAAACTAGATCCCACATGGTTATATTTCGAAGAACTTTTTTGTGTGCAATTTAGTCCCCGTTTGATGCAACTGCCTAGCAGTCGATGTGCAACTACCTCACAGTCGATGTGCAACTTTTCCCTTAACAAGTGGAAACGCAGTTTTCACTCACGTGAACATGTGTGAACACACTTAATTTGGATTTCATTTTTCTAAAAAGTTCATAACTATAGAACTGAACATCGAAATTAAGATTCGCTTTCATCATTGGAATCCCCACGGCGTGCTCTTCGAAACTAGATCATGCATGAGTATGTTTCAACAAATTTTTTCTTGTGCATTTTACTCCCCGTTTGGTACAACTACCTAGCAGTCAATGTGCAACTTTTCCACATACCATGGACATGCAATTTTCACTAATGACACCTTCACCCCAAACTATCCCCTACCAGTGAGATGTGCAACTTTGTTTGCTAAACTTGCCAACTGAGTAGTAGTCGATGTGCAATTTTCCATCTGCCCACGGATGGGCACTTTTCACTATTTGCTGCCTTGTCCAACTGCCCTGCAATGGGTGTGTGATACTTGTGATCTGCGTTGGGTTTTCCATGAAGAAGAACGGGTAATTGCAGCACGAAGCACATAAGTATTTCCCTCAGTTATGAAACCAAGGTTTATCGAACCAATAGGAATATCAATCCTCAACCGTCTTCAGCGGCTGCACACAAATGAACAAATGACTTGCACCCAACGCGGGCAAGAGGGTTGTCAATCCCCTTGATCTCGTTATTTGCAAGCAAATGAGTTGTGTAGATAATTGCAGATAAATATAAATTACAAAATAAATAAAAATTAAATAAAGGCAGCAAGGTAAATATAGCGTTTGCGAATATATAAGTGAATAGACCCGGGGGCCATAGTGTTCCCTAGCGGCATCTCTCATGTAGGCATCATACGGTGGGTAAACAAATTACTGTTGGACAATTGATAGAAAAGCGAATAGTTATGCGATGTTCACGGCAATGATCATGTATATATAGGCATCATGTCCATAAGCAAATAGACCGAGTCCTGCCTGCACCTATTACTATTACTCCACTCATCGACCGCTATCCAGCATGTGTCGGATTTCGGGCTCCGCAAAACCCTCAAGGTTCGAACACAGGGGCGTGTGCGAAGATTCCCTGCAGCCTCGCCCTACCCAGGTTCGCTACTCGATGGTCACTATGGCGAACTTGCACGATGACGAGGAAGAAGATGAACACGGGGGTTTACCTAGGTTCGGGCCGCTGTGAAGCGTAATACCCTACTCCTGCTTTGGTGGATTGCCTCTCGGGGAGGTGTGGTGGATGAACTAGTACAGTGGTGGGGAGCCTCGCGAGGGCGCTCGAGTGATGTTCTTGGATCTCTGCCTTGTCTTGTGGTCGACCTCTCCTACGGTACAGCCTATCCTCTATATATAGCAGCGGCCTAGGTCCTCTTCCCTTATCGCAATGGCGGGAAGGGATCCCACAACGGCCAAATTTGAAGGGGGACAGGAGTACATCCCCGCCCTGTCCAAAGGTGGTCTTCGCCTACAAAGTAGCTGTCGATGATGCAGAGGTGGGCTCAGCGATGACATCCGCCCGGCGGGGCTCGTGGTCGTGGTCTTGTTGCACCAGAATGGAAACCTTTGGAGGCGCTTTGGGAACCCGCGTACGTCCCTGCTCCCTTTGCACCAAAGGGGAAACTGCACCGCCTGGCGCGCTGGCGCCTGCCTATTCTTCCTTGCGTCATCCTTGACTCCTGAGGCCGGGTCCCGCATAGAGATCTCCGCCGCTCCGGAGGGGGCCTGAGGAGGCCCATCCCCTGCTGGTCTTGATGCCGTTCTTCCTCGCGAGCCTGGGGTCCTCGCGAGGGCCTTGTCTTGAGCGAAGTCGCGCCGGGCCGCGCTTGGCGGACGAGGTGGGCCATGCCCTGGGCCGCAGGCAGGCAGGTCTGGGTACCTCCGTTCCCAGAACGCCGACAATATGCATCTAGAGTATTAAGTAAAACAGAGTAATGCTTGGAGAACGATGACATGATGTAGACCAAGTGAACTCAAACAATATGAATGAACCCCATCGTTTTATCCTTAGTAGCAGCAACACAAAGACGCATCTTGTCCCCTACTTTGTCACTGGGATATAGAAACTCGCTAGGTTGAACCTACCACAACGCACCACTCACATCGATGAAATATCAACCTACTTGGCCAAAGCATATCAATAGATCGGAGAGCATTACGAAGCTATAATGATCATGCACATAAGAGACAATATAATTCATAGGCATATCAAATACTTTTCATGAATAATCTGAACATAAACCCACAATTCATCGGATCCCAACAAACACACCGCACAATAGGATTACATCGGATAGATCAAAGCGAAGATGCGATGACCATTGTATTGAAGATCATAAGAGAGAGAGATTGCCATCTAGGTACTAGCTATGGGCCCGTAGGTCTGTGGTGAACTACTCACACATAATCATGAGGGCAACAAAGTTGATGAAGAGGCCCTTCGTGATCGATCCCCCCTCCGGCAGGGTGCCAGAACGGAGCTCCAGATAACCTCGCAAACGAACAGAGACTTGTGACGGCGGAAAAAGGGTTTTGGGACTATCTCCAGGGTTTTCAGAATATTAGAGAGTTTATAGGCCGAAGTGTTGGGGAACGTTGCATGGGAAACAAAATTTTTCATACGCACACACAAGATCTATCCATGGAGATGAGCATCTACGAGAGGAGAGATCGGATCCACATACCCTTGTAGATTGCTAAGCGGGAAGCGTTAAGAAACGAGGTTGATGTAGTCGAACGTCTTCGCGATCCGAATCGCAAGCCGTCCCGCTATCCAATCACGATCTAGCGCCGAACGGACGGCACCTCCGCGTTCAGGAAACGTACAGCTCGATGACGTCTCCGCCTCCTCGATCCAACAAGCGAGGTCAGAGTAGTAGATGATTTCTCCGGCAACACGACGGCGTGGTGGTGGTGGTGGTGGTGCTATCCCGGCAGGGCTACGCCTAGCGCTACCGAAACCGCAAACGGAGGAGAAAACGATCTAGGGAGAGAGAGTGGCGCCAAGGGCTGCGTGTGTGCTCTTGGGGCGCCCCCTCCCCTCTATATATAGGTGGAGGGGCGTGGAGATCAGCCCCTCCAAGCCCTAGGGCGCAGCCAAGGGGGAGGAGTTGGACTCCTAGTCCAATTCCCTCCCTTTCCATAAACAGGTGGACTTTCCACCTCTCCCAAGCCACATGGGCCTTAAGGGACTTGTGTGCCTGGCCCAATAAGGCCAGGGCGCCTCCCCTCAGCCCATGCAAACCCTTGGGACGTGGTGGAACCCTTGGTGGACTACCGGACTCCTCCGGAAGTTTCCGAAACCTTCTAGAAGCTTCCCGGTACAATACCAGAAAAACCCGAAACTTTTCCGGTCGCCAAAATATGACTTCCCATTTATAAATATTTACCTTCAGACCATTCCGGAACTTTTCGTGACGTCCGGGATCTCATCCGGGACTCCGAACAACCTTTTGTCACCAACATACATAACTCAACAATACCAAATCGTCACCGAACGTTAAGTGTGCAGACTAGTCCTGGCCATGGGAAACCCGGCCCGGTCGGCCCGGCCCGAAAAAGCCCGACCCGGCCCGGCCCGACCTTGCCCACGGGCCGGGCTCGGGCTTGTGCTTTTCGTCATTTAGGGAAGAGGTCCGGCCCGAGGCCCGAGGCCCGACGGGCTTTTTCACTTCCGGGCCGGGCTTGGGCCTAAAATCCAGGCCCGACGGCCGGGCCGGGCCGGGCTCGGGCCTGGATTTTTTGCCACGGTCTTTGTTAGGCCGGACCTGAGGCCCGGCCCGGCCCAAAGTATGGCCAGGTATAGTGCAGGCCCTGCGGGTTCGTGAACTATGTAGACATGACCGAGACAACTCTATGTTCAATAACCAATAGCGGGACCTGGATGCCCATATTGGTTCCTATTCTACGAAGATCTTTATCGATCAAACCACGATGTCATGGATTCAGACAATCTCGTATGCAGTTCCCTTTGTCAATCAGTATGTTACTTGCCCAAGATTCGATCGTCGGTATCTCCATACCTAGTTCAATCTCGTTACTAGCAAGTCTCTTTACTCGTTCCATAACACAAGATCCCGTGACTAACTCCTTAGTCACATTGTTTGCAAGCTTCTTGTGATGCTGTGTTACCGAGTGGGCCCAGAGATACCTCTTCGTCATACGGAGTGACAAATCCCAGTCTCGATCCACGCCAACCCAACAGACACCCTCAGAGATACCTGTAGAGCACCTTTATAGTCACCCAGTTACGTTGTGACGTTTGATACACACAAGGTATTCCTACGGTGTCAGGGAGTTGCGTGATATCATGGTCGTAGGAACAGATACTTGACACTGATAAAGCAGTAGCAATAAACTGACACTATCATATGCTATGCTTACGGTTGGGTCTTGTCCATCACATCATTCTTGTAATGATGTGATCACGTTATTAGATGACAACTCATGTCTATGGTCAGGAAACCTTGACCATCTCTGATCAACAAGCTAGTCTAGTAGAGGCTTACTAGGGACATGGTGTTTTCTATGTATCCACATATGTATCTGAGTTTCCGATCAATACAATTCTAGCATGGATAATAAACGATTATCATGAACAAGGAAATATGATAATAACTAAATTATTATTGCCTCTAGGGCATATTTCCAACAGTCTCCCACTTGCACTAGAGTCAATAATCTAGTTCACATCGCTATGTGATTTACATTGTTATGAATCTAACACCCAATGAGTTCTGGGGTTCGATCATGTTTTGCATGTGAGAGAGATTTTAGTCAACGGTCTGCAACATTCAGATCCGTGTGTTCTTTGCAAATCTATATGTCATACTACAGATGCTACCACGCTCCACTTGGAGCTATTCCAAATGGCTGCTCCACTATACGTATCCGGATTGCTACTCAGAGTCATCCGTATTGGTGTAAAAGCTTGCATCGACGTAACCCTTTACGACGAACTCTTTATCACCTCCATAATCGAGAAACATTTCCTTAGTCCTCTATTTACTAAGGATAATTTTGACTGCTGTCCAGTGATCCACTCCTGGACCACTCTTGTACCCCTTGACAGACTCATGGCAAGGCACACACCAGGTGCGGTACACATCATGGCATACTATACAGAGCCTATGGATAAGGCACAGGGTACGACCTTCGCCCTTTCTCTTTCTTCTGGCATGGTCGAGCTTTGAGTCTCACTCAACTCCACACGTTACAAATCAGGCAAGAACTCTTTCTTTGACTGATCCATTTTGAACTCTTTCTAAATTTTGTCAAGGTATGTACTTATTGAAAGTCTTATCAGACGTCTTGATCTATCTCTATAGATCTTGATGCCCAATGTTTTAAGTAGCTTTATCCAGGTCTTCCTTTGAAAAACTCCTTTCAAACAATCCTTTATGCTTTCCAGAAATTCTACATTATTTCCGATCGACAATATGTCAACCACATATACTTATCAGAAATTCTGTAGTGCTCCCACTCACTTTCTTGTAAATACAAGTTTCTTATAAACTTTGTATAAACCCAAAAGCTTTGATCACCTCATCAAAGCGTATATTCCAACTCCGAGATGCTTGCTCCAGTCCATAGAAGGATCGCTGGAGCTTGCATACATTTTAGCATCCTTAGGACTGACAAAACCTTCCGGTTGTATCACATACAACCTTTCCTCAAGGAAACCGTTAAGGAAACGATGTTTTGACATCCATCTGCCAGATTTCGTGATCGAAAAATACAGCAACTGCTAACATAATTCCAACAGACTTTTAGTATCACTACGGGTGAGAAAGTCTCATCGTAGTCAACTCCTTGAACTTGTCGGAAACTTCTTTGTGACAAGTCGAGCTATATAAATGGTGACATTTACCATCAGCGTCTGTCTTCTTCTTAAAGGTCCATTTGTACTCAACGGCCTGCCGTTTAATGGGCAAGTCTACCAAAGTCCATACTTGGTTTTCATACATGGATACTTTCTCAGATTTCATGGCTCCTAGCCATTTGTTGGAATCCGGGCCCACCATCGCTTCTTCATAGCTCGTAGGTTTATGTTGTCTAACAACATGACCTCCAAGAAAGGATTGACGTACCACTCAGGAGCGGTACGAGTTCTTGTCGGCCTACGAGGTTCGGTAGTAACTTGATCCAAAGCTTCATGATCATCATCATTTGCTTCCTCTTCACTTGGTGTAGGCGTCGCAGAAACATCTTTTTGCGTCGTGCTACTATCCAACTGAAGTGACGGTTCAACAACCTCATCAAGTTCTACTTTCCTCCCACTCAATTCTTTCGAGAGAAACTCTTTCTCGAGAAAGGACCCATTTTTAGCAACAAACACTTTGCCCTTGGATCTGAGATAGAAGGTATACCCAACTATTTCCTTAGGGTATCCTATGAAGATGCACTTTTCCGCTTTGGGTTCGAGCTTATCAGACATAAGTGTCGCATTCCCAAACTCTGAGAAATGACAGCTTAGGTTTCTGCCAAACCAAAATTCAGACGGTGTCATCTGAACGAACTTAGATGGTGCCCTATTTAAAGTGAATGTAATTATCTCTAATGCATAACCCCAAAACGATAATGGCAAATCGATAAGAGACATCATAGAACGAACCATATCTAATAAGGTTCGATTACGACGTTCGGACACACCATCACATTATGGTGTTCCAGGTGGCGTGAGTTGTGAAACAACTTCCACATTGTCTTGAGTTGTATACCAAACTCGCAACTCAGATATTTACCTCCACGATCATATCGTAGGCATTTTATCTTCTTGTCACGATGATCTCAAACTTCACTCTGAATTTGTTTGAACTTTTCAAACATTTCAGACTTGTGTTTCATTAAGTAAATATCCCCATATCTACTCAAATTATCAGTGAAGGTAAGAAAATAGCGA
Source organism: Elymus sibiricus (assembly GCA_039707655.1). NCBI lineage: Eukaryota > Viridiplantae > Streptophyta > Magnoliopsida > Poales > Poaceae > Elymus > Elymus sibiricus. The sequence goes on from CM077663.1 coordinate 283,999,042, forward strand.
TATCTACCGCACGCTTCAACACTCATTGGATCGCTACATCAACATGTATCATTTCTAATAAGTCACTTGCCCGCTCCATCATTTCGGAAAACGGGGTCTTAGTCATCTTGCCCAAGAGGCATGGTCTGCATGTCTCAACCGATTCGAAATTGAGTGAGTCAAAAGATCCATCAGCATGGAGTTTCTTCATGCGCTTTACACCAATATGACCTTGGCGGTAGTGCCACAAGTATGTGGTAGTATCATTATTAACTTTGCATCTTTTGGCATCAATGAACAAGTGTATTACTACGATCGAGATTCAATGAACCATTCACATTGGGTGCATGACCATTGAAGGTATTATTCATGTAAACAGAATAACCATTATTCTCTAACTTAAATGAATAACCGTATTGCAATAAACAAGATCTAATCACGTTTATGCTCAACGAAAAACACCAAATAACATTTATTTAGGTTCATCACTAATCCCGAAGGCAGAGAGAGAGCGTGCGATGGTGATCACATCAACCTTGGAAACACTTCCAACACACATCGTCACCTCGCCCTTAGCTAGTCTCCGTTTATTCCGTAGCTTTTATTTCGAGTTACCAACATTTAGCAACTGAACCGGTATCTAATACCCAGGTGCTACTAGGAGTACTAGCAAGGTACACATGAATAAAACGTATGTCAAATATACTTCTGTTGACGTTGTCAGCCTTCTTATCTACCAAGTATCTAGGGCAGTTCCGTTTCAGTGACCGTTCTCCTCATAATAGAAGCACTCAGTCTCGGGTTTGGGTTCAACCTTGGGTTCCTTTACTGGAGCGGCAACTGGCTTGCCATCCATGAAGTTTCTCTCCTTGCCCTTGCCCTTCTCGAAACTAGTGGTTTTACTAACCATCAACACTTGAGGCTCCTTCTTGATTTCTACCTTCGCGGTGTCAAACATCGCGAATAGCTTGGGGATCATTATTTCCATCCCTGGCATTTCATAGTTCATCACGAAGGTCTAGTAGCTTTGTGGAAGTGACTTGGAGAACTATATCAATCACTATCTTATCTGGAAGATCAACTCCCACTCGATTCAAGCGATTGTTGCACCCATACAATCTGAGCACATGCTCACCGATTGAGCTATTCTCCTTCATCTTGCAGGCAAAAAATCTTGTTGGAGGTCTCATACCTCTCAACACGGGCACGAGCCTGAGATCCCAATTTCATCTCTTAGAACATCTCATATGTTCCGTGACGTTCAAAACGTTTTGGAGCCTCAATTCTAAGCCGTAATGCATGACGCACTGAACTATCAAGTAGTCATCAGAACATGCCTGTCAGATGTTCAGAACATCTACAGACGACGCTTGAGGGGGCGGCGCACCGAGCGGTGCATTAAGGACATAAGCCTTCTGTGCAGCAATGAGGACAATCCTCAGATCACGGACCCAGTCCGCATGATTGCTACCATCGTCTTTCAACTCTATTTTCTCTAGGAATGTATAAAAAACAGGGGAGCTACAACGCGAGCTATTGATCTACAACATAAAATTTGCAAAGACAACTTAGACTATTGTTCAAGATAATGAGTTTAGTTAATCATATTACTTAAAAACTCCCACTGAAACTGACATCCCTCTGGTCATTCGAGTGTCACATGATCCAAATTCACCAACCCAAGTCCGATCATCACGTGAGATGAGGTGGTTTCAAGGGTGAACATCTTCATGTTGATCATATCTACTATATGACTCATGTTTGACCATTCGGTCTCTTGTGTTCCGAGGCCATGTCTGTACATGCTAGGCTCGTCAAGTTTAACCCGAGTGTTCCGCACGTGCAACACTGGCTTGCACCCGTTGTATGTGAACATAGAGTCTATCACACCCGATCATCACGTGGTGTCTCGAAACGATGAACTTTCGCAATGGTGCACACTCGGGGAGAACACAATTTTATCTTGAAATTTTAGTGAGGGATCACCTTATAATGCTACCATTGTCCTAAGCAAAATAAGATGCATAAAAGGATTAACATCACATGCAAATCATAAGTGACATGATATGGCCATGAACTTGTGCTTTTGATCTCCATCTCCAAAGCACCGGCATGATCTCCATCGTCACCGGCATGACACCATGATCTCCATCAACGTGCCGCCATGAGGTTGTCACGCCAACTGTTGCTTCTACGACTATTGCTAACTCATAGCGATAAAGTAAAGCAAAAACTGCGAAAATAAATTAAAGACAACCCTATGGCTCCTGCCGGTTGCCGTACTCATCGACATGGAAGTCGTGATATTCTATACAAAACATGATCATCTCATACATCACATATATCTCATCATGTAATTGGCCATATCACATCACAACATACCCTGCAAAAACAAGTTAGACGTCCTCTAATTGTTGTTGCATGTTTTACGTGGCTGCTACGGGTATCTAGCAAGAACTATTCTTACCTATGCAAAAACCACAATGGTGATACACAAATTGCTATTCAACCTTCTGAAGGACAGCCTTTGTCGAATCCGAACCAACTAAAGTGGGAGAGACAGACACCCGCCAGCCATCTTTATGCAACAAAGTCACATGTCAGTTGATGGAACCGGTCTCTCGTAAGCGTACGAGTAAGGTTGGTCCGTGCCGCTTCATCCCACAATACCGCTGAATCAAGAAAAGACCAAGGGAGGAAGCAATCTGAGCATCAACGCCCACAAACTCCTTTGTGTTCTACTCGTAATCTCATCTACGCATAGACCTAGCTCATGATGCCACTGTTGGGGAGCGTTGCATGGGAAACAAAAATTTTCCTACGCACACACAAGATCTATCCATGGAGATGAGCATCTACTAGAGGAGAGATTGGATCCACATACCCTTGTAGATCGCTAAGCGAGAAGCGTTAAGAAACGCGGTTGATGTAGTCGAACATCTTCGCGATCCAAATCGCAAGCCGTCCCGCGATCCAATCACGATCTAGCGCCGAACGGACGGCACCTCCGCGTTCATCACACGTACAGCTCGATGACGTCTCCGCCTCCTCGATCCAGCAAGCGAGGTCGGAGTAGTAGATGAGTTCTCCGGCAACACGACGGCGTGGTGGCGGTGGTGGTGGTGCTATCCCGGCAGGGCTACGCCTAGAGCTACCGAAACCGCAAACGGAGGAGAAAACGATCTAGGGAGAGAGAGTGGTGCCAAGGGCTTCGTGTGTGCTCTTGGGGCGCCCCTTCCCTCTATATATAGGTGGAGGGGCGTGGAGATCAGCCCCTCCAAGCCCTAGGGCGCATCCAAGGGGGAGGAGTTGGACTCCTAGTCCAATTCCCTCCCTTTCCATAAACAGGTGGACTTTCCACCTCTCCCAAGCCACATGGGCCTTGAGGGACTCGTGCGCCTGGCCCAATAAGGCCAGGGCGCCTCCCCTCAGCCCATGCAAACCCTTGGGACGTGGTGGAACCCTTGGTGGACTACCGGACTCCTTCAGAAGTTTTTGGAACCTTCTAGAAGCTTCCCGGTACAATACCAGAAAAACCCGAAACTTTTCCGGTCGCCAAAATATGACTTCCCATATATAAATATTTACCTCCGGACCATTCCGGAACTCCTCGTGATTTTCGGGATCTCATCCGGGACTCCGAACAACCTTTGGTCACCAACATACATAACTCAACAATACCAAATCGTCACCGAACGTTAAGTGTGCAGACCCTGCGGGTTCGAGAACTATGTAGACATGACCGAGACAACTCTATGGTCAATAACCAATAGCGGGACCTGGATGCCCATATTGGTTCCTATTCTACGAAGATCTTTATCGGTCGAACCACGATGTCAAGGATTCAGACAATCTCGTATGCAGTTCCCTTTGTCAATCGGTATGTTACTTGCCCGAGATTCGATCGTCGGTATCTCCATACCTAGTTCAATCTCGTTAGTGGCAAGTCTCTTTACTCGTTCCGTAACACAAGATCCTGTGACTAACTCCTTAGTCACATTGCTTGCAAGCTTCTTGTGATGCTGTGTTACCGAGTGGGCCCAGAGATACCTCTTCGTCATACGGAGTGACAAATCCCAGTCTCGATCCATGCCAACCCAACAGACACCCTCAGAGATACCTATAGAGCACCTTTATAGTCACCCAGTTACGTTGTGACGTTTGATACACACAAGGTATTCCTACGGTGTCAGGGAGTTGCGTGATCTCATGGTCGTAGGAACAGATACTTGACACTGATAAAGCAATAGCAATAAACTGACACGATCATATGCTATGCTTACGGTTGGGTCTTGTCCATCACATCATTCTCGTAATGATGTGATCACGTTATCAGATGACAACTCATGTCTATGGTCAGGAAACCTTGACCATCTCTGATCAACGAGCTAGTCTAGTAGAGGCTTACTAGGGACATGGTGTTGTCTATGTATCCACACATGTATCTGAGTTTCCGATCAATACAATTCTAGCATGGATAATAAACGATTATCATGAACAAGGAAATATGATAATAACTAAATTATTATTGCCTCTAGGGCATATTTCCAACACGAAGAGGGACGTCGGGAGGTGCCCGAGGGGGCCACCACATATCAGGGCACGACCCCCCAGGGCGCGCCCTGATGTGTGGTGGGGCCCTTGTGCGCCTCCCATCTTCTTTCCGAAGCTTCTAGGTCTTCATATAGGCCAAAAAAAATCATCAAAAAGTTTCGTGGCAATTGGACTTCGTTTGGTACAGTAAACCTGCAAAGGTAAAAACACACAGAAAACAACAACTGGCACTGGGTCAATAGGTTAGTGCTCAAAAATATTATAAATTGGTAAATAATGACCCCAAAAAAGTATCCTAGAATGATAATATATCAGCATGGAACAATAAAAAATTATAGATACGTTGGAGACGTATCAAGCATCCCCAAGCTTAATTCCTGCTCGTCCTCGAGTAGGTAAATGATTAAAATAGAATTTTTGATGTGACATGCTATCCACTATGTAATCTTATTCAGGTATGCTCATTGAGAAAAGATGAATCAACAAATATTAACATAGCAATATTCAAAGTGTAAGAAACATAATTGTTAATTCCTAAAAGCATACGATTCTTAAGAAATGTTTACCCCCCATTCATCTTATTGTATTAGCAAGGCATGGCTCCATCTTCACCACATTAATACAAATGTCAAGCACCACGGTGTCCACGTCAGGCAATTAGTTCGTACTTTTTCAATATGCATCAACTTTTTATTCTTCATGTAATACATGAGCGTGAGCCATTGGACATAACATTTAGGTGGAATAGAGTATGGTGGTAGATATCAAAGGGGTATGAAGTGGAGAAGATAGTCTCACATCAACTAGGCGTACCAACGGGATATGGAGATGCCCATCGATAGATGTCAATGCAAGGAGTAGGGATTGCCATGCAAATGATGCACTAGAGCTATAAGTGTATGAAAGCTCAAATGAAGCTAAGTGGGGTGTGCATCCAACTTGCTTGCTCATGAATACCTCGGGCATTTGAGGAAGCCCGTCATAGGAATATACAAGCCAAGTTTGAAATAATGAATAGGTAATTCCCACTAGCATATGAAAGTGATATATCATGAGACTCTCTACATGAGGAACATGGTGCCACTTTGAGGCACAAGTGTGGTAAAGGATAGTAGCAAAGTCCCTTCTCTCATTTTCTCTCATTTTTTGAATGGATGGTGTGCTCATTTGACCTCTCCCATCTTTATTTTTGTCTGGAGTCTCATCTCGACTTATGGGAGAGTCATTGTCTCCATCATTCTTTCCTCACTAGGACAATGCTCTAACAATGATGATCATCACACTTTTATTTACTTACAACTCAACATGGAGAACTGATATGAAGATATGACTCTGTATGAATGCCTCTGGCAGTGTACCAGGATGTGCAATGATCTAGTGTGACATATATCAAAAACATTATGAGGGTGGCTTTGCCACAAATACTATGTCAACTCTATATGATCATGCAAAGGAATATGATGATGAGCAAACTAGTCATGTGAAGTGACGATGGAATTTGCATGGCAATATATCTCGGAATGGCTATGGAAATGCCATGATAGGTAGGTATGGTGGCTGTTTTGAGGAAGATATAATAAGGCTTATGTGCAACAGAGCGTATCATGTCACGGTGTTTGGATGCACCGGCGAAAGTTGCACCGATCCTCGAGGTGTGAACGGGCTATGCACGGTACCGAAGAGGCTAGCAAATTATGAAAAGGTGAGATTACATATGTCCATGGTTTCACATTAGTCATAAAGAACTCACATACTTATTGCAAAGTTTTATTAGTTTATCATAAATCAAAGTACTAATCGCATGCCCCGAGGAAAGAGGTTGGTAGGAGTTAACCATCGCGCGCTTCCGACCCGAAACAACACTAGGATTTCAATGAGGAATAGAAATGCTCACACATCATCACCATGCCTCTTTAATTTTTAGATGAACAAAAAGGTCAACCCCTCTTAATATCGACACTTCTACGGTTTAACAATTATGAACTCACACCTATTTCATATTACTACATCAATATCATTAACTCACAATTTCTTTATATGTGTTACATGATGGTTTTGATTATCACTCTTTGAATACCTAATATTTTTGGACTAGTCTGTATGACCCATGCAAACTACCGTCACTATTCATTAACTCTCAAACAAATATAAGTGAAGAACGAGAGTGAAATCATTTCTTTAAAATCTACACGCCACCATGCTCAAAAAGGTATAAGTGAAGTACTAGAGCAACTGATAAATGTTATGGCAAACTAAAAGTAAAATCAAACTAAAGCAAACGACGCTCCAAGCAAAACTCATATCATGTGACGAATAAAAATATAGCTTCAAGTGACATACTGATAGATTTGAGACGAAAGAGGGGACGCCTTCCGGGGCATCCCCAAGCTTAGAGTTTGAGTCTCCTTTAAAGTATTACCTTGGGGTGCCTTGGGCATCCCCAAGCTTAGGCTCTTGCTACTCCTTATTCCTTTGTCCATCAAGATAACACCCAAAACTTGAAAACTTCAATCACACAAAACTCAACAAAACCTCGTGAGATCCATTAGTATAAGAAACATATTGCATACTTTAAGTACTGTTGTAAATTGATTCAAATTTTATAAATGCATAATAGGTACTGTATTCTAACTTCTTCATGGCTTATACCCCCCGATACAATCCATAGTTTAATCAAAATAAGCAACTATGCAAGCAAAAACTGAATCTGTCTAAAACAGAACAGTCTGTAGCAATCTGTAGAGACCCTGTACTTATGTAAATCTAAAAATTCTTAAAAATTAGGACAGCCTCTAAAATTTGTATAGAAACACTTTGTAAAAATTTCAGATCATTATCACGCTCCAGAAAAAAATGAAAATGCCCGTACTGGAGTCAAAAGTTTATGTTTTGTTTCAGCATCGATTCTACTCTTGTTGTGAGTCATCCCAAAGGATTTACTTGGCACAAACACTAATTTAAACACAAAAAACATAATCATTACAGAGGCAGTAATCATGTTATTAAAAATAAACAGAAATGTTCTAAGAAAAAAATTTAAAGATAACTATTGGGTTGCCTCCCAACAAACGCTATTGTTTTATGCCCCTAGCTAGGCATAATGCATAGTTTCAAGTATTGTCATCTTTGACACGCCAACCATAAGTAGCTATCATAATTGATTCATAAGGTGGTTTAATTCTCTTTCTAGGGAAGTGTTCCATCCCTTTCTTTAATGAGAATTGTAACCTTATGTTTCCCTCTTTCATGTCAATGATTGCACCAATAGTTCGTAAGAAAGGTCTTCCAAGTATTATGGGACACGAAGGATTGCAATCAATATCAAGCACAAGGAAATATATAGGCACATAAGTTTTATTTGCAATAATAATCACATCATTAATTCTACCTAAAGGTTTCTTGATGGTAGAATCCACAAGATGCAAGTTGAGGGAACAATCTTCAATATTACTGTGACCGAGTACATCACAAAGAGTTTTAGGAATAGTTGAAACACTAGCACCAAGGTCACACAAAGCATTACATTCATATTTATAGACCTTTATTTTGATAGTAGGTTCCCACTCATCATGCAATTTCCTAGGAATAGAAACTTCAAGCTCAAGTTTCTCATCATAAGCTCTTATCATAGCTTCTACTATATGTTCGGTAAAAGATTTGTTTTGTTCATAAGCATTGGGTGAGCTAATAACGGATTGCAACAAGGAAATACATTCTACTAAAGAGCAATTATCATAATTAAAGTCCTTGTAATCCAAGATAGTGGGTACATCACTAGTTAAAGTTTTGACCTCTCCAAACCCATATTTTTCAGTTTTAGCATTAAAATCATCACCCTCCAAGAAAACGGGACGCTCCTCTACTAAAGTTGACTCATCTCCAGTCCCTTTATAATTTATATTCAGAGAGGTAAATAAAGTTTCAATAGGAGAAACAACAATCATTTTAAGATCTTCATCATGATTTCGGTAAAAACCTGGTGGAAGAGCTTTTTCTAAGAATTCTCGCTTAGCTCTCAACTTAGCGGTCCTCTCCTTATTTTCATGGGTTTTTTATATCTGTGCCCCTGGTTCCTTAGTCTTACTCACTGAACCCCACGCTCTAAAATTTAGCTCAGTTTTCCCCACTCGCTTGTCCGAAACCCTCACAAAAGCCCAAACTGGACTTTTGCCGTCGAGTCAAGCTTTGACCGTTAACTCTGACGAGTGGGGCCATGTTGGCAGTGGACTGTGTTCGGCCGTTGAACCTGACAGGTGGGCTCGTGGCGCTGGTTGGACCATTGGGCCGCTCTTAATTGCATGCTGCAGCCGCCTATGTTATGTCGCCCATGTAGCCTGGGCCTGTTATGCATGCGCGCGACGTAGCTTTTTTCTGCATGCATGCGCGCGCCGCCATGGACGTAGCCTTGCCTCGCCTCGCTCACGTCTCCTTGCCTCGCGTCTCGCACGCCTCCAGGGACGTGTGATGCCAGGGTGCAGGCGGCAGGGTGCAGGCGCCACCACGAACCGGCATTTCCTCGCCATGGACCGGCATGCAGCCACGGACCGGCATGCACACGCGTGTCGCGTCTCCTCGATTCAGAGCGGCGGCGTTTCAGAGCGGCAACACAGGGTGCTAGGGCGCACGCAACCACGCTAGGGCGCACGCGTCTGGCATCTCCTCGCCTCGCTCTCCTCACCAGGGAGCACGCGTTTCAGCCACGCTAGAGTCGCAGAGGGACGCCGCTGGCTTTCTCGGTCCGGTCGTGTCGATTCAATGGTTGGCGTCTTGATTCAATGCCTGGCGTCGATTCAGTGGCTCGCATCGAGTCAGTTGCCAATTAAATCCCATGGCATACCGAGCCCAGCCATCTATTTAAACCACCCACCCCTCCTTCTCTTCTCCACAACTTCCATCTCCGCCGCTCCTTCTCTTCTTCATCCAACTCCAAAGCAGTTTCGAAGCGAGGCGAGTAGAGAAGATGCAGTACAACGGCCCACCTTCCACTTCCCACCCACTGTGCCGGAGAGGAGGTACCCCGCCGGCGTCGTCGTGGAGACCACGCTGCGTGTGTGGGCGATCTCAAGGTGGAGGGGTCCTAGGGAGTTGGCCCACGCGTTCCTCCGGCTGGGCTTTGGCCACCTCCCGGCGGGCACGCCGGTCATGTTCCGCCTAGACGAGATGCGTCCTAATGCATCCTCTTCGGTGACCGGGTTGCTCGCGCACTTCACCAACCGCTTCGACGCGTTCTATCTTCTCGGGCAGGTGTTTTGGTGTGGCTGCGAGTTCATCGCTTTCACAACCTACAACATCTTCACCGACGTCGAGAGCATCTTCCCCACCGCCAATGCTATGCACAACCTCCCCTACTACATCGGCGAGAACGGCATGGAGGAGGACTACTGAAGATGGCGCTGAAGGCAGGCCGGTTTGTCGTGAAGATGGCGCTGAAGATGCCCTAGTGTTGCCCTAGTGTGTTAGGGCTTTTAATTTCTACTACTATTATTGTATCATTTGTTAAGTTGTACCGTGAACTTGACTTGTGTTATATCGTGTTATATGTAAGAACTTTTATTTATATATCTATGTTATGCTTGAGTTATATTTGGAGTTTTTGGCTAGAATGTAAGGGCTTTTATTCATGCTGTGTTATATTTGGATTTTATTAGAAACAACAAAATCAAATCTGTCAAAAAAGGCTACAAAAGCTAGAGCAAAAAGAGCAAAAAAATTATGAAGCTTTTATTCATGTTTTTTATATTTGGATTTTATTAGAAACAACATAATCAAATCTGTCAAAAAAGATACAAAAGCTAGAGCAAAAAATATATGAATTATAGCATGGTGATCCCTGCCTATAAACTTGGTATAAACCACACAGTGTATAAAAAAGCTCACCTTTGCCTCTATGGTGATCCCTACGGCATGCAACATGCACATATAATAACCCTATAATATAGGGATACAACATGCACCATAGAGTGTGACAAGTAGGAGAGGAAGCATGCAACCATGTCACATGGACATATTGCAATTTTTGAAAATGTTGGTGCCATATTGAATGAAAGAGCAATCAAATAAATGTTGGTGGCTAATTTTTGAAATGTTGTTTTGGAGATTAAATTTCGAACGTAAAAAGGAGAAGCAGAAAAAACAGATCCATCATGTGCACTATTTTTTGTGGGTCTTTTTTATCTTTGGGGGTGGGTTGGGGGGTTTGACAGTGACCTTGCCACGGCCCAACAAAATCTTGGTTTAGGTTTGGGCCCAACAACTAAAGTTACCCTTTGTTTTCTTGCACTCAGTGTGGTGTGTTCTGAAGAAACTGAAACTGTCCAAATAGATTCAGAGATTCAGAGACAGAGTTTCAGAGACAGAGATTCAGAGATTCAGAGACAGAGATTCAGAGATCGAGTAAGCAAGTCCAAATAGATTCAGAGATTCAGAGACATAGTTTAAGCTTGCACCACATTAAGCATACGATCCACACATTGAGCATTTAAGCTTAAGCTTACACCACAGTAATAACATCTCTTAACGAGAGATGACCAGCAAGAAAGCAAGTCCTAGAGCAACTACAGAAAAATAAAATCCTAAAGATATCAGATTGGCCTGCTTCTTCAATTCAATCATCTGCTTCAAATTCTTGTTCATCTTCTTTAATTCCCCCTTCAGATCCGCATCCACCACTGTCGGAGCAACACTATGAGAGACCAAATTCTCCACGGCTAGCGGCGGATTGAGCTCCTGGCTTGCGGCCCCATTCAAATCCTTCAAATCAAGCAAGCCCTCCAGTTGAAGCCTCCTAACGTAGTGATCTAGCCATTCAAAATAATTGCATTTTTCCACGATCTGAAACGAAATCATGAACGAAATCAGAGGAAAAAGAAAAATAATTCAGATCGAGAATGAAGGAAATCGGAGCAGAATCATGAGATCTAACATTTCCCTCTCGCTTGCTTTCACATTTGACGAAGTCGCGCCCATAGTTGCCATTCTTTCTCTCCTTCGAGGTCCACCGTCTCAATGGCGCGGTGCGTGGGCATTCAGGACATGGCTCCATGGGCACTGGACCATACACGGGTCACGAGGGCTGGGAGGCTGAAGTGGAGCTGGACATGGCTCTCGTCGCCGGAGAAGAAGAAACATATTAGTGGTGGTCTCGTCGAGGTAGAAGAAGGAACAAAAGAAAGGTGGGCAGAGTGGGCAGAGTGGCTGCTCTGTCTCTCATGGCTGCTTTGTCTCTCGTCGCGTGGAGAAGGAGGGTACTCGCGGATCGCCAACTGATCGAACGACGCGGATGGCCACCCGAGCGAGCGACGCGGATCGCCAACCGATCCAACGGCGAGGAGCGTGCCAAGGGAATTCCTTCTAGAAGAACCTATCGGACGGCTGAAATTTGGAGCTAGGGTATGATCGGACGGCTGTAATTTGGAGCTAGGGTTTGGAGAGATGCTGCGGGGTTTAGAGCCGGTCAACTGGGTTATCTTAGGTTTGACTAACATTCAAATGACGATAACTAATTCAAAAAAAAATCGAAAAATTATAAAACCTTCGCGGTTCGTCGTTTTATAAGACGTAGTAACAGTAAAAAAAATATAAACTTAGTATACGGATAATTTTACCAAAAATCATTTTTTGAATTGAGGTACCACAATCAACTTAAAATGGGGAGAACTAATTAAAAAAAATTGAAATATTGGAAAACCTGCGCATAATGTCATCTTATGTGACATGGCTTAGACCAAAAATAAGAAACTTGGTTTTAGAACATTTGAGTAAAAACTCCTTCACACAAATGAGGTATCACGTACGACGATGTATAGAATTCAAGGATGAGAGTGAGAGAGGTTTAGGTTTCCAAAAAATTCAAATAAATCAAAAAAATCACCAAAGCTTCATCTTTGAGTGAATAAGAAGGATATGAACTTATTTTTTTCATTTTTCAAAATTTGAACTGTTTTTCTTACGGTTTTCTATTAAAGCATCTTTTTAAACAAAAATATTAAAAAATATGAAGTTTAATTCAGTAAATATTGAGACTTCGAATTGACACTCTATAGATTGAATATCTCTTACTGAAAAATATTTGGCTCATTTAGACAAGGTCAAAAAAAAAGGATTGATTACAAATGGGGCCGTTTACCCTAGCTTTGGAGCTCATTTCTAACACATTTGTCATTGCTACGAGTTTCACTACGGAAAAGAAACTTTACCTCAAATTTTCGTTAATAAAACATAGCAACATCACACCACAGAGCAATGGACTTCAAATATGGGTATTGGTTCAAATTCAGATATTGGTTCAGATTCAAATTTTGTCTGAAATTTGAATTTTACAAACCTTCAAGTTTTCACTAAACCCTAAATAGCATTATTACACATTCAAGTTTTCACAGTACTCCAAATTGACAACAGAACCTTAGACCTCAAAGTTTTCAACGTTCAAATTCAAATTTTTGACTTGCTCCTTGTGTGCCCGGATGGCTTCACCGTCTTGCTCCTGGTTTCCCTAAATGGGATAGGGTGCTGAATCAGCTTCTTGTTCCTCTTCACTCGGGGTGGTGGGGCTGGAGATGCTGATGGAGCACTGCCCGAGAAAGTGATGACCATTTGTCGGTCATCTGCAGGCTCAACAATCGTGAAAGGAACCATAGCTTCTTCCTCATCTCGTAAGGCTTCAAAACCTTCATAAGCCATGGCTTCAAATTCAGATGCTGTTTCAACCGGAGCTTCTTCCTCTATAGGCCTTTTCTTTCCTTTGCTTCTTATAATTAACTCAGAGCTGGATCACAACAGAAATAATGTTACAAGCCATCAAAGAAAGAGAACAAATGAATAAAAAAAGAAGGATGCACACATACCAAGCTGCTGCTTCAATTGCCTCTGCATTCTCCTCTGCATTTGCTGCTGCCCATTGTTCCTCTTCTCCAAATGATGCATCCACTGCATTGGTACAAGTCCTAGCAATGTGCCCTAGGATTCCACATTTTTTGCACTTACGCTGTTTTGGAACATGACCCTCTTCACCAGCTCTGTACCTGTTTTTCCTTGGTCTTCCTGGTGGTCTAGTCAGTACAGGAGAATTGAGCTTGAACCCTGGATCTACTATGTTCCATTGGTCTTTTCCCAAGAGTGCAGGCACATTGGAATCATAAGCAGCCCTAAATTTGGCAACAGAGAAATATTCAGATATGTACTGATCAACTTCACCCTCTTCACCCCCAATAACAGTCATGAGATGTAGGGCATGTATGCATGGCTTCCCACAGATCTGCCTTTGCCTACAACTGCATTCCCTAGTTGCTAGGTTCACTGGATACCTCCATTCCCTATCTTTACTGTCAATATATGTTACCTCTGCCTCGTATGTGGAAGATCAAATGCATTTCATTCTGAGTCCTCTTGCCTTGGCATGCAATGCCTTAATAAGAGATGGTAGCATCAAATGGCCAACATATTGTGTTTGTGCAATTCTTTTGCGAAGAGCCATTTTTATCATGATCATCTGCCTAATCTTATCAAATGCTTGCCACAACATAAGCCCTTTCAGTGACTTGATCTTTGCATTGAAGCACTCTGCCAAGTTATTGGTCACATAGTCTACTTTGCAGATTTCATTGAATTTGGTTCTAGACCACAGCTTTCCATGATGTGCGTCCATGTACTCCTTCACCAAAGGATTGTGAGCATACAAAACTCTCAAATGGTGCTCATGCTTCCTCTCACTGCATGTGTATGATGCTGGCCATAGATTCTCATCATAAATTTTACCTTTGAACTTCTTTTTGAAATTCTGAGCAGGTGTCGCATACATTCCCTATGCTCAACTCCAGGGAATACAATTTCTACTGCACTCTCCAAACCCTTGCAAGCATCTGTGTGTATAGCTAAACCTGGGGGTGTACCTATAATGTTGCGCAACTGTTGCAGAAACCAGACCCAACTTTCCTCCGACTCTGCCTCCACCACACCAAATGCAACTGGGAATAACTAGTTGTGTCCATCAACTGCAGAAGCTGCCACTAGCTGCCCTCTCCATCTTCCATTCAAAGCAGTTGCATCAATGGCCAAATAGGGCCTGCAACCATCCAGAAACCCCTGCCAACAAGCCTTGAAACAAACAAAAGCCCTCCTTCTCAAATGACTTTCCTTTTATTTTGTATTTAACTGTATGCTTGTCAATCTCTACAACACTCCCTGGACTAGCAGCTTCCACTTCAGCTTTATATGTATAAAGCAACTGAAAGCTCTCATTCCATGAACCATTAATCCTGTCAAGAGCTATTTCCTTAGCATAAAAAATCCTCATGTAAGGAATATCAATCTTGTACTTCTCAAATAGCTTTCCATGGAGTGCTGTTGGACCAAGTGTTGGTGTTTGTCTCAACCAATCCAAGATTGCATCTACCACCCACCTAGTCTTTGCTAGCTTTGTTTTAGCCTTTCCCCCTCCCCCTCCAGGTGGACAAGTGTGTTCGTGTTCATTCATTTTTATCTGAAAGAAATTAGAAAATGATGTCAACTTAATAAAACAACACACAATTATCTAAAAATAGAATCAATCAATAAAATATATACACAAACCTGAATAATCTTGCTCCTCAACATATTTGATGCATGCAACTTCCATCTACACCTGGGGTATGGGCATTTAACAGTAAACCTTTTTGGCTCACTCCTAATAATCACATAATCATTTTCAGTGAGAATGCAGAATGTTGTCACTGCATTACGACAGTCCACCATCGACTGGAATACGGTGCCGACAACAAGCTGAGGATTTTCCCTGTTCCACTCAATTGTTGGCATGCCATCACCATCATATTCATCTACTAAGCTGTCAATGTTCTCCTCCCTCTCTTCATCGTCAGTGTCATCAAATCTAGCACCGGTGACAGGTTCCTTCTGATATTCATCCTCCATTGCTTGTTGGCTGACTGTATCTACAAGTTCAGGGTACATCTTCTCATCCTCATCATCAAGCCGAGGCACTTCCTCGTCTGGCTCTGCATCTTGTTCCACATTGGCTGTAGAAGCGACAGGAGAATTGGCACAATAGGAGGCAGCAGTCATATTGTGACTTTCAGAGCCACTAGCTCTGCTTGGTCTCGACCTACAAGGAGTGCCGAGGCGCTCGCTATTAGCAGCGACAGAAGATTTCCCAACACCCTTCCCATTGTCCTGTTCATTGCCCCGTGGCTGAAGCACCTCGACAACAATTTCACCGAAGCGCCTTTCAGCATTCAAAGTGAAGAGCAATCCCAAATGCTCGTCGCAAGTTAGTGGGACAAATTGTTGCTCGATACTGTTGAAATATTTTAGTTCAACAGCATCGGCATCAGTCCACCCATATGGAGGAGAACTGAATGCATCCCGTAAAGCTTTGAACGAAATGCTAGTTTCTACCACCTTTGGATAGAAAAATCTACTCATCAAATGCGGTTTTCTACCACGCAGCGCACTAACTTCCATTTTAACCGCCAGCCGGAAAGCAAGAGCAAGATCAATCCTATTCGATTAGCAAATAAAGGTTCGAGTTAGGCCAGCAAAATTGGAAAGATTAACGCGACCACCGGTCAAATACAAGCTAACAAACGAATCAGCGGATCAATTAGAGAGAAAACGATGTTTAACCAGGGGTAATCCATGAATTATCCGCCGCCGATTCAACCCAATCCTCTCCTATATCGATGGGCCGGAGCGGGCGCTCCCCCAACATCGCTGCTTAATCCAGATGGGGGGTGGGGTTAGATGTGGTGGAGGGCACGATGGCAGCGGGGGTGGACTAGGGTTAGATGGTTCAGCGCACGACGGCGACCGAGGCGGCACAACGGCGGCGGAGTGGCTCTATCTGGTTTCAGTTTGGTCCGACGTGTCTCTTTGCAGCCCCACACGTCAGTAAGCAATGGTCAAAGAAGGACCCTTCGACGCGGCCCCACCAGTCAGGTCCAACGGTCGACCCCACTCATCATAGTTAACGGTCAAAGCTTGACTCGACGGCAAACGTCCAGTTTCGGCTTTTGTGAGAGTTTCAGACAAGCGAGTGGGGAAAACTGAGCTAAATTTTAGAGCGTGGGGATGGCTGAGCAAGACTAAGGAACCAAGGGAACAGGAGTAATAATCCCTATTTTCATTGATAGATATTTGGATAGATTTAATAGCATCATTGAAATCATGCTTGGGTGGCAAAGCTTGATACGTCTACAACGTATCTATAATTTTGGATTGTTCCATGCTGATATATTATCATTCTAGGATACTTTTTGGGTATTTAATTACCAATTTATAATATTTTTGATCACTAACCTATTGACCCAGTGCGCAGTGCCCAGTGCCAGTTCCTGTTTTCTGCGTGTTTTTGCCTTTTCAGAGTTACAATACCAAACGGAGTCCAATTGCCACGAAACTTTTTGGTGATTTTTTTGGGACCAATACAAGACCTATAAGCTTCGGAAGAGGGCCAGGAGATGCACCAGGGGCCCACCACATATCCAGCCGCGCCCCCTGGGGGGGGCGACCAGATATGTGGTGCCCCCCTGGAGCGTCCCCTGACGTCGTTCTCTGGCCTATAAATTCACATCTACCCTAAAAACATCACAAGTGCTCCTGAAACACTTTTTTCACCGCCACAAGTCTCTTTTCCGACGGGAGGACATCTACGCCCCCGTTCCGGCACCCTGCCGGAGGGGAGATCGATCACGGAGGGCCTCTTCATCAACCTTTCTGCCCTCATCATGATGTGTGAGTAGTTCACCACAGACCTACGGGTCCGTAGGTAGTACCTAGATGTCAATCTCTCTCTCTCTCTCGATCTTCAATACAATGTTCATCGCATGTTTGCCTTGATCTATCCGATGTAATCCCTTTGTATGGTGTGTTTGTTGGGATCCGATGAATTGTGAGTTTATGTTCAGATTATTCATGAAAAGTATTTGAGTCAAACCTGATTACTATGATTCTTATTTGCATGATCATCATAGCTTCGTAATGCTCTCTGATCTATTGACATAGTTTGGCCAACTAGATTGATATTTCTTCGGTGGGAGTGGTGCATTGTAGTAGGTTCAATCTGACGAGTTTCTACATCCCAGTGACAGAAGGGGACAAGTTGCGTCTTTGTGTTGTTGCTACTAAGGATAAAACGATGGGGTTTATTCATATTAGTTGAGTTTACTTTGTCTACATCATGTCATTGTTCTCCAAGCATTACTCCGTTTGTCATGAACTTAATACGTAGAGAGGCAAGCATAGAAGCGCTCTTGAAGTGGAGTAATAGTAGTAGGTGCAGGCAGGAGTTGGCCTTTTTGCTTATGGACGTGATGCCTATATACACATGATCATTGCCGTGAACATCGCATAATTATTCGCTTTTCTATCAATTGCCCAAAAGTAATATGTTTACCCACCGTATGCTTTGCTTATGAGAGATGCCACTAGACAACTCGACGGCCCCCGGATCTATTCACTTATAAATTCACAAACGCTATCATTACCTTGCTGTTATTTATTACCTTTTATTTTATTTTGCACTTTACTATTATCTACAATTATCTACACAACTCACTTGCTTGCAAATAACGAGATCAAGGGGATTGACAACCCTCTTGCCGGTGTTGGGTGCAAGTTGTTTGTTCTTTTGTGTGCAGCCGCTGAAGACGATCGAGGATTGGTATTCCTATTGGTTCGATAAACCTTGGTTTCATAACTGAGGGAAATACTTACCCACTTTGTGCTGCGATTACCCGTTCCTCTTCACGGAAAACCCAACGCCGATCACCAGTATCAGGAAGGATTTCTGGCGCCGTTGCCGGGGAATACCATCACCAACTATCAAGTAACTTCGCACAAATTTTCATTGGCTTGTTCTTCTTTTTATTTGCTGTTATATTTAGTTTGTCTCATAAAATTCAAAAATACAAAAATATTTCTATTTGCTTGCTTGCCTAGTGATGTTATCTTTATCTTTGTCACACCAAAACAGAAAGTAAAAGCAAAATTAAAGATAAATGGATCCTCATCCACTTGCTAATCTTTTCAAAAGACCCGACTATGTTGAAACAATTGCTAGTGAGAGTTCACTAGATTATCTTTATGAGGTCTTGCTTGAAAATCATGAATCTAAAAATTGTGATGAAATTTAGAAAGTGATTCATGATAGTTCCTTGAATGAAAAGCATGATTGCAATTTTGTCAGTATAAATTATATGAATGTCAATTGTGCTAATGATCATGATTGTGGTGATAATCATGATATTTCTTATGATTTTGATAATTCTGAGCTTCATGTTGAATCTATTATTGATAATGATATTTGCAATGCTACTAAAAGTGGGTTTGGAGAGGTCATGACTTTAGTTGATGTTAATCCCACTATTTTGGAAGATTATAAAACTTTTGTGCATGTGGATCATGGAGAGAATATTTACATGATAGTTATATTGTTGAGTTCGATTATGATCCTACATGTAATTATTATTATGAGAGAGGCAAATATGGTTATAGGAATTTTCATGTTCAATTACCTCTCTTGATGTTCAAATTGTTAATGCTTCACTCTTGTTACTTGCATATGTTAGACACTTCTTGTCTTGATAATTTATTTGCTTATAAAATTCCTATGCATAGGAAGTATGCTAGACTTAAATGTGTTTGTTGCATGTTTTATGATGCTCTCTTTGTGCTTTAACTCTTGTCTTTTATTTGAGCATCATTATTATCCTAAGCCTATCTTGATGGCTATAAAGAAAGAGCTTGTTGGGAGACAACCCAATAGTTATCATTTACTTTCTGTTTTTGTGTGATAACATTATTGTTGCCTCTGTAATGATTGTGTTTTTATGTTTTAATTAGTGTTTTTGCCTAGTAAAGCCTTTGGGATGACTCACAAGATGAGTAGAAACGATGCTCAATCTGAAACAGAAACTTTGACTCCAGTGCATGAATTTTCATTTTTTACTGGAGCGTGATAATGATATGAAATTTTAACAAAGTATTGATATACAAATTCTTTACGTTGTCCTAATTTTTCAAAAAGTTTAGAGTTACAAAAGTATGGGATCTTTACAGATTACTACAGACTGTTCTGTTTTAAACCGATTCTGTTTTGCTTGTTTTGATTATGCCATGGACTATATATCAGGGGGGTGTAAGCCATGGGGAAGTTAGAATACATGACCTATTATGCAAAAGTTAATTTGAACCAATTTATCACAGTACCTCAAGTATGCAATCTGTTTCTTATACTAATGGATCTCACGAAGTTTTGTTGAGTTTTGTGTGATTGAAGTTTTCAAGTTTTGGGTGTGATCACGATGGACTATGGAATAAGGAGTAGCAAGAGCCCAAGCTTGGGGATGCCCAAGGCACCCCAAGTATAATTCTAAGGAGACTCAAGCGTCTAAGCTTGGGTATGCCCCGAAAGGCATCCCCTCTTTCGTCTCAATCCATCGGTATGTCACTTGGAACTATATTTTTATTCATCACATGATATGTGTTTTACTTGGAGCGTCATTTGCTTTTGTTTGCTTTTACTTTCAGTTTGTCACAATCATCATTTTCTGGACACACCTATTTGAGATAGACACACCTTCATGATAATTTTCTAGAATACACTATGTGCTTCACTTATATCTTTTGAGCTAGGCAGTTGCTCTAGTACTTCACTTATATCTTTTTGAGCACGGTGGCATGTAGATTTTATAGAAATAATATGCTCTCGTTCTTCACTTATATTTGTTTGAGAGCTGAGTAATAGTGATGGTAATTTGCATGCGTCATAAGACTAGTCCAAGAATATTAGGTATTCAATGAATGATAATCAAAACCATCGTGTAGCACATATAGAGAAGTTGTGGGTTAATGAGATTGATGTGGTAATATGAAAAAGGTGTGAGTCCAAAATTGTTGATTCGTAGAAGTGTCGAGATTAAGAGGTGTCAACTTGTTATTCATATAAAATTAAAGAGGCATGGTCATGATGTGTGAGCATTTATATTCCTCGTTGAAATCCTAGTGTTGTTTTGAGTCAGGGGCGCGCGATGGTTAACTCCTACCAACCTCCTCCCCCGGGGCATGCGAGGAGTACTTTGATTTGTGATAAAACTAATAAAACTTTGCAATAAGTATGTGAGTTCTTTATGAATAATGTGACACCATGGACATACGCATCTTCACCTTCTCATATTTGCTAGCCTCTTCGGTACCGTGCATAGCCCATTCCCACCTCGAGGATCGGTGCATATATTTGCTGGAGCATCCAAACCCCGTGACATGATACGCTCTGTTGCACATAAGCCTCATTATATGTTCCTCAAAACAGCCACCATACCTACCTATTATGGCATTTCCATAGCCATTCCGAGATATATTGCCATGCAAATTCCATCGTCACTTCACATGACTAGTTCGTTCATCATCATAATGCTTTGCATGATCGTATAGAGCTGACATAGTATTTGTGGCAAAGCCACCGTTCTTCATATTTTTGATACATGTCATGCTAGATCATAGCACATCCTGGTACACTGCCAGAGGCATTCATACAGAGTCATATCTTCCTATAAGTTCTTCATGTTGAGTTGTAAGTAAATAAATGTGTGATGATCTTCATTATTAGAGCATTGTCCCAGTGAGGAAAGGATGATGGAGACCATGATTCCCCCACCAGTCGGGATGAGACTCCGGATGAAAAATGATATAAAAATGGGGGAGGCCAAATGAGCCCACCATATAAAAAAAAGAGAAAATGGGGGAGGCAAAACGAAAAAAGAGAGAGAGAAAAGCCCACCATAAAAAAATGAGAGAAAAGAGAGAATGGACTTTGCTACTATTTTTTACCACACTTGTGCCTCAGAGTTGCACCATGTTCTTCATATAGAGAGTCTCCTATGTTGACACTTACATATGCTAGTGGGAATTACCTTTTCATATAATAAACTTGGCTTGTATATTCCTATGACAGGCTTCCTCAAATGCCCGAGGTCTTCATGAGCAAGCAAGTTTGATGCACACCCCACTTAGCTTCAGTTGAGCTTTCATACACTTATAGCTCTAGTGCATCATTTACATGGCAATCCCTACTCCTCGCATTGATATCCATCGATGAGCATCTCCATAGCTCGTTGGTACGCCAAGTTGATGCGAGACTATCTTCTCCACTTTTTACCCCTTTGATACCTACCACCATATTCTATTCTACCTATATGCTATGTCCAATGGTTCACGCTCATGTATTGCGTCAAGAATAAAAAGTTGATGCATATTGAAAAAGTACGATCCAATTGCCTGACTTGGACACCGTGGTGCTTAACATTTGTATCTATGTGGTGAAGACGGAGTCATGCCTTGCTAATATAATAAGATGAATAGGGGTAAAACATTCTTTTAGGATCATATACTTTGAAAAATTAATGATTTTGTTTCTTATACTTATAAATATTACTATGTTGCTGTTTGTTAATTCATCATTTGTCAATGAGCATACATACCAAAGATTACATAATGGGTAGCATGTCAAATCAAAAATTCTGTTTTTATCATTTACCTACTCGAGGACGAGCATGAATTAAGCTTGGGGATGCTGATACATCTCCAACTTATCTATAATTTTTGATTGTTCCAAGCTGATATATTATCATTCTAGGATACTTTTTGGGTATTTATTTACCAATTTATAATATTTTTAAGCACTAACCTATTGACCCAGTGCCAGTTCCTGTTTTCTGCGTGTTTTTGCCTTTTCAGAGTTACAATACCAAACTGAGTCCAATTGCCACAAAACTTTTTGGTGATTTTTTTGGACCAATACAAGACCTAGAAGCTTCGGAGGAGGGCCAGGAGATGCACCAGGGGCCCACCACATATCCAGTCGCGCCCCCTAGGGGGGTGGGGGCGACCAGATATGTGGTGGCCACCTGGAGCGTCCCCCGACGTCGTTCTCTGGCCTATAAATTCACATCTACCCTAAAAACATCAGAAGCGCTGCTGAAACACTTTTTTCGCCGCCGCAAGTCTTTGTTCCGACGGGAGGCCATCTACACCTCTGCTCCGGCACCCTGCCAGAGGGGAGATCGATCACGGAGGGCCTCTTCATCAACCTTGTTGGCCTCACCATGATGTGTGAGTAGTTCACCACAGACCTACGGGTCCGTAGGTAGTACCTAGATGGCAATCTCTCTCTCTCTCTCTCTCTCTCTCTCTCGATCTTCAGTACAATGTTCATCGCATCTTTGCCTTGATCTATCCGATGTAATCCCTTTGTATGGTGTGTTTGTTGGGATCCGATGAATTGTTAGTTTATGTTCAGATTATTCATGAAAAGTATTTGAGTCAAACCTGATTACTATGATTCTTATTTGCATGATCATCATAGCTTCGTAATGCTCTCCGATCTATTCAGATAGTTTGGCCAACTAGATTGATATTTCTTCGGTGGGAGTGGTGCGTTGTAGTAGGTTCAACCTGATGAGTTTCTATATCCCAGTGAGAGAAGGGGACAAGTTGCGTCTTTGTGTTGTTGCTACTAACGATAAAACGATGGGGTTTATTCATATTAGTTGAGTTTACTTTGTCTACGTCATGTCATCGTTCTCCAAGCATTACTCCGTTTGTCATGAACTTAATACGTAGAGAGGCAAGCATATAAGCGCTCTTGAAGTGGAGTAATAGTAGTAGGTGCAGGCAGGAGTCGGCCTATTTGCTTATGGACGTGATGCCTATATACACATGATCGTTGCCGTGAACATCGCATAATTATTTGCTTTTCTATCAATTGTCCAACAGTAATTTGTTTACCCACCGTATGCTTATCTTGTGAGAGATGCCACTAGAGAATTCTACGGCCCCCGGGTCTATTCACTTATAAATTCACAAACGCTATCATTACCTTGCTGTTATTTATTACCTTTTATTTTATTTTGCACTTTACTATTATCTACAATTATCTACACAACTCACTTGCTTGCAAATAATGAGATCAAGGGGATTGACAACCTTCTTGCCAGCATTGGGTGCAAGTTGTTTGTTCTTTTGTGTGCAGCCGCTGAAGACGGTTGAGGATTGGTATTCCTATTGGTTCGATAAACCTTGGTTTCATAACTGAGGGAAATACTTACCCACTTTGTGCTGCGATTACCCGTTCCTCTTCATGGAAAACCGAACGCAGATCACGAGTATCAAAGTTTTATTTTTAAGAGTTTCCACATCAAGAGCAATTCTATCCATGTTTTTAGCCAAAGTGTCAACTACATGCAATTTTTCTTCTACCATAGTGTTGAAAACTTTTTGAGAATTAATAAATTCTTTAATTGTGTTCTCAAGATCAGAGGGCATCCTATTAGCATTTGTAGAATAATATCCATAAGAATTACCATAAGAGTTTCCATATTTGTTAGAGGAATTTCCGGGATATGGCTTAGAATTGAAATTTCCTCTATAAGCATTGCTATTGAAATTATTTCGCGAGACAAAGTTCACATCAATAGCATCATTATTTTGCTCAATCAAAGTAGACAAGGGAACATCATTGGGATCAACATGAGCATTTTTATTAGCGACCATATTTATAAGGGCATCCACTTTTTCACTCAAAGTAGCGATTTCTTCAACAGAATTTACCTTCTTACCGGTTGGAGCCCTTTCGGTATGCCATTGAGAATAATTTGTCATGATGTTGTCCAGAAGTTTTGTGGCCTCTCCTAATTCACATCCATAAAGGTACCACCTGCAGCAGAATCTAGAAGATTTCTAGACACAAAGTTTAGTCCAGCATAGAAGTTTAGGATAATCATCCACATATTTAAACCGTGAGTTGGACAATTCCTTATCATTAATTTCATACTCTCCCAAGCTTGTGCAACATGCTCTTGATCTTGCTGTTTAAAATTCATTATTTGATTTTTAGGATCATCTCCCTTAGAAATCAAATAATGAATTTTAAACAGCAAGATCAAGAGCATGTTGCACAAGCTTGGGAGAGAATGAAATTAATGATAAGAAATTGTCTAACTCATGGTTTAAATATGTGGATGATTATCCAAAACTTCTATGCTGGACTAAACTTTGTGTCTAGAAATCTTCTAGATTCTGCTGTAGGTGGTACCTTTATGGATGGAGAGGCCACAAAACTTTTGGACAACATTATGATAAATTATTCTCAATGGCATACCTAAAGGGCTCCAACCGGTAAGAAGGTAAATTCTGTTGAAGAAATCGCTACATTGAGTAAAAAGGTGGATGCTCTTATGAATATGGTTGCTAGTAAAAATGCTCATGTTGATCCCAATGATATGCCCTTGTCTACTTTGATTGAGCAAAATAATGATGCTATTGATGTGAACTTTGTCTCGCAAAATAATTTCAATAACAATGCTTATAGAGGAAATTTCAATCCTAGATTCTATCCCGATAATTCCTCTAACAACTATGGAAATTCTTATGGTAATTCTTATGGCAATTCTTCTACAAATTCTAATAGGATGCCCTCTGATCTTGAGAACACAATTAAAGAATTTATTAAATCTCAAAAGGTTTTCAACACTATGGTAGAAGAAAAATTGCATGTAGTTGACACTTTGTCTAAAAACATGGATATAATTGCTCTTGATGTGGAAACTCTTAAAAATAAAGCTTTGCCACGCAAGCATGATTTTAATGATGCTATTTAATCTATACAAATATCTATCAATGAAAGTAAGGAGAGGACCGCTAAGTTGAGAGCTAAGCGGGAATTCTTAGAAAAAGCTCTTCCACCCGGTTTTTACCGGAATCATGATGAAGATCTTAAAATGATTGGTGTTTCTCTTGTTGAATATTTATTTACCTCTCTGAATATAAATGATAAAGGGACTGGAGACGAGTCAATTCTAGTTGAGAAGCGTCCCGTTTGCTTGGAGGGTGATGATTTTGATGCTAAAACTGAAAAACGTGGGTTTGGAGAGGTCAAAACTTTAACTAGTGATGTGCCCACTATTTTGGATTACAAGGACTTTAATTATGATAATTGATGTTTAGTAGAATGTATTTCCTTGTTGCAATCCGTTATTATCTCACCCAATGTTTATGAACAAAACAAAGCTTTTATCAAACATATAGTAGAAGCTATGATAAGAGCTTATGATGAGAAACTTGAGCTTGAAGTTTCCATTCCTAGAAAATTGCATGATGAGTGGGAACCTACTATCAAAATAAATATCAATAGATATGAATGTAATGCTTTGTGTGACCTTGGTGCTAGTATTTCAACTATTCCTAAAACTCTTTGTGATGTGCTTGGTCTCACTAATATTGAAGATTGTTCCCTCAACTTGTATCTTGCGGATTCTACCATCAAGAAACCTTTGGTTAGAATTAATAATGTGCACATTATTGAAAATAAAAATTATGTGCCTGTAGATTTCATTGTGCTTGATATTGATTGCAATCCTTCTTGTCCCATAATGCTTGGAAGACCTTTCTTACGAACTATAGGTGCAATCATTGACATGAAAGAGGGAAACATAAGGTTCCAATTTCCATTAAATAAAGAGATGGAACACTTACCTAGAAAGAGAATTAAACCACCTTATCAATCAATCATGAGATCTACTTATGGGTGGAGTGTCAAAGATGACAATACTTGAAACTATGCATTATGCCTAGCTAGGGGCATAAAACAATAAAACTTGTTGGGAGGCAACCCAATAGTTATCTTAATATTTTTGCTTAGAACTTTCTATTTATTTTTAATAGCATGATTATTTCCTCTGTAATGATTATGTTTTTGTGTTTAAGTGTTTCTGCCAAGTAAAGCCTTTGGGATGACTCACAAGATGAGTAGAATCGATACTGAAACAAAACAGAAATTTTTGATTCCAGTGCAGAAATTTTCATTTTTACTGGAGAGTGATAACAATCTGAAAGTTTTACACAGTGTTTGTATACAAATTTTCGAGGTTTTTTTATTTTTTCAGAAATTTTAGAGTTACAGAAGTATAGTCTCTCTACAGATTGCTCTAGACTGTTCTGTTTTAGACAGATTCTGCTTTTGCTTGCATAGTTGCTTGTTTTGATTATGCTATGGACTGTATCGGGGGGTATAAGCCAAGGAGAAGTTAGAATATAGTAATTATTATGAATTTATGAAATTTGAATCAAATTATAACAGTACTTAAAGTATGCAATATGTTTCTTATACTAACGGATCTCAGGAGGTTTTGTTGAGTTTTGTGTGATTGAAGTTTTCAAGTTTTGGGTGTTATCTTGATGGACAAAGGAATAAGGAGTAGCAAGAGCCTAAGCTTGGGGATGCCCAAGGCACCCCAAGGTAATATAAGGAGACTCAAGCATCTAAGCTTGGGGATGCCCCGGTAGGCATCCCCTCTTTCGTCTCAAATCCATCGGTATGTCACTTGGAGCTATATTTTTATTCGTCACATGATATGAGTTTTACTTGGAGCGTGTTTGCTTTTGTTTGCTTTTACTTTCAGTTTGCCACAATCATTGTTCGCTGGACACACCTATTTTAAAGAGACACACCTTCATCATAATTTGTTAGAATACTCTATGTGCTTCACTTATATCTTTTGAGCTTAGCAGTTGCTCTAGTACTTTACTTATATCTTTTTGAGCACGGTAGCGTGTAGATTTTATAGAAATGATTTCACTCTCGTTCTTCACTTATATTTGTTCGAGAGTTAATAAATAGTGACGGTAATTTTCATGGGTCATAAGACTAGTCGAAAAATATTAGGCATTCACTGAGTGATAATCAAAACCATCATGTAGCACATCTAAAGAAATTGTGGGTCAATGAAATTGATGTAGTAATATGAAATAGGTGTGAGTTCATAATTGTTAAACCGTAGAAGTGTCGATATTAAGAGGGGTTGACCTTTTGTTCATCTAAAAAATTAAAGAGGCATGGTGATGATGTGTGAGCATTTCTTTTCCTCGTTGAAATCGTAGTGTTGTTTCGGGTCGGAAGCGTGCGATGGTTAACTCCTACCAACCTCTTCCCTCGGGGCATGCGAGTAGTACTTTCATTTATCATAAACTAATAAAACTTTGCAATACGTATATGAGTTCTTTATGACTAATGTGAAACCATGGACATACGCAATCTCACCTTTTCATAATTTGCTAGCCTCTTCGGTACCGTGCATAGCCCGTTCTCACCTCGAGGATCGGTGCAGCTTTCGCCGGTGCAACCAAACCCCGTGACATGACACGCCCTGTTGCACATAAGGCTTATTATATCTTCCTCAAAACAGCCACCATACCTACCTATCATGGCATTTCCATAGCCATTTCGAGATATATTGCCATGCAAATTCCATCGTCACTTCACATGACTAGTTCGTTCATCGTCATATTGCTTCATGATCATATAGAGCTGACATAGTATTTGTGGCAAAGCCACCGTTCATCATGTTTTTGATACATGTAACGCTAGATCATTGCACATCTTGGTAGACTGCCAGAGGCATTCATACAGAGTCATATCTCCATATGTGTTCTCCATATTGAGTTGTAAGTAAATAAAAGTGTGATGATCATCATTATTACAACATTGTCCCAGTGAGGAAAGAATGATGGAGACAATGATTCTCCCATAAGTCGAGATGAGACTCCGGAGGAAAATAAAGATCGGGGAGGCCAAATGAGCCCACCATCCATTCAAAAAAATGAGAGAAAATGAGAGAAGGGACTTTGCTACTATTCTTTACCACACTTGTACCTCAAAGTGGCACCATGCTCTTCATGTAGAGAGTCTCATGATATATCACTTTCATATGCTAGTGGGAATTACCTATTCATTATTACAAACTTGGCTTGTATATTCCTATGATGGGCTTCCTCAAATGCCCGAGGTCTTCATGATCAAGCAAGTTGGATGCACACCCCACTTAGCTTCATTTGAGCTTTCATACACTTATAGCTCTAGTGCATCATTTTCATGGCAATCCCTACTCCTTGCATTGACATCCATCGATGGGCATCTCCATAGCCCGTTGGTACGCCTAGTTGATGTGAGACTATCTTCTCCACTTCCAACCCCTTTGATATCTACCACCATACTCTATTCCACCTAAATGCTATGTCCAATGGCTCACGCTCATGTATTGCGTGAAGAATAGAAAGTTGATGCATATTGAAAAAGTATGAACCAATTGCCCGACTTGGACACCGTGATGATGTCTACTACGCAACTTTATTCTTGTAGACTTTGTTGGGCCTCCAAGCGCAGAGTTTTATAGGACAGTAGACATTTTCCCTCAAGTGGATGACCTAAGGTTTATCAATCCGTGGGAGGTGTAGGATGAAGATGGTCTCTCTTAAACAACCCTGCAATCAAATAATAAAAAGTCTCTTGTGTCCCCAACACACCCAATACAATGGAAAATTGTATAGGTGCACTAGTTCGGCGAAGAGATGGTGATACAAGTGCAATAATGATAGTAGATATTGATTTTTGTAATAGTAACAATAAAAAACAGCAAGGTAGAAAGTAACAAAAGTGATCACAAACGGTATTGCAATGCTTGAAAACAAGGCCCAGGGTCCGTACTTTCGCTAGTGCAATCTCTCAAAAATGCGAATATAATTGGATCACATAACCATCCCTCAATGTGCAACGAAGAATCAATCCAAAGTTCTTATCTAGCGGAGAACATAAGAAGAAATTGTTTGTAGGGTACGAAACCACCTTAAAGTTATCCTTTCTGATCGATCTATCCAAGAGTTCATACTAAAATAACACCAAGTTATCCTTTCCGATCAATCTATCTAAGAGTTCGTACTAGAATAACACCATATGATACGTATTAACCAACTCTAATGTCACCTAGATACTCCAATGTCACCGCAAGTATCCATGAGTTAATTATACGATATGCATCAAACAATTTCAGATTCATAATACTCAATCCAACACAAAGAACCTCAAAGAGTGCCCCAAGATTTCTATCGGAGAACAAGGCATGAAAACGTGCAATCAACCCCTATGCGTAGATCCCCAAGGTCACCGGAATCCGCAAGTTGACGCCATAACATGTATCAAGTGAATCACTTGAATACCGCAATGTCACTACGGGTATCCGCATGCAAGACATACATCAAGTGATCTCAATTCCATAAAAGTATTCAATCCGATAATAATAAAATCTCAAAGGGAAAACTCAATTCATCACAACAAGATAGAGAGGGGAAAACACCATATGATCCAACTATATTAACAAAGCCCGTGATACATCAAGATCGTGCCATCTCAAGAACACGAGAGAGAGAGAGATTAAACATATAGCTATCGGTACAAACCCTCAATCCCGAGGTGGATTACTCACACATTATCATGGTGAGAAAGAGAGAGTTGTTGATGGAGAGGTGCAGCCCCAAAGAGATGGAGGGGATGGCGGCCACGGCGCCGGCGACGGGCGGCGGCCCCTTGCCCCCCCTTTCTTCCTTGGTCTTGGTGCTGCAATGGAGGAGCCTCTCCCCCTCTTGGTGGCTGCCAAGGTAGGGGCAAATTCGTGGCTTTTGGTGGCTCCACCGAAATTAGGGTTTTTCTCTCCTTATATGTGCCTTTGTGGTGCTCTATGGCCCTTCGATGGATGGACCCTTGATCCAATGGCTCTTGGGCACCTCTAGAACCTTCCTAGGGAATCCTCACAGCCCTCATGAGTCCCCAAAGTCGTGGCTTGGCCAAATACATTAGATATGGTAAGAGTTGGACTCAGTCACGTCATCAATTCTCGTAATCCCGTAATCAGATATTTTCCTCCAGTAAAACGGGTCTATAGATCGCATCCGAACTCCGTTTTGGACGAATTTGGAGTCCAGAATCAATGCCATAAAAGTACCCACACTTTACTAGTTTTAGCTTTTTCCATTTGACGCAGTCTTCGGGGGTCAAACTGACAATCTCTAAAAACTGTTCGTGGACAGATTTCAGGAAAGTCAAAGTCCTCCAACAAGGCTACTTTTGCGTTTTTTCGACAATTTCCAATTAATTCCTACACATCAAAGTGTGAAACAAGAAATTGTGCACTTTTGCAACCATTAATAGGTTAGTCCCAATAAATCATAAAACCATAGTAAAAACATAGGCAAATATGACATGAATACTTCATAAATTATCGATACGTTGGAGACGTATCATGATGCTTAACATTTGTATTAATGTGGTGAAGATGGACCCATGCCTTGCTAATACAACAAGATGAATGGGGGGGGGGGGGGTAAACATTTCTTAAGGATCGTATACTTTTAAGAATTAACAATTCTGTTTCTTACATTTCAATTATTGCTATGTTAATATTTGTTGATTCATCTTTTCTCAATGAGCATACCTGCATAAGATTACATAGTGGATAGCATGTCACATCAAAAATTCTGTTTTTATCATTTACCTACTCGAGGACGAGCAGGAACTAAGCTTGGGGATGCTTGATACGTCTCCAACGTATCTATAATTTTTGATTATTCCATGTTGATATATTATCATTCTAGGATACTTTTTGGGTCATTATTTACAAATTTATAATATTTTTGAGCACTAACCTATTGACCCAGTGCCCAGTGCTAGTAGCTGTTTTTTTGCATGTTTTTGCCTTTTCTGGTTTACCGTACCAAACAAAGTCCAATTGCCACGAAACTTTTTGGTGATTTTTTCTGGACTATATGAAGATCTAGAAGCTTTGGAAGGAGGCCAGGAGGTCCACGAGGGTACCACCACACATCAGGGCGCGCCCTGGGGGAGGGGGGGCGCCCTGATATGTGGTGGCACCCTCAGCCGCCTCCCGACGTCCCTCTTCGGCCTATAATTTCTCTAATATCCTAAAAACCCTAGAGGCAGTCCCGAAACCCTTTTTCCGCCACCGCAAGTCTTTGTTCCGTCGCGAGGCCATCTGGAGCTCCGTTCCGGCACCCTGCCGAAGGGGGGATCAATCATGGAGGGCCTCTTCATCAACCTTGCTGCCCTCATGATGATGTGTGAGTAGTTCACCACAGACCTACGGGTCCATAGCTAGTACCTAGATGGCAACCTCTCTCTCTTATGATCTTCAACACAATGATTATCGCATCTTCGCTTTGATCTAACCGATGTAATCCTATTGTGCGGTGTGTTTGTTGGGATTCGATGAATTGTGGGTTTATGTTCAGATTATTCATGAAAAGTATTTGAGATGCCTCTTAATTATATTATCTCTTAAGTGCATGATCATTATAACTTCGTAATGCTCTTCGATATATTGATGTGCTTTGGCCAAGTAGATTGATATTTCATCTGTGGGAGTGGTGCGTTGTGGTAGGTTCAACCTGACGAGTTTCTATATCCCATTGACAAAGTAGGGGACAAGATGCGTCTTTGTGTTGTTGCTACTAAGGATTAAACGATGGGGTTCATTCATATTGTTTGAGTTTACTTTGTCTACATCATGTCATCGTTCTCCAAGCATTACTCTGTTTTACTTAATACTCTAGATGCATGCTGGATAGCGGTCGATGAGTGGAGTAATAGTAATAGGCGCGGGCAGGAGTCAGCCTATTTGCTTATGGAAGTGATGCCTATATATATATATATATATATATATATATATATATATATGATCATTGCCGTGAACATCGCATAACTATCCGCTTTTCTATCAATTGCCCAATAGTAATTTGTTTACCCACCATAAGCTGCCTACATGAGAGATGCCACTAGAGAACACTATGGCCCCCGGGTCTATTCACTTATATATTTGCAAATGCTATTATTACCTCGCTGCCTTTATTTTCTTTTTATTTATCTTGCATTTATCAACAATTATCTGCACAACTCATTTGCTTGCAAATAACGAGATCAAGGGGATTGACAACACTCTTGCCCGCGTTGGGTTCAAGTTGTTTGTTCATTTGTGTGCAGCCGCTGAAGACGGTTGAGGATTGATATTTCTATTGGTTTAATAAACCTTGGTTTCATAACTGAGGGAAATACTTATCCGCTT
The DNA here is from genome assembly GCA_039707655.1 of Elymus sibiricus. NCBI lineage: Eukaryota > Viridiplantae > Streptophyta > Magnoliopsida > Poales > Poaceae > Elymus > Elymus sibiricus. Next base: position 284,031,525 of record CM077663.1, read on the forward strand.
TGTGCTGCAATTACCCGTTCCTCTTCACGGAAAACCCAACGCAGATCACAAGTATCAATGCACAACGCCGAACAACTACCGCCTGGTCGACGCACAACTTAAAAAATGAGATGATAATTTATAGAACATACACAACGTTGAAATAGTGATTGACCACGATGGTCAAGTCATAGCCGGCGTCAAAGTTAGGAAATACATTGCCGGACGTACACATCCGTGTCCTGTTATCCGCATGGTGAGCCAACTCTATCTGCGAGAGAAAAAGCAAGGAGGATACATCATGGCTGCTGCTCCGGCTCCATGGCTGCCTTCTCCCAAGTGACCTGCTGGCTGCGCTGCTTCGGCCTCACGACGGGTGTCTCCATTCCCTAACAGTCGTCATCTTCGTCTTGATCTAGATCGAGGACGAGCTTATTTCCCCTCCTATGTCCGTGCTCCCTCCAGCCGCTCCACTTCCTCTAATCCTGTGCTTCCACCTCTCCCAGTCCATTGCAGCTAGGCCTAGACGCCACGACGGCCGCTCTGAGTCCCCCTACTCCGTCCAGGGATTCCTTCGACCTTCACCCAGAACCAACAGGTCCAGCATGGGTGGGTACACCATCAGATACTGTATGTACGCGAGCGGCGGCGCCCGGATCCATCTGAGCAGCGCGGCGCCCGTCACCAACTTCCGGTGACCGACGCGAGAGGAGCGGCGTCGGCGGCACGAGAGGGGCAGAGGTGGTTGTCATGAGGTGTGACGGCGGCGGATGCGAGGGCGTTGGGGACGAAGGGTGTGGAAGGGGTAGATGGGAAAGTATCCTGTGATACAGGAGCTTAGGTGCTCCCGTGATACGGGATCCTGGACCGTCGGATCTCAGATCCAACAGCATTCAAGGAGCTACTGTAGCTGTTGTACCTGCACGCAATTTGTAGACACGTGAAGGATTTTTTTGTAAAAATGTTCGTCATCTCACAGGAGCTCTTGGATCTGAGATCCAACGGCCGAGCTCGCACGGGAGCACCTAAGCTTAGGTGCTCCCGGAGCACCTGATACTTTCCCTAGCGACAAACACAGCTGTTTTGAGGTTGAGAGCGTCCGACCAAATAATGCGTGCAGATTCAGGGTGGGATCGAGCGGCCAAGAGCCGACCTCTCGTTGTGTCTAAATGGTGCGTATGCATTTCTTAGAATTAGCCGGACCTAGTCTAACCCTATATATAATGGAGTAAAATTTAGTTTTTCTTTACGCATTTCGTCGAACACTTGTCAAGCACAATCGCCATCACAAGCATTCTTCATAAAAGCTATAGAAATCAAACCCCGTGGCGATGGCGTCGACGACGAGCATGGCGATGAGGCCGGTGAACTGGAACTTCTGCCACGACCCGTCGACACTCGCCACGAAGGCCTTGACGGTGAAGAACATGTCTGTGTCCGGGAACCTGCGCCCTAGCGACGGGATGGTGCGGCCTGCCGCGCTGGCCATGAGGATGAAGAAGATGGTGACCGGCTGCCGATCGCGGCCCAGGTGAGCTCAGGCGCGAGCTCCTCGCCCAGGTGCCTTGGGGAGGGAGGACTCCTCCCTCCTAGTTGCCGCCCCCTCCCTTGGAGGAGGGGTTAGGGCTGCGCCCCTCCTCCCCCTTGCCTCCCTATAAATAGTGGAGGGGAGGGGAGGGATGAACACATCAAGTCCTTGTGGGATCACTAGAAGAGTGTCTAGAGGGGGGGGGGGTGAATAGACTACTAGCAGGAAATTAAAACCTAACCTTTTCCCAAGTTAATTGGTTGGCAGATTTTAACAATTATAGCAAGTCTAGCACACCCAACACATGTATGTCAACAAATATGGCAGCGGAAAGTAAAGACATTGCACATGAAGAAAAGAGTTGAGATAGGAAGATCAAACGCAATTGGAGACACAAAGATTTTTCCCGTGGTTCCGATAGGTGGTGCTATCGTACGTCTACGTTTATGGAGTCTTCAACCCACGAAGGTAACTGTCGCGAGAGTCCACGGAGGGCTCCACCCATAAGGGTCCACGAAGTAGCAACCTTGACTATTCCATAACGGCTTCCGTCCACGAAGGACTAGCCTCACTATGGGTAGATCTTCATGAAGTAGGCGATCTCCTTGCCCGTACAAACTTCTTGGTTCAACTCCACAACACGAGGTAGGAGGCTCCCAAGCGACACCTAACCAATCTAGGAGGCACCACCCTCCAAAAGGTAATAGGCTCGGTAATGACGATGAACTCCTTGCTCTTGTGCTTCAAGATGATAGACTCCTCAACACACAATCACTCTCTCATAGATTTGGCTTGGTGGAAGAGATAGGATTGGTGGAAAGCAACTTGGGGAGGCTAGAGATCAAGATTCATATGGTTGGAATGGAATGGCATGATCTCAACACATGAGTAGGTGACTCTCTCTCAGAAAACTGGATGGGGCAAGTATGGAATAGTTCTGAGTGCTTCCCTATCGAGTGGGTGGTGGTGAAGGGGTATATATAGGCATCTCCAAAAATCCAACCATTAAACCAAAAGTGACCAACTCGGTGACACCGATGTGTAAATCTCGGTGGTACCGAGTTGCTCCAAAGGTAGCTACTTTTGAATCTCGGTGAGACCGATATATAAAACTCGATTGCACCGATAAGGTGACCAACGATCAGATTGCCAAACTCGGTGACGCCGATTCAACAAACTCGGTAGGACCGATTTTGTGAAATTGGGTAACAGAAAGTTGGCAACCCAAACTCGGTGGCACCGGAATGGAATCGGTTGCACCGAAAGGCTAGGGTTTGGCATGGGTCTATCTGAGTTTGGGAATCGGTGGCACTGAGTGGGAAGTGTTGGTTGCACCGATTTTGGATATTTGACTTTGGACAGACTTTTGTGGAAGAGCTTGTGGGTGTTTTTGGTGACTATCACTTGTGCACGTATGAGCATTTTGTTCACCAACAATACCTTACCCCCTTTTAATAGTATTGGCTTTCCTATGGACTCAAAGTGATTTCTCACAAAGTAAAATGTAGAGTCCTCTTGCTTGAAGCTTTGCCAATCCATTTCCTTGCATCTTGGGGTAACTCCACACAGCCCTTTTTGCCAACCCATCTCTCCATGGACTTTTATCTGAAATACACTAGGTAAACGTATTAGTCCAAGAGACAATGTATGTTGTCATGAAATATCAAAACCACCAAGGGAGCATGTTGTGCTTTCAATCTCCCGCTTTTTGGTAATTGATGACAACATACAATCAAAGCTTCAAATAAAGATATGCATGGATATAATGAAGACTTTGAGAGACACATGACTTAGACTTGCTCCCCCTAAATGTGTGCAATCCCTTTAAAGGATAGTTGCTTTGGAATGCATGGACACACATGTAGTAGAAGGGATATAATGAGTCATGTGTATCTTGGCTATATGCATCAAATATATATGAATGAGATGTATCCTTGTTCAAGACTTCACTCTTGCAAACAATATGTGCAAGAAGCAAGAGATCATCTTGATCAAAGATATGCTGCATATACTTACCTTGAGTTCTTGAGCATTCTAGTAGTAGAAACACACTTGTGAAAACAATGTTAGGAAACACAAGAGTATTCTACCAATCAACAAGGCAATATAACTCAAAAGTACCAAGATATGGAGAACATATGGAAGATAGTATTCCTTAAGATTGATATGTCTCCGAAATCATTTAGAGCTTTCTCCCTTTAGATATGAAAATAGTAGATCATCTTCTCCCCCTGAATCTTAGCATGTAGATATTGGGATTGGATAAGGTGAGAAAAGTCTAACATGAGTAGACAAGTGAAATAAACATATTTTCTCCCGAACATATTTTTCTCCCCCTACTTTGGTATTCTCCCCTTGTCTATATAAGTGTAAGCTTTGATATTCTCCTCTCCCCGTTGATTATATCTCCCCCTTTGCATAAGCATGTATCTCCCCCTTTAGCATTAAAGCTTTGGTATTTCTCCCCCTTTGGCATTAATTTCCAAAAAGGTCATACACAGGGTTAGATACAGGGATCATTGATGAAGAAGGGATCCTTGAGAACAAGTGTCATTGAATGTAGGGTTCATAGAAATAAGAATCATAGATAGCATGAAAGACTGGGGGAATCATGGAAAATAATTTCTATCCCTTTGGCTGATCTGAGATCTTGTAAGACTTCTCCTCCTTTGAGTTAGGGATCCTTGAATAAAGTATTTCTCCTCCTAAGATTTTTTTTAATAATAAGGGATCATCGAAGAAACAAAACCATCACTAGTAGGACCACTAAACAAACACAGATTTGCAATTATGAACCCAAACAAATTGGTGGCTCCGAGACAAACAAATTGGTGGTACTGAGATTTTGTGGTGCAGCTCATCTGCTAATTCGGTAGAACTGAGTTATTTGTATCGGCGGCTCCGAGGTTAAAACAGAAACTTGGCAAAGTGATTTTGAAATCGGAGACTCCGAAATAGATCGAGATTTCTCAAACATTGCCAATAACAAAGTGTCAAAAGAAATTTTCAGAGGAATGCAAATGTTTTTACAAAAGGATATCAACTAGAGAATATTTGAGTGGTTCCAAGAAATCTTCCAAATAGAGAATGAACCAACTCAAAATACTTAACTAGATGATGGGCGGTGACTAGGTCACCTATATTAGAGTATATTGACTTAGGAGCCAAGCAAGAATACTTGATCATAGGTCATACTCAACGTTAAGCTCAAAATGGGGTTACCATTTTTCGATTAAGCAATTTAATGTTTTCATATCACTTGAGTTGCTTTAGCTCATGACTTGGAGTAAAGCCTTTTCAAGGATATGGGTACATACCTTTGAGTGATGTTGATGACGTAGCTTGTAGGTGAACTTGTTGAGGATGCTCGAGATTGATGAAGATCATCTTGAGTTGGGAGCAATTCTTCTCGTTTTAGGACTCTTGTCACCTACATAGGTTAGTCAAGCAAGGAAGAACAATATATATATCCATTTGACATGATACCAATTGAGAATTATAAATATGTGTCAAGGATATGTTCTTGTTGTCTTCTTCCTTCCATCATCAAGAGGGGTTGTGGATGCTTGGTTATGACAAGATTGCTTATGATTGGAGTTGATGGCAATCTTGTGGAATGAAGTTCTTCCAAGTACCTACAAAATGTTAGATGCAATACGAGGGAGAATAGAATTCCATGGCATAAGATAACATGTCACAAGATCATGGAAATATCAAGAAAGCTCATGCCCTTGCATGCAATCGAGTGAGTCTAGCTCAAGTTTGTAGCATCAATGATGTTCAACTCACTCCTCAAGTAACAAAACATTTTCTCATCAAGTGGGTTTGTAAAGATATCGGCCAATTGCTTGTTAGTACGGACATGCTTAAGATTAATATCTCCTTTGGCAACATGATCACGAATGAAATGATGCCTAACTTGAATATGTTTAGTTCAAGAATGTTGCACAGGATTATGACCAATTTTAATAGCACTTTCATTGTCACAAAGTAATGGAACATTTTTCACATGGATTCCATAATCCTTAAGCGTTTGTGTCATCCATAGTAATTGTGCACAACAAGATCCAAAAACAATATACTCGGCTTCGGCAGTAGATAAAGATACTGAGTTTTGTTTCTTGGAGGACCAAGACACAAGCGATCTACCCAAAAACTGACAAGTACCCGAGGTGGATTTTCTATCAACCTTGTCACCGGCATAGTCCGAATCGGAATAGCCAACAAGGTTAAATGAAGATCTCTTGGGATACCAAATGCCAAAGTTTGGTGTTTGTATCAAATATCTCACAATACGTTTCACGGCCAAAAGTTGACACTCTTTAGGTGCATCTTGATATCTAGCACACATGCAAACACTAAGCATAATATCGGGACGAGAGGCACATTGATATAGCAATGAACCAATCATAGATCGATAAACCTTTTGATCAACGGGTTTGACCTCCTTGGTAAGATCAACATGTCCACTAGTAGGCATAGGAGTTTGCATACCTTTGCACTCTTGCATGTTGAACTTCTTGATCAAGTCCTTGGTATACTTAGTTTGAGAGATGAAAGTTCCTTCTCTCATTTGCTTGATTTGCAAACCAAGAAAGAATTTCAGCTCACACATCATGGACATCTCATACTTCTCGGACATCAACCTTCCAAATCTTTCACTAAATTGTGGGTTAGTAGATCCAAAGAAAATATCATCCACATAGATTTGGCACACAAATAATTCACCATTAACTCTCTTAGTGAATAAGGTTGCGTCAATTTTACCAATTTCAAAACCTTTTTCAATGAGAAACTTCGTTAAGCATTTATACCAAGCACGAGGGGCTTGTTTGAGACCATAAAGTGCTTTACAAAGCATGTAAACATGATTAGGTTTCTTAGGATTCACAAAACCAGGTGGTTGCTTAACATAGACTTCTTCTTCAATCTCACCATTTAAAAAGGCACTTTTAATATCCATTTGAGAAAGCGTGATATCATGGTGATTAGCATAAGCAAGAAGAATGTGAATAGCTTCAAGTCTAGCGACGGGGGCGTAGGTCTCACCGTAGTCCATACCTTCGACTTGCGTATATCCTTAAGCTACAAGACGTGCCTTGTTGCGTATGACTTGACTGTCTTCATCTTGCTTGTTCCGAAACACCCATTTGGTTCCGATGATGTTGTGCTCATCCTCGGGCTTCTCCACGAGTGTCCACACTTTGTTCCTTTCGAAGTTGTGAAGCTCTTCATGCATCGCGTTCACCCAATCCGGGTCTTCAAGAGCATGTTCTACCTTCAAGGGTTCAATGCTAGAGATGAAAGAATAATGCTCACAAAAGTTAGCTAGACGAGTTTTAGAGCGAGTGATTCTCTCGGTTTGTATGTCACCAAAGATTTGGTTTAGAGGATGGTTCTTGGTCACTCTTGCTCGAACTCGGGGTAGCTTAGGCTTGTTGAGTGGTGGAGCTTCTTCTTCATAATCATCTCCTTCATCTTCGTTGTTGTTGAAGGTGTCGTTCCCTTGAGGTGGTGGTTAAGGAGGTTTTGGTGGATCTTCATGATGTACTTCCTCCTCTTCATCATCTTGTCGTGTACGTCTTGTGGATGCCTCCATGTCGTGTTGAGGTTCACCTTGACGTGAAGTAGGAGCTCCCACTTGAGTTGACTAAGTACTTTCCTTCACCTCCATGGGACGAACCTTGTCGATGGACAAGTCTTGGATAGCTTCCGAAGGATCCTTATCACCTACATCATTTGGCAATTGTTCGACTTGCGAACCATTAGATTCATCAAACTTCACATCTACCGTCTCTTCAACTTTTCGAGTGAAGTTGTTGTAGACACGGTAAGTGTGAGAGTTCGATCCGTAACCAAGTAGGAATCCTTCATGAGATTTAGGAGCAAATTTAGTACGATGATGCTTATCAAGAATGTAGCACTTTGAGCCGAATACCCGAAAGTATCCAACTTGGGGTTTGTTACCGATGAGTAGCTCGTATGCCGTTTTACCGAGAAGATTGTGCAAGTAAAGTCGGTTTGTGGCATGACATGCTGTTTCCACGGCTTCTGCCCAAAAGTGTCTTGGCGTCTTGTATTCGTCAAGCATCGTTCTTGCCATCTCAATGAGCGTTCGGTTCTTCCTCTCAACAACTCCATTTTGTTGAGGTGTGTACGTAGCCGTGAGCTCATGTGAAACACCTTCTTCGTCTAGAAAGGTATCCACATGGGTGTTCTTGAACTCCGATCCGTTATCGCTCCGAACTTTCTTGATCTTCACTTCAAACTGATTTTGCGCTTTGCGAACGAAGTTGTTGAAGATCTTTTGTACCTGTGACTTATCATCAAGAAAGAATACCAACGTAAATCTGGAAAAATCATCAACTATAACTAGACCATAGGAATTTCCACCGAGACTCTTGTAAGCATTGGGACCAAAAAGATCCATGTGAAGTAACTCGAGTGGTCTCCTAGTAGTCATGATATTTTTTACGGGATGACTTCCACCTACTTGCTTTCCAGCTTGACAAGCACTACAAAGTCTATCTTTGTCAAAGATAACATCTTTAACACCAAGTATATGATCACCTTTGATAAGCTTGTCTAGATTACGCATGCCAACATGTCCTAGTCTTCTATGCCAAAGCCAACCTTTAGAAGATTTTGCAATGAGACAAGTACAAGGTTTGGATCTCTTAGTGAAATCGACAATGTATAGATCACCTCTACGGAAACCGGTAAAGACCATGTTATGATTATCTTGATGACACACTTGGCAATCTACTTTTGTGAATAGCACATTTAAACCAAAGTCGGCAAGTCTAGATACGGAAAGAAGATTGTAGCCAAGAGATTCAACAAGCATAACATTTTGAATAGAGCTATCATGGGATATGGTCACCTTACCAAGACCAAGTACCTTACCCTTGGAGTTGTCTCCAAAAGTTACATACCTTCGCGGTCCATGGTTTGGTGTGATCTCTTCAAACATCTCTGGTCATATGATCGGTGCATCCACTATCGAGAATCCACTCTTTTCCTTCGGACATGTAATCCTTGAAGTTTGCCATGAGACTTAGATTCTTCATGATCTTCTCATGCTCGACGTCGAACAACTCATCTTCATCATAGTAGCCATATTCCGCATTGTCATCATCAAGTGGGAAATCCTCGTCACAAAGAACAAGAGATTCGTTAGTGTTGTGATCATGACAATGTTCAAATTTATGAATTCGAATGGCTTCTACAATGATGTTGCTGATAGTTATGACATCTCCTTTAGCACGCATGAAGTCTCTAAGCTCAAATAGATAGTCATCAAACTTGGGATCACTAGGCGTCATTTTGTGAAAGGCAATAGTTTTATGAAGAATTTCATCAAGATTACTTAATGAATAACTTGGTTATCGTTTCTCCAAGTCATTCCACAAGGTATAAGCACATTCAAAATTCTTCATTTGATTAAGCACATTTCTAGGCAATGCTCTAACAATGAGATTAACAGTTCTAAGATTGCATAGCATATCAATTTCCTCTTCGTGTGTGTGATGTAAAGGATCAATGGGAGGTACATAGGGGCTCTTAACATATTTGCTCAATTGAAATTCATTAAACAGCTCAAGCATCAAGGTTTTCCATTGACTATAGTACTCTCCATCAAGAATAGGCACTCTACAACTCAAACTCCCTATACTAGACACATCCATCTTCCTCCACGGTGATTAAACCGAAGCAATGGAGACCAAAGCTCTGATACCAATTGTGGGATCACTAGAAGAGTGTCTAGAGGGGGGGGGGTGAATAGACTACTAGCAGGAATTTAAAACCTAACCTTTTCCCAAGTTAATTGGTTGGCAGATTTTAACAATTATAGCAAGTCTAGCACACCCTACACATGCATGTCAACAAATATGGCAGCAGAAAGTAAAGACATTGCACATGAAGAAAAGAGTTGAGATAGGAAGATCAAACGCAATTGGAGACGCAAAGATTTTTCCCGTGGTTCTGATAGGTGGTGCTATCGTACGTCCACGTTTATGGAGTCTTCAACCCACGGAGGGTAACGGTCGCGAGAGTCCACGGAGGGCTCCACCCATAAGGGTCCACGAAGTAGCAACCTTGACTATTCCATAACGGCTTCCGTCCACGAAGGACTAGCCTCACTATGGGTAGATCTTCATGAAGTAGGCGATCTCCTTGCCCGTACAAACTTCTTGGTTCAACTCCACAACACGAAGTACGAGGCTCCCAAGCGACACCTAACCAATCTAGGAGGCACCACTCTCCAAAAGGTAATAGGCTCGGTAATGACGATGAACTCCTTGCTCTTGTGCTTCAAGATGATAGACTCCTCAACACACAATCACTCTCTCACAGATTTGGCTTGGTGGAAGAGATGGCATTGGTGGAAAGCAACTTGGGGAGGCTAGAGATCAAGATTCATATGGTTGGAATGGAATGGCATGCTCTCAACACATGAGTAGGTGGCTCTCTCTCAGAAAACTGGATGGGGCAAGTATGGAATAGTTCTGAATGCTTCCCTATCGAGTGGGTGGTGGTGAAGGGGTATATATAGGCATCTCCAAAAATTCAACCGTTACACCTAAAGTGACCAACTCGGTGACACCAATGTGTAAATCTCGATGGTACCGAGTTGCTCCAAAGGTAGCAACTTTTGAATCTCGGTGAGACCGATATATAAAACTCGGTTGCACCGATAAGGTGACCAACGGTCAGATTGCCAAACTCGGTGACGCCGATTCAACAAACTCGGTAGGACCGATTTTGTGAAATTGGGTAACAGAAAGTTGGCAACCCAAACTCGGTGGCACCGGAATGGAATCGGTTGCACCGAAAGGCTAGGGTTTGGCATGGGTCTGTCTGAGTTTGGGAATTCGTGGCACCGAGTGGAAAGTGTTGGTTGCACCAATTTTGGATATTTGACTTTGGACAGACTTTTGTGGAAGAGCTTGTGGGTGTTTTTGGTGACTATCACTTGTGCACGTATGAGCATTTTGTTCACCAACAGTACCTTACCCCCTTTTGATACTATTGGCTTTCCTATGGACTCAAAGTGATTTCTCACAAAGTAAAATGTAGAGTCATCTGGCTTGAAGCTTTGCCAATCCATTTCCTTGCAACTTGGGGTATCTCCACAACCCTTTTTGCCATCCCTATCATTGAACTTCTCCTGAAATATGCTTAGTGGAAATATTAGTTCAATGACATATATGTTGTTATTAATTACCAAAACCACCAAGGGAGCAAATGTGCTTTCAATCTCGCCCTTTTTTGTAATTGATGACAACATATAGATCAAGGCTTCGACATATGATATAATCAATGAATATAATCGTCGCTTTGAGAAGTATGTGATAAGCAAAGGCTCCCCCTAAATTTGTGCATTATTTTGAATTTGCGTTTGAATGCAAATGCACAATCGATTAGGTACATGGGGCACTCTTTCATGTCACATACAACTTGGTGGTGTGCGAGAATAATAAGAATGAACATCATAGCACAACACAATCAAGCAAAGGTGAATGATCATCTCATAAGCATCATAATGATAGGAAATAGTAGCAACACACATTAAGCGTATGATCAAACACCACATAGTTCAACACAAGCAATCAAAAGATCAAATGTTTTGTAAAGCGATAAAAACCAAACGCTCTCTCACTCGAAGCCTAAAGATCTATATACACTTCTCCCCCTTTGGCAACAAGTTACCAAAAAGTTCAAAGGTATATATCTAAGCGCTCTTCTGGGGCTGATCTCCTCTGGTAGCTGGTGAAGGAGTCTAGAGAACTGCATCGGTGAAGACCTCTACTGATGTCATGGATGGAGTTGGAGTAACAACGTGAGGTACTAGAGCTGATGGAACTGAGGAGGCTGTAGCAGGTGCTGATGAAGAAGGCCTCAAATCTGGAGCTGGCACTATGGCTGATCTGGCCTGGGTAGTGAAGTGAGTGCCTGGCCTGAGAGGAGAGACATCCTCATCATTTGAAGTGTCGGGACTGGGCACGCTGTCAACTTCCTTCTTCAGCTCATTAACTGTCTTTGTCAACCCATCCACTTTGTCACGTAGGGTCTTGATCCTATTCTCGAAGATCCTCACAAGACTATTCTGATTTCCCAGTATGTCCTTGATGTCCTTCTACATGCCCTGAACGGTATTGATCAAAAGATCCATTTGCTCGTCCTGGATCTAGGGACTGGAGCACTAGTGGCTCTAGCTGCCTCTGCCTCTGCCTGTGCTGCAGCTGATGTGGGATGATCAGGGTCCATCACCACAACGTTGTCCTCAAGATCTGGCTGTAGGGGCAAATGGGGCCTGTCAAGAGCAAAGATGTGCTTCTCCAGCTTGGAGTTGATGAGCATCTGAATGTAGGGTGCATAGCAGCATGAGCGCTTCTGATCAGCAGCAACCCTTTTCACAGTCTCTACAATCAAGTCCATCACTCGTATCCTGGTGTGTCTATCAAGATGGATTAGCATGTTGATGGAATAGCCTCGAATCATCTTTCTTAGGCAGATCATCAGGGATGAAGTCCTCATCCTCTTCATCAGAATTGAGCTTCCTCCTAGTCCTTGTAGCAGCCTTGGGCAAATCAGGAGAACTAGGCACATCATCAAAACTCTCCTCAGGACTAGTGCCTGAACTCATGACAATATTCTCCTCTCTGAAATTGTTCTCACTGTCATCTGAAGCAGACATCTCTGACCCTGTGAAAAGAATATAGAGGAGCAGAGGGGTTGAGCATCACAAAGCATAGAGATTTTCAAAAAAATTGAACAAGGAAGACATTAGTTTTAGCTTTCTCCAGAAGGTATTTCGGTGTCACCGAGTGGTATTTTTAGGAGTCACCGAGACAGACAATATGCATCAACAGAGACTTGGCAGCCTTTTCGGTGGAATCGAAAAGTTTACTTTGGTCTCACCGATATGGTTCTCAGTAACCCTAAAACACGATCGGTGGAACCGATTTTTTCAACTCGGTGGTACCGAGATGCAATCTGCGGATAGCTGACCCTAAAATCTTCATTGTTCGCTAATCTATGAGAACTCTGGTGGATAGGGAGAATTGCACACAGTGGCTTATAGATAAGAACTTCTCAATGCGCAAGAATTAGACGATGGAGCGCAAGAGAGGATCGGATCTGTACCCTAGCTTGGTGACGGTCCGCTACGGCAAAGAAAACGGCGAAGATGCCCGTCGATGGCGAGGATCCCAGCGGCGGAGGAGCACGGGGAGACAAGGGCGACGACCGGGGGGGGGGGGGTTCCTTTTTGGCAGCTTAGGGTTTTGGAGCGCGACGGTTTGAGGAGTGAATTTCAAAGCGTCGGGTCCACAGCATATATACCCCTTGCTGTCGGTGACACCGGTTCGAAATTTTTGGTGTCACCGAGTTTCTCAACTGTCAGCTGACAGGGAAACTCGGTGTAACCGAGAATAAGGAATCGGTGTTACCGAGATGGAAAACCAGATCAACCCTTGGCAATCGGTGAAACCGAGAAATGTTTATTGGTCATACTGAGTTGCACTTGGGAGGTTTTGGAGTGTAGCCCTTTTCGACACGGAACTCCGAGTGCATCTCACACAGAGGGATCGAGAAGTGTTTGATCAAGTTTTGTGATGCAACAAGAAAAGAATGTGAGGTGAGAAAGCATAGATAGCTAGAGAGTGGTCCTAGGCATTCTTGTCCATCCAATTGGCAAAAGAGAAAACAAAAGCCAAATAGCAACAATTGGATGTCCTCGAATGGATAAATAAATGCAGACCAACATGCTCACACAATAGGATGTCAAATGAAATCATGGCAAAACATGCATATACATACTAGCATCTATCAAGCATTTTGACGATGACGGAGTCATCTATATATGAGTATATTGACTTAGGAGCCAAGTAAGAATACTTGATCATAGGTCATACTCATCGTTTAAGCACAAGTGGGGTTACCACTTTTACATAAAGCATTTAATGTTGTCACATACTATGAGATGCTTTGACTCAAGTCTTAGAGTAAAGCTCCCCCTTGATGTGACATCCCTGATACGTCTCCAACGTATCTATAATTTTTGATTGTTCCATGCTATTATATTATCTGTTTTGGATGTTTTATATGCATTAATATGCTATTTTATATTATTTTTGGGACTAACCTATTAACCTAGTGCCTAGTGCCAGTTTCTGTTTTTTCCTTGTTTTTGAGTATTGCACAAAAGGAATATCAAACGGAGTCCAAACGGAATAAAATTCTACGCTGATTTTTCTTGGACCAGAAGGAACCCACGAGGCTTCGAGAAGAGGCCAGAAGACCTACGGGTGGGCCACAAGTCACCAGGGCGCGCCCCTGGGGGCGCGCCCCCTGGCTGTGGGCCCCCGTAGCTCCTCCAACCCTAACTCTTCGCCTATAAATTCAGAAATATTCCCCCAATACCAGAGAGAGCCACGAAAATACTTTTCCACCGCCGCAAGCCTCTATTCCCGTGAGATCCCATCTTGGGGCCTTTTCCGGCGATCTGCCGGAGGGGGATTCGATCACGGAGGGCCTCTACATCAACACCATTGCCCTTCCGATGAGAGAAAAGAGAGAAGGGATAATGCTACTATCTTTTTTTCCACACTTGTGCTTCAAAGTAGCACCATGATCTTCATGATAGAGAGTCTCCTATTTTGTCACTTTCATATACTAGTGGGAATTTTTCATTATATAACTTGGCTTGTATATTCCAATGATGGGCTTCCTCAAATTGCCCTAGGTCTTCGTGGGCAAGCGAGTCGGATGCACACCCACTTAGTTTCTTTTTGAGCTTTCATACATTTATAGCTCTAGTGCATCCGTTGCATGGCAATCCCTACTCACTCACATTGATATCTATTGATGGGCATCTCCATAGCCCGTTGATACGCCTAGTTGATGTGAGACTATCTTCCCCTTTTCCTCACAACCTCCACCATATTCTATTCCACCTATAGTGCTATATCCATGGCTGATGCTCATGTATTGCGTGAAAGTTGAAAAGGTTTGAGAACATAAAAAGTTTGAAACAATTGCTTTACTTGTCATCGGGGTTGTGCATGATTTAAATAATTTGTGTGGGGAAGATGGAGCATAGCCAGACCTTATGATTTTGTAGGGATAACTTTCTTTGGCCATGTTATTTTGAAAAGACACGATTGCTTTGTTAGTATGCTTGAAGTATTATTGTTTTTATGTCAACATTAAACTTTTGTTTTGAATCTTACGGATCTGAACAATCATGCCACAATAAAGAATATTACATGGATAAATATGTTAGGTAGCATCCCACATCAAAAATTCTGTTTTTATCATTTACCTACTCGAGGACGAGCAGGAATTAAGCTTGGGGATGCTGATACGTCTCCAACGTATCTATAATTTTTGATTGTTCCATGCTATTATATTATCTGTTTTGGATGTTTTATATGCATTAATATGCTATTTTATATTATTTTTGGGACTAACCTATTAACCTAGTGCCCAGTGCCAGTTTATGTTTTTTCCTTGTTTTTGAGTATTGCAGAAAAGGAATATTAAACGGAGTCCAAACGGAATAAAATTCTACGCTGATTTTTCTTGGACCAGAAGGAACCCAGGAGGCTTCGAGAAGAGGCCAGAAGACCTACGGGTGGGCCACAAGCCACCAGGGCGCGCCACTGGGGGGGGCGCCCCCTGGCTTGTGGGCCCCCCGTAGCTCCTCCAACCCTAACTCTTCGCCTATAAATTTAGAAATATTCCCCCAATACCAGAGAGAGCCACGAAAATACTTTTCCGCCACCGCAAGCCTCTGTTCTCGTGAGATCCCATCTTGGGGCCTTTTCCGGCGATCTGCCGGAGGGGGATTCGATCACGGAGGGCCTCTACATCAACACCATTGCCCTTCCGATGATGCGTGAGTAGTTTACCTCAGACCTTCAGGTCCATAGCTAGTAGCTAGATGGCTTCTTCTCTCTCTATGTTCTTCAATACCATGTTCTCCATGATCTTCATGGAGATCTATCCGATGTAATACTCTTTTGCGGTGTGTTTGTCAAGATCCGATGAATTGTGGGTTTATGATCAGATTATCTATGAATATTATTTGAATCTTCTCTGAATTCTTATATGCATGATTTCATATCTTTGTAAGTCTCTTCGACTTATTGGTTTGGTTTGGCCAACTAGATTGGTAATTCTTGCAATGGGAGAAGTGCTTAGTTTTGGGTTCAATCTTGTGGTGTCCTCACCCAGTGACAAAGTAGGGGTAGCGAGGCACGTATTTGTATTGTTGCCATCAAGGATAAAAAGATGGAGTTTTCATCATATTGCTTGAGTTTATCCCTCTACATCATGTCATCTTACTTAATGCGTTACTCTGTTCTTCATGAACTTAATACTCTAGATGCAGGCAGGAGTCGGTCAATGTGTGGAGTAATAGTAGTAGATGCAGAATCGTTTCGGTCTACTTGATACGGACGTGATGCCTATATGCATAATCATTGCCTTCGATATCGTCATAACTATGCGCTTTTCTATCAATTGCTCGACAGTAATTTGTTCACCCACCGTATTATTTTCCTTCAAGAGAGAAGCCTCTAGTGAAACCTATGGCCCCCGGGTCTATTTACCATATTATATTTTCAGATCTATAAACTAAAAAACACAAAAATACTTTGCTGCAATTTATTTACTTTTATTTTAATTATCGTTTTAGTAATCTTTTATATCTATCTCTATCGGATCTCATCCTTGCAAGTGACAGTGAAGGGATTGACAACCCCTTTATAGCGTTGGGTGCAAGTGTTTGATTGTTTATGCAGGTGCATAGATTGGGGCCTTGCTTGTACCTCCTACTGGATTGATACCTTGGTTCTCAAAACTGAGGGAAATACTTATCTACTTTGCTGCATCACCCTTTCCTCTTCATGGGAAAACCAACGCAAGCTCAAGAAGTAGCAATCCCCCCATAGGAGGGATAAACTAACCTTGGGTTTTGTCGATGAAGACTTCATGTAGGTGAACTAGTGGTGGATGCTCAAAGTTGATGAAGATCACCATGAGTTGGGAGCATCCTTGTTGTTTCCTTACTCTTCTCACCTACATGGGTTTGTCTCAACACACAAGAGACAAATACAAGGATATCTATGGACATGGAGTGCAAAGCAAGTGATGATGTCCATTGATTTGTTGATTACCTTGTCCCTTGCTTACCTTTGAGGGAATGTGTGACTCCTTGAACTATTGCATAGAGTTGATGTTGATTGCAAATAGCTCTTGCCAATAATGAATGTGAGTGAATTTCATTGGCGGAGTCACCCCTCAAGAACTTTCTAGTCATTCTTCTTAGGGACCCACATCAACTTGATGGGGATCCTTCGTGTTGAAGTAGCCCTTGTAGAAGTTGAGCTTGAAGTAGCTTTGGGAACCCACTCCACCAAAGCTTGGGATTCATCTTCATATGAGTCAATGTCCTCTTGAAGCTTGTTCTTGCCCTTGAGCTTGTGGTCTTGTGGTGGAAGGTCATCTTGAGTGTTTGTTCCCTTGGGGAGAGTATTTCATACTTCTCCTTTTGAGGAACAAACTTGGGCTTGGGGTATTGACCTTCTTCCCATTCAACTCCATTAGCGTTGAAGTAGCCAATGCCATGGTTCTTCCGGTATCCTCCGTGCTTGCGTACAATTTCCTCAAATTGCTTACACGCGGCAAGACTCTTGTAGATACCTTTCTCTATAATTCCTTTCAATAAAGCATTTTCTTGCTCAAGTGTAACTTGGCTAAGAGAATCATCATTAGTGGAATCAATAGAACTACTAGAAGCAACATCATTGGGTTTAGCATTTTTATTGTTGCTACTAGATGAAGAACCTTTCTTGCCTTTGTTACTAGTTTGCTTAGACTTAACTTGAGGCATGAATGTAGACAAGAGTAATCGTTAGGCTAGATAAGATGAAGTTTTCTTTCGGAGATCGTCATTGATAGCTTTAAGAAACTCATGCTCTTGCTCCAAGGTGAGCTTCTCGAAGCGTAGCTTCTCATGAGTTCTTACAAGCTCTCTGTGATCTTCGAGAGTAGATTCATGGGCTAACTTAAGAGTGTTTAATTATTTAGTTAGTTGTTCTATTTTCATCTTATCATCATCAAATGACTTATCTTGCCTAGCATGAGAATTGTCAAGTTCATTTTGACTAACATCACTAGTTTCATCAAAGTGCAAGTCATCATCACAAAGTAAGTCATCTTCATCACTATCGAAATCAAGATACTCGGGGTGTGATACCTTGGGGACTTTCGCCATGAAGCAACTTCCACTCCCTTCATTTGGTGAATCAAATAGATCATAGGAGTTGGTAGTCACTAGTGCAAGTCCGGCAACACCTTCATCTTGACTATAGTCGGAGTTGGAGTGATAGCTTCTCTCGGAGTTGTTATTGGAGTCGGAGCCGGAAACCCATTCACCAACATGAGCTTGATGTCTTCTTCTTGTGTAGCTCTTGGTGTACTTGTCCTTCTTCTCGGAATCCCTACTTCTCCTTGAGGGTCTTCGTTCATAACGATCATCTCTACTCCTTCTCTCTCTTTGAGGTGATTCATTCCTTGAGCTTCGTCTTCTAGGTGACTCTTCTCTTCGTTTGTAGGGAGCCGTGCACTCATTGGAGTAGTGTCCGGGATTCCCACAATTGTAGCAGTTGCGGTCACGACTTGACGAACGCTTCTCTTCATATCTTGAGTTGGAGCTTCATTCTTTGCCTCTATTCTTGTAGAACTTGTTGAATTTCTTGACCATGAGGCTTATCTCTTCATTGGTGACAAGGTTGTCGCTTGAAGTTGCGGGAGCATCACTTGTGGCTTTGTAAGCACCGCTAGACTTGTTGTGAAGCTCTTCTTTGTCTTTGAGTGTCATCTCATGAGCAACAATCCTTCCAATGACTTCCGTAGGCTTGAGATCTTTGTAGTTGGGCATCATTTGGATCAATGCGCACACGGTGTCGTATCTCTCTTCCAAAGCTCGAAGTATCTTCTTGATGATGAATTTGTTGGTCATTTCTTCGCTTCCTAAGCCGGCAATCTCATTGGTGATGAGAGCTAGCCTAGAGTACATCTCCGCGACTCCTTCACCATCCTTCATCTTGAACTTGTCAAGCTGACTTTGAAGAACATCCAACTTGGATTCTCTCACGGACTCGGTTCCTTCGTGCATATCAACCAAAGTATCCCAAATCTCTTTTGCATTCTCGAGATGGCTGATTTTCTTGAATTCTTCGGGGCATAGGCAGTTGAAGAGAATGTCGCATGCTTGAGCGTTGTATTGCAACATCTTCAATTCATCCGCGGTCGCTTCACGATCCGGTTCCTTTCCATCACCATAGAATTCACCTTGCAAGTCAACACGAACAACAGCCCATATGGCGGGGTTATGACCAAGGATATGCATTTTCATTTTGTGCTCCCAACTAGCAAAATTTGTGCCATCAAAGTACGGACCTCTACGGTAATAATTTCCCTCACTAGACGGCATATTCTCCTAGGTTTTGTAACCAATGCAATGGAGACCAAAGCTCTGATACCACTTGTAGGACCGAAAGTATGTCTAGAGGGGGGGGGTGATTAGACTACTTGACTAAATAAAAATCTACTTTTTCCCAATTTTAAGTGTTGGCAGATTTTAGCATTCATAGAAAGTCAAGCACACCCTACACATGCATGTCTAAGAGTATAGCAGCGGAAAGTAAAGACAAGCATGAATAGTAAAGGAAGGGTAGGAAGATCAAACGCAATTTGTAGACACGAAGATTTTTCCCGTGGTTTCGATAGGTGGTGCTATCGTACGTCCACGTTTATGGAGTCTTCAACCCACGGAGGGTAACGGTCGCGAGAGTCCACGGAGGGCTCCACCCATAAGGGTCCACGAAGTAGCAACCTTGACTATTCCATAACGGCTTCCGTCCACGGAGGACTAGCCTCACTATGGGTAGATCTTCACGAAGTAGGCGATCTCCTTGCCCTTACAAACTTCTTGGTTCAACTCCACAACACGAAGTAGGAGGCTCCCAAGCGACACCTAACCAATCTAGGAGGCACCACCCTCCAAAAGGTAATAGGTTTGGCAATGTCGATGAACTCCTTGCTCTTGTGCTTCAAGATGATAGACTCCTCAACACACAATCACTCTCTCACATATTTGGCTATGGTGTAAGAGATTGATTTGGTGGAAAGCAACTTAGGGAGGCTAGAGATCAAGATTCATATGGTTGGAGTGGAATGGCTTGATCTCAACACATGAGTAGGTGGCTCTCTCTCAGAAAATAGGATGGGGCAAGTATGGAATAGTTCTGAGTGCTTCTCTTTCGAGTGGGTGGTGGTGAAGGGGTATATATAGGCATCTCCAAAAATCCAACCGTTACACCTAAAGTGACCAAATCGGTGACACCGATGTGTGAATCTCGATGGTACCGAGTTTCTCCAAAGGTAGCAACTTTTGAATCTCGGAGAGACCGATATATAAATCTCAGTGGTACCGATCAGGTGACCAACGGTCAGATTGCGCAATCTCGGTGACGCCGATTCTCACATCTCGGTGGTACCGATTCTCGACCATGGCTTACCAGAGAGTTGGTCCAGAAACTCGGTGGCCCCGATCCACAATTCTCGGTGGTACCGATTCCTGTGAATGGCTATCCAGAGAGTTGGTCCAGAAACTCGGTGAGACCGAGTGGCAAATCTCGGTGGTACCGAAGACTGAAAATAGCTAAACAGAGAGTTGGCAGCTGAACTCGGTGGCACCGATGCAGAATCGGTTGCACCGACTGGCTAGGGTTTGGCATGGGTCTGTCTGAGCTTGGGAATCGGTGGCACCGAGTGGAAAGTGTTGGTTGCACTGATTTTGGATATTTGACGTTGGACAGACTTTTGTGGAATAGCTTGTGGGTGTTTTTGGTGATTATCACTTGTGCACGTATGAGCATTTTGTTCACCAACAGTACCTTACCCCCTTTTAATAGTATTGGCTTTCCTATTGACTCAAAGTGATTTCTCACAAAGTAAAATGTAGAGTCCTCTTGCTTGAAGCTTTGCCAATCCATTTCCTTGCAACTTGGGGTATCTCCACAACCCTTTTTGCCATCCCTATCATTGAACTTCTCCTGAAATATGCTTAGTGGAGACATTAGTTCAATGACATATATGTTGTTATTAATTACCAAAACCACCAAGGGAGCAAATGTGCTTTCAGCAACTTGTTTTGCATAAAGGTGGGTGGCGGGTGTCTGTCTCTCCCACTTTAGTTGAATTAGATTCGATGAAGGCGGTCCTTGTAGAAGGTTAAAAGGCAACTTGATTATCACCGTTGTAGCTTTGCGTAGGTAGGAACGGTTCTTACTACTTGCCCATATGTCGGGCACGGATACTCACGATCACCAATGGGACCCGGAGGCCCCTTTGTGGTTCGGCAAGGGGGGTCACATTGGACAAAGAGTGGAGAGCGTGAGACGGCGTGATGATCTGGACACTGACATTTTACCCAGGTTCGGGCCGCTACTAAGCGTAAAACCCTACTCCTGCTTTTTGGTGGATTTGATTGGAAGAACACAAGTGGTGCCTCGCGCTCTATCCCGGCAAGGGCTGCCTTCGGGGAAAGAGCTGCTAGGCGAGTACAAATGTTCGGGGGTCCGAATCCTGAGCTAGGTAGCCTTGGGCCTCGTTTTATAGTGGAAGGGGTTACCACAATGGCAAAACGGTCATTATCTATCGATTAGATAGCTTAGCAGAGCTATCATACCTAACTCTGGCATTTAGGACAAAATACCATGATTACTAGCCTAGGTGGCGCTTGGGGGTGCATCCCCGGCAAGCTCTTGCCACCACTTGGCTAGCCGTTGCTTATGGTCTTGACACGCTGCAGGGCGGGTGTCAACTGAGTATAACTTGCCTCCCGGTGTGTCGCCACGTGTTTAGCGAGAGCTGATTAGCCGCTTGAGGGCTCGACACCGCATTGATAAGTGACTAGCGTAGCGATGCGGTGGAGTGGTGGCCGATCAGCTCGCGCCTGCTGGGGGATGGCTTGCCGGGTCTTCAGGAAGGTGCACATGTCTTGGTCCCCGGCAAGCGCCGGGGGCGTGCTTGGCGCGTTGCAGTCCAGGCCGGGGCTGCCGCGTCGGGCTTGTTGGAGTCTGGTCTTGTTCATTCTTCGGGTTTGTACGAATGTGGAAGGGTTCAGCTACTACCGCCTCTGCATAGGTCAAGGGCACGGGGTACCCCTGTACTAGTGCACCGACAGGAGCCCCCGGGTCTGGCCCACACGCGCTCGCCAAGTGCCGTTGGGTCAGGCCCAAAATATATGCACAGGCGCGCAATGGGAGGGAGTAACTGCCAATTTATTGGTCAGCACTGACCCACCACATCAGGCCGTTTCCGCCACACGTGCCGCATGCATAGCGGGGGGGGGGGGGGGGGAGGGGTTAGCGACGGGCGCGCGTGACTTAAAGCCCTGGTTGTGGCAGAAATCGCAGCCCCATGGATTGGGGCAATGGGGCGGTTTCCTGTTTGCCCGTGATCGTGGGTGGTGGAATTGGCGGAGATGGGCGGCGACCTTTGGAGCGGAGGAGAGCCAGCCCCCGCGCTCTCCCCTATAAATTGGGGGTCGTGAGGGGCGATGCTCATCCATCCTTCTTTCCTCCTTGAGTTCGCTTCCACAGAGCTCGCCCTTCTGCTTTCTTGTCTTGAGCCGCGCTCGCCGCCAGCATGCCCAGGGGACGAGGACGTCCTTTGGCCTCCGCCTCAACGGTGAGGGCTTCCCGTCGGGATCATGCCACCGCTTCTGTCGTGGAAGTGGAGGGCAGTTCGAGTGCGCGTGGCAGAGGAGCCGGAAGGGGCCGAGGTCGATGCGGGGCCCGCGGCCGGGGAAGACGGAGTGCTGCTTCGCTTCCTCCTCCACCATCAGACCCCCTCCTCGAGGAGGCCCATGCCGGGGAACGACGCTGGAGTTCGTCATCAACCTGCGTGGTCCTCCCGGAAGCCGCCTGCGCCTCCCTCACCCTTTCGCCAGGGTGATGGAGGTTGATAAGTCGTACGCCCTATGGCTGCGGGCGCATGGTTGCTGTAGCGGCGCTGTGCGAGCGGATGTCGAGTTCCCGGAGCGTCGTGTCATGCTTCTCAGGCGCGGGTGGAAAACCTTCGCACGTGCCCACAATCTCACGGGTGGGCACGTCCTCCGCTTCAAGTTGATGGAGGCCGACCTGCTCTTCGTCAAGATTTACGGGTGTTTGGGCGCTCGTCTGGGCTGCTGCGAGGAGAGCTCAAGTGATGTCGAAAGCTCCTCCTCAAGCGATAACGACGAGGAGGACAGTGTCGGTGAAGATGACGACGATGAGTCCCAGGCCGTCAAGTCGGAGTACGATGACCTGGGCTCTAGCTGATCGTCGGTCGCACCATAACCGTCATCGAGCTCCTCTTCCTCCTCCCGGCAGAGAGATTTGCCGGGGGTTCTTGACTTGGGCACCGCCTCTCCTTCTCCGCTGGACCCTGGCAGGCTCGTGACTCCGGCTTCGTCCTTCTTGCTGGTGGTCTCGCTGAGCCGTCCCTCGACAGCCCTGACGGGGTCAGGCTAGGCTTCTGCTTGGGTCCTCCCTCTGCTCTTTTTCTCTTTGTAACCTACCCCTAGGGGAGAAAGTCAAATAAATAATTATTAAAAAGGGGCGCCTTCCTATGTAATCCTTATCCCATTTGTATCGGAAATGAATGAGAAAAGGTGCCATCTTTCTTTCGCAAGTACTATCCCTTTCCCTTCCTTATTTATACTGTATCGGTATGTTTTGTCCTTGCTACACGAAGCTACTTGCCGGGTCATCATTCATACCACGAGTGCCAAAAAGGGAAAACGAGCCCCCGGCAGAAGGTTGGCGTTGTTCCCCGGCAGAGCTCCTTGTCGGTGTCGGCGCCGCCACCCCCCACAGTCGTTAAACAAGGACATGGGGACGGCTTGTCCCGACAAGGGTTTTCTCCACGTGGATGAATCCACCACCCGCGGTAAGGAAGATACTAAGGATTTCCTTGAGGAATCGAAAGGTACTGAACTTGGGATATGTGATATACTTATCTTTTCCAAGCAGTATCCCCTTTTAGAGTGTGATGGGCCGCCATCCTTGTTTCCTTGTTTCCCTTCCCATGTTTTCCTGACGGTCAAACATGTAGGGTGAGAACAGTAACAAAGATTATGGGTTCATCAAGTATTCTAGCAAATCTTTATAACTTAAAAGCGATAACATTGCAGTCATAAAGAATGCATAATGAGCATGTAAAAATGATGATATGATGCAATGTCTAGCTTTTATTATTCTTGCACATGGTCTGCGCCTGGCTTTGTACAAAGGGTTACATGCAACATCGGCAAGGCTTGTACAAAAGGTGGCTGCCGGGGATTGAACCCGGCAGCCGCGCCTTACGGGTAGAACTTACGAAGATGCTCAATGTTCCATGAGTTAAGCACCGTGGTGCCATCTTCGGTCTCCAGACGGACTGCGCCAGGTCTGGTGACTCGTGCTACCCGGTAAAGGCCTTCCCACTTCGGCGTCAACTTGTTAGCACCCTTGGCGGACTGAACACGCCTAAGGACAAGGTCGCCTTCCTCAAGGCTCCGGGCGTGGACCCTGCGGCTATGGTAGTGGCGCAGGGCTTGCTGGTAACGTGCAGCACGCACCGCAGCCTGGAGAAGGTCGTCCTCGAGGAGCATGGCATCGTCATGCCGTAACTGCTGCTGCTCTACTTCATCGTAGGCAAGCACTCGAGGTGACCCGTATATGAGTTCCGTGGGGAGTACTGCTTCCGCCCTGTAAACTAGGGAGAAGGGCGTCTGGCCAGTTGCTCGATTTGGTGTCGTCCTGAGGGACCAAAGAACCACCGGCAGTTCATCTATCCAGCGCCTGCCGCTCTTCCGCAGCTTATGAAAAGTCCTTGTCTTGAGCCCTCGCAGCACTTCAGCATTCATCCTCTCGACTTGCCCGTTGCTTCTTGGGTGGGTAATAGAGGCGAAGGATACCTTGCTTCCAAGGCTTTGGATATATTGCATGAAGGTGCGACTCGTGAACTGGGTGTCGTTGTCAGTGATCACTCTGTTAGGCACTCCAAAGCGGAACACCAGTCCTTTCATGAACTTGATAGCTGACTGCGTGGTTACCTTTCTCACTGGTTCCACCTTAGGCCACTTTGTGAACTTGTCGGTTGCCACGAACAAGAACCCAAAGCCCCCGATAGCACGGGGGAAGGGGCCCAGAATGTCAAGCCCCCAGACCGAGAATGGCCAGGATAGAGGGATTGTTTGCAGGGCTTGTGCTGGTTGATGGATATTCTTGGAATGGAACTGGCAGGCTTCACACTTGGTGACCAGCTCAGTAGCATCCTGGAGAGCAATGGGCCAATAGAAACCCTGTCGGAAAGCTTTCCCGGCAAGGGCCCTTGATCCAATGTGGGAACCACATACTCCTCCGTGAATCTCTGCCAACAGCTTCAGTCCATCCTCCCGGCAGATACACCTTAATTTCACACCGTTCGGTCGTCTTCTGTACAGGGTGTCATCGACAAACTGGTACATACTTGACCGACGGGCTACTCTTTCGGCCTCGTTTTGCTCTTCGGGGAGTTCTCCTGTTTGAAGGAAATGGACTATATGCTGCGCCCAGGTTGGGTTTAGGGTTTAGGCGGAGAACGAAAGTCCCTGGTTCCATAGGAAGCTTCTGCGCAGCGCATTTCGATAGATGGTCGGCAATGTAGTTTTCTGCTCGTGGCATATGCTCTGTTTGCAGTCCATCAAAATGCTCCTCCAATTTCCTCATTTCTTCCACGTATGCCTCCATCAGCGGGCTCTGGTACTCCTTGTTAACTTGCTTCACCACAAGCTGAGAATCTCCTCGGACGATCAGCCTCTTTATTCCCAACTCCACCGCGATCCTAAGTCCGGCAAGGAGCCCCTCATACTCAGCGGTATTGTTGGTGGCTTCTTCCCGGGGAAAGTGCATTTGGACGACGTACTTGAGGTGCTCCCCGGTAGGGGCAATGAGGAGCACGCCTGCTCCATTGCCCTGGAGTGAGAAAGCACCGTCAAAGTACATGATCCAATCCTTGGGTGCTTCTTTGCCCGGGAGGATTGTCTCCGGAGCTTCATCATCTGGCGTGGGTGTCCATTCTGCAATAAACTCCGCCAACACCCTGCTTTGAATGGTGGAAGTGCTCTCATACTTTAATCCGAAACTTGACAATTCTAATGCCCACTCAACTATCCTGCCAGTGGCTTCGGGGTTCCTCAGTATGTGTTGCAACGAAAAACGGGTAACAACTGTTATCTCATGGGCTTGGAAGTAGTGGCGCAGCTTCCTTGAGGCCATGATGAGGCCGAAGATCAGCTTTTGTACTCCAGAGTACCTTGATCTAGCCCCCTGTAGCAGGGAACTGACAAAGTACATCGGCCGTTGCACCATTTTCTTCTTTGCCTCCTCTTTCGACCCGTTGTCGATCATTTGCTGAGGTTCCCCTTGGTCTGTATCGAGGTCTGCCGTGGATGCTTCTTTCTCGTCCCCGGTAGCATTAGCAGCAGCCGCTGAATCTCCATCCACTTCCCGCTGTGCCACCAGCGCTGCACTAACCACTTGATTCGTCGCTGCCAAATATAGCAGTAACGACTGTTGCGGTTTAGGAGCGACCCTGGTGGGAGCAGAGGATAGGTAATTCTTCAGGTCTTGCAGCGGTGCATCTGCCTCCGGGGTCCACTTCATCGGGCCGGCCTTCTTCAAGATCTTGAAGAACGGCAAGGCGCGTTCAGCAGACTTGGAGATGAACCTACTCAACGCGGCAACACATCCGGTCAAGCGTCTGATATCCTTGATAGTCTTGGGTGCCTGTATCTGTTCAATCGCCTTGATCTTGTCGGGATTGGCTTCTATTCCTCGCTGAGATACAAAGAACCCCAGCAGCTTGCCGGATGGGACACCGAACACGCACTTTTCAGGGTTGAGCTTCAGGTTGATTTTGCGTAAGTTCACAAGTTTCTTTAAGATCTTGTATGAGAGTGGCTTCATCCTTGGTCTTGACCACGATGTCATCCATGTAGGCTTCCACATTTCTATGCAGCTGAGGTCCAAAACCAATCTGAACAACTCTGGCGAAGGTTGAACCAGCACTCTTTAACCCGAAGGTTTTATGCACAAAACAGTACGTGACACGGGGAGTTATGAATGCGGTCTTCTCCTCGTCTTCTTTAGTCATAAATATCTGGTGGTATCCGGAGTAGGCATCCAAAAAGGAGAGCAAGTCACATCCGGAGGTGGAATCAACAATCTGATCTATGCGCGGCAAGGGGAAAGGGTCCTTCGGGCAAGCTTTGTTCAAGTCAGTGAAGTCTATGCAAAGCCTCCATTTCCCATTTTCCTTACGTACCACCACCGGGTTTGCCAGCCAAGTTGGATGCAGCACCCCTCTGACCAAACCAGCTGCTTCAAGCTTCTTGATTTCCTCAGCAATGAACTGCTGCCGCTCCAGGGCTTGCTTCCTAACCTTTTGCTTGACGGGCCGGGCATGAGGACAGACAGCAAGGTGGTGCTCAATTACCTCCCTGGGAACACCGGGGATGTCAGATGGTTGCCACGCAAACACATCGACATTCTCCCGCAGGAAGGTAACGAGCGCGCTTTCCTATTTGTCAGTAAGGGTAGCAGTGATGGTGAACGTGCCACCAGTGCCGTCCAGCCTTGCCGGGATTTTCTTCGTCTCAGGATAGGTGGTCTTGGTCTTCTTGCTAGTGGAACCCCCTGGCAGGTCATCGTTGGGTACGGCACACTCCGAAGAGGCGCGCTTCCCGGAGTCCTTGCCGGCGTTCCTCAATTTCCCTTTGTCCTTGGCGGGAGCTGGGATTTCTGTGACTCCAGCTGCTACCGTGTCACGGTACATCTGGTCCACGCAGATAACTGCGTTCTTCTTGTCGGATGGGATGGAAATGACCCCAATGAGCCCTGGCATCTTTAAGGTATTGTAGGCATAGTGGGATGCCGCCATGAATTTTGCCAGAGCTGGGCGACCGAGGATTCCGTTGTAAGGCAGCGGGATCTCGGCGACGTCGAACACTATCCTCTCTGTCCGGAAGTTCAGTTCCCCGCCAAATGTCACAGGCAGAGTGATCTTTCCCTTGGGTCGTGTCGTGGTTTTGTCACGGCAGATGTCCGAAGACTTAGGTTCGAGGCCATCGCCATAGCAGTGGACTCAAAGGGGTTGATCGGGACGAAGGACACGGGTTTACCCAGGTTCGGCCCCTCAAGTAGAGGTAAAAGCCTACGTCCTGCTTGTGTTGTATTAGTTGGAGTATCGATTACAAGGGAGCGGATTGCTTGACCTAGCTCTCGATTACTTGGTTTCTTCTCTAAGCCGCCCCGGGGTCTAGCCTTTATATAAGAGGTCAAGGCCCCGGGTTACACGAGTCTCAAACCGACTCACACAGCGTGTCCTATTCTGTCTCTAAGCCGCCATACCATCTTGGGTAAGCCGCCACCGGGCGGCTTAGCCACCCGGGTCTTCACGCCATCTTCCGTCTCTGGGCCCCTGTCAACGGCCCATCTGGTAAGCCGCCCTGGCGGCCTTGCCTGCATCCTTAAGCCCACCTTACAAGTCTTGGGCTTACGAGCCGCCCGGTGTAACCCGGCCCCGCCTGGGCGGGTCTCACCACGGGTTATATCCCCAACATTAGGCCCCAGATTGATTTGAGCCAGCTCATGT
Source organism: Elymus sibiricus (assembly GCA_039707655.1). Classification (NCBI taxonomy): domain Eukaryota; kingdom Viridiplantae; phylum Streptophyta; class Magnoliopsida; order Poales; family Poaceae; genus Elymus; species Elymus sibiricus. Next base: position 284,059,774 of record CM077663.1, read on the forward strand.
CAATCTTTAACTTTACTTAACAGCGAGTCTTCATTGCGCTGTCATCTGGAAAGTCAACTTGTAACCCGCCATGACTTCACACGGAATATTCAGAAAAGATTCCATGACGTTTTGCAACGGATCTTTGTCACCGAAAGGTCATCCCGAAAATCAAGGCGCCAATTTACTGTAGCTCCCCACTTTCGCGCGTACGGTTGCCCTTTTCCTTATAAATAGCACCACGTGCGCCTCCTCCCTTTCTCCGCCTGTCGCTGTCGTCTCCTTCCTCGCGTGAAGCCTCCCTCTCCAGAGCTCCGCCGCCCGCAACCGAAGACGCGCCGTCGCCCTCCTCGCCGGCCACTGCCTCAGCCCGAAACGGACCAGAGCCTCATCGGCGCCTCCGCATCTCAGAGGTAGAACCTGATTCTCTTGGCCGTCTCTTTATACAGCTTATTGACAATAATTACTCACAGGATGAGACGGAAACAAGCCACGCCAACGCTCCTGAGGTAATTGATATTTCTGACTCAGAGATCTATCCACAAGACAGAGTACGGCGGGTCGTCCGGAAAGTCCCCTTCTCTCATCCTCTTGCTCACTTAGATCCCAATTTCCTTTTGAAAAAACAACAGCACAACTCCCGACGCCAGACCCGGAGCGCCGGCTCTGACGACCTCGTGGCCGGGTTACCTCATTCCCCGGCTCCTCGAAAACGGCCAGCTGAGGTATCTTTTTACGGAAACATGATTCTCATCAATTTTGCATTGTAATCTTACTGTCGTGTATTACTTTGGATGCCTTCAGGACTCTCCGCCTTCATCTGGCGACTCAACCGCATCAAAGCTGCCCCCAATGAAGATCAACCCGGAGTATGTATTATTTTGCTCTTGAATGTTTTCAATGTCCTTGACATATATATATAACCATCAACTGCGCCTTCCAGGGCCCAAGCCAAACGAAGGAAAACTGGCGGGTCTACTGCCGCCCCAATTGCTAAAGAGCCAGTGTTTGCTAAGCCGGCCTCTCCACCAGCCGCAGATACTGAGAAAAACATTCACCAGCCACCTGAGCCGGCGGGTCATAATACGACCGCTGAAAGCCCTGCGAGGGATGATCCTAAACTGCCCAGCCCTTCAATGGCTGATGAAGATACAGCCCTTCCAGACGTTGCTATTACTGAGACGGGTCACCACACCCCTGAACCCCGTGCATTAACAAGGCACTCTGGCAAAGCTGAAACTTCTTCGCTGGAGGAATTTAATTTTGAACCCACTGTGCTGGAGAAGTTTACCGCTGATGAACTTCATGCTGGATTTCTAAACCGTCTGGAGTCAAGCCGGAAGATGGAGCTGAAGTTTGTCAGCCTTATGAAGAAAAAATATGAGGTAATACTTTTACCAGCTTGTCCTTTATACCCTTTCCTAGCCGCCAAGAGCCGGATTAATATGTCAAATAATAAACCGGGGCTTTCCTTTAGCAATACTTTTCATAACTTGAGCTGTAGCCCCCGAGTATCGGGTTAGTATAAGTAGTAGGCCGATACTCGATGTATAGTTTGAACAGTTGTAGCCCCCAAGTCCGGGTTATCATGAAATGATGACCCGGATTCTCATTGGATACTGTATAAATGCTGATTGTAGCCCCCAAGGGCCGGCTTATCTTTTTTTTTTAAAGATGAATCGGGACTTTAATTGAAAGACTTGAGAGCGTGATCTGTAGCCCCCAAGGGCCGGCTTACCTTTTTTTAAAGATGAGCCGGGACAAGCCTTAGAGAACAAATAGACATTAGCCCCCAAGTGTCGAGTATATTGCTTGCAATCTGCTTGAGACTTGTAGCATAATTTCCTCACTGGTAACTTACCATGAACATTGAACCCCCCTTTTCCTGCTTTTAAATTGTTACAGGATGCTCTAGAGGCGGCTGAGTCTGAAATGGCCAGCCTGAAGAAAAATCTTGATGTGCAACAGACCGCCCGGTCAGAGGCGGAAACCAAGTGGCGGGTTGCCGTCGAAGATCTTGAAAAGACGCAAGTAGATTTTGCTCTTTTCAAGAAGAATACTGAAACTCATCAAGCCGCCCTAACCAAGCGTGCAGAAGATGCTGAAGGGCGGCTTGCCACTGTGTCGACAGAGCTGCAGACCCTGAAACAGCATATATCCAGGATGACCTCTGCTATCTTTGGTAAGCATACGGTACTTAATGACCGTCTTGTCCGTGCTAAATAATATTTCTGGCGGCTTATACCACCAAACCTTTTTTTTGCAGGTGAAAGGAGCCGCCAGTTATCCTCTGACAGTGTGATGAAGCTAAAGGCAGTGTACTCCTTAGCTGAACAACTCTACTGCGGGACTCTCCTGACCATTAAAGCTATGCTGACTGAAAGGAGCATCCCCAAGCACATGAAAGATATCTTAGAGCTGCTGTCCACGCTGCCTAAGCAGATTGATGAGCTCAAAAGATCAGCCGCCAGGCAGGGGGCTCTATCCGCGCTAAGCCGGTGCTTGGCTTTCGCTCCTGAGTTAACTGCTGACGAGATGATGGACGGGTTCCCGTCCAAGAAAGATGACGGCTCGGAGTTCACTACAGAAGACTATGCTCAATGCAGAAAATCTTCCAGGGTTCTTGCCTCCAAGCTGGTGGAGGATCTTGACATGTCAACTTACCAGGCGGCTTACAGCGAGACATCCAAGAAGATACGCGGTCCCACATTTGAATGCAGAGACTTGACCCCCGTGCGCCGTAAGCATTTCTTCGCCCCTGAGATTGATCCGTCTCCTCTGTTTGAGGACGCCCAGTTTGAAGCACTAACACACTGCAACTGGGACGTGGACAATCTTCAGATCGAATAAGTCGAAGACCCGGAGCAGGATGACTCGCCGTCGAGCTGAACTTGATATTTGATAACCCGGCTTCTTGAGCCGCCGATGTGTATAAAACTTTTGGCTGCTTGCCTGGTGAGCTCTCAAAGAGAGCTTTGTAATAGGCTTGTAGAAAAACTCTTTCACTGTCTGATCCGTGCCATAGTGCACGTATGAGTCTTTAGTCAATCATAATATATTCCTTGCTTTCCTTCAAGCGGCTTATGATATCAATCTGCACGGCGTCTTACCTTGTAGAAAAACCCGGCAATATAAGAAGACAGAAACATGTTCTGCATCACTGCGAAGGGTGACTTAAAAATTCTAACCCGGAGGCGTGAAACCTCATTTTCTTTGCCTGCTTTTCCGAATATATAAGCCGGTTCTTCTGTGGTCTTAGCTACTTTGAACTCTTAATAAGAGCGTAGCAACCCAGAAAGAGACGCAGTAAATAGAAGAGTTAACCTCGCCGCTGTAAGAGGCACTTGCAGAGGGTAAGTTATAGAACTCGCTGCACCCCTGACAAAACACATCTACTTACAGGCAGGTATAACCCGTAGTTACAAATGTAAGAGTTAACCTCGCCGCTGTATGAGGCCTTTGTAGGGGGTAAGTTATAGAACTCGCTGCACCCCTGACAAAGCGCATCTACATACAGGCAGGTATAACCCGGCCTTACAGAGTTAGCCTCGCCGCTGTAAGAGGCCTTTGCAGGGGGTAAGTTTTAGAACTCGCTGCACCCCTGACAAAATGCATCTGCATACAGGCAGGCATAACCCGTTTTCACAGATTAGAGGAGGTGAGTTCATGACTCGCTGCACTCCTAGTAATCTTTGTTGATATTATCAACTTTGCACACCAACCTATAAGCCGTCGTCTTGTAAGCCGCCAGTTGATGGTGATATTTGTAGGTAAGGAGCCGATCAAGAAGGTTAAAGCTTAACCCGGTGAGTTAGAAGCCCCCAAATGACTTGTAACTCCGGCTGAAGAGCCTGACCAAGAGGGTTGAAGCCTAACCCGGCGGGTTGAAAGCCCCCAAACGACTGTCGAGGATATTAACTTTCACACCATCTTGTATGAAAAAACAGCAGAAGCCGCCAAGCGGAACGGTGCATCATGGCGACTCGTCTTCTTGGGTAACTTTTAATCCTTCCGCCAATAATGTAGTATCCCCCGAGATCGGGTTAACTTCCTTGCCATGATCTGTGGCTCTCGTTGAAAAACGGCCAAGTGTGTCGGGCCATGTCTGTAGCCCCCGAGTCTTAAGTTGACTCGAAGAGGTGACTTGAGAATCTCCAGTGAGGGTTGAGGTCAATTGTGGCGGGTTATAGATGATCCCGTATGAATTGTTTCAATGATCCGGTCGATGGTTCGTCCCGGCTGGTTGTTGAAGTTAACCAAACTGCAGTGGTGGCGACTTGTGCGCCTGTCCGGTCGGGCGGCTCGTGTAAACGAACACTGCACCGATATGCTGATGTCAATCACTGTGGGCGGCGTCTTGCGCGCGTTTATTGGGCGGCTCGTACAGGCGAGCACCGCACCGATATGTTGATGTAGATCACTGTGGGCGGCGTCTTGCGCTCCATGGGGAGCTTTTGTAATAGTTGTAGAGACTAGAATGCCTGAGTCGTGCCTTCGTGCATGTATCTCTCTTGAATAGTCTTGCTATATTGACGTCTTCCATATGCTTCCGCCTCTAAACATGCTTTCAAGGCTTCACGGCGGCTTATCAGAAAAGATAACACCCGCAACATAAATAAGCCAGAGATGTCTTTCATATGCTTCTTGCTGTAAGGGCGGCTTATAACAGCACGACCCGGAGATGTTAACTCATATAGCCTTGCACGGCAGAAAGCCTGGCTTGCGGGTATGCCAAGTCTTCCACGGCAGAAAGCCCGGCTTGCGGGTATGCCAAATCTTGCTTATTGACACTATGTAAGTATGATGAAATGCATGATGCAATGTATGATGCAATGTATGATGCCAAGTATGATGTTCTCTGCTCTTACAAGTCATCCAAAGAGGGGGTAAGTGGCCAACTCTCTGCACCCCAATGTTGGAGAGGTTATCAAAAGAGGGGGTAAGTGGCTAACTCGCTGCACCCCAATTTTGGAGAGGTTATCAAAAGAGGGGGTAAGTGGCTAACTCGCTGCACCCCAATTTTGAAAAAAGGTCATCAAAGAGGGGGTAAGTATTCAACTTGCTGCACCCCAATTTGGGAACAATTTATAACAAGAGGGGGTAAGTCCACGACTCGCTGCACCCCAATTGTGTTTCAAGAAAGGGGGTAAGTCCTCGACTCGCTGAACCCCAATTTGGAAAAAACTATCAGAAGAGGGGGTGAGTATTCCACTCGCTGCACCCCAGTTCGACCTTATCGATGTACAATCTTCCGGTCTCGCATGTCTAAGCCGGTTGTAAAAATATGATATTGACCCCCAATTATGCTGTTGGCGGGTCACTCTGCCGCTGGCCTCCGCCGCCAGACTGTTAACTGTGACCTCCATGGTCTCCTGAGTCGCCTGGTCCAGAGCTGCCTGATGGTCCATTACTGATATCATGATGCTGTTGAAGGCTGTAACTCCGGAACTGTCGCATAATATAGCAATCCCTCCATGCATGGCGTGCCGGTTTATCGGGCCGGCTGTGCTCTGGACAAGGTTTATTGAGTATCTCTTCCAAGTTGAAAGAAGCTTTTCGCTTGCAAAAAGGCGGTTTAAAGTTCTCAACGTGAGCTCCTCCCGGGTGCTTATTCTGGGGTTGATTCTTCACTCTCTTGTTATTATCGTCAGTGCCTTCCAACCCGCCATCCGCTGGCTTACGCTTCCGGCTGGCGTTTTGACCCCCTGGGCTCCTATCATGCTTCAGATGACCCGGTATGATTCTTGGGCGAGTCTCCAGTTGCCCAATTTTGGCTTTCAACCCATTTAATTCCTTGTACACCCAAGATTGTGCTTCCTTCATCTGTTGCAGAATGCCATTTATTCTTGCGTGTAACTCTGTTAACTCCGCATTGCGTTCCACCTTTCCCTTAGCTTCCACATTGTCAGTGATGACTCGTGACACGTCCGTTGTAACAAAAGCCGGATTTTCCGGGTCGTAAGGCTCCGGATCAGTGTCTCCATCAGAACAGTTCCCAAACCTCGTCTCACAAGGCGGGTGAAAAAGAGCGGTATGAACACCCGGTTTAAGTCTTGACCCGCCGTTCAGATGGGCCGGCTTAAGCCCTGTGACCTCATATCTTTGCTCACTTGAACTGAATTCCATCTTCTGATCTGCACAACACTCTGACTTGGGGTAAGGCTCGATGTAGCCCCCAAGCCCTCCTTTATTAAACAGACAACCCGATATCGTCTCTCCACTCGAGGACCCATCCTCTGAGCTGATGAAATTTTCTTCCTGTAATATAAAACCTTCCGGCTCTATACTTTGGATAAAGCCAACGACATCATGCTTCCTGCCCGGGTTGACACGGGCGGGTTGCACGCGTCTGGCGGGTTGCTTTTGCCGGGCGGTTTGCTCACGCCGGGCGGATTGCTTGCACCGGGTCGGCTCGATGACGTTGTTGCAGGTGTCCGGCTCGGATTCAGATCCGCCAACCTCTCCGATGAAGATTTGGTCCTCGCCCAAAGGGACCCGGGAACCATATTCGATTGAGTCGGCCTCAGGACCCCAGCCGGCGTCGTCGATGTAGAGCCGGCCGCGGCGACTCTTGGTCATCCTGCCAACCGCGTACCCCTCGATCCCTGGTAGAGAGCCCTTTGAGAATTCAACACCACCGAGCGCTAGCCCCACGGTGGGCGCCAACTGTCGTGGTTTTGTCACGGCAGATGTCCGAAGACTTAGGTTCAAGGCCATCGCCATAGCAGTGGACTCAAAGGGGTTGATCGGGACGAAGGACACGGGTTTACCCAGGTTCGGCCCCTCAAGTAGAGGTAAAAGCCTACGTCCTGCTTGTGTTGTATTAGTTGGAGTATCGATTACAAGGGAGCGGATTGCTTGACCTAGCTCTCGATTACTTGGTTTCTTCTCTAAGCCGCCCCGGGGTCTAGCCTTTATATAAGAGGTCAAGGCCCCGGGTTACACGAGTCTCAAACCGACTCACACAGCGTGTCCTATTCTGTCTCTAAGCCGCCATACCATCTTGGGTAAGCCGCCACCGGGCGGCTTAGCCACCCGGGTCTTCACGCCATCTTCCGTCTCTGGGCCCCTGTCAACGGCCCATCTGGTAAGCCGCCCTGGCGGCCTTGCCTGCATCCTTAAGCCCACCTTACAAGTCTTGGGCTTACGAGCCGCCCGGTGTAACCCGGCCCCGCCTGGGCGGGTCTCACCACGGGTTATATCCCCAACAGGTCGGCTCCGGCCGGGGTTGATTCCTTGGAATGTACCCGTAGCTTCGAGCTCTTCATCAAGGATCTGCAGTTTCTCAGCCACTTTAGGGGAGATCAAGTTCAATCCCGCCCCGCCGACAACTAACATCTTGGACCCGTTGAGGTTGCGGATTGTTGAAGAAACCAACAATGGCAAATACCCGACCGTAGTGGTACGGTCGGGATGATCCTCTTCGTTAAAGATGATAGGCGTGCGGGACCATTTGAGTGGCTTCCTAGATTCTGCAGTTGGTTCCACAACATTGACCTCGCGTGCCCACTGCTTGAGCTGGCGGTGAGAGGAATGCAAGGATGCACCCCCGTCAACGCACATGGCTTCGGTTGCTTTCTGGAACTCCCTGTCGCTGGAATCCTCATCATCATCCTCATCCTCACTCATATCGTCAATTTCCTTCTTCTCTCGACCCCTGGCGGGTTTTTCCTTTTGCTGCGGGGTTTTGCCGCGGCGGCCTCCTCTGCCGCCACGGCTTTTCCCGGCAGCACCGTCCTGGCCTTTTTCTTTGTCACGCTTCTCGTACTTGGCCCACTACTTCTCAACAAGTTGCTCGACCTGTCGGCATTCTTGGAGATCATGGCCCTTGGTGCGCTGAATTTTGCAGTACGGCCCGTCAGACTTCCCGGTCTTCTCAGCGGCAGTAGCCTCCCGACAATCAGCGCACGCGGCAGCTCCCTTGCCGGGGGTCTCGGCTTTCGCCTTCTTGCCTGCACTGAGGTCTCCCGAGCTCTCGACAGCCAATACTGATTTTCCCTTACGCTTCTTGTTGCGCTTCCTGCTTCTTCCCTTCGGGTCGGTGACGTCGCCGTCGTCATCGGAGTCCACTTCGACGCTCGCCTCCTGCATGGGAAGTTGCCTTCCTTCTTCAGCTCGATCACATTTGTCCGCCAAGGTGTAAAGCTCATTAACAGTCTTGGGGAGCTTGACATTCATCTTGACTCACATCCTCCTGTTGCGCACGTTCGAATGGAACGCGGCAATCACCGCTGCGGGATGTTGCGGAGCACTCGGCTGAATCTCTGGATATACTTCCTCAAGGTTTGTCCCTCCTTTTGCGGAAGGACTTGGAGATCGCTGGGCTAACCTGGCTCTTGATGACAACCGGTGAAGGCGCCAACGAACTCGTTGCATAAATCAGCCCATGACGAAATTGAATTTTCCGGAAGATGCACCAGCCATGATCTCACGTTTGGCTTAAGTGCCAAAGGGAAATAGTTGGCGAGCACCTTTTAATCTCTTCCTCCTGCAGCTTGAACAACTATCGTGTATATGCCCAAGAACTCTGCCGGGTTCAGCTTCCCGTCGTATTTCTCAGGCAGCTCAGGTTTGAAAGCTCGGGTCGACGGCCAATGGACCCGTCGTAGCTCGCTAGTGAAGGCGGGGCAACCAACCCCATAGGGAAGGTACCCGCCAGCACTGGGCGCGGGGTTGCCGATGTCTGGACCGTTGCGCTTGTTGGATTGACGGTGCGCTTCCCAGCGTCGCTCGATGGTGATGCGTGCGTCTTCTTTCCGCCGGTCTTCAAGGACACGCTGTTGATCCCGGCGGTCGCGCGGGCCAGACGAGACTATGGATGCCTCATCATGCTCATCAGCATGCGAGGCTTGCTGCGGCTGCCTTTGGGCCTGTTGTCACGGAGGGAATTGCACCGTTGGGGTGGCCCCTTCGAGGCCCTCGCCGGCCCGGGCTGCTGTTGCCGTTCGCGTACGTCGCGACGGCTCCGTATGCTGGGGCTTGTTGGTTTCAACAAAAGAAACCAAACTCTGAATGGTGGCTCTCCATTCATCCATCTTATCAGTTGTTGGCATAAAGTTGAGCAGCATCTGGACCCGCACCATGGCTTCCTCTGCGGTGCTCGCCATGGCGAAAGAGGCGGACCGTGACGTCGCTCGACTCCTGGTAGGACCAAGATGCGGACCCGCACCTTGGCTCGCCGCGTTCTTGATGTCGTGTGCCATTCGTCGGGGCTGTCTGGCGTGCAGGAGGCCGAACTTGCGGGGTTGCGGCCCTGCTTGGCGCTCCGTCTCGTTCCGCACGAGGTGCATGCCCAGTAGTCTCGTTGACGACGGGTGCGGCCGAAGGGTCACGACTCGCACCGGACCGGGCACAGTCGAGGCAGCTGCCGCCATTCGTGCGGCGGGGAGGTGATGGATGGTCGTTTCCCTCGCCCGTGGCGCCGGGGCCGAGCTCTCCAAGTTGTTGTTGTAGTCGCTCCCCTCCGGCGCCTCCTTATCCATCTCCGTCCATGAAGGATTAGACGGGGACGCCGCCTGCGCCGACCGCGTCGTCCACGATGCCCGCCTCACCCACAGCATCGTGGTGTCGACGGCGCCGGCGGGCGCGTGTGAGGGAGCCTTCGAAGTGGAGGGATGCGTGGTTGCACCGGATTTCTTCCTGGGAGCCATTGTTGGGGAAGATGATGATGAAGACCGATTCGCCGTTCACGAATTCGGGTTCGTGCAAATAATGCACGCCCCCTACCTGGCGCGCCAAAGATGTCGGGGCACAGATGCTCACGATCACCTATGGGACCCGGAGGCCCCTTTGTGGTTCGGCAAGGGGGGTCATGTTGCACGAAGAGCGGAGAGAATGAGACGGCGCGACGATCTGGACACTGGCATTTTACCCAGGTTTGGGCCGCTGCTAAGCATAAAACCCTACTCCTGCTTTTTGGTGGATTTGATTGGAAGAACACAAGTGGTGCCTCGCGCTCTATCCTGGCAAGGGCTGCCTTCGGGGAAAGAGCTGCTAGGCGAGTACAAATGTTCGGGGGTCCGAATCCTGAGCTAGGTAGCCTTGGGCCTCCTTTTATAGTGCAAGGGGTTACCACAATGGCAAAACGGTCATTATCTATCGATTAGATAGCTTAGCAGAGCTATCACACCTAACTCTTGCATTTAGGACAAAATACCATGATTACTAGCCTAGGTGGCGCTCGGGGGTGCATCCCCGGCAAGCTCTTGCCACCGCTTGGCTAGCCGTTGCTTACGGTCTTGACACGCTGCAGGGCAGGTGTCAACTGAGTATAACTTGCCTCCCGGTGTGTCGCCACATGTTTAGCGAGAGCTGATTAGCCGCTTGAGGGCTCGACACCGCATTGATAAGTGACTGGCGTAGCGATGCGGTGGAGCAGTGGCCGATCAGCTCGCGCCTGCCGGGGGATGGCGTGCCGGGTCTTCAGGAAGGTGCGCATGTCTTGGTCCCCGGCAAGCGCCGGGGGCGTGCTTGGCGCGTTGCAGTCCAGGCTGGGGCTACCGCGTCGGGCTTGTTGGAGTCTGGTCTTGTTCATTCTTCGGGTTTGTACGAACATTGAAGGGTTCAGCTACTACCGCCTGTGCATAAGTCAGGGGCCCGGGGTACCCCTATACTAGTGCACCGACACCATAGTAGCCATGCAAAACTTGCAACAACAAAGTAGAGGACGTCTAACTTGTTTTTGCAGGGCATGTTGTGATGTGATATGGCCAAGACTTGATTTGATATATGTGATGTATGAGATGATCATGTTTTATATAGTTATCACGACTTGCATGTCGATCAGTACGGCAACGGCTGGGGCCATAGGGTTGTCTTTAATTTATTTTGTGCCATTTGCTTTACCTTATCTCTATGAGTTAGCAATAGTTGTAGAAGCAATAGTTGACGCGACAACCACATGACGACACGATGATGGAGATCATGGTGTCATGCCGCTGACAATGGAGATCATGCTGGTACTTTGGAGATAGAGATCAAAAGCACAAGATGATGATGGCCATATCATGTCACTTATTTTGATTTGCATGTGATGTTTATCTTGATATGCATCTTATTTTTCTTAGGACGACGGTACCATTATAAGATGATCCCTCACTTAAATTTCAAGCTAAAATTATGTTCTCCCCAAGTGTGCACCATTGTGAAAGTTCGTTGTTTCGAGGCACCTCGTGATGATCGGGTGTGATAGACTCTTCGTTCACATACAACGGGTGTAAGCCAGTTTTGCACATGCTGAATAGTTGGGTTAAACTTGACGAGCCTAGCATGTACAGACATGGCCTCGGAACACAGGAGACCGAAAGGTTGAACATGAGTCATATAGTAGATATGAACAACATGAAGATGTTCACCATTGAAACCACCTCATCTCACATGATGACTGGACTTGGGTTGGTTGATTTGGATCATGTAACACTTAGACAAACTGAGGGATGTTGATTTGAGTGGGAGTTCATTAGTAATTTAATTAACAGAACTAATTATCATGAACATAGTCAAAATGTCTTTGCAAATTATGTTGTAGATCAATAGCTCGCGCTGTAGCTCCCCCAAATTTTAATATGTTCCAAGAGAAAGGCTAACTTGAAAGATAGTGTAAGCAATTGTGCTGACTGGGTCCGTAATCTGAGTATTGTCCTCACTGCTGCCCAGGAGGCTTATGTCCTCGATGCACCGCTTGGTGTGCCAACCCCTCTAGCGTTGCCTGTGGATGTTATGAACGTCTGGCAGACACCTTTTGATGACTACTTGATAGTTCAGTGCGTCATGCTTTACGGCTTAGAATTGAGGCTCCAAAGACGGTTTGAACGTCACGGAGCATATGAGATGTTCCAAGAGTTGAAATTGGAATTTCAGGCTCAGGCCCGCGTTGAGAGGTATGAGACCTCTGACAAGTTCTTTGCCTACAAGATGGAGGAGAATAGCTCAGTCAATGAGCATGTGCTTAGAATGTCTGGGTGCTACAATCGCTTGAATCAAGTGGGAGTTGATCTTCCAGAGAAGATAGTGATTGACAGAGTTCTCAAGTCACTATCACCAAGCTACTAGAGCTTTGTGATGAACTATAACATGCAAGGGATGTAGATGACGATCCCTGGGCTATTCGCGCTGCTTAAGACCGCGAAGGTAGAAATCAAGAAGGAGCGTCGAGTTTTGATGGTTGACAAGACCACTAGTTTCAAGAAGGGCAAGGGAAAAAAGGGAAACTTCAAGAATGGCAAGCCAGTGGCTGCTCCAGTGAAGAAACCCAAGGTTGGACCCAAACCCGAGACTAAGTACTTATATTGTGAGGGTAATGGTCACTAGTAGCGGAACTGCCCCAAGTACTTGGCAGATAAGAAGGCTGGGAACGTCAACAAAAGTATATTTGATATACATGTTATTGATGTGTACCTTACTAGTACTCGTAGTACCGCCTCGGTATTACATACCGGTTCAGTTGCTAATATTGATAACTCGAAACAAAAGCTGCGGAATAAAGGAAGACGAGCTAAGGGCGAGGTGACCGTGTGTATTGGAAGTGTTTCCAAGGTTGATGTGATCACCATCGCACGCTCCCTCTACCTTCGGGATTAGTGTTGAACCTAAATAAATGTTATTGGGTGTCTGCGTTGAGAATGAACATGACTAGATCATGTTTATTTCTATTCGGTTATTCATTTAAGTCAGAGAATAATGGTTGTTCTGTTTACATCAATAATACCTTCTATGGTCATGCACCCAATGTGAATGGTTTCTTGAATCTCGTTTGTAGTGATACACATGTTCATAATATTGATGCCAAAAGATGCAAAGTTAATAATGATAGTACCACATACTTGTGGCACTGCCGCTAAAGGTCATATTGGTGTAAAGCGCATGAAGAAACTCCATGCTGATGGATGGACTCACTCGATTTCGAATCGCTTGAGAAATTGATACGTCTCCAACGTATCTACAATTTTTGATTGTTCCATGGTTATATATTATCATTCTAGGATACTTTTTGGGTCTTTATTTACCAATTTATAATATTTTTGAGCAGTAACCTATTGACCCAGTGCCCAGTGCCAGTTGCTGTTTTTCACTTCTCAGGTTTACAGTACCAAACGAAGTCCAATTGCCACGAAACTTTTTGATGATTTTGTCTGGACCAAAAGAAGACCTGGGAGATTCGGAATAAGGATGGGGGCCGCACAAGCCAACAAGGCGCGCCCTGGGGGGGGGGTCGCGCCCTGATGGCTTGTGCCTCCCTGGCGGCCCTCCCGACCTCGTTCTCTGGCCTTTAAATTCTTATATATTGCAAAAACCCCGGAGGCAGTCCCAAAACCCTTTTTACGCCGCCGCAAGTCTCTGTTCCACCACGAGGCCATTTGGAGCTCCGTTTCGGCACCCTGCCAGAGGGGGGATCGATCACGGAGGGCCTCTACATCAACCTTGCTGCCCTCATGATGATGTGTGAGTAGTTCACCACAGACCTACGGGTCCATAGCTAGTACCTAGATGGCAATCTCTCTATCTCTTGATCTTCAATACAATGATCATAGCATCTTCGCTTTGATCTATCTTTGTTTGGATCCGATGAATTGTGGGTTTATATTCAGATTGTTCATGAAAAGTATTTGAGTCACCTTTGAATATTAAGATTCTTAATTGCATGATCATTATAGCTTCGTAATGCTCTCCGATTTATTAATGTGCTTTGGCCAAGTAGATTGATCTATCTTCAGTGGGAGTGGTGCGTTGTGGTAGGTTCAACCTGACGAGTTTCTATATCCCAGTGACAAAGTAGGGGACAAGATGCGTCTTTGTGTTGTTGCTACTAAGGATAACACAATGGGGTTTATTCATATTGCTTGAGTTTACTTTGTCTACATCATGTCATCATTCTCCATGCATTACTCTGTTTGTCATGAACTTAATACGTAGGGAGGCAAGCATAGAAGCGCTCTGGAAGTGGAGTAATAGTAATAGGTGCAGGCAGGAGTCAGCGTATTGGTTTATGGACGTGATGCCTATATATACATGATCATTGCCGTGGAAATCGCATAACTATCCGCTTTTCTATCAATTGCGCAACAGTAATTTGTTACCCACCGTATGCTGCCTACATGAGAGATGCCGCTAGGGAAAACTATGGCCCCTGGGTCTATTCACTTATAAATTTACAAACACTACTATTACCTTGCTGCCTTTATTTAATTTTTATTTTATGTTGCAATTTACAATTATCTACACACCTCATTTGCTTGCAAATTACGAGATCAAGGGGATTGACAACCCTCTTGCCCGTGTTGGGTGCAAGTTGTTTGTTCTTTTGTGTGCAGCCGCTGAAGACGGTCGAGGATTGATATTCCTATTGGTTAGATAAACCTTGGTTTCATAACTGAGGGAAATACTTACCCACTTTGTGCTGCAATGACCCATTCCTCTTCACGGAAAACCCTACACAGATCACAAGTATCAGGAAGGATTTATGGCGCCGTTGCCGGGAAATATCATCATCAACTATCAGGTAACTTCACACAAATTTTCATTCACTTGTTTATCTTTTTATTTGCTGTTATATTTAGTTTGTCTCATAAAAATAAAAAATACAAAAATATTTATCTTTGCTAGTTTACTTGCCTAGCTATGGTACTTTATCTTTGTCACACAAAAACAGAAAGTGAAAAGCAAAAATAAAGATAAATGGATCATCATCCACTTGCTAATCTTTTCCAAAGACCCGTTTATACTGAAGCAATTGCTAGTGAGAGTGCACTAGATTATCTCTATGAGGTCTTGCTTGAAAATTGTGAATCTAATGTGATTCATGATAGTTCCTTGAATGAAAAGCATAATTGCCATGTTATTAGTATAAATTCTATGAATATCAATTGTGCTAATGATCATGATTGGCGTGATAACCATGATGTTGCTTGTGATCTTGATAGTTCTAATCTTCATCACGAATCTATTATTGATTATGATATTTTCAATAGTACTAAAAGTGGGTTTGGAAGAGCGTCAACTTTACTTAATGTTAATCCTACTATCTTGGAAGATTGTAAAACTTTTGTGCACGCGGATCATACAAATATATTATATGATAGCTATATTGTTGACTTTTAATATGATCCTACATGTAGTTATTATGAGAGAGGCAAATATGGTTATAGAAATTCTCATGTTACTTACTTACCTCTCTTGATGTTCACATTATTAATGCTTCAATATTCTTATTTGCATATGCTAGATTTCACTTGCCTTGAAAATTTGTTTTATTATAAAATGCCTATGCATAGGAAGTATGTTAGACTTAGATGTGTATTTCACATGCTATATGATGCCCTCTTTTTTCTTTAATTATTATCCTTTAAGTGAGCATCATTGAAATCTCAAGCCTCTCTTGATGGCTATAAAGAAAGAGCTTGTTGGGAGGCAACCCAATAGTTAGCTTTTTAAATTTCTGTTTGTTTTTGATAACATGATTATTTACTCTGTAATTATTATGTTTTTATGTTTAAATTAGTGTTTGTGCCAAGTAAAGCCTTTGGGATGACTCACAAGATGAGTAGAATCGATGCTGAAACAAAACAGAAACTTTTGACTCCAGTACAGGAATTTTTCATTCTTTACTGGGGGCTGATAATGATCTGAATTTTTCACACAGTATTTATATACAAACTTTCGAGGTTTTACTAATTTTTCAGAATTTTTAGAGTTACATAAGTATAGGTTCTCAACAGATTTCTACAGACTGTTCTGTTTTAGACAGATTCTGTTTTTGCTTGCATAGTTGCGTGTTTTGATTATGCTATGGATTGTATCTGGGGGTATAAGCCATGGAGAAGTTAGAATACAGTACTTATTATGCATTTATGAAATAAGAATCAATTTATAATAGTACCTAAAGTATTCAATATGTTCCTTATACTAACGGATCTCACGAAGTCTTGTTGAGTTTTGTGTGATTGAAGTTTTCAAGTTTTGGGTGTTATCGCGATGGACAAAGCAATAAGGAGTGGCAAGAGCCTAAGCTTGGGGATGACCAAGGCAACCCAAGGTAATATTTTAAGGAATACTCAAGCGTCTAAGCTTGGGGATGCCCCGGAAGGCATCCCCTCTTTCGTCTCAATCCATCGGTATGTCACTTGAAGCTATATTTTTATTCGTCACATGATATGAGTTTTGCTTGGAGCGTCGTTCGTTTTTGTTTGCCTTTACTTTCAGTTTGCCACGATCATTATTTGCTGGACACACCTATTTAAGAGAGACACATCTTCATAATAATTTGTTTGAATACTCTATGTGCTTCACTTATATCTTTTGAGCTTAGTAGTTGCTCTAGTACTTCACTTATATCTTTTTGAGCACGGTGGCGTGTTGATTTTATAGAAATAATTTCACTCTCGTTCTTCACTTATATTTGTTTGAGAGTTAATAAATAGTGACGGTAATTTGCATGGGTCATAAGACTAGTCCAAAAATATTAGGTATTCATTGAGTGATAATCAAAACCATCATGTAGCACATATAGAGTAATTGTGGGTTAATGATATTGATGTGGCAATATGAAAAAGGTGTAAGTTCATAATTGTTGATTCATAGAAGTGTTGATATTAAGAGAGGTTAACTTCTTGTTCTTCTAAAAATTAAAGAGGCATGGTGATGATGTGTGAGCATTTCTATTCCTCGTTGAAATCCTAGTGTTGTTTCGGGTTGGAAGCGCGCGATGGTTAACTCCTACCAACCTGTTCCCTCGGGGCATGCGAGTAGTACTTGATTTGTGATAAAACTAATAAAACTTTGCAATAAGTATATGAGTTCTTTATGACTAATGTGAAACCATGGACATACGCAATCTCACCTTTTCATATTTGCTAGCCTCTTCGGTACCGTGCATAACCCATTCTCACCTTGAGGATCGGTGCAACTTTCGCCGGTGCATCCAAACCCCGTGACATGATCCGCTCTATTGCACATAAGCCTCATTATATCTTCCTCAAAACATCCACCATACCTACCTATCAAGGCATTTTCATAGCTATTCCGAGATATATTGCCATGCAAATTCTATCGTCACTTCACATGACTAGTTCGTTCATCATCATATTGCTTTGCATGATCATATAGAGCTGACATAGTATTTGTAGAAAAGCCACCGTTCATCATATTTTTGATACGTGTCACACTAGATCATTGCACATCCTGGTACACTGCCAGAGGCATTCATATAGAGTCATATCTTCATATCGAGTTGTAAGTAAATAAAAGTGTGATGATCATCATTGTTACAACATTGTCCCAGTGAGGAAATAAAGATGGGGGAGGCCAAATGAGCCCACCATTCTGAAAAAAAAGATGAGATAAAATGAGAGAATGGACTTTGGTACTATCTTTTACCACACTTGTGCCTCAAAGTGGCACCTTGTTCCTCATGTAGAGAGAGTCTCATGTTATGTCAGTTTCATATGCTAGTGGGAATCACTTTTTCATTATTACAAACTTGACTTGTATATTCCTATGACGGGCTTCCTCAAATGCCCGAGGTCTTCATGAGCAAGCAAGTTGGATGCACACCCCACTTAGCTTCATTTTAGCTTTCATACACTTATAGCTCTAGTGCATCATTTGCATGGCAATCCCAACTCCTTGCATTGACATCTATTGATGGGCATCTCAATAGCCCGTCAGTACGCCTAGTTGACGTGACACTATCTTCTCCACTTTTTGCCCCTTTGATATGTACCACTATATTCTATTCCACCTAATGCTATGTCCAATGGCCCATGCTCATGTATTGCGTGAAGAATAAAAAGTTGATGCATATTGAAAAAGCACGATCCAATTTCCTGACTTGGACACCGTGGTGCTTGAAATTTGTATTAATGTGGTGAAGATGGAGCCATGCCTTGCTAATATAATAAGATGAATGGGGGGTAAACATTCTTTGAGGCTCGTATACTTTGAAAGATTGATGATTTTGTTTCTTATACTTAAAGTATTGCTATGTTAATATTTGTTGATTCATCGTTTCTCAATGAGCAAACATGCATAGGGTTACATAATGGATAGCATGTCACATCAAAAATTCTATTTTTATCATTTACCTACTCGAGGACGAGTAGGAATTAAGCTTGGGGATGCTGGATACGTCTCCAACGTATCTATAATTTTTGATTGTTCCATGCTGATATATTATCAATCTAGGATACTTTTTGGGTCTTTATTTACCAATTTATAATATTTTTTAGCACTAACCTATTGATCCAGTGTCCAGTGCCAGTTGCTGTTTTCTACATGTTTTTCACTTCTCAGGTTTACAGTACCAAACGAAGTCCAATTGCCACGAAACTTTTTGATGATTTTTTCTGGACCAAAAAAGACATGGGGGATTCAGAAGAAGGCTGGGGGCCGCACAAGCCAATAGGGCACGCCCTGGGGGGGAGCGCCCTGATGGCTTGTGCCTCCCTGGCGGCCCTCCCGACCTCGTTCTCTGGCCTTTAAATTCTCATATATTGCAAAAACCCTGGAGGCAGTCCCAAAACCCTTTTTACGCCGCCGCAAGTCTCTGTTCCGCCACGAGGCCATTTGGAGCTCCGTTTCGGCACCCTACCGGAGGGGGGATCGATCACGGAGGGCCTCTACATCAACCTTGCTGCCCTCATGATGATGTGTGAGTAGTTCACCACAGACCTACGGGTCCATAGCTAGTACCTAGATGGAAATCTCTCTATCTCTTGATCTTCAATACAATGATTATCGCATCTTCGCTTTGATCTATCCGATGTAATCCTATTGTGCGGTGTGTTTGTTGGAATTAGATGAATTGTCGGTTTATGTTCAGATTACTCATGAAAAGTATTTGAGTCACCTCTGAATATTAAGATTCTTATTTGCATGATCATTATAGCTTCGTAATGCTCTCCGATTTATTGATGTGCTTTGGCCAAGTAGATTGATCTATCTTCAGTGGGAGTGGTGCGTTGTGGTAGGTTTAACCTGACGAGTTTCTATATCCCAGTGACAAAGTAGGGGACAAGATGCGTCTTTGTGTTGTTTCTACTAAGGATAACACGATGGGGTTTATTCATATTGCTTGAGTTTACTTTGTCTGCATCATGTCATCGTTCTCCATGCATTACTCTGTTTGTCATGAACTTAATACGTAGAGAGGCAAGCATAGAAGCGCTCTTGATGTGGAGTAATAGTAATAGGTGCAGGCAGGAGTTGGCCTATTTGTTTATGGACGTGATGCCTATATATACATGATCATTGCCGTGAAAATCGCATAACTATCCACTTTTCTATCAATTGCCCAACAGTAATTTGTTACCCACCGTATGCTGCCTACATGAGAGATGCCGCTAGGGAAAACTATGGCCCCCGGGTCTATTCACTTATATATTTACAAACACTACTATTACCTTGCTGACTTTATTTACTTTTTATTGTATTTTACAATTTACAATTATCTACAATTATCTACACACCTCATTTGCTTGCAAATAACGAGATCAAGGGGATTGACAACCCTCTTGCCCGCGTTGGGTGCAAGTTGTTTGTTCTTTTGTGTGCAGCCCCTGAAGACGGTTGAATATTTATATTCCTATTGGTTTGATAAACCTTGGTTTCATAACTGAGGGAAATACTTACCAACTTTGTGCTGCAATAACCCGTTCCTCTTCACGGAAAACCCAACGCAGATCACAAGTATCAGACATGCAGACCATGCCTCATGGACAAGATGACTAAGACCCCGTTTTCCGGTATGATGGAGCAGGCAAGTGACTTATTGGAAATAATACATGCTGATGTATGCGGTCCAATGAGTGTTGAAGTGCGCGGTGGATATCATTATTTTCTTACCTTCACTGATGATTTGAGTAGATATGGGTATATTTACTAAATGAAAAACAAGTCTGAAATGTTTGAAAAGTTCAAGCAATTTCAGAGTGAAGTTGAGAATCATCGTAACAAGGAGATAAAGTTTCTATGATCTGATCGTGGTAGAGAATATCTGAGTTATGAGTTTGGTATGTGACGAGGTCACCTACCCTGGGTAGGGTCATAGACCTCGCACGTAGGACACACCTGGGGTCCTACAAGTTCACGAAAGTCCCTGG
This sequence comes from Elymus sibiricus, assembly GCA_039707655.1. Classification (NCBI taxonomy): domain Eukaryota; kingdom Viridiplantae; phylum Streptophyta; class Magnoliopsida; order Poales; family Poaceae; genus Elymus; species Elymus sibiricus. Next base: position 284,079,846 of record CM077663.1, read on the forward strand.
ATTATCATGGCACTCGGACGAATGTACAAGATGCACTCGGATCCCTGTAAGTCACTCGGAAGTTACTAGCCACTCGGCCTGGCTTAGGCAGCCGAACGTGAAGAAGCAGAGGCGACGTGAGAGCTACAACGTTCGAGGGACTTAACTCGCATTAAGTGTTGTAAACACTACGTTACCTGTAACGCTCGTAGTTAACACGGCAGTTTCGAGTAACTCCAGCAGTTACTAGCAATAATGACCCTTGTAATGGCACTCAGCTGGCTGTGGTGCACTCTCTATAAGCCACCCCCCGACGCCAGAGCAAGGGTTACGAACTCTCTGTAATCAGAAACATACACAAAGCAACACTTAGCCCCAGGGCTCGAGATGTAGGACTTTTACCACTTCCGAGTGGGGTCCGAACTCATAAAATCCGAGTGTGACACTTGCTCCGTAGCTAGGCTTCGCCCTTACTCATACGTACCCCCGTACTACTGTCAGTATTACTCCCACGACTGTTGGCGCCCACCTTGGGGCGGCAGTTCTTGCAAACTCCGGCTCAAGTGGAGATTCATTTTTCCTGGCCATGATGCTGGCACTCGGCGATGAGATTCTCTTTAGCAGCCGACGCTTCATCGTCGATGGTTCGGCTTGGCTGCACAATGCACGGCTGGACCCAGATGAGTTTCCCGCCCGCGGGGCTGTGCATTTTAGTGCGGCGGCACACAGGGTCCTCCTGCGACAGTCATCGGAGCCATACGGCTCAGTGCCGGCCCGTTCGGTGTCCGGCCTCCGCAAGCGTTCCGGACGCTCACGGCTGCAGCGGTGGCTCAAGCATGTCATGGCGCGGCACCCTACTTCTGAGCAGGTCGCCGTGCTCGACTCCGGTGAGCCAATCGTCAGCTTGTCTCCCACATCGGGCGACGAGCTGTCCGATGAGTCCGAGTGTGAAAGCAGCGGAAACACTGCTGAGATACTAGTGGCACATTCCACCGATCATGCCCGTCCTGGGTACTCCATGGGTGTCTCCCGTGGCCGAGACAGAGGCCGCCTCGACGACGGTCCCTCCGACGGTTATTTTCCCCGGACTCTCACTCGGGAGCAGCGGGAAGAGAGGAGAAGGAGGGACGACGAAGTCCTCCTCATCCCCATCACGGGAACGTCCCCGGAGGAGATAGCCTTGGATGCCATGCGCTAGGCCACCTTGGAAGAGCACGAGCATTTAGAGAGGCTCCAATAGGCACTCGATGAACGTGCAGCAAGGGAGCAACTAAGCTCCAGTTACAACAGGCGGCGGTTCTTTCCGAATGACAAGCAACCCAAGATCCCAGTGATGCGCACTCCCATAGAGAACCTAGCCGCGGCTACTCGGATAGCTGAATCCATTCAGCTCTCCAGTTCTGCAACAGGAGAAGGCATTCGGTACATTCAGACTCTGCTGAAAACGGCGATGAGACAGAATTCGGAAGTTTCTCAGTCGAACCAGCGTATATACAACAAGTCCCTTCGGGCTGACACTGTCCTGTCCGTGCATAGTCCGCATGCTTACGGGAAGCGCCGATACTCTCCTCCTCCTCTGAGAGGCCAGCACGGAGGGCACTAGCGCGACAACCGTGATGTCAGTCGGACGCCCCCTCTGAGGGGTGGTTCGTACGACAAGCGGCCTTATGATGACGGTCGGCCTCAGAGAGAAGACCGCAATCGGACTCCTCCTTGCCCCAGAGGTTATGAGGAAGCTGGCCGACGCCCTCCACTGCTCAATGCCAGATCTACCATCACACAGAGAATGGTGGATAAAAACCGATTGGTCAGAGACCGAGCAAGCGGATGGGGGACGTCAGGTTTCGAGTGCTTCTGCAGGTATATCCGAGAGGCTGAGATTCCCCCCAACTACAGATTGGCGATGGGGATCGGAAAGTTTAATGACGAATCCAAGCCAGAAACGTGGCTCGAAGATTACCGAGTGGCTGTTCAGATTGGGGGTGGTGATTACTTCATGGCGATGAAGCATCTTCCCCTCATGCTGGAAGGATCCGCTCGGGCCTGGCTGAACCAGTTGCCTTCTAGCAGCATATCTATTGCTTGGAGGACCTGGCGCATGTGTTCATCAAGACATTTGAGGGCACATACAAGCGTCCGGGTGGATTGACAGAGTTGCAACATTGTGTCCAGAAAAACAATGAAACTCTTCGGGAGTACATTCAGCGATGGACTACTCTCCACAACACGGTTGAGAATGTCACTGAGCACCAGGCCGTCTGCGCTTTCAAGGAAGGCACTCGGTACAGGGAACTCATCCTGAAGTTTGGCCGATCGGGAGATCTGTCTCTCAGTCGGACCATGGAAATTGCTAACAAATACGCCAATGGCGAAGAGGAAGACCGCCTCCGCAACGGCAAAGGGCGAGCTGGTGATGCCCCTCAATCGGCAGGGAACGCAGGCAAAAAGCAGAAGCGGAAAGCCGATCCTCCGGGAAAGGCAGAAGTGGCTACAGTTCCTCATCAGGGGAAGACAAAGCCCAAGAAGAACAAGAAAAAGGACTGGGCCAACAAGAAGAAGCCCGAGTACAATTCTGAAGTGTTGGATCAGCCCTGCGCTATCCACACCAAAAAAGATGAGGAGGGTAACCTCATTTACCCAAAGCACACCACTCAGGAGTGCCGAATGCTCAAGCATGAGATGGGTAAAGAGCCCTCTACAGAAAAGGACGATGACGAAGAAGGCGAGCGTGATCCTGAGTACCCTCACGTCGACAAGGTCCTGAATATGATCTTCGCAGATGTCGAAAGCAAGAGCCGATTGAAGGTCATCAATAGGGAGGTGAACTTGGTAGCTCCGACTGCCGTCAAGTACCTCAACTGGACAAAGACCCCTGTTACTTTCGACTAGTCCGATCACCCAGCCCACATACACACTCCCGGGAGGCAGGCGCTGGTCATTGATACGGCTGTAAATGGAGTCCGACTGCGCAAAGTCTTGATGGATGGTGGCAGTGGGTTCAACATAATTTATGCGGACACACTCAACGCTATGGGCATTTCGATGTCCCGCCTGAGTAAGAGTAACATGCATTTCTATGGGGTCATCCCTGGGAAGAAAGCTGAGTCACTCGGTCAAATCGCTCTGGACGTCGTGTTCGGAGGGGAGAAAAACTTCTGAAAGGAACGCCTGGCGTTTGAACTGGTTGACTTTCGGAGTGCATATCATGCTATCCTGGGTAGGCCCTGCCTACGCGCGTTTCATGGCCCGACCATATTACTTATATCTTAAACTTAAGATGCCAGGACCGAATGGTGTGATCACGGTGACCGGTGATCGGAAAGTCGCTGAAGAGTGCCTCCAGCAGGGCTCTAAAATTGCAAATGAACAAGTACTCGCAGTCAAACTCGACGGGTACAAGAAGGCGGTGGACACTGCAGATTTGCTAAAGTCTAAGCGACCGGCAATGGAATGAGCCTTCCAGTCGGACGACGAAACTAAGCAGGTTCACATTCACCCCACCGATCCGAGTGGGCTCCGACCAACATCTCGACAACACTCAGTGAAAAATAGGAAGCCGAGCTCATCGAGTTCCTCCGTGAGAACTGGGATATCTTCGCATGGAAGCCGTCTGACATGCCGGCGGTTCCCAGGGGACTGGCTGAGCACCGACTCCGAGTGGATCCGAAAGTCAAACCAGTCAAGGAGCACTTGCATCGATCCTCCGTCGAGAAGCGCAAGGTCATTGGTGAAGAGATCGCACTTGTCCCGCAGTCGAACGGACAAGCAGAACGAGCAAACGGGATGATTCTTCAAGGATTGAAGCCCCGATTGATGAGGGATCTGGAAAGTGCTGCTGGCGCTTGGGTTGAAGAACTACCGTCTGTCCTCTGGGGCATTCGAACGACTCCGAATCGTTCATCCAAGCACACCCCTTTCTTTATGGTATATGGGTCCGAAGCGGTTCTGCCGAGTGATGTTCGCCAGAATGCCCCCCGAGTGGAACTCTACAATGAAGATGAAGCAGAAGTAGCATGTGAGGATAGTCTGGACCTCTTAGAGGAAGAGAGAGAGAGTTAGCCTTGATTAGGTCGACGCTATATCAGCAAGACTTGAGACACCTTTATGACAGACAAGTCAGAAGCCACGCTTTTCAAGAAGCTGACCTTGTTCTCCGATTGGATCAGCAGAAGCCACACAAGTTAGCGCCTCTGTTGCAAGGGCCTTTCGCAATATCCAAAGTCCTGAACAATGGAGCCTACCGGTTGTACAACTTCAAAACCGATGCAGAAGAGCCCCGAGCGTGGAACGCGGACCTGCTCTGCAAGCTCTAGACTTAGTATAAAAACACTTTGTCATTCCTGTAATGAACTTCCGAGTGAATTCGATGAATAAAAGTCTTTACTTTCCATACTCTTTGTCGAAACTTTTTTACTTTTGTTTGTTTTCCTCATCCCAAGCGGGTGCGTGGATAAACTTAGCTGCGAACCTGATTTCGCCTAAGTTACAAATTACTCCGAGAGAGAACATCGTTCACACTCGGGGGCTTAGCTGCGAACCTGATTTTGCCTAAGTTACAATCTACTCCGAGTGAGGACAACCACCACACTCGGGGGCTTAGCTGCGAACCTGATTTCGCCTAAGTTACAATCTACTCCGAGTGAGAACATCGTTCACACTCGGGGGCTTAGCTGCGAACCTGATTTTGCCTAAGTTACAAATTACTCCGAGTGAGGACAACATCCACACTCGGGGGCCTTAGCTGCGAACCTGATTTCGCCTAAGTTACAATCTACTCCAAGTGAGAACATCGTTCACACTCGGGGGCTTAGCTGCGAACCTGATTTTGCCTAAGTTACAATCTACTCCGAGTGAGGACAGCCTCGACACTCAGGGGCTTAGCTGCGAACCTGATTTCACCTAAGTTACAATCTACTCCGAGTGAGAACATCGTTCACACTCGGGGGCTTAGCTGCAAACCTGATTTCGCTTAAGTTACAATCTACTCCGAGTGAGAACATCGTGCACACTCGGGGGCGTAGCTCCGAACCTGATTTCGCCTAAGTTACAAATTACGCCAAGTGAGGACAGCCTCCACACTCGGGAGCTTAGCTGCGAACCTGATGTCGCCTAAGTTACAATCTATTCCGAGTGAGAACTGTTGACACCAGATTTTGGCATGGTCAAAAACATAATTAAAAAGGCCTCAAATGGAAAAGTGCTCAAAGTGAGAAAGTTCCGTATCGTCGAAAGGAGAAACTTTGATATTTGGGCCATAGCCATGCGAGCTCAGCTCTAAGGCCGAAGTTGTGTTCGAAGTAGTGAAATTTTATACCCAGAACACTATTCGGCTGATTACGCCCCCAAGACGGCCTCATATGAGAAAAGTGTATACACGGATTGTCTTCGTCTTGTCGAATCGGTCGATTTTGATATAAAATTCGTCTCAATCCGAGATCGTATGCAAAAGTTACGGCCGTTACAAGATTGCTGATACAGCAGAGAACGGTACTACCGCTCCAATAAGCGGTACTACCGCTCCTACTACGGCGTCTACTACCGCTTACGAAAAACTTTCTGGCATCCCGAGACCCTAAGCGGTACTAGAGCGGTACTAGAGCGGTACTACCTCCCAGAACGGTACTACCGTGCCCAGAACGGTACTACCGCTTGCCTATAGCCGCACAGATTCGGGCAGATCGAAAAAGTCCGAGTTTGGCTGCGTTTTTTGACCCTTTGGAAGGAAATCTGGGTCCGTGTCTTGTACGGGAAGTCCAACCCCCTCTTAAATAGAAGAGGTGATGGCCGATTGAGAAAACACACAATCGAACTAACACATCTACATCTTTTACCCTAATTTTATCTCTCCCTTGTATCTTTCTTCTCGTTCTTCGTTCGTTCTTCTTGTTGCAGGACGGCGAACCTCGAGGCCCTAGGGGTGATCAGGTCGACCTAGGGCAGCCCATCGTCCATCCGCGACTCCTGACGGGTTCCATCCCGGAGAAGCGGTGCGTCGGGTCTACAAAAGCGCCCGCCGGATTGTCTTGCGTATCGCGCTTCCGGCAGGCCTCCTTCGACGTGAGCTGCGGTGCATCACCCCCGGCGTCGAGGGTACGCGTGACGCGGTCGTGTGTCAACACACTTTTTGGCGACTCCGCTGGGGACCGAAGCTTTGAACGGTCTCCGGCCCGTTCTTGCTACGAAGAGATCATCATCTAGGGTTTGCAATCTACAAAGGTAATATGAATACCCAATTCACTTATGTAGATGCAAATAATGCATATGTTGTTGCTAGATCGTTTAATGAGTATAATGTATCGGCTAGCCCTAATGTTTTCAATCATGCATCTAATTATGTGCAACAGCCGATTCAGAACAATCTCCATGCTTCAACTTCATATAATCTTAGCAACATGCAACATATGTATCCCAACTCCCATGCATCGGCAACCCCACAAATCCATATGCCGATGAACAACATGACGAGTTCGGTTAATCAAGTTGAAACACCCCATGTAGGAACTTCCAATAGCATGCAACAAGGTGTTTCACCTTTTTATTCATCGGCAACAAACATGCAATATGTCAATCTAAACATGCCGGTGGATAGGGGAATTGGCCATGCCACTACTAGTTATTCGGCCAATTATCCTCAAACATCATATGCTACACCTCATGCTACTAACTTTTTGGCACCATACGCAACTGTTGATGTCCATAATTCGGCTCCGCATCTTCACGGTCAAGGCCGAATAAGTGAAACTTCTGCAGGAGCACAAATGCCTTCACCTACTACCGTGGCATATCATATTTCCCCTACACAATTACAGAATTTCGGCAACATCTCATTGCCGGAAGAGTCTAGTAGCATTGGGGGGCAATCCAATGAAGATTGGGCTGAAATTGGGCAGAAAAAGCTTACAGAAGGTCTAGCTGCAATGTTTGCTGAGTTTAGACAAGAACAAGCAGCCTTACGAATAAAAGAGAAAGCATTGCGAGTGAATAGAATTATCAGAAAGAATAATGATTCGGATAACAAAGTTATTTCGGTTATTGAAAAGGCCGAATCAAACAATACATGCGCCGAATCAATTCAAGAGAAAGAGGACGACAAGGTCTTGGAGAGTTGTCCAAAGGTGGAGCAAGCTATTGTTCATATCACACCACCATCACACTCTCCCAACGTATTCGAAGAGGTATGTCTAGCAAGTGATTTACCTATTTTCCGATTTGGTCGCAACTATGTTATTGATACATCTATTAGAAAAAAATTCATTTGCAATCTTGAAAGACCAATGAAGAAGGGTAATTTACTTGTTAGCAATAAAATTGTTATAGAACATATCGGTCAACCTATTGTGCCATTTATAAAGACCGATAGTAACTTATTATTACAGCCAAAGTTTTCCCCATCGCTTTATCAAAATTTCATATCTAATTGGGTAGCTTTGCTTGTTTCATACTTGGCTTGCACTTGGTCTCAATTGAGACATGTGTATTTTCATTTCAGAAATTTAAATCCAAGGTTAAATTCTATTGAGAAAACCGATGGTAGTATAATTTCTTATTCAAAGTCATCGGAGATGGAGTGCAAAAAACAATGCATAGCCGAATGGGGAGATTCCAAATCTGAAACATTCGTTTGCTTACCTCCAAAGCCGTTCTCACAGCAAGATCGGCTAGAAAATAAAAAGTTTACCTTCAATTCAAACATGTGTGATCGAATATTTGATTTGTTGCTAAAAAATAATTACATTAGAATTCTTGATCGCCATGTCAAGCCATCAATCCAAGGACGAATGTATTGTAGGTTGCATCATTGGTTCAAACATAATTTTGAGGATTGCAATATGTTTTGTCAAATAGTCAAATCGGCCATTGATAAAGGACGATTGAGATTTGTTGAAACACCAAGAGATGACCAGTCAATTCCGATTGGTCCTGATGGCAAACGGTTTTTGAATCGGCTGCTTCAAGCCGATCCATTTAAGCATGAGAAGGTAAAAACTGCGGATAATGGGATCAAGCTTTCAAGTAAGGAAGTTGTTCAAGAGCACAATGATAATATTCTTGAGGGCAAAGATTCCATCAAAGTTGCAATGAAGACGCCAAGTACTGGGGGGCAACAAGGAAATCCAAAGATCGATGTGAGCACAAACAAAGAAAGCAAAGGCCGAGGCAAGCACAAAGGTAAAAAGCCGAAAGTCACTTTCCCACAGCTATTGGAAAAATAGCAAAAAATAAGTGAGGAGAACAGTGCTTGTCAGCCAAGTAATACAAAGAAACCAAGATCACCCCCAAGGCACAAATATGAGGGTCGGTATTGGCAAACTGAGAATTTCAATGCAACATATTCATATCCTTATTTTGGGCCGCCGATGTCGTGGCTGCCTCCCTATGCTCATGTAAATCCGTATCCATCATGGGACAGGTATGATAAAAAGGCACATTCTCCATCTTATTATAAACCACCTCACCAATATTATGCAGCTCCAAGAAGACCAACGTTCAATGAGCAGTCATATGTTCAAGACCGTTTCAATAAAAAAGAATCGGTCTGGAGCTCAAGAAAAAATAAAGAGACGGTCAAGCAAGTATATCAAGTCAAGAAAGATGGTCGTAAGTGTGCTCATTCAGATTCGGTTCCAAATGAAAAAGTGCCAATTAAGATGTTGATATTGGCTACTAAAGACAATGAGATGAAACACTCAATTGTTGAGAATCAAGATGCCGAATCTGGACAGAAGGAGTTGAAAGTGCCCAAGGTAAAACAAGAATTTCCATTGCTTGAAAGAAAATCACAGCCGAGGCGTCCACTCGGCTTATCGTATTGGCAAAAGAAGGAATTACAAAAGCTTAGTGCACAAGAACTTGAAAATAGGAACATGGCATGGGTTCCCAAAGGAAGTACTCAAAATAATACGCAAGCTTCCATTGCAAAAAGTATGGCAAAGGTGAAGAAGGAGAAGAGTGAAAACTCCGAACAACCAAGCCGAAGGTTTGCGCATCAAAATCTTCGGTTCAAACAATATCCATATTCTTCAACTATGCCATTAATGCCTATGCCATGGAATTCATCCTCAGGTATGATAGGTTACCCTTCATGGGTTTATTTTAATCCATGGGTGCATTATAATTTCTCACATCATGAAAGGGGTTTACCGAATCATTACTCATTTGATTAGCTGAAATCTTGTTGCTAATCCATATGGCCGATATATACTTATCGTCCTAAGTTCATGCAAATGGCCGAAGGAGTGTTGACATCGTCCTTAGAGCCATCCTAATGCAAGTTATTTTTCGGCACACAAGCTTTGCCGAAAAACAGGGGGGCATGTGTTGACACCAGATTTTGGCATGGTCAAAAACATAATTAAAAAGGCCTCAAATGGAAAAGTGCTCAAAGTGAGAAAGTTCCGTATCGTCGAAAGGAGAAACTTTGATATTTGGGCCATAGCCATCCGAGCTCAGCTCTAAGGCCGAAGTTGTGTTCGAAGTACTGAGATTTTATATCCAGAACACTATTCGGCTGATTACACCCCCAAGACGGCCTCATATGAGAAAAGTGTCTACACGGATTGTCTTCGTCTCGTCGAATCGGTCGATTTTGATATAAAAATCGTCTCAATCCGAGATCGTATGCAAAAGTTACGGCCGTTACAAGATTGCTGATATAGCAGAGAACGGTACTACCGCTCCAATAAGCGGTACTACCGCTTGAGCGGTACTACCGCTCCTACTACCGCGTCTACTAGCGCTTACGAAAAAGTTTCTGGCATCCCGAGACCCTAAGCGGTACTAGAGCGGTACTAGAGCGGTACTACCTCCCAGAACGGTACTACCGTGCCCAGAACGGTACTACCGCTTGCCTATAGCCGCACAGATTCGGGAAGTTCGAAAAAGTCCGAGTTTGGCTGCGTTTTTTGACCCTTTGGAAGGAAATCTGGGTCCATGTCTTGTACGGGAAGTCCAACCCCCTCTTAAATAGAAGAGGTGTTGGCTGATTGAGAAAACACACAATCGAACAAACACATCTACATCTTTTACCCTAATTTTATCTCTCCCTTGTATCTTTCTTCTCGTTCTTCGTTCGTTCTTCTTGTTGCAGGACGGCGAACCTCGAGGCCCTAGGGGCGATCAGGTCGACCTAGGGCAGCCCATCGTCCATCCGCGACTCCTGACGGGTTCCATCCCGGAGAAGCGGTGCGTCGGGTCTACAAAAGCGCCCACCGGATTGTCTTGCGTATCGCGCTTCCGGCAGGCCTCCTTCGACGTGAGCTGCGGTGCATCACCCCCGGCGTCGAGGGTACACGTGACGCGTTCGTGTGTCAACAAGAACATCATTCACACTCGGAGGCTTAGCTACGAACCTGATTTTGCCTAAGTAACAATCTACTCTGAGTGAGAACATCATTCACACTCGGAGACTTGGCTGCGAACCTGATTTCGCCTAAGTTAAAAATTACGATGAGTGAGGACAGCATCCACACTCGGGAAAATCGGGCCAAGTGCTCAAAACGGTCAAATAAAGGCATTCAAATGTCATGCAGTTCGAAGCAAAAGTGCAGATAGTTGTGGCAGCACAGTCACGACAAATGTACGGATACAGAAATCACTCGGCATACCGAGGCAAATATCACTTAAAAGTTTTTTATCCGAGGTTCACTCGGCTGCTGTCGGGGATGCCGCGTCGGTGAAGTTGTCGAGGTCGATAACCTCTGCGATCCGAGTAGCCGCCGACAGGAAGGTCTCCATGAAATATTCGATCTTGGCGCTCTTTTGGTTGACGACCCTTAGTGACTTCAACTTCTCCTCGTCTACGCCCTTGCAATGCACGTGGATGAGGGAGAGAGCAATATTTGCACCAGTGCGGGCTGCAGATTTCTTCCATAGTTGCACTCGGCGTGGCATATCCTGCAGACGGTTAATGAGGACATCTAAGTGACTCGGGGACTCCTTCAGGGGTGACTTCCTTGTCAATCTCCTTGGCTGCTTCGCGTAAACGGTTGAGGAAGATAGCCGCTTCTGCAGTGCGCTCGTCGAGTCGAAGCAGTGCAAGAGCCGAGCTGTCATGAAGAAGACCCGCACTCGGATCTAGTTCCTTCTCGATTTTGGAAGTTTCCTCCTCAGCGTCCCAGCATAGATCTGATGAACATTCGGAAAAAGGGAGTTAATGGAGGAGAAGAGTTGAAGTGAAATGATTTGGAGCTTGGTCATTCCTAATACGTACCTTTAAGCCTATCGTTCATCTCGTTGCAGTGGTCCTCAATGAGCTTCTCCAGCTCCTGCTTTTTGGACGTGACTTGTTTCAGTTTCGCCTCGGCCTCGACCGCCTCCGCAGTGCTCCTCCTGGCAACATCCTCCAGGGCTTTCTTCTCCTCCCCCCACTTCTCGAGATACTCCAGCTTGTCTTCAGCTTCCTTCGTTTTCCGACTGGCCTCCTTCTGGGCAGTTGCCAGTTCACGGTCTTTCTTCTCCAGAGCCTCCTTCATGGTCTCTATAGAAATGTAAGCCTGGAGTCTCTTAGTAAGTTGAAGATTCTCACTACGTACATCTGGTGAAGTACTTTCAGTCGGACAGGGAAAAAGGTTCAAGTGCAAAAGTATTCGGTCAAGATTCAATTACCTCCGAGCGATCGCTTTTCTTGCTCCAGACGAATACTCTTGGTCTTCTCAGCTTCGAGACTGTGACGCAAGTCCTTTACCTCCTTCTCAAGGGCATTGTAGCGAGTCTCGAGCTCGCACACAGCCTGCCAAGAAGAAACAAGGAAACATCAGTGATAAAAATCAAACTCAAGTATAAGGTTAAAGACAAATATCATTCGGATTTTGAGACTACCGCCGACTGCTTCAGTCGATGGCAGCCTCGGGGACTACACCCAGTGGGTGCGCTCAGTGCACCCCCACTGGAGAACTACATGTTCTACACCCCGATGGTCAACGTCGAGAGGCTCTGGTCCATGGACCATCACCGCATCCTCTTCGACAAGTATCTCGTCATTCGAATCGTACTGCATTCAGATTTTGAGACTACCGCCGACTGCATCAGTCGACAGTAGCCTCGGGGACTACACCCAGTGGGTGCGCTCAGCGCGCCCCCACTGGGGAACTACGAGTTTTACACCCGACGGTCAACGTCGAGAGGCTTTGGTCCATGGACCATCACCACATCTTCTTCGACAAGTATCTCATCATTCGGAACGTGTTGCCAATATCAAAATCATTCGGATTCTCAGACTACCGCCGACTGTTTCAGTCGACGGCAGTCTCGGGGACTACACCCAGTGGGTGCGCTCAACGCGCTCCCACTGGAAAACTACGGGTTCTACACCCCGCCGGTCAACGTCTAGAAGCTCTGGTCCATGGACCATCACCGCGTCCTCTTCGACAAGTATGCCTACAAGATCTCCTACGAACAACATTCAGATTCTCAGACTTCCGCCGACTGCTTCAGTCGACGGCAGCCTCGGGGACTCCACCCAGTGGGTGCGCTCAGCGCGCCCCCACAAACACCCAGTGGGTGTGCCCCCCAGTGGGTGTGCCCCTGACGCAAACTCACTCGGAACTCCAAAAACATCTACAACGCAAAAAATTTGTATAAAGAAGGTACTTACAAGAGTACTTACTCGGACGTTCTTCTCCAAAGCCTCGCCGGCGTCGCGTGCCTCCTTCGGCTTGTTGTTCATCAGCCTCAGTTGGATCAGAGCCTCCTTACTTGCCCCCACCTGGTCCTTCGGGACACGCTGTAATCTGATGGCACTGGTCGCAAGTGGAATTGTCAGAGGCATTCCAAGTGCTGACCCGGTTCCCGAAGAGGTTCCCCGAGCTGGTGCTGGCACTTGAACATGCGATACGTCCTGCATCACGACATCCACATTGGTGGTAAGATTTGGTGGGTCAACCCGGTCGTCCACATCGATCTCAATCACTTCACGTGGTTGCAAATATTCGAAGATCATTTGGGAATAAGTCCAAAGAGGAAATGAAGAGTTCAAAGATCATATACGATCAGAATCGAGTGTTACCTTTTGAAGTCCCGGCATCAACCTCGCCCTTGTCCTTCTCTAGCGAAGCAGTCGACGTGTCCGCCCTGTAGAAGAACCACTCAGAGTATTACATCATTCGGTCAGTCATTTAGGGTGACAGTTGGTACGAGGACACTCACGCAGAATCCACCGGCACGTTCATTTTGGTCTTGGGCAGAACCGCCTTCCGAGGTTTGCTGGAAATAATCTTCGGCTGTTTGGTTCTTTTCTCTAGGGATGGAGCGGACTCGGCTCGCCCACGCTTTGAGGTCCGAGTGGGAGGAATAACCGAAGAAGACTTGGTAGTACCTGGCCCTCATGTGTTGCTTCCACGGACCCCAGGGTCCTGGCGCGCCTTCGTGCGGGGCTCGGGAAGGACATCCTCCGAAGGGAAGACTCCGCCTCGTCTCCTGGTTCCAACTCCTTCTCATCTCCTCCTCCTTCGCTGTCTTCCACGTAATCCTCCTCTCCGTCCGAGTCATCATGGTGCTCGTTGTCGCTTGCCACGTCAGCAGGAGCGTGGTTACCAGCGGGGATCAAGCTCACCATGGCCATGAAGGCCTGTCAGGATAAAAGTTACATCAATCAAAGATTTGATAAATGAAAGTTGCATCACTCGGAAACAATAATGGCACTCGGGATTTACCTCATTCGCTAGATTCTCAATCGAGTATGGAGGCACACGCCTCGTGCCTCTAGGGTTATCTCGAGCTGGGGTGATGGCCTTGATTTTGTTCGCCACGGCCTCTTCACTGGGCTCCTCCGGGTGCGTTCGCGTAGGGTCACTCGGACCCGAGTATTGCCACATAGGGTGGGCTCCGGCCTGCAATGGTTGAATCCTTCTCTGGAAGAAGATCTCCAGCAGGTCCAGACCGTTGATACCCTGGTTCACGAGGGATACCAGTGCAATCACAAGGATGTCTACGTCTACTCTCTCCTCCTTGGACACGGTCAACTTAGGGAATCGCCGAGTGCGTTCGGCCGAATATGGTGGGAGGCCCAACTGACCCTCTTCGACTGGGATGTCCTCACAGTAAAACCAAGTCGACTGCCAACCCTTAACAGTGTCCGGGAAAGTCATCGAAGGGAAACTACCTTTACCCCTCAATTGAATGCCCAGGCCCCCACATAGCTGAATTACGTTCGTCTTCTCCTCAGTCAAAGTGGTTTTCTTCGCACTCATCACTCGGCATGTAAACAAGTGTTTGAATAAACCCTAGTGTAGGTTGCAACCAAGAAAGTTCTCACAGAGAGAACCAAAAGCAGCCAGATAGGTTATGGAATTGGGGGGAAGATGGTGAAGCTGAGCCCCGAAAAAATCCAAGAACACTCGGAAGAAAGGATGTGGGGGTAAAGAAAAACCTCGGTCGAGGTGAGTCGTGAGGAGGACCCTCTCGTTCCCGCGCGGCGCAGGCTCGACCTGCCCCTTCTCCGACAGCCTCCAGCTTTCGGCGGCCAGGAGACCCTGGCTCTCCAGGTCCTTCAACCGGCTAGCCTTGGCCCGAGAGGCCAGCCAGTCACCCTGGACGAAGCTAGCTGGGGTACCCGCGCTCGAGGAGGACTCGCGCGAGGACTTCTTCGTCCTCTCGGCTCTCGCGGTGGAGCTCTTCGTCATCTCCGGCGAGGGGCAACAGCGAATCAGCGAATCGGTGGCGGAGGCAAAGCTCTCGGTGGAGCGGAGGAGGAAATTGGAGAGGCAAACAATGAGGATGTTTTTTCCTATCTCCCTCCCGGCCTTCTTTAATACTCCAACTCGACGGAATCACGGCCGTCAGATCTGCAGCAACCGCGCAATCAACGGGCGCATGCAGATCCACGATATCTCCGGGGCAGCATAGCGGGGTACGTGGCAAAATTCACGGCACGAAAATCGAGGTGCCGCGGCCACTTCCCCCACCTGCGTGACACAACCGTCACGATCGCGTACGTGCGCTTCCCCATGATTTCAAAATCGCCGGAGATTTCGCGATGCCACGGCCCGAGTGAACTCCGTGTTCACTGGTGCTTTTCGACGCGCCGAAACTGACCGAGTGAACTCCGTGTTCGCTGGAGCGTTCCGACACGCCAAACTCACCGAGTGAACTCCGTGTTCGCTGGTGCATTCCAACGCGCCAAAACTCACCGAGTGAACTCCGTGTTCGCTGGCGCTTTCCGACGCGCCAAAACTCACCGAGTGAATTCCGTGTTCGTTGATGCGTTCCGACACGCCCAAACTCACCGAGTGAACCGAAAAGACCCGTCAAGCACTCGGACGAATTTTAAACTGATTCAAGAGCATCCGAATGAAGGTCAAACAGAAGGTTCAATAGTCTCATCTTCAAGCCTTAATATTATCTTTCCCGAGAACTGATCTGCATTAGACTGAGTGATTTGAACAGCCAGGCTGTTCGAGCCATTCGGATGTTACTTAACCTGAACCGGTCGCGGTTTTAGTACCGAGTGAGAAATGATCTGACACATTTCCAAGCATTCCCGAAACGCCGCCAATGTCATGATACGTTGGTCACTCGATTCCCAAAACCTCAACCGATTATCATGGGGTCCTGGGTAGGGTCATAGACCTCGCATGTAGGACACACCTGGGGTCCTACAAGTTCACGGAAGTCCCTGGATTATCATGGCACTCAGACGAATGTACAAGATGCACTCGGATCCCTGTAAGTCACTCCGACGTTACTAGCCACTCGGCCTGGCTTAGGCACCCGGACATGAAGAAGCATATGCGACGTGGGAGCTACAATGTTCGAGGGACTTAACTCGCATTAAGTGCTGTAAATACCATGTTACCTGTAACGCTCGTAGTTAACACGGCAGTTTCCAGCAACTCCGGCAGTTACTAGCATTAATGACCCTCATAATGGCACTCGGCTGGCTGTGGCGCACTCTATATAAGCCACCCCCTGACGACAGAGCAAGGGTTACGAACTCTATGTAATCAGAAACATACACAGAGCAACACTTAGCCCTAGGGCTCAATACATAGGACTTTTACCACTTCCGAGTGGGGTACGAACTCGTAAAATCCGAGTGTGACACTTTCTTCATAGCTAGGCTTTGCCGTTACTCATACGTACCCCCCGTACTACTGTCAGTATTAGTCCCACAACAGTATGCATTTGAGATAGTGTGGAATTGTTTCATAGCTCATGCCACCTGGAACACCACAACGTAATGTTGTGTCCGAACGTCGTAATCGTACCTTATTAGATATAGTGCATTCTATGATGTCTCTTACCGATTTGCCACTATCGTTTTGGGGTATGCATTAGAGACAACTACATTCACTTTAAATAGGGCACCATCTAAATCCATTGATATGACACCGTATGAATTATGGTTTGGCTAGAAACCTAAGTTGTCGTTTATTAGAGTTTGGGGATACGACACTTATGTCTGATAAGCTCGAACCCAAAGCGGAAAAATGCATCTTCATAAGATACCCGAAAGCAACAATTGGGTATACCATCTATCACAGGTCCGAAGGCAAGGACTTTGTTGCCAGGAATGGATCCTTTCCAGAGAAGGAGGTTCTCTCGAAAGAAGTGAGTGGGAGGACGGTAGAACTTGATAAGGTTGTCGAACCTTCACTTGAATTGGAAAGTAGTGCAGCGCAGAAAGGTGTTCTTGTAATGCGTACACCAATTGAAGAGGAAGCTAATGATGATGATTATGAAACTTCGGATCAAGTTACTATCGAACCTCGTATGTCGACAAGGACACGTACTGCCCCTGAGTGGTACGATAATCATGTCTTCGAAGTCATGTTGTCAAACAATGATGAGCCTACAAACTATGTGGAAGCGATGATGGGACGAGATTCCAAAAATTGGCTAAGACCATGAAATCCAAGACAGGATCCATGTACAAAAACCAAGTATGGACTTTGGTAGACTTGCCTGATGACCGACAGGCCATTAAGTACAAATGGATCTTTAAGAAGAAGACATACGCTGATGGTAATGTCACCATTTATAAAACTCGACTTGTCACAAAGAGGTTTCCAACAAGTTCAAGGAGTTGACTACGATGAGACTTTCTCACCCGTAGCGATGCTAAAGTCTGTTGGAATTATGTTAGCAGTTGTTGAATTTTTCGATTATGAAATCTGGCAGATGGATGTCAAAACAACGTTTCCTTAATGGTTTCCTTGAGGAAAGCCTGTATGTGATACAACCAAAAGGTTTTGTCGATCCTAAGGATGTTAAAAGGTATGCGAGCTCCAGCAATCCTTCTATGGACTGGTGCAAGCATCTCGAAGTTGGAATATGCTCTTTGATGAGGTGATCAAAGCTTTTGGGTTTATACAAAGTTTATGAAGAAACTTGTATTTACAAGAAAGTGAGTGGGAGCTCTATAACATTTATGATAAGTATATGTGGATGACATATTGTTGATTGGAAATGATGTAGAATTTCTGGAAAGCATAAAGGGTCATTTGAAAGGAGTTTTTCAAAGGAAGACCTGGGAGAAGCTACTTACATATTGGGCATCAAGATCTATAGAGATAGATCAAGACGCCTAATAAGTCTTTCACAGAGCACATACCTTGACAAGATTTTGAAAGAGTTCAAAATGGACCAGTCAAAGAAGGAGTTCTTTCCTGTATTGTAAGGTGTGAAGTCGAGTAATACTCAAAGCTCGACCATGACAGAAGAAAGAGAAAGGACGAAGGTTGTGCCCTATCCCTCAGCCATAGACACTGTACTGTATGCCATGTTGTGTACCACACCTGATTTGTGCCTTGCCATGAGTCTGGCAAGGGGGTATAAGAGCGGTCAAAATTATCCTTAGAGGACTAAGGAAATATTTCCCGGTTATGGAGGTGATAAAGAGTTCATCGTAAGGGGTTATGTCGATGCAAGCTTGGATACCGATCCAGATGACTCTGAGTAGCAAGCCAGATACGTATAGTGGAGCAGTCATTTGGAATAGCTCCAAGTGGAGCGTGAGAGCAACATCTACAGTATGACATAGAAATTTGCAAAGTGCACACATATCTGAATGTTGTTACCCATTGACTAAAACCTCTCTCACAAGCAAAACATGATCAAACCCTAGAACTCATTGGATGTTAATCACATGGCGATGTGAACTAGATTATTGACTCTAGTGCAAGTGGGAAACGGTTGGAAATATGCCCTAGAGGCAATAATAAATTGGTTATTATCATATTTCCTTGTTCATGATAATCGTTTATTATCCAGGCTAGAATTGTATTGACCGGAAACTTAATTACATGTGTGGATATATAAACAACACCGTGTCCCTAGTGGGCCTCTACTAGAACTAGCTCGTTGATCAAAGATGGTTAATGTTTCCTAACCATAGACATGAGTTGTCATTTGATAACGGGATCACATCATTAGGAGAATGATGTGATGGACAAGACCCAACCGTAAGCATAGCATTTGATCGTATCACTTAGTTTATTGCTACTGCTTTCTTCATGTCAAGTATCTGTTCCTAAGACCATGAGAACATGCAACTCCCTGACACCGAAGGAATGCCTTGTGTGTACCAAACCTCACTTCGTAATTGGCTTATCATAAAGGTACTCTACAGGTATCTTTGAAGGTGTCTGTTGAGTTGGTGTGGATCGAGACTGGGATTTGTCACTCCGTATGACGGAGAGGTATCTCTGGGCCCTCTCGGTAATACAACATCACAAGAAGCTTGCAAGCAATGTGACTAAGGAGTTAGTCATGGGATTTGTATTACGGAACGAGTAAAGAGACTTGCCGGTAATGAGATTGAAGTAGTTATGGAGATACCGACGATCGAATCTCGAGCAAGTAACATACCGATGGACAAAGGGAACTACATACGGGATTAGCTGAAGATCTTTTTGGAATATGTAGGAGCCACTATGGGCATCCAGGTCCCGCTATTGGTTATTGACCAAAGAGGAGTCTCGGTCATGTCTACATGATTATCGAACTCGTAGGGTCTGCACGCTTAACGTTCAGTGACGCTCGAGTAGTATTAGGATATGTACGTTGGTGATCGAATGTTGTTCGGACTCCCGTATGAGATCCTGGACGTCACGAGGAGCTCTGGAATGGTCCGGAGGTAAAGATTTATACATGGGAAGTCATATTTTGTCTACCGGAAAAGTTTCGGGTTCTGCCGGTATTGTACCGGGACGCTTCTAGAAGGTTCTGGAGGATTCCGAAGGGGTCCGGAAGTTCATGGAGGGTTCCACCACGCCCCTTAGGACAGCATGGGCTGTAGGGGGGCGTCCTAGCCTTATTGGGCCAACCCCCCAAGGGCCCATGTGGCTACGGGGTAGGAAACCCTAAGGGGCAAGACACCTAGGATGTGCCTTGGGGAGGGAGGACTCCTCCCTCCTGGCCGCCGCCCCCTCCCTTGGAGGAGGGTTTAGGGCTGTGCCCGTCCTCCCCCTTGCCTCATATTAATAGTGGAGGGTAGGGGAGGGTTGAACACATCAAGTCCTCTCCCTTGAGGCAGCCCTCTCCCTCCCGTTTCTCCCATTCTTCCCCGTTCGCAGTTCCGGAGGCGCTTGACGAAGCGCTGCTAGCACTGCTCCACCACCGTCTCCACCATGCCATCGTGCTGGTCGAGATCCCATCTACATCTGTGCCCTCGCTTGCTGGATCAAGAGGCGGAGACGCCATCGAGCCACACATGTGCTGAACGCGGAGGTGACGTTTGTTCGGCACTGGATCAGATTGGATCGCGATTGGATCATGAAGAGTACGACTACATCAACCGCGTTTAATACGCTTCCGCTTAGCTTTCTACAAGGGTATGTAGATACACTCCCCCTCTCGGAACTATGCATCTCCATGGATAGATCTTGCCTGTGCGTAGGAATTGTTTTGTTTCCCATGCAGCGTTCCCCAACAAAGGGATCGACTAGGTGCACCGTAAGTGAGTAATTTTTTATTTCCTTATAGACTTTTAGGGGATCAGTTAAAAATAGCCTTACGACAAGTCCTTGTCGATTCGTTTCTCCTAGGTCTTTCTTATTCCCGGGAGTTCCTTTGGATTGAAGAAGAAACGGTCGATCTTATGCTGTCGTTATGGATATGATAGGTTGACCAGTTTAAATTGGCTAAGGAAGAAGGGTGAGTCGTGTTGTGGTGTGAAGTGAAAGCTCGGGAGGGAGCTTTTAAAGGAGAGGCGAGGAGAGCTGGAGAGGCGAGTTAGGGAAGAAGAGGTGGGACGAAGAGTACGGCAGGCGTGTAGTGCAGTGGAAGCTACACGAAACATATATGCAAACTGAGGGGGAGGCACCAACACGATCGAAGATGGGTGCCGCTAGGCGCGAGCGCGCAGGCCGAAATTTCAGTCGGTCGGCTGCCTAGCGTCCGATCTAGCATGCTCGTGAAAGACCTTGATTAGGGCCGTCGTCTTCCTCCCTCCCTGCACATGTGTGAAGAAAAAATAGACGACCGTGGCAATCGTCCCGCGCTAGCCATATGCAGCTCCACCGCCGACTGCGTAGATCCGTCGCTGGCTAGATGCAGCTCCGCCCTCACCCCACCCCCTCCCCTGCCCCGCTTGCAGCTCCGGCGTGGATGGTGGTAGCTCCGTCGATTGATGGTTGCAACACCCCGTGGTTTTGAAACTCGCTGTGGTGACTGTCGTGCTCGCCGCGGTCGCCGGTTCCAGCAAAAATGAGTCACGGTTGCAAATCCACCGCAATATGGTTGTAGCATCGAGTGGTCGCCGTCGCACCTTGCGGTCGAGGTAGTAACAAAAACAAATGCCGGTTGCTGCTCGCCAGAAGCCGATTGCAGCTCCATCGCAATATGGTTGTAGCATCGAGTGGACGCCGTCGCGAATTGTTGTTGAGCTAGTAACAAAAACAAATGCCGGTTGTAGCTTGCCAGGAGCCGGTTGCATCTCCTCAGTACGCCGGTTGCAACCCCCTAGCGTGGATCGAATGCACGTCCTTGGTTGTAGCATTCGTCACCCTCGACTGTTGTCTTTGGTTGTAATATTCATAGTCCACGGTTGTAACATCTGTCAAAAAGCTTGTAGCTTCTCAATACTTTGGTTGCAACCCTCGCCGCCATTCTTGCAAGATGTTTGTTGTCGTAGCATTAAAAATAGACAGTGGTTGTACCCCCGACATCAGGAGGTTCCAGCAAAAAAACACCATGTTTGTAGCTCCCGACGCCGCCCCTGTTCCAGCGCATGACACCTGATACATCTCCAACGTATGTATAATTTATGAAGTACTCATGCCATATTTACAACAATTTTATATGGCTTTGGTATGATTTGCATGGAACTAACCCGGACTGACATTGTTTTCAGCAGAACTACCGTGGTGTTGTTTTTTGTGCAGAAATATAAGTTCTCCAGATGTGACGAAACTTTTTGACGATTTTTTGGAACAAAAGAGGCACTAGAAGCTTCGTGGGAGGGCCAGAAGAGCCATGAGGTGGCCACAACCCACCAGGGCGCGCCAGCCCCCTCTGGCGTGCCCTGGTGTCTTGCGGGCCCCTCGTGGCCTATCTTCGCGTGAAACCGATGCCCAAAATATATTAAGAAACCCCCATAAATAACCCTAGATGAGAAGTTCCGCCACCGCAACTCTCTGTATCGATGAAAAAACCAATCTGGAGGCGTTCCAGTACCCTGCCGGAGAGGGTAGATCATCTCCGGTGGCCATCTTCATCATCCCGGCGGAGGCCATGACGAAGAGGGAGTAGTCCACCCTCGAGGCTGAGGGTTTGTACCAGTAGCTATGTGTTTAATCTCTCTCTCTCTCTCTCTCGTATTCTTGATTTGGCACGATCTTGACGTATCGCGGGCTTTGTTAAGATAGTTGGATCATATGGTGTTTTCCCCTCTCTATCTTGTTGTGATGAATTGACTTTTCCCTTTGAGATTTCGTTATTACCGGATTGATTACTTTTATGGATTTGAGAGCACTTGATCTATGTCTTGGCACTCAACTCATGGATTCCTGAGGTGACATTGGGGTAATCTATGCATAGGGGTTGAAGCACGTTGTCGTCCTACATTCTCCGGTAGAAATCTCGGGGCACTCTTTGAGGTTCTTTGTGTTGGATTGAGTATTATGATTCTGAAATTGTTTGATGCGTATCGTATAATTAACTCATGGATACTTGTGGTGACATTTGAGGATCTAGGTGACATTAGAGTTGGTTGATGCGTATCATATGTGTCGGATTTCGGGCTCCGCAAAACCCTTAAGATTCGAACACAGGGGCGTGTGCGAAGATCCCCTGCAGCCTCGCCCTACCTAGCTCGCTACTCGATGGACAAAACGATGAACTCGCGCGATGACGAGGAAGAAGATGAACACGGTGGTTTACCCAGGTTTGGGCCGCTGCGAAGCGTAATACCCTACTCCTGCTTTGGTGGATTGCCTCTCGAGGAGGTGTGGTGGATGAACTAGTACAGTGTTTCGGAGCCTCGTGATGGCGCTCCTGAGGTGTTCTTGGCCCTCTGTCGGTTTGGTGATGGATTAGTGGATGGGCCGATTTCGGATCCCCCTCTACTGTGCAGCCTAACCTCTATATATAGCGGTGGCCCGAGTCCTCTTCCCTTATCGCAATGGCGGGAAGGGATCCCACAACGGCCAATTTTGAAGGGGACAGGAGTACATGCCCGCCCTGCCCAAAGGCGGTCTTCGCCTGCAAAGTAGCTGTCGATGATGCAGAGGTGGGCTCGGCGATGACATCCGTCCTGCGGGGCTCGTGGTCATGGTCTTGTTGCACCGGAATGGAAACCTTTGGGGATGCTTTGGGAATCCGCGTACGTCCTTTCTCCCTTTGCACCAAAGGGGAAACTGCACCGCCTGGCGCATTTGCGCCCGCCTGTCCTCCCTTGCGTCATCTTTAACTCCTGAGGCCAGGCCCTGCATAGAGATCTCCGCCGCTCCGGAGGGGGCCTAGGGAGGCCCACCCCCAGCCGGTCTTGACGCTGCTCCTCCTCGCGAGCCTAGGGGCCTCATGAGGGCCTTGTCTCGAGTGGGACTGTGCATGGTCGTGCTTGGCTGATGAAGTGGGCCATGCCCTAGACCGCAGGCAGGCAGGTCTGGGTACCCCCATTCCCAGAACGCCGACAGTAGCCCCCGGGCCCAAGGTGCGCTCGAGCCGGCTTCCGGGCGAAGCCTTGAGGGCGGCCCGAAGCGCCGTGGGCCCCAACGCCTGTGGGCCAGGACTGGCGCGCGTCGTGCAGTTGATGTTGGGCGTCCTTCGTCCCTTCGGCCACCGCCCGAATCGATAAGAGCCCGACTTCTAGCGCTGGGCCATTATTGCTTTCCCCTCTTGCGCACCTACTCTTGGTTCCCATGTCTCCGGCTCTAGTAGAGGCCTCTCCAGATCCGGCGCCGCTCCGTCTTCCTCCTTGCCGCTTTGGCCCCGCGAGCTTCCCGATGGCTCCCGCCGGCAAGCAGAAGCCAGAGGCCCAGAGCTCAGCCTCCGCTCCCTTCTCGTCGGCGCTCTCAGGGTCCACCATCGCCAAGGATGAAGACCTCGTCCCGGTGCTCCCGTCGACGGCGGATGAGACCAACGAGTGGGGGCGGACCTTGATATGGGGCAGCTCCTCGCAGAAGCGGCCCTCGTCCAAGGCGGTCTACCCCTTCTTTCTCCATAGCGTCTTCACCGGGCTCATTCCGCCCTTCTCCGCGTTCTTCACCGCCATCCTCGACCACTACGGGATCCAAGCCCTTCATCTCCAGGCCAACTCCATCCTGCTCTTGTCCGTCTTTGCCTTCTACTGCGAGGCTTTCGTGGGCGTGGGGCCTTCGGTGGCCCTCTTCCGCCATTTCTTCAGCTTGCGCTTGCACGATGGCGCTCAACGGTCGGCGTGTGTCTCCTTCGTCGTGGTCCAGAGCGGCAACATGCTCTTGAAGGCCGGGAAGAAGGTGGAGAACTTCAGGCACCGCTGGGTTCTCATGGACCTCAAAGACGCCGACCCCCGGCTAGATCTGCCGGAGGGGTTGCCGGAGAAGACCTCCGCGTGGAGCTCCGCAAAGCTCTCCGACTCTCGGGCCAGGCCTGTCCTGGATCGTTTTTCCTGCGATATCAGTGCCAGGAAGCTGACTGGGGGATGATAGTGA
This sequence comes from Elymus sibiricus, assembly GCA_039707655.1. Classification (NCBI taxonomy): domain Eukaryota; kingdom Viridiplantae; phylum Streptophyta; class Magnoliopsida; order Poales; family Poaceae; genus Elymus; species Elymus sibiricus. The sequence goes on from CM077663.1 coordinate 284,103,893, forward strand.
AGGAGTTCTTGGCGCAGCACCTAGCGCCCCTCCAGTCCCATTCTAGGCCCTTGTGGGATTATCAGGGCAGCGGCGAGAACCTCAGGCTTCGGTCCGCACGCATAACCCCCGAGGAACTGAGCAGGTCTGTGACGACCCTGCTCAACGGCGACCCTGGTGATCTCCCTGACGCCGACGCCCCGCTGTACTGCCGCGACGACGGGGTCGATCTGGTCGCCGCGATGCCTGTCTTCAATGAACTGGTGCTTTCCCCAGCTGAGGGCCTTGGCTCCCCGGTGATGGTGTCCTCCGGCGACACCGCGGGCGGGGAGGACTCGGAGAAGACTACCGACGACGACCCGGAAGGGGCGCCCCCCCCCGTCACAGAGCATGCTCCTGCGCGAGCTCGAGGACGACGATGATGTTGGTGAAGTTTCTGCTATGGGCTCCTCACGCGCCGCCAAGGCCCCTCGTGCCACACGGTCCGCCTGCGTGTCGACTCCCAGGAAGCGCGGAGCGGAGTCTCCTCCGGTGCGCACTGCCCCTGCCGGCAAGGCGGTTGAAGCGCCGGCCTCGCCTCCGCCCGAATCGCAGCTCGCAGGCAAGGTGGGCGAGGCCGGGGCCATGACGATCCCTTCAGCGGCCGCCCTCGCGGACAACGCCTCTGCCCCCCGCATGGTGGTGCCCTCACCGAGGACGGCTTGGGCGCCCCCGTCGTTGCCGAAGCGGAGAGGAAGAGGGAGTGGGTCGACGTTGAGGAGTAAGTGACCCGGCTCGGCTTTGCTCGCCCGCCGATGGCTTGTGTATTGATGACCTTCCTTTGTTTGCTGACCAGGGACGCCGCCGTGCTGAAGATGAGGAAGAAGAAGGCGGGCGTCAAGCCGAAGACGCCTTCCGACGCGCCACCCGCCCCTGTCGTCCTGCCGTCGCCTGCTGCCGAGGGGGAGGGGGCTCGCGAGGCAACCTCCCTGGTCATCGTCGCGGAGCCCCCTGGGCCCCCAATGCCTGTTGGTGTGGTCGCTCCTGCCCTCGAGGGCGTGGCGGTGCCGCTGTCTAGAGGGATGGCCCCTGAGGGCCAGCCGCCCGTCGATCCGTCTGTGTCCGTGGTCGCCGCGCGGCCTCTGGAGCCTCCTGCTCCTCGTGCTGCTGCCTCTCCGGGGACGTCTCCTGCGATCACACAGGGGACTCCTCCGGAGGGGGCCTTGATGCCTTCGTCGTGCGGCCTCGACGTCCTGGACGGGGCCTTCGCTGTTCTGGGTCAAGTTCGTGGCGCCCTCAGGAGTACCAACGATCGCCTCGCTAGCAGGCGCCTTGGGCTCCTCTCCGGGTGGCTCCAGGCCAATGCCTCTGCCGTGGCGGTTTGGGGTCAGGCCGAGGCTGCTGCGGTGAAGAGCGAGGGGGAAGCTGCGTCCGCCAGGGCAGACTGCGAGGAGGCACTAGCTAAAGCGGCGTCTGCCGCCCGGCGCTGTGAAGAGGTGGAGGCCCGCCTGAAGGCCCTCCATGAGGAGAAGTCTGAGCTTGCGGAGCGGCTGCATCAGCAGGAGGAATATCTCAAGGCCCGCGAGGCCAAACTTGCCGCTCAAGACTCCGAGCTGTCCCAGGTGGCGACCCGCCAGGCCGCGGAGTGGAAGCGCCTGGACGCACAGGAGAAGGAAGTCGCTTCGGGGAAGGCCCTGCTTGACACCAGGGAGAAAACTCTTGCTGCGGCTGAGGAGAAAAAGGCTACGGAGCTGAGCGTCTTTCCCACCGTCGAGCTCAAGCTTCGCCAAGCGCTCCATTTCCTCTGCCGGGATGGGTTCGCGGAGCCCCTGGCGGCTCCAGAGAGCGGCTTCGCGGTGCTTGCTTCGAAGCTCGTCGAGGCGCTGGAGGGCGCCGTTGTCAAGGTGGAGGGGGTCTTGGAGAGCGAGTGCCGCGACCTCTTTTCTGAGGCAGCGACGGGCGTCTTCAGCCATCTTCATCTTCATGAGCCGGGGTTCGACTTCGACTCTGTGATCCACCCAGTCGCCCCCGAGGTCCGCGCCAGTGCTGCGGCGGCGATGAAAGGCGTCGTGGAGAGGCTGGTGAAGAGGTTCACCCGCGTCATGGTTCCCCCGCCTCCTGATGCTGCAGGGGTTGGCGGCGAAGAAGACGATGCCAGTGATGTCGACGATGAGTTCCCTGAGGATGGGACGAGTGGTGGCGGCGGTTCCTCCTCATTCCTCTCCCCTGCTCCTTTCCTGCAATGTCCATCGTGCCTCATGGAGGCGTTAAACTTGTTTGTGATCGCGAAAACTTTAAATGCTTGTAATAACTGTTGAACTGCGTGATTGCTCTCTTCGCCTTGTTTCCTTATTTCTTGCTGTGATGCTCTATGTCGGCAGGGCCCGGCCCCGTGCATACCTCAGCCGCCGTTGGGCCGACCGGATCACCAAGGACGGTCCAAGGGGTGAGGGGCTACGGGGCCAGTGAGGCTCCTGAGTCGCGATGCTCAGGAGTCCCCCTTGACGTACGAGCAGCCCTCATGAAGGGAACATGGTGAAGATTGGGTTAACTTGAAAATTTCGAACACCTTTGGCGCTCTGCGTCGGCAGGGCCGGCCCCGCGCATACCTCAGCCGCCGTTGGGCCGACCGGATCACCAAGGACGGTCCAAGGGGTGAGGGGCTACGGGACCAGTGAGGCTCCTGAGTCGCGATGCTCAGGAGTCCCCCTTGACGTACGAGCTCCAGCGTCCTCCTTAAGGGTTTTTTGAGCGGTTTTTTGAGCGCTTCGAGCTCTGCGTCGGCAGGGCCCGGCCCCGCGCATACCTCAACCGCCGTTGGGCCGACCGGATCACCAAGGACGGTCCAAGGGGTGAGGGGCTACGGGACCAGTGAGGCTCCTGAGTCGCGATGCTCAGGAGTCCCCCTTGACGTATGAGCGGCTCCCATACCATTCCTCGCCAGCTTTTCCAGACATGGGCGCGTGAAGACCAGGTTTGGCAGACCTGGGAAGGTGGTGTGTACCAGGCTTGGCCGGGTAGTAGCCCCCGTGCAGCCCCCTCACGCATACATCCCTGGGGAACGCACCGAGAAGGGGGCCACTAGGGACCTTCCTGAGGTTGGATGCAGCCGTAGGGGCGCCCTTAGTTGTTTATCCCCCCGCACAGGGCGTGGGGCTTCCACATTGCGTGGGCATAGTCATTGGTGGACCGTGTTGACCGCCAGCACGGAGCTGTGGCTTCCACATTGCGTGGGCATAGTCATTGGTGGACCGTGTTGACCGCCAGCACGGAGTTGTGGCTTCCACATTGCGTGGGCATAGTCATTGGTGGACCGTGTTCTCTTCTCCACCAGCGCGGAGCTGTGGCTGCACATTGCGTGGGAAGGAACCCCTCCGCGTCCTCGGGGGGCTCCGGGCGTGTACAGCCCATAGAGTTCGTACGCGTGGCTGGCATGACAGAACTGGGAGGTGTATCTGGGAGCTCGCGAGGGCGCTTTGGCCTCGCGAGGTCCCTACCTCAAAGGCGGTTTGCGCCTGAATCTTCTCGTAGGTGGGGCCGTCCGAGGCCCCGCGGGCTTCTTCTTCTTCACGAGTGAGGTAGGTTGGGAGTCCTTTTGGCACTCTACGTCTGCAGGCCCCAGTCCCGCACATTTCCCGACCACCATAGTGTACGACCGGATCACCAAGGATGCAACTACGAGGTCAGGCCCCGACACCCTTGACGCCGACCGGATCACCAAGGACGACATCAAGGGGCGAGTGGCTTTATGACCGGTAAGGCCCTTGAGGCGCATTGCTCAGGAGCCCCCTTTGACGCTCAAGAGGCTCTACGTCGGCAGGTCCCAGTCCCGCACATTTCCCTACCACCGTAGTGTACGACCGGATCACCAAGGGCGCAACTATGGGGCGAGGCCCCGACACCCTTGATGCCGACCGGATCACCAAGGACGACATCAAGGGGCGAGTGGCTATATGACCGGTAAGGCTCCTGAGGCGCGATGCTTAGGAGCCCCCTTTGACGCTCGAGCGACCCCCATTCCATCCTGCCGGCTGCTGCCTCAGGAGGCCGTGGGGCCTTCCGAGACTCCATGCTGAGGCGCCGCGCTGTGGCTGGAGCCCCCGAGCGGGGATCGACTGCCCAAAGATGCAAGTCCCTGAGGCGACAAGGCCTTGCCTCCCAGTTCTGAGGTGCCCCGGGAAGGGCCGTAGCGCACGGCCCCTTGCGAAACATCAACTCAGAAAGGGTGGTGCAGCGGCATTCACGCCGGCAAGGAGCCATGCAGGCAAGGTAAAACGTTAGGAAACAGATCAGATGCATGAGAAACTGTTGAAATATGCATAAACAAGGTGACTGCAGGGGTGTGCCCTGATCGCCTGAGGATAATGCGGCCCAGTGGGCGCCCTCAAACGGAGTGAACCAAAAATTACCTGGCAACAGCCAACAAAAAGTCACCTGGCGGCCGTGCCGCTGAAGAGTCGAAGCTGCTGTCATAGCCTGATCTTACACCACCACGAGCGCGAACCTCATGGGCCCGTCATCTCCCGGGGCTCGGGACCTTTGCTTGGTCCGAGCATCTCCTCCAACTCTTCGCCGCGCCCCGCCATTCAAGGTATGAGCATGGCCCGGGAAAGGCGCTGGAACGTGACGCCTACGTTCGCCAGGCCGAAGGGCATGCGGACGTAGTTGCGCGGGTAGACCCATCCATGATCGGCACGCGTTGGCCAAAAGGGGCCCTGGGACACAGCCCTGTTGATCGCGAGCGTGTTGACGCAGATGCGCGGCTGGTCGACCGCGCCGATGATGGCGTCTGCGATTGGTGGTGCTGGGCAGTCCCCGCCTTGCATGGCCTGCGCTTCCTGAAGCTCATCGATCGCTCTGATGACGGACTCTTGCGAGCTCGGCGCCACGCGCCGTGCTCCCAGCTCGAGCTGGCGCGCGTCAGGACGCGCCTTCAGGTTGTGCCCGAGCGCCTCTCTTGTCTCATTGGCCAAGCCGGAAACTCCCCGGATGGGAGCCCCCGGGCCCGACCGAAGAGGGGCACCGAGCGCGCTTTCCTATGCGATAGGAGGTGGGGCCCCGTCCCTGGGCGCAGAGCTCGAGGTTCCAGGACGCCCCGCGGGAAGGAGCTGCTTCTTCTTCTTGCGCGGGTCCTCATGAGGCAGGACGTCCTCCTCGTCGTCTGAGCGCTCGGCCGCCGCGGCGCGGTAAGCACGCTCGAGGGAGCAGACAACATCCTTCTCATCGCAAGCGATGGTGATGACGCTGCCACTCCCTGGCATCTTGAGGACGTTGTAGCCGTGGTGAGTCACCGCCATGAACTTGGCGAGGGCCGGGTACCCAAGGATTGCGTTGTACGGGAGGTGGATGTGCGCGACGTCGAAGACGATGATCTCGGTGTGGTAGTTCTCGCGTCCGCCGAAGGTGACAGGCAGGCGCACTTGCCCGATGGGGACGGTGGACCCGTCTGTGACTCCCGAGAAGGGCTTGGTCGGCATGAGCTGTTCGTACGGTACCTGGAGCGTCTCGAAGGTCTCAATGGAGAGGACATTGAGCCCCGCTCCACTGTCGATGAGGGTCTTGGTGACAAGGACGTTGCTGATGGTTGGAGTGCACAGCATGGGGAGCATGCCGGCCATGGCCGAGCACCTGAGCTGATCTCTCGCGTCGAAGGTAATGGCCACCTGGGACCACTTGAGGGGACGCATTGCTTCGGGCTTTGGGAGAGCCGCGTTCACCTCCCGCATGAACTGCTTGAAGGCACGGTTTGACGCCGGGGCCTGGGCGCCGCCCAGGATGCAGGCTACTGTCCTGACCTCCTGGAAGCCCCCAGCCCCATCGTCTTGCCTGTCCTCTTCCTTCTTTCTGGGTGGCGGCGGTAATGGTGGCAGGCCGGCCTCACGAGGACGTGCCTCACGAGGCTGGCCGCGGCGTGACCCCTCCGGAGGGTCGTCGCGCCAGCGATCCTCACGAGCCTGATCACGTCCGAGCCTGATCGCGCCAGCGGTCCTCCTGAGGCTGATCGCACCACCCTTGACACAGCTCCCGGTTGTCCCAACGGCCTCCACCGCGGCCTCCGCTACGTCCGAAGCCACGGTCAGCGCGTCCAGGGCGCCGGCCGAAGTGTTCGGCGCAGACCAGCCTGAGTTCTTGGCAGTCGGCGGTGTCGTGGTTGTTGGTGCCATGAAAGATGCAGGTCGGTCTTCCCCCCGCGGGGTGCTCCTCACCCCGGCTGTGCTTCGCCTTAGGCTCGGACGCAAGTACCGCTGGGGACTTGCGCTTCGCCTCCTTGGCCTTGGTCTTCTTTTCTTCTGGCTCTGCCGCCGGAGGCCCGCGGAGCGACAGGCGGCCCTCCTCAGCCTTGGCGCACCTGTTCGCCAGATTGAACATCTCCAAGGCAGAGCACAGTTCGTCGTTCATGGCGAGCTCCTCCTTCATCTTGAGGTCTGTGACGCCGTCGGTGAACGCGAAGATAATTGCCTCGTCCGACGCCTTCGGGACCTTGAGGCGCGTAGTCGTGAAGCGTTGTATGAACTTGTGCAGGGTCGCTCCATCCTGTTGCTTTATGCACCGCAGGTCGTTCACGGTGAGCGCACGGTTGCGGGTACCTTGGAAGTTGGCGATGAAGCGCTTGCGCAGGTCATCCCAGGAGGTGATGGATGCCTCCGGGAGGTTGAGGAGCCAGGAGAGCGCACCTCCTTTGAGTGCCATGGGGAACCAACATGCCATGACCTTGTCGTCTCCTCCGGCCGCCCGGATGCTCAGGGAGTAGAGCTGTAGGAACTCGGCTGGATCCGGGGTGCCGTCATAGCGCGGGGGCAGGTCAGGCTTGAACTTGCAGGGCCACGCAGTTGGGTGGAGCTCCGGGGCAATGGCGAGGCACCCCACCGGTTCGACGGGTGCTGCGTGCGCGGGAGGGACCCGGTCTTGTCGCTCCTGCGGGCCTGCCTCGAGTGGTGCCCGGTCGCGACGTTGGGTCGGTAGCGCGGGGAGCGCACGCGCGTCGACGCGCGGCCGGGGAACCACCTGGCAGCTTACTTCATCTCTTGCCCTTGCCCGCGGTTCGCTGGGCTGGTTGCGCGGGCACGCCTCTCGCCTGGGCTCGGGGTCGGCGTCGCATTGCGGAGGAGGTGGCGGCGCATCGCGGGCCACGTCGTCTGCCTGGGACGGTCGGGGTCGAAGCGAGTAGGAGAGCGCTGAAGCATCACCGGCGGCGCCGACGAGCTCCGCGATGCGCCGAAGCCAGTCGGGGGCAGGGCGGTAGCGGAGCAGCTCGTTAGCCATGGCGAGTGCGCCCGATCCGCGTGCCGGCCTGGGCCGAAAGTGGGAGGACGATCCGGAAGCTGGGACGATCGATGGAGTGGCGGTGTGGCCATCGCGCCGCGCGGTGACCGGCTGGGAGAAGTCTTGTTGCTCGTGGGCGTCCGGGCCTGTGGCGGCGTTGGCCACAGGCGAGGGTGACCGGCGTGCTTCGGCGCGGCCCACAGCCGCCGTCTGGGCGACGCGGGCAGCTCGGCGCTCGGCGCGGGCTCGGCAAGCGTCAGACATCATAGCGGTGAGGTGGGAGAAGATCTTGGCTTGAGGAAGACTCCGACACGCACCCTACTTGGCGCGCCATATGTCGGATTTCGGGCTCCGCAAAACCCTTAAGATTCGAACACAGGGGCGTGTGCGAAGATCCCCTGCAGCCTCGCCCTACCTAGCTCGCTACTCGATGGACAAAACGATGAACTCGCGCGATGACGAGGAAGAAGATGAACACGGTGGTTTACCCAGGTTCGGGCCGCTGCGAAGCGTAATACCCTACTCCTGCTTTGGTGGATTGACTCTCAAGGAGGTGTTGTGGATGAACTAGTACAGTGTTTCGGAGCCTCGTGAGGGCGCTCCTGAGGTGTTCTTGGCCCTCTGTCGGTTTGGATGAGTGGATGGGCCGATTTTGGATCCCTCACTACGGTGCAGCCTAACCTCTATATATAGCGGTGGCCCGAGTCCTCTTCCCTTATCGCAATGGCGGGAAGGGATCCCATAACGGCCAATTTTGAAGGGGGACATGAGAACATGCCCGCCCTGCCCGAAGGCGGTCTTTGCCTGCAAAGTAGCTGTCGATGATGCAGAGGTGGGCTCGGCGATGACATCCGTCCTGCGGGGCTCGTGGTCGTGGTCTTGTTGCACCGGAATGGAAACCTTTGGGGGATGCTTTGGGAATCCGCGTACGTCTTTGCTCCCTTTGCACCAAAGGGGAAACTGCACCGCCTGGCGCGCTGGCACCCGCCTGTCCTCCCTTGCATCATCTTTGACTCCTGAGGCCGGGCCCTGCATAGAGATCTCCGCCGCTCCGGAGGGGGCCTAGGGAGGCCCACCCCCAGCCGGTCTTGACGCTGCTCCTCCTCGCGAGCCTAGGGGCCTCACGAGGGCCTTGTCTCGAGTGGGGCTGTGCATGGTCGTGCTGGGCTGATGAAGTGGGCCATGCCCTAGGCCGCAAGCAGGCAGGTCTGGGTACCCCCGTTCCCAGAACGCCGACAATATGGTGTTATTTTAGTACGAACTCTTAGATAGATCGATCGGAAAGGATAACTTGGTGTTATTTTAGTATGAACTCTTGGATAGATCGATCTGAAAGGATAACTTTAAGGTGATTTCGTACCCTACAGACAACTTCTTCTTATGTTCTCACCTAGATAAGAACTTTGGGGTGATTCTTCGTTGCACGTTGAGGGATGGTTATGTGATCCAATTATATTAGCATTGTTGAGAGATTGCACTAGCGAAAGTATGGAACCTAGGCCTTGTTTCCAAGCATTAATATACCATTTTGCTCGTTGTTTACTACTTTTTACCTTGCTGTTTTTATAATTTCTTATTACAAAAACCTATATCTATCATCCATATTGCACTTGTGTCACCATCTCTTCGCCGAACTAGTGGACCTATACAATTTACCATTGTATTGGGTGTGTTGGGGACACAAGATATTTCTTGTATTTGATTGCAGGGTTGCTTGAGAGAGACCATCTTCATCCTGCACCTCCCACGGATTGATAAACCTTAGGTCATCCACTTGAGGGAAAATTGCTACTGTCCTGCAAAACTCTGCGCTTGGAGGCCCAACATGAGTCTACAAGAATAAAGTTGTGTAGTAGACATCAAGCTCTTTTCTGGCGCCGTTGCCGAGGAGGTGAGTGCTTGAAGGTATATCTTTAGATCTTGCAATTAAATCTTTTAGTTTCTTGTTTTTCACTAGTTTCGTTTTATAAAAGAAAACTACAAAAAATGGAGTTTATGTTGCATCATTTGTTTCGTCTTTATAATGTCTTTCGTGAAAATAAGGATTCAGAAAATTGTCCTCAATTGGTAGAGGAAGGAATTATGAAAATACTTAATGAGAATTCCTTGAATGATGAGCATGATTGCAATGTTGATAGTATGAATTCTCTGAATATCCATGATGCTAATGGTATGCAAAGCCACAAGCTTGGGGATGCTATGTTTGATGAAGATGATATTTTTAGTCCCCCAAGTTTTGTTGAGCAAATTAATTATGATGATGGCATGCCTCCTATCTATGATGATTATGATGATGACTTCCATGCTATAAAAAGTGGTAGTAACCATGAAACTTGTCATCTGGATTTTAATATTCAATGTGGTTATGTCAATCAAGTGTCTCATGATAGTTATTTTGTTGAGTTTGCTCCCACTTCAATGAATGAGAAGAAAATTGTTTATGTGGAGAGTAATAAATATTCTATGCTTGTAGATCATGAAGATGCTTTATGTGATAGTTATATTGTGAAATTACTTCATGATGCTACTAAAAATTATTATGAGGGAGGAACATATGCTTGTAGGAATTGCAATAATATCAAGTTTCCTCTCTATGTGTTGAAAGTTTTGAAGTTATGCTTGTTTTGCCTTCCTATGCTAGTTGATTCTTGTTCCCATAAATTGTTTGCTCACCAAATCCCTATTCATATGAAGTGAGTTAGACTTAATTGTGCTTGTCATGATATTCATGATGCTCTCTTACATGTTTCAAATACAATTCCTATGTGAGCATCATTGAAATCATCATGCCTAGCTAAAAGGCTTTAAAGAAAAGCGCTTGTTGGGATACGACCCAACACTTTTAATTTATGTTTATGAGTATTCACATGATTAAGATACTGTATTAATCATGTTTTGTGTCTTTTATTTCAATAAAGTGCCAAGTAAAGCCTTTGGGATGACTCACAAGATGAGTAGAATTGATGCTGAACAAAAATAGAAAATTTTGACTCCAGTACAGGAATTTTCATTTTTTACTGGAGCATGATAATGATCTGAACCTTTTACACAATGTTTATATATAAATTCGTAAGGTTGTCCTAATTTTTCAGAAGTTTTAGAAAAAGGAAAGTATGGTTACACTACAGATCTTCACAGACTGTTCTGTTTTTGACAGATTCTGTTTTGCATGCATAGTTTGCTTGTTTTAGTGTTCCCATAGCTGATATTCAGTGATATAAATTATGTGAATGGTAGAATATAGTAGGTATTATGTGAGAACAATTATGAATCTTGTCTTGAGAGTACCTAAATGAATGGTCTTTATTTACTATACAAACCCATCTCACGAAATTCCATTAAGTTTTATGTGATTGAAGTTTTCAAGTTTTGGGTGAGACACCGATATGAGGAGAATAAGGAGTGACAAGAAACTAAGATTGGGGATGCCCAAGGCACCCCCAAGTTAATATCCAAGGAATACTCAAGCGTCTAAGCTTGGGGATGCCCCGGAAGGCATCCCCTCTTTCGTCTTCAACACTATCATTATATCTTACTTAGAGCTATATTTTTATTCGTCACATAATATGTGTTTTGCTTGGAGCATCATTTTATTTTGTTAGTATTTCATTTCTGTTATTTATAATATTGTTTCCCAATAAAATGTTCCAAGAAATGCCATTAGGATGCATGAATTGCATGGTTGATGTGTGCTGTGTAAAAACAGTAACTTTTGCTGTAGTGTTTGAATTTTCATATTTTACTTGAACGTGGAAAGTTTCTGAAATTTTTACACAGTATTGTCATATAAATTATTTAACACGTCCTAAATTTTCATAATTTTTAGAGATACAGCAGTACACTGGTTTAACAAATTGCTAGAGACTGTTCTGTTTTGACAGATTGCTGTCATAGTTTTGTTATCTACTTATCCTATAGTTTCCATAGCCTACATTGGTAGATATAAATTTTGGAAACGATAGTAAACAGTAGATGACGTTTGAAAATTATTGTTCCACTTTTCTTGCCAGTACATGAAGTGTTGATTATTATTATGTGCACTAACCTATCTCACGACTTCTTTTCATGTTTTGTGTGGATGAAGTTTTTGAGACTTAGGTGAAACAGGGATATAAGAGGATTGAATGAGATACAAAAGCTCAAGCTTGGGGATGTCCAAGGCACCCCAAGTAAATATTTAAAGAAGTCTCAAGCATATAAGCTTGGGGATGCTACGGATCCCACCTCTCTTCATAACCAATTATCGGTTAGCCTATGTTGAACCTAAATTTTTATTTGTCCACATGATATGTGCTATTCTTGGAGTGCTATTTTTCTTTTGCTCGCTGTTTAAATAAAATACTCAGATCTAAAAATCTTTATTGAGAGAGAGTCCTCACATAGCTACTTTATTGTTTGACTACTCATTGATCTTCACTTATATCTTTTGAAGAGTAGTTTGATGTTTACTCTTGTGCTTCACTTATATCCTATGACTACATTGTTGAATGAATTGAATACCATGAAGTTGAAATTATATGTTCATATCATGCCTAGTAGTTGCTTCACATTGGGTTTAGAAAGTGAAATCTTTTGAAGCTTCACAATCACAATATTGGTCATACAAGCAATTCGTGAATGATTAGTATAAGGAAGAGAACTTTCACATACACATATATTATCTTGGACATCTTATATGATTGTGAACACTCATTAATTATTTTCAAACCTGAGCAAATTAGTTGAAGTTGGTCAAGGAAGAAAACGTAATGAGTTATGGTTGTGTATATTTGCATAGAAGTTATATTGTTATGGATACTCCAACATGTGGTGTTTGCTTAGGATCTTTTGCTAGCCAAAAATTCGTACTAAGTAGAGATACTACTTGTGCATCCAAAAACCCTTAAACTGAGTTTCTTGCCATAAGTGTCCACCATACCTACCTATGGATCAAATAAGATCCTTCAAGTAAGTTGTCATCGGTGCAAAAAGGCAATAAAAATTGCTTCTAAATGTGTTTGATCATTTAGTGTAAGAGAAAATTGAGCATTGTACGAACTTGTGATGGCAAAGTAATAAAAGTGATGGACTGCATAATAAAGGTTGCTATCATAAGTGGTAATATAACATGACGTTCTTTTGCATTAAGGGATTGTGCATACAAAACAAAAAGCGCATGACAACCCCTGCTTCCCTCTGCGAAGGGCCTATCTTTTACCTTTCAGTATTTAGTTTTATGCAAGAGTCAATAGTATGCATTCTCATTTCAACCTCAATTATTCTCTAGTTGGCAAGCATCATGTGGTGGGGAAAGATATAGGCACATATGGCCAGTCAAATATATTTGAGCATGACTTATTATTGTTGACAGTTATCTCTATGATAAATGAGTTGGGAGGCGAAACATTAAGCCCCTATCATTCTCTGTGTTCGATGGATGCCATTTGTTCTAAAAATATGCTTTGAGTACTAGCAATCATAGATGACTATATGATGATTGAGTATGTGGGGCTCCTACTTAGACTTTGCTGAGAATAAGTTGAATTGTAATTGTTTGGTGACTAAGAACACAAGTTGTTAAGTTTCAAGAGAATTCATTGTTTGAACCATAACATGTGAATTGGTTGCTACTTTATCATGATGAGTTTTATGAGAAAGAGTTTCTATTATGATGCTAGGAAAAGTGGTTGAAATTATCATCGATCAAACTTATGCACTATGTTAGCATTCACACTTCATAAATTATTTTCTTTTATCATTTACCTACTCGAGGACGAGTAGGAATTAAGCTTGGGGATGCTGATACGTCTCCACTGTATCTATAATATATGAAGTATTCATGCCATATTTACAACAAATTTATATGGTTTTGGTATGATTTGCATGGAACTAACCCGGACTGACGTTGTTTTCAGCAGAACTACCATGATGTTGTTTTTTGTGCAGAAATAAAAGTTCTCCAAATGCAACGAAACTTTTTGATGATTTTTTTGGAACAAAAGAGGCATTAGAAGCTTCGTGGGAGGGCCAGAAGAACCACGAGGTGGCCACAATCCACCAGGGCGCGCCAGCCCCCTCTGGTGCGCCCTGGTGTCTTGGGGGCCCCTCGTGGCCCATCTTCGCGTGAAACCGACGCCCAAAAATCCTATATATTCAGAAACCCCCAGAAATAACCCTAGATGAGAAGTTCCACTGCCGCAACTCTCTGTATCGCCGAAAAACCAACCTGGAGGCGTTCCAGTACCCTGCCGGAGAGGGTAGATCATCTCCGGTGGCCATCTTCATCATCCCGGCGGAGGCCATGACGAAGAGGGAGTAGTCCACCCTCGGGGCTGAGGGTTTGTACCAGTAGCTATGTGTTTAATCTCTCTCTCTCTCGTGTTCTTGATTTGGCACGATCTTGATGTATCGCGGGCTTTGTTAATGTAGTTGGATCATATGGTGTTTTCCCCTCTCTATCTTGTTGTGATGAATTGAGTTTTTCCTTTGAGATTTCGTTATTACCGGATTGAATACTTTTATGGATTTGAGAGCACTTGATCTATGTCTTGGCACTCAACTCACGGATTCCCGAGGTGATATTGGGGTAATCTATGCATAGGGGTTGATGCACGTTTTCGTCCTACTTTCTCCGGTAGAAATCTTGGGGCACTCTTTGAGGTTCTTTGTGTTGGATTGAGTATTATGATTCTGAAATTGTTTGATGTGTATCGTATAATTAACTCATGGATACTTGTGTTGACTTTGGAGTATCTATGTGACATTAGAGTTGGTTGATGCGTATCATATGTTGTTATTTTAGTACGAACTCTTAGATAGATCGATCGGAAAGGATAACTTGATGTTATTTTAGTACGAACTCTTGGATAGATCTATCGGAAAGGATAACTTTAAGGTGGTTTCGTACCCTACAAACAATTTCTTCTTATGTTCTCCGCTAGATAAGAACTTTGGGGTGATTCTTCATTGCACGTTGAGGGATGGTTATGTGATCCAATTATATTAGCATTGTTGAGAGATTGCACTAGCGAAAGTACGGACCCTAGGCCTTGTTTCCAAGCAGTAATATCCCGTTTTGCTCGCTGTTTACTACTTGTTACCTTGCTGTTTTTATAATTTCAGATTACAAAAACCTATATCTATCATCCATATTGCACTTGTATCACCATCTCTTCGCCGAACTAGTGCACCTATACAATTTACCATTGTATTGGTTGTGTTGGGGACACAAGATATTTCTTGTATTTGATTGCAGGGTTGCTTGAGAGAAGCCATCTTCATCCTACAGCTCCCACGGATTGATAAACCTTAGGTCATCCACTTGAGGGAAAATTGCTACTGTCCTACAAAACACTGCGCTTGGAGGCCCAACATGAGTCTACAAGAATAAAGTTGTGTAGTAGACATCAAGCTCTTTTCTAGCGCCGTTGCCAGGGAGGCGAGTGCTTGAAGGTATATCTTTAGATATTGCAATTAAATCTTTTAATTTCTTGTTTTTCACTGGTTTGGTTTTATAAAAGAAAACTACAAAAAAATGGAGTTTAGGTTGCATCATTTGTTTCATCTTTATAATGTCTTTCGTGAAAATAAGGATTCAGAAAATTGTGCTCAATTGGTAGAGGAAGAAATTATGAAAATACTTAATGAGAATTCCTTGAATGATGAGCATGATTGCAATGTTGCTAGTATGAATTCTCTGAATATCCATGATGCTAATGATCTGCAAAGCCACAAGCTTGGGGATGCTATGTTTGATGAATATGATAATTTTAGTCCCCCAAGTTTTGTTGAGCAAATTAATTATAATGATGGCATGCCTCCTATCTATGATGATTATGATGATGACATTTATGCTATAAAGAGTGATAGTAACCATTAAACTTGTCATCATGATTTTAATATTGAATGTGGTTATGTCAATCAAGTGTCTCATGATAGTTATTTTGTTGAGTTTGCTCCCACTACAATGAATGAGAAGAAAATTGCTTATGTGGAGAGTAATAAATTTTATATGCTTGTAGATCATGAAGATGATTTATGTGATACTTATATTGTGAAATTCCTTCATGATGCTACTAAAAAATATTATGAGGGAGGAACATATGCTTGTAGGAATTGCAATAATATCAAGTTTCCTTTCTATGTGTTGAAAGTTTTGAAGTTATGCTTGTTTTGCCTTCCTATGCTAGTTGATTCTTGTTCCCATAAATTGTTTGCTCACAAAATCCCTATGCATAGGAAGTGGGTTAGAGTTAAATGTGCTTGTCATGATATTCATGATGCTCTCTTACATGTTTCAAATAATATTCCTATGTGAGCATCATTGAAATCATCATGCCTAGCTAAAAGGCTTTAAAGAAAAGCGCTTGTTGGGAGACAACCCAACACTTTTACTTTCTGTTTATGAGTGTTCATATGATTAAGATATTTTAGTAATCATGTTTTGTGTCTTTTATTTCAATAAAGTGCCAAGTAAAGCCTTTGGGATGACTCACAAGATGAGTAGAATTGATGCTGAACCAATACAGAAAGTTTTGATTTGAGTACAGGAATTTTTATTTTTTACTGGAGCGTGATAATGATCTGAAATTTTTACAAAATGTTTATATAGAAATTATTCAGGTTTTCCTAATTTTTCAGAATTTTTAGAGAAAGTTAAGTATGCTTACACTACAGATATTCACAGACTATTCTGTTTTTGACAGATTCTGTTTTGCATGCATAGTTTGCTTGTTTTAGTGTTCCCATAGCTTATATTCAGTGATATAAATTATGTGAATGGTACAATTGAGTAGGCATTATGTGAGAACAATTATGAATCTTGTCTTGACAGTACCTAAGTGAATGGTCTTTATTTACTATACTAACCCATCTCACGAAGTTCCGTTAAGTTTTGTGTGATTGAAGTTTTCAAGTTTTGGGTGAGACACCGATATGAGGAGAATAAGGAGTGACAAGAACCTAATATTGGGGATGCCCAAGGGACCCCCAAGTTAATATCCAAGGAATACTCAAGCGTCTAAGCTTGGGGATGCTCCGGAAGGCATCCCCTCTTTCGTCTTCAACACTATCGGTATATCTTACTTAGAGCTATAATTTTTATTCGTCACATAATATGTGTTTTGCTTGGAGCGTCATTTTATTTTGTTAGTATTTTCTTTATTTTATTTATAATCTTGTTTCCCAATAAAATGTTCCAAGAATTTCCTTTAGGATGCTTGAATTGCATGGTTGATGTGTGCTGTGTAAAAACAGAAACTTTTGCTGTAGTGTTTGAATTTTCATATTTTACTGGAATGTGGAAAGTTTCTGAAATTTTTACACAGTATTCTCATATAAATTCTTTAAAATGTCTTAAATTTTCATAATTTTTAGAGATACAAAATTACACTGGTTTAATAAAATTGCTACAGACTGTTCTGTTTTGACAGATTGCTATCATAGTTTTGTTATCTACTTATCCTATAGTTTCCATAGCCTATATTGGTAGATATAAATTGTGGAAATGATAGTAAGAAATAGACGACGTTTGAAAATTATTGTGCAACTTGTCTTGGCAGTACATGAAGTGTTGATTATTATTATGTGCACTAACCTATCTCACGAGTTCTTTTAGAGTTTTGTGTGGATGAAGTTTTTGAGACTTAGGTGAAACAGGGATATGAGAGGATTGAATGAGATACAAAAGCTCAAGCTTGGTGATGTCCAAGGCACCCCAAGTAAATATTTAAAGAAGTCTCAAGCATATAAGCTTGGGGATGCTACGCATCCCACCTCTCTTCATCAATAATTACCGGTTAGCATATGTTGAGCCTAAATTTTTATTTGTCCACATGATATGTGCTATTCTTGGAGTGCTATTTTTCTTTTGCTCTCTGTTTAAATAAAATACTCAGATATGATTTTTTTTATTGAGAGAGAGTCCTCACATAGATACTTTATTGTTTGACTACTCTCTGATCTTCACTTATAACTTTTGAAGAGTAGTTTGATGTTTACTCTTGTGCTTCACTTATATCCTATGAGTAAATTGTTGAATGAATTGAATACCATGAAGTTGAAATTATATGTTCATATCATGCCTAGTAGTAGCTTCACATTGAGTTTAGAAAGTGAAATCTTTTGAAGCTTGACAGTCACAATATTGGTCATACAAGCAATTCGTGAATGATTAGTACAAGGAAGAGTACTTTCACATACAAATATATTATCTTGGACATCTTCTATGATTGTGAATACCCATTAATTATTTTCAAACTTGAGCAAATTATTTGAAGTTGGACAAGGAAGACAACGTAATGAGTTATGGTTGTGTATATTTGCATAGAAGTTATATTGTTATGGATCCTCCAACATGTGGTGTTTCCTTAGGATCTTTTGCTAGCCAAAAATTCGTACTAAGTAGAGATACTACTTGTGCATCCAAAAACCCTTAAACCGAGTTTCTTGCCATGAGTGTCCACCATACCTACCTATGGATTGAATAAGATCCTTCAAGTAAGTTGTCATCGGTGCAAAACGGCAATAAAAATTGCTTCTAAATGTGTTTGATCATTTGTGTAAGAGAAAATTGAGCGTTGTACGAACTTGTGATGGCAAAGTAATAAAAGCGACGGACTGCATAATAAAGGTTCCTATCATAAGGGGCAATATAACATGACGTTCTTTTGCATTAAGGGATTGTGCGTACAAAACCAAAAAGCGCATGACAACCCCTGCTTCCCTCTGCGAAGGGCCTATCTTTTACCTTTCAGTATTTAGTTTTATGCAAGAGCCAATAGTATGCATTATCATTTCAACCTCAATATTCTCTAGTTGGCAAGCATCATGTGGTGGGGAAAGATCTAGGCACATATGGCCAATCAAATATATTTGATCATGATTTATTATTGTTGACAATTATTTCTATGATAAAGGAGTTGGGAGGCGAAACATTAAGCCCCTGTATTTATCCGTGTTCGATGGATGCCATTTGTTCTAAAAATATGCTTTGAGTACTAGCAATCATAGAAGACTATATGATGATTGAGTATGTGGAGCTCTTACTTAGACTTTGTTGAGAATAAGTTGAATTGCAATTGTTTGGTGACTAAGAACATAGGTTGTTAAGTTTCAAGAGAATTCATTGTTTGAAACATAACATGTGAATTGGTTGCTACTTTATCATGATGAGTTTTATGAGAAAGAGTTGCTGTTATGATGCTAGGAAAAGTGGTTGAAATTATCATTGATCAAACTTATGCACTATGCTAGCATTCACACTTCATAAATTATTTTCTTTTATCATTTACCTACTCGAGGACGAGTAGGAATTAAGCTTTGGGATGCTGATACATCTTCAACGTATCTATAATTTATGAAGTATTCATGCCATATTTACAACAATTTTATATGGTTTTTGTATGATTTGCATGGAACTAACCCGAACTTACGCTATTTTCAGCAGATCTACCATGGTGTTGTTTTTTGTGCGGGCATAAAAGTTCTCCAAATGCAACGAAACTTTTTGACAATTTTTTGGAACAAAAGAGGCACTAGAAACTTCGTGGGAGGCCCAGAAGAGCCACGAGGTGGCCACAACCCACCAGGGCACGCCAGCCCCCTCTGGCGCGCCCTGCTGTCTTTGGGGGGCCTTGTGGCCCATCTTCGCGTGAAACCGATGCCCAAAAATCCTATATATTCAGAAACCCCCAGAAATAACCATAGATGAGAAGTTCCTCCGCCGCAATTCTCTGTATCGACAAAAATCCAACCTGGAGGCGTTCGAGTACCCTGCCGGAGAGGGTAGATCATCTCCGGTGGCCATCTTCATCATCCCGGCGGAGGCCATGACTAAGAGGGAGTAGTCCACCCTCGGGGCTGAGGGTTTGTACCAGTAGCTATGTGTTTAATCTCTCTCTCTCTCTCTCTCTCTCTCTCTCTCTCTCTTTGTCTCTCTCTCGTGTTCTTGATTTGGCACGATCTTGATGTATCGCGGGCTTTGTTAATATAGTTGGATCATATGGTGTTTTCCCATCTCTATCTTGTTGTGATGAATTAAGTTTTCCCTTTGAGATTTCGTTATTATCGGATTGAATACTTTTATGGATTTGAAAGCACTTGATCTATGTCTTGGCACTCAACTCGCGGATTCCTGATGTGACATTGGGGTAAAATATGCATAGGGGTTGATGCACGTTTTCGTCCTACTTTCTCCGGTAGAAATCTTGGGGCACTCTTTGAGGTTCTTTGTGTTGGATTGAGTATTATGAATCTGAAATTGTTTGTTGCGTATCGTATATTTAACTCATGGATACTTGTGGTGACATTGGAGTATCTAGGTGACATTAGAGTTGGTTGATGCGTATCATATGATGTTATTTTAGTACGAACTCTTAGATAGATCGATCAGAAAGGATAACTTGGTGTTATTTTAGTACGAACTCTTGGATAGATCGATCGGAAAGGATAACTTTAAGGTGATTTCCTACCCTACAAATAATTTCTTCTTATGTTCTCCGGTAGATAAGAACTTTGGGGTGATTCTTCGTTGCACGTTGAGGGATGGTTATGTGATCCAATTATATTAGCATTGTTGAGAGATTGTACTAGCAAAAGTATGGACCCTAGGCCTTGTTTCCAAGCAGTGTTATACCGTTTTGTTCACTGTTTATTACTTGTTACCATGCTGTTTTTATAATTTTAGATTACAAAAACCTATATCTATCATCCATATTGCACTTGTATCACCATCTCTTCGCCGAACTAGTGCACCTATACAATTTACCATTGTATTGGGTGTGTTGGGAACACAAGAGATTTCTTGTATTTGATTGCAGGGTTGCTTGAGAGAGACCATCTTCATCCTACACCTCCCACAGATTGATAAACCTTAGGTCATCCACTTGAGGAAAAATTGCTACTGTCCTACAAAACTCTGTGCTTGGAGGCCCAACATGAGTCTACAAGAATAAAGTTGTGTAGTAGACATCAACACCACATCTCCAAAATCCCTTGGGTTGCCGGTCGCAGCTCCGGCCGTCGCTACTCGCACCGCTTGGCTGGCTGGTCGCAGCATCCGGTGATCGGCCCCATCGAGCAGAGTCATGGCGACCGCCCCCAACCGTCGTTACTTTTCGCGAAAGGCAAACATATTCGTTATGGGTTGCGGGCGCACGGCATTGCGCGAGGTCGTTGGGCCGTGGTGCTCGCCGGGGAGGGAGGGGAGGATGAAAGGTGTGGTGCTCACCGGGGAGGGAGGGGAGAATGAAAGGAGAAGGTCCGTCAAATGGTGGAAGGAAGAAAAAGATAAGAAAACAAACAAAGGCAGATGGATCGAACGCAAGCAACGCGACCGGCCCACCGGGTGGAAACGTTTCCCATCGAAGATGCCCTCCTTCTTTGCCCGAGGAGATAGATTGGACGACCGGTATATGTCCACGAAGATTGACCCGGCGTATACTCCGTTCCGTCAGTAGCTTTTCGATGTTTGTCCTCGGAGTCTGACCTGGCGTATACGCCATTCCGTCAACAGCTTTTTGATGTTTCGTTGGAAAAAACTTTTTGATGTTGGCTTAAAAACGAACTTTTCCGGGTTATTCGCAAAAAAATACCTTTTTATGTTGCGTTTTGTCCCCGCTCCGTTCTGGAATGTGCGATGATGCCGGGGCATGATGTGCTAAGGTATAAAATGACTGACTTTTTTTTGAGTGAATATAAAATGAATGACTTTATCTACTACTTCATCTGTTCAGAAAGGCTATCACCATGATTTTTTTGCCAAACTCAATACAAACACATGTGCTCATATTTTTTTTGGTAGATCCAGCTGTTGGCTGGCTTGTATCTAATAGATTTAGCAGATAGCAAGTGGAAAGTTACAAAAGATGGGTTGTGATCCAGGGATCAAAGAGTGAAAAGGAAGAAATTGAAAAGACAACATTCAGTTTCTGTTAGGCCAAAAGACCCAAAGAAACTGACAAACCTACACTGACTACTCCCTACTCCTCATGGGGTGCTTGATGCAAATAGCTCTAGCTTGCCTCCAAGAATACTTGCAGGCCTCGGCAGTGCTGCACTGAACGTGCAAGTGTTCCTTTGTTGCCACATTTCCTAGAGAATGATCATTATCATTGTTGATGGATCTCGTGCCTAGTGCTGACGTTTGGTCATCAGTGGTCTCCACAGGGTGTGGTTGGCTCCGGCAGCTTGTCGTGCTTCTTCGTCATTTGAAGGGTTCGATGGTGGTGGTGGCCGACTGCCGTCAAGTTGTAGGGATGTGCTCAAACTCCGGGTGAGAACCCTGCATCAACTATGTTGATGTCGGTGGCAACGGCGTCTATGGACGTCGTTTTCCTTGTAGGAGGTGCCGTTGTGGAGCTCCAGCACCTACAATACTTTGCTTTGTGTTATCCGGGTGAAAACCTAAGACTGGACTTGCCGGATCGGATGACGGTGTTGTGTCCTTGACAATACTACCTCCTTGAAGGCGTCATCTTGGAGACCCAAACGACAGCTTTAGTTTGCTGCGTGTGGTTGAGGGTGGTTCGTTTGGTGGTGGTGGTGTGGCCTGCTCAGGACCAATGGTGGTGTGTTCTTCTTCTTGTGTTTCTCTTCGGTTATCCTTCGTGTGGTCTCTGCCCTGATGCTATGCATGCTCAAGACCCTCCCTTGGTGGATGTTGTGTTGAGGCGAGCTTTGTCTCTTGGTGTCGCCTCGGCTCACCTTTGCTCAATGACGACGCAATGACGCCTCCCCAACTTGCTAATCGTCTTGAGATTCCACGGCGGAGCTCTCAATCAAGGTCCGTGTTAAGCTTTGTCACTCGTTGATTGTGGATACTCCTCTGTTGTGCCGTGGAGTTTGGTACGCGTGTCGGTGTCGTGTGTTAGGCTGGTTGTAGAGTCTTAGTATTGTGATCCCTCGATGCACCCCATACCTATTTGGTCATGTTAGTCTGCTAGCTAGGTCATGCCTTTTGTTGGGCGTCCATGTTCTTCTTGTATGGTTTTCGGCCCGATTTTCCTTATAAATGGGGCCAATTTGTTAAGGTTTTCGATCCAGTTTTCCTTATAAACTGGATCACTCTCCTGGCATTATGGCCACTTTGAGTCATATATTCACGTGGAGGGACTCCTCCCCTGGTGATTCTAAAAAAAGAGATCAATATCATTGTTCTAACCCCTTTTCTGAATTCAGGCTTGGCTTTCTCGATCATTTCAGTTACTATCTCAGTTGTGCTTGTCTTCTAGTTCTAGCAGGCAGGGTCTAGGGTCTCGCATTCAATCCATTTGGTTGTTGTCTTCCACACAATAACGGGGATGTTGCATTCCCAGAAGAGATGAAATGAACTTTCTAGGTTTCTAAGACAGAGCTGGCAGAAATAACTGTTTGGCCATCCATGATGTTGCATGCCATCATTGCACCAAAGTCTGTTCCTATGCGATAACCAAGAGAAAATTTTGATGTTTCCCGGTGCCCATGCACGTCAGAAGAGGCATCTGTAGCTAGACAAAGTCGATCCCTAGAACTGAATTTTGTATGCTGATGTAGTGGAGTACACTCCATTGGCCTGGTGCTTCCATTTTATCAGGTCTGGGTGCTCATATATACGTAGGAGGACCTTCGAGACACTAAATGAACACAACATCTTAAGATTAACAAAGTCATCACAAGCATCTAATAGTCGAAGCAAATGTTTTCTCTCACTGAATGAACATTGCCGGAAAGTCTAAAATAAATACAGAAAAATGCAAACACCAGTGTCAGGTCTAGGAATTGAACCCTGGTTGGCTGGTCACACCGGGAACCTAACCATCCGAGCTCACTCAGTTCGATTATCTACTATTTTGGGTAGGTGATTTTTTCCCGAGTTGTTACAGACATTTAAGGATTAATTCCAGATGAATTATCTGAGGAGGAAATATCTTAATCAAAAGCTACAGTGTTTTAATGTATAAATGTTCCATACTTGCATGATGTGTGAACAAAGAGAGTGTGTATGTACGGTGGATCATAGCAGTTGCAACAATTCCGTGACCTTAGATGGCACACAAATTATATAGTCCCAGATGTACCACACATGTCTAGTGAAAAAATATACTCCATCAGTGGCATAATATAATGTGCATTGATTTTAGTAAAATTAAGGCCGCATAACTTAGAGAAAATTATCTATATCTACGGTACCCAATTTATATCATATGAAAATACATGTCATGATAAATCTAATTGTCTTGATTTAGTATTCTAGATATTGATTTTTTTTGTAAATTTGGTCAAAGTTAAGAAATTTTGATTTAGAAAAATCAAATACACACTATATATTTGGACGGATTGAGTAGTTGATAATGTGGTCTGCGTCGACCAAAAAATAGTATTAGTGAATGCTGGCGTGGCATAATAGGTGAGGTGGGAGACACCACGTTGTGAGAATTAGAGACGGTAGGGATCATCTATTTATATATAGTAGATGATGTCTCGTGCGTTGTTGCAAGAATGAGTTGAAATACTATCTCTGTTCGAAAAATACTTGACGTGGTTTTCACGTGTGACATGGTTTTCACGTCAAGTATTTCCGAACAGAGGTAGTAAAGTCCAGTGATATACTAGCATAATAGTTTCTCGTGCAATTGAAATATGTTTTCTCATGCAGGGTTGTTGCATGTTTAGATGACTTTTTCATCTGTAATTATGACAGGCTTGCATGTGAAGTTAAAGATGTTAATAGGATAATCTACTTAGTCACCAGGGCCGGGCCGGCAAAATCCAAGGCCTTGTGCGAAACTAAAAAATAGGGCCCTATCCCACAAGAAAAAAATAAACCAACATGCAATTATAATGTATATATATCTCAAAGATTTTTTTTATAATGTATATAATATAATGTCCGTACAACTTTTATAAGATTTATAAATAAATTTTGTTCTTTTTCTTTTCTCTTGCGCTTGTAGGCGTCCGACTGATGTTTTCCCATGATGAGTCAAATCTGAATACAAAAGATGAATAAAAATAAATTTGATGTGATACGGCAACAAATATTAATTGTAGATTATACGTCAATGTTTGACAATTAAATGAATTGTTGGTGAGAGCACCTGGAGGATGAAACTGTTGCGATCGCCGATCAATCGGACGCTCCCATTTTCAATCGAGGAACGACCTGAAAATTGTCGCTGAATCGCCGATCAATCCTCGTGTAGACACTAGGCAGCAGGTAGTAGGAGAAGCCGAGCAGCGACGGCCGACGGGGATGCGATCGTGGGTCTTTGTAACGCTAGCTGTTTTGCGATCGATCTCATCTAATTCTCGTTCCAAGACTCCCGACGATCCGTTTTTTTTCCTATTATAAGGTGGGATGTGATTCAATCGTGTGTGTGTGTGGGATCAGGTGCGTTGGTCGTTGAACAACCGACGAGGAAAGAACGAGCAGCGATCAGGTTTTTTTTATTTATTAGAAAAAGTAACGATTTTTTTTTAAACACAGTACAAACACATGCATTCATATACACGCACATACACTCACGGATCAGGTTTTCTTTTGAGACAAGTAGCGATCAGGTTTTATTAGGGACAAGTAGCGACCAGGTGCAGCGGCCTGGCGGCTGGCGTGCTTCGCGGACGCCAACGCCTACAGGCCCAGCACGCAGCACCCCAACCGAACTACTCTTTTTTTTTTTTTTTGAAAAATCTGCATACCAGGCATATAAAATTTGGGCCCCCAAATTCATGGGCCCTGTGCGGGCCGCACATTTGGCACATCTATGGGCCCGACCCTGTTAGTCAGGTACGATGGGTCTTGCTAACTCTGACGCGGTTCACTATTTGGCATGTAAAGAACCATGAACCGATAATTCACTCCTGAACCCGGGCTCAGATGAGCCCGGTGAACAGTACCGCGATTTGAAAGTTCAAAAACGTTCAAAAAATTCCAATTTTTTTTTATTGTGCAAGATGCTTCTGTGCGTGAGCTCCGTGCAAATTTTTGTGAAGTTTGAACATTCGAGGAGCTCGTGGCAAAAAAGACAAAATTAGACGTGAACAGTGCGCTCTTCAAAAGTTTCTCAGACATCTGAAATTTATCTTTTTTGCCACGAGCTCCTCGAAAGTTCAAACTTCACAAAATTTTGCACGGAGCTCACGCACAGAAGCATCTTGCACCACAAAAAAATTTGAAATTTTTTGAACATTTTTGAACTTTCAAATCACAGTACTGTTCACGCCCGGGCTCATCTGAGCCCGGGCACCAAAACGCTACTCTCACCATGAACCTCCTTCTCTCAAGAAAAACACAACGAATTATGTGTGTATTTTTTGGTCTTGAAGCAGCACTCTCGTGCAAACCCAGACTGTATATTTTTTTTGTTTATGTACAATTTGCAACATACATGATGCAAGGACCAAAACATGTACAACAACCCCACTCACTCGCTAAAATTGCAAAGTTTCAAAGAATTCTGTTATCTTTTTTACACGTATACATAGGGATGTATACTACATGTTTGCAAAGTTTCAGGATGAAGTACACTTCTATGTGAGCTAATGATTTCGTTTGTGTGCACTGTTTGACCAAAATGATTGACGTACATGTATTTGATGTCTTTAAAATAGGGTTTATGGTTGTAAATGGCAAAAAAATTAAGACCCGTCCAATCACTGTACACGGGGTGCGTCCGCGGATATGTAGGGGTCCGGATTCGGCATTTCCGGTTGTAGGTGCTGTACGCGTCATGTTTTTATGGTTTTAGTTAAAATTTAGCAGCGCTATCGTGCTAGCGAAACCTGTACAAAAAACCCACAATGCAAGTCTGCATAGCGCGGCCACTGGCGGGAAGACACTTGGTTTGGTCCAGTGTGCGCGGGGGGTAGATTCTCGAGCGAGATTGCCGGAAATGATGAGGGGTGATGTTACTTACGCCACCTAAGTTGGTTTCCTTTTTCTCATCATCACACCGCACGCGCTCATGGACGTTGATTTGACCGGCGATTTGTCATGGCATGCCCTAAGACCAACTCCAACGCGGAGACCCATTTCGTCCGCGCGCGTCCGTTTGGGTCGGCGCGGACAGAATAGTCGGCTCAACGCGCCGACCCAAACGGACGCGCATCCGCTTTTCGTCCGCCTGCGGACCCATTCCCGGCTCAAATTTGGGCCTCATTTGCGTCGGCGCGGACACGAGACGGACGCGCGCGCGCTCCCGCCTACTCCCCTGGCCCGTTGGTCAGTGGCACATTGGCCATCCTCTCCCATTCTAGCACCAAACCCTCCTCCCTTGTCGCCGACGCCGCCGCCCCCTTTTCCGGTGCCGGCGCCAGCTGCCGGTGCCGTCTGACCTGCAACGCCGCCACCTCCCACGTCGCCCCGCTCCCCGCCGACTTGCCGCCGGGGAACCGAAAGCTTCCCTCCCCCACTCCCCCGACACAACCGAGGCCGCGGCCAAGAAGCTTCCTCGCTGGCCCCCGGCCAGTTCCTTCGTCTTGACACCGGCACGCTCGTCGGACGCCGGCACACTCGTCGGACGCCGCCTCTGCAGCTAGCTGGTCCGAGGGAGGCGCGACTCCCTTCGCTGGCCGGCTCCTTCGTCGACGCCCGCAAGCTGTTCGACAGTTTGTCAAGGTACAAAAATGGACTCCGCCGACGAGTTCTTCTTTCACAATTTTCTTTGTGACTCCGACGATTCCTCGTCCGATGATGAGGAGGAGATCTTGGCTGCCGTGTTGGCCCATCACCACATCAATAGCCAACGGCCGTTGTTCCGTGGCTCCATTCCGGGGCACCTTCCGACGTTGAATCGCAACCGAGAGAGCGGGCATTTCCTTCTTTGGAAAGACTACTTTGACACAACGAATCCGTTGTTCAAACATCAAAAATTTCGTTGCCGTTTTCGTATGAGTAGGACTCTTTTCAACCGGATCTGGCACTTTTTCTTTGGCATGGCCCGATCACACAATGATATCAACGCGCTTCAGCGCTCGCCGGTGTTTGCTAGGCTTGCCGAAGGCAGCAGCCCACCGGTTAATTTTACCATCAATGGCCACAACTACGACAAAGGATACTACCTGGGTGATGGTATCTATCCTCAATGGACCACTATTGTGAAGACAATCCCCAATCCTATCGGAGAGAAGAGGAAAAGATTTGCCCAAGAGCAAGAGAGTGCTAGGAAAGACGTCGAGCGTGCCTTTGGTGTTTTGCAA
This sequence comes from Elymus sibiricus, assembly GCA_039707655.1. Taxonomy (NCBI): domain Eukaryota; kingdom Viridiplantae; phylum Streptophyta; class Magnoliopsida; order Poales; family Poaceae; genus Elymus; species Elymus sibiricus. The sequence goes on from CM077663.1 coordinate 284,131,268, forward strand.
TCTCAATGGGGCATCGTTCTGTATCCTGCAAAAACTTGGAGGACGAAGAAAATGTGGGAGGTGATGACTGCTTGTGTGATCATGCACAATATGATCGTAGAAGATGAGCGCCCGGAACATCTCTACGATCAAGGGTTTCAATATCAGGGTGAGAATGTTGTGCCTGAGCATGGAGGAGCGACAACGTTTGAACAGTTCGTCCAATTTCATCACGACATGTGTGATCGGGAAACTCACGTGCAATTGCAAAATGATTTGGTTGAGCATATGTGGGATCATGTTGGCAACCAATAGATGTACCTCTTTAATTTGGCTTGCAAAACTATGTGAGATTATTTTATTTTTATTCGGCTTGTAAAACTATGTTAATTATTATTTGGTGTTGAAACCATGCTATTTTTTTTGTTGTGGATCATATGTTTGCTAATATGTGTATCTAACACTACTAGAAAAAAGGCTATTAGTGGCGCACCATATATTGCTATTAGTGGCGCACTATGGGTGCGCCACTACTAACACGCCACTGGTAATGGTTAGCAATGGCGCACCTCTGGTGCGCCACTGGTAACCCAAATACCAGTGGCGCACCTACTGGTGCGCCACTGGTAACACTGCTGGTGTGCCACTGCTAACACTACTTGTGCGCCACTGGTAACACTACTGGTGCGCCGCTGCTAACCCTACTGGTGCGCCACTGCTAACCGTACTGGTGCGCCTCTGGTAATGTAGCAGGGCCCCTACTGGTGCGCCACTGGTAACCCTATGGGTGCGCCACTGGTAAGGTAGCAGGGTGCGCCACTAATGTGAAAGGTGGTGCGCCACTACTATTAATTCAAGGATTTTTTTTTTGCTTTTCTAGTATTTGCACAGATTACAGAATACAATAATACAGCACAGAATATACAGTTTGCAATACAGTATTAACTACAATTAGTCAAGTATAAACATCACATAATATATACAATTCATCACATTAGTCTCCGAATTCGAAATAGCGAACAAAGTTCAAACATTAGCGAAGTTTAGGTCTCGAGACCGCGAGTAGCGAGTTTGTCGTCATATTACAAAGTCGATATCGATCATCTAAACTACCATCACATAGAAGAGAGATGCGGTCACGATGAGCATCATCGCGATGAAACTGGTCTTCATCCGGTTCCTCCTCCGCTCCCTCCTCTCTCCCGCTAGATAGCGCGCGTATCTAGATTCCGCCTCCGCCCTAGTGGGGTACCCTTTGTAACTGTTCCCGCTGAAACGGTGAACCTGTCTCCGACACTCCTCCCAGTCGTCGTAGACTCCGGGAACCTCACTGTGACGCCCCCGACTTAATCGTGCACTAATCATACACGCAAATGCACACGATCAAGCCTAGGGACTCACTTGAAAATATCATAACACAACTCTAGACACAAATAAAATAATACAAGCTTTATATTACAAGCCAGGGGCCTCGAAGGCTCGAATACACAAGCTTGATGTCATACAAGCATCAGCGGAAGCAAAAGTATCTGAGTACAGACACAAGGTTAAACAAGATGCCTTAAGAAGGCGAAAACAAACAATAGCTCTGATCGAAAGAGGCAAGGCCTCCTGCCTGGGAGCCTCCTAAACTACTCCTGGTCGACTGGCTCAACGAAGAAGAAGTGGCCTCCGGGGATCTCCTGGCAATAGTCTCCTGCGGTGGCGTCTGGCTTCTGGGCTCCGTCGGCATCTGGTGTAACATCGATTTGGTATGGGGGAAAAGAATAGCAAAGCAACCGTGAGTACTCATCCAAAGTACTCGCAAGACTGACATCAGAACTATGCTAAATGCATTGTATCAAAGGAATGGGGCTATATCTGTGGACTGTACTGCAGAATGCTGGAACAAAGGGGGAGAAGCCTAGCCTATCGAAGACTAGCATCTTGAAGCAGTTCTTGCAGCATCAGAAGAGAGTAGAGATACAATAACAATTAATAATGGTTGTATATAGCAACTCCCCAAGATCCTTTCTCGACTATCCCGCGAGAAAGCGATCCAGAGAGCAATAGTTTAAGCATTGCATCGATTAACTCCGGCCGCACACCCTTGTTCCTGGTGATGTCCGGCCTCGGCTGATCGATAGCAATAGTATCAGTTTAATATTCATCATCAACAGTTTATAGTTGTCATAGATCCGGGCACAACTCCAAGCGTCCTGTTACCGTGGACACGGCTATTCGAATAGATATCTTCCCTGCAGGGGTGCACTACTGTTACCCAACACGCTCGATTAACTCTGGCCGCACACCCTTGTTCCTGGTGATGTCCGGCCTCGGCTGATCGACACATCGCAGCCCGACCTACAGCTAAGCAGAGAGGTCCCCGCCGGTCTACATCCTAAGCACTCAGGGTTCTTGGGCCCATCCCCCTTTGCACTCCGGGTCGTTGCGCACACGTTTAGATCCAAGCACCACCTCTGTCATGGATGGCGCCAATCCTCCCGTGCCGCACTGCTGAACTGGACGTCTGTCAAAGCTTTCGGCTGATACATACGATGTAGAGGGCCCCATAAACCATTATCCCACGTGGTGGTAGTGCGTAAAAAGGGCACGACGACCCACTCAGATCAAACACCCAGATCCGTTACAAGCTCGGTTATCACTACCCAATACGCGTGATATCCTCCGGCCGCACACCCTTGTTCCTGGTGATGTCCGCCCTCGGGAGATCAACACGAACAGGGTACCGGTATTTCATAACGCGCGGGTACTCTTGGAGCCGACCCGACTTTAATAATAATCCTCGCGGGCACCCTTGGGGCCAGCCCGACTTTAACATTGGGCACTGTTGGGACTCAGGTCCATCTCTACTGGATGGTACCACCAGCCCTTCAGCCCCGTAAAAGTAAATGATATAGCAGTTTAATTATTTCCGTGATCCTCACCCAGAGAGATCACGGCCCGGTATCAAGCTTGGCATACGGACAAAGGTGATGGGCCACCGATGAAGAAGTAGCACAGCTAGGTTTGTGGGACAGCAGGTGGGGTGTCAATGTCAAACTGCAAAATCAAGCCATGCATTGGAATAGGTACTATCGGAACAGTGGTAGCAGGGCATTTCTAATGCAAGAATAAGAGAGAAGAGACTGGGCGATATATGATGGTCAAGGGGGTTTTGCTTGCCTGGTTGCTCTGCGGCAAAGGCGGGGTCGTCGGTGACGTAGTCGTATCCAGCAGAATCGTCGGCGGGCACAAGGTCTACCGAGAGAGAAGGGGGGGAGGAAACAATAAATATCACGACAATGACAAACAATATGCATGACATGTCTAAATGTTATGCATCGGTGTTTATCGACTAACTAATCGATTTAGTTAACTCTTGGGAATTAATAAAAATTAAATTGGATTTATTTAATTAAAGTTGGACACTATTCATTTATTAAAATCAGTCAAAAAGTTGCATGTTCAGCTAGCTAGGATTGTTGGACAGGTGTTTTGATTGCATAATTGGAATCTTCATATTTTTCTGATCATTTTACATATATAAATTATTTCAATCCGAGTTACGGTTTAAAAGATATGATTTTATAAAGTTTTAATCATTTTCTGAATTTATTTAATTATTTAATTTCGAAATTATCCAGAATAGTGAATGCTGACGTCAGCATGATGCAATGCTGACGTCAGCAGTCAACAGAGGCTGACCAGAGTCAAACCTGACATGTGGGACCCACATGTCAGTGACTCAGGGGCTAATTGACTAATTTAACTAATTAACTAACTAGGTGGGGCCCATATGTCAGCGGGTAATTAACCTAATTAATTTATTTTTAATTAATCTTTTTAACTAATTAATTAACTGACAAGTGGGGCCCAGTGTCATAGACACAGGGTGGTGTGGGGCCCCACTGTCAGTGGGCCAGCTGACCCAGTCAGCGTTGACCCCGGTCAACAGGGGCCAGTGGGGCCCGTTGGCAGTGGCACTGGGCGTGGGCCCCAGTGGCCACGTCGGCAGCGGCCGCCGGAGCCGCGCCGGAGTGTTCTCCGGCGAGCCCGAGGGGCGCCAACTCCGGCGAGCCCGGTTTTTTGCCCACAGGGCATCGTTTTGGCCGTGGTTTCGTGCCCTGGAACGGCCGCTCAACGGCGCGTCCGATGGGGGGAGTGGCCGGAGCTGGGGAGGTCGGGATGAACGGCGGCGAGCACATCGGCGGTGACGGCTACGGGCGGTGGAGGGAGACGGCGTTGCAGCGCGCGCGAGCACAAGCAAAAAGGCTAGGCGGGGCGTACGCGATGCGGGAAGCGAGATGCGCACGAGCCCGAGGCCAATTGGTCGCCGGAGCATCACCGGCGACGAGCTCGGGCGGAGGCGCAGTCGGGCGACGGTGGGATTCGGTGCTACGGCCACGGAATCGCACGGGGAAGAGAGGGGAAAGGAGCAGAAGCTCACGGTGATCCTGCAGATGAGCAAAGCGGGCTCGGGGGAGGCGCGACGGCGACGGAATCGACGACGGCGAGCTCCGGGTCCCGAGGTAGAAGACGACGGCGTGGGGGCGTTGCAGGGCTCCTGTTGCTCGGGGGCGTGGTCGAGGAGGACGAGGGCGTCAAGGCGAAGCAGATGGGCGGCTCATCAGGGCTCGGGGGTGTCGGTGGCCGCGGAGGCGAGCAAGGACGGCGACGACGCGGGTGAGAAGGGGATCGGGCGAGAGAGGGCGCAGGGGGGCAAATGGGGGCGCGCTAGGGTTCGGGAGAGGGAAGAGGCGACCGGGGACGCCCTTATCGGCGTCGGGGACGGGCGGATGGCCGGCGCGTGGCGCGGCGACGACGCTGTCGCGCGCGGACGGCGACAGCGCGACGAAGACGATGATGGCGCTGGTGGGCTGGGCCGGCTACTGTGCACTTGCAGCCCAAGTGCACAGTAGGCCTTTGCCCCTTTTCTTTTTCTTTTTCTATTTCTTTTCTTTCTCTCTGTTTTGCAATTATTTTGGCACTAAATTAATTTTAGTAAATGTGTGACTTGGCCCATAAACCACAGTGCAGTATTTTCATCCATTAAAAATTGGTTTGGACAATTTATGAATTCACTTTAATTCCCATTAAATAATATAGTGTTATACTTTGCTGTTTTGCTACTGTTTAGTTAGTTAGGGGCATTTCTGGAATTATGGTGATGTTGTTTTCCTCAAAGCAATTAGTTATGATTTATGTGTTATTTAATGAACATTTTAGTTGCTGGTTTGAACCACTTTTATTTCCACTTAAGATTTAATATTGCAATTTGAGTTTGAATTTGAAATGAACCATGATGCAAATGATGATTATGCTTGACTAACATGATGACATGGCATTAACAGGGGGGGATCACTGTAGTCATTACAAGGGGGTGTTACAATTCTCCTCGTCTAACAAGAATTCTCGTCCCGAGAATTAAGACGAAGACTGAAGAAAGCAGGGTACTCTTCACGAAGACGATCCTCGCGTTCCCAAGTGGCTTCATCCACAGAATGATTTGACCACTGAACTTTGAGGAACTTGATCGACTTCTGACGAGTCCGACGTTCAGTTTGATCGAGAACGCGGATCGGATATTCTGGATAAGACAGATCTTCGCGCAATTCAAGCACTTCATGATCCACAGCTCGAATAGGATCCTTGAAACAGCGTCGGAGTTGCGACACATGAAAGACGTCATGCACTTGAGAAAGGTTTAGTGGCAATTCCAATTGATATGCCACTTCTCCACGACGAGCGAGAATGCGGAACGGGCCAATGTAGCGAGGAGCTAACTTGCCCTTGATTCCGAATCGATGAGTGCCCTTGAACGGAGTAACACGAAGGTAAGCCTGCTCACCAGGTTGATAGACCATTGTCTTGTGCTTTCGGTCATAATTACTCTTCTGTCGAGATTGAGCAGTTTTCAGATGTTCACGGACGATGCGGACTTTCTCCTCAGCTTCCTGAATTATGTCCGGCCCAACAAGTGAACGTTCCCCAGTTTCTGACCAATTCAGAGGGGTTCGACACTTACGTCCGTATAGAACTTCAAACGGTGCCATCTTCAAACTAGCTTGATAGCCGTTGTTGTAGGAGAACTCCGCAAACGGAAGAGATTCCTCCCATTTCTTGCCGAAAGAGATAACACAAGCTCGAAGCATGTCTTCGAGGATCTGGTTGACTCTTTCAACTTGTCCCTGAGATTGAGGGTGAAAAGCGGTGCTGAAATTCAAACGAGTTCCCATGGCTTCCTGGAAACTTGTCCAGAATCTTGAGGTGAATAAGCTACCACGGTCTGAACTGATAACCTGAGGAATACCATGGAGTGAAACAACTCTGGACATGTATAAATCTGCCAGCTGACTAGCAGTAATAGTCTCCTTGACAGCCAGGAAATGTGCAACTTTGGATAACCGGTCAATGACGACAAGAATAGCATCATTACCTTTTTGCGATCTGGGAAAACCAGTAATGAAGTCCATTTCAACATGATCCCATTTCCATTCAGGAATAGAAATAGGTTGCAGAGTTCCAGCAGGCTTTTGATGTTCTGCTTTGATCCGACGGCAAATGTCACATTCTGAAACATAGCGAGCAATGTCTTGCTTCATATTAGGCCACCAGAACCTTTGACGGATGTCCTGGTACATCTTGGTACTACCCGGATGAATAGACAATGGGGTATCGTGAGCTTCTTCCATTATTTTAGCGGTCATATCCAGGTTTTTCTTCTTTGTGGGAACGAATAATCGACCCTTAAAGTACACGGCTTCATCATCAGCAACGGTGAAGCACGAGGGTTTACCTTCCGCCAGGTGACGCTTAATCTTTTCGACCTCACTGCAATAGTGTTGCATAGTTTTGATACTGCCCTCGAGATCTGGCACAGCAACCAAGTTGCATAGAGATCCCTGATCAACAACACGGAGGTGCATCTTTTGGGCCTCCGGTGGAGGGGGTACAAGATAACCTTGAGGAACAATATGGAGGTTCAGCTTGCGCATTTCTTCTTGAAGACGAGGATGAACCTTATGAACCTCGAGGTAGTTGCAGTATGATTTGCGGCTCAAAGCATCAGCCATTACATTAGCCTTGCCTGGGGTATAAGAAATACCCACATTGTAATCTGCTATTCGTTCCATCCATCTTTGTTGGCGGAGGTTCAGATCTGGCTGAGTAAACAGGTACTTCAAACTTTGGTGGTCGGTGTAGATCCCGCAACGATTACCAACAAGGTATTGTCTCCACTCTTTCAATGCATGAATTACTGCAGCAAGTTCAAGGTCATGAACTGGGTAGTTCTCTTCATGGGGACGCAATTGACGAGAGGCATAAGCAACCACTCTGCGCTCTTGCATTAGGACACAGCCTAATCCTTGACGGGATGCGTCACAGTATATCACGAAGCCAATCATCAGCATCCATAGGATTGGTGGAGTTGCGGAACACAGACGAGTTGAGGCGCACAAATTCTTGCAGTGTTATTGGGGCAGACTGTTGCTGAGCATTTTGAGTTGGAAATTGGGCCATTACCCCAGTCATAAACTGACGATTCAGCTCAAACTGTTGCATCATTGCGGCAATATAGGGTGGAGGGGGAGGATCGTCAGCCATTCTGCCAAAACAACAGGGGCAGTTTAGCAAGAACAACTGCATGTACATGGGGTTATTGCAGATGTAACATGAGCAAGAACAAGAAGTGCATTAGGAAAAATTAGTAGTCATTAAAGACATACCGATCCATGCACAGAATTGGACATCCGCGGATAGCGTGACGGCGTAAAATTAAGGAAAAGACATGCTAGGCGGCGCGTAGGCACGCGGTGAGGAATTACACAACGAGACATAGCAAAGGCTATATCAACGTCGGAGAAAACTTTTGGGGAGAGGAATCTGCAAGGAACAACACAGGGTTTCCTCGATGAAAGGATCCTGCGGGCCTTGGTGTTGTGCAGCAGAACCTGGCCCTTATCTTGAAGCAAGGGGGGATAATTCAGAACTCCGGATGGATGTGAATACGAGAACCTAGTGTCGGCACTAGTAAAATCATTTAACCCGAAAGGAAGAGAAATTCAGAGTCCCAGAGTATAGAAGAGGAATAAAAGATCCTAATACCACCCAGTTGGCGACGTGGGCCCGTAACCCACACAGCCATGTTAGTAAAATAGTTTTCCATCGTCTAGACTCAACTTCGACCAAGGAGTTGGAAAAAGGGGCTTCCTACAGGCAGTCGGCTCTGATACCAACTTGTGACGCCCCCGACTTAATCGTGCACTAATCATACACGCAAATGCACACGATCAAGCCTAGGGACTCACTTGAAAATATCATAACACAACTCTAGACACAAATAAAATAATACAAGCTTTATATTACAAGCCAGGGGCCTCGAAGGCTCGAATACACAAGCTTGATGTCATACAAGCATCAGCGGAAGCAAAAGTATCTGAGTACAGACACAAGGTTAAACAAGATGCCTTAAGAAGGCGAAAACAAACAATAGCTCTGATCGAAAGAGGCAAGGCCTCCTGCCTGGGAGCCTCCTAAACTACTCCTGGTCGACTGGCTCAACGAAGAAGAAGTGGCCTCCGGGGATCTCCTGGCAATAGTCTCCTGCGGTGGCGTCTGGCTTCTGGGCTCCGTCGGCATCTGGTGTAACATCGATTTGGTATGGGGGAAAAGAATAGCAAAGCAACCGTGAGTACTCATCCAAAGTACTCGCAAGACTGACATCAGAACTATGCTAAATGCATTGTATCAAAGGAATGGGGCTATATCTGTGGACTGTACTGCAGAATGCTGGAACAAAGGGGGAGAAGCCTAGCCTATCGAAGACTAGCATCTTGAAGCAGTTCTTGCAGCATCAGAAGAGAGTAGAGATACAATAACAATTAATAATGGTTGTATATAGCAACTCCCCAAGATCCTTTCTCGACTATCCCGCGAGAAAGCGATCCAGAGAGCAATAGTTTAAGCATTGCATCGATTAACTCCGGCCGCACACCCTTGTTCCTGGTGATGTCCGGCCTCGGCTGATCGATAGCAATAGTATCAGTTTAATATTCATCATCAACAGTTTATAGTTGTCATAGATCCGGGCACAACTCCAAGCGTCCTGTTACCGTGGACACGGCTATTCGAATAGATATCTTCCCTGCAGGGGTGCACTACTGTTACCCAACACGCTCGATTAACTCTGGCCGCACACCCTTGTTCCTGGTGATGTCCGGCCTCGGCTGATCGACACATCGCAGCCCGACCTACAGCTAAGCAGAGAGGTCCCCGCCGGTCTACATCCTAAGCACTCAGGGTTCTTGGGCCCATCCCCCTTTGCACTCCGGGTCGTTGCGCACACGTTTAGATCCAAGCACCACCTCTGTCATGGATGGCGCCAATCCTCCCGTGCCGCACTGCTGAACTGGACGTCTGTCAAAGCTTTCGGCTGATACATACGATGTAGAGGGCCCCATAAACCATTATCCCACGTGGTGGTAGTGCGTAAAAAGGGCACGACGACCCACTCAGATCAAACACCCAGATCCGTTACAAGCTCGGTTATCACTACCCAATACGCGTGATATCCTCCGGCCGCACACCCTTGTTCCTGGTGATGTCCGCCCTCGGGAGATCAACACGAACAGGGTACCGGTATTTCATAACGCGCGGGTACTCTTGGAGCCGACCCGACTTTAATAATAATCCTCGCGGGCACCCTTGGGGCCAGCCCGACTTTAACATTGGGCACTGTTGGGACTCAGGTCCATCTCTACTGGATGGTACCACCAGCCCTTCAGCCCCGTAAAAGTAAATGATATAGCAGTTTAATTATTTCCGTGATCCTCACCCAGAGAGATCACGGCCCGGTATCAAGCTTGGCATACGGACAAAGGTGATGGGCCACCGATGAAGAAGTAGCACAGCTAGGTTTGTGGGACAGCAGGTGGGGTGTCAATGTCAAACTGCAAAATCAAGCCATGCATTGGAATAGGTACTATCGGAACAGTGGTAGCAGGGCATTTCTAATGCAAGAATAAGAGAGAAGAGACTGGGCGATATATGATGGTCAAGGGGGTTTTGCTTGCCTGGTTGCTCTGCGGCAAAGGCGGGGTCGTCGGTGACGTAGTCGTATCCAGCAGAATCGTCGGCGGGCACAAGGTCTACCGAGAGAGAAGGGGGGGAGGAAACAATAAATATCACGACAATGACAAACAATATGCATGACATGTCTAAATGTTATGCATCGGTGTTTATCGACTAACTAATCGATTTAGTTAACTCTTGGGAATTAATAAAAATTAAATTGGATTTATTTAATTAAAGTTGGACACTATTCATTTATTAAAATCAGTCAAAAAGTTGCATGTTCAGCTAGCTAGGATTGTTGGACAGGTGTTTTGATTGCATAATTGGAATCTTCATATTTTTCTGATCATTTTACATATATAAATTATTTCAATCCGAGTTACGGTTTAAAAGATATGATTTTATAAAGTTTTAATCATTTTCTGAATTTATTTAATTATTTAATTTCGAAATTATCCAGAATAGTGAATGCTGACGTCAGCATGATGCAATGCTGACGTCAGCAGTCAACAGAGGCTGACCAGAGTCAAACCTGACATGTGGGACCCACATGTCAGTGACTCAGGGGCTAATTGACTAATTTAACTAATTAACTAACTAGGTGGGGCCCATATGTCAGCGGGTAATTAACCTAATTAATTTATTTTTAATTAATCTTTTTAACTAATTAATTAACTGACAAGTGGGGCCCAGTGTCATAGACACAGGGTGGTGTGGGGCCCCACTGTCAGTGGGCCAGCTGACCCAGTCAGCGTTGACCCCGGTCAACAGGGGCCAGTGGGGCCCGTTGGCAGTGGCACTGGGCGTGGGCCCCAGTGGCCACGTCGGCAGCGGCCGCCGGAGCCGCGCCGGAGTGTTCTCCGGCGAGCCCGAGGGGCGCCAACTCCGGCGAGCCCGGTTTTTTGCCCACAGGGCATCGTTTTGGCCGTGGTTTCGTGCCCTGGAACGGCCGCTCAACGGCGCGTCCGATGGGGGGAGTGGCCGGAGCTGGGGAGGTCGGGATGAACGGCGGCGAGCACATCGGCGGTGACGGCTACGGGCGGTGGAGGGAGACGGCGTTGCAGCGCGCGCGAGCACAAGCAAAAAGGCTAGGCGGGGCGTACGCGATGCGGGAAGCGAGATGCGCACGAGCCCGAGGCCAATTGGTCGCCGGAGCATCACCGGCGACGAGCTCGGGCGGAGGCGCAGTCGGGCGACGGTGGGATTCGGTGCTACGGCCACGGAATCGCACGGGGAAGAGAGGGGAAAGGAGCAGAAGCTCACGGTGATCCTGCAGATGAGCAAAGCGGGCTCGGGGGAGGCGCGACGGCGACGGAATCGACGACGGCGAGCTCCGGGTCCCGAGGTAGAAGACGACGGCGTGGGGGCGTTGCAGGGCTCCTGTTGCTCGGGGGCGTGGTCGAGGAGGACGAGGGCGTCAAGGCGAAGCAGATGGGCGGCTCATCAGGGCTCGGGGGTGTCGGTGGCCGCGGAGGCGAGCAAGGACGGCGACGACGCGGGTGAGAAGGGGATCGGGCGAGAGAGGGCGCAGGGGGGCAAATGGGGGCGCGCTAGGGTTCGGGAGAGGGAAGAGGCGACCGGGGTCGCCCTTATCGGCGTCGGGGACGGGCGGATGGCCGGCGCGTGGCGCGGCGACGACGCTGTCGCGCGCGGACGGCGACAGCGCGACGAAGACGATGATGGCGCTGGTGGGCTGGGCCGGCTACTGTGCACTTGCAGCCCAAGTGCACAGTAGGCCTTTGCCCCTTTTCTTTTTCTTTTTCTATTTCTTTTCTTTCTCTCTGTTTTGCAATTATTTTGGCACTAAATTAATTTTAGTAAATGTGTGACTTGGCCCATAAACCACAGTGCAGTATTTTCATCCATTAAAAATTGGTTTGGACAATTTATGAATTCACTTTAATTCCCATTAAATAATATAGTGTTATACTTTGCTGTTTTGCTACTGTTTAGTTAGTTAGGGGCATTTCTGGAATTATGGTGATGTTGTTTTCCTCAAAGCAATTAGTTATGATTTATGTGTTATTTAATGAACATTTTAGTTGCTGGTTTGAACCACTTTTATTTCCACTTAAGATTTAATATTGCAATTTGAGTTTGAATTTGAAATGAACCATGATGCAAATGATGATTATGCTTGACTAACATGATGACATGGCATTAACAGGGGGGGATCACTGTAGTCATTACAAGGGGGTGTTACACTCACCCTTGTACACGACATACGACGGCATCTCTATGCACTAGACAAACAAAACGTTAGTAGCAATTCACAGATAATATATAAGCAATATATAAGCATGCAACAAAAGGATCAAAAGAGAAAAGCAACACATTAATAGCACGGTTCATGGTCCTACTAATAAATAGCATCGATTACATATAAGTTGAACGAATGTCCAAACTGAAGAGACATACAAGTTCATTAAAGTTTAATTACAACATGAGCTAATCGATATTTCAGAACTACATAGCATCAATACTTTCGACTCGACTCAGGGACCGGAGCATGGATGAAGCCGCCGTCTTTCGTGATGGTCATGAATGTGCGGTCGTTGTCAGCCTGCATTTGTAGCGTTGTTTCTATGTCACTGTTGGACGGTTGATAGTTGAGGTAGAACTGCCCCGAGGTACGAAGGACATCTTCATAGATGATTTCCGCCAACTCCGACTGGATGCGAAAGAATTCTTGTCTGATGTCCTCGTCCTGGATTGCCGACAAGCGTGCGGCCCATTCTTTGAGCTCATTTGGTAGCATACGCTGATGATGGTTCCGTACGATCGCCCGCATGTGATGGAGGGCGTAGTAGGCATCCTTCTGACTGCCAGGCGGCTGCTTGACGCAGGGGAACGTCGTTGTGTGGGTGAACACGTGCTTTCCGTACCTACAAATTGGCCTCTTGAAGGTGCCTCCAGATTTGGCGTAGACGGGGAGAACATCATCAAGAACTTTCTTAATATTTGTGTAGTCTTTCTTCGACTGACGGTCCGAGTCGAAATACGTGGCCGTGGAATATTTCGGGCTTAAGAGGATGAGTGTGCAATGTGTGTCACTGCACAAAACACGGAATGTTAGAAAAAAAAAGAACGATCGAAATCTAAGAAATCATATGTTACGGGGCGGTGAGGGGATGACTTACTCGGAAAAGTAAGGCACGAGGAAGTTATCCTTATCCTGGTTCGCCAGGATGACGCCTTCGAGGTATGAACTCGCGACTTGCCGGTCCCCAGCGCTGCCCAAGATCTTGGCACGCATGTAGAAGGGGTCGACTATCACGATGTCCGGGGTCTTGTCTCTAATGATCCGCATCTCCATACTGAGCGAAAATAGCCGAATGAAGGTGTAGTGCAGCGGATAAAGGTTAAACATAGCGAAGATGTCATCAAACCGCAGGACGATCATACGCCCCATGGTGCTATCGACAAAGCCCCTGCCCTCTGGCACCTTGGCCACGAAAACCGGGTATGCCACATCTTTCTCGGAGAGACGCCGCTTCTCCATAGTAAGAACACCGTCATGCAGATTCCGCATAGCAGGGGTTGCAGCATTGAGCAGATTAGTCGGTAGCATCGGCCTACCCGCCACATGCACCCTCCTCGAGATATCCTTGGATATTGGTGGCCCGTCCTGAGCACGGATCGTAGTCGGTGCCGGCTGGCTCGCACCCTTGCCACTTTTTCTTTTCCGTCCCTTCTCCTTCTTCTTCTGCTGTAATGGGATCGAGTTCTGCTCAGAGACCACCTTCTTGAGTGTGTTGGGGCTGATAATGTTTCGCACCTCGGCTGTTTGAGTCTCAGTGAAGGCGTCAGCTGGAGGCGTCTCCTGAGAACTGAACAGACGACGCCTGTTGCAATTGGGTTTCTCCGCGGTACCAGCTAGATCGCGATCGTCTTTTGCAGGGTTGGGTTCTTGAGAAGGAGGCCCCGCCAAGAAGTCGTCATCGTACCCATGTTCGTTAAAGTACTTATCGACGTTGGAAACTGTATCGTCGTCGCCGTCCGGATCCTGTGCCATATGCATGTCTGGATCAGCTGACGGCGGTAGCGTTGCGGCGGTCTTGCCATGGCTTGGCGACGGCACGACTGGCGGTGTTGTCTGTGGGGTGGTGTCCCCCACCCCCAAACGAATCTGGCTCTTCGGCCAAAGCAAGGACCAGTTGTAGGAGGCGCTGAGGGTCATCACATCATCATCGTCGGCCCCAGGGGGTCGATACGGAGGTAACACGTCGTCGCAGCCCCGCAGCACCCGAACCAGTTGAACCCTATACACGGCGGGTGGCATCGGATTACCGTGGAACAAGCGGTTGCCCGGTTCAACGATTTTGGCCTTGGCGACATCGATCAACTCGCCGTTCACGAAGTGCAGGAGAGTGCATGGAACGTTGGCGGCGCCCTGCGAAAACATGTAGGGCGTCAGGGATGCCCAGTCAAAGGCAAGGAGATGAAGTCATCGGCCGAGGCTTAGTTACCGTGATGGCGTCGAGCTCGGCTAATGTCGAGGCACCGCCAACGGCGGGCGTGCAAGTGACGGAGGGGCCGCTTGTTGCCGAGGTGCCGGCCGGCGTATTCTTCCCACACCCGGGTGCATTAAGCTCCAATACTGGCGCCGGCCCCGGAGTCACCAACGCCGCCTCCGCCGGAGACACCAATGCCGGCGCGTTGTGCGAGTTGCTGCCCGTGAAGCTGGGAATCGGGGGCGGCCCCTGTTGGCCGCCCGCAATCCACCCCCGCAGCCCGGCAAGCAAGGTAGGCATAATGGCGGTGATCGTCGCTCCCAATTGGTCTCGCACTTGCTCTTGGACCATCTCCGGAATCCGCGCCACTTGTGCCTTGAGTTCTTTAACCTCGCGCTCCTGGCTTTCCGAGCTGGTCTTTTTCTCCTTTCGCCCAGCCTTATAGTATTCCGACCATTTCATGGACAAGCCTTCGCCGGCCACACGACCAACTGACGATGGCTTACTGAACTTATCCTTGTGTTTCATTACGTTCAACGCCCTATTTAAAGTGCTGTCCCAAGGGGCAGACGGGGAGCTCTGAGACCCCGCGCTACTGCTTTCAGTTTCCTGCGGAAGGAACGTGAACCATTAATTAGAATGCAACCATATGGAGCTAATTACGCGGGGGTGTATTCCTTACCAGAACACGCTCAAGATCCTTCACCTTCGGATCCGTGGTAAGCTCCTTTGTTACCGGGTCCTCCTTGTACCGGGCCCTGACATAGTTCCTGGTCTGCTTTTCATGGTATTTATCGAAGAGGGGCGGTAGGCCTTGCGCGGCACGCTCCGCGTCCTCCTTGTCCCATTTAGGTTCCGCCACTCTGTAACCGCCGGGACCGAGTTTGTGGACCCCTAAGTTCAAGTCCCGCATATCTTTCCCCCACTGACTTGATTCCGCGGATGCGGTGCTCTCGCACTTGATCTTGAACTCCAGGTAGTCAGCTTCGCTGATCGAAGGATTTTTCTCCTTGATCTTCTCATAACTATCACCTCTTAGAATCATTTTCTTCGCCGCGGCTCTCCAAGTAGCCAGGGCCGTGCTCATCTTCGTGAGTGCGGCACTGTTCACTTTATTCCCTGAGAGGCGTGTGTTTGCGAAGTCACCGGGGAACTTGTATCGTTCGTGCAGCTTCGTGAAGAGGAGGTTGCGCAAATTCCCTCGGTCACGATGCCTTAGGTTCTCGGTGTTGATCGAGACGGTGCTCCGGAGAATGCACCCGAGTTGTGCCGCGTACCCACCGACTAATTTTTTGGGCGCCGTTGGATGCCCAGTGGAGGACACTTCAGTAAATTCCTCCTTGACGGTGCCGAGCACGTTCGGGCGCCGGTCCTTCCGTTGCCTCTTCGGTTGGCTGCCATCTGTGCGTTCGCTGCCATCATCAGTGGTGGCATCCCCGGTGGCACCATCAGTGGTGTCATCCCCGACGCCACTAGGGGTTGTGTAGTCGGGATCGGTGTCTTCCGCGGCGTCCTCATAGCGGTGAGGTTCTTCCTCCATCTCCTGGGACAGCTCCCAGAATTGCTTGCCCGAACCGCCGGCCTCATCGTTGTTGGCCATGTTCGCACTAAAATAGGAAAAAATGGATAACTTAGCTAAACAAACATGGGTCATTTTAGTGGTAATGGGTGGATAACTTAGCCCAATGGATAACTCTTAATAGTTAATAGCATGCCTAGGACCAGTCGGAATAAGATAAGGACTGATGTGATATTAGCAAGCATTTTTTTTGCGAGGATATTAGCAAGCATTGTATAGATATTTATTATCCTAAGGGAAGGGATTTGGAATAAAGGAGAAGTTGGTTGATTTTGTTCCAAGGAGAAGTTGTTTGTTGTCTATATGTTTATTTGAAGCAAGTGAATTGATGCAAGTCTGCATTTTCCGGATTTCTTCTTGTTTAAGTAGTTGAGTAGTATTTGTCGTTGATGATGTTGCCATGGGCCGGCCTTTATGAATTCGCAGCGCGCGGTCGCGGCTTAATTTGTGGCGGCTTAATTTTCCGCTTCAGTTCAATTTTTGTTTCGGTTGAGAATCGGGCACCTTCTAGGTCAAGAAAATTGGGCATGACCTTTGCTAATTTTCTTGACCTAGGAGTGCCCCATTCTCAACCGAAACGGAAATTAATCAACATTTCAGGAGAAAGGGATCATTTCAGAAGATCACAAGTAGCAGCAGCATCACAAGTTGACAAAATCACAAGTAGCAGCAGCATCACAAGTAGTACATCAGCAGCAGCATCACAAGTAGTACAGCAGCAGCATCACAAGTAGTACAGCAGCATCATCACAAGTAGCAGCAAAATCACAAGTAGCAGCAGCATCACAAGTAGTACAGCAGCAGCAAAATCACAAGTAGCAGCAGCATCACAAGTAGTACAGCAGAGAAAGGAGAGGAAGTACCCTAGCAATTTATGAAAGTGTCCAGTACACTAAACTCCAACTCCAGTACCAGAGGAAATGGGCAGTAGATGGGCAGCCTACAACAGATGCAGCTCCAGCTCCTTGACGTGCAGATGCAGCTCTAGCTCCCTGGAACCAACAAACAAAATACAATTATCGAATGCCAAAAGAGAAAAGGGATGAAGCTTTTGAAATAATCCTAGGTTACTTAATAATGCCATAAGTAGCAGCTAGACCATTTTTGCTGGATATGGCCTCGACAGGTTCGTCATACTGTGCTGTGCTGTGAAAACTGATTTAAAATAGTAAACATTCATAAGTATTTATATAGGATTGTTAAACCAAAAAAGACCCACCCAAACATTAATATCCAGTCTCCCTCCAACAACTAATTCAGTACATGTTAGGAAAAGATGCCTACATCATTATCTATTAGCAAAGAGCACGATAGTACATGGAAGAAAACATCTCTTTTAATCAAATGTCTATTAAATAAGAGAAGTTTCAAGCCCTACAAAAAAATCTCTAGGTCTGCAGCTTGCGCAAACTGCAGTCTCCGCATGCTTTTGACCTTCAAATTCAGCTAGCAATCAAAGTTTAATTCAGAAAATTATTAATAAAGTAGGAGATTTCTGCAGGCAGGATGGATCTACTACTATACAAACAGAGTAAGGTCGATGCTCAGAAACCCTCCCAAACACTACTTTCAGTCTCCCCTCCAACAACTAATTCATTAAAATGTTAGGAAAAAATGCCTACATACAGGGGACAGATCACGAAACCTAGGCCGAGACGTCCCGAGCGGCGAGCCGGCGTAGACCTCCTTGGAGAGCGACCCCGCCTCGATCACCACGGCGATCTCCTTCAGATCTGGAGCACCAGCAAATCAGAACACTGCGTCGGAGGGAGAGAGAGGGGGAGGGGGAGGGAGAGAGAGAGAGAGAGAGGGAGGTGACGGCGCACGGAAGGTATTGGGGCTGGGAACGCGGCGTACCGGCGGGGAGAGAGAGGGGGAGGGGGGAGGGAGCTCACCTGCGTCGCCGCCGACCTCCTCCTCTGCGTCGAGTGGGGAAAAGGGGTGAGGGGCTGGGGGCGGCGGCACTGGAGGGTGGGTGGGGGGCTGGGGGCGGCGGCACTGGAGGGTGGGTGGGGGGCTGGGGGCGCGGGGAGCGGCGGCGGCACTGGAGGGTGGGGGCGCGGGGAGCGGCGGCGGCAGCGGCACTGGAGGGTGGGGGCGGCGCGGGCAAACTGCTGGCAAACTGCGGCGCGGGCAAATTGCAATTTTGGCTATGTATCCTCGCATAGCAATGGCGTACCTCTTAGGGGTGCGCCATAAGTATCCTCATAGCAATGGCGCACCTCTTAGGGGTGCGCCATTACTAAGGCCAGTTTCTGTGTGTGTTTTTCTCTGTTGTTTCCCCCTTCTGGTCAAGTACTCGTGCAGTGGCGTAGTGGTAGCAGTGCGGGCGCGCAACCAGGGGGTCGTGGGTTCGAGCCCCGTTTCCCCCAACCTTTTTTTTCTTGCTGTTGTTTTAATTTTTGCAACAGTAGTACAAATATACATAGTACATGAATATACATAGTATAAATAACTTTTTTTTTGAATTTTTTTGAGAAAGTTCATAAATATACATAGTACAAATATTCACTAGATGTGCCCACCTTTGTAGCAATGTCATGCAATAAAACAAAGATGACCAGATTGGTCAATAGCCTATAACTCACTAGAACTCGTCCACAGAAATGAACAAGGGGGTCGTGGGTTCGAGCCCCGTTTCCCCCAACCTTTTTTTTCTTGCTGTTGTTTTAATTTTTGGGCAAAATAGCCTACAATTCTGGAGCAGTATAGTGCACTAGCATAACATCAATTCTAGCATAACATCAATTCTACTACTAACATTTTTTCACAATCTTCTTGCCCTTCTTTCTCGCGGTTGAATAATTTAGCCCCGGAACCCCTTGATTTCTTCTCTTGAACGGACGTCCTTTAGGTAGGGTGGTCCGGCTTCTTCTTGTGGTGTGTGGTACTTCATCGTCGTCGTCATCTTCCATCTTCGGGTCGCCGTACTTGTCGAAGTCTTGCTCATTGGCGACTCCATCCATTCCGATGATGTTCCTTTTGCCTCTCCTCACGACAACACGACTGGGCTTTGACGGGTCGGTAATGAAGAAGCATTGGTCCACTTGGCACGCCAGTACCCATGGCTCATTTTTCGCGGTGACGTTTGCGCCCGCGGTCTTGGATTTGGCTTCGGGTATAACCATGGTGGTGAAATACCGGTCTTCTTTTAGGACGCTCTTGGCCCATCTGACACGGAACATCGGGACCTTCTCTCCAGCGTAGCTCAGCTCCCAGATCTCCTCGATCCTTCCGTAGTATCTGTCCTTGTCGTTACCGGTGTAGGATTCCATCGTTACCGCGGAGTTCTGATAATCGCTCTTCATGTCCTTTTCCTCGGTGTAGAATGTGTAGCCGTTGATATCGTACGCCTCATAGGTCATCAGGTTGTGCTCGGCGCCCTGTGACAAGGCGAATATGAGTTTTTCTTCCGCGGAAGAATCCTCATGTAAAGGGTACGACAGAAGCTTGTCCTTGAACCAACGCGTGAAACATGAGTTGTGCTCTTTGAGTACATCTCCGTCCGTCCACTGTTGACCTCGGTCATTGTATGTCTTCTCAATAGAGGTTTTGTGCTCTACCACCCAAGGATCGACCACGTCAATGTGTTGCAGCGCGACTAGGTTTGCTCTTTCAAAGTCGGCGAGTCGACCCTTGAAGTCTACATGCATTTCGTGGCGACCCTCGCGGTGACCACATCCAGCGAGCCTGCCGAGGTGCCTGTTGACGGGCAGACCAACGGGGTTCTCGATGCCTAGATAATTCGTGCAGAAGGAGATGCACTCTTCGGTCAGAAAGCCCTTGGCTATGCTTCCATCTGGACGTGCCCTGTTGCGAACGTATCCTTTGATGACACCATTCATCCTTTCGAACGGCATCATGCTGTGCAGGAACGTCGGCCCGAGTTGGATGATATCCTCCACGATATGGACCAGCAGATGCACCATAACGTCGAAGAATGCGGGCGGGAAGTACATCTCAAGCTCGCATAGTATCACCACGATCTCTTCCTGTAGCCTTCTGAGTTGCCTCATGCCAACCGACTTCCGAGAGATGACGTCGAAAAAGTTGCATAGGCCAAATAGCGTTTCACGGACGTGCGCGTCCATGATCCCACGGATTGCAACTGGAAGTATCTGCGTCATCAGCACGTGACAGTCGTGAGACTTCATCCCGCTGAACTTCTGCTTCGCTGAGTCTAGGTATCTGCTTATCTTCCCCGCGTAACCGTAAGGAAGTTTTACTCCTACGAGGCAGGCGAAAAACTGCTCGATCTCCTTCTGACTTAGAGTGAAGCACGCGGGAGGGCAGTCATATTCGATCTTCTTGGCCTTTTTGCCTTTGCGACGACTTTCCGTGTCCTTCGCCTCATCATCATCATCATCATCATCATCATCATCATTAGGGCGTTTTGCGTGAAGCTCCTCCCTGATGCCCATTGATTGCAAGTCTGCCCTTGCTTTCGGCCCATCTTTGGTCCTCTCTGGCATGTTGAGCAGGGTACCAAGCAGACTCTCGCACACGTTCTTCGTGATATGCATGACATCAAGGCTGTGAGGCACACGGAGGATCTTCCAGTACGGCAAGTCCCAGAAAACGGACCTCGTTTTCCATACCTTCAGCAGCGGCTCTGGCGCCTTTCGCTTCTTTCCCGGCGGTGGGCACTCTTTCCAATTTTCCAACAGCTCATCTATTTCCTCGCCGCTCCTCGTACGTGGGGGTCTTCGGGGTTCGGTTTCACCATCGAACAGATCCTTGCGTTTTCTCCATGCGTCATCGTCGCGAAGCCACCTTCGATGTCCCATGAACACGGTTTTCGAAGACCCGGGATCTCTATCTAGCTGGCGATACGTTGTGTCATCCATGCACCTGACGCATGCACAAAATCCGTGGACCACCTGCCCCGCGACATATCCGTAACCGAGATAGTCGTGCACCGTCGTGAGCAGTGCGGCTCTCATAGGGAAATATTCTTTCGCTGCGGCGTCCCACGTATTGGCTGGCGTTTTCCACAGCGTGTCTAGCTCCTCTTTCAGCAGCCCCAGATACAGATTGATGTCGTTCCCTGGTTGTTTCGGCCCTTCAATTAGCATACTCATGTGAATGTACTTCCTCTTCATGCACATCCAGGGGGGAAGGTTGTACATCCACACAAACACAGGCCAGGTGCTATGTGTGCTTCTCTGGCTGCCAAACGGATTGACTCCATCGGTGCTCGCGCCCAGCATGATGTTCCTTGGATCGTCCCCAAATTCTGGGTGTTCGAAGTTCAACGCTTGCCACTGGCTCGCATCCTTAGGGTGACTCAGCATCTTGTCTTTTTTATTTATCTCCGGATCATTTCCGTCATCTTCTCGCTTCTTCTTCTCCCTATCCGCGTGCCAACGCAGGAGCTCTGCTAGCTTAGGGTCCGCGAAATACCTCTGCAGACGAGGAGTGATCGGAAAGTACCACACCACTTTTCGAGGAGCTTTCTTCCTCTTCTTGTATCGAGTGACGCCGCACACCGGACATATGGTAGACTTCGCGTGCTCGTCCCGATAAATGATGCAATCGTTCATGCACACATGGTATTTCACGTGCGGTAAATCCAGAGGACACACGATTTTCTTCGCCTCCTCGAAACTGGTCGGGCACTTGTTCCCCTTGGGAAGACGTTCGTGCCAGAATGACATGTTCTCGTCGAAGCATGCGTCGGTCATTTTGTGTTTTACCTTCATCTCCAGAGCCATGAGCGTTACTTTCAGGCGGGTATCCTCGGGCCTGCATCCTTCATACAATGGAGTAACCGCGTCTATCTCCAGTTGATCCAGCTTGGCTTTCTCTCGGGCGGCAGCTCTTGCGTTACCCGTCTGCTTGAGAAGCAGCTCTTGAATATGAGGGTCCTGCACCCAGCCCATCGATGGTCCATCGTCGTCTGCTCCGGCATCTTCATCTTCATGATCATGCCCTTCGTCTTGATCTTCCTCATCATCATGTCCGGCATCTTCTACATGATGACTGTGCCCTGCATCTACTTCGTGATCATGTCCTGAAGATTCTTCGTCTTCTCGCCCGCCCTCGCCGCTGTTGTCTTGCTGCCCTTCCTTATTTCTTGCCCGGCCCCCATGGATGACTTCATAATCATCTTCATCACCTTGCCACCGATAGCCATCCATGAAACCACGCACGAGCAGGTGGTCCCGCACCTGTCTGGAATCCGGGTCCATAAGGCCCGTCAGCTTGCATCTTCGACACGGACATCTTATCTCCGTCTCGTTCTTTTGAAGCATCTCGGCCTTCGCGGATCTCAAAAACCTATTCACGATGCCTTCGGTCATCGTGCGGACCATGGTCGCCTGCGGGGTAGAGCAAAACGATATTTTAGAACCAAAAAAATTTTGGCATGACTTTGCCTAAAAATAGGACCTATGCGTAGTGCCCGATTTTCGCCGAAACGGAAATCAATCAACATTTCGGCAAAATATTGGTAACTCGCATTTCAAATCCCTGCAAACAAAAACACATGCAACACCTTGATCACATAAAACATGTGCAAGCTTCGCACACAACACACGTGCAAGCTTCGCATAACATATAACATGTGTGCAAGCTTCGCATGCATACAATTAACGTACACGTACACGTGCAAGCTTCGCATAAAATCAACACACGTGCAAGCTTCACATACAACACACGTGCTAGCTTCACATAAAGTTACCGATACGATCGCGAGACCGAGAGAGAGTGTTGGAGGTAGAAAAGAAAGTAGATCTAGGATTAAGAGAGCTTCCCCTTGCTTACCTATCAATAAAAGTAAGTTTAACAACTCAAATTGGGTGAATCAAGGGTGGAAATGAGGTGAGGAGGAGGAGCAACACGACCAGATTTGGTGGGAGGTGGTGAGTGATGGGGGGGGGGGGGGGAGTGAGTGTGTGTGGTGGCTGCCCATATAGTGCTCCCAGATTACCAGTGGCGCACCAATAGTAAATGCGCCACTAATAGCCAGGCTTACCAGTGGCGCACCGGGAGTGGAGTGCGCCACTGCTATTTTTTTGGGCTGGGGCCACCCCTCCTAGGGTTACCAGTGGCGCACCACTTCACGGTGCGCCACTGGTAAGCCTGGCTTACCAGTGGCGCACCGGTAGAGGCGTGCGCCACTGCTATTTATTTGGGGCTGGGACCACCCCTCCTAGGGTTACCAGTGGCGCACCCCTTCACGGTGCGCCACTGGTAAGCCAGGCTTACCAGTGGCGCACCGGGAGTGGAGTGCGCCACTGCTATAATTTTGGGCTGTGGCCACCCCTCCCCAGGCTTACCAGTGGCGCACCAGAATGACAGTGCGCCACTAGTAACTTACCTAGTAGTGGCGCACCATATACTGGTGCGCCACTGCTATATAGCAGTGGCGCACCAGAGTCACAGTGCGCCACTAGTAGGGATATTGGGGATAGCCATTTTTCTAGTAGTGTAAAAAAGGGCGGCCAGCCGGCCACGCCGGCATATATGGGTCCGCGCGTTGGGCGCACAGCCGACCCAAATGTTAAAGTGGGCGGACGCCGCGCGGGCGGCCGACGCAAACGGACAAAAAGCGGACAAATCCGCCGTCCGTTTGGGTCGGCCCGTTGGAGTTGCTCTAATGAGAAGATGCCATGACCATAGGTTTACTATATGTGCATTGTTTATGAAATGGCAGATATTTTTCTGCATGCACGTGGTGTGCTGGTTGGATGAGACGATGAGTTTGATTTCGTGCTGGTTGGATGAGACGATGAGTTTGGTTTGGTGCCGAAAGCAGGACAGCGCATGCATAGTTACGGACTGCCAAGACATTGGCTTCCAAATGTAGCTTGTTTCAAAAGGATCACTAGAGTCTGTCGGCAAATAGTAGACTCGAGGTATTCCCTCCATTTCAATGATTGGGCCAACCAAATGTGGTTTATATGTAATAAAAGGTATATCCTGGAATCCGTATTAACAAAGTTTCTCAATGATACAATTTTTGTAAGTCTTCAAAATATGATATTAATGATCTAGTTTATGGTCAAAATAAGATTTTGAGATACGGACACACCTTATTCAAATTAGAATGAAGGGAGTAGACAACATCTCTAGCACTTCGAAAAAATTGACTGGAAACTACCCATTAACATGTTCCTACGAAGATGCATAGCTATGATTTTGACACATGTAGCAGTTTCAACACGAGAGCTATACGTACATGGTAGCTCCTTTTATTTTTTCGGGTAAAACATGTTATAGGGGTCCTCGAATTAATCCCAGAATTATACTGTGCCGAGTAATCATTTTTATGTTAGTTAAAAATA
Source organism: Elymus sibiricus (assembly GCA_039707655.1). NCBI lineage: Eukaryota > Viridiplantae > Streptophyta > Magnoliopsida > Poales > Poaceae > Elymus > Elymus sibiricus. The sequence continues at coordinate 284,155,624 of CM077663.1, forward strand.
ACAGGCACGTACTATGAGTCTGAGAGAAGAGGTTAGAACATAAGTACTTTCATGTGATCTAAAATAAGTGTCGTGATTTTAGTTCAACTCAGATCCAAAATATGTGTCTTGGTTTTAGTTCAAATTTATACTAAAACCATAACATTTATTTTAAATCAGGGGGAGTACTATTTTTATAAGCACCATGTCAGTTGTCGACATCTTTTCTTAGATTGTTTGTAGTGCTTGAAAAGATATGTTTATCTAATAGTCTTTCCGGCCCAACAACTCAACGATATGCCGCCGGAGAGAGACATTCCGATTAACAAGTTAGAATATTCACCGTTCCATTCCAAAATAAGTTTGCTGTTGGCGTTAGTTCGCATCTTGCGGATTAATTATTTAAGTTCGTTTAATCTTGACAAGTTGTCTGAGCCATGACATGGATGTTTAGCTTCCGATTCAAGCTAACATTTCCGTCACTACTGAAAAGTCGACGTCTGGACGGTGAGTACACATGCTGACACGAATGCATGAGACGATGATTTGATTTATCGATTACAATCACTTCCTTTCTTCTTTTCAATGTATGTAAAAAATAACATCTCTATTCGGTTTATATTTCACAAGTTTAAGCTCTGATTGTACATTTCAATATGGTGGTCCGAGCGATAATTTCTTCATGTGTACTCCCTCCGATCCATATTACTTGTCGCTCAAATGGATATATCTAGACGTAATTTATTGTTAGATACATCCATCTAAGCGACAAGTAATATGGATTGGAGGGAGTATCATGTTGTTCCAATCTCACAGAAAACACTCATACTTGGTCACGAAGGTTCTTAATTTTCGGAAGCAAAACAAATTCAGAGCTCACCAAACTATGCGAAACTTTGATCTTGAGTTTTCAAATTTTACTAAATTTTAATGAATGTCAACCTAATTAAATTTGTTTAAAAATAGTTTGAAACCTGCTTGAAATTTCGGGCTACAAACATTTTGCACCCCAACAAAATATATATGCGAAATTCTGGAAATTCATTGAAAAGTTGGTCTTGACTAATTTAAACAATTATGAATAGTATAGGTAAGAGCGTGGATAAGAGCATCTCCAGCCGGAACTTGCAAATTCGGCTCCTCAAACGCACGCGGACGCGCCCGGTCAGTGATCGGGCGTGTCCCCTATTTGTCCGTCCGCACAGCCACATTCCTCATTTTCTTCCTCATATGTCTGGTCACTTGCACGTGATTGGTGGAGAGGAAGAGAGAGACGGAAAAGAATGAATAAAGAAAAAAAAAAGGTGGTCCGGGGTGGGGTCGCATCTTACGTGGCGGACTGACCGGGCGTGCCCGGACGCGTCCGCGAGCCCTCATATCCTCCCTATATTTGAGATGGAAATGAGGGTTCGCGGATAGCCCGGGCGTATAAGGATGATACGAGGGGTCCGGTTGGATCACTTTTTTCCTTCTCTCTCCTGTCTGGTCACTGACCGGGGCATGCGTGCGGACGTATGAGGGGTTGTTTGAGGCGTCCGGTTGTAGATGCTCTAATGTCAGGGAAAACTTGGGTCTAAGAAAAAGTTGGATTCGTGTCTAAGCCTTAAACTCCAAAGGGATAAGAATATACTTATAGACATGAGTCAAGTCTAAGCATCGGTTCTAGCGAATACAATGCACCACAACTTAGGGAGCGAGAAGATTTCTGTGGAATAAAGGATGCTGAGATTTTCTGTTGTTTCACATTTTGTTTCACATTAGTGGGTTCGATTGCAGGTACAACTCTGGTTGAATCATCCTTCCTCATTCATGGCCTCTCCTCGCCCCCATCCACTCCGGGAGGGGCGACCACCTCACAGGCGCCGCTCACCCCAAGCTCGTCGGACACCCTCACCTCCCCCACACCTCGTCATCAATGGAGTCGGCCCAGATTTGCCGAATCAGACGCGGCATGGCTGCCTGCCCTGTACCCATCCCCTTCAGGCTCGATCACATCTGTCGTGGCCTCCTCGCTTCGATTCGCCGGGTCGGACGGCGCCCCTGCACCGTCGGTCAGGCAAATTTATGAGGCAGGCGAATCTAGCCGCGTTGGAGGCCTCCGCTCGCATTCATTGACTGCGCCGGCCTCGAGTAGGCGTCTGAAGTCTATCGTCTGCGTCCCTCCAGCGCCTTGAAGGCTGAACCCGGCGCCCCGGTTGCAGTCTTTGATCTGCGCCCCTCGAGAGCTCCTTCTTAACTCGCGGGCTGGTGAAAGCACATTTGCTCCCTTGGTGGTTTTGGTAATTAATAACAACATATAAGTCATTGAACTAATGTTTTCACTAAGTATATTTCAGGAAATGTTCAATGATAGGATTGGCAAAAGGATTGTGGAGATTGTGGAATACCCCAAGATGCAAGGAAATAGGTTGGCAAAGCTTCAAGGAAGAGGAAGGAAGAGGACTCTACATTTTACATTTGTGAGAAATCACTTTGAGTCCATAGGAAAGCCAATACTATTAAATGGGGGTAAGGTTTTGTTGGTGAACAAAATGCTCATACGTGCACAAGTGATAGTCACCAAAAACACCCACAAGCTCTCCCACCAAAGTCTGTCCAAAGCCATATACTCAAAATCGGGGCAACCAACATTTCCATCCCGGTGCCACCGATTCTCAACCTCAGACAGACTCAGCCAAACCCTAGCCACTTCGGTGCAACCGATTCAATCCCGGTGCCACCGAGTTTAGGTTGCCAACTTTCTGTTACGCAAATTCACAATATCGGTACCACCGAGATTGTTGGATCGGCGTCACCGAGATTGTCAATCTGACTGTTGGTCACCTTATCGGTGCAACCGAGTTTCCTATATCGGTCTCACCGAGATTCAAAAGTTGCCACCTTTTGGTCACTTCGGTACCACCGAGATTTACACATCGGTGTCACCGAGTTGGTCATTTTGTGTGTAACGGTTGGATTTTTGGGGATGCCTATATATACCCCTCCACCACTACCTACTCGAGAGAGAAGCACTCAGAACTATTCCATACTTGCCCCATCCAGTTTTCTGAGAGAGAGCCACCTACCCTTGTGTTGAGGTCAAGATCTTCCACTCCAACCATATGGATCTTGATTTCTAGCCTCCCCAAGTTGCTTTCCACCAATCCCATCTCTTCCACCAAGCCAAATCTGTGAGAGAGTGATTGTGTGTTGAGAAGTCTATCATCTTGAAGCACAAGAGCAAGGAGTTCATCGACATTACCGACCCTATTACCTTTTGGAGGGTGGTGCCTCCTAGATTGGTTAGGTGTCGCTTGGGAGCCTCCTACTTCGTGTTGTGGAGTTGAACCAAGAAGTTTGTAAGGGCAAGGAGATCGCCTACTTCGTGAAGATCTACCCATAGTGAGGCTAGTCCTTCGTGGACGGAAGCCGTTATGGAATAGTCAAGGTTGCTACTTCGTGGACCCTTATGGGTGGAGCCCTCCGTGGACTCTCGTGACCGTTACCCTCCGTGGGTTGAAGACTCCATAAACGTGGATGTACGATAGCACCACCTATCGGAACCACGGGGAAAAAATCATCGTGTCTACAATTGCGTTTGATCTTCCTACCCTATCCTTTACTAGTCATGCTTGTTGTTACTTTCCGCTGCTATACTCTTAGACATGCATGTGTAGGGTGTAATTGACTTGCCATGAAATGCTAAAACTGCCAACTCTAAAATTTGGGAAAAGGCAAAACTTTTATTTGGTCAAGTAGTCTAATCACCCCCCCTCTAGACATACTTTCGGTCCTACAGCTGGCCATCACGCTGGGTGTGTCGAGAGGAGTAATGGTGCGGCCCAGCTGCCCGGTTCCCCGAAATGGCACCTGGTTGTTTCGAGGCGCCGGCGGTGGGCACCGCCTGTACCGTTTCCGACGAACTGTGGTTATGGAAACTAGGGCTCCACGGCGTCGTGCATCATGGCAAAGCGGCGACGGGCTGCTTTCTTAAGGAGATTCAGCGGTTGCTGCCTGCGGTGCCTTGCTCCAAACCACCGCGTCGCTGTCTGCTAGGATCCAGTCCGGTGCACCGATTGTTGGGCATTTTGCCATAGTGCAAGAGCCCCAGCTTGCAAAGAGCACTCAAAGCCTCCCGCCTCGCCCGCTCCGCACCATTGCTCACCGCCGCCCACATCTCACCCGCGCAACCCAGCCATTGTCCCATCGCCACCACCTTCCCCTAGCTCTCAGCCACCGTTCCACCACCCGCCCCTGATACGTCACCAACACATCGATAATTTATGAAGTATTCATGACATATTTACCCAAGTTCTACATGGTTTTGGTATGATTTGCATGAAACTAACCCGGACTGACGCTGTTTTCAGCAGAACTACCATGGTGTTATTTTTGTGCAGAAATAAAAGTTATCAGAATGTGCTGAAACTTTTTGGTGATTTTTTGGGCAACAAAAGAAACCCCCGAAGCTTTGTGGAAGGACCAGACGAAGTCCAGGTTGGCGACGAGCTTGGGGGCTCCCCCTATGGGGTGTGGGCCTGGCTCGTGGGCCCCTCGTGCACCCTCATGGTGTGAAACCAACGCCAAAAATCCTATAAATCCCAAAACCTCCAGAACGAAACATAGAACTTCCGGTCCGCCTCCGCAAGCCTCTATACCAAAGAAATCTCATCTGAAGCCCTTTTTCGGTGCCCTATCGGAGGGGGACATCATCACCGGAGGTCATCTTCATCATCCCGACGGTCTTCATGGCGAGGAGGGAGTAGCTCACCCCTGGGGCTGAGGGTATGTACCAGTAGCTATGTGTTTAATCTCTCCTCTCTCTCTCTCTCTCTCTCTCTCTCTTGTGTTCTTGATGTGGCACGATCTTGATGTACCATGATCTTTGTTAATATAGTTGGATCATATGGTGTTCTTCCCTCTCTATCTTCATGTGATGAATTGAGTCTTTCCCTTTGAGGTTTCGTTATGTTGGATTGAATACTACGGATTTGAGAACACTTGATATATGTCTTGCATGTGGATACCATTGGTGACAATGGGGTGTTCTATTGAGTCACTTGATGTATGTTTTGGTAATCAACTTGTGGATCCCCGTGGTGACATTGGAGTGATATATGCACATAGGTTGATGCACGTTTTCGTCCTACTTTCTCTGATAGAAATCTTGGGGTACTCTTTGAAGTCCTTTCTATTGGATGGAATATGATGAATCTGAAATTGTTTGATGCATGTCGAATAATTAACTTGTGGATACTCGCGATGACATTGGAGTATCTATGTGACATTAGATTTGATTGATGCATATCATATGGTGTTATTCTAGTACGAACTCTATGGTTGTTTGTGACAGTTATAGGGATGGCTCAATAGATTGATCGGAACGGTAACTTTGAGGTGGTTTTACTACCTACAACAATTTCATCTGATGTTCTCCGCTAGATAGGAAATTTGGAGTGATTCTTTGTCGCACGTTGAGGGTGTTGAATCTTATTGTAATAATTATGAAAGAGGATTTGAAGAGGTCATGACTTTATTCAGTAATGATTCCACTATCTTGGAAGAGGTTTCAATTGATTATGATGAGAACAAAGTTGCTACTTATGTTGATTATTGTGATGACATGTATGCTATAAAAAGTAATGATGAAAATGAAACTTGTCGTCATGATTTTAATGTTCAATTTGGTTATGTCAGTAAAGTATCTCATAATAGTTATTTTGTTGAGTTTGCTCCCACTATTATGTATGAGAAGAAATTTTCTTATGTGGAGAGTAATAAATTTTCTATGCTTGTGGATCATGAAAAGAATGATTTGTGTGATAGTTATATTGTAGAATTCCTTCATGATGGTACTGAAAATTATTACGAGTGGGAAATATATGCTTCTACATATCTTAATAATGTCAAGTTTCCTCTCTATGTGTTGCAAATTTCGAAGTTATACTCGTTTGCCTTCCTATGCTATTTGATTCTTGATTCCATAAAATTGTTTGCGCACAAAATTCCTATGCATATGAAGTGGGTTAGCTTAAATGTGCTTTTCATATGCTTCATGATGCTCCCTTTGTGTTTCAATTCTTTACTTTTATGTGAGCATCATTGAAATCATCATGCCTAGCTAAAAGACTTAAAGAAAAGCGCTTGTTGGGAGACAACCCAAAACTCATCATTTATGTTTTTGTGTGTTAACATGATTAAGCTAGTGTAATAATCATGTTTTGTGTCTTTTATTCCAATAATGTGCCAGGTAAAGCCTTTGGGATAGTGTGGATACTTGTTGATTTGATTCTGTGCAAAAAACATAAACTTTTGCGTCTAGTATATGATTTTTTTCATTTTACGAGAACGTCAAAATATTCTGAAAATGATGACGCAGTATTTCCCTGCAAATTCTCTACATTGTCCTAACTTAAAAAAATAGAGATAGGGAAATATGGTTTTAGGTCAGATCTTTACACATTGTTCTGTTTTTGACAGATTCTGTTTTGCATGCATAGTTTGCTAGTTTTAGTGTTTTCATAGCTTATATTTTGCGATATAAATTATGGTAATGATAGAATTCAATGGGAATTATGTGAAACCAATTACGAATCTTGTCTTGATATTACTGATGTCTACTACGCAACTTTATCCTTGTAGACTTTGTTGGGCCTCCAAGCGCAGAGTTTTGTAGGACAGTAGCAATTTTCCCTCAAGTGGATGACGTAAGGTTTATCAATTCGTGGGAGGTGTAGGATGAAGATGGTCTCTCTCAAACAACCCTGCAATCAAATAATAAAAAGTCTCTTGTGTCCCCAACACACCAAATACAATGGTAAATTGTATAGGTGCACTAGTTCGGCGAAGAGATGGTGATACAAGTGTAGTAATGATAGTAGATATTGATTTTTGTAATAATAACAATAAAAAAACATGGTAGCAAGTAACAAAAGTGAGCATAAACGGTATTGCAATGCTTGAAAACAAGGCCTAGGGTCCGTACTTTTGCTAGTGCAATCTCTCAACAATGCTAATATAATTGGATCAAATAACCATCCCTCAACGTGCAACGAAGAATCACTCCAAAGTTCTTATCTAGCGGAGAACATAAGAAGAAATTGTTTGTAGGGTACGAAACCACCTTAAAGTTATCCTTTCCGATCGATCTATCCAATAGTTCGTAATAAAATAACACCAAGTTATCCTTTCCGATCAATCTATCTAGAGTTCGGACTAAAATAACACCATATGATACGCATCAACCAACTCTAATGTCACCTAGATACTCCAATGTCACCACAAGTATCCATGAGTTAATTATACGATACACATCAAACAATTTCAGATTCATAATACTCAATCCAACACAAAGAACCTCAAAGAGTGCCCCCAGATTCCTATCGGAGAACGTAGGACAAGAACGTGCATCAACCCCTATGAATAGATTACCCCAATGTGACCTCGGGAATCCGCAAGTTGAGTACCAAAACATACATCAAGTGAATCAATAGAACACCCCATTGTCACGACAGGTATCCATATGCAAGACATATATCAAGTGTTCTCAAATCCAATATTCAATCCAACATAACGATATCTCAAAGGGAAAGATTCAATTCATCACAACATGATAGTAAGGGAATAACATCATATGATCTGACTATATTAACAAAGCCCGTGATACATCAAGATCGTGACATCTCAAGAACACGAGAGAGAGAGAGAGAGAGAGAGAGAGATTGAACACATAGCTACTGGTACATACCCTCATCCCCGAGGGTGGACTACTCCCTCCTCATCATGGCCTTCGCCGGGATGATGAAGATGGCCACCGGAGATGATCTACCCTCTACGGCAGGGTACTGGAACGCCTCCGGATTGGTTTTTCATCAATACAGAGAGTTGCGATGGTGGAACTTCTCGTCTAGGGTTATTTATGGGGGTTTCTGAATATATAGGATTTTTGGGCGTCGGTTTCACGCGAAGATGGGCCACGAGGGGACCACAAGACAGCAGGGCGCGCCGGAGGGGCCTGGCGCGCCCTGGTGGATTGTGCCCACCTCGTGGATCTTCTGGCCCTCCAACGAAGCTTCTAGTGCCTCTTTTGTTCCAAAAAAAATCATCAAAAAGTTTCGTTGCATTTGGAGAACTTTGATTTCTGGACAAAAAACACCACCACGGTAGTTCTGCTGAAAACAACGTCATTCCGGGTTAGTTCTAAATAAATCATGCAAAGTGCATCAAAACCATATAAAGGTATTGTAAACATAGGTTAATATGGCATGAATACTTCATAAATTATCAATACGTTGGAGACGTATCAATTACCTAAGTGAATGATCTATTTTTATTACACTAACCCATCTCATGAGTTTCGTTAAATTTTTTGTGATTGTAGTTTTCAAGTTTTGGGTGAGATACCGATATGAGGACAATCAGGAGTGTCAATACCCTAAGCTTGGGGATGCCCAAGGCACCCCAAGGTAACATTTAAGGAATACTCAAGCGTCTTCGTCTTCAACACTATCAGTATATCTTACTTGGAGCTATATTTTTATTCATCACATAATATGTGTTTTGCTTGGAGAATCATTTCATTTTGTTATACTTTGCTTGCTGTTATTTATAATCATGTTTTTCAATAAAATTTACCAAGAATTACCTTTAGGATGCTTGAATTGCAAGTTTGATGTGTGCTGTATAAAAAGAGAAACTTTTGCCGTAGTGTTTGAATTTTCATATTTTACTAGAACATGGAAAGTTTCTGAAATTTTTACACAGTGTTTTCATACAAATTATTTATTTTGTCCTAAAATTTCATAATTTATTGAGTTAAAGAAGTACACCTTTTGAATTAATTGCTACAGACTATCCTGCGTAAACAGATTGTTGTCATAGTTTTGTTATTTGCTTATCCTAGAGTTTTTATGGATTATATTGGTAGATATAAATTGTGGAAATGATAATATATAGTAGCTAATGTTTGAAAATTATTGTTCAACTTTTCTTTTCAGTACATGAAGTGTTGATTTATTCCTATGTGCACTAACCTATCTCATGAGTTCTTGTCAAGTTTTGTGTGGATGACGCTTTTAAGATTTAGGGAAACCATTATATGATAGAAATTAACGAGACAGGAGATCTCAAGCTTGTGGATTCCCAAGGCTCCCCAAGTCAATATTACAAGAATTCTCAAGCATCTAATCTTGGGGATGCCACGCTAGGCATCCCGCCTCTCTTCATCAACAAATATTGGTTAGCCTGTGTTGAGCCTAAGTTTTTATTTGTTCACATGATATGTGCTATTCTTCGAGTGTATTTTTGTTTTTTTACTGTTTGAATAAAACACTTAGATCTGAAAGTTTTTATTTGGAGAGAGTCTTCACATAGCTACTTAATTGTTCAAGTACTCTTTGATCTTAACTTATATCTTTTGGTGTAGCTTGTCTTTCACTCTTGCTTCACTTATATCCTAAGAGTCAATTGTGAATGAATTGCATATCATGAATCTGAAATTATCCATATGCGTTATGCTTAGTATTAGTTTCACATTGGGTTTAGACAGTAAAATCTATTGAAGTTTAACAATCACAATATTAGTACAAGTAATTCATGAATGATTAGTATAAGGAAGAGAACTTCCATATACAAGTATATTATCTTGGACATCTTTTATGATTGTAAATACCCATTAATTATTTTCAACCTTGATCAAATTAGTTGAAGTTGGACAAGGAAGACAACGTAATCGTTTGTGTTTGTGTATATTTGCATAGCAGTTATATTGTTATGGATCCTCCAACATGTGGTTCTTGTTTATAATCTTTGCTAGTCAAAATTTCTATACTAAGTAGAAATACTACTTGTGCATCCAAAATCCTTGAGCCAAGTTTCTTCGATGAGTGTCCACCATACTTACCTATATACAGTATTACCCTGCCATTCCAAGGAAATTTGCATGTGCCATCTCTAAAACCTTCAAATAAATATCTGTTTTGTGTACCCGTACCGCTCATGGAGCGACGGGGTGATCAGTATTTTCCATGTTAAGAGTGTTATTCTCATGATGGGTGTTTATTCACTTGTCATTGCATGAGAGAGGCTAGTAAAAAGGATGCCCAATCCTGCATAATACAAAAACGAATAAAAAGAACCCCCCTTAGAAAGTTGATTGATTGGAGGGCACTCGTGGATGAGGCTAGCCATGGAAATTGTTTGAATGGTGGATGGGAAGTAAAGAAATTCAATTCTGTTTGGGAACCGCCAATAATGTGTTTAGCATGGAAGATATTGAAATCCTTTGTCATGATGTTGACAGAACAGGCACATCACCCGAAATATATTCATCTCTATTTTAAACTTTGAGCTCCGACACCTTTGCAAATCCCTGCTTCCCTATGCGAAGGGACATTCTATTTACTTTTATGCTATTTATTTTCATGTTATTTACTTCTCATGTTGAGTCAACTTCTTATTCTAACCTCAATCTCTACTTGGCAAGCATCATGTGGTGGGAAAGATCCAGACATATATATCCAGTCAAATATATTTGATCTTGAATTATTATTGTTGACAATTATCTCTATGATAAGTAAGTTGGGAGGCGAAACATTAAGCCCCTATCTTCCTCCGTGTTCGATGAATGCTATTTGTTCTAAAAATATGCTTTGAGTATTAGCAATCATAGAAGAATATATGATAATTGAGTATGAGGAGCTCTTACTTAGAATTTGTAGAAAACAATATGAATTATAATTGTTTGGTGACGAAGAACATAGGTTGTTAAGTTTGAAGAGAATCCATTGTTTGAACCATAACATGTAAATTGATTGCTACTTTATCATGATGAGTTTTTCGAGAAAGAGTTGCTGATTATGATGCTAGGAAAAGTGATTGAAATTATCATTGATAAAACTTATACTCTATGCTAGCATTCACACTTCATAAATTATTTTTTTATCATTTACCTACTCAAGAACGAGTAGGAATTAGGCTTGGAGTTGGGGATGCTGATATGTCTCCAACGTATCGATAATTTATGAAGTATTCATGACATATTTACCCAAGTTCTACATGGTTTTGGTATGATTTGAATGAAACTAACCCGGACTGACGCTATTTTCAGCAGAACTACCATGATATCATTTTTGTGCAGAAATAAAAGTTCCTGAAATGAGCTGGAACTTTTTGGTGATTTTTTGGGAACAAAAGAGACCCCCAAAGCTTTGTGGAAGGACGAGACAAAGTCTAGGTTGGCGACGAGCTAGGGGGCGCCCCCGAGGGCGTGTGGGCCTAGCTCGTGGGCCCCTCGCCCCCTGGCATGAAACCAACTCCAAAAAATCTATAAATCCCAAAACCTCCAAAACGAAACCTAGAACTTCCGCTCCGCCGCGCAAGCTTCTATACTAAAGAAATATCATCCGGAACCCTTTTCCGCTGCCCTGCCGGAGGGGGAAATAATCATCATAGGCCATCTTCATCATCCCGGCGGTCTCCATGGCGAGGAGGGAGTATTTCACCCTCGGGGCTGAGGGTATGTACCAGTAGCTATATGTTTAATCTATCTCTCTCTCTCCCTCATGTTCTTGATGTGGCATGATCTTGATGTACCACGAGCTTTGTTAATATAGTTGGATCATATGATGTTCTTCCCTCTCTATCTTGATGTGATGAATTGGGCCTTTCCATTTGAGGTTTCGTTATGTTGGATTAAATACTTTGGATTTGAGAACACTTGATATATGTCTTGCATGTGGATACCCATGGTGACAATGGGGTGTTCTATTGAGTCACTGGAGGTATGTTTTGGTAATCAACTTGCGAATCCCCATGGTGACATTGATGTGATCTATGCACATAGGTTGATGCACGTTTTCGTCCTACTTTCTCCGATAGAAATCTTGGGGGGTACTCTTTGAAGTCCTTTGTATTGGATTAAATATGATGAATCTGAAATTGTTTCACGCATGTCGAATAATTAACTCATGGATACTCGCGGTGACATTGGAGTATCTAGGTGACATTAGAGTTGATTGATGAGTATCATATGTTGTTATTCTAGTATGAACTCTGGGCCTGTTTGTGACGCTTATAGGGATGGCTCAGTATATTGATCGGACGATAACTTTGAGGTGGTTTTACTACCTAGAAGAATTTCATCTTTTGTTCTCCGCTAGATAGGAAATTTGGAGTGATTCTTTGTCACATGTGGAGGGGTGGCAATATGATTCAGTTATGTTAGCATTGTTGAGAGATTGGACTAGTAAAAGTATGAACCCTGGGCCTTATTTCCAAGCATTGATATACCGTTTTACTCGATGTTTGCCACTTGTTACCTTCCTGTCTTTATTTTTATTCAGATTACCAAAACCTATTTCTATTATCCATAATACACTTGTATCACCATCTCTTCTCCGAACTAGTGCACCTATACAATTTTCCATTATATTGGGTGTGTTGGTGATGACCCACAAGTATAGGGGATCAATCGTAGTCCTTTCGATAAGTTAGATTGTCAAACTCAACAAGGAGTAGAAGGAAATGATAAGCAATTTTCCGCAAGATATTCTCTGCAAATGTTGCGAGTAATAGTGATAGATAGTTTTGTAGCAAGATAATTCGTAACAAGTGACAAGTAACAACAGTAGCCAAGGTGCCGCAAGGTAGCCCAATCCTTTTTATAGAAAAGGACAGGCCTGAAAGTATTATATGAAGTAAGCGCTCCCGAGGACACATGGGAATATCTATCTAGTCATGTTCATCATGTTGAGTTGATTCGCATTTGTTACTTTGATAATTTGATATGTGGTGAACAGGTGCTAAGGTGCTGTTCTTACTTGAACAAGAAACCCACTTATGATTACCCCCTCTTGCAAGCATCCGCAACTACGAAAGAAGAATTAAGATAAATCCACAAACGTATGGACCAAATCAGCCCCTTATGAAGTAACGCATAAACTAGGGTTTAAGCTTCTACCAGTCTAGCAACCCATCATCTACTTATTACTCCACAATTCCTTCCCTTAGGCCCATTAGATGGTGAAGTGTCATGTAGTCGACGCTCACACGACAGCACTAAAGGGAGTAACAACATACATATCATCAAAATATCGAACGAATACCAACTTCACATGCTTACTTATAACAAGACTTCTCCCATGTCCTCAGGAACAATAGTAACTACTCACACATCATCAACATGTTCAAGATCAGAGGTGTAATAATGATGACTAAGGATCTGAACATAATATTTTCCACCAAATAAACCAACAAGCATCAACTACAAGATGTAATCAACACTACTAGTAACCCACAGGTACCAATCTAAGGTTTTGAGACAAATATTGAATACAAGAGATGAACTAGGGTTTGAGATGAGATGGTGCTGGTGAATATGTTGATGAAGATTGGTCCTCCCACGAAGGAGGATACGTTGGTGATGACGATGGCTTCGATCTCCCCCTCCCAGAGAGAAGTTTCCCCGGCAGAATCAGCCTGCCAGAGTTTGAAAGGGTCTCTGCCCAGGTTTCCGCCTCGAGACGGTGGCACTTCGTCCCAAAAGTTCCTTATTTATATTTTTCTCATCAGACGTGAATTTATAGGACTGGAATTAGGGTCGGGGGAGACACGTGGGCCCCACGAGATAACAGGCGTGCCCAGGGGGTGGGCGCGCCTTGGCTCGTGGCCCACAGGCAGCCCCCTCCGGCAGTTCTTTGCTCCAGAATTCTTCATATATTCCAGAAATAATTCACAAAAAGTTTTAGGTCATTTGGAGTCCAGTGAATTTTCACCATTTTCTTGGTTTTCAGGTCCAGAATTCCAGTTCCCGGCAATTTCCCTCCTTGTAGTGTACCTCGTATATTCAGAGAGAAAAGGCATAAGAATTGTTTCATAAAGTGGAATAATGAATAAGAATATCATAAATATCAATTGGAAATCATGATGAGAAATGGACGTATCAACTCCCCCAAGCTTAGACCTCGCTTGTCCTCAAGCGAAAGCGGAACTCGATAATAGTGACCACATAATTTGAGAGAGAGGTGTCGATAAAAATTGAATACGGACATGAGAGGATCATCAAAATTAACATAGCAGCAAGTTTTTCATCATATAGCTTCTCATAAACAAGTGACAATCTATCCACAACATTGAAGTATGAAGCATAAACTTTATTCACAATCAACAAACTATATTCTTAGTCATTGAGACAATCAATTCATCATATTTTTGAGAAGAGTCTATGTAAGAGCTTTCAATTTAGCAAGTTCACTTGCTCAACTATCATTTAGTCTTCTATGATTGCTCACACTCACTGCATATTTTTGGAGCTAATGTTTCCATCGGACACATAGGAAGATAGGGGCTTTATTATTTTCGACACCCAACTTATTTACCTCATGGATAATGTCAACAATAATGACTCACGATCACCTACGTCCAACTATATATCAACTATATATATATATATATACCCGAGCTATTATGTTACGCGTAACAGAATATTATTCTGTTACTCTTTGTACAACCGCTCGAAATCATCAGTACAACTGCTCGAAGCATCAGTACAGCATCAGTACAACTGCTCGAAGTCATCATTACAACTGTTACTAGTAACATAATAATATTCCGTTACTAGTAATAGAATAGTCGATGCTTGCCAACTAGAGAATTAATAGGTTGGAATAGGGATAAACATTATTGATTCTTGCATAAAAGTACATACATTAAAGTGAAAGATAGGCCCTTCGCAGAGGGAAGCAGAGGTTTTCATGCACGTTTTAATTTTTGGATGTCCAAGCTCTTAATGTAAAGGAATGTCACTTTATATTGCCCCTTATGATAGCAACCTTTATTATGAAGTCTGTCGCTTTTATTTCTTTGCCATCACAAGATCGTAGAAAGCTTATTTTCCCTGACAATAAAAGATCATACATAGTTAGGAGCAATTTTTATTGTTTTGATGCACCGATGACAAATTACTTGAAGGATCTTATTCAATCCATAGGTAGATATGGTGGACTCTCATGGCAAGAGACTGGGTTTAAGGGTTATGGATGCACAAGTAGTATCTCTACTTAGTGCGGAATTTTTTGGCTAGCAAAAGATCTAAAGCAAGCACCACATGTTAGAGGATCCATGACAATATAACTTCTATGTGTATGTAGACAAACATAACTCATACGTTGTCTTCCTTGTCCAACATCAACAGTTCGATCATTATATAATATTTGATGGGGGCTCACAATCATAAAAGGTGTCCAAGATAGTGTATTTGCATGTGAATCTCCTCTCCTCTATCATAATTTGCATGGATTGTATCAATGACTAACACTATCTTTGTTAACTCCCAACAACTTTTATCACTTATACTTTTTCTATGTGAAGTAATTACTCCCCATGGGATTAGCATATGATTTTTTTGTTTCTTTTATTTTAGTGCTATGATGATTGATGCATGAGAGTAAAGAAAGCAATCTCAACTAATCTTTATTATATAACTCTCACACTCGATTACAAATATAGGTACATCATAAAGCAAACACTCTAAGGAAAGCAAAACTAAAATTTATTCCTCTAAATCATGAAATAACTAAGGATCGAACTAAGATAGATGATAATGGTAAAAGTGATGGTGATACGATACCGGGGCACCTCCCCCAAGCTTAGAACAAGCTAAGGGTGGTGCCCATACCCATGTACTCAAGTGCCCCTCTTGGGTGATGGTGGTGATGATGTCGTAGGCTGGTCCTTCGCAATGGATAGCAGAGCAACTTTTAAATCTTTAATCTCATGAAGTAACTACTGAATCATTGTGGTGTTCTTTTGCACTTCCACCATGATATGTTTATTCTCAGGCTACCAAGAGCTTTTCCCTGCATCAGTTTCACATGGACAAAAGATGTCCCAATTGGATAGTATATGCAAGCGAGAAACATTCTCAACTCCATAGTTGTGAATCGAATTATGAAAGTTATTTGCATGTAACCTGCCGAGGTGTCTCCTCGTAGTAGATTCACCTTGCACCCCTTGAGTTAGCTGAGCTCTCCTCCCCATTGGTGGACAAGGGTTAGGACACGTAGAGATGCCAGCTAGTGTCCCACGCTCCGAGGCAGGGGGATGCACTTCCATGGAATCCATAGATTCTTCCTCCATGATGACTTCCTCAGTTCCTCCCCGTTCGAGCTCCATATGCAGCAACCAAACCTCGTCCTCAATCTTGTTGGAGGAGGATGAAGACATAGCTTCAACTCTTTGAGAAATCTGTTAGAAAAACAGCCCGAAACAAGAACAGAGGAGAAACTTGCGACGCGGAGGTCAAACCATACAGCAGTATATATAATGATTTTTTCTAGGGCAGAATACGAGTCCAGGAAGAAAACGGAGTCCGGGAGGCACACGTGGGGCCCACAAGCTAACAAGGCGTGCCCAGGGGGTGGCGCGCCCTGTTGGTTCATGGCTCCCTCGTGGGCCCCCCCTGACTCGTTTTTATTTTTGTAAATTTTCTAAAATACCAAAACCAACAAAACTTATTTTTATGGAAGTTTTGGAGTCGGTTTACTTACACTATCACATACCTACCCTTTTTCAGGTGTCTCGAGTGTTCCAGAAGGTCTCTCTTATGTGTTCTTTCGGTGTCATCACGTGAATAATATTAGTTTCAACATTAATGGGCGTACTTGAGATGTAATGTTTAATTCTTTGCCCATTAACCACTCTCGGGTGCATGCCTTTGGCGTTATTGATCTTGATAGCACCGAAGCGATAAATCTCTTCGACGATATAAGGTCGTTCCCATTTGGAGAGAAGCTTACCTGCAAAGAATCTTAAACGAGAATTGTACAAACGAACTAGATCTCCTACATTGAATTCCCATTTTTGAATTCTCTTATCATGCCATCTTTTAACCTTTTCTTTAAATAACTTGGCATTTTCATATGCTTGTGTCCTCCATTCATCTAATGAGCTCATATCAAATAACCTCTTTTCACCAGCAAGCTTAAAATCATAGTTAAGTTCTTTAATTGCTCAATAAGCTTTATGTTCTAAATCAAGAAGTAAGTGACACACCTTTCCTTAAACCATTTATATGGGGACATTCCCATTGGGGTTTTATAAGTAGTTCTATAAGCCCACAAAGCATCATCAAGTTTCTTAGACCAATTCTTTCTAGATCTATTAACAGTCTTTTGCAAGATTAATTTTATTTCTCAGTTACTCAATTCAACTTGACCACTAGAGTGAGGATGATAAGCTGATACAATTCAATGGTTAACATCATATTTAACTAGAAGTTTACGGAAAGCACCATGAATAAAATGTGAACCATCATCTGTCATTAGGTCTCTAGGGACTCCAAACCTCGGGAAAATAATCTCTTTAAGCATTTTAATAGAAGTGTTATGATCAGCACTACTAGTTGGAATAGCTTCTATCCACTTAGTAGCGTAATCAACATCAACTAAAATATGAGTGTACCCATTAGAGGAAGGAAAAGTACCCATATAATCAAAGTCCCAAACATCAAATGGTTCAATAGCAAGTGAATAATTCATAGGCATTTCCTAATGCCTGCCAATGTTACAAATTCTTCGACATTCATCACAAGAGAGGACATACTTACGAGCCTCTTTAAAAAGAGTAGGCTAATAAAAAACGGATTGTAATACCTTGTGTGCAGTTCTGTCACCAGTGGGGTGTCCTTCGTAGACCTCGGAGTGACACTTCATCATGCTCAGGTACACAACGTCTAATAACACCATCTACTCCTTTATAAAGATGTGGGTCATCCCAAAAGTAATGTCTTAAACCATAAAAGGACTTTTTCTTTTGTTGATAGGTGAAACTAGGTGGTATATATTTAGCAACAATATAATTAGCATAATCTTCATACCAAGGAGTACTATGGGAAGCATTTATAACAACTAATTTCTCATCAGGAAAATTATCATCAATAGGCAGTGGGTCATCAAGAACATTTTCCATTCTAGATAAGTTATCCGCTACAGGGTTTCCAGCTCCCTTCCTATCAACAATATGCAAATCAAAATCTTGAAGTAAAAGCACCCACCTAATCATTCTAGTCCTAGCATCTTTCTTTTCCATAAGGTATTTAATAGCAGCATGATCAGTGTGAATAGTAACTTTGGAATCAAAAATATAAGTTCTAAACATATCACATGCAAACACAACCACTAAAAATTCCTTCTCGGTAGTAGCATAATTTCTCTGAGCATTGTCTAGGGTCTTACTAGCATAATAAATAACATTACATTTCTTGTCTACTCTTTGCCCTAGAACAGCACCAACATCATAATCACTAGCATCACACATAATTTTAAATGGTAAATTCCAATCAGGTGGTTAAACAATAGGTGCAGAGATTAAGGCTTTCTTAAGTATTTCAAAGGCTTCTACACAATCATCATCAAAATCAAATGGAATATATTTTTGAAGAAGATTAGTTAATGGCCTAGTGATCTTTGAGAAATCTTTAGTAAAACGCCTATAGAAACCAGCATCACCAATGAAATTTCTGATACATTTAACATCTTTAGGACATGACATTTTCTCTATTGCATCAACTTTAGCTTTGTCTACCTTAATACCTCATTCAGAAATTTTATGCCCAAGTACTATACCTTCATTCACCATAAAGTGACACTTCTCCCAATTCAACACAAGATTAGTTTCTTCACATCTCTGGAAAACTCGATCAAGGTTGCTTAAGCAATCATCAAAAGAAGTCCCGTAAACGGAAAAGTCATCCATGAAAACCTCAACAATCTATTCACAAAAGCCCAACACGAGTCTACAAGAATAAAGTTGTGTAGTAAACATCAGCCCCCGTTGCAGCTACCGGCCCTTCGCCTTTGCTCCCACGTATCGTCCCGACGAGGCCTCGCACGCCCTGGCGCTCACAACACCTCATTAGCACTCAAGAAATGGAGGACGTGACGCGCACCCTAAGCACTTCGGCTGTGCTCGTTATCCTGTCGGAGGTGCGACAAGACATCAACCCGCAGCTGGTGGCCAATGCACTGGAGCGTGAGCTGAATTTACACTGTGATCAGATGCACGTGTCCCGGCACCACCCGGAGGAATTCTTGGTCCGGTTTTGCCACACCTGCCACCGTGACATCGCCTTCGACGCGGGAGCTGTCCCATGCAGGGGTATGGCCCTGACCATGGCACACTGGACGCCGGCAGCGCGCGCCCACCATCGCGTCTCCAGCTTCTACTATCGTTTGGCGATCGAGGGCATCCCTGTGCAGGCATGGCGCAAGGAGGTGGTGCAGGATGCCATCGGCCTGTCCTGGAAATTCGACCGGTTGGAGTGCTAGTCCACCTCCCTATCCAACACTTCCCTTCTGTATGCGTGGGTGTGGGTGTGGTCACCTGATGACATCCCAACGGCCAACGGGTTCTCCCTCATCGACCGGCCAGCCGATGCGTGCAGCCGGCCGGTGATACCGGAAGGCTGCCCGTGCGAGGAGGGGCTCCAGGGACCCTAGTTCGCAATCCTAATCCATCTGGACCAAACCCAAGATTACTCGCCGGTGTCCAAGCACCCACCGGGTGCAAGCACAGAATGGTCACTCACCGATCGCTTCCGTTGGGAGTGCTTCATCGAGGATGGCCAGGTGAGCACAGGCCACCGGTGCGTTGCCCCTGCCCGTGCGGTGGACATGCACCACCGACGTGACGATAACGATG
Organism: Elymus sibiricus; assembly: GCA_039707655.1. Lineage (NCBI taxonomy): Eukaryota > Viridiplantae > Streptophyta > Magnoliopsida > Poales > Poaceae > Elymus > Elymus sibiricus. The sequence continues at coordinate 284,175,277 of CM077663.1, forward strand.
ACCCTTGTTATGATGAGCACCGCGAGGGGCGCGGGCGCAGGTGCACCCGTTCCAGGATAGCGTGGCGCGGCGGTCTCCTCGGTGCCGTTCGGACGAAACAACAGGGGACGCATTCCGCAAGCAGCCAAACAGCTCTGGCAGCGGGTACGGCATGCGGTGCAGTGCCTCGCCCCGTGACGCCCTATCGCCCCGGTCCCCAGGCTCCACCCCATTTTGGTCGGCTCGACGCAGCGCAGTCGCTCGCGCTTACGTGAACGCAGGGCGCTCTGCTTGCGGACCCGGTGCCACGGTCCCCTTAGTCCTGCCTACCTCAAGACTTCGAGGCATTCCAAGGCCTGGCTCTACTACTGCTGCAGGGTGTGTCTACTTCGGCTGGCGCTTCCCTGGCGGGGGCTCTGTTGGGGCTGTCGCTTGTGGTCGAGCCTGACATGACCACCTTCCATGACGAGGTGGAGGCTGCCTGGGGCGAGCCCATGCGCGCTGACCCGCTGTTGCTGGAGATTGATGCTTTGTCCTCCAGGCAGCCTGGTCATGCAGTTGATCCGATGCTCTCGGCTGGGGGCATGTGGCCCTCGCTGGCGCATACTAGGGAACCCGATGTTTCCTGGGCCGGCTTGGCTAATGACTTGATGGGCCTGACTTCCTTTCGAGCTGGGCCCGCGGTCGTCCCATCCGGGCTTGATGGGCCTGCTGAGCCCGACTCATTGCGCCAGGCGTTGGCACTAAAGCCGTGGCCCAACCTGGGCTACCTAGTCCCGACTCCGCTGCTGGCGATCGAGCCGCCGCCCTCTCATGAGCTCTGTGAACCTTGCACCAAGACAGCAACAAGCAAGACCGTGTCATGTCACTGGATCAGCTGGCCATGCAGTTGCAGGGACTGGAGGTGGACGCGACTACGACTTTCCTCAACAGGGTTTTCAAAATGATGCCACCGTCGATCATGGGCGCTCCGCCCACTGCGCTGTCGCTAACCGTGGAGTCGGTGGTGAGCCAGCCTTGCATGGTGCCCACTCCGGTCATGCAACACGGGACTAGTGCCAGGATCGTTGATACTTGAGATCTGCGTTGGGTTTTCCATGAAGAGGAATTGGTTATTGTAGCACTAAGTGGGTAAGTATTTCCCTCAGTTATGAAACTAAGGTTTATTGAACTAATGGGAATATCAATCATCAACCGTCTTCAGCAGCTGTACACAAATAAACAAACAACTTGCACCCAACGCGGGCAAGAGGGTTGTCAATCCCCTTGATCTCGTTATTTGCAAGCAAATGAGTTGTGTAGATAATTGTAGATAATCGTGAATTGCAAAATAAAATAAAAGGTAAATAAAGGCAGCAAGGTAATAGTAGCATTTGTAAATATATAAGTGATTAGACCCGGGGGCCATAGTTTTCCCTAGCGGCATCTCTCATGTAGGCAGCATACGGTGGGTAACAAATTACTGTTGGGTAATTGATAGAAAAGCGGATAGTTATGCGATTTTCACGGCAATGATCATGTGTATATAGGCATCACGTCCATAAACAAATAGGCCGACTCCTGCCTGCACCTATTACTATTACTCCACTCATCGACCGCTATCCAACATGCATCTAGAGTATTAAGTAAAACAGAGTAATCCATGGAGAACGATTACATGATGTAGACAAAGTAAACTCAAGCAATATGAATAAACCACATCGTGTTATCCTTAGTAGCAACAACACAAAGACGCATTTTGTCCCCTACTTTGTCACTGGGATATAGAAACTCGTCAGGTTGAACCTACCACAACGCACCACTCCCATCGATGAAATATCAATCTACTTGGCGAAAGCACATCAATAAATCGAAGAGCATTACGAAGCTATAATGATCATGCAATTAAGAGACAATATATATCATAGGTATCTCAAATAATTTTCATGAATAATCTGAACATAAACCCACAATTCTTCGGATCCCAACAAACACACCGCACAATAGGATTACATCGTATAGATCAAAGCGAAGATGAGATGACCATTGTATTGAAGATCAAGAGATAGAGAGATTGCCATCTAGGTACTAGCTATGGACCCGTAGGTCTATGGTGAACTACTCACACATCATCATGAGGGCAGCAAGGTTGATGTAGAGGCCCTCCGTGATCGATCCCCCCTCCGGCAGGGTGCCGGAACAAAGCTCCAGATGGCCTCGCGGCGGAACAGAGACTTGCGGCGGCGGAAAAAGGGTTTCGGGAGTGCCTCTGTTATTTTTAGGGTGAAAGAGAATTTATAGGCCAGAGAGGGGCGTCGGGAGGCAGCCGAGGAAGGCACAAGCCATCAGGGCGCGCCCCCCGGGGCGCGCCCTATTGGCTTGTGTGGCCGTCGTGCAGCCCTCGACCCCCTTCTGAAGCTTCCAGGTCTTCTTTTGGTGCAGGAAAAATCATCAAAAAGTTTTGTGGCAAGTGGACTTCGTTTGGTAATGTAAACTTGAAAAGTAAAAAACACGCAGAAAACAACAACTGGCACTGGGCACTGGGTCAATAGGTTAGTGCTCAAAAATATTATAAATTGGTAAATAAACACCCAAAAAGTATCATAGAATGATAATATATCAGCATAGAACAATAAAAAATTATAGATACGTTGGAGATGTATCAAGCATCCCCAAGCTTAATTCCTGCTCGTCCTCGAGTAGGTAAATGATAAAAACAATTTTTTTGATGTGACATGTGATAACCCACAAGTATAGGGGATCGCAACAATTTTCGAGGGCAGAGTATTCAACCCAAATTTATAGATTCGACACAAGGGGAGCCAAAGAATATTTGCAAGTATGAGCAGTTGAGTTGTCAATTCAACCACACCTGGAGATTAAATATCCGTAGCAGAGTGATCGGTACCACAGTAGTATGATAGTTTTGATAGCAGTAGTAACAGTAATAGTAACAGTAGCAGTAGCAGTGATAGCAATAGTTTTGTAGCAAGTGTAACAGTAGCAGTAGCAATAGTAACTCAGCAAGAACAATATGTGGAAAACTCGTAGGCAATGGATCGGTGAACTCGTTGGATAATATTCATCATATAACAGTCATAACCTAGGGCGACACAGAACTAGCTCCAGTTCATAAATGTAATGTAGGCATGTATTCCGTAAATAGTCATACATGCTTATGGAAAAGAACTTGCATGACATCTTTTGTCCTACCCTCCCGTGGCAGCGGGTTCCATAAGGAAACTAAGGGATATTAAGGCCTCCTTTTAATAGAGAACCGGAACAAAGCATTAACAGATAGTGAATACATGAACTACTCAAACTACGGTCATCACTGGAAAGTATCCCGACTATTTTCACTCCGGGGTTTACGGATCATAACACATTGCAGGTACATATGACTAGCCAGATCGGATCAAGAACATAGATATAATGGTGATAACATAAACGGTTCAGATCTGATCATGGCACTCGGGCCCTAGTGACAAGCATTTAGTACGGCAAAGTCACATCAACATCAATCTCAGAACATAGTGGATACTAGGGATCAAGCCCTAACAAAAGTAACTCGATTACATGATGAATCTCATCCAACTCCTCACCGACAAGCAAGCCTACGAAAGAATTACTAACTCCTGGTGGGGAGCATCATGGAATTGGTGATGGAGAAGGGTTGATGATGACGAAGACCGAAGATTCCCCTCTCCGGAGCCCCAAACGGGCTCCAGATCTAGCCTCCCGATGAAGAACAGGAGGTGGCGGTGGCTCCGTATCGTGAAACGCGATGAAACTTTCTCTCTTATTTTTTTCTCCGAAAATAGGATTTTATAGCGCTGGAATTAGGGTCAGTGGGGCCACGAGGTGGGCACAACCCAGGGCATCCCCTCCGGTGGTTCTTGGCTCCAGTATTAACTATACACAATGCATGAGGATGACAATAGTGCTCTCAGATCTAGCGCTTATTTTAGAAGGTGATGACTCAACATAAAAGTAAATAGATAGTCCCTTCGCAGAGGGAAGCAAGGATTTGCAGAGGTGCCAGAGCTCAAAGCTTAAATCGGAGATAAATATAATTTTGGGAGGTACACCCTTCCTGTCAACGTTACACTGGTGCAGCGACGTGCTATACAAATGGTTTTTAACCCCTTTCCGCGACGTAGTTCTAAACCGTCCCCTTGCCTATGTGGGCGATAGGGGGGTCCATCCCACACGACACGGCAAAATCGTCGGCGATGGTGGCCAACGAACGCAAACGTTTAGCAAAACAAAGCGTATGGGATTTCCGTATCTATCACAAACGAGAGTCATCTCTCAACCGTTTGAGATATGGCATCCTTCCCATACGGCCCATCCTTGTAACTCGTGTGAGATCACACTAACATCGCACGCACAATTCTGTAGCGCACTGTTTACGTTGTGTGCCGAATCGCAAACAATTCATAATTGTAAAGCGTGTACGATAAGGAGACAATCACACACATTTTTTCCTACAACGTCGTTTGCGATATACGAAGATTCGCAAATGCTCCAACTGTCATACTCGTGTCGGATGCATACGACATAACAAACAGTTAAACATTGTAAATCGTGTATGATAAGGAGACTGTCACAAAATATTTAGGTCTGCTTAACCGTTTCTGATATTGTCTAACATCACACACGGTTTGCAGACGACAATTGTGTGCATTGTCGCACACGGTTTCTCTCTCTGAAACGTGTCAAATCATGAGGTATATCACACACGTTCTGCTTTACAAACCGTGTGCGGTGTAATGACCTGCAGGGCTTATTTTTTGGCTATTTTAATCACCACAATTTAAAATTCTATAGGATTTGAATTTGATAGTAGGCTATTGCATTTTTCATATCCATCTTATATAGATATAGGTTCAAGAACCAGTGCATTATTCCATTCACAGGTACATATGTTCAAGAATTACATCAAGAAATAATAATTACATTAGGACCAGATAAATAATGATGAACCATGGCTGCATACTTGTATTAAATACGGTAAAGGAAGAGGCGAAAGACACTCTAGCAGTTGTACAAGGTGAAGCGGAATGCCCATATTGTGTCCTCCTCCATGCAGAATGCACGGACGACTCTAGGCCAGCCCCTTGTGATGGCGGACCACCCATCCTTCTCTGTGTTGCTGAGGACATGTAGGTAGTCATCGTGGCCTGGTAGATATACTTTAACGTTTGCACGTCCACCAATCATGTAGTTTGAGAGGTAATCCTGAGTAAACTGCTTTGAGAACGACTACAAACAAAATAGATTCAGACATTGTAAATTTGTAAGCTAACAACTCATTATGGACAGTAAAAAGAAGGGTACAGAGTTCGTAGTTACCATCCTGGAGTTCACTATTGTCTTGGATAAGGTGTAAAGAAATAGTTTAATTGCCATATTTTGTCCCAATTTATTAACAACCTTTATAAGTTTCCTCGCTTGATGCTAGTTCATGAATATCTCATTGCCCCATACGGAAAAAGGGTCGACACGTGGATCTTTACCAGTGACATATGTACCTACAAGCAACAAGTTAGTATTAGAAGGTAAACAGAAATTGCACAATGACGTAGTACAGTATTCCCTGTCCCAGTATATAAGATCTTATTACATGCAAAATACTCACATATTTGATGTATTAACATCTTATACTTTGGGGCGGATGGAGTATATATATAAGCCATGTGATGAAACTAACCTCGATGAAAAACAACAGCTGTTCCCGATATTGTCCTGGGTAAGTACACCGAAAGGCATGTTAAGTACTGACAGGCTAAACATCAACCAAATATATGCATGGTAAACAACATGATCACAAAATGATAGGTTCAGTGTGCAGGTTTAAGCACGCTAGCTAAGCTAATAATAAGTGGAGATGCGTATTAATTGCAATAGGCTTAGCATTTAACAACAACAAAATATAGTCATTCTAACTGGTATTGTGCACGTTTAAGCACACTAGTTATAGTTACATAAAAATGGAAAGGCTTGTGCTCACTACAACAAGCTTAACAACAACCAAATATATTCATTCTAACTGGTATTGTGCACGTTTAAGCACACTAGTTATAGTTACATAAAAAATGGAAAGGCTTGTGCTCACTACAACAAGCTTAACAGCAACCAAATATAGTCATTCATAGTGGTGTTGTTGAAATTGCATAGAATGTAGCTCGTGTTTACACATCAAATTGTATAACTGAACATCACATTGTGAAAAAATAGAAATAAATAGTGGGCGTGTTAACTACACCAGGCTTAACAGGAACCACATATGGCCGTTGAAACTGGTATGATGAAATTGAACTGGAAAGTACATACTTGCAGATATAGAACTTCACAACGTGAATAACTGAAATAAACAAGACATACTATATAGCAATTGAACCAGGACATATGCCCAGTACAAACAACAGAGCTAGGAAAAACAGTTAAACAAGGCATATGCTCACTACAACAGGCTTGATAGCAACCAAAAATAGTCATTCGAACTGTACTGTTGAAATTGCATAGAACGTAGCCGGTGCTTAAACATGAAATTGTATAACTGAACATCACATGCGAAAGAACTGAAATAAACAGTGAACGTGTTAACTGCACTAGGTTTAACAGGAACCATATATGGCTCTTGAGACAGGTATTGAAGAAATTAAACTGCAGAGTCCATACATTTAGAATGAGTGAAGTAATTTAACATGAGATGGGTTTCCTCACCTGTCACAGATGGGCTCATTCCCATTAGAAGAGCGCGGATTATGGGTGTGCTCCCTGTTGTCATAGATGGGCTCCTTCCCCTTGGAAGAGCAGGGATGCAGGGTGACCTCCCTGATGTCACGGATGGGCTCTTTCCCCTTGGAAGAGACAGATAGCGTGCCGTTGTCGGCGTCGGCGTCGGCGTCGGCGTCGTCGACGAGGTCTGACTTGGCAGCTGACGATGCCGAGCCACCATGAAAGCACATTGTCTCCCTTGGTGGTTTTGGTAATTAATAACAACATATATGTCATTGAACTAATGTTTCCACTAAGCATATTTCAGGAAAAGTTCAATGATAGGGATGGCAAAAGGTTTGTGGAGATACCTCAACATGCAAGGAAATAGATTGGCAAAGCTTCAAGGAAGAGGACTCTACATTTTACTTTGTGAGAAATCACTTTGAGTCCATAGGAAACCCAATACTATTAAAAGGGGGTAAGGTATTGTTGGTGAACAAAATGCTCATACGTGCACAAGTGATAGTCACCAAAAACACTCACAAGCTCTTCCACAAAAGTCTGTCCAAAGTCAAATATCCAAAATCGGTGCAACCAACACTTTCTACTCGGTGCCACCGATTCCCAAACTCAGACAGACCCATGCCAAACCCTAGCACATCGGTGCAACCGATTCCACTTCGGTGCCACCGAGTTTGGGTTGCCAACTTTCTGTTACCTCGATTCATACAATCGGTACCACCGAGTTTTCTGGATCGGCGTCACCGAGATTGCGCAATCTGACCGTTGGTCACCTAATCGGTATCACCGAGTTTTATATATTGGTCTCACCGAGATTCAAAAGCTGTCACCTTTTGGTCACTTCGGTACCACCGAGATTCACACATCGGTGTTACCGAGTTGGTCACTTAAGGTGTAACGGTTGGATTTTTGGGGATGCTTATATATACCCCTTCACCACCACCCACTCGAAAGAGAAGCACTCAGAACTATTCCATACTTGCCCCCAACCAATTTTCTGAGAGAGAGCCACCTACCCTTGTGTTGAGATCAAGCCTTTCCACTCCATCCATATGAATCTTGATCTCTAGCTTCCCCAAGTTGCTTTCCACCAAATCAATCTCTTCCACCATAGCCAAATCTGTGAGAGAGTGATTGTGTGTTGAGGAGTCTATCATCTTGAAGCACAAGAGCAAGGAGTTCATCGACATTGCCGAGCCTATTACCTTTTGGAGGGTGGTGCCACCTAGATTGGGTAGGTGTCGCTTGGGAGCCTCGTACTTCGTGTTGTGGAGTTGAACCAAGAAGTTTGTACGGGCAAGGAGATCGCCTACTTCGTGAAGATCTACCCATAGTGAGGCTAGTCCTTCGTGGACGGAAGCCGTTATGGAATAGTCAAGGTTGCTACTTCGTGGACCCTTATGGGTGGATCCCTCCGTGGACTCTCGCGACCGTTACCCTCCGTGGGTTGAAGACTCCATAAACGTGGACGTACGATAGCACCACCTATCGGAACCACGAGAAAAATCTTCGTGTCTACAAATTGCGTTTGATCCTCCTACCCTTCCTTTACTACTCATGCTTATTGTTACTTTCCGCTGCTATACTCTTAGACATGCATGTGTAGGGTGTGCTTGACTTGCTATGAATGCTAAAATATGCCAACACTTAAAATTGGGAAAAAGTAGATTTTTATTTCGTCAAGTAGTCTAATCACCCCCCTCTAGACATACTTTCGGTCCTACAAGTGGTATCAGAGCTTTGGTCTCCATTGCATTGGTTTCACAACCTAGGAGAGTATGGCGTCTAGTGAGGGAAATTATCATCGTAGAGGTCCGTACTTTGATGGCACTAATTTTGCTAGTTGGAAGCACAAAATGAAAATGCATATTCTTGGTCATAACCCCGCCGTATGGGCTGTTGTTCGTGTTGGCTTGCAAGGTGAATTCTTTGGTGATGGAAAGGAACCGGATCGTGAAGCGACCGCGGATGAATTGAAGATGTTGCAATACAACGCTCAAGCTTGCGACATTCTCTTCAACTGCCTATGCCCTGAAGAATTCAACAAAATCAGCCGTCTTGAGAATGCAAAAGAGTTTGGGATACTTTGGTTGATATGCATGAAGGAACCGAGTCGTGAGAGAATCCAAGTTGGATGTTCTTCAAAGTCAGCTTGACAAGTTCAAGATGAAGGATGGTGAAGGAGTCGCGGAGATGTACTCTAGGCTAGCTCTCATCACCAACGAGATTGCCGGCTTAGGAAGCGAAGAAATGACCGACAAATTCATCATCAAGAAGATACTTAGAGCTTTGGATGAGAGATACGACACCGTGTGCACATTGATCCAAATGATGCCCAACTACAAAGATCTCAAGCCTACGGAAGTCATTGGAAGGATTGTTGCTCATGAGATGACACTTAAAGACAAAGAAGAGCTTCACAACAAGTCTAGCGGTGCTTATAAAGACACAAGTGATGCTCCCGCAACTTCAAGCGACAACCTTGTCACCAATGAAGAGATAAGCCTCATGGTCAAGAAATTCAACAAGTTCTACAAGAATAGAGGCAAAGAACGAAGTTCCAACTCAAGACATGAAGAGAAGCGTTCGTCAAGTCGTGACCGCAACTGCTACAATTGTGGGAAGCCCGGACACTACTCCAATGAGTGCACGGCTCCCTACAAACGAAGAGAAGAGTCACCTAGAAGACGAAGCTCAAGGAATGAATCACCTCAAAGAGAGAGAAGTAGTAGAGATGATCGTTATGAACGAAGACCCTCAAGGAGAAGTAGGGATTTGGAGAAGAAGGACAAGTACACCAAGAGCTACACAAGAAGAAGACATCAAACTCATGTTGGTGAATGGGTTTCCTGCTCCGACTCCGACAACAACTCCGAGAGAAGCTATCACTCCAACTCCAACCATAGTCAAGACGAAGGTGTTGCCGGACTTGCACTAGTGACTACCAACTCCTATAATCTATTTGACTCACCAAATGAAGGGAGTGGAAGTTGCTTCATGGCTAAAGGCCCCAAGGTATCACACCCCGAGTATCTTGATTTCGATAGTGATGAAGATGATTTGCTTTGAGATGATGACTTGCACTTTGATAATACTAGTAATGTTAGTCAAAATGAACTTGATAATTCTCATGCTAGTCAAGATAAGTCATTTGATGATGATAAGATGAAAATAGAACAACTAACTAAAGAATTAAACACTCTTAAGTTAGCTCATGAATCTACTCTTGAAGATCATAGAGAGCTTGTAAGGACTCATGAGAAGCTACGCTTCGAGAAGCTCACCTTGGAGCAAGAGCATGAGTTTCTTAAAGCTATCAATGACGATCTCCGAAAGAAGACTTCATCTTATCTAGCCAAACGATTACTCTTGTCTACATTCATGCCACAAGTTAAGTCTAAGCAAACTAGCAACAAAGGCAAGAAAGGTTCTTCATCTAGTAGCAACAATAAAAATGCTAAACCCAATGATGTTGCTTCTAGTAGTTCTATTGATTCCACTAATGATGATTCTCTTAGCCAAGTTACAGTTGAGCAAGAAAATGCTTTATTGAATGGAATTATAGAGAAAGGTATCTTCAAGAGTCTTGCCGGGTGTAAGCAATTTGAGGAAATTGTACGCAAGCACGGAGGATACCGGAAGAACCATGGCATTGGCTACTTCAATGCTAATGGAGTTGAATGGGAAGAAGGTCAATACCCCAAGCCCAAGTTTGTTCCTCAACAGGAGAAGTATGAAAATACTCCTCCCAAGGGAATAAACACTCAAGATGACCTTCCACCACAAGACCACAAGCTCAAGGGCAAGAACAAGCTTCAAGAGGACATTGACTCATATGAATATGAATCCCAAGCTTTGGTGGAGTGGGTTCCCAATGCTACTTCAAGCTCAACTTCTACAAGGGCTACTTCAACACCAAGGATCCCCATCAAGTTGATGTGGGTCCCCAAGAATAAGAACTAGAAAGTTCTTGAGGGGTGACTCCGCCAATGAAATTCATTCACATTCATTATTGGCAAGAACTATGTGCAATCAACATCAACTCTATGCAATAGTTCAAGGAGTCACATATTCCCTCAAAGGTAAGCAAGGGACAAGGTAATCAACAAATCCATGGACATCATCACACATGATTTGCACTCCATGTCCATAGATATCCTTGTATTTGTCTCTTGTGTGTTGGGACTAACCCATGTAGGTGAGAAGAGTAAGGAAACAACAAGGATGCTCCCAACTCATGGTGATCTTCATCAACCTTGAGCATCCACCACTACGTCACCAACATGAAGTCTTCATCGACAAAACCCAAGGTTAGTTTATCCCTCCTATGGGGGGATGTCACATCAAGGGGGAGCTTTACTCTAAGACTTGAGTCAAAGCATCTCATAGTATGTGACAACATTAAATGCTTTATGTTAAAGTGGTAACACCACTTGTGCTTAAACGATGAGTATGACCTATGATCAAGTATTCTTACTTGGCTCCTAAGTCAATATACTCATATATAGATGACTCCGTCATCGCCAAAATGCTTGATAGATGCTAAAAAGTTTGTGCATGTTTTCCATGATTTCATTTGACATCTTATTGTGTGAGCAAGTTGGTTTGCATTTATTTATCCATTCGAGGACATCCAATTGTTTCTATTTGGCTTTTGTTTTCTCTTTTGCCAATTGCATGGACAAGAATGCCTAGGACCACTCTCTAGATATCTATGCTTTCTCACCTCATATTCCATTCTTGCTGCATCACAAAATTTGAACAAGTACTTTTCGATCCCTCTGTGTGAGGAGCACTCGGAGTTCAGCATCGACAAAGGACTGACCATTAAAACATCCCAAGTGCATCTCGGTGGAACCAACCAAAATTCTCGGTCTCACCGAGTGCCTAGGGTTGATCTGGATTTTCAATCTCGGTAACACCAATTCCTTATTCTCGGTTACACCGAGTTTCCCTGTCAAATGACAGTTGAGAAACTCGGTGACACCGAAAATTTTGAACCGGTGTCACCGACAGCGAAGGGTATATATTCTGGCGGACACGACTTTTGAAATTCAATCTCAAAAGCCCATTTTCCTCCAACCCTAAGCTGCCGCTCCGGACCCCTGGTCGTCGCCCTTGCCTCCCCGTGCGTCTCCGCCGTTGGAAATCACCGCTGCCGACGGAATCTTCGCCGCCGTCGTCGCCGTAGTGGATCCGTTACGAAGCTAGGGTATGGATCCGGCCCTCCTTGCGCTCCCCGTCCAATTCTTGCGCATTGGAGTTAATCTTATCGATAAACCACGGATTGTAAACAATCCTATCCTCTAGTATTTCCAGTTGAGTAGCGAACGATAGATTTTTTAGGTTTTGCCATCCGCCACATGAATCTCGGTAGAACCGACGCAAAAGAATCGGTAGCACCGATTTCTTTTTCTGGCCAGCTGAGAACACCTCGGTGGAACCGAGTACTATTTTTCGATGTGACCGAAAATAGTGCCAAGTTTCTGGAAAGAAGGTTGTTTGTCTTGGTGTGTCCGAAAATTTTGTCTCGGCTGTACCGACATACATTTGGTAGAATGCAAAATTTGAGAAATCCTAGTTCAATCTTTTGAAAATATCTGCATTTTGTGATGACTCATCTTCTCCACTCTTCTATACTCTATTCACAGGGTCAGAGATGTCTACTTCAGATGATGGCCAGAATGATTTTAGAGAGCAGAGTGTTGACATGAGTTCAGGCACTAGTCCTGAGGGGAGCTATGATGACATCCCGAGCTCTCCTGACCTGCCCAAGGTTGCTACAAGGACAAGGAGGAAGCTCAACTCAGATGAGGAGGATGAGGACTTTATTCCTGAGGAGCTGTCCAAGAAGGATGACACTGCCAAGAACACCACTGCTGCTGCTTCTTCATCCAAGAAGAAGAAAGCTATCAGGAAGGAGTATGCCAGCTCTGGGTCAGCTAGAGCACCTGAGAGCTCCAGGGAAACTATGGCTCTTCACCTTGAGTCACCCCCAAAGAAGTCTATGCCTAAGAAGGCTAGGGAGAAGAAGAAGAGCAGGAAGAGGATTGTTTATGTTGTAGGCAGGCCTACCTCTATGTTTGAGGATCCAGAGGAGGCAGCTGCTGAAGAAGAGGAGGTAGAGCCAGCTGGAAAGGCCCCTCCCAAGAAGAAAAAGAAGCTTATGGCAGATGCTATGCCCAAGACTAAGACTTCAAAGAGCACCAAGTCTGTTCCAAAGAAGGCTGCTGCTGCAAAGCCCAAGAGGACATCTAGAGAGATTCCAGCTTCTGAGAAGAACAAGACCTCCACTTTCAGAGAAGCTGAGGATGATGATGACATCACTGCCTTGATGAAGCTCAGATCACACCTTCCAGAGCACAATGCCAGCCACCTGCTTGCTGAAGATATGAAGATGAGGAAGGATTCTGGTTTGAGGGCATGGGGAGCAATTGATCCATATGCCCAGAGGAGAAAAACAGTTGTGGACTACAGGTTCTACACCAAGGAGCAACAAGACTTCTATGAGACAATCTTGCTTGACAAGAGCCCAGCTGTCAGTGACATGAGATATGTTGACTGGAAGTATATCAAGGAGAATGAAGATTACTTTCCAAATGTTCAAGACAACTTTCAATGCATTGGCTTGGATGAGTTTGTTGGCAAAGAATTCATCGCATGGAACGACGAGATGATCATGCAATTCTACTCCACTGCTCACTTCTATGGAGATGGTAGAATTGTTTGGATGACTGAAGGAGCAAGATATGAGTCTTCTGTTGAGGAATGGGCTGCTATCTTAGGAGTCCTAGAGGTGCAAGATGGTGACTTGGATGTCTACTCTGAATCCAAGGAGAGCCATGATTCTATGAAGAACATGTACAATGTGATCCCTGCAGCAAACTTGAAATCACACAAGTTAGGATCCATTTACTTCCTCGAGGCTGGCCTCCGCACCATGAACACCATCTTGAGGCACACACTGATGCCTAAATCTGGAGATGAGAAGATGATTCGAGGCTATTCCATCAACATGCTGATCCATCTTGATAGACACACCAGGATAAGGGTGATGGACTTGATAGTAGAGACTGTGAAGAGGGTTGCTGCTGATCAGAAGCACTCATGCTGCTATGCACCCTACATTCAGATACTCATCAACTCCAATCTGGAGAAGCACATATTTGCTCTTGACATGCCCCATTTGCCCCTACAGCCAGATCTTGAGGACAACGTTGTGGTGATGGACCCAGATCATCCGACATCAGCTGCAGCACAGGCAGAGGCAGAGACAGCTAGAGCCACTAGTGCTCCAGTCCCTAGATCTAGGAACGAGCAAATGGATCTCTTGATTTCTACCGTTCAGAGCATGCAGAAGGACATCAAGGACGTATTGGCAAATCAGAACAGTCTTGAGAGGATCTTTGAGAATAGGATCAAGACCCTCAATGACAAGGTGGATGGACTGACTAAGACCGTGAATGAGCTGAAGAAGGAAGTTGACAGTGTGCCCAGTCCCGACACTTCCGATGACTCTTCTCTCAGGCCAGGCACTCACTTCACTACCCAGGACAGATCAGCCACAGTGCCAGATCCAAATTTGAGGCCTTCTTCATCAGCACCTGCTACAGCCTCCTCAGCTCCATCAGCTCCAGTTCCTCCCGTTGCTAGACCAACTCCATCCAGGACATCAGCTGAGATCTTCGCCGACGCAGTTCTCTCGACTCCTTCATCAACAACCGGAGGAGATCAGCCCAAGAACGATTAGCTATATCTCTTTGAACTTTTTGGTAACTTGTTGCCAAAGGGGGAGAAGTGTATATAGATCTTTAGGCTTCGAGTGAGAGAGCGTTTGGTTTTTATCGCTTTACAAAACATTTGATCTTTTGGTTGCTTGTGTTGAACTATGTGGTGTTTGATCATACGCTTAATGTGTGTTGCTACTATTTCCTATCATTATGATGCTTATGAGATGATCATTCACCTTTGCTTGATTGTGTTGTGCTATGATATGTTCATTCTTATTATTCCCGCACACCACCAAGTGGTATGTGACATGGAAGAGTGCCCCATATACCTAATCGATTGTGCATTTGCATTCAAACGCAAATCTAAAATAATGCACAAATTTAGGGGGAGCTCTTGCTTATCACGTACTTCTCAAAGCGATGATTATATTCATTGATTATATCATATGTCGAAGCTTTGATCTATATGTTGTCATCAATTACCAAAAAGGGGGAGATTGAAAGCACATTTGCTCCCTTGGTGGTTTTGGTAATTAATAACAACATATATGTCATTGAACTAATGTTTCCACTAACCATATTTCAGGAAAAGTTCAATGATAGGGATGGCAAAAGGTTTGTGGAGATACCCCAAGATGCAAGGAAATAGATTGGCAAAGCTTCAAGGAAGAGGACTCTACATTTTACTTTGTGAGAAATCACTTTGAGTCCATAGGAAAGCCAATACTATTAAAACTGGGTAAGGTACTGTTGGTGAACAAAATGCTCATACGTGCACCAGTGATAGTCACCAAAAACACCCACAAGCTCTTCCACAAAAGTCTGTCCAAAGTCAAATATCCAAAATCGGTGCAACCAACACTTTCCACTCGCTGCCACCGATTCCCAAACTCAGACAGACCCATGCCAAACCCTAGCACATCGGTGCAACTGATCCACTTCGGTGCCACCGAGTTTGGGTTGCCAACTTTCTGTTACCTCGATTCATAAAATCGGTACCACCGAGTTTTCTGGATCGGCGTCACCGAGATTGCGCAATCTGACCGTTGGTCACCTAATCGGTATCACCGAGTTTTATATATCGGTCTCACCGAGATTCAAAAGTTGTCACCTTTTGGTCACTTCGGTACCACCGAGATTCACACATCGGTGTCACCGAGTTGGTCACTTAAGGTGTAACGGTTGGATTTTTGGGGATGCCTATATATACCCCTTCACCACCACCCACTCGAAAGAGAAGCACTCAGAACTATTCCATACTTTCCCCAACCAATTTTCTGAGAGAGAGCCACCTACCCTTGTGTTGAGATCAAGCCTTTCCACTCCATCCATATGAATCTTGATCTCTAGCTTCCCCAAGTTGCTTTCCACCAAATCAATCTCTTCCACCATAGCCAAATCTGTGAGAGAGTGATTGTTTGTTGAGGAGTCTATCATCTTGAAGCACAAGAGCAAGGAGTTCATCGACATTGCCGAGCCTATTACCTTTTGGAGGGTGATGCCTCCTAGATTGGTTAGGTGTCGCTTGGGAGCCTCCTACTTCGTGTTGTGGAGTTGAACCAAGAAGTTTGTAAGGGCAAGGAGATCGCCTACTTCGTGAAGATCTACCCATAGTGAGGCTAGTCCTTCGTGGACGGAAGCCGTTATGGAATAGTCAAGGTTGCTACTTCGTGGACCCTTATGGGTGGAGCCCTCCGTGGACTCTCGCGACCATTACCCTCCGTGGGTTGAAGACTCCATAAACGTGGACGTACGATAGCACCACCTATCGGAACCACGGGAAAAATCTTCGTGTCTACAAATTGCATTTGATCCTCCTACCCTTCCTTTACTACTCATGCTTATTGTTACTTTCCGCAGCTATACTCTTAGACATGCATGTGTAGGGTGTGCTTGACTTGCTATGAATGCTAAAATCAGCCAACACTTAAAATTGGGAAAAAGTAGATTTTTATTTGGTCAAGTAGTCTAATCACCCCCCCTCTAGACATACTTTCGGTCCTACACACCGCCATAGAACGTGTCCTTCAGAAATGACAAAAGAGGCTCCATGGAGATGAAGGAAGGCAAATTCTTGAGAGCGAAGCAGAGTAGATTAGCGGCTGGGCCTTGCATGAGGTCGATGGGGGTTGAACCCGAGGGGTCGGGGTAGCTGTCACTGTCGACGAGCTTGACGTCGTAGCCGGCTGCGCCGATATGCATCCATACGGGAACCCGCTGTCTTAGAGCCTTGTATTCGTTAGATTTCCCGATGGCCTCGGAGGCCACCTCGTCATCGTAGTCAGCTTTCCCGGTGGCCTCGGTGGCCACCTCGTCATCGTGGACTGCTTCCCCGGCGGCCTCGGCGGCTTGGGCGGCCACCTCGTCATCGTAGTCAGCTACCCCGGCGGCCTCGGCGGACACCTCGTCATCATAGTCAGCTTCCCCGGTGATCCCGTCGGGCACCTCGTCATCGTAGTTAGCTTCCTCGGCAGCCTCGGCTGCCACTTCGGCATCGTCCATCGGAAAGGCCGTGATATACGTCCTTTTGGCCATTCGCTCATCGATCTCCCCTGCAAGTGTAGCTGGGATTAGGCTGCGACGGTCTGCGGTGGAGATCAGTGCGGATCTGTGAGGAAGGGGGTGTTTAGCAGGCTCCATCTAAGAAATTCAGGGCGGCGAGGGTACGGAGATGGGTTCGTAACCTGGACGGGGAGAGCAGGAGAGGTTGATTGTGGAACGCGGAGCGGGATCGGGGGCGGCGGCGACGACGGCTAGGTAGCTAGGGTTCGAGCGAGGGAGTTGTGTGGGGTTGGGGGTGTGAGCGGCCTAGGTGGTGTTCGAGGAAATGTCGCGGCTACTTTAAATTTTACTTGGAGGGAATGAAAAGCCGGGACAAACTGAAATTTTTATGAAGGGGTTGAAGTGGTGCCGGAGGAACAAACATCGCACACGGCCCAAACATAATACCTATGTGCAATTCAAAGAGATAAACCCGCAGAACCATCAATTTTTAAATTGATCAAGGCGGGTAACTATTTTTAAGATTTCTCTAGGCGGGTTGGTGCAAGGTGGTCTGTAGTTACGTGACAACCACGGGACGGGCGTGGCACACAGTTAGCATGTGGGAACCGTGTCAACTACTCTACTGCGTACACAATCGCACACAGTTGTCTCCTTCGACTCGTCTGCTATTTAAGTTTCAAAAAAGACTACCCTGCCATTTATATAACAACATTGGAAATTAAACACGATAAATCTAGGGTCATCACACAAACAGACCTGCTTGTGGACCAAATGTATGTATGGAAAGGTTGTTGTGGTGTTCAAATACGGAATGCACAACTTTCATGTGACACACAATGTCCTGTAGAGCACACGACAATGTTGGCTTATGCCCCCCTGCCCCCCCCCCCCACACACGCCTTCGAGTCGGCGGGGGGATGGTAGCTCAATATATATATGAACTTACAAACTTATACTACAACTGCAAATTCACCCTACCGTAACACAAAACCAATAGAAATCCATCATGATCACCCCCCTCCCCCGTGTTTTAGTTCTGAGGGTAGATTGCACAGGCCCACGGATGGGCGCGTCTCAGAAACTTCACAAGATGGGTGAGACCGCAACCACATGTGTGTGGCTCAACTAATTACTTAAGGTGGTGTGATATTTCGTGCGTGCAAAACTTTTTGATGTGGATCAAAAGTTGAACGGTATGTAGTACGTGACCTCATAAATAGGTTTCGTGTATACGTAGTACTATTGTGATGCCCCTCCCTCGCCCCTGCCCCGACCCACGCACACACATGCTTCGAACAAACAGCATGAACTTCTATCTCGTATCTCACCATGAACTATATCGTAACAAATAATGAGAGGACTATATCTACGTTGGTCAAACTAACCTGTAGTATATATGGGCAGGTTTAAGTGATAGACCACATGGATCTACAAATTTGGCATGTCGTCCATAACCACGCGAGGGAGTGTGTGTAGACAACACCAACGCACATGCATGGCCCCAGGCACATATGTATGAAAGCGTTGTGCGATGTTTTCAAATACCAAACGCACAACTTTCGCCGCCACATGTGTGTCTCTCGAACCAGAATGGCCACGTACTGAGGTTACTAACCCATGCATATATAGCCCCAAGCGCGCCCACAATTCGATCCGATAGGAGGGATTCAATGTGTATGATGCGTTTGATTTTTTGTTAGAATTGACATGTTGATGCATATATCCACTACGTATAATATATATATACACATATACCAACAAGAAGAATCGACCTTGGTCAAATAAACATCTCTACAAACACCTGTCAAAGTGACGACCCACATGGCCATGGTTGTGTCGGTGTGACGATGCCGATGACCATGTGAGAGAGTATTTGACAAAACAAACGCCCACTGCATGAGGCCCACACATATATGTATATATGTAATTAAGTGTTTGTTTAGTTAGTAACCAATGGAACTTTAATGTCACTTGCCTTAGAAACTGTAAGTCGACTTACGAAGAGGATCGATCACAACGCACATAGGCCCTATTTGGATCCATGGGTTAGAGTTAGTTTGAGCTAGTTGGGGCTCAAATAGCCCTAAAATATTCAAAAATGAGGTTAGATTGTAGCTAGTTGCATCTAACCCACACAAAAAAACTATCCCACCCAAGAGATGCTAATTGGAGGTAGTTCTCACGGGGCCCTCTCTATCCCACCAGCCAAGAGGTGATAATTGGAGCTAGTTCTCGTGGGGCTCATTGAAAAATCACTTTTCTCTCTCCATCAAGTGCATCTATTGTCAATCTAACCCTGTCATCCAAACACCTCTTGGCTAGAGTTAGTTTAGGGTTAGTCATTGATACGTCTCCATCGTATCTACTTTTCCAAACTCTTTTGCCCTTGTTTTGGACTCTAATTTGCATGATTTGAATGGAACTAACCCGGACTGACGCTGTTTTCAGCAGAATTGCCTTGGTGTTATTTTTGTGCAGAAATAAAAGCTCTCGGATTGACCTAAAAATTTACGGAGAATATTTTTGGAATTAATAAAAAATATTGGCGAAAGAATCAACCGGAGGGGGTCCACCACCTGGCCACAAGCCAGGGCCCCCCCTAGGGCGCGCCCAGCAGGCTTGTGGGCCCCCTGAAGCTCCTCCGACCTCAATTCCAACAATATATATTCCTATTCGGGGAGAAAAAAAATAAGAGAGAAGAGTTCATCACGTTTTACGATACGGAGCCGCCGCCACCTCCTGTTCTTCCTCGGGAGGGCAGATCTGGAGTCTGATTTGGGCTCCGGAGAGGGGAAATCGACGCCGTCGTCATCACCAACCATCCTTCATCACCAATTTCATGATGCTCTCTGCCGTTCGTGAGTAATCCCATCGTAGACTTGCTGGACGGTGATGGGTTGGATGAGATTTCCCATGTAATCGAGTTAGTTTTGTTAGGGTTTGATCCCTATTATCCACTATGTTCTGAGATTGATGTTGCTATGACTTTGCTATACTTAATGCTTGTCACTAGGGCCCGAGTGCCATGATTTCAGATCTGAACCTATTATGTTTTCATGAATATATATGTGTTCTTGATCCTATCTTGCAAGTTGTAGATACCTATTAGGAGTTATGATCCGCATCCCCCAGGGTGACAATAACTGGGATTCTTTCCGGTGATTACCGTAGTTTGAAGAGTTCATGGATTCACTAAGTGCTAATGCTTTGGTCCGGTTCTCTTAGTTTCCATTAGGACCCCGCTGCCACGGGAGGGTAGGACAAAAGATGTCATGCAAGTTCTTTTCCATAAGCACGTATGACTATATATGGAATACATGCCTACATTATATTGATGAATTGGAGCTAGTTCTGTGTCACCCCATGTTATAACCGTTGCATGATGAATGCCATCCGACATAATTATCCATCACTGATCCATTGCCTACGAGCTTTTCATATATTGATCTTTGCTAAGTTACTTTTCCGTTGCTACTATTACAATCACTACAACACTGCTACTGTCACTTTGCCTTTGTTACTGTTACTTTCATACTGCGTTGCTACTGAATACTTTGCTGCAGATACTAAGTCTTTCAGGTGTGGTTGAATTGACAACTCAGCTGCTAATACTCGAGAATATTCTTTGGCTCCCCTTGTGTCGAATCAATAAATTTGGGTCTAATACTCTACCCTCGAAAACTGTTGCGATCCCCTATACTTGTGGGTTATCAAGACCTTTTTATGGCGCCGTTGCCGGGGAGCATAGCTCTATTCTCTGAGTCACTTGGAATTTATATCTGTTGATCACTATGAAAATTTGAAAGATGCTAAAACCAACATCTACCCCTCAACTACGAGGAGAGGTAAGGAACTGCCATCTAGCTCTGCAATTGATTCACCTTCTGTTTTGAGTAAATTTGCGACACCACCACCTGCTATTGATTCTGATATGTCACAAGTAATTGATGATGTCACTTCTGCTATGCATGATGCTTATGATGATACTTTGCTTGATACTACTGTGCCACTGGGTGAATTTCTTGATGAACAAATTGCTAGAGTCAATGCTGCAACTGATGATATTTCTGAAACTGATGAAATTATTGAAACTGAACACTATGAGACACCTGCCAGACCTAGCTCTCCTAGATCTGAATTTCCTAATATACCTAAGGGTTATGTTATGGAAGGAGAGGTAGCTAGGGACTTTCTTGCTTGTAAATATAGAGATGATCTTAAGAAATTACTATGCAAGTGGAAAGAAAAATCTTTGAATGCTAGAATGCAATATGATCCCAAGTTTGCTACTTCACCTATCTTTGTTACTGATAAGGATTATGAATTCTCTATCGATCCTGAGTTAATTACTTTGGTAGAATCTGATCCTTTCCATGGTTATGAATCTGAAACTGTTGTGGCACATCTTACTAAATTGAATGATATAGCCACCCTATTCACTCATGAGGAAAAAATCGTTATTACTATATTCTTAAGTTGTTTCCTTTCTCATTAAAGGGTGATGCTAAGATATGGTTTAATTCTCTTGCTCCTGGTTGTGTGCGTACTCCCCAGGATATGATATATTACTTCTCTGAAAAATATTTCCTGCCCATAAGAAACAAGCTGCCTTGCAGGAAATATTTAACTTTGTGCAAATTGAAGAAGAGAGTCTCCCACAAGCTTGGGGGAGGCTTCTCCAATTACTTAATGCTTTGCCTGACCATCCTCTCAAGAAAAAAGAAATACTTGATATCTTTTATAATGGACTAACCGATGCTTCTAGGGACCACCTAGATAGTTGTGCTGGTTGTGTTTTCAGGGAACGAACTGTTGAACAAGCTGAACTACTATTGAATAATATATTGAGCAATGATAATGATTGGACTATTCCCGAACCACCTTCAAAGCCAACTCCGAAGAAAAGAGGTATTCTATTTCTCAGTCCTGAAGATATGCAAGAGGCAAAGAAATCTATGAAAGAAAAAGGTATTAAAGCTGAAGATGTTAAGAATCTACTACCTATTGAAGAAATACATGGTCTTGATAACCCCACACAGGTAGTAGAGGTAAATCCCCTCCGTAGATTTGATGAAGGTGATATTCCTTATAATAAGTCCGCTAGCCAATGCTTGGATGAGTTTGATAATTTTATTGTTAAGCAAGAAAATTTCAATTCTTATGTTAGTAGACAATTGAAACATAATGCTTACATGCTTGATCGCTTAGGTGATTATATGAATAGAACTATTAATGATCTTAAGCTTATTAGTAAACATGCTTCCATGGTAACTACTCAAGTAGAACAAGTACTTAAGGCACAGAATGATTTGCTTAATGAGATGATTAGTAAGAACAATGATCATTTTGTTAGAGTTGTGACTAGAGGTGGTAGAATGACTCAGGAACCATTGTATCCTGAGGGCCATCCTAAGAGAATTGAGCAAGATTCTCAGAGAGTTAATACTGATGCACCTAGTCATTCTAATAAGAGGAAAAGGAATGATAATAGGACTTTGCTTGCTGCTAGTGAACCTGTTATTGATACTCATGAAAACCCAAATGATATTTCTATTTCTGATGCTGAGACACAATCTGGTAATGAACATGAACCTAGTGATAATATTAATGATGATGTTCATGTTGATGCTCAACCTAGTAATGATAATGATGTGGAGATTGATAAAAGAGAATTTGTTGCTAGGAAGCATGGTAGAGAAAGAGAACCTTGGGTTCAGAAACCCATGCCTTTTCCTCCTAAGCCATCCAAGAAAAAGAATGATGAGGATTTTGAGCGCTTTGTTGAAATGCTTAGACCTGTCTTTTTGCGTATGCGCTTGACTGATATTCTAAAAATGTCTCCTTATGCTAAGTATATGAAAGATATTGTGACAAATAAAAGAAAGATACCGGAAGCTGAGATTTCCACCATGCTTGCTAATTATACTTTTAAAGGTGGAATACCAAAGAAACTAGGAGATCCCGGAGTACCTACTATACCATGCTCTATTAAAGGAAATTATGTTTAAACTGCTTTATGTGACCTTGGAGCTGGTGTTAGTGTTATGCCTTTCTCTTTATATCGTAGACTTGATTTGAATAAGTTGACACCTACTGAAATCTCTTTGCAAATGGCTGATAAATCAACTGCTTTACCCATCGGTATTTGCGAGGATGTGCTTGTCGTAGTTGCAAACGTTACTATCCTAACGGACTTTGTTATTCTTGATATTCCTGAGGACGACAGTATGTCGATCAACCTTGGTAGACCCTTTTTGAATACTGCAGGGGCTATTATTGATTGCAATAAGAGCAATGTCACTTTTCATGTCAATGGTAATGAGCATACGGTACACTTCCCGAAGAAACAACCTCAAGTTCATAGTATCAACTCCATTGAAAAAATTTCAACGATTATTATTGCAGACTTTGAATTCCCTCTCCCTACTGTCAAAAAGAAATATGATATACTTATTGTTGGGGACATGCATATCCCCATTGAGGTAACCTAGTGTTATTCGAAAATTCTCCGGTTCCGTGTCATTCGAAAAAAGTTTGTCAATAAGACTTGATCAACCTTATTGATGGATTCTTTTTGATGAGCATGAGATGGATGAATTTAGAAAGCACAACCTTCTGCACCCAACTTTTATTTTTTGTTCTTTAGTTTCAACTTAATAAAAATGCTATTATTTCTCTGTTTTCTGATTTATCCGTGCAATAGAAAAATAACCTAAAAATAAAAGTTCTCAGAATTCCCTGAAAATTTAGTATGATTTTTTCTGGAATATTTAAGAATTTCTGGCACTGAGCACACATCAGGGGGCTGCACCAGTGGGCCAGAAGCCTGCAGGGCGCGCCCATCCCCCCTAGGCGCGCCCCCTGGCTTGTGGGTCCCACGTGGGGCCCCCTCACTTATTCCAGCACCCATCCACTTCGTCTTCCTCCAGAAAAAATCCCACCATTGCTCAAACCCGTGTTCTAGCTCATCTTGCTGCCATTTTCGATCTCCTTGCTCAAAGCTCCATTTGTAAAACTGTTTTAGGGGATTGCTCATCGGTATGTGACTCCTCCAATGGTCCAATTAGTTTTTGTTCTAGTGCTTTATATATTGCAAATTTTTGCTGCTGTGGTGACCTTGTTCTTGAGCTTGCATGTCAAATTTGTATGGTCCCAAGTAGTTTTGATGCATGATATAGCCTCTAGGCACTTGTAGGAGTAGTTGCTATAAGTTTCGTTGAGCTTTGTTCACTTTTATTTGGAGTCACTAAAAATTTCAGAATTATTTTTCAGAGAAAGAAATGATGAGGAGATTGTTAAGAGGCTCTTCAAGTCGGGGTTCTAAAGAAAATGAAAATGAGAAGCCCAGATACTATATTCCTCGCACCGCGGAGGTTCGACCATGTGAATGGCCAAGTGAAGCATTCTTGAGGGCGGCCGAAATTCATGAAGATTTCTATTATCTGGCAGAAAATGCAGGCATCACCGACTTTATCAACGATAAGTGTGACCAGTACCTCCTACTTACTAATATTTTCGTGCAAAATTTTCATTTTTATCCTAGGAAGAATCCTCCCATGGTAGAATTTTACTTATATGATGTGCCTAAGGACATGCCACTTTACGATTTTTGCAAATTTTGCAAAATACCTTATGAGGGCAGCATTAGTGAACCACATCCTAGAGACATGGAGGATTTTATTGCCGCAATCACTGTAGGGGAAGAGAGAGGGGTGTCAAAGGCAAGAGCGGCTAGTGTACATTTTCCTGTTCTACGCTATTATTCAATATTTGCGGGGAGATGTTTAGTTGGTCGCGGCGAGAGTGGAAGCCTTAGTGCTCCCGACCTCGCCATTCTACACCTCGCTTTACTTGCTGATAGAACTTTTAGTCTGGGCGCTATAGTGGCCCAACGGTTGAACTTAAACCGTTCGAAGGGCCCCATGTTTGGAGGTATCTATGCATCTCGTCTAGCCAAACACTTCGAGATACCCATTAGGCTTGACGATGAAGAAGAAATGCTGCTACCTACGAGATATTTAGACTATGACAGCATGGTAGCACATGATTTTATTAGGAAAGATAATGATAAGAGGCTGCTTTACAACTTAGTATTTAGTCAGGGTACTTGCGAGATTATTTCTTTGCCTGCTTCTTTTTTGTTCGATATTCGTTCAAGCAGGTACACTATTATGCCCGAGGACATTTACAGATATTGGGGCCTGTTGCAACCCCCAGCACCTGAGCCAGCACCAGCCCTGGATCCGTATCAGGCTCCAGTTTTTCAGTGGGAGCCATAGGAGCTCGCCAACCAGTGGAACCCTCAGTATCCTCCGGAGTATCCAGGAGAGGGTTATTTTCAGCCATGGCCCTAGACCAACTTAGGCCAAAAGCCTAAGCTTGGCGGAGTACGTATTTCTCACCGACATTACATTCATGTTCACACACTCATTCCAGTTGTCGGTGTTCATACTTTTTCATTGTACCATCAATGGTAGTTTATTTCTTCTTTTTGCTTTCTTCTTGTGTGTTTAATTAACCGTGAGAAAATCCAAAAAAATAGTTCTAGCTTTACTTTCTAGTTTGTTTAGTTGTAGTATTAAAAGAAAACCCAAAACGACTTCTCGTTCTTCTTTTGCTTGTTGGGAGCTTTCCCGTGTAAATAGTTTTCTTTTCTTCCTTGGGTCGTAAGGAGAAGACCACGATGACATGTTGAGTGGCTCTCATATGCATTATTGTTTATCTATCAGAGAGCCCATATTACCTTGCTTTCTTCTTTGAGTTATTGCTTGCAGATTCCAGCTTAGTCCAATGCACGTGCACTCTTATTATTTATCACACCATTCGGTCATGCAAGTGAAAGGCAATAATGACGATATATGATGAAATGATTGAGATGGAGAAAAGCTGGTATGAACTCGACCTATCTTGTTTTTGTAAATATGATTAGCTCATCATTCTGAATTCAGCTCATTATAGATGAAACATGTTTGCAATGACAATTAGAGATTATAGTTACTCATGCCAACTTAATTAGCTAAGAGTGTATAATGGTTTGTCTTGAGTGCCAACATGCATTTTAAAATGGTTGTGATGTAGTATGATAGGATGGTATCCTCCTCTGAATGATTCAAGTGGCTTGACTTGGCACATGTTCACGCATGTAGTTGAAACAAAACCAACATAGCCTCCACGATGTTTATGTTCATGGTGATTTATATCCTACTAATGCTTGCATTCAATGTTGGTTAATCTCAAAGCATGTTTATGACTGTTGTCGCTCTCTAGTTGGTCGCTTCCCAGTCTTTTGCTAGCCTTCACTTGTACTAAGCGGGAATACTGCTTGTGCATCCATTTCCTTAAACCCAAAGTTGTTCCATATGAGTCCACCATACCTACCTATATGCGGTATTTACCTGCCATTCCAAGTAAATTTGCATGTGCCAAACTCTAAACCTTCAAATAATACTCTGTTTTGTATGCCCGAATCGCTCATGTAGTGACTAGGGGCTGTCAGTATCTTCCATGCTAGGTGGGTTATTCTCACGATATGTGTTGATTCACTATCATTCACGAGAAAGTGGCTGGTATTCGAGATGCCCCGTTCCATGCTCAAAAATCAAATCAAAATATAATAAAACAAAACTCCCCCAGGATTGTTGTTTGTATGGACGGTACCCGTGGATTCGGCCCGTCGTGGAGTGTGATCGATTAGTGGAGGGGGAGTAAAAACTTTACTATTCTGTTTGGGAACCGCCTATAATGTATCTAGCATGGAAGATATCGAGATCTCTTAGTTGTTATGTTGACAATGAAAGCATACCACTCAAAATTATTATTCATCCCTGTTTTAAAAGCTCAAGCTCTGGCACCTCTGTAAATGAATGCTTCCCTCTACGAAGGGCCTATCTATTTTATGTACTGTTAAGTCATCCTCCTTTTATAAAAGGCACCAGTTAGAGAGCACCTCCGTCATTTGTATGCTTTGTTATTAATTGATATTGAGTGTGAGTGTGACTGGATCTCTTTTACTATGAATTACAATGTCTAGTCAGTCCTTGTTCTTCAGAGGTGCTCTGCATTTATGTTTTGCGGTCTCAGAAAGGGCTAGCGAGATACCATTATATCATATTGTATCATGATTGTTTTGATAAAATTGTTGTCATCCGAGACTTATTATTATTGCTCGCTAGTTGATTATGCCATTGATATGAGTAAATGTGAGACTTAAATGTTATTGTGAATGTGGTTAGTCTATAATCTTTGCTGAAAATCTGAACATCAGTTAGACATATTTACAACATCAAGATCAAACAGAGTTTGTAAAAAAAATTCTTTATCACTTTCAGTTTGTCAACTGAATTGCTTGAGGACAAGCAATGGGTTAAGCTTGGGGGAGTTGATACGTCTCCATCATATCTACTTTTCCAAACTCTTTTGCCCTTGTTTTGGACTCTAATTTGCATGACTTGAATGGAACTAACCCGGACTGACGCTGTTTTCAGCAGAATTGCCTTGGTCCGGTTCTCTATTAAAAGGAGGCCTTAATATCCCTTAGTGTCCATTAGGACCCCGCTGCCACGGGAGGGTAGGACAAAAGATGTCATGCAAGTTCTTTTCCATAAGCACGTATGACTATATATGGAATACATGCCTACATTATATTGATGAATTGGAGCTAGTTCTGTGTCACCCTATGTTATAACCGTTGCATGATGAATGCCATCCGACATAATTATCCATCACTGATCCATTGCCTACGAGCTTTTCATATATTGATCTTTGCTAAGTTACTTTTCCGTTGCTACTGTTACAATCACTACAACACTGCTACTGTCACTTTGCCTTTGTTACTGTTACTTCCATACTGCGTTGCTACTGAATACTTTGCTGCAGATACTAAGTCTTTCAGGTGTGGTTGAATTGACAACTCAGCTGCTAATACTTGAGAATATTCTTTGGCTCCCCTTGTGTCGAATCAATAAATTTGGGTTGAATACTCTACCCTCGAAAACTATTGCGATCCCCTATACTTGTGGGTTGTCAGTCATGAGCTAGAAACTAAGTCCAACCTCTAGCTAAGTTAGAGTATCCAAAACAGGGCCACACGCACGCATAACGAAAAGGATCCGCATTGGTCAAAACAATATATAATATAGGTGCCACACATGGGCCCCATATATTGACGCGTCACCGATTACCATGTGAGGGAGCCGCACTTAGGACCATCATAGATTATATGTGACACAAGAATATGCATGGGTATGTTTTTTTGATTCAAAATGCCAACTGCACGACTTTGATATAGTGCGTGCTTCACAAATTGTGAAGTCCCCACGCTAAAGAAAATTGCGTGCAATATGTATGTTTCCTCCCACGCACCCCCTCAACTTTGAGTGGTAGGAGGTACTCATGAGTACATCACGTCAATCTTTGGTGTGGAATCTCACCATGATCTACCGCAACACAGAGCAGATTAACTTAACCCACCTTGGTCAAACCCCTACCGATGCGGCTCAAAAGTGATAGACCACATGCATGGACCCACGAATGTGCGGATCACTAGTAACGCACGAAGGATTATTGTCCGAGGGACCACCACCATTGTGTGCATGTATCCTAAACACAGGCATGACGTGCCTTGTTTTAGACATTTCAATGCACAATTTTGATAATTTGGGGTGGCACTGCCTCACAAAACAGACAATCCCACACACACAGGCTACTGCAAACAAGTGAAACGGAAAGAGCCCCCCACCCCCCCGTGCGGACACCACCGGAAACACCACTTCGAGGCGCGTCAAACTATTTTTATGCAGAAAATACCTGACACATCAGTCCGTGTTATAATTATAAAATGTCCATATATCATTCCAAAAATATGCAATAATTGAGTTCCCAGGAATTCATTGGGGGAAATCATATGTCCCCTTGGGTTCATGTGTTTAGTCACCATGCAATTAATGGTAAGGAATCTCAAAGATCGAAAAATCATTTTAAATTGAAGTGAATCCAACAATCAACTGAAAATCATGAAATTTGGGATTCTATTTCTGGCCTAATTAGAGACAAATTTTTGATACACTTTTCTTACAAACGGGAGCTTATTAAAGGTTGGTGCTTGGTACACACACTTGTCACGTTACCATCACGAACGATTACAGTACTGAACCGTGAGCGTTGGTCCCAACAAAATATTACGTACCACCACGAGCTCCGTGTGCCGTCCGAGCGGACGTGAGTCGACGGGACGCATGATGCGTGCAGTCCGCGGCTCCGTCTGACTGTGAGGCATGTGAGCAGGTGTGTAAATTGAAGGGACGCATGCGAGCTGGCCGTTCTGGCTCACCGGGAGACGTGCGAGCTGGTGTGTGAATTGACGGGACGCGTGCGAGCAGTCCTCTGCCAAGGCTAACCGGGAGACGTGCGAGCAGTCCTCTGCGCGGGCTAGACGGGAGACGTGCGAGCAGGGGTGAGGCATGCGAGAAGACCGCTGCGTAGGCTCACCGGGAGGCGAGCCGTTTACCCGCCTCCCGCCTAGCTCCCAACCACTCTATATTAATCGCGCCTGTGCTGTTGGTTATAGCATGCGGCCGCACTCCCGTCTCTCCACACACCGTGCCTGCATCCTCGCCGCTGTTCCGAGTCGTAAACGCTCTCGGAAGTGTATCAGATGGCGACCAAGCGCACCATGGGAGGGAGTGGTGACGCGGGGGTCGAAGCCGGGGCCGGCGAAGCAACTAAGCATCTCTTGATGTTGGGCGAGGAGGTTGCCCTCCCGGCTGATGAGGTCTCGCGCGAACAGAAGCACGGCAATGACGTCGTTAGCCCCGTCGTTAGCCCCAGCTGGAGGCGGTGCTGCAGAGAGACTACTACGACCTCTCTGATGACCACTCCACCGACGACGACTCCGACGACGACAACTCCGACGACGACGGAGAACAGGTTAGACCCCCCCCCCCTTTTGGCAACTATATCATAGGGTATCTCTGATTAGTTCTGTTTTCCGCCTTTTTTGTAATTTGTCCGGGGTTCATGTTATTTCAATCCATGTAATCAGAGTAAGATTCGATAGATCCGTGTTAGTGTGTACGTATTGATTGTTTGGTAGGTAAATGATAAGTGAATTAGATAAGTGACAACCGTACATACGACTATGCTAGTATTATGTCTAAGGTTTTACAGTGATTTAATGGTTGACCTGTACAAATGATCATTTTGCTAATAATCCGTCTACATAGATGATTGTACATGTACCCATTTGTAAATAAACACTGTATAAGAGCATGTCGATCTCTACTTTAGTGATAATATGGAGTAGTACGTACTTCAAAGTTCCTTGTTTGTTTGAAAATAATCGGTTAATGCATTTAAAGTAGTTAATAATTTTGTTGGACTAAGTTGTTTGTGATATCATTTTATGCATTTTATTCATCAATGTCATGATTTTTTATTATATGTATAAGTGCTATCTGACGACGTTGGCAGCGATAAGTACGACCAGAGAAGGTACAAGAAACAAAAGCTCAAGGAGCTCTATGCGGGAACGCATAATCTTTGTATCAGGACCCGGAATGGGGGCTTCGAATGCCCGTTCTGCACCCAAAGGCTTAACCCCGTGTTTGCAAGTGTTCTGGCGCATGCTAGAGGACGAGCCGTTGGCTCTTTCAAGCAGAAGTATTCTTGGAGGGTGGCGCACGCCGCGTACGCAGAGTACCTGGAGAAAGTTTACATTGTTGGTGGGTACGATTAGGATTGAGTTATATATACATGTCCTGATGCCAGCACTACCCTAGCTATCTATAGTTTGTGCGTCTTATTGTTGGGGAACGTTGCATGGGAAACAAAAAATTTCCTACGCACACGCAAGATCTATCCATGGTGATGAGCATCTACGAGAGGGAGAGTGGATCTACATACCCTTGTAGATCGCTAAGCGGGAAGCGTTAAGAAACGCGGCTGATGTAGTCGAACGTCTTCGCGATCCAAATCGCAAGCC
The DNA here is from genome assembly GCA_039707655.1 of Elymus sibiricus. Classification (NCBI taxonomy): domain Eukaryota; kingdom Viridiplantae; phylum Streptophyta; class Magnoliopsida; order Poales; family Poaceae; genus Elymus; species Elymus sibiricus. The sequence continues at coordinate 284,206,195 of CM077663.1, forward strand.
GTCCCGCGATCCAATCACGATCCGTCCCGATCTAGTGCCGAACGGACGACACCTCCGCATTCAGCACACGTACAGCTCGATGACGATCTCCGCCTTCTTGATCCAGCAAGAGGGGGCGGAGAGGTAGATGAGATCTCCAGCAGCACGACGGCGTGGTGGTGGTGATGGTGGAGTTATCCAGGCAGGGCTTCGCCTAAGCACTACCGGAATCTATTTGGTGGAGGAACTAGAGAATAGAGAACTAGCACGTGGCCGTGGGTTTTGGGGCTCTATTCCTCTAGTATATATAGGAGGGAGAGGGAGGAGCAAGCCTCCCTAGGGTTTCCCCTAGGGGTCGGCCGAACCAGGGCAAGGAGGAGTCCAATCCACTTCCTACTAGGAAGTGGATTCATATTAGGAAGGAGTCATATTCCTTCCTATCTCCACCTTTTTTCCTCTTGGGCATATGGGCCCTTATGGGGTCGGTTCCCCAGCCCATTAGGGGCTGGTGCGCCACCTCTTGGGCCCATGTGGCCCCCGGGGTGGGTGGACCCCACCCGGTGGACCCCCGGAACCCATTCGTCACTCCCGGTACACTACCGGAAATACCCGAAACTTTTCCGGAACCCAAATACCACTTTCCTATATATAAATCTTTACCTCCGAACCATTCCGGAGCTCCTCGTGACATCCGGGATCTCATCCGAGACTCTGAACAACCTTCGGTCACCAACACATATATCTCAACACTACCAAAACGTCACTGAACGTTAAGTGTGCAGACCCTGCGGGTTCGACAACTATGTAGACATGACCGAGACACCTCTACGGTCAATAACCAATAGCGGGACCTGGATGCCCATATTGGTTCCTACATATTCTACGAAGATCTTTATCGGTTGAACCTCTATGTCAAGGATTCAGTTAATCCCATATGTTGTTCCCTTTGTTCTTTAGTATGTTACTTGCCCGAGATTCGATCGTCGGTATCTATATACCTAGTTCAATCTCGTTACCGGCAAGTCTCTTTACTCGTTTTGTAATACAAGATCCCGTGGCTAACACTTTAGTCACTTTGCTTGCAAGGCTTATTGTGATGTTGTATTACCGAGTGGGCCCTGAGATACCACTCCGTCACACGGAGTAACAAATCCCAGTCTTGATCCATGCCCACTCAACAGACACCTTTGGAGACACCTGCAGACCATCTTTATTGTCGCCCAGTTACGTTGGGACGTTTGATACACACAAGGTATTCCTCCGGTGTCAGTGAGTTGCATGATCTCATGGTCATAGGAACAGATACTTGACATGCAGAAAACTATAGCAATAAACTGACACGATGATATGCTACGTTCATAGTTTGGTTCTTGTCCATCACATCATTCTCCTAATGATGTGATCCCATTATCAAATGATATCTCATGTCTATGGCTAGGAAACCTTGACCTTCCTTGATCAACAAGCTAGTCTACTAGAGGCATACTAGGGACACATTGTGGTCTATGTATCCACACATGTATTAGTGTTACCAATCAATACAATTATAGCATGGATAATAAACGATTATCATGAACAAGGAAATATAATAATAACCACTTTATTATTGCCTCTAGGGCATATTTCCAACACTTATATCTCTGCTTGAGTATGTTTATTATGTGTTGATCTAGATGTCGGTGAGACTCTGTTTTATGAACTAATACGTAGAGCAATGTAATTGCAGTCTTGAGCTGCAATCAGTTTGGTTGATGGAAAATTTATGCTTATCTTAGAGTCCCCACACAATTTACTACTAGCAACTGTTTGCCCACAGCATGCACAACTACATTTTAGTGTTGGCAGTTTTTTTACACTATCCATATTACGGTAAAAAAATGCTTGACTTACTTGCAAACTTGTTGAATGCGGTAAAAATTCAGGTGTCACACGAAAAGATGAAATCTGGAACCCATAAACTTAGTTATTTACCCGGATTGTAACCGGGTGCGAGGACTAACATTGTGCTGCGACACGCGTGTGTCCTGATTGTCCAGAACGCATTCCTGCGCATCGAAAGTCGGCGATAGTAGGATTTACACGGACCACGGCAGTCCATTTAACCGTAGTTACACTTATCGCAAACGGCTGTGTCTACTGAACCGTTGCCTCTGAAGCACATTATTATTCTGGCCGAGAAAACCCTCACAATTGTCCCTGCTTAACAAAACCCACACCGTCCTTCCCAGTCGCACCCGCACTGCATATTTCACACCGCTGCTTAGTACTGAACTTGTACGCTGCTTTATGTCATTGCACACGCATCATTTTTGCTAACTGTTTGCCATTTAACGCCCCTAATAATGGGAGCTTCTTCCAGCCGACGCATGGCCAACCGAGCTGGGTGGGAGGCTGTGCGCATTTGCGTGCGGGAACGGGCTCACCAACGATACGTTGGCGGCACTTCGAGCCGCCACGTGACCAAACGAACTGTCGGGAACGCTTGTTCGTGCGCTGGTCAAGCTTGCACAACAATCCTCCGCCGGGAACGCGGTGACAAGACGTGCCAATTACAGCCTGTCCAGCCCCCATTTACTCCACCACTCATTTAACCTATTGTCTCTCTTCAACCTTTCCCCACAACGCAAGAAGCACACCCACACTCCAAATACAGAGAGGATATCCTGCTCAGCTCCAATGGCGGAGCTCCTAGCGGTTGCCGACGACGAGCGGCAGGTCCACATTCATGCCTACGTGGACACCCACGTAAGGTTCAAGAACATCACGGTGGTGTACACCAACGACCCGATCTGGGTGGAGAAATCCATCCACACCATGGAGCAGTTACTTGTCTATGACAAGTACAAAGTGGTCGGCTTCGACCTTGAGTACACCGGCGGTCGTGTCAGGAATGATCAGAAGGTTGCCGTCGCCCAGCTATGCGTGGGCCATTACATCCTCGTCTACCACTACTGCCTGGCCACAAGGCCTTGCGATAGATTTGCTAGGTTTGTCAACAGCCCCGACTACATATTCGGTACGGTGGACACCACCAACGGTGAAAAGGTGCTCAAGACGACTGGCTTGGCCTGCCGAAATCTTGTGGACATCCAATGCATGTACAAAATCTTGGGCGGCGAGGAGAAGCATAAGGACTCCCTGGTTGACCTCGCCATGGCCATCATCGACCCCTACTACAGAGGCATGAAGGATGTCTGCAAGAAGAACAAGGTTGCCTGGCACCGCACCTGGGTTCGAAGACTGGATGAAGATCACGTCAAGTACGCGGCCAAGGACGTGTACGTAAGCTACGAGATGTGCAGGCGGATCGTTGACATGAGGAAGTGCCTCCGTCCTGCGCCGATCGGTACCCCTCGTCACAAGAACTATATATGAATGATTTGATGATCGTCACTACTAGTTTAGTATGCATCTACTTGTTAATTGATGTGTGTAAATGTTATCTGTAGTCAGTAATGTAACTGGATGTTTATTTAGGTTATGCAATCATGATGTTGTTCTGTAGACAGAGCATAGATGCTATGTGCAGACATAGCAAATCACATCGCTTACGATTATAGAAAGGAACACGTCGGAGATGATTTCAACAATCACAGACAATTGGGTGCGAGCAAGTGTTTTCCCATAGGCCACATCACACACACCTTATTATTAGGAATCGTCTGTCTTTTTATCGGTCTTCCCACCCAATTCCGAGTACTAACATGTTTGCTAGGTATCACACACATCTTGTTATGCAGAATCGTTTGTGTTACTTTTGATCAACACAAATAGTTCGTCTAAACGACCTATTTGCCGGGTATCACATACAACCATGCAAGTGACATCTTATGAGGGAGACTCTTATTTTGGTAGTACCATCTTTTCCTTTGTATGCAATGGTCGATTAATATCTGGACATCAATATGCAATTGACGATTAATATCCGGACCTTAAGAAGCAGAACCACGACCGAGGGTATCCTGCGCGGCTCCAATGGCGCTCCCGGTGGCTCCCGACGATGAGCGCCAGTTCACCATGCATGCCGTAGTGGACACGCCCTGTCCGTTCGTGGTGTACACCAAACATCCGATCTGGATGGTGAACTCCAACGTCATGGACCTGTTACTTTACGAGGACAAGTACAGAGTGGTCTGGTTCGACCTCGCGTCCCACCGCGTGCTCTGTTCTCGCGTCCCTGCCCGTGCCCTGCTCTCGTGCCCCTGCGCGTGCTTTGCTCTTGCGACCCTCCGCGCGCGCTCTGCCAGCGGTTGGGGCCGGCCCACGATCATGTTCGGGGCTCCATATGCATGCGGTTGCACCACGCGTGTCGCCCCATGAAGTTACGTGCTCCACGACTGAATCACGCGCTGCAAAAACTGCCATCCGAACGTGCCGGTTTTCCAGGACGTCCGCCCCCCATTTATACCCACGGCCATTAACCATAGTCTCTTCATGCTTTTGATCGCTCCCCACAACACAATAAGCACACCCTGGACGACGCATACAGAGAGGATGTCCAGCGGCGCTCCAATGGAGTTCGACATGCATCATGTGGAGACCCACATGAGGAATACGGACCTCATGGTGGTGTACACCAACCACCCGGGCTTGGTGGAGGACTCCATCGACACCATGGAGCGGCTGCTTGATGAGGATGACAAGTACAAAGTGGTCGGCTTCGATCTCGCTTACACCGGCGGTCGTGCCGGGCATGATCAAAAGGTTGCCGTCGCCCGGTTGTGCGTCGGCCATCACGTTCTCCTCTACCACTACTGCCTGGCCATAGTGCCTTGCAAGCGTTTCACCAGGTTTGTCAACGGCCCCAACTACAGGTTCGCTATGGTGGACACCACCGACGATCCAAAGGTGCTCAAGACTTCGGGCTTGGCCTGCCAGAAGCTTGTCGACATCCGCGGCCACCACAGGGTCTGGGGCAGCAAGAAGCACATGGACTCCCATGTTGACCTGGCCGAGGCCATCATCGACCCCTACTATGCTGACATTAAGGCTGAGTGCGACAAGAACAAGCCTGTCTGGCACAGGGGCTGGGTGAAGAAACTGGATGAATTTCACCTCTAGACCGCGGCCAAGCAAGCGTACACATGCTACGAGATGTTCAGGCGGATCGTTGACATGAGGAAGTGCCTCCTACCTGAAGACAACGAGGGATCGAGCCACAAGCAGAGCGCTAGCGGCAAGCGTCACAAGAAGTAGATGATTTGATGATTGTTTCTCAATTCTCATACTCCCTCTATGCAGAAATATTCATAGTTTTAGAGGGATATAAGTTTATCATGCATGTAATAGTTTATTAAGGTGTGCTCCAATGTTATGTGTGTACTGGATGCTTAATTTGGTTATGCAATCATGTTCTTCTAAATAGAGCATAGATGTTTGTGGGCAGATTGAGCAAATCACATCGCATAAGGAATAGACAACCAAATCTGTCGGTGATGATTTTATCAGTCCCTGACAGTTCTTTATCTGGAAACGTTTGCCCACAACACATCCGAGTGGCCTGTGTACATCACACACATCTTGATCTGAGAAACCGTTTGTGTTATTTTTGCTAATCGCACACAGTTCATCCCAGTGGCCTGTATGCGGTCTATCACACACATCTTGATCTATGTAACCGTTTATGTTATTTTACCTCATCACAGATAGTTCATCCGAGTGACCTGTATGCCGTCTATCGCACACGTGATCATATGGACAATCGTTTGTGTTTTGCTTGATCAGCGCAAACAATTTATCGGGGTGAACTGTATGCCGTACATCGCACACACTTGTATTTTTATAAGCGTTTGTGTTATATTACCCAATCGCAAACAGTTTATCTAGGCCAACTGTTTGCCAAACATCGCACATGCAACTATTTTTTAGATCGTATTTGATGGACCCGTCGTCGCACATAGTTTACGTCATTAGCGACGGAGCTATAACTATAACGTTTGCGATTTGGTCATCGCACACATTTTTGTCGAAGGGTCTCTGATTGATGTGTCGCGTTAGCAGCATCCTACAGTAGTGTTACGACCAAGAGTTATCAATATCTTCCATGCTAAACACATTAGCGGCGGTTCCCACGCGGTAAAAGTAAAGGTTTACTCCCCCTCCACAAACAAACACACTCCACGGCTAGCCGAATCCACGGGTACCGTCCATACCAACAACATTCCTGGGGGAGTTTTGTTTAATTATTTGAAATTTTTGATTTCGGGACTGGGAATTCCTATTACCGCCCCTCTCGTTCAAGGACGAGTGAATAAACACTCATCATGAGAATAACCCGCTTAACATGGAAGATACTGACCTCCCCCTGTCGCTCCATGAGCGGTCTAGACACACAAAACCGATGTTCAATTGAAATTTTAGAGGTAGCACATGCAAATTTACTTGGAACGGCAGGGTAATACCGCATATAGGTAGATATAGTGGACTCATCTGGAATAACTTTGGTTTAAGGATTTTGACGTACAAGCAATGTTCCCGCTTAGTACAGGCGAACGCTAGCAAATAGGTTAAGAAGCGGCCAGCTAGAGAGCGAAAACGGTCATGAACGTGCATTGTGAATAATAATAAACATTGAATATTAGCATGAGTAGGATATCGACATCATGAACATAAATATCATGAAGGCTATGTTTGTTTTGATTCAACTACATGTGTGAACATGTGCCAAGTCAAGACACTTGAAACATTCAGAGGAGGATACCATATCATCATACCACATCGCAATCATTTTAATGCATGTAGACGTCCAAGATAAACCATTATCCACTCCTAGCTACTTAAGCATGGCATGAGCAACTATAATCTCTAATTGTCATCGCAAACATGTTTGATCATAATATGCTAAATAATGGATACTAGGTTAAACATATTTACAAAAACAAAAACAAGTTGAGTTCATACCCGCTTCCCTCTGCCACAGTCACTTCATCAAATATCATCATTATTGCCTTTCACTTGCACGACCGAATGATATAGAAAATAATAATAGTGCAAGAGTGTCGTGGACTATGCTGGAATCTGCAAACATTTTATTCAACAGGAGAAGACAAAGTAACATGGGCTCTTTGTTAGATTAACAATAATGCATATGAGAGCCTGATGTCTACTACGCAACTGTATTCTTGTAGACTTTGTTGGACCTCCAAGCGCAGAGTTTTGTAGCACAATAGCAATTTTCCTTCAAGTGGATGACCTAAGGTTTATCAATCTGTGGGAGGTGTAGGATGAAGATGGTCTCTCTCAAACAACCCTGCAATCAAATACAAGAAATCTCTTGTGTCCCCAACACACCCAATACAATGGCAAATTTTATAGGTGCACTAGTTCGGCGAAGAGATGGTAATACAGGTGCAATATGGATGGTAGATATAGGTTTTTCTAATCTGAAAATATAAAAACAGCAAGGTAGCAAGTAACAAAAGTGAGCACAAACGGTATTGCAATGCTTGAAACCAAGGCCTAGGGTCCGTACTTTCGCTAGTCCATCACTCAACAATGCTAATATAATTGGATCACATAATCATCCCTCAATGTGCAACGAAGAATCACTCCAAAGTTCTTATCTAGCGGAGAACATAAGAAGAAATTGTTTGTAGGGTACGAAACCACCTTAAAGTTATCCTTTCCGATCGATCTATCCAAGAGTTCATACTAAAATAACACAAAGTTATCCTTTCCGATCAATCTATCTAGAGTTCATACTAAAATAACACCATATGATACGCATCAACCAACTCTAATGTCACCTAGATACTCCACTGTCACCACAAGTATCCATGAGTTAATTATACGATACGCATCAAACAATTTCAGATTCATAATACTCAATCCAACACAAAGAACCTCAAAGAGTGCCCCAAGATTTCTAACGGAGAACGTAGGACAAGAACGTGCATCAACCCCTATGCATAGATTACCCCAATGTGACTTCGGGAATTCGCAAGTTGAGTACCAAAACATACATCAAGTGAATCAATAGAACACCCCATTGTCACCACGGGTACCCATATGAAAGACATATATCAAGTGTTCTCAAATCCAATATTCAATCCAACATAACAATATCTCAAAGGGAAAGATTCAATTCATCACAACATGATAGCAAGGGAATAACATCATATGATCTGACTATATTAACAAAGCCCGTGATACATCAAGATCGTGACATCTCAAGAACACGAGAGAGAGAGAGATTGAACACATAGGTACTGGTACATACCCTCAGCCCCGAGGGTGGACTACTCCCTCCTCGTCATGGCCTCCGCCGGGATGATGAAGATGGCCACCGGAGATGATCTACCCTCTCCGGCAGGGTACTGGAACGCCTCCAGATTGGTTTTTCGTCGATACAGAGAGTTGCGGCGGCGGAACTTCTTGTCTAGGGTTATTTCTGATGGTTTCTGTATTTATAGGATTTTTGAGCATCGGTTTCACGCGAATATGGGCCACGAGGTGAGCACGATACACCAGGGCGCGCCGGGGGGCCTGGCATGCCCTGGTGGGTTGTGCCCACATCGTGGCAATTCTGCCCCTCCCACGAAGCGTCTAGTGCCTCTTTTGTTCCAAAAAAATTGTCGAAAAGTTTCGGGCGATTCCGAGAACTTTCATTTTCTGCACAAAAACAACACCATGGTAGTTCTGCTGAAAACAACGTCAGTCCGGGTTAGTTCTAAATAAATCATATAAAGTGCATCAAAACCATTAAAAGTATTGTAAACATAGGCGAATATGGCATGAATACTTCATAAATTATCGATACGTTGGAGACGTATCAGCATCCCCAAGCTTAATTCCTACTCGTCCTCGAGTAGGTAAATGATAAAGGAAATAATTTATGAAGTGTGAATGCTAGCATAGTGCATAAGTTTGATCAATAATAATTTCAACCACTTTTCCTAGCATCATAACAGCAACTCTTTCTCATAAAACTCATCATGATAAAGTAGCAACCAATTCACATGTTATGGTTCAAACAATGAATTCTCTTGAAACTTAACAACCTATGTTCTAAGTCACCAAACAATTGCAATTCAACTTATTCTAAACAAAGTCTAAGTAAGAGCTCCACATAATCAATCATCATATAGTCTTCTATGATTGCTTGTACGCAAAGCATATTTTTAGAACAAATGGCATCCATTGAACATAGAGAATGATAGGGGCTTAATGTTTCGCCTCCCAACATAGTTATCATAAAGATAATTGTCAACAATAATGAATCATGATCAAATATATTTGACTAGCCATATGTGCCTAGATCTTTCCCCACCACATGGTGCTTGCCAACTAATAGATTGAGGTTGGAATAAGAAGTTGACTCAACATGAAAGTAAATAGATTGTCCCTTCGCAGAGGGAAGCAGGGATTTGCATATGTGCGAGAGCTCATTGTTTAAAACAGAGATGAATATAATTTTGGGAGGTAAACCCTTCCTGTCAACGTTACGACCAAGAGTTATCAATATCTTCCGTGCTAGACACATTAGCGGCGGTTCCCAAGCGTTAAAAGTAAAGGTTTACTCCCCCTCCACCAACAAACACACTCCACGGCTAGCCGAATCCACGGGTACTGTCCATACCAACAACATTCCTGGGGGAGTTTTGTTTAATTATTTGCATTTTTTTATTTCGGGTCTGGGAATCCCTATTACCGCCCCTCTCGTGCAAGGACGAGTGAATAAACACTCATCATGAGAATAACCCGCTTAACATGGAAGATACTGACCGCCCCCTGTCGCTCCATGAGCGGTCTAGGTACACAAAACAGATGCTCATTTGAAATTTTAGAGGTGGCACATGCAAATTTACTTGGAACGGCTGGGTAATACCGCATATAGGTAGGTATGGTGGACTCTTATGGAAGAAACTTGGCTCAAGAATTTGGATGCACAAGTAGTATCTCTACTTAGTACGAAGTGTTGGCTAGCAAAAGGTTCTAAACAAGCACCACATGTTGGAGGATCCATAACAATATAACTTCTATACAAATATACACAACCATAACTCATTACGTTGTCTTCCTTGTCCAACTTCAACTAATTTTCTCAAGTTTGAAAAAAATTAATGGGTATTCACAATCATAGAAGATTTCCAAGATAATATATTTGTATGCGAAAGTTCTCTTCCTTATACTAATCATTCACGGATTGCTTGTATGACCAATATTGTGATTGTTAAACTTCAATAGATTTTACTTTCTAAACCAAATGTGAAGCTACTACTAAGCATAAAGCACATTGATAATTTCATATTTATGATATTTCATTGATTCACAATTTACTCATAGGATATAAGTGAAGCTCAAGAGTAAACATCAAACTACTCTTCGAAAGATATAAGTGAAGATCAATGAGTAGTCAAACAATAAAGTAGCTATGTGAGGACTCTCTCTCTCAATAAAGTTTTTCAGATCTGAGTGTTTTATTCAAACAGCAAACTAAACAAAAATAGAACTCCAAGAAGAGCACGCATCATGTGAATGAATAAAAGTTTAGGCTCAACATAGGCTAACCGATAGTTGACGAAGGGAGGTGGGATGCGTAGCATCCCCAAGATTAGATGCTTGAGACTTCTTGAAATATTTACTTGGGGTGCCCTGGGCATCCCCAAGCTTGAGCTTTTGTATCTCTTTCAATCCTCTCATATCCTGGTTTCACCTATTCTCAAAAACTTCATCCACACAAAACTTGAAAAGAACTCGTGAGATAAGTTAGTGCACATAATAATAAATCAAATCTTTATGTACTGACAAGACAAGTTGCATAATAATTTCCAAACATTATCTACTGTATACTATCATTTCCACAATTTATATCTACCAATATAGGCTATGGAAACTATAGGCTAAGTAGATAACAAAACTATGACAACAATCTGTCCAAACGGAACAGTCTGTAGCAATCTATTAAACCAGTGCACTTATGTAACTCAAACAATTATGAAACTTTAGGACAAGCTAAATAATTTATATTAAAATACTGTGTAAAAATTTCAGAAACTTTCCACGTTCCAGTAAAATATGAAAATTCAAACACTAGAGCAAAAGTTTTTACACAGCACACATCAAAACATGCAATGCAAGCATCCTAAGACAATTCTTGGAACTTTTTATTGAAAAACAAGATTATAAATAACACCTAACATAAAATAAAAAATATATAATGGCGATCCAAGAAAAGCACATATTATGTGACGAATAAAAATATAGTTCTAAGTAAGATATAGCGATAATGTTGAAGACGAAAGAGGGGATGCCTTCCGGGGCATCCCCAAGCTTAGGCGCTTGAGTCTTCCTTGGATATTACCTTGGGGGTGCCTTGGGCATCCCCAAGATTAGGTTCTTGTCACTCCTTATTCTCCTCATATCGGTGTCTCACCCAAAACTTGAAAACTTCAATCACACAAAACTTAACGGAACTTCGTGAGATGGGTTAGTATAATAAATAAAGATCATTCACTTAGGTACTGTCAAGACAAGATTCATAATTGTTCTCACATAATACCTACTGTATTATACCATTCACATGATTTATATCTCTGAATATAAGTTATGGGAACACTAAAACAAGCAAACTATGCATGCAAAACAGAATCTGTCAGAAACAGAACAGTCTGTGAAGATCTGCACTATATCCATACTTCCCAGTCTCTAAAAATTCTGAAAAATTAGGACAACCTGAATAATTTGTATATGAAGACTTTGCAAAAAATAAAGATCATTATCACGCTCCAGTATAAAATGAAAATTCCTGTACTGGAGTCAAAAGTTTCTGTTTTGGTTCAGCATCATTTCTACTCATCTTGTGAGTCATCCCAAAGGCTTTACTTGGCACTTTATTGAAATAAAAGACAAAAACATGATTAATACAGTAGCTTATTCATGTGAACACTCAAAAACAGAAAGTAAAAGTGTTGGGTTGTCTCCAAACAAGCGCTTTTCTTTAATGCCTTTTAGCTAGGCATGATGATTTCAATGATGCTCACATAAGAATAATAATTGAAACATGCAAAAGAGCATCATGAATCTCATGATAAGCACATTTAAGTCTAACCCACTTCCAATGCATAGGGATTTTGTGAGCGAACAATTTATGGGAACAAGAATCAACTAGCAAAGGAAGGCAAAACAAGCATAACTTCAAAACTTTGAACACATAGAGAGGAAACTTGATATTATTGCAATTCCTACAAGCATATGTTCCTCCCTCATAATAAATTTCAGTAGCATCATGAAGGAATTTCACAATAGAACTATCACATAAAGCATTCTTTTCATGATCTACAAGCATAGAAAATTTATTACTCTCCACATAAGCATATTTCTTCTCATTCATAATAGTGGGATCAAACTCAACAAAATAACTATCATGAGACACTTGATTGACATAACCACATTCAATATTAAAATCATGTTGACAAGTTTCATGGTTACTATCACTCTTTATAGCATACATTTCATCATCATAATAATCATAGATAGGAGGCATGCCGTCATCACAATAAATTTGCTCATCAAAACATGGGGGACAAAAAATATCATCTTCATCAAACATAGCATCCCCAAGCTTGTGGCTTTGCATATCATTAGCATCATGGATATTAAGAGAATTCATACTAGCAACATTGCAATCAAGCTCATCATTCAAGGAATTCTCATCAAGTATTTTCATAATGTCTTCCTCTACCAATTGAGCACAATTTTCGGAATCCTTATGTTCACGAAATACATTATAAAGACGAAACAAATGATGCAACCTAAACTCCATTTTTTTTAGAAAACCAAACTAGTGAAAAACAAGAAACTAAAAGATTTAATTGCAGGATCTAAAGATATACCTTCAAGCACTCACCTCGCCGGCAACGGCGCCAAAAAAGAGCTTGATCTACTATGCAACTTTATTCTTGTAGACTTTGTTGGGCCTCCAAGCGCAGAGTTTTGTAGGACAGTAGCAATTTTCCCTCAAGTGGATGACCTAAGGTTTATCAATCCGTGGGAGGTGTAGGATGAAGATGGTCTCTCTCAAACAACCCTGCAATCAAATACAAGAAATCTCTTGTGTCCCCAAGACACCCAATACAATGGCAAATTGTATAGGTGCACTAGTTCGGCGAAGAGATGGTAATACAAGTGCAATATGGATGGTAGATATAGGTTTTTGTAATCTGAAAATATAAAAACAGCAAGGTAGCAAGTAAAAAAAAGTGAGCACAAACGGTATTGCAATGCTTGAAAACAAGGCCTAGGGTCCGTACTTTCGCTAGTCCAATCTCTCAACAATGCTAATATAATTGGATCACGTAACCATCCCTCAATGTGCAACGAAGAATCACTTCAAAGTTCTTATCTAGCAGAGAACATAAGAAGAAATTGTTTGTAGGGTACGAAACCACCTTAAAGTTATCCTTTCCGATCGATCTATCCAAGAGTTCTTACTAACATAACACAAAGTTATCCTTTCCGATCAATCTACCTAGAGTTCGTACTAAAATAACACCATATGATATGCATCAACCAACTCTAATGTCACCTAGATACTCCAATGTCACCACAAGTATCCATGAGTTAATTATACGATACGCATCAAACAATTTCAGATTCATAATACTCAATCCAACACAAAGAACCTCAAAGAGTGCCCCAAGATTTCTAACGGAGAACGTAGGACAAGAACGTGCATCAACCCCTATGCATAGATTACCCCAATGTCACTTTGGGAATCCGCAAGTTGAGTACCAAAACATACATCAAGTGAATCAATAGAACACCCCATCGTCACCACGGGTATCCATATGCAAGACATATATCAAGTGTTCTCAAATCCAATATTCAATCCAACATAACGATATCTCAAAGGGAAAGATTCAACTCATCACAACATGATAGCTAGAGAATAACATCATATGATCCGACTATATTAGCAAAGCCCGTGATACATCAAGATCGTGACATCTCAAGAACACGAGAGAGAGAGAGAGAGAGAGAGAGAGAGAGAGAGAGAGAGATTGATCACATAGCTACTGGTACATGCTCTCAGCCCCGAGGGTGGACTACTCCCTCCTCGTCATGTCCTCTGCCGGGATGATGAAGATGTCCACCGGAGATGATCTACCCTCTCTGGCAGGGTACTGGAACACCTCTAGATTGGTTTTTCGTTGATACAAGAGAGTTGCGGTGGCGGAACTTCTCGTCTAGGGTTATTTCTGATGGTTTCTGTATTTATAGGATTTTTGAGCGTCGGTTTCACGCGAAGATGGGCCACGAGGTGAGCACGATACACCAGGGCACGCCGGTGGGGCCTGGCTCGCCCTGGTGGGTTGTGCCCACCTCGTGGCTCTTCTGGCCCTCCCACGAAGCGTCTAGTGCCTCTTTTGTTCCAAAAAAATGGTCAAAAAGTTTCGGGCCATTCTGAGAACTTTCATTTTCTGCACAAAAACAACACCACGGTAGTTCTGCTGAAAACAGCGTCAGTCCGGGTTAGTTCTAAATAAATCATATAAAGTGCATCATAACCATATAAAAGTATTGTAAACATAGGTGAATATGGCATGAATACTTCATAAATTATCGATACGTTGGAGACGTATCAGAGCCACTCAACATTTTCATTGTGGTCTTCTCCTTGGTACGAATCAAACAAAAGGAAAAGAATATCAGAGAAACACACTGAAATATTTTTGGAGTTTTTAGTTTTTCCTTTTGTTTGATTCGTACCAAAAATATTTCAGTGTGTTTCTCTGATATTCTTTTCCTTTTATTTGATTCGTACCAAGGAGAAGACCACAATGAAAATGTTGAGTGGCTCTGATACGTCTCCAACATATCGATAATTTATGAAGTATTCATGCCATATTCACCTATGTTTACAATACTTTTATATGGTTTTGATGCACTTTATATGATTTATTTAGAATTAACCCGGACTGACGCTGTTTTCAGCAGAACTACCGTGGTGTTGTTTTTGTGCAGAAAATGAAAGTTCTCGGAATCGCCCGAAACTTTTTGACGATTTTTTTTGGAACAAAAGAGGCACTAGACGCTTCGTGGGAGGGCCAGAAGAGCCACGAGGTGGGCACAACCCACCAGGGCGAGCCAGGCCCCCCCGGTGCGGCCTGGTGTATCTTGCCCACCTCGTGGCCCACCTTCGCATGAAACCAACGCCAAAAAATCCTAGAAATATAGAAAGCATCAGAAATAACCCTAGACCCTCCGCTCCGCCGCCACAACTCTCGGTATCAACGAAAAACCAATCTGGAGGCGTTCCAGTACCCTCCCGGAGAGGGTTGATCATCTCCGGTGGCCATCTTCATCATCCCGGCGGAGGCCATGACGAGGAGGGAGTAGTCCACCCTCAGGGCTGAGGGTATGTACCAGTAGCTATGTGTTCAATCTCTCTCTCTCTCTCTCTTGTTCTTGAGATGTCATGATCTTGATGTATCACGAGCTTTGTTAATATAGTCGGATCATATGATGTTATTCCCTTGCTATCATGTTGTGATGAATTGAATCTTTCCCTTTGAGATATCGTTATGTTGGATTGAATATTGGATTTGAGAACACTTGATATATGTCTTGCATGCGGATACCCGTAGTGACAATGGGGTATTCTATTGATCCACTTGATATATGTTTTGGTACTCAACTTGCGGATTCCCGAGGTGACATTGGGGTAATCTATGAATAGGGGTTGATGCACGTTCTTGTCCTACGTTCTCCGATAGAAATCTTGGGGCACTCTTTGAGGTTCCTTGTGTTGGATTGAGTATTATGAATCTGAAATTGTTTGATGCGTATCGTATAATTAACTCATGGATACTTGTGGTGACATTGGAGTATCTAGGTGACATTAGAGTTGGTTGATGCATATCATATGGTGTTATTCTAGTACGAACTCTTAGATAGATCGATCGGAAAGGATAACTTGGTGTTATTTTAGTACGAACTCTTGGATAGATCGATCGGAAAGGATAACATTAAGGTGGTTTCGTACCCTACAAACAATTTCTCCTTATGTTCTCCGCTAGATAAGAACTTTGGAGTGATTCTTCGTTGCACATTGAGGGATGGTTATGTGATCCAATTATATTAGCATTGTTGAGAGAATGTACTAGCGAAAGTACGGACCCTAGGCCTTGTTTTCAAGCATTGCAATACCATTTGTGCTCACTTTTGTTACTTGCTACCTTGCTGTTTTTATATTTTCAGATTACAAAAACCTATATCTACCATCCATATTGCACTTGTATCACCGTCTCTTCGCCGAACTAGTGCGCCTATACAATTTGCCATTGTATTGGGTGTGTTGGGGACACAAGAGATTTCTTGTATTTGATTGCAGGGTTGTTTGAGAGAGACCATCTTCATCCTACACCTCCCATGGATTGATAAACCTTAGGTAATCCACCTGAGGGAAAATTGCTACTGTCCTACAAAACTCTATGCTTGGAGGCCCAACAAAGTCTACAAGAATAAAGTTGCGTAGTAGACATGAGAGTCCAATCATCATAATTCTTTAATATATTATTCAATAGTTCCTCAACTTGTTCAACAGTTCGTTTCCTGAAAACACAACCAGCACAACTATCTAGGAAGTCCCTAGAAGCATCAGTTAGTCCATTATAAAAGATATCAAGTATTTAATTTTTCTTAAGAGGGTGATCAGGCAAAGCATTAAGCAATTGGAGAAGCCTCCCCCAAGCTTGTGGGAGACTCTCTTCTTCAATTTGCACAAAGTTAAACATTTCCTGTATGGCAGCTTGTTTCTTATGACCAGGAAAATATTTTTCAGAGAAGTAGTAAATCATATCCTGGGGACTACGCACACAACCAGGAGCAAGAGTATTGTACCATATCTTAGCATGACCCTTTAATGAGAACGGAAATAATTTGAAGATATAGTAATAGCAAATTTTCTCATCATGAGCAAAGAGGGTGGCTATATCATTCAGCTTAGTAAGATGTGCCACTACAGTTTCAGTTTCATAGCCATGAAAAGGATCAGATTCAACCAAAGTAATTAACTCAGGGTCGACAGAGAATTCATAATCTTTATCGGTAACAAAGATAGGTGAAGTAGCAAACTTGGGATCACATTTCATTCTAGCATTCAAAATCTTTTCCTTATACTTGCGTAGTAATTTCTTAAGATCATCTCTATCCTTACAAGACTAGATTTCTCTAGCTAACTCCTCATCCATAACATAACCTTCAGGTATCTTAGGCATTTCAAATCTAGGAGAGCTAGGTCTAATAGGTGTTTCATAGTTATCAGTTTCAAAGACTTCATCAGTTTTAGTAATCTCATCAGTTTCAGTAATTTCATTCTCTTTAGCTCTAGCAATTTGTTCATCAAGAAATTCACCTAGTGGCACATTATCATCAAGCATGGTACTAGCATCATCATCATAAGCATCATTCATAGCAGAAGTAGCATCAATAACTTGTGACATATCAGGATTAATAGCGTGTGGTGGTGTTGCAAGTCTACTCATACCCGAAGGTGAATCAAGTGCAGAGTGTGATGACAATTCCTTACCTCCCCTCGTCTTAGAGGGAAAATCTTTGTTCTTGTATCCTTCAGATTCTTCATAGTGATCAGTTGATATAAATCCCAAGTGACTCAACAATAGCTAAGCTCCCCGGCAACGGCGCCAGAAAAAGGTCTTGATAACCCACAAATATAGGGGATCGTAACAGTTTTCAAGGGTAGAGTATTCAACCCAAATTTATAGATTCGACACAAGGGGAGCCGAAGAATATTTGCAAGTATTAGCATTTGAGTTGTCAATTCAAGCACACCTGAAGATTAAATATCTGCAGCAGAGTGATCAGTAGCATAGTGGTATGATAGTTTTGATAGCAGTAGTAACAGTAATATTAACGGTAGAAGTGATAGCAATAGTTTTGTAGCAACTGTAACAGTAGCAGTAGCAATAGTAACTCAGCAAGAACAATATGTGTAAAACTCGTAGGCACTAGATTGGTGAACTCGTTGCATAATATTCATCATATAACAGTCATAACCTAGGGCGACGCAGAACTAGCTCCAGTTCATAAATGTAATGTAGGCATGTATTCCGTAAATAGTCATATCTGCTTATGGAAAAGAACTTGCATGGCATCTTTTGTCCTACCCTCCCGTGGCAACGGGGTCTATAAGGAAACTAAGGGATATTAAGGCCTCATTTTAATAGAGAACCGAAACAAAGCATTAACACATAGTGAATACAAGAACTCCTCAAACTCCGGTCATCATCGGAAAGTATCCCGACTGTTGTCACTCCGGGGTTTACGGATCATAACACATAGCAGGTGTATATGACTAGCAAGATCGGATCAAGAACATAGATATACTGTTGATAACATAAACAGTTCAGATCTGAAATCATGGCACTCGGGCCCTAGTGACAAGCATTAAGCATGGCAAATTCATAGCAACATCAATCTCAGAACATAGTGGATAGCAGGGATCAATCCCTAACAAAAGTAACTCGATTACATGATGAATCTCATCCAACTCCTCACCGACCAGCAAGCCTACGAAAGAATTACTCACTCCCGGTGGGGAGCATCATGGAATTGGCGATGGAGAAGGGTTGATGATGACGAAGACCGAAGATTCCCCACTCCGGAGCCCCAAACGGGCTCCAGATCTGGCCTCCCGATGAAGAACAGGAGGTGGCGGTGGCTCCGTATCGTGAAACGCGATGAAACTTCCTCTATTATTTTTTTCTCCGAAAATAGGATTTTATAGTGCTGGAATTAGGGTCAGTGGGGCCACGAGGTGGGCACTACCCACCAGGGCTCGCCTGGAGGGGGTGGCGCGCCCTGGTGTATCGTGCCCAACCAGGGCACCCCCTCTGGTGGTTCTTGGCTCCAGTGTTTTTTATTTATAGTAAAATAAATCTCCAAAAAGTTTCGTCCAGTTCCAAGAACTTTTATTTCTGCACAAAATTAACACCATGGTAGTTCTGCTGAAAACGGCATCAGTCCGGGTTAGTTTCATTCAAATCATGCAAATTAGAGTCCAAAACAAGAGCAAAAGTGTTAGGAAAAGTAGATACGACGGAGACGTATCAACATGCTATCCATTATGTAATCTTATGCATGTATGCTCATTGAGAAAAGATGAATCAACAAATATTAACATAGCAATATTTAAAATGTAAGAAACAAAATCATCAATCTTTCAAAGTGTACGATCCTTAAAGAATGTTTACCCCCCCCCCCATTCATCTTATTATATTAGCAAGGCATGGCTCCTTCTCCACCACATTAATACAAATGTCAAGCACCACAGTGTCCAAGTCAGGCAATTGGATCGTAATTTTTCAATATGCTTCAACTTTTTATTCTTCACGCAATACATGAGCGTGAGCCATTGGACATAGCATTTAGGTGGAATAGAGTAAGGTGGTAGATATCAAAGGGGTAAAAAGTGGAGAAGATAGTCTCACATCAACTAGGCATACCAACGGGCTATGGAGATGCCCATCGATAGATGTCAATGCAAGGGGTAGGGATTGCCATACAAATGATGCACTAGAGCAATAAGTGTATGAAAGCTCAAATGAAGCTAAGTGGGGTGTGCATCCAACTTGCTTGCTCATGAAGACCTTGGGCATTTGAGGAAGCCCGTCATAGGAATATAAAAGCCAAGTTTGTAATAATGAATAGGTAATTCCCACTAGCATATGAAAATGATATATCATGAGACTCTCTACATGAGGAGCATAGTGGCACTTTGAGGCACAAGTGTGGTAAAAGATAGTAGCTAAGTCCCTTATCTCATTTTCTCTCTTTTTTTGGATGGTGGGCTCATTTGGCCTCCCCCATCTTTATTTTTGGTCCGGAGTCTCATCTCGACTTGTGGGAGAATCATAGTCTCCATCGTTCTTTCCTCACTGGGACAAAGCTCTAATAATGATGATCATCACACTTTTATTTACTTACAACTCGATATGGAGAACTGATATGAAGATATGACTCAGTATGAATGCCTCTGGCAGTGTAACAGGATGTGCAATGATCTAGCGTGACACGAATCAAAAATCTGATGAATGGTGGCTTTGCCACAAATGCTATGTCAGCTCTATATGATAATGCAAAGCAATATGATGATGAACGAACTAGTCATGTGAAGTGACGATAGAATTTGCATGGCAATATATCTCGTAATGGCTATGGAAATGCCATGATAGGTAGGTATGGTGGCTATTTTGAGGAAGATATAATAAGGCTTATGTGCAACAGAGCGTATCATGTCACGGTGTTTGGATGCACCGACGAGAGTTGCACCGATCCTCGAGGTGAGAATGGGCTATGCACGGTACCGAAGAGGCTAGCAAATATGAGAAGATGAGATTGTGTATGTCCATGTTTTGACATTAGTCATAAAGAACTCATATACTTATTGCAAAGTTTTATTAGTTTTATCATAAATCAAAGTACTACTCGCATGCCCCGAGGGAAGAGGTTGGTAGGAGTTAACCATCACACGCTTCCGACCCGAAACAACACTAGGATTTCAACGAGGAATAGATATGCTCACACATCATCACCATGCCTCTTTAATTTTTAGATGAACAAAAAGGTCAACCTCTCTTAATATCGACACTTCTATGGGTCAACAATTACGAACTCACACCTTTTTCGTATTACCACATCAATATCACTGACCCACAATTTTTCTATATGTGCTACATGATGGTTTTGATTATCACTCATTGAATACCTAATATTTTTGAACTAGTCTTATGACCCATGCAAATTACCTTCACTATTTATTAACTCTCAAACAAATATAAGTGAAGAACGAGAGTGAAATCATTTATATAAAATCTACATGCCATCGTGCTCAAAAAGAAATAAGTGAAGTACTAGAGCAACTGCTAAGCTCAAAAGATATAAGTGAAGCACATAGAGTATTCTAACAAATTATGATGAAGGTGAGTCTCTCTTAAATAGGTGTGTCCAGCAAAAAATGATTGTGGTTAACTGAAAGTAAAAGCAAACAAAAGCAAATGACGCTCCAAGCAAAACTCATATCATGTGACGAATAAAAATATAGCTTCAAGTGACATACCGATGGATTGAGACGAAAGAGGGGATGCCTTCCGGGGCATCCCCAAGCTTATACGCTTGAGTCTTCCTTAGTATATTGCCTTGGGGTGCCTTGGGCATCCCCAAGCTTAGGCTCTTGCTACTCCTTATTCCTTTGTCCATCATGATAACACCCAGAACTTGAAAACTTCAATCACACAAAACTCAACAAAACTTCGTGAGATCCGTTAGTATAAGAAACATATTGCATACTTTAGGTACTGTTATAAATTGATTATTATTTCATAAATGCATAATTGGTACTGTATTCTAACTTCTCCATGGCTTATACCCCCCGATACAATCCATAGCATAATCAAAACAAGCAACTATGCAAGCAAAAACAGAATCTGTCTAAAACAGAACAGTCTGTAGAAATCTGTAGAGAACCTATACTTCTATAACTCTAAACATTCTGAAAAATTAGGAAAACCTCGACAATTTGTATAGAAACACATTGTAAAAATTTCATATCATTATCATGCTCCAGTAAAAAATGTAAATAGCTGTACTGGAGTCAAAAGTTTCTGTTTTGTTTCAGCAATGATTCTACTCATCTTGTGAGTCATCCCAAAGGCTTTACTTGGCACAAACACTAATTTAAACACAAAAACATAATCATTAGAGAGGCAATAATCATGTTATCACACCAAAACAGAAAGTAAAAAGTAAAAATAAAGATAACTGTTGGATTGCCTCCCAACAAGCGCTATTGTTTTATGCCCCTAGCTAGGCATAATGATTTCAATGATGCTCACATGAAAGTAAGGAATTGAAACACAATCACTACTAGGGAAAACCCTACCGGTAGCGCTGGATTTTTCGCTACCAGCGCTAGTAGGCGCGCTACAGCTATGACGCTACAACTATTTTTTAACAGTAGCGCGTGTTTTACCCAACGCTACTGGTAATATCCTATACTAGTAGCGCTTCTTTGCCAAGCGCTACTGCAAACTATCCGCAGCCCGTGTTGTGGACGAGCACTACTATTATAAACGCGTTGCTGGTAATTTTTGTCCCAGCGCTACTACTAATATTTTTATGTTTTTTGCGTATTTTGCTCTATTTATACATATACAGCTTATATACGATAACAACGTACATATTCATTGAAACAGATATGAATAAAAGGTCTTTCATCTCATATCATCATCATCACTAATAGTCGAATACGTTATGTCCCGAAGATATAGCGATACAAGTTATTAGAAGTCTCGAATACATGCAACTACCCATGATCACACTCATGTTTCATCATCTATGTAACCTAGCTATGATCTGATCGCATACAAGAGAAGGACGATCACGATGATCACAAGCGGGATTATGTAGTAGTTCTTGAGGCATCGGTTCTGATTTCTCTCTCGCGCTAGTGTCCACCTCAAGTAACTAGCTCCCGCCTTGTTTCTGCTATCAAACCATTTCTGGCTGCCGCCCGGGAAGCGATACACTTGGGCCTGACACTCTAGCCACTCCTCGTACACTCCCGGAACCCTCCCTATGTACACGGCATACCACCTTGGCATCGATGATCTATATACCTGTCAGAGATGCATATATCATCAAGTGAATTCAACATTAATATGCAACATAATATATGACGTCGGCCTGCGGAGAGAAAGAGATAGCAAATAGAAGCGACATAAACATAGTTAACGAAATTCATCGTATCAAAACTAACTAACTAGAGTGCGGTAGAATTTACGTCTAATAGTTATGTCGTACAGATAAATTCCAAGTTTCGGTTGTAGAGAAAGTAACAACTAAACAGACACAGTGTCATCGTTAATTTAAGCAGTGCACTTCTTGAATTGGATGCTGCCACCCCGCATGCTGAAGCCCAGAAGTGCTCTGTCCAGAACATACTTTATGTGTGTGTAATCTTTCTTCTGTATGGTCATGGACGGGTCCAAATACAGAGCGTGGGAGCAACGCGGGTAAAGAACGATGAGAATGGCGCTCTCGTGGCTGCGCAAAATAAATACACGATCAACTTAGTGTTCATGCGCGCAAAGTAACGATTGAAATGCATGAAAGGATGTATGTGCTATAGTGGCTATCCGCGGATGACTTACCTGGGATGATAAGGTACGAGAATCGCTTCCTTGTCCTTATTGTTGACCATGAACTCTTCGATGTAATGTGTCGCATATTTACGGTTGGCTTCGTCGACTAACAAGAAGCCCTCATGCATGTAGTACGGGTCCGCGACCGCAAGACCACTGATTTGCTCTCTCCTAACGATGTAGTTCATATGAAGCGCATAAAAACATACGAACGTCAAATCGAGTTGCATCATTTGTAACATCTCGAAGATGTAGTCAAATCGCAGGAAGAATAGGTCCGCAGGGCAGCCGTGGATGTACTCCTTGTCATGACACGACACATGGACCGTATAAAGCGGGTATCCTGGATCATTCGAGGAGAGAAGGCTTCTCTCCATCGACATCACATGGTCATGCAGTCTCCTTAGATCCCCTGTTATGGTGGCTAGCGCATCCTTTGGTAACATTGGCTCTCCCGCGATATGGATAGACGGCGCACCTTTGATCGGTACACTGTCTGCAACCCGGGTCTGCGGAGGCGGCTGGCTGCTAGAAGCCACTTTGGCAGCTTTGGCGGCAAACGGGAGTTTCTTCGCCGGTCTCTTCCTCTCCTTCTTCTTGGTGTACCCAGTTGCTAGTGGGTCTGTCAGACCCTGTCTGACCACCGCCCCCAGTGTCGTCGGGCTCAGCATTGCACGACCTTGGGATAGTTGAGCTTGGGTTGAGGCGACATATGGAGGGGTGTCCTGTGAGGCTTGCATGAACAAAGACTTCTTGCACTCCCGAGGACGTTCCGGCTCCGACTGTTGCTCATATGGCTGACTCATCACTACATCCTCATAGGCGTCGGTATTGAGTCACTGGAGAGGGTCGTCGTCCTCCATGTCACGATCCATATTCTCATCCATGTGGGCGACATCATCAGCCGGCACCGGAACGGTTGGACCCCCTTCCTCGTGTCGCTCGCCCTCACCCGGCAGCACAGACGATGCTCGTAATTGCGTAGGTGGGGTTGTGGTCATACCTTGCTCAGGTCCCGCTGGCGTGCCCCCGACCACCTCCAAACGAAGAAGATTCTTCGGCCACAGGATCGCCCAATTTTTGCATTGGCCAAGCTGCGTCGGTGTCTCATCGTCCTCTCCACCGATATTCATGAGAAAACATAAACCCTCATAGCCATGTTTTACACTTGCCACGGAGACCCTTAAGGCATTATCGGGCATCTGTCGGCGGTGGAACAAGCGCTCCTTGGGCTTGATTATAGTACCCTTCCCCACATCCATCAACCCGCCGTTCATGTGGTAGAGGAGGGTGCACGGAGTGGAGTCGGCCTGAAAAGACATGTGTGCGGCGTCAGAGATCCGAAAGGCAACGGGAACTGAAGATTAGTTAGTTATGTTGATGAGCGTGTGACGTGTATCTACCGTGAGGGCATCGAGCTCGGCCAATGTCGACGGCTCGGCTGATACGTCTCCAACGTATCTATAATTTT
Organism: Elymus sibiricus; assembly: GCA_039707655.1. NCBI lineage: Eukaryota > Viridiplantae > Streptophyta > Magnoliopsida > Poales > Poaceae > Elymus > Elymus sibiricus. Next base: position 284,230,807 of record CM077663.1, read on the forward strand.
TGATTGTTTCATGCTGTTATATTATCGTTCTTGGATGTTTTACAATGATTTTATAGCAACTTTATATCATTTTTTGGGACTAACCTATTGACATAATGCCAAGTGCCAATTGATATTTTTTGCTTGTTTTTTACTTCACAGAATATCAGTACCAAACAGAGTCCAATCACGATGAAACTTTTTGGAGATCTTTTTTTGACTAGAAGAAAGCCAGTAGGCCAAAGAAGCACCCGGGAGGAGGCCCAGGTGGCCCAGAAGACACCAGGGTGCGCCATAGGCCCTCAGCGCGCCCTGGTGGGTTGTGGTTGCCTCGGGAGTCCCCTCCACCGCCTCTGAGCTCTATAAATACCCAAATATTCCAGAAACCCTAGAGGAGTCGATGAAAAATACTTCTAGCCGCCAGAAGTTCCAGAACCGCGAGATCCAATCTAACACCATCACGGAGGGGTTCATCATCCTCATTGGTGCCTCTCCGATGATGCGTGAGTAGTCCACCATAGACCTACAGGTCCATAGGCAGTAGCTAGATGGCTTTCTCTCTATCTCTTTTGATTCTCAATAAAATGGTCTCTTGGAGATCTATTTGATGTAATGACTTTTTGCGGTGTGTTTGTTGGGATCCGATGAATTTTGAGTTCATGATCAGTTTCTATCCATGAATATTATTTGAATCTTCTTTGATCTCTTATATGCATGATTACTTATAGCCTCGTATTTCTTCTTCGAATCTTTGGTTTAGTTAGGCCAACTAGATCGATTTTTTTTGCTATGGGAAGAGGTGCTTTGTGATGGGTTTGATCTTGCGGTGTCCTCTCCCAGTGACAGAAGGGGCAGTGAGGCACGCATGTATCATTGCTATTAAGGATAACAAGATGGGGTCTATTCCTACATGAATAGATCTTGTCTACATCATGTCACTATTCTTATTGCATTACTCCATTTTTCCATAAACTAAATACACTAGATGCATGCTGGATAGCGGTCGATGTGTGGAGTAATTGTAGTAGATGCAGAATCGTTTCGGTCTACTAATCTTGGACGTGATGCCTATATAATGATCATCGCCTTGGATATCGCAATGATTATTTGATCTTATATCCATTGCCCAACAGTAATTTGTTCACCCACCGTGTGCTAAACTCATGAGAGAAGCCACTAGTGAAACCTACGGCCCCCGGGTCTACTTTTCCAACATATTGCTTTCCGATCTATCTTTTGCCGCTTTTTGTTTTCAGATCTTTTATTCCAAAAACCCAAAAATACCTTGCTGCACTTTTTATTTGCCGCTTTTATTTTGTGTTCTTGTGCGATGTATCTATCCAACCTATTACAATCTAATCTATCTTTTTACCGTGGAGAGATTGACAACCTCTCTTACGCGTCGGGTTGCAAGTATTGTTCTTTGTGTGCAGGTACCGTTTACATAGTGTTGCGTGGTTCTCCTACTGGTTCGATAACCTTGATTTCATAACTGAGGGAAATACTTACCTTAGCTGTGCTGGATCATCCCTTCCTCTTTGGGGGAAATACCGACACAGTCTCAAGCCACGTCAGGAGCACGGGCTGCTATCAGAGGGTGCGGGTGTGGGAGCAGGTGTTGCTGGATCCGGTGCCGGTGCGGTCACCATAGTAGGTAAGGGTGTGGGTGCGAAGTTCAACGAGTTGCTCCCGGTGAAGCTGGGCATGGGAACTTTAGTTGGGGGCGGTGTGGATTTTGTTGCAACCAACTGACCATACTTGGAATCAAGCTTGTCAATGCAGCTGCCACATCATTTCTACAGGCATCTACCGCTGCCCTCTTGCCTCAGCTACGGTGTCAGCTTTGTTTTTCTCCAGCGCCAGCGCCACCTTCTCGTCGATAGTCACTTGACTTAACTTCTTTCTCAGCTTTTTGGCCTCGGGGTCCTCCCTATAGTAGTACTTCCACGTGGCGCCATCTCCGACGGCATGCACACGTCCATACGAAGGCGGTTTATCCAGCGGTTTTCCGTACATTACGTTGATTGCCCGGTTGAAAGGGGTGTGCCACTTGTACTTCGCCGACGACTGAGCCGACGAGTTGCTTTCGGTTGCAAGCTTGTGTTGCTCTCTCTGCAAAGTGAGCGTGAATCAAAATTACGAATGTTGACTAGAACGTCGTCGACTTGATCAAAAGCTAATATAAGGTGGTAAAATGATAATTACCAATATTCTCATGAATTCCCTCGTAGGCCCGTCCGTGTAAAATTCCTGTTTTATAGCGTCCCACTTGGACCGGGCGCTGATGAAGTCATGCTCCTACTGGTCGGTGAATTCAGCCAAGGGGTCGTTTCGTGTCCTCCTTAGCCCACACGGGCCTCTCACCCGTGTAACCACGACTTCCGAGGTGGTGTTTCCCCATGTTACTTGCCTGAAGCTCCTTGCCTTTCTCCGATCTGGCCTTGGCAGCTTCTTCAGCGCAAGTTGCCTTGAACTTTTCAAAGTCCTCTTCCGAAATTGTCGGATTGTCTTCTTTCATCTGGGCGTAGGTTTGATGCTCTACTTCAATCGCCTTTTTCACCCTTGTTTTCCAGGCGCTCAATGAGTTGCTGAACTTTCCTAGGGCTTTGTTGTTTATTTTCTTCATGGCAGGATCATCCCACGGGTCATTGATCTTTTCATCCCGACCGGGGAACAAGAATCTTGCATGCAATCTAGTTAGGAGCAGGTGTTGCAAAGGTTCATTCTGCCGTATTTTTTTGTCATTGATGTTAGCGGTATCCCATAGGATGCAAGCTAATTGGTTGTCGTACTTCGCTGCCACGTCCCGCGGCTCGATTGGCTCGAAATTGCCTTTTGCCACCTCCGTGATCACCAGTGTTCCGGTGCCAAGATGATATGGGCGTCGTGTCCTCTTTCCCTTCTTTCCTTCACTGGCTTGGGAGGTACCATCAGTGGCCGTCTCTGCCTCAGTGCCGGTGTTGGTGGCATCAGTGTCGGCGGCGTCGGCGCCATCGGCGTTGGCATCAGTGGCCGTCCCCATCTCCTGTGTAGCTAGATAGTTGAGGAAAGTGTGTGCTTCTCCTTCTTGGGTGCGAGAACCTCCGGCTTCATCGTTGTCGGCCATGTTTCCTAGGGTTAAATCTAGTCGTTTAATTTCTCGAGCTTTATATAATAAAATGAATAATGACTCTTGGAAAAATGGCCTATGTTTTTCCTGGCTGTCATTTCATTCCCGTCCCGACAAATCTCGGGCACTCGATATGTCTACTTTGAAGCACACGTAATGTCGAAATTCACGGTAAATTTCGGCATGACCTATGCTAAAAATGGCACATATTGAGCACCTGAAATTTGCCGGAACGGAAATGAATCAACATTCCGACAAAACATAGGCCACTCAGAATAAGTTTCCCTGCAAACAAGAACGGCCTCAGGCCCACAACACATTGTATCTAGTCCAATTTGAGTGTTTGGACAACTTTCTCTATCGCGTCAACTTTAGCCTTGTCTACTTCAATGCCTCGTTCAAAAATTTTATGCCCAAGCACTATGCCTTCATTGACCATAAAGTGGCACTTCTCCCAATTCAAGACAAGACTAGTTTCTTCAGATTGATCAAGCAGTCATCAAAAGAAGTCCCATAGACGGAAAAATCATCCATAAAAATCTCAACAATCTTATCACAAAAGTCAGAGAATATAGCAGTCATACATCTTTGAAATGTAGCAGGTGCATTGCATAAACCAAAAGACATACGTCTATAAGCTTAAGTTCCAAAAGGACATGTAAAGGTAGTTTTCTCTTGATCCTCTTTCGACACAGGTATTTGAGAATATCCAGAGTATCCATCAAGAAAACAAAAGTGGGTGTGCTTGGATAACGTTTCTAACATTTGATCAATAAAAGGCAAGGGGTAATGATCTTTCTTAGTAGCTTTAATTATTTTTCTAAAATCAATTACCATCCTATAACCAGTTACAATTCTTTGTGGAATAAGCTCATTCTTATCATTAGGGACAACAGCAATACCTCCTTTCTTAGGAACACAATGAACCGGACTTACCCACCTACTATCAGCAATAGGATAGATTATACCTGCCTCCAGAAGCTTTAGTATTTCAGTTCTTACCACTTCCTTCATCTTAGGATTTAAGCGGCATTGGTGATCAACAACAGGTTTAGCGTCTGGTTCCATATTAATCTTGTGCTGACATAGAGTGGGGCTTATGCCCTTTAGATCATCTAGAGTATATCCAATAGCAGCCCTGTGCTTCCTCAGAGTTTTAAGTAATCTTCTTTCTTCATGCTCTGGAAGGTTAGCACTGATAATAACATGATATATCTTATTTTCATCAAGATAAGCATATTGAAAGTATCAGGTAAAGTCTTTAATTCAAACACGGGATCTCCTTTAGGTGGAGGAGGATCCCCTAAAATATCAACTAGTAAGTTGTGTTTGAGAATAGGTGTTTCTTCGAGGAGAATCCTATCTATTTCCTTCCTTTCATGAATTTGCATTTCATTCTCATGGTCTAGCAAATATTGTTCTAGAGGATCAGTAGGAGGTACGACAATAGAAGCAAGAACAATCATTTCATCTTTACTAGGTAATTCCTTCTCATGCATTTGATTAGTAAACTTGGAGAAATTAAATTCATGAGACTAATCACCAAATCTTATTTTAACTTTTTCAGTAGGACAATTGATTTCATCATTGATAGTGTTCAAGAAAGGCCTACCGAATATAATGGGACAAAAGTTGTCACGTTTTGAACCAAGAACTAAGAAATCAGCAGTGTACTTGACCTTTCCATATAAAACCTCAACATCTCTAACAATCCCAAGTGGCAAAATAGTGTCTCGGTTTGCAAGTTTAATAGTAACATCGATATCTTCTATAGTAGCTGGTGCTATGTCATCCATAATTTCTTGATATAAGGTGAACGGTATAGCATTGACACTAGCACCTAAGTCACACAAGCCATGATAACAATGATTCCAATTTTTACTGAGATAACAGGCATGCCTACGACTGGTTTATTCTTATCGAGCTCATCTTTCTCGTTTCTAACAGGTTTTGCGATTCTAGAAGCTTCATCACAGAGGTAGATAACCTGACCGTCAATATTATCAACTAAGAGGTCCTTAATCATAGCAACTTTAGGTTCAACATTTATTTGTTCAGGAGGTGTAGATGTCCTAACATTACTTTTATTGACCATAGTTGTAACTTTAGCGTGTTCCAGAATTCTAAAAGGAAAAGGGGGTTTCTCAATGTAAGTAGTGGGAACAACAGGATCAGCAAGACTAACAATTGTCTCCTCTTTCTCAATTTTAATAGGTTTCTCTAATGGTGGTTCGATGGGAACAACAGGATCAGCATGATATTTAAACCACTTTTCTTTGGGAAGATCAAAATGAGTAGCAAATGATTCACATAAAGTAGCTACTATTTCAGAGTGAATACCATATTTGTTGCTAAACTCATGAAAGGTGTTGGTTTCCATAAAAGATTTATCACAATCAAAATTAAGTTTTATACCTGACTCGTTACCTTTGTCGAGCTCCCAATCTTCAGAGTTGCGTTTAATTCTTTCCAAAAGATCCCATTTGAATTCAATAGTTTCATTCATATATGAGCCCGAGGAAGAAGAATCCAATAATTTTTTATCATCCTAAGAAAGCCGAGCATAAATTTTTTGTATAATCATTTCTCTTGGAAGCTCATGGTTGGGGCAAGTGTGCATCATAGATTTAAGCCTCCCCCAAGCTTGAGCGATGCTTTCTCCCTTGCGAGGCCAAAGGTTATATATATAATTCCGATCACGGTGAACTAGGTGCATTGGGTAAAACTTCTGATGAAATTCTAGCTTCAAGCGATTCCAATCCCATGATTTAATATTATCCAATAGCCTATACCACATTAATGCTTTCCCCTCCAAATATAAAGGGAAAACTTTCTTCTTAACTTCGTCCCTAGACAAACCTGCAAACTGAAATAATCCACAAACCTCATCGACGAATATCAAATGGAAATAAGGATGAGTCGTGCCATCATAAGGATCCGACAATAATTTTTCAAGCATACCCAAAGGAATCTCATAATAAATATTTTCAGTAGGTGGAGGAAAAAATTCCTCATCTTCCATTCGGGGCGAAGATGCCCCAAACAAGCCACTCAAAGGGTGACTGCTCATAGTGACAAGCAACAGTAAATTTCAGCATGTATAGAACATGTTTCCTTACCAATTTCCACTTACCACAGGCGCTTCACTCCCCGGCAACGGCGCCAGAAAAGAGTCTTGATGACCCACAAGTATAGGGGATCAATCGTGTACCTTTCGATAAGTAAGAGTGTCGAACCCAACGAGGAGTAGAAGGAAATGATAAGCAGTTTTTAGCAAGGTATTCTCTGCAAGTGCTGTGAGTAACAGTGGTAGATAGTTTTGTAGCAAGATAATTCGTAACAAGTGACAAGTAACAATAGTAAAAATGGTGCAGCAAGGTAGCCCTTCCTTTTTGTAACGAAGGACGGGCCTGAAAGTACTCTTATATTAAGCAAGTGCTCCCGAGGACACATGGGAATTTTTGTCTAGTCATGTTCATCATGTTGAGTTGATTCATGTTCGCTACTTTGATAATTTGATATGTGGGTGGACCGGTGCTAAGGTGTTGTTCTTACTTGAACTAACAACCTACTTATGATTAGCCCCTCTCGCAAGCATCTGCAACTACGAAAGAAGAATTAAGATAATCTAACCATAGCATGAAACATGTGGATCCAAATCAGCCCCTTATGAAGCAACGCATAAACTGGGGTTTAAGCTTCTGTCACTCTCGCAACCCATCATCTACTTGTTACTCCACAATGACTTCCCTTAGGCCCATAACATGGTGAAGTATCATGTAGTCGACGTTCACATGACACCACTAAGAGAAGTAGCAACATACATATCATCAAAATATCGAACGCATACCAACTTCACAAGATTACTTATAACAAGACTTCTACCATGTCCTCAGGAACAATAGTAACTACTCACACATCATCAACATGTTCAAGACCAGAGGAGTAATAATAATAATTAAGGATCTGAACATAATCTCTTCCACCAAGTAATCCAACAAGCATCAACTACACAATGTAATTAACACAACTAGTAACCCATAGGTACCAATCTGAGGTATCGGGACAAAGATTGAATACAAGAGATGAACTAGGGTTGGATGAGATGGTGCTGGTGAAGAGGTTGCTGAAGATTGGTCCTCCCACGAAGGAGGAAGCGTTGGTGATGACGATGGCTTCGATCTCCCCCTCCCGGAGAGGGATTTCCCCGGCAGAATCTGACTACCGGAGTGCAAAAGGGCCTCTACCCAGGTTTCTGCCTCGAGACGGCGGCGCTTCGTACCGAAATATTTCTTATGATTTTTTCTAGGGTAAAACACACCATATAAGAGAAGAGGGGCATCAGAGAGCCAGCAGGGGGCCCATAAGTCATCTGGTCGCGCCCCTAGGGGGGCGCGTCCTGTTGGCTTGTGGTCTCCTGGCAGCCCCTCTCCGGTATATTTTTGCTCCAGAAATTCTTAAATATTCCAAAAATATTCTTCGTAATTTTTCAGGTCATTCTGAGACTGGTGATTTTTCTGCCTTTTTCTTGGTTTTCCGGTCCATAATTCCAGTTTCCAGATATTTCCCTCCTTGTGATGTACCTTGCATATTCAGAGAGAATAAACATAAGAATGGTATGATAATGTGGAATAATGGACAAAAATAAGGTAGATAGTAATAGGAAATAATGATGCAAAATGGGCGTATCAACTCCCCCAAGCTTAGACCTCGCTTGTCCTCAAGCGAAAGCCGAACTCTAAAATAATGACCACATAATTTGAGAGAGAGGTGTCGATAAAAACAGAATACGGACATGAGAGCATCATGAGTATCATCATAGCAGCAAGTTTTCAATCATATAACCTCCCATGAACAAGTAACAATCTATTCACAACTGAAGAAATATAGGGCAAAATCTTTATTGAGGACCAACAAGCAATGCAATTAGTCCTTGAGATGATCATAGCTTTTGCAATCGAGAGAAGAGTCTATGTAAGAGCTTATATTTCTAGCAAGTTCACATATTCAACTATGATGTAACCTTCTACGATTGCTAACAAACATTGCATATTTTTGGAACAAGTGACTACGCGGGACACATAGGAAGATGGGGACTTCAATGTTCTTGCCACCCAACTTTTTTACCTCAAGGATAATGTCAACTATAATGGAATATGATCATTTACATTCAGCTGGATATATTTGTTTGAATCTTTCCTCAACATATAATGCTTGCCACTAAATAGTTTGGAGAATAAGAACAAGGGAAATATTATTGACTCTTGCGTAAAAATAAAACTTGTAAGAATGTAAAAGATAGGCCCTTCGCAGAGGGAAGCAGAGGTTCTCATGAGCTTTTATTTGTGTGATATGTTTAATCTCTGAACATAAAGGAACATCACTTCATATTGCCCCTTGTGATAATGAACTTTATTATGCATTCCGTCACTTTTATTACTTCACCATCACAAGATCGTACAAAGCTTACTTTCCCTTACAATAAAAGATCTTACATGATTACAGGCAATTTTTATTGCCTTGTGCAACAATGAAAACTTACTTGAAGGATCTTATTCAATCCATGGGTAGGTATGGTGGACTCTCATGGCAAGAAACTGGGTTTAATGGTCATGGATGTACAAGTAGTATCTCTACTTAGTGCGAATCTTTGGGCTAGCAAAAGGTCCTAAGCAAGCATCACATGTTAAAGGATTCGATACCATATAACTTCTATGCAAATGTAAACAAATATGATCATTATGTTGTCTTGCATGTCCCACTTCAACACTTGATCATTATGTAATATTTTGATGGAAGCTCACAATCATAGAAGGTGTTCATGATAGTATATTTATATGTAAATCTCCTCTTCTCTACCACACTTTTGCATAAGTCATATCAATTACTAACATTATGTTTGTTGGTTTCCAACACTTCTTATTGCTTATCCCTCTTTTTCTATGTGAATTCATTACTTCTCAAGGGATAGGCATATGATTTTTCTTTTCTATTCTTTTTATTGCTTTGCTAAGATGATGGGTGCAAGTGAAGAAGGGACACACGATCTCAACTCACTTTATTATATAACTAGCACACTCGATTACAAGGATAGGTAGAACTCAAAGCAAAAACTCTAAACAAAGCAAATATGAAATTTAAAACCCTAAATCACAAAAAACTAAAGATCGAACTAATGATAGATAGTGGTGGTAAAAAGTGATGGTGATACGATATCGGGGCACCTCCCCCAAGCTTGGAACAAGCTAGGGGTTGTGACCATACCCATGTACTCAAGTGTTCTTCGGTGATGGTGGTGATGTGCGGAAATCTTCCATCTTCCAAGGCATAGGCTCCCCATCATGGAAAGAAACCGTGATCTCCGGGATCCTGAAATCAGCAACTAGGCTCATCCTTTTAAACCTGGATTCATACTCATAGTTTTGGAGTTGGAGTTGATAGAGTTGATCCTGGAGGTATTCAATCCGATTTTGAAGCTTGGCGAGAGCCTCCCCCATGCTTTCTGTGTCCATCTTGTTTTCACGGATGAAGTCCGTGATCATAGAGTGATTAGCACTCAAGCCATGTCCAACCATCCCTTGACACTTGAAGATTTCCAGCTCCACTAGTGCAAGCCTGGCCTTCTCGCTTCCCTCCTTCTTGGGGCCTTGAACATCCCGGATGGTGAGCACCCCCTCACGCATCTCAATTGCCTGAGGGTGCTTCATCACCTCCGGCAGGTAGGGATTGATGACCTTCTCAAAGAACTTGTCCTTGGTTGGCGAAGGGGAAGTCATAGCGATCTAGATCTGTCAGAAAAATAGCCCGAAACAAAAACAGAGGAAAATCTCACGATGTGGTGGTCAAAACATCCGGGAGTATATATAATGATTTTTTCTAGGTCAGAATACGTGCTCCAGAAGAAATTGGAATCCGGAGGCCACGCAAGGGGCCCACAAGCCATCTGGCCGCGCCCCCTGGGGTGCGGCCTGTTGGCTTGTGGCTCCCTCGTGGGTCCTTCCGACTCCGTTTTATTTTTGTAATTTTTCTAAAATACCAAAAACGCCAGAAATTATTTTTCTGGAATTTTTGGGGTTGGTTTAGTTACCGTACCACATACCTACCCCTTTTTCAGGTTTCTGGAGTGTTCCGGAAGACTTCCTTGATGTGTTCTTCCGGTGTGATGACTTGGACGACATTTGTTTCTTCATTAATGAGTGCACCTGAAATATAATGCTTAATTCTTTGTCCATTCACCACTCTCGGGTTCTTGCCTTTGAAGTTGTTGATTTTTATAGCATCGGAGCGATAAACCTCCTCAACAACGTATGGGCATTCCCATTTGGAGATGAGTTTTCCTGCAAAAAATCTGAAACGAGAATTGTATAAAAGTACTAAGTCTCCTACATTGAATTCTCGTTTTTGAATCCTTTTGTCAAGCCATCTTTTAACCTTTTCTTTAAAAAACTTAGCATTTTCGTAGGCTTGTGTTCTCCATTCATCAAGTGAGCTAATATCAAATAACCTCTTCTCACCGGCAAGTTTAAAATCATAGTTACGTTCTTAAATTGCCCAATAAGCTTTGTGTTCTAACTCAAGAGGTAAATGACAAGCTTTTCCATAGACCATTTTGTACGGAGACATACCCATAGGATTCTTATAAGCAGTTCTATAAGCCCAAAGTGCATCATCTAGTTTCTTAGACCAATTCTTCCTAGATCTATTAACAGTCTTTTGCAATATTAATTTTATTTCTCGATTACTCAATTCAACTTGACCACTAGACCGGGGATGATTTGGCGATGCAATCCTATGGTTGACATCATATTTAGCTAGAAGTTTACGGAAAGCACCATGTATAAAATGTGAACCACCATCATTCATTAAATATCTAGGAACTCCAAACCTCGGGAAAATAATATCCTTAAGCATTTTAATAGAGGTGTTATGATCAACACTACTAGTTGGAATAGCTTCTACCCATTTAGTAACGTAATCAACTGCAACTAGAATTTGAGTATACCCATTTGAGGAAGGAAAAGACCCCATAAAGTCAAAGCCCCAGACATCAACTGGTTCAATAGCAAGTGAGTAATTCATAGGCATTTCCAGACGCTTACCGATGTTGCCAACTCTCTGGCATTCATTGCATGAAAGTACATACTTACGAGCATCTTTGAAAAGAGTAGGCCAATGGAAATCAGATTGTAATACCTTGGGTGCAGTTCGGTCACCGACATGGTGTCCTCCATAAGCTTTGGAATGACATTTCCGAAGAATCTGTTCCTGTTCATGCTCAGGTACACAACGTCTAATAATACCGTCTACTCCCTCTTTGTAAAGATGTGAGTCATCCCAAAAGTAATGTCGTAGGTCATAAAAGAATTTTTCTTTTGCTGATATGTGAAACTAGGTGGAATGTATTTAGCAACAATATAATTAGCATAATCAGCATACCAAGGAGCACTACGTGAAGTATTTATAGCAGCAAGTTGTTCATCAGGAAAGCTATCATCGATAGGAAGTGGGTCATCAAGAACATTTTCCATCCTAGACAAGTTATCTGCTACGCGATTTTCAGCTCCTTTTCTATCAATGATATGCAAGTCAAACTCCTGAAGTAAAAGTACCCACCTAATAAGCCTAGGTTTAGCATCTTTCTTTTCCATAAGGTATTTAATAGCAGCATGATCAATGTGAATAGTTACTTTGGAATCGACAATGTAGGGTCTAAACTTATCACAAGCAAAAACAACTGCTAAAAATTCGTTTTCAGTGGTAGCATAATTCTTTTGAGCAGAATCTAGAGTTTTACTGGCATAATGGATAACATTTAACTTCTTGTCTACTCTTGGCCCTAGAACAGCGCCAACAGCATAATCACTAGCATCACACATAACTTCTAATGGTAGGTTCCAATCAGGTGGTTGAACAATAGGTGCAGAAATTAAAGCATTCTTAAGTATTTGAAAAGCTTCTACACAATCATCATCAAAAACAGCTGCAACAGAGTGATCAGTAGCACAGTAGTATGATAGTTTTGATAGCAGTAGTAGCAGTAACAGTAACGGTAGCAGTGATAGCAATAATTTTGTAGCAAGTGTAACAGTAGCAGTAGCAATAGTAACTCAGCAATAACAATATGTGGAAAACTCGTAGGCACTGGATCGGTGAACTTGTTAGATAATATTCATAATGTAACAGTCATAACCTAGGGCGAGACAAAACTAGCTCCAGTTCATAAATGTAATGTAGGCATGTATTCCGTAAATAGTCATACGTGCTTATGGAAAAGAACTTGCATGACATCTTTTGTCCTACCCTCCCGTGGCAGTGGGGTCCATAAGGAAACTAAGGGATATTAAGGCCTCCTTTTAATAAAGAACCGAAACAAAGCATTAACACATAGTGAATAAATGAACTCCTCAAACTACGGTCATCACCGGAAAGTATCCCAACTATTGTCACTCCGGGGTTTACGGATCATAACACATAGCAGGTGCATATGACTAGCAAGATCGGATCAAGAACATAGATATAATGGTGATAACATAAACGGTTCAGATCTGATATCATGGCACTCGGGCCCTAGTGACAAGCATTAAGCATGGCAAAGTCAGAGCAACATCAATCTCAGAACATAGTGGATACTAGGGATCAAGCCGTAACAAAACTAAATCGATTACATGATGAATCTCATCCAACTCCTCACCGACCAGCAAGCCTACGAAGGAATTACTCACTCCCAGTGGGGAGCATCATGTAATTGACGATGGAGAAGGTTGATGATGACAAAGACCGAAGATTCCCCTCTCCGGAGCCCCAAACGGGCTCCAGATCTGGCCTCCCGATGAAGAACAAGAGGTGGCGACGGCTCCGTATCGTAAAACGCGATGAAATTTCCTTCCTTATTTTTTTCTCCAAAAATAGTATTTTATAGCGCTGGAATTAGGGTCAGTGGGGCCCCGAGGTGGGCACAACCCACCAGGGCGCGCCTAGAGGGTGTGGCGCGCCCTGGTGTATCGTGCCTAACCAGGGCACCCGCTCCGGTGGTTCTTTGCTCCGGTAATTTTTATTTATTGTAAAATAAATCTCCAAAAAGTTTCGTCCAGTTCCGAGAACTTTTATTTCTGCACAAAAACAACACCATGGTAGTTCTGCTGAAAACAGCGTCAGTCCGGGTTAGTTTCATTCAAATCATGCAAATTAGAGTCCAAAACAAGAGCAAAAGCATGAGGAAAAGTAGATCCGACGGAGACATATCAACTTCCCCAAGCTTAACCCATTGCTTGTCCTCAAGCAATTCAGTTGACAAACTGAAAGTGATAAAGAAAAACTTTTACGAACTCTTTTGTTCTTGTTTACATATATATGCATAAGTAACACCCATGTTTATAGCAAAGATTATGACTAACCATGTCAGCAATAACTCTTAGAAATTATATTAACTCATATCAATGACATAAGCAACTAGCGTGCAATAATAAAAATATCTCAAATACAAACACTTTGTCAAAACAATCATGATATAATATGACAACAGTGGTATCTCGCTAGCCCTTTCTGAGACCGCAAAACATAAATGCAGAGCACCTCCAAAGTTCAAGCTGCGACTAAACATTGTAATTTATGGTAGAAAAGATCCAGTCATGCTGCACCCAACATTAACTATACACAATGCATGAGGATGACAATAGTGCTCTCAGGTCTGGCGCTTATTTGAGAAGGTGATGACACAACATAAAAGTAAATAGATAGTCCCTTCGCAGACGGAAGCAGGGATTTGCAGAGGTGTCAGAGCTCAAAGATTAAATCAGAGATAAATATAATTTTGGGAGGTACACCATTTCTGTCAACGTTACGACCAAGACTTATCAATATCTTCCATGCTAAAAACATTAGCGGCGGTTCCCAAGCAATAAAAGTAAAGGTTTACTCCCCCTCCACCAACAATCACACTCCACGGCTAGCCGAATCCACTTGTACCGTCCATCCCAACAACATTCCTGGGGGGAGTTTTGTTTAATTACTTGTAATTTTTTGATTTCGGGACTGGGAATCCCTATTACTGCCCCTCTCGTGCAAGGATGAGTGAATAAACACTCATCATGAGAATAACCCACTTAACATGGAAGATACTGACCGCCCCCTGTCGCTCCATGAGCGGTCTAGGCACACAAAACAGATGTTCATTTGAATTTTTTAGAGGTGGCACATGCAAATTTACTCGGAACGGCAGGGTAATACTGCATATAGGTAGATATAGTGGACTCATCTGGAATAACTTTGGTTTAAGGATTTTGATGCACAAGCAGTATTCCCTCTTAGTACGGGCGAAGGCTAGCAAATAGATTGAGAAGGGGCCAGCTAGAGAGCGAAAACGGTCATGAACATGCATTACGAATAATAAACATTGAATACTAGCATGAGTAGGATATGGCCACCATGAATATAAATATCATGAAGGCTATTTTGGTTTTGATTCAACTACATGCGTGAACATGTGCCAAGTCAAGCCACTTGAAACATTCAGAGGAGGATACCATATCATCGTACCACATCACAATCATTTTAATGCATGTTGACATATAAGATAAATCATTATCCACTCCTAGCTACTTAAGCATGGCATGAGCAACTATAATCTCTAATTGTCATTGCAAACATGTTTGATCATAATATGTTGAATCATGGATACTAGGTTAAACATATTTACAAAAACAAAAACAAGTTGAGTTCATACCCGTTTCTCTCTGCCACAGTCACTTCGTCAAATATCGTGATTATTGCATTTCACTTGCACGACCGAATGATATGAAAATAATAATAGTGCAAGAGTGCTGTGGACTAAGATGGAATCTGCAAACATTTTATTCAAGAGGAGAAGACAAAGTCACATGGGCTCTTTGTTAGATTAACAATGATGCATATGAGAGCCACTCAACATTTTCATCGTGGTCTTCTCCTTGGTACGACTCAAATAAAAGGAAAAGAATTTCAGAGAAACACACTGAAATATTTTTGGAGTTTTTGTTTTTTCTTGAAGAAAGCAAATTAAAGAGGCAAAAACAAAAACGAGAAACACTATTTACACGGGAGAGCTCCCAACAAGTAAAAGAAGAAACGAGAAATCTGTTTGCATTTTCTTTTGATACTACAATTAAATTAAACTAGAAAGAAAAGCCGAAAAGAACTAGAAAATATTTTTGGGTTTTCTCAAAGTTTTTTTCAAACACGCAAGAAGTAAGCAAGAAAATAAATCTAGCATGGATAATACAATGAAAAAGTATGAACATCGACAACTGGAATGAAAAGTGTAAACATGAATATAATGTCGGTGGATATACGTACTCCCCCAAGCTTAGGCTTTGGCCTAGCTTGGTAATCACCATCCATAATAACCATCCGGTTCTAAGTCGAAGTGCGGTGGAGACGGCACCTGAGTGTCCCACTCCTGGGGCTCCTCCTCAGCAGCTGCTAGGTTGTTCCGGTAGGCTGTAATGTCCTCTGGCATGATCATGTATCCGTTCTTGGCAGTAGAATCAAACAGAGCAGGTGCAGGCAACGGGATAACATCACGGGTTTCGACGCTGAATACTAAGTTGTAACGAATGTTATGAAAATAATCAGCTGCATCAATAAATTGGTGATCCTGCAATGCCTTGTGATCTAGATAAATTTGGGACAAGGGATAATCATGTGGGCGAATTAGAACATTAAAGTGTCTCGCTAAGCGAGTAGCATAAATACCACCATGTATCTTTCCCTTAGTCATGTTAAGGTGTAAGTGACGTGCAATAATAGCCCCCATGCTAAAGGTGTGATCATTGTGCAATGCATGGCATAAAATGGCGAAGTCGGGGGCACTGAGTGCACCAACCTTCTCTCTAGCGGTTAAACACTTCGCGATGAACAAAGCAAAGTAATGCACAGAAGGAAACTGCAAACTGGTAGCAGTGGCTCTTGACACGCCTCTATCTTCACCCACTGTTAAAGTGAGGAGAAAGTCCTCAAACTCCGTTGGTCTAGGCTCTATTAATTCCCCATCAGAAGGGATCAAGCATATGTCACAAAAGTCAGTGAGCGGTATCTTGTGAGTTTCAGCATATAACTTAAACGGCACCTCAGGAGGATTATTCCTACTCAAAAAATGAAAAGTTTGCACAAAGGAATTTGTAAGGATGTGGTGTTGGTCACACTTAGCTGCGAGGAAATCGGTCAGCCCAGCATTTGCAACGAATTGGGCAAACTCTTGATGGAACCCGGTCTCCTCCATGAAGGCATCATGCGGCCATTCGCACGGCCACACCTCCGCCGTTCTCGGAGTGTGGAGGTCATTGTCTGATGATTCCCCACTGACTCCTTTAGCATTGTTCTTGGAGGAAAACTTCCTAAAGAAATCCATTTTATTCCTATAATAGAATTTCTGAAAAATTTAGTCTATAAATTTTTTGTCAACAAAACTTCGTAAGATTGATAGCAACTACTCCTAAGGATGCATAGAGGCCATATTAAGCATTCAAACTACTTAGAACTCTAAGAATTCAACATGCAAGACCATCTACAGTAGCACCAAGAGTAGATAATTATTCTGAAAATAACCCACTAAATCAAAAACTAATTGGAGCAATGGAGGATTCACATACCAAGTAGCAATCCCCCAAAACAGTTTCAAAAACGGAGCTTCGAGCAAAGAGATCAAAATCCGCGGGTTTGTGAGCAAGAACACGGGAATGAGAGATATGGTGATTTTTTTCTGGAGGTAGGAGAGGACATGGGCTAAAGTGATAAGTGAGGGGGCCCACGTGGGGGCCACAACCCATCAGGGCGCGCCTAGGGTTGCTGGCGCGCCCTGGTGTCTTGTCGGCACCAGGTGCACCCCGCTCTGATGTTATTTGCACCAGAAATTCAGAAATATTCAGAAAAAAATGTATTAAATTTTCAGGACATTCTGAGAACTTTTATTTTTGGGTCATTTTTTATTGCACGGAGAAAACACAAAACAAGATAGACATGACATTTTATTTTATTTGACTAAGTAAAATAGAAAACAAAAGGTGGGAGCAGAAGGTTGTGCCTACTAGATTCATCAACTTCATACCTCTCAAAAATGATCCATTAATAAGGTTGATCAACTCTTATTAACAACCATTTCCGATTAGCATGAAACCAAAGAACTTTCCTAAAACACCAAGTTACCTCAATAGGAATATGCATATCTCCAACAATAAGTATGTCATATTTCTTTTTGGCAGTAGGTAGAGGTAATTGAAAACTTCCAATAGTGAGTGTCGAAGATTCTTCAATAACATTTATACCATTCACTTGGAATTGTTTCTTCGGAAAGTGCACCGTATGCTCATTACCATTGATATGGAAAGTGGCTTTGCTTTTATTGCAATCAATAACAGCCCTTGCAGTATTAAAAAAAGGGTCTACCAAGGATAATCGACATGTTGTCATCCTCGGGCATCTCAAGAATAACAAAGTCTGTTAGGATAGTAACATTTGCAACAATGACGTGGCTCGAGACTGCGTCGGTATTTCCCCAAAGAGGAAGGGATGATGCAGCACAGCGACGTAAGTATTTCCCCCAGTTATGAAACCAAGGTATCGAACCAGTAGGGGGATCACCACCACCTAATAAGCAGCACCTACACACAAAGAACAAATACTTGCAACCCGACGCGAAAGAGAGGTTGTCAATCTCTCTACGGTAAAGTAAATATTTTTTCTTTTTCATTTCGGGAATGGGCATCCCAATTACCGTCGCACTCTCGTGCATTGACAAGTGAATAAACCCTCATCTTGAGAATAACACATCTAGCATGGAAAAATATTGGACACTCCCTACTGTTTCATGAGCGGTACGAGCACACAAAAGAGAAATTTATTTTGAAAATTAGAGATGGCACATACAAATTTGTTTGGAACGGCACGGAAATACCGCATATAGGTAGGTATGGTGGACTCATAAGGCAAAACTTGGTTTAAGGATTTTGGATGCACAAGTAGTATTTCTACTTAGTACAAATGGAGGCTAGCAAATAGATTGAGAAGCAACCGACCAAGAAACGAAAATTCACATAAGCGATCACTGAGCATAACTAACACCAAATAATGCACCATAAGTAGGATGTAATTTCATTACATAACTATTGACTTCCGTGCATGCATAGGGAATCACAAACCTTAACACCAATATTCTTACAAAAGCATAATTACTCACTAACATGACTCGCATATTACTATCATCATGTCTCAAAACTATTACAACGAATCAAGTTTAATTTGTCCAATGATCTTCATGAAAGTTTTTATTATATCCTCCTTGCATATCTATCACTTTGGGACTAGTTTTATATATTACCATTGCTTTTGGCAAGCTCAAACAAATTTAAGTGAAGCACATGAGCATAGAGTTTTCATCTCTCAAAAAGGTATAAGTGAAGCATGGGAGGATTTCTTCAAAATTTACTATCTCTCAAATTAATCTAAGTGAAGCATGAGAGTATTTATACAAAAATTTCCAAGCACACCGTGCTCAAAAAGATATAAGTGAAGCACTAGAGCAATTCTATAGCTCAAAAAGTTTAAGTGAAGCATATAGAGCAATTCTAACAAATCATAGCATAATTTTGGCTCTCCCAAATAGGTGTGTCCAGCAAGGATACAAGTGACAAACTAACAAGCAAAGCAAGCAAAGACTCAAATGATACAAGACGCTCCAAGCAAAACTCATGATATGTGACGAATAAAAATATAGTTCCAAGTAAAATACCGATGGTCGTTAGAAGAAAGAGGGGATGCCACTCAGGGGCATCCTCAAGCTTAGTTGATTGTTTCTCTTTGGATATATCTTGGGGGTGCTGTAGTATCCCCAAGCTTAGGATCTTTTCACTCCTTATTCCTTCATCCATCGTGATCTCACCCAAAACTTGAAAACTTCAATCACGCAAAACTCAACAAAATCTTTGTGAGATCCGTTAGTATAATAAAGCAAATCACTACTTTAGGTGCTGTTGAAAACCCATTCATATTTTATTATTTCATTATACCTACTGTATTTTAACTTTACCATGGCTCATACCCTTCCATATAGCCCATAGATTCATCAAAATAAGCACACAATGCAACGAAAACAGAATCTGTCTTAAACAGAACAGTCTGTAGTAATCTGTACTCTAACCGTACTTATGTAACTCTAATAATTCTGAAAAATTAGGAAAACTTAAATAATTTGTATAGAAGCACTTTGTTAAAATTTCAGCTCAATATAACGCTCCAGTAAAATATGAAAATTCTCACACTGGAGGCAAAGTTTCTGTTTCAGATTCAGCATTGCTTCTACTCATCTTATAAATCATCCTAAAGGCTCTACTTGGCACAAACACTAAATAAATCATAAAAACACAATCATAACAGAGGCATAATTGTGTAAACACTTAAAAACAGAAGGAAAAAGACAAAAAAAAATTTATTCATTGGGTTGCCTCCCAACAAGCGCTATCGTTTTACGCCCCTAGCTAGGCATAACGCATAGTTTCAAGTATTGTCATCTTTGGTTTTCGTTGAGGTATTTTCGTCAAGAGGTTTTGCAAATAAAACATGAAACACATCATCCATAGAAACCTTAGCTATATCAAGTTGTCCATCTACGTACCCCCTTTGATTCCCGGCCACAATCCAAGAATATTGTTGATTTCCATCATTGAAAACTTGTTGGATCATATCTAAAATGGGGACTTCCTTTTTGAGATTCTCATCAAAAATTTGATTATTTCCAAGCAAATGTCTCAACATGTAATCACTATTGTAAAGGCTCTCTCTTATTACCAGTTTTTCACGGCTCATACCATAGAAATCAAAGATCTCCCTAGCTTCCCGTACTATGTGATCAAATTCATTCATGAGAACAAGGGTAGCTAACTTCTTAGCTTTGGGATTCTTTATGACGGGTAGCTCATAAAATAATCTTTGCAAGGTAGGATGGGTACGAATAAACCTATTTTCAAGTTTCAGAACTAGCGCCGAGATAGCTTCCCCATAAGTTTTACTTCTTTTCAGTATAGGAGTATCATCGAAGGTCAAATTCCCAACGCAATTGAAAAACTCTTGGATAGTTTCTTTTCCTGTAACGTTCCCTTGCCCCCAAAACAAAAGTTTTAGCATCCGAATTACCAGAACGTCCAATTTTAGGAGTCCTGCCATCATCTATTTCTGCCATACCAAAATCACTCATGGTGACAAGCAAACAAGAGATCTGACGAGAAAAAGGAAAACGAAAAAGAGGGCGAATAAAACGGCAAATTGGTGAAGTGGGGGAGAGGAAAACGAGAGGCAAATGGCAAATAATGTAATTGCAAGGAGATGAGATTTGTGATTAGGTACCTGGTAGATGATGATGGTGTCTCCTCGGTGCCAGAGATTGGCACGTAGAATAGACCGCTTCCTCCCCGGCAACGGCGCCAGAAATTCCTTTGACGTGGCTTGAGACTGCGTCGGTATTTCCCCAAAGAGCAAGAGATGATGCAGCACAGCGACGGTAAGTATTTCCCTCAGTTATGAAACCAAGGTATCGAACCAGTAGGAGGATCACCACCACCTATTAAGCAGCACCTGCACACAAAGAACAAATACTTGCAACCCGACGGGAGAGAGAGGTTGTCAATCTCTCTACGGTAAAAAGATAGATTAGGTAGTGATAGATTGGAGAGATAGATCTCTCAAGAACACAAAATAAAAAGAGCAAATAAAAAGTGCAGCAGGGTATTTTTGGGTTTCTTTGGTATAATAGATATGAAAACAAAAGAGGCAAAAATATAGATCGGAAAGCAATATGCTGGAAAAGTAGACCCGAGGGCCGTAGGTTTCACTAATGGCTTCTCTCATGAGTATAGCACACGGTGGGTGAACAAATTACTGTTGGGCAATTGATAGAAGATCAAATAATCATGACGATATCCAAGGCGATGATCATTATATCGACATCACGTCCAAGATAAGTAGACCGACTCCTGCCTGCATCAACCACTATTACTCTACAGATCAACCGCTATCCAGCATGCATCTAGTGTATTAAGTTCATGGAAAAACGGAGTAATGCAATAAGAACGATGACATGATGTAGACAAGATCTATTCATGTAGGAATAGACCCCATCTTGTTATCCTTAATGGCAACGATACATGCGTGCCTTGCTGCCCCTTCTGTCACTGGGAAAGGACACCGCAAGATCGAACCCATCACAAAGCACCTCTTCCCATGGCAAGAAAAATCGATCTAGTCGGCCTAACTAAACCAAAGATTCTAAGAAGAAATACGAGGCTATAAGTAATCATGCATATAAAAGATCAAAGAAGACTCAAATAATATTCTTGGATAGAAACTGATCATGAACTCAAAATTCATCGGATCCCAACAAACACACTACAAAAGTTTACATCAAATAGATCTCCAAGAGACCATTGTATTGAGAATAGAGAGAGAGAGAGAGAGAGAGAGAGAGAGAGGAAGCCATCTAGCTACTGCCTACGGACCCGTAGGTCTATGGTGGACTACTCACGCATCATAGGAGAGGCACCAATGAGGATGATGAACCCCTGCGTGATGGTGTTAGATTGGATCTCGAGGCTCTGGAAGTTGTGGTGGGTGGATGTGTTTTTCATCAACTCCCCTAGGGTTTTCTGAATATTTGGGTATTATAGGCATCAGAGGCGGCGGAGAGGGGCCCCGTGGAGGGCACAACCCATCACGGCGTGCCGGAGGCCCCCTGGCGTGCCCTGTTGGGTTGTGCTCTCCACAGCCCACCTCTCTGGCACTTCTTTGGCCCACTGGGTGTCTTCTGGTCCAAAAAAATCCCCAAAAAGTTTCGTCGCGATTGGACTCCGTTTTGTACTGATATTCTGCGAAGTAAAAAACAAGCAAAAACAGCAACTGGCACTTTGGCACTATGTCAATAGGTTAGTCCCAAAAAATGATATAAAGTTGCTATAAAGTGATTGTAAAACATCCAAGAATGATAATATAACAGCATGGAACAAGCAAAAATTATAGATACGTTGGAGATGTATCAAACAAAAACAGGCACATCCTCACAAATACCGATAGGTATGGCAGTTGATTTGTCAGCCATTTGCAATGATATTTAAGTAGGTGTGAGTTTATTCAAATCAAGTCTTTTATATAGGGAGAAAGGCATAACACTAACACCAGCTCCCAAATCACAAAAAGCAGTTTTGACATAATTTCTTTTAATGGAGCAAGGTATAGTTGGTATTCCCGGATCTCCAAGTTTTTTAGGTACTCCATCCTTAAAAGAATAATTAGCAAGCATGGTGGAGATTTCAGCTTCAGGTATCTTTGTTTTTTTAGTTATGATGTCTTTCATGTATTTTGCATAAGGGGCCATCTTTAAGATATCAGTTAAGCGGGTACGCAAAAAGACTGTCCTAATCATTTCAGCAAAGCGTTCAAATTCATCATCATCCTTTTTCTTAGATGGTTTAGGTGTAAAGGGCATGGGTTCTGAGCCCATGGCTCTCTTTCTTTACCATGTTTTCTAGCCACAAAGTCTCTTTTATCATATCATTTATTTTTAGGTTGTGGGTTATCAAGATCAACAACAGGCACTATTTCAACATCATTATCTAGTTCTTTATCATAGTTCGGTTGAGTATCCTCACGAACATCGTCATTATCATTTTCATTATCACTAGATGAATGTTCATTACCAGATTGAGTTTCAGCATCAGAAATAGAGACATCATTATCTTTAGGAGGTTTTTGTATCTCAGGTTCACTAGAGGTATGCAAAGTCCAATCATTTTTCTTTTTCTTTTTCTTTTTGGAAGGACTAGGTGCATCAACATTAATTCTCTGAGAGTCTTGTTCAATTCTTTTAGGATGACCTTCAGGATAAAGAGGTTCTTGTGTCATTCTACCTCCTGAAGTAACTACTCTAGCAGCAAAATCATTCATATTATTATTCATTTCATCAAGCAATTCTTTTTGAGATTTAGCAACTTGTTCTAACTGGGTTTGAACCATAGAGGCATGTTTTCCTACACCTCTAACATCATTACTGATTCTAAATAACAAGTCACTCAAGCGAGCAATCATATCAGAATTATATTTCAATTGTTTCAGAACATTTGCATTGAAGGGATCTTGTTTCAAAATGTAGTTATCAAACTCATATAAGCATTGGCTAGGATGTTTATTGTAAGGGATATCACTTTCATCAAACTTTAATAAAGAATTTACCTCTACCACCTGTGGAGGTGGTGGTGTGTCAAGGCCATGTATTTCTTCAATAGGTGGTAAATTCTTAACATCGTCACCTATAATACCTTTTTCCTTCATACATTTATTTGCCTCTTGCATATCTTCAGGACTGAGAAATAAGATACCCTTCTTCTTCGGAGTGGGTTTAAGTGGTGGTTCACGGAGAGTCCAATCATCATAATTCTTCAATATATTATTCAATAGTTCCTCAACTTGTTCAACAGTTCGTTCCCTGAAAACACAACCAGCACAACTATCTAGGAAGTCCCTAGAAGCATGAGTTAGTCCATTATAGAAGGTATCAAGTATTTCATTTTTCTTAAGAGGGTGATCAGGCAAAGCATTAAGCAATTGGAGAAGCCTCCCCCAAGCTTGTGGGAGACTCTCTTCTTCAATTTGCACAAAGTTAAATATTTCCTGTAAGGCAGCTTGTTTCGTATGAGCAGGAAAATATTTTTCAGAGAAGTAGTAAATCATATCCTGGGGACTACGCGCACAACGAGGAGCAAGAGTATTGTACCATATCTTAGCATCACCCTTTAATGAGAACAGAAATAATTTGAGAATATAGTAGTTGCGAATCTTCTCATCATGAGCAAAGAATGTGGCTATATCATTCAACTTAGTAAGATTTGCCACTACAGTTTAAGTTTCGTAGCCATGGAAAGGATCAGATTCAACCAAAGTAATTAACTCTGGGTCGACAGAGAATTCATAATCCTTATCGGTAATAAAGATAGGTGAAGTAGCAAACTTAGGATCACATTTCATTCTAGCATTCAAAGTCTTTTCCTTATACTTGCATAATAATTTTTTAAGATCATCTCTATCCTTACAAGAAAGGATTTCTCAAGCTATCTCCTCATCCATAACATAACCTTCAGGGATCTTAGGCATTTCAAATCTAGGAGAGCTAGGTCTAATAGGCGTTTCATAATTGTCAGTTTCAAAGATTTCATCAGTTTCAGTAATCTCATCAGTTTCAGTAATTTCATTCTCTTTAGCTCTAGCAATTTGTTCATCAAGAAATTCACCTAGTGGCACATTATCATCAAGCATGGTACTAGCATCATCATAAGCATCATTCATAGCAGAAGTAGCAACATCAATAACTTGCGACATATCAGGATTAATAGCATGTGGTGGTGTTGCAAGCTTACTCATAACCGAAGGTGGATCAAGTACAGAGCTAGATGGCAATTCCTTACCTCCCCTCGTCTTAGAGGGAAAAATCTTGGTTCTTGTATCCTTCAGATTCTTCATAGTGATCAATTGAGATAAATCCCAAGTGACTCAACAAATATAGCTATGCTCCCCGGCAACGGCGCCAGAAAAAGGTCTTGATAACCCAAAAGTATAGGGGATCGCAACAGTTTTCGAGGGTAGAGTATTAACCCAAATTTATAGAATCGACACAAGGGGAGCCAAAGAATATTTGTGAGTATTAGCAGCTGAGTTGTCAATTCAACCACACCTGGAGATTAAATAGCTGCAGCAGAGTGATCAGTAGCACAGTAGTAGCAGTAACAGTAACGGTAGCAATGATAGCAATAATTTTGTAGCAAGTGTAACAGTAGCAGTAGCAATAGTAACTCAGCAAGAACAATATGTGGAAAACTCGTAGGCACTGGATTGGTGAACTCGTTGGATAATATTCATCATGTAACAGTCATAACCTAGGGCGACACAGAACTAGCTCCAGTTCATAAATGTAATGTAGGCATGTATTCCGTAAATAGTCATATGTGCTTATGGAAAAGAATTTGCATGACATCTTTTGTCCTACCCTCCCGTGGCAGCAGGATCCATAAAGAAATTAAGGGATATTAAGGCCTCCTTTTAATAGAGAACCAGAACAAAGCATTAACACATAGTGATTACATGAACTCCTCAAACTACGGTCATCACCAGAAAGTATCCCGACTATTGTCACTCCGGGTTTACGGATCATAACACATAGCAGGTGCATATGACTAGCAAGATCGGATTAAGAACATAGATATAATGGTGATAACATAAACGGTTCAGATCTGAAATCATGGCACTCGGGCCCTAGTGACAAGCATTAAGCATGGCAAAGTCATAGCAACATCAATCTAAAAACATAGTGGATACTAGGGATCAAGCCCTAACAAAACTAACTCGATTACATGAAAAATCTCATCCAACTCCTCACCGACCAGCAAGCCTACGAAGGAATTACTCACACCCGATGGGGAGCATCATGGAATTGACGATGGAGAAGGGTTGATGATGACGAAGACCAAAGATTCCCCTCTCCGGAGCCCCAAACGGGCTCCAGATCTGGCCTCCCGATGAAGAACAGGAGGTGGCGGAGGCTCCGTATCATAAAACGCGATGAAACTTCCTCTCTTATTTTTTTCTCCAAAAATAGGATTTTATAGCGCTGGATTTAGGGTCAGTGGGGCCCCGAGGTGGGCACAACCCACCAGGGCGCGCCTGGAGGGGGTGGCACGCCCAGGTGTATCGTGCCCAACCAGGGCACCCCCTCCGGTGGTTCTTCGCTCCAGTAACTTTTATTAATTGTAAAATAAATCTCCAAAAAGTTTCGTCCAGTTCCGAGAACTTCTATTTCTGCACAAAAACAACACCATAGTAGTTCTGCTGAAAAAAGCGTCAGTCCGGGTTAGTTTCATTCAAATCATGCAAATTAGAGTCCAAAACAAGAGCAAAAGCGTGAGGAAAAGTAGATACGACGGAGACGTATAAGGCAGCAGATAGTCGCCGGGGTCGCCGGGGCAGCAGAGAGTCGCCAGGGTCGCCGGGGGCAGCAGAGTGCTCGCGCGGGGTCATCGGGCAGCAAAGTGAAAGAGAGAGAGAGAGAGAGTGGGGGATTGGGGATGAGATCGGGAAAGAACGGCCGGGCTATAGCTAAGTTAGCTATAGCGTGTTTTTTGCGAAACGCGCTATAGCTAACTTAGCTATAGCGTGTTTCTGTAAAACACGCTATAGCTAAGTTAGCTATAGCGCTTGTGTTGCCCAAACGCGCTACTGCTAACTATTTTGTTTATTTTGTAAACTCTGTAGATATGTTACTGTTTTTCCTTTTTTGTTTTCTTTTTCCTTTTTCTCTTTCTTTTACATTTTTTTCTTTTTCCTTTTTCTCTTTATTTTTCCAAATTGCTAATTAGGGTTGTTTATGTAGTAATAACACCCTCCCCTCGGCCCGTATATATATATATATATATATATGATCAAGCACCTCCGGACGACGCCTCCTCCCACCATGAGAACCTCCGAATAATGATTAGTGCATAATATATATTACATCATTTGACTGATAACGGTGTTAAGTACTTATACAAAATAGGTACACACAAATTATGATCGTTTGTTAATTAGCGTGCGGGCGACTGATAACCCACAAGTGTAGGGGATCGTTTGTAGCCTTTTTCGATAAGTAAGAGTGTCAAATCCAACGAGGAGCTAAAAGTAGAACAAATATCCCCTCAAGTTCTGTCGCACCGATACAACTCTACACACGCTAATGCTTGCTTTACCTAGAACAAGTATGAAACTACTTTGCGGGTATAAAACTAGAAGTACTTTGCAAGATAATAAAGAACGTGGAAATAAAAGTTAGGTGCTGTTTTAATAAAAGAACAATAAAAGTAAATAACTTAGCAGAAAGCTTTTTGTGTAACGCAAGAGAAAGATTGTCCCTAGGCAATTGAATATAATACGATAGATACTCGTCATATGCAATGAGGGAGAGGCATACACTAACACACTTTTCGTACTTGGATCGTATGCACTTATGATTGGAACTCTAGCAAGCATCCGCAACTACCAAAGTTCATTAAGGTAAAACCCAACCATAGCATTAAGTATAAAATCCCCTTTACTCCCATACGCAACAACCCACCTACTCGGGTTTATGCTTCTGTCACTCAAGCAATCCACCATAGGCAAATCATGAACATATTGCAACACCCAACAGCGGGAATCCCTCACATTTGCGTGACACGGAGGGCACCATAGGACAGCATCATATCAACATACATCTCACATCCATAACATCATACCACAATTAACCCATAGGACAAAAGAGATCTACTCAAATATCATAGGATAGCCAAATATCATTGCGAAATAATATATGGAGTTGAGCACCATGTTTAAGTAGAGATTACAGCAGGGAAGGGAGCTGTTACACCGCTGCATAGAGGGGGAGAGAGTTGGTGTTGATGGCGACGAAGTTGTTGGTGTAGATCGCCGTCACGATGATTGCCCCGGCGGCATTCCGACGCCACCGGGAGAGAGGGGGAGAGAGCCCCCCTCCTTCTTCTTCTTCCTTGGTCTCCCGCCTAGATGGGAGGAGAGTTCCCCCTCTGGTACATGGCCTCCATGGCGGCGGAGGGGTAGGAGCCCCTCCTAGATTGGATCTCCCTCTCTGTTCTCTTCTGCTTCACGTTCCTGTTTTCTGGCCGAAAACCGTTTCTTATATTTCCGAAGATCCGTAACTCCGGTCGGGCTGAAGTTTTGAGTGGATTTTTATCTGGGAATTAGCTTCCTTGCGCCCGAAGGAGAGCTCCAACCGACTTACGAGGAGGGCACAACCAACATGGGCGCGCCTGGGCCCCCTGGCCGCGCCTTGGTGTCTTGTGGGGGCTGTGGGCCTCCGTTTGCGTTGATTCCACTTCTCAAAATTCACAAATATTCGATAAAAAATCTCCGCAAATTTTTATCGCGTTTGGACTTTGTTTGATATGGATATTCTGCGAAACAAAAAACATGCAACAAACAGGAACTGGCACTAGGCACTGGATCAATATGTTAGTCCAATAAATCATATAAATGTTGCTAAAAATATGTGAAAGTTGTATAATATTGGCATGAAACAATCAAAAATTATAGATACGACGGAGACGTATCAGCATCCCCAAGCTTAATTCCTGCTCGTCCTCGAGTAGGTAAATGATAAAAAAGATATTTTTTTATGTGGAATGCTACCTAGCATAATCTTGATCATATATCTAATCATGGCATGAATACTAAGACACAAGTGATTCAAAGCAATAGTCTAGTTTTGACATAAAGACATTAATACTCAGGCATCCCAACAAATAATCATGTCTTTCAAAATATCAAGGCTAAAGAACGCTATCCCTACAAAATCATATAGCCTTGTCATGCTCTGTCTTCTTAACACAAAGTATAAATCATGTACTACCCCGGTGTCAGCCAAGCAATTGGTTCATACTTTTTAACGCGCTTCAGTATTTTCAACTCTCACGCAATACATGAGCGCAAGCCATGGATATAGCACTGTGGGTGGAATAGAATATGGTGGTAGGTTTCAAAGGGGTAAAAGTGGAGAAGAAAGTCTCGCATCAACTCAGCGTATCAACGGGCTATGGAGATGCCCATCAATAGATATCAATGCGAGGAGTAGGGATTGCCATGCAACGGATGCACTAAGAGCTATAAGTGTACGAAAGCTCAATATGAAAACTAAGTGGGTGTGGATCTAACTCTATAATGACAAATTCCCACTAGTATATGGAAGTGACAACATAGGAGGCTCTCTATATGAAAAACATGGTGCTACTTTGAAGCACAAGTGTGGAATTAGCATGCGCCCTTTTTTCTTTTTTTTCTTTCTTTTTTTTCTTTTTTTCTTTTTTTTCATTTCTTTTTTTTCTATTTTTTTCTTTTTCTTTTTTTCTTTGTCCGGAGCCTCATCCCGACTTGTGGGGGAATCATAGTTTCCATCATCCTTTCATCACTGGGGCATGCTCTAATAATGAATAATGATGATATCATATCACGGGGTTTGGATGCACCGGCGAAGTTTGCACCGACTCTCGAGGTGAGAAAGGGCAATGCACGGTACCGTAGAGGTTAGCAAATTGAGGAAAGGTAAGAGTGCGTATAATTCATGGACTCACATTAGTCATAAAGAACTCACATACTTATTGCAAAAGTTTTATTAGCTCTCTCAAAGCAAAGTATTACTACGCATGCTCCTAGGGGGGAGGTTGGTAGGAGTTAACCATCGCGCGCCCCCGACCTTCACACAAAGATAGACAATCAAGCATAAATTGTGCTCCAACTTCCTGGCATAACGGGAGACTATACGTGCATGCTCCGGGAATCACAACCCTTAACACCAATATCTTACTAAACACGATCATCCACTAGTACCTCCCACACATTATCATCTCTATATCGCAAAACTATTGCAAGGAATCAAACATATCATATTCAGTGATCCATAAGTTTTATGTAGGATTTTATGACTAACCATGCAAATGACCAATTCCTGTTGACTCTCTAAATAGATATAAGTGAAGCAAGAGAGTTTAATTCTTTCTACAAAAGACCATGCTCTAATAAATATAAGTGAAGCAAAACAGCATTCTACGAATAACAGTTTTCTATGTGAAGAGAAACAGCCAATCCAAACTTCAAATGATATAAGTGAAGCACATGAAGCATTCTATAAAGCCATACTCAAAAGATATAAGTGAAGTGCCATGAGCATTATATAAATCAACCATGGACTATCTCATACCAGCATGGTGATTAAAAGAAAAGTGAAAGCTAAACACAAAAGACGCTCCAAGATTTACTCATATCACATGAACGAAACGAAAACGAAAACATACCGATACTTGTTGAAGAAAGATGGGATGCCTTCCGGGGCATCCCCAAGCTTAGACGCTTGAGTATCCTTGGATATTTACTTGGGGTGCCTTGGGCATCACCAATCTTGAACTCTTGCCTCTCCTCCTTCTCTTCATATCGATACCTCCTCGCTGTTCGAACACTTCATCCACACAAAACTTAACAGAAAACTGGTGAGATCCGTTAGTATAATAAAGCAAATTGCTACTTTAAGTACTGTTGCAAACCCATTCATATTTTATATTTGCAGTATCCCTGCTGTATTATAACTTTTCCATGGCTTATACCACCGATAAAATCGATAGTTTCATCAAAACAAGCAAAACAATGCATCAAAAACAGAATCTGCTTTAAACAGGACAGTCTGTAGTTATCTGAACTTTGAACATACTTATGTAACTCCAAAAATTCTGAACAATTAGGACGAAATAAAAAAAATTATAGAAATACTGTGTAAAAATTTCAGAAACTTTTGACGTTCCAGTATAAAATGAAAATTCACGCACTACAGACAAAGTTTCTGTTTTTACACCGCACATACCAACAAGCAATCTAATCATCCTAAAGGCAAATCTTGACACATTATTTTTATAATACAATGGATTTGTACAAGGGGATAATTATTTTTGTTGGAAAAGTTTACGTGATTCAAGACTCACAAAGTTTCTATGGGCATGAACAAAGTTCAAGGATATCCCCCACTTCAACGATGCTCATCATCTCTCTCACTTTCACCTTTCCTTTTGTGAAGTTTTAGGTTCCCCTCTATTTTTTTTTGTTTTTTAAACTTTATAAAAGCACACAACAAAAATAAACGACTCTCTAAAACTTCTGGGTTGTCTCCCTGGCAGCGCTTTCTTGAAAGCCATTAAGCTAGGCATAAAGTGCTCAAGTAATGGATCCACCCGGATCCCAAGGTATATCAAAGCCAATTTTAATTAACAATGATTTTGTAATTTAGTAGTGAGCACAAAGTGATATATATCATGTGACAATGAAGTATAACTCTCTTCCTATGCATCGGCATGTCATACAAGAACAATTCATGCGCATTAAGTAAAGGCCAATGCATAGTATAACCAGTTTCTTGCAATTTCGTAGTATTGGAAACATAAAGAGGTGGAGATGTAGTTCCTCTCTCATAATAATTGCAAGTAGGAGCAGCAAGCACATGCATATTATATTCATCAAAATCATCATGTGTAGTAGCAAAACACAACCCATCAATGTAATCCTTAATAAGAGCAAACTTCTCCGATATAGTGTAGTTGGGAGAATTCAAAAAGATAATAGGACTATCATGTGTGGGTGCAATAGCAACAATTTCATGCTTAACATAAGGAACTATAGCAAGTTCATCTTCATAAGCATAATTCATATTGGCATCATGGCCACAAGCATAGCAATCATCAAGTTCATCAAAAAGGGATATTTCAAATGAATCCACGAGATCATAGCAATCATCATAGCATTCATCATAGCATTCATCATGGCATTCATCCTTCGGTATGTGCGAAGGGAAATTAAACAATGTATGAGTTGAAGAGTTACTCTCATTAGAAGGTGGGCACGGGTGATCAATCCGCTCTTCCTCCTTTTGTTCTTCGCTCTCCTCCTCATCTTTTTCATCTAATGAGCTCACAGTTTCAGCAACTTCTTCTTCCATAGGTCCCTGCAAAATATTAGCCTCTTCCAAGGCAGCGGTCATTCCTTCAATAAATTCTTTAACATAAGCATTAGAAGCATAGTTTTCATAGCAATATTTAAGTATGAAAAGATTTTCAGATTCATAAAGAGTAGCATCATACTTTTCAATCAAACAAGCAATTTCATATGCACCCTTAAAAGCAATAAATTCTTCAATTTGTTCAACATCAAAATAACAATAGGCTTCCTTGGCATAAGAAGATAGTATTTCATTATCATTAAGCACACATTGGTAGGGAAGGTGTTTTTTAGTTTCTTCAGAACAACAAGTAAAATCATGTATTTCACATAAATTCCAAGCATAGCAACAAAAAGTATTAATTTGATGCCACAAGAGTTTCCCTTTTTGAGATATGCGGTGTCGCACATAATAAGCATGCTCATTTAATGATTTTCCCTCAACTAAGCTAGTTGGGTTTTCAGCACGAGCACTGATACGTCTCCAATGTATCTACAATTTTTTATTGTTCCATGCTATTATATTATCTGTTTTGGATGTTTTATATGCATTAATATGCTATTTTATATTATTTTTGGGACTAACCTATTAACCTAGTGCCCAGTGCCAGTTTCTGTTTTTTCCTTGTTTTTGAGTATTGCGGAAAAGGAATATCAAATGGAGTCCAAACGGAATTAAATTCTACGCTGATTTTTCTTGGACCAGAAGGAACCCAGGAGGCTTCGAGAAGAGGCCAAAAGACCTACGGGTGGGCCACAAGCCACCAGGGCGCGCCCCTGGGGGGAGGGCGCCCCCCTGGCTTGTGGGCCCCGCGTAGCTTCTCCAACCCTAACTCTTCGCCTATAAATTCAGAAATATTCCCCCAATACCAAAGAGAGCCACGAAAATACTTTTCCGCCGCCGCAAGCCTCTGTTCCCATGAGATCCCATCTTGGGGCCTGCTACTTCTTGAGCTTGCGTTGGTTTTCCCTTGAAGAGGAAAGGGTGATGCAGCAAAGTAGATAAGTATTTCCCTAAGTTGTTGAGAATCAAGGTATCAATCCAGTAGGAGATACAAGCAAGTCCCCAATCTTCGCACCTACACAAACAATCAAACTCTTGCACCCAACGCTAAAAGGGGTTGTCAATCCCTTCACGGTTATTTGCAAGGATGAGATCTGATAGAGATAGATATAAAAGATTGTTAGAACGTAAAGTAAAACAAAAGTAAAAATAATGCAGCGAAGTATTTTTGGTATTTTTGGTTTATAGATCTGAAAATATAATATGGAAAATAAACCCGGGGGCCATAGGTTTCACTAGAGGCTTCTCTCATGAAGGAAAATAATACGGTGGGTGAACAAATTACTGTCGAGCAATTGATAGAAAAGCGCATAGTTATGACGATATCCAAGGCAATGATTATGCATATAGGCATCACGTCCGTGTCAAGTAGACCGAAACGATTCTGCATCTACTACTATTACTCCACACATCGACTGACTCCTGCCTGCATCTAGAGTATTAAGTTCAAGAAGAACAGAGTAACGCATTAGGTAAGATGACATGATGTAGAGGAATAAACTCAAGCAATATGATGAAAACCCCATCTTTTCATCCTCGATGGCAACAATACAAATACGTGCCTCGCTACCCCTACTTTGTCACTGGGTGAGGACACCGCAAGATTGAACCCAAAACTAAGCACTTCTCCCATTGCAAGAATTACCAATCTAGTTGGCCAAACCAAACCAATAACTCGAAGAGACTTGCAAAGATATGAAATCATGCATATAAGAATTCAGAGAAGATTCAAATAATATTCATAGATAAGCTGATCATAAACCCACAATTCATCGGATGTCGACAAACACACCGCAAAAAAGTATTACATCGGATAGATCTCCATGAAGATCATGAAGAACGTGGTATTGAAGAACAAAGAGAGAGAAGAAGCCATCTAGCTACTAGCTATGGACCCGAAGGTCTGTGGTAAACTACTCACGCATCATCGGAGGGGCAATGGAGTTGATGTAGATGCCCTCCGTGATCGAATCCCCCTCCGGCAGATTACCGGAAAAGGCTCCAAGATTGGATCTCACGGGAACAGAGGCTTCCGGCGGCAGAAAAGTATTTTTCGTGGCTCTATTTGGTATCCAGGGAATATTTGGGAATTTATAGGCCGAAGAATAGGGTTAGGAGGGCTGCCGTGGGGCCACAAGCCAGGGGGGCGCCCCCCCCCTAGGGCGCGCCCTGGTGGCTTGTGACGCCACGGCAGGTCTCCTGCCTTCATCTCCAAGTCTGCTGGGTTTCTTCTGGTCCAAGAAAAATAATTCCGAAGATTTTATTCCGTTTGGACTCCGTTTAATATTCCTTATCTGCAATACTCAAAAACAAGGAAAAAAACAGAAACTGGCACTAGGCTCTAGATTAATAGGTTAGTCCCAAAAATGATATAAAATAGCATATTAATGCATATAAAACATCCAAAACAGATAATATAATAGCATGGAACAATCAAAAATTATAGATACGTTGGAGACGTATCAAGCATCCCCAAGCTTAATTCCTGCTCATCCTCGAGTAGGTAAATGATAAAAATAGAATTTTTGATGTGGAATGCTACCTAACATATTTATCCATGTAATATTCTTTATTGTGGCATGAATATTCAGATCCATAAGATTCAAAACAAAAGTCTAATATTGACATAAAAACAGTAATACTTCAAGCATACTAACAAGGCAATTGCGACCTTTCGAAATAACATGCCCTTAGAAAGTTATCCCTACAAAATCATATGGTCTGGCTATGCTCCATCTTCCCCACACAAAGTATCTAAATTATGCACAACCCCGATGACAAGTCAAGCAATTGTTTCACACCTTTTATGTTCTCAAACCTTTTCAACTCTCACGCAATACATGAGCGTGAGCCATGGATATAGCACTATAGGTGGAATAGAATATGGTGGAGGTTGTGAGGAAAAAGGAGAAGATAGTCTCACATCAACTAGGCGTATCAACGGGCTATGGAGATGCCCATCAATAGATATCAATGTGAGTGAGTAGGGATTGCCATCCAACGAATGCACTAGAGCTATAAGTGTATGAAAGCTCAAAAAGAAAACTAAGTGGTTGTGCATAAGATGAAAAATTCCACTAGTTATATGAAAGTGACAAAATAGGAGACTCTCTATCATGAAGATCATGGTGCTACTTTGAAGCACAAGTGTGGAAAAAATAGTAGCATTGTCCCTTCTCTCTTTCTCTCATTTTTTTTATTTTGGTGGGCATCTTTGGCCTCTTTTTTTATTTGGGCTTCGCTGGCCTCTTTTATTACTTGTAAAGTCCGGAGACTCATCCCAACTTGTGAGGGAGTCATAGCTTCCATCATCCTTTTCTCTCACGGGACAATGCTCTAATAATGAAAATCATCGCACTTTTATTTACTTACAACTCAAAAATTACAACTCGATACCTAGAACAAAATATGACTCTATATGCAATATGAAAGTGATGGTGCGTGTCATGAAAACCGGAACGGTGGAAGTTGCATGGCAATATATCTCGGAATGGCTATGGAAATGCCATAATAGGTAGGTATGGTGGCTGTTTTGAGGAAAGTATATGGTGGCTGTTTTGAGGAAGATGGGTTTAATGCACCGGCGAAAGTTGCGCGGTACTAGAGAGGCTAGCAAAGGTGGAAGGGTGAGAGTGCGTATAATCCATGGACTCAACATTAGTCATAAAGAACTCACATACTTATTGCAAAAGTCTATTAGTTATCGAAGCAAAGTATTAGACGCATGCTCCTAGGGGAGAGGTTGGTAGGAGTTAACCATCGCGCGCTCCCGACCATCACACAAAGGTTGACAATCATTAAACAAATCATGCTCCGACTTGGATACATAACGGTTCACCATACGTGCATGCTACGGGAATCACAAACTTTAACACAAGTATTTCTTCAAATTCACAATTACTCACTAGCATGACTCTCGTATTACCATCTTTATATCTCAAAACTATATGCAAGGAATCAAACTTCTCATAGTATTCAATGCACTTAATATGAAAGTTTTTATTATATCCCTCTTGGATGCCCATTATATTAGGACTAAATTCATAACCTAAACCAATTACCATGCTGTTTAAAGACTCTCAAAATAATATAAGTGAGGTACGAGAGTTCAATAATTTCTATAAAATAAAACACCACCGTGCTCTAAAAAGATATAAGTGAAGTACTAGAGCAACATTGCCTAGCTCAAAAGATATAACTGAAGCACATAGAGTATTCTAATAAATTCACGATTAATGCGTGTCCCCCTCAAAAGATGTGTGCAGCAAGGATGATTGTGGCAAACTAAAAAGCAAAGACTCATATCATACAAGACGCTCCAAGCAAAACACATATCATGTGGTGAATAAAAATATAGCCTCAAGTAAATTTACCGATGGATTGAAGACGAAAGAGGGGATGCCTTCCGGGGCATCCCCAAGCTTAGGATTTTTGGTATCCTTGAATATGGCTTGGGGTGCCTTGTAAATCCCCAAGCTTAGGCTCTTTCCACTCCTTATTCCAGAGTCCATCACATCTTTACCCAAAACTTGAAAACTTCACAACACAAAACTCAACAGAAAACTCATGAGATCCGTTAGTATAAGAAAAATAAATCACCACTTTAGGTACTGTTGTGAACTCATTATTTATTTATATTGGTGTAATATCTAATGTATTCCAACTTCTCCATGGTTCGTACCCCCCGATACAACCCATAGATACATCAAAATAAGCAAACAACACAAAGAAAACACAATCTGTCTAAAACAGAACAGTCTGTAGCAATCTATAGACTTCGAATGCTTATGTAACTCCAAATATTCTGAAAAATTAGGACAATCAGGGAAATTTGTATATAAATATTTTGTAAAAATTTCAGATCCAAATCACGTTCCAGTGAATTTACAAAATTCCTGGACTGAGAGCAAACGTTTCTGTTTTTCAGCAAAATCAAATCACAAACACCGTAGACCATCCCAAAGGTCTCACTTGGCTCAAACACTAATTTAAATAAGAAAACACAATTACAAAAGAGGTAATAATGTGTAAAACACTCAAAAACAGAAGCAAAAACAAAAGCAAAAGAAATAAAATTGGGTTGCCTCCCAACAAGCGCTATTGTTTAACGCCCCTAGCTAGGCATAACGCAATAGATCTAGGTATTGTCATCTTTGGTATGCAATCCATAAGTAGCTCTCATAATAGATTCATAAGGTAATTTTATTTTATTTCTAGGAAAGTGCTCCATGCCTTTACTTAATGGAAATTGGAATCTAATATTTCCTTCCTTCATATCAATAATTGCACCAATCGTTCTAAGGAAAGGTCTACCAAGAATAATATGACATGTAGGATTGCAATCTATATCAAGAACAATGAAATCTACGGGCACATAATTCCTATTTTCAACAATAAGAACATCATTAATCCTTCCCATAGGTTTCTTTATAGTGGAATCCGCAAGATGCAAATTTAAAGAGCAATCATCAAATTCACGGAAACCTAGCACATCACATAAAGTTTTTGGAATCGTGGAAACGCTAGCACCCAAGTCACACAAAGCATGGCACTCATAATCTTTAATTTTAATCTTAATAGTAGGTTCCCACTCATCATAAATCTTTCTAGGTATAGAAACTTCCAACTCAAGTTTTTCTTCAAAAGATTTCATCATAGCATCCACGATATGTTTAGTAAAGGCTTTATTTTGATTATAAGCATGCGGAGAATTCAACATGGATTGCAACAAGGAAACACAATCAATCAAAGAACCGCTATCATAATTAAAGTCCTTGAAATCCAAAAGAGTGGGTTCATTGCTATTTAAAGTTTTGACCTCTTCAATCCCACTTTTATCAATCTTAGCATTAAGATCTATAAACTCCGAATCATTGGGACGCCTTTTAACTAAAGTTGACTTATCTCCAGTCCCATCTTTATCAAGATTTATATTAGAAAACAAAGATTCAATAGGAGTCACATCAATCACTTTAAGATATTCATCATTATTATCACGAGAACACACTTTTTCAAGCCATTCACGCTTAGCACGTATTCTAGCGGTTCTTTCCTTACACTCATCAATAGAAATTCTCATAGCCTTTAAAGACTCATTAATATCATGCTTGGGTGGAATAGATCTAATTTTCAAAGAATCAATCTCAAGAGAAATTCTATCAACGTTCCTAGCCAAATCATCAATCTTGAGCAATTTTTCTTCAATCATAGCATTGAAACCTTTTGCGAGCTAATAAATTCTTTAATATTATTCTCAAGATCAGAGGGCATCTTATTATAATTTCCAAAAGAATTGTTGTAGGAATTACCATAATTATTAGAGGAATTACTAGGAAACGGCCTAGGATTGAAATTACCTCTATACGCGTTACTACCAAAATTGTTCCTACCAACAAAATTCACATCCATAGATTCATTATTATTTCCAATCAAAGAAGACAAAGGCATATCATTAGGATCAATAGGAGCACTCTTACTAGCAATCAATTTCACCAATTCATCCATCTTTTCACTCAAAGTATTTATTTCTTCAATAGCATGCACTTTTTTACTAGTAGGAGATCTTTCGGTATGCCATTGAGAGTAATTTGCCATAATATTATCTAGGAGTTTAGTAGCTTCTCCTAATGTGATTTCCATAAAAGTACCACCCGCGGCGGAATCTAAAAGATTTCTAGAAGCAAAATTCAATCCCGCATAGAAAATTTGTATAATCATCCATAAACTCAAACCATGTGCGGGGCAATTTCTAATCATTAGTTTCATCCTCTCCCATGATTGTGCAACATGCTCATGATCAAGTTGCTTAAAATTCATTATATCGTTCCTAAGGGAGATGATCTTAGCGGGCGGAAAGTACTTGGAAATAAAAGCATCTTTACACTTATTCCATGAATCAATACTATTTTTAGGCAAAGATGAAAACCAAGTTTTAGCACGGTCTCGTAGTGAGAACGGAAATAGCTTCAATTTAACAATATCATTATCCACATCTTTCTTCTTTTGCATATCACACCACTCAACGAAAGTATTTAGATGGGATGCGGCATCTTCACTAGGAAGGCCGGAAAACTGTTCTTTCATAACAAGATTAAGCAAAGCAGCATTAATTTCATAAGATTCCGCCCTAGTGGCGGGAGCAATCGGAGTACTAATAAAATCATTATTATTAGTATTGGAGAAGTCACACAACTTGGTATTCTCTTGAGTCATCGTGACAAAGCAAGCAATCTAGCACACACGCAAGCAAAAAGCTGTTGGAAATATGCCCTAGAGGCAATAATAAATTGGTTATTATTATATTTCCTGGTTCATGATAATCGTTTATTATCCATGCTATAATTGTATTGATTGGAAACTCAAATACATGTGTGGGTACATAGACAACACTGTGTCCCTCGTAAGCCTCTAGTTAACTAGCTCGTTGATCAAAAGATGGTGAAAGGTTTCCTAGCCATGGACATGAGATGTCATTTGATAACGGGATCACATCATTATCCTAATGATGTGATGGACAAGACCCAAACTACGAACGTAGCATATGATCGTGTCAGTTTATTGCTATTGTTTTCTGCATGTCAAGTATCTGTTCCTATGACCATAAGATCATGCAACTCCCTGACATCGGAGGAGTACCTTGTGTGTATCAAATGTCGCAACGTAACTGGGTGACTATAAAGGTGCTCTACAGGTATCTCCGAGGGTGTCTGTTGGGTTGGCATGGATCAAGACTGGGATTTGTTACTCCGTGTGACGGAGAGGTATCTCAGGGCCCACTCGGTAATACAACATCACAATGAGCCTTGCAAGCAATGTGACTAAAGTGTTACCCACGAGATCTTGTATTACGGAACGAGTAAAGAGACTTGCCAGTAACGAGATTGAACTAGGTATAGAGATACCGACGATCGAATCTCGGGCAAGTAACATACCGAAGAACAAAGGGAACAGTATACGGGATTAACTGAATCCTTGACATAGAGGTTTGACCGATAAAGATCTTCGTAGAATATGTAGGAACCAATATGGGCATCCAGGTCCCGCTATTGGTTATTGGCCGTTGAGGTGTCTCGGTCATGTCTGCATAGTTCTCGAACCCGCAGGGTCTACACACTTAACGTTTGGTGACGATTAGTACAGTTGAGTTATTGTGTTGGTGACCGAAGGTTGTTCGGAGTCCCGGATAAGATCCCGGACATGACGAGGATCTCCGGAAGAGTCCAGAGGTAAAGATTGATATATGTGATAATAGTGTTTTGATCTCCGGAAGAGTTCCGGAATTCACCGGAAGGGGTTCCGGATGTTTACCGAAGTGTTCGGGTGCAACAACACTTTATATGGGCCAAAGGGGTAAAGCCCATGAGGTTTTGGAAGTGCAAAAGGAAGTTTTGCTACTGCCTTAAGCTGGTAAGGCAGTACTACTGCTACTGTAGCAGCGGTACTACCGCCCAAGCGGTACTACCGCTACCGTAGCAGCGGACTACCGCCCAAGCGGTACTACCGCTACTGTAGCAGCGGTACCACCGCTTGTGCGCGGTACTGCAGGGATCCGAGTTGGACTCTTTCCCTGCGGGCCAAACCGACCTTGTGCGGGCAAAACCGACCTGGAGGAGGCTTTTACTCCAAGTTTAGACCCCAAGGCTCAACATATAAATAGAGGGGCAGGGCTAGCACACAGGACACATTAAGATTTCCCAAGCCGTGTGTCGGCAACCCTAACCCTCTAGTTCTCCCGTCATAATCTCTGTAGTGCTTGGCTAAGCCCTGCAGAGATTGTTCCTCACCACCATCACCACGCCGTCATGCTGCCGGAACTCATCTACTACTTCACCATCGCTCGCTGGATCGAGGAGGTGAAGGCGTCATCAAGCCGTACGTGTGTTGAACGCGGAGGTGTCGTCCGTTCGGCACTAGTTCGTGATCGGATCGAGGGACGACTTGCGATTTGGATCGCGGAGACGTTCGACTACATCAACCGCGTTTCTTAACGCTTCCGCTTAGCGATCTACAAGGGTATGTAGATTCACTCTCCCTCTCGTAGATGCTCATCACCATGGATAGATCTTGTGTGTGCGTAGGAAAAATTTTGTTTCCCATGCAACGTTCCCCAACAGTGGCATCTGAGCTAGGTCTATGCGTAGATGAGATCTCGAGTAGAACACAAACGAGTTGTGGGCGTGGGTGTATACATATTGCTTGCCGTTACTAGTTGATACTTGATTCGGCGGTATTGTGAGATGAAGCGGCCCGGACCAACATTACTCGTACGCTTACGAGAGACCGGTTCCTTCAACTGACATGTAACTTCGTTGCATAAAGATGGCTAGCGGGTGTCTGTCTCTCTCACTTTAGTTGAATCGATTTCAATGAAGAGGGTTCTTTTAGAAGATCAAAAAGCAATCACTACACCACGTTGTGGTTTTGCGTAGGTAAGAACGGTTCTTGCAAACCCGTAGCAGCCACGTAAAACTTGCAACAACAATTAGAGGACGTCTAACTTGTTTTTGCAGGGTATGTTGTGATGTGATATGGCCAATTACATGATGAGATATATGTGATGTATGAGATGATCATGTGTTGTATAGAATATCACGACTTGCATGTCGATGAGTACGGCAACTGGCAGGAGCCATAGAGTTGTCTTTAATTATTTTTGCCGTTTTGCTTTACTTTATCGCTATGAGTTAGCAATAGTCATGGAAGCAACAGTCGGCGCGACAACCTCATGGCGACACGTTGATGGAGATCAAGATGATGGAGATCATGGTGTCATGCCGGTGACGATGGAGATCATGCCGGTGCTTTGGAGATGGAGATCAAAAGCACAAGTTCATGGCCATATCATGTCACTTATGATTTGCACGTGATGTTAATCCTTTTATGCATCTTATTTTGCTTAGGACGACGGTAGCATTATAAGGTGATCCCTCACTTAAATTTCAAGATAAAATTGTGTTCTCCCCGAGTGTGCACCGTTGCGAAAGTTCGTCGTTTCGAGACACGCCGTGATGATCGGGTGTGATAGACTCTACGTTCACATACAACGGGTGCAAGCCAGTGTTGCACGTTAGAAACACTCGGGTTAAACTTGACGAGCCTAGCATGTACAGACATGGCCTCGGAACACAAGAGACCGAAAGGTCGAACATGAGTCATATAGTAGATATGATCAACATGAAGATGTTCACCATAGAAACCACCTCAACTCACGTGATGATCGGACTTGAGTTGGTGGATTTGGATCATGTTACACTCGAATGACCGGAGGGATGTCAATTTGAGTGGGAGTTTTTAAGTAATATGATTAACTAAACTCATTATCTTGAACAATAGTCTAAGTTGTCTTTGCTATATTTATGTTGTAGATCATGGCTCGCGCAGTAGCACCCCTGAATTTTAATGCGTTCCTAGAGAAAGCTAAGTTGAAAGATGATGGAAGTAACTTTATGGACTGGGCCAGTAATCTAAGGATTATCCTTACGGCTTCCCAGAAGGCTTATGTCCTTGATGCACCGCTTGGTGATCCACCCGCTCCAGTTGAGTCTCTAGACGTTGTGAACGCCTGGCAGGCTCGTTCTGAAGATTACTCAATAGTTCAATGTGCAATATTGTATGGCTTAGAACCGGGACTTCAAAGGCGTTTTGAACGTCATGGAGCATATGAGATGTTCCAGGAGTTGAAGTTTATCTTTCAGAAGAATGCCCGGATCGAGAGATATGAGATCTCCGATAAGTTCTATGCTTGCAAGATGGAGGAGAACGGGTCTATCAGTGATCACGTACTCAGAATGTCTGGGTACTCCACCCGTCTGGCTGAATTGGTGATGCCCCTTCCGCCAGAGGCTATCACTGACAGAGTTCTTCAATCATTTCCACCTAGCTACAAGAGCTTCGTGTTGAACTATAACATGCACGGGATGAACAAGTCAGTCGCCGAGCTGTTTGCGATGCTAAAAGCCGCTGAGTCTGAAATTCAGAAGGAGCATCAAGTGTTGATGGTCAATAAAACCACTAGTTTCAAGAAAAATGGCAAGGGTAAGAAGGGTAACTCCAAGATGAGTGGCAAAGCAGTTGCTCCTCTCGTGAAGAAACCCAAGGCTGGACCCAAACCAGAAACTGAGTGCTTTCATTGCAAGGGAACTGGACACTGGAAGCGGAACTGCCCCAAGTATTTGGCTGACAAGAAGGCGGCCAACAACAAACAAGGTATATATGATATACATGTTATTGATGTTTACCTTACCAACTCTCGTTGTAGTGCCTGGGTATTTGATACCGGTGCGGTTGCTCATATTTGCAACTCAAAACAGGAACTGCGGAATAGACGGAGGCTGGCAAAGGACGAAGTGACGATGCGCGTGGGAAATGGTTCCAAGGTTGATGTGATCGCCGTCGGCACGCTCGCTCTTCGATTACCATCGGGATTAGTGATGAACCTGAATAATTGTTATTTAGTGCCTGCGTTAAGCATGAACATTATATCTGGATCTTGTTTATTGCGCGACGGTTACTCATTTAAATCAGAGAATAATGGTTGTTCTATTTATATGAGTAATATCTTTTATGGTCATGCACCCAATGTGAGGGGTTTATTCTTATTGAATCTCGGTAGTAATGATACACATGTTCATAACATTGATGCCAAAAGATGTAGAATTGATAATGATAATACCACTTTCTTGTGGCACTGCCGTTTAGGTCATATTGGCGTAAAACGCATGAGGAAGCTCCATGCTGATGGACTTTTGGAGTCACTTGATTTTGAATCACTTGACACATGTGAGCCATGCCTCATGGGCAAGATGACTAAAACGTCGTTCTCTGGAACAATGGAACGGGCAAGTGACTTGTTGGAAATCATACATACTGATGTGTGTGGTCCGATGAGCATTGAGGCGCGCGGTGGTTATCGTTACTTTCTCACCTTCACTGATGACTTAAGTAGATATGGGTATATTTACTTAATGAAACACAAGTCTGAAACATTTGAAAAGTTCAAACAATTTCAGAGTGAAGTTGAGAATCATCGTAACAAGAAGATTAAATTCCTACGATCTGATCGAGGAGGAGAATATCTGAGTTATGAGTTTGGCAGTCACTTAAGACAGTGTGGAATTGTTTCACAATTGACACCGCCTGGAACACCACAGCGTAATGGTGTGTCCGAACGTCGTAATCGAACCTTATTGGATATGGTGCGATCTATGATGTCTCTTGCCGATTTGCCACTATCGTTTTGGGGTTATGCATTAGAGACAGCTGCATTCACTTTAAATAGGGTACCATCGAAATCCGTTGAGACGACGCCATATGAACTTTGGTTTGGCAAGAAGCCAAAGTTGTCGTTTCTTAAAGTTTGGGGATGTGATGCTTATGTCAAAAAGCTTCAGCCTGAAAAGCTAGAACCCAAAGCGGAGAAATGCGTCTTCATAGGATACCCAAAAGAGACAGTTGGGTATACCTTCTACCTCAGATCCGAGGGCAAAGTGTTTCTCGCTAAAAACGGAACGTTTCTTGAGAAAGAGTTTCTCTCGAAAGAATTGAGTGGGAGGAAGATAGAACTTGATGAGGTTGTTGAACCTTTACTTCAACCTGAGAGTAGCGCGGTGCAGAAAGATGTTTCTGTAGAGCCTACATCGGTTGAAGAGGAAGTTAATGATGATGATCATGAAGCTTTGGATCAAGTTGCTATCGAACCTCGTAGGTCGACAAGGACGCGTACTGCTCCTGAGTGGTACGGCAACCCTGTCTTAGAGGTCATGTTGTTGGACAACGATGAACCTACGAGCTATGGAGAAGCGATGATGGGCCCAGATTCCGAGAAGTGGTTAGAGGCCATGAAATCCGAGATGGGATCCATGTATGAAAACAAAGTGTGGACTTTGGAAGTAGTACCTGAAGGGTGTAAGGCCATTCAGAACAAATGGATCTTTAAGAGGAAGACGGACGCGGACGGTAATGTCACCGTCTATAAAGCTCGACTTGTGGCAAAGGGTTTTTCACAAGTTCAAGGAGTTGACTACGATGAGACCTTCTCACCCGTAGCGATGCTTAAGTCCGTCAGAATCATGTTAGCAATAGCTGCCTTTTTCGATTATGAAATTTGGCAGATGGATGTCAAAACAACGTTCCTTAACGGTTTCCTTAAGGAAGAGTTGTATATGATGCAACCATAAGGTTTTGTCGATCCAGAGAATGCTGACAAAGTATGCAAACTCCAGCGATCCATTTATGGACTGGTGCAAGCAT
This sequence comes from Elymus sibiricus, assembly GCA_039707655.1. NCBI lineage: Eukaryota > Viridiplantae > Streptophyta > Magnoliopsida > Poales > Poaceae > Elymus > Elymus sibiricus. The sequence goes on from CM077663.1 coordinate 284,275,788, forward strand.
CTCGGAGTTGGAATCTTCGCTTTGATGAGGTGATCAAAGCGTTCGAGTTTATACAAGTTTACGGAGAAGCTTGTATTTACAAGAAAGTGAGTGGGAGCTCTATAGCGTTTCTAATATTATATGTGGATGACATATTACTGACTGGAAACAATATAGAAATGTTGGAAAGCGTGAAGGAATATTTGAACAAGAGTTTTTCAATGAAGGACCTAGGAGAAGCTGCTTTCATATTAGGCATCAAGATCTATAGAGATAGATCAAGACGTTTAATAGGACTTTCACAAAGCACATACCTTGATAAGATTTTGAAGAAGTTCAAAATGGATCAGTCCAAGAAGGGGTTCTTGCCTGTATTGCAAGGTGTGAAGTTGAGTAAGACTCAATGCCCAGTGACTGCAGAAGATAGAGAAAAGATTAGTGTCATCCCCTATGCTTCAGCCATAGGCTCTATCATGTATGCAATGCTGTGCACAAGACCCGATGTCAGCCTTGCCATAAGTATGGTCGGAAGGTTTCAAAGTGATCCAGGAATGGAACACTGGACGGCGGTCAAGAATATCCTGAAGTACCTGAAAAGGACTAAGGACATGTTTCTCGTTTATGGAGGTGATCAAGAGCTCGTCGTAAAGGGTTCCGGATGACTCCAAGTCACAAACCGGATACGTATTTATTCTTAATGGGGGTGCGGTTAGCTGGTGCAGCTCCAAGCAAAGCGTGGTAGCTGATTCTACACGCGAAGCGGAGTACATCGCTGCCTTGGAGGCGGCAAAGGAAGGTGTCTGGATGAAGGAGTTCATGACAGATCTTGGAGTAGTGCCTAGTGCGCTTAACCCAATGACTCTGTTTTGTGATAATACTGGTGTCATTGCTCTAGCCAAGGAACCAAGATTTCACAAGAGGACCAGACACATAAAGCGACGTTTCAATTCCATCTGCGATTACATCAAGGAGGACGACATAAATATTTGCAAAGTACACACAGATCTGAATGTTGAAGATCCGATGACTAAACCTCTTCCAAGGGCTAAACATGAACAACACCAGAACTGCATGGGTGTTCGATTCATTACAATGTAAATCACATAGTGATGTGAACTAGATTATTGACTCTAGTGCAAGTGGGAGACTGTTGGAAATATGCCCTAGAGGCAATAATAAATTGGTTATTATTATATTTCCTTGTTCATGATAATCGTTTATTATCCATGCTATAATTGTATTGATTGGAAACTCAAATACATGTGTGGGTACATAGACAACACTGTGTCCCTAGTAAGCCTCTAGTTAACTAGCTCGTTGATCAAAAGATGGTGAAAGGTTTCCTAGCCATGGACATGAGATGTCATTTGATAACGGGATCACATCATTAGGAGAATGATGTGATGGACAAGACCCAAACTACGAACGTAGCATATGATCGTGTCAGTTTATTGCTATTGTTTTATGCATGTCAAGTATCTGTTCCTATGACCATGAGATCATGCAACTCCCTGACATCGGAGGAGTACCTTGTGTGTATCAAACGTCGCAACGTAACTGGATGACTATAAAGGTGCTCTACAGGTATCTCCGAGGGTGTCTGTTGGGTTGGCATGGATCAAGACTGGGACTTGCTACTCCGTGTGACGGAGAGGTATCTCAGGGCCCACTCGGTAATACAACATCACAATGAGCCTTGCAAGCAATGTGACTAAAGTGTTAGCCACGAGATCTTGTATTACGGAACGAGTAAAGAGACTTGCCAGTAACGAGATTGAACTAGGTATAGAGATACCGACGATCGAATCTCGGGCGAGTAACATACCGAAGAACAAAGGGAACAATATACGGGATTAACTGAATCCTTGACATAGAGGTTCGACCGATAAAGTTCTTCGTAGAATATGTAGGAACCAATATGGGCATCCAGGTCCCGCTATTGGTTATTGGCCGTAGAGGTGTCTCGGTCATGTCTGCATAGTTCTCGAACCCGCAGGGTCTACACACTTAACGTTTGGTGACGATTAGTATAGTTGATTTATTGTGTTGGTTACCGAAGGTTGTTCGGAGTCCCGGATAAGATCCCGGACATGACGAGGATCTCCGGAAGAGTCCAGAGGTAAAGATTGATATATGTGATAATAGTGTTTTGATCTCCGGAAGGGTTCCGGAATTCACCGGAAGGGGTTCCGGATGTTTACCGAAGTGTTCGGGTGCAACAACACTTTATATGGGCCAAAGGGGTAAAGCCCACGAGGTTTTGGAAGTGCAAAAGGAAGTTTTGCTACTGCCTTAAGCTGGTAAGGCAGTACTACCACTACTGTAGCAGCGGTACTACAGCCCAAGCGGTACTACCGCTACCGTAGCAGCGGTACTACCGCTACTGTAGCAGCGGTACTACCGCTTGTGCGCGGTACTGCAGGGATCCGAGTTGGACTCTTTCCCTGCGGGCCAAACCGACCTTGTGCGGGCAAAACCGACCTGGAGGAGGCTTTTACTCCAAGTTTAGACCCCAAGGCTCAACATATAAATAGAGGGGCAGGGCTAGCACACGGGACACATTAAGATTTCCCAAGCCGTGTGTCGGCAACCCTAACCCTCTAGTTCTCCCGTCATAATCTCCATAGTGCTTGGCGAAGCCCTGCAGAGATTGTTCCTCACCACCATCACCACGCCGTCGTGCTGCCGGAACTCATCTACTACTTCACCATCGCTCGCTGGATCGAGGAGGTGAAGGCGTCATCAAGCCGTACGTGTGTTGAACGCGGAGGTGTCGTCTGTTCGGCACTAGTTTGTGATCGGATCGAGGGACGACTTGCGATTTGGATCGCGGAGACGTTCGACTACATCAACCACGTTTCTTAACGCTTCCGCTTAGCGATCTACAAGGGTATGTAGATTCACTCTCCCTCTCGTAGATGCTCATCACCATGGATAGATCTTGTGTGTGCGTAGGAAAATTTTTGTTTCCCATGCAACGTTCCCCAACAAAAGCAAACGAAAAGACGAACGGAAGAAGGGCAAATAAAAAGGCAAATCTTTTTGGTTTTTCTGAAAATCATTTTAGAAGTGGGGGAGAGGAAAACGAGAGGCAAAAGGCAAATAATGTAAATGCAAGAGATGAGTTTGTGATGGGTACTTGGTAGGCTTGATGTAGATCTCCCCGGCAACGGCGCCAGAAATCCTTCTTCCTACTTCTTTAGCTTGCGTTGGTTTTTCCTTGAAGAGGGAAGGGTGATGGAGCAAAGTAGATAAGTATTTCCCTCAGTTGTTGAGAACCAAGGTATCAATCCAGTAGGAGATACAAGCAAGTCCCCAATCTTCGCACCTACACAAACAATCAAACTCTTGCACCCAACGGTAAAAGGGGTTGTCAATCCCTTCACGGTTATTTGCAAGGATGAGATCTGATAGAGATAGATATAAAATATTGTTAGAACGTAAAGTAAAACAAAAGTAAAAATAATGCAGCGAAGTATTTTTGGTATTTTTGGTTTATAGATCTGAAAATATAATATGGAAAATAGACCCGGGGGCCATAGGTTTCACTAGAGGCTTCTCTCATGAAGGAAAATAATACGGTGGGTGAACAAATTACTGTCGAGCAATTGATAGAAAAGCGCATAGTTATGACGATATCCAAGGCAATGATTATGCATATAGGCATCACGTCCGTGTCAAGTAGACCGAAACGATTCTGCATCTACTACTATTACTCCACACATGGACCGACTCCTGCCTGCATCTAGAGTATTAAGTTCATGAAGAACAGAGTAACGCATTAGGTAAGATGACATGATGTAGAGGGATAAACTCAAGCAATATGATGAAAACCCCATCTTTTTATCCTCGATGGCAACAATACAAATACATGCCTCGCTACCCCTACTTTGTCACTGGGTGAGGACACCGCAAGATTGAATCCAAAACTAAGCACTTCTCCCATTGCAAGAATTCCCAATCTAGTTGGCCAAACCAAACCAATAACTCGAAGAGACTTGCAAAGATATGAAATCATGCATATAAGAATTCAGAGAAGATTCAAATAATATTCATAGATAAGCTGATCATAAACCCATAATTCATCGGATCTCGACAAACACACCGCAAAAGAGTATTACATCAGATAGATCTCCATGAAGATCATGAAGAACATGGTATTGAAGAACAAAGAGAGAGAAGAAGCCATCTAGCTACTAGCTATGGACCCGAAGGTCTGTGGTAAACTACTCACGCATCATCGGAGGGGCAATGGAGTTGATGTAGATGCCCTCCGTGATCGAATCCCCCTCCGGCAGATTACCGAAAAAGGCTCCAAGATTGGATCTCACGGGAACAGAGGCTTCCGGCGGCGGAAAAGTATTTTTTGTGGCTCTATTTGGTATCCAGGGAATATTTGGGAATTTATAGGCCGAAGAATAGGGTTAGGAGGGCTGCCGTGGGGCCACAAGCCAGGGGGCGCCCCCCCCCCTAGGGCGCGCCCTGGTGGCTTGTGACGCCACGGCAGGTCTCCTGCCTTCATCTCCAAGTCTGCTGGGTTTCTTCTGGTCCAAGAAAAATCATTCCGAAGATTTTATTCCGTTTGGACTCCGTTTAATATTCCATATCTGCAATACTCAAAAACAAGGAAAAAACAGAAACTGGCACTAGGCTCTAGATTAATAGGTTAGTCCCAAAAATAATATAAAATAGCATATTAATGCATATAAAACATCCAAAACAGATAATATAATAGCATGGAACAATCAAAAATTATAGATACATTGGAGACGTATCAGGGCCTTTTTCGGCGATCTGCCGGAGGTGGATTCGATCACGGAGGGCCTCTACATCAACACCATTGCCCTTCCGATGATGCGTGAGTAGTTTACCTCAGACCTTCGGGTCCATAGATAGTAGCTAGATGGCTTCTTCTCTCTCTATGTTCTTCAATACCATGTTCTCCATGATCTTCATGGAGATCTATCCGATGTAATACTCTTTTGCGGTGTGTTTGTTGAGATCCGATGAATTGTGGGTTTATGATTAGATTATCTATGAATATTATTTGAATCTTCTCTGAATTCTTATATGCATGATTTCATATCTTTGTAAGTCTCTTCGACTTATTGGTTTGGTTTGGTCATCTAGATTGGTAATTCTTGCAATGGGAGAAGTGCTTAGTTTTGGGTTCAATCTTGCGGTGTCCTCACCCAGTCACAAAGTAGGGGTAGCGAGGCACGTATTTGTATTGTTGCCATCAAGGGTAAAAAGATGGGGTTTTCATCATATTGCTTGAGTTTATCCCTCTACATCATGTCATCTTACTTAATGCGTTACTCTGTTCTTCATGAACTTAATACTCTAGATGCAGGCAGGAGTCGGTCGATGTGTGGAGTAATAGTAGTAGATGCAGAATCGTTTCGGTCTACTTCATACGGACGTGATGCCTATATGCATAATCATTGCCTTGGATATTGTCATAACTATGCGCTTTTCTATCAATTGCTCGACAGTAATTTGTTCACCCACCGTATTATTTTCCTTCAAGAGAGAAGCCTCTAGTGAAACCTATGCCCCCCGGGTCTATTTTCCATATTATATTTTCAGATCTATAAACTAAAAAACAAAAAAATACTTTGCTGCAATTTATTTACTTTTATTTTAATTATCGTTTTAGTAATCTTTTATATCTATCTCTATCAGATCTCATCCTTGCAAGTGACCGTGAAGGGATTGACAACCCCTTTATAGCGTTGGGTGCAAGTGTTTGATTGTTTGTGCAGGTGCATAGATTGGGGCCTTGCTTGTACCTCCTACTGGATTGATACCTTGGTTCTCACAACTGAGGGAAATACTTATCTACTTTGCTGCATCACCCTTTCCTCTTCATGGGAAAACCAACGCAAGCTCAAGAAGTAGCAAGCACAAATGGATCGAAGATGATCCAAGTAATATTCTTCGGTAGTACAACTAATTTTTTTGGTATTTTGCGTTTCCTACCCATATCTAAAGATAGAAAACAGGAGCACAAAATAAAAACTACATAGTGATAAAGCAAACAAGCACACACGAGAATATTCACCCCACGCTATTGCTCCCCGGCAACGGCGCCAGAAAAAGGTCTTGATAACCCACAAGTGTAGGGGGTCGTTTGTAGCCTTTTTCGATAAGTAAGAGTGTCGATCCCAACAAGGAGCTAAAGGTAGAACAAATATTCCCTCAAGTTCTATCGACCACCGATACAACTCTACGCACGCTAATGCTTGCTTTACATAGAACAAGTATGAAACTACTTTGCGGGTATAAAACTAGAAGTACTTTGCAAGATAATAAAGAACGTGGAAATAAAAGTTAGGTGCTATTTTAATAAAAGAACAATAAAAGTAAATAACTTAGTAGAAAGCTTTTTGTGTAACGCAAGAGAAAGATTGTCCCTAGGCAATTGAATATAATACGATAGATACTCGTCATATGCAATGAGGGAGAGGCATACGCTAACACACTTTTCGTACTTGGATCATATGCACTTATGATTGGAACTCTAGCAAGCATCCACAACTACCAAAGTTCATTAACGTAAAACCCAACCATAGCATTAAGTATCAAGTCCCATTTACTCCCATACACAACAACCCACCTACTCGGGTTTATGCTTCTGTCACTCAAGCAACCCACCATAGGCAAATCATGAACATATGGCAACACCCTACACCGGGAACCCCTCACGTTTGCGCGACACGGAGGGCACCATAGGACAGAACCATATCAACATACAACTCACATCCATAACATCATACCACAATTAACCCATAGGACAAAAGAGATCTACTCAAACATCATAGGATAGCCAAATATCATTGGGAAATAATATATGGAGTTGAGCACCATGTTTAAGTAGAGATTACAGAGGGGAAGAGAGGTGTTACACCGCTGCATAGAGGGGGAGAGAGTTGGTGTTGACGGCGGCGAAGTTGTTGGTGTAGATCGCCGTCACGATGATTGCCCCGGCGGCGTTTCGGCGCCACCGGGAGAGAGGGGGAGAGAGCCCCCCTCCTTCTTCTTCTTCCTTGGTCTCCCGCCTAGATGGGAAGAGAGTTCCCCCTCTGGTCCATGGCCTCCATGGCGGTGGAGGGGCAGGAGCCCCTCCTAGATTGGATCTCCCTCTCTGTTCTCTTCTGTTTCGCGTTCCTGTTTTCTGCCCGAAAACCGTTTCTTATATTTCCGGATATCTGTAACTCCGATCGGGCTGAAATTTTGAGGTGATTTTTATCTGCAAATTAGCTTCCTTGCGCCCGAAGGAGAGATCCAACCGACTTACGAGGAGGGCACAACCCACCAGGCACGCCTGGGCCCCCTGGTCGCGCCCTCGTGTATTGTGGGGGCTGTGGGCCTCCGTTTGCGTTGATTCCACTTCTCAAAATTCACAAATATTCCAAAAAAAAATCTCTGTAAATTTTATCGTGTTTGGACTTCGTTTGATATGGATATTCTGTGAAACAAAAAACATGCAACAAACAGGAACTGGCACTGGGCACTGGATCAATATGTTAGTCCAATAAATCATATAAAATGTTGCCAAAAATATGTGAAAGTTGTATAATATTGGCATGAAACAATTAAAAATTATAGATACGACGGAGACGTATCAGCGACGACGCTTGAGATTGGTCTTCTTCTTTCCTCTTTTGTTCGTTATCGAATAATTGAGCCCCTCGTTGTGACTTTTCCTTTTCCACGGAGTATGATGTTTCTTAGGTAATGTTGTCCTGCTTCTTCTTTTGATGTATGGTTCATCGTCATCATCATCTTCCCTCATCGGGTCACCGTACTGGTCGTAGTCTTGCTGTTTGGCAACTCCTTCCATTCCGACGATACTCCTTTTGCCTCTCCTCACGACAACACGGTTGGGATTGAGAGGGTCTTCTATGAATAAGCATTGTGTCACGTGCTTAGAGTGTACCCATGGATCACTTTTGGCGGTGGCGCTCATGGTACCGCTATTGGCATCGGGTATACACATGGTAGTGAAAAGTCGGTTTTCTCTTTGTACGTTTTTAGCCCATCTGACACGGAACATCGTCGCGCTATGCAATCCAGAGTATTCAAGCTCCCAGATCTCTTCGACCCTTCCGTAGTATCTTTCAGTTACATCGTCGGTCATGGCTTCCATCATCACCCCTGAGTTCTGGTATTCACTGTTCATATCTTTGGCCTCCATGTAGAATGTGTATCCGTTGATATCGTATGCCTGATAGGTCACGAGGTTGACCGCCGGGCCATGTGCTAAGGCATATATCAACTTTCCATCTGGACAGCCCTCTTCCGGGGGATTAGCCACAACTCGCTCTTTGAACCAATGCAAGAAAGTGGAGTTGTGCTCTCTAATAACGTCAGCGTCCATCCTGTGTAGTCCACGGTCACGGTAGTTCTTTGCGATGGTCTCTTTATGCAGTGCCACGACAGGATCTACCACGTTTAGGTGTTGTAGCACTACTAAGTTAGCTATGTCAAAGTCGTCATGTCGGCCCGAGCGGTACACATTCAATTCCCTCCGGCCGTTGATGTGACCTTCTCCTTTCAGCCTTCCACAATGCTTGTTGACGGGCAAACCAACAACAGGTTCTCCGACACCTAGATAATTCTCGCAGAAGGAGATGCACTCTTGGGTCAGATAGCCATGTGCGATGCTTCCATCCGGACGGGACATGTTACGAACGAATCCTTTGATGACCCCATTCATCCTCTCGAACGGCATCATGCTGTGTAGTAATGTCGGCCCTAGGTCTATGATGTCGTCCACGATGTGGACACACAGATGCACCATGATGTCGAAGAACGCAGGCGGAAAGTACATCTCTAGCTCATTTAGTATGACAATGGTCTCTTCCTGTAGCCTTTTCAGTTGCTTCACACTGATCGACTTTCGAGAGATAGTGTCGAAAAAGTTGTAGGAGATATGCCCTAGAGGCAGTAATATCAGTTACTTTTGTATCTCAGAGTTTGTAATGAATGTTTATGATCCATGCTATAACTGCAATGATTCTCGAGTCTGCAATAACCACGAGGCTTGGAGGGAAACTCATGTGCACGTGTGGTATAATAAACGGTAAATTGTATTCCTAGTCTTGCCTCTAAGACTGGCTCAAGTATTGCATGATGATCCTGTTTTCCTGATCATGGGCATGGCTATGCCGGCAATTTTGAGGGCACGATGTTGGTAGAACACTTGTGTTGAATCGACCCAAATTGATGTTATACTATGAGATATATTCGTCACAAGTTAATGGTTAAAATAACACAGAGATGGTTAACGTTTGCATGATTCCTTAGACCATGAGAGTATCGAGTTTCTTCATGCTTGCTTCATGAACTTTGGGGTTTGTTAAACGTCATCCGTAAATGGGTGGCTATTACGGCGGCTTACGGGTTCATGGAAAAGTATGTCAAGTAACTTGATAGCTCAAGATTGGGATTTGCTCCTCCGACGATGGAGAGATATCTCTGGGCCCTCTCGGTGTTACGGTATCCATCATCGTCTGGCCAGACACTTTGTGATTTGATCACGGGGATGCCGGAACACGGGAACGAGAAAAGAGAACAATACCGGCAACGAGGTAACTGGCATTGTGGACAAGTTGTTGATCCACGAGGATGCCTACATGTCTCACCTCGGGTAATTGTAACATATCGCGAAGCAACAGGAATAGCACACGGCAACTGGAGGTTCACTCAAATATTTATTCGTGTGGGTATAGGGATCGATATGGGTGTCCACGGCTCCGATGTTGATCATTGATCGGAAGGGGTTCCGAGTCATGTCTATACTTCACCGAACCTATAGGGTCACACGCTTAAGGGTCATCTATCTGTTGAATACTAGACAGGGAGTCTGAGAGAAAAACACCGGAAAAGTTTCGGACACCGGAAAAGTTTCGGACAGCGGAAAAGTTCCGCAGAGAGAGGTCACCGGATGAGTTTCGGTGAAACTGGAAAAGTTGTTTCAGGGGATACCATAAAGTCAAATTGGTCTTGGCACATGCCTGATAATTCTTGGAGGGTGCCAGAATCGTTCTGGAAACTTTTTGGAATTTTCTGGAATGAAAACCGGAAATGTTCCGGAGCTGCCGAAACCGCTTCAGATGCTTTTCGCAGATGAAATCACTAATCCGAAATTGTTCCGGCTCGCATTGAAAATTATTTTGGTGGGTACTAGAAATGTTCTAAGCCCACATGAATATTTTCAGTTCGATCAGACGCTGAAAAATGTCGTCGTGAATAGTGAAAGTGCTTTTTGGACTACTTTATGGAAAGCCACCTTTTGGGGCTTTGCTCCAAAAGATCTTGGGGATGACATGGATGGATTGGGGCCAATTTTGGGGCCCCACATGGGGGTGTGGCCGGCCACATGGTCGACTCCTTCATGGAGTCCCTCTTGTTCCTTGGTTTCACTTTTATGCCCTTGTGGAAGGACTTCATTCATGTGCATTTTGGGTTTTATTGTAAAACCACCCTACCCCTTGGTTTTCCTATAAATAGGAGGTGAGTGGGCTGCCATATCTCACATCCTTTGCTCTCATACACATGCTTTGCTTTGCAAGCTCTCTCTTCTCCCTCACACGAAAAGAGTTTTTCGTAGAGCCGAAAGGCTGTCTGGGTTCCGGCAGGAACTAGTTCTGGACGGCGAAGCCCTGCCGGATAGATGACACCGTATGTGTGCAACCCCGTAGAGAGGTCGTAGTTTCGATCTTTTGCCCGAGGGGCTGTTCGAGGGTCCTCCCGGAGGGCTGTCCGAGTTTCCGTTCGAGTTTCGAGGGTCCTCCCGAAGGGCTGTCCGTGACATCGTCCGAGGGACTGTCCGACCGCCTCCCGAAGGGCTGTCCGACGAGGGAGTACATTCTCGCGGTTGGGAGGTTGTAAAATCCTAGCTGCGGGAATCTGCACCAACGATCTCCACCGACTCTTCATCCGCTGCGCTACGAGTCGGTACGGATCAGATCAAAGCTTGTATGCAATCTCCATAGTGATCCTGGGCGTGCTCGCTATACCAAAATTTTTTGTTTTCTGTCGCGTTCACCAACAGTGGCATCAAGAGCCAGGCTATGAGTAGATGCATGTTATGATCTAGAATACATGAGATGTATGGGTATTGCATAGTATAATTTTGTAGTAGATGAGATCTATTGCTGAAAATTATTTGTGCGGGTAGCAGATGAAATCTGTTACCCGATGTTCCTGTTGCTTCCCGTGAATTTGCGTAGTCCTGATCTTGACGGCATGGTGGAATCTCACAAAGTTCTGGCAATCCGCGATCCTTTCATGCTGCTCCTGAGTATGCTGATTGACAGATCAACGAAGTGCTAACAGTTCTTTGGGTTCCACCATGGTTAAAGAAAGATCGATGTTTCGCAGACGAAGGGCAATGCAGATATGATCTGCATGGGGGTCACGCGTATGACGAAGTTTAGTATGGGGCTCGAGATTTTATTGTCTCGTGTTTCATACACCCTGGAAAGTTAATCTAGCAACTTGAAGTATAATACTTGATGATAAACGTTGGTAGCTGCGGTTTGAGTCAAAACCTTAGAAGCCACGTAAAATAAAATTTTGCATAAACCGATTAGAGGCGTCTAACTTGGTTTTGCAGGATGGTTATGCATGTGATGTGGTATAGCAATGCTCATATTAAATTTGATTATGTATGAGATGACTATATGATGTAATTAACATGACCTGCGTGTCATGATTCGGCATGATGGCTGGAGCCATATGATTGCACTTTAATGACCTGCATGTCAACCTTATGTAATGCACTTATTTTATTAGCTATAGAGATAGCAATATTATCTGGTGCATCGACAAGGTGGTGGCAATCTTCGCAAAGGTGAACACCGACGCGAATGCCGAAGACGAAGAATACTTGACTTCTCCGTCAGAAGGGGCTATACCATATCATGCTATTATGAATTGCCTGAGATGTTTATCCCTCTTGATGCACCCTTCTTGATTGCGCGGTAGTCGCTTTTTATTAGGGTGATCTCTCACTAAAAATATCAAAGTAGTTAGTGTTCACCCAAGTGTAGCACCGTCTGAAATTCGTATCTTTTCGGGGTGCGCCATATACACATGAGCACGAACGAATTGAGAGGAATGAGGCGGGTGAGGTCAGACCTCGCAGCAAGATCACTTGCTTGTCTTTGACGTTCAGGCATGAGAGTCATGAGCTCGGAACACACACATCGAAAGATGGACAAGAATCGCATAGAGATGTGATTGGCAAGTTGGCCTACCGATTGAAATTCGCGTCATCAGTGATGAATCCGTCAATGGCGTCGAATTGAAATGCGGATCTTGAATCACTCACAATCAATTATGAGAGATATTGATTTGAGTGGGAGCGCACTTTAGAATAAAATTGTTTATTCACTAGTGCCAAAAATCATTATGAACAATGTCTAAAATGAACTTGTGTTTTCCGTTGTAGATCAAAGGGCTCGCAACACCGCGTTCAACTTAGCCCCTATGTTAGAGAAAGAGAAGTTAGCTGCGAATGGAAACAACTATGCGGACTGGGTCCGTACCCTGAGGATTGTCCTCAGGAGCGCTAAGAAAGTGTACGTGCTTGATGGAGCTCTTCCACCTAAGCCGGCGGCAACAGCCGCGGCAGACATACAAAATGTCTGGGCCACTAAGGATGATGATTTCAACTTAGTGTAGTGTCTCATGCTGTCTTGCATGAGTTCAGAGCTTCAAAAACGTTTTGAATTCCCTAACTCCTTTGATATGATCAAAGATCTGGATGCTCTGTACAAGTTTAATGCACGGTCTGAACGTTTTGATATCATGAAAATGATGTCGGAGACCAAGATGGCTAAGGGCAGTTCAGTTGGCGAGCACGTAGTCAATATGATTGGCTACGCTGAAAGGCTTAAAACCCTGGAATTTCCACTTCCAGAAGAGCATGTAATGGACATGTTGCTCCGTTCACTCCCCCCTTCTTACGGAGGTTTTGTCATGAACTACAACATGAATGGGATGGACAAAACACCTAATGAGGTGCTTGCCATGCTGAAATCTGTTGAAGGAGGACTGCAGAAAAATCGCAAGCAAGTGTTGCTTGTGAATAAAACTGCCAGTTTCAAAAAGAAAGGCAAGCCAAAGAAGGGCAAGGGCGCCAGTAAGACCGGCTTCCAACGCAAATCTAAGGGCGGAGCCAATAATGAAACTGAGTGCTTCTACTGCAAGGGCACAGGACACTGGAAGAGAAACTGCAAGAAGTATCTGGAAGATAAGAAGTCCGGGAAAACCGGAAAAGGTATAATTGTTATACAAGTTAATGTCATTGACGTTTTGCTTGCTAGCGAAAATTCTAAGTCTTGGGTATTTGATACCGGATCGGTTGCTCACATTTGCAACTTGATACAGGGGCTTCATAAGGTGCGCAGGCTGGCAAAGAATGAAGTCGTGATGCGTGTCGGGAACGGCGCTGGGATCGCAGCTCAAGCCGTCGGCATTATGCCTCTACATCTCCCTTTAGGATTTATTTTGGAACTAAGTAACTGTTATTTTGTTCCATTGTTGTGTAAGAACATTATCTCTGGATCATGTTTAGTGCACGACGGGTACTCCTACAAGTCTGAGAACAATGGTTGTTCACTTTATTGTAAGGATATGTTTTATGGATTTGCACCCATTGTTGGGGGCCTTTTCATACTAAATCTTGAATGTGAAAATGATGTCTTTAACGTGAATGCTAAACACCTTAAGAAGGCTGATACCACCACCACTTTCATGTGGCACTGTCGGCTTGGCCACATCGGAAAGAAACGCATGCAAAGACTCCATAAAGATGGAGTTTTACCGTCTTTTGATTTTGAATCATTTGACACATGTGAAGCTTGCTTGATGGGAAAAATGACCAAGACGCCGTTCACGGGTCATCCTGAACGGGCGGGTGAATTATTGGAAATAATACATAGTGATGTATGTGGTCCAATGAACACGGCCGCACGGGGTGGGTATTTTTACTTCGTGACTTTTACTGATGATTTAAGTCGGTATGGCTATATCTACTTGATGAAGCATAAGTCGGAAACCTTTGAAAAGTTCAAAGAATTTCAGAATGAGGTAGAAAATCATCGTAACAAAAAGATCAAGTTTCTGCGGTCTGATCGCGGAGGCGAATATCTTAGTCACGAGTTTGGCCAACATCTGAGTGACCGTGGAATCGTTTTACAGCTTACGCCTCCCGGAACTCCATAGCGAAACGGAGTATCGGAACGACGTAACCAAACCTTGTTGGACATGGTAAGGTCGATGATGTCTCTTACAAACCTTCCGATATCTTTTTGGGGTCACGCACTAGAAACTGCCGCTCACACATTAAACAGAGCACTGTCTAAGTCAGTTGAGACGACACCATATGAAATATGGAACGGGAAGAAACCCGGTTTGTCGCATCTCAGGATTTGGGGTTGTGAGGTATACGTAAAACGTTTACAACCTACCAAACTTGATCCCAGATCAGACAAATGTTACTTTGTAGGTTATCCCAAGGATACAATTGGGTATTCCTTCTACCACCCGTCCGATAACAAAGTGTTTGTTGCCAGAAATGGACAATTTCTTGAGAAAGAGTTTCTCGCCAAAGAATTAAGTGGGAGGACAGTGCAACTTAATGAGATTGGTGAATCTTCGGCAACCGTTGATATGGCTAAGGAACCGGAAGAAATTCCGCTAATTATCCCTACAACCGATCCGGAAGTTGTCGCATATGATGCGGAGACTTCAAACAATGTTGTAACTGAACCGCGCAGATCAGGTAGGGCTATCCAGCAACCTGAGTGGTTTCATAACGAAATCTTCATTCTTGAAGACGATGAACCTGCGCACTACAAGGAAGCGATGGCGGGGCCTAGCTCAAGGGAATGGCACAAGGCCATGAAATCCGAGATGGAATCCATGTATGAAAACCAAGTTTGGAACTTGGAAGAACTTCCAGATGGCGTAAAACCCATTGGTTGTAAATGGATTTTCAAAAGAAAGACGGACGCGGATGGTAACATTACTATCCACAAAGCTAGACTTGTCGCGAAAGGGTTCACGCAAGTTCCAAGAGTGGACTACGACGAGACTTTCTCGCCCGTAGCTATGCTTAGGTCTGTTCGGATATTACTAGCTATTGCTGCTTATTTCGATTATGAAATATGGCAGATGGATGTCAAAACGGGTCTCCTAAATGGAAACCTTGAAAGGGATGTATACATGATACAGCCAGAAGGTTTTGTCGATCCTAAGAATGCTGGAAAGGTATGTAAGCTTCAGAAAGCCATTTATGGTCTGAAGCAAGCATCAAGGAGCTGGAACATTCGTTTTGATGAAGTGGTCAAAGAGTTTGGCTTCATCAGGAACGATGAAGAATCTTGTGTGTACAAGAAGTTTAATGGGAGCGCAAAAGCATTTCTAATCTTGTATGTGGATGACATATTGTTGATTGGAAATGACGTGAATTTTCTTAGCGAAATAAAAGACTCATTGAAGAAGAGTTTTTCAATGAAAGACTTAGGCGAAGCGGCATATGTATTAGGCATCGGGATCTATAGAGATAGATCAAGACGCCTGATAGCGCTAAGCCAAAGCACGTACATTGACAAGGTGTTGAAAAGGTTCAACATGGAGAACTCCAAGAAAGGCCTACTCCCCATGTCACCTGGCACAGTGCTTTGCAAGAATCAGAGTCCTCGGACCCTCGATGAGCGAGTACAAATGAATGATATTCCATATGCTTCGGCAGTTGGTTCTATTATGTATGCCATGCTATGTACAAGACCGGATGTTTCCTATGCGCTAAGTGTTAGCAGCCGGTACCAAGGTGATCCAGGATTGGAACACTGGGCCGCAGTCAAGGGTGTTCTTAAGTACCTCAGAAGGACCAAGGATTTACTCCTTGTGTACGGAGGTGATGAAGAGCTCATTGTAAGTTGTTACACTGATGCAGGCTTCATGTCTGACCCAGATGACTTCAAATCTCAATCTGGCTATGTTTTCATATTGAACGGCAGCGCAGTTGATTGGAAAAGTTCCAAACAAAAGACTGTGGTGGATTCTACGACGGAGGCGGAATATGTTGCTGCTTCAGAAGCCTCCAAGAAAGCTGTCGGTATCAAGCAATTTGTTGAAGACCTTGGTGTGGTTCCAAGTGCTGTGGACCCGGTGGAGATCTATTGTGATAATAGTGGCGCCGTGGCTCAGGCAAGGGAACCATGTTCGCACCATAAGACAATGCATATTCAACGCAAATATAAACTCATTCGACATCATGTCGAAGAAGGTTTAGTGAAAGTACGCAAAGTTCACACGGATCTGAATGTGTCAGACCCGATGACGAAGCCTCTACCACGAGCAAAGCATGAGCAACACCGGATTGCCATTGGTGTTAGGGAAGCCATGTAACTAGATTATGACTCTAGTACAAGTGGGAGACTGTAGGAGATATGCCCTAGAGGCAGTAATATCAGTTACTTTTGTATCTCAGAGTTTGTAATGAATGTTTATGATCCATGCTATAACTGCAATGATTCTCGAGTCTGCAATAACCACGAGGCTTGGAGGGAAACTCATGTGCACGTGTGGTATAATAAACGGTAAATTGTATTCCTAGTCTTGCCTCTAAGACTGGCTCAAGTATTGCATGATGATCCTGTTTTCCTGATCATGGGCATGGCTATGCCGGCAATTTTGAGGGCACGATGTTGATAGAACACTTGTGTTGAATCGACCCAAATTGATGTTATACTATGAGATATATTCGTCACAAGTTAATGGTTAAAATAACACAGAGATGGTTAACGTTTGCATGATTCCTTAGACCATGAGAGTATCGAGTTTCTTCATGCTTGCTTCATGAACTTTGGGGTTTGTTAAACGTCATCCGTAAATGGGTGGCTATTACGGCGGCTTACGGGTTCATGGAAAAGTATGTCAAGTAACTTGATAGCTCAAGATTGGGATTTGCTCCTCCGACGATGGAGAGATATCTCTGGGCCCTCTCGGTGTTACGGTATCCATCATCGTCTGGCCAGACACTTTGTGATTTGATCACGGGGATGCCGGAACACGGGAACGAGAAAAGAGAACAATACCGGCAATGAGGTAACTGGCATTGTGGACAAGTTGTTGATCCACGAGGATGCCTACATGTCTCACCTCGGGTAATTGTAACATATCGCGAAGCAACAGGAATAGCACACGGCAACTGGAGGTTCACTCAAATATTTATTCGTGTGGGTATAGGGATCGATATGGGTGTCCACGGCTCCGATGTTGATCATTGATCGGAAGGGGTTCCGAGTCATGTCTATACTTCACCGAACCTATAGGGTCACACGCTTAAGGGTCATCTATCTGTTGAATACTAGACAGGGAGTCTGAGAGAAAAACACCGGAAAAGTTTCGGACACCGGAAAAGTTTCGGACAGCGGAAAAGTTCCGCAGAGAGAGGTCACCGAATGAGTTTCGGTGAAACTGGAAAAGTTGTTTCAGGGGATACCATAAAGTCAAATTGGTCTTGGCACATGCCTGATAATTCTTGGAGGGTGCCAGAATCGTTCTGGAAACTTTTTGGAATTTTCTGGAATGAAAACCGGAAATGTTCCGGAGCTGCCGAAACCGCTTCAGATGCTTTTCGCAGATGAAATCACTAATCCGAAATTGTTCCGGCTCGCATTGAAAATTATTTTGGTGGGTACTAGAAATGTTCTAAGCCCACATGAATATTTTCAGTTCGATCAGACGCTGAAAAATGTCGTCGTGAATAGTGAAAGTGCTTTTTGGACTACTTTATGGAAAGCCACCTTTTGGGGCTTTGCTCCAAAAGATCTTGGGGATGACATGGATGGATTGGGGCCAATTTTGGGGCCCCACATGGGGGTGTGGCCGGCCACATGGTCGACTCCTTCATGGAGTCCCTCTTGTTCCTTGGTTTCACTTTTATGCCCTTGTGGAAGGACTTCATTCATGTGCATTTTGGGTTTTATTGTAAAACCACCCTACCCCTTGGTTTTCCTATAAATAGGAGGTGAGTGGGCTGCCATCTCTCACATCCTTTGCTCTCATACACATGCTTTGCTTTGCAAGCTCTCTCTTCTCCCTCACACGAAAAGAGTTTTTCGTAGAGCCGAAAGGCTGTCTGGGTTCCGGCAGGAACTAGTTCTGGACGGCGAAGCCCTGCCGGATAGATGACACCGTATGTGTGCAACCCCATAGAGAGGTCGTAGTTTCGATCTTTTGCCCGAGGGGCTGTTCGAGGGTCCTCCCGGAGGGCTGTCCGAGTTTCCGTTCGAGTTTCGAGGGTCCTCCCGAAGGGCTGTCCGTGACATCGTCCGAGGGACTGTCCGACCGCCTCCCGAAGGGCTGTCCGACGAGGGAGTACAT
This sequence comes from Elymus sibiricus, assembly GCA_039707655.1. NCBI lineage: Eukaryota > Viridiplantae > Streptophyta > Magnoliopsida > Poales > Poaceae > Elymus > Elymus sibiricus. The sequence goes on from CM077663.1 coordinate 284,294,178, forward strand.
TCTCGTGGTTGGGAGGTTGTAAAATCCTAGCTGCGGGAATCTGCACCAACGATCTCCACCGACTCTTCATCCGCTGCGCTACGAGTCGGTACGGATCAGATCAAACCTTGTATGCAATCTCCATAGTGATCCTGGGCGTGCTCGCTATACCGAAATTTTTTGTTTTCTGTCGCGTTCACCAACAAAAGTGGCATAGATCAGTAAGTGTATCACGGACATGTGTGTCCAAAATCCCTCTATGTTCAACCGGGAGTAACTGCGTCATCATCACGTGACAGTCGTGAGACTTCATCCCGCTGAACCTTTTTTCTTGGTGTCCAAATATCTGCTTATCTTCACACAGTATCTGGAACTAACTTTGATTCCAGCAAGGCACTTGAAGAATTGATCGACCTCCTTCGGATCTAAGGTGAAGCAAGAGGGGGGGCAATACTCTTCTCCCTTCTTTTTTTGCTTTTTTGACCCTATCTTCCGTCTCCGTCTCCGTCTCTTCTGATGACTTTTTACCGGGCATGTGGAGATCTTTCCTGATATCCAAAAAATCCAAGTCTTTTCTTGCCTTCGGCCCATCCTTGGTCTTCTCCGACATGTTCATCAATGTTCCAAGCAAACTCTCGAGGATATTCTTCATGATATGCATTTGATCAAGGCTATGAGGCGTGTCTAGTTTGGGCCAGTACTTTAAGTCCCAGAAAACAGACCTCATTTTCCATACCTTCAGCAGCGGCTCCGGCGCCTTTTTATTCGTCTTTCCTGGCGAGGGGCACTTCTCCCAGTTCTTCAACAACTCATCAATTTCGATGCTGCTCCACTTACATGGAGGTCCTCGAAGGTCGACCTTACCATTGAATAGATCTCCACGCTTTCTCCACGGGTCATCCTTCTCGATCCATCTTCGATGCCCCATGTACACGATTTTTGAAGACCGGCCATCTTTCGATAGCTGCTGAGACGTTGTATCATCCATGCACCTGGTGCATCCGGAATATTCGTGGCACACCTGGCCCGCGACATATCTGTAACCAAGATAGTCATGCACCGTCGTGATCAACGCGGATCTCATGTCGAAATACTCTCATGTGCTGGCGTCCCATGTCTTGGCCGGCGTTGTCCATAACGTGTCTAGTTCCTCTTTCAGTAACCCGAGATACAGATTAATATCATTTCCCGGTTGTTTTGGCCCTTGAATAAGCATATTCAGGTGTATGTATTTTGCCTGCATGCACTTCCAGGGGGGAGGTTGTACATCCATACAAACACGGGCCATGTGCTATGGTTGGTGTTCTGCTTGCCAAACGGATTCATGCCATCAGTACTAGCGCCAAGCATGATGTTCTTTGGATCATCTGTGAAATATTTATATTCAGCGTTTAATGCTCTCCACTGACTAGCATCTGTGATGTGTCTCAGCTTCGGATCATCTCCATCGTCTGGCTTCACCCTATCTGCGTGCCATCGCATGAGCGTTGCTTCCTTAGGATCTACGAAATACCGCTGCAGACGGGGAGTGATGGGAAAGTACCATACGACTTTCTGTGGGTCTTTCTTTTCGGCCTTCTTATATTGTGAAGCATTGCACTTTTGGCAGATGGTTTTTTCCGCGTGCTCGTTCCGATATATGATGCAATCGTTGATGCATGCGTGGTATCTAATGTGTGGCAGATCAAGAGGGCACATGATTTTTTTGGCCTCCTCGACACTAGTGGGACACAAGCTTCCCACGGGAAGAACCTTCTTTAGATACTTCAAAAGGTCATCCAGGCTTGTGTCTGTCCATTTGGTTTTTTCCTTCGTCTTGAGCAGTTCTAGTGTGAAACTCAAGCCGGTCACCTTGGGATCGCAACCATCATACAATGGAGTCTTCGAATCTAGCTCCAGTTGCGCCAACTTGGCCTCCTCTCTAGAAGCAGCTCCGTCGCTAGTCGTCCTCTTGCGAAGCAGTTCTCGAACATGCGGGTCCCCCATGGCTGAACTTAGTAGGGACGAAGACTGCGGCGTGTCTGCATCTTCTTCATCATGTCCGGCCTCTTCTCCGCCAGGTCCGGCCTCTTCTGCGCCATGTACGGTGCCATTTCCCACGCCCTCTTCTTCGGGAACATTTTCGATCATCTCTTCGTCTCGGACCATGTCGTTATTGCCTGCCCCGTCGACGTCCTCATCACATCGTCTTCACTTATCCATCGTGTATGGCCATCCATGAAACCATACATGAGCAGCTGCGCCTTGAATTTGCCAGCCTTAAAGAGGTCAAGCCATACTCTTCCTTTGCATCTACGACACGGACATAAAACCTCCTTCCGTTTATTTTCATACATGTCGTCCACTGCGGATTGCCAGTATGTTTCCACCTTCGTTCCATTGACCTTCATGATTTCCTGCACGATGCCAAATAATTATAACCATGTACATGCATGCAACAAATTCATACAAAAATTTGACATGACCTTCCCTAAACATAGGACATGTCGAGTTTGCCCGAAATTCGCCAAAACGGAAATGAATCGACATTTCACCAAAACATAGGCAACTCATGTCACACACATTTCAATAAATACACAATATAGGCAACTCACACGTGCCACACACACAATCACATAGCTTGGTCCTATCGCGCGCGCACAAACACATACACATATTTCCATTATTGCACGTTAGCTCTTCTTTTTCCTCACCTATGTCAAGAGAGATCAAGCCCGGTACGAAGATATATATTCAAGTCTCTTTCTTACTTAGCTAGTAGATCTAGATAGTGAGGTAACTAGGAAGTGAGAGAACAAGCTAGCTAGTGGAGGGCTAAAATATTAAAGAGAGTGGTTAGGTAATTAATTAATGGAGGTGGTGGTGGAGGGCAAAGAAAGAAAGAGGGGGAGGGAGGGCATTAATGGAGGTGATGGAGGGGCAAAGAAGAGAGAGAGGGAGGAGGGGGAGCATTGAAGGAAGAAGAAGAGGATGTGGGGAAGAAGGAAGGGAGTGGAAGAGGAGGTGGGGAAAAGGTGGCAGATATTTAGTGGCTGACGACCATAGCAGTAGCGCCGGTAGGATAAACGCGCTACTACTAGCTAAACTAGCAGTAGCGTTTCTTACCGCGCGCTGCTGTTAACTAGGGCCCACCAGCATAACCGTTGGAAATTTGCAGTAGCGCGCTTTTATCGCAACGCGCTACTTCTACCTCAACTAGCAGTAGCGCGTTTTGTAACCACGCGTTGTTGCTACATGGGACCCATCGGCTTACCCGTAGAAACATAACTGTAGCGATGTTTAAAAGAAACGCGCTAAAGATATGGTATTAGCTGTAGCGCTTATTTTTGGGCCGGCGCTGCTAATTTATGCCAACCCTGGGGCACTCTTTGGCCCACTTAGCAGTAGCGTGCTTTGTCTAAGCCGGCGCTACTGCTAAATTCTACCAGTAGCGCCTTATTTAGTGCGTGCTACTGGTACTTAATTAGTAGTAGCGCCTGGACCATAACCAGCGCTATTAGTAACATTCTACCTATAAGCTTTTCCCTAGTAGTGAATGGGAGCATCATGAAGCATATGACAAGCACATTTAATCCTAACCCACTTCCTATGCATAATTTGTTTTGAGCAAACAATTTATGGGAGCAAGAATCAACTAGTATAGGAAGGCAAAACAAGCATAACTTCGAAACTTTGAACACATAGTGAGGAAACTTGATATTATTGAAATTCCTACACGCATATGTTCCCCCCTCATAATAATTTTCATTAGCATCATGAAGGGATTCCACAATATAACTATCACATAAAGCATTCTTTTCATGATCCACAAGCATAGAAAATTTATAACTCTTCACATAAGCAAATTCTTTTTCATTCATGGTAGTGGGAGCAAACTCAACAAAATAACCATCATGTGACACTTGATTGTCATAACCAAATTGAAAATAAAAATAATTATGACAAGTTTGATGGTTATCATTACTAATTATAGCATACGTGTCATCACCACAATCATCATAATAAATTTGCTCATCAAAACTTGGGGAACAAAAAATATCATCTTCATCAAACATAGCATCCCCAAGCTTGTGGTTTTGCATATCATTAGCATCATGGATATTCAGAGAATTCATACTAACAATATTATATCATGCTCATCATTAAAGGAACTCACATTAAGCATTTTTAGAAATTCTTCCTCTAAGAGTTGAGCACAATTTTCCGAATCTTTATTTTCATGAAAGACATTATAAACACAAAGCATATGAGGCAACTTAAGCTCCATTTTTTTGTATTTTTGATTTCTAAGAGACAAACTAAATATAATAGCGAATAAAAAATATAAAAAACTGAATGAAAAATTGTATGAAGTTACTTGATAGTTGATGATGGTATTCCCTGGCAACGGCGCCAGAAATCCTTCCTGATACTTGTGATCTGCGTTGGGTTTTCTGTGAAGAGGAACGGGTTATTGCAGCACAAAGTTGGTAAGTATTTCCCTCAATTATGAAACCAAGGTTTATCGAACCAATAGAAATATCAATCCTCAACCGTGTTCAGCGGCTGCACACAAATAAACAAACAACTTGCACCCAACGCGGGCAAGAGGGTTGTCAATCCCCTTGATCTCGTTATTTGCAAGCAAATGAGTTGTGTAGATAATTGTAGATAATTGTAAATTGCAAAATAAAATAAAAGGTAAATAAAGGCAGAAAGGTAATAGTAGCATTTGTAAATATATAAGTGAATAGACCCGGGGGCCATAGTTTTCCCTAGCGTCATCTCTCATGTAGGCAACATACGGTGGGTAACAAATTACTGTTGGGCAATTGATGGAAAAGCGGATAGTTATGCGATTTTCACGGCAATGATCATGTGTATATAGGCATCACGTCCATAAACAAATAGGCCGACTCCTGCCTGCACCCATTACTATTACTCCACTCATCGACCACTATCCAGCATGCATCTAGAGTATTAAGTAAAACAAAGTAATGCATGGAGAACGATGACATGATGTAGACAACGTAAACTCAAGCAATATGAATAAACCCCATCATGTTATCCTTAGTAGCAACAACACAAAGACGCATCTTGTCCCCTACTTTTTCACTGGGATATAGAAACTAGTCAGGTTGAACCTACCACAACGCGCCACTCCCACCGATGAAATATCAATCTACTTGGCCAAAGCACATCAATAAATCGGAGAACATTACGAAGCTATAGTAATCATGCAATTAAGAGACAATATATATCAGAGGTATCTAAAATACTTTTCATGAATAATCTGAATATAAACCCACAATTCGTCGGATCCCAACAAACACACCGCACAATGAGATTACATCGGATAGATTAAAGCGAAGATGCGATGACCATTGTATTGAATATCAAGAGATAGAGAGATTGCAACCTCGGTACTAGCTATGGACCCGTAGGTCTGTGGTGAACTACTCACACATCATCATGAGGGCAGCAAGGTTGATGTAGAGGCCCTCCATGATCGATCACCCCTCCGGCAGGGTGCCGGAACGGAGCTTCAGATGGCCTCGCGACGGAACAGAGACTTGCGGCGGCGGAAAAAGGGTTTCGGGACTGCCTCTGTTATTTTTAGGGTGAAAGAGAATTTATAGGCCAGAGAGGGGCGTCGGGAGGCAGCCGAGGGATGCACAAGCCATCAGGGCGCGCCACCCCCTCCCCCCCCCCGGGGCGCGCCCTGTTGGCTTGTGCAGCCCTCGTGCGGCCCCCAGCCTCCTTCTGAAGCTTCCAGGTCGTCTTTTGGTCCAAAAATAATCATCAAAAAGTTTCATGGCAATTGGACTTCGTTTGGTAATGTAAACCTGAAAAGTAAAAAACACACAGAAAACAGCAACTGGCACTGGGCATTGGGTCAATAGGTTAGTGCTCAAAAATATTATAAATTGGTAAATAAAGAACCAAAAAGTATCCTAGAATGATAATATATTAGCATGGAACAATCAAAAATTATAGATACGTTGGAGACGTATCAATCGCCAAGACGACAATCGGTCTCACCCAGCAGCAAAAGGCGTAGGCAAGGCTCGTCAGCAGATGCTCTTCATGGACGGCCCGGCTCGATACGTTGACTGCTTCAAGATGATACGTCTCCAACATATCTATAATTTTTTATCGTTCCATGCTATAATATTATCATTCTAGGATGCTTTTTGTGTGATTATTTACCAATTCATATTATTTTTTAGCACTAACCTATTAACCCGGTGCCCAATGCCAGTTGTTGTTTTCTGCATGTTTTTGACTTTTCAGGTTTACAGTACCAAACGAAGTCCAATTCCCCTGAAACTTTTTTATGATTTTTTCTGGACCAAAAGAAGACCTGGAAGCTTCGGGAGGAGGCCGGAGGCTCCACGAGGGAGCCACCACACATTAGGGCGCGCCCAGGGGGGTGGTCGCGCCCTGTTATGTGTGGCCCCCGCGGGCATCTTTCGGCGCCCCTCTCTGGCCTATAAATTCCAATAAATCCCAAAAACCCTAGAGAGCCTCCCGAAACACTTTTTCCGCCACCGCAAGTCTCTGTTCCGCCGTGTGCCCATCTGGAGCCCTGCTCCGGTGCCCTGCCGGAGGAGGGATCGTTCATGGAGGGCCTCTTCATCAACCTTGCTGCACCCATGGTGATGTGTGACTAGTTCCCTACAGACCCACAGGTCCGTAGTTAGTATCAAGATGGCTATCTCTCTCTCTTGATCTTCAATACAAAGTTCACCGCATCTTCGCGGTGATCTATTCGATGTAATCACTTCATGCGGTGCGTTTGTTGGGATCCAATGAATTGTGGGTTTATGTTCAGATTATTCTTGAAAAAGATTTGATTCTTCTCTGATTTCTATTATGATTCTTATTTGCATGATTATTATAGCTTCATAAATCTCTCCGATGTATTGAAATACTTTGACCAACTAGATTGATATTTCTTCAGTGAGAGGGGTGTGTTGTAGTGGGTTCAATCTGATGGGTTTCTATGTCCAAGTGACAGAAGGGGACAAGATACGTCTTTGTATTGTTGCCACTAAGGATAAAACGATGGGGTTAATTCATATTGATTGAATTCTCTTTGTCTACATCATGCAATTGTTCTCCATGCATTACTCTGTTTGTCATGAACTTAATACTTAGAGGGGCAAGCATAGAAGCACTCTCGACGTGGAGTAATAGTAATAGATGCAGGCAGGAGTCAAACTATTTGCCTATGGATGTGATGCCTATATACACATGATCATTGCCGTGAATGAATATTGCATAACTATGCGCTTTTCTATCAATTGCCCAACAGTAATTTGTTTACCCACCGTATGCCTACTACATCAGAGATGCCACTAGAGAACACTACGGCCTCCAGGTCTATTCACTTATATATTTACAAAAACTTTCATTACCTTGCTGTCATTTATTTACTTTTATTTCATTTTGCAATTTACAACATTCAACTTTCATCTACATACTTCATTAGCTTGCAAATAACGAGTCCAAGGGGATTGTCAACCCTCTTTCCCGCATTGGGTGCAAGTATTTGCTTCTTTGTGTGCAGTCGCTGAAGCCAAGGGTTGTGTGCTACTCCTATTGGTTCGATAAACCTTGGTTCTTAACTGAGGGAAATACTTATCTATACTATATGATACGTCTCCAATGTATCTATTTTTTTTATTGTTCCATGCTATTATATTATCATTCTAGGATACTTTTTGAGTAATTATTTCCCAATTTATCTTATTTTTGAGCACTAACCTATGGACACAGTGCCCAGTGTCAATTCCTATTTTTTGTGTGTTTTTTGTTTCGCAGAAATTCCATATCAAGCGAAGTCCAAACGCGATAAAAATTTACGGAGATATTTTTTGGAATATATGTGAGTTTTGGAAGTCGGAATCAACGCAAGATGATGCCCAAGGGCCACACAAGCCAACAGGGCGCGGCCTGGGGGGCGCCCTGATGGTTTGTGACCAGCCCTTAAGTCGGTTGGGGCCCTCCTTCCGCCGCAAGAAATATATTTTAGCGATAAAAATCCCCTCAAAATTTGAGTTCGATCGGAGTTACGAATCTCCGGATATTTAAGAAACGGTGAAGGGCCAGAAAACAGTCGCGAAAACAAAAGAGAGATAGAGAGATAGATCCAATCTCGGAGGGGCTCCTGCCCTCCAGGAGCCATGGCGGCCATGGACCAGAGGGGAAACCCTCCTCCCACCTAGGGAGGAGGCCAAGGAAGAAGAATAAGGAGGGGGGCTCTCTTCCCTCTCTCCCGGTGGCGCCAGAGTGCCGCCGGGGCAACCATCGTGATGGCGATCTACACCAACAACTTCGCCGCCATCATCACCACCATCATCACCTTCCCTCATCTATCTACAGCGGTCCACTCTCCCGCATCCCGATGTACCCCCTACTTGATCATGGTGCTTAATGCTATATATTATTATCCAATGATGTGTGGCTATCCTATGATGTTTGAGTAGTTCCTTTTTGTCATATGGGTTGATTGAAGATCTTGATTGGTTTGAGTTGCGTGGTTTATTTTGGTGCTGTCCTAAGGTGCCTTCCGTGAGGCGCACACGTAAAGGATTCACGCTGGAGGGTGTTGCAATATGTTTATGATTCGCTTATAATGGGTGGCTAGAGTGACAGAAGCTTACACCCGAGTAAGGGGATTGTTTACGTATGGGATAAAGGGGACTTGATGTGTTAATGCTATGGTTGAGTTTACCTTAATGAATTTCTAGTAGTTGCGGATGCTTGCTAGAATTCTAATCATAAGTGCATATGATCCAAGTACGGAAAATATGTTAGCGTATGCCTCTCCGTCATATAAAACTGCAATAATGATTACCGATCTTGTTATCAATTGCCTAGGACAATCTCGCAAATCTTATCACCACTTTTCCACACTCGCTATATTTACTTTATTGTTCTTTTATTAAAACAGCCCCTAACTTTTATTTACTTGTTCTTTTTTATCTTGCAAGACTATCTATTACACCTACTAAGTACTTCTAGTTTTAATTCCGCAAAATAGTTTCATGCTTGTTCAAGGTAAAGTAAGCATTAGCATGCGTAGAGTTGTATCGGTGGTCGATAGAATTTGAGAGAATATTAATTCTACCTTTAGCTCCTCGTTGGGTTCGACACTCTTACTTATCGAAAAAGGCTACAAACGATCCCCTACACTTGTGGGTTATCACTGTGCCGCATCACCCGTTCCTTTTCACGAAAAACCCAACGCAGATCACAAGTATCACAAGACCCCGCTCGGCAAGCTCACAACCACTCTGACCAAGGACGCTGGGGTGCGTACCAAGTAGAAGATCAACATGCCAGATGAAGACTTCCGTGCGCCGGAGGAGAAGGCACGGCGAGGATGGCGTGATGGTTGTCCTTGCTCCTCGGGATCATGTAGTTCTTTATGTTAGCGCAGCCCATGGCTTGCTTGTTTGTGCTCCATCCGAACCACCGCGCCATCATGAGACCGCGTTGTTGGTTCCGCGCTAGTTTGTTGCGATCTCACCGGCCGGCAGTGTCGTCTTTCCGACCTTATCAGTGTACTGTAGTTGTCCAAGTCTTTGCTCTCTGTTGGAGCATGCTAATGCAAGGGATCCCGCATTGTGTTTTCCCTCGCCTTGTCCTTTTGACAGGCCATACTTTTTGTATAGTTGGCGTACTAACACCGTTCCTTCTCATAATGAAATCGTAGTTCGCATGTGTTTCCTCAAAAAATAACATTAGTGGGTTCAAAGTTTCAACATTTGAGTAAGTCAAAATTGACATTGCACTAGTCTTTGTTTCTTAGGGGCCGATTGGATTGGCGCCCCAACCCGCTCAGCCAATTTCTTGGCATTGGCCACTCCATGGGCAAGTGCTTGACCACATGGTTCATGTGGTAAGCAACATGGGCAAGTGCTTTGATGGGACCAACTATTTGGCGTGCCCCTACCCACCCAGCCTCCTAGTTCAGTTTCAACTTCATTTTTACGCCAACTATTGATGACTTGTATGCGAGCGCAGCCTTCGGCAATTATTGGCGCACCCATGCTTTGGCAGGGGCGTGTTGGCATAAGAGCATCTACAGCCGGATCTCTCGTACTCTCCTCAAACGCCCGGACAGCCCGCCCGGTCACTGACCGGTCATGAAAAAGCGATCCAGATGAACCCCTCATACTCATCTCAAACGCCCGGACTGACCGGCACCCCACATATTCATCTCAAATATAAGGATGATATGAGGGGCCGCGGACGCGCCGGGACATGCCCGGTCAGTCCGCCACGTAAGACACGACCCCATCCCGAACCACCTTTTTTCTTTCTTTATTCATTATTTTATTTCTCTTTCTTCTTCTCCATCAATCTCATGCAAGTGACCGGACATATGAGGAAAAATATGAAAGATGCGGCTGCACGAACGAAAAAGTAGGGGTTCAAAACGGACACGCCCGGTCACTGACAGGATGTGTCCGCGGACGTTTGAGGGGTCGGATTTGCAAGTCGTGATTGAAGATATATCGCCCCAAACAACTTTCTCTCTCTACGAGGCGTATACTCAGCTAACCATATTGCTCACGTCTTAATTAAGGAGAATGGAATCGTGCAACAGTCGATCGTATGAAATAATATATCGCCCCGAACATTTTCTGTGATTGATAAAACCTTTATACGCATCGAATCCACAGTTCCTCACCACACGATTATCATTGGTACTAATGATTTCTCTGCATATACGAATGATGACCAGATCGAGTGATAACAGAAATGGTTGAGCTATACAACAAATCGGCGCAGATTAAATCAGAGCTCCGACATATTTCTGTCACACGACAACATATCCCATTTTGATTTCTTTTGTCAGAAGTGATTATTCTTTAGCAAGAGTGGTTTATGATTAATCACGCGCAAGGAGATGCGTCAACTCTCAGCTAATGTCGTTGACACAGACCATACACAAACTGCAAATCAAACTTTTTATCTCAATTAATTATCTCGGAGCAGGTATATAACAAATCGCATCAATCAAAAAAAAATTGATTGATTAACTACGAATCAACAACCTTGTGCAAAAAAAAAAACTACGATTGAACAACGGGCGGTAGCTATACCACTACGAACCGAATACATACATACATACACGGAGTATGTGAATACGTTTGTCGACCGTAACGTCGCTACGTACGCAGCTGCATGCACGTGTCTAATTTTAATCTGCAAAGCAGGTGGTGCGTAGTAGTAGTACGTGGTTGGAGTATGTGTTCATGCATGTGCGTGCCACATGCATGATGCAGGCGATCACCATGTCGATCACACTTTAACCAGCCACCTGTTTACGTTGTCCGAGTGTTTTTTTTTTCTAACGGGAAATGACAGAATGTGGTCCGAGTGTCCTAACGTGTTGCACCTGCACGCGATACACGCCCATACGTACAGCGCGTACCTACCGACGACGTCTTCATAGCCCGTCCTTCCGTTCCCATTTCCCAGATCCCGGGCGATCGATCGTGGGCATGGCGTTCACGTAGACTGCACCTTGATCAGATATTTTTCTGGGCCGCCGCCGTCCTGATCGCACCTGCTGGCGAGGGGTGACAATCGGGCATCTCCTGTTCTGTCGACATGCGCTGCACACGTTAAGGTACGCACGCACGCGTGACTCGTTTCGCGATCAGGACCGGTGTACTGGCCGAGAAGTCGAGAACATATGAATGCGTAGAACTGCAGCGCGAAAGGTGCCCCTCTCCTTCCGGCTCTTCTTCCTCAGCGGTCCACGCGTCCCTCAACCAAGTTCCTTTTCACCTCATCTTTGTCCACCCTATGCTGATTATTATGCATCCATTCGGATCGCGGAAGTCATCCAACACGATCAGAAGGATTTGGACACGATTTCTTCCGTAAACCGAAGATAAATGTGGGAAGCTTTGCGGGAGACCGGACCTCTACTTTGCCCGATTCTGACCGCCCTGACCAACCAAAACCCCCTTCCCCTCCCTCGCGTTTTTCGCCCAAAACGGTCAGCACCGCTCCAGAGCATTAGTGTCTGCATTCATGTCCGGCTAGAGCGAATGCGACCGCCATCTACCGCCGACATTGAAGCGGCACACCTGTCGAGAGCGCCCCTCCCGCTCCGCTTCCCGGTGCAGGCGACTGTTGCGCGTTCAAACGACACGACGGCCGTCCGTTTGTCTGTCTGCCGCCCATATTGATGGCATGCGGTTGTCGAGGCGTCTCCTCCGGCGCCATCCGTCCGTTCGTCTGTCGTTCGCCATTGCTATATAAATCGCTGTCCCGACCATAGCCAGAGTCATCAGCCTCCGACCCCTCTTCGGATCAATCCCACCATGGATTCATCCCCCGCCAAAGCTCTCTGGGATGGGATGCGCCGGACCAGAAGAAGGAGAAGGCGCTGCTCCAGTCCTACCGCTCCGCCCGTGAGATCCGCCTCACCCGTTGGCGGTACCGGCAGCGGGTGGCAGAGGTGACAACCGCGGCCAACGACGACGAGGCGGGCGAGGCGCTGTTCGGCGAGACCGACGACGAGGAGGAGAACAATGTCGAGGCCGCGCCCCGTCGCCACGACCACGAAACCGACACGTCCGCGGGCACCGCTGGCAGCGAGGAAGAGTAGTGCATGGGAGGTCGCCGCCGCTCGTGTCCCAGAAAGGCCACCGCTCCTCCCCTCCCGTCGATGCCAAGCTTGGTGGGCTCAACATGGACGGTCGATTAGTCGCTTGGCGGCGACGTGAAGGCGTACATTTGTGCTTGCCGGGTCTCCGGAGGCGGAGGTTACGGAGGCGAAACTGGAGAGCGCCGAGGCGAAGCTGGAGAAGGCGAAGCTTCAATTCTCGGGGCTCAAGGCCGGACACGGGGAACAGGCGCCGGCGACCATTTAGATTAGGTATTAATTATACCTCCAGAGCTATACTAGGATGTAAATGTAATGAAATCCGTCATGTTTATAAGAAATCTGTCGTGTTTATATGAAATTCGTCCGTATTTGATCGAATTTCGTGAGGTCGGTTCGAATTTTTGGTCGGATGTATGCGGCTAGCGTTGGACGTCGGCCTCCCACATCCATGTTCGTGGATTGAACCCCCGTATCCATAGACGGATGCGGAAAGAAATTTGCGGGTACCATTGGAGATGCACTTACGTTCCATTTCAAATCTGAACTAAAACCACCACGGGTATTTTGAAACGGGAGTACTACAATACTTCTTTCTGACATCAAGAGAGTACTACAAAGAGAGTATTACAGTACCAATACTTCCTCCGTCTCAAAATAAGTGTCTCAATTTTAATATAATTTTATATTAAAGTTAGTATAAAGTTGAATCACTTATTTTTGGACAGAGGGAGTATTAGGTACTAAGGTAGTACTTCTCTATTCCGAATTATAACCTGTTTTTGATTTTTTTCTGAAACAAATATATTTCGATATATAGACGGCATATAGAATGAAATGAATGAATAAACACACTAAGACGCATCTATATACAACTCATTCAGAAAGTTTTTTAGAACGTCTTATAATTTGAAACTGAGAGGAGTTATCATTTTTAGCCAAACTAAAGGACTTGAAACATATAATGGTAATCTGTAGTGGCAAAGAGGTTGTGTGCACAATGATTGCCATAAATATTGGGGTTTGCCTTTTTTTCGAGGGAAAAAACAAACGATTCACTAGAAGGACTGAAGGAGCATCTATGTAGCTTAACCAATATAAAGTCGTGTGACATATCAGATTGAAGGAGAAGGTATGAGACCATTCGTCGCTTTTAAAGTTATCTGTGTTTTTAGTCATTCAAACATTTGTAATACTTCTCATCCACGATAAACATAATTTATCTGTGTGGTAAACTTTTACGTCGCCCCAATGTTCTCTCCAAATATAAAATGACACACATTTATAGAGTGGGAAAAGTTTCAAAACCATTCAAATCTTGTCCACAAGCTAGCTAAACTTTGACCGACAAGTTAATTCTTTCTGGGATTAAGAAAAATCGGTGCATAGCAACTAATCTATCCATAATGCCCAACTAATAGATGTCGATGGTTCACCTAACTGCATGTAGCTAAACTCTTACATGCATGCGTATGGTAGATGGAGACGCGTGTCCCTTTCACAAGATGTGGCTCACAAAATCTGGGTCGTCGACGAAATCCCGTGCAGCCTCAAACTGACAGCTATTAAAACATCAAAACAAGGAAATGATACAAACTACTATATATTTTTAGTAAAAGAAACATCGCTCTTGACTTCACACATAAAAAAAAGTACTCCCTCCGTCCGAAAATACTTGTCCTAGAAAATAAATAAAATAGATGTATCTATAACTAAAATAAGTCTAGATACATCCATTTCTAAAACAAGTATTTCCAGACGGAGGGAGTAGTATACAACTTCAAAGCAAAACATGTTCTGGAAAGCAAAGTAACAACAAGGGAAATAGGAAACGGCTACCTCCCCACAAACCGCTGTAAATTACTCCCTCCGATTCATAATAAGTGTTGCAGCTTTGAACTAAGATTGAACTAACCTTCGATCAAAATTCCAACACTTTGTTTAGATGAGAGGGAGTATTAGATAGAAAAGTAAGGATTTTTCATTTCCGGGTGAAATTGTTGTTTTCTCTTATAGTAATATGATTACAATTAAGAAGCAAAAGGACCTCGATATATGGGGTCCTGCGTTTAAAGCCTTCATCGATCATTCGGCCTCTTGTGCGGTTGCTATCTAAGAGCATGGTTAATAGTATAGCCAGCTCCTGGCTATAAGCTATTGCCATGTCATCTATAGCCCATCTTATAGCCAACATGTACAATAGTTGATTAGAAGAGTGTACTACTTATTTATTATATGGCCCACCTTTCACTCTCACAAAGTGCCTAGGAGCACGTGCTAGATCTGGCTCTTCACCAAGAGCCCGCTTACCTTCTCTCTCCTCTTCTCTTTCCTTCAACTAAGCAAAAATATACTAGTTTATTTTTTATAGCCCGCTGACTCAGCTCTATTGTATTTGCTCTAAACCGTAGATTGAAATATATGCTTACATAAATCCAGTGCATACATACAAAATATAGCTGCACAATCTTGTTCATGGCTTTCTCGCCAAAAAAAACAAATCTTGTTCATGGCTGCCAGTGCTTGGGCGGTTCACAACACTCGAACAGACAGTTGTACTAATTAATCGTGTCACTGTCATATCACATAGGTGTTTTGGGCAATCTAGGAGCGCATAACATTCAGGATCACATATTCTGTTCATGTAATAATGAAAGTTGGGTCTGGTAGCAACACGTAATCGATTGGATGTATGTCGCATGCTTACAACTATATCATCGATAGGGCCGAGGAAGATTGCGTCTGTCTTTCGCAATTCTTGAAAAGATTTATCACCCATTAGGCCATGTTCCGTTAATCCCCTTGCCAAAGGGATTGAAGAGGTTTAGAGGGGTTTTGATTTGCAAAGAATTCAATCCCCTCCAATCTTTCAAACCTCTTCAAACCTTGCATAACCGAACCACGGGGAATCAATAAGAGCATAACCAAGATTCAGAGGGCTTTCCTGTGGGTCGGAACCGATCCCGTTTCAGGCGGAAAGTGCAAGGTAAATTGGAAAACGGTATGTCGTCCAACCTCTCTTGGAGGCCTTGGAATCCTTGATATGGACAAATTTGCAAGGGCGCTCCGCCTGCGTTGGCTTTGGTTCGCTTGGATGGATCCTCAAAGGGCATGGGTTGGTTTCGAAACTCCGTGCGATGACAAAGACAAATATTTATTCTACGCGGCGATCGTGATAACTGTTGGCAATGGCAAGAAGGCCAGTTTCTGGCACGCTCCTTGGCTTGATAGTCAAAAACCGAAGGATATCTCTCCGGGCATCTTCGCCCTCTCTAAGCGAACAAACTCCTGTGTTGCCAAGGCTATGACTGATAATTATTGGATCCGTCAAATCAACTTGGAAGGGGGGATATTTGTAAACATTATCCAACAATTCTTTGACCTTTGGAGAAAAACTCAAGAGATCAACCTCATCCCGGACATTGAAGATGTCGTTCGCCGGAAATTCACCAAGGATGGTTGCTACTCTACGGCCAGTGCTTACCGGATGCAGTTTGCGGGTTTGATTAACTCCGAGATGCTGAGAATGGTCTGGAAGATTTGGGCACCACCCAAGATTAAATTCTTCTCTTGGCTTGTTCTTCAAGATAGAATATGGACTTCTGACAGATTACAACGCAGAGGATGGCCCAATTGTAGCCTCTGTCAGTTGTGCAAAAGGGAGCCAGAATCTGCGTCCCATCTTCTGTTCAAATGCCGCTACACAATAAGAGTCTGGAACATGATTTATGATTGGATGGGGATACAGTCTGCAACACACTTATGGAGTGATCTACAAATAGTCAACCGATGGTGGTCCGCCAACGATGGACGATATGGTGAATCTAGAAAGGCGGGAATCTCCCTACAAATGCTAGTGTGTTGGGAAATTTGGAACGAAAGAAATGCTAGGGTCATCCGTAACAAGGATTCACCGACCACGAGAGTGGTGGCTATAATCAAGGACGAGGCCAAAACATGGGCCATAGCCGGGGCTAAACTTCTGAGCAATTTAATTCCGAGAGAGTGATTCCTTCTGTTTTTATTGGACCTTTGTGGTCCTGTAAGCTTAAAACTTTGTCTAAATTTCTTCTTAATTAATGAGATGAGACAAAGCTTTTGCCTCCGTTTAAAAAAAAACAAGCCTTTACTGAGAACACTATCCGGTGAAGCTGGCATCTTGAGTTTTCATGTATAGCGCTGTGTTCGACATCACTCACGACGGTGGATGGAGGAGCCACGTCAAAACTACAACTACAAGCAGAGAGAAAGGATTACTGAGATTACTACCATTCACAAGAAACGCAACACTCGACCGGGATCCCAGTCGATCACGGATCCTGCAAAGTGTCCCGAACGATTCACCCAACACTTGCAAGGAACATGATCGCCCTCTGATGCTTAATTACCGACAAATACAGAAATGCCAATTGCCAACATGCACTAGTACATGATCGGAGTAGGTAAATGCATGTGTGGCAAGTGACGCTGGTCTGACTCATAAAGACGGCCAAAAGGCCGACCAAATAGACAGGCAGGTTGCAGGTCTCCAAGTTGGCAATGGCGGCAAGTAGTACTCCAATAGTACGTACGCGACCATCGCCGGCTGCTCACCAGTCACATTGGAATGGACGCATCGGTCAGGAGATAAAAGCACTATGCACCTATCTATTTATCCACGTCGTTGTGTCTGCATGCACTTGATGTACTGATAGCGTCGCCCGGCCACGATGATCCATCCAGTGGCCCTGTGCGCGCGTGGCCCCGGCCGGCAGCTCGATCGTCTCCATCTGTACGCAGTCTCGGATGATTGCAAGCTCTAAATCAACATGGAGCCGGGCGAGCCGCGCGAGTGGCGCAGTGGCTGGACTCGGCAGTGGCCATCCAGCCCGCCCGAGTTCGATCCCCGGATCGGCCGGGTGGCTCACAAATAATTTCCAGTGCCTCCCAAGTGTGGCGTGAGTTGGTACACTAATCAGAGGGAGGATGATGTAATCATCTGTTGTAGATCAAGATACTAATTTATTCAAAAAAAAAAAGATCGAGATACTATGGTAGACTATCCTGATATAGAGTCGTCGGCCAGGCAGAGATGCCTAGAAATATGGGGAGGCCATCGACTCGTATGTATGTGTGTGGCCAGTGACACGGATATGAATCAGAAAGACGGGCACCTGCCGAGTGCCGACGATCAAACGGTCAGGCTACAGGCCCTCGAGTCGGCAATGTCGGCAAAATAGTAGTGTCTGATCATCACCAACAGCCATGGCCGATTGGATCACAGAAACTGTATGGACGCATTATTGCATGACGGCCGGCGCATCAGTCAAGAGACACGATTAAAAGCAACTGCAGATGTCCTCTTGTCTTACAAGTGGTAGGTCTGCTAGCCTGGGTGAGTTGAGGCACATCTAAACATATTTATTATCGTCCTTTCTATTCTGTTCATGTTGTTGCTACTTGATCTGGCCAGGTGCGCCACCTGACCCTGATTCATCCGGTGGGCAGTGGCCGTGTGAGTGAGTGGCCCCGGAAACTCGATGTCGGCTTCATTTGTACTTTCTCTGTAAAGAAATATAAAAGCTTTCAGTTCATTATATTTTAGTGATCTAAACGCTTTTATATTTATTTGCGGAAGGAGTACCTAGATTCCCTCGATTAACATTGTACAAAAATATTAAGCAACGAACTGATGGAGACGTAGTGGTGAGAACCCTCTTTAGAAACGATAATGTTAACTGGCAAACGTTCGTTGGGACCTCCCCAACGAACATTCACATTGCCGTTCGATCGTGATCAAGCAACAACAATTTTATTTTTTATAAAGGTGTATATTGATAAAACAAGAAGCCCTCTGGCCGCGATATGCTAGCTGAGGGTTAGGGTT
Organism: Elymus sibiricus; assembly: GCA_039707655.1. NCBI lineage: Eukaryota > Viridiplantae > Streptophyta > Magnoliopsida > Poales > Poaceae > Elymus > Elymus sibiricus. The sequence goes on from CM077663.1 coordinate 284,312,639, forward strand.
TCCGCCGCCATGGGCGATTCCCGTGCTCCCGTCCAAGTCTAAGCCGTATTCCACCATGAGTCTACATGGGAAACCGTCCTCCGGTTCGCGGAGGGAGTCTAAGTCGTCTACGAGTCGTCTCGGAAGGAAGGAGGATCCGGCGTTGGCCGTGGTAGGCAAGGAATCGGATCGGGGCGGGGGTCCTTTAAGTCCCCTCGTCCGATGCAATCCTCCCGACAGGATCGTCGCCTTCAACAATCCGCTCTTCGATCCCGCTTCTTCTGTAGCGAGATCACGACTGCCGTCGATGTCGTACGCCGGTGATGGGGGTGAAAAAGGAGGGGCCGGTGAGGCCCCTACCCACCCGAAGTCGCTCGGTGTCGACGCGATGGTGGCCGGGAAGGGCTCCAGGGGACTGATCGTGCCGGTGGAGGAGTCTGCTCATAACAGCAACTGGGATGAGAGGGAAGCAGTCGGGCTGGATGGTCCGAACGTCAGAATTGACGGCGAGGTGCATCTGGATGATGATGTTGTCGTGGAAGAGGAACCGGAGGTGGAGCCAGTGGCAGTGCCACCGCGGTGGAGACTGCTTGGCCGCTACGTCAGCATAGGGCGACCAAACGTCGACGACATGGCGGAACACTTCAGCGAGGTCTGGAAGGTTCGAACAGGCCTCAATATTGCAAGGATTAAGAACAATTGGTATTCCGTGACCTTTTTCTCTGAGGGAGATTATAACTTCGTGGCGCGGGGTGGACCTTGGATCTTCAAGGGAAACGCGCTCATTGTCGGCCCGTTCAAGGATGGAGAGCAGCCGTCAGAGGCTGAACTGAACTCGGTTCCGATCTGGGTCCGAGTGTATAATGTCCCATGGGGTAAGCAAACTGTCGCGTATGGCGAATTCCTTGGGGGCCTGCTGGGAGCCACCATGGAGGTGGATGCGGAGGCTGATGGGAGCAGGGTTCGTGAGTTCTTGCGTATCCGTGTGGACCTGCCACTTGGCCGCCGGCTCCAGACTAAGATCACCATTGGCAAGGACCCGTCGAAGCAAGTAATCTATCCACTAAGGTATGAGAGGGTGCCTCATTATTGCTTCTGGTGTGGGTTCATTGGCCATGACGACAACCAATGTGAGAAGAAAAGATTGGGGGTCCCGACCAGGGCTTATGATGAAGGGTTGCGGTGCTCCCCGTACAGGAAGTTTGAGAACAGATCAGCCTTTGTGGCTCCCGGAAGCCAGCCTGCAGCAAGACGGGGGCTGAACTTTGATAGCAATGCCCCGTCTGAAGTTCTGGGACAGCCGAGAGAGAGGCGCCGTGGAAAGGGGAACCAACAGCAGCAGCAATCAAGAGAGATACCTGTACGGGTGGATGCCCGTGATGGTTTTGGAGAACACAGTAGCTCTGAAGGACACTACGTGGACGCCGGCCTTACTGACCGTGTTTTAGCTATGCGTGTGCACTCAGCGGGACAGAGAGCTGAGGCTAGTAGAGGACGTACGGCGAGGGCGTCTTCTGAACCTCCTGAATTTGTCTTTCTCGGCGGACGAATCCCAGCGCCCCTGCCACTCTCAGTTCGGCCGCCTGGGAGTGACACGAGCCAAAGCAGCAGATTTGGGAGTAGAGACATGATCCCGGCAATACGGGACCTCGAGGCCACATCTGATTTTTCCTCAGCTGAGTCCGACCAGCACATGCAGGAGGCGGATTCTATCCTGGGTAAGAGATTCTTTCGTGGGCAAGCCCCTGTAGAGCTGATTCCTACACAGGGAGCTTTGGTGGTTCACACAAAGAGAGGGGCTGGTCATAAGCAGAAACGTGGGAAGATTCAGCAAAGTGATCAGGGCAATAATCAAGAGGTGGAGATGCGGGACTCGGTTAGCTTGGAAGGAGTGGAGGCAACCGGCCTTGGGGCCGTCGGTACACTGACGGGGTCGGGTGAGCCGCCCCGTCAGGAGCAATGAATTGGCTGAGTTGGAACTGTCGGGGGGCAGGGAACCCCTCGACAGTTCGTGATCTTGCGTCTCTTGTTAGGACGCATTCCCCTAGTCTCGTTTTCTTGTGTGAGACTAGACAAAATAAAGATAAGATGTATCGCTTACGTAATAGGATAGGGCTCTCTGGCTTTGAAGGAGTTAGTAGTAACGGCCGTAGTGGCGGCCTAGCACTGTTTTGGCATGAGTCTATGTACGTCGCTGTGCAAGATGCAAATGAAAGATTCATTGATGTGTACTTACGTGTGTCCCCGGATACGCCATTATGGAGAGCCACATTTGTATACGGTGAACCGAGAGTAGAGAACCGGCCTATGATGTGGGATAAGCTCAGAGGACTGCACGCTCAGAGTTCGCTGTCATGGGTGATCATTGGTGACTTTAATGAGGCGATGTGGGATTTTGAGCACCAATCGGAAACCCCGAGACCTGCTGGCCAAATGATTATTTTTCGGGATGCACTTGAAGCGTGTGGACTAACTGATCTTGGTTTTTCAGGTCATCCCTTCACATATGATAATAGGCGCAGCGGCAGGGCGAACGTCCAAGTTCGTTTGGATAGAGCGGTGGCGTCCAACGACTGGAGGGACTTGTTCATGCAGGCATCGGTGGCCCACCTTGTGTCGCCGGCGTCGGACCATAGTCCGCTGCTCCTCAGGTTCTCACTAGAGCGGGACGTGCGGCCTCGGAGTAGCCGCCGGTATGAGTTAATGTGGGAGCGATCGCCGGCTCTGGAGGCCATTATCGCTAATTCTTGGTCAAGCAAAGGCACGAAGAGGAATCTGGGAGATGTTAGGGAAGCTCTGGCTACTGTTATGTCTGATCTTCATACTTGGAGCAATAAGGTCTTTGGCAATGTGACTAGGGAAATAGAAAAGCCACGTACTAGACTGGAGGAACTAACCAACATGAATGCAGATCGAGCTGAAATAAGAAAGGAGATGGACAAGATGAATGAGCTCTTGTACAGGGAAGAAATGCTATGGCTCCAGCGATCGCGGATTGATTGGTTAAAGGAGGGGGACCGTAACACCAAGATGTTTCATCGGAAGGCAGCTTGGCGTGCAAGGAAAAATAAAATCCGAGGGCTGTCAGATGAGGCGGGGGTTATACACTCTGTACAGGCTACTATGCTACAGATGGTTAACAATTACTTCCATAACTTATTCACAGCTGACCCTATGTTGGAGTCGCATGATGTGCTGCAGCTCATTCAGCCCAAGGTGTCCGCGGAGATGAACAATAGTTTGTGCAAGGATTTTACTGATGAGGAGATCTCGAATGCTATGTTCCAGATTGGGCCCTTGAAGGCGCCGGGGCGGATGGGTTCCCCGCGAGATTCTTCCAGCGGCATTGGGTGGTGATGAAGGATGACATAATTAGTGCGGTTAAACTGTTCTTCGCCACTGGAGTCATGCCAGAAGGGGTTAATAGTACGGTCATTGTTTTGATCCCGAAGATCGACTCACCGTCTCGCCTCACCGATTTCCGGCCTATCAGTCTATGTAATGTTATATACAAGGTAATAGCGAAATGCCTAGTCAATAGACTGCGGCCCATCTTGGACGAGCTGGTGTCCCCGGAGCAGAGCGCATTTGTACCGGGCAGATTAATTACAGATAATGCTTTAATCGCTTTTGAGTGCTTTCATGCGATCAAGCAGGAGAAGGACCCGGAACAGGGCTTTTGTGCCTATAAACTGGACCTGTCCAAGGCCTATGATCGGGTAGACTGGGTTTTCTTGGAGCGAGTGATGCAACAGATGGGTTTCTCTCACCGATGGGTGGATTGGATTATGAGGTGTGTCACCTCGGTGAGGTACAGTGTTAAAGTCAATGGAGCCCTCTCGGATTCATTCGCACCGTCTCGTGGACTACGGCAGGGAGACCCCCTCTCACCCTTCTTATTCCTTTTTGTCGCTGACGGTCTTGATGCTATTCTAAAACAGGAGATTGCAGCTAATCGCCTCACCCCACTCCGGGTGTGCCCCCAAGCCCCGGGTATCTCTCATCTGCTCTTCGCGGACGACACCTTGCTGTTTTTCCGAGCAAATGGACAGGAGGCTGCTCAAGTCAAGGAAGCACTCGGCACTTATGCTAGAGCTACATGCCAGCTAATAAATCCAGCTAAGTGTTCTATAATGTTCAGCCCCAAGTGCTCACAAGCTAACAAACAGGTGGTCATGCAAACTCTGGACGTGGAGCACATGAGCTTTGAGGAGAAATACCTCGGCTTCCCAACGCCTAGTGGCCGCTTCACTAAAGGAAAACTACATAATCTACAGCAACAAGTGACAAAGAGGATTATCCAATGGGGAGAATTGATGTCTCAGGCTGGACGTGAGGTGCTTATTAAGGCGGTTGCACAGGCCTTGCCCACATTCCTCATGAGCTTATTTAAATTTCCGCGAAGCACATGTGACGATCTGGGTCGGATGATCCGCAGCTACTGGTGGGGCGCATACAGAGGCAAGAGGAAGACGCACTGGAAAGCTTGGGACACGATGCTCAGACCCAAGTCAGCCGGCGGCATGGGTTTCAAGGACTTCAGGCTATTCAACCAAGCATTGTTGGCGCGGCAAGCATGGCGTATTATGGTTAAACCGGAAGGCCTTTGTGCGCGTGTTTTGAAGGCAAGGTACTTCCCCAATGGACGTCTTGAAGATACTGTTTTCACCGGCAATGCGTCGCAAACATGGCAGTCCATTGTGCATGGGTTGGAATTGTTGAAGAAAGGCCTAGTCTGGCGCATCGGTAATGGGCAGTCGGTCAGAATCTGGCGAGATTCATGGATACCACACCCTGTTGGCCGACCGCCAATCACACAACAGGGGAGGTGTCGTCTCCGACGAGTTTCGGAGCTCCTGGACGAGCATGGTGCATGGCGCGGTAATCTTCTCCGGCAGAATTTTCTACACATTGATGTTCATGAGATCTTGAAGATCAAGGCGTCCCCCTGGCTGGGGGCAGATTTCCTTGCATGGGGAGCGGAACGTACTGGTATCTTCACCGTACGTAGTGCGTATCGGCTGGCGCTTGAGGACAAGCTTCGTCCTTCAGCAGTCGCGGCGAGCAGGGCACCGGACGGGCGACGTGCCGTCTGGGCACTATTATGGAGGTGCCCTGCTCCTCCTAAGGTGCGTGTGTTTGCATGGCGCTTGGCTACTAACTCCCTAGCCACCTGGTCTAATAAATCCACTCGTCACATGGAGGTTACTGATATTTGCCCATTATGTGGTCTCGAGTGCGAGGACACTTTCCATGTGTTTTGTAGGTGCCCACGAGCTGTGCACTTGTGGCGGACTATGGCGGAGGTCTGGAGCATACCGAACATTGAATCAGTGCTCAACACCGGCCCTGAGTGGTTCCTAAACCTTATTGCAGAATGCAATGAAGGGGACCGGCTGCGCCTGCTTATGCTGTTATGGAGATGCTGGCATGTGCGTAATGAGATCACTCATGACAAGCCGGCGCCGCCCGTGGAGGTATCTCGACGCTTTTTGCAGAGCTACGTGACCTCGCTCCTCGGAACTCAGCAGTATCCGCTGGGAGAGTGGGACAAAGGGAAGATGCCCATCCAGAACGAAGGGGCTGAGCAACCTATACCGCATGCGAGTGGTGCGACGCGGACACCCCGGAAGTGGAGCCCCCCGCCCGCCAACTGGATGAAACTGAACGTCGACGGCTCTTTCTCCCATGATGACGGAAGGGCCATCATATTTTCTGCGTGCCGTTCGCTTTGGTCATGCCTGGATCCTCTGCATGCTGAGCTTGCTGGATGCATGGAGGGAATTGCTTTGGCCCTCCAATGGACGGAGCTGCCATTCATCGTCGAGACTGACAGTTTGCAGGCGGTGCAACTGATTTCTACAGCTGGCCATGACCGCTCACAGTATGCCATGGTGGTTTCGGAGGTGAAGCGTCTTATGAGTGAAAGGGAGTGTCGTGTCGTTCATATTTCTCGAGAGCAAAATAATGTAAGCCATACGCTGGCGAACTTTGGGAGATCTCAAGACCGAACTGTGGTCTGGCTCCGCTCTGGCCCGGACAATGTCCCTAGCTTGTGTAGGGAGGACCTACTTGGCTCTTGAGTAATACAATCCCTTTCACCCCCGCAAAAAAAAAAAAACAACAATTTTATTTGAAAAAGGCATTCTTGAGAAAAAAAATTGGAACCCCCTATAACTAAACTTACCACCCCTGCCCCCCTCCCCTAACTAAAATTGTCAGGCAAATCGTTTGCAATTGCCATCTAGCCCAACGAAAGTTGGCCGTATAACATGTTGTAGGTCTAAAGCAACATGTATTAGCTTGATACTCTGTATGCAACGGTTGAATGAAATATCCTTTTATAATCCTATATAAAAAAATAATATAAAAAAAGTTCAAGACAACACCTCTTGGGCGACAATGCCGTGCAAGTGAGTTACGAACGTAAACGTACACCTCTCGTCATGCAACTTGCACGATGATCCACAATTCCAAATGGTGGATGAGTCCACTTGCGACGACATGGGTCGAGCAAGTGTGAGTCTACCTGACCACCCCACAAGCCACCATGCTAAACATGCTTTGCCTTTATCACGTTTTCAGGTCATAAAGGCAAATCGCTCTTGGACCACCCTAGCCGATACCAAATTCCCTAATCGGTCACATTTGGTGCACTCTTCCCTTTTGCACCAGGTCATGAAGAAAAAGGAGGAGTAATTTCAACTTTTCCATGTTTTGTTAGAGCAAATACAATAAGATGACATAAGCAGGCTATCAGAACTAAAATATTATATTCTTCTTAGTTGGAGGAGAGAGAAGAGGAGAGAGAAGAAAAGCGGGCTCTTGTTGAGTAGCCAGGTACAGCACGAGACCCAAGACGCTTTGTGAGGTTGTAAGGTGGGCCAACTACTAATAAAGTAGTACACATCTAAAACTTACTATTATATATGACGGCTATTAGGTTGACTCTAGATGACATGACAACTCCTTATAGCCGATTGTTGGCTGTATTATTAACCATGCTCTTAGCTGTACTTTTTCATGTTGGTGCATGCCGCAGTCTATAGAATCTTCGATATGAAAAGCCACGAAGACTTCTGTTGCAAATATCCGGCGACCTAGTCAAGTCTCCTGCATGAAATGGAAACCAACAGCGCCACTCGTAAATTAATGGAGCGGCGTAGGATGCACTGAGGACCGGATCTGCAGTACTGGAGCACATCAATTCAGAAACAAATGATTGACTATTATCACTAGTGCTATTACAAAAATCGCTTGTACCATTATCACCATGAAAGGTTTTTGAATAAGTTTGTCCACCCTGTGATTTGATATCATTTCAAATCTGTTTCCGAATTAGTTTGGCCACCCTGTGATTTGATATATTATTTAGTCCATTCTCCGCTTGGGAGAGGTAGGTAATTTCTTAAATTCCTCGAGACCGTCGATATTCTCGAGAGACATGTTCCTATCGTTGGTCGATAGCTCCAACCAGCGTGGCGGTGTAGCCGCCATCCACCGGAGGCACACCTTTGTGTGTTTGTGCATAGCTTCGGTTTTGTAGGACTTTGCGTGTGCACAAACCGGCATGATCATTTGTGTGTGCACATTGATGGTATTTATGTGCATTCTAGTCATGCAAAAGTGAGCGTGTGCTTACTGTATCTGTATCCCCTTCATGCTATATTATGAGTAAAAAATCTAGCTTTATCAAAAAAATATTACACCAATCTGATCAATACACTTGTAACTTTTTTGCCATGGTAAACTAATTTTAGGGTCCCTTTGTTCAAATCTTATAGGATGTTTGAGGATTTCATTCCTTCGAAATGTTCTTGATAGAGCACACTTTTTTTCTTCGTCTTATGACCTGATTTGTATGCAATCCCATAAAGTTCCTTTTTACTGAATCCAACCTCCTAGGAAATTTCTTTTATTTCTATGAAAACCATGGTCAGCACATAATCCTATAGGAAAGTCTCGTGTTTTTGATTCACATGATTCAGTATGTCATGCCCCCAAATATGCCATGACACTCAAATACTGCATTTTTAGAATACCGTGAATCAAATCTGATTGTTTCATCATTGTATGGACATTTGACCCTTGTTTTTCTGCTCCCAAACCTCCATAACCCCATCAATGGAGCCCTCCTGAGTAAGCTAGCCACGTTCAAATTTGAATCACATTTTTTTTTGTCGAAAAGCTGCCACTCCAGTAATCCCGGTATTAAGCAAAAGCAATGCATGGTGTGTTACGGGTCAAAGCTCTCAAGGGTATGAACAGAGACTAGGGGAAATATAAAGTTTCCATTCTGTAGTTGTCGTGGTTTTATCACGGCAGATGTCCTAGTGAAAGGACTTAGGGATGAAGCCATCGCTACGGCGGTTAACTCGAAGGGGTTGGTCGGGACGAAAGACACAAGTTTACCCAGGTTCGGCCCCTCTCGAAGGAGGTAAAAGCCTACGTCCTGCTTTGAGTTGTATTGATGGAGTATCGATTACAAGGGAGCGGAATCGCTTGACCTAGCTCTCGATCAAAGGTTTCGTACCTTAAGCCGCCCAGGGAACCCGCCTTTATATACACAGGTCGAGGCCCTGGGCTTACAAGAGTACGGGCCGAGTTACATCTAGTAACCGACATTATCTCTAAATCTCCTTGCCTTATCTGGCAAGTCATCTCCCGGCGGCTTATACCTCCGGGTCACATACTGCCTGACGGCTCTGGGCTTCCGCCCGGCCCGTCTGGTAAATTACCTCCAGGCTTTATCTTAATCTTCCGGACTGCTTAAGGCCTTACTGTTTAGGCTGCCAACTTCCTAACCCGGCCCCTCCTGAGCGGGTCTCACCATGGGGTTATATCCCCAACATTACGCCCCAGATTGATTTGAACCTGTTCATGTCAATCTTCAAGTCTTCTGGTTGGCGAGTCTTGTGTTCTTCAACATCACCTAACTTGAAATAAACCTTCATGACCCGCCATGTAAAAATGGATGATGTCATCTCTGGTAAATCCAAAAGATCTTAATGACATCACAACGGATCTTTGCATTAACTGGTCAATCCGAGAATCGAGGTGTTTTCTTGGTCAATCATCATCTTGTCTCCTCGATTCCCGCGTTGGACTGTTGATGTTCCATCTCCCCCTCATAAATAGGCGCGGGGGGTCCCATCATTTTCACTTTCCCACGCTGCCGCTTCTCTCTTCTTCTTCCTCCAGACGCCCGCGCAACCGAAGCTCCGCCGCGCCGTCCGTACCACGCCGTCGTCCTCAACAAGGCCGCTGCATCACCCTGACCGTGACCAGAGCTCGCCGGTGCACGCCCGCATCCCCTGCATCTTCCAGGTTCCATTCTTCTTCCCTCGTAGATCCGCATTAGTTCATCGGAGTTCTTCGAGTCCGCCGCCGTTCGTCGGAGTATTTACCATAGATCGGAAGGGAAAACACCCCTTCGGCTCCGAGACGATAGCGAAAACGTGCAGGCTCCGATTAGCATCTATTCCATATTTAGTGTAGATTGCTCCTTCACTGGAATCCATGTACCAACTGCCTGTTCTTCCACTGACGCTTTTAGGTTTAGAAAATGTTTCCATTTTATCTTCGTCCGTAGATCTTGTAATTGCAGCCGTAGTTGGTGGAACTTGTTTGTCCACACTTAGCAACATTTTCAATATTCACTTGTCCATTTAACCCGCCATCGCGCTACCGGCTCTCCCTGGCAAAATATAATTCGCTTCATACCTGTAATCGACGGCGGGTCGTAACTTAATAATGACCCGCCAAGTAGCGTTGCCGTTTTAGAGTCATAGTTGTTTTGGTCATGCAGCGTTCTTAACCCGCCGTACCTCCATGTCTTTCCACAGCGTTTAACCCGCCGTCATGGCTAAAGCCCCCACCTCTTGCGATTGGGTAGGCTCTGGGGTTACCGAGGAGATACTCAATGATTTCGTAGTCATGGGAGTTTTGCCAGCTCAAGATGTCATCCATTGGCGGGTTCCCGGTGACGAGATCACTCCCGAACCCAAAGAAGGGGAAGTTATCGTCTTCACAGACCATCTTCTCCGTGGCTTCTCACCGCCCGGATCAAAGTTTTTCCGGGACACCCTGCATTTTTACAAGCTTCATCCTCAATATATTGGCCCCAACGCGGTCACCAACCTGTGCCAATTCCAAATATTCTGTGAAGCATATCTGCAAGAAGAGCCCTCCGTTGACCCCTTCAGAGATTTCTTCTACATCAGCCGCCAGACGAAAATTGCAGATGGACCAAGCCTTGAACTTGGTGGCGTTTCAATTCAAAGGCGGAGATATGTGTCTTTTCCCTCGGCGACTCTGCCTAGCCATCCCAAGGACTGGAATCACACCTGGTTCTACTGCAGAGACACTTCTCCGGCCGGAGAAAATCCACTGCCGGGTTATCGTCCCTACCGGCTCTGCACCACCACCGAGCTCCCAGACCGGTTGTCTGCCATAGAGCGCGCCCAATACGCTCCAACATTTTCAAAGATCAGGGCTTTATTGGCCAATGGATTAACTGGCGTTGATCTAACCCGCTGCTGGGTTTCTTGGAGAATCTTACCATTGAGCCGGCGTGGTGGCTTAATGTGTGAATATACCAGTGAAGTGAATGACCCTCAGCGCTTCAATCAGACGCCTCTAACAGACAAGGACCTCAACTTGATTGTCAAATCACTGCTGGGAGAACCTCAGGAGGTCTGCAATAAGACGGGGTTAAGCCCCTTCTATGCTCTTAACCCGGCTCCCGTAGTAAGGCTTTTTCCTTTAAACTTTACTCTTTTTCCTTTAGATTTCGCACTTTACCTCATTTAACCTTTCTGCAAATGCATTTATATATGCAAGACGGCTCTTCCTTCTGGAAGAAGAGAATAACCACAACCTCTACTTCAAAGATGAAGACAAAAGCAAATAAGACCCGGGCTCCGGCTCGTAAGTAGAAACCGACAGCTGAGGAGCTGCTTGAGCTGGATGACTCGGAGGTAGAACTTGACTCTCTTGGCCTTCTTTTCATGCAACTTATTGACGCTGACTCCTCTCAGGGTGACACGGAGACAAGACAAGCCGGCGCAGCAGAGGTAACTACCATCTCCTCTGACTCGGAACCTTTGCCAAGAGAGAAAATACGGCGGGTCATCCGGAAAGTAAAGTTTTCACACCCCCTTGCTCACTTGGATCCCAACTCTCTTTTGAAGAAGCAGCAACATGACTCCAGGCGTCAGACCCGGAGCGGCGGCTCTGAAGATCTAGTGGCCGGCTTACCCGATGCTCCGGCTCCTTGGAAACGCCATAATGAGGTAATTCATAACTTTGTTTTCATTTCCTCTGCATGCTAGCCTTATGCAGTAAATTGATCATACTGCTCAACTTTTAATGTCTTCAGGAGCTCCTCCTTCCTCTGGCGACTCAATCGCTTCAAAGCTGCCACCTCTTGTCATCAACCCAGGGTAACTTTCTTATTTGCATCCAACATTGTTTACTAACTTTTTATCCTTGCATACAACTTGTCCTGAAATCTTTATTTACAGGGCTCAAGCCAAGAAGAGGAAAATAAGCGGGTCTTCTGCCAATCCTGACTCCCCTGAGCCGGAGAATCCAAAGCTTGACACTCTTGACACCCGCGTTGAGCCCTCTGAAGCTCAACAAGGCACCCATGATGAAACTCCTCAGCCTACTGAGCCGGCGGATGTTGATATTGTGATTCCTGAGGCCAATCCGGAAGCTGATCCTAAGCCGCCCAGCCCTCTACCAACAGTTGAAGATGTGGCTTCCCATGAAGAAGTTATCATTACTGGGACGACTTATTCAACTCCAGCCCCTTCCAATGTGCTGACCAAGCATATTAGCAAGGATGAGGCGCCTTCGCCTGAAAAGGAGAAGGTTAAACTTGATCTCCCCAATCTTGAGAAGCTTACTGTTGACGAGCTACACTCCGGATACTTGAGCCGCCTCTCCGCAAGCCGGGACATGGAAGCCAACTTGGTTGGTATGATGAAGAAGAAATATGAGGTATACTCAACTTATCCGCATCCCTTATATCCTGACGTAGCCCCCAAGAGCCGGCTTATTTTCTTGAAAATAAGCCTGGTCTTCCATAACATATAGATTTTACTTCATCAGTGTGTAGCCCCCAAGGGCCGGGTCATTATGCAAATAATGAGTCGACACTTATTTTGCTGACATGAAAGAATTCCAGTCGTAGCCCCCAAGGGCCGGCTTATCTCTTGAGATAGCCGGGTCTTTTACGTTTGTAAAGAAAAACTAGTGATCTGTTCTGCAAATTGTAGAGCCTGTAGCCCCCAAGGGCCGGTTTATCTTCTTGAAGATGATCCGGGTCTGCTTATGTTATATGCTTGATAGAACTGAGAGACATTAGCCCCCAAGTGTCAAGGATATTGCTCGCAATGTGCTTGAAACTTGTAACAAATTTCTTCAATGCCCCCAGTTGCATTGTGCTACCGGCTTAGGATTGGCAAGCTTTCACTTAACAACTGTTAATTGCGCAGGCAACTTTAAATGAGGCCGAGTCAAGCTTGACTGACCTGAGGAAAAACCTGGCGCTTCAACAAGATGCCCGAGCTGAAGCTGACGCAAAATGGAGGCTCTCCTCAACAGAGCTGGAAAAGATCAAGGCAGATTTTGAAGCCTACAAACAATCTGCTGAAGCTGAACAAGCCGCCTTGACCAAGCATGCAGAAGACGCCGAGGGCCGATTGAAGCCTGTGACTGAAGAACTGACCAGTCTGAAATGGCATGTAGCTCGGATGACCGAAGCTGTCTTTGGTAAGTGTTGTTGACTATCTTGTGAATATTCTGTTCAAACAGTCTTATAAGACTCCCCCGTCGATTTATGCACTTGAACTACTTGCAGGCCTTCGGACTCGCAATCTTCCAGACGACAGCTTACTGAAGCTGAAAGCATTATACTCATTCACGGAGCAGCTGTACGCTGGAAGTCTTTTCACCATCAGGGCTGTTATGGGTTAGAAGGGCACTCCAAAGCTTATCAAAGACGTGCTGAAATGCCTCTCCACCATCCCCAAGCAGTTTGAAGAATTGAAGAAATCAGCCGGCCGTAAAGGCGCAATAACAGCTTTGAGCCGGGCTTTAGCTTATGCACCAGAGCTTAACCCGGAAGAGATGGTTGGAGGGTTCCCATAGCTGAAGGACGACGGCTCAGAATTCACGCAAGATGACTATGCTCGTTGCTTCAAAGCGTCTCGAGTACTGGCTAGCCAACTAGCCGCAGAGGCTGATCTGAAGGTTTATCAGGCGGCTTATGATGGCAACAATGCACGGGTTCGAGCGCCTACTTTTGGCCGGTGGATCTGACTCCTCAGCGTCGTAAGCACATCTTTGCCCCTGATGTTGACCCGTCTCCAATCTTGCATGATGAAGCTGAATTCCAGGCCTTGATCAACTGCAACTGGGATGTGGACAATCTTCAGATCCAGGAGACAGAAGACCCGACGCAGGATGACCCGTCAGCAACTTAGGCGAAGGAGTTGGCCCAGGATGAAGCTTAACCCGGATGAACTAACGGCCGGGTTGTGATCATTTGAAAAACTTTAGACCAAAATTTTGGGCTCTGCGCAGCCTTGTAATAGACTTAGCTGAAAACTGCTTGCCTGTGCCGTGCCTTCGTGCACGTTTTGAACTTTATCAATTTATATCTTGTGCTGACGGCTTATGGCCATACTCCTGGGCGAGTTAACAACTCCGTGCCCCATGATCTTGAAAATATGGGAATAAGACCCGCTGGCGGGTCATGATAGCCATAAGCTTTGACTAATGAGTAGCCATCCAAAGATGAATAATCTGCTCATGAAAAGGTCCTGCAAAAACAACAAACAAAAAATATATCCGTGCATATTTTCAGTTGCTATAAGGCGGCTATAAAGGCACAGCCCAAAAGAGATTAACCCTTTATATATATATATATATATGTTTTGAGAAAACTCAAGATTTTTGCTTCAAAGAAGTTAGGCATCAACGCCTATAATCCCGTAGGTCGGCTCTGACGTGACATAAATTCATCATTTTAACCTTAACAAGTTCAGGGTCTTAAAAAAGATTGACTGTTAAGGGTATGAACGGGCCACATAGCGGAGAGACTACAGCGAACAGGTGAGTTTGTCCTAGCTCTCTGTAAGCCGGCTCTCACGTGACATAAGCAGTCATTTTAACTTTGACGAGTTCAGGTTCTTGAAAAGATTGACTGCCAAACGTTCGGCGGGTCACCTGGCGGAGTAGCAAGTTGCAAACAGGCAGGTTTAACTCAAATATGGCTTTTAAGCCGGTCAAGAGGGTATGAAAGCTAAACCCAGTGGGTTGGAAGCCCCAAGTGACCTTATGAACGATCAACTCGTTGCACAAAACTTGTTGCATGAAAATGGCAGAGGCCCCGAATTATGGGGATGCCAGCTTTATTATATTGAAAAAGGTATATACAATGACAGAGATATGTACATTGATAAGAGTCAATGACTCAAGTATAGTAAGGCCGAAGATAAGCAATATTCCACGGCCTGCTGGTCTCTTCTCCGGAAGTGCGTAACTTGTCGCTCTCTTGTATATCAAGGAGGTAATATGACCCATTGTTGAGATTCCTGCTGACCACAAAAGGTCCTTCCCAAGGGGGAGATAACTTATGCATATCTGTCTGATCTTGAATCAGACGTAGCACTAAGTCGCCTTCTTGGAACGTCCGGGTCTTCACTCTGCGGCTATGATAGCGACGCAGATCTTGTTGATAAATTGCCGATCGTGCGGCTGCAAGATCCCGCTCTTCATCCAAGGCGTCCAGTGCATCCTGACGCGCCGTCTCATTATCAGTCTCAACGTAAGCCGCCACCCTGGGCGAGTCATGACGGATATCACTGGGGAGAATAGCTTATGCGCCATAAACCATGAAGAAAGACGTGTAGCCTGTTGATTTGTTGGGGGTGGTGTTGGGGAACGTTGCATGGGAAACAAAAATTTTCCTACGCACACGCAAGATCTATCCATGGTGATGAGCATCTACGAGAGGGAGAGTGAATCTACATACCCTTGTAGATCGCTAAGCGGAAGCGTTAATAAACGCGGTTGATGTAGTCGAACGTCTTCGCGATCCAAATCGCCGAGCGTCCCGCGATCCAATCACGATCCTTCCGATCTAGTGCCGAACGGACGGCACCTCCGCGTTCAACACACGTACGGCTTGATGACGCCTTCACCTCCTCGATCCAGCGAGCGATGGTGAAGTAGTGGTTGAGTTCCAGCAGCACGACGGCGTGGTGATGGTGGTGAGGAACGATCTCTGCAGGGCTTCGCCAAGCACTACGGAGATTATGACGGAGGAACTAGAGGGCTAGGGTTGCCGGCACACGGCTTGGGAAATCCTGATCAATCCCGTGTGCTAGCCCTGCCCCTCTATTTATATGTTGAGCCTTGGGGTCTAAACTTGGAGTAAAAGCCTCCTCCGGGTCGGTTTTGCCCGCACAAGGTCGGTTTGGCCCGCAGGAAAAGAGTCCAATTCGGACCCTGCCGAATCGTGCACAGCCGCGCACAAGCGGTAGTACCGCTTCACACAAGCGGTAGTACCGCTTGGGCGGTAGTACCGCTTCACACAAGCGGTAGTACCGCTCCGGCGGTAGTACCGCTTCACCAAGCGGTAGTACCGCTTACGCGGCAGCAAAACTACTTTTGCACTTTCCAATACCTTGTGGGCTTTATCCCTTTGGCTCATATAAAGTGTTGCTGCACCCGAACACTTCGGTAAACATCCGAAACCCCTTCCGGTGAACTCCGGAACCCTTCCAGAGATCAAAACACTATTATCACATATATCAATCTTTACCTCCGGACTATTCCGGAGATCCTCGTCATGTCCGGGATCTTATCCGGGACTCCGAACAACTTTCGGTCACCAACATAATAACTCAATTATACTAATCGTCACCAAACGTTAAGTGTGTAGACCCTGCGGGTTCGAGAACTATGTAGACATGACCGAGACACCTCTACGGCCAATAACCAATAGCGGGACCTGGATGCCCATATTGGCTCCTACATATTCTACGAAGATCTTTATCGGTCGAACCTCTATGTCAAGGATTCAGTTAATCCCGTATGCTGTTCCCTTTGTTCTTCGGTATGTTACTTGCCCGAGATTCGATCGTCGGTATCACTATACCTAGTTCAATCTCGTTACCGGCAAGTCTCTTTACTCGTTCCGTAATACAAGATCCTGTGGCTAACTCTTTAGTCACTTTGCTTGCAAGGCTCAATGTGATGTTGTATTACCGAGTGGGCCCTGAGATACCTCTCCGTCACACGGAGTAACAAATCCCAGTCTTGATCCATGCCAACCCAACAGACACCCTCGGAGATACCTGTAGAGCACCTTTATAGTCACCCAGTTACGTTGCGACGTTTGATACACACAAGGTATTCCTCCGGTGTCAGTGAGTTGCATGATCTCATGGTCAAAGGAACAGATACTTGACATGCAGAAAACAATAGCAATAAACTGACACGATTAAATGCTACGTTTACAGTTTGGGTCTTGTCCATCACATCATTCTCCTAATGATGTGATCCCGTTATCAAATGACATCTCATGTCCATGGCTAGGAAACCTTAACCATCTTTGATCAACAAGCTAGTCAACTAGAGGCTTACTAGGGACACAGTGTTGTCTATGTACCCACACATGTATTTGAGTTTCCAATCAATACAATTATAGCATGGATAATAAACGATTATCATGAACAAGGAAATATAATAATAACCAATTTATTATTGCCTCTAGGGCATATTTCCAACAGTCTCCCACTTGCACTAGAGTCAATAATCTAGTTCACATCACTATGTGATTTACATTGTAATGAATCGAACACCCATGCAGTTCTGGTGTTGTTCATGTTTAGCCCTTGGAAGAGGTTTAGTCAACGGATCTGCAACATTTAGATCCGTGTGTACTTTGCAAATATTTATGTCGTCCTCCTTGATGTAATCGCGGATGGAATTGAAACGTCGTTTTATGTGTCTGGTCCTCTTGTGAAATCTTGGTTCCTTGGCTAGAGCAATGGCACCAGTATTATCACAAAACAGAGTCATTGGGTTAAGCGCACTAGGCACTACTCCAAGATCTGTCATGAACTCCTTCATCCAGACACCTTCCTTCGCTGCCTCCGAGGCTGCGATGTACTCCGCTTCGCATGTAGAATCAGCTACCACGCTTTGCTTGGAACTGCACCAGCTAACCGCACCCCCATTAAGAATAAATACGTATCCGGTTTGCGACTTAGAGTCATCCGGATCAGTGTCAAAGCTTGCATCGACGTAACCCTTTACGACGAGCTCTTGATCACCTCCATAAACGAGAAACATGTCCTTAGTCCTTTTCAGGTACTTCAGGATATTCTTGACCGCCGTCCAGTGTTCCATTCCTGGATCACTTTGAAACCTTCCGACCATACTTATGGCAAGGCTGACATCGGGTCTTGTGCACAGCATTGCATACATGATAGAGCCTATGGCTGAAGCATAGGGGATGACACTCATCTTTTCTCTATCTTCTGCAGTCACTGGGCATTGAGTCTTACTCAACTTCACACCTTGCAAAACAGGCAAGAACCCCTTCTTGGACTGATCCATTTTGAACTTCTTCAAAATTTTATCAAGGTATGTGCTTTGTGAAAGTCCTATTAAGCGTCTCGATCTATCTCTATAGATCTTGATGCCTAATATGAAAGCAGCTTCTCCTAGGTCCTTCATTGAAAAACTCTTGTTCAAATATTCCTTTACGCTTTCCAGCATTTCTATATTGTTTCCAATCAGCAATATGTCATCCACATATAATATTAGAAACGCTATAGAGCTCCCACTCACTTTCTTGTAAATACAAGCTTCTCCGTAAACTTGTATAAACTCGAACGCTTTGATCACCTCATCAAAACGAAGATTCCAACTCCGAGATGCTTGCATGATTCTGACGGACTTAAGCATCGCTACGGGTGAGAAGGTCTCATCGTAGTCAACTCCTTGAACTTGTGAAAAACCCTTTGCCACAAGTCGAGCTTTATAGACGGTGACATTA
Organism: Elymus sibiricus; assembly: GCA_039707655.1. NCBI lineage: Eukaryota > Viridiplantae > Streptophyta > Magnoliopsida > Poales > Poaceae > Elymus > Elymus sibiricus. Next base: position 284,330,700 of record CM077663.1, read on the forward strand.
CCGTCCGCGTCCGTCTTCTTCTTAAAGATCCATTTGTTCTGAATGGCCTTACGCCCTTCAGGTAATACTTCCAAAGTCCATACTTTGTTTTCATACATGGATCCCATCTCGGATTTCATGGCCTCTAACCACTTCTCGGAATCCGGGCCCACCATTGCTTCTCCATAGCTCGTAGGTTCATCGTTGTCTAACAACATGACCTCTAAGACAGGGTTGCCGTACCACTCGGGAGCAGTACGCGTCCTTGTCGACCTACGAGGTTCGACAGCAACTTGATCCAAAGCTTCATGATCATCATCATTAACTTCCTCTTCAGCTAATGTAGGCTCCACAGAAACAACTTTCTGTGCTGCGCTACTCTCAGGTTGAAGTAAAGGTTCAACAACCTCATCAAGTTCTATCTTCCTCCCACTCAATTCTTTCGAGAGAAACTCTTTCTCAAGAAATGTTCCATTTTTAGCGACAAACACTTTGCCTTCGGATCTGAGGTAGAAGGTATACCCAACTGTCTCTTTTGGGTATCCTATGAAGACGCATTTCTCCGCTTTGGGTTCCAGCTTTTCAGGCTGAAGCTTTTTGACATAAGCATCACATCCCCAAACTTTAAGAAACGACAGCTTTGGCTTCTTGTCAAACCAAAGTTCATATGGCGTCGTCTCAACGGATTTCGATGGTGCCCTATTTAAAGTGAATGCAGCTGTCTCTAATGCATAACCCCAAAACGATAGTGGCAAATCGGCAAGAGACATCATAGATCGCACCATATCTAATAAGGTTCGATTACGACGTTCGGACACACCATTACGCTGTGGTGTTCCAGGCGGTGTCAATTGTGAAACAATTCCACACTGTCTTAAGTGACTGCCAAACTCATAACTCAGATATTCTCCTCCTCGATCAGATCGTAGGAATTTAATCTTCTTGTTACGATGATTCTCAACTTCACTCTGAAATTGTTTGAACTTTTCAAATGTTTCAGACTTGTGTTTCATTAAGTAAATATACCCATATCTACTTAAGTCATCAGTGAAGGTGAGAAAGTAACGATAACCACCGCGCGCCTCAATACTCATCGGACCGCACACATCAGTATGTATGATTTCCAATAAGTCACTTGCCCGTTCCATTGTTCCAGAGAACGGCGTTTTAGTCATCTTGCCCATGAGGCATGGCTCACATGTGTCAAGTGATTCAAAATCAAGTGACTCCAAAAGTCCATCAGCATGGAGCTTCTTCATGCGTTTTACGCCAATATGACCTAAACGGCAGTGCCACAAGAAAGTGGTATTATCATTATTAATTCTACATCTTTTGGCATCAATGTTATGAACATGTGTATCATTACTATCGAGATTCAATAAGAATAAACCCCTCACATCGGGTGCATGACCATAAAAGATATTACTCATATAAATAGAACAACCATTATTCTCTGATTTAAATGAGTAACCGTCTCGCAATAAACAAGATCCAGATATAATGTTCATGCTTAACGCAGGCACTAAATAACAATTATTCAGGTTCATCACTAATCCCGATGGTAATCGAAGAGCGAGCGTGCCGACGGCGATCACATCAACCTTGGAACCATTTCCCACGCGCATCGTCAATTCGTCCTTTGCCAGCCTCCGTCTATTCCGCAGTTCCTGTTTTGAGTTGCAAATATGAGCAACCGCACCGGTATCAAATACCCAGGCACTACAACGAGAGTTGGTAAGGTACACATCAATAACATGTATATCATATATACCTTGTTTGTTGTTGGCCGCCTTCTTGTCAGCCAAATACTTGGGGCAATTCCGCTTCCAGTGTCCAGTTCCCTTGCAATGAAAACACACAGTTTCTGGTTTGGGTCCAGCCTTGGGTTTTTTCACGAGAGGAGCAACTGCTTTGCCACTCTGCTTGGAGTTACCCTTCTTACCCTTGCCATTTTTCTTGAAACTAGTGGTTTTATTGACCATCAACACTTGATGCTCCTTCTGAATTTCAGACTCAGCGGCTTTCAGCATCGCAAACAGCTCGGCGACTGACTTGTTCATCCCGTGCATGTTATAGTTCAACACGAAGCTCTTGTAGCTAGGTGGCAATGATTGAAGAACTCTGTCAGTGATAGCCTCTGGCGGAAGGGGCATCCCTAACTCAGCCAGACGGGTGGAGTACCCAGACATTCTGAGCACGTGGTCACTGATAGACCCGTTCTCCTCCATCTTGCAAGCATAGAACTTATCGGAGATCTCATATCTCTCGATCCGGGCATTCTTCTGAAAGATAAACTTCAACTCCTGGAACATCTCATATGCTCCATGACGTTCAAAACGTCTTTGAAGTCCCGGTTCTAAGCCATACAACATTGCACATTGAACTATTGAGTAATCATCAGAACGAGCCTGCCAGGCGTTCACAACGTCTAGAGACTCAACTGGAGCGGGTGGATCACCAAGCGGTGCATCAAGGACATAAGCCTTCTGGGAAGCCGTAAGGATAATCCTTAGATTACGGGCCCAGTCCACAAAGTTACTTCCATCATCTTTCAACTTAGCTTTCTCTAGGAACGCATTAAAATTCAGGGGTGCTACCGCGCGAGCCATGATCTACAACATAAATATAGCAAAGACAACTTAGACTATTGTTTTTAGATAATGAGTTTAGTTAATCATATTACTTAAAAAACTCCCACTCAAATTGACATCCCTCCGATCATTCGAGTGTAACATGATCCAAATCCACCAACTCAAGTCCGATCATCACGTGAGTTGAGGTGGTTTCAATGGTGAACATCTTCATGTTGATCATATCTACTATATGACTCATGTTCGACCTTTCGGTCTCTTGTGTTCCGAGGCCATGTCTGTACATGCTAGGCTCGTCAAGTTTAACCCGAGTGTTCCGCACGTGTAACATGGCTTACACCCGTTGTATGCGAACGTAGAGTCTATCACACCCGATCATCACGGCGTGTCTCGAAACGACGAACTTTCGCAACGGTGCACACTTGGGGAGAACACAATTTATCTTGAAATTTAAGTGAGGGATCACCTTATAATGCTACCGTCGTCCTAAGCAAAATAAGATGCATAAAAGGATTAACATCACATGCAAATCATAAGTGACATGATATGGCCATGAACTTGTGCTTTTGATCTCCATCTCCAAAGCACCGGCATGATCTCCATCGTCACCGGCATGACACCATGATCTCCATCATCTTGATCTCCATCAACGTGTCGCCATAAGGTTGTCGCGCCGACTGTTGCTTCCACGACTATAGCTAACGTTTAGCGATAAAGTAAAGCATTACATAGCGCTTAATGATTGACACGCAGGTCATACAATAATTAAAGACAACTCTATGGCTCCTGCCAGTTGCCGTACTCATCGACATGCAAGTCGTGATATTCTATACATCACATGATCATCTCATACATCACATATATCTCATCATGTAATTGGCCATATCACATCACAACATACCCTGCAAAAACAAGTTAGACGTCCTCTAATTGTTGTTGCAAATTTTACGTGGCTGCTACGGGTATCTAGCAAGAACGATTCTTACCTACGCAAAACCACAACGTGGTGTAGTGATTGCTTTTTGATCTTCTAAAAGAACCCTCTTCATTGAACCGATTCAACTAAAGTGAGAGAGACAGACACCCGCCAGTCACCTTTATGCAACAAGTGCACGCAGCGGTGAAACCAGTCTCGCGTAAGCGTACGCGTAATGTCGGTCCGGGCCGCTTCATCTCACAATACCGCGGAATCAAGTATCAACTAGTAACGGCAAGCAATATGTATACACCCACGCCCACAACTCGTTTGTGTTCTACTCGAGATCTCATCTACGCATAGACCAAGCTCTGATACCACTGTTGGGGAACGTTGCATGGGAAACAAAAATTTTCCTACGCACACGCAAGATCTATCCATGGTGATGAGCATCTACGAGAGGGAGAGTGAATCTACATACCCTTGTAGATCGCTAAGCGGAAGCGTTAATAAACGCGGTTGATGTAGTCGAACGTCTTCGCGATCCAAATCGCCGAGCGTCCCGCGATCCAATCACGATCCTTCCGATCTAGTGCCGAACGGACGGCACCTCCGCGTTCAACACACGTACGGCTTGATGACGCCTTCACCTCCTCGATCCAGCGAGCGATGGTGAAGTAGTGGTTGAGTTCCAGCAGCACGACGGCGTGGTGATGGTGGTGAGGAACGATCTCTGCAGGGCTTCGCCAAGCACTACGGAGATTATGACGGAGGAACTAGAGGGCTAGGGTTGCCGGCACACGGCTTGGGAAATCCTGATCAATCCCGTGTGCTAGCCCTGCCCCTCTATTTATATGTTGAGCCTTGGGGTCTAAACTTGGAGTAAAAGCCTCCTCCGGGTCGGTTTTGCCCGCACAAGGTCGGTTTGGCCCGCAGGAAAAGAGTCCAATTCGGACCCTGCCGAATCGTGCACAGCCGCGCACAAGCGGTAGTACCGCTTCACACAAGCGGTAGTACCGCTTGGGCGGTAGTACCGCTTCACACAAGCGGTAGTACCGCTCCGGCGGTAGTACCGCTTCACCAAGCGGTAGTACCGCTTACGCGGCAGCAAAACTACTTTTGCACTTTCCAATACCTTGTGGGCTTTATCCCTTTGGCTCATATAAAGTGTTGCTGCACCCGAACACTTCGGTAAACATCCGAAACCCCTTCCGGTGAACTCCGGAACCCTTCCAGAGATCAAAACACTATTATCACATATATCAATCTTTACCTCCGGACTATTCCGGAGATCCTCGTCATGTCCGGGATCTTATCCGGGACTCCGAACAACTTTCGGTCACCAACATAATAACTCAATTATACTAATCGTCACCAAACGTTAAGTGTGTAGACCCTGCGGGTTCGAGAACTATGTAGACATGACCGAGACACCTCTACGGCCAATAACCAATAGCGGGACCTGGATGCCCATATTGGCTCCTACATATTCTACGAAGATCTTTATCGGTCGAACCTCTATGTCAAGGATTCAGTTAATCCCGTATGCTGTTCCCTTTGTTCTTCGGTATGTTACTTGCCCGAGATTCGATCGTCGGTATCACTATACCTAGTTCAATCTCGTTACCGGCAAGTCTCTTTACTCGTTCCGTAATACAAGATCCTGTGGCTAACTCTTTAGTCACTTTGCTTGCAAGGCTCAATGTGATGTTGTATTACCGAGTGGGCCCTGAGATACCTCTCCGTCACACGGAGTAACAAATCCCAGTCTTGATCCATGCCAACCCAACAGACACCCTCGGAGATACCTGTAGAGCACCTTTATAGTCACCCAGTTACGTTGCGACGTTTGATACACACAAGGTATTCCTCCGGTGTCAGTGAGTTGCATGATCTCATGGTCAAAGGAACAGATACTTGACATGCAGAAAACAATAGCAATAAACTGACACGATTAAATGCTACGTTTACAGTTTGGGTCTTGTCCATCACATCATTCTCCTAATGATGTGATCCCGTTATCAAATGACATCTCATGTCCATGGCTAGGAAACCTTAACCATCTTTGATCAACAAGCTAGTCAACTAGAGGCTTACTAGGGACACAGTGTTGTCTATGTACCCACACATGTATTTGAGTTTCCAATCAATACAATTATAGCATGGATAATAAACGATTATCATGAACAAGGAAATATAATAATAACCAATTTATTATTGCCTCTAGGGCATATTTCCAACAGGTGGTTCTGATGCTCCAAAGAACTGAAAGTAATTCCTCCACCCAACAACCCGGCGTTCGTTCCAAAGGAACCATAAGCCGGGGTTTTATCCCTCTCAAAATTTCCTGGTTAGCACGTTCTGCTTGACCATTAGACTGTGGATGAGCCACAGAGGAGACATCAAGGCGGATGTGTTCACTTTCACAAAACTCTTTCATAGCCCCCTTGGACAGATTTGTACCATTGTCAGTAATTATACTATGAGGGTAACCAAAACGAAAGATCAACTTCTTGACAAACTGAACTGTTGTTGCTGCATCGCACTTACTGACCGGCTCCGCCTCAACCCACTTGGTAAACTTGTCAACCGCCACCAAAAGGTGGGTCTTCTTATCTTTAGACATCTTAAACGGCCCAACCATATCAAGCCCCCAGACCGCAAACGGCCAGGTGATTGGAATCATCCGCAACTCCTGAGCCGGTACATGGGCACGTCGTCCAAATTTCTGACACACATCGCATTTGCTAACCAAGTCCTCCGCATTTGCATGAGCTGTTAGCCAGTAAAAACCGTGCCGGAAAGCTTTGGCCACCAGGGATTTTGACCCGGCGTGATGACCACAATCGCCGGCATGTATCTCTTGCAAGATTTCACGGCCCTCCTCAGGGAAAACACATCTTTGAAAAATGCCAGTCACGCTGCACCTGTGCAACTCGCCATTGACAATAGTCATGGACTTAGACCGCCTCATGATTTGCCGCGCCAAGGTCTCGTCCTCGGGTAACTCGCCACGAGTCAGATATGCTAAGTAAGGCAGCGTCCAATCAGGAATAGCGCGGAGAGCCGCCACCAATTGTCCTTTCGGGTCAGGTATAGCAAGATCCTCCTCAGAAGGTAATTTAACTAACGGGTGATGCAGTACATCCAGAAACACATTAGGCGGCACCGGCTTATGCTGAGACCCCAGTCGTGATAATGCATCAGTCGCTTCATTATTCCGACGATCAATGTGATCCACCTGATAACCCTTAAAGTGACCAGCAATGACATCAACCGCCTAGCGATAAGCCGCCATACGAGGGTCTTTAGAATCCCACGTGCCTGAAACCTGTTGAGCCACCAGATCTGAGTCGCCTAGGCATCTGACCCAGCTCAAATTCATCTCCTTGGCCACACGGAGCCCATGAAGCAAGGCTTCATACTCAGCTGTATTGTTAGTACAAGGAAACATCAACCTTAATACATAACAAATTTGTCACCTCTAGGGGAAGTCAAAACAACTCCAGCCCCTGAGCCTTCCAACTGTCTGGATCCATCAAAGTGAATTGTCCAATATGTATTGTACGGCTTCTTCTCAGGTGCTTGACACTCCGTCCAGTCATTGATGAAATCCACCAGGGCTTGAGACTTGACAGCTGTTCGAGGCACATACCTCAAATTAAGGGGCCCAAGCTCAATTGCCCACTTAGCAATCCTGCCGGTGACTTATCTATTTTGAATAATATCTCCCAAAGGAGCAGAACTGACCACCGTCATTGGATGTCCAAGGAAATAATGCTTCAACTTGCGATTTGCCATGAACACTCCAAACACCAACTTTTGCCAATGTGGGTACCTTTGCTTGGACTCTGTCAAAACCTCGCTGACGTAATAAACCGGCCGCTGGACTGGGTACTCTTTCCCTGCCTCCATGCACTCCACAATGACTGCAGCGCTGACGGCCTTGTTATTAGCCGCCACGTACAGGAGCAATGGCTCTTTTTCCACGGGAGCAGCCAAGACAGGCAGCTCAACTAACTGTTTTTTGAGCGCCTCAAACGCATCATTGGCAGCATCACTCCAGACAAAATCATCTGTCTTCTTCATCATCTGATACAAAGGGATAGCCTTCTCGCCCAAGCGGCTTACGAACCGGCTTAAGGCGGCAATACGACCCGCCAAGCGCTGGACGTCATTAATGCACGCCGACTTAGATAATGAGGTGATGGCCTTTATTTTATCCGGGTTAGCTTCAATGCCCCGCTCTGAAACCAAAAATCCCAGGAGCTTGCCTGCAGGTACACCAAAAACACACTTAGCCAGATTAAGCATCATCTTGTAAACCCACAGGTTATCAAAAGTTTCCTTTAAATCGTCAAGAAGAGTCTCCTTCTTCCTTGACTTGACCACAATATTATCCACATAAGCATGAACATTGCGTCCAATTTGACTATGAAGACAGTTCTGCACACAACGTTGATAAGTCGCCTGCGCACTTTTGAGTCCAAAAGGCATGGACACGTAGCAGAAAGCTAAAAAAGGTGTGATGAAAGATGTCTTCTCTTGGTCTTTAACTGCCATTTTGCTCTGATGATAACCCGAATAAGCATCCAGAAACATAGACCCTCACAACCCGCCGTTACGTCAATGATCTAGTCGATACGGGGGAGAGCAAATGGATTAACCGGACAAGCCTTATTAAGATCTGTGTAATCCACACACATGCGCCACGTGCCGTTCTTCTTAAGTACGAGCACGGGGTTAGCCAACCATTCCGCGTGAAAAACCTCCACGATAAACCCTGCTGCCAAAAGCCGAGCTACCTCTTCCCCTATAGCTTTACACCGCTCTTCATTGAAGCGACGGAGGAACTGTTTGACTGGCTTAAACTTATGATCCACATTAAGGTGGTGCTCAGCGAATTCTCTCGGTACATCCGGCATGTCAGAAGGCTTCGATGCAAAGATGTCCCGATTCTCACGGATGAATTCGATGAGCGTGCTTTCCTATTTGGGGTCCATATTGGCCCCGATAGTGAACTGCTGCGATGAGTCGCCATGAACAAAATCTACCAACTTGGTATCCTCTGCCACAAACTTCAAGGGCGGGTCAGATTCTGTGCTAGGCTTCTTCAACGGGGTCATATCCGCCGGGTCAACATTATCTTTATAAAATTTGAGCTCCGCCTCAGCACAACTTGACTCTGCATACGCAGCATCGTCTTCCTCGCACTCAAGAGCAATCTTCCAATCACCATGGACCGTAATCGTCCCCTTTAGACCTGGCATCTTGAGCTGCAAGTAGACATAACAGGGCCGAGCCATGAATTTGGCATAAGCCGGCCGTCCAAACAGAGCATGATATGGGCTCTTGATCTTGACCACTTCAAACCACAAGGTCTCTACCCTATAATTGTACTCATCACCGAAAGCCACTTCCAGAGCAATTTTCACCACTCGATAAGCTGACTTGCCAGGTATGACACCGTGAAACACTGTGGACGACGGCTTGAGATCCTTGTCTGTCAGATTCATCCGGCGAAAAGTGTCATAGTACAGGATGTTGATGCTGCTGCTACCGTCCATCAGCACCTTGGTGAACATGTAGCCTCCTACCTGAGGGGCTACCACAAGGGCCAAGTGCCCCGGGTTATCAACTCGCGGTGGGTGATCCTCCCTGCTCCATGATATGGTGTGCTCAGACCACTTTAGGTACTGCGGAAGAGCCGGCATTGCTGCATGAACCGCCCTCTTGCGCACCTTCTGATCACGTTTATCAAGACTCGTGGTGAAAACATGATACTGGCCTCCATTAAGCTGCTTCATGTTACTCTGATACCCTGATTGGTTGTTTTGCTGCTGACCACCATTACTGGACTGTTGATTATGGCCACCATGATTGCCTTGACCCTGATAACCCGATCCTGAGCTGCCCGCACCGAAACCTGACCCGTGAGAACCGGATCCTGACCCACCAGGCGGTCCGTTGCTGTTACCATGATGCTGGTTAAGGCTGTAATTCCGGAACTCCCGCATGATATAACAATCCTTCCAAGCGTGGGTGGACGGCTTGTTGGGAAGACTGTGCTTCGGGCAGGGGTCGTTGAGCATTGCTTCCATGTTGAAAGGCTTGCCCTTGCCGAAGGGCGGCTTACCGTTACCCTTGGTGCGGTTGTTTCCAGTGTTGGATACCAGATCTAACCCGCCGTCTGGATGTTTTCGCTTACCACCATTACCTGGGTTGTTATTTCCTGTCCCATTCTACTGCTGACCCTTGTCGTTGCCATTTTTCTTGCCTTTAGCCGACTTCTCATCATCAGAACCAGGATCCTTCGTGCTGTCAGAATCTGCATATTTAGTGAGAGCCGCCATGAGCTCACCCATGTCCGGGCAAGAACGCTTGAGCCGTCCGAGCTTCTGCTTAAGGGGCAAAAACTGACAATTCTTCTCCAGTATCAGAACCGCCTGAGCCGCCGTGATATTGTCAGACGAGTGGATAATGGTTGAGACCCGCCGGACCCAATGATGGGCCGACTCATCCTCACGCTTCAAGCAATGATCCAAATCAACGATCGTCATAGGCTGCTTGCACGTCCCTTGAAAATTCTTGATGAACCGTGCTTTCAACTCGGCCCAGGAATTAATGGTATTGGGTGGCAAACCCTTTAACCATGTACAATCCGGTCCTTCCAACATCATGATGAAGTACTTAACACAGACTGCATCACTGACGTCCAACATCTCCATGGCTAGCTCATAACTCTCGATCCAGGCTTCTGGAAGCAGATCCGCTGTATAGTTAGGTACTTTGCGTGGACCCTTAAAATCCTTCGGAAGGCGCTCGTTCCGTAGAGCCGGTGCTAAACACGGCACTCCCACAGCTCTGGAGGTGACTCCGGCTTCCACCGAAGTTGAAGGGGTTACCGGGGGCGGTTCTTGGTAAGCCGCCGCGGCTGCTGCCTCACGCTGAGCTCTGGCATGATCCACGATTGCCTGAGCGTTGACAACGGGTGGGCCATCATGGGGCGGGTTCCGACGTCGCTCACTGCTAGAGACCACCGGTGACTCCAAGCGCCGGCTATAACTGCGGCTTGGGATGAGGGTTGAGTGCACACAACTCCGGCTGTAAGTATATTTCTCCTGTTGAGCCACTCATGTCTGCAAGTACACAATGGCATTCCGTGCCTCTTCGGCGAAGGGTGTCCCATCAGCGAGGGGAGCACATTGAGCCTGGCAGCCGCTGCTATCATGTTCTCCACCGGGTTAGAGTAATGGCCAGGTGGTGTCAGAAAACGTTGTGGCGGGGTCTGATTCCTGCGGGGCGAGTCTGGTTGCCGATGCTGAGTCGTTGCCCTATTCCTAGGCACTTCCGCCATTCGGGTCACGGTCAGAGGTGCGTTCGGTCCTGCCCCCGGCAGGTTAAAAAGATTTCTGAGCTCATACTGCTCAGGTAGGCGGGTCTGATGCCTCATACGAAAAATTGCCTCTGAGGCTTGTTGATCCAGATTAAGGCGAAAAGCTTCAGCCCTGAGACGCTCCGACTCAGCATCCATCTGAGCCTGCAATGCGTTGATATCCTCCTGGGCCCTGGTCATCTGGTCTTTCAGCCTCGCGATCTCTGCATTACGGCTTGCTTGATTTTCCGTTGTGACCTCGGTTCCCATTAGAGTTGTCAGCTTGTTCATCAGATCCAGCAAAACTTGAGCCGGGGGCCTGGCTGACCCGAACCCTGCTGCGCCGGCAGCTGCCGTCCCGGCCGCCGTGCTGCCAGAAGCCGGGGCCGATCCAGCCATGAAGACGGCGGCTTGGCTCGGCGGCTCATAGGGCTCCGGAACACTATAACCCTCAAAATAGCCCCCAAGCCCGCCGTTATGAAGCTGGTAGATTGACCCCGCCTCTCTGCTCGAGGATCCATCCTCTGAGCAGACGAGGGTTTCTTCTCGTGACACAGAACCTTCCGCAAGTTCCGCGCCTTGGGTGAAGCCGATGAAGACGTGCTTCTGGCCGGGTTGGATCCGGGTGGGTTGCGCGCGTCGGGCCGACTCGACGAGGTTGGTGCAGATGTCCGGCCCGGGCATAGATCCGCCGATCTTCCCGATGAAAACTTGAATTCCGCCGAAGGGGAGCCGGTACCCGTACTCGATTGAGTCGGCCTCGGGGCCCCAGCCAGCGTCGTCAATGTAGAGCTTGCCGCGGCGACTCTTAGTCATCCTGCCAACGGCGTATCCCTCGATCCCTGGGAGAGAGCCCTTCGAGTACTCCAAATCACCGTGCATCTGCCCCACGGTGGGCGCCAACTGTCGTGGTTTTATCACGGCAGATGTCCTAGTGAAAGGACTTAGGGGTGAAGCCATCGCTACGGCGGTTAACTCGAAGGGATTGGTCGGGACGAAAGACACAAGTTTACCTAGGTTCGGCCCCTCTCGAAGGAGGAAAAAGCCTACGTCCTCCTTTGAGTTGTATTGATGGAGTATCGATTACAAGGGAGCGGAATCGCTTGACCTAGCTCTCGATCAAAGGTTTCGTACCTTAAGCTGCCCAGGGAACCCGCCTTTATATACACAGGTCGAGGCCCTGGGCTTACAAGAGTACGGGTCGGGTTACATCTAGTAACCGACATTATCTCTAAATCTCCTTGCCTTATCTGGCAAGTCATCTCTCGGCGGCTTATACCTCCAGGTCACATACTGCCTGACGGCTCTGGGCCTCCGCCCGGCCCGTCTGGTAAATTACCTCCAGGCTTTATCTTAATCTTCCGGCCTGCTTAAGGCCTTACTGTTTAAGCCGCCAACTTCCTAACCCGGCCCCTCCTGGGCGGGTCTCACCATGGGGTTATATCCCCAACAGTAGTCACTATCACCATGCTACATTTCTTGTAGATCTTTCTTTTAGAGTTTTGATAATTTTTTCTTCACTATAAGTCAGAGCAGTGAGGCTAATAGCCCAAGTGAATTGTGAGTCATATTAAATTTTGCCCTCGTATTCAAGCTGATGATGGCATAGTATTCGCCTCCCCTTCTGTTAGAAACGCTCATGTGAAGTCGTCTGGATCTCCCACGAGCTCCCGGGTTGTGGTCGATGTCAAAACTAATTTTACTGCTGGCCCCACTAAGGAAAATTGAGAGGATAAGAGAAACAACCAGTGATTGGATGGTCAGAAAATGGTCATACCTCTAGCGCACCAGAGATCAATTCTATATTTGACGTCCAATATGTCTTGTATTAAATGGAATATTACTTTAGTCGGAGATGACGTGCCCGTAAATAGATGGCTTGAACTACATTCGGTGTTTCTAAAAAACTGAGAGCAAAATACTAAAAAGTATGTCTGGCTACGCATGAACCTGGATTCTCTCCTTCCAGTTTTCCACCCAAGTGAATTGTTTTGTATTTTCTTTGTCGACAATGCTAGGGGGTTCTGTTGAGTTGATAATATTTCATCGAAGCTTTACCAAAATTGATTGTTAGGCGCAAAATGTTTGTGTCTCAAAAACTCCAGCTAAGGTCTCATTTGGTTCAAAAGAAAACAGGAGTAAAAACATAACAACAGGAAGTTTTTCTATCATTGAACTATGCATGCCTGTGGTTCCAAAGAATGGGGCAAAGGAAATGTGGAGGAATTTTTTCTTTGATCTCAGTTTCATAGGAAAAACACATGAATTCTAACTTACACTTGAACCTCTATTTTAAAGTCCTATGCACAGAGAATGAGACTAAGATCCTTAGTAGCATAATAAAATTCTAACTATACATTTCCATGTTTTTTGACTATGTTTTGACCTGATTTTATTAGAATTCCCGCGTTTTTTCAATTACTGTGAAACGAACACCCAAGTTGAGCCCTTCTTTGATTCAAAGGAATTCTATAGGATTTTTGGAGGATTTGGATCCTTTGGATATAAATTCTAAGGTTCCCGTTTGATTCACAAGATTGAAACCCTTAGGATTTTTTCAATAGGATTATTTTGTGCTCCACTCTGAAGAAATGTTTCCATCTATTAAAACCTCCTGGTATGTTTTCTCTATGCTATGAAAGCTTCTTCCATCAAAATTCCTATAGTTTTGTAACCCTATAGGATACTGAAAGACATGCCTCCATGTTCATGTGGTTTTCCTATTCCGGCGTTTTGATAATTATGCGAATCAACGAGGCATAATTTCCATGTTTATGAATCCGTTATTTTGCGCATCCATTCCTCTCATATTCCCATGTCTTTCATATTCCCGCGTCTCATAATTTTGTGAACCTAAATAGCCCTAAATTCAAAAGGAGTCTCATAATTTGGTCAATTTCACCATTATTTCAAAATGAAATCCATTCAAAGTAATTTCACAAATTTCAGAACCATGGGTCGTTTCGAGAAGGACTAGAAGGACGCGCTACCGGTGTGATTTTTGTTTGAAACTGGGCAAAAATTTGCCACTTTCTTTGATTAAGTAGAAGGTTTAGAGGTTTTTGGCCAATGGCCGAATTACAATACATTACTCTCGCGGGACTACATTACCCAAATACTTGGCCCCTGCAAGACACTATAAATTTGAAACATCTTTGATTCTAGCAACAAGAACCCTAACCGGCACCGTGGTGTTACGGAAGACGCGTGCATTTCTCTCGTTCCAAATTTCCCACGAGATAAGCATAATAAGAGACATCATCACCCGTCGAGATTGCGATATGTTGGAATCAATGAGGTTCCACCAGGCCTTCACCGAATGAACAACCACCCAATTTGTAGGTTACACATCGACCAAGCCAAGCCAAGCCAAGATTTGATCATTTCCCAAAGTGGAACCGTGTAGCGGCATTGGAAGAGTAGGTGAGCCGCGGACTCTTAAACTTGCTTGCATAGGGGGAAACAATCGCAGTTAGGCCAACCCCGGCGTTGAAGCCTGTCGGTCGTCCAGATCCTATTATTGATAACAAGCCAAGCAAAGAATTTGCATTTGTGGGGAGCCCAGATCTTCCACACCAGCTGCTAGCTGCTGCATGTTGGGGTCAACTAAGCCCAGGAAGTGGGCCTTGTAGGCCGAGGACGCGGAGTAAGAGCCATCATTAGAGAGCTTCCAAGAGATAGAATCAGCCACATCAGGGTTGAGGTGCACCACAGATAATTTCTCCCAAAGGCTGACGAACTCGGTCAAATGTGTAGCGGTGGTGATCCCATCGGTATTGACTTGAGAGACCTAGAAGTTATTATTGAACGCCTTTTGAACCGTGCAACTCTTTCTTTTCGATAGATCAAATATCTTCAGGGCGATGTCTTTGGGCCTCATACCATCTAGCCAAGCTGAATCCCAGAAAGAAGCATGAAGACCGTTGCCAAGAAACACCTTGGTGGCAGCCGCAAAACTATTTTTATCATTCTCGTCGCAATGGTTACACAAGCGAACCCACGGTTTGACTGGATCCAACCATTCTGCACAAAGCCACCGGAAACGAAGGGCAGATGCAAACTTGATATATGGCCATATGGTCATTGATGTATACCAATAATTGTGACGTTTTCCTATCATGTACACCAATAAAGTTTTTCATATTATACTCCGGTTTTCTCATAGAGCATTTTTACGCCAACGAGAGCCATGCAAGACGAAAATAAAGACAACGTGTGTCTTGTTTCTTCTGCCCTTTGCTAGTGGCTGTCGTTGATCCTCGTACATTTTGGCAAGCAGTATGTGAAAACCGGAGAAATTTTGGGTGATCCACCAGCAGCAGTTGACCCACCGCCCTGGTCATTCGTGCAGCGTCCCAATCATGACGCAAACTGCACCTTCTGGTCCGAAACGAGTCTCTCTCGGACGGCGACGTCGCGCACCGATCGATCTACCAGCAAGTGGATGGGTTGCTTTTCCCTCGCCCTGACGGCAATGCAATCGCAGTCTCCGGGCAGCTTGTTTAGGACGACGGCGAGTGGAAGAAGAGGCAAACCGCCGAGCAGTCGTCGACGGCGATGCCCCGCCGCTTGCGCCTCCACCCGCGGACGGCGCACTCGACGAGGCGCTTCGCCGCCTTCTCCCTGTCCGGCGTCGCGGCCACGATCCGCACGGCCTCCTCGTTGGAAAGCACGTCCCAGACCTGCCCAAGATGTTTGCCATGCATGATTAGTCTGCTGTACCGAAAATAGGAATACTACTGTATATAACTGTGCAAGAATTTGTTGCTTACCCCGTCGGTGGCCAGGATGACGAACTGGTCCCGGGCGGTGATCCTCCTCTGCGTCACCTCCGGCGTCGAGATGACGCCGTAGTCCTTGACGCAGTAGTCGCCGAACGCGCGCGACATGGCCAGCCCCGGCGCCTCCCGGTGGGGAACCCACACCCGGTGAACGCCGGGCTCGTCGTCGAGGCAGTGCACGCGGCCCTTGCACTGCATGATGCGCGCCTTCTCCTCTGCAAACCAGATTTGACCGTGGGTCAGCAATGGCCGTCTCAAGAATGGCCCAAACAAGAACACGCGTAACGCATGTAATGTCTGTCTTCTAGTCTTCTCACAACGACTTACGGGGTAAGTCGGGTTTGAAGTCGACGGTGAGCTGGACGGCGGTGACGTCGCCGTCGTCGGACGTGGTCGCAAGGACGGCCCGCGAGTCGCCGACGTTCGCGACCACCATCAGGTCGCCCTGCTTGACGATGGACAGAGCCGTGCAGCCGCTGTTCACGGCGTCGAGGCGCCGGCTTCGGCGGAGCTCCTCGTCGACGGCGGCGGCGGCTGCCAGGTAGGACTGCTTCAGGAGGTCGAACTGGCAGTCGCTGAGCCTCTTCTCGCCGTCGATGAGCGACGTCAGCGCGACGGCCTCCTGCCAACGGCACAGAAGCGACTGCGGCAGCGACTCCCGGACGGCCTTGGCGACGTAGTGGCCCCACTGGCCGTGGCCGTCGAAGACGCCGCAGAAGATGGTGTCGTCCTGGCACCCGTATCCCTGGATAGAGGAGAACGCACAAGCAAACAGAGGCACATGAGAAATTGAGAACAAACACGAATATTAGGATTTTTAGAGGCAATATAATATTGGATGATGGCAAAATTCAAGTATGCCTCGTGTGGTTTTTGTTACTGCCAAAAATCACAAGTAATGGTTTGTTTGTTTTTCATTTCTTTTGTGACATTATGTGTGCAATTCAGCATTAATTTACTGTGCATGACAAATGGACATCCAAGATTTCGGCGTGCCGTGATAGATTTTATCTTTTGCGGGGAGTGACATGATGGAATTGACAACCAAACTGAACCAGCCGGCCCTTCTGTGCAGGTAGGTCATCGTTGTCATTTTTTGCGGAACTGAATAGTCAAATTAGCTCGTGTTTCTAATCTAGTGCAGTTTAAGGGAGTGCCTATTTCTAAGTCGATTGACGTATTTCTAACCCGATAACTAACTGTTGGTTTTTTATCCAACAAAAAATTGGTTAGCCCCGTAGTATTTCTTAAATTTACGAAATATAATGATTCACACTCTGATTTTTTTAGCAAATCTGATCCTTTTAAGAAGATGTCGGAAACATTTTGACGTAATTCAAGTTTCTCCCATCACAATCAGTGAGTTTAGGTGTTTAACTGTCCAAAGGCACTTTGGATTCAGATACCAAGAAACCGAACACCTTTTCGCTCCGGCGAATCAAGACACGTACCATCCCTTTTTCGACAGATACAGTACTACCTTCGTCCGGGTTTATTAGGCCCCCTTTCATTTTGCGCCAAAGTTTGACCATGAATTTAAACTTATGAAATGTAAATTCTATCTTATAATAATATAACATGGAAAACCTCTTTCAAATACAAATCCATCAATATACTTTTTATAGCAACATGTTTTATATTTTTTAGTCAAATAGATGGTCAAAGTTGGACCCGAAACATAAGGGGGCCTGATAAACCCGGACGGAAGGAGTAGTACAGAATGAAACGCCTAGAGGCAAAAGGCAAGCGCCGTACCAAGAAACTTGTGCACAGCATGATCCAGGGTCGTCTCAAGAGGCAACACGTAATCTGGCGAATGGCCTAACAATAGTTTGGCTGTACCGAATACCACCACAAAACGAACTGAACCATCTCCCAAAAATATCAGAAAAATGGTTAGGTGAACAACGGATGGAGATGGGATCCAATATTTTATTTCGTGCACACGCAAGGCAAGGACGTAAAAACTGATTTATTTCTTCTGTGGTCAGAAATGAGAAGAAGAAGAAGAAGCCAGCAACTAGTCCCATGTACGCTGTACCATCTCAATTTTCTGTGGAACAGAGACCGTGTCACCGGCTTATCTTGGCCACAATTAAAACCTCTTCTGCCTCTCGAGTACTGGAAGTTTAATTGTGTCTGGAACGCGGGAATTAAATTGTCTGGCAAAGTGGCAAGAAGCTCCGTGAGGAACATGCCACCGATAAACCAGCGTAAAAAAATCCACATGCATCGAAGAGCAAGCAGGGAAGAAGCAGAGGAGCGGCAAAGGCAAACTCACCTCCCAGACGATGGAGGTGTCCTGGTTGGAGCCCTTCTCGCCGCGGCGGGAGCACGCGGCGGCGAAGGTCTCGGAGCCCTCGCCCCACAGCGTCCCCGACGACCGCAGCACCGTCCCGTGCCCCTCCTCCGCCTCCTTCTCCTTTCCCAGAGACATGGAGCGGGCCAAGCCGTGCAGCATCGACGAGATCTGCCGCATTCTCGCTAGCCAAGATCAATACCCCACCTCGATCGGTTGATTCTACGAGGATCTTCTTCTCTCCTGCTCTTAGTTTCTCGGTGATTGGCACGCGTGGTGGTGTCCACGGGCAAGAACAGAGCACAGGCCGGGCATGTGTATGGATATAGGCTAAGAAGGAAGCACGGTTTCTTTAGCTTAGGAGATGTCCCGATCGGCCGTTTCTCCTGGATCTTTGTTTTGCTTTGGATTGAAGAGACGAGCTTGGACTGGGTATCTGGATAGGATCGGTCGACTCGACTTCACCAAGGAAGAAGAAACGGCAAGCAAGGATTGCCAGACGAAGAGAGGAGGTGCGGATTGTGGTTGTGGTGAAGTGAAAGCTTGGGTTGGAGCTTATAAAGCAGAGGGGAGACGGGAGAGGGAGGGAGAGCCGTGGGTGGGTGCAGGGGAAGCTCACACACACCACACCATGCAGGCCCGAGCCGAGGCAGCCACACGGTCTGTATGCCCGCCCGTCGCTTGCACAGCAAACACAACGCAGCGGTGCGTGTCTTCCCGCTGGGAACGGGAACGGGAACGGGACGGATCCTCGGCGTGTTCGGTCGCGCCCGCCTTTTGGTCGATGTGGATAAGCTGTGTGTGCCCCGCTCTGGAATGCGCACAAGCCGACGTCGACGGTTATGATGCGCAACGGCGTGTGCGAGTCCAGTAGAAAACGGACGGGTGTCGTTATGGGTCTTGCTCAACTTTTGTCCCGAATAAGCGTCTTTGCTTGCTACTACTAGTATCTTTGGGGCGATTTACGTAATGAATAAAGAATTTGTTGCGGGAAATCTTCATAATGTATACTCATTTACATTTGGATTTGGTTTATATATATGCCTTTGATATCTCTTTTATGGTTGCGAGACAGTAAGATATCCGTAGTAGAATTTTTTTTAGAAAAGGAGGCGTATCACCAGCCTCCGCATCAAAACGTTGCATACAGCTATCTTATTAATCAAAAAGTCCAACAAAAATGTGTAACAAATAACAAAATCTCATCCAGAGAGAAAAATAAAAGGAGAGCGCAAAGCCACAACCGACTAACCATAGAACTAGATGCCTAACCATCTATTCTATTATGAGACCGCCACTCAAACCGACTGTAGGTATCCCATACTACTGTCTCCCATCGGTTGCACCCATAAGCCATATGCTGCTTGTCGTCTGCTCGGATGAGTAACAAATATCCGTAGTAGATAATGTTTCTCGTATTTGTTTCTTCTTATTTAAGTATCGTGTGGATGTGCATGCAATATTTCTCTTCTTGTATAGTGTGTATGCGTATCACTGTAATATTTTTATGTCTAGTAATTATTAATATGGAAATTCATAATTCAAATTATTTTTGTAAATTACATGGGACACATCATATACCTAAAGTATTCTACAGCATACCCCTAAGTGGCATTTATATTGTGGGAAAAACAAGCGGAGCAGAAACCTAGCTCCCCTCCCACACAAAAAAATGGATGGGTTTATCGCTCTTGCGTGATTTTTGTCTCGGACAAGTCATTTGCTTGACGAATTTGGGACGATCTATGTAATAAAACTATGATGCGGAAAATGCTAACACTATTATCTTGCACCAAAACGTATTTCTTTTTGGTGTATACCTTCAAAACCTTGTTTATTTGTTGGCAAACAAAAAACCTTGTTTATTTTCAATTCGGAAAAAGAAGGCTACCAAGCAATTCAACATTTTGGTAATAACATTCTCCGCATCTTTTTTTGTGTGGTCAAATCAAATCATAGTTCCAACTAGCAAATACACGCAACGAAGTTTCGATCTGTGCAACCGTGAGCAGCAGGTAGCAATACTAAAAGCTATCCATAAACAGTTGATATGCTTGTTTATCCCATTCCAACATCTCAGCAAGAGAAGGCGATATACTATTTCATCGGAAAGGCCAAAAGGTCTTCGTGACCATCTCAGCCACGAGCCGGCGGGTGATCTCCACCGTGCGCGAGCACTCAAGCAGCATAGAAAATGCTTCTCCCGGAGGCAGACGATCCCTCCTTTGATCGCTACCTTGCGCCCATCAACAACCGCAGGAGAACGAGGGCACAGACAGGCGTCATTTCGTTTTCTACCATGCCGCCGGATGCCGCCCGTTGTAGTACGTGTAGAGCCCTTCTCCGGTGCAGGTAGCGCCCCAGCCACACATGTTGTCCTCTGCGCCGGAGAAGGCCCCTCCACCGATTCGGCAACACGTGACCGTGGAGCAGCGTCTAGCGGATATCTCGTGACTGTGTGGTGGTGGGTTCTTTATGCTGGGCTGCCAATCGATCCATTGCAGCAGAAAAATGACTCAAATGTTGAGCGATGCTAGCCACATTCCTTCTTTTTTTACTTAGAGCAACTCTAGCGCGCCGACACAAACGGCGATCGATCCATTGCAACAGAAAAATGACTCAAATGATGAGCGATGGTAGCCACATTCCTTCTTTTTTACTTAAAGCAACTCTAACGCGCCGACACAAACGGATGACGCATTTTGTTCGTTTTTTTGTCTATTTGGATCCATGTGTCCGTTTTTGTTCGCGGTTGGGTTGGCAGTGCGTCCAACGGGCCGGTGGATTTTCGTCTGCGCGGTCGGTATGCGGTCATTTTTTAACTCTTTTTGCGTACATTTTTTTTTCCAAAGTTCACATAATTCAACCAAATACAAATATCTCATAGTTTCACAGCCAAATACAATCTCATAGTTTATAAACCAAATAAAATTTAAATTGTCACAAATACATTTGAAAGAAAAATAGCTGATATATCTATTTGTTGCCAATGTGAGCCCACATATGCTCAGCCAAATCATCTTGTAGTTGAATGTGAGTTTTCCAATCACGCATTTGATGATAAAATTGGTAAACTGTGCAAACGTTGCCGCTCCTCCATGCTCAGGCACAACATTTTCACCCTGAAATTGAAACCCCTGATTGTAGATTTCATCCTCACGCTCACCCTCTATGCATGATCACACAAGCAGTCATCACCTCCCACAACTTCTTGATGCTCCAAGTTCTAGTAGGATACCAAACGATGCCCCATCGAGATTGAAGAACACCGAAAGCACGCTCCACATCCTTTCTAGCACTCTTGCTTGGGCAGATCTCTGCCTCTTCTCTCCTATCGGTTTGGGAATTGTCTTGACAAGAATAGTCCATTGAGGATAGATATCATCAGCTAGGTAGTATCATGTGTTGTAGTGATGGCCATTGAGCTCAACATTGACCTCTGAACAGTTGCCTTCTACAAGCCTTGCTAAGACCGGAGAGCGCTGAAACACGTTGATGTCATTGTGAGAGCCACCATACCGAAGAAAGAGTGCCAAATCCAGATATCTTGCGAAGCAACGACCTCAGGTATGGCAGTGCAAGCATTCACATGGCCCCTATATTGCCCCTGCCAAGAAGAAAAACAGTTCTTCCACTCCCAGTGCATACAATCGATGCTACCAAGCATCCCCGGAAAACCCCTATCGACATTGATCGCCAACAACGGGGTTGTATCTACAACAGTTGGTTCTCTCAAGTACTTTGGGCCAAACACTGCTATCACAGTCTTGCAGATCCTATACATGAACTCTAGGCACGTTGACTCGCTCATGCAGCCTGGGCACCGAAATTGGGCGCCCGACGGCTGGGTGTGGTGACTGTCGATGTGAGAGAGGGGGAAATAACCAATGTGCCACCGAATGGCGGGCCAACGGGACAAGGGATGGCATCGCGTGCGTCCGCTCTATTTCCACGCCAACAAACCCGACGCAAATTTTGATCTAAAATGGGTCACGCGCGGACAAAAAGCGGACGCTCATCCGTTTGTGTCGGCATGTTGGGTCGCGATTTGTATCTGTATCAACCACGCGTGGACAGTTTGCGTCGGCGCGTTGGAGTTGCTCTTAGCACTTGTTGGCTCTCTAAGGGCATCTCCAACGTTGACCCGTAACTTTTCTCCCACATCCGTTCGCGGATAGGGGGACCAGTTCGCGGACATGGATGCGGGAGCCGGCCATCCAACACTCCCCGCTTACATTTTAAACTGGATTTAAATAAATTGGACAAAATTCATGAAATAGGTTGGATTTCATATTAACCAAACAAAATTCATTACATTTCAGAAATATTTTAACTAAATCCGACTCTAAACATAATCTAAATGATCGCCAGCGTCCGTTCGGGCGTGAGCTTTGCAAAATGAAGCTCCAGCCCCCCCCCCCTTCACAATTTCTAGCTCCACCTCGGTAGTCTCCAACTATGCCTCCGCAGTCTCCACCTCTACATCCATGAGCCCTGAGAACTGAAGCTCTCTTCCTTCATGTTGCCGCCAAGCGACTAATCAGCCAACGTTGTTGAGCACACCAAATTTCGCTCAACGGGAGGTGACGAGTGGTAGCCTTCCTGGGACCCGAGCGTCGGCGACCTCCGATGCTCTACTCTTCCTCGTTGCCGGTTGCACTCACGGACGTGCCGACTTCGTGGTCATGGCGGTGGGGCACGACTGTGGCGGAACTGGCTATGTCCTCCTCGTCGTCGCTCTTGCCGAACACCTCATCTGTCGCCTCGTCTATCTCCATGTATGCGGTTTCTAACTCCGCTGACGTTAGCGGTATCGCCAACGGTCATGGCGGATGTCGCGATAGAACTTGAGCAGCACCTCCTGATTGGACACGTCCACGTCCGACACAATGGATGTGCTGGCGGTGAGAAGCTCTTCCGCGCGTCGGTGCTCGTCGACGAAGTGGAGGTTGTATGCCTGGTCGGCATGCGCCTGCCGGAACGCAGACTCTCACTCCTCCACCACCATTTCCATGTAGTGGAAACGGGCCTCGCCCGTGCTGATGCTGGCATCGCTTGGCAAGGACGATGGCGCCGACTCGTCCTCGTCTACTTACTCCATTGGGACGTCCATAGCGCAGGCCTCCGTCTGCCCGCCGGCCTGCCGGCCGGCTGCAATGGCGTCAGTCTCCTTTTTCTACTCAGAGGAAAGGCTCTCACAGGCGGCTTTGAAGTTCGAGGAGGCCATGGCGGCATCGGTGCAGAGAGGACGAAGGGAGCGGAGGATGTTGGATGCGGCTATGGATGGCCCTATAGTTTACATAGCAGGGGGATGACAGGGGAAACCGGGGACGTGATTAATGGCGGGCGGCAGGCGGACGGACTGGTGTCGTTTGAATGCGAAGAGATGAGGCATGCACCGAGAAGCAGCGCGGGTGGCGCTCTTGGCCGGTTCGCGGCTTCAGTGCCAACTCCGGTGAGAGGTCACGTCCTTTCTGGGCTAGCATGAATGCGACACAAACCAGCGTCGGGCGGGAATGCGCGGGCAAGGGAGGAGGGTTTTTGGTGGGTCAGGGTAGTCAGGAGCGGACGTGACCGCCACCCAGAAATCCCCTCCCGCCACTTTTCCTCAGGTTTGCTGAAAAAGATAGTCCATACTGGCTTGTGGATTGATACATGACCGCATTGTAGGCTTTATGAGAGTCGACGTTGGAGATGCTCTACTCCACTAGTGATTCATCCTTTCTGCATGTTGCTTGCAACGACGATAAAATGCATTGGAGCAATATTTCATCACTAGTAAGAAAGAGTATCTACACCCGGGCTCCTCAAATACCCCTAATACCTCCAGATCACTGACTGGTCAGGAAAATCCGACCCAACCTTACCCCTCCTACTAGCCCTAAACGTCCGGACGGACGACCCGAGCATTGTCTGATCAGGAAAACCCGACCCAGCCTTACCCATGATACCGGCCCTAAACTCTGGCCTGACGAGCACCCCACATATCTAACCCATATATGTGGTGGATATGGGGAGGCCCATACGCGTTCGCCATCGGACCAGCCCACGTCGTCCCCACCCTGTCCCCACAAATATCCGAAGTCGTACTAAACCCTAGTCCATCTCTCCTCTCCACTCCACTTCTATCTCCTCCAGTTAAGGATGCAAGCGGCATGGGACATCCCGTCAGACCGCTGCGCCGCCCCTCTATTAGGCCCGAAAACGCCCCTCTGGGCTGGCCGCATCGTTTATAGCGGCATCAAGCGGCCTGACCGCCTTGTCCAGCGGGAGTCCCGCACGTCCCACGCGTCCCACATTGCAAAAAAGAAAAGGATTTCTTATCTCTCTCTTGATTCCTCCCGATCGGGATGATAACCCTGCAAAATCGAAGACCTTCTTCCGCCTCCAAGCTGCATCCTTCGCATCGCAAGATTCCGCCAAAACCCAATCCTCATACGTATAGCTCGTCTGTCCTGATGATACGGCCGCCCAGGGTCACGGCGTCGTCTCAACAGCGAGGATGCTCTTCCTCCACCAACTCCCTCACATGCGACGGCGGCGGCGACGACCACATCGTCTCATAATTTTCCTTCGTACAACAGGTCTAGCAGCCAAACAACATCGTCAGGGCGCCACAGGCACGCCATGCACGCACGTAGCTCCAAACTGACACGGAGGATCTCAGTTCATGGGGCCTAGCCCACCTATGTAAGGATACAGCCCCCCGCTTCGGTGTTTGGCGGGCAGCCGCATCCCGCTCCGCTTCCAACCTGACCTCCAGCGGGTGAGCTACAACAACAAATCTGGGCGGTTCAGTACAAAGAAAGGTGAACTAATCTTTATCAGTATTACCCCCACGGCCTATTGTGCTAACGCGTTGCTCTGCCAATGGTCTCCTTCCCTTCCTCTATCCACCCTATCCCCTTCCCTCCACCATGGTCGGGAATAGCTTTGTCTGCGACTCTGCTCAAATTACTGGGAGAAGCTCGCTGTGGAATCCGCGAGCTTGTCGACACTGGATGAAGAGGAGCCAGCGCTCCGCATTACCCAACTCTGGTCATGGATGGACCGGGGCTGGAGCTCCTTGTCCACGACATCGCCGGTGACCCGGGTGGGAAGTTGTAGCTCCATGGCCGCCCGACGTGGTCCCTTCCCTCCCCGGTCCGATGGTTGGGAGATCAAGGACGGCCGACACCGCAAGCAGTTGTTCCTCCCGGGCGCCGTTGGGTGCTCCTGCCCGCAAGCCAGTCGTATCCGAAGGTTGTGCATATAAGCTCGCAAGAAAGAGGCCGGTGGAGGCGGCTGTCAACCGCTCCAAGTGCATGCATGTCTAGCAGATCCGGGTCGGATCTGTTGCCCCCCTCCCGTCGGCGACGATGATGAGGCCCTCCATGAAGCCATCCGCCGCTCCTACATGTCCGCGGAGACAGAAACCCCCTGATGTCACCGCAAAAATGCGGCGGCGCTCCGCATCGGGTTCACGGAGTCCCTGTGGTTGGTGATAATCCCCAAGTGCAAGGAATCATCGTAGCAATTTCCAAAGGTGGAAGTGATAAGTATGGAGTGTCTAACCCACAAGGAGCTAAAGGTAAGATCAATATTCTCTCAAGTCCTATCTGCCACCAATACGACTCTACGTACGCCGAACGTTTGCTTCCAACTAGAGACGAGAAATAAAACTACGTTGTGGGTATGAAGAGGATAGCTTTGCATGATATCGGAGAACTAGAATATAAAAATAGGTGTTGTTATCATAAGGTTAGAATATATTACAATATATTACAAACAGCGAGTGTGGAATAATGATGGGTCGGTGTGCGGAATTGTCCTAAGCAATTGTTAACAAGATCGGTAATCATTATTGCAATTTTAATGAGGGAGAGGCATAAGCTAACATACTTTCTCTACTTGGATCATATGCACTTATGATTGGAACTCTAGCAAGCATCCGCAACTACTAAAGATCATTAAGGTAAAACCCAACCATAGCATTAAAGCATCAAGTCCCCTTTATCGCATACGCAACAACTCACCTACTCGGGTTTATGCTTCTGTCACTCAAGCAACCCACTATAAGCGAATCATGAACGTATTGCAACACCCTACAGCGGGAATGCTTCACGTGTGCGCGGCACGGAAGGCACCATAGGACAGCACCAAAGTAAAACATACAACTCAAACCAATCTAGATCATCAATCAACCCAAAGGACAAAAGTAATCTACTCAAAACATCATAGGATGGCAACACATCATTGGATCATAATATGTGGCACAAAGCACCATGTTCAAGTAGGGGATTACAGCGGGGTGCGGAAGAGTGGACCGCTGAAAGGAGATGAGGATGGTAATGAAGAAGGTGATGTTGATGAAGACGATCACCGCAGCGATGGTTCCCCCGATGGCACTTCGGCGCCACCGAGAGAGAGAGGGGGAGAGGGTCTCCCCCTTGTGCTTCCTCCTCCATGGCCTCCCCCCTGGTTGGGGAGAGATTCTCCCTCTGGTCCTTGGCCTCCATGGCGATGATGGCCCTCCTTCTTCCTCCTCCATGGTCTCCGGTGAAGGTGACCCCCTCCGGCAGGGTGCCGGAGAGGGCCAAGATTGATCTTTCGTGGCTACAAAGACTTGCGGCGGCGGAACTTCCGATCTAGGTTTCTTTTCGGAGATTTCTATATTTATAAGAGTTTTTGGCGTTAGTCCCACGTCCAGAAGGTTCCCGAGGAGGTGACAAGCCAGGGGGGCCCGCCCTTGGGGGGGGGGGGGGCGCCCTTGGGGGGGGGGCGCCCCCCACCCTTGTGACTTCCTCGGCCTTCCTCTCCGGTGACTTTTCGCTCCAGTATTTTTTATATTTTCCAAAAATATTCTCCGTAAATTTTTAGCTCATTCCGAGAACTTTTATTTCTGCACAAAAACAACACCACGGTAGTTCTGCTGAAAACAGCGTCAGTCCGGGTTAGTTCTAATGAAATCATACCAAAATCATATAAAATTATTGTAAACATGGCATGAATACTTCATAAATTATAGATACATTGGAGACGTATCAGTTGGCGATGTAGAGGGCGGTGGCGGCTAAAGAGCCGCACGGCTCACGGCGGAGTAGAACCACACCGCCCGATGAATGGCGGGGATGATCAACTCCTCCTCCTTAGATAGTGGCACGGCGAACGACAATGCTCCGCCCGCCGCTGACGCCTACGCCAAGGACAGCCGCCGCTCCCGAGACCCCAACGGGAAGCATCCGGCGAGGAAGTGGTGAAATCTGGCCACTTCTCTCTTAGTTTAATTTCTCATCTATCGTTAGTTAAGTGTTGAACTCCGTTTGGCCCTTTTGGATCAGATTTTACTAATTTTAATCACCTATCTATGTTGCATTCATATGTTTTATATGTTCTACCCATCGTTGAGGAAATTGTTAACTGGTAGCAGCTCGATTGACTAGCGAGTAGGGGATTAATAAGCTAGTCGGCAAGTTAATCGGTCATTTAATCAATTAATCGAACGATTTATCAGTTTATCGGCTATTCGTTGACCCAACGAGTAGGGATTAGTCGGCAAGTTAACTGGTTAATCGGATGAATTCTTGAACAGGGGTTCTACCTATGTCCCATTGCTATGTTGAGATGATCTGCGTAGTTTCCATGAGTTCGTATTAATTTGGGGACGAACACATATGGAATGTGGCTACGGAGTGGGACAAATGAGGTCTGTCTGATCATTCCAGTGAATACATCCAGACGCCATATAGGGCCCTTTTTTTAACATCTCAACACCCCTTTATTAACTAGTAATCAAAACAGTATCACTTACAAGCAAAGGATTGATGGCCTCAGGTGGCTCATCAAACCAAGAGTTTGTGGGGGGGGGGGGGGGGGGCATTTGCAAAGTCTGGCTAGTTCATCTGCAACAGCATTAGCTTCTCTATGGCAGTGTTCATATCGCACATGAGAGAAATCGCTGGCCATATGATAGCAGTCATCAAGAATAGCTGCCGATGTTCTTGAAGAGTTACCTCCGTCTTGCATCGTAGAGATCAGATCAATATTATCCGAATTTACTATCAACTTGTTGCAACCCACGGACGTGGCCAAGTTCAGACCAAACCGAAGGGCAAGAGCCTCGGCCATGAACATACATGCAAACACCAACAACAGAATTGGTTGCCGCTAGGAAATTGCCAGCAGTATCGCGCAGAACAGCTCCGCCCGTACCTTGGAGCAAGTCCGGATCAAATGAGGCATCGACACTTAATTGGTATATCCCGGTGGTGGTCTCGTCCATTGGTTCCTTTTCTCCTTCGCTGACTTGGCCGCCGCAGCAATAAAATTCTCAGCAAGGGCACGAACTGAAAGAGCAATCTGGGATGATCCATGTGTCTGCTCACCATGCACCAATTTCCTTCTCTCCCACCACAGAAACCAGCAGGTGATTGCTATGATCAAGTTACCATTCCTCTGACCAAGGACTATAGTTTCGTCCCCCGGATGAGATAGGAGATGTTCCAGGACCGCTTCTCCCGCTCGATCGACCGTACATCCTCCCTGAATTAGGACGCCATATAGGGGCCTAATTAGGCAACCACGGATGTAGATGCTCTAAGACACTGATGATTTGATGCATGTCTGGTTTAACCGGGTGTTCATCGTTGCTTCATCAATTTTAGAAATTTCAAAATGTACATTTGTGTTTTCAAGTACGTGGCTGCAACTTAACTATAGACAATAAATCATACTCACACAAACGCCAGTTTGATTTTCTGAGAACCAACTACGACTCCACCCACGAGAATCCAAATCATTTTACACATGCACACAGATACCCTCTACATTTAACAAGTTCCCCGTTGCAACTCCCATCTCATCACTTCTTAAAATGAGATCGTTGGAGGTATGAAACACGATCCCCGATTCGGGAAATACTCTAATCAATCAGCTCGATCTGCAATGCATACATCCAGCTGCCACACGAAAACATATCGCCTGTTGATTTTTTTCACCTTTGATTAATTGGTAAGGACAGTTCATGATGAATCACGCGGACGCACGCAGGTGAAGCGTGAACCCAACTAACGTCGTTGACACCATTATATATACTACACAAATGGCTAATCAAACTGGTTAGACCTATTGATGATCTCGGAACAGGTATACACGTCCTTCCAATGATGGATTTCTCATTAACTATGGACGGACCAACGTGTGTGGCCATATCAGATGAGCCATGATCATGTTCCAAGGGCATCTCCAAAGCGGATCCTCAAACCGTCCGCAACCGTTCGGATTGCATGGTTCGAACGTGTTTAGTCATCCAACGCGGGTCTGTATATATAGACCCGTCGAGCTGTCCGGACGTACTTTTTCCAGCAAACACGACACACATTGGGGGAGAGGGGGCTTTGCGGGAGTCCTGCGGCCACGTAGGACTCCGACACCCCCGGCCCACCCAAAACCCCTTCTGGACCCCACGCCTTCATCCTCCCATTTTCTCTCCTCTTTTGCCTTCGCCGCCGCTCCACCACCCCGGCTGTGAAGCCACACCCCTGCGAGTCCGTCACTTCCAACGGTACACCCGAGCTCCAAGCCGCTTCTCCCTTGCTGCCGTTCCACAACTCTCCTCCGACCGCCACGCAGGTACCATTCACTCCTACGATGCTCACCATGCCCGGCAACTGTTCGGTGAATTGCACGAGCTAATTTTGTTGTCCCTCCTTCTTTGAAGCAATGGATTAGGATATGAAGTACATATACGAACACTATGTTGAGTCGTCTGATAGCTCATCCGATGAGGAGGACTACAAGGATGAGACGGCGATGATACAGACGGTGCTTGCAGATGCGGAGCGTGCGGAGGAGCATGTTGTTAATTTCAAGGGATCGATCATATTCAATAGTCATCAAATGCTCAACCATAACCGGGCGCATGGCCATTTGACACGGATGGACCACTACTTTGTACCAGATGTATGCGGGCAACGTTGGATGGCCGCCTTCCGCATCCGTGTCCATGGACTGGCCCTCTCTGTCCGCGGACGGATACATAAGGGAATTTGCAGGTCATCGTTGGAGATGCGCTAAGATCGTATTAAAATAGTTTGCAATTATTATTCAAAAAATGTGTTTTAATGGTTATAATAAAGCAATATGTTGTTCTATTTTTAGGGAGAGCACGTGAAACATTGAACAAATGTATGTGTGCCTATGGTATCGGTTTATGTATAAGCCGACAGTGGTTGCTTGACACTGGGCTTACCTGTGACGGCACGTGGAAATACCGTTAACACATGCCGGTTATCAACCACGTTTATTTGTCGAACATCAGGGTATAACATTGGACTTACGGTACACCTATACAGCCCGAAAGGAAACACTCGGCATACCCCCAGTTGTTGACCGAACATAAGCCGTGCGCTGGAGGCCAATTATAACACTCAGTGTATAAGTAACCAAGCCTTTTTTGGGCCTTATCCGAGTATGATGGGTACTCGGCTTTGACTGCGATTCCTGTAGCGATATATATGTCTCTCTGGCATGGTGCTCTCCATCAGCATTTACATAACATGTTCACGTTGGTTTACGTGGGTCCAGCATTACTCGGGTCGAGGCTCCCGGTGATGTGTTTTGTCTGTCTGTCGATCTGTTTTAACTGTAAACTTTGACACAAGGAAATGGCCATGCGTCGTTATGATATTCATGCTAAATTGCCAAGCCATCAAATTTGTGTAGCTTCCTTCCATTGCCAGGTTTCGGGCCCAATGAAGTAAAGAGCAGCCCAGGACAATTATGACATCAATTCAATGTATCCTGACTCTGTCAGATATTTTTGGGAGACTATCAAATCGCAGCAGCTGGCGCGTAAACATCGATCGGGCACGGGGGATGCCATCGAGGAAGGCTGCAGGCGCAGACGTATATGGGCATGCATGCATGTGCAACTTGTTTCGTGATCAGGACCACTGCCCTGACATATATCTCTAAGCAGCTCATCGACACTGACATGAGTCTTAATGTAATGCATAATTTTTTTAAGCGCACTCGTAGACCCTCGCATGCACACACACTCATCCCTATGATCCTATGTACGTAAACATTTACATCCTATTTATACGAGCATATTCAAAATATTGAATAGTCAGATATTGAGATTGATAAAGTTGTCGTATACGACTCATAGTTCTCAGGCACAACATAACACTGAAAAATTAATGTTGAAAAGTCTAGAATAATTTTTTTTTAAAAATACGACCATCCATATCAGGTCTAGAACTTGAGTCCGGATGAGTAGATTCTATCACAACGAACCAACCCATCTGAGCTACGCTCAATCTGCAATGTCATGCTTAATTGTGATGCTACGTGGTACCATCGATCTATTGCATCTCTAAATTGATTTTTATACAATAGTGTTATAATCATCGAATGTTTCCCGTGCCAAAATTGCAGATTATTTTTGGTAGCCGATAGAGCGTCCCAATCTTGATACATTGTACTTCTATCTTGTTTTCTGAAGCATATACGGTACTCCATCCGACTATAAAAGAAAGAGCTAGCGCATGTGCTTTTCCATTTAAGTTTGACAATCAATTAGACCCATTATGAGTAGAAAAATCTTTCATATACAAATCTATCAATATATATTTTTAACGTATAACACACATTTTGTTGACTAAAATCATGATCAAAATTGAATCTTGAAAAATGTGTGTGTCTTCTTTATATACGCGGAGGGAGTAGTCCATAGAACAAATCATGTCTATATATCATCCGGTAGAGAAGTTGCTCAGATTTACGGTTTGGCATTAAGTATGTAGATTCTTCGGGTTAAACTCATGATCTCATCACTGAGTAGACCAGGCATTGTCAATTTGTGTGCATTAAAACCCTAGTTCAACTAGGTTGTTTGGTTACATGGCGACTGCTGCATTATGGGTCCATGGTCATAGGGTTCGGCATAGATTTGTGAAGATAATGCTGCAAGGCATGCCCGATTTGTATGATCTCATATTTTTCTTCATTTTAGGCAGATAATTCGATATCGATGCTTGGCTTTGCTCCAGAGTAAGTAACAGTAGATGACTTTGTGCATCAATCGATGTAGAGGCCAGGAGTTATCTTCAAGTTGTATAAAAATATAAAAATACGCAGGAACCATAAATTTTAGTAAGAATTGATTGTAAATTCTTAATAATTATGTTAAGAGAAAATTCAATTTTGGTGAGACATTTAGGAATAACAAATAATTAAGCACTCAACATTATACAATAGAAGTTCAGTTACTTGCACACAAAAGTTCATCTTGAGATTTTTGTGCACTTCAGAATTGGTCATTTTCGAGCATGCTGCACTAGGTGTTCAAATTTATTAACGGTCTTAAATCAAGTAAAATCTTGAACAAGCGTTAAATGTGGCAAGCTATTTAACACAATATTCTTTCTAGTAAACAAAAAAGTGCAACCGACAGATAATCATCAATGTCACACTTGACAAGAGACAAATTATTTTTTGACAGAAAATTATAGCACCAGATAATGCAGTAAAAACTATGTAGACTACAGTGAAAAAAAGCTCATAAACACATACAATCCAGATTTATTTTTGAAAATCTTATTGAAACAAAACGACGGTGAAAAATTCGATATCAACTCCCCATTTCAGGGCGTTGGTGTCTTTAAGCTAGACAGTCAGTTTTTTAAGGTTAGAAGCTTGGAATCCGTCTTTTCTTTTTGCAATAAGAAGTTTTGCCGTCTCTGTGTGACCTAGAAAACAAGTGGGGAGTGGCAGATAAATGAACACCCAAAAAATTAGAAACAGGAAAGCACATGCGAATATAAAAGTACCAAGTGTAGAAACCGTTTACTTCAATCTTAGAGCATCTTCAGCCAGGACTTGCAAATCCGATCCCTCAAACGCCCGCGGACACGCCCGGTCAGTGACCGGGCGTGTCCGTTTTGAACCCCTACTTTTTCATCCGTGCAGCCGCATCTCTCATATTTTTCCTCATATGTCCGGTCACTTGCACGTGATTGGTGGAGAAGAAGAGAGAGAAAGAAAAGAATGAATAAAGAAAGAGAAAAGGTGGTCCGGGGTGGGGTCACGTCCTACATGGCGGACTGACCGGGCGCGCCCGGGCGCGTCTGCGACCCCTCATATCGTCCTCATATTTAAGATGGATATGAGGGATGCCGGTCAGTCCGGGCGTTTGAGATGGGTATGAGGGGTCCGTCTGGATCGATTTTTTGTGACCGGACAGTGACTGGGCGGCCTGCCCGGACGTTTGAGGAGGGTATGAGGGGTCCGGCTGTAGATGCTCTTACGTTGTAAAGAATGTGTCCTCGTTAGCATGTATAATTAAATCTGGCGCATATAGTGGCCCATGACCAAGTTCGACGACGCTCACTCACTCTAGACGAATCCTGATTTAATAACAGACTATGTGTACGTGATGGGGAGCCCATTGAATCCTGTCCACAAAACTAGCTGGCTTAAGCTTTGGAGGTTTCCTTCCAAGATTAAGAAATCGCGTGAGCGATAACGACATTAACTACCTACTTACTAATCAATCCAGAATGTCCACGCCAGTATGAATGGTTCACCTAATTTGAAGTACTAACCAGAAACGTTGATGCAAGGTAGATGGATCATGGATCCATATGTCCCATTCACATGTCGTTCACAAAATTAAGGTGCTCGATCGACCGGAAGGAAGTGAAATGTACGGCCTCGTCATCTGAAGTCAAAATCTTCGTACTTATGTGACATCTTCAGAAAAGAGGGCGACCAAATGCTTGTACACGCTTTAGCTGATATATCCAACTAGTATATAAAATCTTGTGCATTAACCACCAAATCTAGCTGCGAAATCTTGTTCGTGGCTGCCAGTGCTTGGGCGGCTCACAGCTGTCATTGTCTAATCACATAGGTTTTGGTGTACTCTTTCCCTTTTCCGCGAAAGGTCTGTAGCTATATCACACTGTTACATGTAATTGTTATTAATGTTGAGTTTGATAGCAACTCCCAGTCGACTGGATGAATTAATATGCCAAACTATTGTAAGTGCACGGGTTTCCTACTCGAGAGCAAACTAAATCATTGATTTCATTTCATAAACATATTTCTCTCAACAGTAAACATGCTAATCAAGCAGCTATCCCATCTCAATATGACAACATACTAGAAGGGTTGGGCGCGCTTTGCTGCGTCGTCGTTGTTGTTGGGTTTTCATAAAAAAAATACTCCCTCTGTATCAAAATATAAGGTGTAATTTTTTTGAGAAGTCAAATATTTTTAAGTTTGACCATATTTGTAGAGAAATATATCAATATACATAATATCAAATCGCATTAGATTCATCATGAAATAAATTTTTATTTTTATTGATTTAGTTTTGTGGATGTCAATATTTTTGGCTCTGAACTTGATCAAAGTTAAAGATATTATACTTTTCAAACACTTAATACACCTTATATCTTAAAACTGAGTGAGTATTTGGTTTGGTGGGGGGGGGGGGGGGGGGGGCGATGGAGTGTGTTTTTTTATTTATAATGCAGCGTGTTCGATAGGCCTTCAGCGGTTTGATTCAGTGTTATTTGCTAATCAATCCATTCTTTTGTGTGAAAATTTCATCGGTGGCTGCATGTTCTATATTGGTGCTACAATATCACATATTGACACTTCTTTTTTAGGGGGTTGTAACACCCCAAGATTTTTACTTTTTATTTGACAAGTATTTTGTTCCTTTGAGATGGAACTTTTAAAACTTTTTGATTTTTCCTCTTCAACTCAAAGGATGAAAAAACTTTTTATAAAACTTTTTGACCAACTTTGGTTCTGACCTCCAAAAATTTATGTTGGAGTTTCTTCCCTACA
Source organism: Elymus sibiricus (assembly GCA_039707655.1). Classification (NCBI taxonomy): domain Eukaryota; kingdom Viridiplantae; phylum Streptophyta; class Magnoliopsida; order Poales; family Poaceae; genus Elymus; species Elymus sibiricus. The sequence continues at coordinate 284,365,483 of CM077663.1, forward strand.
AAATTTACTTTGGCTTATTCTTAAAATTTTGGTGACAATATCTTTGGAGTTTTAGTTCTACAAATCCTACTTGGTGATCATATTCGCTCTTGACTTGCTCTATGTTTCTTAATCCCCCTCTAATATTTCCTCTCTGACCCAAGGGTTTCAACCCATCTTTTCTCAAGGGACCAACCTGGAAAAATATTTTTATTATTATTAATAAAGCCCAAAATCTATTTCTGCCTTTTATTTTGAGGTCTCAAGATTTACAAAGGAAGTACCAGATTCCTTTTGAGTTTGACCTCAAATAAATTACCACTAGTACTCCTTAGTACCCACAACCCAATTGTGCAAAAACCTTCTGGTCCACAGTTCAAAATTTTCAAACCACATTCAAAAGCAATTTGGACCAGAAATCTATTTCTTGCTGGTTACCTCTCCTCCCTTGCTTCAAAAATTCTGAGAAAAATCAGGGAGCCTCTAGAAGTCCCAATGGATAAGCCCTCCAAGTTTCAGCCCAAGATATTTTCATTTGAGCCCTCTGGCAATCAGTCGAACACCTGGCGTGCACTGTTGCATACAGGTTCAGACTTTTTCAGTTTCGTCAGAGAGAAGCTTCGTCAATCTCAGCAGTAGCAGCAGTGGCACCTTGTGCACTGTGGCTAGCGCTTATCCACTGCGCCGCACGGTCGGTTGGCCGCTTGTGGGCGTCGGTGGTGAGCTGGCTCGCCGGCCCCGCCCCCTCCCGCGGCAACAGGGCCGTCGGCCGCCATCGCCAGAAGCATCCCCTGCAGAACGCCGTTGCGTAGCGCCGCCCAAACCTCCAGAGGCCTCCGCGTGGCCGTCCCCCACCTGCACGCGCGCTGCAGAGCCGTCGGCGTGGCGTGGGCAGCGCAGAGCGCGCTCTCTGCACCCGCCACGGCCGTAAGCCGCCGTTCCGTCGAGTGGCCCCTCCCCTGCGTAATTGTCGTGTGTTAGAGCAAAAATGGAAACTAGGATGATGCAGCAGCCTGCACCGCAGCCGTAAACCCCTGCTAACCGCGCCGTCCGCCGTGATCCGCGCCGAAGTAAATCTCTGTCACGGCAACCGCCTCGGGCCGGCTATAAATAGGAGCCCCGAGCCTCAGCGCAGTCCAGCACCTCATCACCACTCCTCCTCGCCACGCCACGCTCATCAGAGGACCTCGGGGAGGTCTTCTTCCCCGACTCCGGCCGCCTCGATCCGCTTCGGGGTCTGGTGAAATTCCCCCTGGTTGCCCCTGCGGTGAGATCCATCATCACCCGACACCGCCGTCCGCCGGAGTAGGAGCCACCGTCGACGTGGTGCACATCGACGACCATCTCCACCACCCACCGACGCGGGGAAGTCTGGTGAGTGCGTAGATGCCCCTAGCTCCCCTTGCCTCGCCGTGGATCATCGCCGGCGACCACCGCGGGCCTCTATCGCCGGTGGCATTTTCAAACCTGACGAGTGGGACCCCCTCGTCAGGGTTCTATTCTTTTCTGAAGTGTTTTCTGAAAGCGCACTCTGTCAAATACGCTTTCTCCTTTTAACTGGCGTATTGCCTGAAAAGCGTTTTCTGCTTTTCTCAGTCTAACCCCTGGAAAGTTTTCTGTTTATAACAGATAGGTCCCTGGGCTTATTTTCTTTATATCTTTTAAACAGAAAATGATTTTTAGTTGATACTTTTTCTGTCACTCTTATTTTGCTGTCTAGTTTTTTATAGTATTTATTCAAAAATACTTTGAGACAACTTTTATACGCGCACGGTATTTACGTAGAACTCGGTATTTTATATGGAGTAGATACCGAAGGAGGAGACGCTGCCGTCAACTTCGCCGAGCTAGACTCCGACTACGTTGATCCAGGCAAGCATGTTTGAACCTTTGATATGATGAGTGTTTTCATGTTTGCTTGAATTGTTATTTTCATGGCGTGTCATATAAGCATATGATGAAAGCTATATTTCATGCATGATAAGTTGCAAGTGAGCTAAAAACTTGATGTGATCATGAATGATTGGACAACCTAGTCATGTGGTGACATGATAGGTTTTATGCTGGTATTGTTGGAGCATGCCGGTATTATCAAAGAAAACTGTTTAACTCCAGTGTTGACATAGATCAAGTCTTGTCCCCGTTCGCCTTATTTTCGTGCTGCCACATGTTTTCTGCAAAGAATATGGTTTAGTAAGTTGCAAACCTCTTTCCATGTACACACCAAATAGAGGGGCCGTGATGAGGGTTCCATGGCCCTGGATTAAAGCCCGTCATCCGGTCAGGGGGCATGGGTGTTTCCGGTTGGGACCGAGAGGGGGGCACCCCTTAGTAGCGCGCGATATAAATTTGATCCCATGCTATTCGAGGTGTTGGCCTCCCCGTCTTAAAGTTTTTCTTGAACGTTGCCTAGGGTGATACCTGGCATCGGGATGTGAAATGGGTGTGTACTGGTTAGGTGTGTTTTCTTCTAAAATACCATAGACGGAACTAGTCCTTCGGGATTACTGAAATCCGTTGGCTGTGGGTAAAGAGTACAACCTCTGCAGAGTCAAAACTATTCGAATAGCCGTGTCCATGGTCAAGGACGTTGGTTGACAGGTCAAGTGTCGGTCTCTGTGTCAGTCTCTGGAGAACTAATATGTTAAATGACAGAAGTGAACTTGGCTGAATATTATTTCCGTGAATGAACTAACCAGGTTATTACTGTGATGTGGTGAGTATTCCTTGGGATGGTGCTACCTCCTGGATACTCGTAATTAAATATGAAATATAAGCCCTTTATGTGATGTCGCTCAGACGTCCGATTGTGGCATTCTTGTTGTTTACTTTCCTTATAAGCCCTTTACGTGATGTCACTCAGACGTCCGACTGTGGCATTCTTGTTATTTATTTTCAGTACAATCCCTTTACGTGATGTCGCTCAGACGTCCGACTGTTGCATTCTTGTTATTCATTTTCAGTACAAGCCCTTTATGTGATGTCGCTCAGACGTCCGACTGTGGCATTCTGTTGTTTACTTTCATTATAAGCCCTTTATGCGATGTCGCTCAGACGTCTGACTGTGGCACGTACTGTTATTTATTTCCAGTATAAACCCTTTATATGGTGTCGCCCCGACGCCCGACTGAGGCATGTTTATTTATTTTTACCTTTCGAGGCGTCGCTTCAGACACCCGATCGGTCTTCCTTTATTTTATTGGGATTTCGGGAGGACTACCGCCCGACTTCCTTTTTATTTATCTTGCTGTGCAAATTTATTACCTGGGTGTGTATTACTAATCTGCTCATGTGCATCATGTTTGCATTTGTTATATCTTATGTCCAAACTGTCTTGCGAGTACATTCAAAGTACTCACCTGGCTTGTTGATTTGGCCAGATGTTGACGAAGGCGATCTTATGGATGAAGAGTACGATAGCGAGTCCGACGCCTAGAGGAGTCCCAGTCAGTCCCTTGCGATCCTGGAGTCTGCCACTTGTATTATTCACGCTTCCGCTACACAAATAAAATCGTCGAGCCTCACTCCGACGCTTGATGAGTTGTAAGATATTAGAGTCATGTCACCCACTCCACTGTGACATATCCACCACCACTATATATTGCGAGTCAGTAGTACTGCCACCATTTCCATTGTGTCATATCCGCCTTTATACTTAATATTGGCGTGCTTGTAATAAATTGTTGACCAGCCTCAGCTCAACCCTGTATAATATTAAGTACTACTGGATTTCTGTATCAAGGATTTGTCTACCAGTACAAATTATTTTCTGTGCTGGTCTGACTGAAGGGCGATTTTTCAATAATTATTTTATTGAAAAACCGGTCCTGACAGGGGTGAGAGGGATGTCGGTTGATTGATATGTTTTTATAGGTTGATTGCTGCCGGTTGATTTGGAAAATCGTTGAACTGGTCAAAATCGTAAACCAAATCTAAAATTAAATACCTCAATGGAATAATAGAGCTTCAAAAATTAAAGAGCACAAGGAATAAATAAAAATAGTTACAAAGATGAATCAAAATAATTTATTATGAGAGATGAATTAGCTCCTTAAGAAATTATTGACCCGGTCAAAATCGGATGACTCATTAATAAATTGGAGACTTCAATTCATTGTGAGGCCTTAAAATTAAGGAGCATAGTGTATTTATAAATATACTATAGAAAAATTAAATAAGAGAACTTTGAAAAACTGTTGACCTGGTCAAAATTGGGTGACCCAATGTCAATTGGAGACCTCAATTGAATGTGGTGTCTCCATTTTAGGGGGATTAGTGTTATAGTATATACATGGAAAATGGGTCATCTGTTTTCATGCTACTTATATTTAATAAATGTTTTGCATCTTTAGAATAATCAAATATAATAAATCATATATATTATATGCATTGTCACTTTCAGTTCTCATATCGCTAATTTCAAATATTCATATTTCATACAACTAAATATTATCGAATGTATCACAACCAATTTTCACATGAACACACGAGGTATCATCTGGTTATTAAAAAAGGATAAGCACAGAGTTCTCTCTCAGAGTTTCTAGTCTATTGCGGAGGGCTCGAGTAAGAACTATCCACGACAACTTCATGGATGATTTTGTTAAGAGTCATCTTGTGTGTTCTTAAAAAGAGAGTCATCTAACAATTCCCCAAGACTCATAAAGAAAGCAGGGCAATGAGCACACCATTTGCTCAAACTGATAAAATTGCAAACTTGCATGTCAACACATCCATAGAACCTTATGCATGTGTGCATGCCTTCAAAAGAAACACACTTCTCTGCCAGCATGAGATATGGTCGCGAAACATCGTAACATTTGGGTCAATGCCGCATAAATCAGACTCGGATATTGTGTTTGCGACCTAAAAGAGCAAATGGAAGCACAAAATTTCAAATAAGCTCAATTTTACAAATTCTTCAAATCAAGATACCCTAACCCTACCATAGTGCTATCATGATAGGAGATATAGTGCATGGACTCCTCTTTGTCGTTCCATGACACCATGGCGGAGACAGTGGCGAGGAGCGAGACATATAGAGGGGGGAGTTACCACCTGCCATGTCACCATGTACAGCGGGTCCTCCTTTCTAATTCCACCGTCAAACTAGGCGAATCCATAATTCAATATTTTTTGCAACGAAATTATTGCGGGCCTAGTGTTTTGTGCTAGAAAAAGATAAATCGGTGTTTTTTGCAACCCTAGCCACAGTTGTGGTTGCCCCCTCCCCCCCCCCCCCCAAGGTGAGTGAGCTAGGCCTAACCCTAATGATCTGGAGTAAGCACACTACAACACATCACAAAGCTTAATGCATCTCCCCATAGTTTATCTACTTATTAGCGATCTAGGTGTTGCCTAATTGTTGGGCATCTAGACAGGGTCATAGCCAAGTACTAATGTAATATGAGTATTCATGATATGTGGATGTGTTTCGTATGACAACTATCCTCTTTGTGCATCGATTTAAATAGAAAACATGAGTTCTCATTTATATTCCGGTTTAATATTAAATGGCATCATGTCATCGAGTGTTACTACAGGTGGCTAGGAATGAAAACAGTCAGAACTGGGTGCTACCATGTCTGTTTTCATTTCTTGTATGGAAGCGGAAACGAATAAGAAACCCCAAGAATGAATACGGAAGCAGATATTATAAAAAACGAACACAAAATGACACGGAGTGGACATGGGAACGATGACCGGAACTTAAAAAAAATCCTTGAACCATAGAGAAAAGCACAAACAAACCAACAAACTTAATCAATTGCTAACATGGTCCTTTCAAATTGTTAACATGGTTACAAAATAATATGATTAGTTTAGTGACTTAGCACAGTATTGCAGTAGTATTGGACAGTTGTGTGGGTCTAGTTGAGTACGTGTGTGGTAGTAGAAGATGGAATGATGGTTGGGCTACAAAGCAACCATTGACCCATAGTAAAGATGGAAATTCCATATTTACGGAAACAGAAGTTTCGTCTACATGTCTGTTATGACAGAAACATTGTTCCATTTCCACGTAAAAGAATTTGTTTCCGTTTTCCTCTGGACAAGAAAAAAAATTCCGCTTAGTTTTCATCCCTATCGGTGGGCCATGAACACATGCCTCTTCTCTCACTACCCCCCCCCCCCCCCCCCTCACAAAACAAACATTCTTTCCTCTTTTTACTTAGTTTTTTTTTGCGGGGCTTACTTTTGTTTTGTTAAAAAATATAGAACTTCTTATTTTTTTATTGCATTTACCATGCATGACAACCATTTTAGGTGTGTTAGGATGGGAGGGAGGCATACGAAATTTATCCTTTTTTACTTGGAAGGCAGAATGCTTCCTATTTCTACAGATGAATATATTATCTTTGACTATGCCTACATATTTAGAGGGTGGGGAGGAGGGGTGGTGATATTTCTTGACCATAAGAGTATTCGCAACGGGACACCCATTGCACAAGACCATTTGTGATACCTAGCACTGCATTAGTCTATTTGTTAGAACACAATTAGTGATAAGTTTGTCAAAGATGGCACGGTATCATCAAAGTCTCCACGTCATAGGGTTTTCTAAACCCTTTATGTTGATAAATTGGCAGCATTATAATCTGTTTATTTTGAGTGTATTCTTGGATTAAATACTCTTGCATGTAAAAAGTGGGCTATTGGATGCGTACATAAGAACACGAGGGTGAGAGGTCGAAAAGCATATTTTATTGCACCAAAAGAATTGACACGTGAAAATACTCATAATACTAATGTTATGTAGACATGTTTTTGTTTCAAGTTTGGAAAGTATGAGAGATTGTGTTTGAACTTTGAACCCCTATATTATACACACTGTACCGCAAGATTCTGTGATCCTATTGTTTTCTCCTTCTATAAATGTGTATGGTCCGGTAATCCCATGGCATGTAATTTGCTAGAACACTATTCTTTCTCACACAACCCAATGAGTATGGGGATGAGAAGGAAAACTACCCCCCCCCCCCCAATCGATAGCTACATTTTGATTCCCAACCGGCTATCACATTTTCCAGTTCTGAATAACACAACAACAAAGTAGACAAGAACTCGGCTCCATCATGCCAGATGGCTCGGCGGGAACTGGTATGGCGCTCCGGGACAGCATGGGAACCTCGGTTTTTGTTGCATGGAGGTACTTGTTCGGATGCGCTGATGGTGTAGACTCTGAGCTTGCTGCAATGGAGGAGGGTCTTGTTGAAAGGGAGAGAGATTTGGTGGAATAGTTGATGTTTGGTGGAATAGTTGTTGTATTGCTTGAGCCTCGTGGGCATATATATAGGAGTACATGATCAACTTGGAGTACAGGACAAGCCAGAATAATTCCTAGTCTATCTTTTGTTTCCTAACTAAACACGATACTCAACAGGTCTGGCCCTTGCCCTCCATTGGTCGCCACTCCCATTGTCCTTGGTGACAGACTGTGCTGAAACTGTCGCACTGGTGCAATCTTCCACCGCCAATATGTCGCGCTACTCATCGCGTGTCCAAAATATCCGTGAACTTCTTTGGGAAATAGATGTTTTTATTTTCAAGATTAGTCGTGAAGCCAACTCTGTGAGTCTTGGCTTAGCGAAGCTAGGTAGAGAGCAGGTGAAAACTGTGGTTTGGCAAATCGCCGAAGCCATGAACACCGATTGTATCTCTATTTCTAACTAATATATTCACTATTTCCCCGCAAAAAAAAGACTAGAACACAATCGATCATAATTACAAAAGATAAACTGAGCGGTTTATTTCTCTCTGCCACAAGCGAGGCGGATAGGAGGGCGACATCCGTCTCTCCAGATCTCCGCCGGTGAGGCAGTTGGTCCCCTGTCCCTCCACTTGTTGCTCTGGTGGCTGGAGAGAGAGCGGGAACCCGGTCCTCCATTTGGCGTCGTAGTTAGGGTCAGAGTCTTGTGTGTCCAACAATGGCATTTTGGTGGTAGCAACGATGTCGTTTTGAATTAGTTTTCCCCGACTCTGGTTACACCTCGGTGACATCCATGCAGTGACGTCAGGGGTTCATGGGTTTGTCTTTCATTGCTCCAGTAGGACGATGGATGTAGTATGTTGGGGTGCTACCGGCGAGGCTACGACGACAATACCAGGTAATGTTATCTTCCAGCCCCGTTGCTACAGTGCCCTTCCGACGCTGTGGTGGATCCCGTGAAGACAGTTTCAAGAGCCCGGCCGGCGATTGTTGTCCTAATCGATCGCGGTGTTGGTGCATGGGAGTTGTCGGCTATGTTGGCGGATCAGGCGACATGCTCTGACGGGGTCGGCTTGCTGCGACGGACCCGGGATCCGAGAAGCACAGGGACAACCCTCGGCTGCCGCGCCACAAAGATGTGGGTTCAGGCTTTCGCGTCGGCCCTCTTCATCAACTCAGAAAGACGATGGGAGATGCCGCATTTTGGCTCCGATGGATCTCCGGTGTACGCTTTGGCGATGCTGGTTTTGTGGTGGTAGGAAGTTACGTTGGCTTTTGCAAGGGCCTCCATGGATTTGTGTGTTATTTTCTCTCTACGGGGTGTTTTCTCCAAAGTTTCAGCACAACAGTAGTATTTTCTTATGCTCTCTTGGGACGCGTTTGGTAGGCTGCATTAGGTCGGGCCGGGCCCGCGCGGGAAGAATTTGGGCCATTTGGTTACCCGCATCGACTGGTTGGCCTGCATAGCACGAACATTAAAGCACCTCTGGGCCTGCATCCAGAGGAACACTCAAATCGGCCGTTTTTGTGGAGCCAGGCCCGAGCGGTGCATCCCTAGGCACGTACACGTGGGCGGTTGCACGCGTGGATGCAGTCTCGAGAAGTCGCGTTGTTTCCCGAAGAGCTGCCATAAATTACCCTCACCTCCCTTCCTCACCGCTCTTTCCCCTCTTCCCCACTCACACTGACGGCGACGACCACCGGAGCAACATCACTAGGATCTACGATGGCGGCAACCACTGCACCGACTTCAGACCTCCATCGGAGTGCATCGGCAATGGCGGTAAGTTCTTTGACCTCTCTAGAGTAACTCTGTCGACTCAGGCTAGATTTAATTGGATCACGCGATAGGAGATTGAGGGAGGGGATTGAACACATCGAGGGTGGGGGACTGAACACATCATGCCTAATCGGTCGATTACATTGGGGGTGGGGATTGGGGTACTACATATTTGTCTAGCCGCGACGACCTTGGAGTTGCGTCGAGCGGTGGTGGGGCGTAGGCTTCTTCTTTTCTTCTTCGTCGTTGCCTTCTTCCTCATCGTCACGGCCGAGAACGATGGGTCTTGCACGGTCGCCTGCCGCCGGCGCCCTGGCCACCATCTGCACCTCATCGTCTTTGTCCGCCGGATCCACCATAGTCCGTGTCCTCCAGTACACCACGACACAGTCGTCATTGGGACGCTTGTACTCCCTGTACTTGGCCCACTTGGCCCTCTGTCGAGCATCGCTGGAGTTGGCCTGATTCATGGTCCAGCGAAGGATAGTGACTCACATAGCGCTCTTTGCTGGGTCAGGAATCAACGTCTTCAACTCCTTCGCCGTCGCCTTCTTCATCACAACGTCGGCCTCCTTGTGCACTTCAGCCATGCCCGTGAAGTTCGAGCACACTTACATTGTGTCCTCGGACTTCGCCCGGTCACCAAGCGAGCACCCGAGGAAGAATGCCCTCCATCCCATGCGCCAGGGGAAAGGGTTGGGGTTGGAGTTCATGGTGAGGGAGAGGTGGTGAAACAGAGAGGTTGAAGAAGAGAGGGGGTTTGAGTGCGGTGCTGGGTAAGAAGCGCGGGCAAATATAGGAGCATTAGGCCGGTAGGAATGAATACCGACCTTTGAACTGCGTGTTGTTGATAATGCAGATGGACAAGGTAAAGGAGGGGGTGCCACCATTGGACAAGGGAAAGGAGGTCGTGTCACCATTGGTGGACCTGTCAGTGCAGGATCACCCTAACGCCAAGCGGAGGAACTACGGGCACTACCATGAGGAGGCAGGACCAACCCACTTCTATAAGGTGATCTTTGCTCCTAAGCTGGAGGCTCTGCCTTTGCCTCTGGCCTTCACGAAGCACTTCCCCGCCGTGTCTACAGAGTTCAGTCTGAAGATGAACACCGGCTACTCATGGAGGGTCACGGTGAAGGTGGTCGACGGCAGGGTCATCCTTGATTAGGGTTGGGCCACCTTCGCCGTCGTTCACCAGGTCAGGATCGGGTACATGCTGACTTTCAAGTTGCTCACCCCCAAACACCATGAAGGTGATCGTCTTCAATGACGACGGCATGGAGGTGGTCACCAAGTGCAAGAAGCACGACGAGGCCTTCGTCGTGACTGCGTAAATGACCTATCGTCCTAGTTAAGTTTTTGGTTGTTCGTTTAAGACTATGTGCTATGGTATCGTTTAAAACTTATCGTACCATGTTTAACTTTTGAGTGTAGTTAAACTTTGATGTGTGCTTAAGTTTGTTCTGGTTGTTCTATTTTTGTGCCGCTGGTAACCTAACCACATTGAGGAGGAGATTACCACACTATTATTCTTGATGTAACCAAACAACTGGACTTGTGTTTCGCCTCAAACAGACCACAACTAAACAACATGACTTCCCTTTCGGCCCATGCATGCTAGAGGGGATGCAGACAACCAATCAACATGCATATGCTCAGCCAGACCCAACTAGGACAAGTATACAAAGTGCCCAAAAACGATGCAGATAGCCAAACGCGTCCTTGTTGTAGCCGGCGTGTTTTCTTTGTAACTTTGTAGTTTTATGAATATATGCGTCGTTTACCTTTAAAAAAGTAGACCAGAATAGGAACAGATTAATCCACATATAGCCTACGATCTGGGCCAAAAACTGTGGACGTCCTCTCCGTTATCCTGACAGCGTTTTCATAAGCTCGGAGAGGAAAGTGCATTGCCTACCGCGAACTGCAAATTGCTTCCGGCTTACTGCGCAACAGCCACGACACAAGAGAAGTGCCAACAACATGTGACCACTAGGTGAGCAGTACATGGATGCGTGGCGAATGACGCTGGTATGAGTCATAAAGACGCGCACTGCCGACGCATATTCCGACCAAATATCCCGGCAGGGTGCAGGTGCCGGGTCTCCCAGTTGGCAATGGCCGCAAGTGATATATGTCGACGATCATCACCAACAGCCATCAATCAGTCATTCGTCCCTTGGATTGGATCCGATCAGCGAGAAATGGATACTACTACTCGTACATGATTGCATTATTGCCGATGGACGCTATCAGAGTCGGGACATAAAGCTAGCAGGTGCTCCTGGTAATCACTAATCAGTGGCCTCCTCCTATCCGTATCGATTCGTCCCTCTTTCTGTCATCTCTGCTCTGCTGTTGCTGTACGATGCCGATGCGTCGCCTGGCCCTGAATGATGATCCAGTGGCAACTTGTCCTCATCTGCCCCATGATTGGAAGAAAAGCTCCTTTCTAGCTGAGGTTAAACAGAATGGATGCATGAACTGGAGAGAGCAGAGGTTGATCGATCGATCTGGAGCAGTGTCAACGGGAATGTAAAAAGGCTGGTTATATTATTATTTTGTAGCAAGAGCCAACAGCCTGAAAACTAATCAACAGATCTGTGTAGTGTACATGACAAACAACTTTCGGTGACATAACAATGTCGGTGCACGCGCAAGCATGAAATCTGGGTTCACAAAATTGGCCAGCTGGAATTCCAAACGACATATCTTATCATGCAACTTGCAGGTCGATCCAGATGGTGGATGAGTCCACTAGCGAAGGACTGAGCCAAGCAAGTGAGTGTGGTTCTACCAACCAGACCAGGAGGACCAGGACATGGACCAGCCCCACCATGCACGCAGGTGCAGCAGATAGCCAGCTCTGCTTTCTCCCCCAGGCGGCGCAGGACATTAATTCCTCACCTTTCTGACGTTGCATCCGTCCTTCTTTGTGGTTTTCAGGTCATGGATCATGGATGAACCCCGGCCAGACAATCCCCAATTGCCCCTTCAGCATCTGAAATGATTCTCTACAGTGATCTTTATGCGTGCACTCTTGGTTTGTTTTCATCAAAAGTTTAGCCCCCTTGTATTCCTCAAGAAGAAAAGGTTTAGTTCCCTCTTGTTGCTTGTTCACTTTGTCAGCGTGCGTATTAACCTCTGATATATAGAACTTGAAAGCACTCATCAGCTCAAAACAAACAAAGTGCACCAGCTCATGAACCAGGGCGGTTTTGCATCTATATCTATGTGCTCATCAGTGGAGTGTACGTACAACTTGTAGATCCCTATATCGGAATTAGTGGTGGTTAGCAACTTGCCCTGGCGTGTGGCTGGTTGCCTCAGGCTCTAGAATCTTCCGTGTGCATGCCTATGCGCCTAGCAGCGGACACCTTTGCTTGCAGCCTACGGGGGAGGCGCACCGAGGGCATTGCATGTGAGCTGGAAACCAACGGCAGCACGGCGCCGCTTTGGCATGTAAAATGTCCGTACTCGCGATTGTCACCTTTAGCTACTCTTGGGTCGAAATTGTCCAAAATACATGTAGTTCTGTGGCCGTCATCGAATGTACTTGTTTGTTTCTTGCTCGTAATGTATGGAGCAGAGATGTATGGTTTTGTGTTGTATGATTTGCCTCGGGATGTTCATGCATGTCTAGTCTAATCATTTAGGCCCCGCAAAAAAAAAGACTAATCAGGTAGGTTGCGTTTGAGAACCAAGTCGCCGGCAGGCAACGTACACTCGCGCTCTCCTGGATCGGCCATCAGACGGGCTCCAACATTGAGAAGTATGTGAATTTTCTGTGTCAAAAAAGAGCTTGGGAACTATGTGAAAATTTGCCAACTCTAGATTGAATGACATTCCATTTGTGCGAACTACCCTGCCTTGTACTCTAAGAAAAACATCACAACGTGTGCATGGATGTACGATTTTTTTTTTTTGCGATGGGCATGCATGTACGTACTGTACGAGAGAGCGTCGCTTCGAACCAACCTGTGGTTGGATGGTTAGAAGGACTGTGGTATCCACAGCCCACCAGGGTTCAAATCCTGGTGCTCGCATTTATTCCTGGATTTATTTCAGGATTTCCGGCGATGCGCATTCAGTGGGAGGAGACGTTCCCGCCGACGACGAGGTGCCTACGGTGACTTCGTAAATTTCAAGATGATATGCCGGCTCAGTCTATCGGAGGTGCTCATAGGGGTAGGGTGTGCGTGTGTACGTTCATAGGGGTGAGTGTATGCGCGTGTATATAAACGCTTGTGTCTGTACTGTGTTAAAAAAAAAGAGAGAGCGTCGCTTCGCGGAGCCCAGTGCAGCTACGATATGCGCAGAGTGCTTTTTTTTTTGGAGGGGTATATGCCCAGTGCTTCGTGACTCATACACGCGACACGGGAAACGGGGTAATATCTGATCTGTGTAAGTACAGGAGGCCACTGGAGACGGTGTACTACGGAATATCTGATCTGTGCAAGTGGCTTTTGTGGGATAGTAGGATCTCAATTGTAAGAAGGAAAAGCCAACAAGATGGCATGGATCCACGTCAACCAACACGTGTGAGCCCACAGCGCCCACACCCTAAGAAAAACCTTTGAGGAAGAAGAAAACTCATAGATGAGTTTGAAGAGCAATAAATATCTTTGTATACTTTTCTTAAAAGAAACGGTGAGGAAAAACAAAAAGTATTGCATATATCACCTCGCTAAAAAAATTAAGAGAAATTTCGAGAGAAAGCTCATAAGGGAAAAAAGTGCGATCTGGTATGCCATTTAAAACTCCCTTAAACCCAGTGAAAAAATATAATGAGAAAATAGTATGACATATCATGATAATTGTTTCTTTCAACGCAATATGGGGAAATCCATAGAGTACAGAGGACAATAAATATGTCATGTGTACGTCCCCCAAAAAATCGGTGAGAAAAACAGAAAGTATGACATATGATCTTGTTACTTTGTAGATGCGTTGGGTTTTTCCCCGAAGAGAAAGGAATGATGTAATAAAGGTAGCAACAAGTATTTCCCTCACTTAAGAACCAATGTTATCGAACCAATACGAAGTTATCCAAACACACGATCAACAGTTCCTGCACACACAAGAGCAAATACATGCACCCAACACAGACAAAAGGGTTGTCAAGTCCCTTTGTACTAGTTACTTGCAAGAATTATATGTTATAGTAGAGGATATATAATTATAAATAAATAAAAAATAAATAACAACAAATATTTTTGTAGGTTTTTAATATATATAATATGAAGATGGACCTAGGGTCCATAGCGTTCACTAGAGGCACCTCTCTCATGAGCATAGTAGCGGTGGATGCACAAATTATTGTCGAACAATTTATAAAAAAACAAATAATTATGTCGGTATTCATGGTATGATCAACATATAGGCATTACGTCGTGACAAGTAGACTTACTCTTGCCTGCATCTACTACTATTACTCCACCAATCAACCGACTCCTGCCGGCAGCTATGGTATTAAGTTCATGATAAACATAGTAACGCCTTAAGCAAGATGACATAATGTAGACAAAGTAAGACCAAATAATATGTTCAGGCTCCGTTATTTTATCTTTAGTAGTAACAGTGCAGATACGTGCCTCGCTACTCCTCATGTCACAGAGTGAGGACACCGCAAGATTGAACCTACTACTATGCACCACTCCCTCTGAAGATCTACTCGTCTACTTGGCCAAAACAAAATTATGAATCGGAAAGCATACATAGCTATATAAAATTGCACATAATAAATCTCAGATTGGATCAATTACTTTCAATGAACAATCTTACCATAAACTTGCAATTCATCGGATCCTAATAAACAGACCGCAAAGATTACATCGATAAGTCTCCAAAGAGATCATTGTATTGAAGATCAAACGAGAGAGAGAGAGAGAGAGAGAGAGAGAGAGAGAGAGAGAGAGAGAGAGAGAGAGAGAGAGAGATGGCCTCCGTGATGGATTCCCCCTCCCGCAGAGTACCGAAAAAGGCCTTCAGATGGGATCACGGAAGAACAGAGACTTGTGGCGGTGGAAAATTTGTTTCGGGGCTCCTCTTAGGGTTTTTGGAATATTTGGGAATAGTACGAAGAGGCGATGTAGGGGACCCACAGTGGCGCCAAAAGGGCATAGGGCGCCCCCTTCCCTTGTCATTGCCTTGTGCGGCGTCTGGTCTCCTCCCCAAGCTTCTAGGTCTTCTTTTAGTTCAGAACAAATCGTCAAAAAGTTTTGTCGCGTTTGTACTCCGTTTGGTACAATTTTTTTGGAAAACCAAAAAGACGTATAAAACATCAACTGGCACTAGGCACTGAAATAATAGTTTACTTCCCAAAATTGATATAAAATGGCATATAAAGCATACAAGATTGATAAAATAATAGCATGAAACAATCAAAAATTATAGATACGTTGGGGGCGTACTGTCGAGGGAACGAGCCTGACAATAATACCAGGGGTACGAAAGAAGGGCGGAGCCCGGCTACGGTGCAGGTGTATCACTCGAATTTTGCGAGTTCGGGCCCCTCTCGGAGGAGGTAAAGACCCTACGTCTCGTGCCCGGGGGCTTGTGTTTTTTTAGGGTGGCATGAATACAATAGGGTGCGAAACCCCTGCTCAGGAGCCCGGGGTGGCTTATATAGAGTGCGCCATGATACGTCTCCAACGTATCGACAATTTATGAAGTATTCATGCCATGATTGCCTATGTGTACAAGACTTTTATATGGTTTTGATGTACTTTATAAGATTTATTTAGAACTAACCCGAACTGACGTTGTTTTTAGCAGAACTATCGTGGTGTTGTTTTTGTGCAGAAAATGGAAGTTCTCGGAATCGCCCGAAACTTTTTGACGATTTTTTTGGAACAAAAGAGGCACTAGACGCTTCCTGGGAGGGCCAGAAGAGCCACGAGGTGGGCACAACCCACCAGGGCACGCCAGGCTCCCCCGGCGTGCCCTGGTGTATCGTGCTCACCTCGTGGCCCACCTTCGCATGAAACCAACGCCAAAAAATTCTATAAATATAGAAACCATCAAAAACCCTAGACTCTCTGCTCCGCCGCCGCAACTCTCTGTATCGACGAAAAACCAATCTAGAGATGTTCCAGTACCCTGCCGGAGAGGGGAATCCGTCTCCGGTGGCCATCTTTATCATCCCGACGGAGGCCATGATGAGGAGGGAGTAGTCCACCCTCGGGGCTGAGGGTATGTACCAGTAGCTATGTGTTCAATATCTCTCTCTCGTGTTCTTGAGATGTCACGATCTTGATGTATCACATGCTTTGTCAATATAGTCGGATCATATGATGTTATTCCCTTGCAATCTTGTTGTGATGAATTGAATCTTTCCCTTTGAGATGTCGTTATGTTGGATTGAATATTGGATTTGAGAACACTTGATATATGTCTTGCATATGGATACCCGTGGTGACAATGGGGTGTTCTATTGATTCACTTGATGTATGTTTTGTTACTCACCTTGCGGATTCCCGAGGTGACATTGGGGTAATCTATGCATAGGGGTTGATGCACGTTCTTGTCCTACGTTCTCCGATAGAAATCTTGGGGCACTCTTTGAGGTTCTTTGTGTTGGATTGAGTATTATGAATCTGAAATTGTTTGATGCGTATCGTATAATTAACTCATGGGTACTTGTGGTGATATTGGAGTATCTAGGTGACATTAGAGTTGGTTGATGCTGATCATATGGTGTTATTTTACTATGAACTCTAGATAGATTGATCGGAAAGGATAACTTGGTGTTATTTTAGTACGAACTCTTGGATAGATCGATCGGAAAGGATAACTTTAAGGTGGTTTCGTACCCTAGAAACAATTTCTTCTTATGTTCTCCGCTAGATAAAAACTTTGGAGTGATTCTTCGTTGCACGTTGAGGGATGGTTATGTGATCCAATTATATTATCATTGTTGAGAGATTGCACTAGCGAAAGTACGGACCCTAGGCCTTGTTTTCAAGCATTGCAATACCGTTTGTGCTCACTTTTGTTACTTGCTACCTTGCTGTTTTTATATTTTCAGATTACAAAAACCTATATCTACCATCCATATTGCACTTGTATCACCATCTCTTCGCAGAACTAGTGCACCTATACAATTTGCCATTGTATTGGGTGTGTTGGGGACACAAGAGATTTCTTGTATTTGATTGCAAGGTTGTTTGAGAGAGACCATCTTCATCCTACACCTCCCACGGATTGATAAACCTTAGGTCATCCACTTGAGGGAAAATTGCTACTGTCCTACAAAACGTTGCGCTTGGAGGCCCAACACGAGTCTGAAAGAATAAAGTTGCGTAGTAGACATCAAGCTCTTTTCTGGCGCCATTGCCGGGGAGGTGAGTGCTTGGAGGTATATCTTTAGATCTTGCAATTAAATCTTTTAGTTTCTTGTTTTTCACTAGTTTGGTTTTATCAAAGAAAACTACAAAAAATGGAGTTTAGGTTGCATCAATTGTCCCGTCTTTATAAAGTCTTTCGTGAAAATGATGGTTCGGAAAATTGTGCTCAATTGGTAGAGGAAAAATTTATGAAAATACTTAATGAGAATTCCTTCAATGATGAGCATGATAGAAATATTGCTAGTATGAATTATCTGAATATCCATGATGCTAATGATATGCAAAGCCACAAGCTTGGGGATGCTATGTTTGATGAAGATGATATTTTTTGTCCCCCAAGTTTTGATGAGCAAATTTATTATGATGATGGCATGCCTCCTATCTATGATGATTATGATGATGACATGTATGCTATAAATAGTGATAGTAACCATGAAACTTGTCATCATGATTTTAATATTGAATGTGGTTATGTCAATCAAGTGTCTCATGACAGTTATTTTGTTGAGTTTGCTCCCACTACAATGAATGAGAAGAATTTTGCTTGTGTGGGTAGTAATAAAAATTCTATGCTTGTGCATCATGAAAAGAATGATTTATGTGATAGTTATATTGTGAAATTCCTTCATCATGCTACTGAAATTATTATGAGGGAGGAACATATGCTTGTAAGAATTGCAATAATATCAAGTTTCCTCTCTATATGTTCAAAGTTTTGAGGTTATGCTTGTTTTGCCTTCCTATGCTAGATGATTCTTGCTCCCATAAATTGTTTTTCACAAAATCCCTATGCATAGGAAGTGGGTTAGACTTAAATGTGCTTTTCATGAGATTCATGATGCTCTTGTGCATGTTTCAAATACTATTCCTATGTGAGCATCATTGAAATCATCATGCCTAGCTAAAAGGCTTTAAAGAAAAGCACTTGTTGGGAGACAACTCAACACTTTTACTTTCTGTTTTTGTGTGTTCACATGATTAATCCACTGTAGTAATCATGTTTTGTGTCTTTTATTTCAATAAAGTGCCAAGTAAAGCCTTTGGGATGACTCACAAGATGGGTAGAATTGATGTTGAACCAAAACAGAAACTTTTGACTCTAGTACAGGAATTTTTAATTCTTTACTGGAGCGTGATAATGACATGAAATTTTTACACAGTCTTTATATACAAATTCGTCAGTTTTTCCTAATTTTTCAGAATTTTTAGAGACAGGGAAGTATGGTTATACTACAGATCTTCAGAGACTGTTCTGTTTTTGACAGATTCTGCTTTGCATGCATAGTTTTCTTGTTTTAGTGTTCCCATAGCTTATATTCAGTGATATAAATTATGTGAATGGTAGAATACAGTAGGTATTATGTGAGAACAATTATGAATCTTGTCTTGACAGTACCTAAGTGAATGATCTTTATTTATTATACTAACCCATCTCACGAAGTTCCGTTAAGTTTTGTGTGATTGAAGTTTTCAAGTTTTGGGTGAGACACTAATATGAGGAGAATAAAGAGTGACAAGAACCTAAGCTTGGGGATGCCCAAGGCACCCCCAAGGTAATATCCAAGGAATACTCAAGCGCCTAAGCATGGGGATGCCCCGGAAAGCATCCCCTTTTTCGTCTTCATCATTATCGGTATATCTTACTTAGAGATATATTTTTATTCGTCACATAATATGTGCTTTTCTTGGATCGTCATTATATTTTTTGATTTTCTGTTAGGTGTTATTTATAATCTTGTTTTTTCAATAAAAAGTTCCAAGAATTGCCTTAGGATGCTTGCATTGCATGTTTTATGTGTGCTGTGTAAAAACAGAAACTTTCTCTGTAGTGTTTGAATTTTCATATTTTACTGGAACGTGAAAAGTTTCTAAATTTTTACATGGTGCTATCATATCAATTATTTATCACGTCCTAAATTTTCATAATTTTTTGAGTTACAGAAGTACACTGTTTTCATAAATTGCTACGGACTGTTCTGTTTGGACAGATTGCTGTCATAGTTTTGTTATATACTTATCTTATAGTTTCCATAGCCTATATTGGTAGATATAAATTGTGGAAACGATAGTAAACAGTAGATGATGTTTGAAAATTATTATGAAAGAGTTGATTTATTATTATGTGCACTAACCTATCTCACGAGTTCTTTTCAAGTTTTGTGTGGATGAAGTTTTTGAGAATAGGTGAAACCGGGATATGAGAGGATTGAACGAGATACAAAAGCTCAAGCTTGGGGATGCCCAAGGCACCCCAAGTAAATATTTCAAGAAGTCTCAAGCATCTAAGCTTGGGGATGCTACGCATCCCACCTCTCTTCGTCAACTATCGGTTAGCCTATGTTGAGCCTAAATTTTTATTCGTTCACATGATGAATGCTATTCTTGCAGTTCTATTTTTGTTTACTTTTCTGTTTGAATAAAATACTCAGATCTGAAAATCTTTATTGAGAGAGAGTCCTCACATAGCTACTTAATTGTTTGACTACTCATTGATCTTCACTTATATCTTTGGAGAGTAGTTTGATGTTTACTCTTGTGCTTCACTTATATCCTAAGAGTAAATTGTGAATGAATGAAATATCATAAATCTGAAATTATCAATGTGCTATATTCTTAGTATCAAGTTCACATTTGGTTTAGAAATAAAAATCTATTGAAGTTTAACAATCACAATATTGGTCATACAAGCAATTCGTGAATGATTAGTATAAGAAAGAGAACTTTCACATATAAATATATTATCTTGGACATCTTTTATGATTGTGAATACCCATCAATTATTTTCAAACTTGAGCAAGTTAGTTGAAGTTGGACAAGGAAGACAACGTAATGAGTTATGATTGTGTATATTTGCATAGAAGTTATATTGTTATGGATCCTCCAACATGTGGTGCTTGTTTAGAACCTTTTGCTAGCCAACACTTCGTACTAAGTAGAGATACTACTTATGCATCCAAATCCTTGAGCCAAGTTTCTTCCAGAAGAGTCCACCATACCTACCTATATATGGTATTTCACTGCCATTCCAAGTAAATTTCCATGTGCCACCTCTAAACATTCAAATAAACATCGGTTTTGTGTGCCTGGACCGCTCATGGAGCGACGGGGGGCGGTCAGTATCTTCCATGTTAAGCGGGTTATTCTCATGATGAGTGTTTATTCACTCATCCTTGCACGAGAGGGGCGGTAATAGGGATTCCCAGTCCCGAAATAAAAAAATGCAAATAATTAAACAAAACTCCCCCAGGAATGTTGTTGGTATGGACGGTACCCGTGGATTCGGCTAGCCGTGGAGTGTGTTTGTTGGTGGAGGGGGAGTAAACCTTTACTTTTACCGCTTGGGAACCGTCGCTAATGTGTTTAACATGGAAGATATTGATAACTCTTGGTCGTAACGTTGACAGAAAGGGTGCACCTCCCAAAATTATATTTATCTCTGATTTAAGCTTTGAGCTCTGGCACCTCTGCAAATCCCTGCTTCCCTCTGCGAAGGGCCTATCTTTTACCTTTCAGTATTTACTTTTATGCAAGAGTCAGTAGTATTCATTCTCATTTCAACCTCAATTATTCTCTAGTTGGCAAGCATCATGTGGTGGGGAAAGATCTAGGCACATATGGCCAGTCAAATATATTTGATCATGACTTATTATTGTTGACAATTATCTCTATGATAAATGAGTTGGGAGGCGAAACATTAAGCCCCTATCTTTCTCTGTGTTCGATGGATGCCATTAAAAATATGCTTTGAGTACTAGCAATCATAGAAGACTATATGATGATTGAGTATGTGGAAGTCTTACTTAGACTTTGTTGAGAATAAGTTGAATTGCAATTGTTTGGTGACTAAGAACATAGGTTGTTAAGTTTCAAGAGAATTCATTATTTGAACCATGACATGTGAATTGATTTCTCTATCATGATGATTTTTATGAGAAAAATTTGTTGGTTATGATGATATAAAATTGACTGAAATTATCAATGATCAAACTTATATATTATGCTAGCATTCACACTTCATAAATTAGTTCTTTATCATTTACCTACTCGAGGACGAGCAGGAATTAAGCTTGGGGATGCTGATACGTCTCCAACATATCGATAATTTATGAAGTATTCATGCAATGATTGCCTATGTTTACAATAGTTTTATATGGTTTTGATGCACTTTATATGATTTATTTAGAACTAACCCGGACTGGCGATGTTTTCAGCAGAACTACCGTGGTGTTGTTTTTGTGCAGAAAATGAAAGTTCTCGGAATCGCCCGAAACTTTTTGACGATTTTTTTTGGAACAAAAGAGGCACTAGACGCTTCGTGGGACGGCTAGAAGAGCCACGAGGTGGGCACAACCCACCAGGGCGCGCCAGGCCCCCCTTGCGCGCCCTGGTGTATCATGCTCACCTCGTGGCCCACCTTCGCGTGAAACCAACGCCAAAAAATCCTATAAATATAGAAACCATCAGAAATAACCCTAGACTCTCCGCTCCACCGCCGCAACTCTCTATATCGATGAAAAACCAATCTGGAGACGTTCCAGTACTTTGCCGGAGAGGGGAAACCATCTCCGGTGGCCATCTTCATCATCCCGGCGGAGGCCATGACGAGGAGGGAGTAGTCCACCCTCTGGGCTGAGGGTATGTACCAGTAGCTATGTGTTGAATATGTCTCTCTCTCTCTCTCGTGTTCTTGAGATGTCACGATCTTGATGTATCACGGGCTTTGTTAATATAGTCGGATCATATGATGTTATTCCCTTGTTATCATGTTGTGATGAATTGAATCTTTCCCTTTGAGATGTCGTTATGTTGGATTGAATATTGGATTTGAGAACACTTGATATATGTCTTGCATATGGATACCCGTGGTGACAATGGGGTGTTCTATTGATTCACTTGATGTATGTTTTGGTACTCAACTTGCGGATTCCCGAGGTGACATTGGGGTAATCTATGCATAGGGGTTGATGCACGTTCTTGTCCTACGTTCTCCGATAGAAATCTTGGGGCACTCTTTGAGGTTCTTTGTGTTGGATTGAGTATTATGAATCTGAAATTGTTTGATGTGTATCGTATAATTAACTCATGGGTACTTGTGGTGACATTGGAGTATCTAGGTGACATTAGAGTTGGTTAATGTGTATCATATGGTGTTATTTTAGTACGAACTCTAGATAGATTGATCGGAAAGGATAACTTGGTGTTATTTTAGTACGAACTCTTGGATAGATCGATCGGAAAGGTTAACTTTAAGGTGGTTTCTACCCTACAAACAATTTCTTCTTATGTTCTCCACTAGATAAGAACTTTGGAGTGATTCTTCGTTGCACGTTGAGGGATGGTTATGTGATCCAATTATATTAGCATTGTTGAGAGATTGCACTAGCAAAAGTACGGACCCTAGGCCTTGTTTTCAAGCATTGCAATACCATTTGTGCTCGCTTTTGTTACTTGCTACCTTGCTGTTTTTATATTTTCAGATTACAAAAACCTATATCTACCATCCATATTGCACTTGTATCACCATCTCTTCACCGAACTAGTGCACCTATACAATTTGCCATTGTATTGGGTGTGTTGGGGACACAAGAGATTTCTTGTATTTGATTGCAGGGTTGTTTGAGAGAGACCATCTTCATACTACACCTCCCACGGATTGATAAACCTTAGGTCATCCACTTGAGGTAAAATTGCTACTGTCCTACAAAACTCTACGCTTGGAGGCCCAACACGAGTCTACAAGAATAAAGTTGCGTAGTAGACATCACGCCACCGCCGGCCGAGCGCCATTACAAGGGCAATTAATACGAGTATCTGTAGACATTACTAGAAACCGATGCTTTAACTAGGAGCGTTAGAGCTAACGAAAGTCTTCACAGCACTTCACGTGTGACATTAAGTCTCTCAAACATTGCAGCTCCCGCGTCGTCCTAGCTTCCTCTCTCCCGAGTGCTGATATTGATCCGACTGGTGGAATGTCATCCAAGTGACTTGGTGGTTCCGAATGGATCTTTCGTATGCATGCGAATGCATCTCTAGTTCAGGGACTTTAATGATAATGTGGGGCCCCACGCGGGCCTTAGTTGCTAGGTCTATGACCCTACCTCTAGTAGGCGACCTCATCAGTAGCCCCCGAATCATTTGAGGTTTGAGAGGACGAGTGAACGACGCTCGGAAGTGTCATCGGCGCCTCAGAGGCGTCGGGAAAAATGATCTAGGGTGTTTCCCACTCGGTCCCAAAACCACGTCGGATTCAGGATTTACAAATTCCGATTGATCTGACTAGCTTGGCTGCTTAACACAATCGGATGTTGTTGGATTATCTCACGGGAGAAACAATCTGATTGTCTGAGTGCAAGTTCATTAGGAACCCTGGTCGAGGACACTAGAGCGAAGGTTGGCCTCCAAGTTTCCTTGCATGACTCCCACGGTCAACAGTGGTTTCATCCGAGTGTTCGATAAACTTGCGTTGGGCCTTCGGCGGACCGAAGCGAGTCGAGATGATCCAGCGGGCACGGAGCCCATTCGGACCAATCCATAGAAAAATTTCCACAAGTTTGAAATCGTGGGCGATGCGCGCGCATGGGAACGGTTGCATCGTGGAAGTGGGGCAAGTGGGCGCGGCGCTTCGATTTCTGCGCCATGATTATCGCCACGCGTCCCCAAAGAACTGTACAGGAGATCTCGCGGATCTCGCGCCGCCCGCGGATTGACAGCTATAGATGCGCCCGGTTCGTGTGTAAAATACGGATGAGCGGTGTGTAAAATACCCCAAGATGCAAGGAAATGGATTGGCAAAGCTTCAAGCAAGATGACTCTACATTTTACATTTCTGAGAAATCACTTTGAGTCCATAGGAAAGCCAATACTATTAAAAGGGGGTAAGGTTTTTGTTGGTGAACAAAATGCTCATACGTGCACAAGTGATAGTCACCAAAAACACCCACAAGCTCTTCCACAAAAGTCTGTCCAAAGTCAAATATCCAAAAACGGTGCAACCAACACTTTCCACTCGGTGCCACCGATTCCCAAACTCAGACAGACCTAAGCCAAACCCTAGCCTTTCGGTGCAACCCATTCTGCTTCGGTGCCACCGAGTTTAGGTTGCCAACTTTCTGTTACGCAAATTCACAATATCGGTACCACCGAGATTGTTGGATCGGCATCACCGAGAATGGGCAATCTGACCGTTGGTCACCTTATCGGTGCAACCGAGTTTCCTATATCGGTCTCACCGAGATTCAAAAGTTGCCACCTTTTGGTCACTTCGGTACCACCGAGATTAACACATCGGTGTCACCGAGTTGGTCATTTTGTGTGTAACGGTTGGATTTTTGGGGCTGCCTATATATACACCTTCACCACCACCCACTCGAAAGAGAAGCACTCAGAACTATTCCATACTTGCCCCATCCAGTTTTCTGAGAGAGAACCACCTACCCTTGTGTTGAGGTCAAGATCATCCACTCCAACCATATGGATCTTGATTTCTAGCCTCCCCAAGTTGCTTTCCACCAATCCCATCTCTTCCACCAAGCCAAATATGTGAGAGAGTGATTGTGTGTTGTCGAGTCTATCATCTTGAAGCACAAGATCAAGGAGTTCATCATCATTGCCGAGCCTATTACCATTTGGAGGGTGGTGCCCCCTAGATTGGTTAGGTGTCGCTTGGGAGCCTCCTACTTCGTGTTGTGGAGTTGAACCAAGAAGTTTGTAAGGGCAAGGAGATCGCCTACTTCGTGAAGATCTACCCATAGTGAGGCTAGTCCTTCATGGACGGAAGCCGTTATGGAATAGTCAAGGTTGCTACTTCGTGGACCCTTATGGGTGGAGCCCTCCGTGGACTCTCGCGACCGTTACCCTCCGTGGGTTGAAGACTCCATAAACGTGGATGTACGATAGCACCACCTATCGGAACCACGGGAAAAATCATCGTGTCTACAATTGCGTTTGATCCTCCTACCCTATCCTTTCTACTCATGCTTGTTGTTACTTTCCGCTGCTATACTCTTAGAATTGCATGTGTAGGGTGTACTTGACTTGCCATGAAATGCTAAAATCTGCCAACTCTAAAATTTGGGAAAAGGTAGAATTTTTATTTGGTCAAGTAGTCTAATCACCCCCCCTCTAGCATACTTTCGGTCCTACACCAGGGGCTCCTGGCCGCCAGGAGTTGGCGGTTGCCAGAAGCGGGGAAGGTCGAGCCTTCGCCGCGAGGGGACGACTGAGTCCTCCTCACGACTCACGTCGAGCGAGGTTTTTCTGTGCCGCCGCATCCATTTTTCCGCGCGTTTCAAGATTTTTACGGGGCTCAGCTCCACCACCTTCCTCCCAATGCCATTTCCTACTTGGCCGCTTTCGTCTCCCTCTGCAAAAACTTCCTCGGTTGCCATCCCCACTCGGGGTTGTTCAAGCACCTCTTCACATGCCGAGTGATGACCGTGAAGAAGTCCACTCAGGCAAGGGGGAAGACAAATGTAGCACAGTTATGCGGGGGTTTAGGAATTCAGCTGAGGGGAAAAGGTAGTTTTCCGCAGATGACGATTCCAGACTCGGTGAAGGGCCGGCAGGACTCTTGGTTCTATTGCCAAGATGTCCCAGTAGGCGAAGGTCCATCGGGCCTTCCGCCGTATTCGGCGGAGCGCATTCGGCCGGTCCCTTCGTTGACCGTGTCCAAGAAGAAGAAGACGGAGGTGGACATCCTGGTGATCGCGCTGGTTGCCTTGGTGCGGAAGGGCATAAATGGCTTGGACCTGGTGGAGGCCTTCTTCCAGCGGAGGATCCAGTGGCTGCAGGCCAGGGCCCATCCCATGTGGATGAACACAGGGCCGAGTGATCTCACACGAACGCACCCGGAGGAGCTTGGGACGAAGGCAGTGGAGGCCAAGCTCATGGCAATCACCCCGGCCCGCGACAAACCCAGGGGGACCATGCTGGTGCCCCTGTTCTCAACTGAGAATCCGTCGAATGAGGTAACCTTCGAGTGTTGTTTATCCGAGTGATCATGATGCTTGTTGTAATTATCTTGACTGGCCTATTCCTCACTCGGTAGGCTTTCACAGAGATGGTGAGCCTAGTGCCTGTTGTTGACCACGAGCCAGTCGATGTCGTGAGTGACACCGAGCACCAGGAGGGCTCGGGAGACAAAGAGGAATACGCAGACGACGAAAAGAGCGACGGGGAAGAGGAGGACTCGGACGAGGGAGACGAGGCGGAATCTTCTCCGTCAGTGGACGTCCTGCCCGAGACCCGCTCCAAGACGTGGCAGGATCCAGCGGTCCGTGGAGGCAACACCAAGGGGCCGAGTGCTGCTAGGCCATCTGGGCCTGCCCTCCCGAATCGTAGTTCGAAGCGTGGGCGTGGAGAGCTCTCCACGTTACCCGAGAAGGCGGACAAGCAGCCCAAGGTCACCACGGTCAAGCCTCGGAAGGCTGTCTTTCCAAAAATCAAGGTGGACGTGCCCGTGGCCTCAACGTAAGTGTTTCTGCTTCGATTGACGTTTTCGTTATTTGGCCGAGTGATGTGATGTTTCGAATGACTTTGTTGTAGTGTCGACACCTCGACCGCCTTGCTGGAACTAAAGGCTCCGAAGAAGTATCGGGCCGACGCTGACGTCGCATCTTCAAAAGGTAGCCCTAGAATTCACTCGGGCGTTGTTTTTTTGGAGACAATGCTTTTTCCTTTCTACTCACTTCTGAATGTTCTCTGAACGCTTGCTAGGCCGCGCGAGGTGATTGAGATTGACGGGGATGACAAGGTCAACCCGCCGAATCCCTCCGCCGATGCAGACATCGTGATGCGGGATGCTTCGCCCGCTAGGGCCTCAGCATCGGTTCAGGGAACTACTCCGGAGGCCGGGGCGCACTCGGAGCTAGCTCATCAGCCCCTTCATCGATCCCTTCGATGGCCAACATCTTCGCACTGCACCACGTCCCGGAGGACCAGGTGGGAGCAGGCAAGGAGGCATTGATCCAGCTGGAGCTGATGAGTGGTCGACTGCAGGAGGCTTACGACGCCAGCGAGGCATTGAAGAAGAATGTCCGAGTAAGTACTCTCATAAGTACTGTCCTCAGTCGGGATTTTTGATTTGTATGCAGCTTGTTTTTGTTTTGGGTCTCGAGTGGGTTTGCATCGGCACACCCACTGGGTGTTCTCTGGTTCCAGTGGGGCGCACTGAGCGCACCCATTGGGTGTAGTCCCCGAGACTGCCGTTGACTGAAGCAGTCGGCGGGAGTCTTAGAGTCCGAATGATCCTCGTGTAGAACCTGTTGCCGAGCTTGTAGAGGTAGTCTTAGTGGTACTTGTCGAAGAAGATGCGATGATGGTCCATGGACCAGAGCCTCTCGACATTGACTGTTGGGGTGTAGAACCTGCTGTTCAACTTGTGGAAGTACCTCATACCGACTGAGTAGAACCTGTTGCTCAGCTTGTGGAAGTACCTAGTACCGACTGAGTAGAACATGTTGCTCAGCTTGTGGAAGTACCTAGTACCGACTGAGTAGAACCTGTTGCTCAGCTTGTGGAAGTACCTAGTGCTGATCTTCCAGTGGGGGCGCGCCAAGCGCACCCACTGGGTGTAGTCCCCGAGACTGCCGTCGACTGAAGTAGTTGGTGGGAGTCTTAGATTCTTGCTATTTTGTTTGTGTTAACCGAATGATGTTTCTTTGTTATTGCTGATGTTTCTTTGTTTCTTGTTGGCGGAGCATGTGCGAGCTCGGGACCCTCTATAACGCCTTGGAGAACGAGGTGCAGGACCTACGCATCAGCCTTGAGGCCGAGAAAGCCAAGAACACGTGCCTGAAGCAGGAGAAGCACTCACTCGGAGGTAAGCATGTTCCGTCCGACTACCGTAGAAGTTGTTTCTCTTCCCTGTCCGACTGAGGTTACTTTATCAGATGTTCGTAGCGAAAATCTCTAACTCGCTAAGAGGCTCCGGGCTTCCATTTCTTTAGACACCATGAAGGAGGCCCTAGTGAAGAAGGACACGGAGCTGGCGTTCGCTTGGAAGGAGGCCAACCAGAAGACCAAGGCGGCCGAGGACAAGCTGAAGTCACTCGAGAAATTGGAGGAGGAGAAGAAAACCTTTGAGTTAGCTGCAAAGAAGTTTGGAGAGGAGGCTGCCGAGTGGGAGTCCAAGAGAAAGCATGTCTCATCCAAAAGGCTCGAGCTGGAGAACTTTGTCGTGGACTTCGACAACGAGATGAACGAAAAGCTCAAAGGTAAGTCAATGACCCGATTGTCTTTCACACTGCTTCGACACCTCACTCGCCCCTGATTGGTTTTTCTTTTCTTCTTTGAGCCCAGAGTTCTGTGTTGACACCTAGGACGAGACAGAGAGGATTGAGAAGGAGCTGGATCCGTCTCTGCGCATTCTTAGAGACAGTTCGGCCCTCGCCCTCCTCCGATTGGAGGAAATCGGGGAGGTGACCGTCTACCTCAACCGTCTTTGCACCGCCGTCCAGTACATCAACCGAGAATTCGACCCCGGAGAGGAGTTCTCGAATGACTTGGATGTCATCATCGACCGACTAAAGGACGTGCCGTGCCGAGTGCAATCCTGAAAGAAATCCACGGCCCGATGTAGAGCTGACATCGCTCTTTCGCTCGTCCGCGTCCATTGCAAGGGCGTGGATGAGGAAAAGCTGAAGTCCCTCAAGGTCGTCAACTAGAAGCACGCCAAGATTCAGGACTTTATGGAGACGTTCTTGGAGGCCGCCACCCGGATCGCGGACGGCATCGACCTCGACACCTTCATTAACGCAACAGTTCCCTCTACCCCCGAGTGATCCTCGGCTAAAAAACTTTGAATTTGATTTGCCTCGGAATGCCGAGTGATTGATGTAACCATAAACTTTAAGTGAGCCAGTGGCCACTACTATCTGCACTTTCGTTTTGGACAACATGCAGCTTGTTTGCTTTGTTTTCATTCGGCTTTTTGCATCTTTAAGCCAGGCGGGGTCTCGTACGGAGCGCCAGACCAGTCCCTGAGTGTGGATATTGTCCTCACTCAGAGTAGATTTAACTTAGGCGAGATCGGGTTCGCGGCTAAGCCCCCGATTGTGGATGTTCTCTTCACTCACAGTGGTTTTTAACTTAGGCGAGATCGGGTTCGCAGCTAAGCCCCCGAGTGTGGATATTGTCCTCACTCGGAGTAGTTTTTAACTTAGGCGAAATCACGTTCGCATCTAAGCCCTCGAGTGTGGATGTTGTCGTCACACGGAGTGGTCTTTAACTTAGGCGAGATCTGGTTCGCAGCTAAGCCCCCAAGTGTGGATATTGTCCTCACTCGAAATGATTTTTAACTTAGGCGAAATCAGGTTCGCAGCTAAGCCCCCGAGTGTGGATGTTGTCCTCACACGAAGTGGTCTTTAGCTTAGGCGGAATCGGGTTCGCAGCTAAGCCCCCGAGTGTGGATGTTGTCCTTACTCCGAGCGGTTTTTAACTTAGGCGAAATCAGGTTCGCAGCTAAGTCCCCGAGTGTGGATGTTGTCCTCACTCGGAGTACTTTTTAACTTAAGCGAAATCAGGTTCACAGCTAAGCCTCCGAGTGTGGATGTTGTTCTCACTCGGAGTGGTTTTTAACTTAGGCTAAATCGGGTACGCAGCTAAGCTCCCGAGTGTGGATGTTGTCCTCACTCAGAGCGGTTTTTAACTTAGGCGAAATCAGGTTCGCAGCCAAGCCCCCGAGTGTGGATGTTGTCCTCACTCGGAGTAGTTTTTAACTTAGATGAAATCAGGTTTGCAGCTAAGCTCCCGGAGTGTGGATGTTGTCCTCACTCGGAGTAGTTTTTAACTTAGGCGAAACCAGGTTCGCAACTAAGACCCCGAGTGAGGATGTTGTCCTCACTCGGAGTAATTTTTAACTTAGGTGAAATCAGGTTCGCAGCTAAGCAATTACACCCACTGGGGGCGAGGATTATAATGTAAATCACCAGGGTGAAAAAGCGATATTTTAGTAAATTTTGACAAAGTACAGAAAAAGTAAAGACTTTTATTCATCAAAATCACTCGGATGTTCATTACAGGAATGAAGGCTTGCAGAGCAGATCTGCGTTCCAAGCTTGGGGTTCTTCTGCCTTTTTTTTTTGAAGTTTTAGAGCCGATAGGCTCCGTTGTTCAGCACTTTGGAAATTGCGAATGGCCCTTGTCACGACGGTGCCAACTTGTGAGGTTTTTTCTGGTACAGTCGGAGCACCAGGTCACCTTCTTGGAAGGCACGCCCTCTGACTTCTTTGTCATGATAGCGTCTCAAATCCTGCTGATATAGCGTTGATCTAATCAAAGCCAGCTCCCTCTCTTCCTCTAGGAGGTCTAGGCTATCCTGTCATGCCTCTTCGGCTTGGGCTTCATCATAAAGTTCCACTTGGGGGGAATTATGCTGCAAGTCACTCGGGAGGATGGCTTCCGACCCGTATACCATGAAAAGGGGGTGCGATTGGTGGACCGATTGGGGGTCGTCCGAAGACCCCACAACACTGATGGCAACTCTTCCACCCATGTTCCTGCAGCGTATTCTAGATATCTCATGAGACGTGGCTTCGGTCCTTGCAAGATCATTCCATTCACCTGTTCCGCTTGCCCATTCGACTGAAGGTGAGGCATGGAGGCGTAATTGACCCGAGTGCCCTGGGTGTAGCATAACTCACGGAACTCATCTGATTCGAAGTTAGACCCATTGTCTATGATGATGTCATGGGGTACTCCAAATCTGAAGATGATCTGTCTGACGAAGCTGATTGTTGTTGCCGAGTCCAGGTTCTTGATAGGCTTCGCTTCTATCCACTTTGTAAATCTGTCCACCGCCACTAGTAGGTGGGTGAAACCACTCGACCCAGTCCGCAGGGGCCCGACCATATCGAGACCCCATACGACGAACGGCCAAGTAAGTGGAATCGTCTTCAGCGCTGACAGGGTTTGTGTGATTGATTCTTGTAAAACTAGCATCCCACACACATCTCCACAATGTCTCTCGCTGCCTCATTGGCACGGGGTCAATAAAAAACCACTCAGAAGGCTTCGGCAACCAGTGTCCGAGAGGATGCGTGATGGCCGCAAGTCCTCGAGTGGATTTCATGCAGAATTTGTTGCCCTTCTTTCGGCGAAATACAACGTTGAACTACTCCGATGGTACTTTTATTGAATAGCTGATCTCCCATCATAGTGAAGGCCTTGGATCGCCGGACGATTTGATGGGCTTGTGTTTCATCTTTGGGGAGTTCCTGCCGGAGCAGGTATGCTATATAGGGATGTGTCCACTCGGGGGTAATTACTAGTATCTCTTGGACCAAATCGACTACAACCGGGACGTCGACCTCGGACTGTCCAACTGCTTGTGGGGGATCCTCCGTAAAGGGATCTTCTATGATGGTTGGGGCATGCAAATGTTTGAGGAACATGTCACTCGGCACCGCACGCCGAGTAGACCCAATCTTGGCTAAGTCATCAGCCGCTTGATTCTTGGCTCGAGGTAGTGATGCAACTCCAGGCCTTCAAAATTCTTTTCCAGTTTCCTTACGGCATTACAGTAACCAGTCATCGTGGGGCTCCAAATGTCCCACTCCTTCATAACTTGGTTCACAACAAGGTTCGAGTCACCATATATCATCAAGCGGCGGATGTCGAGATGGCAATGCAAAGCCCGTACAGGAGAGCTTTGTACTCGGCTTCATTGTTGGAAGAGTCGAAATGAATCTGAAGAACGTAGCTCAGTCGGTCTCCTCTAGGTGAAACCAGGACTATTCCAACCCCCGAGCCATGGAGCATCTTAGATCCGTCGAAGAACATAGTCCAGTGCTCGGGAAGGCTTGGGGCTGGTTGCTCGTGTTTGATCCACTCGGCTAGGAAGTCCGATACATCTCCAACGTATCTACTTTTCCAAACACTTTTGCTCTGGTTTTGTCCTCTAATTTGCATGATTTGAATGAAACTAACCCGGACTCACGCTGTTTTCAGCAGAACTACCTTGGTGTTATTTTTGTGCAGAAATAAAAGTTCTCGGAATTGGACGAAACTTTTTGTGAATTATTTTTGAGAATTATAATGAATTAGGGAGCAAAGACCTGTCGGAGGGGGTGTGCCAGGGGGCCACCACATATCAGGGCATGGTCCCCCTAGGCCGCACCCTGATGGCTTGTAGGGCCCTCATGGCTCCTCCGACCCTAATTCCAGTCCTATAAAATCACATCTTCGGAGAAAAAAATCAGAGAGAATTTTTCATCACGTTTCACGAGTCGAAGCCGCCACCACCTCCTGTTCTTGCTCGGGAGGGCTGATCTGGAGCCTGTTTTGGGCTCCAGAGAGGGGAAATCGTCGCCGTCGTCATCACCAACCCTTCTCCATCAACACCGCCATGATGCTCACCATCGGGAGTGAGTAATTCCTTTGTAGGCTTGCTGGACGGTGGTGGGATTGGATGAGATTGATCATGTAATCGACTTAAATATGATAGGGCTTGATCCCTAGTATCCACTATGTTCTGAGATTGATGTTGCTATGACTTTGCTAGGCTTAATGCTTGTCACTAGGGCCCGAGTGCTATGATTTCAGATCTGAACCTATTATGTTTTCATGAATATAAGAGTGATTTGGATCCTATCTTGAAAGCTGTATGCACCTATTACGTGTCATGATCCGCATACCCCAAGGTGACAATAATTGGGATTCTTTCCGGTGATTGCCGTAGTTTGAGGAGTTCATATATTCACCATGTGTTAATGCTTTGTTCCGGTTCTCTATTAAAAGGAGGCCTTAATATCCCTTAGTTTCCAATAGGACCCCGCTGCCATGGGAGGGTAGGACAAAAGGAATCATGCAAGTTCTTATTGCAAGCACGTATGACTATATACGGAATACATGCCTACATTACATTGATGAATTGGAGCTAGTTCTGTGTCGCCCTAGTGTGTAACTGTTATATGATCAATGTCATCTAAATCATTATCCATCACCGATCCACGTGCCTACGCTTTACATATACTGAATCTTGCTAAGTTACTATTGCTACTGCTACTATCACAACTGCTACAAAATTGCTGCTGTCACTACTACTATTACTTCTTCTACTACTATTTGTTGTGCTACTAAACGTTTGCTGCAGAGAGATATCCCATGTGTGGTTGAATTGACAACTCAACTGTCAAGGCCAATAAATATTCTTTGGATCCCCTTCTGTCGAATCAATAAATTAGGGTGAAATACTACCCGTGAAGACTGTCGTGATCCCCTATACTTGTGGGTTATCAAGACATTTTTCTGGCGCCGTTGCCGGGGAGCATAGCTCTATTTACTGTGTTAACTTGAGGATATCCAATTGCTACTATGAAGAATCTGAAAGATACTCGAACTAAGATCGTTCCCTCTCGCGGGAGAGGAGGTAAGGAACTGCCATCTAGCTCTGCTTTTGATTCACCTACTATTTTGAATCAGCTTGTTACACCACCACCTATTGATCGTCCTGATATATCGCATGAACTTGATGATGCTACCTCTGAAAGTAATGATGATACTACTGCTACACATGTTGAAACTGAAACAGTGCCACTGAATGAATTACTTGATGCTCATCTTGCTAAAGCTAGAGAACTTGAAAATGCTGAAACTGATGAGGACTTTGAATCACCTGTTACACCTCGCTCTCCTAATAGATATGAATTGCCTCATGTACCTGAAGGCTATTTCATGGATAAGGAAACAACTAGTGATTTCTTTGCTTGTGAAAACAAAGATGATTTGAAAAAACTACTATGCAAACTGAAAGAAAAATCTTTGATGGAGAAAATGAAATATGATCCTAAATTTGCGACTTCTCCTATATTCATTACTGATAAGGATTATGAATTCTCGGTTGACCCTGAGTTAATTCCTATAATAGAATCTGATCCTTTCCGTGGTTATGAAAATAAACTGTAGTCGAACACCTTATGAAACTGAATGATATTGCTGCTCTGTTTACCAATGATGAAAAGATCCGCTACTATTATATCCTTAAGCTTTTTTCCTTTCTCGCTAAAAGGCGAGGCCAAGGAATGGTTTCTTTCTCTTGCTCCTGGCTGTATGCATAGTCCCCGGCATATGCTCCATTATTTTTCTGCAAAATATTTTTCTTCTCATAAGAAACTAGCTGCTTTACAGGAAATTTTTAACTTTGTGCAAATTGGAGAAGAGAATATCCCTCAAGCTTGGGGGAGGCTTCTCCGGTTACTTAGAGCTTTGCCTGATTGTCCTCTTAAGAAAAATAAAATTCTTGATATCTTTTATAATGGACTAACCGATGATTTTAGGGACTTCCTAGATAGTTGTGCTGGTTGTGTTTTCAGGGAAAGAACTGTCTGTCAAGCTGAAGAATTACTGAATAACATGTTGCAAAATGCCGATGATTGGACACTTCCTGAACCACCTCCGGAA
Organism: Elymus sibiricus; assembly: GCA_039707655.1. NCBI lineage: Eukaryota > Viridiplantae > Streptophyta > Magnoliopsida > Poales > Poaceae > Elymus > Elymus sibiricus. Next base: position 284,400,200 of record CM077663.1, read on the forward strand.
CCTATTCAAAAGAAGAGAGGTATTCTATTCCTCAACCCTGAAGATATGCAAGAAGCGAAAAGATATATGAAGGAGAAAGGTATTAAAATTGAGGATATCAAGAAATTACCACCTATTGAAAAAATGCATGGACTTGATAACCCGACACAGGTAGTAGTGGTAAACTCTCTCTGTTCTTTTAGTGAAAATGATATACCTTACAATAAGACTCATGAACAATGCATGGATGAATATGATAACTATATTATTAAGAAAGAACACTTCAATAACTATGTTAAAGATCAATTGAGACGTAATGCCATGATGATAGACTGCTTAAGTGACTTGATGTTTAGAATTGCTAATGATGTAAAAGGTCTGGGTAAACATGCTTCTATGGTTCACACTCAACTAGACCAAGTTGCTAAGTCACAAAATGATTTGCTTGCTGAAATAAAAAATAATATGATGATCATGCTGTTAGAGTAATGACTAGGGGAGGTCGTATGACCCAAGAACCTCTTTACCCTGAAGGTCATCCCAAAAGAATAGAACATGATTCTCAGAGAATAAATGTTTATGCACCTAGTTCCTCTAATAAGAAAAAGAAGAAGAAAAATGATAGGAACTTGCATGCTTCTAGTGAACCTATTATTGAAACACCTACCGAGAAACATAATGAAGTTTCTATTTCTGATGCTGAGACACAATCTGGTAGCGAACATGCACCTAGTGATAATGAAAAGGAACATGAAAATGATACTGTGCATGTAGATGTTCCACCAGATAGTAATAAAGAAAATGATAATGATGTAGAGATAGAACCTGCGGAGGATCTTGATAACCCACCTCCTAAAAATAAACGTTATGATAAGAGAGACTTTGTTGCTCGGAAACATGGAAGGGAAAGAGAGCCATGGGTTCAAAAACCCATGCCATTCCCTCGTAAGCCTTCTAAGAATAAGGATGATGAGGATTTTGAACGCTTTGCTGAAATGATTAGACCCGTCTTTTTGCGTACTCGGCTGACCGATATATTGAAAATGCCTCTATATGCTAAGTATATGAAGGATATTATTACCAATAAAAGAAATATACCTAAAACTGAAATTGCCACTATGCTTGCCAATTATTCTTGAATACCTAAGAAGCTAGGAGATCCTGGCATACCCACAATACCTTGCTCTATTAAAAGAAATTATGTTAAAACTACTTTATGTGATTTAGGAGCCGATGTCAGTGTTATGCCTTTCTTCAGTGATTTGAGTAAGCTTACACCTACTGAGATATCTTTGCAAATGGCAGATAAGTCCACTGCTTTACCTATTGGAATTTGTGAGGACGTTCCTGTTGTGGTTGCAAATGTTACTATCTTGATAGACTTTGTTATTCTTCATATGCCCGAGGACGACAATATGTCGATCATCCTTGGTAGACCACTCTTAAATACTGCAGGGGCTGTTATTGATTGCAATAAAAGCAAGGCTACCTTTCACGTCAATGGCAAGCAACATACCGTGCATTTTCCGAAGAAGCAAACTTTGGCTAATAATATTAATGTCATTGAACCTACTCCCTCGGTTATCATTGGAAGCTTCGCAATCCCTCTACCTACTATCAATAAGAGATATTATAATCTTATTGTTGGGGAGATGCAAATCCCCATTGAGGTAACCTAGTGACATACGAAAATTCTTCTGTTTCATGTTAACCGGAAGCGGTTGTCAATAAGACTTGATCAACCTTATTAATGGATCCTTTCCGGAAGGCATGTGATTGATGAATTTAGTACTCACAAATCTTTGTATCAAAAGTTTATCCTCTGTTATTTTCAGCTTATATAAAATAAATTAGCATGATTGTCCGTTTTTTTGTTTTCCCGTGCGTAGAAAAATGCCCAAAAATAAAAAGTCTCAGATTGCCACCAAATTTTAGCATGAATTTTTCAGGAATAAATAAAAAATATTGGCATAAAAATAACAGCAGGGGACTGCACCTGTGTGGCACCACACATTAGGGTACGACCCCCCCTAGGCCGCGCCCTGATGGCTTGTGGGGCCCACAGGGGCCCCTGCCTTATCCCTTCGTCCCACACTCTCTCCTACCTCCAGCAAAAAAATTCTAGCCATCTCTCTCCCTTGTTCTTCACCCAGAAAGTTAAATTTTCAATCTCTTTGCTCGGAACTCCGTTTCCGAAACTGTTTTGAGGAATTGTTCCTTGGTATGTGACTCCTCCATCCCTCCAATTAGTTTTTGCTTTAGTGGTTTATATTTTGCATAATGTGCCGCACTTGGTGCCACAGAAAATGAGCTTGCATGTTGAATTCTTTGAGTTCGAAGTAGTATGGATGCTTCTAAGTAGTATGAATGCTTGATATGGCCTCTAGGCATCCATATGAGTTGTTACTATCAATCTTGTGAAGTTTTATTGACGTAAATTTGTGGCTCAAAAATTCAGAATTTTGTTCTTTGGAAGATGAGTTTCTTTAGGAGGAGCTCCTCAAGGAGACTCACCTCGGGTGAATCATCTAGTGGGAACTCCATACGACAAGCTTACATTGAGCCTCGAGATAACCAGATAATCATGGCTGACGCCAAATCATGTCGATGGCCAAGTGAAGATTTCATGATAGGTGCAGGCATCAAGGATGAATTTGACCAATTCATTTATAACACCGGCTTCACCGATTTCCTCGCAGATAAGTGTGTTCAACACTATGACCTTACCCGTACATTTACGCAAGGATTTCGTTATCAATCGCATGCTTCTAGAGTGTTATTTAAACTTTATGATAAATCCTTTAGCACGACTCTAGAAGATTTCTCTATTGCTTGCGAACTTCCTCTTTCAGGCTCGACCGAGAAACCATCAAAAATTGATTATGATTTGTTTCTCGAGAGTCTATGCGTTGGAGAAGATAGGGGAGTAACACAGGCAAGAATTAAAAGCATACAGTTTCCTTCTATTCGTTACTTTGCACTGTTTAATGGGAAATGTGTAGTAGGGAAACAAGATTGTAGTGCTTTGTGTTCCCCTGATTTAAGTCTTATTCACACTATTGTAACGGGTGAACAAAACTATAACCTTGGTGCAATTGTTGCCCGAAGGTTGAATTCTAACTCTAGCAATGGTGATTTGTATGGAGGGATTTATGCCTCCCACGTAGCTGCAAAGCTGGGAGTGTCGCCTCGACCTAATGATCCTATCCTTCCTGAAAGATATTTAGACTTTGACGCTATGCGCTATCATGAGTTTATTGTAAACCGCGTTAGGGGTTATGAATATAATTTAATATTTGGAAAATATATGCCTGTGTCTGTCACTTTGCCTGCACCTGCCCTCTTTGATTTCCATTCTCGACAGCGTTATTATGTTCTTAAGCAGGAGGTGCGGGAATACAAAGCTGCAGTGGAGGCTGCTCATTTATCAGAGGAGGCGGCCAGGAATGCCTACACAAGTTATCATGCTAACCATTTTCCAGACTATCAGTGCTGATCACCAAGCTAGGCAAATGCTTAATCTTGGGGGAGTACGTACTTCTCACCGATATTACATTCATGCTCAACACACTTCAGATAAATTGTCGGTGTTCATCCTCTTTCATTGTATATCAATGTTAGTTTTATTTTTCCGCTTTCTTCTTGTGTGTTTGAAATACTTTGGAAAACCTAAAAATATTTATCACTTCTTTTTAGTTTTCTTTTCCTATTTAATTACCTTTCGCACTAAAAAGAAAACCCAAAAAGATTTCCTTTGCATGTTGGGAGCTTTCCCGTGTAAATAGTTTTTCTCATTCCTGTTTACCCTTAGTTTATTTGCTTGCTTGAGAAAACAAAAATTCCAAAAATATTTTAGTTTGTTTCTCTGAATTTCATTTCCTTTTGTTGAGTTCTTGAAAGGAGAAGACCACGATGAAAATGTTGAGTGGCTCCTATATGCTTTATTATCGATCTAACAGAGAGCCAATATTACCTTGTCTTCTCCTTTGTCCAAAACTGCCTTGCAGATTCCTACTTAGTCCATGGTATTCTTGCACTATTATTATTATCACGGCATTCGGACATGCAAGTGAAAGGCAATAATGATGACATTTGACGAGGTGATCATGGCAAGGGAAGCTGGTATGAACTCTTCTTGTTTTCCCTTTTGGAAAATATGTTTAGCTCGTTCGATCTCGATTCAGTATATTATGAGTGAACATGTTCATGATGACAATTAGTGATTATAGCTTCTCATGCCATGCTTAAACAGTTAGTAGTGAATAATGATTTATCTTATAGATCAACATGCATTAAAATGGTTATGATGTGGTATGGTAGTATGGTATTTCCCTCTGAGAAATTCAAGCGGCTTGACTTGGCCCATGTGCAAACATGTAGTTGATTCAAAACCAATGTAGCCTTCATGATGTTTAAATTCAGAGTGTTCATATCCTACTCATGCTATGTCCAATGTTAATTATTCGCAATGCATGCATATGACCGTTTTCGCTCTCTAGCTGGTCGTTTCCCAACTTATTGCTAGCCTTCACCTGTACTAAGCGGAAATGCTGCTTGTGCATCAAAAACCTTTAAACCAAGTTATTCCACATGAGTCCACCATACCTACCTATATGCGATATTACCCTGCCATTCCAAGTAAATTTGCATGTGCCGTCTCTAAACATTCAAATAAACATCTATTTTGTGCACGCATCTCGCTCATGGAGTGACGAGGCAGTCAGTATTTTCCATGCTAAATGAGTTATTCTCAAGATGGTCATTTATTCGCCATCATTGCATGAGAGAGGCTGGTAAGAAGGATGCCCAGTCCTGTTTAGTCAAAAACTAACTAAACAAAACTCCTTGGGTCAGTTGACGTGTTGGCAGGCATCCGTGGATTCGGTCAGCCATGGTTTGTGTATGGATGGTGGATAGGAGTAAACTTTACTATTCTGTTTGGGAACCGCCAATAATGAGTTTAGCATGGAAGATATTGAAAACCTTTGTCGTAATGTTGACAGGAAAAGTGCACCACTCAAAACCATATTCCTACTCTGTTTTAAAACTTGAGCTCTGGCACCTCTGCAAATCAATGCTTCCCTCTGCGAAGGGCCTATCTATTTATTTTTATGTTGAGTCATCATTCTCTTACTAAAACACTAGTGCAGCCGCGTGCTATACAAATGGTTTTTAACCCCTTTCCGTGACGTAGTCTTAAACTGTCACCTTGCATGTGTGGGCGATAGGGGGGCCTATCCCACACGATAGGAAAAACCCGTCGGCGATGCCTGCACCTGGTCGCACACGATGGGCAAAAATATATCGTTTGCGATTGGAAGGACCATCACAAACAGACATATTGGGGAAGACATGTGAGATGACTTAGCATCCCACACAGGGAATCCCAAGGGTACGTTTCCGTTCGTATTGCAGATCACACACAATATTCTGCATAACATCGTTTGTGATAGGTGTGATCATCACACACGATAGTTATAATTCTGTCGTTTGCGTTACTCAGAACATCACTCACGGTGTCTAGAAGAAACTGTTTGGCATTGGGCTGCCCATCACACACACTAGCTATGTGAAAATGTTTGTGATTGGGTGTCCTAATGCACACAGTTGTCGACCAGAATTCGTGTGTGATTGCTCAATGATCCAACACGACAACTTTCTAGAAACTGTGTGGGTTTGTTCATGTCATCGCCCACAATTTTGTCTTAGAAACCGTCTGCAATGGGAACCCCAATAATCAGCCTGATTGATCAATTATTTATAATCCATTTAGTAATCGAAATTAACATTTCATATCAACCACAGAATATATTTCTTATTCGTAGTACGGCAACCAGGATTTCATAATTGAATTACATTAGGGTACAACCTCATATAGGCATATACTGCCTAGCTACCCAATTGCACAACAAGACAAAGTTTCAAATGCAACATCTAAAACCTTTGGAAATTAAGTATCATCATAGACGGTAAATTGACAGATGAATCTCATCTAGATTTTTTTTTAAGCGGAAGGCGAATACTGAGCCTTCAATGATGTTGAAGGTCCTGGCAACTTTAGGCTAGTGCATGTGGATGATTGCCCGCCCATCCTTCGTCCTCTTAAGGAAGACTTCAAGATTATACCATGGGTGTTGTATGAATACCTTCATCGCCTCTTGATCATACAGGTGGTTTGAGACGTAATCATCGATGAGCTGCCTTGAGAAGGACTGAAAACAAACATACGCATAAATATCTTTTCTAAACTTTGAAATGGCGCAAAGGGAAAGGGACAAGGTGAAAGAGATGGTACCATCCTATAGTTGACTGATGTCTTCTTCATTGTGCAGACAAACATCTTGTTGTTTTTCGTAGCTAGTTTCTTTATCTTAACGATCTTTCTGAGTTTCTTGATTTGACTGATATTCAAGGACACCTCATTTCCCCACATGCAAAAATGGTCGAACCGTGGGTCTAAACCTCTTACAGCAGGACCTACATGTGCAAGAACAAATTATTAATAAAAACATTGATATTACAATGCTTTCTACAATTGCACAATAATGTGCTATTAGCCAAACGACCATGGATGTGCAAACCTCGATGGTAAACTTCAGTGTCCCCCATAGTTTCCCCCTGCAACATATTTAAGACAAATATTGATCAGGTTACAAGTGATATTTGGCATACTATCACTGAAATATGTTAATGGAAAATAAACACATTGCGGATCCAACACATTAGTTCGAGCCACATTGAAAATCCAGTTATCTAAACCAAGCGCTAAGAACTAGGAAATGTAGCAATTTTATATGTTGCACATGTATTTAGTACATCTAAATTCGATTTATTCGTCACATGCATAACAATACAAAATTGTACCAACAACAATCGTACATCACATTTCAGAATTGAATTAAATAGTTAAATGATTGCCACAACAAATGAACGAAACAGTTAACTAAGCACCACATTGCACAATAGAACATACTAGAAGGTCAGGTTGCAGTAGCATTAGATTGGACATTTCACTAGAATTTCTAAATGAAAGGCAGTAGCGGCACAGGCAACAGCTAAACGAAACGTGCTTAACCAGCGTAGCTAGGTGAACATATGTCCTAAGTGATAAAGCTAAGAAAAACAAGCTATTCCTCATCGTCGGAGATATCGATGATGATGGGCTCCGTCAACTTGGAAGAGGGCGAGGCCTCCACACCATGGGTGCACCCCTCGTAGTGGTGAGTGGCCTGATCCTTCCCCGGCACCAACATGCCGGCTCTGTAGTTGAGGTAAGCACGGGCACGCTGAGAAAACACAATGAAGTCTTCGTCGAATGCACCGGCGGTGCCCTCGAGAAAAGACCACGAGCTGTCGTTTATAGCAGCCAACTGTGTGGCGGCGTCAGCGCGCGAAGCGTCGACGGTGGACTCAACGGCGAGGTGCTCCTCCAAGATCTGGGGGTCAGCACGCATGGAAGCCATAGCTGCCTCATCTGCGCATGCAGCCGCGATTTGCTTCTCCGCAACCAAATGCTCTTTGAGATCCTGGCTATACTGTGTGCACCATGGCTTTCGGCGGCGATTATTTGGAGGATGGGGCGGTGATTTGGGTGGAAGGTGTCGCGCCAACGGTCGGGCCATGTGGGATGGAGGAAGAGGAGGGGGTGAGGGGGTATTGGGGAGGTGTGGATTACCTGACTAGATGGACGAGGCCGAGCAGCAGGAAGGAGCGTCGCCAGTGAGGAGGCGGCGCTGCAAGCAAGCAATGAAGGTTTGAACTAGGAAAGGTAGAGGAAAACATGGAAATGTGGCTTTTGATTGGTACTGGGGGGCGAGGGAGGTAGATATTTCTGCGGCAGCCCAAAATTTTAATTCGGTTCAGCGAAAAACTGGCGCGGAAAGCACCATCGGACACAGTGCCTTATTCGGAACCATGTGCAATATCAAAACATCACAAACGAAGCCTGGTTTATACACTGTGTGTGATGAACTTGAACGTGCAAATTTTTCAGAATAGTTCTCGATATCAACACATCACTAACGAAGCCTGTGATATACCCCGTGTGTGATGAACTTGGACGTGCAAATGTTTGTCTCCAAGCTTCGGACGTAAGATTGGGTACTACATTGCACACGGTTCATTCCAAAAAAATGTGTGTGATGAACTTCAATTTCATTTTCAATTGGAAGATGGAATGGGGATATGGCGGCAAATTTTTGGTCTGAATATCCCTGGTTACAGTGGTCATCCACGTCGTCGCGTAATTTAACATCAATTGCTAATTTGGGTACTGCGCAAAAGAGCCTACACCACAGCCCGCACTTACTTAATCGAGCAATTAAACAGAGCTGGGTGACCTAAACATTACTCTAACAAAAGACCAGCGCTCTAAACAACGACTAATGTTCCGCCTGACGCTCGCCGATCTCCGCCGCATCCTCCATGACCAGCTCGCGCTCGACGACCTCCAGGGGAAGGGGCTCCATGGCATCCATCGCCACATACTCTGCAAGCATCTCGCCGTCGGTGTCCGCCATCTCTTTGGAAAAGTCCGCCACGAGTTTGGCGTGGCCGGCCGCGGTCCGGGCATTGACGGCCTCCATCTTGGCAAGGGAGGCTGCCCGAGCGCTCTCGGCGATTTCCAACTCTTCGGACGTAGGTTGCCGACCGTTGTCGGAGAAGGCCGCTGCTATTTGTGCGGTGACTGCCACGAGCTGGGCGTGGGCGGCATCGGCATAGGTGTGGGCAGTCGCCATTAGGGCTACGGCGGCCGCTGAGGAACGGACAGTTGTTGTGCCGTTCTCGCCATTTGCTATCCCAGTCGCAGATGTTGCTTCCGCCATCTCACATGCAGCAGCTGCCCTTTCGGTGGCCGCAGCCACCCTTTCGGAGAGTGCGGCCGCGCTCAAGGATGTTGTGAGCGCGTTCATGGATGACACAGCCGCGCTCGGGCCGGAGCGGGTCGCCGAAGTTGCCCTCACGACGTGGATCCACGTCCCCATCTTTCCCCGGCGACGCTTGAATAGTACAGTGGTCTTGGAGAACAAGTGTGACTGTGTGGTTGGCGCCGGCGGTGGACTGAAGCTTCCGGCCTAAGCCATATATGAGGATTGTCCCAAGATATTTTCATACCACATCACACATGTTTCATGATCAAGAACTGTTTGCGATGTATTTGATTTTCAAACTGCTTTGAGACTAAAAATGAAGTTACATTGGCAATTGAAGGTGTTTGGATGGCAATAACATTTATCTGTAGTGAACTTGCAACTATCGGACTGTGTGTTAAATGTGGAATAATTCAGGGATGTTTAGGCCCTTTAAAAAATTTAAAGAGTTTTTTGGACATTTCATGTGCATAGTTCAAATTTGAACTGCACTTTATTAAGCACATACTAGAGGGCACCTGAATGGGTTGAAAATCAACTATTTGTCACTGGATACATGTTTTGGTCCCATGCAAGAAATGGAAATTAAACAAATTCCAAACCTCACGGTATTTTGGCTCGGCCATAGACTTTGATAAGCCGTGTTTTCAAATTCCAGTAATTCCAAATATCGTGAGAAATTCATGAAACTTGGCATGGTGTGATGTCATGGCGCATGTGTGCTGTGGTAAAAACAATGCCTAGTTCGGGAAAAGTTTTGGCACAAACCTCTTACAAACCGAAGATTCTCACAAGAAGTCATGTGGTTCCGGTAGGGACAGTTCACATTTCATGTGCGACACAACATCTGATGTCGCTTCTCGCCTTGAATTTATTTCTAGAGTCTCCATAGTGTAACGTGAATGTGTCGTGCGAATCAATGGAGTTTTACAGAGTTCGTTTGGCCTTTTAAGTACATTAATTAATTGAGTTTTGTAGTCATTCAATTAATGTGCATATATATAATTCAAATTTGAACTACAATAACTGCACGGTCCAGCTCATCAAAATATGTCAAAAAACCATATATGTTTCACTGGCTGCATGTTTAGGTCCCACACAATAAATGGGAATGAATTTCGAACATATATATCTACGGCACGAGGCTCGACCGCAAACATCTGGAAACTTAATTTTTAAATTCATGTAAATGCAAACCTCGACAGAAATTCATGAAATTTGGGCATGGTGCCATCAATTGCCCTATTGTGTGTGTTGTGGTAATAAAAATTGCCCAATTTTGGACAAGTTTTGGCACAAAGCCTCTTACAAACTGAAGGTTCTCACAAGAAAGTCGTGTGTTCCGATAGGGAAAGTTCACATTTTATGTGTGAAACAACATTCGTTGTCTCTTGTGGCCTGCATTTATTTCTGGAGTCACCCACAGAGCAACTTTCTGAGAGTCATGCTAAACTGTGGATTTTTTTAGGGTTCGTGAGACCTGTTTAATGCATTAATTGAGTTTTCTAGTCGTTTAATGTGCATAATTCAAATTTGAACTACAATCACAAGGTCCAACACATGAAAAATAGGTTGGAAAAATATGCCTTTCCATGGATGCATGTTTAATTAAGTCCCACACAAGAAATGGGAATGAATTTCTAACATCTCATTGACTGTTTGCTCGGCCGCAACCATTGAGATGCTTGGTTTTCAAATTCCCGTAAATCCAGAACTCGTCAGAAATTCATGAAACTTGGCATGGTGTCGTGACAAGGGCACACACATGCCGTAATAAAAAATCTGCCCAAATTGGACATGTTCTTGCACAACCCGCTTACAAATCAGAGCTCCTCACAAGAAGCTTTCTGGTTTCGATAGGGAACATTATATATCCATGCCACATATGCGGGCGAAAATACATCTGATGCCTCTTCTCTGCTTGATTTTCTTTATATAAACAACATAGACATATGTACTGTGAAGTGCAAAAATATGATTAAATAAGGGATCATCTGGCTTTTAAATACATTAATTGAGTTTTCGGTGCATTCTTTAATGTGCATAATTCAAATTTGATCTACAATCACAAGGTCCGGGGCGGCAAAATGGGTTGAAAAATCATATATGCGTCCTTGGATGTATGTGTTAGGTCACATGCAAGAAATGAGAACGAATTTCAAACATCTAAGCATGTTGGCTCGGCCACAAATATCGAGAAACTTGGTTTCCAAATTCTCGTAAATCCAAAACTCTATCAGAAATTCATGACACATGGGATGGTGTCATGTGAAGGCACACATATGTCGTGGTAAAAAAAAACCAAGTTGGCCATGTTTTGTAAGAAGCCTCTTACAAACATGAGGTTCTCATACAACAATAAGCTACGTCCAGTGTTCCGATAGGGAACACATATATATGCATGCCACATCTACGGGTGAAAATGACATCCGATGCCTCTTCTCTCCTTGATTTTTTCCTAGAAACAACATAAAGCACTAGGTGTGTACTGCAAACATATTAAATTATTAATGGTTTGTATGGCTTTTTTATACATTAATTGAGTGTTATGTGTATTTAATGTACATAATTCAAATATAAACTACAGTCACAAGGCTATGTTGTGCAGGGCCTCATCATATAAAGCATAAATATGTTGTGCTATTTTTAGTGTCCACTTTGAGAGAAAGAGCAAGCATTATTAATAGCCAACAAAGGCATTTTGGAACAAAAATCTGTCACGTTACCATCGCAAACGGGCGTATTATTTATAATTCGTGGACGTTCTACAGACCTTATGTGCGGGCCACGTGTCGCTATCTGTATTGACAAGGAGGTAGCGTGCAGACAGGTGTTTGAGTACACGGGTGGCATGCGAGCGGTGTCCTGCGCACGCTCATCGGGGTGGCGTGTCCTTTGCCAGTCGTCAAAGATGTTTCATACTAAATACCCATATGCAAACCGAGGGCAATTGTTCCTTCCCTACTAAGCCAAGCGAAAATCTGGCACGAAGAATTTTTTCATTGCGTCATCGCAAACGGTTGTGAATGATGACCTGCGTGCCCTTCCCGGAGCTACAACTTCTACTGTTGCTAACTGCTGAGGTTGCCATGCCATGTATGCAAAAAAAATCTGATGTGGGGAGGTAATTAAGGAGAGATATGAGTTTGGTGACCACATGAAGAAACAATGCCAGGCGCGTGAACGTTGGCAAAACACTTAAATGAAAGAAACTCACCAATCCATGCAAGAGTTTAGTTGCTAAATCGTTAAATGAAGGGACCTTAGCTACAATGCATTGTGGACTTGAGTTGCTAAGACATTTAATACACCAAGCACCCCATGTAATCACCGATCGATGCGTTGGCAGCAGGAGTCAGGTAAGATTCGAATCTGTCATATTGGGTAAATTTTCATTTGTCAAATTGGAAACACTGAGATTTGTCCAATTTTCCAGGAACAAAATCACTATTACGGTGCAATTTTGCAACTGAAATTCAGTAAACATAGATTTCATTCATAGATAGCTGAATCGAACAAACTTTTCCCCATTTGTTGCCAACCACGTACTGATATAGCTAGTTCAACTATATATACTAGCTAATTTAAAGTACGTGGTAAAGTTCAACCATATCTATAGTTAGATGAACTAAACAAAATAGCCCCTAAATACTACTCCGGAGGGGCTTCGTGCTACTGCCAGCAGCCTTCTCCTCTGCCGAGCATGTTTAGTAAGAGGTGGAGGAGGAGAAGCCTACCGACGAGCTGGAGGAGTCGAATTCGTCGGCTGCCGCTGCTGCCCTCCGCCGCTCCTGACGCGCCTCCTTGAAGCGGCGGGACTCGGCGTAGATCTCCTCATTCCGTGCCATAGCTGCGGCGTCTGCTGCGGCCACGGCGGCGGTGAGCCCCTATGCATGCTCGACCTGGCGCTCCTCCTCCTCATGTAGGAAGTTGATGTAGCACGCTAGGCCACTGACGCAAAAGCCGAGCGGTTGTGCTTCGGCGGTGGCCTCCTCCTCCCGCCTTCGGGCCGCGGTGGCGGAGCGGGTGATGGCCCCGGCAGCTGACCGTGGGGTGGCTGCCAAGGCGGACGCTGGTGTGGTGGCGGCCAAGGAGGCAGCTGGTGGGGTGGCGAAAACGGCAGCCGGCGATGGGGTGGGGGCGACGGCGGTCGCCGGGAGCAGCTGCCTTCGGGCAAATGTGGAGAAGCGTGTGGTGGGTGCCGTGCGCACAGCCAACAAGGACGCCACACGCACTACACGCTTCCGGTAATTGCGCCGCCGACGTGGTGCAGCCTCCCAGCTGGAGCTGCCCTCTGGCGGGGTGGCGGAGCGACGACGACGGACAGGTGCCATTGGCGATTGAGGGAGAAGCAAACTTGGGAAGTTGCGAGCAGGGAGGGTATGAATGCGATGTGGAGAGGCTGGCCGTGAGGGTTTATAAAGCAGGCGGCCAAGGCGAGCCGGGCGGGAAGCTTGCGCGCGTTCATGCGCGGGAACGGGAAGCTTGCGCGCGTTCCTGCGCGGTTTTGCGGGAACGGGAAGCCCAAAAGAAACGCTGTGCGCTCCCGAAGCATCGCGGGAACGGGCATTTCGGTGCGCCGGGCGGGAAACTTGCGCGCTCCCGAAGCATGCACTGGAATCCTCGTGCGGCAACGCGGTGACAAGACCGGACGGAGGTGGGAGAAATGACAAGTACGCAGACGGTTAATAATAAACAACCGTTTGCGTTTTATTACAAAGCAAGCGGTCATTCTGTATGCACCGCCGCGAATGAATGTACGCATGAGGCGGTTGATGCGGCCTCGGCGCGCTGTGCTCGCGTCCGTGCGCGCCCGGCCGCTCTGCTGGCGTCCACGCGCGAACGATCAGGCACGTTCGGGGAGCCATATGCTAGCGGTTGCGCCGCTCCCGGCGCCACAATGCAGTTAAGCGCTGCAAAAACTTCCATGCGGTTGATGCGGCCATTTACCTTCGTCTCTTCCACCTTCCGATCACCACACAACCCAAGAAGCACACCCACGACGGCAAATAATATAGAGAGGATGCACATCTCTTCATCGCTTCAACCTTCCCATGCGGATCCAATGGCGGCTGCCGGCGCCGATCAGCAGTTCGCCACTATTGTCAAAGTGGACACACACAGCAGGAAGACGGACCTCTCGGTGGTGTACACCAATGACCCGGTCGTGGTGGTGAACTCCATCAACACATTGGAGCAGCTGCTTGCTGAGGATGACAAGTACAAAGTGGTCGGCTTCAACCTCGAGTATACCGGCGATAGTGCCGGGCATGATCAGAAGGTTGCCGTCGCCCAGTTGTGCGTGTGCCATCACGTGCTCGTCTACCACTACTGCCTGGCCACAAGACCTTGCGAGCGTTTCGCCAGGTTTGTTAACAGCCCCGACTACAGGTTCGCAACGGTGGACACCACCAACGATCTAAAGGTGCTCAAGACTTCGGGCTTGTCCTGCCAGAAGCTTGTCACATCCAAGGTCAGTACAGGGTCTGGGGGCGAGAAGAAGAAGCAGAAGGACTCCCTGGTTGACCTCGCCACGGCCATCATCGAACCCTACTACAGAGACATGAAGGCTGAGTGCCGCAAGGACAAGACTGCCTGGCACGCGGCCTGGGTGGACGAACTGGATGAAGAACACATCAAGTACGCGGCCAAGGACACGTACACCAGCTACGAGATGTACATGAGGATCATTGACATGAGGAAGTGCCTCCTTCCTGCAGACGGCGAGGGATAGCCACAAGCAGAGCAGCAGTGTCGGCAACGCCGTCAGAAGAACAGTATGATTTGGCCATCGTCTACTTCTTGTAAATTTATATTGAGGAATGTACATGTGTTGTGTAGTCACTTATAGAACTGTATGTTCAAGTTGGTTATGCAACAATAATGTTGGTGTTCTGTAGACAGAGCATATAGATGTGGTGCAAACAGAGCAAATCACATCTCATACCATTATTAGCAGCAATCGTGTGCCCACAACACACACAGGTAGTCAGGATGAATCGTTTGGGTTATTATTGGTCTTCCCACACATGTCTGATGAATGAACTGTTTTCCGGGTACCCACAAGACAAACGGTTGTCAGGATGAACCGTTTGGGTTATTATTGGTCTTCACACACAATTCTGATGAATGAACTGTTTGCCGGGTATCACACATGCCTTCTTAGGCTAACTCGTTTGTGTTCTGCTGGATCAGCGCAAATAGTTAGTCTGAGTGAACTGTATGCCGCACTATGCACACGTATATAGTTTCTTAACCGTTTCTGTTATCTTCCATAATCACAAACAGTTCATAAGAACAAACTGTATGCAACGCATCACACACGCAACTTTTTTTTGAACCGTATTTGCTCGTTCCTTCATCGCGTACGGTTTTCGTCCATTGGAGGTGGAGCTTGAACTATACCGTTTGCGATTGATGGATCGCACACAGTTTCGTCGAAGGGTCTCTGATTGATGTGTCGCATTAGCAGCATCCTGCAGTAGTGAAAGCACCGGACCAGAGAGCACTATTGTCATTTCTATGCATTGAGTCTAGCTAATGTTGGATACGAGCATGACTGGATCTTTTCTATTCTGAATTATAATGTTTAGTCGCTGCTTCAACCTCAGAGGTGCTCTGCATTTATGGTTTGCGGTCTCAGAAAGGGCTAGCGAAGTACCATGTCGCCATATTATATCATGATCATTCTGACAAATTGTTGGCATGTGAGATATCTTATTATTTGCTTGCTAGTTGGTTATGTATTGCCATGAATTGATATGATGCCTAATTGCTATCATGGATGTGGTCATTTATGATTTATCATGAAAACTTGAACACTAGCTAAGCATCTGTATAACAACGAGAACAAAAGAGTTTGTAAAAGTTTTCTTTATCACTTTCAGTTTGTCAACTAAATTGCTTGAGGACAAGCAATGAGTTAAAGCTTGGGGGAGTTGATACGTCTCCAACGTATCTACTTTTCCAAACACTTTTGCTCTGGTTTTGACCTCTAATTTGCATGGTTTGAATGAAACTAACCCGGACTGACACTGTTTTCAGCAGAACTACCTTGGTGTTATTTTTGTGCAGAAATAAAAGTTCTCGGAATTGGACGAAACTTTTTGTGAATTATTTTTGAGAATTATAATGAATTATGGAGCGAAGACCTGCCGGAGGGGGTGTGCCAGGGGGCCACCACACATCAGGGCACGCCCCCTAGGTCACGCCCTGATGGCTTGTGGGGCCCTCATGGCTCCCCCGACCCTAATTCCAGTCCTATAAAATCACATCTTCGGAGAAAAAAATCAGAGAGAAGTTTTCATCGCGTTTCACGAGTCGGAGCCGCTGCCACCTCCTGTTCTTCCTCGGGAGGGCTGATCTGGAGCCTGTTTTGGGCTCCGGAGAGGGGAAATCATCGTCGTCGTCATCACCAACCCTTCTCCATCAACACCGCCATGATGCTCACCACCGGGAGTGAGTAATTCCTTTGTAGGCTTGCTGGACGGTGGTGGGATTGGATGAGATTGATCATGTAATCGAGTTAAGTTTGATAGGGCTTGATCCCTAGTATCCACTATGTTCTTAGATTGATGTTGCTATGACTTTGCTATGCTTAATGCTTGTCACTAGGGCCCGAGTGTCATGATTTCAGATCTGAACCTATTATGTTTTCATGAATATAAGAGTGATTTGGATCCTATCTTGCAAGTTGTATGCACCTATTACGTGTCATGATCCGCATACCCCCAAGGTGACAAAAATTGGGATTCTTTCCGGTGATTGCCGTAGTTTGAGGAGTTCATGTATTCACCATGTGTTAATGCTTTGTTCCGGTTCTCTATTAAAAGGAGGCCTTAATATCCCTTAGTTTCCAATAGGACCCTGCTGCCACGGGAGGGTAGGACAAAAGATGTCATGCCAGTTCTTATCGCAAGCACGTATGACTATATACGGAATACATGCCTACATTACATTGATGAATTGGAGAAAAGGGAGAATGTGTATTTCATCGATCCTGATGTCGCAAACTGCATTTTATTATTAGGTAGCAATGATCTATGTGGGGAGGCCATTGAACATGTCGCCAAGATTTTGCATTTCGTACACCATGCAGAATTATTCGTGTGGTCATATCATGAGGGGTAAGTTAAATATACAACCACGCATATATTAACCGTCTTTCAGTTTTCGACATAGTTTGTAAGTTTATGATTTTTTTAATTTGTAGCAATCACTAGGTCTTAGTAGTGATTGTTCCGAAGCGCAACATAGTTACTACATAAATTCTCTCAGAGAGTCAGAAGAGCATCAGGATCTTACACATCTTCAGAAATTCATAGATAGGTATTGAATTCTTTAATATTGATATTTTGTATTCATACATGGTTCAAGTATCGAGTATGTAAAAATTCATCTTTATTTACAGTGTATTATCAAAGTACATAACTAAAGGAGGGAACTGGTTCTACCGTCAACTACCTCTACAGCATGAGATCGTTTTTCTGATACGACACCAAAATCCGTTATTTTTAGAAAATGTATCCAAAGGTTCGCAAATACCTTTTCTTATGCTAGTCAAATATTCAAGTTTCTAAATAAACCTCTTTCTTTTTCTCTCTGAGGAAAAAAATAAACAGCTTACATCGGTTAGGTTGTTCCTAACAGGGTAAATGCATGACTAACTTTATACATAAAATTTCAGTGTCCTCAACAACAAGAAGGGACCAACCATTGTGGATACTATGTTTGCAGACACATGATCTCCCTATGTAGATCTCATGAATGTTGTAGCCATACTGACAACATAGTACTAGTAAGTCCGTATCTTAATTACTATCTTCTACTCCACACGTATGGCATATTCTGATTTAAAATTCATGCAGTTAATGTTTAAACCGATGACCCATGAACCACTCCCCGCAGCTAAATTGATGGCCGTTAGGACATTTATCAGCCAGTTCTTCCTGCGACACTATATCAATCCCAATCAATATGATGAAGATTTCAGCATACCTTTTCATCCAACAATAAGTATGCTTTCAAATAGTTCTAATAGCTAAACATATATGCATGGATGCATTGTTTTCCACGTGATCAGGTCTTCGTATTTCATACACTATCATTATGTACCGCATATGTCGATACACTTGTGGAATTTAGCTAGCATTTGTTCAATTGCGTATTGTGGCGAATTTTGACAAGTGTTCTTTCAATGGACACTATTTGTTCAATTGCATATCGTGGCAAATTTGGTTTTTGCAGCGCGATTCAAATGCGATATTTTGCCATAATCTGGCCATGTAAGCGCACACGATTCAAGTAAATAAGTGTGTGGGATCCAGAATGGAAAGCACACATCACTCATAGCGCAAACGCCTGTGATCTACAGGAAAAGCACACAAGGTATAAACTGAAACATTGGTTATACACAACAAATCACAGACGGTTTGCAGCACTTCTACGTGTGCGTAGGGGCTCCTCAACCGTTTGTGATAGCACATTATCTCACACATGAGCTTAGAGGAAACCGTGCCCAATGCAAAATGCAATCCCACTCGTATCTTATTTAGCAAACGTGTGCGATGTTTTCATGCATGGAAGACGCTTTCCATAAAACAATCGTGTGCGATGATGCAGATATCGCGCACAGTTTCTTCAACAGCCCGTGTGGCTTAGGTAATATTTCGCAAACGGTTAAGTGTCAAGCCCCGTTTGTTTTTCATGAGAAATTAGACGTGTTTCACTCACGATAGACGTGTGCGATTCATCCACAATCCCACACGTGTGCCCAAAGTATAGTGTGTGCGTTATGGTATTGCATCGCACACGATAATATTTGGCGGAGCGTTTACATCATCGGTCGCAGACGATTTCTGTATCGTGTGGGATGGACCCCTCTATCGCGCACACAGACAAAGCAATGTTTTAAAACTCCATCATGTAAAGGGGGTAAAAACGTTTGTATAGGACGTCGTTACACCAATGATGTGCTATGAGTTTTACAGTATGTGTACTGAAATCATGATGATACATAGAGAATGTGATTTCTATATCCGTTGTATATGGTATATAGAAGATAATCATCTTTGTTGTCATTATAAGTTTCGCTATGAAACCTATTTTTATGGATATCTCTATAGTTCATTTGGGTACAAGTTGAACCAACAATTACATCATCACATCTTGCGATTAAATATCCATTTTCTCTTAGAACATTCTACTTCCCTAAGTATGGAGTTTGTGGTGCATATGTCCACAAGGCACATATCCTTTCATCGGATCGACCCATAGATATCTATATATAGACTTGAAGATTCTCAGTATGAAAATCTTGATTGGATAGATAGAATACATACAAATGTATTTGTACCAAAATGTTGATACAATATATTATGATATACAATATACGATGACAACACAATATCATAAATGGACATAAATGATATTGACCACTCAGGAGATTGAGAGACTAGCCGAAGTCTCCAAACATGTCGATTTAGGCATACCCAACTAACATGTTCTCCATTTCAGCGGGGTCCTCTAGCTGAGGTCCGAGAGGAACATCGTGCGAACTAAGAATTCCATTTGCACTATGTGGGTGAAGCTTGAAGTTGGCTTCAAACCTTTTCCCTCGAGGTCCTTTGTGTTCTAGGGATTGCTCACGCTATCGCATGGGACACAAGACTGATCTTGATGTACATAGCCCACGTAGGGTTGTTGTGGCTATTGAGACGAGTGCCTCAATTTTTTTAATTAAGCCATCAATTACTTACTTGGGTAAACCAAAGATGTTTAATTTACGAGCGGTAAATTAAAGGCCATCATGGTTGATATTGTGATGAACTTTTGCAAAATTAATGAAACTTTTAAGAAGTTAGCTTGAAGTCATTAGTTTGAACTTCAGTTTTTTAAGCATAAAACTTTGTAGATAATCTCCAAAATAAAATTGGAAGTAGATGTAGCAGCAATAGAGGAGTATAAATACCTTGTGTCATGACTTAATAAAATATATGGGAGAGCACTTACGCAATGATAATATCAAAAGAGACAAAATGTAGGTTAATCCTAAAGGTAGATAATCTGCAATGCAGTAGATCTACACTCTACCACGTGATCCCAAGACATCAATTTGAAGAAATCACTTAGAATTTTGCAGATCAACTCTTACTTGTATTAAGCCAGAAGGCTCAATTAAGATGAATTGATTTTTTGCAAGAAATTAAAATCTCAATTGTAAATAATGGATGTAAATAATTTCAGCAAGTAGAATAACATGGAAACATATTACATCATAGTTTATTCTGGAATACAAGGTACTCTACAGATATACACTAATAATGTAATGAATAATAATGATGTTGCAAACTTTATGCTCAAGTGAAAAACTTGAATTATATAGACCTCAAATTGAATGAGATGATCTTGTATCAAATTGCAAGATAATTCAGCGGAGTAAATTAAAAATTTGCAAGAGAAAATTATCACAATCGCAATGAGATTGTTTTGCGAGAAAAATATATTTTCCAATCGCAAATAAATATTGTTGTACCAAATAAACATGTTGTAGGGATTGCTAGAGAGCAAACACATTGACCATTACATAAATTCCAAAAGATATGTCTAGAATAATTATGAATGTAATACGAAGAGGCCGAACCAGGGTACGCCGCTGCGGGCGCGTCGAAGGGCTCGGGCAGTTCATCTTCATCACTGCCACGAATAAAGATATCATGTCTTTGGTGGAGAAGAGCCTGATAAAATATCCATATGGTAGTACGAGGCTTGATGTGGTCTCCTGTTACTTCCGGTGGCTATTTCTCATGAGTTAAGAACACGTGAGGAGCCACAAGTTGTAATTGTTATGAAATTTGTCTGCGTATTTCCTTAGAATTTGATTTTAAGGCAGTTTTGCATATGCAAACATACCAAAGGGGGTGGTGATATATTAGCACAAGAATGACTAGGCAAATTGGACCTCCGAGCCTCCTCCTCCGCCTAGCCGCCGGTGGCCACTCCGGCCCCGGCGTCCACGCTCACCACACCTTGCTCCGCCTCCTCCGCCTAGCCTCCTCCTTCGCCTATCCGCCGGTGACCACTCCGGCCCCGGCATCCACGCTCACCACACCTCTGACCATACTACCTTCTCCAGTCCACACCATTAGGACCTGCATCTAGCCATGGTGCTAGCGGATCTCAACTTTGACATTGGGCAAGACTTTGCCGACGAGGTTTGGAGGAAGTGGGGAGTACCCATCAACTATGAAGATGGCAAAGATCTGGAAGAGTTCCTTCTGGTAGCAGAATTCACTAGATCAAAGATCAGACTCACAATCTGTAAGCACAATTCTCTTATCTTGGTTTGGAGGGAGAGCATCACTTTTTAAAGTTAAGATCCTTTAGAATTGGTCTTTCAAATTCTCTGTCTCTTCCAAAGAAGTGGGTTTTTCTATCATCAAGGGGGGCAACATCTCTATTCCACTGCTGAATGTCAATTTTCTACTCTAGGATAATGGGGGTCCCAATTCCAATTGGGAACTAGAGCAATACCTCAAAGAGAAGGAGGATGCATGGACTCATATCTTTCGTAATCATCCTAGGAAATCATACATCCAAGCCCTTCAATCTCCTAGAATCTATTCAGATTCTTTTTCTCATGATCATAGATCTCATAAAGTTGATCAGATTCCTCACTATCAGGCTAGATCAACGGGACTGAATCATGGCACTCGGAGTAATGCCATTACTCGAGTAGTTTCCGCCAATGGGGCGGGATCTCCGCAAATTCAAAACGCAGACATATCTTTGTGTGTCCGTTGCCTGCTACCGGGCCATATTAGGCCCAATTGCACAAATAGGATTAAATGTAGAACTTGCAAGCGATGGGGCCACATTGCCCGTGACTGCTACTCCCAGGATAGGCCTAGCCCAATCACGGAAAATGGCCCACTACCCAGTCAGTCGCTTGCGATTCCGAGGCAGCGGCACACTGTTCCCGCGACTATGACCTATCGGGAGGTAATTCAACCCGCCAACCAGGACTTTCCAGTTAATACCTTCCGTCAGACGGCCCAGGTTGATAGCCTCAATTGCAGCTCCTCCCAAAACTCCATTGCTCGACGCCTCCAATCAGCTACAATCCTACCAAATCCTCCACCCACCTCATTGCAATCTGAGGAGTTGGCGTCGCTGACAAAACTCATCGACAATGGCGACATTCCCTTTTGACCCTGCGCCTTTCATGCCGCCGAATCACCAGAGTATTCAGGTTGCAGGCCGACCTGCAAGAGTTCGGGTCATCACGGGAGCGGCTCTAGCGACACATGAGGAATGGGCGATTGCTACGATCGTTCCGATGCCCAATCTGCCGGTTGCATTCAACACTGTCAGAGAGGTATTGACTGACTTCTTCACTGATCATCAGATAGGTTTCTCTGAGATTGCACCATGCCCATTCGGTGAAGCATATATCAAATTCGGTAGTGTTTTTGATAGAGATGATATGGTCACCCGGAGTCCTCATCGGTATTCAGATGTGCATGTCATCTTTCAAAAGCACGACAAAGGACTGAATTGGAGAAATCTAGTGCTTAACAAAGATGCTTGGATTCTTTTATGTGGCTACCCGTTTGACAGAAGGAATATCCAGGAAATTAGCAATGGAGTCAGTAAATTTGGGAAATTTCTTCTATGGGATAGAGTCCGTAGCACTAGAGCTAATCTGATGGTGAAGATTAGAGTGGAGGATCTAACAGATATCCCTTGCAGTATTGTTATGGGAGAGGGTTATGACCATCAAACATGATCTCTTACTGTACCAGTTGTTATTGTTCAGCAACAGATGCTGGGGGTTGTGGCACCAGATGACGATCCAATTGATCCACATGGCAACCCACATCCAGTGCCACAAATGGCCAATTTCCATCCAAACCAGCACAACCACTTCATTGGTCCACTTCAGCAACATGAACAGGATGATCAACAACACCCTGTACCACCACAGGTCCCACATGTTAATCTGCAGTTAGCTCTCAATGTAGTTGACAATGGACCAATTCTATAGGAAAATGCAGATATAGAGGAAGAGGATCAGGAACCCATGCCAGGATGGGGCCACTGGGCTATGCCACAAGGAGCAGACTTGGAACTACAGGCAGGAGAATTTATGGAAATGAATGAACTGATGCCACTGGAAGAAGACATAGCCATGGAGGCTAACAGCACCATTACACTATCTATGGTACCTTCAGATAACAGTGCTAACTCGGCTGCATCAGCAAATGGGCCCATAGTTCCTGTGCTCAATGAACATGCCATACCAGATCTAAATTTGGATGCTAACCAATATGGACCGGTACAGGCACAGCAACTTCCAGCAGCTTCCCTGGAGAACCTGATACCAATCAATCCGGCCCAACATGCACCAGAGCCCAGTATGGAAACTATGACACAGATAGTTATTACCACACAGAGAGATGGCAGGGAAGACCCTATGTATTTTGAACTCTTGGCCCATGCTACAGTCTGCAGTAGTAACAACACTCCAAAGAACACACCACAGAAAGGGGCACTACCCAATCAGCCTGCAACTGAAAAAGATAACACTGTGGAAAACAATGCTGAAACAACTGTTGGGAACTTTGAACCAATGACTGATGTGGATGGGCCAAATAACTCTACCCTGGCTCCTCCTGGTATTGATCATGTATTGGAGGACATTGCAGTACAAACAGATGCAGGTGAGATAGAGCAATCAGACATGACAGCCCCACCAGGCTTCCCTGACCCAATATATACTAACCTGTTTCCCAATTCAGGTGCAGAACTACCCCTTATAGACACACAAACAGAGAATGTTCTACAGGATATCACAGTGGACAGTATGACCAATGAGGAAAAGCTACTTGGTTTAGAAGGTGCCAAGGTTTGGAAGGAACATTTTGCACCAACTGCAGGAAGCAAAGATGTCATTCAGGTACCAGTTGACTGGGTTAATTTTTTGCCAGTTGCTCTGTTAACACCAGATAAGTTTATTTGGGCCAAAAATTTTATATCCTCTACTATCTGGTCTATCATCAGTCAAGGAGCATCCTCTACTACTCTCCCATTTGTTATTCCTCAAAACTGTCTTGCTAATCACCCTCTGGGGTGTTCTATGACTACTCAGGTCAATAAGGAGCAGTCTATCACCCCATCAGCAGACAATAGCAATGTTGAAGCCCTGTCTGCATCTTCAACATCTGCACTTCACAAAAGCAAAAAAGAGGAAGGAGAATGTACCACTGGTTGAAACTGAGGTAAGAAGAAGCTGCAGACTCCAGAATATTAACAAAGGATTTAAGAAATATGTCTGTAAAGATAAGGACTGTCTAGCTTGTCATACAGTACCTCCACTGATCCCACACAAAGTCATTAAAAGTTTAAACACCTCTTTTTGCAAGGTCTCTGGAAAGGACACCTCAGATGAACTTCTCAGCAAGAAGCTCAAGAAGGACAAGAGTGGAAACATACACCTGGAAGGCAATAAAAGTGCAAGGGAGCAGAACAAGAAGTGGCTCTGAGATCCAACTCTATGGATCTCCAGAACAGAAATACAATTGTCCATGTTATATGTTTGCTATACTTTTGTGGTCATAAGATATAAGACTATGATGTACTTTTGCTATGTGATTTGTGGGACTGCTAGACTGATGTACTGCCTTTTGGACTACCTAATCAAGATATTGGTATGGAACAGAGCTATGATTGCTGAATATCAGTTTGCATTGTGTGCTATGGATTATAGAATATTACTCTATAATGAATAGAGACTGGAACATCCTGAACTGGAACATTAGAGGCATCAATGACCCAAATAAATGGACAGCACTGGCTAATAAAATTGAGGAATCACAGTTTCTATTATCTGTTTGCAAGAAACCAAGGAAGAATCATTTGATAGCACGTACTTAAAAAAAATTTGTCCCAGAAGAATTGGTAAATTTGCTTTTCTACCTTCTGTTGGTGCTTCTGGAGGACTTTTAATTGCATGGAATGAACAAATTTTCACTGGTGTCATTCACCACATCAATGATTTTTCCCTATCCATCCAATTCACTTCCAATCACAATGGAGATCAATGGATTTTAACCAATGTGTATGGCCCTTGTCAACAAACTGAAAGAACAATTTTTCTGAACTGGTTGCAGAACTTCCAACTACCAGATGACACACTGTGGTTACTAATGGGAGACTTTAACTATATCAGATATCCTCATAATAGAAGCTGAGAAGGAGGTAGTATAAATGACATGCTGTCATTCAATGAAGCTATCAACAGGCAGGCTCTCATTGAGATCCCACTCAAAGGGAGAAAATTTACTTGGAGTAACATGCAAGAAGCCCCACTATTAGAAAAACTAGACTAGTGCTTCACCTCTGAAGAATGGACACTCAAATACCCTGCTACTTATGCTCACCCTCTTGCTAAGACTACTTCAGATCATGTGCCAATCAAAATCCAGATTGGATCCTCAATTCCTAAAGCTAATATTTTCATATTTGAGAACTACTGGTTAGAACACCAACAATTCAAAGAGGTTGTTACTTCTATCTGGACACAATAGGTGGATGATACTGATAGTGCCAAAGTCATTGCTACTAAATTCAAAAGGCTGAGGAAAGGTTTAAAGAATTAGGCCAGAAATCTGTCTGACTTAAAAACAGTTATTGCTAGTACCAATTCCTTGATCCTATGCTTTGATATCTTTGAGGAATACAAGAATTTGTCTGTGGAAGAGCACAATGCCAGAAATATTCTCAAATACCATCTTACAGTCATCTTGGATAACCAGAGAAAATACTGGAAGCAAAGAGCCACTATTAGAAATATCAAAGTAGGTGAGGCAAACACTAAATATTTCCAGGCCAAGGCTACTATCAAACACAGAAACAATTCCATTGCCATGCTCAAAGATGAACAAGGCCATGAACATCATGACCACCAAGCTAAAGCTGCAATCCTATTCAGGGCTTTTAAAGAAAGATTGGGTACTGCTGCAGCCACCACAAACCCTCTCAATCTGCAACATTTGGTACAAGCAATGGAAGGTCTGGATGAGCTAGAAGCACCATTCACCAAGGAAGAAATTGATAATGTGATCAAACACATGCCAGCAGACAAATCACCAGGACCAGATGGATTTAATGTTGCATTCCTCAAAAACTGTTGGGATATTATTGCTCCTGATTTCTATAAACTTATAGAGGATTTTCACTCAGGGCAAGTGAACATTCAGAGTATTAATTATTCCTTCATCACACTCATCCCAAAGAATGAATCTGCAGCTTCTCCATCTGAATTCAGGCCCATCTCACTGTTAAATTGCACCCTCAAGATTATCACCAAATTACTAGCCAACAGATTGCAAAAGCATATTCTCAAGATGGTACACAAGAACCAATATGGTTTCCTCAATAATAGGTGTATACAAGATTGCCTTGCTTGGTCCTATGAATATATACACCAATGCCATCAGAGCAAAAAGGAAATCATTTTACCGAAACTGGACTTTGAGAAGGCTTTTGATATGCTCAACCATGATACCATCATAGAAATTTTACAGGCTAAAGGCTTTGGCTCTAAATGGATACAATGGATCAAGATGATCTATGGGACTGGTTTCTCTTCAGTTCTTCTCAATGGTGTGCCAGGGAAACAATTCTTATGCAAAAAAAGGTGTCAGGCAGGGTGACCCTTTATCACCACTAATCTTTGTGATTGCAGCAGATTTACTCCAATCCATACTCAATGAAGCATTCCATAATGCCCTGATTGAATCACCACTCATACATGTCACTTGCCCAGAATACCCAATTATACAGTATGCTGATGATACCATCATGGTGGCTAAAGCAGATGCCAGGCAGCTGATGCACATTAAGAATCTCCTGCTACATTATGCTAACTACACAGGTCTTAAAGTCAATTACTCCAAGTCCATGATTTTCTCTATCAACACTCTGGCATATAAAATGACTGAGCTGTCCAACCTCATTGGCTGTAAGATTGGCACTCTCCCACACACATATCTTGGACTACCTCTCTGTTTGCACAAACCCAGGATAGAGGATTATATTCCAATGCTGAAGAAAATAGAAAACAGGTTGTTAAGCTGCCCCACAATGTTGTCCACTGGTGATAAATTAACATTGTTAAAATCAGTATTCACCAGCCTCCCTACCTTTGTTATGTGCACTTTGGAGATTCCAAAAGTTGTTATTGCTCAAATTAACACTTACCTCATGAACTGCTTTTGGAGGAAATTTGGTACTCAAGAAAGAGGGATGGTCCATGTATCTTGGGATTCAATATGCAAAGCCAAAGCACAGGGAGGTCTAGGAGTTCTTGACATTCAGATCCACAACCAAGCTCTGCTCATCAAATACCTTCATAAATTTTTCAACAAAGCTGATATCCCATGGGTAAACATTATCTGGGAAACTTACTACCAAGATAAATTGCCAAGTGAAAACAGGGTAGGTTCTTTCTGGTGGAGGACAGTTCTGAAACACCTACATACTTTTAAGCAGCATGCTCTATGTAAGGTAGGTCAAGGCAATACAATCATGTTTTGGACAGATAGATGGCAAGAACATCCTCTCAATGTCAGATACCCAGAACTACACTCCTATGCAATCAAACAGAATATAACCCTGCATACAGTTCTACAAAACAGTGATATTAGCCTACTATTCCATAGGCCAATGTCCCAAGAGGCATTTCTACAGTACAATGAACTGCATGAGTCAATCAACAACAGTGTGGTATCTACACATAATGACATTTGGTCATACTCATGGAATGCACCTAAGTACTCTTCCATCAAGATGTACAAAGCCATTCAAGGGGACAATCAAGTGCACAATACATTCAGATTCCTCTGGAAAACAGCATGCAGATTAAGACACAAAATCTTGTTCTGGCTACTATTGCATGACAGGCTCAGCACCAGGAATATGCTCCAAAGAAGAAGTATGTATCTAGAAGACTACAACTGTGTCCTCTGTTCAGAATCCACTGAAGAAACAGTGGTACATCTATTTTGGGATTGCCCTTTTTCACTGATGTGTTGGCATTCCATTGCTCCCAACAAACACAGAGGTATGTCAACCTACGATGAAATCCATCTCGGCATGGCAGCACTCCCCGAAAAATTTGCTATGGAAACGATTATCATGGGATGCTGGAGTATCTGGATGAGCAGAAATGATAAGATCTTCAAAACAGCCGCACCATCTATTGATACCTGGAAATTCTATTTGAAAGAAGGAATGAAAGGAACAGCATTAAGAGCTAAAGCAGACAAGGCAGATAGGATCAACACATGGGTACAGAATAATCTTTGAGTCTACATGATTTTACACAAAACAGGAATTGGCTGATTGTTATGTATTATTTTTCTTTTTCCTTTTCTTTTTTCTTTTTTTCTCTTTTTGTATTATACTATTAATTAATGAAAATATACTGTAGAACAATTGTTCTACGGTCTTGGCCTCAAAAAAACATACCAAAGGGATAAGGTTTCCTGTAGGCCTACACTACTACAATATATCCTGTGAGATTTCCATGGGGAAAACCGTAACCGCTGCTGGAAGAAAAAAGAACTGGTGATGTCACATTTGTTTTTATATTTTTTTGAAAGCGGAAACAAATACAGAAACACCGGAAACAAATACGGAAATAAATACTACCAGAAACGAAAACAGAGCGAATACGGCACGGACACAGAGAAGGAAGCGAGTGTTCACGAAAACAAAAAAAACTTGAACCGTAGAAAAAAATACAATTAAACCAACAAATTTGTTTAGTGGATAAGATGATTATGATATATGAATATATAACGTGGATATATAATAAGATATCCATTTATTCATAAATATTCAACTTTCGCAAGATAAAAATTTGGAAGGCACCAAACAACCAAACATTACAATTCAAGTCACAATAGTCCTCGTACCGGCGACATATTTTGAAGTTGGTCATATGGGCTCGATTAGGGTTTAGGGATTACGCTACAATGATCAATGTAGTAGTAGTACTGTTAAAGTTAGACCATATGGGTCATTCTACTCACTATGTCTAGGGCATAATTGTGTTTGTAGGGCTACAAATTAGCCATACGTTCATATTCAAAACGGGAAGTTCCATATTGACGGAAACGGAAAAATTCCATTTCCGCACGTTTTTCTACCGGAAAATGTTTTTCCGTTTCCATTTTCATTTCTGCATAAAAATTCCATTTTTGTTTCATTCTGCAAAATTCCATTTCCATTTCCGTTTTCCCTCTTTGTTTTCATTTTTCTGTCGGAAAAGCGGAAAGTTTTCTCTACATTTTCATCCCTGACCTAGGGCCAGTTCTTTTGATACGATTCCGAAGAATAAGGGTCTGGGGAATCAAAATTGTAAAAGAACTCATCTCTGCCCCAGAAATGCCTAGAATCAACCTAGAATCACAGTGCAATCTAGAATCATGGAAACTTGGCGATTCTAGCTAATCCCTCTAAACAAAATGTTTCATTTCAATCTAGTACCCCTATTGGACAACTTGTTTACGGCCAAAACGCCACTCGAGCCTTTGCCGAACGAGAGTGGCCCAAAACAACTCGTTTGTCCCGACCAAGGACGAGTTGGTGGTATCGGTGGAGAAATCCGACGAGGATCAGCAGGAGTTGTTGTTGCAGTCAGCGACGTGTTGTATCTTGACGACCAGGGATATGCAGCCAGCGGCGATGCTGTCCTCAGACTCCTCCTTGTCGTCCTCCTCCAGCTATGTGTATAGATGAGGGGGGGCGTCCCCCCCCCCCCCCCCCCAAATGCAAATCACTAACTATGTGTTTGGATGTCTGGATCGAAGGCCTCCGTATTGAATTGGTTTCAATACCCATTCAGCAAAGAAATTGTAATGTACATGAATACAAATTCGATTGTTTGGATGCTCATGGAATCTTAGTGAGGTTTCAATACCAAATCTTGTTTGGATGTCAAACTATGGAATTGCATATTGCCTTGTTCTGTATGCATCAAAATCAAATTTTGTACAATGTTTGAATATAACTGAATGATTATATAGCAATAGAAATTAGCAAATGTCTGACTATAACTGAATGATTATATATATAGTTCTGCACAACACGATTCTAGTAGACCACAAGCATAACTACTGTGTGTCTTGGACTAGCTGTTAGTATTACAACACGACAGCCAGATAAGTTAATGAAAGAACATAACTACGGAACAGATCACTATGTTTAGGAAATATATGCTGTAAAAAATTGGATGCTTACTTGCTTTCTAAATTGTATGTTGCAAGTTGACTTAGTATGAATTTTGTAATGTTAAACACTTTGCTATATTTACAATTTGCTTTTAAATTGTAATATTAAACACTTTATGAGATTTGCATCTCACTTTCGTGTTCATATTAGACGTGAAACTATCCGAAATAACCAAGCGTTAGACATCAACACTCAGTTCCAATCTAGAGACATTACATCATACAACTCATACAACAATCACATGCTGGAATCTTAGAAAATAATTAGACGGTTGATTCTGTAGGCAGGTGATTCTATGAGCAGTTTCACAGCATTAGATTCTGTAAAATCATGAGGCAAAAAGAATTGGTTGGTGCTTGGCTAAAAATAGGGCATGGAATGAGGTGACACGTTCTAGACATTTCCAATTCCACAAGCATTAAATTTCTTTCTTTTTTTGTTGCGGGAGATGCAAGTTTCAATATCGACAATGGCAATGGATTTGCGAAACCAGGAAACAAATTTGAGATTTCAATGAGTGCAAGCACATGTTTTTCCACTAAATTTAATCTATAATAGACCTGCAGCCTGCAGGAATGAATGCATGTTCACGCCTTTCTTGAAAGGATCCTTGATTCGTTTTCATCAACTATGTATAACGTTGTCGTCAATTTCAGAACTACGACTTCAAAAATCAGATCCTTAATGTAGCTTAATCGTACCACAAGTGTTTTCATACAAGTGCTTACCAAGCTTTGCCCACCGAGTAGGCTTGACAAGGCACTATTGCTCAACAGTTACAAACCTAGCTCAAATGAATAGATATACAATCGCCAAAGCAATTAGATAAAAAACTTAATTCGGTATCTGGTGAGGCGATGGTATATATACTATTGCAATACCTATAATAAAAAAGATGCAAAAGTATTATAACCTTATTAGTTACTCTGTGTAGAAACGATCGCGTACCCTGTGTTAGATAAGTCCTCGTGTAGCTACAAACCATTGATTATTAGAGTTGTGGGTTTGGTGGTCTTGCTGCAGGAAGCTACAAAGTTGGTCGTAGCTTGTGCTGGAGGGCATCTAGCCGACTAGCCCAGATCGTGCTAACTGCTAAAGTGGTTCCTTCGAGAGATGTCCAGGAGTTCTGTGAGAAACCATGGGCGAAATATGGACATAATCATACTCTATTTGGATATACTCCCTCCGTTCCTAAATATAAGACCTTTCAGAGATTCCACCATGGACTACATACGGAGTAAAATGAATGAATCTACACTTTAAAATATGTCTATGTATATCCGTATCTAGTCCATAGTGGAATCTCTAAAAAGTCTTATATTTAGGAACGGAAGGAGTAGCTACATAGTATTGACGTAACCCTCGGCTGTTTCTTATTACCAGCTTCTGCCAAAACACATGCAATGACGTTTAGTGATTACTGGTTAAGAGGTGCAGGGTACATGCATCTTCATTCGTTACATCGTTCATCTGGGTAAATACATCATCGCTCATAACATCACAGAAACACATCAGTTCAAGATGAGATGATTATTTAACCCTTCTGTCTAGAATGTACTCCTGTAAACTTTTATAGTGGCCTACAATAGAAATTTACATAGGGAGTAATTCTCAAGAGAAGATGAAACACAAGACAGCAAACGTTTCAAAAGTCACACCGGAGAGATTAATTGTGCATACATTGCAAGGCCGACCAGAATGTACTTATTCTTCAAAACAATTCATAATGTACAACCGAGACAGCTTTGAAGAAAGAGCCTATTCTCTGGACTTGAAAAGTGCCAACTGAACAGGGGCTTTTCTCATCTAGAAAAACAAGAGCCATCAAATGAACTAACTATATTCCTATATTCTTTGGTTGGAAAAAGAAGAATTTGAGCATGGGTAAGAAAGAGGTCTCTGGTGAATGAGGTATATTTGTAAACTGCCTGACGTGGCCGTATATTTTCTTCATTTCCTGTAAAACATCTACAAGCTGGCGCCTGTACTATGTACAACTAAGGCACTGGGAGAGCAACTTCTCCATGAAAATAAACCTAATGGAAAACTTGTGGAGATGTGTAGTACTCGCTTTCACTGAAATATGGTCTCAAGTCCTCTTGGCACATGAAATCCAAAGGGAAAGATACAAGGTGGCCTCTGACCAACTGCAATCTGTCCATAGGATCGGTACCTTTGAGATCGCCATCCTGGTAGGTTTCGAGCTTTTCTTGGGCAACACCTAGATCAATTGTAGTGTGGCCAATTTTTAACTTCCAGTAAGCAATGCTTTGCCGAAACTGTGTCCTGTGTGGTTATTATGTTTCAGAGAATGCAATAATAGGATGAAACAATGCTGAAATGAAATGGCTGTTGATAAATACCTTGAATGGATGAGATCGTTGGGGACACAAGAGAATACATCCTGGTAAATCGTGGTATTTGTCTGCCAGACATGCTCAGGTAATTCAGTAACAAAAGTAAAGGAAATCATAGAAGAATTTGTAAATACGAAATATGATGTGCTCCCTCTAAAGAAATATAAGAGCGTTTAGATCACTAAAGTAGTTCTTTAGTAATCTAAACGCTCTTATATTTCTTTACGGAGGGAGTAATTTATAGGCAACATTATATGCTTAGTGAGCATATGCTTGAATGAACTATGACTTCAGGGTACAACATGTTGTTTCTCTCACCTTAGCAGTGGCCATCCAGATATTTTTGAACGTTGTATCATCCATAGGATCCACGATGTGGCTAACCTGCAAGAGAAAATGACATTTTTTTAACTTGAATAAAGAGATCCACGTAATTTTTCTTGTCTGCTACAATAAAGAGAAAACATCCTCATCAAGCATACTTGTGATGTACCAAATTCCAGATCTCATGTCAAATAATAACTAATTGCTTCTATAATCTCCCTACAGATATACACAAGTAAAATTTATATAGAATTTTGTCACTGAATAACTGGAAGAGCATGAATAAATATTTTCCCGATGTCCCATTCTTTTTGTAACCATGAATTTTGGTATACCACTATGGAGCTTGGATGGGGATCTTGGGCAAAGGACACATGCCTGCAAGGATCTGGGGAAGCCTTCATGTGAAGACTCTTCATTGCAGTTATTACTTATCAGTTGCTCTTCTAAAGAAACGAGCAAATGGTTTTAACAGCTTTGTAGTTACTTCCATTACTCCCTTATTTTTAGAAGGTCTAATTTTCAAATCTCTCGTACCAAGGCAATAGCATGGAAGTTGGAGCAAGTTTTGGGCGAACATACTGGCCAACCGGATTGCAACAATTAGTTGGCCAGATCTACTTTAGCCGCCATTAAAATCTGCATGCAGCACTTATTAATGCCTTGTTTCTCTCGCTTGGCTGCATGCGGTTGCTAGGATTGGCTGCATGAGTGGATCAAATTGATGAGAGAGGCCACACACGCCATGCGAGAGGGAGACATTAATGGCTACATGCTAATTAGGCCTAGTAACATTGGAAAAACGAAATTTGGGGTTAGGCCCTATATAAACGGATGAAGGGAGTATCTAAGATGTTTATATCTACTAGTCATATGGGTTGAGTCTACATTGGCAAGGGTTGGATATGAAGCCAAGGACCCTTGAGCGCCTTGGTGAAGAAATCCACGGCGTGAAGTTCATACTGAATATCAATAGAGGACGCGTTCAGGCCATTAGTTCACTTTGTCGGAGATTTACTGCAGCTATGCCTGAGCACAGAGGGGTAATGGAGAAAAATGTGTTCCCTACAAACTTCAAAAGACAGCATCCCATAAACCGGTAATGCAATTTGCTATTCTTAAAACCATTATACCCCAAAATACAACGGCCTTAACATGTCATACATATATCTGACGATGTGGACACTGGACTATTGCACCAAAAGTGCCTATTTACTGCATCATTTCATGACATTTACTGTCTTTCCATTCTCAGAAGAGGTGTATGGGAAGAGACATGGGAGTGGAGAGGAGTCAACAACAGTGGTTGACCAAGGTGAGAGATAATGGATTTTGTTTTATCAGGTTTTGACCAAGGTGGTAGGCAAGAAAGGGACGAGGGTGCACAAGACATACCAGGAAGCACAGAAATAAAGATGGTAAAGAACAGGATAAATGCACATCCTTAATCACTTCTACATAAAATGGGGGCTTTCAGCCTAACATCAGTATATTATGCCTCCATCTATTACTAAATTGATGTCAGTTCAGAATGTATGTGGTACAAAACAACAAATCTTTGAACCAGAAAATACACCACATATACTTTGACTTGTCTTGTGGAAATGATTTGACTTGTCTAATCAAAAGTACTTCTATAACATCATAGCTAATGAGCTTTCAAATGAAAATTTGAAAAAAGATTATTTATTAGTCAAAGGTTGTATGTTCGAGACCATTTTGATGTCCTAAACATCTATTAGGATTTACTACTCCCTCCGTTCCTAAATATAAGTCTTTTTAGAGATTCCACCACGGACTGCATACGGATGTATATAGACATACTTTAGAGTATAAATTCACTCATTTTGCTCCGTATGTAGTCCGTAGTGGAATCTCTACAAGGACTTATATTTAGGAACAGAGGGAGTATTAAGAAAGTTAACAAGCACACAGGGTGAGAGCAAAAACATAGTCCAAACCTCTCCTCGGTGAAGGCCAAGGTGCTCCGCCCAGAGAGAAAGCCGTAGGCTGAGAGAGAATTTACCAGCTTCCCAGTGTCTCCCATCCATTTTGGAATTAACAACTTCTTTATCTTCGATGACCACAGCAATCTGGAAGTAACAGGAGAAAAGCATCATGTAACCCACTTCCATCACCAACGCTACTTAATTATAAGTGATCTACACATTACTTAGTTATAAGCGATCATATACTTAGTTACAAGCAATTTACACATTACTTAGGTATAAGCAATTTGCTGTTGACTAAATACAGTTAACAATGCAGAAAATACTTGCCACAGAAGCAAAAATAGTACTCTGGTCAGAAGTTAGGCTACTCTTAAAGTGATAGGAAGCTGAAATGAAGTGTGTTTTTATAACCATTTTAAATCTTGCATCGGCTCTACCTTGCAGAATCAGGACCGTTGACCGAATTTGATGTTATAAAACAGGACCAGAATACCAAATACACTGCATTATATACAGAAAAGGAATCTGAGAAACACATACCTCGGAATCCCTTGATCCAAGCAAGCTCCTATCATTTATATTAGCTGAACCAATCAATGCAATGCGGTCGTCAATGATCATTAACTTGCTGTGTACATAAATCTGTAAGGCAGACCGTGTTAAAGGGAATTTCTGTGATAATATATATAGTACAAAAGCATCGTGGCAACAAGCACTACAACGACATTGGTCTGTTATATCATAAACAAATATATGGAAGCCAAATGAACAAGATTCAGCACCCTGGAGGGACACAAAACATGTTCCCAGACTCAAAAATATTGACATTACCTGGCTAGTAACCACGGGACCTCCATCAGTTAGCCTACCATGTGCTCTGAGACCATGAAAGGAAATATAGTCATGGGCCTTAAGACCAATCACATCATACAGATTCTGCAGTATCGAGTTAGGGCCTCTACAGATAGTCCGGTACTGCCAGTGCATAATTGCCCTCACAGATGCAGCTCCACCATCATCAATGCCTCCCTACCATGAGAGTATTTCAGTAACAGAGCAACAGCGCAATCCTTATTCCTGTAGCAGAAAATTACCTGAAAACCCGGTAAAAGGGGTATAACGATGATGGCCTTAAAGCGCTTTTTCTCTCGCTCTGCTCGAAGTATACGCCTGTACAGTGCTTCCAACACACGGTTTTTAATTGTGTCATCCCCTGAAAGGCCTGATATGAAAAACTGATTCTGCAAAAGGCCAACCAAAAGGATGTTTAGATAATATGCTAGTATACTTACAATTCACTCGTAAAAGACACTAACTGATTACAAACTTTAAAATGTTTGTGTAAAATACTAAAATGTGATAATTTTTGTTACGCTGCAGAAAATGAATCATCTAAGTCACACTAATCACCACAGATACATAGAAGTAAGAAAGTAACAAGAACGCATGGTGAATATCACTTTACAATATTATCTAGTAAAACTACTCCCTCCGTTCCAAATTAGTTGTCGCTCAAGGGGATGTATCTACTAGATACATCTGTTTGAGCGACAACTAATATGGAAGAGGGAGTACTAACAATTTGAATTGAGTTTACATGTTAAAAGTTCAGATGAATACAGACCTCAATGTATACAAAGTGTTCTGCCTTTTCAATTAGAGAAAAGTAGGCATTGTGGATACTTCCTTCAATTTGAGTGGTTCCAGCTGACCATTGACCAACACTTCTAATAACCTGAGTGAAAACATTGATAAATTAAATAAACTGGAGATATGCAATGCAAATGATACACATGGATTGTCATTCCTCAGCTTCAGCAAATATTTCGAAATCCATCACATAGTACCAAAACACTACCTGACAACAACAAGTTGCCCTTGGTCCAACTTGCCCAATGTCAAGTACTGAAGCAACTTGATCTCCTTGCTCCTGCCTCTCCCACCATTTCTTATCCATGTGATGCCTATCTTCCTTCGGTGCATCAAAACGCCTAATAGTTGCAGACTCGGGGGAACTGAGATTGTCTACAAAACCTCTCATAGGTAAATCCTGACGAGAAGCATCAAATTTTGCCTTTCGGTTGAGCAAAGGCTGTTTGAAGCCTGTTTTGTTTGCGTTATCTGCCTGGTTAATGTCAAAGCCAGTCATCGCTAAATCTCCATCAGGCAATGCCTGAGGTTCAAGCTCTTGAGGTAAAAGTAATGGAACGTCCTGACTTGATGCACTTGATACCAAGGAGGCCGTCTTTTTAGCATCAACATTCTCATCATGATTTTGCTTACCCTCAGCCTCACCATTTGCTTCTTTACTTCTGCCCTTGTAATGCGGAATTACCATGTGGTGATGAGGCATCAGCAAAGGAATTGCTTGCTCATTTGGAGCCTTATTCCTCTGGGAAAAGTGACAGTAAATTTATAATAAGAAGTGAGCAAACGCTTTCTCTGAGCAGATCAATGGAGCAAACTGACCTTTGCATAATTCCAACGCTGGACAAAATGCCTTGCTACATCCCGACAAGGTGGACCATACAGAGCACACTGGACGTCGTGCCATGGCATACGAGGATATTTAGTACGGTCAAGTTCATCTTTTGCTGTGTCCTCCCAAGAATTCGGCTCAGATTCCCTTACGTACAAGATATTAAATTTAGGTATGTTTACAAAGGAAGCATATGGGAAGTTGAGAGCATCTAAAGCTAAAGATGAAAGATTAAATTACTTACCTAGGGTTGTAGTAGTCTTTCCCTGGCCATATCGTAGAAGGAACATCAGTAACTTTGTGGTCAGGACTATCATAGCGACCAAAGCACAGATCAAGTCCTCCAATATAGCAGACTTGGTTATCGACAATCACAATTTTCTCATGATGTGACCTTAAAGTTAATAAACAATTAAATTGTCAGAGTTACCCCGATAACATAGCAAAAAGTTAAAAAATCAGCCATACCACAAGTATACACCACTTGAGAAATGATCGGGGTAGCGCAGAACTTTAACATTCTCGTGAATGTTAAGTAGCCTATTTTTACTGTACAAGCTATTAATTTTCAAGGCAAGAGCAACCTCCTTATACATTAGAATGTAAATCTGCAAAAAAAAAGTACACAGCCCATTAGTTAGTAATTATCAGTTTATATCAGTTAGATATTACTTCATGCTAAAAAAATATGGTACGAAGCCAACTTAACTTCTTCAACAGTAATCCCTCTATTTATCTAGAAATTTCCATTTTGTAAAAAAATATACTCACTCGGACTTCATCTCTAAATCTAAGCATGTTTTTATTCTTAGTCTCCAATGCATGTCTTTGACTATGAGTTTATCATCATGTACTAGCCAAAAAAAACTATCAAGGAAAATCCAATGACAGTATTTTCCTGTCTATAATACCATATACAGGAAAAATAAATAAATAACATCATTATTTGCATATGGGACCTGTACATGAATGGTATTTATGTCAAAAGGTGTTCTGCAAATCATATTGCCTATGGGCTATAAAACCTCTTCTGTGGTCTCAACATCAAAGGCAATGAGTAGCTTATCACTTACAGCATCCACAAAAAGGACGTGAGGATGAGAATGTATTCCGCTCAAAAAAGGATGAGAATGTATTGAGAGCAAAGAGGTTAGAATGAAGGGGTATTTTCTACATGCTGCCTAACTTGTGGAGGTGTTTTCGTATTCTTGTTTGACCTTGTGAGGTCAGAATAAATGTTTATAATACAAGAAAAGTGAGATATCTTCAGATGATTATGAACTTGGAATAACTTATGAAACGGCATATTTGCCTAAGTATATGATATAGAAATCTGCAACTCATGGATTGACATATATAACTAGAAGTGGTGAGGATAGTTCAAAGATCACACACGTCATGAGTTCACCTAGCAAGTTCTGATTAGAAAATATAAATCAACTACAATACCTGCACACCCTGCTTTGCTCTTGCTTCCAGTAGAGCATCAAGCCTAGATGACCCATGATGTTCGAAGGGACGTCGGAGATACAATTCTGGGCAGAGCCACCAGCCAGCAATAAATATCTGAATCAAATTTCAATTATCTTAGACTTATGTAAGATGGAAGATACATTCCTGTCAAGTAACTGAAAGTAAAAAATAAACCTCAGATTTAGCATGCTCAATCGAGGAAGCAATTGCTTCAAATCCAGCTTGCCCATCTATAAACCACTGTGCCATACTCCCATCTTCCAACAGGCCCCTTGGTGGTGCAAATGAACCAAAGCGATGAGGGTAACACCAGCCCTCTGGAGGTTGTCTAGCAGCATTGATTGCAGTAACCCAATCCTTAACTTTAGATGAGCTTTTTGTTCGTAACTTAATTGTCCGGCCACCAGAGGATACCTTTCACCAGTGAATAGCATTAACAGATTCAGACTTGACAGAATATTGGCTACCAATTATCCTGCTAACTCTAAAAAAGGTTGCCAACTGCAAGTTTTGGCATTGGCTTGCCTAAACATTGTCTAGCCAATTTTTTTGGTAGCAAATCAAGCATGCCTCAAATTTGTACTACCAAGTTCATTGGGAGTTTGTGCTGCTTTTTATGAGTGTATGCAATATAAGTATTTAACAACACAAGTACTACTCCATAAAAGAGCTACAAGCTTCTGCAGTCTTTTACGCGATAATGTCACAATCTCATGCCCTCATCAAACATATCAACCTATACAAAATGGTTATGGAATAACAACAAATTTTGTATCATAAGGGGAAGCGATACAGACAAATTAATCTCATAAAGTGATAAATATCACATGTTAACCACAATTTCATGTTCCAAGTCTCATACTGGCAGCTAAAACAGTGTCACTCTTACAACAGGATGTCAATTTAACAAGACTCAACACTCAGCTATACATCAAGATGTTACAGACGAATGTTCATTAAGATTCCTATACCACAAAGGCAGACAGCAACAATCTAGTGAACCTCTCTTTGGCATTCAATGGCTATTCAGAAGCAATTATAGTATTCTACCGTTAGAAAAGTATTTGATAGCATCTTCTTTAGACCCACAACAGCAAATTTATAAGTACATTTCAGAGAATATTTCTGTAAATAATTAGATTTCATAAGGCAGCACCAGACAACACAACAACCACACACTGGCCATAACCGACATTTCCCATGTAACTTCTTCAACTGCTCATAAAATTTTGCAGCAACTTATGTGGCACTACCTCCGTCCTGGTTTACTGGTCCTTTTTGTATTTTGTGCCAAACTTTGACCTTAGATTTAACTAACAAAATGTTAATGCATGTCATAAAAAATAATATCATTGGAAACTATGTTCAAATATGCCTAGTAAAGTTGCTTCTGGTAAAATGTGTTGAATTTGCATGGACTTTGTAGCAAACAAATATGCTAAGTGAACACAGGAGATTATAATATGAAAAATGCACCTGGAATCCAAAATGCAATGGATTGCGTTCTTTGATCTCCTTTGCTAGAGAGATTTGACCTTCTCCATTTATATCCATATGTGGCAATGCGTCAAAGATAATGACATCCAAAAGCTTTGGATCAAAGGGATCTTTGAGTAAAGCCAAGAATCCTGGCTTCAGGACAACCCAAACCTATTGGCAAAACATTCAATTGAAGATATCAGATACAATAATAAGAAAATAGCAAACTTGAACAACAAAAATTCTGCTTGATACCTTTTGCCAGCTGCTCTTGCAACAACTAAACAATCCACATGAACAACATTTCTCCTTATGGCCCTTCTGAATTTTTGGTAAGTGACCAATTGAAACATAATCTTCTTTTAGCTTAGGCCCGTATTCCGGTAAAAACGACAAACATGATACCTCCAAAAATTTGCAAACCTGCATTTTTTGGAAGACTTTTAAGACTAGGACATAAATTAAGAAGATACAACATGGATTGCTCTGATGGGCTTTCTAATGCTTAGTAGCTATTGGAATTAATAATGTGGGTGTACAAAGGATCTGTACCTCCCGTGAGTTGACAATATCCAAGTTTCCAAAAAAATGGTTAAGATATTCTTGCATGGCAACTTTTGCTCGGTCAGAAATCGAGTGTTGGCGTCCAAGAGCTGGTCGAATGACGGGCAAAACAGCAATTGAAGGAACATTTCTGCCACAACAGGTTCAGTGTCTTGCTTACTGCATGCATGGGATAACATATGGAGACTCAACTGCTCTAAATCAACTTTTGGGATTTTACAAAGCATCTGTACATCAGTCACTCCAGCGTCATGAGTATACAAAGATGTTTACCTATTTCTGATGGAGCTTTCATCGGGTTGCGAAGGAACATTTACGTCGTCCACTTCATCCTCATCATGTACTACAGGCATATGATCCCCAATTCCCAAATTTTGGAGCCATTCTTTGACCTTAATTAAATCACAGTATATAAAGATCAATTCAGTGCTCTAGGATTGAAGTGGATTACTTTCCATCATGCTGACACTTATCCAAGTGTTAACTGATATAGAGTGGCAGAATTCAATAAAAGAGAGTGAGAAGGCATGTGAGAAAAATAAAAATGTGCATTGAACTTCCTTGTTTGCAGTGTCTATTAGAGAAACTTTTTTGAACTCATTAGATAACTTGAGAACAGAAAACCTGATTAACTGGTAAAAAATGTGTATCTGGATACACTAAGCAGGCTAGGAACCATAGCA
Organism: Elymus sibiricus; assembly: GCA_039707655.1. Taxonomy (NCBI): domain Eukaryota; kingdom Viridiplantae; phylum Streptophyta; class Magnoliopsida; order Poales; family Poaceae; genus Elymus; species Elymus sibiricus. Next base: position 284,441,657 of record CM077663.1, read on the forward strand.
CGTAAAGCACCACGAGTTTCAAATTGTTCCTTGTTTCCTAGCTTACACACTGAATGTCCACTCCCAATTTTCTTGATGTCTGAAACCACGTAATAATCCAAACAATCTTATCCAATTCACTGGATACATAATGTATGTCCTATATTCCCTCCTATTTTCAAGCAAATATTTGTTCCTCTCTCACCTATTGTCGCTTCTTTTGTACGAATGACATTGCTATTATAACTTGTGCAGGCTAAATGGTCTACCTCGTTTGTGTTGATGTGTTGTTTCACATGTGTTTGTGTTCGTGCAGTGGCAGTGGACTATTCGGCCCCAAACACTTGTATATATGTTGTTTCTCCTCTTATCCTCTTAATAAAAAGATATACAAAAGCATTTTGCACGTTCTCTATAAAGAATGGATCTAGTTCAGTTATGGAACAACATTACTCAACTTAGGACATATAGGAATACAATAATTATATAGTTTGTTACCCATTCTCATGAGTTTGCATACAACTGGAAGGTGCCCATTTATGGCCTAGCAATGCTCACGGACTATCCACTATATACTGAATTCTAGTTCTAAAAGGTCGACATTAATCAAGATAGCCGTGTAACCAACCTGTTCCTGCTTCTCGTGGAATTCTTCAAGAAATTCACGTCGCTTCAATGCAAAGTGTAGATAGAGAACCTGGGAAGCTTTCTTAAAAAGACGCCACCTAAACTGATAGAAGTAGTGAACATTATTTAGTCCACATATGACACATCTGTATTTAATGGAATAATAACAACAGGACACATATTAGGAGGGAATAGGCATCACAAGTAGCAAGTACCTATTTGCTTAAATACCTAATGAAAAATCATGATTTTTGCTAGGTATTTGACCAAATACACTTAGTAGCAAGAAATTCCAGGGCACATGTGTCCCATGGGTTCCTTCTCTATTGACAGCTTAGTGTTTGTTCGTGTGTTTATAAACATGTGCACTCTGTATCATGAGTTCTATTAACTTTAAACTTATTACCAACTTATGCTCCAGATAGTACCCCCCCCCCCCCCCACACACACACACACCCACACACACTGCATGTTAAGGTATCTGATGCAGAAGGTAACAGAATCTGTTTTCACAACCTGTTGAACACTAAATCATGCACCAAATTATTAAGGAGTAAGGGGAGACAGGTCAGCAATCAACACAATGGTTATTTTCTAATTTAAGGGGTCAAAATGATTGAAAATATATTAATTTAGGATGCACTGCGGTATACAAACTGATGCAAGTATCAGTTATTAGCCATGCATGTCCTGCAATTTGATTATTATCTTCTAAAGAATCAAGTTCTATGTCTGAAATTGGTCTATCCTAGTCAAAAAGCCGTGTAAGCGCTACATAATCATCCAAGAACCAAACAAGAATGATCACTTTTGTCCAGCGGTGACCCTTGATTTTCAAGAATTTCAAATACATGCAAGTTTCAAGAAATTAAGACGAGATGCCTGTCGCTGACATGGAACGTTAGAAGTTATCTGAAAGCCCAATTGTACTCAATAAGGATAACAACAGCTATCCATGAAATTATCTGAAAGCCCAATTCATGAAATAAATGCATTCCTAAGTTTTGTAACCAAATGAAAACTCGGCACTTTCAGCAAATTTTAAGGAAGAAAACCATCAAAGTTCTACTTAGTAGTTTGTGAGCGAGTAAAGGAACAATGTTGCACTTGCAGCTGCGAGGGTAGCTCTTTACTATCCAAATTTCATATACACGTCCAGCTATGAGACACCAAACATGTTCATGGACATTCTGAACGTAAACCCATCATTGCTAATTAGCCTGGGCCATCGATTCAGAAGAAGAACTGAAACCGTGCTTATTCAAATCGCATTTGAGCCAACAAATAAACTGATGCAATTTCATACTTGGAGGCCTCGCCTTCTAACACCATGGCACCCGACAACGCAATAGCCACACCACACTAGCAATGTCTTCAGTCGGAGAAAATTGAATCTCAATTCAAATGCTCGTGTTCATGTCCCGCTATTAGTATACTGGATTACTGGCCACTCAAATCAACTGATCGTGTGAAAATCTAGAACCAAACGAAGCAATTGAGGCAAAAACCGGAAGCGTAGCTACAATGACAGTAAGTGCCGTCCAATTAAACTGGCACGCCTAACTTGATCATAGATTTTACCCACGCAAAATTTCGGACTAATCAGCAGCATCGCATGACACCGAATTCGCACGACTTCCCGAGAACCCGAGCAGAGTCGGGCATCACCGATGAGAAGTAGGAAATGTTCGGAATCGTAAACCGGAGAAGAGGGGCGCAGGAGGATCCGCAGACCTGCTTGTAGTTGATCTCGATGGTGTAGGAGAGCAGCATGGGGGTGATGTCGCCGGCGTCGGGGCGCGAGACGGAGAAGATGGTGGCGCGCGGGAGCTCCTCGAACACCCGCGTGGCCTCGGACAGCCGGAACGACGCCGACGCCGCGAGGACCTCCGGCCGCCGCGCCGGCGCCGACGGCGACGAGGAGGACGAGGCCGACGCGTCGGGAGCGGGCTCCGGCTGCATCCGCTCGTACCGGTGGCCGTGGCGCTCCGCCGGCAGGCGCTCCATGTTCATGGAAGCTTCGGGAAGGGGGAACAGGTCGGACGGGGCGCGTCCGATCTGGCTGGACGGCGAATTTCCCCGAGTTGTATACCGATTTGGTTGGTCTCCTTCGGGGTGCGGGAATGGGCCGGCAGGAAAGAAGGGACGGAACGCGAAAAGGACGTCAGAATCCCACGGTTTGGAGTTTCGAATTGGATGAGGAAAATTACAAATTCCACCAGGAACGCAACCAGAAGAACGGGGAGATTCTCAAATCAAAAGGAACGACGGAAGAACATAGAGGAGTTCAGGTTTGGGGGACGGAGAATCACGGAGCGTCGTGCGTGGGACCGGCTTGGGCAGGTGCACGCGTCGAACGTCCACGGACGCCGGGAGAAGCAAGCACCTTTCCAAACTTCCGTGGAGTCGGGACTGGTCGAAACGGACAGCAGGTCGGCAAAAGACGTACTAATAACTTATTGCCACGGGCCCATTTGAACATACACAGATAATAGCGCGTCTAAAAGAATTAGTGAAATAGTGTATTTAGAGCAACTCCAACTCCAAACGGACGGCGTTTTTGTCCGTTTTTTGTCCGTTTGGGTCGGCCACTCGCTCGGCGTCCGCCCTGTTTGAGATTTGAGTCGGCAGTGAGCCCAACGCGCCGACCCATATGACGGCGTGGCCGACTGGCCGCCCTTTTTCAACAGATAGCACAATTTTTGCATTGTTTCACGCACAAATTTTGCATTATTTCACAAGCAAACATATAGTCCACAACCAAATAAATAGCATAGTTTCAACCAAATAATAAATAGCATAGTTTTACAAGCCGAATAAAAATAAAACAGTCTCACATAGTTTTGCAAGCCGAATAAAAAAGATACATCTATTGGTTGTCAACATGAGCCCACATATGCTCAACCAAATCATTTTGCAGTTGCGTATGAGTTTTCCAATCACGCATGTCATAGTGAAATTGGGTGAACTGTTCAAACGTTGCCGCTCCTCCATGCTCAGGCACAACATTCTCACCCTGAAACTGAAACCCTTGATCGTAGAGACATTCCGGGCGCTCATCTTTTACGATCATATTGTGCATGATCACACAAGCAGTCATCACCTCCCATAGTTTCTTCGTGCTCCAAGTCTTAGCAGGATACCGAACGATGCCCCATCGAGATTGCAAAACACCAAAGGCACGCTCGACGTCCTTCCTAGCACTCTCTTGCTCTTGGGCAAATCTTTTCCTCTTCTCTCCGACAGGGTTGGGGATTGTCTTCACAATAGTGGTCCACTGAGGATAGATACCGTCACCCAGGTAGTATCCTTTGTCGTAGTTGTGGCCATTGATGGTAAAATTAACCGGTCGGTTGTTGCCTTCGGCAAGCCTAGCAAACACCGGCGAGCGCTGAAGCACGTTGATATCATTGTGTGATCCGGCCATGCCAAAGAAAGAGTGCCAGATCCAGAGATCTTGAGATGCCACGGCCTCAAGTATGACAGTGCAAGCCTTGACATGGCCCTTGTACTGCCCTTGCCAAGCAGAAGGGCAGTTCTTCCACTCCCAGTGCATGCAGTCTATGCTGCCAAGAATCCCTGGGAAGCCCCTGCTTGCATTCATCGCTAGCAACCGTGTTGTATCAGCAGCAGTTAGCTCTCTCAAGTACTCAGGGCCAAACACAGCAATAACAGCCTTGCAGAACTTATACAGGGAGTCTAGGCATGTAGACTCGCTCATACGGACATACTCGTCAATGAGCTCACCGGGCACTTCGTATGCAAGCATTCGGATGGCTGCAGTGCATTTTTGATAAGAGGAGAAGCCAATCTTTCCAAAGGCATCCTCTTTGCACTCGAAATAGTCATCGTAGCCGACCACCCCCTCTCTAATACGGTTGAAAAGTTGCCTACTCATACGAAAACGGCGGCGGAATTTCTGATGTTTGAACAACGGGTTCGTTGTGTCAAAGTAGTCCTTCCAAAGAAGGAAATGCCCGCTCTCTCGGTTGCGATTCAACGCCAGAAGGTGCCCCGGAATGGAGCCACGGAACAACGGCCGCTGGCTATTGAGGTGGTGATGGACCAACACGGCAGCCAAGATCTCCTCCTCATCATCGGACGAGGAATCGTCGGAGTCGCAAAGGAAATTGTGAAAAAAGAACTCGTCGGCGGAGTCCATTTTGTACCTTGGCAAACTGTCGAACAACTTGCGGGCGTCGACGAAGGAGCCGGCCGGTGAAGGGAATAGCGTCGCCCTCGAGCCAGCATGTCGGCGTCCGACGAGCGTGCCGGTGTCCGACGAAGGATATGGTCGGGGCGGCGAGGCGGCTTCTTGGTCGCGGTCGTGGGGAGTGGGGGTGGGAAGCTTTCGGTTCCCCGGCGGCAAGACGGCGGTGGCGGGTGACGTGGGAGGTGGCGGCGTTGCAGGGGGGATGTTACGGCACCGGCAGCTGGCAGGGGCACAGGAAAAATGGGCGGCGGCGTCGGCGACGAAGGAGGCGGCCGAGGGTTTGCTGTTGGAATGGGAGAGGATGGCCAATGTGCCACCGACCAGCGGGCCAGGGAAGGAGTAGGCGGGCGCGCGCGCGCGTTCGTCTCGTGTCCGCGCCGACGCAAATTCGGCTCAAAAATGGGCCGGGAATGGGTCGGCAGGCGGACGAAAAGCGGACGCGCGTCCGTTTGGGTCGGCGCGTTGGGCCGACTTTTCTGTCCGCGCCGACCCAAACGGATGCGCGCGGACGAAATGGGTCGGCGCATTGGATTTGCTCTTAGAGCCTCTTTGATTCGCAGCATTTTCAAAAAGCGCGTGCTACAAATCAGCACGTTGATTTGTTGGCTAAATAAACCGCCCCCGTAGTCGTCGGATCGACCCGCATCCAGCCGTTGGATTCGCGTGCAACTTATCCATGCGCGGCGCGAGCGGACCAGGCGAACGTTGCAACGCACGGTCTGCTGCAACGCAGCAAACCCGTCGTAGACAAGATCCCACCTGATCCACGTGAATCGTGTGGCGACGGCGACCGCGCCACCGTTTGCCCACTATCCATCGTCGTTCTGCCGTCGCAACACCACCCGTAGCAAAACCTCGTCGCCGCTTACCCCATCCCTCCTCCCAACTCGAAGCTCATCTTCCCTTCTTCGATCCAATGGCGCACATTGCCAGGGACATGTTCGCCTCCGCCTACAATCGAAGCTCCAGCGGCTCTGTTGCATCCCGATGGACGTATCCAACTCCAGCGAGCGGTGGCGAACGCAAGTAGCAACCCCCTCCCCCCCCCCCTCGCGAGCATCTACCGTAACCCGCCGGTGGTCATCCCAGAGGCTACCACATCCACTTCTGCTGCGAATTGGGCAAGATTCCGAATAACCTAGGCCTAACAAATTTACTTGAAGCAAAATTGATTGTTGAAGTGAGCGTTGGGTGATTCTTACCTTCGAATCTGAGCTTGAGCACAACCCATGGTCCAGGGGTGTGCATGTACACATACTGAATTTTTAACTGAAAACAGGGAAGTTATTGTTGATATGAACCACAATTTCAGTGAATTGCAACAACAAACAAAAGGGTGCAAGTGGGTGCAAGTGACTGAGATTTCAGTTCTATTTAAGCCTACTAATGTGCAGTATTTTGATTGAATTCAGTACAGCTAAAAACAAAAGAGAATGGGGGATGAAGTGTTGCATTCAACATAGGAATCTGTTAAAAAAAGAAGTTAAGTTGTAGTAGCTTGATGTTGAAGTGGTATGAAGCATTTACAAACTAAAGAAAATGTTTTAAAATTGTTTTGATGCTGAAAATGATTATGAAACTGAACTCGTATTAGTGAATGTTATGAAGCATTCCTGAAATATGATTTTTTATGCTGAACTCTATGACTCTATTATTACTTTCTGCATTTACATGCTACTTGTTGACCTGCATGTGACATTTTACGTTTTGGATCTGCTGCTTACTATTTGTAAATGACCAACTAAAAAATGCTATTGTTTCCCCTATTGATAGGCTGCCCACGGTGGGACAGGAGATGACGAGAGGTACACTAAACAGCCATCTGCAACAAACTTTGGAAACAGTTCAGAAGTTTAGTGTATGATGATGAGGGGGGATGAGATCTCATCTCAGCCACTTGCGCCCTTTGTTGGTATGGAGTTTGACTCTGTTGATGATACTAAGCAGTTCTACAACAACTATGCCTTCAAAATGGGCTTTGGCACACGCATATCTGCTTCCAAGAACAGCCAGAAGAAGGGGTCTGCAATACTAATCAAGAAGGTGTTCCAGTGTGTCCACGTGGGAAAGCCAGATAGTAAGAGTGATACTAGCGGTGCTTCAGAAGCAATCTCAATGGAACAACACTCAACAAGCAGAGTTCGAACTGGATGTCACAAACAAGCGTCAAAAATAGATTGTTGCGTCATGATTACAAAGCACACTTGATAGCTGGACTAAGGGGCGATAAATGGGTTGTTTCATGTTTTGTTGCAGAGCATACCCACCCTTTGATGCCGCAGCCACAGCATATGTGGTTCTACCGCTCGCACCACAACATTCTGCAAGAAGATTTGGATCTCACAATGACAATGCACGATGTAAACTTCACCACTTCATCGTGCATGGAAATCCTTGGGAGGGTCCGTGGTGGAGACCGTAGGATACTACCATATGTGAAGAGGGATGTTAGAAATGCTCGTTCCAAGCTGCGGCAAATCATAAATCCCCGGGACATGGACATGACAGTTGCGTACTTTGAAAGGCGGCATAATTCAAAACTGAAACACATGAACATTCAAGATGAAGCAAAAAATGCTGGGAAAAAACTTACTTATGCACTACTTGCTTCCGTATATATGCCCCATGCAATAAATTTGAAGGAATTCCAAACATCTAAAGTAACGGTTTGGACACAAGCATTGAGAATCTAGGTTTTAAAATTCAAAAAATGAAAAAATGCTCTGAAGTACATGAAAACCTGCATGATTTCCCGACATGGGGCCAAGATGTCGTGGTTAAAGTATTAGCTTGTTCGATATAAGCTTTGACACGGCCTCTCAGAAACCGGAGCATCACACGAAGGCTCGTGGTTCCGAGAGGGAACATCGAGCCTTGTTTGATGATGAACCGCTAGTCGCTGCCTCATTCGGACTAGTTTTTTTTCATCGTCACAATGCACGAATACGACTGGCATCCTAAAATTTGGAAATTTTTGGGGTTCAATTGGCATTTTTATACATTAAGTTAGTTTCTAGAAATTTAGTGGCCATAATTCAAAACTGAAACACATGAACATGCAAGATGAAGCAAATACTGCTGGAAAAATCATATTTATGTACTGCTTGCATCTGTATATATGCCCCATGCAATAAATTTGAAGGAATTCCAAACATCTTGAGTAACGGTTTGGACACAAGCATTGAGTAACGGTATTTAGCTTTTATTTATTTTGCAATTTACAATTATCAATTATCATCTACACACTTCATTTGCTTGCAAATAACGAGTCCACGGGGATTGACATCCCTCTTGCCCGCGTTGGGTGCAAGTGTTTGCTTCTTTGTGTGCAGTCACTGAAGACGGGGTTGCATGCTACTCCTATTGGTTTGATAACCTTGGTTCTCACCGAGGGAAATACTTATCTGTATTGTGATGCATCACCCGCTCCTCTTCGCGGAAAACCCAACGCAGATCACAAGTATCAGGAAGGATTTCTACTCTCAAGTACCTTCGCACAAATTATCATTCACTTGTTCTACTCTCAAGCTCCATTGTCGGGGAGTATCACCAACCTACTATCAAGTACCTTCGCACAAATTATCATTCACTTGTTCTACTTTTTATTTGCTATTATATTTTGCTTGCTTCATAAAAATCAAAAATACAAAAATATTTATCTTTGCTAGTTTACTTGTTTTCTTGTTTCGCTTGTTTGAAAGTTGCCATCATGTCTGATTTTATCATCGAGAAGGATGATGGAGGTAAAACCCCAAAGGAGGAAACTCCCTCACAGCGAGATGCAAAAGTTTTTGTTGCGGGAAAGGGGGATATTATAGGGAAAAGCATTATCCAAGATTTTTTTTAAATGTACGGGTACTTTAGCCTGCAAGGATACTCCAATCCTTGAAAGAACTAAAAGTTACGCCGATGCTATTTCTGCTCTTGTGCTTAAGCTTGAAAGAAGATTTATGCGTACTCACCCTACTTTACAAAGGCTTTTCATGAGTTGCCAGTCATAAAAGACCCTAGGGCTAAGAAAATGGCCACTCTTATTCTCATGCATGAATTTGACTATTTAATTCGAGAGGCTCGAGATATCTTTGATCACTATAATATGAGTCGTGAACATCTTGTGATAGATGAAATTTTAGATAATGAGGACTATATGATGAGGTATGTGTTTCGTGATAACCATACTTGATGAAAATACTAAGAAATAAGTTCCTCGTATTCACATTATCCAACAAGTATTCAATGCTATCAATAAACAATATTCTTGGATAGCAAGAGAGAATACAAAAGGTTTTAAGGAAAGTAGTATTGAGAGTGCCAAGATATTGCTTGATGATGTGTTCCCGATTGTCTTTGAAAAACCTCCTCATGAACACACACTCCAAGGGGTTAACGCTAAGGTGGATGACAACACTTGATCATATGCATTATGCCTAGCTAGGGGCGTAAAGCAATAGCGCTAGTTGGGAGGCAACCCAATAGTTATCTTATTTTCTTGCTTTTAATTTTGGTTTGTTTTTTATAACCTGATTATTGCCTCTGTAATGATTGTGTTTTTATGTTTTAATTAGTGTTTGTGCCAAGTAAAGCCTTTGGGATGACTTGCATGATAAGTAGAATTGATACGGTGCAAAAACGGAAATTTTAGCGTCTAGTGCAGAATTTCTCTGATTTTACTGGAACGTCTTTATGATCTGAAATTTTTACACAGTATTGCTATAAAAATTTCCCCAGGTTGTCCTAATTTTTCAAAAAAAATTGGAGTTACAAAAGTGTAGGTTCTCTACAGATCAAGACAGACTGTTCTACATTAGATAGATTCTGTTTTTGCTTGCATAGTTTGCTTGTTTTGATGATGCTATGGATTGTATCGGGGGTTATAAGCCATGGAGAAGTTATAATACAATACCTTATGTAATAATAAAATAAGAATCAATTTATAACAGTACATAAAGTATTTGATATGTTTATTATACTAACAGATCTCATGAAGGATTCTGTTGAGTTTTGTGTGCTGAAATTTTCAAGTTTTGGGTGCTATCACGATGGATGAAGGAATAAGGAGCGGCAAGAGCCTAAGCTTGGGGATGCCCAAGGCACCCCAAGGTAATATTCTAGGAAGACTCAAGTGTCAAAGCTTGGGGATGCCCCGGAAGGCATCCCCTCTTTCGTCTCAATCCATCGGTATGTCACTTGGAGCTATATTTGTATTCATCACATGTATGAGTTTTGCTTGGAGCGTTGTTTGCTTTAGTTTTCTTATGGCACGGTGATGATGTGTTAGCATTCTTGTTCCTCGTTGAAATCCTAGTGTTGTTTAAGTCAGAGGCGCACGATGGTTAACTCCTCCCAACCTCCTCCCTAGGGGCATGCGACTAGTACTTTGATTCGAGAGAGCTAATAAAACCTTGCAATAAGTATGTGAGTTCTTTATGACTATTGTGAATCCATGGATGTATGCACTCTCACCACCTCATATTTGCTAGCCTCTTCGGTACCGTGCATTGCCCATTCTCACCTCGAGGATTGGTGCAACCTTCGCCGGTGCATCCAAACCCTGTAACATGATACACTCTGTTGCACATAAGCCTCATTATATCTTCCTCAAAACAGCCACCATACCTACCTATTATGGCATTTCCATAGCCATTCCAAGATATATTGCCATGCAACTTCCACTGTTACATCATTTGACTAGTACTTTCATTGTCATATTGTTTTGCATGATCATATAAGTTGACATAGTATTTGTGGCAAAGCCACCGTTCATCATTTTTTATACATGTTACGCTTGATCATTGCACATCCTGGTACACTGCCAAAGGCATTCATATAGGGTCATACTATAGTTTTTCATATTGAGTTGTAAGTAAATAAAAGTGTGATGATCATCATTATTAGGGTATTGTGTCAGTGGGGAAAGAATGATGGAGACAATGATTCCCCCACAAGACGGGATGAGACTCCGGACGAAATATAAAAGAAACAAAGGGAAAAGAAAAAATAGAGAAAAAGACACAAAAAAGAGAAAAAGAAAAATAAAAAGAAAAAATAAATGAGAGAAAAGAGAGAAGGGACAGTGCTACTACCTCTTCTTCCACACTTGTGCCTCAAAGTGGCACCATGTTCTTCATATAGAGAGTCTCTTGTTTGTCACCTTCATATGCTAGTGGGAATTTTTCACTATAGAATTTGGCTTGTATATTCCGACGACGGGCTTCCTCAAATGCCCGAGGTCTTCATGAGCAAGCAAGTTGGATGCACACCCACTTAGCTTCAGTTGAGCTTTCATACACTTATAGCTCCAGTGCATCTGTTGCATGGCAATCCCTACTCCTCGCATTGATATCTATTGATGGGTGATACGTCTCCAACGTATCTATAATTTTTTATCATTCCATGCTGTTATATTATCATTCTTGGATGTTTTACAATCATTTTATAGCAACTTTATATCATTTTTTTGGACTAACCTATTGACATAGTGCCCAGTGCTAGTTGTTGTTTTTTGCTTGTTTTTTACTTTGCAGAATATCAGTACCAAGCGAAGTCCAAATGCCACGAAACTTTTTGGAGATTTTTTTTGGACCAGAAGACAACTTGGGAGCCAAGGAAGCACCTGGGGGGAGGCCCGTGGGGCCCACAAGACACCAGGGCGCGCCAGAGGCCCCCGGCGCGCCCTGATGGGTTGTGGGGCCCACGGGGGTCTCCTCCACCGCCTCTCAGCTCTATAAATACCCAAATATTCCAGAAACCCTAGGGGAGTCGACGAAACACCATTCCAGTCGCTGCAAGTTCCAAAACCACGAGATCCAATCTAGAGCCCTATTCCAGCACTCCGCCGGAGGGGAACACGATCACGGAGGGGTTCATCATTCTCATTGGTGCTCCTCTGATGATGCATGAGTAGTTCACCATAGACCTACGGGTCCATAGTTAGTAGCTAGATGGCTTCTTCTCTCTTTTTGATTCTCAATACAATGGTCTCTTGGAGATCTATTTTATGTAATTACTTTTTGCGGTGTGTTTGTTGGGATCCGATGAAGTTCGAGTTTATGATCAGATCTATATCCATGAATATTATTTGAGTCTTCTTTGATCTCTTATATGCGTGATTATTTATAGCCTCGTATTTCTTCTCCGAATGTTTGGTTTATTTAGGCCAACTAGATTGATTTTTCTTACAATGGGAAGAGGTGCTTTGTGATGGGTTCGATCTAACGGTGTCCTCACCCAGTGACAGAAGGGGTAGCGAGGCACGTATGTATCGTTGCTATTAAGGATAAAAAGATGGGGTCTCTATTACTACATGAATAGATCTTGTCTACATCATGTCATCGTTCTTATTGTATTACTCCATTTCTCCATGAACTTAATACACTAGATGCATGCTGGATAGCGGTCGATGTGTGGAGTAATAGTAGTAGATGCAGAATCGTTTCGGTCTACTAATCTTGGACGTGATGCCTAATATTGATCATTGCCTTGGATATCGTCATAATTATTTGTTCTTCTATCAGTAATTTGTTTACCCACCGTATGCTATTTTCTCGAGAGAAGCCACTAGTGAAGTCTACGGCCCCCGGGTCTATATTTTATCATATTGCTTTCCGATCTATCTTTTATCGTATTTGCTTTCATATCTATTATTCCAAAAACCCAAAAATACCTTGCTGCACTTTTTCTTTACTTATTTTATTTTGTGTTTTTGCAAGATCTATTTATCCAATCTCATACAAACCAATATTTTTTTTACCGAGGAGGGATTGACAACCCCTCTTATGCGTTGGGTTGCGAGGTTTTGTTCTTTCTGTACATGTACCGTTTACATAGTGTTGCTTGTTCTGCTACTGGATTGATAACCTTGGTTTCATAACTGAGGGAAATACTTGTCGTCGTTGTGCTGCATCATCCCTTCCTCTTTGGGGAAATACCAACGCAGTTCAAACACGTCAATGGCATCTCCATAGCCCGTTGATACGCCTAGTTGATGCGAGACTTCTTCTCCACTTTTACCCCTTTTGAAACCTACCACCGTATTCTATTCCACCTTTATGCTATATCCATGGTTCATGCTCATATATTTCGTGAGTAATAAAAAGCTGAAGCGCGTTAAAAACTACGATCCAATTGCCTGACTTAACACCGTGGTGCTTGAAATTTGTATTTATGTGGTGAAGACGGAGCCATGCCATGCTAATATGATAAAATGAACAGGGGTGAACATTCTTTAAAGGACCTTATGTTTTGAAACTTGATGATTATGTTACTTATATTTATGAATATTACTATGTTGATGTTTATGATTTCATCGTTTCTCAATGATCATACCTGCAAGAGATTACATGTTGGGTAGCATGTCACATCAAAATTCTGTTTTTATCATTTACCTACTCGAGGATGAGCAAGAATTAAGCTTGCGGATGCTGATATGTCTCCAACGTATCTATTATTTTTTTATTGTTCCGTGCTATAATATTATCATTCTAGGATACTTTTTAGGCATTTATTTGCCAATTCATATTATTTTTTAGCACTAACCTATAAACCAGTGCCTTGTGCGAGTTGCTGTTTTCTGCGTGTTTTTGGCTTTTCAGGTTTATCGTACCAAACAAAGTCCAATTGCTATGAAACTTTTTTATGATTTTTTCTGGACCAAAAGAGGACCTCGAAGCTTTGGGAGGAAACCGGAGGCTGCACGAGAGAGGCAACACACATCAGGGCGCGCCCAGGGGGGTGGTCGCGCCTGTTGTGTACTGGCTCCCCCTGGCATCTCCCGACGCCCCTCTGTGGCCTATAAATTCCAATATATCCCAAAAACCTTAGGGAGCCTCCTAAAACACCTTTTCCGCCGTAGCAAGTCTCTGTTTCGCTGTGTGCCCATCTGGAGCCCTGTTCCGGTTCCCTGCCGGAGGGGGGATCGATCACGGAGGGCCTCTACATCAACCTTTCTGATACCATGGTGATGTGTGAGTAGTTCACCACCGACCTACGGGTCCGTAGTTAGTACCTAGATGGATATCTCTCTCTCTCTCTCTTGATCTTCAATACAAAGTTCACCGCATCTTCGCGGTGATCTATTCGATGTAATCACTTTGTGATGTGTGTTTGTTGGGATCCGATGAATTGTGGGTTTATGTTCAGATTGTTCATGAAATTATATTGAGTTCCTTGCTTGTCCTTCTTTACATATGCATGATTATATGATAGCTTCGTAATTCTCTCCGATCTATTGAAATAGTTTGGCCAACTAGATTGATATTTCTTCAGTGAGAGAGGTGCCTTGTAGTGGATTCAATCTAGCGGTGCTCTATATCCCGATGACATAGTAGGGGACAAGACATGTCTTTGTATTGCTGCCACTAAGGATAAAACTATGGGGTTAATTCATATTAAGTGGATTTACTTTGTCTACATCATGACATTGTTCTCCAAGCATTACTCTGTTTTACTTAATAGTCTAGATGCATGCTGGATAGCGGTCGATGGGTGGAGTAATATTAGTAGATGCAGGAAGGAGTCGGTCTACTTGCTTACAGACGTGATGCCTATATGTAATGATCATTGCCATGAACAAATATTGCATAACTATGCGCTTTTCTATCAATTGCCCAACAGTAATTTCTTTACCCACCGTATGCGTACTACATGAGAGATACCACTAGGGAAAACTATGGCCCCCGAGTCTATCCACTTATATATTTACAAAAGGGTTCATTACCTTGCTGACATTATTTATCTTTTATTTATTTTTCAATTTACAATTATCAACAATCATCTACACACTTCATTTGCTTGCAAACAACGAGTCCAAGGGGATTGACAACCCTCTTGCCCGCGTTGGGTGCAAGTGTTTGCTTCTTTGTGTGCAGTCGCTAAAGACGGGGATTGTGTGCTACTCCTAGTGGTTTGATAACCTTGGTTCTCACTGAGGGAAATACTTATCTATACTGTGCTGCATCACCCGCTCCTCTTCGCGGAAAACCCAACGCAGATCACAAGTATCAGGAAGAATTTCTAGCGCCGTTGCCGGGGAGTATCACCAACCTACTATCAAGTACCTTCACAAAAATTATCATCCACTTGTTCTACTTTTATTTGCTGTTATATTTTGCTTGCTTCATAAAAATCAAAAATACAAAATATTTATCTTTGCTAGTTTACTTGTTTGCTTGTTTCGCTTGCTTGAAAGTTGCCATCATGTCTGATTTTATCATCGAGAAGGATGATGGATGTAAAACCCCAAAGGAGGAAACTCACTCGCAGAGAGATGTAAAAGTTTTTGTTGCGGGAAAGGGGAATATTATAGGGAAAAGCATTATCCAAGAATTCTTTAACTGTATGGGTACTTTAGCCTGCAAGGATACTCCAATCCTTGAAAGAAGTAAAAGTTACGCTGATGCTATTTCCGCTCTTATGCTTAAGCTTGAAAGAAGATTTATGCATACTCACCCTACTTTACAAAGGCTTTTCTATGAGGTGCCAGTCATAAAATACCCTAGGGCTAAGAAAATGGCCACTCTTAGTCTCATGCATGAATTTGACTATTTAGTTCGAGAGGCTCGAGATATCTTTGATCACTATAATATGAGCCGTGAACATCCTGTGATATATGAAATTTTATATAATGAGGACTATATGATGAGGTATGTGTTTCTTGATAACCATACTTTTGATGAAAATACTAAGAAAGAAGTTCCTCCTATTCACATTATCCAACAAGTATTCAACGCCTATCAATAAACAAATATTCTTGGATAGTAAGAGAGAATACAGAAGGTTTTAAGGAAACTAGTATTGAGCGTGCCAAAATATTGCTTGATGATGTGTTCCCTATTGTGTTCGGAAAACATCCTCATGAACACACACCCCAAGGGGTTAACGCTAAGGTGGATGACAACACTTGATCATATGCATTATGCCTAGCTAGGGGCGTAAAACAATAGCGCTGGTTGGGAGGCAACCCAATTATTATTTTATTTTCTTTCTTTTACTTTCTATTGTTTTTGATAACATGATTATTGCCTCTATAATGGTTGTGTTTTTATGTTTTAATTAGTGCTTGTGCCAAGTAAATCCTTTGGGATGACTTGCATGATAAGTAGAATTGATACAATGCAAAAACAGAAACTTTAGCGTCCAGTGCAGAATTTCTCTGATTTTATTGGAACGTCTTTTTGATCTGAAATTTCTACAAAATATTTCTATACAAATTTCCCTAGGTTGTCCTAATTTTTCAGAATTTTTGGAGTTACGGAAGTATAGGTTCTCTACAGATCAATACAGACTGTTCTGTTTTAGACATATTCTATTTTTGCTTGCATAGTTTGCTTGTTTTGATGATGCTATGGATTGTATCAGGGGGTATAAGCTATGGATAAGTTAGATACAATACCTTATGCAATATTAAAATAAGAATCAATTTATAAAAGTACCTAAAGTATTTGATATGTTTATTATACTAATGGATCTCATGAAGGTTTCTCTTGAGTTTTGTGTGCTGGAGTTTTCAAGTTTCTGGTGCTATCACGATGGATGAAGGAATAAGGAGCGGCAAGAACCTAAGCCTAGAGATGCCCAAGGCATCCCAAAGTAATAGTCCAGGAGGAATCAAGCGTCTAAGCTTGGGGATGCGCCGGAAGGCATCCCCTCTTCCGTCTCAATCCATCGGTATGTCACTTGGAGCTATGTTTTTATTCATCACATGATATGAGTTTTGCTTGGAGTGTCGTTTGCTTTAGTTTGCTTTTGTTTTAGTTTTCCATAATCATTGTTTGCTGGACACGCCCACTTGAGAGAGACACAAGATCACCATGATTTATTAGAATACTCTTTGTGCTTCACTTATATCTTTTGAGCTAAGCAGTTGCTCTAGTACTTCCCTTATATCTTTTAGAGAACGGAGGCATATAGATTTAAAGAAATAATTTCACTCTCGTTCTTCACTTATATTTGTTTGAGAGTTAATAAATAGTGACGGTAATTTGCACGGGTTATAAGACTAGTCAAAAAATAATACGTATTCAAGGAGTGCATAATCAAAACCTTCATGTAGCACGTAAAAGAGAAATTTTGAGTTCATGATATTAATCTGGTAATGTGAAAGGGCATGAGTGCATGATCATTGGTTAATAAGAATAGCGTAAATTAGAGGTGTTAACTTGCTGTTCATCTAAATATTTTTATGGCATGGTGATGATGTGTGAGCATTCTTATTCCTCGATGAAATCCTAGTGCTGTTTAAGTCGGAGGCGCGCGATGGTTAACTCCTCCCAACATCCTCCCTAGGGGCATGTGAGTAGTACTTTGCTTAGAGAGAGGTAATAAAAGCTTGCAATAAGTATGTGAGTTCTTTATGACTAATGTGAATCCATGGATGTACGCAGTCTCACCACCTCATATTTGCTAGCCTCTTCGGTACCGTGCATTGCCCATTCTCACCTCGAGGATATTGGTGCAACAAACCTTCGCCGGTGCATCCAAACCTCGTAACATGATACGCTCTGTTGCACATAAGCCTCATTATATCTTCCTCAAAACAGCCACCATACCTACCTATTATGACATTTCCATAGCCATTCCGAGATATATTTCCATGCAACTTCCATCGTTACATCATATGGCTAGTACTTTCATTGTCATATTGCTTTGCATGATCATATAAGCTGGCATAGTATTGTTGGGGAACGTTGCATGGGAAACAAAATATTTCCTATGAACACCCAAGATCTATCCATGGAGATGCATAGCTACGAGAGGGGGAGTGTATCTACATACCCTTGTAGATCGCTAAGCGGAAGCTTATATATCGCGGTTGATGTAGTCGTACTCTTCACGATCCAATCACGATCCGATCCGATCTAGCGCCGAACGGACAGCACCTCCGCGTTCAGCACACGTGCAGCTCGATGATGTCTCCTCCTTCTTGATCCAGCAAGACAGGAAGGAGAAGTAGATGTGATCTCAACCAGCACGAGGGCGTGGTGGAGATGGTGGGGGAGCAATCCCATCAGGGCTTCGCCAAGCTCCTCCGGAACTGCAAACGAGGAAGAACGGGAGAAAGGGGAGGCCGCAGGGCGTGGGAATTGTTGTGTCCAGCCCTTGCGCCTCCTCACCACTATATATAGGGGTGTTGGAGGGCTGGGGGAGCAGCCCTAGCCCCTCCTCCAAGGAGGGGAGGCGGCCAAAGGAGGAGGAGTGCCCTCCAAGCCAAGTGGATGGCCCTCCCCCTTAGGGTTTCTCTGCCCCTAGGCGGATGGGCCTTAGGGGGCTGGTGCGTCTGGCCCAATAAGGCTAGGATGCCCCCCTACAACCCAGGCACGCCCTAGGTGCTGGAGGGACCCTTCCGGACTCCTCCGGAACCCTCCGAGACCTTCTAGAACCTTCCGGAAGCTTCCCGGTACAATACCGGTAAAACCCGAAACTTTTCCGGTAGCCAAAATATGACTTCCTATATATGAATCTTTACCTCCGGACCATTCCGGAGCTCCTCGTGACGTCCGAGATCTCACCCGGGACTCCGAACAACATTCGGTCACCAACGTGAATATCCCAATACTACTCTAGCGTCACAGAACGTTAAGCGTGCGGACCCTACGGGTTCGAGAATCGTGTGGACATGACCGAGACACCTCTCCGGTCAATAACCAATAGCGGGACCTGGATGCCCTTATTGGTTCCTACATATTCCACGAAGATCTTTATCGGTCGAACCACGATGCCAAGGATTCAATCAATCCCGTGTGCAGTTCCCTTTGTCTAGCGGTATGTTACTTGCCCGAGATTCGATCGTCGGTATCTCCATACCTAGTTCAATATCGTTACCGGCAAGTCTCTTTACTCGTTTCGTAATACAAGATTCCATGACTAAATCCTTAGTCACATTGCTTTCAAGCTTCTTGTGATGCTGTATTACCGAGTGGGCCCAGAGATTCCTCTCCGTCATACGGACTGACAAATCCCAGTCTCGATCCACGCCAACCCAATAGACACCCTCGGAGATACCTGTAGAGCACCTTTATAGTCACCCATTTATGTTGTAACATTTGATACACACAAGGCATTCCTCCGGTGTTAGGGAGTTGCATGATCTCATGGTCGTAGGAACAGATACTTGACATGGATAAGGCAGTAGCAATAAACTAACACGATCAAGTGCTATGCTTACGGTTGGGTCTTGTCCATCACATCATTCTCCTAATTATGTGATCCCGTTATCAAATGACAACTCATGTCTATGGTCAGTAAACCTTGACCATCTTTGATCAACGAGCTAGTCTAGTAGAGGCTCACTAGGGACATAGTGTTGTCTATGTATCCACACATGTATCTGAGTTTCCGATCAATACAATTATAGCATGGATAATAAATGATTATCATGAACAAGGAAATATGATAATAACCAATTTATTATTGCCTCTAGGGAATATTTCCAACATCTCCCACTTGCACCAGAGTCAATAATCTAGTTCACATCACCATGTGATTAACACCCAATGAGTTCTGGGGTTTTATCATGTTTTGCTTGTGAGAGAGATTTTAGTCAACGGGTCTGCAACATTTAGATCCATGTATACTTTGCAAATCTGTATGTCATATTGTAGATGCTGCTACTACGCCCCACTTGGAGCTATTCCAAATGTCTGCTCCACTATACATATTCGGTTTGCTACTCAGAGTCATCTGGATCGGTGTCAAAGCTTGCATCAACGTAACACTTTATGATGAACTCTTTATCACCTCCATAATCGAGAAACATTTCCTTAGTTCTCTAGTTACTAAGGAGAATTTTGTCCACTGTCTAGTGATCCACTCCTGGATCACTCTTGTACCCCCTTGCGAGACACGCGGCAAGGCACACATTAGGTGCGGTACACAGCATGGCATACCGTATAGAGCCTATGGCTAAGGCATAGGGGACGACCTTCGTCCTTTCTCTTTCCTCTGTCGTGGTCGAGCTTTGAGTCTTACTCAACTTCACACATTACAAATCAGGCAAGAACTCCTTCTTTGACTGATCCATTTTGAACTCTTTCAAAATCTTGTCAAGGTATGTACTCATTGAGAGTCTTATCAGGCGTCTTGATCTATCTCTATAGATCTTGATGCCCAATATTTAAGTAGCTTTATCCAGGTCTTCCTTTGAAAAACTCCTTTCAAACAACCCTTTATGCTTTCTAGAAATTCTACATTATTTCCGATCAACAATATGTCATCCACATATACTTATCAGAAATTCTATAGTGATCCCACTCACTTTCTTGTAAATACAAGTTTCTTATAAACTTTGTATAAACCCAAAAGCTTTGATTACCTCATCAAAGCGTATATTCGAACTCCGAGATGCTTGCTCCAGTCCATAGAAGGATCGCTGGAGCTTGCATACCTTTTAGCATCCTTAGGACCGACAAAACCTTCTGGTTGTATCACATACAACCTTTCCTCACGGAAACCGTTAAGGAAACTCTGTTTTGACATCCATCTGCCAGATTTCATAATCAAAAAACGCAACAACTGCTAACATAATTCCAACATACTTTAGCATCGTTACGAGTGAGAAAGTCTCATCGTAGTCAACTCCTTGAACTTGTCGGAAACCTCTTTGCGACAAGTCGAGCTTTATAAATGGTGATATTTACCATCAGCGTCTATCTTCTTCTTAAAGATCCATTTGTACTTAATGGCCTGCCATTCATCGGGCAAGTCTACCAAAGTCCATACATGGTTTTCATACATGGATCCTATCTCGGATTTCATGGCTCCTAGCCATTTGTTGGAATCCGGGCCCACCATCGCTTCTTCATAGCTCGTAGGTTCACTGTTGTCTGACAACATGACCTCCAAGACAGATCACCGTATCGCTCAGGGCAGTACGTGTCCTTGTCGACCTACAAGGTTTGGTAGTAACTTAATCTAAAGTTTCATGATCATAATCATTAGCTTCCTCTTCAATTGGTTTACGCATCACAGGAACACCTTTCTGTGCTGCGCTACTTTTCCAATTCAAGTGAAGGTTCGACAACCTTATCAAGTTCTACCTTCCTCCCACTCACTTCTTTCGAGAGAACATCCTTCTTTGGAAAGGATCCATTCTTGGAAACAATGACCTTGCCTTCGGATCTGTGATAGAAGGTATACCCAATTGTTGCTTTAGAATATTTTATGAAGATGCACTTTTCCGCTTTGGGTTCGAGCTTATCAGACATAAGTGTCGCATTCCCTAACTCTAAGAAACGACAGCTTAGGTTTCTGCCAAACCATAATTCATACGGTGTCATCTCAACGGATTTAGATGGTGCCCTAGTAAAGTGAATGTAGTTGTCTCTAATGCATAACCCCAAAATGATAGTGACAAATTGGTAAGAGACATCATAGTATGCACCATATCCAATAGAGCACGACTACGAAGTTCGAACACACCATCACACTATGGTGTTCTAGGCGGCGTGAGTTGTGAAGCAGTTTCCACATTGTCTTAAATTGCATACCAAACTCGTATCTCAGATATTCACCTCCACGATCATATCGTAGACATTTTATCTTCTTGTCACGATGATCTTCAACTTCACTATGAAATTGCTTGAACTTTTCAAACGTTTCAGACTTGTGTTTCATTAAGTAAATATACCCATATCTACTCAAATCATCAGTGAAGGTAAGAAAATAACGATATCCACCGCATGCTTCAACACTCATTTGGACCGCATACATCAACATGTATTATTTCCAATAAGTCACTTGCCCGCTCCATCATATTGGAAAACGAGGTCTTAGTCATCTTGCCTATGAGGCATGGTCCGCATGTCTCAACCGATTCAAAATCGAGTGAGTCCAAAGATCCATCAGCATGGAGTTTCTTCATGCGCTTTACAACAATATGACCTTAGCGGCAGTGCCACAAGTATGTGGTACTATCATTATTAACTTTGCATCTTTTGGCATCAATATTATGAACATGTGTATCACTATGATCGAGATTCAATAAACCATTAACATTGGGTTCATGACCATTGAAGGTATAATTCATGTAAACAAAATAACCATTATTCTCTGACTTAAATGAATAACCGTATTGCAATAAACACGATCTAATCATGTTCATGCTCAACGCCAACACCAAATAACATTTATTTAGGTTCAACACTAACCCCGAAGGTAGAGGGAGCGTGCGATGGTGATCACATCAACCTTGGAAACACTTCCAACACACATCGTCACCTCGCCCTTAGCTAGTCTCCGTTTATTTCGTAGCTTTTATTTCGAGTTACCAGTATTAGCAACTGAACCAGTATCTAATACCCAGGTGCTACTAGGAGCACTAGTAAGGTACACATAATAACACGTATATCAAATATACTTTTCTTGACGTTGCCATCCTTCTTATCTACCAAGTATTTGGGGTAGTTCCGCTATTAGTGACCGTTCCCCTTACAATAGACGCACTTAGTCTCGGGTTTGGGTTTAACCTCGGGTTTCTTCACTGGAGTGGCAACTGTTTTGCCATTCTTGAAGTTTCCCTTCTTGAAACTAGTGGTCTTACCATCAACACTTGATGCTCCTTCTTGATTTCTAACTTTCGCGGTGTAAAGCATCGCGAATAGCTCAGGGATCATCTTTCTCCATCCGTGGCATGTTATAGTTCAACACGAAGCTCTAGTAGCTTGGTGGCAGTGACTTGGAGAACTATGTCAATCACTATATTATCTGGAAGATCAACTCCCACTTGATTCAAGCGATTGTAGCACCCAGACAATCTGAGCACATGATCATGGATTGAGCTATTCTCCTTCATCTTGCAGGCAAAGAATCTTGTTGGAGGTCTCATACCTCTCAACACGGGCACAAGCCTGAAATCCCAATTTCAGCTCTTGGAACATCTCATATGATCCGTGATGTTCAAAACGTCTTTGGAGCCTCAATTCTAAGCTGTAAAGCATGACACACTGAACTATCAAGTAGTCATAAAAAACGTGACTGTCTGATGTTCTTAACACCCACAAACGACGCTTGAGGGGGTGGCGCACCGAGCGACACATCAAGGACATAAGCCTTCTGTGTAGCAACCGAGGACAATCCTCAGATCATAGACCTAGTCCGCATAATTGCTACTACCATCTTTCAATTTAGTTTTCTCTAGGAACGTATCAAAATACTGGGGAGCTACAACATGAGCTATTGATCTACAACATAATTTGCAAAGACATTTTGACTATGTTCATGATAATGAGTTCAACTAATCATATTACTAAAGAACTCCCACTCAAATCAACATCCCTCAGGTTGTCTAAGTGTGACATGATCCAAATCCACCAACCCAAGTCCGATCATCACGTGAGATGAGGTGGTTTCAATGGTGAACATCTCCATGTTGATCATATCTACTATATGACTCATGTTCAACCTTTCGGTCTCCTGTGTTCTGAGGCCATGTCTGTACATGCTAGGCTCGTCAAGGTTAACCCAAGTATTCCACATGTGTAAATCTGGCTTACACCCGTTGTATGCGAACGTAGAGTCTATCACACCCGATCATCACGAGGTGCTTCAAAACGACGATCCTTCGCAACGGTGCATACTCGGGGAGAACACAATTTATCTTGAAATTTTAGTGAGGGATCATCTTATAATGCTACCGTCGTCCTAAGCAAAATAAGATGCATAAAGGATAAACATCACATGCAAATCATATAAGTGACATGATATGACCATCATCGTCTTGTGCTTTTAATCTCCATCTCGAAAGCACCGGCATGATCTCCATCGTCACCGGCATGACACCATGATCTCCATCATCGTGTCGTCACGTGGTTGTCGCGCCAACTATTGCTTCTACAACTATTGCTAACTCATAGCGATAAAGTAAAGCAAAAAAAGGCAAAAATAATTAAAGACAACCCTATGGCTCCTACCGGTTGCCGTACTCATTGACATGCAAGTCGTGATAATCTATACAAAACATGATCATCTCATACATCACATATATCACATCATGTATTTGGCCATATCACATCACAACATGCCCTGCAAAAACAAGTTAGACGTCCTCTACTTTGTTGTTGCAAGTTTTACGTGGCTGCTATGGGCAACTAGTAAGAACCGTTCTTACCTATGCAAAGCCACAACAGTGATAATCAAGTTGCCTTTTAACCTTCTACAAGGACCACCTCTGCCGAATCCGATTCAACTAAAGTGGGAGATACAGACACCCGCCAGCCATCTTTATGCAACAAGTTGCATGTCAGTCGATGGAACCGGTCTCTCGTACGTGGACGAGTAACGTTGGTCCGGGCTGCTTCATCCCACAATACTGTCGAATCAAGATAAGACTAAGGAGGTAAGCAATCTGAACATCAACGCCCACAAACTCTTTGTGTTCTACTCGTGCATATCATCTATGCACAGACCTAGCTCTGATACCACTATTGGGGAACGTTGCATGGGAAACAATTTTTTTCCTACAAACACCCAAGATCTATCCATGGAGATGCATAGCTATGAGAGGGGGAGTGTATCTACATACCCTTGTAGATCGCTAAGCGGAAGCGTATATAACACGGTTGATGTAGTCGTACTCTTCACGACCCAATCGCGATCCGATCCGATCTAGCGCCGAACGGACGGCACCTCCGCGTTCAGCACACGTGCGGCTCGATGACGTCTCCTCCTTCTTGATCTAGCAAGAGAGGAAGGATAAGTAGATGGGATCTCAACCAACACGACGGCGTGGTGGAGATGGTGGTGGAGCAATCCCGGCAGGGCTTCGCCAAGCGCCTCCGGAACTGCAAACGAGGAAGAACGAGAGAGAGGGAAGGCCGCAAGGCCTGAGAATTGTTGTGTCCATCCCTTGCGCCTCCTCCCCACTATATATAGGGGTGTTGGAGGGCTGGGGGCGCAGCCCTAGCTCCTCCTCTAAGGAGGGGAGGCGGCCAAAGGGGGAGGAGTGCCCTCCAAGCCAAGTTGAGGGCCCTCCCCCTTAGGGTTTCCCTTCCCCTAAGCGGATGGGCCTTAGGGGGCTGGTGTGCCTGGACCAATAAGGCTAGGATGCCCCCCTACAACCCATGCACACCCTAGGTGCTGGAGGGACCCTTCCGGACTCCCCCAGAACCCTCCGGGACCTTCTAGAACCTTCCGGAACCTTTAGGAAGCTTCCCGGTACAATACCGGTAAAACCCGAAACTTTTCCGGTAGCCAAAATATGACTTCCCATATATAAATCTTTACCTCCAAACCATTCCAGAGCTCCTCACGACGTCCGAGATCTCATCCGGGACTCCGAACAACATTCGGTCACCAACGTGAATATCCCAATACTACTCTAGTGTCACCGAACGTTAAGCGCGCGGACCCTACGGGTTCGAGAATCATGTGGACATGACCGAGACACCTCTCCGGTCAATAACCAATAGAAGGACCTGGATGCCCATATTGGTTCCCACATATTCCACGAAGATCTTTATCGGTCGATCCACTATGCCAAGGATTCAATCAATCCCATATGCAGTTCTCTTTGTCTAGCGGTATGTTACTTGCCCGAGATTCGATCATCGGTATCTCCATACCTAGTTCAATATTGTTACCGGCAAGTCTCTTTACTCGTTCCGTAATACAAGATCCCATGACTAACTCCTTAGTCACATTGCTTGCAAGCTTCTTGTGATGCTGTATTACCGAGTGGACCCAGAGATACCTCTCTGTCATACGGAGTGACAAATCCCAGTCTCGATCCACGCCAACCTAACAGACACCCTCGGAGATACTTGTAGAGCACCTTTATAGTCACCCAGTTATGTTGTGACGTTTGATACACACAAGGCATTCCTCCGGTGTCAGGGAGTTGCATGATCTCATGGTCGTATGTCGGGGCACGGATGCTCGCGATAACCTATGGGACCAGAGGCCCCTTTGTGGTTCGGCAAGGGGGGTCACGTTGCACAAAGAGCGGAGACCATGAGACAACGCGACGATTAGGACGCTGGCATTTTTACCCAGGTTCGGGCCGCTGTGAAGCGTAAAACCCTACTCCTGCTTTTGGTGGATTGATCGAAGGAGCACGAAGAACACGCAACACTCAACCCTGGCAAGGATTGCTGTGGGGACGAGCTACTACGCGAGTACAAGTGTCCAAAAGTCCGAATCCTAAGCTAGGTTGCCTTGGGCCTCCTTTTATAGCGCAAGGGGCAACCACAATGGCAAAACAGTCATTATCTATCGATTAGATATCTTAGCAGAGCTATCATACCTAACTCTGGCTTTTAGGACAAAATACCATGATTGCTAGACTAGGTGGCGCTTGGGGGTGCATCCCCGGCAAGCTCTTGCCACCGCCTATCTGGTCGTTGCTTGAGGTCTTGACACGCTGCTGGACGGGTGTCAACTGGGTATAATCCGCCTTTCGGTGCGTCACCACGTGCTTAGCGAGAGCCACTTAGCTGCTTGAGGGCTTGACACCGCATCGACAAGTGACTGGCATCGCGATGTGGTGGAGTGGTAGCTGGTCAGCTCGTGACTGCCGGGGGATGGCTTGCCAGGTCTTCCTAAGATGTGCGCGCCTCGGTCCTCGGCAGGCTCCGGGGGCGTGGTTGGCGCATTTTGGGCCCCTCCTGGGCCAGGCCTTGCCGGTGTTTGCTTGGCTTCCTGCAGATCGTTGCTGCCGGGTGCTGGTTCTTGAATGCTTGCTTGGTGGTGTGGTATCTTTCCCAATGGGCTTTGCTACTACTGCCTGTGCATAAGTCAGGGGCACTGGATACCCCTGTCCTAGTGCACCGGCAGGAGCCCCCGGGTCTGGCCCACACGCGCTTGCCTAGTGCCCTTGGGTCAGGCCCAAAATTTATGCACAGGCGCGCAATGTGAGGGGGTAACTGCCAATTTACTAGTCGGCACTGTCCCACCACTTCAGGCCGTTTCCGCCATGCGCGCTGCATGCATAGCGAGGAGTTCGCGGTGGGCGCTCGTGACTGAAAGGCCCGATCATGGCAGAAAACGCAGTGCCATGGATTGGAGCAATGGGGCGGTTACCTGTTCGCCCGTGAGTCGTGGGTAGTGGGATTGGTGGAGATGGGCGGCCGCTCTGCAGCGGGGGAGAGCCAGCCCCTGTGCTCTCCCCTATAAATTAGGGGGTCACGGTGGCGATGCTCATCCAGCTCCATCTCCTCCTTACTCCCAAGTCCACACTGCTCGTCCTTCACTTTTGGTTCGTCTTTGGATGTGCTAGCTCTTGCCATGACGCAGGGGAGAGGACGACTCTCAGCCTCCGCTAGGGCGACGAGAGCTTCCCTTCGTGATCATGCCGCTACTTCAGCCGCGGTGACGGGAGCCGGTTCCAGCGCGCGCGACAGGAGTGCTGGAAGAGGCCGAGGCCAGCGCGGGGGTCGTGGTCGGGGGAGGCGGAGCGCCGTCCCTGACCCCCCGCCGGTGGCGACTTCCTCCTTGGCGGCGGAGCACACTAAAAGTACGGCGTTGGAGTTCGTCATCGGGCTACGCGGTCCTCCTCGTAGCCGCCTGCGGCTCCCTCGTCCCTTCGCCAGGGTGATGGAGGTTGACAAGCCGCACACAATGTGGTTGCGCGTACATGGCTGCTGTAACGGTGCCGCGCGGGTCAACGTCGAGTTCCCGGCTCCCCGCGTTATGTTCTTCAGGCGTGGGTGGAAGACTTTCGCACGTGCCCACAACTTCACGGGTGGGTACGTTCTCCGCTTCAAGCTGGTGGAGGCCGACACGCTCTCTGTCAAGATCTACGGGCGTTCGGGTGCTCGTCTCGGCTGTTGCGAAGAGAGCTCGAGTGGTGATGAAAGCTCCTCCTCGAGCGATAGCGACGAGGAGGACAATGTCGGTGAAGACGGCGACAGCAAGCTCCAGGCCGTCAAGTCGGAGTAAGAAGACCTGGGCTCCAGCTAATCGTCGGCCGCACCATCACCGTCATCGTGCTCCCCCCTTCCCCCCCCCGGCAGAGCGAGTTGCCATGGGTTCTTGACCTGGGCGCCGTCTCTCCTTCTCAGCTGGACCCTGGCAGGCTCGTGGACTTCGGCTTCGTCTTCCTTGCTGGTGGTCCCGCCGAGCCGTTCCCCGTCAGCCTCGACGGGATCAGGCTGGGCTTCTGCCTAGGTCCTTCCTTCACTCTTTTTCTTTTTGTAACTTGCTCTTTGGGGAGAAAGTCAAATAAAGATTTATTAGGAAGGACTTCTTCAATGTATCTTGGTCCATTTTGCATCAACAAACGAACGAATGAATGTTACTTTATTCCCCTGAGTACTATCCTTTTCTCTCTCTGTTTCTACCATGTCAATGTGTTCGTCCTCACCACACGGGACCGCCGGCCGGGTCACTATTAACTGCGAGCGCCAAAAGGGAGCGAGCCCCCGGCAGGAGGCTGTCGTTGTTCTCCGGCAGGGGTCCTTGTCAGTATCGGCGCGACCCCCCAGAGCTGATAATTTATCAGGAGCTGGGGAACAGCTCGTCCCGACAAAGGTTTTTACCACGTGGTGGAACTTTACCGAACGCATTCGAAAAAAGAGAGTAAGGATTTCCTTTAAGGAGCATAAAACTTGGGATACGCGATTAGACTTATCTCTTTTTAGTCAATATCCCTTTCTGGAGTACGCCAGGCCGTCGTCCTTGCTCCTTCATCCTCCTTCTATATTTACCTGGTGACAAAACACGCAGGGCAAGAGGCCTCCACCCTTCGAGGAAAGAGTGTGGTAGCAAGGATTATAGGCTCAACGAGTACTCTAGCAAATCTCTAGAAAATAGGTGATGATATTGCAATCATAAAGGATGCATAACGAATGTGCAATGCAATGATATGATGCAATGCCTAGCTTTATTATTGTTGCTCAGGGTCTGCGCCTGGCTTTGTACAAAGGGTTACATGCAACTTCGGCAAGGCTTGTACAAAAGGTGGCTGCCGGGGATTGCGCCCGTCAGCCGCACCTTACGGGTAGAACTTACGAAGATGCTCAATATTCCATGAGTTAAGCACCTTGGTGCCATCTTCGGTCTCCAGACGGACTGCGCCAGGTCTGGTGACTCGTGCTACCCGGTAAGGGCCTTCCCACTTCGGCGTTAACTTGTTGGTACCCTTGGCGGAATGAACGCGCCTAAGGACAAGGTCGCCTTCCTCAAGGCTCCGGGCATGTACCCTGCGGCTATGATAGCGGCGCAGGGCTTGCTGGTAGCATGCAGCACGCACAGCAGCCCGGAGACGATCTTCCTCGAGGAGCATGGCATCGTCATGCCGTTGCTGCTCTTGCTCTACTTCGTCGTAGGCAAGTACTCGAGGTGACCCGTATATGAGTTCCATGGGGAGCACTGCTTCTGCCCCGTATACCAGGGAGAAGGATATCTGGCCGGTAGCTCGATTCGGTGTCGTTCTGAGGGACCAAAGAACCACCGGCAGCTCATCTATCCAGCGCTTGCCGCTCCTCCGCAACCTATCGAAAGTTCTTGTCTTGAGACCTCGCAACACTTTAGCATTCATCCTCTCGACTTGCCCGTTGCTCTTTGGATGGGCAACAGAGGCGAAGGAGACCTTGTTTCCAAGGCTTTGGATGTATTGCATGAAGGCGCGGCTTGTGAACTGGGTGCCGTTGTCGGTGATCACTCTGTTGGGTACTCCAAAACGACACACCAGCCCTTTCATGAACTTGATAGCTGACTGCGCGGTCACCTTCCTTACTGGCTCCACCTCAGGCCACTTTGTGAACTTGTCGATTGCCACGAACAAGAACTCAAAGCCCCTGATAGCGCGGGGGAAGGGGCCCAAAATATCGAGCCCCCAGACCAAGAAGGGCCAGGACAAAGGGATCGTCTGGAGAGCTTGCGCTGGTTGATGGATGTTCTTGGAGTGGAACTGACAGGCCTCACACTTGGTGACCAATTCAGTTGCATCTTGGAGGGCAGTGGGCCAGTAGAAACCCTGTCGGAAGGCTTTCCCGGCGAGAGCTCTAGATCCAATGTGCGAGCCACATACACCTCCGTGAATCTCCGCCATCAGCCTTAGTACGTCCTCCTGGCAAATGCACTTCAATTTCACGCCGTTGGGTCTTTTTCTGTACAGAATGTCATCGACAAACTGGTACATACTTGACCGACGGGCTACTTTTTCGGCCTCTTCTTGCTCTTCAGGGAGTTCTCCCGTTTGAAGGAAACGGACTATGTGATGTGCCCAAGTTGGAGCCCGGGGCTCGACAACTAGGACTAAAGGCATCTCCTCGTCCATGGGAGCGCTTGTCTCTACCACGAGAACCTGGGGTTCCGTAGGAGAAAGCTGCTCACCATGCGAAGCGAGACTGTCTCCGGCAGCTTCTCTACCAGCGGCTTCGGGAAGCTCTGCCGGGAAATGCTTGCCGGAGTTCAGCTTTCTTTTTTTCCTGGCCATCGTTGATGGGGATACCGAAGGTTGAGTGAGGCAAAGGATAAAGGTTCCTGGTTCCACAGGGAGCTTTTGTGCAGCACACTTTGACAGAAGATCAGCGATGGTGTTTTCCGCACGGGGCACATGTTCTGCTTGCAATCCATCAAAGCGCTCCTCCAGTTTCCTCACTTCTTCCACATATGCTTCCATCAGTGGGCTCTGATAGTCTTTGTTGACTTGTTTCACCACGAGTTGTGAATCCCCTCGGATGATCAGTCTCCTGATTCCCAGCTCCACCGCGATTCTGAGTCCGGCAAGGAGCCCTTCATATTCAGCGATGTTGTTGGTAGCTTCCTCCCGGGGGAAGTGCATCTGAACCACATACTTGAGGTGCTCTCCGGTGGGGGCGACGAGGAGCACACCCGCTCCAGCGCCCTGGAGCGAGAAAGCACCGTCAAAGTACATGATCCAGTCCTTAGGTGCTTCTTTGCTGGGGAGGACTGTCTGTGGGATCTCTTCATCTGGCGTGGGTGTCCATTCTGCAATGAATTCTGCCAGCGCCCTGTTCTGGATTGTGGAAGTGCTCTCATACTTCAAATCGAAACTCGACAGCTCAAGGGCCCACTCAACTATCCTGCCGGTGGCTTCGGGGTTCCTCAATATACGCTGCAGCGGAAAGCGAGTGACAACTGCGATCTCATGGGCTTGGAAGTAGTGGCGCAGCTTCCTCGAGGCCATGATGAGGCCGAAGATCAGTTTTTGCACTCCAGAGTACCTTGACCTAGCCCCCTGCAACAAGGAGCTGACAAACTACACTGGCCGCTGCACCACTTTCCTTTTCGCCACCTCCTTGGAACTGCCTTTGTCAGCTCGCCGAGATTCCTCCGGGTCTGCAATGGGTTCTGCCGCGGAAGCTTTAGCTTTGTCCCTGACAGCATCGGCCGCAGTGGCTACATCCTCATCTACTTCTCGCTGCGCCACCAGTGCCGCACTAACCACTTGATTCATTGCTGCCAAGTATAGCAACAATGGTTCTTGTGGTTTAGGAGCGACCAAGGTGGGAGCGGAAGAAAGGTAAGTTTTCAGATCTTGCAGCGCTGCTTCTGCTTCCGGGGTCCACTTTACCGGGCCTACCTTCTTCAGGATCTTGAAGAATGGCAGGCCACGTTCGGCGGATTTGGAGATGAACCTACTTAGCTCGGCAACGCACTCGGTCAAACGTCTGATGTCCTTGATGGTCCTGGGTGCCTGTATCTGCTCAATTGCCTTGATCTTGTCGGGATTTGCTTCTATCCCCCGCTGAGATACAAAGAACCCAACTAGCTTGCCGGATGGGATGCCAAATACACATTTTTCAGGGTTGAGCTTCAGGTTGATCTTGCGCAGGTTTGTGAAAGTCTCTTCCAAGTCTTGTATGAGAGTTGCTTCATCCTTTGTCTTGACAACTATATCGTCCATGTAGGCTTCTACATTCCTGTGCAATTGTGGTCCAAATCCAGTCTGCACGGCTCTGGCAAAAGTAGAACCAGCGCTCTTTAACCCGAAGGGCATCTGTACAAAGCAGTACGTGCCACACGGAGTTATGAACGCGGTCTTTTCCTCATCTTCCTTAGCCATGAAGATCGGGTGGTATCCGGAGTAAGCGTCCAAGAAGGAAAGCAGGTCACACCCGGAGGTGGAATCAACAATCTGGTCGATGCGCGGCAAGGGGAAAGGGTCCTTCGGGCATGCTTTGTTCAGGTCAGTGAAATCTATGCAGAGCCCCCATTTCCCATTTGCCTTGCGCACCACCACCGGGTTGGCTAACCAAGTTGGGTGCAAAACTCCTCTGACCAAACCAACCGCTTCAAGTTTTCTGATCTCTTCGGCGATGAACTGCTGCCGCTCCAAGGCTTGCTTCCTAACCTTTTGTTTGACGGGCCTGGCGTGGGGGCAGACAACAAGGTGGTGCTCGATTACCTCCCTGGGAACACCGGGGATGTCAGATGGTTGCCAGGCAAACACATCGACATTCGTCCACAGGAAGGCAACGAGCGCACTTTCCTATTTGTCAGTAAGGGTGGCGCTGATGGTGAACGTGCCACCAGCGCCATCCTGCCCTGCCGGGATCTTCTTCGTCTCAGGATAGGTGACCTTGGCTTTCTTGCCAGTGGAACTCTCCGGTAGATCCTCGACGGGTGCAGCGCACTCCGAAGAGGCGAGCTTCCCCGGAGTCCTTGCCGGTGTCTCTGCTAGACTTCCTCTCTTTCCTTGATTCCTTGGCAGGAGCCGGCTCTTCCGCGACTTCAGCTACTACCGCATCCCGATATATCTTATCCACGCATATGACTGCATCCTTCTTGTCGGACGGGATAGAGATAATTCCAATGGGGCCTGGCATCTTCAAAGTGTTGTAAGCATAGTGGGATGCTGCCATGAATTTTGCCAGGGCTGGGCGACCAAGAATTTTGTTGTAAGGTAGGGGAAGCTCAACCACATCGAACACCACCCTCGCGGTTCGGTAGTTTAACTCTCCGCCAAACGTCACAGGCGAAGTGATCTTCCCCTTGGGTCGGCTCCTGCCGGGGTTGACTCCTTGGAAAGTACCCGTAGCCTTGAGCTCTTCATCAGGGATTTGCAGCCTCTAGACCACCTTTGGGGAGATCAAATTCAATCCTGCCCCTCCGTCAACTAACATCTTGGTAACCTTGAGGTTGCGGATCATTGGAGAAACCAACAATGGCAAACATCCGATCGCGGTGGTGCGATCAGGGTGATCATCTTCATCAAAGATGATAGGCGTGCGAGACCATTTGAGTGGCCTTTTGAACTCTACAGTAGGTTCCACAGCGTTGACCTCACGCGCCCATTGCTTGAGCTGTTGGTGAGAGGAGTGCAAAGATGCACCCCCATCAACACACATGGCCTCGGTTGCTCTCTGGAATTCTCGATCACTGGAATCCTCCTCGTCATCCTCATCCTCACTCATATCCTCTGTTTCTTTCTTCTCATGGCCTCTGGCTGGCCTTTCCTTTTGCTATGGACCCTTGCCACGACAGCCTCCTCTGCCGCCACGACCCTTCCCGACAGCAGCGTCTTGGCCCTTCTCTTTGTCACGCTTCTCGTACTCTGCCTTCTGCTTCTCAACAAGCTGCTCAACTTGGCGACACTCTTGGAGATCATGGCCCTTGGTGCGGTGGATCTTGCAGTACGGCCCGTTGGACTTCCCAGTTTTCTCTGCTGCTGCGGCCTCCCGGCAATCAGTGCACGTGGCAGCTTCTTTGCTGGGGGTCTTGGCCTTGGCCTTCTTGTCGGCAGCGAGATTACCAGAGCTCTCCAAAGCCAACACTGCTTTTCCCTTGCGCTTCTTGTTGCGCTTTCGGTTCCTCCCTGTCGAGCAGGGGGTGTCGTCATCGTCGTCTGAGTCGACTTCGACGCCAGCCTCCTCTCCGGGGAGTCGCCTTCCTTCCTCAGCACGAGCACACTTGTCCGCCATTGTGTACAACTCATTGACAGTCTTGGGGAGTTTCACATTCATCTTGGCCCGCATCCTCCTGTTGCACACGTTCGAATGGAATGCGTCAATCACGGCTGCGGGGTGTGTTTCTGGGATGTTGCGGTGCACTCGACTGAATCTTTGAATGTACTTCCGCAAAGTTCCTCCTTCTTTTTGCGGCAGGACTTGCAGATCGCTGGGCTGTCCTGGCTCCTGATGGCCGCCTGTGAAGGCGCCGACGAACTCGTTGCACATATCAGCCCAGGATGAGATAGAGTTTTCTGGCAGGTGCATCAGCCACGATCTCACATTTGGCTTGAGTGCCAAAGGGAAATAGTTGGCGAGCACTTTCTCATCCCTTCCTCCAGCGGCTTGAACGACGATCGTGTAGATGCCTAGAAATTCCGCCGGGTTTAGCTTCCCGTCATACTTCTCCGTCAACTCTGGTTTGAAAGCTCGAGCTGATGGCCAGCGGACCTGCTGCGGCTCGCGAGTGAAGGTAGGGCACCCAACCTCGTAAGGCAGGTACCCACCAGCACTGGGAGCGGGGTCGCCAGCACCTGGGCAATTGCGCCTGTCAGACTGACGGTGTGCTTCTCGACGCCGCTCGATGGTGACGCGCGCGTCTTCCTTCTGCCGATCCTCCAGGACATGCCGCTGGTCCTGGCGATCCCGCGGGCCGGATGAAGCCATGGATGCCTCGCCGAACTCGTCAGCATGTGAAGCTCGCCGCGGCTGCTCCTGGGTTTGCTGTCGCAGAGGGGACTGCACCGTTGGTGTGGCCCCCTCGACACGATCGCCGGCCCGGGCCGCCATAGCTGTGCGCGCGTGCCGCGATGGCTCTGCATGCTGAGATTTATTGGCTTCGACGAAAGATATCAAACTCTGGATGGTATCTCTCCACTCATCCATCTTGTCAGCCGCCGGCGGGAAGTTAAGCAGAAGCTGGGCTCGTGCCATTGCTTCCGACGCCGTGTCCGGCATGGCGAAAGAGGCGGACCGCGACGTCGCCCGGCTCCTGGTGGAACCAAGAGGGGCGTCGCCACATTCTTGATGCCATGTGCCACTCGCCGGGGTGGTCTGACATGGGGGAGGCCGAGTCCACGGGTTCGTGGCTTCGCTCGGCGCTCCGTCTTGTTCTGGACGGGGCGTGCATCCAGTAGCCGCACTGGTGACGGGCGCAGACGGGGGGTCATGGCTTGCTCTGGATTGTACGCCGCTGTGACGACCACGACCATCCGTGCGGCGGGGAGGCGGTGATTGGTCGTCCCCTCCGCCCGCGGTACCAGGGGCGCGTTCGCTAGGGCATTGTTGTTGTTGCTCCTCTCCGGCGTGCCCGGATCCAACCTCGGACGCGGGGGACACGACGGTGGCGCCGCCTGCGCCAGCAGAGTCGCCCACGACGCCTTCCTCACTCGCAGCCACCGCAACTCCTGCTGCGCCTGCGGCTGCATGCGAGGGAGCCTTTGAAGTGGAGGGATGCGTGGCCGTGGCGAGCTTCTTCTTGGGAGCCATGGGTGAAGAAGGTGACGATGAAGATCGACTCGTTGTTCATGAACTTGGGTTCGCGCAAATGATGCACGCCCCCTACCTGGCGCGCCAAAGATGGGCACGGATGCTCGCGATCACCTATGGGACCAGAGGCCCTTTTGTGGTTCGGCAAGAAGGGGGTCACGTTGCACAAAGAGCGGAGACCATGAGACAGCACGACGATCAGGACGCTGGCATTTTTACCCAGGTTCGGGCCGCTGTGAAGCGTAAAACCCCACTACTGATTTTGGTGGATTGATCGAAGGAACACGAAGAACACGCAACACTCAACCCCAGCAAGGATTGTTGTCGGGACGAGCTACTACGCGAGTACAAGTGTCCAAAAGTCCGAATCCTGAGCTAGGTTGCCTTGGGCCTCCTTTTATAGCGCAAGGGGCAACCACAATGGCAAAACAGTCATTATCTATTGATTAGATAGCTTAGCAGAGCTATCATACTTAACTCTGGTATTTAGGACAAAATACCATGATTACTAGACTAGGTGGCGCCTGGGGGTGCATCCCCGGCAAGCTCTTGCCACCACCTACCTGGCTGTTGCTTGAGGTCTTGACACGCTGCTGGACGGGTGTCAACTGGGTATAATCTGCCTTCCGGTGCGTTGCCACGTGCTTAGCGAGAGCCACTTAGCTGCTTGAGGGCTCGACACCGCATCGATAAGTGACTGGCATCGCGATGCGGTGGAGCGGTGGCTGGTCAGGTCGTGCCTGTCGGGGGATGTCTTGCCGGGTCTTCCTGAGATGTGCGCACCTCGGTCCCCGATAGGCTCCGGGGGCGTGGCTGGCGCATTTTGGGCCCCTCCTGGGCCATCGCGTTGGCCTTGCCGGTGTTTGCTTGGCTTCCTGCAGATCGTTGCTTTCGGGTGCTGTTTCTTGAATGCTTGCTTGGTGGCGTGGTATCTTTCCCAACGGGCTTTGCTACTACTGCCTGTGCATAAGTCAGGGGCACTGGATACCCCTGTCCTAGTGCACCGACATCGTAGGAACATATACTTGACATGGATAAGGCAGTAGCAATAAACTAACATGATCAAATGCTATGCTTACGGTTGGGTCTTGTCCATCACATCATTCTCCTAATGATGTGATCCCATTATCAAATGACAACTCATGTCTATGGTCAGGAAACCTTGGCCATCTTTGATCAACGAGCTAGTCTAGTAGAGGCTCACTAGGGACATAGTGTTGTTTATGTATCCACACATGTATCTGAGTTTCCGATCAATACAATTATAGCATGGATAATAAACGATTGTCATGAACAAGGAAATATGATAATAACCAATTTATTATTGCCTCTAGGGCATATTTCCAACAAGTATTTGTGGTAAAGCCACCGTTGATCATTTTTTATACATGTTATGCTTGATCATTGCACATCCTGGTACACTGGTAGAGGCATTCATATAGAGTCATACTATAGTTTTTCATATTGAGTTGTAAGTAAATAAAAGTGTGATGATCATCATTATTAGGGTACTGTCTCAGTGAGGAAAGAATGATTCCCTCACAAGTCGGGATGAGACTCCGGACGAAAAATAAAAGAAAAAACGGAAAAGAATTTTTTTAAGAAAAAGAAACAAAAAAATAAAAAAAGGGAAAAATAAAAATAAAAATAAAAAATAAATGAGAGAAAATAGAGAAGGGACAGTGCTACTACCTCTTCTTCCACACTTGTGCCTCAAAGTGGCACCATGTTCTTCATATAGAGTCTCTTGTTTGTCACTTTCATATGCTAGTGGGAATTTTTCATTATAGAACTTGGCTTGAATATTTTGATGACGTGCTTCCTCAAATACGCGAGGTCTTCATGAGCAAGCAAGTTGGATGTACACCCACTTAGCTTCAGTTGAACTTTCATACACATATAGCTCTAGTACATCCGTTGCATGGCAATCCCTACTCCTCGCATTGATATCTATTGATGGGCATCTCCATAGCCCATTGATACGCCTAGTTGATGCGAGACTTTCTTCTCCACTTTTACCCCTTTTGAAACCTACCACAATATTCTGTTCCACCTTTATGCTATATCCATGGTTCACGCTCATATATTGCGTGAGTAATAAAAAGCTGAAGCGCGTTAAAAAGTACGATCCAATTGCCTGACTTAACACCGTGGTGCTTGACATTTGTATTTATGTGGTGAAGACGGAGCCATGCCATGCTAATATGATAAAATGAATAGGGGGTGAACA
Organism: Elymus sibiricus; assembly: GCA_039707655.1. Lineage (NCBI taxonomy): Eukaryota > Viridiplantae > Streptophyta > Magnoliopsida > Poales > Poaceae > Elymus > Elymus sibiricus. Next base: position 284,479,038 of record CM077663.1, read on the forward strand.
TTCTTTAAGGATCATATATTTTGAAACTTGATGATTATGTTACTTATGTTTATGAATATTACTATGTTGATGTTTATTAATTCATCATTTCTCAATGATCATACCTGCAATAGATTATATGTTGGGTAGCATGTCACATCAAAAATTCTATTTTTATCATTACCTACTCGAGGACGAGCCGGAATTAAGCTTGGGGATGCTTATACATCTCCAACGTATCTATAATTTTTTATTGTTTCATGCTACAATATTATCATTCTAGGATACTTTTTAGGCATTTATTTGCCAATTCATATTATTTTTTAGCACTAACCTATTAACCCAGTGCCTAGTGCCAGTTGCTGTTTTCTGCGTGGTTTTGGCTTTTCAGGTTTACCATACCAAACGAAGTCCAATTGCCACGAAACTTTTTATTGATTTTTTCTGGACCAAAAGAAGACCTGGAAGCTTCGGGAGGAGATCAAAGGCTGCACGAGAGAGGCAACACACATCAGGGCGCGCCCAGGGGGTGGCCGCCCCCTGTTGTGTGTTGGCTCCTCCTAGCGTCTCCCGACGTCCCTCTTTCGCCTATAAATTCCAATATATCCCATAAACCCTAGGGAGCCCCCCGAAACACTTTTTCCGCCGCCGCAAGTCTATGTTCCGCCGTGTGCCCATCTGGAGCCTTGTTCAGGTGCCGTGTCAGAGGGGGGATCGATCGCGGAGGGCCTCTACATCAACCTTGCTGCTCCCATGGTGATGTGTGACTAGTTCACCATAGACCTACGGGTCCGTAGTTAGTACCTAGATGGCTATCTCTCTCTCTCTCTTGATCTTCAATACAAAGTTCACTGCATCTTCGCGTTGATCTATTCGATGTAATCACTTTGTGCGGTGTGTTTGTTGCGATCCGATGAATATTGGTTTTATGTTCAGATTGTTCATGAAATTAAATTGAGTTCCTTGCTGGTCCTTCTTTACATATGCATGATTATATGATAGCTTCATAATTCTCTCCAATATATTGAAATTGTTTGGCCAACTAGATTGATATTTCTTCAGTGAGAGAGGTGCGTTGTACTGGGTTGAATCTGGCGGTGCTTTATATCCCAGTGACATAGTAGGGGACAAGACACGTCTTTGTATTGCTGCCACTAAGGATAAAACAATGGGGTTAATTCATATTAATTGGATTTACTTTGTCTACATCATGCCATTGTTCTCCAAGCATTAATACTCCAGATGCATACTGGATAGCGGTCGATGGGTGGAGTAATATTAGTAGATGCAGGCAGGAGTCGGTCTACTTGCTTACGGACGTGATGCCTATATGTAATGATCATTGCCATGAACAAATATTGCATAACTATGTGCTTTTCTATCAATTGCCCAACAGTAATTTGTTTACCCACCATATGCCTACTACATGAGAGATGCCACTAGGGAAAACTATGGTCCTGGGGTCTATCCACTAATATATTTACAAAAGCTTTCGTTACCTTGCAGCCATTATTTATTTTTCAATTTACAATTATCAACTACCATCTACACACTTCATTTGCTTGGAAATAACGAGTCCAAGGGGATTGACAACCCTCTTGCCCGCGTTGGGTGCAAGTGTTTAATTCTTTGTGTGCAGTCGCTGAAGACGAGGGTTGCGTGCTTCTCCTATTGGTTCGATAACCTTGGTTCTCACTAAGGAAAATACTTATCTATATTGTGCTGCATCACCCACTCCTCTTCGCGGAAAATCCAACGCATATCACAAGTATCAAGCATCACACGAAGGCTCGTGGTTCCGAGAGGGAACATGAGGCCTTGTGTGATGACGAACTGCCAATCGCTGCCTCATTCGGCCTAGTTTTTTTTCATCGTTACAATGCACGAATACGACAGGCATCCTAAAATTTGGAAATTTTTGGGGTTCAATTGACATTTTTATACATTAAGTTAGTTTCTAGAAATTTAATGGCCATAATTCAAAACTGAAACACATTAACATGCAAGATGAAGCAAAAACTGCTGGAAAAAAAATCATATTTATGTACTACTGTTCCGTATATATGCCCCATGCAATAAATTTGAAGGAATTCCAAACATCTTGAGTAACGGTTTGGACACAAGCATTGAGAATCTAGGTTTTTAAATTGAAAAAAATAAAAAATGCTCTGAATTACATGAAAATCTGCATGATTTCCCGACATGGGGCCAAGAAGTCATGGTTAAAGTATTGGCTTGTTCGAGATAAGCTTTGACACATGCCTCTCAGAAACAAGAGCATCACACGAAGGCTCGTGGTTCTGAGAGGGAACATCGAGCCTTGTTTGATGACGAACTGCTAGTCGCTACCTCATCCGACCTAGTTTTTTCATAGTTACAATGCATGAATACGACCGACATCCTAAAATTTGGAAATTTTCCGGGTTGAATTGGCATTTTTATACATTAAGTTAGTTTCTAGAAATTTAATGGCCATAATTCAAAACTGAAACACATGAACATGCAAAGATGAAGCAACAAACTTTTGGAAAATCATATATATGTACTACTTGCTTCCGTATATATGCCCCATGCAATAAATTTGAAGGAATTCCAAACTTCTTGAGTAACGAGTTGGACACAAGCATTGAGAATCTAGGTTTCTAAATTAAAAAAATAAAAAGTGCTCTAAAGTACATGAAATCTGCATCATTTCCCAACATGGAGGCAAGATGTCGTGGTTAAAGTACTGGCTTGTTCGAGATAATCTTTGACACATGTCTCTCACAAACCGTAGCATCACTTGAAGGCTCGTGGTTCCGAGAGGGAACATGACGTCTTGTGTGATGACGAACCGCCAATCGCTGCCTCATTCGGCCTAGTTTTTTTTTTCATCGTTACAATGCAGGAATACGACCGACATCCTAAAATTTGGAAATTTTTGGGGTTGAATTGACATTTTTATACATTAAGTTAGTTTCCAGAAATTTAATGGCCATAATTCAAAACTAAAACACATGAACATGCAAGATCAAGCAAAAAACTGCTGGGAAAAAAAATCATATTTATGTACTACTTGCTTCCGTATATATGCCCCATGTAATAAATTTGAAGGATTTCCAAACATCTTGAGTAACGGTTTGGACACAAGCATTGAGAATCTAGGTTTCTAAATTCAAAAAATAAAAAATGCTCAGAAGTATATAAAAATCTGCATGATTTCCCGACATGGGGCCAAGATGTCGCGGTTAAAGTAATGGCCCGTTCGAGATAAGTTTTGACACATGCCTCACAAACCGGAGCATCACACGAAGGCTCGTGGTTCCGAGAGGGAACATCGAGCCTTGTTTAATGACGAACCGCTAGTCGCTACCTCATTCGGCGTAGTTTTTTTTCATCGTTACAATGCACGAATACGGCCGGCATCCTAAAAGTTGAAAATTTTCGGGGTTGAATTGACATTTTTATACATCAAGTTAGTTTCTAGAAATTTAATGGCCATAATTTAAAACTGAAACACATGAACGTGTGATACGTCTCCAACATATCTATAATTTTTGATTGTTCCATGCTGTTATATTATCATTCTGGGATGTATTAGAATCATTTTATAGCAACTTTATATCATTTTTTGGGACTAACCTATTGACATAGTGCCAAGTGCCAGTTGCTGTTTTTGCTTGTTTTTTACTTCGCAGAATATCAGTATCAAACGAAGTCCAATCGCGATTAAACTTTTTGGAGATTTTTTTGGCCCAGAAGAAAGCCAGTGGGCCAAAGAAACACCCGGGAGGAGGCCCAGGGGGACCACAAGACACCAGGGCGCACCAGAGGCCCCCATTGCGCACTGTGGGTTGTGGTGGCATCGAGACCCCCCTCCACCGCCTCTAAGCTCTATAAATACCCAAATATTCCAGAAACCCTAGAGGAGTCGACGAAAAATACTTCCAGCCGCCGCAAGTTCCAGAACCGGGAGATCCAATCTAACACCATCATGGAGGGGTTCATCATCCTCATTGGTGCCTCTCCGATGATGCGTGAGTAGTCCACCATAGACCTACGGGTCCGTAGGCAGTAGCTAGATGGATTTCTCTCTCTTTTGATTCTCAATACAATGGTCTCTTGGAGATCTATTTGATGTAATGACTTTTTGCGGTGTGTTTGTTGGGATCCGATGAATTTTGAGTTCATGATCAGTTTCTATCCATGAATATTATTTGAGTCTTCTTTGATCTCTTATATGCATGATTACTTATAGCCTCGTATTTCTTCTTCGAAATTTTGGTTTAGTTAGGCCAACTAGATCTATTTTTCTTGCCATGGGAAGAGGTGCTTTGTGATGGGTTCGATCTTGCGGGGTCCTCTCCGAGTGACAAAAGGGGCAGATAGGCACGCATGTATCGTTGCTTTTAAGGATAACAAGATGGGGTCTATTCCTACATGAATAGATCTTGTCTACATCATGTCACCGTTCTTATTGCATTACTCCATTTTCCATGAACTTAATACACTAGATGCATGCTGGATAGCGGTCGATGTGTGGAGTAATAGTAGTAGACGCAAAATCGTTTCCAATTTTAAAATGATGTGTGGAGTAATAGTAGTAGATGCCACATCCAATATCCACAAGGGAGATCTTAAAATTATTAGTGTTCATCCCAATTTTGTTGAAATAGTAAAAGACCCTATTTACAAGAATGGAATTTTTGGTCTTATTCCTAGAAGTATTGTCATTGAAAGTGTGCATGCTAAATTCTTGAAGAAATCTAGTTGTGTGATTGAGGAGTTGAAAACTAAAGATGACAATATTTGAATCTATGCTTTATGCCTAGCTAGGGGTGTAAAACGATAGCGCTTGTTGGGAGGCAACCCAATGAATAAATTTATTTTAACCTATTCTTTCTGTTCTTGAGTGTTGACACAATTATGCTACTGTTAAGATTGTGTTTTTTTATGTTTTAATTAGTGTTTGTGCCAAGTAAAGCCTTTAGGATGATTCATAAGATGAGTAGAAACAATGCTGAATCTGAAACAGAAACTTTGACTCCAGTGCAGGAATTTTCGTTTTTTACTAGAGCTTGATAATGAGCTGAAATTTTAACACAATATTGCTATACGAATTCTTTATGTTGTCCTAATTTTTCAGAATTTGTAGAGTTACATAAGTATGGTTAGAGCACATATTACCACAGACTATTCTGTTTTTGATAGATTCTGTTTTCGTTGCATCGTGTGCTTGTTTTGATGAATCTATGGTTTGTATATAGGGGTAAGCCATGGTAAAGTTAAAATACAGTAGGTATAATGCAATAATAAAATATGAATGGGTTTGCAACAGTACTTAGAGTGGTGATTTGCTTTATAATACTAATGGATCTCACAAAGGTTTTGTTGAGTTTTGTGTGATTGCAGTTTTCAAGTTTTGGGTGAGATCACGATGGATGAAGGAATAAGGAGTGAAAAGAGCCTAAGCTTGGGGATGCTACAGCATCCCATGATAATATCCAAGGAGAAACAAGCAACTAGGCTTGGGGATGCCCTGAGTGGCATGCCCCCTTTCTTCTAACGACCATCAATATTTTACTTGGAGCTATATTTTTATTCGTCACATATCATGAGTTTTGTTTGGAGCGTCTTGTATTATTTGAGTCTTTGCTTGATTTGCTTTTTAGTTTGTCAAAAGTATCCTTGCTGGACACACCTATTTGAGAGAGCCAAAATTATGCTATGGTTTGTTAGAATTGCTCTATATGCTTCACTTAAATTTTTTGAGCTATGGAATTGCTCTAGTGCTTCACTTATATCTTTTTGAGCACGGTGTGCTTTAATTTTTTTTGAAGAAATACTCTCATGCTTCACTTAGATTAATTTGAGAGTTAGCAAATTTTAAAGAAACACTCTCATGCTTCACTTAGATTAATTTGAGAGTTAGTAATTTTTGAAGAAATTCTCTCATGCTTCACTTATACTATTTTGAGAGATGAAATTTTTATGCTCATGTTCTTCACTTAAATTTATTTGAGCTTGTCAAAAGCAATGGCAATATATGAAACTAGTCCCAAAGTGATAGATATTCAAGAGGGATATAATAAAAACTTTCATGAAGATCATTGGACAAATTAAACTTGATTCCTTGTAATAGTTTTGAGACATGACGATAGTGATATGTGAGTCATGTTGGTGAGTAATTATGCTTTAGTAAGAATATTGGTGTTAAGGTTTGTGATTCCCTATGCAAGCACAAAAGTCAATAGTTATGCAAGGAAATTACATCCTACTTATGGTGCATTATTCGGTGTTAGTTATGCTTAATGCCCGTTTATGTGAATTTTTGTTTCTTGGTTGGTTGCTTCTCAATCTATTTGCTAGCCTCCACTTGTACTAAGTAGAAATACTACTTGTGCATCCAAAATCCTTAAACCCACTTTTGCCATATGAGTCCACCATACCTACCTATATGCGGTATTTCCATGCCGTTCTTAGCGAATTTGTATGTGCCATCTCTAATTTCAAAAATAAATTTCCTTTTTGTGTGCTCGTACCGCTCATGAAACGGTAGGGGGTGTCCAATATTTTTCCATGCTAGATGTGTTATTCTCAAGATGAGTGTTTATTCACTTGTCATTGCACGAGAGTACGGCGGTAATACGGATGCCCAGTCCCGAAATGAAAAGAAATTTACTTTATGTTGTCAAATAATAAATTCCTTGGAAAGTGTTGGTATGGAAGGCAACCGTGGATACAGCTAGCCATGGATTGTGAAAGAATGGTGGAAAAAGGAATAAACTTTATTTTCTGTTTGGGAACCGCCTATGATGTATCTAGCATGGAAAGTATTGAGAACTACTCGGTCGTTTTCATTGACAGGAAAGGCATGCCACCCAAAATATTTTTTCTCTCTCAATTTAAGCTTTGAGCTCTGGCACCTCTACAAATCCCTACTTCCCTCTGTGAAGGGCCTATCTATTTACATTATGCAATTTTTATTTTTAATTTGAGTCTCCATCTTCTCTCATAAAGCACCAACTAGGGGGCACTATGATCATACTTGTGCATTGGGTGTAGTTAATATTTGAGTGTGTTTCATGAATGGATCAATAATTGAGCATGATGGGCTAGGGATAACTTTCTTTAGTTTTGATATTTGGAAAGACATGGTTGCTTTTTGGCATGCTTGAGTTTTAAAGTCTTTATGTCAAAACAAGACTATTGCTTTGAACCATCTAAAAGTCCAAATGTCCATGCTACAAAATAAAAGAATATGTGGTAAACATGTTAGGCAGCATTCCACATCGAAAATTCTGTTTTTATCATTTACCTACTCAAGGACGAGTAGGAATTAATCTTGGGGATGCTGATATGTCTCCAACGTATCTATAATTTTTGATTGTTCCATCCTGTTATATTATCATTCTTCGATGTTTTACAACCATTTTATAGCAACTTTAAATCATTTTTTGGGACTAGCCTATTGACATAGTGCCAAGTGTCAGTTGCTGTTTTTTGCTTGTTTTATACTTCACAGAATATCAGTACCAAATGGAGTCCAATCGCGATGAAACTTTTTGGAGATTTTTTTGGACCAGAAGAAAGCCAGTGGGCCAAAGAAACACCCGGGAGGAGGCCCAGGGGCCCCACAAGAAACCAGGGCGCGCCAGAAGCCCCCGCGCACCCTGGTGGGTTGTGGTGGCCTCGGGACCCCCCTCCACCGCCTCGGAGCTCTATAAATACCCAAATATTCTAGAAACCCTAGAGGAGTCGACGGAAAATACTTCCAGCCGCCACAAGTCCCAGAACCGCGAGATCCAATCTAACACCATCACGGAGGGGTTCATCATCCTCATTGGTGCCTCTCCGATGATGCGCGAGTAGTCCACCATAGACCTACGGGTCCGTAGACAGTAGCCAGATGGCTTTCTCTCTCTCTTTTGATTCTCAATACAATGGTCTCTTGGAGATCTATTTGATATAATGACTTTTTGCGGTGTGTTTGTTGGGATCTGATGAATTTTGAGTTCATGATCAGTTTCTATCCATGAATATTATTTGAGTCTTCTTTGATCTCTTATATGCATGATTACTTATAGCCTCGTATTTCTTCTTCGAATCTTTGGTTTAGTTAGGCCAACTAGATCGATTTTTCTTGCCATGGGAAGAGGTGCCTTGTGATGGGTTCGATCTTGCGGTGTCCTCTCCCAGTGACAGAAGGGGCGGCAAGGCACGCATGTATCGTTGCTATTAAGGATAAAAAGATGGGGTCTATTCCTACATGAATAGATCTTGTCTACATCATGTCACTGTTCTTATTGCATTACTCCATTTTCCCATGAACTTAATACACTAGATGCATACCGGATAGCGGTCGATGTGTGGAGTAATAGTAGTAGATGCAGAATCGTTTTGGTCTACTAATCTTGGACGTGATGCCTTGATACGTCCATTTTGCATCATGATTTCCTACTATTATTTATAATGTTTTTATGCATAATAATGCTTTAGGGAGTGATTCTAATGCCTTTTCTCTCATAATATGTAAGGTTTACACAAAGAGGGAGAATATCGGCAGCTAGAATTCTGGACCTGAAAAAGCATATCAGAGATACCTATTCTGCACATCTCCAAATAAGCTGAAACTTCACGGAGAATTATTTTGGAATATATGAAAAATACTGGAGCAAATAACTACCGGAGGGGGGCGACTTGGTGAGCACAAGACACCAGGGCGCGCCAGGCCCTCAGGCGCGCCCTGGTGGGTTGTGCTCAACCCAGCCCACCTCCAGTGCCCATCTTCTGGTACTTAGGGTCTTTTGACCTAGAAAAAATAAGGAGAGGACTTTCAGGACGGAACACCGCCGTCTCGAGGCGGAACTTGGGTAGGAGCACTTTTGCCTCCGGCGGAGCGATTCCGCCGGGGGAACTTCCCTCCCGGAGGGGGAAATCGAAGCCATCGTCATCACCAACAACCCTCTCATCTTTGGGAGGCCAATCTTCATCAACATCTTCAACAACACCATCTCCTCTCAAACCCTAGTTCATCTCTTGTGTTCAATCTTTGTACCGGAACCTCAGATTGGTACCTGTGGGTGACTAGTAGTGTTGATTACATCTTGTAGTTGATTACTATATGGTTTATTTGGTGGAAGATTATATGTTCAGATCCATTATGCTATTTAATACCCCTCTGATCTTGAGCATGAATATTATTTGTGAGTAGTTACCTTTGTTCTTGAGGTCACGAGAGAAGTCATGTTGCAAGTAATCATGTGAATTTGATATGTGTTCGATATTTTGATGATATGTATGTTGTGATTCCCTTAGTGGTGTCATGTGAACATCGACTACATGACACTTCACCATCCTTGGGCCTAAGGGGATGCATCGTGGAGTAGTTATTAGATGATGGGTTGCTAGAGTGACTGAAGCTTAAACCCTAGTTTATGCGCTACTTCGTAAGGGGCTGATTTGGATCCAAACGTTTAATGCTATGGTTATATTTTATCTTAATACTTTTATCGTAGTTGCGGATGCTTGCGAAGGGGTTAATCATAAGTGGGAGGTTTGTTCAAGTAAGAACAGCACCCAAGCACCAGCCCACCCACATATCAAATTATCAAAGTAGCGAACGCAAATCAAACCAACATGATAAAAGTGACTAGATGAAATTCCCGTGTACCCTCAAGAACACTTTGCTTATTATAAGAGACTGTTTTGGCCTGTCCTTTGCCACAAAAGGATTGGGCTATCTTGCTGCACTTTATTTACCATTACTGTTACTTGCTTGTTACCAATTATCTTGCTATCAAACTATTTGTTACCTACAATTTCAGTGCTTGCAGAAATTACCTTGCTGAAAACCGCTTGTCATTTCCTTCTGCTCCTCGTTGGGTTAGACACTCTTACTTATCGAAAGGACTACGATTGACCCCCTATACTTGTGGGTCATCAAGACTCTTTTCTGGCGCCGTTTCCGGGGAGTGAAGCGCTCTTGGCAAGTGGAAATCGGTAAGGAAAAACTTATACTACGTGCTGAAATTTATTGTCACTTGCTACTATAGAAAAAAAATCCTTTGAGGGGTTTGTTCGGGGCATCTTCAGCTCGACCGGAACCACAATTAGTTGCCCCTCAACCTACTGCACCTACTGAAAGTATTGGTTATGAAATTCCTTCGGGTATGGTAGAACAACTGTTAGCTAATCCATATGCAGGAGACGGAACTGAACATCTTGATATGCATCTAATACATGTGGATGAAATTTGTGGATTATTTAAGCTTGCAGGTTTATCCGGAGATGAAGTTAAGAAGAAGGTTTTCCCTTTATCTTTGAAGGGAAAAGCATTGACATGGTATAGGCTATGTGATGATATTGGATCATGGAACTGGAATCGATTACAATTAGAATCCCACCAAAAGTTTTGTCCTATGCATCTAGTTCATCGTGATCGGAATTATATATATAATTTTTGGCCTCGTGAAGGAGAAAGCTTCACTCTAGCTTGGGGGAGGCTTAAGTCATGTTATATTCATGCCCCAATCATGATATCCCGAGAGAAATTATTATTCAGAACTTTTATGCTCGGCTTTCTCATAATGATTGATCCATGCTCGATACTTCTTGTACTGGTTCTTTTATGAAGAAGACTATTGAATTCAAGAGGGATCTTTTAGAAAGAATTAAACGCAACTCTGAAGATTGGGAACTCGACGAAGGTAATTGGTCAGGTATTAAGCCTAAGTTTGATTGTGTTAAATCTTTTATGAATACCGATGCTTTTCACAAGTTTAGCACTAAATATGGACTTGACTCTGAGATAGTAGCCTCTTTCTGTGAATCATTTGCTACTCATGTTGATCTCCCTAAGGAGAAGTGGTTTACATATCATCCCCCTATTAAAGAAGAAATTAAAGAACCGGTAAGAGCTAAGGATGAAACCATCATTTACAATGTTGATCCAGTTGTGCCTACTGCTTATATTGAAAAACCACCTTTCCCTGTTAGGATAAAAGAACATACTAAGGTATCAACTGTGGTTCGTTGATATGTCTCCAACGTATCTGTAATTTTTGCTTGTTCCATGCAGTTATATTATCATTCTTGGATGTTTTACAATCATTTTATAACAACTTGATATCATTTTTTGGGACTAACCTATTGACATAGTGCCAAAGTGCCAGTTGCTGTTTTTGCTTGTTTTTTACTTCGCAGAAAATCAGTACCAAACGGAGTCCAATCGAGACGAAACTTTTTGGAGTTTTTTCTGGACCAGAAAACACCCAGTGGGCCAAACAAGAGCGAGGAAGGTGGGCTGTGGAGAGCACAACCCACCAGGGCGCGCCAAGGGGCCCCCGGCGCGCCCTGATGGGTTGTGCCCTCCACGGAGCCCCTCCGCACCGCCTATGATGCCTATAAATTCCCAAATATTCGGAAAACCCTAGGGGAGTCGACGAAACACAATTCCAGCCGCCGCAAGTTCCAGAACCGCGAGATCCAATCTAAACACCATCACGGAGGGGTTCATCTTCCTCATAGGTGCCTCTCCGATGATGCGTGAGTAGTCCACCATAGACCTACGGGTCCGTAGGCAGTAGCTAGATGGATTTCTCTCTCTCTTTTGATTCTCAATACAATGGTCTCTTGGAGATCTATTTGATATAATGACTTTTTGCGGTGTGTTTGTTGGGATCTGATGAATTTTGAGTTCATGATCAGTTTCTATCCATGAATATTATTTGAGTCTTCTTTGATCTCTTATATGCATGATTGCTTATAGCATCGTATTTCTTCTTCGAATATTTGGTTTAGTTAGGCCGACTAGATCGATTTTTCTTGCCATGGGAAGAGGTGCTTTGTGATGGGTTCGATCTTGCGGTGTTCTTTCCCAGTGACAGAAGGGGCAGCAAGACACGGATGTATCGTTGCTATTAAGGATTGTTGGAAATATGCCCTAGAGGCAATAATAAATTGGTTATTATTATATTTCCTTGTTCATGATAATCGTTTATTATCCATGCTATAATTGTATTGATTGGAAACTCAAATACATGTGTGGGTACATAGACAACACTGTGTCCCTAGTAAGCCTCTAGTTGACTAGCTCGTTGATCAAAGATGGTTAAGGTTTCCTAGCCATTGACATGAGATGTCATTTGATAACGGGATCACATCATTAGGAGAATGATGTGATGGACAAGACCCAAACTGTAAACGTAGCATTTGATCGTGTCAGTTTATTGCTATTGTTTTCTGCATGTCAAGTATCTGTTCCTTTGACCATGAGATCATGCAACTCACTAACACCGGAGGAATACCTTGTGTGTATCAAACGTCGCAACGTAACTGGGTGACTATAAAGGTGCTCTACAGGTATCTCCGAGGGTGTCTGTTGGGTTGGCATGGATCAAGACTGGGATTTGTTACTCCGTGTGACGGAGAGGTATCTCAGGGCCCACTCGGTAATACAACATCACAATGAGCCTTGCAAGCAATGTGACTAAAGTGTTAGCCACGAGATCTTGTATTACGGAACGAGTAAAGAGACTTGCCGGTAACGAGATTGAACTAGGTATAGTGATACCGACGATCGAATCTCGGGCAAGTAACATACCGAAGAACAAAGGGAACAGCATACGGGATTAACTGAATCCTTGACATAGAGGTTCGACCGATAAAGATCTTCGTAGAATATGTAGGAGCCAATATGGGCATCCAGGTCCCGCTATTGGTTATTGGCCGTAGAGGTGTCTCGGTCATGTCTACATAGTTCTCGAACCCGCAGGGTCTACACACTTAACGTTTGGTGAAGATTAGTATAATTGAGTTGTTATGTTGGTGACCGAAAGTTGTTCGGAGTCCCGGATAAGATCCCGGACATGACGAGGATCTCCGGAATAGTCCGGAGGTAAAGATTGATATATGTGATAATAGTGTTTTGATCTCTGGAAGGGTTCCGAAGTTCACCGGAAGGGGTTCCGGATGTTTACCGAAGTGTTCGGGTGCAGCAACACTTTATATGAGCCAAAGGGATAAAGCCCACAAGGTATTGGAAAGTGCAAAAGTAGTTTTGCTGCCGCGTAAGCGGTACTACCGCTTGGTGAAGCGGTACTACCGCCGGAGCGGTACTACCGCTTGTGTGAAGCGGTACTACCGCCCAAGCGGTACTACCGCTTGTGTGAAGCGGTACTACCGCTTGTGCGCGGCTGTGCACGATTCGGCAGGGTCCGAATTGGACTCTTTTCCTGCGGGCCAAACCGACCTTGTGCGGGCAAAACCGACCCGGAGGAGACTTTTACTCCAAGTTTAGACCCCAAGGCTCAACATATAAATAGAGGGGCAGGGCTAGCACACGGGACACATCAGGATTTCCCAAGCCGTGTGCCGGCAACCCTAGCCCTCTAGTTCCTCCGTCATAATCTCCGTAGCGCTTGGCGAAGCCCTGCAGAGATTGTTATTCACCACCATCACCACGCCGTCGTGCTGCTGGAACTCAACCACTACTTCACCATCGCTCGCTGGATCGAGGAGGTGAAGGCGTCATCAAGCCGTACGTGTGTTGAACGCGGAGGTGCCGTCCGTTCGGCACTAGATCGGAAGGATCGTGATTGGATCGCGGGACGCTCGGCGATTTGGATCGCGAAGACGTTCGACTACATCAACCGCGTTTATTAACGCTTCCGCTTAGCGATCTACAAGGGTATGTAGATTCACTCTCCCTCTCGTAGATGCTCATCACCATGGATAGATCTTGCGTGTGCGTAGGAAAATTTTTGTTTCCCATGCAACGTTCCCCAACAGTGGCATCTGAGCTAGGTCTATGCGTAGATGAGATCTCGAGTAGAACACAAACGAGTTGTGGGCGTGGGTGTATACATATTGCTTGCCGTTACTAGTTGATACTTGATTCCGCGGTATTATGAGATGAAGCGGCCCGGACCGACATTACGCGTACGCTTACGCGAGACTGGTTTCACCGCTGCGTGCACTTGTTGCATAAAGGTGACTGGCGGGTGTCTGTCTCTCTCACTTTAGTTGAATCGGTTCAATGAAGAGGGTTCTTTTAGAAGATCAAAAAGCAATCACTACACCACGTTGTGGTTTTGCGTAGGTAAGAATCGTTCTTGCTAGATACCCGTAGCAGCCACGTAAAATTTGCAACAACAATTAGAGGACGTCTAACTTGTTTTTGCAGGGTATGTTGTGATGTGATATGGCCAATTACATGATGAGATATATGTGATGTATGAGATGATCATGTATTGTATAGAATATCACGACTTGCATGTCGATGAGTACGGCAACTGGCAGGAGCCATAGAGTTGTCTTTAATTATTGTATGACCTGCGTGTCAATCATTAAGCGCTATGTAATGCTTTACTTTATCGCTAAACGTTAGCTATAGTCGTGGAAGCAACAGTCGGCGCGACAACCTTATGGCGACACGTTGATGGAGATCAAGATGATGGAGATCATGGTGTCATGCCGGTGACGATGGAGATCATGCCGGTGCTTTGGAGATGGAGATCAAAAGCACAAGTTCATGGCCATATCATGTCACTTATGATTTGCATGTGATGTTAATCCTTTTATGCATCTTATTTTGCTTAGGACGACGGTAGCATTATAAGGTGATCCCTCACTTAAATTTCAAGATAAATTGTGTTCTCCCCAAGTGTGCACCGTTGCGAAAGTTCGTCGTTTCGAGACACGCCGTGATGATCGGGTGTGATAGACTCTACGTTCGCATACAACGGGTGTAAGCCATGTTACACGTGCGGAACACTCGGGTTAAACTTGACGAGCCTAGCATGTACAGACATGGCCTCGGAACACAAGAGACCGAAAGGTCGAACATGAGTCATATAGTAGATATGATCAACATGAAGATGTTCACCATTGAAACCACCTCAACTCACGTGATGATCGGACTTGAGTTGGTGGATTTGGATCATGTTACACTCGAATGATCGGAGGGATGTCAATTTGAGTGGGAGTTTTTTAAATATGATTAACTAAACTCATTATCTAAGAACAATAGTCTAAGTTGTCTTTGCTATATTTATGTTGTAGATCATGGCTCGCGCAGTAGCACCCCTGAATTTTAATGCGTTCCTAGAGAAAGCTAAGTTGAAAGATGATGGAAGTAACTTTGTGGACTGGGCCCGTAATCTAAGGATTATCCTTACGGCTTCCCAGAAGGCTTATGTCCTTGATGCACCGCTTGGTGATCCACCCGCTCCAGTTGAGTCTCTAGACGTTGTGAACGCCTGGCAGGCTCGTTCTGATGATTACTCAATAGTTCAATGTGCAATGTTGTATGGCTTAGAACCGGGACTTCAAAGACGTTTTGAACGTCATGGAGCATATGAGATGTTCCAGGAGTTGAAGTTTATCTTTCAGAAGAATGCCCGGATCGAGAGATATGAGATCTCCGATAAATTCTATGCTTGCAAGATGGAGGAGAACGGGTCTATCAGTGATCACGTGCTCAGAATGTCTGGGTACTCCACCCGTCTGGCTGAGTTAGGGATGCCCCTTCCGCCAGAGGCTATCACTGACAGAGTTCTTCAATCATTGCCACCTAGCTACAAGAGCTTCGTGTTGAACTATAACATGCACGGGATGAACAAGTCAGTCGCCGAGCTGTTTGCGATGCTGAAAGCCGCTGAGTCTGAAATTCAGAAGGAGCATCAAGTGTTGATGGTCAATAAAACCACTAGTTTCAAGAAAAATGGCAAGGGTAAGAAGGGTAACTCCAAGCAGAGTGGCAAAGCAGTTGCTCCTCTCGTGAAGAAACCCAAGGCTGGACCCAAACCAGAAACTGTGTGTTTTCATTGCAAGGGAACTGGACACTGGAAGCGGAATTGCCCCAAGTATTTGGCTGACAAGAAGGCGGCCAACAACAAACAAGGTATATATGATATACATGTTATTGATGTGTACCTTACCAACTCTCGTTGTAGTGCCTGGGTATTTGATACCGGTGCGGTTGCTCATATTTGCAACTCAAAACAGGAACTGCGGAATAGACGGAGGCTGGCAAAGGACGAATTGACGATGCGCGTGGGAAATGGTTCCAAGGTTGATGTGATCGCCGTCGGCACGCTCGCTCTTCGATTACCGTCGGGATTAGTGATGAACCTAAATAAGTGTTATTTGGTGCCTGCGTTAAGCATGAACATTATATCTGGATCTTGTTTATTGCGAGACGGTTACTCATTTAAATCAGAGAATAATGGTTGTTCTATTTATATGAGTAATATCTTTTATGGTCATGCACCCAATGTGAGGGGTTTATTCTTATTGAATCTCGATAGTAATGATACACATGTTCATAACATTGATGCCAAAAGATGTAGAATTGATAATGATAATACCACTTTCTTGTGGCACTGCCGTTTAGGTCATATTGGCGTAAAACGCATGAAGAAGCTCCATGCTGATGGACTTTTGGAGTCACTTGATTTTGAATCACTTGACACATGTGAACCATGCCTCATGGGCAAGATGACTAAAACGCCGTTCTCTGGAACAATGGAACGGGCAAGTGACTTATTGGAAATCATACATACTGATGTGTGCGGTCCGATGAGCATTGAGGCGCGCGGTGGTTATCGTTACTTTCTCACCTTCACTGATGACTTAAGTAGATATGGGTATATTTACTTAATGAAACACAAGTCTGAAACATTTGAAAAGTTCAAACAATTTCAGAGTGAAGTTGAGAATCATCGTAACAAGAAGATTAAATTCCTACGATCTGATCGAGGAGGAGAATATCTGAGTTATGAGTTTGGCAGTCACTTAAGACAGTGTGGAATTGTTTCACAATTGACACCGCCTGGAACACCACAGCGTAATGGTGTGTCCGAACGTCGTAATCGAACTTTATTGGATATGGTGCGATCTATGATGTCTCTTGCCGATTTGCCACTATCGTTTTGGGGTTATGCATTAGAGACAGCTGCATTCACTTTAAATAGGGCACCATCGAAATCCGTTGAGACGACGCCATATGAACTTTGGTTTGGCAAGAAGCCAAAGCTGTCGTTTCTTAAAGTTTGGGGATGTGATGCTTATGTCAAAAAGCTTCAGCCTGAAAAGCTGGAACCCAAAGCGGAGAAATGCGTCTTCATAGGATACCCAAAAGAGACAGTTGGGTATACCTTCTACCTCAGATCCGAAGGCAAAGTGTTTGTCGCTAAAAACGGAACATTTCTTGAGAAAGAGTTTCTCTCGAAAGAATTGAGTGGGAGGAAGATAGAACTTGATGAGGTTGTTGAACCTTTACTTCAACCTGAGAGTAGCGCAGCGCAGAAAGTTGTTTCTGTGGAGCCTACATTAGCTGAAGAGGAAGTTAATGATGATGATCATGAAGCTTTGGATCAAGTTGCTATCGAACCTCGTAGGTCGACAAGGACGCGTACTGCTCCTGAGTGGTACGGCAACCCTGTCTTAGAGGTCATGTTGTTAGACAACGATGAACCTACGAGCTATGGAGAAGCGATGATGAGCCCGGATTCCGAGAAGTGGTTAGAGGCCATGAAATCCGAGATGGGATCCATGTATGAAAACAAAGTATGGACTTTGGAAGTATTACCTGAAGGGCGTAAGGCCATTCAGAACAAATGGATCTTTAAGAGGAAGACGGACGCGGACGGTAATGTCACCGTCTATAAAGCTCGACTTGTGGCAAAGGGTTTTTCACAAGTTCAAGGAGTTGACTACGATGAGACCTTCTCACCCGTAGCGATGCTTAAGTCCGTCAGAATCATGTTAGCAATAGCTGCCTTTTTCGATTATGAAATTTGGCAGATGGATGTCAAAACAGCGTTCCTTAACGGTTTCCTTAAGGAAGAGTTGTATATGATGCAACCAGAAAGTTTTGTCGATCCAGAGAATGCTGACAAAGTTTGCAAACTCCAGCGATCCATTTATGGACTGGTGCAAGCATCTCGGAGTTGGAATCTTCGTTTTGATGAGGTGATCAAAGCGTTCGAGTTTATACAAGTTTACGGAGAAGCTTGTATTTACAAGAAAGTGAGTGGGAGCTCTATAGCGTTTCTAATATTATATGTGGATGACATATTGCTGATTGGAAACAATATAGAAATGCTGGAAAGCATAAAGGAATATTTGAACAAGAGTTTTTCAATGAAGGACCTAGGAGAAGCTGCTTTCATATTAGGCATCAAGATCTATAGAGATAGATCGAGACGCTTAATAGGACTTTCACAAAGCACATACCTTGATAAGATTTTGAAGAAGTTCAAAATGGATCAGTCCAAGAAGGGGTTCTTGCCTGTTTTGCAAGGTGTGAAGTTGAGTAAGACTCAATGCCCAGTGACTGCAGAAGATAGAGAAAAGATGAGTGTCATCCCCTATGCTTCGGCCATAGGCTCTATCATGTATGCAATGCTGTGCACAAGACCCGATGTCAGCCTTGCCATAAGTATGGCCGGAAGGTTTCAAAGTGATCCAGGAATGGAACACTGGACGGCGGTCAAGAATATCCTGAAGTACCTGAAAAGGACTAAGGACATGTTTCTCGTTTATGGAGGTGATCAAGAGCTCGTCGTAAAGGGTTACGTCGATGCAAGCTTTGACACTGATCCGGATGACTCTAAGTCGCAAACCGGATACGTATTTATTCTTAATGGGGGTGCGGTTAGCTGGTGCAGTTCCAAGCAAAGCGTGGTAGCTGATTCTACATGCGAAGCGGAGTACATCGCAGCCTCGGAGGCGGCGAAGGAAGGTGTCTGGATGAAGGAGTTCATGACAGATCTTGGAGTAGTGCCTAGTGCGCTTAACCCAATGACTCTGTTTTGTGATAATACTGGTGCCATTGCTCTAGCCAAGGAACCAAGATTTCACAAGAGGACCAGACACATAAAACGACGTTTCAATTCCATCCGCGATTACATCAAGGAGGACGACATAAATATTTGCAAAGTACACACGGATCTAAATGTTGCAGATCCGATGACTAAACCTCTTCCAAGGGCTAAACATGAACAACACCAGAACTGCATGGGTGTTCGATTCATTACAATGTAAATCACATAGTGATGTGAACTAGATTATTGACTCTAGTGCAAGTGGGAGACTGTTGGAAATATGCCCTAGAGGCAATAATAAATTGGTTATTATTATATTTCCTTGTTCATGATAATCGTTTATTATCCATGCTATAATTGTATTGATTGGAAACTCAAATACATGTGTGGGTACATAGACAACACTGTGTCCCTAGTAAGCCTCTAGTTGACTAGCTCGTTGATCAAAGATGGTTAAGGTTTCCTAGCCATTGACATGAGATGTCATTTGATAACGGGATCACATCATTAGGAGAATGATGTGATGGACAAGACCCAAACTGTAAACGTAGCATTTGATCGTGTCAGTTTATTGCTATTGTTTTCTGCATGTCAAGTATCTGTTCCTTTGACCATGAGATCATGCAACTCACTAACACCGGAGGAATACCTTGTGTGTATCAAACGTCGCAACGTAACTGGGTGACTATAAAGGTGCTCTACAGGTATCTCCGAGGGTGTCTGTTGGGTTGGCATGGATCAAGACTGGGATTTGTTACTCCGTGTGACGGAGAGGTATCTCAGGGCCCACTCGGTAATACAACATCACAATGAGCCTTGCAAGCAATGTGACTAAAGTGTTAGCCACGAGATCTTGTATTACGGAACGAGTAAAGAGACTTGCCGGTAACGAGATTGAACTAGGTATAGTGATACCGACGATCGAATCTCGGGCAAGTAACATACCGAAGAACAAAGGGAACAACATACGGGATTAACTGAATCCTTGACATAGAGGTTCGACCGATAAAGATCTTCGTAGAATATGTAGGAGCCAATATGGGCATCCAGGTCCCGCTATTGGTTATTGGCCGTAGAGGTGTCTCGGTCATGTCTACATAGTTCTCGAACCCGCAGGGTCTACACACTTAACGTTTGGTGACGATTAGTATAATTGAGTTGTTATGTTGGTGACCGAAAGTTGTTCGGAGTCCCGGATAAGATCCCGGACATGACGAGGATCTCCGGAATAGTCCGGAGGTAAAGATTGATATATGTGATAATAGTGTTTTGATCTCTGGAAGGGTTCCGAAGTTCACCGGAAGGGGTTCCGGATGTTTACCGAAGTGTTCGGGTGCAGCAACACTTTATATGAGCCAAAGGGATAAAGCCCACAAGGTATTGGAAAGTGCAAAAGTAGTTTTGCTGCCGCGTAAGCGGTACTACCGCTTGGTGAAGCGGTACTACCGCCGGAGCGGTACTACCGCTTGTGTGAAGCGGTACTACCGCCCAAGCGGTACTACTGCTTGTGTGAAGCGGTACTACCGCTTGTGCGCGGCTGTGCACGATTCGGCAGGGTCCGAATTGGACTCTTTTCCTGCGGGCCAAACCGACCTTGTGCGGGCAAAACCGACCCGGAGGAGACTTTTACTCCAAGTTTAGACCCCAAGGCTCAACATATAAATAGAGGGGCAGGGCTAGCACACGGGACACATCAGGATTTCCCAAGCCGTGTGCCGGCAACCCTAGCCCTCTAGTTCCTCCGTCATAATCTCCGTAGCGCTTGGCGAAGCCCTGCAGAGATTGTTCCTCACCACCATCACCACGCCGTCGTGCTGCTGGAACTCAACCACTACTTCACCATCGCTCGCTGGATCGAGGAGGTGAAGGCGTCATCAAGCCGTACGTGTGTTGAACGCGGAGGTGCCGTCCGTTCGGCACTAGATCGGAAGGATCGTGATTGGATCGCGGGACGCTCGGCGATTTGGATCGCGAAGACGTTCGACTACATCAACCGCGTTTATTAACGCTTCCGCTTAGCGATCTACAAGGGTATGTAGATTCACTCTCCCTCTCGTAGATGCTCATCACCATGGATAGATCTTGCGTGTGCGTAGGAAAATTTTTGTTTCCCATGCAACGTTCCCCAACAAGGATAACAAGATGGGGTCTATTCCTACATGAATAGATATTATCTACATCATGTCACCATTTTTATTGCATTACTCCGTTTTTCCATGAACTTAATACACTAGATGCATGCTGGATAGCGGTCGATGTGTGGAGTAATAGAGGTAGATGCAGGCAGGAGTCGGTCTACCTATCTTGGGCGTGATGCCAATATAATGATCATCGCCTTGGATATCGTCATGACTATTCGATTTTCTATCAATTTCCCACCGTGCGCTATACTCATGAGAGAAGCCACTAGTGAACCCTACGGCCCCCGGGTCTACTTTTCCATCATATTGCTTTCCTATCTACGTTTTTTGTAATCTTTGTTTTCAGATCTACAAAACCAAAAACCCAAAAACATGTTGCTGCATATTTACTCTTTTTATTTGTGTTCTTGAGAGATCTATCTCTCCTATCTATCACTACCTAATCTATCTTATTACCGTAGAGAGATTGACAACCTCTCTTTCGCGTCGGGTTGCAAGTATTTGTTGTTTGTGTGTAGGTGCTTCTTATTGGGTGGCGGTGATCCTCCTACTGGTTCGATAACCTTGGTTTCATAACTGAGGGAAATACTTACCATTGCTGTGCTGCATCATCCCTTCCTCTTTGGGGAAATACCGACGCAGTCTCAAGCCACGTCATTCGTAAAAGTAATATTAAAGCACCTAAGCCCTCTGAACGAATTAAAGTAGAACCTAGTGTTGCTATGGTTAAAGATATCTTGGTAGAAAATATTGATGGGCATGTTATTTACTTCTGTGATGAAGCTGCTAGAATTGCCAAACTTGATGAAAAAGATAAACATAGACCCGTAGTTGGCATGCCTGTTGTCTCAGTCAAAATAGGAGATCATTGCTATCATGGTTTATGTGATATGGGTGCTAGTGTGAGTGCTATTCCTTTTACCTTATACCAAGAAATTATGAAGGACATAGCACCCGTCGAAATAGAAGACAAAGATGTTACTATTAAACTTGCTAAAGAGACACCATCACACCACTTGGGATTGTTAGAGATGTTGAAGTCTTGTGTGGGAAAATAATATATCCTACTGATTTTCTAGTTCTTGGTTCCCCACAAGATGACCTTTGTCCCATTATCTTTGGTAGACCTTTCTTGAACACCGTCAATGCTAAGATAGATTGTGAAAAACAAACTGTCGGTGTTAGTTTTGGTGATGTGTCTCATGAATTTAATTTTTCCAAGTTTAGTAGACAACCTCGTGATAAATAATTATCTAGTAAGGATGAAATAATTGGTCTTGCTTCTATTGCCGTACCTCCTACTGATCCACTAGAACAATATTTGCTACACCATGAAAATGATATGCACTTGCATGAAAGGAATGAAATAGATAAAATTTTCTTTGAACAACAACCTCTCCTAAAACACAATTTGCCTATTGAAACTCTAGGAGGTCCTCCTCCACCTAAAGGTGATCCTGTGTTTGAATTAAAACAATTGCCTGACACTTTGAAGTATGCTTATCTTGATGAGAAAAACACATATCCTGTTATTATTAGTGCTAACCTTTTAGAACATGAAGAAGAAAGATTATTAAAAATTCTGAGGAAGCACCGGGCTGCTATTGGATATACTCTTGATGATCTTAAGGGCATTAGTCCCACCCTATGTCAGCACAAGATTAATATGGAACCTGATGCTAAACCCGTTGTTGATCACCAACGACGATTGAATCCTAAGATGAAAGAAGTGGTAAGAACTGAAATATTAAAGCTTCTTGAAGCAGGTATAATCTATCCCATAGCTTATAGTAGATGGGTAAGTCCCGTTCATTGTGTCCCTAAGAAAGGAGCTATTACTGTTGTTCCGAATGATAAAAATGAATTTATCCCACAAAGAATTGTCACTGGCTATAGAATGGTAATTGATTTTAGAAAAATAAATAAATCTACTAGAAAAGATCATTACCCTTTGCCTTTCATTGATCAAATACTAGAAAGATTATTTAAGAACACACACTTTTGTTTTCTGGATGGATATTCTGGCTTCTCTCAAATACATGTATCACAATCTGATCAAGAGAAAACCACCTTTACTTGTCCTTTTGGAACCTATGCTTAAAGACGTATCCCTTTTGGTTTATGCAATGCACCTGCTACCTTTCAAAGATGTATGATTGCTATATTCTCTGATTTTTGTGAAAAGATTGTGGAGGTTTTCAAGGATGATTTCTCCGTTTATGGAACTTCTTTTGATGATTTCTTAAGCAACCTTGATCGAGTTTTGTAGAGATGTGAACAAACTAATCTCGTCTTGAATTGGGAGAAGTGCCACTTTATGGTTAATGAAGTTATTGTCTTGGGGCATAAAATATCTGAACGAGGTATTGAGGTGGATAAAGCTAAAGTTGATGCAATTGAGAAAATGCCATGTCCTAAAGATATTAAAGGTATTCGGAGTTTCCTTGGTCATGTTGGTTTCTATAGGAGGTTTATTAAAGACTTCTCTAAAATTTCTAGGCCTCTTACTAATCTTTTACAAAAGGATATTCCATTTGGTTTTGATGATGATTGTGTAGAAGCCTTTGAAACACTCAAGAAAGCCTTAACTTCTGCACCTATCGTTCAACCACCTGATTGGAACTTGCCTTTTGAAATTATGTGTGATGCTAGCGATTATGCATTTGGTGCTGTTCTAGGACAAAGAGTTGATAAGAAATTAAATGTTATCCATTATGCTAGCAAAACTCTAGACAGTGCCCAACGAAATTATGCTACTACTGAAAAAGAATTTTTAGCAGTTGTGTTTGCTTGTGATAAATTTAGATCCTACATTGTTGATTCCAAAGTTATTGTTCACACCGATCATGCTGCTATAAAATATCTTATGGAAAAGAAAGATGCTAAACCTAGACTCATTAGGTGGGTTCTCTTGCTTCAAGAATTTGATTTACATATCACTGATAGGAAGGGAGCTGAGAACCCCGTAGCTGATAACTTGTCTAGGTTAGAAAATATTCTTGATGACCCACTACCTATTGATGATAGTTTTCCTGATGAACAATTAGCTGCAATAAATGTTTCTCAAAACACTCCTTGGTATGCTGATTATGCTAACTACATTGTTGCTAAATATATACCACCTAGTTTCACATACCAACAAAAGAAAAAATTCTTCTATGATTTAAGACATTACTTTTGAGATGACCCACATCTTTATAAAGAAGGGGTAGATGGTATTATTAGACGTTGTGTACCTGAGCATGAAAAGGAACAAATCCTACAGGAATGTCATTCCGAAGCTTATGGAGGACATCATGCGGGAGATAGAACTGCTCACAAGGTTTTGCAATCTGTCTTTTTATTGGCCTACTCTCTTCAAGGATGCCCGTAAGTTTGTCTTGTCTTGTGATGAATGTCAAAGAATTGGTAATATCGGTAAGCGTCAGGAAATGCCTATGAATTATTCACTTGTTGTTGAACCATTTGATGTTTGTGGTTTTGATTATATGGGACCTTTTCCTTCCTCTAATGGGTATACTCATATTTTGGTTGCTGTTGATTATGTCACTAAGTGGGTAGAAGCTATTCCAACTAGTAGTGTTGATCATAACACCTCCATTAAAATGCTTAAAGAAGTAATCTTCCCGAGGTTTGGAGTCCCTAGATATTTAATGATTGATGGTGGTTCACACTTTATTCATGGTGCTTTCCGTAAGATGCTTGCTAAATATGATGTTAACCATATAATTGCATCACCCTATCATCCTCAATCTAGTGGTCAAGTTGAACTTAGCAATAGAGAAATACAATTAATTTACAAAAAACTGTCAATAGGTCTCGAAAGAATTGGTCTAAGAAACTAGATGATGCGCTTTGGGCCTATAGAACAGCTTATAAAAATCCTATGGGTATGTCTCCATACAAAATGGTATATGTAAAAGCTTGTCATTTGCCTCTAGTGTTAGAACATAAAGCATTTTGGGCAATTAAAGAACTCAATTATGATTTCAAACTTGCCGGTGAGAAGAGGTTATTTGATATTAGCTCACTAGATGAATGGAGAACCCAAGCTTATGAAAATGCCAAACTATTCAAAGAAAAAGTTAAAAGATGGCATGACAAAAGAATCCAAAAGCGGGAATTCAAAGTTGGAGAATATGTTCTTTTCTACAACTCTCGTTTTAGATTTTTTTGCAGGAAAGCTTCTTTCCAAATAGGAAGGACCATATATTATCCAAGAGGTTTATCGTTCTGGAGCTATTAAGATTAATAATGCCGAAGGTACTAACCCGAAGGTGGTCAATCGACAAAGAATTAAACACTATATCTCTGGTATGCCTATTAATGTTGAAAGCAATGTTATCCAAACCATGACACCGGAGGAACACCTAAAAGAAACCTTCCGGAACACTCCAGAATTCTGAAAAAGAGGAGGTACGTGATATGGTAAGTAAACGGACTCCGAAAAATTCGCAAAAATATTTTCTATCAGTTTTGGAATATTACAAAAATTAGCAAAATAAAAAATAAACATGAAAGCAACCGAGGTGAGCACAATACACCAGGGCGCGCCAGCCCTGCCAGGCGTGCCCTGGTGGGTTGTGCCTACCTTGGACACCTTCCCGACTCCGTTTTCCTTCCATATTCTTGCTTCCCAAGATAAAAATTCTTTATATATACCCCCGATTTTTTTGACCACCGCATCGTAGAAAAATCCCCTGTTCTTGTTTCGTGCTGTTTTCCTATCGGATCTATCAAGCCAGGCATCATGTCCCTCCCCCAATAACATAGAAGAAGATGCCTGGTTGATGAAGATGGAGCTGAAGTGAGAGGAGCCAAAAGAAGCCAATAATGAAGACAAGGGCAAGGAAGCTATGAAGTATCAAGCTCAAGAAGGAGGGCAATCCATGCCAACAGAACAGGAGGAAGAAGAAGATATCCTTCAACCTTATTACAATCATCTCACCCCCACTGAAATTGAAGCTTTTAGAGCTTTCGAAGTGGTTTGTGTTCAGAATAAATTTCTCACTCGTGAAAATATTTTTCTAGAGGAGCGCATCATCACCCTTCGGAGTGTCATCGTAAATTGGAGTACCTATTGAGCCTGAAGTGTGATACTTCATCACCACCACCTTCATCATCTTCACCACAAAAGGAGACTTGAGTACACGGGTATGGGCACTCCCCTTGGCTTGAGCCAAGCTTGGGGGAGATGCCCCGATATCGTATCACAATCACTCTTATTTACCTTTACCTATTTTAGTTCGATCCTTAGCTCTTTCGTGATTTATTTGAATAAAAGTTTAGTATGATCTATTTTCAAGAGCTAGTTTCGTGATATATCTATCTATGTAATCGAGTGAGAGTTATATAATAAAGTTTAGTTTGAGCTTTTGCTTCTTTACTTTCTTGTTGCAATCAAAATAAAAAGGAAATGAATGAAAAGGATCATATGCTAATCTTATGGTAAGTAATGACATCACATAAGGAAAAGTATAAGTGGTAAAATTTATTGGAGATTAACAAACATAGCATTGGTCAATGATGCAATTCATGAAAGAATTAATAAGGGAAGAGAATATTCACATGCAAATACACTATCTTGGACATCTTTTATGATTGTGAGCCCCCATTAAATATTATATGCCAAAATTGTTGACGTTGGACAAGGAAGACAACGTAATGATTTATGTTTGTTCATATTCACATAGAAGCTATATTGTCATAGATCCTTCAACATGTGGTGCTTGCTCAATATCTTTGCTAGCCAAAAATTCCGCCCTAAGTAGAGATACTACTTGTGCATCCAAAAACCCTAAACCCAAACTCATGTTTTGAGAGTCCACCATACCTACCTACGGATCGAGTAAGATCCTTCAAGTAAGTTGTCGTCGGTGCACTAAGGCAATAAAAATTGCTTCTAAATGTGTCAATTAGTGTAGGAGAAAATTGAGCGTTGTACGAACATATGATGGCAAAGTAATAAAAGCGACGGACTGCATAATAAAGGTTGCTATCATAGGGGGCAATATAACATGACGTTCTTTTTTGCATTAAGGGATTTGGCATACAAACCAAAAAGTGCATGACAACCTCTGCTTCCCTTTGTGAAGGGCCTATCTTTTTTACTTTTATGTATTTACTTTTATGCAAGAGTCAAAGTATTCTTCCCTATTCCTTTTTACTTTTTCTTTTTGCAAGCATCATGTGGTGAGGAAAGATCTAGGCACATATATCCAGTTGGATATGAGTGGGCATGAGTTATTATTGTTGACATCACCCTTGAGGTGAATACGTTGGGAGGCAAAACTATAAGCCCCTATCTTCCTATGTGTCCGGTTGAAACTTTTTGTTCATGGGTATGCCGTGAGTTTTAGCAATCATAGAAGACTAAATGATGGTTGAGTATGTGGACTTGCCAAAAGGCTCCGACATGAGACCCTTCCTGAAAATATGATGAATTGTAGTTGCAAAGTTGACTGAGAACATAGTTTGTTGGTTTTCAATAAGGTTTATGTTTTATACTTCTATGTTGTGATGAATTGTTACTTGTTCATTAGAAGTTATATGATGAAGTTATATAATAAAAGTTATATGAATAAGTTCTATGATAAAGTTTGTTGCTGCTATGATAATAAGCATAATGCTACTATGTCCGTATTTTGTTTTTATCGACACCTCTCCCTCAAACCATGTGGACATGTTCTTCGATATCGGCTTTCGCTTGAGGACAAGCGAGGTCTAAGCTTGGGGGAGTTAATACGTCCATTTTGCATCATGATTTCCTACTGTTATTTATAATGTTTTTATGCATAATAATGCTTTAGGGAGTGAATCTAATGCCTTTTCTCTCATAACATGCAAGGTTTCCACAAAGAGGGAGAATATCGGCAACTGGAATTTTGGACCTGAAAAAGCATATCAGAGATACCTATTTTGCACATCTCCAAATAAGCTGGAACTTCATGGAGAATTATTTTGGAATATATGAAAAATACTAGAGCAAATAACTACCGGATGGGGACCACTTGGTGAGCACAAGACACCAGGGCGCGCCAGACCCCCAGGCGCGCCCTGGTGGGTTGTGCTCAGCCCAGCCGACCTTCGGTGCCCATCTTCTGGTACTTAAGGTCTTTTGACCTAGAAAAAATAAGGAGAGGACTTTCGGGACGGAACGCCGCCGTCTCGAGGCGGAACTTGGGCAGGAGCACTTTTGCCCTCGGGCGGAGCGATTCCGCCGGGGGAACTTCCCTCCCGGTGGGGGAAATCAAAGCCATCGTCATCACCAACAGCCCTCTCATCTTTGGGAGGCCAATCTTGATCAACATCTTCAACAACACCATCTCCTATCAAACCCTAGTTCATCTCTTGTGTTCAATCTTTGTATCGGAACCTCAGATTGGTACCTGTGGGTGACTGGTAGTGTTGATTACATCTTGTAGTTGATTACTATATGCTTTATTTGGTGGAAGATTATTTGTTCATATCCATTATGCTATTTAATACCCCTCTGATCTTGAGCATGAATATTATTTGTGAGTAGTTACCTTTGTTCTTGAGGTCACGGGAGAAGTCATGTTGCAAGTAATCATGTGAATTTGATATGTGTTCGATATTTTGATGATATGTATGTTGTGATTCCCTTAGTGGTGTCATGTGAACATCGACTACATGACACTTCACCATCTTTGGGCCTAAGGGAATGCATTGTGGAGTAGTTATTAGATGATGGGTTGCTAGAGTGACAAAAGCTTAAACACTAGTTTATGCGCTACTTCGTAAGGGGATGATTTGGATCCAAACGTTTAATGCTATGGTTAGATTTTATCTTAATACTTTTCTCGTAGTTGCGGATGCTTGCGAGGGGGTTAATTATAAGTGGGAGGTTTGTTCAAGTAAGAACAGCACCCAAGCACCGGTCAACCCACATATCAAATTATCAATGTAGCGAACGCAAATCAAACCAACATGATAAAAGTGACTAGATGAAATTCCCGTGTACCCTCAAGAACAATTTGCTTATTATAAGAGACTGTTCTGGCCTGTCCTTTGCCACAAAAGGATTGGGCTACCTTGCTGCACTTTATTTACCGTTACAGTTACTTGCTTGTTACCAATTATCTTGCTATCAAACTATCTGTTACCTACAATTTCAGTGCTTGCAGAAATTACCTTGCTGAAAACCGCTTGTCATTTCCTTCTGCTCCTCGTTGGGTTAAACAGTCTTACTTATCGAAAGGACTACGATTGACCCCCTATACTTGCGAGTCATCATGCCTATATAATGATCATTGCCTTGGATATCGTCATGATTATTTGATCTCCTATCAATTGCCCAACAGTAATTTGTTTACCCACCGTGTGCTATACTCATTAGAGAAGGCACTAGTGAAACCTACGGCCCCCGGGTCTACTTTTCCAACATATTGCTTTCCGATCTATCTTTTGCCGCTTTTTGTTTTCAGATCTATTATTGCAAAAACCAAAAAATACCTTGCTGCACTTTTACTTTGCCTCTTTTATTTTGTGTTCTTGTGCGATCTATCTATCCAATCTATTACAATCTAATCTATCTTTTTACCGTGGAGAGATTGACAACCTCTCTTACGCGTCGGGTTGCAAGTATTTGTTCTTTGTGTGCAGGTACCGTTTACATAGTGTTGCGTGGTTCTCCTACTGGTTCGATAACCTTGGTTTCATAACTGAGGGAAATACTTACCGTAGCTATGCTACATCATCCCTTCATCTTTGGGGAAATACCGATGCAATCTCAAGCCACGTCAACATGCAAGATGAAGGGAAAATTGCTGGAAAAATCATATTTATGTACTACATTTGCTTGTGTAACATAAAAAACATATTAAATAATATAGGTTTTCAAATTCGAGATAATAGAAAATGATCTGAAATGCATGGCACCAAGATGACATGGCATTTTTTCTTCATATTTGAGTCACACGGAAGTATTTTTTTATTAGACTTTGTGATATTATCAGAGTATAGTAAGTTAGTAACACAAAAGGCACACATGCATTACATTTGGACAGAAAATATAAATATTTGTCAAGAGAACCGGTTCCCACATGATTGGCAATCTGTTTTGCATTTCGAGTTTTGGAAGCCAAATTTCGTGGGCTATTAATCTCACACGGTAGGGCATTGAGAACCATCGGTGATGTTAAGTCACACACGGCTCTTGACTCAGCAATTGTGTGCAATCGAGGCCATTGAATTCCGGCGACCGGCTCGTTCATTGCAGTCTCCCCCCCATTTTTCTGCTGGCGTCGATCAAGATTCCAGCTGTCTGTAAATGCTGACCGCTGAGACGTCATCTTGCCTGCATTCTCTCGTATCTCTCCCCCACCCCTCACACAAAACTCTGCCATGTCGCAGCTGGTATGTCCACAAGTAGCAAAGGAGGCGCCACCCGCGAGGACAGGGCACAGTGTAGCGACGAGGAGGACCCCTTCGCGCCCCCAGACAAGGTCACGCCAGACCCCCCAAGTGAAGATTGGTTTTGGGGCTAGTACAATCTGGCTTTGTGGAAGGCACTGCAACCGGCTGAGAGAGCCAGGCAGGTGGCGTTCAGGAAGGAGGAGGCTCAGGAGAGCGCCAGGCACCTTTTGGCCTGGAATGCCCTTAGTGCCGCATCGAAAAAGGAGGAGCTGGAGCTTTGGCGGCGGGCGCGTCGATGAGCGGAGCAGGTGTACGAAGACGGTTGGTACCACACAATGAAAGCAGAGGCACTAGGCGCCTTACCGCTACGTCGGCGTGGGCCGATAAGCTCGAGCATGCCACCGCCAAAGAGCTCCGGTGGGCGCCCAATGAAATGTCCCGCATGGCCGCGCGCCTCCGGTAGCAAGAGGCTGATCGACACGTCGAGCGCTGCGGGCGGAGGAGGCGGTGAACTCCCTCCGCATTGGGAAGCCGCCACACACAAGGCAGCTGCTGGCGAGAGGCTATCGATTTACTGCTCCTCACTCAAGGAGGGGTTATTATTAGTTTAGTTTTTATACATTGTATGTATTAGTTAAGTACTATCATCACGTATATATATGATGTCTGCAATGAGCTATTGAACGATTAATATATATTATTAATTTCACATTTCTATCTGATTTCGTACTCATTTCTGGCTCTAGCTGTAACACATATTGAAACATAACAATAGAACAAAAATCATTCACACATCGAAACATATCAATATTATGATGTGCAGACATTGCGATCGACTTCAAAACGATTCAACAAAATAAAACGCGTCCATGAGTGCCACCCTAACCTACGGAAGCTCTTGGCTCTGCCCGAACTCGTTCAGGCGTTCGTCCATGCGGTTGACACGCTCGCGGTACATTTGGAGCGCGATCTCGAGCTCCAAGCTGGCTATTTTGTCGGAGATTACCATCTTGAGGATGTGACAGCCATTTTCTTCTACTACTCCCCACTGGACACCTTGGCCAAGGAGGCGCTCGTGCGTATCGACCAGCCCGTTGGCATCGAGGGGGCCACGGACAAGGCGAACGGCCCGACCCATGCGAACGGCGCGGCCGGCGTCGGTTGCAAGTATGGTGCGGCCGGGCTCTGGTGCAAGTATGGCACAGACGGCCGCTGCCCATTCCTGTTAAGAAATCGGGCTACTGATGTGTCGTGGACACAGTTGCAACGTCATGTCGGGTGGGACAGTAGGCAAGCAGGGATGGAACTTCTCTTGCTTTTTCGCACGCTGCGCCGCTTGCTCTGTGGCCCTCCATTGGTCTTGCTGTGCGGCGCGCCTTGCCCTCTTGGCATGGACGCGCATGTTTTGCTCTACGGAGCACCACCGATGATCTTCTTGTGTGGCGCGCTGCAGTCTCTCGGTGGTGAGGCGGCTATGATGATCAGCGGTGCTGTCGCCCGCTACGCCAAGGGTCTGCTCAACCCTAGCGATGACGTGCAACACAACGTTGTTCGGCGCATCGCTGGGGACGCCATCGGCCGCGACGGGCCGTTGCGCCTACACCAGATCATTTTCGTCGTTGAGGAGGTTGATGGCAGAGGCGGCGCTTGGTCGGGTTGGCATGCTTGGTAGATAGGCTAGGCTGCACCAGGCGTGCATCCGCGTGTGTTGCGCGCCGGCTCTTATGCTCATTCGCTTGTGGCGGGAAACTGATGGGAAAGCTTGCACGAGAACCTGCCCGGTTGCTCGCGGGAACATGGCCAAAAGAAACGCATGGGCGGTGCCGAAGCGTGCACTGGATTCCTGACGTGGCTTGAGACTGCGTCGGTATTTCCCCAAAGAGGAAGGGATGAAGCAGCACAGCGACGGTAAGTATTTCCCTCAGTTATGAAACGAAGGTTATCGAACCAGTAGGAGGATCACCACCACCCAATAAGCAGCACCTGCACACAAACAACAAATACTTGCAACCCGACGCGAAAGAGAGATTGTCAATCTCTCTACGGTAAAAAGATAGATTAGGTAGTGATAGATAGGAGAGATAGATCTCTCAAGAACACAAATAAAAAGAGTAAATATGCAGCAATATGTTTTTGGGTTTTTGGTTTTGTAGATCTGAAAACAAAGATTGCAAAAAACATAGATCGGAAAGCAATATGTTGGAAAAGTTGACCCAGGGGCCGTAGGGTTCACTAGTGGCTTCTCTCATGAGTGTAGCGCACGGTGGGTGAACAAATTAATGTTGGGCAATTGAGAGAAAATCGAATAGTCATGACGATATCCAAGGCGATGATCATTATATAGGCATCACGTCCAAGATAAGTAGACCGACTCCTGCCTGCATCTACCACTATTACTCCACACATCGACCGCTATCCAGCATGCATCTAGTGTATTAAGTTCATGGAAAAACGGAGTAATGCAATAAGAACGATGACATGATGTAGACAAGATCTATTCTTGTAGGAATAGACGCCATCTTGTTATCCATAATAGCAACGATACATGCGTGTTTTGCCGCCCCTTCTGTCACTGGGAAAGAACACCGCAAGATCGAACCCATCACAAAGCACCTCTTCCCATGGCAAGAAAAATCGATCTAGTCGGCCTAACTAAACCAAAGATTCGAAGAAGAAATACGAGGCTATAAGTAATAATGCATATAAGAGATCAAAGAAGACTCAAATAATATTCATGGTTAGAAATTGATCATGAACTCAAAATTCATCGGATCCCAACAAACACACCGCAAAAATTTACATCAAATAGATCTCCAAGAGACCATTGTATTGAGAATCATAAGAGAGAGAGGAAGCCATCTAGCTACTGCCTACGGACCTGTAGGTCTATGGTGGACTACTCTCGCATCATCGGAGAGGCACCTATGAGGAAGATGAACCCCTCCGTGTTCGTGTTTAGATTGGATCTCGAGGTTCTGGAACTAGCGGCAACTGGAATTGTGTTTCGTCGACTCCCCTAGGGTTTTGGGAATATTTGGGAATTTATAGGCATCAGAGGCGGTGCAGAGGGTGGCCGAGGAGGGCACTACCCATCAGGGCGCGCCGGGGCCCCCCTGGCGCGCCCTGGTGGGTTGTGGTCTCCACGGCCCACCTCTTCGGCAGTTCTTTGGCCCACTGGGTGTCTTCTGGTCCAGAAAAAATCTCCAAAAAGTTTCGTCGCGATTGGACTCCGTTTGGTATTGATTTTCTGGGAGGTAAGAAACAAGCAAAAACAACAACTGGCACTTTGGCACTATGTCAATAGGTTAGTCCCGAAAAACGATATAAAGTTGTTATAAAATTATTGTAAAACATCCAAGAATGATAATATAACAGCATGGAACAAGCAAAAATTATAGATACATTGGAGACGTATCAGCATCCCCAAGCTTAATTCCTACTCATCCTCGAGTAGGTAAATTATAAAAACAGAATTTTTGATGTGGAATGCTGCCTAACATGTTCATCATATTCTTTTCCTTTGTATAGCATGGACATTTGGACTTGTAAATGATTCAAAGCACTAGTCTAGTTTTAACATAATGACTTCAATACTCAAGCATGTCAACAAGCAACCATGTCTTTCAAAATATGAACACTAAAGAAAGTTATCCCTAGCCCATCATGCTCAATCATTGATCCATTCATGAAACACACTCAAATATTAACTATGCCCGATGCTCAAGTACGATCATAGTGCCCCCTAGTTGCTGCTTATTAGAGAAGATGGAGACTCAAAGTAAAAATAAAAATTGCATAAAGTAAAAGATAGACCCTTCGCAGAGGGAAGTAGGGATTTGTAGAGGTGCCAGAGCTCAAGGTTTAAATTGAGAGACAAAAATATTTTGGGTGGCATGCTTTTCCTGTCAACGAAAACGACAAAGTAGCCCACAATACTTTCCATGCTAGATATATCATAGGCGGTTCCCAAACAGAAAATAAAGTTTATTCCTTTTTCCACCAAACTTTCACTTTCCATGGCGGGCCGTATCCACGGTTGCCTTCCATACCAACACTTTCCAAGGAATTTATTATTTGACAACATAAAGTAATTTTTTTTTCATTTCGGGAATGGGCATCCCTATTACCGCCGCACTCTCGTGCAGTGACAAGTGAATAAACACTCATCTTGAGAATAACACATCTAGCATGGAAAAATATTGGACACTCCCCACCGTTTCATGAGCGGTACAGGCACACAAAAGAGAAAATTTATTTTGAAAATTTAGAGATGGCACATACAAATTTGCTTGGAACGGCATGGAAATACCGCATATAGGTAGGTATGGTGGACTCATAAGGCAAAACTTGGTTTAAGGATTTTGGATGCACAAGTAGTATTTCGACTTAGTACAAATGGAGGCTAGCAAATAGATTGGGAAGCAACCAAACCAAGAGACAAAAATTCACATAAGCGAGCATTGAGCATAACTAACACCGAATAATGCACCACAAGTAGGATGTAACTTCATTGAATAACCATTGACTTTCGTGCATGCATAGGGAATCACAAACCTTAACACCAATATTCCTACTAAGCATAATTACTCACTAACATGACTCACATATTACTATCATCATGTTTCAGAACTATTACAAAGAATAAAGTTTAATTTGTCCAATGATCTTCATGAAAGTTTTTATTATATCCTCCTTGGATATCTATCACTTTGGGACTAGTTTCATATATTGCCATTGCTTTTTGGCAAGCTCAAACAAATTTAAGTGAAGCACATGAGCATAAAGATTTCATCTCTCAAAAAAGGTATAAGTGAAGCATGAGAGGATTTCTTCAAAATTTACCTACTCTCAAATTAATCTAAGTGAAGCATGAGAGTATTTCTACAAAAAATTCCAAGCACACCGTGCTCAAAAAGATATAAGTGAAGCACTAGAGCAATTCTATAGCTCAAAAAGTTTAAGTGAAGCACATAGAGCAATTATAGCATGATTTTGGCTTTCTCAAATAGGTGTGTCCAGCAAGGATACAAAGGAAAAACTAACAAACAAATCAAGCAAAGATACAAGACGCTCCAAGTAAAACTCATGATATGTGACGAATAAAAATATAGCTCCAAGTAAAATAGCGATGGTCGTTAGAAGAACGAGGGGATGCCACTCGGGGGCATTCCCAAGATTAGTTGCTTGTTTCTCTTTGGATATATCTTTGGGGTGCGGTAGCATCCCCAATATTAGGCTTTTATCACTCCTTATTCCTTCATCCATCGTGATCTCACCCAAAACTTGAAAACTTCAATCACACAAAACTCAACAAAATCTTCGTGAGATCCGTTAGTATAATAAAGCAAATCACTACTTTAGGTACTGTTGCAAACCCATTCATATTTTATTATTGCATTATACCTACTGTATTTTAACTTTACCATGGCTCATACCCTTCAATATAACCCATAGATTCATCAAAACAAGCACACAATGCAACGAAAACAGAATCTGCCTTAAGCAGAACAGTCTGTAGTAATCTGTACTCTAACCATACTTATGTAACTCTAAAAATTCTGAAAAATTAGGACAACGTAAGGAATTTGTATATAAACACTGTGTTAAAATTTCAGCTCAAGATCACGTTCTATAAAAAAATAAAATTCATATACTGGATGCAAAGTTTCTGTTTCAGATTCAGCATCGCTTCTACTCATCCTATGAATCATCCTAAAGGCTTTACTTGGCACAAACACTAAATAAACCATAAAAACACAATCATAACATAGGCATAATTGTGTCAACACACAAAATCAGAAAGGAAAAAGCAAAATTTATTTATTCATTGGGTTGCCTCCCAACAAGCGTTATCGTTTTACGCCCCTAGCTAGGCATAACGCATAGATTCAAGTATTGTCATCTTTAGTTTTGGATCCATAGGATGCCCTCATGATTGATTGATATGATGGCTTAATTCTTGTCCTAGGGAAGTGTTCCATACCCTTCCTCAAGGGAAATTGAAAACGAATATTGCCTTCTTTCATATCAATCACGGCACCTATAGTGCGTAAAAACGGTCTACCAAGTATAATGGGACAAGACGGATTGCAATCAATATCAAGCACAATAAAATAAATAGGCACATAGTTCCTATTTGCAAGAATAAGAACATCATTAATTCTTCCCAAAGGTTTTTTAATAGTAGAATCCGCCAAGTGCAAATTAAGAGAGCATTCTTCAATATTGGTAAGACCAAGCACATCACATAGAGATTTCGGAATCGTGGAAACACTAGCACCCAAATCACACAAAGCAAAGAATTCATAATTTTTTATCTTGACCTTAATGGTAGGTTCGCACTCATCATGTAATTTTCTAGGAATAGAAATCTCCAACTCCAACTTTTCTTCAAAAGATTTCATCATTGCATCAACGATATGTTTAGTAAAAGCTTTATTTTGCTCATAAGCATGGGGTGAATTCAACATAGATTGAAGCAAAGAAATACATTCAATCAAATAGCAACTATCATAATTAAAGTCTTTGCAATCCAAAATAGTGGGCACATCACTAGTTAAAGTTTTGATCTCTTCAAACCCACTTTTATCAAAATTTTCATCAAGATTTTCACCCTCCAAATTATTGGGACGCCTTCTAGATAAAGTTGACTCTACTTCAGTCCCTTCATTATCAATTTTAATATTACTAAACAAGGAATCAATAGAGGAAACACCAATCACTTTAAGATCTTCATCTTTTTTACGAAGACAATCCCTAGAAAACGATTTTTCTAAGATTTCTCTTTTAGCTCTAAGCATAGCGGTTCTTTTCTTACTTTCATCCATGGAGACATATAAAGCTTTAATAGATTCATCAATCTTAGGCACAAAAGCTTTCAACTTGAGATTTTCAACATCATGAGAAATTCTATCAATGCTTCTAGACATATCATCAATCTTATTCAACATTTCTTCTATCGTAGTATTGAAAGCCTTTTGCGCATTGATAAATTCTTTAATATTACTCTCAAGATCAGAGGTGTTCCTATTATTATTGTAAGAAGAATTACCATAGGAATTACCATAATTATTAGAGGAATTTCCAGGAAAAGGCCTAGGATTAAAATTACCTCTATAAGCATTGTTATTGAAATTGTTTCGCGAGAAAAATTCACATCTACGGAATCACTATTTTGCTCAATCAAGGTAGACAAAGGCACATCATTAAGATCAATAGGAGCATTTTTACTAGCAACCAATTTCATCAACACATCAACCTTATCACTCAAAGTACTAATTTCCTCAACCGAATTAACTTTTTTACTAGTAGGTGCTCTTTTGGTATGCCATTGAGAATAATTAGCCATGATATTATCTAGACATTTAGTAGCTTCACCCAAAGTAATCTCCATAAAAGTACCACCCGCGGCGGAATCTAAAAGATTTCTAGAGGCAAAATTCAATCCCGCATAATTTTTTTGTATGATCATCCAAAGCTTCAAACCATGAGTAGGACAATTTCCTAGCATAAACTTCATTCTTTCCCAAGATTGTGCAACATGTTCATGCTCAAGTTGCTTAAAATTCATGATTTGTGTCCTAAGGGAAATAATTTTCGCGGGCGGACAATACTTAGTGATAAAAGCATCCTTGCACTTATTCCAAGAATCGATACTATTGCGAGGCAAAGAGGAAAACCAGATTTTTGCATGATCCCGCAAGGAAAAAGGAAATAGTTTCAACTTCACAATATCATTGTCCACATCTTTTTTATTTTGCACATCACACAATTCTACGAACGTGTTTAGATGGGACGCGGCATCCTCATTAGGAGTACTTGGCAAATTGATCTTTCATGACAAGATTCAACAAAGCGGCATTAATATCACAAGACTCCGCACTAGTGGCGGGAGGAGCAATCAGAGTACTAATAAAATCATTGTTATTAGTATTGGAAAAATCACACAACTTGGTGTTCTCTTGAGTCATCGTGACTAGGCAAACAAGATTGCAAGCAAGGAAGAGATCCGGCGAGAAAAAGGGCAAACGAAAAAGAGGGCGAATAAAACGGCAAATTGGTGAAGTGGGGGAGAGGAAAACGAGAGGCAAATGGCAAATAATGTAATTGGAAGGAGATGAGATTTGTGATTAGGAACCTGGTAGATGATGATAGAGTCCCCTCGGCGCCTACGATAGGCACGTAGAAGAGACCGCTTCCTCCCCGGCAACGGCGCCAGAAATTCCTTTGACGTGGCTTCAGACTGCGTCGCTATTTCCCCAAAGAGGAAGGGATGATGCAGCACAGCGATGGTAAGTATTTCCCTCAGTTATGAAACCAAGGTTATTGAACCAGTAGGAGGATCACCACCACCCAATAAGCAGCACCTGCACACAAACAACAAATACTTGCAACCCGACGCGAAAGAGAGGTTGTCAATCTCTCTACGGTAAAAAGATAGATTAGGTAGTGATAGATAGGAGAGATAGATCTATCAAGAAAACAAATAAAAAGAGTAAATATGCAGCAATATGTTTTTGGGATTTTGGTTTTGTAGATCTGAAAACAAAGATTGCAAAAAAGATAGATCGGAAAGCAATATGTTGGAAAAGTAGACCCGGGGGCCGTAGGCTTCACTAGTGACTTCTCTCCTGAGTATAGCGCATGGTGGGTGAACAAATTACTGTTGGGCAATTGATAGAAAATTGAATAGTCATGACGATATCCAAGGCGATGATCATTATATAGGCATCACGTCCAAGATAAGTAGACCGACTCCTGCCTGCATCTACCACTATTACTCCACACATCGACCGCTATCCAACATGCATCTAGTGTATTAAGTTCATGGAAAAATGGAGTAATGCAATAAGAACGATGACATGATGTAGACAAGATCTATTCATGTAGGAATAGACCCCATCTTGTTATCCTTAATAGCAACGATACATGCGTGTCTTGCTGCCCCTTCTGTCACTGGGAAAGAACACCGCATGATCGAACCCATCACAAAGCACCTCTTCCCATGGCAAGAAAAATCGATCTAGTCGGCCTAACTAAACCAAAGATTTGGAGAAGAAATACGAGGCTATAAGTAATCATGCATATAAGAGATCAAAGAAGACTCAAATAATATTCATGGATAGAAACTGATCATGAACTCAAAATTCATCGGATCCCAACAAACACACCGCAAAAGTTTACATCAAATAGATCTACAAGAGACCATTGTATTGAGAATCATAAGAGAGAGAGGAAGCCATCTAGCTAACGCCTACGGACCCGTAGGTCTATGGTGGACTACTCACGCATCATCGGAGAGGCACCTATGAGGAAGATGAACCCCTCCGTGATGGTGTTTAGATTGGATCTCGAGGTTCTGGAACTTGCGGTGGCTGGAATTGTGTTTCGTTGACTCCCCTAGGGTTTTTGGAATATTTGGGAATTTATAGGCATCAGAGGCGGTGCAGAGGGGGGCCGAGGAGGGCACAACCCATCAGGGTGCGTCGGGGCCCCCCTGGCGCGCCTTGGTGGGTTGTGGTCTCCACGGCTGACCTCTCCGGCAGTTCTTTGGCCCACTGGGTGTCTTCTGGTCTAGAAAAAATCTCCAAAAAGTTTCATCGCGATTGGACTCCGTTTGGTATTGATTTTCCGCGAAGTAAAAAACAAGCAAAAACAACAATTGGCACTTTGGCACTATGTCAATAGGTTAGTCCCAAAAAATGATATAAAGTTGTTATAAAATGATTGTAAAACATCCAAGAATGATAATATAACAGCATGGAACAAGCAAAAATTATAGATACGTTGGAGACGTATCAATTCCTCGTGCGGCAACGTGGTGACAAGACGGAACAGAGGAGGAAGAAATGGTAAGTTCACAAACGCTAATAAAAAAAACGTCAGCATTGTACTAACCATTTACGTGCCGCCACGTGTCCGTCTTATTTTATTAGCTAGGAGGTGTTGTGGGTGCAGGTTTGATTAGACGGGATGTGTGTGAGCAGTCCGCCATGCAGGCTCAACGGGACGCGTGCGAGCAGTCCGCTGTGCAGGCGCAACTGGCTCACCGGGAATCGAGTTCTTATAAGTACATATGTTGTTTTTCTATAGACACAGCTTAGATGTTGTGTAGACAGAGAAAATCATAGTACACACGGAATAAACTACAAAACCTATCGGTGATGATTTCATCAATCGCTCACAATTGT
The DNA here is from genome assembly GCA_039707655.1 of Elymus sibiricus. NCBI lineage: Eukaryota > Viridiplantae > Streptophyta > Magnoliopsida > Poales > Poaceae > Elymus > Elymus sibiricus. The sequence goes on from CM077663.1 coordinate 284,519,535, forward strand.
ATACTAGCAAGCGTTTTCCCATAGCACACACAGGTCATTAGCACCAATCGTGTGTGTTATTTCTGGTGTTCGCACACGATTCTGATTACTCAACTGTTTGTTGTCTATCGCACACATCTTGTTATGCCGAATCGTTTGTGTTCTGCTGTATCACCGCACATAGTTTATTGTAGTGAATTGTGTGCCCTCTATCGCACACATCTGGATCTCTATAACCGTTTGTGTTATTTTAGCTAATCGCAAATAGTTCGTATGGAAGAACTGTATGGCACGTATCGCACATGTAAGTCTTTTCTGAATCGTATTTGATGGGTTCGCCATCGCGCACAGTTCGCGTTATTGGTGACGGACCTAGTACTATACTGTTTGTGATTCATGCATCGCACACAGTTTGGTCGAAGGGTCTCTGACTGATGTGTCGTCTTAGGACCTTCCTACAGTAGTGAAGGGTCGCCTTGAACCGCGGTTCGAGTAAGTTATGACCGATATGCATGACGTCATTTATGTAACGGTTTGCAAAAAGTTGTCAGTACCTTGTGACCGGGCACGCCTGAGATTTAGTCTTCGGAAGTCAGTTAAACACTTCGTGTGAGGAAAGGTGTCACACAAATTACTAGAGAGCTGTTGAACTCATCTCTTGAGCCGAAGTTTCTATTATGCAAAGCTATATGTCCGAAGAAGATTGTCTGATGAAGGTTATTATACTCGCTGTCGAAGACTAGTTCGGGGGCTACTGAGGGAGTCCTGGACTAGGGGGTCCCGGCTGATCTGGTCTAGTCCATGGGCTATGCTAGAGGCCCACCTTGGGGGAAGGACTTCGGTGGCCCCTTGAAGGGATGTGAGCATGTCAGATTCTACCAAAGACTTGACGTGCACACCAGGAATAAGATGATTCGTGTCGGATTTCGGGTTCCGCAAAACCCCAAGAAGTTCGAACACAGAGGCGTGTGCGAAGATCCCCTGTAGCCTCGCCCTACCTAGCTCGCTACTCGATGATTTCTACGACGAACTCGCACGAAGACGAGGAAGCAGATGCACACGATGGTTTACCCATGTTCGGGCCGCTGCGAAGCGTAATACCCTACTCCTGCTTTGGTGGATTGCCTCACGAGGAGGTGTGGTGGATGAACTAGTACAGTGGTGAGGAGCCTCGCGAGGGCGCTCGAATGGTGTTCTTGGCTCTCTACCTTCCTTGTTGTCTTTCCGTTGTCGTCTCCTCTACGGTGCTACATAGCCTCTATATATAGCCGCGGCCCGGGTCCTCTTCCCTTATCGTAATGGCGGGAAGGGATCCCACAACGGCCAAATTCGAAGGGGGACAGGAGTACATCCCCGCCCTGTCCAAAGGTGGTCTTCGCCTGCAAAGTGGCTGCCGATGATGCAGAGGTGGGCTCGGCGATGACATCCGTCCTGCGGGGCTCGTGATCATGGTCTTGTTGCACCGGAATGGAAACCTTTGGGTGGCGCTTTGGGAACCCGCGTACGTCCTTGCTCCCTTTGCACCAAAGGGGAAACTGCACCGCCTGGCACGCTGGCGCCCACCTGTCCCTCCTTGCGTCATCCTTGACTCCTGAGGCCGGGTTCTGCATAGAGATCTCCGCCGCTCCGGAGGGGGCCTGAGGAGGCCCATCCTTGCTGGTCTTGGTGCTGCTTCCCTCGCGAGCTCGGGTCCTCGCGAGGGCCTTGCCTTGAGTGGGGCCGCGCCAGGCCATGCTTGGCTCGTGAGGTGGGCCCTGCCCTGGGCCGGAGGCAGGCAGGTCTGGGTACCCCCGTTCCTAGAATGCCGACAATTCATTCGACATGTAATATGTAGATGGTAACCGACATTCATGTAACCCTAGATACCCACGGTGCCTATATAAACTGTAGGGTTTAGCCCGTAGAGGACACCCATACACAACATCATAACCCCTATGGTTTTAGACCACAAACTTGCGATCTCGAGGTAGATCAACTTTGTACTTGCTACATCATCAATACAACAAGAGCAGGACATAGGGTTTTACCTCCATCAAGAGGGCCCAAACCTGGGTAAAAGCCTCATGTTCTTTGTCTCCTGTTACCCTTGATTCGATCTCATAGCAAGGGCACCCCTACCAGAGGTTTGCTGGTTTTGACACCGACACTAATACAAAAATTGTATTTTCTTTGATATTTTTTTTTGCACAAATAGATACAACATGCCATTTGCTCCAAGTGTTGGCGTCAACAACCACTTGTAGAAATTTTTACTGGGGTGTGCTCTGGTGCCGAATGAACATATCGGAACCTTTAAGTGGGTGTTTGATACGTCTGCAATGTATCGATAATTTATGAAGTATTCATGCCATATTCACCTATGTTTACAATAATTTTATATGGCTTTGATACACTGTTTACAATTTATTTAGAACTAACTCGGACTGACGCTGTTTTCAGCAGAATTACCGTGGTGGTGTTTTTTGTGCAGAAAATGAAAGTTCTCGGAATCGCCCAAAACTTTTTGATGATTTTTTCTGGAACATATGATAAATATTGGAGGGAAGAACCACCAGAGGAGAGCCACCTGTGGGCCACGAGGCAACAGGGTGCGACCACCCACCTGGCTACGCCCTGTTGTGTGCTAGGCCCCACGTGGCTCTGTTTGGCGTAATTCCAACGCAGAAAATTCCTATATATACAGAAACCTCCGAAAGTTAACCTAGAACTTCCACTCCACTGCCACAACTCTCTGTATCGAAGAAAAACCCATCTGGAGCCTTTCCAGTACCCTTCCGGAGAGGGGAAATCATCATCGGTGGCCATCTTCATCATCCCGGCGGAGGCCATGACGAGGAGGGAGTAGTTCACCCTCGGGGTTGAGGGTATGTACCAGTAGCTATGTGTTTAATCTCTCTCTGTCGTGTTCTTGAGATGGCACGATCTTGATGTATCACAGGCTTTGTTAATATAGTTGGATCATATGATGTTCTTCCCTTGCTATCTTGTTGTGATGAATTGAATCTTTCCCTTTGAGATTTTGTTATGTCGGATTGATTATTGGATTTGAGAACACTTGATGTATGTCTTGCATGCGGATACCCGTAGTGACAATGGGGTATTCTATTGATTCACTTGCTATATGTTATGGCATCAACTTGCGGATTCCGGTGACCATGGGGATCTATGCATAGGGGTTGATTGCACGTTCTTGTCCTACCTTCTCCGATAGAAATCTTGGGGTACTCTTTGAAGTTCTTTGTGCTAGATTGAATATGATGAATCTGAAATTGTTTGATGCATGTCGAATAATTAACCCGCAGATAATTGTGGTGACATTGGAGTATCTAGGTGACATTAGGGTTGATTGATACGTATCATTAGTGTTATTTTAGTACGAACTCTAGGGCTGTTTGTGACATCTATAGGAATAGCTCAAAAGATTGATCGGAAATAATAACTTTGAGGTGGTTCTGTTGGGGATGTTGCATGGGAAACAAAAAATTTCCTACGCACACGCAAGATCTATCCATGGTGATGAGCATCTACGAGAGGGAGAGTGGATCTACATACCCTTGTAGATCGCTAAGCGGGAAACGTTAAGAAACGCGGTTGATGTAGTCGAACGTCTTCGCGATCCAAATCGCCGAGTGTCCCGCGATCCCATCACGATCCATCTCGCAATCCAATCTCGATCCGTCCCGCGATCCCATCACGATCCGTCCCGCGATCAAATCACGAATCGTCTCGCGATCCTGATCACGGTCCTTCCGATCTAGCGCCGAACGGACGGCACCTCCGCGCTCAGCACACGTACAGCTCGATGACGATCTCCGCCTTCTTGATCCAGCAAGAGGGAGCGGAGAGGTAGAAGAGTTCTCCGGCGGCGCGACGACGCAGCGGCGATGGTGGTGGAACAATTCCGGCAGGGCTTCGCCTAAGCACCGCTGAAACTAGACTAGAGGAGAAACCGATCTAGATGAAGTAGAGGGAGCACGTGGCAATTAGGGTTAGCTCTTCCCTCTAAATCCCCTAGTATATATAGGAGGGAGGGAGGGGAGGAGGCAGCCTCAAACCCTCAAGGTTTGGCTGAAATTGGAGGTGGAGGAGTCCTACTCCAATCCTATTAGGAGTAGGATTCCTCCTCTCCACTTGGAAACCCTTTCCACCTTTCCTCCTTTGGATTTTTTCCACCCAAAGCCACATGGGCCTTAGTGGGGGGGGGGGGTTAGGCCAGCCCACTAGGGGCTGGTTTCACTCCTCCCACAGCCCATGAGGTCCTTTGGGTCGAGACACCCCTCCCGATGGTCCCCGGTACCCCTCCCGGCACTCCCGGTACACTACCAAAATACCCGAAACTTTTCCGGTGACCAAAATAGGACTTCCTATATATCAATATTTACCTCCGGACCATTCCGGAGCTCCTCGTGACGTCCAGAATCTCATCCGGGACTCCGAACAACCTTCGGCCACCACCATACATAACTCTACTATACCGAAACGTCACCGAACCTTAAGTGTGCAGACCCTGCGGGTTCGAGAACTATGTAGACATGACCAAGACACCTCTACGGTCAATAACCAATAGCGGGACCTGGATGCCCATATTGGTTCCTACATATTCTACGAAGATCTTTATCAGTTGAACCTCTATGTCAAGGACTCAGTTAATCCCGTACGCTGTTCCCTTTGTTCTTCGGTATGTTACTTGCCCAAGATTCGATCGTCGGTATCTCTATACCTAGTTCAATCTCGTTACCGGCAAGTCTCTTTACTCGTTCTGGAATACAAGATCCCGTGGCTAACACTTAGTAACATTGCTTGCAAGGCTTATTGTGATGTTGTATTACCGAGTGGGCCCTGAGATACCTCTCCGTCACACGGAGTAACAAATCCCAGTCTTGATCCATGCCCACTCAACAGACACCCTCGGAGATACCTGTAGAGCATTTTTATAGTCACCCAGTTACGTTGTGACGTTTGATACACACAAGGTATTCCTCCGGTGTCAGTGAGTTGCATGATCTCATGGTCATAGGAACAGATACTTGACATGCAGAAAACTATAGCAATAAACTGACACGATCATATGCTATGTTTATAGTTTGGTTCTTGTCCATCACATCATTCTCCTAATGATGTGATCCCGTTATCAAATGACATCTCATGTCTATGGACAGGAAACCTTGATCATCTTTGATCAACGAACTAGTTAACTAGAAGCATACTAGGGACACAGTGTTGTCTATGTACCCACACATGTATTTGAGTTTCCAATCAATACAATTATAGCATGGATAATAAACGATTATCACGAACAAGGAAATATAATAATAACCAATTTATTATTGCCTCTAGGGCATATTTCCAACAGGTTCTACTACCTACACCAATTTCATCTTATGTTCTCCGCTAGATAGGGACTTTGGAGTGATTCATTGTTGCACGTTGAGGGATGATCATATGATTCAACTATGTTAGCATTGTTGAGGGATTGCACTAGTGAAAGTATGAACCCTAGGCCTTATTTCCAAGCATTAATATACCGTTTTGCTCGCTGTTTACTACTTGTTACCTTGCTGTTTTTATATTTTCAGATTACAAAAACTTATATCTTCCATCCATATTGCACTTGTATCACCATCTCTTCGCCGAACTAGTGCACCTATACAATTTTCCATTATATTGGGTGTGTTGGGGACACAAGAGATTTCTTCTATTTGATTGTAGGGTTGTTTGAGAGAGACCATCTTCATCCTACACCTCCCACGGATTGATAAACCTTAGGTCATCCACTTGACGGAAAATTGCTACTGTCCTACAAAACTCTACACTTGGAGGCCCAACGACGTCTACAAGAATAAAGTTGTGTAGTAGACATCAGTGTTCCAGCACTTTTTGATTGCGATGAATAATGAACACCCATTGAACATCATGACAGATAAGGACACACTAGTAGAGAAATGGCTAGCCACAACTCTGGTAGCTAGCGCGCCATTTCCCTCAGACGCCAACACTAATATTTTCAAATAGTGTTGGTGTTGGCTAAATTTGCACTTTATTGCTACGCACATAGTGGTCATTCAAATTCTGCCTAACGTCACTTGTATGAGGACCCCGGTGCTCTCACCTAGCGCAAATTATTGTTGGCGTGGCCAAAGTTCCTACGCCAGCACTATGTGACGTGGCTTGAGACTGCGTCGGTATTTCCCCAAAGAGGAAAGGATGATGCAGCATAGCTACGGTAAGTTTTTCCCTCAGTTATGAAACCAAGGTTATCGAACCAGTAGGAGAACCACGCAACACTGTGTAAGCGGTACCTGCACTGAAAGAACAAATACTTGCAACCCGACGTGTAAGAGAGGTTGTCAATCTCTCCACGGTAAAAAGATAGATTAGATTGTAGTAGATTGGATAGATTGATCGCACAAGAACACAAAATAAAAGAAGCAAATAAAAAGTGCAGCAAGGTATTTTTTGGGTTTTTTGGAATAATAGATCTGAAAACAAAAGCGGCAAAATATAGATCGGAAAGCAATATGCTGAAAGAGTAGACCCGGGGCCGTAGGTTTCACTAGTGGCTTCTCTCATGAGTATAGCACACGGTGGGTCAACAAATTACTGTTGGGCAATTGATAGAATATCAAATAATCATGATGATATCCAAGGCGATGATCATTATATAGGCACCACGTCCTAGATTAGTACACCGAAACGATTCTGCATCTACTACTATTACTCCACACATCGACCGCTATCCAACATGCATCTAGTGTATTAAGTTGATGGAGAAATGGAGTAATGCAATAAGAACGATGACATGGTGTAGACAAGATCTATTCATGTAGGAATAGACCCCATCTTGTTATCCTTAATAGCAACGATACATGCGTGCCTCGCTGCCCCTTCTGTCACTGGGAGAGGACACCACAAGATCGAACCCATCACAAAGCACCTCTTCCCATGGCAAGAAAAATCAATCTAGTTGGCCTAACTAAACCAAAGATTCGAATAAGAAATACGAGGCTATAAGTAATCATGCATATAAGAGATCAAAGAAGACTCAAATAATATTCATGTATAGAAACTGATCATGAACTCAAAATTCATTGGATCCCAACAAACACACCGCAAAAAGTCATTACATCAAATGGATCTCCAAGAGACCATTGTATTGAGAATCAAAAGAGAGAGAGAAAGCTATCTAGCTACCGGTTACGCACCCGTAGGTCTATGGTGGACTACTCACGCATCATCGGGGAGGCACCAATGAGGATGATGAACCCCTCCATGATGGTGCTAGATTGGATCTCGCGGTTCTGGAACTTGCGGTGGCTGGAAGTGTTTTTCGTCGACTCCTCTGGGGTTTCTGGAATATTTGGGTATTTATAGAGCTCAGAGGCGGTGGAGGAGACTTCCGAGGGCCCCACAACCCACTAGGGCGCGCCGGAGGCCTCTGGCGCGCCCTGGTGTCTTTTGGGCCCCACGGGCTTCCTCTCAGGTACTTCTTTCGCTCCCTGGATGTCTTCTGGTCCAAAAAAAATCTCCAAAAAGTATCATCGCGATTGGACTCCCTTTGGTACTGATATTCTGCGAAGTAAAGAACAACAACTGGCACTTGACACTATGTCAATACGCTAGTCCCAAAAAGTGATACAAAGTTGCTATAAATGACTGTAAAACATCCAAGAATGATAATATAACAGCATGGAACAATAAAAAATTATAGATACGTTGGAGATGTATCAGCATCCCCAAGCTTAATTCCTACTCGTCCTCGAGTAGGTAAATGATAAAAACATAATTTTTGATGTGGAATGCTGGCTAACATGTTCATCAGATATTCTTTTCTTTTGTATCATGGACACTTGGACTTTTAGATGGTTCAAATCAATAGTCTAGTTTTGACATAAAGACTTTAATACTCAAGCATGCCAACAAACAACCATGTCTTTGAAAATATCAACACTAAAGAAAGTTATCCCTAGCCCATCATGCTCAATCATTGATCCATTCATGAAACACACTCAAATATTAACTACACCAATGCACTAGTATGATCATAGTGCCCCCTACTTGGTGCTTTATAAGAGAAGATGGAGACTCAAATTAAAAATAAAAATTGCATAAAGTAAATAGATAGGCCCTTCGGAGAGGGAAGTAGGGATTTGTAGAGGTGCCAGAGCTCAAAGCTTAAATTGAGAGAGAAAAATATTTTGGGTGGCATGCCTTTCGTGTCAACGAAAACGGCCGAGTAGTACTCACAAGTTTCCATGCTAGATACATCATAGGCGGTTCCCAAACAGAAAATAAAGTTTATTCCTTTTTCCACCATTCTTTCACAATCCATGGCTAGCCGTATCCACGGTTGCCTTCCATACCAACACTTTCCAAGGAATTTATTATTTGACAACATAAAGTAAATTTCTTTTTCATTTTGGGACTGGGCATCCCTATTACTGCCGTACTCTCGTGCAATGACAAGTGAATAAACACTCATCTTGAGAATAACACATCTAGCATGGAAAAATATTGGACACCCCTACCGTTTCATGAGCGGTACGAGCACACAAAAAGGAAATTCATTTTGAAAATTAGAGATGGCACATACAAATTTGCTTAGAACGGCATGGAAATACTGCATATAGGTTGGTATGGTGGACTTATATGACAAAGCTGGGTTTAACGATTTTGGATGCACAAGTAGTGATGGTGTTAGATTGGATCTCGCGGTTCTGGAACATGCGGCGGCTGGGAGTGTTTTTCTTCGACTCCTCTAGGGTTTATGGAATATTTGGGTATTTATAGAGCTCAGAGGCGGTGGAGGAGACTCCCGAGGACCCCACAACCCACCAGGGCGCGCCGGGGGCCTCTGGTGCGCCCTGGTGTCTTCTGGGCCCCACGGGCCTCCTCTCAGGTACTTCTTTCGCTCCCTGGATGTCTTCTGGTCCCAAAAAATCTCCAAAAAGTTTCTTCGCGATTGGACTCCATTTGGTACTGATATTCTGCGAAGTAAAAAATAGCAACTGGCACTTGGCACTATGTCAATAGGTTAGTCCCATAAAATGATATAAAGTTGCTATAAAATGATTTTAAAACATGCAAGAATGATAATATAACAGCATGGAACAATCAAAAATTATAGATACGTTGGAGACGTATCAACATCCCCACCTTTGTCATCGTCATCCGCTGCATCCTTGTCCTCAGTGGCCGTTGCCGCTTGCACCATCGTCACCCACCTGCCCCTCCGGTCGCCGCGCTGCTCGAGCCACCATCGCCCCCCCCGCCTCGACATCACCACGGCTAGTTTACTCCCTCCCCCACCGTCGCACCACTGGCCCCAACCACCTCGACCTCACCACGGCTTCTTTACCCCTCCCCTGCCATCGCCCACCTGCCCCTTCGGTCGCTGCGCTGCTCGAGCCGTTCTTGCCCCCAACATCTCCTCGACCTCGCCGGTAAGTGAGATTTTCCCTTTTTTAAGTTCATACACATATGGGTTAGAATTTCTACACATCATTTTAGAGTAATTAAATTAGTTATAGATGTAACATTGTGAGTTGTTTTGGAGATGTATTTGAGGAAATGTTGTTGAAATTTTGTTTACATAGATATGTAGTCAAATTTTCGAGATGGATATGTAGTGAATTGTGGTTGAATATTTGTTGCTAGCTTGTGTATTGTTTGCAGGGAATGCATAGGTTGCCAATGTTTTGGCGAAACATTGATTAATTTCTGTTTTGTCAAATTTCTGGCAACCAATATGTCCCATTTTTAGCAAAGGTCATGCCGAAATTTTGTATTTTGTATATGAATTAATAAGTATATGTCCTATTTGTTTTTGTAAATGTCCAATCAAACGAATGACGTCTAGGGCTCTTCTTCGACACATTTGGCAAACGGCGGTGATGCATTTACGGACGTGAGGGACATGAAGATTATGATGAGGTTAATCCAGATGACTAGTATGTCAGAGGCAGTGGCTACACAAGTGTTCCTGCTAGTGCGGAGAGTAATCCTGATAAGGGCACTGATGAAGAGGACACAAACGAGTATTCTCCCGAGGAAGAGGTGGAGGTGGAGGTGGACGAGCATGTTTCAAAATCCAAGAAGCAGCGGAAACCTAGGAGCCGAAATGCTATCGGCACCGACAGGCTTGTCTTCGCACGAGTTAACCAGACTGGTGAGCCTGTTAGTCCGCAGAAAGCCGCTGCTCACTACGACAACGCCCTAGGTGTCATCATTCGATAAGTTTGCTCCATCAACGAGACCAATTTAAGGGATACGGACAAAGCTAATCTGCGAGAACTCCTCATAAGAAGGGTGCATGCAAGATTCAAGTTTCCTGACGAGTATGACAACCTATCGTACCCAAGGAATCAGGTAAACAACCATGCAATCCATAAGTTCTCGAAGAATTTGAGTTCTTGGAAATTGGCAGCAAGAAAAGAGATTGCCACGAAACCCGACATAGATATATCCGAGATCCAGCAGAAGTGGCCTACCATTAGTGTAGAGGATTGGAACACTTTCAAGATGCAAAATCAGGATAACTCTGTAGTGATCACCTAGTCATCATGGGGGAAGTCAATGCTATCAAGGACATTAAGTAACCACACCCTCGACACTCATGGTTTTGTTGGGAAGAAGCCTGTTTGGGACAAGCAGGACACTGCACTTGCAGCAAAGGGCATCCGAAACCACTTCCAGCAATTCAAAGACCCCTCGAATATAACTATGTCAGGGGGCGGTACCATTATGATCATAAGACAGGGGAATTTACCACGGATCACCAAACAAGGAAACTAGAAGAAGAACTGGCAAAGCAGCATGCATAACCTCAAAACTCGCAAGTGTCAACGGCCAGGTGGAACACTCCTCTTAACCGGTCGATCAACATTACCCTTGGCAAGGAGCCGTTAGCACCTCCAGCGGGTGGCCGTGTGAACAACGCTGGATGCGGTGCCAAATGGGACTATTAGTATCCCTAAGACCATGAATTGCAACGGCAGAAAAGGAGAGCCAATAGGCGGAGCATTGTACAACAAATACTGGAAGCCACAGCCGCAAGCACAACAAACATCGAACGCATCAACATTCAAAGCCAAGCCTAGGCCCAAGCCATCCTGCCTTCATTAATCAAGAGTGTGAAGAATTGGATCAAGAACGGTGAATAGGAAACATTGTCATCAAAGCTTCGCCCAAGGATAGCAGCCCGTCTCTCTCTTTTATTGGCAACTCGTCGCCAATGGCTGCTCTCAATGCTCTTGCGGAAGACACTCCATGCAGTCTCTTAGCTTATGTGTGTGGCGAGCTGGTTAAAGCTGCAATTGGGTCGATCATTCGCCTCAAAGATATCATGATGCATGATACGTCTCCAACGTATCTATAATTTTTGCTTGTTCCATGCTGTTATATTATCATTCTTGGATGTTATACGATCACTTTATAGCAACTTTATATCATTTTTTGGGACTAACCTATTGACATAGTGCCAAAGTGCCAGTTGCTCTTTTTGCTTGTTTTTTTACTTCGCAGAATATCAGTACCAAACGGAGTCCAATCGCGACGAAACTTTTTGGAGATTTTTTTTGGACCAGAAGACACCCAGTGGGCCAAAGAAGGGCCAGAGAGGTGGGCTGTGGAGAGCACAACCCACCAGGGCACGCCCTGATGGGTTGTGCCCTCCACGGGGCCCCTCTCCACCACCTCTGACACTTATAAATTCCCAAATATTCAGAAAACCCTAGGAGAGTTGACGAAAAACACATCCAGCCGCCGCAAGTTCCAGAACCTCGAGATCCAATCTAAGACCAACACGGAGGGGTTCATCTTCTTCATAGGTGCCTCTCCGATGATGCGTGAGTAGTCCACCATAGACCTACGGGTCCGTAGGCAGTGGCTAGATGACTTCCTCTCTCTCTTTTGATTCTCAATACAATGGTCTCTTGGAGATCTATTTGATGTAAACTTTTACGGTGTGTTTGTTGGGATCCGATGAATTTTGAGTTCATGATCAGTTTCTATCCATGAATATTATTTGAGTCTTCTTTGATCTCCTATATGCATGATTACTTATAGCCTCGTATTTCTTCTTCGAATCTTTGGTGTAGTTAGGCCGACTAGATCAATTTTTCTTGCCATGGGAAGAGGTGCTTTGTGATGGGTTCGATCTTGCGGTGTCCTTTCCCAGTGACAGAAGGGGCAGCAAAGCACGCATGTATCGTTGCCATTAAGGATACCAAGATGGGGTCTATTCCTACATGAATAGATCTTGTCTACATCATGTCATCGTTCTTATTGCATTACTCCGTTTTTCCATGAACTTAATACACTAGCTGCATGCTGGATAGCGGTCGATGTGTGGAGTAATAGTGGTAGATGTAGGCAGGAGTCGGTCTACTTATCTTGGACGTGATGCCTATATAATGATCATCGCCTTGGATATCGTCATGATTATTTGATCTTCTATCAATTGCCCAAAAGTAATTTTTTCAACCACCGTGTGCTATACTCATGAGAGAAGCCACTAGTGAAACCTACGGCCCCCGGGTCTACTTTTCCAACATATTGCTTTCCGATTTATCTTTTTGCCTCTTTTGTTTTAAGATCTATTATTCCAAAAAACCCAAAAATATATTGCTGCACTTGTTATTTGCTCTTTTTATTTTGTGTTCTTGAGAGATCTATCTCTCCAATCTATCATTACCTAATCTATCTTTTTACCGTAGAGAGATTGACAACCTCTCTTTCGTGTCGGGTTGCAAGTATTTGTCATTTGTGTGTAGGTGCTGCTTATTAGGTGGTGGTGATCCTCCTACTGGCTCGATACCGTTGTTTCATAACTAAGGGAAATACTTACCGTCGCTGTGCTGCATCATCCTTTCCTCTTTGGGGAAATACCGACGCAGTCTCAAGCCACGTCAAAGGAATTTCTGGCGCCGTTGCCGGGGAGGAAGCGGTCTCTTCTACGTGCCAATCTCTGGCGTCGAGGAGACACCATCATCATCTACCAGGTTCCTAATCACAAATCTCATCTCCTTGCAATTACATTATTTGCCTTTTGCCTCTCGTTTTCCTCTTCCCCACTTCACCAATTTGCCGTTTTATTCGCCTTTTTTTCGTTTGCCTTTTTCTCGTCAGATCTCTTGCTTGTTTCCAATCTATTTTGCGTAGTCATGATGCCTCAACGAAAGTATTATGATGTTCCTTACCCCAATATTTTGCTTGAAATCGAGAAAAGTACTAAGGAATATATGACTACACAATTTGAGCATAACAAATATTTTACCGATGAGCTTAGGGAACACTCTACCATACTAGATGCCATAACGAAGCAACTTGATGATATTAGTAGAGAAGTTTGTAATCTCCAATCTAAGTATGCTCATGCTGAAAATCTGCTTGGTAAGATCTCCGATGCACAAGCCACTTTAATAAATCAAATGGCTGCCAAATCGATCTCTCTAGAGGATAAAAATGGTGAAGATCTTAAAGTGATTGGTGTTTCTTCTATTGATTCCTTGTTTAGTAATATTAAGATTGATGATAAAGGGACTGAAGTAGAGTCAACTTTAGCTAGAAGGCGCCCCAATAATATGGAGGGTGAAAATCTTGATGAAAATTTTGATGAAAGTGGGTTTGAAGAGGTCAAAACTTTAACTAGTGATGTGCCCACTATTTTGGATTGCAAAGACTTTAATTATGATAGTTGCTCTTTGATTAAATGTATTTATTTGCTGCAATCCATGTTGAATTCACCCCATGCTTATGAGCAAAATAAAGCTTTTACAAACATATCGTTGATGCCATGATGAAATCTTTTGAAGAAAAGTTGGAGTTGGAAATTTCTATTCCTAGAAAATTACATGATGAGTGGGAACCTACCATTAAGGTCAAGATTAAAAATTATGAGTGCTTTACTTTATGTGATTTGGGTGCTAGTGTTTCCACGATTCCGAAATCGTTATGTGATGTGCTTGGTCTCACCAATATTGAAGAATGTTCCCTTAATTTGCACTTGGCGGATTCTACTATTAAAAAGCCTTTGGGAAGAATTAATGATGTTCTTATTCTTGCAAATAGGAACTATGTGCCCATAGATTTTATTGTTCTTGATATTGATTGCAATCCGTCTTGTCCCATTATACTTGGTAGACTGTGCTACTTCTCGAGCATGCGTTGGTTTCCATGAAGAGGAACGGATGATGCAGCAAAGTAGATAAGTATTTCCCTCAGTTGTTGAGAACCAAGGTATCAATCCAGTAGGAGATACAAGCAAGTCCCCAATAGATGTACCTACACAAAGAATCAAACACTTGCACCCAACGCTATAAAGGGGTTGTCAATCCCTTCACGGTTACTTGCAAGGATGAGATCTGATAGAGATAGATAGAATAGATTGCTTGAACGGAAAGTAAAACAAAAGTAAAAATAATGCAGCAAGGTATTTTTGGTTTTAGATCTGAAAGTATAAGATGGAAAATAGACTCGGGGGCCATAGGTTTCACTAGAGGCTTCTCTCATGATGGCAAGTATTATGGTGGGTGAACAAATTACTGTCGAGCAATTGATAGAAAAGCGAATAATTATGAAGATATCCAAGGCAATGATTATGCATATAGGCATCACATCCGTGTCAAGTAGACCGAAACGATTCTTCATCTACTACTATTACTCCACACATCGACCGACTCCTGCCTGCATCTAGAGTATTAAGTTCATGAAGAACAGAGTAACGCATTAGGTAAGATGACATGATGTAGAGGGATAAACTCAAGCAATATGATAAAAACCCCATCTTTTTATCCTCGATGGCAACAATACAATACGTGCCTCGCTACCCCTACTATGTCACTGGGTGAGGACACCGCAAGATTGAACCCAAAACTAAGCACTTCTCCCATTGCAAGAATTACCAATCTAGTTGGCCAAACCAAACCAATAACTCGAAGAGACTAGCGAAGATATGAAATCATGTATATAAGAATTCAGAAAAGACTCAAATAATATTCATAGATAATCTGAACATAAACCCACAATTCATCGGATCTCGACAAACACACCGCAAGAGAGTATTACATCGGATAGATCTCCATGAAGATCATGAAGAACATGGTATTGAAGAGCAAAGAGAGAGAAGAAGCCATCTAGCTACTAGCTATGGACCCGAAGGTCTGTGGTGAACTACTCACGCATCATCGGAGGGGTAATGGAGTTGATGTAGATGCCCTCCGTGATCGAATCCCCCTCCGGCAGATTACCGGAAAAGGCTCCAAGATTGGATCTCACGGGAACTGAGGCTCCTGGCGACGGAAAAGTGTTTTCGTGGCTCTTTTTGGTATCCAGGAAATATTTCTGAATTTATAGGCCGAAGAATAGGGTTGGAGGAGTTGCCGTGGGGCCACAAGCCAGGGGGGGCGCCCCCCCCTAGGGCGTGCCTCTGTGGCTTGTCGCCACACGACGGCTCCCCTGCCTTGGTCTCCATGTCCTCTGGGTTGCGTCTGGTCCAAGAAAAATTATTCCGAAGATTTTATTCCGTTTGGACTCCGTTTAATATTCCTTATCTGCAATACTCAAAAACAAGGAAAAAACAGAAACTGGCACTAGGCTCTAGATTAATAGGTTAGTCCCAAAAATAATATAAAATAGCATATTAATGCATATAAAACATCCAAAACAGATAATATAATAGCATGGAACAATCAAAAATTATAGATACGTTGGAGACGTATCAGACCGTTCTTACGCACTATAGGTGTTGTGATTGATATGAAAGAGGGCAATATTAGATTTCAGTTTACACTAAGAAAGGGTATGGAACACTTACCTAGAACAAGAATTAAGCCACCATATGAATCAATCATGAGGGCATCCTATGGATCCAAAACCAAAGATGACAATACTTGAATCTATGCGTTATGCCTAGCTAGGGGCGTAAAACGATAGCGCTTGTTGGGAGGAAACCCAATGAAGAAATTTATTTTTGCCTTTTCCTTTTTGTTTTTGAGTGTTGACACAATTATGCCTCTGTTATGATTGTGTCTTTATGTTTTATTTAGTGTTTGTGCCAAGTAGAGCCTTTAGGATGATTCATAAGTGTGACACCCTGATTTTTTTTCAGATTTTCATTTCAAAATCTTTTGGGATTTATTTGCAAACTTGGTTGATTCACAAATCTTTTCTATTGATTTGGATCTGTGAATCTTTGAATTTTTTTTCCAAGTAACCCAAAACCTTCATCATCTTGCCAAAACCTTTCTACACCTCTCCTGGATTAATTTCCAATATTTAATCTTTTCCAATAAACCCTTTCCTTATTTGGGAAATTATGTCATCACTATGGGTTGTGAAGCAACCTATAGTTTGGATGATCAATAAATTCCCAAATTTTTCCCACATCTTCTTATCATCATATAATTCCATAATCTCTAAAAATATTCTACTTCCCAATATAAAATTTTGGCCAGAATAATTATTTTCTTTCTGGCCAGAATTTGCCAGTTGTGAAGCAACCCCATTGTTCCTATCTCAGAAAATTCTCAATAAATTCCCCAAGCTCCTAGGGATCCTATATAGCCTCAATATTCAAAAATATCATCTAGTCCAGTACAAGTTTTCAGCAGCAAGGCTCTGACAAGATTCTGCTTATTTAAAAACTTTGTGAAGGAAGTAATAGCTAGGGGTGCACAATTGCTCTAAAACTCTTATGGCATGTTTGCACTACCAAATAACTTCCCTCCACCAAGTTTCATCAGCAGCAGAGCATCCATGTGAGTGCCATAAGCTCATTTGCTTTCTGGACCAGAATGATAGTTTTCAAAGGAACTGCATTCAAAACTTTCTCAAACTTTCTCAAATTTTGCCAACTTGTAGTCCTTCCAAGGTAGATTCCCCTAGACATCTCCATTGGCCCTATCCCTATCTTATCTTCTCTCCAGAACCTGCCCAAGTTGCCAATAGCAAACTGTTGGTGACAATACCTCTCATCACAGTGGGTTACTGGGCAAGCCAGTGCCACGAGGAGGTTCCAGAGTGCAAGGACAACGCTCCAGACACGGCCCAGCAGGCCAGCTCGCGCCGCGTGTGCCAGTGCACATGGTGACCGCGTAGCTAGACTGCCAAAACCGCACTCTGGGCGCCGGCAGTCTCGGGTCTCGTCGGAGGTCGACGACCGTGTAGCCGCACCTTGTCCTAGCATGCCGACAGCCCCTCCTCCTTCCACCTGGACCCTCCAGACCCTTCTCCCTCGCAGGACCCGGCCTCGGCGGCCGCCACAGCGCTCGGGCACTGTGTCGCCCGTGGCCGCACTGTGGTTTGCCGGCAA
The DNA here is from genome assembly GCA_039707655.1 of Elymus sibiricus. Taxonomy (NCBI): domain Eukaryota; kingdom Viridiplantae; phylum Streptophyta; class Magnoliopsida; order Poales; family Poaceae; genus Elymus; species Elymus sibiricus. Next base: position 284,536,822 of record CM077663.1, read on the forward strand.
GCTTCCACCGCCGCATTAACTCCCTCATGCCCTCTCCCGTCTCCTCAACGCTTCCGGCCAGCCAGCGCATCATCCTGGCGCCGGCGACGTGGCCGAGCTGTAGGAGATATGCCCTAGAGGCAATAATAAATGTTATTGATTATCTCCCTGTTCATAATTAGGTTTATGTTCCATGCTATAACTGCTATGGTTCTCGAGTCTGCAATAACCACGAGGCTCGGAGGAAGACTCATATGCACGTGTGGAATAATAAACGGTAAAATGTATTCCTAGTCTGGCCTCTAAGACTGGCTCAAGTATTGTATGATGATCCTGTTTTCCTGATCATGGGCATGGCTATGCCGGCAATTTTGAGGGCACAATGTTAGAAGAACATTTGTGTTGAATCAACCCGAATTGATGTTATGCTATGAGATTCATTCGTCATAAGTTAATGGTTTATAACACAGAGATGGTTAACGTTTGCATAATTCCTTAGACCATGAGAGTATCGAGTTACTTCATGCTTGCTTCATGAACTTTGGGGTTTGTTAAACGTCATCCATAAATGGGTGGCTATTACGGCGACTTACGGGTTCATGGAAAAGTATGTCAAGTAACTTGATAGCTCAAGATTGGGATTTGCTCCTCCGACGATGGAGAGATATCTCTGGGCCCTCTCGGTGTTACGGTATCCGTCATCGTCTGGCCAGACACTTTGTGATTTGATCACGGGGATGCCGGAACACGGGAACGAGAAAAGAGAACAATACCGGTAACGAGGTAACTGGCATAGTGGACAAGTTGTTGATCCGCGGGGATGCCAACATGTCTCACCTCGGGTATTTGTAACATATCGCGAAGCAACAGGAATAGCACACGGCAACTGGAGGTTCACTCGAATATTCATTCGTGTGGGTATAGGGATCAATATGGGTGTCCACGGCTCCGATGTTGATCATTGATCGGAAAGAGTTCCGGTCATGTCTATACTTCACCGAACCTATAGGGTCACACGCTTAAGGGTCATATGTTTGCTTCCATGAGACCCGAACTTCGAAAGTTTGGATAGTTATGTGATATTCATGGAATCTGAAAATCATTTTCAGACAGACAAAGGCTAAAAGATATGAGATATCCAAAGCAATGTTTGTTTGCAAACTGTTAGTAAAGGAGTTTACTATGCATTAGACTGATAAGAGAGGGATCCAGGAGAACGCCTATCATATGATGATAGGTGAATAAAACAACAACTTAAAGAGAAAGGAAGTGTCTGAAGGGTGTTAGTAAGACTTTCACGCCTAGGAAGTCCGGGGCTAACGCCACTCTTAAGTTGGATGCTTCTTCTGAGAGTAGGAGAAATACTAAAAGTTAAACTGTTAGAAGTATAAAGGCAAAAGGAAAGAAGACTGGAATATCCAACTCATGTATGAATGTTATACAGGTTTTTGATGTATAGAAGGCTGGTCAAAGATATAGTTCTTGGGAATTATGGTTAAACATGTTAATCACTAATTCTTGGGTATTGTGAATTAATCACAAAGATACCCGCTCGATTGCATTCTGTTGCAACTCGATGTAAGAACTACTATGGCCTGAAAGACTAGCCAGGAATGAGGTTTAGATACACGCAGGGAACATAGTAAATGTTACTATGCCTTCCATAGGTGTATTCCCTATGTATTTACTTTCATAATTCATTTTAGAGTTTCACACTCTAGCCCTTTGCATAAGGTATCTTGCAAGAAGGTTGTTCATAAGAGAACTTTTGATGTTCGGTGTTATGAATAACATGAGGGCCATACTTTCATTATGAATGAGATGTATGTTATGAATATTGATAATAATACATTACCTCTGGGTTTACTTTCATAATTCATTTTAGAGTTTCATACACTCTAGCCCATTGCACAATGTTTGTTGCAAAAGAGTTGTTCATAAAACAAAAATTGTTGTTCAGTATTATGAATAACATGAAGGGCCATGCTTCCATCCTAGATGGGATGTATGTTATGAATATTGATGGAAAATATGATACGTCCATAACACTGACGCTAAATGTCGCAAGACTAAAAGAATAGCACACAAGTGTGGCACTGCATTTGGTCACATTGGAGAAACCCGCATGGAAAATTCCATTATGATGGATTTTGAAGTCGTTGGATTTTGAATCATCTGACACTTGCAACTTTCCTCTGAAAAGTGAAGTGACTGAAATACTGTTCACAGGCCATAAGGAATGAGCAAAGAACATATTGGTGATCATACATTGTGATGTGTGTAGTCCAATAAATGTTGTTGCAAGTAGTGGATTTATCTATCTTCAGAAATGACTCAAGTAGATATATGGATATTTACTTGTTGAGACGAAGTCTGGATCTTTTGAAATCATTCGAAAGGTTTTCAAAATGAAGAAGAAAATATTGTAACAAGAAAATTATGTTTCTACAATTCGATTGCAGAAAGGAATATTTGAGTTACAAGTTTAGCGAATGTCTGATGAGTTGTGAAAGGGGTTTCATAACTTGCACCTCCCGGAACACCACTGCAAATGGAAAGTCCGTGAAGATGTAATCGAACCATTTATGACATGGTAAGATCAAAGATGACATAAATAGATTTGCCATTATCCCTTTTAAAGAGTAATGCTTTAGAGACTGCGGCTTTTACACTGAAAAGAGCTCCATCGGGTCTGTTGAAATGACGCCATGGTATGGTACGCCCAACCATGTTATATCTTTTCTTAACATTTGGAATATGGGGCTTGTGTAAAAGGTTACAAACCTATTCCAAATCAGACAAGTGCTACTTTGTAAGGTTATCCCAAGTCATTGGGTATTCCCCACCACTATACCGAGGCAAAGGATTTTGCCGCAAAACGGTATGCTTTTAAGGAGAATAGTTCTTACAAAAGGTGAGTGGGAGGACTGTGCAACTCGACGAGATAAACAGTATCTTCGTCATCAGATCAAAGGAAAGGAACCTTGGAAGTGATTCCGGAGTTTCCTAACTGCGACTGATACGGAAGTCTCTACAATAAAATGTATGGACTTCGGTCGAACTTGCAGCTGAACCACGTAGGCAAAGCTCGTGCAAACCTATCAGGTGCGCAAACGAGATATTGTTGTTAGACAACAGTATACCTACAATACACAAGGAAGCGTTGATGGGCCCTGACTCCAGAATTGGCTAAATGCCAATACAATCCGAGATAGTTTCCATATAAGTGATTCAAGATTAAAATCTTGATACACCTTTTGGGAGACTTAGAGTCTAACGAATATTTATGGAACTAAAAACTGATACGGATAAAATATTTTATCCATAAAGCTCGACTTGTTGCAATAACAAGTTTAAGGAGTTGACTACGATGAGATTGTCTCACCGTAGCGATGCTTAAAGTCGGTTCGGGTTGAACTAGCAATTAATACATATTTCAATCATGAGATATGAAACATGGATGACAAAAGGATTTCCATCTGATGGAAATAAAACCTAGGACTTGTATGTGATACAGCCCAAAGTAATTTGTCGATCCAGAGGATGCTAGTAAGTATGCAAACTTCAGAGTTCCAGCAATGGACAGAAGAGAGCAAAGTGGAGTTGGAATCTTCGTTTTTGATGGAATGGTCAAAAGGGTTTGACTTCATCAAATGGGTATCGAAGATGCTTGTGATTCAAGAAAGTAAGTGGGAGCATGATAATATTTCTAAAAACCTTGTGTACTTGACACATTGTTAATTGGAAATAAATATCTTGACACGAATTAGGACTTCATTTGAAAATAGTTTTTCGATGAAGTGCTTAGGCTAAATAGCCTCAATATTAGGCATGATGATCTATGGAGATAGATTTACCTAATAGGGCTAAGCTATGAATACATATTGACAAGATGCTGAAACTTTTTAGCATTTAAAAACGCCAAGGAGTGATTCTTGCCGAAGTCACATGGAAAGAGTTTTGCAAGACTCGGTGTCTCAAAACACTGATGAGCAAAATACATGATGGAGATTCCACACACTCTTGTGTTTGGATTAATCATGTATTCCATGGTATGTAAATCAACCAGATATGTCCAATACTCCAAAGTTGTTGCGAGTATAGATACCATAGTGATCAAAGTACTGATCATAGGACAACAGTGAAAGATGTCATTAGGTACTAGAGTAGTACTGATGACATGTTTTCTCGCAAGTAGAGATTATGAAGTGCTCGTTGTAAGTAATTACATCGATACAGTCTTCATCAATGCTCCATGCGATTTTCGATTTAAGTTAAGGGTTTTTTGTGTAATACACAATATGGTGGCACGGTAGTTGGAAATTGTTCCAAACAAGATACTGTGGCGAATTCTATAACAAAGGCTAAGTATGTTGACGCTTAAGAAGCGACAAAGAAGTTGTTGAATCATATAGTTCATTCATGAACTTAGTATGGTTCCAAGATGGCTTTGGTCTATGGGACACTATTGCAGATAGTTGCTCCATAGCTCAGTCTGAGGAATCAGGTTTCGACCAATGATTCACACATATGCAAAGCCAAATCCACACAAAATATGAATTTTGTGAAAGCGTGAAAACGCGAGGATATGCAAAGTTACACACGGAGCTGAAGTCGTCAGATCCGTTGGACATCAGGCTATACCACATGCGAAGCATATTTTACACCAGTATGCCATATGTGTAAAGTGCATTAGCATTGACTAGATTATTAACTCAAGTGCAAGTGGGAGTCTGTAGGAGATATGCCCTAGAGGCAATAATAAATGTTATTGATTATCTCCCTGTTCATAATTAGGTTTATGTTCCATGCTATAACTGCTATGGTTCTCGAGTCTGCAATAACCATGAGGCTCGGAGGAAGACTCATATGCACGTGTGGAATAATAAACGGTAAAATGTATTCCTAGTCTGGCCTCTAAGACTGGCTCAAGTATTGCATGATGATCCTGTTTTCCTGATCATGGGCATGGCTATGCCGACAATTTTGAGGGCACAATGTTAGAAGAACATTTGTGTTGAATCGACCCAAATTGATGTTATGCTCTGAGATTCATTCGTCATAAGTTAATGGTTTATAACACAGAGATGGTTAACGTTTGCATAATTCCTTAGACCATGAGAGTACCGAGTTACTTCATGCTTGCTTCATGAACTTTGGGGTTTGTTAAACGTCATCCGTAAATGGGTGGCTATTACGGCGACTTACGGGTTCATGGAAAAGTATGTCAAGTAACTTGATAGCTCAAGATTGGGATTTGCTCCTCCGACGATGGAGAGATATCTCTAGGCCCTCTCGGTGTTACGGTATCCGTCATCGTCTGGCCAGACACTTTGTGATTTGATCACGGGGATGCCGGAACACGGGAACGAGAAAAGAGAACAATACCGGTAACGAGGTAACTGGCATAGTGGACAAGTTGTTGATCCGCGGGGATGCCAACATGTCTCACCTCAGGTATTTGTAACATATCGCGAAGCAACAGGAATAGCACACGGCAACTGGAGGTTCACTCGAATATTCATTCGTGTGGGTATAGGGATCAATATGGGTGTCCACGGCTCCGATGTTGATCATTGATCGGAAAGAGTTCCGGTCATGTCTATAATTCACCGAACCTATAGGGTCACACGCTTAAGGGTCATCTATCTGCTGAATACTAGACAGGGAGTCTGAGAGAAAAACACCGAAAAAGTTTCGGACGAAACGGAAACGTTCCGGAGAGAACACCGGAATAGTTCCGGTGAAACTGAAAAGTTGTTTCAGGGTATTCCATTAAGTCAAATTGGTTCTGGCACACGCCCAGAAATTCTTGGAGGATGCCAGAAGTGTTCTGGAAACTTCTGGGAATTTTCCGGGACAAAAACCGGAAATGTTCCGGAGCAGGCGGAACCGATTTGGTTGCTTTTCGCTGAAGAAACATTGTTTCGAAATTGTTTCGGAATGCGTTCAAAATTATTTTGGTGGGTACTAGAATTGTTCTAGGCACACAGAAATAATTTGGGATTTAACAGACGCAGAAAAATGTCTTCGTGAATAGTGAAAAGCACTTTTTGGGCTGATTTGCAAATGGGGTTTTTCTTCTAGAAGAAAACCACTTTTTGTGTGTGAAAGGGAAGTGGAGCTCCCCAAGGGGGCTGCAAATTTTTTCCATGGCATGGTGGGGGCCCTCCTTGAGGTGTCCTTCCACCTCATGGTGGATATCTTCTACACACCCTTATGTGGCATGTGGTGGAAAGATCCTAGGAAGGTCCTTTTGGTCTTTCCTCTACCCCTTGCTCCTCCTATAAATAGAGGTGGAGATTGCTCTCCAAAATTAGCTCATGCTTGCTCTCATACACATGCCATTGACTTGTCTGGCTTCTCTCTCCCTCCCAGCGAAATAGTTTCGTAGAGCCGAAAGGCTGTCTGGGTTCCGGTGGGAACTAGTTCTGGACGGCGAAGCCCTGCCGGATAGATGACACCGTATGTGTGCAACTCTGTAGAGAGATCGTAGTTTCGGTCTTAGTTCGAGAGTGCCTCCCGAAGGGCTGTCCAAGTGATCGTCTTAGTTTCGAGGGTCCTCCCGAAGGGCTGTCCGAGTGACCGTTCGAGTTTCGAAGGTCCTCCCGAAGGGCTATCCGCGACACCCTCCGAGGGACTGTCCGACCGCCTCCCGGAGGGCTGTCCAAGGGGCAGATGTGGGAGTACATCCTCGCGGTTGGGAGGTTGTAAATCCTAGCTACGGGGATCTGCACCGCCAATCGTCATCGACTCTACTTCCGCTGCGCTACGAGTCGGTAACGAAACAGATCAAACCTTGTATGCAGTCTCCATAATGATCCTGGGCTGGTACGTAGGTCAGAAAATTTTTGTTTTCTGCTGCGTTACCCTACACGAGCCTCGCCGCTTCGGGAGAAATCGCCCACGTTCGCCTCTGGCCTATAAAAGGCCATGCCCGACCCCTTCTAGCTCTTCACCTCTCCCCCTCCACATCCAATTGGCCTCCCGAGCAGCGAGCCAAGGCCGAGAGGCCCTCTGGCCTCGAGCTTCGCCGGAGCTCCGCCGTTGGTAGCAACCTCACCACCCGCACCTCCGCTCCTTCCCAGCTCCAACCAACCCCACCATCGCACTCAGCTTGTCTCCCTGGTCCTTCCCGAGCCCCTGCCCAACCGGATTGCTGCCAGAGTCGTCGCCGCCGACGACCCCCGAAGCATCCACCCGCCGGAGAGGAAGGGGGCGACGCCGTTCGTCCACCTCCGGAGGAGCTACGGGTACAGGGAGAACCGCCGTTGAGCGCCCGAGCCATCCTAGTCATCTCCTAGCCCCGCCGCCGTCCCTATCGCCGGTGAGCGCCGCCTGTGAGCCGCCTCACCTCTGCCTCCCTTCCCCCTCTCTGTTTTAAACCGAGCAGGTCCCACCTGTCGGCGGCCCAGGCCCGCGCCCGAAGCGGTATAAGTGGAAGCGTATTTCCACTTTACGCTTTCGACGTGGCCCTGTCAGGTTTCTGTTTTTATTCATTTAAATTCCAGATTTTGACCAGAACTTTGACCCTGAATAACTTTTAATCTATAAGTTCAATTCAGTTGAGTCTTTTTGCATTGTGTTTGTACTGAGCCCTTTTATTTTCTGACAAATTTTGGTATTTTTCCAATACTCACAGAATTTCTGGTCAACAGAAATGCATGATGTGACCTTTTCCCTTGCATTTTAAAAACATTTTCAGAAGGAGATTGTGGTACATTTGATGACCAGGAACTATTGAACAACCCAACAGAGCAAGGCAAGCCATGATACCCCTTTCATGAAGCATTCCAATGGCATTGCATATTTTAATATATTATGCTTGTTTATTTGCTTTAAGATAATTCATAGAATAATTTAAGTAGATAATGGCATATTGTGATAACCACTATTTTACTAAGTAACTTAGTGGTTGATCTTGAGTCACCTGTCCGGGCTTACCCGTGCAACCACATTTGCCGGTAAGGGACGGCCTTGACTTGGCCTGACTGAGTGATCTTTCACCGGTACCTCCAAAGAGGGAGGGTTATGCGCGCGTGCTACCCTGATCAGGTAGGCGGCGATAACCCTGTGAGCCCAGTTGAGTATTGTGCTGGCGTCCCCGTTTGGGACAGTTTAGTTTGGCCACGACGGTGGCAGGTGTCATGAGGACACATGTGTCATGAGGACACAGGGGCCACCCAGGGCAGGCCTCCGGGGGAGGATGAATGCCGGTGGTACGATGAGAGAGTCACGGGTCAGGCATGTTTTGTTGAAGCAACGCTGGTCCACCCGAAGGGGATCGCGAGGCCAGGTGCTTCATGGTGTGGGTAAAGTGTGCAACCTCTGCAGAGTGTAAAATCTATTCGAATAGCCGCGTCCACGGAATTGGACAGCCCGTCCAGACCTCAGTTGATGGTCAACCGTATCAATGATAGTAATGATGGAAGAACTCTTCGTATGATCGGAAGTACTCGATGGCTTATGAGTATTCCGAGGGTTGTGGGACAACCCGGAAGAGAGTAAGTTGGTAACTGGTACAGTAAGTGAATTGCTTAAACTTTTAACATGAATGCCATGCTATTGTTTGCTGCATTACTTGGTTGTCGTGAGCTTGCGAGTACATTCAAAGTACTCACCTGGCGTATCATGCCAGATGCAGGAGAAGCCGAGGACGGAGGTCCTGATGGTTCGTGCTACGCTAACTAGGATGTGTCCACAGCAGTGTCCCTGTGGATGGAGTTGCTGCAATGTTCCGCTATGCCGTAGAAGTACTTAGTAGTTCCGAGGCCCAGCTATGTTCCATAAATAATGTGGATACTGTCATAGCACTGAGGGTGCCTTTGGCCTCGCTATCATTGTAAAATATGAGCTTGTACCCGTATATCTATCAATAAAGTCAGTTCAATTATGTTCCAAGTTGTTGTGTGTTTCCAGAGGACATGATCTCTGGGCTGGAAACACTGGTAATCCGGTTCTCTGAGCCGGGGTGCCACAATGCTAGGTATCAGAGCCGTGCTGACTGTAGGACACCCTAGTTAATCAGCGCTAGAACCGCGATTAGTATAGGGCTTTGAGTATGCATCTTGCTTGCTGCATTTGATTGTTGCATGGCATGCATCATGATTCATTGTTTTACTAACCGTTGGCATTGTGAGTGTAGATGGCACCAGTTCCATACCACTACCGATTTGAGCCTGCACCATCCACCTTCCCAGTACTGCTCCGGAACGTCTGGCTTTGACTGTACCCCCACGGCGAAGATCTAGCGTACCAGGTGTTTCGGGAGCAGCTTGCTGAGTCAGTCTATGAGTACCACGCAGAGGCTTTCCTGATCGCGAGCTCGGATCTTGGTAGCCTCTCGCTCTTCCAAGGGCAGAACAGCTTCCACCCCGGAGTTGGCGATCCAGTTTGCCGCGATGGAGGCTCTTACTGACTTGTGCTTCCACGAGGTTGAGATGCAGACTCATCCAGGTTTCTTCCACTATCCCACCCTGTCGCCTACGACAGGGCGAGTCATTTTCGCGCCAGTTGACCCGGCGTGTGATCGTGCGACTTCTGTTCTGGCCCGTTATCTGAACGCCAGTTATCGCACGATCATATCCTTGGCTGAGGAGCTGTCTCGTGTCCTAGGGGCGCTTGCAGCCGTGGCCCCAGTTCCACCTCCACCTCAGCCTATCTTTCCACCCATATATCCACCACCAGTTCCACCTCCACCCAGGTTTGAGGCTCCTTCTAGCTCTACGGTGCCGCCAGGCTTTTCGTCTGGTAGCCGCCGTGAGACCCCAGCAGAGTGGGCCTCACTCTTAGCCACTCCAGCTGCTCCGATGCTGCGGCGTCATGCTCCTTCTACCCCGGAAGGAGAACCGTCCCAGCAGCGTCGTCGTGTTTCTTTGATCCGGAGGATGAGATCCACATCATCAGTTCTGACTCCGACTCAGGATCAGAGGACGAGGAGTCTTCAGTCTGCCAGTGTTCGTGCCATCCGCGCCACTAGAGTAGAGGTGTGAGTTGTTATGCATGCATCCTTGCATATGTCAATGTTGGGTAACGTTGCATGGGAAACAAAATTTTCCTACGCACACACAAGATCTATCCATGGTGATGAGCATCTACGAGAGGGAGAGTGAATCTACATACCCTTGTAGATCGCTAAGCGGAAGCGTTTAAGAAACGCGGTTGATGTAGTCGAACGTCTCCGCGATCCAAATCGCAAGTCGTCCCTCGATCCGATCACGAACTAGCGCCGAACGGACGGCACCTCCGCGTTCAACACACGTACGGCTTGATGACGCCTTCACCTCCTCGATCCAGCGAGCGATGGTGAAGTAGTGGTTGAGTTCCAGCAGCACGACGGCGTGGTGATGGTGGTGAGGAACAATCTCTGCAGGGCTTCGCCAAGCACTACGGAGATTATGACGGAGGAACTAGAGGGCTAGGGTTGCCGGCACACGGCTTGGGAAATCCTGATGTGTCCCGTGTGCTAGCCCTGCCCCTCTATTTATATGTTGAGCCTTGGGGTCTAAACTTGGAGTAAAAGCCTCCTCCAGGTCGGTTTTGCCCGCACAAGGTCGGTTTGGCCCGCAGGGAAAGAGTCCAACTCGGATCCCTGCCGAACCGTGCACAGCCGCGCACAAGCGGTAGTACCGCTTCACACAAGCGGTAGTACCGCTTGGGCGGTAGTACCGCTTCACACAAGCGGTAGTACCGCTCGGGCGGTAGTACCGCTTCACACAAGCGGTAGTACCGCTCCGGCGGTAGTACCGCTTCACCAAGCGGTAGTACCGCTTACGCGGCAGCAAAACTACTTTTGCACTTTCCAATACCTTGTGGGCTTTATCCCTTTGGCTCATATAAAGTGTTGCTGCACCCGAACACTTCGGTAAACATCCGGAACCCCTTCCGGTGAACTCTGGAACTCTTCCGGAGATCAAAACACTATTATCACATATATCAATCTTTACCTCCGGACTATTCCGGAGATCCTCGTCATGTCCGGGATCTTATCCGGGACTCCGAACAACTTTCGGTCACCAACATAATAACTCAATTATACTAATCGTCACCAAACGTTAAGTGTGTAGACCCTGCGGGTTCGAGAACTATGTAGACATGACCGAGACACCTCTACGGCCAATAACCAATAGCGGGACCTGGATGCCCATATTGGCTCCTACATATTCTACGAAGATCTTTTATCGGTCGAACCTCTATGTCAAGGATTCAGTTAATCCCGTATGCTGTTCCCTTTGTTCTTCGGTATGTTACTTGCCCGAGATTCGATCGTCGGTATCTCTATACCTAGTTCAATCTCGTTACCGGCAAGTCTCTTTACTCGTTCCGTAATACAAGATCTCGTGGCTAACACTTTAGTCACATTGCTTGCAAGGCTCATTGTGATGTTGTATTACCGAGTGGGCCCTGAGATACCTCTCCTTCATACGGAGTAACAAATCCCAGTCTTGATCCATGCCAACCCAACAGACATCCTCGGAGATACCTGTAGAGCACCTTTATAGTCACCCAGTTACGTTGCGACGTTTGATACACACAAGGTATTCCTCCGGTGTCAGTGAGTTGCATGATCTCATGGTCAAAGGAACAGATACTTGACATGCAGAAAACAATAGCAATAAACTGACACGATCAAATGCTACGTTTACAGTTTGGGTCTTGTCCATCACATCATTCTCCTAATGATGTGATCCCGTTATCAAATGACATCTCATGTCAATGGCTAGGAAACCTTAACCATCTTTGATCAACAAGCTAGTCAACTAGAGGCTTACTAGGGACACAGTGTTGTCTATGTACCCACACATGTATTTGAGTTTCCAATCAATACAATTATAGCATGGATAATAAACGATTATCATGAACAAGGAAATATAATAATAACCAATTTATTATTGCCTCTAGGGCATATTTCCAACAGTCTCCCACTTGCACTAGAGTCAATAATCTAGTTCACATCACTATGTGATTTACATTGTAATGAATCGAACACCCATGCAGTTCTGGTGTTGTTCATGTTTAGCCCTTGGAAGAGGTTTAGTCATCGGATCTGCAACATTTAGATCCATGTGTACTTTGCAAATATTTATGTCGTCCTCCTTGATGTAATCGCGGATGGAATTGAAACGTCGCTTTATGTGTCTGGTCCTCTTGTGAAATCTTGGTTCCTTGGCTAGAGCAATGGCACCAGTATTATCACAAAACAGAGTCATTGGGTTAAGCGCACTAGGCACTACTCCAAGATCTGTCATGAACTCCTTCATCCAGACACCTTCCTTCGCCGCCTCCGAGGCAGCGATGTACTCCGCTTCGCATGTAGAATCAGCTACCACGCTTTGCTTGGAACTGCACCAGCTAACCGCACCCCCATTAAGAATAAATACGTATCCGGTTTGCGACTTAGAGTCATCCGGATCAGTGTCAAAGCTTGCATCGACGTAACCCTTTACGACGAGCTCTTGATCACCTCCATAAACGAGAAACATGTCCTTAGTCCTTTTCAGGTACTTCAGGATATTCTTGACCGCCGTCCAGTGTTCCATTCCTGGATCACTTTGAAACCTTCCGACCATACTTATGGCAAGGCTGACATCGGGTCTTGTGCACAGCATTGCATACATGATAGAGCCTATGGCCGAAGCATAGGGGATGACACTCATCTTTTCTCTATCTTCTGCAGTCACTGGGCATTGAGTCTTACTCAACTTCACACCTTGCAAAACAGGCAAGAACCCCTTCTTGGACTGATCCATTTTGAACTTCTTCAAAATCTTATCAAGGTATGTGCTTTGAGAAAGTCCTATTAAGCGTCTTGATCTATCTCTATAGATCTTGATGCCTAATATGAAAGCAGCTTCTCCTAGGTCCTTCATTGAAAAACTCTTGTTCAAATATTCCTTCACGCTTTCCAACATTTCTATATTGTTTCCAATCAGCAATATGTCATCCACATATAATATTAGAAACGCTATAGAGCTCCCACTCACTTTCTTGTAAATACAAGCTTCTCCGTAAACTTGTATAAACTCGAACGCTTTGATCACCTCATCAAAACGAAGATTCCAACTCCGAGATGCTTGCACCAGTCCATAAATGGATCGCTGGAGTTTGCAAACTTTGTCAGCATTCTCTGGATCGACAAAACCTTATGGTAACCGTTAAGGAACGCTGTTTTGACATCCATCTGCCAAATTTCATAATCGAAAAAGGCAGCTATTGCTAACATGATTCTGACGGACTTAAGCATCGCTACGGGTGAGAAGGTCTCATCGTAGTCAACTCCTTGAACTTGTGAAAAACCCTTTGCCACAAGTCGAGCTTTATAGACGGTGACATTACCGTCCGCGTCCGTCTTCCTCTTAAAGATCCATTTGTTCTGAATGGCCTTACGCCCTTCAGGTAATACTTCCAAAGTCCAGACTTTGTTTTCATACATGGATCCCATCTCGGATTTCATGGCCTCTAACCACTTCTCGGAATCCGGGCCCATCATCGCTTCTCCATAGCTCGCAGGTTCATCGTTGTTTAACAACATGACCTCTAAGACAGGGTTGCCGTACCACTCAGGAGCAGTACGCGTCCTTGTCGACCTACGAGGTTCGATAGCAACTTGATCCAAAGCTTCATGATCATCATCATTAACTTCCTCTTCAGCTAATGTAGGCTCCACAGAAACAACTTTCTGCGCTGCGCTACTCTCAGGTTGAAGTAAAGGTTCAACAACCTCATCAAGTTCTATCTTCCTCCCACTCAATTCTTTCGAGAGAAACTCTTTTTCAAGAAATGTTCCGTTTTTAGTGACAAACACTTTGCCTTCGGATCTGAGGTAGAAGGTATACCCAACTGTCTCTTTTGGGTATCCTATGAAGACGCATTTCTCCGCTTTGGGTTCCAGCTTTTCAGGCTGAAGCTTTTTGACATAAGCATCACATCCCCAAACTTTAAGAAACGACAGTTTTGGCTTCTTGCCAAACCAAAGTTCATATGGCGTCGTCTCAACGGATTTCGATGGTGCCCTATTTAAAGTGAATGCAGCTGTCTCTAATGCATAACCCCAAAACGATAGTGGCAAATCGGCAAGAGACATCATAGATCGCACCATATCCAATAAAGTTCGATTACGACGTTCGGACACACCATTACGCTGTGGTGTTCCAGGCGGTGTCAATTGTGAAACAATTCCACACTGTTTTAAGTGACTGCCAAACTCATAACTCAGATATTCTCCTCCTCGATCAGATCGTAGGAATTTAATCTTCTTGTTACGATGATTCTCAACTTCACTCTGAAATTGTTTGAACTTTTCAAATGTTTCAGACTTGTGTTTCATTAAGTAAATATACCCATATCTACTTAAGTCATCAGTGAAGGTGAGAAAGTAACGATAACCACCGCGCGCCTCAATACTCATCGGACCGCACACATCAGTATGTATGATTTCTAATAAGTCACTTGCCCGTTCCATTGTTCCAGAGAACGGCGTTTTAGTCATCTTGCCCATGAGGCATGGCTCACATGTGTCAAGTGATTCAAAATCAAGTGACTCCAAAAAGTCCATCAGCATGGAGCTTCCTCATGCGTTTTACGCCAATATGACCTAAACGGCAGTGCCACAAGAAAGTGGTATTATCATTATCAATTCTACATCTTTTGGCATCAATGTTATGAACATGTGTATCATTACTATCGAGATTCAATAAGAATAAACCCCTCACATCGGGTGCATGACCATAAAAGATATTACTCATATAAATAGAACAACCATTATTCTCTGATTTAAATGAGTAACCGTCTCGCAATAAACAAGATCAAGATATAATGTTCATGCTTAACGCAGGCACCAAATAACACTTATTTAGGTTCATCACTAATCCCGACGGTAATCGAAGAGCGAGCGTGCCAACGGCGATCACATCAACCTTGGAACCATTTCCCACGCGCATCGTCACTTCGTCCTTTGCCAGCCTCCGTCTATTCCGCAGTTCCTGTTTTGAGTTGCAAATATGAGCAACCGCACCGGTATCAAATACCCAGGCACTACAACGAGGGTTGGTAAGGTACACATCAATAACATGTATATCATATATACCTTGTTTGTTGTTGGCCGCCTTCTTGTCAGCCAAATACTTGGGGCAATTCCGCTTCCAGTGTCCAGTTCCCTTGCAATGAAAACACACAGTTTCTGGTTTGGGTCCAGCCTTGGGTTTCTTCACGAGAGGAGCAACTGCTTTGCCACTCTGCTTGGAGTTACCCTTCTTACCCTTGCCATTTTTCTTGAAACTAGTGGTTTTATTGACCATCAACACTTGATGCTCCTTCTGAATTTCAGACTCAGCGGCTTTCAGCATCGCAAACAGCTCGGCGACTGACTTGTTCATCCCGTGCATGTTATAGTTCAACACGAAGCTCTTGTAGCTAGGTGGCAATGATTGAAGAACTCTGTCAGTGATAGCCTCTGGCGGAAGGGGCAACCCCAATTCAGCCAGACGGGTGGAGTACCCAGACATTCTGAGCACGTGATCACTGATAGACCCGTTCTCCTCCATCTTGCAAGCATAGAACTTATCGGAGATCTCATATCTCTCGATCCGGGCATTCTTCTGAAAGATAAACTTCAACTCCTGGAACATCTCATATGCTCCATGACGTTCAAAACGTCTTTGAAGTCCCGGTTCTAAGCCATACAACATTGCACATTGAACTATTGAGTAATCATCAGAACGAGCCTGCCAGGCGTTCACAACGTCTAGAGACTCAACTGGAGCGGGTGGATCACCAAGCGGTGCATCAAGGACATAAGCCTTCTGGGAAGCCGTAAGGATAATCCTTAGATTACGGGCCCAGTCCACAAAGTTACTTCCATCATCTTTCAACTTAGCTTTCTCTAGGAACGCATTAAAATTCAGGGGTGCTACTGCGCGAGCCATGATCTACAACATAAATATAGCAAAGACAACTTAGACTATTGTTCTTAGATAATGAGTTTAGTTAATCATATTTAAAAAACTCCCACTCAAATTGACATCCCTCCGATCATTCGAGTGTAACATGATCCAAATCCACCAACTCAAGTCCGATCATCACGTGAGTTGAGGTGGTTTCAATGGTGAACATCTTCATGTTGATCATATCTACTATATGACTCATGTTCGACCTTTCGGTCTCTTGTGTTCCGAGGCCATGTCTGTACATGCTAGGCTCGTCAAGTTTAACCCGAGTGTTCCGCACGTGTAACATGGCTTACACCCGTTGTATGCGAACGTAGAGTCTATCACACCCGATCATCACGGCGTGTCTCGAAACGACGAACTTTCGCAACGGTGCACACTTGGGGAGAACACAATTTATCTTGAAATTTAAGTGAGGGATCACCTTATAATGCTACCGTCGTCCTAAGCAAAATAAGATGCATAAAAGGATTAACATCACATGCAAATCATAAGTGACATGATATGGCCATGAACTTGTGCTTTTGATCTCCATCTCCAAAGCACCGGCATGATCTCCATCGTCACCGGCATGACACCATGATCTCCATCATCTTGATCTCCATCAACGTGTCGCCATAAGGTTGTCGCGCTGACTGTTGCTTCCACGACTATAGCTAACGTTTAGCGATAAAGTAAAGCATTACATAGCGCTTAATGATTGACACGCAGGTCATACAATAATTAAAGACAACTCTATGGCTCCTGCCAGTTGCCGTACTCATCGACATGCAAGTCGTGATATTCTATACAAAACATGATCATCTCATACATCACATATATCTCATCATGTAATTGGCCATATCATATCACATCATACCCTGCAAAAACAAGTTAGACGTCCTCTAATTGTTGTTGCAAATTTTACGTGGCTGCTACGGGTTTGCAAGAACCGTTCTTACCTACGCAAAACCACAACGTGGTGTAGTGATTGCTTTTTGATCTTCTAAAAGAACCCTCTTCATTGAAATCGATTCAACTAAAGTGAGAGAGACAGACACCCGCTAGCCATCTTTATGCAACGAAGTTACATGTTAGTTGAAGGAACCTGTCTCGCGTAAGTGTACGCGTAATGTCGGTCCGGGCCGCTTCATCTCACAGTACCGCCGAATCAAATATCAACTAGTAACGGCAAGCAATATGTATACAACCACGCCCACAACTCGTTTGTGTTCTACTCGAGATCTCATCTACGCATAGACCTGGCTCTTGATGCCACTGTTGGGTAACGTTGCATGGGAAACAAAATTTTCCTACGCACACACAAGATCTATCCATGGTGATGAGCATCTACGAGAGGGAGAGTGAATCTACATACCCTTGTAGATCGCTAAGCGGAAGCGTTTAAGAAACGCGGTTGATGTAGTCGAACGTCTCCGCGATCCAAATCGCAAGTCGTCCCTCGATCCGATCACGAACTAGCGCCGAACGGACGGCACCTCCGCGTTCAACACACGTACGGCTTGATGACGCCTTCACCTCCTCGATCCAGCGAGCGATGGTGAAGTAGTGGTTGAGTTCCAGCAGCACGACGGCGTGGTGATGGTGGTGAGGAACAATCTCTGCAGGGCTTCGCCAAGCACTACGGAGATTATGACGGAGGAACTAGAGGGCTAGGGTTGCCGGCACACGGCTTGGGAAATCCTGATGTGTCCCGTGTGCTAGCCCTGCCCCTCTATTTATATGTTGAGCCTTGGGGTCTAAACTTGGAGTAAAAGCCTCCTCCAGGTCGGTTTTGCCCGCACAAGGTCGGTTTGGCCCGCAGGGAAAGAGTCCAACTCGGATCCCTGCCGAACCGTGCACAGCCGCGCACAAGCGGTAGTACCGCTTCACACAAGCGGTAGTACCGCTTGGGCGGTAGTACCGCTTCACACAAGCGGTAGTACCGCTCGGGCGGTAGTACCGCTTCACACAAGCGGTAGTACCGCTCCGGCGGTAGTACCGCTTCACCAAGCGGTAGTACCGCTTACGCGGCAGCAAAACTACTTTTGCACTTTCCAATACCTTGTGGGCTTTATCCCTTTGGCTCATATAAAGTGTTGCTGCACCCGAACACTTCGGTAAACATCCGGAACCCCTTCCGGTGAACTCTGGAACTCTTCCGGAGATCAAAACACTATTATCACATATATCAATCTTTACCTCCGGACTATTCCGGAGATCCTCGTCATGTCCGGGATCTTATCCGGGACTCCGAACAACTTTCGGTCACCAACATAATAACTCAATTATACTAATCGTCACCAAACGTTAAGTGTGTAGACCCTGCGGGTTCGAGAACTATGTAGACATGACCGAGACACCTCTACGGCCAATAACCAATAGCGGGACCTGGATGCCCATATTGGCTCCTACATATTCTACGAAGATCTTTTATCGGTCGAACCTCTATGTCAAGGATTCAGTTAATCCCGTATGCTGTTCCCTTTGTTCTTCGGTATGTTACTTGCCCGAGATTCGATCATCGGTATCTCTATACCTAGTTCAATCTCGTTACCGGCAAGTCTCTTTACTCGTTCCGTAATACAAGATCTCGTGGCTAACACTTTAGTCACATTGCTTGCAAGGCTCATTGTGATGTTGTATTACCGAGTGGGCCCTGAGATACCTCTCCGTCATACGGAGTAACAAATCCCAGTCTTGATCCATGCCAACCCAACAGACATCCTCGGAGATACTTGTAGAGCACCTTTATAGTCACCCAGTTACGTTGCGACGTTTGATACACACAAGGTATTCCTCCGGTGTCAGTGAGTTGCATGATCTCATGGTCAAAGGAACAGATACTTGACATGCAGAAAACAATAGCAATAAACTGACACGATCAAATGCTACGTTTACAGTTTGGGTCTTGTCCATCACATCATTCTCCTAATGATGTGATCCCGTTATCAAATGACATCTCATGTCAATGGCTAGGAAACCTTAACCATCTTTGATCAACGAGCTAGTCAACTAGAGGCTTACTAGGGACACAGTGTTGTCTATGTACCCACACATGTATTTGAGTTTCCAATCAATACAATTATAGCATGGATAATAAACGATTATCATGAACAAGGAAATATAATAATAACCAATTTATTATTGCCTCTAGGGCATATTTCCAACAGTCAACTGCCGTATGAGCAGTCCAGCATGATATTCTCCTACTAGCTTGCCATGTATGATGTTGGGTTATCTTGTATAATTATGATGTTTGCTTTATTCGCCTTTTTCGCGCATTTTCTTTCTGGTGTCATACCCCTATGTTTCCCTTATGGATGTTGCTCATTAATTCGGTATTTTGCAATGGGAACAAATTTAGGATGAAGGGAAGTTGTAGCCAAGGCGGCGATGGAACCCCCGTTCGTCGATCCGCCAGACAAGCAGGACAACCACCAGAAGATTTACCACCCCCACCACCTCAAGCACCGACCACTGATCAGATTATGAGAAGGTTTGAGGAGAAGAGAAACCAGGACCTTATGGAATTTCTGAAAAGCATGCAGACCATGGTGGGTCAGAACCACAACCACAATGGAACACATTCTAGATTGTCCGACTTCCAGCGCATCAAACCACCCAATTTTGGTCAAGCTATGGACCCGATAGAAGCGGATGATTGGCTAAGGACTATAGAAAAGAAGCTGCAAATAGCCCGTTGCGAAGAATCCGACAAGGTTCCTTTTGCCACCCACTACCTGGAAGGGCCGGCAGCTATCTGGTGGGACAATACAAAGGCAACATGGTCTTCTGAAGAAGAAATCTCCTGGGAGAAGTTTAAGGAGTTATTCCGCAAATACCACATTCCCACTGGCATAATGAAGGTGAAGCAAAGGGAGTTCCTTGCTCTGACACAAGGAAATATGTCGGTGGCAGAGTACCTAAACAAGTTCAACCATCTGGCACAGTATTCTACCTATGATGTGGCCACCGAAGAAAGAAAGATAGATCGGTTCCTAGGAGGACTGAATCACGCCCTCCGTTGTCAGCTTTGCATGCTAGACTTCCCGGACTTCCAGACTCTGGTAAACAAGGCCTTTATAGCCGAACGGGAACATAAGTCCGGATATGATCACCACAAGCGGAAGTTTGAACCCAAGAAGGACAACCGTGAGCCGTTTGCGCAGAAGCCACGCATCTGGCAGCCAGGCTCATCTGAATACAAGCCTACATGGAGCAATGGCAACAACAATAATAAGACAGTGAGCCAGACCAAGACCTTCGGCAAACAGCCCGTGATAGAGGACTGCCGCCGCAACAATACCTGCTTCACTTGCGGCCAAAGCGGACACTACTCCAAACAGTGCCCCGCCAATAACGGGAAGCCATCCTCCGACGTCAAGCCGCAGGTCAATACTATTGGACGCCGCCCCAATCATAACTTCTGCCACGGACGCGTTCATCATATCTCCGCTGAGGAAGCCTGCGAAGCTCCAGAAGTAGTCCTTGGTATGTTTTCTGTTAACAACATACCTGCAGTAATTTTATTTTATTCTGGGGCTTCCCATTCGTTTATTTCGCGGATTTTTGCCACCTTGCACAAATTTTCCCATTCGCTCTTGGACAAAATCATGGTGGTACAATCCCCTGGCTCCATGCTCAAAACAAATCTGATATATAGAGATCTGGAAATTTCGATACATGGAGTTAAATTTCCAGCTGCACTCGTTGCCATTGAATCTTCGGGATTGGACGTGATACTGGGGATGGACTGGTTGACACCCCATCGGGTATGCATCAACTGTGCCAGCAGGACAGTGACACTAGTTAACCCTGCAGGACAAACAGTCCAATTCCTTGCCAGCAAGATGATGTCAAAGAAGGGAATGGCATACCAAACTACCGTCACGGATATGAACTTGATTCCGGTAGTTTGCGAATTTCCGGATGTATTTCCCGAGGAACTACCAGGGATGCCACCTGACCGGGAATTGGAGTTTGCAATCGAAGTGGTTTCCGGTACCACTCCAATATACAAGAAATATTATCGTATGCCAGGTCTAGAGCTGGCGGAACTGAAGAAGCAGCTGGATGAATTGTTGCAAAAAGGGTATATCCGCCCAAGCATCTCACCCTGGGGATCACCAGTACTCTTTGTCAAGAAGAAGGATGGAAGTCTACGAATGTGCGTAGACTATCACCAACTGAATGAGGTCACCATCAAGAATAAGTACCCGCTCCCTCGCATTGATGACTTGTTCGACCAGCTGAACGGAGCACGGGTATTCTCCAAGATTGACCTCCGAACTGGATATCATCAGCTAAAAATCCGAAAGGAGGATATACCCAAGACAGCGTTCACCACCCGATATGGTTTGTATGAATTTACAGTCATGTCATTTGGACTGACAAATGCTCCCGCTTACTTCATGAGCATGATGAACAAGGTCTTCATGGATTTCCTTGACAAGTTCGTGGTGGTGTTCATTTATGATATCCTGATATATTCCAAGAATGAGGAAGAGCATAAAAAACACCTCCGTGCTGTCTTGGAAAGATTAAGAGACCACTGTCTGTATGCCAAGTTCAGTAAGTGTGAATTTTGGCTAAAAGAGGTGGGATTTCTAGGGCACATTCTGTCAGAACAAGGGGTAGCCGTCGACCCCAGCAAGGTAACTGCGGTGCTGAATTGGAAGACACCCGCCTCGGTGACCGAAGTTCGTAGCTTTCTGGGATTGGCAGGTTATTACCGTCGTTTCATAGAAGGCTTCTCCAAAATAGCTAAGCCGCTGACGGAATTGCTCAAGAAAAATCAAAGATTCGGGTGGATGACGGAGGGTGACAGCAGCTTTCTAGAGCTGAAGACAAGCCTAACCACAGCACCTGTCTTAGTTCTTCCAGACATTCACAAGAGCTTCGACATATATTGCGATGCTTCCAAATGTGGAATCGGCTGCGTACTAATGCAAGAAGGAAAGGTTGTAGCGTATGCAT
The DNA here is from genome assembly GCA_039707655.1 of Elymus sibiricus. Lineage (NCBI taxonomy): Eukaryota > Viridiplantae > Streptophyta > Magnoliopsida > Poales > Poaceae > Elymus > Elymus sibiricus. Next base: position 284,558,703 of record CM077663.1, read on the forward strand.
CCAGACAGCTACGACCTCATGAGGAGAACTATCCCGCGCATGATTTGGAGTTAGCAGCCGTGGTTCATGCCTTGAAGATTTGGAGGCATTACCTCATTGGACAACATTGTGAAATATACACGGACCATAAGAGTCTCAAGTATATTTTCACCCAACCTGACCTAAATCTCAGGCAGCGAAGATGGCTTGAAGTAGTCAAGGAATATGACATTGGGATAAATTATCATCCGGGAAAGGCTAATGTGGTCGCTGATGCCCTCAGCAGGAAACAAAGCACCGTGAATGCACTAATGGGAAGTATGCATCCAAGGTTACAAGAAGAATTCGCTAAGCTCAATATGGTGCTATGCGGCCCAATTACCCCAGATACTCTGGAAATCACTCCAACACTTATGGAAGAAATTAAGAAGGCCCAAGAGCCAGATGAAGGAATAAAAGAGATCAAGGAGCTGATTCCGAAAGGAAAGGCCAAGTCCTTCCACGTGGATGATCAAGGCACCTTATGGTTTGAGAAGCGGATATGTGTGCCCGATCAGAATAATTTCAGGCAGCAAATACTCAGGGAAGCTCATGAGTCCGCATACTCTATCCACCCGGGAGGCACAAAGATGTATCAGGATCTGAGAGAAACCTTTTGGTGGCCAGGAATGCGAAGGGATATAGCCTACTATGTCGCCTGCTATGACGTCTGCAACAAGGTCAAGGCGGAACACCAGAAACCCGCTGGGTTACTGCAACCTTTATCGGTTCCCCAGTGGAAGTGGGACGACATATGTATGGACTTTATTATTGGACTACCCAAGTCAACGAGAGGCAATGATGCTATCTGGGTCATTGTGGACATACTCACGAAAGTGGCTCACTTTATTCCGGTAAAAACCACTTTCAACGCAAATCAGCTGGCACAGCTCTACATGTCCCGGATAGTCAGCCTTCATGGAGTACCCAAGTACATCACATCAGATAGAGGCTCCCTATTCACCTCAGCATTCTGGCTGCGACTACATCAAGCTTTGGGAACCATGCTGAAGCATAGCACGTCATATCATCCGTAGACAGACGGACAGACCAAAAGAGTGAACCAAATACTGGAAGATATGCTTCGGTCATGCGCTCTCACCCATGGACCCAAATGGGAAGATAGCCTACCCTATGCGGAATTCTCCTATAACAACAGCTATCAGTCAAGTCTGAAGATGTCACCGTTTGAGGCATTATATGGGCGGAAGTGCCGCACCCCGTTGAATTGGTCCCAGACAGGAGATAGCCGTATCTTTGGCACGGACTTGATGCTCGAGGCCGAGAAGCAGGTCAAGGATATTCAAGAATGTCTTCGAGCAGCCAAGTCCCGCCAAAAGAGCTACTATGACCCAAAACATTGGGAAGTGACCTTTGAACCCGGAGAATATGCGTACCTCCGAGTAACCCCCATGAAGGGAGTGAGGAGATTCCATACCCGGGGAAAGCTTTCACCAAGATATATCGGTCCCTTTCCAGTGGTTGCTAGAAGAGGCAGAGTGGCATACCAGTTGGAATTACCACCGGAGTTGTCTGATGTGCACGACGTATTTCACATATCACAATTAAGAAAATGCATTGCACCACCGATCAAGCAGGCAGACATGAGTGAGTTAGAACTGGCTAAAGACCTGACCTACGAACAAAAGCCTGTCAGGATCCTAGATGAAATGGAAAGGACTAACAGGAGTAAGGTGATCAGATTTTACAAGGTGCTATGGGAGCACCATACTGAGGAAGAGGCTACCTGGGAAAGAGAAGATTTCTTGAGATCCGCATATCCGTACTTGTTCCCTGAGCAACCGAATCTCGAGGACGAGATTCATCCTAAGGGGGGTAGGTTTGTGACACCCTGATTTTTTTTTCAGATTTTCCTTTCAAAATCTTTTGGGATTTATTTGCAAACTTGGTTGATTCACAAATCTTTTCTATTGATTTGGATCTGTGAATCTTTGAATTTTTTTCCAAGTAACCCAAAACCTTCATCATCTTGCCAAAACCTTTCTACACCTCTCCTGGATTAATTTCCAATATTTAATCTTTTCCAATAAACCCTTTCCTTATTTGGGAAATTATGTCATCACTATGGGTTGTGAAGCAACCTATAGTTTGGATGATCAATAAATTCCCAAATTTTTCGCACATCTTCTTATCATCATATAATTCCATAATCTCCAAAAACATTCCACTGCCCAATATAAAATTAAGGCCAGAATAATTATTTTCTTTCTGGCCAGAATTTGCCAGTTGTGAAGCAACCCCATTGTTCCTATCTCAGAAAATTCTCAATAAATTCCCCAAGCTCCTAGGGATCCTATATAGCCTCAATATCCAAAAATATCATCTGGTCCAGTACAAGTTTTCAGCAGCAAGGCTGTGACAAGATTCTGCTTATTTAAAAACTTTGTGAAGGAAGTACTAGCTAGGGGTGCACAATTGCTCTAAAATTTTTATGGCATGTTTGCACTACCAAATAACTTCCCTCCACCAAGTTTCATCAGCAGCAGAGCATCCATGTGAGTGCCATAAGCTCATTTACTTTCTGGACCAGAATGATAGTTTTCAAAGGAACTGCATTCAAAACTTTCTCAAACTTTCTCAAATTTTGCCAACTTGTAGTCCTTCCAAGGTAGATTCCCCTAGACATCTCCATTGGCCCTATCCCTATCTTATCTTCTCTCCAGAACCTGCCCAAGTTGCCAACAACAAACTGTTGGTGACAATACCTCTCATCTCAGTGGGTTACTCGGCAAGCCAGTGCCACGAGGAGGTTCCAGAGTGCAAGGACAACGCTCCAGACACGGCCCGACAGGCCAGCTCACGCCGTGTGTGCCAGTGCACATGGTGACCGCGTAGCCAGACTGCCAAAACCGCGCTCCGGGCGCCGGCAGGCTTGGGTCTCGTCGGAGGTCGACGACCACGTAGCCGTACCTTGTCCTAGCATGCCGACAGCCCCTCCTCCTTCCCCCTGGACCCTCCAGACCCTTCTCCCTCGCCGGAGCCGGCCTCGGCGGCCGCCACGGCACTCGGGCACTGTGTCGCCCGTGGCCGCACTGTGGTTTGCGGCGCGTCGTCTTCCTCCGCAAGCTTTCACCGCCGCATTAACTCCCTCATGCCCTCTCCTGTCTCCTCAACGCTTCCGGCCAGCCAGCGCATCATCCTGGTGCTGGCGACGTGGCCGAGCCTCGCCGCTTCGGGAGAAATCGCCCACGTTCGCCTCTGGCCTATAAAAGGCCATGCCCGACCCCTTCTAGCTCTTCACCTCTCCCCCTCCACATCCAATTGGCCTCCCGAGCAGCGAGCCAAGGCCGAGAGGCCCTCTGGCCTCGAACTTCGCCGGAGCTCCGCCGTTGGTAGAAACCTCGCCACCCGCACCTCCGCTCCTTCCCAGCTCCAACCAACCCCACCATCGCACTCAGCTTGTCTCCCTGGTCCTTCCTGAGCCTCTGCCCAACCGGATTGCTGCCGGAGTCGTCGCCGCCGCCGACCCCCGAAGCATCCACCCGCCAAAGAGGAAGGGGGCGACACCGTCCGTCCACCTCCGGAGGAGCTATGGGTACAGGGAGAACCTCCGTTGAGCGCCCGATCCATCCCTGTCATCTCCTAGCCCCGCCGCCGTCCCTATCGCCGGTGAGCGCCGCCGGTGAGCCGCCTCACCTCTGCCTCCCTTCCCCCTCTCTGTTTTAAACCGAGCAGGTCCCACCTGTCAGCGGCCCAGGCCCGCGCCCGAAGCGGTATAAGTGGAAGCGTATTTCCACTTTACGCTTTCGACGTGGCCCTGTCAGGTTTCTGTTTTTATTCATTTAAATTCCAGATTTTGACCAGAAATTTGACCCTGAATAACTTTTAATCTATAAGTTCAATTCAGTTGATTCTTTTTGCATTGTGTTGGTACTGAGCCCTTTTATTTTCTGACAAATTTTGGTATTTTTCCAATACTCACAGAATTTCTGGTGAACAGAAAATGCATTATGTGACCTTTTCCCTTGCATTTTACAAACATTTTCAGAAGGAGATTGTGGTACATTTGAAGACCAGGAACTATTGAACAACCCAACAGAGCAAGGCAAGCCATGATACCCATTTCATGAAGCATTCCAATGGCATTGCATATTTTAATATATTATGCTTGTTTATTTGCTTTAAGATAATTCATAGAATAATTTAAGTAGATAATGGCATATTGTGATAACCACTATTTTACTAAGTAACTTAGTGGTTGATCTTGAGTCACCTGTCCGGGCTTACCCATGCAACTGCATTTGCCGGTATGGGACGGCCTTGACTTGGCCTGACTGCGTGATCTTTCACCGGTACCTCCAAAGAGGGAGGGTTATGCGCGCGTGCTACCCTGATCAGGTAGGCGGCGATAACCCTGTGAGCCCAGTTGAGTATTGTGCTGGCGTCCCCGTTTGGGACAGTTTAGTTTGGCCACGACGGTGGCAGGTGTCATGAGGACACATGTGTCATGAGGACACAGGGGCCACCCAGGTCAGGCCTCCGGGGGAGGATGAATGCCGGTGGTACGATGAGAGAGTCACGGGTCAGGCAGGTTTCATTGAAGCAACGCTGGTCCACCCGAAGGGGATCGCGAGGCCAGGTGCTTCATGGTGTGGGTAAAGTGTGCAACCTCTGCAGAGTGTAAAATCTATTCGAATAGCCGCGTCCACGGAATTGGACAGCCCGTCCAGACCTCAGTAGATGGTCAACCGTATCAATGATAGTAATGATGGAAGAACTCTTCGTATGATCGGAAGTTGTGGGACAACCCGGAAGAGAGTAAGTTGGTAACTGGTACAGTAAGTGAATTGCTTAAACTTTTAACATGAATGCCATGCTATTGTTTGCTGCATTACTTGGTTGTCGTGAGCTTGCGAGTACATTCAAAGTACTCACCTGGCGTATCATGCCAGATGCAGGAGAAGCCGAGGATGGAGGTCCTGATGGTTCGTGCTACGCTAACTAGGATGTGTCCACAGCAGTGTCCCTGTGGATGGAGTTGCTGCTATGTTCTGCTACGCTATAGAAGTACTTAGTGGTTCCGAGGCCCAGCTATGTTCCATAAATAATGTGGATACTGTCATAGCACCGAGGGTGCCTTTGGCCTCGCTATCATTGTAAAATATGAGCTTGTACCCGTATATCTATCAATAAAGTCAGTTCAATTCTGTTCCAAGTTGTTGTGTGTTTCCAGAGGACATGATCTCTGGGCTGGAAACACTGGTAATCCGGTTCTCTGAGCCGGGGTGCCACAATAAGATGAGTAGAAGCGATGCTGAATCTGAAACAAAAAATTTGCCTCCAGTGTTCGAATTTTTATTTTTTATTGGAACGTGATATTGAGCTTAAATTTTAACACTATGTTGCTATACAAATTCTTTACGTTGTCCTAAGTTTTTAGAATTTTTACAGTTACAGAAGTATGGTTAGAGTACAGATTACTACAGACTGTTCTGTTTTCGTTGCATTGTGTGCTTGTTTTGATGAATCTATGAGTTGTATTGAAGGGTATGAGCCATGGTAAAGTTAAAATACAGTAGGTATAATGCAATAATAAAATATGAATGGGTTTGCAAAAGCACCTAAAGCAGTGATTTGCTTTATTATACTAACGGATCTCACGAAGATTTTGTTGAGTTTTGTGTGATTGAAGTTTTCAAGTTTTGGGTGAGATCACGATGGATGAAGGAATAGGGAGTGAAAAGAGCCTAAGCTTGGGGATGCTACAGCACCCCCAAGATATATCCAAAGAGAAACAAGCAACTAAGCTTGGGGATGCCCCCGAGTGGCATCCCCTCTTTCTTCTAACAACCATCAGTATTTTACTTGGAGCTATATTTTTATTCGTCACATATCATGAGTTTTGCTTGGAGCGTCTTGTATTATTTGAGTCTTTGCTTGACTTGTTTTTTAGTTTGTCACAATTATCCTTGCTGGACACACCTATTTGAGGGAGCCAAAATTATGCTATGATTTGTTAGAATTGCTCTAAATGCTTCGCTTAAATTTTTTGAGCTATGGAATTGCTCTAGTGCTTCACTTATATCTTTTTGAGAACGGTGTGCTTTAAGTTTTTGAAGAAATGCTCTCATGCTTCACTTAGATTAATTTGAGAGTTAGTAAATTTTGAAGAAATTCTCTCATGCTTCACTTATACTATTTTGAGAGATGAAATTTTTATGCTCATGTTCTTCACTTAAATTTATTTGAGCTTGTCAAAAGCAATGGCAATATATGAAACTAGTCCCAAAGTGATAGATATTCAAGACGGATATAATAAAAACTTTCATGAAGATCACTGGACAAATTAAACTTGATTCCTTGTAATAGTTTTGAGACTTGATGATAGTAATATGTGAGTCATGTTGGTGAGTAATTATGCTTTAGTAGGAATATTGGTGTTAAGGTTTATGATTCCCTATGCATGCACGAAAGTCAATAGTTATGCAATGAAGTTACATCCTACTTATAGTGCATTATTAGGTGTTCGTTATGCTCAATGCTCGCTTATGTGAATTTTCGTTTCTTGGTTGGTTGCTTCTCAATCTATTTGCTAGCCTCCATTTGTACCAAGTAGAAATACTACTTGTGCATCCAAAATCCTTAAACCAAGTTTTGCCTTATGAGTCCACCATACCTACCTATATGCGGTATTTCCATGCCGTTCCAAGCAAATTTGTATGTGCCATCTCTAAATTTCAAAATAAATTTTCTCTTTTGTGTGCTCGTACCGCTCATGAAACGGTAGGGAGTGTCCAATATTTTTCCATGCTAGATGTGTTATTCTCAAGATGAGTGTTTATTCACTTGTCATTGCACAAGAGTATGGCGGTAATAGGGATGCCCATTCCTGAAATGAAAAAGGAAAAAAAAATATTTACTTTATGTTGTCAAATAATAAATTCCTTGGAAAGTGTTGGTATGGAAGGCAACCGTGGATACGGCCAGCCATGGAAAGTGAAAGAAAAGTGGAAAAAGGAATAAACTTTATTTTCTGTTTGGGAACCGCCTATGATGTATCTAGCATGGAAAGTATTGTGAACTACTTTGTCGTTTTCGTTGACAGGAAAGGCATGCCACTCAAATTATTTTTCTCTCTCAATTTAAACTTTGAGCTCTGGCACCTCTACAAATCCCTACTTCCCTCTACGAAGGGCCTATCTATTTACTTTATGCAATTTTTATTTTTACTTTGAGTCTCCATCTTATCTTATAAAGCACCAACTAGGGGGCACTATGATCGTACTTGAGCATTGGGTGTAGCTAATATTTGAGTGTGTTTCATGAATGGATCAATGATTGAGCATGATGGGCTAGGGATAACTTTCTTTAGTGTTGATATTTTGAAAGACATGGTTGCTTGTTGGCATGCTTGAGTATTGAAGTCATTATGTTAAAACTAGACTATTGCTTTGAATCATCCAAAAGTCCAAATGTCCATGCTACAAAAGAAAAGAATATGAGATGAACATGTTAGGCAGCATTCCACATCAAAAATTCTGTTTTTATCATTTACCTACTTGAGGACGAGTAGGAATTAAGCTTGGGGATGCTGATACGTCTCCAACATATCTATAATTTTTGCTTGTTCCATGCTGTTATATTATCATTCTTGGATGTTTTACAATCACTTTACACCAACTTTATATCATTTTTTGGGACTAACCTATAGACATAGTGCCAAAGTGCCAGTTGCTGTTTTTGCTTGTTTTTTACTTCGCAGAATATCAGTACCAAACGGAGTCCAATCGCGACGAAACTTTTTGGAGATTTTTTTGGACCAGAAGACACCCAGTGGGCCAAAGAAGGGCCAGAGAGGTGGGCTGTGGAGAGCACAACCCACCAAGGCGCGCTAGGGCCCCCCCGGAGCACCCTAATGGTTTGTGCCCTCCGCGGGGCCCCTCTGCACCACCTCTGACGCCTATAAATACCCAAATATTCAGAAAACCCTAGGACAGTCGACGAAAAACACATCTAGCCGTCGCAAGTTCCAGAACCTCGAGATCCAATCTAACACCATCACGGAGGGGTTCATCTTCTTCATAGGTGCCTCTCCGATGATGCGTGGGTAGTCCACCATAGACCTACGGGTCCGTAGGCAGTAGCCAGATGGCTTCCTCTCTCTCTCTTTTGATTCTCAATACAATGGTCTCTTGGAGATCTATTTGATGTAAACTTTTGCGGTGTGTTTGTTGGGATCCAATGAATTTTGAGTTCATGATCAGTTTCTATCCATGAATATTATTTGAGTCTTCTTTGATCTCTTATATGCATGATTGCTTATACCCTCGTATTTCTTCTTCGAATCTTTGGTTTAGTTAGGCCGACTAGATCGATTTTTCTTGCCATGGGAGGAGGTGCTTTGTGATGGGTTCGATCTTGCGGTGTCCTTTCCTAGTGACAGAAGGGGCAACAAGGCACGCATGTATTGTTGCCATTAATGATAACAAGATGGGGTCTATTCCTACATGAATAGATCTTGTCTACATCATGTCATCGTTCTTATTGCATTAGTCCGTTTTTCCATGAACATAATACACTAGATGCATGCTGGATAGCGGTCGATGTGTGGAGTAATAGTGGTAGATGCAGGCAGGAGTCGGTCTACTTATCTTGGACGTGATGCCTATATAATGATCATCGCCTTGGATATCGTCATGATTATTTGATCTTCTATCAATTGCCCAACAGTAATTTGTTCACCCACCGTGTGTTATACTCATGAGAGAAGCTACTAGTGAAAACTACGGCCCCCGGGTCTACTTTTCCAACATATTGCTTTCCGATTTATCTTTTTGCCTCTTTTGTTTTCAGATCTATTATTCCATTAAACCCAAAAATATATTGCTACACTTTTTATTTGCTCTTTTTATTTTGTGTCCTTGAGAGATCTATCTCTCCAATCTATCATTTCCTATTCTATCTTTTTATCGTAGAGAGATTGACCACCTCTCTTTCGCGTCGGGTTGCAAGTATTTGTTATTTGTGTGCAGGTGCTGCTTATTAGGTGGTGATGATCCTCCTACTGGTTCGATACCTTGGTTTCATAACTGAGGGAAATACTTACCGTCGCTGTGCTGCATCATCCATTCCTCTTTGGGGAAATACCGATGCAGTCTCAAGCCACGTCAATGCACGGAGTGTTGATGCCTGAGGGGGTCTTCAAAGTTGAGTTGTCTGTTTTCATAAGTGGTTTTGAAGATATTTCTCCTCCGATACATCCTCCGGGTGCGGATAACCAGTTGACCCTTGCAAGATGTTTAGGTTAGCCAATGTAGTGGCTGAAGAATCAAATTTGGCTAGGAAATGTCCAAATCTCCCCAACCTCACAGCAGATGAACAATGACAATACATGTGGACGAGGACCATCTCCTTTGGGTCAGATTCAACCTGAAGTTCGTAACAACAACTATGTGCATGTCGGTGAGGACAACGACAATCTGCATTTCGGTGATAAAAACGACTATGTGGTTGTTGGTGGTGAGGACCATGTCAATGGTGGGGATGTGGGCGGTGAGGAGAATCTACTTGTCAATCGATACTTCCTGATTGACGGATATCAGAAATCAGCTGCCAGCATGTGCAATCTTGATGGACCTATGTCTGCTGGTCCTGTTGAAGCATTCTCATCTATGCCTTTGCTTGTTCAACATGAATGTGTTGTTCCTTGCCAGAAGAGTCTGTTCAATGAGGACTTCATGCCACCAGACACACAGGGGCCACCACACAGGGGGGCATTTCAAACACACTCAATGCAACAGTCACAAATGCATTGCCAGACAATATAGCCAGCTAGCCTAACCCGACATGCAAGAAGAGAAAGCGACCAGGTAATAAGACGAAGGACCATGCCAGCCAGCCGGTTCAGAAGAGTAAACAAGTTCGGCATATCGTTGCATGGCAGAGTTACCATTCCCGGGTGAACCCATCCTTCCGAAGGAGCTCAGCGATCTTCTGTAGACAGAGTTGAGGATTCTGCATCACACAGTTCTATGTAGGGAGCAGTATGCGTTCCCTGGTGGAGGTGGATTTCGCCTCTTTTTTCAGTGATGGTGCCACCAAATCTTGGTTTGTGCGACGATTTCCCCGCAGAAATATTCTATGTGCCATTCGAAGACATCTTCAACATGTTCCGTCTAATGAAGCTTAGTTCTTCCTTAGTATGCCTATGGGCAATCAATACTGCCTACATTGCCAATTGTGAGATCAACAAGGATGTCGTGGTAGCGGACCCGTACCTCATGCATGAGACCAACGCCAATCACCCTGAGCACCGACAAGCTATGCGGAAGTATTTGACACACTTCATGATTGCCAACATGGACAAAGACTGCCTTCTCGTGCCCTACTATCCGAAGTAAGTCATTTTGTCTAGCTAGATTGTATGTACTTATTTCGTACAATCTCGTTATGCATGCATCGACGTAAAACTATTAACTCGACTTTTTACACAGAGAACATTGTGTCCTCATCGTTGTTACCCTGAAGTTCGCCGAAACTTATTTCTTGGATTCGACGAGGAAAGTGAAGAAAGACTACAGAGGCATCAAGAAGGTCCTGGATGAAGCACTTTTCGAGTATAAAAGACGGGAAGGAGTGATCAGAGAGGGATATCGGAAGTTTGACAAATTTAAAGCGGTACGCTTTGGCCACAAAATTGACTTTTGTTGCATGCAACAACCAGAAAACAGTGATATGGATGGCTACTACGTCGCCCACCACATGGAGGAGTACATATGGAAGGGAGAACACCTTAAAAAGAACTCAGACGTCATCGCATGGGGAAAAAATGGAGGAAATTAGCCTGGGAAATAGCAGAGATGAGTTTAGACGCATCCAAGTGAAGTTTGCAACCATCCTCAACAAGGATGTCATCGACCATGCCGGGGTTTTCAACGCCGGCGCACCTACCGGCCCGGAGGAGATAAAAGCTCGTGGTCCTGTATCTCTCGCGGATCCGTCGAAGAAATACGTTAATGATGCTTATGCCGATATGTAATAGGATAGTGTCAGCTACCTATGTTGTTGGTTCTACAATACTACTAGCTCGATCAGCTACATGTGTGTGTGTTATCGTACTTTAAAACTTGCCTAGCTATATTAACTAATTATTTAAGCACTATGTATGACGTTACATAGTTATCTTGAATGTCTTTGAATTGATGTTACTTGTTACCTTATTCTGTCATGCGAACGTTGCTATTTCCCGCTATCGTGGCATCGATTTTCTGATGCTTACAAATTAGGTAATGGTGTGCTGAGAAACTATGACGTCTGCAATGTTTTTCAGTATTTGTGGCGTTGGAATAATGTCGACGCCATAGATAGACATCATAATGTCAACGTACAACATAATCTGACGCTATTGGTATTCATAATATTGCTGGCGTGGGCTCCAACGCCAGCACTATTTTTTAACTGTGGCGCCATGTTGGTGGTGTCGGGTGTCCACGCCAGCAAGACCATTTTTGCCATGCCATAGCTAGGTTTTTCTGCACTAGTGACAAAGCCATGGAAACAGCCATTTCTGAAGCCCTGCCAAATACAGTTCATAAATGCTGCAAATGGCATGTCCAGCAGAAAGCACGAGAGAAGTTGGGAAGAATACTGAGCACGGATGATGTTTTTGAGCAAGCTTTCTACACATGCATGAATGATCCAGACACGGTTGATGAGTTTGAGGAGAATTGGCAGCACATGATGCATTGCTTTGAATTGGTCGATAATTGACATCTTTGCAACATGTGGTGCACCCGGCATACCTGGGCTCCGACATACTTACAGAAGTTCTTCTTCCCATTCAAGAGCACTATGGGTAGGTCGGAGGGCCTCAACTCTTACTTCAAAACATTCATCAATCCTCAAGAGTATGTGTGGAAGTTTGTGTAGCAATATGAGGTCCTCCAGGAGACGATGCTAGACCGTGATGACAACCAGGCTTTCATAGGTGAAGCAACAACAACACCGCTTTACTCAAGGTACAACATTGAGCGTCAGGCAGTTAATTTCTACACCCGGTCTGTTTTCGGCAAGTTTCAATCAGAAGTGATTGCATCCACAGGATATGTAATGAACCAGGCACCCACGCTTGGCAATGGAAACATGAACTTCGAGCTTTTATCAAATTACTACGAGGACCCAAAAAATTTGAAGTGTTGTGATGGCAGATGAGAAGTTTGAGTGCAGCTGCAATTGTTTTGAGATGAATGTCATTACATGTGCCCACATCATTACGGTGATGACTCACCTCAATGTGCAAGCTATCCCTCAACGCTATTCCCTAGAGAGGTGGTCTGAAAAATCAACGACACCGACAGGCAGTACTGGGCAACTTTTGGATTTCGTTCTCCCCTCGAACAATACCCACACGTACAACTCATTATGAAGGAAGCTCACTTGGTTGGCCTCACAAGCTTGCAGCAATGACTAGGCCTACAAAATACTAAATGATGCAACTCATCAACTAGAGCATGTTATAGCTACATCAAAAAGAGGTGATCTACCAGACAGCGGGAAGCGCAACAAGAACAAATCCCACAGTAGCAAGCAACAGCTCAAGTGGTGCCAATGTGGCAATGACAAAAAGCAAATCCAACAAAGCAGCAAGGTCAGGCGGCAAACCCGCAAAGCCAGCAGCAACAAGCGACCAATCCGCCAACGCAACATCAACAAACGGCTGATCCGCCTATTATACAACGGGATGCCATGCTTCAAAACCCAACATGTGTTCCAAAAAAGGGTTGACCCATTGAAAAATAAAGAAGGAGGAAGACTCTGCTCGAACAACAAGAGGATTCACACAAGAAGAAGGCTAAACAAGAGGAGAAGAAAGGGGAAAATAAGAAGGAAACCAAACCCAGAGGAAAGCCTGGACCAAAGAAAAAATTCATTTGCAAATATTGCGATGGAGAAGATCATGCCATACAAGAATGCAAGTACTTGAAAGTTGTGATGTCTATCATAAAATGTCACTACTGCAATGAAGATGGCCATGATGTCTGGGAATGCACCTACCTAAAAGTCGCAATGTCGAGAGATGCCGATATGGCTAAAGCAACAGAGATTAGGCTGTGAAGTAGAACAGGGTTTGAAAAACAAGACATTCCCACTTGCCTCGGAATATTGATTTCCTTTTTCCTCAAGATTCTTTAACATTTGTGCATATGAATCATTGTTGAATGATGAAATAAATAGACATAGTTTCAGATATGTAAGTCAAAAGAATGATGTGGCATATCTGGTTTTTGGGACATGGTTGTAGTGCATTGAGAAAACCGTTGTTGAACAAAATAACCAAATTGCTGCATTGGTCAGTGTAACACAAAAGTTTTGTTAGCTACTAAAAATATGAAACTTTCATGTGTCTCTTCTATGTATTGGTGTTGTTGACATTGTCCTTATATATATTTGTTGCGTAGCATTGATACTTGTGATCTGCATTGGGTTTTCCGTGATGAGGAACAGGTTATTGCAGCACAAAGTGGGTAAGTATTTCCCTCAGTTACGAAACCAAGGTTTATCGAACCAATAGGAATATCAATCCTCAACCGTCTTCAGCGGCTGCACACAAAAGAACAAACAACTTGCACCCAACGCGGACAAGCGGGTTGTCAATCCCCTTGATCTCGTTATTTTCAAGCAAATGAGGCGTGTAGATAATTGTAAATTGCAAATAAAATAAAAAGTAAATAAAGGCAGCAAGGTAATAGTAGCATTTGTAAATTTATAAGTCAATAGACCCGGGGGCCATAGTTTTCCCTAGCGGCATCTCTCATGTAGGCATCATACGGTGGGTAACAAATTACTGTTGGGCAATTGATAGAAAAGCGGATAGTTATGCGGTCTTCACAGCAATGATCATGTATATATAGGCATCAAGTCCATAAACAAATAGGCCGACTGCTGCCTGCACCTATTACTCTTACTCCACTTCAAGAGCGCTTCTATGCTTGCCTCCCTACGTATTAGGTTCATGACAAACAGAGTAATGCATGAAGAACGATTACATGATGTAGACAAAGTAAACTCAAGCAATATGAATAAACCCCATTGTGTTATCCTTAGTAGCAACAACACGAAGACGCATCTTGTCCCCTACTTTGTCACTTGGATATAGAAACTCGTCAGGTTGAACCTACCACAATGCACCACCCCCGCTGAATATAGATCAATCTACTTGGCCAAAGCATATCAATAAATCGGAGAGCATTACAAAGCTGTAATGATCATGCAAATAAGAATCTTAATATTCAGAGGTGACTCAAATACTTTTCATGAGTAATCTAAACATAAACCCACAATTCATCGGATCCCAACAAACACACCGCACAATAGGATTACATCGAATAGATCAAAGCAAAGATGCGATGATCATTGTATTGAAGATCAAGAGATAGAGAGATTGCCATCTAGGTACTAGCTATGGACCCGTAGGTTTGTGGCGAACTACTCACACATCATCATCAGGGCAGCAAGGTTGATGTAGAGGCCCTCCGTGATCACCCCCCCCCTCCGGCAGGGTGCCGGAACGGAGTTCCAGATGGCTTCGTGGTGGAACGGAAACTCGCGGTGGCGTAAAAAGGGTTTCGGGACTGCCTCCAGGTTTTTTGCGATATATGAGAATTTATAGGCCAGAGAACGAGGTCGGGAGGGCCGCCAGGGAGGCACAAGCCATCAGGGCGCGACCCCCCAGGGCGCCCTGTTGGCTTGTGCGTCCCTGGTGCATCTCGCGGCCTTCTTCCGAATCTCCCAGGTCTTCTTTTGGTCCAGAAAAAAATCATAAAAGGGTTTCATGGCAATTGTACTTCGTTTGGTACTGTAAACCTGAGAAGTGAAAACATGCAGAAAACAGCAACTGGCTCTGGGCACTGGGTCAATAGGTTAGTGCTCAAAAATATTATAAATATGTAAACAAAGACCCAAAAAGTATCCTAGAATGATAATATATCGGCATGGAACAATCAAAAATTATAGATACGTTGGAGATGTATCAAGCATCCCCAAGCTTAATTCCTGCTCGTAATCGAGTAGGTAAATGATAAAAACATAATTTTTGATGTGACATGCTATCCATTATGTAATCTTATGCATGTATGCTCATTGAGAAACGATGAATCAACAAATATTAACATAGCAATACTTATAAGTATAAGAAACAAAATCATGAATCTTTCAAAGTATATGGTCCTCAAAGAATGTTTACCCCCCATTCATCTTATTATATTAGCAAGGCATGGCTCCATCTTCACCACATTAATACAAATGTCAAGCACCATGGTGTCCAAGTCAGGCAATTGGATCGTACTTTTTTAATATGCATCAACTTTTTATTCTTCACGCAATACATGAGCGTGAGCCATTGGACATAGCATTAGGTGGAATAGAATATGGTGGTAGATATCAAAGGGGCAAAAATTGGAGAAGATAATCTCGCATCAACTAGGCGTACCAACGGGCTATGGAGATGCCCATTAATAGATGTCAATGCAAGGAGTAGGGATTGCCATGCAAATGATGCACTAGAGCTATAAGTCTATGAAAGCTCAAATGAAGCTAAGTGGGGTGTGCATCCAACTTGCTTGCTCATGAAGACCTCGGGCATTTGAGGAAGCCCGTCATAGGAATATACAAGCCAAGTTTGTAATAATGAAAAAGTGATTCCCACTAGCATATGAAAATGACATAACATGAGACTCTCTCTACATGAGGAACAAGGTGCCACTTTGAGGCACAAGTGTGGTAAAAAATAGTAGCAAAGTCCCTTCTCTCATTTTCTCTCATTTTTTTATTCAGATTGCTGGGCTCATTTGGCCCCCCCATCTTTATTTCCTCACTGGGACAATGCTCTAACAATGATGATCATCACACTTTTATTTACTTACAACTCGATATGAAGAACTGATATGAAGATATGACTCTATATGAATGCCTCTGGCAGTGTACCAGGATGTGCAATGATCTAGCATGACATGTATCAAAAATATGATGAACGGTGGCTTTGCCACAAATACTATGTCAGCTCTATATGATCATGCAAAGCAATATGATGATGAACGAACTAGTCATGTGAAGTGACGAAGGAATTTGCATGGCAATATATCTCGGAATGGCTATGAAAATGCCATGATAGGTAGGTATGGTGGCTGTTTTGAGGAAGATATAGTGAGGCTTATGTGCAACAGAGCGTATCATGTCACGGGGTTTGGATGCACCGCCGAGAGTTGCACTGATCCTCAAGGTGAGAATGGGATATGCACGGTACCGAAGAGGCTAGCAGGTATGAAAAGGTGAGGTTGCTTATGTCCATGGTTTCACATTAGTTATAAAGAACTCACATACTTATTGCAAACTTTTATTAGTTTTATTACAAATCAAAGTATTACTCGCATGCCCCGAGGGAAGAGGTTGGTAGGAGTTAACCATCACGCGCTTCCGACCTGAAACAACACTAGGATTTCAACAAGGAATAAAAATGCTCACACATCATCACCATGCCTCTTTAATTTTTAGACGAACACGAAGTTAACCTCTCTTAATATTGACACTTCTATGAATCAATAATTATGAACTTACACCTTTTTCATATTACACATCAATATCATTAACCCACAGTTTCTCTATATGTGCTACATGATGGTTTTGATTATCACTCATTGAATACCTAATATTTTAGGACTAGTCTCATGACCCATGCAAATTACCGTCACTATTTATTAACTCCCAAACAAATATAAGTGAATAACGAGAGTGAAATTATTCCTATAAAATCTACACGCCACCGTGCTCAAAAAGATATAAGTGAAGTACTAGAGCAACTATTAAGCTCAAAAGATATAAGTGAAGCACATAGAGTATTCTAACAAATTATGATGAAGGTGTGTCTCTCTTAAATAGGTGTGTCCAGAAAACAATGATTATGGCAAACTGAAAGTAAAAGCAAACAAAAACAAACGACGCTCCAAGAAAAACTCATATCATGTGACGAATAAAGATATAGCTTCAAGTGACATACCGATGGATTGAGACGAAAGAGGGGATGCCTTCCGGGGCATCCCCAAGCTTAGATGCTTGAGTATTCCTTTAAATATTACCTTGGGGTGCCTTGGGCATCCCCAAGCTTAGGCTCTTGCCAATCCTTATTACTTTGTCCATCGTGATAACACCGAAAACTTGAAAACTTCAATCACACAGAACTCAACAAAACTTCGTGAGATCCGTTAGTATAAGAAACATATTGAATACTTTAGGTACTGTTATAAATTGATTCTTATTTCATAATTTAATAATAGGTACCGTATTCTAACTTCTCCATGGCTTATACCCCCCCCCCCCCCGATACAATCCATAGCATAATCAAAACAAGCAACTATGCAAGCAAAAACAGAATCTGTCGAAAACAGAACGGTCTGTACCAATATGTAGAGAACCTATACTTTTGTAACTATAAAAATTCTAAAAAATTAGGAAAACATCTAAAATTTGTATAGCAATACTGTGTAAAAAATTTAGATCATTATCACGCACCAGTTAAAACGGAAAATTCTTGTACTGGAGTCAAAAGTTTCTATTTTGTTTCAGCATCGATTCTACTCATCTTGTGAGTCATCCCAAAGTCTTTACTTGGCACCAACACTAATTTAAACACCAAAAAAAATTCTGAAAAATTAGGAAAACCTCGAAAATTTGTATAGCAATACTGTGTAAAAAATTCAGATCATTATCACGCTCCAGTAAAAACTGAAAATTCCTGTACTGGAGTGAAAAGTTTCTGTTTTGTTTCAGCATCGATTCTACTCATCTTGTGAGTCATCCCAAAGGCTTTACTTGGCACAAACACTAATTTAAACACAAAAACATAACCATTATAGAGGCAATAATCATGCTAACAAAAACAAACAGAAATAAATGATAACTATTGGGTTGTCTCCCAACAAGCTCTTTCTTTATAGCCATCAAGATAGGCTTAGGATAAGAATGATGCTCACATAAAAGACAGGAGTTAAAGCACAAAGAGAGCATCATAAAACATGTGACAAACACATTTAAGTCTAACATACTTCCTATGCATAGGCATTTTATAAGCAAACAAATTATCAAGACAAGAAGTGTCTAACATGTGCAAGTAGGAAGAGTGAAGCATTAACAATTTCAACAGAAAGAGAGGTAATTGAGTAACATGCAAATTGTTATAACCATGTTTGCCTCTCTCATTATATGTAGCATCATAATGAAACTCAACAATATAACTATCATAATACTGATCATTCTCCAAAGTAGTGGGATCATTATTACCTAAAGTTGACACTCTCCCAACCCCACCTTTAGTAGTGTTGCGGATATCATACTGAATAATAGATTCATCATGAAGGCTAAAATTATCAAGATCACAAGGAACATCATGATTATCACCCCAATCATGATCATTAGCACAATTGATATTCATAGAATTTATACTAGCAACATGGCAATCATGCTTTTCATTCAAGGAACTATCATGAATCACTTTATAAATTTCTTTTAACACTTCATCACAATTTTTAGATTCATGATTTTCAAGCAAGACCTCATAAGGAAATTCTAGTGCACTCAACTCACTAGCAATTGGTTCAACATAATCAGGTCTTTTGAAAAGATTAGCAAGTGATTTTTTCTTTTTAACTTTCTGTTTGTTTTTGATAAAAATAAAGATAACATAGCTAGGCAAGCAAGCAAACTAGTAAAGTAAATATTTTTGTATTTTTGATTTTTAAGAGACAAACTAAATATAACAGCAAATAAAAAGATAAACAAGTGAATGCAAATTTGTGTGAAGTTACTTGATAGTTGATGATGATATTCCCCGGCAACGGCGCCAGAAATCCTTCCTGATACTTGTGATCTGCGTTGGGTTTTCCGTGAAGAGGAACGGGTTATTGCAGCACAAAGTGGGTAAGTATTTCCCTCAGTTATGAAACCAAGTTTATCGAACCAATAGGAATATCAATCCTCAACCGTCTTCAGCGGCTGCTCACAAAAGAACAAACAACTTGCACCCAACGCGGGAAGAGGGTTGTCAATCCCCTTGATCTTGTTATTTGCAAGAAAATGAGGTGTGTAGATAATTGTAGATAACTGTAAATTGCAAAATAAAATAAAAAGTAAATAAAGGCAGCAAGGTAATAGTAGCATTTATAAATTTATAAGTGAATAGACCTGGGGGCCATAGTTTTCCCTAGCGGCATCTCTCATGTAGGCAGCATACGGTGGGTAACAAATTACTGTTGGGAAATTGATAAAAAAGCGGATAGTTATGCGATCTTCACGGCAATGATCATGTATATATAGGAATCACGTCCATAAACAAATAAGCCGACTCCTGCCTGCACCTGTTATTATTACTCCACTTCAAGAGCGCTTCTATGCTTGCCTCTCTACGTATTAAGTTCATGACAAACAGAGTAATGCATGGAGAACGATGGCATGATGTAGAAAGTAAACTCAAGCAATATGAATAAACCCCATCATGATATCCTTAGTAGCAACAACACAAAGACACATCTTGTCCCCTAGTTTGTCACTGGGATATAGAAACTCGTCAGGTTGAACCTACCACGATGCACCACTCCCACTAAAGATAGATCAATCTTATTGGCCAAAGCACATCAATAAATCGGAGAGCATTATGAAGCTATAATGATCATGCAAATAAGAATCTTAATATTCAGAGGTGACTCAAATACTTTTCATGAATAATCTGAACATAAACCCACAATTCATCGGATCCCAACAAACACACCGCACAATAGGATTACATCGGATAGGTCAAAGCGAAGATGCAATGATCATTGTATTGAAGATCAACAGATAGAGAGATTGCCATCCAGGTACTAGCTATGGACCCGTAGGTATGTGGTGAACTACTCACACATCATCATGAGGGAAACTAGGTTGATGTAGAGGCCCTCCGTGATCGATCCCCCCTCCGGCAGGGTGCCGGAACGGAGCTCCAGATGGCTTCGCGGCGGAACATAGACTTGCGGCGGCGTAAAAAGGGTTTCGGGAACGCCTCCAGGGTTTTTGCGATATATGAGAATTTATAGGCCAAAGAACGAGGTCGGGAGGGCCGCCAGGGAGGCACAAGCCATCAGGGCGCGACCCCCCAGGGCACGCCCTGTTGGCTTGTGTGGCTCCCGGCCTTCTTCCGAATCTCCCAGGTCTCCTTTCGGTCCAGAAAAAATCATAAAAAAGTTTCGTGGCAATTAGACTTTGTTTGGTACTGTAAACCTGAGAAGTGAAAAACATGCAGAAAAAACAACTGGCACTGGACACTGGGTCAATAGGTTAGTGCTCAAAAATATTATAAATTGGTAAATAAAGACCCAAAAAGTATCCTAGAATGATAATATATGAGCATGGAACAATCAAAAATTATAGATACGTTGGAGACGTATCAAGCATTTTTAGTATTTGAGGAAATATATTCCACGAAAAGTTGCTTCCATTTAAGATTACTTTCATGTTGATTGCGCTTAATTTCCATCGATTTCCTTTGCCTTCCATAAGTACAAATATAGAAGCAACCCACTATTTCAAAAAACAAAAACAATTTTTCAGGATTGGTGATGATGCTCGTTTCAACATTTTTAGTATTTTAAGAAGTATATTTCGCGAAGCATTTCCAGTATTAATTGTCGGATTTCGGGCTCCGCAAAACCCAAAGAAGTTCGAACCCAGGGGCGTGTGCGAAGATCCCCAACAGCTTCACCACCTCCAACTTCACGACACGATAACCCCGCTCGATGGCGAGGAAGGAGATAGCACACGAGAGTTTACCCAGGTTCGGGCCGCTGCGAAGCATAAAACCCTACTCCTGCTTTTGGTGGATTGCCTCACGAGGAGGTTTGTGGATGAACTAGTACAGTGGTGAGTTGCCTCGCGAGTGCGTTTGAGCGGTGTGTTCGACCCCCCTTCTACAGAGCAGCCTAGCCTCTATTTATAGCGGCCCGGGTCCTCTTCCCTTATCGCAAGGGCGGGACGGGATCCCACAACGGCCAAATTTGAAAGGGGACAGGAGGTACATCTTATCCTGATGAAAGGTGGTCTTCGCCTGCAAAGTAGTCGGTGGTGATGCAGAGGTGGGCTCGGCGATGACGTCCGTCCTGCGGCGCTCGCTGGCTTGGTCTTGTTGCACCGGAATGGAAACCTTTGGCGGGGTGCCTCGGGTACCTGCGCTCGTCCTTGTCTCCTTTGCACCAAAGAGGAAACTGTCGCCTCTGGCGCGCTGGCGCCCGCCTGGCCTGGCTGGCATCAGCCTTGACCTCCCGAGGCCGAGCATCACATAGAGATCTCTGCCACTCAGGAGGGGGTCTGGGGAGGCCTCCGCCTTCCGGGGGCCTTGGCGTTGTCCCCCTCGCGAGGGTGGGACTCTTGCGAGGGTCTTGTCTTGAGTGAAGCCGCGCAGGGCCGTACGGACCGTCGAGTGGGCCATGCCCTGGGCCGCAGGCAGGCAAGTCTGGGTACCCCGGTATCCAGAACGCTGACAGTAGCCCCCGGGCCCAAGGCGTGCTCGAGTTGGCTTCGAGGGGAAGCCGAAGAAGATGGCCCGCAGCGCCGCGGGCCCTTATTGCCTGCGGGCCAGGTTTGGCGTGCGGTGCGCGGCTGGACGCGGGCGTCCCCCCTCCCGTGTCTCCTCGGCAACTGCCCGAACCGACAAAAGCCTGACGTCCAACGTTGAGCCATTACTGCTTTCCTCTTCTGCGCTCCTGCTCCTCTTTCCAGATCTCCATCCCTTGCGAGAACCTCTCCAGATCTCAGCACCGCACCATCCTCCTTCTTGCTTCCTTGGCCCCAAAGGCTTCTCGATGGCTCCCGCCGGCAAGTCGAAACCTGAAACCCAGAGCGCGGCTTCCGCTCCCATCTCGCCGGCACTCTCGGCGTCCACCATAGCCAAGGATGGGGACCTCGCCCCAGTGCTTCCGTCGACGGCGGATGACACCAACGAGCAGGGGCGGACCTTGATATGGTGCGGCTCCGCGGAGAGGCACCGTCTGGCCAAGTCGGCCTACCCTTTCTTCCTCCACAGCGTCTTCTCCGGGCTTGTCCCGCCCTTCTCGGCGTTCTTCACCGCCGACCTTAAGCACTACGGGATCCAGGCCCTCCATCTTCAACCCAACTCCATCCTGCTTCTGTCCGTCTTCGCCTTCTACTGCGAGGCCTTCGTGGGCGTGAGGCCCTCGGTGGCCTTGTTCCGCCATTTCTTCAGCTTGCGGCTTCATGACGGCGCCCATCGGTCGGCATGCGTCTCCTTCGTCACGGTCCAGAGCGGGAACATGCTCTTTAAGGCCGGGAAGAAGGTGGAGAACTTCAGGCACCGCTAGGTCTTCTTGGATCTCAAGAGCGACAACCCTCGCCTGGAGGCTCTTCGGGAGGAGAGGACCGCGCTCGCGGAGCGGCTTCGTCAGCTAGAGGAAGACCTCAAGACCTGCGAGATCAAGCTTGCCGACCATGACTCCGCGCTGTCCAAGGCGGCGACCGACCAAGCCGCGGAGCGCAAGCAGCTAGACAGGTTGAAGGAGGAAGTGTCTGCAGAGAAGGCTCGGCTCGACTGCAGGGAGAAGACCCTTGCCGCGGCCGAGGAGAAGAAGGCTGCAGAGCTCGACGCTCTCCCCTCCGTCGAGCTCAGGCTTCGCCAGGCGCTGCAGTCCATCTGTCGGGGGGGGGGGATTTGTAGAGCCCTTGGTGGCTCCTGAGAGCGGCTTCGCGGGGCTCTCTTCAAAGCTCGCCGAGGTGCTTGAGGGCGCCGTCGCCAGGGTGGAGAACATCTTGGAGAGTGGGTGCCGCGATCTCTTCTCCGCGGCCGCGACGCGCGTCTTCAGCCACCTCTACCTTCACGAGCTGAGTTTCGACTTCGGCTCTGTGATTCGCCCGGTTGATCCTGGGGTTCGCGTCGCTACGGCGACAGCCGTGGAGGGCGCCGTGAAGGCGCTGATGAAGAAGTTCACCTGCATCGCCGTTCCCTCACCTCCTCCTGCGGCCGCGAGGGTTTGTGACGATGATGACAGTGGCAGCGATGTCGACGACGAGCTCTCCGCGGCCGGGGCGAGCGGTGATGCCAGCTCCTCCTAGCTTCTTTTCCTGCGTCTTCTCCTGTAATGTTCATCGTGCCTCATGGAGGCGTTAGACTTGTTTGCGTTTTCGGAGACATTTTAATGTTTGTAATGACTGCTAAGCTGTGTGGTTTTATTTCCTCACTTCATTTCCTTCCTGCTTGCTGTAGCGCTCTGTGTCGGCAGGGCCCAGTCCCGCGCATACCTCGACCGCCGTTGGGGCGTCCGGATCACCAGGACGGTGCCAAGGGGTGAGGGGCTATGAGACCACTGAGGCCCCTGAGTCGCGATGCTCAGGGGTCCCCCTTGACGTACGAGCAGCCCTCACGAAGGGAACGCGGTGAATACGGGGTTGACTTGGAGATTTGGAGCACCTTGAGCTCTGCGTCGGCAGGGCCTGGTCCCGCGCATACCTCAACCGCCGTTGGGGCGTCCAGATCACCAGGACGGTGCCAAGGGGTGAGGGGCTACGAGACCAGTGAGGCCCCTGAGTCGCGATGCTCAGGGGTCCCCCTTGACGTATGAGCGGCTCCCATACCTTTCCTCGCCAGCTTTCGTCTGAGAGGGACGCGTGAAGACCAGGTACCAGGGACCTGGGGAGGTGGCGTGCGCCAGGCCTGGCTTGAGCGTAGCCCCCATGCAGCCCCCTCACGCGTGCATCCCAAGGGAATGCTGCGAGATGGAGCCGCAAGGTTCCATCCTGAGGTTGAATGCACCCGCTAAGGTGCCCTCAGTTGTTTATCCCCAGCGTGGAGCATAGGGCTTCCACATTGTGTGGGCATAGCCATTGGAGGGCAGTGTTATCCGCCAGCGCGGAGCATGGGACTTCCACTTGGGCGTGGGAATGGGGGGCCCCGGCTCCTGAGCCCCCCAGGCGTGTACAACCCATTAAGTTCGTACGCATGGCCTGCACGGTAGAACTGGGAGGTGTATCTGGGCGCTCGTGAGGCAGCTCTGGTCTCACGAGGCCCTACCTCAAAGGCGGGTTGCGCCTGAATCTTCTGGTGGAAAGCGCCGCTTGAAGTCTTGTACATTTTTGAGGAACCTGCGCCGTATGGATTTCCAAGGGCCATCGCATGAGAAGGCCAAACACCAACGACCCCAGGAGGTGACGTGAACGGGGCTGGCCCGCCAGATTGAGCTCAACCATTGGATTTGTCGACGCTGCAGGGACGGACCCGAGCACAGACGTCGTGCCCAGTCTTCTCATGCGAGAACTCCGAGGAGAAAACACCCGGCGCGCTGCTCCCACGGCGGTGAAAGGCCGACTGTGGTTGTAGGAACCGTGCCGCGCGCCCTGACTCACCCACTCCCGATTAGCTCATGCGAGAGGGAAGCACCGAGGGCCATGGGAGGTGACGTACACGGGGCTGGCCCGCGAGACAGAGCTCGACCACTTGGATTTGTCGACGCTGCTGGGACGGACCCGAGCACAGACGTCATGCTAGCCCTTAATAATGAGGCGGTCGAGGGCAGGATCATTAGGGCGCGGCGACATTCATGGCGGCGAGGCACCGAGCATGCAGGTTGGAATATTTAGGAAATAGATCAAGTGCAAGAAAGGATCTGATACATGCGAAAATGACACGGCTGGGATGAGCCCTGACCGCCTGAGGATAATGCAGCTCGACGGGCGCCCTCGAATTGAGCAAATCAAAAAGTTACCTGGTGTGGACCAAAAAGAATCACCTGGCGGCAATACCGCTGAAGCGTGGAGGTAGTCGTCGGAGCTTGGCCTTGCGTCTCCGCAAGCTTGGCCTTCACGAGCCCGGTGCCTCACGAGGCTCAGGGCACTCGCTCGGGCCCGGCACCTCCTCCAACTCCTCGCGGTGCCTGGTCCGGTAAGGTGCGAACATGGCCTGAGCAAGGCGCTGGAACGTGGCGCATGCGTTCGCCAGGCCGAAGGACATGCGGATGTAGTTGCGTGGGTCGACCCCACCGCGACCGACGCGCGTCGGCCAGAAGACATCCTGTGACACGGCCCTGTTGATGCCAGGTACATTGATGCAGATGTGCGGCCCGCCGCCCGAGTCGACGACGGCGACCACGCTTGACGGCACAGGGCCGCGCCCGCCTCGCATGGCCTGTGCTTCCCGAAGCTCCTCGATTGCTCTGGTGACGAACTCCCGCGAACTTGGTGCCTCGCGCCATGCCCCTTGCTTGGATGGGTGCGCGCCTACGCATGCCCCCAAGTTGTGCCCGAGCACCTCCCTCGTCTCACTGGTCAGGTTGGTAGCCTTCCGGGTGGAAGCCCCCAAGTCCAACCCAAGGGACGCGCCGGACGCGCCTTTCTATGAAAGGGGGGAAGGGGCCTTGGCCCCAGGCGTGGAGCCCGAGGCGCCGCCCTTAGAGGTCTCAGCCCCCTGGCGCCCCTTGGAAAGGAGCTGCTTCTTCTTCTTGGGGACATCGTCGCGAGGCAGGACGCCTCCTTTGTCGTCCGAGTGCTCGGCCGCTACGGCACGGTAGGCGCACTCGAAGGAGCAAATGGCGTCCTTCTCATCGCAGGCGACGGTGATGACGCCGCCACTCCCCGGCATCTTGAGGACGTTGTAACCATGGTGAGTCACCGCCATGAACTTGGCGAGGGCTGGGTACCCAAGGATCGCATTGTACGGGAGATGGATGTGGGCGACGTCAAAGACGATGAGCTCGGTGTGGTAATTGTTGCGCCCGCCGAAGGTGACGGGCAGGCGCACTTGCCCGAAGGTGACGGGCATGAGCTGGTCGTACGGCACTTGGAGCGTCTCAAACGTCTCGATGGAGAGGACATTGATCCCGGCGCCGCCGTCGATGAGGGTCTTGGTGACGAGGATGTTGCTGATGGTGGGTGTGCATAGCATGGGGAGTGCGCCCGCCATGGCTGAGCACCTGAGTTGATCCTTGGAGTCAAAGGTGATGGCGCACTGGGACCACTTGAGGGGGCGCGCAGCCTCAAGCTTCGGGAGAGCCGTGTTCACCTCCCGCGAAAACTGCTTGAAGATGCGGTTCGATGCCGGGGCTTGGGCGCCGCCCAGGATGCAAGCTATCGCCCTGACCTCCTGGAAGCCCCCAGCCCCGTCGTTCTGCCTGTCTTCTTCCTTCCTCCTGGGTGGCAGCGGCAGCGGGGGAAGGCCGGCCTCACGAGGGCGGACCTCACGAGGCTGGCCTCGATGTGACCCCTCCGAAGGCTCATCACGCCAGCGGTCCTCCCGAGTTTGATCGCGCCAGCGGTCCTCCCGAGGCCGGTCTCGCCACTCTTGGCGCGGGTCTCGATTGTCCCAGCAGCCTCCGCCGCGGCCTCCACCGCGTCCATAGCCCCGGTCGCTATGCCCAGGGCGTCGACCGAAATGTTCGTCACGGACCACCCTGAGCTCCTGACAGTCGATGGTGTTGTGGCTATTGGTGCCATGGAAGATGCAGAACGGTCGCCCTCCTGTGGGGGGTTCTTCATCTCGGCTGTGCTTTGCCTCGGGCTCAGCCGCCAGCACCGCAGGGGCCTTGCGCTTCGGCTCCTTGGTCTTGGTCTTCTTGTCTTCGGGTTCCGCCTCCGGAAGCTTGCGGAGTGAGAGGCGACCCTCTTCCGCCTTCGCGCACTTGTTCGCCAGGTTAAACATCTCCAGAGCCGAGCTCAGGTCGTCGTTGATAGCAAGCTCCTCCCTCATCCTGAGGTCCCTGACACCGTCGGTGAAGGCCAAGATGATGGCCTCATCTGACGCCCTCGGGATCTTGAGGCGAACAGAAGTGAAGCGCTGTATGAACTTGTGCAAGGTCTCGTCAGGCTGTTGCTTCACGCGACGTAGGTCACCCACTCCAAGGGCGCGGTCGCGGGTGCCTTGAAAGTTGGGGACGAAGCGCTCGCGCAGATCTTCCCAGGAGGTGACTGATCCCTCCGGGAGGTTGAGGAGCCAGGAGAGTGCACCACCCTTGAGCGCCATGGGGAACCAGCTTGCCATGACCTTGTCGTCTCCGCCGGCCGCCTGGATGCTCAGCGAGTAGAGCTGTAGGAATTCGGCGGGATCTGGGGTGCCGTCGTAGCGAGGAGGTAGGTCAGGCTTGAACTTGCAGGGCCACACGGCCGGATGGAGCCCCGGGGCGATGGCGCGGCAGCCCACTGGGCCCACGGGCGCCGCGTGCTCGGGAGGGACCCAGTCTTGATGCTCCTGCGTGGCAGCCTCTATGGGCGCCTGGTCGCGACGCTGATGCAGTGGCGCAGGGAGCGCACACGCGTCAGCGCGCGGCCGCGGCACCACCTGGCAGCTTACTACATCTCTCACCCTCACCGGAGGCCCGCACGGCTGGTCGCGCGGGCGCGCTTCACGCCTGGGCTCGGGGTCGACGTCGCGCTGGGGAGCAGGAGGCGGCACATCATGAGCCTCGTCACCTGCCAAGGAGGGCTGGGGTCGGAACGAGTAGGAGAGCGCCGAGGCGTCGCCGGCGGCGCTGACGAGCTCTACAATGCGCCCGAGCCAGTCGTCGTAGCGGTTGGGGGCAGGGCGGTAGCGCAGCAGCTCGCGCGCCATGAGGAGTGCGCCCGACCCACGCGCCGGCCCGGGGCGTGCGTGGGAGGACGACCCAGTAGCTGGAACGATCGATGGACTGGCGGTGCGGCCGTCGCGCCGCGCGGTGACCGGCTGCGACGAGTCCTGCTGCTCGCGGGCCTCCGGGCCCGTGGCGGCATTGGCCATAGGAGAGGCGGACCGGCGCGCGGCGGTGCGGCCCACGGGCGCTGTCTGGGCGACGCGGGCAGCACGGCGCTCGGCGAGCATCAGCCAACAGAATGGTGAGGCGGAGGAAGAGCGAAGCTTTGAGGAAGACTTAACACGTCCCCTACCTGGCGCGCCAAATGTCGGATTTTGGGCTCCGCAAAACCCAAAGAAGTTCGAACCCAGGGGCGTGTGCGAAGATCCCCAACAGCTTCACCCCCTCCAACTTCACGACACGATAACCCCGCTCGATGGCGAGGAAGGAGATAGCACACGAGAGTTTGCCTAGGTTCGGGCCACTGCGAAGCGTAAAACCCTACTCCTGCTTTTGGTGGATTGCCTCACGAGGAGGTTTGTGGATGAACTAGTACAATGGTGAGTTGCCTCGCGAGTGCGTTTGAGCGGTGTGTTCGATCCCCCTTCTACAGAGCAGCCTAGCCTCTATTTATAGCGGCCCGGGTCCTCTTCCCTGATCGCAAGGGCGGGAAGGGATCCCACAACGGCCAAATTTGAAAGGGGGCAGGAGGTACATCTTATCCTGACGAAAGGTGGTCTTCGCCTGCAAAGTAGTCAGTGGTGATGCAGAGGTGGGCTCGGCGATGACGTCCGTCCTGCGGCGCTCGCTGGCTTGGTCTTATTGCACCGAAATGGAAACCTTTGGCGGGGCGCCTCGGGTACCTGCGCTCGTCCTTGTCTTCTTTGCACCAAAGAGGAAACTGTCCCCTCTGGCGCGCTGGCGCCCGCCTGGCCTGGCTGGCATCAGCCTTGACCTCCCGAGGCCGAGCATCACATAGAGATCTCTGCCACTCAGGAGGGGGTCTGGGGAGGCCTCCGCCTTCCGGGAGCCTTGGCGTTGTCCCCCTCGCGAGGGTGGGACTCTCGCGAGGGTCTTGTCTTGAGTGAAGCCGCGCAGGGCCATACGGACCGTCGAGTGGGCCATGCCCTGGGCCACAGGTGTAACACCCCAATTTTTTTAATTTGGTTGTTGCCAAAAAATTCTTTATTTGGTTTTGGAGGAGGTTATTTGAATCTTTCTTTTCTAAAAGAATCTCCTTCTAAATGACTTTTGATGACAATTCTTTTTGAGACCTTTCTCAAATTTAGTTCTGGTCTTGAGGATTTTTCATCTTGTGTGATTTCAACACAATTAATCTTGGTTTTTTTTTCTGCCTTTGCTTTTATTAAAAAGAATTTCTTTATTATTGGATTTATCCTTTTATATTCAAGAGGAATCCTATGTCACTCCTTTGCCATAACCTTTTCTAAAGATCTTCTTCCAAAAACTATCCTATCTTCTTTGGATCAAGTCAAGCATCCAATTCCAGTAGGTTTCAACCTCTTAGGGATTTTTATTCTATTTAATTCTTCCTCAAATCATTTTCTGTCATTTTTCTGGACTCTTTTGATTTACAAAGGAAGTACCAGATTTCTGTGATCTTTGACCCCAAGAAAATTTCCCCAGCTTCTCCTTAGAACCCTCAACCTATATCACCAAAAATCTCCTGGTCCACAGTTCAAAAATTTCAAAATCTGGTTGCTGCAAGTTTGGACCAGATTTGCAAATTTGGATGGAATTCATATTTTCTTTCTTCCAAAAATTCTAAAAAACATCAGGGAGCCTCTAGATGCATCAAGAGACCCCCTCACCAAGTTTCAGCTCCAGAAAAATTTTCCACGTGCCAAAATAATTTCGTCGAGCAGGTTCAGTGCACTCTTCTGTCGAAGGATTCAGAAAAGTTCAGAGATTCAGTGTTGACAGTGTCATTTCTCGTCAGGTTCGTCGTCAATCTCGCCAGTGCCTGCCTTGGCTCCTTCCTCCCTGCTCCTCCTTCTTATCCTGATCGCCGCACGGTCGGTTGGCCGGATGTGTGCGTCAGTGGCGAGCCATCGCGTCGGCCCCGGCAGCTTCCGCGGCGACAGCAGCTCCCGTGGCGGACGTCAGATGCCAGCGTTGCAGAACGCCGTCCTCCGCACCGCCCAAGCCACCAGCGGCCTCCGCGTGTCCGTCTCATTCGCCAGAGCGCGCTGCGGTGCAGTCGCCGTGGCCAGAGAGGCGCAGAGCGCGCTCTCTGCCGCCGTCGAGCCTGTGAGCTCCGTCCTGTCGAAGTCTCGAGCCGAAGCCAAATTTGATCGAGATTAACCGTCAAATGGAACTAGAAGACCAATCCGGCGATGCCCAGTCGCCTAATCCCCCTGTCCAACCTCTGCCTCGCCGTAATCGCTCGCCGGAGTTATCCCGTTCTCGGGCACCTCCTCGACCCGGCTATAAATAGAGCCCCCAAGCCTCCTCTAGCTCCAGAACCTCTCCTCCTATCCTCCTAGCCTCTCCAAGATCACCAGAGGGACTCGGGAGAGTCTTCTTCTCCGACTCCGGCCGCCCCGATCCGCTTCGGGCTCCGGCTCGATTCGCCTTGGTTAGTGCGTCCCCGCCGACCAAATCTTGCCAGTAGCCCTCTTATCCACCAGCCGTTCTAACCCGTGCGTCAATTTGGTGGCGGCAACTCTCTCCTGTGAGATCCATCACCGTCCGACGCCGCCGTCCGCCGGAGAGGAAGAGGCCGTCGCTGTGGTGCTCCCCGTCGACCCCTTCCGCCTCTCATCGACACGGTCCTCTCCCCTGAACATGCTGGTACCTCTCTCCCTCTCTGTCTCGCCGTGGTTCGTCGCCGGCGATCGCCGCAGTCTTCTGGCACCGGCGAGCCCGGTTTAAACCTGACGGGTGGGACCCCCTCGTCAGTCTCTCTTTTTCTTTTTCGAACCGTTTTCTGTTGGCGTATTCTGGCAAAATGCGTTTTCCTTCTGGAGCTGGTGTATTGCTTCCGAAGCGTTTTCTGCTTTTCTCAGAAAACCCCCTGGGCAGTTTTCTGTTTATAGCAGATAGGTCCCTGGGTTTGAAACCTTAATATCTTTTAAACCAAAACTGATTTTTAGTTGATTCTTTTTCTGTCATCTTTATTTTTCTGTCTAGTTTTTTGTTAGTATTTATTTGAAAAATATTTGGAACAACTTTTTGTCACGCGCGGTATTTACGTTAGAATTCGTATGTGTATTTCATAGATACCGAAGAAGGAGACGGTGCCGTCAACTTCGCCGAGTTAGACCCCGACTACTCGGAACCAGGCAAGCAAGTTTGAACCTTTGATATGACGAGTGTTTTTCATGTTTGCTTGCATGATGTTTTGCATGACATGTTTATGTAAGCATTTGAAGAATGTTACATTTCATACATGATGGGTTGCAAGTGAGCCACAAAACTTGATGAGATATGAGACAACCTAGTCATGTTGTGGCATGATAGGTTGTACGCCGGTATTGTTGGAGCATGCCGGTACTAACAAAGAAACCTGTTTAAACTCCAGTGTTGACATAGATCGAGTCTTGTCCCCGTTCACCTTCTTATCGTGCTGCCACATGTTTTCTGCAAAGAATACGGTTTAGTAAGTTGCAAACCTCTTTCCATGGACACACCAAATAGAGGGGCCGTGATGAAGGTACCATGGCCATGGATTAAAGCCAGTCATCCGGTCAGGGGGCATGGGTGTTTCTGGTTGGACCGAGAGGGGGGCACCCCTTAGAGCGTGCGATATAAATTTGATCCCATGCTATTCGAGGTAGTGGCCTCCCCGTCTTAAGGTTTTTCTTGAACGTTGCCTAGGGTGATTCCTGGCAGCGGGATGAAAAATGGGTGTGTACTGGTTAGATGTGTTTTCTTCTAAAATACCGTAGACGAAACTAGTCCTTTGTGACTACTGAAATCCGTTGACTGTGGGTAAAGAGTACAACCTCTGCAGAGTAAAAACTATTCGAGTAGCCGTGTCCACGGTCAAGGACGTTGGTTGACAGGTCAAGTGTCGGTCTCATTGTCAGTCTCTGGAGAACTAATATGTTAAACAACAGAAGTAAATTTGGCTGAATGTTATTCCTGTGGATGGACTAACCTGTTTATTATTGTGATATGCCGGGTATTCCTTGGGATGGTGTTACCTCCTGGATTACTCGTATTTTTAATGTTACTGATATAAGCCCTTTATGTGGCGTCGCTTCAGACGCCCGACTGTGGCACTGCTGTATTTACTTTTAATATAAGCCCTTTATGAGATGTCGCTCAGACGTCCGACTGTGGCCTGCCTGTCATTTACTTTTAATATAAGCCCTTTATGTGATGTCGCTCAGACGTCCGACTGTGGCATGCTTGTCATTTACTTTTGATATAAGCCCTTTATGTGATGTCGCTCAGACGTCCGACTGTGGCCTGCTTGTCATTTACTTTTAATATAAGCCCTTTATGAGATGTCGCTCAGACGTCCGACTGTGGCCTGCCTGTCATTTACTTTTAATATAAGCCCTTTATGTGATGTCGCTCAGACGTCCGACTGTGGCCTGCCTGTCATTTACTTTTAATATAAGCCCTTTATGTGATGTCACTCAGACGTCCGACTGTGGCATGCTTGTCATTTACTTTTGATATAAGCCCTTTATGTGATGTCGCTCAGACGTCCGACTATGGCCTGCTTGTCATTTACTTTTTATATAAGCCCTTTATGTGATGTCGCTCAGACATCCGACTGTGGCATTCTTATTATTTAAATTTTGACATAAGCCCTTTATGTGGTGTCGCCCCGACGCCCGACTGAGGCATGTCTTTTATTTCTTACCTTTTGAGGCGTCGCTTCAGACACCCGATCGGTCTTCTTCTACTTTTTTATTGGGATTTCGGGAGGACTACCGCCCGACTTCCTTTCTTTATTTTTGCTGTGCAAATTTAAATGCCTATGTGTGTATTGCTAATCTGTTCATGTGCATCATGTTTGCATTTGTTATATCTTATGTCCAAACTGTTTGCGAGTACATTCAAAGTACTCACTGGCTTGTCCCTGGCTATTGTCTTGGCCAGATGTTGACGAAGGCGATCTTATGGATGAGGAGTTCGATAGCGAGTCCGACGCCTAGAGGAGTCCCAGTCAGTCTCTTGCGATCCTAGAGTTGTCACTTGTTTTATATACGCTTCCGCCACCCAAATAAAATCATCAAGCCTCACCCCGACGCTTGATGCGCTGTAAGATATTAGAGCTATGCCACCCACTCCACTGTGACATACCCACCACTCTTTTTATTTTTTTACGAGTCAGTAGTTATGCCACCACATCCATTGTGACATATCCGCCATTATGTGTAATATTGGCGTGCTTGTAATAAATTGTTGAGCAGCCTCCGCTCAACCCTGTATAATATTAAGTACTACTGGATTTCTGTATCAAGGATTTGTCTACCAGTAAGAAGGATTTTCTGTACGGGCCAGACTATTAGGGCGGTTTTTCAATAAATGTTTTGTTGGAAAACCGGCCCTGACAGCAGGCAGGCAAGTCTGGGTACCCCGGTATCCAGAACACCGATATTAATGATGCTGGTTTCAACATCATCAAAAACTTGGGGATGGTGCATTCACTCATGAAACACATAACATGATTTTCAGCAACCATTTTTCATCATATCGACCAAAACAAAGCTCGAGAACGAGTATACAAGTATGAAACATCGTCTTTTATATAGATATGAAACACATCATATCAAACCGTAAAAGCAACAATAGCACTTTTGCTCCAGCATTAAGGGATGATTCACTAGTACAAAGTGACTAAAAGGAACTACTGGTCAGTGCGAGCACACCACTCTAGGCCCCCAGCCGAAAATACCGAAGTCCCTTATGTTGCAGCTCAAAGAACGCCCCCTATCGATGCAGCATCTTCTTCAGCTGCTCTGCAGGGTCCAACTTGTTGACAGGATTCCTCAATAGATATGATGCAATCCTCATGCAGAGCTTTGGGATGTATTCCTGATACAAAGAAGAAACAAAAAGGGGTCAATAATGATTTCACCACACCAAAAGAAATCAAATTAAGGAAGGAAAGTGCATCTTCATACACATAGAAGCACACCTGGTAGAATGATGTCATGAGCATGTCGTCAAAGTTTTCCAAGTATAGAATAACAAAAATCCACAATCATAGCTGGAAAAAACACATGAACAATGATAAGGATATGTTGTGTGCAACAAAATCAAAACATAAGAGAGAAATGAACAATGTTTCCTTACTAAGTTCCTTGTTGTGGGTACACTGGATTGAACTCCTCAAAAGAGTCAAGATCATGTTTGAATGTTGGTTCACTCATGTCACTCTCTTGAGCTTTGTGATCAGATTTAAAAGGATCGCACATCACAAAAGTAAACCACGGGTGTTCAGGAAAAACATGTTGCTTCGAAAAACATGAGCATATCATTACCATATTGTTGGTTGTCTTGTGAAGTAGTTGCACATCTTTGTTGTTCTTGATCGAGTCAAAGACGTTGAATTGCTTCCTAGCCAGGTTTGCAACAACTACAACCCAATGTTTCTTATGGACAACTATGAAAAAAGCTGGAATAGAACAACTGTGAGGAAGAATCTGTGATGACAAATGGAATAACAAAAGATAGATGAACCGCATAGTAAGAAAAAGCATAGTAGATCACAATTTGAGATGTTGTTGCTATCACAAGCCATCATGAACTCTCTTTCGCACATTTTAGGATCAAATGCTTCGGGCTTAGTGGCAAGGTGTATTTGAAAAAAACACAAAAACATGGAAGCCAAAAACACACAAAGAAACCGTGAGAACAAGATGATTACCATGATGATGTTGCAATATGAAAAATTTGAAAGATGGTATAGAATGTGTGCACTAGCACTCATGAAAACTGGGAATGCAAACTTCTTTGGCTTCTTCCTAATACCCATTTGCTCCAGGTTGAAATTTTTTAGGTAGAGTGTCATGACCTCACTATCGATCTCAGCTCGTGGCTTTAGTGATGCATGGAAGTTCTGGAGTGAGGTGTGGAAGCCTGTCGGCGTTCTGGGATCGGGGGTACCCAGATCTGCCTGCCTGCGGCCCAGCGCGTGGCCCACCTCGACGGCCCGGTACGGCCTAGCGGCAAGCCCCCCCCCCCCCCCAAGTCAAGACCCTCGCGAGAGCCCCAGCCTCGCGAAGCGAACAACGCAAAGACCTCCAGAGGAGTGGCCTCCCCAGGCTGCCTCCCAAGGAGCGGAGATTTCTATGCAGGTGCCCGGCCTCATGAGGCTGCGATGACACGAGCCATGACGACGAAGGCCAGACGGGCGCCAGCGGGCGCAGAGGGGACAGTTTCCTCTTCGGTGCTAAGGGAGCAAGGGCACGCGCACGTTCCCAAGGAAGGCCCCCAAAGCTTTCCATTCCGGTGCAACAAGACCAAGACCACGAGCTCGGCAGGACGGATGTCATCGCTGAGCCCACCTATGCGTCATGCCCAGAAGCTTTGCAGGCGAAGACCACTTTCCGTCAGGATAAGATGTACCTCTTGTCCCCTTTCAAAATTGGCCGTTGTGGGATCCCTTCCCACCTGTGCGATAAGGGAAGAGGACCAAGGCCACTATAAGTAGGGACTAGCCTCCACCGTAGAAGGGATCGATCCATCCTCACGAGGTCGCTCAA
Organism: Elymus sibiricus; assembly: GCA_039707655.1. Taxonomy (NCBI): domain Eukaryota; kingdom Viridiplantae; phylum Streptophyta; class Magnoliopsida; order Poales; family Poaceae; genus Elymus; species Elymus sibiricus. Next base: position 284,593,993 of record CM077663.1, read on the forward strand.
CCACTATACTACTTCATCCCCATCCTCCTTGTGAGGCCAATCCACCCAAAGCAGGAGTAGGGTCTTACACCGCAAGGTGGCTCGAACCTGGATAAATCTCTGCGTTCATCTTCTTGCCCGCTCGCACGTATTCGACGAGGCTTTGCCGCAGGGTGGCGAGCTTGAGGCTAGAGCTAGTTGAGATCTTCGCACACGCCCCAGAGTTCGAACCTTCTTGTGTCCGCGGAGCCCCGATTCCGACATTTGGCGCGCCAGGTAGGGGCGTGTCGTAATCCTCCCTCCAGTTTTGCTTCGTCTCCGCATCGTCGCTCCCATGGATGACGCCCGCCGAGTTTGCACCGAGCGCCGGGCTGCTCGCGTCGCCCAGACGGCTCCTGTGGGCCGCGGAGTCCCTAGCCGCTCCGCCTCTCCTGAAGCTAACGCTGCCACTGAACCAGCTGCTTGCGAGCAGCAGGACTTGTCGCTGCCACCCACCACGCGGCGCGATGGCCGCATCGCTACTCCGTCCCTCGCTCCCGCCACGGCGTCGTCCTCCCACGCTCACCACGGGCCGGTGAACGCGCAGGCTGCACTGCTCATGGCGCGCGAGCTGCTGCGTTACCGCCCCGCCAACGACCGCTATGACGACTGGCTTGGTTGCATGACCGAGCTCGTCAACGCCGCCGGCGAGGCCCCGACGCCCTCCCACTTTCTCCGTCCCCCGCCCTCCCAGGTGGGCGACGTGGCTCATTGCGCGCCTCCTCCTCCTTCTCTGCACAGCGCCGATCTCGAGCCCAGATGCAAAGCACGCCCACGCGACCCGTCACATGGGGCGCCGGCGCAGGCACGGGATGAAGCAAGCTGCCATGTGGTGCCGTGGCCACGAGGTGACGCGCGTGCGCTCCATGCACCGCGGCGCCAGCATCAAGACCGTGCGCCGCTGGAGGCTGCGGCGCACAGACGCCAAGACCGAGCTCCCCTCACACGCGCTGCGCCTGTGAGTGCAGCAGGCTGGCGCGCCTTCACCCCGTAGATGCGCCGTGTCACCTGGCCCGGCAAGTTCAAGCCGGACCTGCCTCCATGCTACGACGGCACCCCCGACCCCATGGAGTTCCTCCAGCTCTACACGCTGAGCATCGAGGCGGCAAGTGGTGACGACAAAGTCATGGCGAACTGGTTCCCCATGGCTCTCAAGGATGGCGCGCGCTCCTGGCTCCTTTACCTCCCGGAGGGATCGACCTCCTCCTGGGACGAACTTCGCGAGCGCTTCATCGCCAACTTCCAGGGCACCCGTGACCGTGCCCTTGCGGTGAATGACCTGCGGCGTGTGAAACAGCAGCCGGGCGAGACCCTGCACAAGTACATACAATGCTTCACGAGCGTTCGCCTCAAAATCCCGAAGGCATCGGATGAGGCCATCATCACGGCATTTACCGATGGCGTCAGGGACGTCAAGATGAAAGAGGAGCTCGCCATCCATGACGATATGTGCTCAGCCCTGGAGATGTTCAACCTGGCGAACAAGTGCGCAAGGGCCGAAGAGGGCCGCCTCTCCCTCCTCGAGCTTCCAGAGGCAGACCCTAAAGACAAGAAGGCCAAGGCTAAGGAGGCGAAGCGCAAGGGCCCCGCTGTGCTAGTAGCAGAGCCCGAGATGAAGCGCGGTCGTGACCATGATGAGCCCCCCAAGGGCAACCGCCCGTTCTGCATCTTCCACTACACTCACACCCACAACACCAATGACTGCCATGAGCTCAGGGCGCTCCGCGACGAGCGCCTCGACCGCTGCCCCGAGCGCGGCGACCGTGGCTACGGTCGTGGAGGGGGTCGCGGCGAAGTCCGCTGGGACAACCGCAACCCATGTTAGGACTGGCGCGACCAGCCTCGCGAGGACCGCAGGCGTGACGAGCCTCGCGACGGACCCCGGCGCGATTAGCCTCGTGAGGCCTGTCCTCAGGGCAATGCTGATCTCCCTCCGCTGCCGCCGCCAAGGAGAAATGATGATAATCGGCAGGATGATGGGGTTGGGGGCTTCTAGGAACCCCGTGTGTCGGGGATATACCCCGTGGTTAACCCGTCAGACAGTTATAACTCGTAACCCGGCAGACAGTTAACCTGTCAGACAGTTATAACTCGTAACCCGGCAGACAGTTAACCCGGCAGACAGTTAACCCGTCAGACAGTTATAACTCGTAACCCGGCAGACAGTTAACCCGGCAGACAGTTAACCCGTCAGACAGTTATAACTCGTAACCCGGCAGACAGTTATCACGGCAGACAGTTAACCTGTCAGACAGTTATGACCCGTCAGACAGTTATGACCCGGCAGATAGTTAAGTCCCGGAGACGTGTCCCTGAAGATGAGTCTTGAAGATAAGCCCTGATTGTAAGCCGCCCGGTTAAACCGCCCGTCTCAGATAAGAAGCCCGAGACTCAGAAGCCCATGAGGAGAAGCCCGCGATGGGAAGTCATGATAAGTTAAGTCTCAATCCGACTTAGACTCTACATGTAAACCGCCTCTTCAGCTTATATAAGGAGGGGCGGGTCACCCCAAGAGGGTCAAGTTTTTAGACGTCTCCGTAGACAGGTCTCAGAGAGACAAGCCTTACGGCGAGAGACGCCTTACGGCGAGAGACGCCTTACGGCGGGAGACACCTTACGGCGAGAGACGCCTTACGGCGAGAGAGACCAAGCAATCGAGAGTTAGGGCAAGCAAGCCGCCCCTTGTAATCGATACACCAGTTAATACAGTATAAGCAGGACGTAGGCTTTTACCTCCACCGTGAGGGGCCGAACCTGGGTAAACTCGTGTCCCTTGTCCCGTTTAACCCCTTTGAGTCCACCTCTTTAGCGATGGCCTCGAACCTAAGCCTTCGGGCATCTGCCGTGACAAAACCACGACAGTTGGCGCCCACCGTGGGGCTAGCGCTCGGTGGTGTTGAGTTCTCAAAGGGTGCTCTCCTCGGGGGCGAGGGGTACGTGGTCGGCGAGATGACTGCCACAAGTCGCCAAGGTCAACAGGAGCCGCAAGTCGAGAAGTTCGGTGGTGTTGAGTTCTTGAAGGGATCTTTCACAGGGGTCGAGAAGTTCGCAATTTCCGGATGAAGAAGAGCCGGTTGGAAAGGATCTGCATCAGGTTTGAGTTCATCAGTCCAGATTCATAGTCTGGGAGATTTAAAGTTCAAGAAAATTAAGGTTGCAATCTGATGACTGCCGCAAGTCGCCAAGGTCAACAGGAGCGTTTCCGCCACAACCAAAACATGTTGCAATAATCCGTCAAGGTCATCCCGGATTTTCCGCTGCAGAAAAGAAGTCACAAGTCGCCAACACCATAGCCTTCCTTTATGGCCTATTTCGCTGTCGGCGTGTCAAGTTTCCATCAGTAACTCGCCAAAACCAGTCGCCGTTTCATTGTGGTTCACCGATTAACCATCAAAAGCAAAGGAAAAAAGTCAAGGAAAAAGGTCAAGTAAAAAGTCAAAGGAAAAGAAAGAGGCAGACGTGAATTGTCCAAAGATGCCTATGACCCGGAAATGGACACAGCCGCGACCCGGATTCGGTTGCCTCGTCTCGCCGTGGTTCGCCCGTCTGCTTCCACCGTGGCTCACCGCGGCCGCCGCATATCGAGCCGCCTCTATGCTTCTCCTCTTCTGGCTGCATCCGCCCGAACCAGGCCGATCTTGCTTCGCCCTCGAGCTGCCTTTAACGAGCTGCCGAGGCCTTGCTCAGAGCCGGAGCCAACACCCGACGTGCCAAGCCACCGCCGAGTTTTCACTGTGACTCGCCTGAGCCGCCGGTCCGCCTGGTTGACCCACAGAGCTTCGCTTCCGGTCGGACGCTCGCTTCGAAAACCGTCGCCGTGAGTCACCGCTTGCCGCATTCAAACCGGCTTGGTCTTACCGCTACGGAGAGCCGCTGTTGCCAAGTCGCCGCCTCCAAGATAGCTCGCCTCCACGATTGCAGCCTCGATCCGCCGAGTCACCCCGATGGCTTCGCTTCCATGGCCTTGGATTGCTTCCGCGGCCTGCATCTAAGTCGCCGAACTGTCACTTCAGCTGCGGTTGCGTTTTCCCTCACCGGCACAACGCCACGGCCACGTTCCGTCTCGAACCGGACTCCGCCCTGCGGCCGTGAGTCTTCGTCGCCGGCGAGTCTCCTCCTCCTTTGGATTCTGCCTTCACCGGTCTGCCGCCTCGCCTTCATCGTAGTTCGCCACCACAGCCCACCGAGTCACCGTGAGTCGCCTCGCCTCGCCCAATACAGGAGCCGCCTGTGGCGGGCTTCGCCGCTACCGCCGCTAGCGCCGGAATCGCCGCCTCGCCGGGGACCTTCCCGAGCCACTGCTCCTTGGAGCCGTCTCCGGGTCGACCCGCTACTGCTACGACTCGCCTCCTCGCGCGCAGTTTCACCCGCCACAGGAGCACCTCCAAGCCTCACCCTGCCGCCTAGCTGGGCCGCTCGCAGTGAGCCGCCGCCCCCACCACTGGCCTCCGTAAGCCGCCTACCTCTGACTCTGCTGCCTTAACCTGCCACGGTTTTTCCTCGAACTACTGAGCCGCCCGACTCCTACTGAAGAAAGGGACAGATGTAAAAAAAAAAGTGTGCGTTGACCCGGTGATGGGACGACATTGTCATCAGGATAAATTATAAAATGGGAGACCGCTCGGGCGTCCACGATACGTTGGACTTTCCACTGAACGGGTGAACCGCCAACGGACGTGTACAAGCCGCCGCTTCGGCGGCCCAATCTACATCAGCACTACGCGGCTGACTCGCTCGACCGCACGGCTTACCGCGCCTGCGATTGACTCGGCCGTCCGCACCGGCTTACCCCTCTTTTGATGACTTATTCCAAAATTGGGGTGCAGCGAGTTGAATACTTACCCCCTCTTTTGATGACTTATTCCAAAGTTGGGGTGCAGCGAGTTGAGAACTTACCCCCTCTTTTGATGATTTTTTCCAAATTGGGGTGCGGCGAGTTGAGAACTTACCCCCTCTTTGATGACTTATTCCAAAATTGGGGTGCAGCGAGTTGGGAACTTACCCCCTCTTTTGATGATTTTTTCCAAATTGGGGTGCAGCGAGTTGAATACTTACCCCCTCTTTGATGACTTATTCCAAAATTGGGGTGCAGCGAGTTGGGAACTTACCCCCTCTTTTGATGACTTATTCCAAAATTGGGGTGCAGCGAGTTGAATACTTACCCCCTCTTTTGATGACTTATTCCAAAATTGGGGTGCAGCGAGTTGAGAACTTACCCCCTCTTTTGATGATTTTTTCCAAATTGGGGTGCAGCGAGTTGAGAACTTACCCCCTCTTTGATGACTTATTCCAAAATTGGGGTGCAGCGAGTTGGAAACTTACCCCCTCTTTTGACGATTTTTTCCAAATTGGGGTGCAGCGAGTTGAATACTTACCCCCTCTTTGATGACTTATTCCAAAATTGGGGTGCAGCGAGTTGAGAACTTACCCCCTCTTTTGATGATTTTTTCCAAATTGGGGTGCAGCGAGTTGAATACTTACCCCCTCTTTGATGACTTATTCCAAAATTGGGGTGCAGCGAGTTGAGAACTTACCCCCTCTTTTGATGATTTTTTCCAAATTGGGGTGCAGCAAGTTGAATACTTACCCCCTCTTTGATGACCTTTTTCAAAATTGGGGTGCAGCGAGTTAGCCACTCACCCCCTCTTTTGATAACCTCTCCAATATTGGGGTGCAGCGAGTTGGCCACTTACCCCCTCTTTGGATGACTTGTAAGAGCAGAGAACATCATGCATTGCATCATACATTGCATCATGCATTCCATCATACATTACATTGCATCATACATTTCATATCATGCCGGCTTGCCAGACCGGGTCAGAGCAAGATTATGAAATAAGAAGCAAGACTATGTGAGAGTTAACCTCTCCGGGTTGTGCTTTTTCAAGCCGCCCTCACAACAATGCAGAACATACTCTGTATTTGTTTATTTTTTGCAGGTCTTATCTCTTGATCTGAGCCGCTATTAAAGTGTGACGAAAGATGTCATGGACAGAATACAAGACGGCTTGAAAAATTGGTTATTCTTGAAGAGTCGCCCTATCAATTATAATGCCGGGTCATCTAATTGACCGGCTCTTGGTTTTCTTCAACCAGTGTTCTGTAGTATACTACAGCACTCATGGATTTCTCAAGCATATATTTGCCGGGTTGCACCGCAACCACGAGCAGGGATTTCACTATTGACACCGGGTTACAACCACGGTCAAGGAGTCATATTCTTCTTATACAGTCCCGAGTCGCCGCAGGCAGACAACCCAGCACTTGGGGGCTACATTATTCAAGTCCAGTTGATATCAAGTATGCAAGTCCCATGTCGCTGCAAGCACGCACCACGGCACTTGGGGGCTAATGCAAGCTGGTTTTCAAATCATGACATTATCAACAAGACCCTGTTATCTCAAGGAGATGAGCCGGCCATTCTGTATTTTTCTAAGTCCCAGCCCAGTATTTCTTACTGACCCGGCACTTGGGGGCTACAGTGTTCAGCTGATTAACAAGACTATGAGGTTCAAATTGAAGACCCGGCCCATCACATACTGATGACCCGGCCCTTGTGGGCTACACCAGCTGAAGCTTTAAAAGGTACAAGACAGTTACAAGTCCCAGGCTGCGGCAGGCCAGACAACCTGGTACTTGGGGGATACACAATCAAAGACATTATTGCAAAGCACCAAGTCATCATGGATAAACTTGGAGCTTGGGGGCTACAGGTAATATGGATATATCAAAAAATTGAAGAGAATTTTCAAGATGTCAATTGTGAGTGAGACCGGCTCAACAGATTCTTATTTTAGCCGAAGTATTAAGAGACCGGCTCTACATCAGATGGATTTTCATCCCAATATTGTTATCAAGTCAGATGGAGTTCAGTTGTTTGACCCGGCGTCACCAACAATCATGACCCGGCATCATCAATGATTATGACCCGACGGTGATGACCCGCCAAGAATGTTGGAGGCCGACTCAATGGCATATGTGTGTTGTATTCCCAGTATTTTACTTCAAAGGACACTGACAAGCAAGACGATTGAGAAGATGGCTCATTCATATGAAGAAGAAACCCGGATTTTTGAGGATCTACTCCAGTGAAATAAGCCGGCCAGGGGAGTGAGCCGGTCACTTAACATGTTTATTATTTTTTCAGGAGGTTACCATGAATAAATTCAAGCTAACCTGGGGGCTAATGTCGGGGATATACCCCGTGGTTAACCCGTCAGACAGTTATAACTCGTAACCCGGCAGACAGTTAACCTGTCAGACAGTTATAACTCGTAACCCGGCAGACAGTTAACCCGGCAGACAGTTAACCGGTCAGATAGTTATAACTCGTAACCCGGCAGACAGTTAACCCGGCAGACAGTTAACCCGTCAGACAGTTATAACTCGTAACCCGGCAGACAGTTAACCCGGCAGACAGTTAACCTGTCAGACAATTATGACCCGTCAGACAGTTATGACCCGGCAGATAGTTAAGTCCCGGAGACGTGTCCCTGAAGATGAGTCTTGAAGATAAGCCCTGATTGTAAGCCACCCGGTTAAACCGCCCGTCTCAGATAAGAAGCCCGGGACTCAGAAGCCCATGAGGAGAAGCCCACGATGGGAAGTCATGATAAGTTAAGTCTCAATCCGACTTAGACTCTACATGTAAACCGCCTCTTCAGCTTATATAAGGAGGGGCGGGTCACCCCAAGAGGGTCAAGTTTTTAGACGTCTCCGTAGACAGGTCTCAGAGAGACAAGCCTTACGGCGAGAGACGCCTTACGGCGAGAGACGCCTTACGGCGAGAGACTCCTTACGGCGGGAGACACCTTACGGCGAGAGACGCCTTACGGCGAGAGAGACCAAGCAATCGAGAGTTAGGGCAAGCAAGCCACCCCTTGTAATCGATACACCAGTTAATACAGTATAAGCAGGACGTAGGCTTTTACCTCCACCGTGAGGGGCCGAACCTGGGTAAACTCGTGTCCCTTGTCCCGTTTAACCCCTTTGAGTCCACCTATTTAGCTATGGCCTCGAACCTAAGCCTTCGGGCATCTGCCGTGACAAAACCACGACACCGTGCGATTGCTTGCATCCTGGGCGGTGCTCAGGCCCCTGCCTTGAACCGCATCTTCAAGCAGTTCTCTCGTGAGGTGAACGCAGCCCTCCCGAAGCTCGAGGCCACGCGTCTCCTCAGGTGGTCGCAGTACGCCATTACCTTCGACTCCAAGGATCACCTCAAGTGTTCGGCCGCCGCAGGCGCGCTCCCCATGCTCTGCACCCCCACCATCAGCAACGTCCTCGTCACCAAGACCCTCATAGATGGTGGCACTGGGCTCAATGTCCTCTCTGTCGAGACGTTCGAGACGCTTCAGGTGCCCTATGATCAGCTCATGCTGACCAAGCCCTTCTCAGGAGTGATCGATGGCTCCACCATTCCCCTGTGGCAGGTGCACCTCCCAGTCACCTTCGGCAAGCGCGATAACTACCACACCGAGCTCATCGGCTTCGACGTCACCCACATCCACCTCCCGTACAATGCCATCCTCGGGTACCCTGCCCTCGCCAAGTTCATGGCAGCAACCCACCATGGCTACAACGTCCTCAAGATGCCAGGGTGCAGCGGTGTCATCACGGTCGCCTGCGATGAGAAGGATGTAGTCTGCTCCCTCGAACGTGCTTACCAGGCTGCGACGGCTGAAAATCCTGACGACGAGGGCGACATCCTGCCTCCTGAGGACACACCCAAGAAGAAGAAGCAACTCCTACCCAAGAGCCATCAAGGGATAGAAATCCCCAAGGACGGCGCCTCACGCCCCGTGTACACTGCTGGGGCACCTCTCCCTCCCACATAGGAAGGCGCGCCCGGCGCTTCCCTCAGAGCGGGCTCGGGGGATTCCACCTGGAGAGCTTCCGACCTGACCGGTGCGACGAGGGAGGTGCTCGGGCACCACTTGGAGGCGTGCTTCGACGTGCGCCCCCACAAGCAAGGAGCACAGCGCGAGGCGCCAGGTTCACAGGAGTTCATCACGAACACGATCGAGGAGCTTCAGGAGGCGCAGGTAATGCATGGCGAGCGTCGCCCCGCACCACCCAGTGCAGCTGCTGCCCCCGACGTGAGCGGCGGGCTGCGCGTCTGCGTCGACATCCCGGGCCTCAACAGGGCCGCATCACAGGGCCTCTTCTGGCCATCGCGTGTCAGCCGCAGTGGGGGCTACCCCTACAGCTACATTCGCATGCCCTTTGGCCTCGTGAACGTGGGCGCTGCGTACCAGCACCTCGCGCAGGCCGTGCACACGTCTCATGAGGCCCGGAGCCGCGCGGTCCTTCAGGAGGCCCCGGACCCTCGCGAGCCCCCTGGGCCTCGCGGGCCCCTCGAGCCTCCGGAGCCCTCAGGCTCATGAGTATCAAGCTTCAACAACTACCCCAACGCTTCAGCGGCATCATTACCAGGTGACCTTTTGGTTTGTTCAATTGAGGGCGCTCATCGGGCTGCATCCTCCTCCAGCTGTTAGGGCCCGTCCCTGCAGCTGTATCGTTTTGCGCATGTATCAGAACTGGTTCTGCATTTGATGAATTTTCTAAGTATTCCAACTTGCGTGCCCGGTGCTTCATCACCATGAATGTCGCTGCGCCCTAACAACCCTGCCCTCGACCGCCTCATGATTAAGGGCTGGCACGGCGTCTGTGCTCGGGTCCGTCCCTACAGCGTTGATAAATCCAAGCGACCGAGATCTGTCTCGCGGGCCAGTCCCGTGCACGTCACCTCCCGGGGTCCTTGGTGCTTTGTCCTCGCATGAGCTAATCGAGAGTGGGTGAGTCAGGGCGCACGACCTGGTTCATATAACCGCAGTTCGGCGCTTCGCCATCACGGGAGCCACGCGCCGGGTGTTTTTCCTCGGGTTTGTCGCATGAGAAGACTGGGCACGGCATCTGTGCTCGGGTCCGTCCCTGTAGCATCGATAAACCCAACGACTCAGCTCTGTCTGGCGGGCCGGTCCCGTTCACGTCACCTCCTGGGGTCCTTGGTGTTTGGCCTTCTCATGCGATGGCCTCCGGAGATTCATTCGGCGTAGGTTACCCTCATCACACAGGTTTTATAAGCACGCCCCACGCCAGAAAATTCAGGCGCAACCCGCCTTGAGGTAGGGCCTCGTGAGTCCCGTGCTAGTTCACGGGTGCCCAGATACACCTCCTGCAGTTCTGCCGTGCCAGTCACGCGTACGAACGAAATTGGGCTGTACATGCCCGGAGACTCTAACAGAGAGCTCCCTTCCCACGCCCAAGTGGAAGCCCCATGCTCCGCGCTGGCGGACGACACGGTCACTCATCGGCTATGCCCACGCCCAGGTGGAAGCCCCATGCTTCGCGTAGGTGGGATAAACAACTGAGGGTGCCCTAGCGGCTGCACCAACCTCGGGATGGCCTTTCGGCTCTTCACATGGCCCCGTCACGCAGCGTTCCCCTGGGATGCATGCGTGAGGGGCTGGACGGGGGCTACGCTCAGGCCAGGCCTGGCGCACGCCACCTCACCAGGTCCCTGGTACCTGGTCTTCTCGCGTCCCTCCCAGGCAAAAGCCGGTGAGGCGAGGAAAGGTATGGGAGCTGCTCGCACGTCAAGGGGGACCCCTGAGCATCGCGACTTAGGGGCCTCACTAATCACGTAGCCCCTCGCCCCTTGATCTCGTCCTGGCGATCCGTACGCCCCAACGGCGGTCGAGGTATGCACGGGATTGGGCCCTACCAACGCAGAGCACAAAGGCGCACCAAATCAACCTCGTCGTCGCCATGTTTCCTTCATGAGGGCTGCTCGCGCGTCAAGGGGGAACCCAAACCATCGCGACTCAGGGGCCTCACTAGTCACGTAGCCCCTCGCCTCTTGGTTTTGTCCTGGCAATCCGGACGCCCCAACGGCGGTCGAGGTATGCACGGGATTGGGCCCTGCCGACACAGAGTAGTAAGGCAAGCAGGAAGGAAACAAAGCACGAAAGGAAACCACAGAGTTCAAACAGTTATTACAAGCTCTGAATGTTTTGCGAATTCAAGCAAGTTCTACACCTCCACGAGGCATGATAAATGTCGCAGGTTGAATTCTAGGAGGAGGGGTCATCATCGCCATGGCCGCCGCCGCCGCTTGTCCCAGTCACGGCTAGCTCATCGTCAACATTGCTACCGCCGCCATCGTCGCCACCGCTCGCCCCCACCGCAGGGGGCCCGTCGTCGGTGATGCAGGTGAACTTCTTCACCAGCGCGTCCACGGAATCCTTCACGGCCGCCGCCGCAGTGGTGCGAGACTCGGGGGCAACCGGGACGATCACTGCGTCGAAATCAAAGCCGGGCTCGTGGAGGTAGAGGTGACTGAAGACACGTGTCGCGGCCATGGAGAAAAGGTCGCGGCACTCGTCCTCCAGGATGGCGTCCACCTTGTCGGCAGCACCTTCGAGCACCTCAGCGAGCTTGGAGGAGAGCCCTGTGTAGCCGCCCTTAGGGATCGCCAGTGGATCCTTGAATCCTCCCCTGCAGATGGAGTGCAGCGCCTGGCGAAGCCTGAGCTCGATGGAGGGGAAGACATCGCGCTCCGGGGCCGCCTTCTTCTCAGCAGCGACAAGGGTCTTCTCCCTGGCATCCAGCTGGGCCGTCGCCTCGGAGACATGCTGGGCGTGGGACGTCTGGGCTTCTACGACCTCCTCCTTCAGCTTGGCCAGACGCTCGCGTTCCACGGCTTGGTCAACAGTCATCTGGGACAGCACGGAGTCGCGATAGGCGAGCTTCGCCTCCCGGGCCTTGAGTTCCTCCTCCCGCTGGTGGAGCCGTTGTGCGTGCGCGTCTTGCTCCTCCTGAAGGGCCTTCAGGTTGGCCTCTGCCTCGCCGCAGCGCTCCACGGTAGACGCTGCTTCGGCCAGCGCCGCGTCGCAAGCCGCCTTGGCTTCGACGGCCTCCTTCCTGCTCTCCGCGGTGGCAGCCTCAGCCCGACCCCAGGCCGTCTTGGTGGCTGTGTCGGCCTGGAGCCACCCAGAAATAAGCCCCAGGCGCTCCCTCGCGAGGCACCTGTTGGCGTCTTCGAGGTCGACCCGGATCCGGCCGAGCGCGATATAGGCCTCATCCAAGGCGCCGAGCCTGATCAAAGGGCCGCAGTTCGCGAGGGCGAGAGCCTGACCAGGAGGCGGCAACAGCACGTCGGCGGGTGCTGTGACCAAGGGGCCAATGGCGTGGCAGACTTGGGGCACCGGAGGCTCCAGGTTCTCCTCGGGCACGACGAGGACGGACGACTTCACAGCCTGTTGGCCCACCGGGGATGGCTCCTCCTGAAGCTGCGTCGCTGCGTCCTCAGGGGCAGATTACGCCAGAAGGGGGTGGGAAGTCGCCCCTTCCACCGGCGCTGGGGTCGCCACGGCCGTGGCAAAGAGTGCCGCCTCGTGAGCCCCCATGCCCCCGGTGCCCGGCCTCCCAAGCGGCATCGGCAAGGCGCCAAGAGTAGGCGTCACACCCGTGTGCCCGGGTGCGGCGTTGCTGGGGCGCCCAAGGCTTGCGATTGGTTGGCGTGATGCGCTTCCGCGCCCGCCGCGTCTGTGGACAGAGGCTGACGGCGCCTTATGGACTGGGGGCTCCTTCGGCTCGGTGCTCGCATTCTTCTTCTTCGGCATGTCGCCGCCCCTGGCCATCGAGAGGAGAAGGGGCCGTGAGTATGCGCGTAATCTATAATCGACCAAAGGCGAGGTAGGTTACTTACTCCTCGGACACAATCCACTTCCTCTTCTTCTCTGCCTCGGTGATTGTCGGAACGCTCTCGCTCTTCTTCGGCGTGGCGCTGCCGCCCAGAGAGGTGGCAAGGTCTCCCTGAGGGGCCACGGCCGGAGAGGCCACGTCTGCCCCAACAGCGACCGCCCCGCCTTTCGGCTGCGACTTGGACAGGGACAAGACCGGCGTCTCAATCGCCTTGCTGGAGCGTGGGGAGTCCTCCAGAGGAGGCGCGGCCACGCGTTTCCTCGAGGTCGCCCGGCCAGATGCCCGCGTGGTCTGGGGGTAGGCCCTGACCTCCTGAGGACCCTGGGGAAGCGCGGGGAGTCTGCGGCCAGGGGCTCGTCGGTATTGTCGTCGTCTTTAAGGTCACGGAGGAGCTTGCTCTGTGACGGAGGGGGGGGGGGACACCTCTTCCAGGTCATCGTCCTCAGTCTCCCCCGAGTCATCCTCGCCGCTGGTGTCGCCGAAGGACACCGACACGGGGGAATTGGGATGCTCGGACGGCGTGAGGCCCAGATCATCGAAGGCGGGCATGGCGGCGACCAGCTCCCCCTGTCGTCAAGGCGGTATAGCGGGGTGTAGGCCTCGGGAAGGCCACCCGGATCGCTGAGGAGCAGGGTAGCCAAGGCCCTGTCCAGCTCCTCGCCTGTCAGGCTGGCGGACCGGAGCCTGATGTTGTCCTCCGTGCCCTGGTACTCCCACATGGGCTTCGAGTGCGACTGGAGCGGCGCCAGGCGCTGCGTCAGGAACTCCTTCACTATCATCGCCCCGGTCAGCTTCTTGGCCTCCATATCAAAGGAGATCCGCTCCAAGACAGGTTTTGCTCGGGGATCGGTGAGCTTCGCGGAGCCCCGCGCGAGGGTCTCCTCGGGCAGCTCCATCGGGAGCTCCAGGCACGGATCGAGGCCCTGGGCATCCAGGAAAACCCAGCGGTGCCTCAAGCCTTCCACCTTCTTCCCGGCCTTCAGGAGCACATTCCTGCTCTGGACCGCGACGAAGGAGACACACGCCGACCGGTGCATGCTGTCGTGGAGCCGCAGGCTGAAGTAGTGGAGGAAGAGGGCCACTGAGGGCCACACGCCTCTGAAGGCCTCGTAGTAGAAGGCGAAGACAGACAGGAGCAGGATAGAATTGGGCTGAAGATGGAGGGTCTGGATCCCGTAATGCTCAAGGATGGCGGTGAAGAACCCCGAGAAGGGCGGGACGAGCCCGGAGAAGATGTTATGGAGGAAGAAGGGGTAGACTATTTTCGTCAAGGTGCGCTGCTCCGTAGAGCCGCATCAGATCAAGGTCTGCCCCCACTCATTGGAGTCGCCCACCGTCAACGGAAGTGCTGGGGCGAGGTCCCCCTCCTTGGAAATAGTGGATGCCGTAATTGCCGGCAAGGGGGAAGAGGAGGCCGAGGCCTGAGCCTCAGACTTCGACATCCCGGCGGGCGCCATCGGAGGAATCCTTGAGGTTAAGGGAGCAAGAGGAAGGACGGCGCTACGCCAAGATCTGGAGGAGGTTCTTGCGAAGGAAAGGGGATCTGAGCAGGGGAGCAAAAGTGCAAGGAAGAAGAGCAATGATGGCTCGGCAGTGGGTGCCACTATCGGCGTTCTGGGATTGGGGGTACCCAGATCTGCCTGCCTGCGGCCCAGCGCATGGCCCACCTCGACGGCCCAGTACGGCCTAGCGGCAAGCCCCCCCAAGTCAAGACCCTCGCAAGAGCCCCGGCCTCGCGAAGCGAACAACACCAACACCTCCAGAGGAGTGGCCTTCCCAGGCTGCCTCCCGAGGAGCGGAGATTTCTATGCAGGTGCCCGGCCTCATGAGGCTTCGATGACGTGAGCCATGACGACCAAGGCCAGGCGGGCGCCAGCGGTCGCAGAGGAGACAATTTCCTCTTCGGTGCTAAGGGAGCAAGGGCAGTCACAAGTTCCCGAGGAAGGCCCCCAAAGCTTTCCATTCTGGTGCAACAAGACCAAGACCACGAGCTCGGCAGGACGGATGTCATCGCCGAGCCCACCTCTGCGTCACGCCCAGATGCTTTGCAGGCGAAGACCACTTTCCGTCAGGATAAGATGTACCTCTTGTCCCCTTTCAAAATTGTCCGTTGTGGGATCCCTACCCGCCTGTGCGGTAAGGGAAGAGGACCAGGGCCATTATAAGTAGGGACTAGCCTCCACCGTAGAAGGGATCGATCCATCCTCACCTCAGAGCCCTCGCGAGGTCGCTCAACCACTGTACTAGTTCATCCCCATCCTCCTCGTGACGCCAATCCACCCAAAGCAGGAGTAGGGTCTTACACCGCAAGGTGGTCCGAACCTGGGTAAATCTCAGCCTTCATCTTCTTGCCCGCTCGCACGTATTCGACGAGGCTTGGCCGTGGGGTGGCAAGCTTGAGGCTAGAGCTAGTTGAGATCTTCGCACACGCCCCAGAGTTCAAACCTTCTTGGGTCCGCAGAGCCCCGATTCCGACAAAGCCATCTATTTCAATGAAAGCAGGCTTGCATATTCAAAAACCAACAAGGATGCATAGCAACAATTATCAATGGGGGACAAGGTTTGACAACAACGACGAGTTTGAATTAGAACAAAAACACAATCAAAACTAAAGGATGTCACGAGGATACAAAAGACATGTCAGTACACTCACGGAGCTTTGCTTTCCTTTGGTTTCCTTAACTTGTATTTGCTCATAACGTACTGCTGACACAAAGGATCAATCTTGATCTTCTTCATCCTCAGAACACCATGAGGCGACTGGGCAACCCTTTTCTTCTTCTTGACTGCCTTCTTCATAGAACAACTTGGCCCACTACTGGAATCAACTCTAATCTCATTAGTTGTTGCAACTCCAGATTTACCTGAATTACCTTGCATGGACAGAGAAAAAGAAAAGTAAAAAATGTGCTTAATGAAGGTTGCAACAAACAAAGGAAAATTGAATGAAAAAACAGGTAAATGCAATATCGAGACACACCCGAAGAACCAACAGAAAACAAAGCTAATGTGGCAATTAGAGATACATCAAAGATTGGCTTATTGATCTCAGTTCTCCTAGGAACTTTAGGATCAGTGTCAAAAAGAGGATCAAAGTTGTGGGTTCTAATTGAATGTAGGTTGATATTCACATTATCCCTAGCTATCTCTGGGGTGTCGTCAAAAGTAGGCCCCGCTGAACTGGTTTGTTGCATGACAGAGGGGCGGCAAGTGCCTCTGAACTCTTCGAAGATTTAGGTGGTACGTCTTGGTGAAACGATTCATAGTCTTCACTTCCCAGTGGGAAAAGGGAATAGGATGGCCCATCATCCCATTCCATGGAAGAGGCTTCCAATGCTTTCACCATCCCTGTAATATAATAACTTCATGAGCCTTGGCAGCAACACCCAGAAGATCCTTGCCATAGTTGACATCTGGAGTTGCATCTACGACCACCTGTCTTGCAACCCCATGCTGCACATTCTCCTGTTCCACCACCTTTTCCAAGTGCACAAATGCATTCCCGACCCGACCGCAACTCTGCCCTTGTTTCAATGCAGTATTGCCAGCACCTTGAATAACATGCGTCTTGTCCTCAGCTGCCACTTGGCTGTGGAGCTCAGCTTGTTGAGCTGAGGCACTGGTATCAGTCGCAGCTGCTGTGTTGCTTTCACCTACAAGTAATGTTACATCTCCTTCGCCCCCATTCTCCTTGCTGCTTGACTTGCTGGAACGGACTTCAACCAACTGCTCCCCCATCCGCTTATAGAAAATTGACTGAAGAACCTTCCCATCTGAATTCAGCGTGTTGTTCATCTCCACTGCATACAAATTCTGATGCTTCTCATATATATGTTGTAAATGCTCCGAGATTTGTTCCAAAACATAAAACACAATGAGGACACAGAAATAAAAGGAAATGAAAATTTGCAAATGAAACAATAATGAAAGGGGAGGGGGACATGCACCTCCAATTCTACACTTGAGGGTGTTGGGTGCAGCCACTCATCCAGTGAGCCACAAACATCATCAACTATCTCATTATCGGCCGCCTTACGTGCGCTTTGTGCGTCGGGTATACTTGCTCCTGACCCATGTTGTTGCTTCTGGACCTCAAAATCAATGTGGGCTCCCTGTGTTGTGTATGGCGTCTCTGACAAAGCACGAAGCTGCAAACAACCAATAAAAAAATGGTCAGGTTATAACCAACAAAAACAAATAAAAACGACAAAAAAAGGTATCAGATTGAGCTTCCATCTTATGTTACGTTTCCCAAAATCAAACTTGTGAAGTGCAAGATTGTTTCTATCAAGTTCAGTAGCAATTTTGAAATCATCGGTGCCGATGAAGCACGCCGTAGACAACATGCGGTTGAATGTGTGCACACCAGCCAATGTCCTAGGGATGTCTAAGAAATCCATGTATATTAGCTGCATTGATTATGATTTTGAAGCACAAAGGGGGGCTCAGTTACCACTACTGGAAAAGGCTTATATGTGAACCCTAATAAGTGGCGGGCATGGCGTGGCACCCGCCACAACTACTTTTGAAAGCAAGGAGTGGCGAGTAGCAAATAGGCCCGCTACAGCTACATGAATTGCAGTGGCAAGCACTTATTCCTGCTCGCCACATGTGAACCATTCTAGATCTTATCCCGTGATGAAACACGGCAGCGACGGGCGATGCACTGCGCCCTCCACTGCTCCTTCTATCAGTTGTGGCAGGCAAGCCTCTCGCCCCGCCACAGCTAAATCACCGTTACTTTTGTGGGGGGGGGGGATCCCAAGAGGTCATTTTAGAAGTGGTGGCCTCCTGGTATAGATCACCACTGCTTGTTGCCATACGTGTGGCGGGCTTTATACCTCACCCGCCACTTGTAATTCCACTACGCTAGCAGTTCAATTTTCACACAAAAACGATTCCCCCATGTCGGTGTCAAAACCAGCGGATCTCGGGTAGGGGGTCCCGAGCTATGGATCTGGGATCGATGGTTAACAGGGGACGAAGGAGACGATGTTTACCCAGGTCCGGGCCCTCTTGAGGAGGTAAAACCCTACGTCCTGCTTGATTATATTGATGAGTATGATGGTTACAGAGTCGATCTACCTCGAGATCAAATGAGCTAAAACCCTAGATGAGTTGACCTGGCCTCTACGAAATAAGCCCCCTGGTTTATATAGACACCAGTTGTACCTAGGGTTACATGTAGTCAGTTGTTACCAAGGGTTCAAACACACCTATTCTACCATCTGTGACTTGGAGGAAACACCACGGCACTCGAGGCTTCCTTCCTGATCACAGAGCATCTTTGTAGTTTGGTCCTCCCGCAACGGCCATGGAGCAGTCCATGAGCTCGACTTGTATGGGACAGGTCGGCAGTGCGAGGACCCCTTAATCCCGGACTCCCTCAGTAGCCCCCGAACTAGCCTCCAATGCCGAGGTACATAGTATTCCACAATTCCACACGTCCAAGGTCTCGGGCTTGCGTGGCGAGTTCTTCTCCTTCCCCTGGCTTGTTGAACAACAATCCGGTCACTGACAGGTTTTCGACCGTCGGAACGTTGCGGGGCCCACTACCTTAATTCCTCTGCCCAAGGATCCATGACATGCTTTGATTTCTGTGCACCAATAAAGGATAAGCAGCCCAACAGTCTTTTATAGAACTGCCCTTAGTAGACCAAGGGAAAGACGCCTATTTTAAGCAAGTTAAACTCGCCGCAGGCAACACCTCCCCCTCCCTTGCCATCGGGAGGCCCTAAAATCAACGAGCTTGGAGATATGGCGAGCGCTCCAGGTTCCTCCTCGCGCCCTCATGGTCCCCTTCCGGGTGACTGGGCGAGCTTTTTTGTCTCCCTTCTTCAACTGCGCAATCTTGAGGTGCAGGGATATCTCCCTGCTTCAGATCTGGCGCCCAATCGCACTGGATTGACTTCCATGAACGACGAGGCCTTTGCGGAGAACTTCCCTGTTCCACGCAAGGACAAGAGGGTATGCTTTGTTTCCTTCCTCTTACGAGGCCTAGGGTTCCCCATTCACGCCTTCTTGAGGGGTTTACTGGAGTTCTACGGGATCCAACTCCACAACCTTACCCTCGGGTTGATTCTGCTCATCTCGGGCTTCGTTGCCCTCTATGAGATGTTTTTAGGCTGCGAGTCCCATTTTGACTTATGGAGAAGGTATTTCTGTCTCGTCCCCCGCACTCGGGGAGGGTCAATCCGGGAAGTGGGTGGAGCCGAAGTGTGCATATAGCCGGGACGGGTATCCCATCGGGACCCCAAAGAAGGAACCCGAAGAGTGGACCTCAGAGTGGTTTTATATTGAGGATGTCCCCTTATTCGACCCAGCTCGAAGGGGTCTGCCCGAATAATCCGACGCTCCCTTAAAGAAATGATTCAATTGGCATCCGAAGAGCTCCTCCCAAGAGGAGAGCGTCGAGGTAAAGTGTCTAGCCGCCCAGGTGAAGCTGCTAGCCCATAGCAAGCTAACCATCATCGATGTGATGGTTGCTTCCATTACCCGCGGTATCCAACCTCTTCAACAAAGGATTCATCCCCTGTGGCGTTAGAATGGGACGAGCGACACAACCCGCTCCAGACGGCAAGGGCCTGCCGATCAGACAGCGTTGGCAGCCATGTTGGCCGATCTCTTTAAAGGAGAAAAAGAAGAATGTGTTCGCCAGAAGATCAGGAAGGGCTATTCAACTCATAACCCCATTGAATGGGTAAGTTCAATCATGCTTCCATAGTTCGGAATGCTTGTATTAGATTTTACAGATCGGAACTTCGTGTCTTCCTGAACAGAAATGGAGGCGTTGGATCGAGATAGTTAACTGCCCCGCTCCGCAACCAGAGAATTATTCCCATAATGATGACCCCGGATTTCATGATGATCCGGAGATTTTGATTGATTTTGAAGACAAGACCTTTTACCAGCGAGCGCACCCCTACCTGGCTCGCCAAATGTCGGATTCGGGGCTCCACAGACCCAAGAAGGTTCAAACACTGGGGTGCGCTCGCTCTCCTGCCCTATTCTACCTCGCAACCTCACAGCGACTCTCCGACGGTTTGAGCTAGGAAGGCGAACAAGGACAGACAGAGATTACCCAGGTTCAGGCCACCTCGCGGTGTAAAACCATGCTCCTGCTTGGTGGATTGCCTCTGGTGGAAGAAGAGTACACGGCTTGTTCTTGCCCAACAAAAGTGTCCCCCTTCTACGGGGGCTGGTTCCCTCCTTATATTGGCCCTAGTCCTCTTCCCCCGAAAATATCAGGCGGGAAGGGTTGCCACAATGGCCATTTTTGAAAGGGGACAAGTCCGCAGCTTATCCTGACAAAAGGTGGTCTTCGCCTGCTAAATTTCCCCGCCGTGACGTGCTCATGGGCTTGGGGGTGACATCTGTCCTGCCGAGCCCCCAGTCCTGGTCTTCTTGCTCGGAAGAGGAAACCTTTGGGGGATGCTTTGGGAACCCACGAACTGGCACCTCTCCTCTATCACCAAAGAGGGGATCCTCATCGTCCGCGCCTGCTGGCACTGCTGCTGGCACCATTTGGCATGGCGTGCATCACCCATGTGCGGGTACGGAGTTGCGGGGCCCGATTCGGCTAGCTCTAGGTGAATCCGCCTCCCGAGGGCTCCGCGGGAAGCCTCGCGGGGGGACCCCGTGAGGTGCTTGGTGGAGACGCCGCCTCGCGCCTCGCGACGCTCGACTCCTCGAGCCGTGCGAGTGGGCCCACCTAGTGTTTGAGGTAGTCTTCGCGTCCTGGGCTGCAGGCAGACAGTAGCCCCCGGGCCTTGCCTGTTGGGGAGGTCAAAGTGATGCGGGCCCCATCGCCTGCGGGCTAGGCGCGACGCGTGGCGTTCGGTGAGACGTGCATCGCCTCCACTCCCCCACGACGCTCCGGGAACCGCGCCTTCGCTGGACAACCGTCAGGCGTGGCAGTCATAAAAACCCTTGCCCCTCGGCTTCTCCGGTACGCCTCCTCCCCTTGCCGTTTCTTCCTTTTCGCTCCCTCGCCCAATCTTCGCCTCCCCTCCTTCTTGGTAATGGCGGCAAAGCAGGGTGCTGCGAACACCGGAACGCGGACAGGGCCTTCAGCGCCACCCTCATCCTCCGGACGCACTGGAGGTCGGCGCTGGACCGCCAACGACGAGTAAGTGTGCCGCCATCTTGGTCCTTTCTTGCACTTCAATCTTGGTCAGCGAGCCTAACTGCCGCGATTCCTAGAGCGCCCACGCCCAAGAGACAGAGGGAGGCCTCGCCTGGTGGCTCCTCCCGTGCGCAGCCTGCTGGCGAGGTCTCTGCCCCCGCACCCGGCTCGGCGGGGGCCGGGGGCGCGCGCCTCGTGTCGCCGCACATGCTATGCCAGGCGCCGAACGTGAGGCAGAGCTGGCCCGCGGGGAGGCTGCCGTCACCGAGCGGGAGGCCGATGTGGCCCTCCGCGAGCGGGAGGCTAATCATACCGCCTTCGATCAGGAGGCGGAGCGCGAGCGTCTCGAGACCCTGGAAGGCCGGGTCCTTGCTGACGAGGCCACCCTTGTGGCAGTACGCGAGGAGGCTCGTGTTAACGCCGACGTAAGGGTGGCTTGGGAGTGGGAGGCCGCCTTGGAGGAGTACCAGGGCGAGCTGGCCCGGCAGGAGACCCGCCTCCAGCTCCGTTGCGACGGCCTCCAGGGGGAGGTGAGTGCGCTCCGGGCTCGGCTGCAGGACGTCGAGGCTGATCTCCAGGGCGCCCTCGCAAGCAAGGAGGACGGGAAGGCGGAGCTGGTGGCGCTGCAGGCCTAGGTCGGTAAAGCTGCTGACGCCATGTAGTTGGCCCAGGACGACACGGTGCGGGCTCGTATGATGGAGGCGCAGCGCGCCCTGCAGTTCCTGGGCGTCGCGGGTCGCGCAGGCGGCGCGCTCCGTCGCTTCGTCTGGGACGTCCCGGAGCTGCCCCGCACGCATGGTGATGGCGACTACCTCGAACGTGGTGGAGGTGCTGGAGTCGGGCATCTCCAGGGTGGAGGAGGACATCAAGTCAAGCGCGCGCGACCTCCTAGACTGTGCGCTGACACGCGTCTTCTCCAACCTGCGCCGCCATGATCCCGCCTTCGACCTCTCCAGCATGATGGACCCGGTGCCTGAGGTGCTCCAACGCCCCCTCAGGGAGGAGGTGCACGAGTACGTGGAGATGCTGGTTGGGCGGTTCGCCCAGGACGCGCCTTCTGGGGAGAGCGGGAGCCTCGACGCCGCGGCCTCCGGTGACCACGATGAAGACGACGCCTATTCCAAGTTTTTATGCTTCTCCCTATAAAGTTATGGACCACCAGGCCCCGTGCGGGAGGAAGACATTTGCAAGTTAATTTTGCTTAAATTGGTAACCACTTATCGTATTTTAGTCGCCCTCGCCCCCCTCGCGGGGTCCTCTGCTTTCTTTTACGCAGCCCCCATGCCCTAGCTGGCCGAGGGCCATCCCGTGGCGATCCTTGCATTGTTGATGGGGTTCGCGAGCTCCCGTGCAAAAGGGCTCCTGGCTCACGACGCGACCTCAGGCGGTAGCCCATGAGGCCTGCAATACCTAGCCCATGCCTCGCCTGGCTTTGCCCTTCGCCTGTCCTTCCTCGGGGAGTTCTCCCGCAGGGCGCCCTGCCAGCCTGCGCTCGGGCCCCGTGTGGGAAAGTGCATTGCCCGAGGTTCTCGCAAGGTGACAAGACGTTCCCAACTCACGCAAGGATGGTCTCCGGGCGTCGGCCCATTTCTTAGAGCCAAACCTGCTTGGGCTAGCGTGGTCTGCCGAGTGTGGGCCTCGTTCCCCTCTCCATTAACGAGCCTGCACAGGCAAGATCCTCAGTGCAGTTCTAGGGCGCTGCCTCACGCGAGGTGCCACGGAGGCCTCTGGCGATTGCCGTCGGCGCGAGCCGCGGGGGCGGGACCCTTGTGGGGATCCAGCCTGCTGAGCTCGTTGGTGGGCCAGGTTCGGCTGGTGACGCATGCTGCCCCTTGGGCCGTAGGTAGCCAGGCCCGGATGCCCCCGGTCCTGCGGGCCTGGCGGTGCGACCCATGGGCTCGCGGTGGCTGCAGCTCCTCTAGTGTGGGAAGATCGAAGCGGCGCGGGCCGAACCGCCTGGGAGTTCGCAGCACGTGACGTACGACGGGGCATGGGGCCCCTCCACGCTCTTCATGAAGATCTTCGGGGAGGCCGGTGATCGCTTGGACTGTTGCATGGAGAGCGGCAGCAGCAGCAGCGGTAGCGGCGGCAGCGGCTGTAACTCCTCCTCCGGGGGGAGCGGGAGTGATGACAACTCCGACAGCTGCTAGCATCCGCATCAAGGAGGAGGACTCTGACTAGGTGCGGTGGCATCAGGGTCAGGATCTCCAGGGCGCCTCGGGAGGCCAGCTCCTCCTTTGTGTTGTTTTTCTTTTCCTGTAATGAACTATGCTGAACCCGTGGAGGTGCGCAAAAAAACGGGTTATGTCCCTCGTGCCTCAAATTGAACACTTTTGGGTTGAGGATTAGCCTCTCCTCCTTGTCCTGACGCTATGCGTTGCCGGGGCTCAGCCCCCGGGCATATCTCAGCCGTCGCTGGTATGAAGGGTCCTGCCGCGCGACGGTTCTTGGGGGAACCGCCCTAGGGAGAAATCCTGCATGAAAGCATTTGCTCCTAGGTCAGAACACGCTTACCGGTTTACACTTGGGCATCACGTGAGGAAGATTGTCACCACGCGCCTTGGTGAGGTGACGTGCATGTGGGCATGTCCGCGAGCCAAAACCCAGTCCTCTGGGTCTCGGCGTCGCTAGGACTTGCCCAGGCGTAGGCACCGTGCCCAGCCCCCGCGCGCATGAGGCCCAAAGGGGCTGGTGGGCGCGTGCCGCAGGAGGGGCCGGTGGTTTCCGAGGCAAGGACCCTTTGCCCCGAGGCTGTTACGGCCCCCGCCGCGGGGTTTGTTCCTGTCTCACCCAGCGCGGAACATGGGGCCTCCACTAGGTGTGGGCGGGAGTCCTCCCGGGGCCGAGAGGCGGCCCTTCGGGAGGCTCCGGGGCGTGTACAACCCCAACCTCATTATTACGTGAGAGGGTCACAGGAGGCGATTTTAAAAGAGGGGTCGGATACCCCAGGCACACGGCTCAGGAGTTCCTTCCTCAGTTCTTCTTCCACTAGCACGGAGCATGGGGCTCCACTAGGCGTGGGCGGGAGTCCTCCCGAGGCCGAGAGGCGGTCCTTCAGGAGGCTCCGGGGCGTATACAGCCCCACTCATTCTTACGTGAGAGTGTCACGGGCGGCGATTTCGAAGGAGAATAGGGTACTCCAGGCACAACGCCCGGAGTTCCTTCCCCAATTCCTCAGGTGGCTTTACGCCTAGTTTCCAGCGCGGGTGCGCGTCTCGCAACGCATAATATGGGTGCGGGACGCACCGCGCGATCGTCATGGTGCTGCGCCGGGGTGGCGGGGCACCCGTCCAGGGACGGCTTTACCCCCGCCGCCCCGAGCCGTGCCCCCATTCCCCGCCTGTGACGGTTCTCTAAGAGGGCGGGACACCAAAGACCTTGGTGAGATGACTAGCACGAAGGGCCAGCCCGTGAGCCAGAGCTTGGTCATTTGGATTTCTCGTCGCTGCGAGGACAAGTCCTAGCGCAGACGCCGTGTCCAACCCTCCCCCGTGGAACCGCCGAGGGGGCAACGCAGGGGGCGAAGATCGTGGCGGGTACGATATGCTACACTTGCAGCTTGAAACAAACGACACAATCTTGGCAGGGGTTAATCTGGTTCATTACATAACAAGGAAGTCCCAACTCAGGAATAACCAAAGGTACACAAAAAAGAAAGGGGGGACGGGGGGTCGCCTGGTTTGAATAGACCACGAAAATAACCTGGCGGCCATGCCACTGTGGGAGCGTCGGGATGTTCATTGATGCGTGTCGCAGGGGTTCTCCCTTCAAGGGCAGACTGGCTCCTGAGGCTTCGGGGATCCTGGAGGCTCAGGGGACCTTGGTGCCACGCGAGGCGCCATCACGAACTGCGCCAGCCCTTGGAAGACGGCGCCGGCATTCACCAAGCCAAAGGGCATGCGAGCAAAATGGGCGGCGACGTGCGGCCGGAAAAGGCCTTGAGATACGGCCCGGTTAAGGCCCGTGATGTCGACGCACATGCGCGTCTCGCCGCGCTCCCGGCGATACTCCTCCCGCACCCTGACGTCTTCTTGGTCGATGAATTCCCATGACGCCGGCGCGTGGCGCCGCGTTCCTTCCCTCCGGGGTCGCGCCTCGAGGCACGGCTCCAAGTGGTGCCCGAGCACCTCCCTCGTGACGCCGGCCAAGTCAGACGCTTTCCATGTGGAAGCCACCGAGCCCACCCCGAGGGGGGCGCTGGGCGTGCCTTCCTATGTGGGGAGGCGGTTGGTGTGGACAATGGGCACGGGACCCGCATCGGTAGGGGCTGCGTTCTTGGTCTTGACGAGGCTCGGGACGGGCAACAACTGCTTCTTCCTCGGAGGCGCGGCCACACCAAGCCCAGCTCCCCCCTCGTTGTCGGGGCGCTCAACCGCGGCCGCCTTGTAATCCCGCTCGAGGGAACGGACCACGTCTGTTTTGTTGCAGGTGATGGTGATGACGCCATCGGGACCTGGCATCTTGAGGATGTTGTAACCATGGTGAGCCACTGCCATGAACTTGGCCAGGGCCGGGTACCCCAGAATAGCATTGTACGGGAGGCCGATGCGCGCTACATCGAAGCCGATGAGCTCAGTGCGGTAATGGTCGTGCGTGCCGAAGGTGACGGGGAGGCGGACCTGTCCTATGTGGACGACAGAACCACCGGCGGCACCGTGGAACGGCATTGTGGGCGCCAGCTCACGGTAGAGCACCCGCAGGGTCTCGAAGGTCTCCACGAAGAGCACGTTGAGGCCCGCGCCTCCGTCAACGAGGGTCTTGGTGACGGAGACGTTGCAGATAATGGGGGTGCATAGCAGGGGGAGCATGCCCGCGGCGGCCATGGACTTGGGGCCATCCCTGGGATCGAAGGAGACGGGACACTGGGACCACCGGAGGGGCCGTGTGGCTCCCGGCCCCTGGAGAGAGCCGGTCGTCGCGCGGTGAAGCTGTCTGAGCCAGCGGTTTGACAGGAGGGCTTGGGCCCCGCCAAGGATGAAGGTCGCCATGCGAGGCTCCTGGCCTTCCCCAAACCCTCCGCCAGACGAGCCACTGCTCCTCTCCCCGGGCGACGGCGGCCACGACGGCAGTGCCGCGATGTCCTAGAGGTGGACCACGTGGGGTCGTCCTTGCCGGGCGCCCTCCCGAGGCCGCCCGCGCCAGTTGTCGCCACGAGGCTGCTCACGTTGGCCTTGGTTAAGGATGTTGTTGCGGTTGTTCCTCCTGCTGCCACTGCTGCCATCCCCGCGACCGGCGCCGCGGATGCTGCGGCCTTGACGCCGGCCAGTGCGCTCCCTCCGGGACAGCCCGAACGCCCGACAGTCCCCCGTGTTGTGGGTGTGTGCGTTGTGGTGAGCGCAGAACATTCCGCCGCCTCCCCCGGGGGCATCGCTGCCAGGGCCGGTCTACAAGCCATCGCCGGTCACCGGGATTCGGAGGAAAAGGAGGACGGCGCGAGGCAGGCCTTGCTCGGGTCCGCCGGACTAAGGCCCGACCAGGTCGTCACCCGGTGGTGGGGGAGGCCCTCCGCCCGCGCTTCCTCCTTCAAGCGCCGGGGCCCGAAGTGGGCGGTAGGGCACCAGAGCCCTCCTGGCGACGGTGACAAGCTCGGCGATGTGGTCCGTCCAGGCATAGAGATCCCCGTCCGTCGGGCGGTGTTGGAGCAACTTGCTCGCCATGAGTAGCGCGTTCTGCGCGTTCAGGTCTCCCACATGAACGTGGGTTGGGGGGGGGGGACGCGACAGGGTGGTTGCTTCGCCGCGTAGGGGGCCGCGAGTGGTCCCACCGCTCGCGAGCGTCGCGACCATCGACGGCTTCGTCCGTGGCTTGGTGAAGGCTGCGTCGCTCAGTCGGTGCTGAGCGCCTTGCGCTAGCGGCGGGTGTCAACCATCGGGCTGGCGCGAGTGGAGACGAGGCGGAGCTGGAGAGCTGCAGCGCACCCCTACCTGGCAAATGTTGGATTCGGGGCTCCGCAGACCCAAGAAGGTTCGAATACTGGGGTGCACTCGCTCTCCTGCCCTATTCTACCTCGCAACCTCACGGCGACTCTCTGGCGGTTTGAGCTAGGAAGGCAAGCAAGGACAGACAGAGTTTACCCAGGTTCGGGCCACCTTGTGGTGTAAAACCGTACTCATGCTTGGTGGATTGCCTCAGGTGGAAGAAGAGTACAAGGCTTGTTCTTGCCCAACGAAAGTGTGCCCCTTCTGCGGGGGCTGGTTCCCCCCTTATATTGGCCCTGGTCCTCTTCCCCCGAAAATATCAGGCGGGAAGGGTTGCCACAACGGCCATTTTTCAAAGGGGACAAGGTCGCAGCTTATCCTAACAAAAGGTGGTCTTCGCCTGCTAAAGTTCCCCGCCATGACATGCTCGTGGGCTCGGGGGTGACATCCGTCCTGTCGAGCCCCCGGTCCTGGTCTTCTTGCTAGGAAGAGGAAACCTTTGGGGGATGCTTTGGGAACCCGCAAACTGGCGCCTCTCCTCCATCACCAAAGAGGGGATCCTCGCCGTCCGCGTCTGCTGGCGCTGTTGCTGGCACCGTTTGGCATGGCGTCCATCACTCATGTGCGGGTACGGAATTGCGGGGCCCGGTTCAGCTATCTCCAGGCGAACCCGCCTCCCGAGGGCGCCGCGGGGAGCCTCACGAGGGGACCCCGTGAGGTGCTTGGTGGAGACGCCGCCTCGTGCCTCGCGAGGCACTGGCTCTCGCGAGGCCCGACACCTCGAGCCCTGCGGGTGGGGCCACCTAGTGTTTGAGGTAGTCTTCGCGTCCTGGGCCATAGGCAGATGGGCTTGGGCACCCCCAGTCCCAGGCGCCCGACAAAAGCGCGATGAATCATCATTGGCGGAAGGAGTCATTGCGTCACCCAATATTTTCTGACCAAGAATTTAATGCTCTTAATTTAGTGGACTCATACCTCGGAGCTGCTCGAGCAGGACTCAATGGAGCCGCTAGACTAATGTCCACCAGCCTGCGGTTGAGTGGTCGTTTTTGACAACCGAACAAAATTCATAGCCCAGTAGGCCCCGAGACTTAATTTGGACGGGACGACCGAATTAAAGGGTCTAAATATTGTTTTTGTTTATATGCAGGTTTCAAAGCAATAAAACGAGAAGTTGTCGGCAGATCTCGAGTCAAGTCAGGCGGAGTTGCGAGACATTAAGGCCGAAGTTGAGCAGGTGAAAAAAGTTCACCAGAGAGGCACACGGTGAGTAAAGAGTATTGTTATGTGCGGAAGTTGTTAGGACATCTTTTCTGATGAAAGATTGTTTCGTAGTAGCCGAGTCCATAGGACAGCTGCAGAAGGATTTGGATGCGTCCCGAGAATCTCAAAGGTATGCTCAGTCTCAGTTGGAGGATGGTCATCGTGTATTGACTCGAAGTCTTTAGGAGAAGAACCAGATCAATGCCGAAAACCAGCGACAAGCCGAAGAAATTGAGAGTTTAAAAACTCAATTGATGCAAGCCCACGAAGATATTAAAGGGTGGCATGTTCTATAAGCGAAATTCTAACCTAGAACTCCATAAAGCACTTTTATCGTGTCGAGTGTAAGGAGCATGTCGTATTGCATGCTTAGGTCTCCTGACTGGGCGTGCCGAGGAAGACACCGGCTCATTTGGAGGGGACCTGTTGAAGGAACTGTCCGTTGTGCATGAGCGGGCTCGGAAAGCTAAGAAGAGCGTGACCAAGGCACTCTGGCCAGCCCAGACGCCTCCGGAAGGGATGGCCGAGCTGGCCGATCAATTTAGAGGAGCTCGAAGTCATTTTGAGCTATGGAAGACCTCGGCTTGTTGAGAGGGAGCGCGAGAGGCGTGGGCCATGGTGAAGACCCGCTTTACCAAACTCAACCCAGAGCACTTGGCTCGGGTTGGGCCGGTGGGGCCAGATGGTCGAGAGGTACCGCTGCACTTGGTTTATGACCAAGTGATGCCCGCCGCTCGTATTTCACAAGAGGATTGCTCCCTGGATGCCATAATAGATCATCTCGACTGGCCTCTTAGTGTTTGATTCTATGTAGCTATGTACTTTACATCAAACCGACTCCGTCCCTGCTGTAAACGTTGTCTTAACCGGCCATCGGCTTGTGCCTCCCTCGCCAATAGCTAGGGAGTGTTCCATACTATGTATCCTGCAATAACAGGAAATCATTTCAGAGAACTAGGCAATCCGGCCATCTGGTGCGAACAGACGAAACGCGCATAGGGAGGTATGTTATATTACCGTTTAACGTAAGAAACATCTTCCGAAGAAAATAGTTCCTCTATGGGTTCCTTTCTTCAGGTTACTACGTAGATCATAGATGTCGTAGCCATGTACCCGTAGTATGCGGATAGTTTGCTACTTTTGGGGGAATAATCCCTATTTTTGGCAAAGAGCACCAACTAAATTTTCTTCCTTTGTGGCCGACCAATTTGTTTCTTAAGAACGCTAGCCTTCGGCTTCACCCGTCTGAGGTACGTATCCGGGAAATCCGGTCATAACAATCGCAGGGGTGCTCCCTTTACCACCTAGCCGAACAATCGGGAACGTAGGGGGTAAGCATAGGAGCAAGGTAACCCGGCTTGGCTAAATCTTAAGCCTAATTGGTGCATAAAATGGCGCAAAACAATGCTGGAAGGGTGCATACAAGACAAATAGATGCGGGAAATAATATTGCTTCGTTAAGAAGCCCCCAGGCGTTACCGGGTAAAACATTTGAGAATGTATGCCGATGAAATCTTAACATAGTTCGGTTTAACCGAACACAGCCTGATAAAATCTAACCGATAGTTTAAAAGTAAATAAGGAAGGGGGGAATACAAGGCTGTAGAGAAGGTGACGACACCGGTCTAGCCGTAGAAGCGCCGAAGGCGAGCTGCGTTCCATGGGTTCGGTTCGAGGTGATTGTCCTGCGGGTTGCGAAGGCGATAAGCTCCTCCTATCAGTACTTCATCAATTATGAAAGGGCCCTCCCACTTGGGGTTGAGGAGGAGAGCGGCGGCGGAGTCGACGGAGGTGAGGGAGGATCGGCGGAGCTGAGGGCGACGCCGGCGGCTGGGAGGAGCGGCGCCGGCGGAGCTGAGGGCGACGGCGTGGAGGTAGAGAGTGGCGGCGACACGTGGACGGACGGCGCCGTCGATCGAGGGCGCGGGCGGGGCAGCCTGGCGGCGTCGTCGAAGCGAGTGAAGACGGAGTGAATTTGGGGGAGTAAGAAGCCGTTGCTAATATAGGGAGGACCTTTAGTCCCGGTTGGTATCACCAACCGGGACTAAAGACCCTTTAGTCCCGGTTGGTATAACCAACCGGGACTAAAGGTAAAGGTCCCCCTTTAGTCCCGGGCCTAAAGAGGCCTTTTCGGCGGCCCAAATTCGCGCGGGGAGGGACCTTTAGTCCCGGTTGGTGGCTCCAACCGGGACTAAAGGCCATTTTCTCTTTTTTTGTTTTTCTGTTTTTATATTTGGAATAACTGTTTTTATATTTGCAATAACTGTTAGAATATTTATAGTTTTTTAATGAATCTTTTTTCTTTAGGTCAAAACAATTACAAACTTTCTGTTAGTGCCAGTAGTTTTCAAATTTAAATAGTTTAAATTTGAATTCTTTTGAAATTTTTGTGAATCACTAGTTTGTTAATAACTTTAGTTTAAAAATAGATTTTTGAGTGATTATTTTTGCTGTTGTTTAATATTAGTATGTTTTATCATTATGTTAAATTTTGGAATTTTTAGGATATTTTAAATAGGTGTTTTAATCAAAACCAGATTCTATTTAACTCTTTTTAGTTTTATACCTTCATTTGTTTTAATCAAAATCACTATTAATGAACTCTGAAAAGAATGAAACTTGGCATGGTATCATCATTTCACCCACATAGCATGTGCTAAAAAGTTGAGAGGGTTACGGCAAAAACTGGATGCACTTCGTGTACAAAATGGACAATATCTTTCGAAGTATCAGGGTTTCGGACGAAAACTCGTCTGTGACAAAAGGATTTCATTTTTTTAACTTATTTCAACTCCAGACTTTTTGTGCACTCAATATGAACCATTAGAAGCCACATCCTAAAATTTCAACCCTATCTAACTTCATTTGCTATTTTTCATGCATTTAATGAATTGTTTTGAGCTAAATGACCCTGAAATTAAAAAGCACCACAAATGAACTCTGAAAAGGTTGAAACTTGGCATGGTATCATCATTTCACCCACATAGCATGTGCTATAAAGTTGAGAGGGTTACGGCAAAAACTGGATGCACTTCGTGTACAAAGTGGACAATCTCTATCGAAGTATCAGGATTTCGGACGAAAACTCGTGTGTTACAAAAGGATTTCAATTTTTTTAACTTATTTCAACTCCAGACTTTTTCTGCATTCAATATGAACCATTAGAAGCCACATCCTAAAATTTCAACCCTATCTAACTTCATTTGCTATTTTTCATGCATTTAATGAATTGTTTTGAGCTAAATGACCCTGAAATTAAAAAGCACCACAAATGAACTCTGAAAAGGTTGAAACTTGGCATGGTATCATCATTTCACCCACATAGCATGTGCTATAAAGTTGAGAGGGTTACGGCAAAAACTGGATGCACTTCGTGTACAAAGTGGACAATCTCTTTCGAAGTATCAGGGTTTCGGACGAAAACTCGTGTGTTACAAAACGATTTCAATTTTTTTAACTTATTTCAACTCCAGACTTTTTGTGCATTCAATATGAACCATTAGAAGCCACATCCTAAAATTTCAACCCTATCTAACTTCATTTGCTATTTTTCATGCATTTAATGAATTGTTTTGAGCTAAATGACCCTGAAATTAAAAAGCACCACAAATGAACTCTGAAAATGTTGAAACTTGGCATGGTATCATCATTTCACCCACATAGCATGTGCTAAAAAGTTGAGAGGGTTACGGCAAAAACTGGATGCACTTCGTGTACAAAATGGACAATATCTTTCGAACTATCAGGGTTTCGGACGAAAACTCGTGTGTTACAAAAGGATTTCAATTTTTTTAACTTATTTCAACTCCAGACTTTTTGTGCATTCAATATGAACCATTAGAAGCCACATCCTAAAATTTCAACCCTATCTAAGTTCATATGCTATTTTTCATGCATTCAATGAATTGTTTTGAGCTAAATGACCCTGAAATTAAAAAGCACCACAAATGAACTCCGAAAAGGTTGAAACCTGGCATGGTATCATCATTTCACCCACATAGCATGTGCTATAAAGTTGAGAGGGTTACGGCAAAAACTGGATGCACTTCGTGTACAAAATGGACAATCTCTTTCAAAGAATCGGGGTTTCGGACGAAAACTCGTCTGTTACAAAAGGATTTCAATTTTCTTAACTTATTTCAACTCCAGACTTTTCGTGCATTCAATATGAACCATTAGAAGCCACATCCAAAAATTTCAACCCTATCTAACTTCATTTGCTATTTTTCATGCATTTAATGAATTGTTTTGAGCTAAATGACCCTGAAATTAAAAAGCACCACAAATGAACTCTGAAACGGTTGAAACTTGGCATGGTATCATCATTTCACCCACATAGCATGTGCTAAAAAGTTGAGAGGGTTACGGCAAAAACTGGATGCACTTCGTGTACAAAATGGACAATATCTTTCGAACTATCAGGGTTTCGGACGAAAACTCGTGTGTTACAAAAGGATTTCAATTTTTTTAACTTATTTCAACTCCAGACTTTTTGTGCATTCAATATGAACCATTAGAAGCCACATCCTAAAATTTCAACCCTATCTAAGTTCATATGCTATTTTTCATGCATTCAATGAATTGTTTTGAGCTAAATGACCCTGAAATTAAAAAGCACCACAAATGAACTCCGAAAAGGTTGAAACCTGGCATGGTATCATCATTTCACCCACATAGCATGTGCTATAAAGTTGAGAGGGTTACGTCAAAAACTGGATGCACTTCGTGTACAAAATGGACAATCTCTTTCAAAGAATCGGGGTTTCGGACGAAAACTCGTCTGTTACAAAAGGATTTCAATTTTCTTAACTTATTTCAACTCCAGACTTTTCGTGCATTCAATATGAACCATTAGAAGCCACATCCAAAAATTTCAACCCTATCTAACTTCATTTGCTATTTTTCATGCATTTAATGAATTGTTTTGAGCTAAATGACCCTGAAATTAAAAAGCACCACAAATGAACTCTGAAAAGGTTGAAACTTGGCATGGTATCATAATTTCACCCACATAGCATGTGCTAAAAAGTTGAGACGGTTACGGCAAAAACTGTATGCACTTCGTGTACAAAATGGACAATCTCTTTCGAGGTATGAGAGTTTCGGACGAAAACTCGTCTGTTACAAAAGGTTTTCAATTTTTTTAACTTATTTCAACTCCAGACTTTTTGTGCATTCAATATGAACCTTTAGAAGCCACGTACTAAAATTTCAACCCTATCTAACTTCATTTGCTATTTTTCATGCATTTAATGAATTGTTTTGAGCTAAATGACCCCGAAATTAAAAAGCACCACAAATGAACTCTGAAAAGGTTGAAACTTGGCATGGTATCATAATTTCACCCACATAACATGTGCTAAAAAGTTGAGAGGGTTACGGCAAAAATTGGATGCACTTCGTGTACAAAATGGACAATCTCCTTCGAAGTATGTGAGTTTTGGACGAAAACTCGTCTGTTACAAAAGGATTTCAATTTTTTTTAACTTATTTCAACTCCAGACTTTTGTGCATTCAATATGAACCAATAGAAGCCACATCCTAAAATTTCAACCCTATCTAACTTCATTTGCTATTTTTCATGCATTTAATGAATTGTTTTGAGCTAAATGACCCTGAAATTAAAAGGCACCACAAATGAACTCTGAAAAGGTTGAAACTTGGCATGGTATCATAATTTCACCCACATAGAATGTGCTAAAAAGTTGAGAGGGTTACGGCAAAAACTGGATGCACTTCTTGTACAAAATGTACAATCTCTTTCGAAGTATCAGGGTTTCGGACGAAAACTCGTCTGTTACAAAAGGATTTCAATTTGTTTAACTTATTTCAACTCCAGACTTTTTTTGCATTAAATACGAACCATTAGAAGACACATCTTAAAATTTCAACCCTATCTAACTTCATTTGCTATTTTTCCTGCATTTAATGAATTGTTTTGAGCAAAATGACCCTGAAATTAAAAAGCACCACAAATGAACTCTGAAACGGTTGAAACTTGGCATGGTATCATCATTTCACCCACATAGCATGTGCTAAAAAGTAGAGAGGGTTACGGCAAAAACTGGATGCACTTCGTGTACAAAATGGACAATATCTTTCGAAGTATCAGGGTTTCGGACGAAAACTCGTCTGTGACAAAAGGATTTCATTTTTTTAACTTATTTCAACTCCAGACTTTTTGTGCACTCAATATGAACCATTAGAAGCCACATCCTAAAATTTCAACCCTATCTAACTTCATTTGCTATTTTTCATTCATTTAATGAATTGTTTTGAGCTAAATGACCCTGAAATTAAAAGGCACCACAAATGAACTCTGAAAAAGTTGAAACTTGGCATGGTATCATCATTTCACCCACATAGCATGTGCTAAAAAGTTGAGAGGGTTACGGCAAAAATTGGATGTACTTCGTGTACAAAATGGACAATCTCTTTCGAAGTATGAGAGTTTTGGACGAAAACTCGTCTGTTACAAAAGGATTTCAATTTTTTTTAACTTATTTCAACTCCAGACTTTTTGTGCATTCAATATGAACCAATAGAAGCCACATCCTAAAATTTCAACCCTATCTAACTTCATTTGCTATTTTTTATGCATTTAATGAATTGTTTTGAGCTAAATGACCCTGAAATTAAAAGGCACCACAAATGAACTCTGAAAAGGTTGAAACTTGGCATGGTATCATCATTTCACCCACATAGCATGTGCTAAAAAGTTGAGAGGGTTACGGCAAAAAGTGGATGCACTTCGTGTACAAAATGGACAATCTCTTTCGAAGTATGAGAGTTTTGGACGAAAACTCGTCTGTTACAAAAGGATTTCAATTTTTTTAACTTATTTCAACTCCAGACTTTTTGTGCATTCAATATGGACCAATCGAAGCCACATCCTAAAATTTCAACCCTATCTAACTTCATTTGCTATTTTTCAGGCATTTAATGAAATGTTTTGAGCTAAATGACCCTGAAATTAAAAGGCACCACAAATGAACTCTGAAAAGGTTGAAACTTGGCATGGTATCATCATTTCACCCACATAGCATGTGCTAAAAAGTTGAGAGTGTTACGGCAAAAACTGGATGCACTTCGTGTACAAAATGGACAATCTCTTTCGAAGTATCAGGGCTTCGGACGAAAACTCGTCTGTTACAAAAGGATTTCAATTTGTTTAACTTATTTCAACTCCAGACTTTTTGTGCATTCAATATGAACCATTAGAAGCCACATCCTAAAATTTCAACCCTATCTAACTTCATTTGCTATTTTTCATGCATTTAATGAATTGTTTTGAGCTAAATGACCCTGAAATTAAAAAGCACCACAAATGAACTCTGAAAAGGTTGAAAATTGGCATGGTATCATAATTTCACCCACATAGCATGTGCTAAAAAGTTGAGAGGGTTACGGCAAAAACTGGATGCACTTCGTGTACAAAATGGACAATCTCTTTCGAAGTATCAGGGTTTCGGACGAAAACTCGTCTGTTACAAAAGGATTTCAATTTTTTTAACTTATTTCAACTCCAGACTTTTTCTGCATTCAATATGAACCATTAGAAGCCACATCCTAAAATTTCAACCCTATCTAACTTCATTTGCTATTTTTCATGCAATTAATGAATTGTTTTGAGCTAAATGACCCTGAAATTAAAAAGCACCACAAATGAACTCTGAAAAGGTTGAAACTTGGCATGGTATCATCATTTCACCCACATAGCATGTGCTATAAAGTTGAGAGGGTTACGGCAAAAACTGGAGGCACTTCGTGTACAAAGTGGACAATCTCTTTCGAAGTATCAGGGTTTCGGACGAAAACTCGTGTGTTACAAAAGGATTTCAATTTTTTTAACTTATTTCAACTCCAGACTTTTTGTGCATTCAATATGAACCATTAGAAGCCACATCCTAAAATTTCAACCCTATCTAACTTCATTTGCTATTTTTCATGCATTTAATGAATTGTTTTGAGCTAAATGACCCTGAAATTAAAAAGCACCACAAATGAACTCTGAAAAGGTTGAAACTTGGCATGGTATCATCATTTCACCCACATAGCATGTGCTAAAAAGTTGAGAGGGTTACGGCAAAAACTGGATGCACTTCGTGTACAAAATGGACAATATCTTTCGAACTATCAGGGTTTCGGACGAAAACTCGTGTGTTACAAAAGGATTTCAATTTTTTTAACTTATTTCAACTCCAGACTTTTTGTGCATTCAATATGAACCATTAGAAGCCACATCCTAAAATTTCAACCCTATCTAAGTTCATATGCTATTTTTCATGCATTCAATGAATTGTTTTGAGCTAAATGACCCTGAAATTAAAAAGCACCACAAATGAACTCTGAAAAGGTTGAAACCTGGCATGGTATCATCATTTCACCCACATAGCATGTGCTATAAAGTTGAGAGGGTTACGGCAAAAACTGGATGCACTTCGTGTAGAAAATGGACAATCTCTTTCAAAGTATCGGGGTTTCGGACGAAAACTCGTCTGTTACAAAAGGATTTCAATTTTCTTAACTTATTTCAACTCCAGACTTTTCGTGCATTCAATATGAACCATTAGAAGCCACATCCAAAAATTTCAACCCTATCTAACTTCATTTGCTATTTTTCATGCATTTAATGAATTGTTTTGAGCTAAATGACCCTGAAATTAAAAAGCACCACAAATGAACTCTGAAAAGGTTGAAACTTGGCATGGTATCATAATTTCACCCACATAGCATGTGCTAAAAAGTTGAGACGGTTACGGCAAAAACTGTATGCACTTCGTGTACAAAATGGACAATCTCTTTCGAGGTATGAGAGTTTCGGACGAAAACTCGTCTGTTACAAAAGGATTTCAATTTTTTTAACTTATTTCAACTCCAGACTTTTTGTGCATTCAATATGAACCTTTAGAAGCCACATACTAAAATTTCAACCCTATCTAACTTCATATGCTATTTTTAATGCATTTAATGAATTGTTTTGAGCTAAATGACCCCGAAATTAAAAAGCACCACAAATGAACTCTGAAAAGGTTGAAACTTGGCATGGTATCATAATTTCACCCACATAGAATGTGCTAAAAAGTTGAGAGGGTTACGGCAAAAACTGGATGCACTTCGTGTACAAAATGGACAATATCTTTCGAAGTATCAGGGTTTTGGACGAAAACTCGTGTGTTACAAAAGGATTTCAATTTTTTTAACTTATTTCAACTCCAGACTTTTTGTGCATTCAATATGAACCATTAGAAGCCACATCCTAAAATTTCAACCCTATCTAACTTCATTTGCTATTTTTCATGCATTTAATGAATTGTTTTGAGCTAAATGACCCCGAAATTAAAAAGCACCACAAATGAACTCTGAAAAGGTTGAAACTTGGCATGGTATCATCATTTCACCCACATAGCATGTGCTAAAAAGTTGAGAGGGTTACGGCAAAAATTGGATGCACTTCGTGTACAAAATGGACAATCTCCTTCGAAGTATGTGAGTTTTGGACGAAAACTCGTCTGTTACAAAAGGATTTCAATTTTTTTTAACTTATTTCAACTCCAGACTTTTTGTGCATTCAATATGAACCAATAGAAGCCACATCCTAAAATTTCAACCCTATCTAACTTCATTTGCTATTTTTCATGCATTTAATGAATTGTTTTGAGCTAAATGACCCTGAAATTAAAAGGCACCACAAATGAACTCTGAAAAGGTTGAAACTTGGCATGGTATCATAATTTCACCCACATAGAATGTGCTAAAAAGTTGAGAGGGTTACGGCAAAAACTGGATGCACTTCTTGTACAAAATGTACAATCTCTTTCGAAGTATCAGGGTTTCGGACGAAAACTCGTCTGTTACAAAAGGATTTCAATTTGTTTAACTTATTTCAACTCCAGACTTTTTTTGCATTAAATACGAACCATTAGAAGACACATCTTAAAATTTCAACCCTATCTAACTTCATTTGCTATTTTTCATGCATTTAATGAATTGTTTTGAGCAAAATGACCCTGAAATTAAAAAGCACCACAAATGAACTCTGAAAAGGTTGAAACTTGGCATGGTATCATCATTTCACCCACATAGCATGTGCTAAAAAGTAGAGAGGGTTACGGCAAAAACTGGATGCACTTCGTGTACAAAATGAACAATATCTTTCGAAGTATCAGGGTTTCGGACGAAAACTCGTCTGTGACAAAAGGATTTCATTTTTTAACTTATTTCAACTCCAGACTTTTTGTGCACTCAATATGAACCATTATAAGCCACATCCTAAAATTTCAACCCTATCTAACTTAATTTGCTATTTTTCATTCATTTAATGAATTGTTTTGAGCTAAATGACCCTGAAATTAAAAGGCACCACAAATGAACTCTGAAAAAGTTGAAACTTGGCATGGTATCATCATTTCACCCACATAGCATGTGCTAAAAAGTTGAGAGGGTTACGGCAAAAATTGGATGTACTTCGTGTACAAAATGGACAATCTCTTTCGAAGTATGAGAGTTTTGGACGAAAACTCGTCTGTTACAAAAGGATTTCAATTTTTTTTAACTTATTTCAACTCCAGACTTTTTGTGCATTCAATATGAACCAATAGAAGCCACATCCTAAAATTTCAACCCTATCTAACTTCATTTGCTATTTTTTATGCATTTAATGAATTGTTTTGAGCTAAATGACCCTGAAATTAAAAGGCACCACAAATGAACTCTGAAAAGGTTGAAACTTGGCATGGTATCATCATTTCACCCACATAGCATGTGCTAAAAAGTTGAGAGGGCTACGGCAAAAAGTGGATGCACTTCGTGTACAAAATGGACAATCTCTTTCGAAGTATGAGAGTTTTGGACGAAAACTCGTCTGTTACAAAAGGATTTCAATTTTTTTTAACTTATTCCAACTCCAGACTTTTTGTGCATTCAATATGGACCAATAGAAGCCACATACTAAAATTTCAACCCTATCTAACTTCATTTGCTATTTTTCATGCATTTAATGAAATGTTTTGAGCTAAATGACCCTGAAATTAAAAGGCACCACAAATGAACTCTGAAAAGGTTGAAACTTGGCATGGTTTCATCATTTCACCCACATAGCATGTGCTAAAAAGTTGAGAGTGTTACGGCAAAAACTGGATTTACTTCGTGTACAAAATGGACAATCTCTTTCGAAGTATCAGGGCTTCGGACGAAAACTCGTCTGTTACAAAAGGATTTCAATTTGTTTAACTTATTTCAACTCCAGACTTTTTGTGCATTCAATATGAACCATTAGAAGCCACATCCTAAAATTTCAGCCCTATCTAACTTCATTTGCTATTTTTCATGCATTTAATGAATTGTTTTGAGCTAAATGACCCTGAAATTAAAAAGCACCACAAATGAACTCTGAAAAGGTTGAAAATTGGCATGGTATCATAATTTCACCCACATAGCATGTGCTAAAAAGTTGAGGGTTACGGCAAAAACTGGATGCACTTCGTGTACAAAATGGACAATCTCTTTCGAAGTATCAGGGTTTCGGACGAAAACTCGTCTGTTACAAAAGGATTTCAATTTTTTTAACTTATTTCAACTCCAGAATTTTTGTGCATTCAATATGAACCATTAGAAGCCACATCCTAAAATTTCAACCCTATCTAACTTCATTTGCTATTTTTCATGCATTTAATGAATTGTTTTGAGCTAAATGACCCTGAAATTAAAAAGCACCACAAATGAACTCTGAAAAGGTTGAAACTTGGCATGGTATCATCATTTCACCCACATAGCATGTGCTATAAAGTTGAGAGGGTTACGGCAAAAACTGGATGCACTTCGTGTACAAAGTGGACAATCTATTTCGAAGTATCAGGGTTTCGGACGAAAACTCGTCTGTTACAAAAGGATTTCATTTTTTTTAACTTATTTCAACTCCAGACTTTTTGTGCATTCAATATGAACCAATAGAAGCCACATACTAAAATTTCAACCCTATCTAACTTCATTTGCTATTTTTCATTCATTTAATGAATTGTTTTGAGCTAAATGACCCTGAAATTAAAAGGCACCACAAATGTGCTTTGAAAAGGTTGAAACTTGGCATGGTATCATCATTTCACCCACATAGCATGTTCTAAAAAGTTGAGAGTGTTACGGCAAAAACTGGATGCACTTCGTGTACAAAATGGACAATCTCTTTCGAAGTATCAGGGCTTCGGACGAAAACTCGTCTGTTACAAAAGGATTTCAATTTGTTTAACTTATTTCAGCTCCAGACTTTTTGTGCATTCAATATGAACCATTAGAAGCCACATCCTAAAATTTCAACCCTATCTAACTTCATTTGCTATTTTTCATGCATTTAATGAATTGTTTTGAGCTAAATGACCCTGAAATAAAAAAGCACCACAAATGAACTCTGAAAAGGTTGAAACTTGGCATGGTATCATAATTTCACCCACATAGCATGTGCTAAAAAGTTGAGAGGGTTACGGCAAAAACTGGATGCACTTCGTGTACAAAATGGACAATCTCTTTCGAAGTATCAGGGTTTCGGACGAAAACTCGTCTGTTACAAAAGGATTTCAATTTTTTTAACTTATTTCAACTCCAGAATTTTTGTGCATTCAATATGAACCATTAGAAGCCACATCCTAAAATTTCAACCCTATCTAACTTCATTTGCTATTTTTCATGCATTTAATGAATTGTTTTGAGCTAAATGACCCTGAAATTAAAAAGCACCACAAATGAACTCTGAAAAGGTTGAAACTTGGCATGGTATCATCATTTCACCCACATAGCATGTGCTATAAAGTTGAGAGGGTTACGGCAAAAACTGGATGCACTTCGTGTACAAAGTGGACAATCTCTTTCGAAGTATCAGAGTTTCGGACGAAAACTCGTGTGTTACAAAAGGATTTCAATTTTTTAACTTATTTCAACTCCGGAATTTTTGTGCATTCAATATGAACCGTTATAAGCCACATCCTAAAATTTTAGCCCTATCTAACTTCATTTGCTATTTTTCATGCATTTAATGAATTGTTTTGAGCTAAATGACCCCGAAATTAAAAAGCACCACAAATGAACTCTGAAAAGGTTGAAACTTGGCATGGTACCATCATTTCACCCACATAGAATGTGCTAAAAAGTTGAGAGGGTTACGGCAAAAACTGGATGCACTTCGTGTACAAAATGGACAATATCTTTTGAAGTATCAGGGTTTCGGACGAAAACTCGTCTGTTACCATAGGATTTCAATTTTTTAACTTATTTCAACTCCAGACTTTTTGTGCATTCAATATGAACCATTAGAAGCCACATCCTAAAATTTCAACCCTATCTAACTTCATTTGCTATTTTTCATGCATTTAATGAATTGTTTTGAGCTAAATGACCCCGAAATTAAAAAGCACTACAAATGAACTCTGAAAAGGTTGAAACTTTGCATGGTTTCATAATTTCACCCACATAGCATGTGCTAAAAAGTTGAGAGGGTTACGGCAAAAACTGGATGCACTTCGTGTACAAAATGGACACTATCTCTTTCGAAGTATCAGGGTTTCGGACGAAAACTCGTCTGTTACAAAAGGATTTCAATTTTTTTAACTTATTTCAACTACAGAATTTTTTGGCATTCAATATGAACCATTAGAAGCCACATCCTAAAATTTCAACCCGATCTAACTTCATTTGCTATTTTTCATGCATTTAATGAATTGTTTTGAGCTAAATGACCCCGAAATTAAAAAGCACTACAAATGAACTCTGAAAAGGTTGAAACTTTGCATGGTTTCATAATTTCACCCACATAGCATATGCTAAAAAGTTGAGAGGGTTACGGCAAAAACTGGATGCACTTCGTGTACAAAATGGACACTATCTCTTTCGAAGTATCAGGGTTTCGGACGAAAACTCGTCTGTTACAAAAGGATTTCAATTTTTTTAACTTATTTCAACTACAGACTTTTTTGGCATTCAATATGAACCATTAGAAGCCACATTCTAAAATTTCAACCCTATCTAACTTCATTTGCTATTTTTCAT
The DNA here is from genome assembly GCA_039707655.1 of Elymus sibiricus. Taxonomy (NCBI): domain Eukaryota; kingdom Viridiplantae; phylum Streptophyta; class Magnoliopsida; order Poales; family Poaceae; genus Elymus; species Elymus sibiricus. Next base: position 284,636,059 of record CM077663.1, read on the forward strand.
GCATTTAATGAATTGTTTTGAGCTAAATGACCCTGAAATTAAAAAGCACCACAAATGAACTCTGAAAAGGTTGAAACTTGGCATGGTATCATAATTTCACCCACATAGCATGTGCTAAAAAGTTGAGATGGTTACGGCAAAAACTGGATGCACTTCGTGTACAAAATGGACAATCTCTTTCGAAGTATGAGAGTTTCGGACGAAAACTCGTCTGTTACAAAAGGATTTCAATTTTTTTAACTTATTTCAACTCCAGACTTTTTGTGCATTCAATATGAACCATTAGAAGCCACATACTAAAATTTCAACCCTATCTAACTTCATTTGCTATTTTTCATTCATTTAATGAATTGTTTTGAGCTAAATGACCCTGAAATTAAAAGGCACCACAAATGAACTCTGAAAAGGTTGAAACTTGGCATGGTATCATCATTTCACCCACATAGCATGTGCTAAAAAGTTGAGAGGGTTACGGCAAAAATTGGATGCACTTCGTGTACAAAATGGACAATCACTTTCGAAGTATGAGAGTTTCGGACGAAAACTTGTCTGTTACAAAAGGATTTCAATTTTTTTAACTTATTTGAACTCCAGACTTTTTGTCCATTCAATATGAACCATTAGAAGCCACATCCTAAAATTTCAAACCTATCTAACTTAATTTGCTATTTTTCATGCATTTAATGAATTGTTTTGAGCTAAATGACCCTGAAATTAAAAAGCACCACAAATGAACTCTGAAAAGGTTGAAACTTGGCATGGTATCATAATTTCACCCACATAGCATGTGCTAAAAAGTTGAGAGGGTTACGGCAAAAACTGGATGCACTTCGTGTACAAAATGGACAATCTATTTCGAAGTATCAGGGTTTCGGACGAAAACTCGTCTGTTACAAAAGGATTTCAATTTTTTTAACTTATTTCAACTCCAGAATTTTTGTGAATTCAATATGAAACATTAGAAGCCACATCCTAAAATTTCAACCCTATCTAACTTCATTTGCTATTTTTCATGCATTTAATGAATTGTTTTGAGCTAAATGACCCCGAAATTAAAAAGCACCACAAATGAACTCTGAAAAGGTTGAAACTTGGCATGGTATCATAATTTCACCCACATAGAATGTGCTAAAAAGTTGAGAGGGTTACGGCAAAAACTGGATGCACTTCGTGTACAAAATGGACAATCTATTTCGAAGTATCAGGGTTTCGGACGAAAACTCGTCTGTTACAAAAGGATTTCAATTTTTTTAACTTATTTCAACTCCAGAATTTTTGTGAATTCAATATGAAACATTAGAAGCCACATCCTAAAATTTCAACCCTATCTAACTTCATTTGCTATTTTTCATGCATTTAATGAATTGTTTTGAGCTAAATGACCCTGAAATTAAAAAGCACCACAAATGAACTCTGAAAAGGTTGAAACTTGGCATGGTATCATAATTTCACCCACATAGCATGTGCTAAAAAGTTGAGAGGGTTACGGCAAAAACTGGATGCACTTCGTGTACAAAATGGACAATCTATTTCGAAGTATCAGGGTTTCGGACGAAAACTCGTCTGTTACAAAAGGATTTCAATTTTTTTAACTTATTTCAACTCCAGAATTTTTGTGAATTCAATATGAAACATTAGAAGCCACATCCTAAAATTTCAACCCTATCTAACTTCATTTGCTATTTTTCATGCATTTAATGAATTGTTTTGAGCTAAATGACCCCGAAATTAAAAAGCACCACAAATGAACTCTGAAAAGGTTGAAACTTGGCATGGTATCATAATTTCACCCACATAGAATGTGCTAAAAAGTTGAGAGGGTTACGGCAAAAACTGGATGCACTTCGTGTACAAAATGGACAATATCTTTCGAAGTATCAGGGTTTTGGACGAAAACTCGTGTGTTACAAAAGGATTTCAATTTTTTTAACTTATTTCAACTCCAGACTTTTTGTGCATTCAATATGAACCATTAGAAGCCACATCCTAAAATTTCAACCCTATCTAACTTCATTTGCTATTTTTCACGCATTTATTGAATTGTTTTGAGCTAAATGACCCCGAAATTAAAAAGCACCACAAATGAACTCTGAAAAGGTTGAAACTTGGCATGGTATCATCATTTCACCCACATAGCATGTGCTAAAAAGTTGAGAGGGTTACGGCTAAAATTGGATGCACTTCGTGTACAAAATGGACAATCTCTTTCGAAGTATGTGAGTTTTGGACGAAAACTCGTCTGTTACAAAAGGATTTCAATTTTTTTTTAACTTATTTCAACTCCAGACTTTTTGTGCATTCAATATGAACCAATAGAAGCCACATCCTAAAATTTCAACCCTATCTAACTTCATTTGCTATTTTTCATGCATTTAATGAATTGTTTTGAGCTAAATGACCCTGAAATTAAAAGGCACCACAAATGAACTCTGAAAAGGTTGAAACTTGGCATGGTATCATAATTTCACCCACATAGAATGTGCTAAAAAGTTGAGAGGGTTACGGCAAAAACTGGATGCACTTCTTGTACAAAATGTACAATCTCTTTCGAAGTATCAGGGTTTCGGACGAAAACTCGTCTGTTACAAAAGGATTTCAATTTGTTTAACTTATTTCAACTCCAGACTTTTTTTGCATTAAATACGAACCATTAGAAGCCACATCTTAAAATTTCAACCCTATCTAACTTCATTTGCTATTTTTCATGCATTAAATGAATTGTTTTGAGCTAAATGACCCTGAAATTAAAAAGCACCACAAATGAACTCTGAAAAGGTTGAAACTTGGCATGGTATCATCATTTCACCCACATAGCATGTGCTAAAAAGTAGAGAGGGTTACGGCAAAAACTGGATGCACTTCGTGTACAAAATGGACAATATCTTTCGAAGTATCAGGGTTTCGGACGAAAACTCGTCTGTGACAAAAGGATTTCATTTTTTTAACTTATTTCAACTCCAGAATTTTTGTGCACTCAATATGAACCATTAGAAGCCACATCCTAAAATTTCAACCCTATCTAACTTCATTTGCTATTTTTCATTCATTTAATGAATTGTTTTGAGCTAAATGACCCTGAAATTAAAAGGCACCACAAATGAACTCTGAAAAAGTTGAAACTTGGCATGGTATCATCATTTCACCCACATAGCATGTGCTAAAAAGTTGAGAGGGTTATGGCAAAAATTGGATGCACTTCGTGTACAAAATGGACAATCTCTTTCGAAGTATGAGAGTTTTGGACGAAAACTCGTCTGTTACAAAAGGATTTCAATTTTTTTAACTTATTTCAACTCCAGACTTTTTGTGCATTCAATATGAACCAATAGAAGCCACATCCTAAAATTTCACCCCTATCTAACTTCATTTGCTATTTTTTATGCATTTAATGAATTGTTTTGAGCTAAATGACCCTGAAATTAAAAGGCACCACAAATGAACTCTGAAAAGGTTGAAACTTGGCATGGTATCATCATTTCACCCACATAGCATGTGCTAAGAAGTTGAGAGGGTTACGGCAAAAATTGGATGCACTTCGTGTACAAAATGGACAATCTCTTTCGAAGTATGAGAGTTTTGGACGAAAACTCGTCTGTTACAAAAGGATTTCAATTTTTTTTAACTTATTTCAACTCCAGACTTTTTGTGCATTCAATATGGACCAATAGAAGCCACATCCTAAAATTTCAACCCTATCTAACTTCATTTGCTATTTTTCATGCATTTAATGAAATGTTTTGAGCTAAATGACCCTGAAATTAAAAGGCACCACAAATGAACTCTGAAAAGGTTGAAACTTGGCATGGTATCATCATTTCACCCACATAGCATGTGCTAAAAAGTTGAGAGTGTTACGGCAAAAACTGGATGCACTTCGTGTACAAAATGGACAATCTCTTTCGAAGTATCAGGGCTTCGGACGAAAACTCGTCTGTTACAAAAGGATTTCAATTTGTTTAACTTATTTCAACTCCAGACTTTTTGTGCATTCAATATGAACCATTAGAAGCCACATCCTAAAATTTCAACCCTATCTAACTTCATTTGCTATTTTTCATGCATTTAATGAATTGTTTTGAGCTAAATGACCCTGAAATTAAAAAGCACCACAAATGAACTCTGAAAAGGTTGAAACTTGGCATGGTATCATAATTTCACCCACATAGCATGTGCTAAAAAGTTGAGAGGGTTACGGCAAAAACTGGATGCACTTCGTGTACAAAGTGGACAATCTATTTCGAAGTATGAGAGTTTCGGACGAAAACTCGTCTGTTACAAAAGGATTTCAATTTTTTTTAACTTATTTCAACTCCAGAATTTTTGTGCATTCAATATGAACCATTAGAAGCCACATACTAAAATTTCAACCCTATCTAACTTCATTTGCTATTTTTCATTCATTTAATGAATTGTTTTGAGCTAAATGACCCTGAAATTAAAAGGCACCACAAATGAACTCTGAAAAGGTTGAAACTTGGCATGGTATCATCATTTCACCCACATAGCATGTGCTAAAAAGTTGAGAGTGTTACGGCAAAAACTGGATGCACTTCGTGTACAAAATGGACAATCTCTTTCGAAGTATCAGGGCTTCGGACGAAAACTCGTCTGTTACAAAAGGATTTCAATTTGTTTAACTTATTTCAACTCCAGAATTTTTGTGCATTCAATATGAACCATTAGAAGCCACATCCTAAAATTTCAACCCTATCTAACTTCATTTGCTATTTTTCATGCATTTAATGAATTGTTTTGAGCTAAATGACCTTGAAATTAAAAAGCACCACAAATGAACTCTGAAAAGGTTGAAACTTGGCATGGTATCATCATTTCACCCACATAGCATGTGCTAAAAAGTTGAGAGGGTTACGGCAAAAACTGGATGCACTTCGTGTACAAAGTGGACAATCTATTTCGAAGTATCAGGGTTTCGGACGAAAACTCGTCTGTTACAAAAGGATTTCAATTTTTTTAACTTATTTCAACTCCAGAATTTTTGTGCATTCAATATGAAACATTAGAAGCCACATCCTAAAATTTCAACCCTATCTAACTTCATTTGCTATTTTTCATGCATTTAATGAATTGTTTTGAGCTAAATGACCCCGAAATTAAAAAGCACCACAAATGAACTCTGAAAAGGTTGAAACTTGGCATGGTATCATAATTTCACCCACATAGAATGTGCTAAAAAGTTGAGAGGGTTACGGCAAAAACTGGATGCACTTCGTGTACAAAATGGACAATATCTTTCGCAGTTTCAGGGTTTTGGACGAAAACTCGTGTGTTACAAAAGGATTTCAATTTTTTTAACTTATTTCAACTCCAGACTTTTTGTGCATTCAATATGAACCATTAGAAGCCACATCCTAAAATTTCAACCCTATCTAACTTCATTTGCTATTTTTCATGCATTTAATGAATTGTTTTGAGCTAAATGACCCCGAAATTAAAAAGCACCACAAATGAACTCTGAAAAGGTTGAAACTTGGCATGGTATCATCATTTAACCCACATAGCATGTGCTAAAAAGTTGAGAGGGTTACGGCAAAAATTGGATGCACTTCGTGTACAAAATGGACAATCTCTTTCGAAGTATGTGAGTTTTGGACGAAAACTCGTCTGTTACAAAAGGATTTCAATTTTTTTAACTTATTTCAACTCCAGACTTTTTGTGCATTCAATATGAACCAATAGAAGCCACATCCTAAAATTTCAACCCTATCTAACTTCATTTGCTATTTTTCATGCATTTAATGAATTGTTTTGAGCTAAATGACCCTGAAATTAAAAAGCACCACAAATGAACTCTGAAAAGGTTGAAACTTGGCATGGTATCATCATTTCACCCACATAGCATGTGCTATAAAGTTGAGAGGGTTACGGCAAAAACTGGATGCACTTCGTGTACAAAGTGGACAATCTATTTCGAAGTATCAGGGTTTCGGACGAAAACTCGTCTGTTACAAAAGGATTTCAATTTGTTTAACTTATTTCAACTCCAGACTTTTTTTGCATTAAATACGAACCATTAGAAGCCACATCTTAAAATTTCAACCCTATCTAACTTCATTTGCTATTTTTCATGCATTAAATGAATTGTTTTGAGCTAAATGACCCTGAAATTAAAAAGCACCACAAATGAACTCTGAAAAGGTTGAAACTTGGCATGGTATCATCATTTCACCCACATAGCATGTGCTAAAAAGTAGAGAGGGTTACGGCAAAAACTGGATGCACTTCGTGTACAAAATGGACAATATCTTTCGAAGTATCAGGGTTTCGGACGAAAACTCGTCTGTGACAAAAGGATTTCATTTTTTTAACTTATTTCAACTCCAGACTTTTTGTGCACTCAATATGAACCATTAGAAGCCACATCCTAAAATTTCAACCCTATCTAACTTCATTTGCTATTTTTCATTCATTTAATGAATTGTTTTGAGCTAAATGACCCTGAAATTAAAAGGCACCACAAATGAACTCTGAAAAAGTTGAAACTTGGCATGGTATCATCATTTCACCCACATAGCATGTGCTAAAAAGTTGAGAGGGTTACGGCAAAAATTGGATGCACTTCGTGTACAAAATGGACAATCTCTTTCGAAGTATGAGAGTTTTGGACGAAAACTCGTCTGTTACAAAAGGATTTCAATTTTTTTTAACTTATTTCAACTCCAGACTTTTTGTGCATTCAATATGAACCAATAGAAGCCACATCCTAAAATTTCACCCCTATCTAACTTCATTTGCTATTTTTTATGCATTTAATGAATTGTTTTGAGCTAAATGACCCTGAAATTAAAAGGCACCACAAATGAACTCTGAAAAGGTTGAAACTTGGCATGGTATCATCATTTCACCCACATAGCATGTGCTAAAAAGTTGAGAGGGTTACGGCAAAAATTGGATGCACTTCGTGTACAAAATGGACAATCTCTTTCGAAGTATGAGAGTTTTGGACGAAAACTCGTCTGTTACAAAAGGATTTCAATTTTTTTTAACTTATTTCAACTCCAGACTTTTTGTGCATTCAATATGGACCAATAGAAGCCACATCCTAAAATTTCAACCCTATCTAACTTCATTTGCTATTTTTCATGCATTTAATGAAATGTTTTGAGCTAAATGACCCTGAAATTAAAAGGCACCACAAATGAACTCTGAAAAGGTTGAAACTTGGCATGGTATCATCATTTCACCCACATAGCATGTGCTAAAAAGTAGAGAGGGTTACGGCAAAAACTGGATGCACTTCGTGTACAAAATGGACAATATCTTTCGAAGTATCATGGTTTCGGACGAAAACTCGTCTGTGACAAAAGGATTTCATTTTTTTAACTTATTTCAACTCCAGACTTTTTGTGCACTCAATATGAACCATTAGAAGCCACATCCTAAAATTTCAACCCTATCTAACTTCATTTGCTATTTTTCATTCATTTAATGAATTGTTTTGAGCTAAATGACCCTGAAATTAAAAGGCACCACAAATGAACTCTGAAAAAGTTGAAACTTGGCTTGGTATCATCATTTCACCCACATAGCATGTGCTAAAAAGTTGAGAGGGTTACGGCAAAAATTGGATGCACTTCGTGTACAAAATGGACAATCTCTTTCGAAGTATGAGAGTTTTGGACGAAAACTCGTCTGTTACTAAAGGATTTCAATTTTTTTTAACTTATTTCAACTCCAGACTTTTTGTGCATTCAATATGAACCAATAGAAGCCACATCCTAAAATTTCACCCCTATCTAACTTCATTTGCTATTTTTTATGCATTTAATGAATTGTTTTGAGCTAAATGACCCTGAAATTAAAAGGCACCACAAATGAACTCTGAAAAGGTTGAAACTTGGCATGGTATCATCATTTCACCCACATAGCATGTGCTAAAAAGTTGAGAGGGTTACGGCAAAAATTGGATGCACTTCGTGTACAAAATGGACAATCTCTTTCGAAGTATGAGAGTTTTGGACGAAAACTCGTCTGTTACAAAAGGATTTCAATTTTTTTTAACTTATTTCAACTCCAGACTTTTTGTGCATTCAATATGGACCAATAGAAGCCACATCCTAAAATTTCAACCCTATCTAACTTCATTTGCTATTTTTCATGCATTTAATGAAATGTTTTGAGCTAAATGACCCTGAAATTAAAAGGCACCACAAATGAACTCTGAAAAGGTTGAAACTTGGCATGGTATCATCATTTCACCCACATAGCATGTGCTAAAAAGTTGAGAGTGTTACGGCAAAAACTGGATGCACTTCGTGTACAAAATGGACAATCTCTTTCGAAGTATCAGGGCTTCGGACGAAAACTCGTCTGTTACAAAAGGATTTCAATTTGTTTAACTTATTTCAACACCAGACTTTTTGTGCATTCAATATGAACCATTAGAAGCCACATCCTAAAATTTCAACCCTATCTAACTTCATTTGCTATTTTTCATGCATTTAATGAATTGTTTTGAGCTAAATGACCCTGAAATTAAAAAGCACCACAAATGAACTCTGAAAAGGTTGAAAGTTGGCATGGTATCATAATTTCACCCACATAGCATGTGCTAAAAAGTTGAGAGGGTTACGGCAAAAACTGGATGCACTTCGTGTACAAAGTGGACAATCTATTTCGAAGTATGAGAGTTTCGGACGAAAACACGTCTGTTACAAAAGGATTTCAATTTTTTTTAACTTATTTCAACTCCAGAATTTTTGTGCATTCAATATGAACCATTAGAAGCCACATACTAAAATTTCAACCCTATCTAACTTCATTTGCTATTTTTCATTCATTTAATGAATTGTTTTGAGCTAAATGACCCTGAAATTAAAAGGCACCACAAATGAACTCTGAAAAGGTTGAAACTTGGCATGGTATCATCATTTCACCCACATAGCATGTGCTAAAAAGTTGAGAGTGTTACGGCAAAAACTGGATGCACTTCGTGTACAAAATGGACAATCTCTTTCGAAGTATCAGGGCTTCGGACGAAAACTCGTCTGTTACAAAAGGATTTCAATTTGTTTAACTTATTTCAACTCCAGAATTTTTGTGCATTCAATATGAACCATTAGAAGCCACATCCTAAAATTTCAACCCTATCTAACTTCATTTGCTATTTTTCATGCATTTAATGAATTGTTTTGAGCTAAATGACCCTGAAATTAAAAAGCACCACAAATGAACTCTGAAAAGGTTGAAACTTGGCATGGTATCATCATTTCACCCACATAGCATGTGCTAAAAAGTTGAGAGGGTTACGGAAAAAACTGGATGCACTTCGTGTACAAAGTGGACAATCTATTTCGAAGTATCAGGGTTTCGGACGAAAACTCGTCTGTTACAAAAGGATTTCAATTTTTTTAACTTATTTCAACTCCAGAATTTTTGTGCATTCAATATGAAACATTAGAAGCCACATCCTAAAATTTCAACCCTATCTAACTTCATTTGCTATTTTTCATGCATTTAATGAATTGTTTTGAGCTAAATGACCCCGAAATTAAAAAGCACCACAAATGAACTCTGAAAAGGTTGAAACTTGGCATGGTATCATAATTTCACCCACATAGAATGTGCTAAAAAGTTGAGAGGGTTACGGCAAAAACTGGATGCACTTCGTGTACAAAATGGACAATATCTTTCGAAGTATCAGGGTTTTGGACGAAAACTCGTGTGTTACAAAAGGATTTCAATTTTTTTAACTTATTTCAACTCCAGACTTTTTGTGCATTCAATATGAACCATTAGAAGCCACATCCTAAAATTTCAACCCTATCTAACTTCATTTGATATTTTTCATGCATTTAATGAATTGTTTTGAGCTAAATGACCCCGAAATTAAAAAGCACCACAAATGAACTCTGAAAAGGTTGAAACTTGGCATGGTATCATCATTTCACCCACATAGCATGTGCTAAAAAGTTGAGAGGGTTACGGCAAAAATTGGATGCACTTCGTGTACAAAATGGACAATCTCTTTCGAAGTATGTGAGTTTTGGACGAAAACTCGTCTGTTACAAAAGGATTTCAATTTTTTTTAACTTATTTCAACTCCAGACTTTTTGTGCATTCAATATGAACCAATAGAAGCCACATCCTAAAATTTCAACCCTATCTAACTTCATTTGCTATTTTTCATGCATTTAATGAATTGTTTTGAGCTAAATGACCCTGAAATTAAAAGGCACCACAAATGAACTCTGAAAAGGTTGAAACTTGGCATGGTATCATAATTTCACCCACATAGAATGTGGTAAAAAGTTGAGAGGGTTACGGCAAAAACTGGATGCACTTCTTGTACAAAATGTACAATCTCTTTCGAAGTATCAGGGTTTCGGACGAAAACTCGTCTGTTACAAAAGGATTTCAATTTGTTTAACTTATTTCAACTCCAGACTTTTTTTGCATTAAATACGAACCATTAGAAGCCACATCTTAAAATTTCAACCCTATCTAACTTCATTTGCTATTTTTCATGCATTAAATGAATTGTTTTGAGCTAAATGACCCTGAAATTAAAAAGCACCACAAATGAACTCTGAAAAGGTTGAAACTTGGCATGGTATCATCATTTCACCCACATAGCATGTGCTAAAAAGTAGAGAGGGTTACGGCAAAAACTGGATGCACTTCGTGTACAAAATGGACAATATCTTTCGAAGTATCAGGGTTTCGGACGAATACTCGTCTGTGACAAAAGGATTTCATTTTTTTAACTTATTTCAACTCCAGACTTTTTGTGCACTCAATATGAACCATTAGAAGCCACATCCTAAAATTTCAACCCTATCTAACTTCATTTGCTATTTTTCATTCATTTAATGAATTGTTTTGAGCTAAATGACCCTGAAATTAAAAGGCACCACAAATGAACTCTGAAAAAGTTGAAACTTGGCATGGTATCATCATTTCACCCACATAGCATGTGCTAAAAAGTTGAGAGGGTTACGGCAAAAATGGGATGCACTTCGTGTACAAAATTGACAATCTCTTTCGAAGTATGAGAGTTTTGGACGAAAACTCGTCTGTTACAAAAGGATTTCAATTTTTTTTGAACTTATTTCAACTCCAGACTTTTTGTGCATTCAATATGAACCAATAGAAGCCACATCCTAAAATTTCACCCCTATCTAAATTCATTTGCTATTTTTTATGCATTTAATGAATTGTTTTGAGCTAAATGACCCTGAAATTAAAAGGCACCACAAATGAACTCTGAAAAGGTTGAAACTTGGCATGGTATCATCATTTCACCCACATAGCATGTGCTAAAAAGTTTAGAGGGTTACGGCAAAAATTGGATGCACTTCGTGTACAAAATGGACAATCTCTTTCGAAGTATGAGAGTTTTGGACGAAAACTCGTCTGTTACAAAAGGATTTCAATTTTTTTTAACTTATTTCAACTCCAGACTTTTTGTGCATTCAATATGGACCAATAGAAGCCACATCCTAAAATTTCAACCCTATCTAACTTCATTTGCTATTTTTCATGCATTTAATGAAATGTTTTGAGCTAAATGACCCTGAAATTAAAAGGCACCACAAATGAACTCTGAAAAGGTTGAAACTTGGCATGGTATCATCATTTCACCCACATAGCATGTGCTAAAAAGTTGAGAGTGTTACGGCAAAAACTGGATGCACTTCGTGTACAAAATGGACAATCTCTTTCGAAGTATCAGGGCTTCGGACGAAAACTCGTCTGTTACAAAAGGATTTCAATTTGTTTAACTTATTTCAACTCCAGACTTTTTGTGCATTCAATATGAACCATTAGAAGCCACATCCTAAAATTTCAACCCTATCTAACTTCATTTGCTATTTTTCATGCATTTAATGAATTGTTTTGAGCTAAATGACCCTGAAATTAAAAAGCACCACAAATGAACTCTGAAAAGGTTGAAACTTGGCATGGTATCATAATTTCACCCACATAGCATGTGCTAAAAAGTTGAGAGGGTTACGGCAAAAACTGGATGCACTTCGTGTACAAAGTGGACAATCTATTTCGAAGTATGAGAGTTTCGGACGAAAACTCGTCTGTTACAAAAGGATTTCAATTTTTTTTAACTTATTTCAACTCCAGAATTTTTGTGCATTCAATATGAACCATTAGAAGCCACATACTAAAATTTCAACACTATCTAACTTCATTTGCTATTTTTCATTCATTTAATGAATTGTTTTTAGCTAAATGACCCTGAAATTAAAAGGCACCACAAATGAACTCTGAAAAGGTTGAAACTTGGCATGGTATCATCATTTCACCCACATAGCATGTGCTAAAAAGTTGAGAGGGTTACGGCAAAAACTGGATGCACTTCGTGTACAAAATGGACAATCTCTTTCGAAGTATCACGTCTTCGGACGAAAACTCGTCTGTTACAAAAGGATTTCAATTTGTTTAACTTATTTCAACTCCAGAATTTTTGTGCATTCAATATGAACCATTAGAAGCCACATCCTAAAATTTCAACCCTATCTAACTTCATTTGCTATTTTTCATGCATTTAATGAATTGTTTTGAGCTAAATGACCCTGAAATTGAAAAGCACCACAAATGAACTCTGAAAAGGTTGAAACTTGGCATGGTATCATCATTTCACCCACATAGCATGTGCTAAAAAGTTGAGAGGGTTACGGTAAAAACTGGATGCACTTCGTGTACAAAGTGGACAATCTATTTCGAAGTATCAGGGTTTCGGACGAAAACTCGTCTGTTACAAAAGGATTTCAATTTTTTAACTTATTTCAACTCCAGAATTTTTGTGCATTCAATATGAAACATTAGAAGCCACATCCTAAAATTTCAACCCTATCTAACTTCATTTGCTATTTTTCATGCATTTAATGAATTGTTTTGAGCTAAATGACCCCGAAATTAAAAAGCACCACAAATGAACTCTGAAAAGGTTGAAACTTGGCATGGTATCATAATTTCACCCACATAGAATGTGCTAAAAAGTTGAGAGGGTTACGGCAAAAACTGGATGCACTTCGTGTACAAAATGGACAATATCTTTCGAAGTATCAGGGTTTTGGACGAAAACTCGTGTGTTACAAAAGGATTTCAATTTTTTTAACTTATTTCAACTCCAGACTTTTTGTGCATTCAATATGAACCATTAGAAGCCACATCCTAAAATTTCAACCCTATCTAACTTCATTTGCTATTTTTCATGCATTTATTGAATTGTTTTGAGCTAAATGACCCCGAAATTAAAAAGCACCACAAATGAACTCTGAAAAGGTTGAAACTTGGCATGGTATCATCATTTCACCCACATAGCATGTGCTAAAAAGTTGAGAGGGTTACGGCTAAAATTGGATGCACTTCGTGTACAAAATGGACAATCTCTTTCGAAGTATGTGAGTTTTGGACGAAAACTCGTCTGTTACAAAAGGATTTCAATTTTTTTTTAACTTATTTCAACTCCAGACTTTTTGTGCATTCAATATGAACCAATAGAAGCCAGATCCTAAAATTTCAACCCTATCTAACTTCATTTGCTATTTTTCATGCATTTAATGAATTGTTTTGAGCTAAATGACCCTGAAATTAAAAGGCACCACAAATGAACTCTGAAAAGGTTGAAACTTGGCATGGTATCATAATTTCACCCACATAGAATGTGCTAAAAAGTTGAGAGGGTTATGGCAAAAACTGGATGCACTTCTTGTACAAAATGTACAATCTCTTTCGAAGTATCAGGGTTTCGGACGAAAACTCGTCTGTTACAAAAGGATTTCAATTTGTTTAACTTATTTCAACTCCAGACTTTTTTTGCATTAAATACGAACCATTAGAAGACACATCTTAAAATTTCAACCCTATCTAACTTCATTTTCTATTTTTCATGCATTAAATGAATTGTTTTGAGCTAAATGACCCTGAAATTAAAAAGCACCACAAATGAACTCTGAAAAGGTTGAAACTTGGCATGGTATCATCATTTCACCCACATAGCATGTGCTAAAAAGTAGAGAGGGTTACGGCAAAAACTGGATGCACTTCGTGTACAAAATGGACAATATCTTTCGAAGTATCAGGGTTTCGGACGAAAACTCGTCTGTGACAAAAGGATTTCATTTTTTTAACTTATTTCAACTCCAGACTTTTTGTGCACTCAATATGAACCATTAGAAGCCACATCCTAAAATTTCAACCCTATCTAACTTCATTTGCTATTTTTCATTCATTTAATGAATTGTTTTGAGCTAAATGACCCTGAAATTAAAAGGCACCACAAATGAACTCTGAAAAGGTTGAAACTTGGCATGGTATCATCATTTCACCCACATAGCATGTGCTAAAAAGTTGAGAGGGTTACGGCAAAAATTGGATGCACTTCGTGTACAAAATGGACAATCTCTTTCGAAGTATGAGAGTTTTGGACGAAAACTCGTCTGTTACAAAAGGATTTCAATTTTTTTTAACTTATTTCAACTCCAGACTTTTTGTGCATTCAATATGGACCAATAGAAGCCACATCCTAAAATTTCAACCCTATCTAACTTCATTTGCTATTTTTCATGCATTTAATGAAATGTTTTGAGCTAAATGACCCTGAAAATAAAAGGCACCACAAATGAACTCTGAAAAGGTTGAAACTTGGCATGGTATCATCATTTCACCCACATAGCATGTGCTAAAAAGTTGAGAGTGTTACGGCAAAAACTGGATGCACTTCTTGTACAAAATGGACAATCTCTTTCGAAGTATCAGGGCTTCGGACGAAAACTCGTCTGTTACAAAAGGATTTCAATTTTTTTAACTTATTTGAACTCCAGACTTTTTGTGCATTCAATATGAACCATTAGAAGCCACATCCTAAAATTTCAACCCTATCTAACTTCATTTGCTATTTTTCATGCATTTAATGAATTGTTTTGAGCTAAATGACCCTGAAATTAAAAAGTACCACAAATGAACTCTGAAAAGGTTGAAACTTGGCATGGTATCATAATTTCACCCACATAGCATGTGCTAAAAAGTTGAGAGGGTTACGGCAAAAACTGGATGCACTTCGTGTACAAAGTGGACAATCTATTTCGAAGTATGAGAGTTTCGGACGAAAACTCGTCTGTTACAAAAGGATTTCAATTTTTTTTAACTTATTTCAACTCCAGAATTTTTGTGCATTCAATATGAACCATTAGAAGCCACATACTAAAATTTCAACCCTATCTAACTTCATTTGCTATTTTTCATTCATTTAATGAATTGTTTTGAGCTAAATGACCCTGAAATTAAAAGGCACCACAAATGAACTCTGAAAAGGTTGAAACTTGGCATGGTATCATCATTTCACCCACATAGCATGTGCTAAAAAGTTGAGAGTGTTACGGCAAAAACTGGATGCACTTCGTGTACAAAATGGACAATCTCTTTCGAAGTATCAGGGCTTCGGACGAAAACTCGTCTGTTACAAAAGGATTTCAATTTGTTTAACTTATTTCAACTCCAGAATTTTTGTGCATTCAATATGAACCATTAGAAGCCACATCCTAAAATTTCAACCCTATCTAACTTCATTTGCTATTTTTCATGCATTTAATGAATTGTTTTGAGCTAAATGACCCTAAAATTAAAAAGCACCACAAATGAACTCTGAAAAGGTTGAAACTTGGCATGGTATCATCATTTCACCCACATAGCATGTGCTAAAAAGTTGAGAGGGTTACGGCAAAAACTGGATGCACTTCGTGTACAAAGTGGACAATCTATTTCGAAGTATCAGGGTTTCGGACGAAAACTCGTCTGTTACAAAAGGATTTCAATTTTTTTAACTTATTTCAACTCCAGAATTTTTGTGCATTCAATATGAAACATTAGAAGCCACATCCTAAAATTTCAACCCTATCTAACTTCATTTGCTATTTTTCATGCATTTAATGAATTGTTTTGAGCTAAATGACCCCGAAATTAAAAAGCACCACAAATGAACTCTGAAAAGGTTGAAACTTGGCATGGTATCATAATTTCACCCACATAGAATGTGCTAAAAAGTTGAGAGGGTTACGGCAAAAACTGATGCACTTCGTGTACAAAATGGACAATATCTTTCGAAGTATCAGGGTTTTGGACGAAAACTCGTGTGTTACAAAAGGATTTCAATTTTTTTAACTTATTTCAACTCCAGACTTTTTGTGCATTCAATATGAACCATTAGAAGCCACATCCTAAAATTTCAACCCTATCTAACTTCATTTGCTATTTTTCATGCATTTAATGAATTGTTTTGAGCTAAATGACCCCGAAATTAAAAAGCACCACAAATGAACTCTGAAAAGGTTGAAACTTGGCATGGTATCATCATTTCACCCACATAGCATGTGCTAAAAAGTTGAGAGGGTTACGGCAAAAATTGGATGCACTTCGTGTACAAAATGGACAATCTCTTTCGAAGTATGTGAGTTTTGGACGAAAACTCGTCTGTTACAAAAGGATTTCAATTTTTTTTTAACTTATTTCAACTCCAGACTTTTTGTGCATTCAATATGAACCAATAGAAGCCAGATCCTAAAATTTCAACCCTATCTAACTTCATTTGCTATTTTTCATGCATTTAATGAATTGTTTTGAGCTAAATGACCCTGAAATTAAAAGGCACCACAAATGAACTCTGAAAAGGTTGAAACTTGGCATGGTATCATAATTTCACCCACATAGAATGTGCTAAAAAGTTGAGAGGGTTACGGCAAAAACTGGATGCACTTCTTGTACAAAATGTACAATCTCTTTCGAAGTATCAGGGTTTCGGACGAAAACTCGTCTGTTACAAAAGGATTTCAATTTGTTTAACTTATTTCAACTCCAGACTTTTTTTGCATTAAATACGAACCATTAGAAGACACATCTTAAAATTTCAACCCTATCTAACTTCATTTTCTATTTTTCATGCATTAAATGAATTGTTTTGAGCTAAATGACCCTGAAATTAAAAAGCACCACAAATGAACTCTGAAAAGGTTGAAACTTGGCATGGTATCATCATTTCACCCACATAGCATGTGCTAAAAAGTAGAGAGGGTTACGGCAAAAACTGGATGCACTTCGTGTACAAAATGGACAATATCTTTCGAAGTATCAGGGTTTCGGACGAAAACTCGTCTGTGACAAAAGGATTTCATTTTTTTAACTTATTTCAACTCCAGACTTTTTGTGCACTCAATATGAACCATTAGAAGCCACATCCTAAAATTTCAACCCTATCTAACTTCATTTGCTATTTTTCATTCATTTAATGAATTGTTTTGAGCTAAATGACCCTGAAATTAAAAGGCACCACAAATGAACTCTGAAAAGGTTGAAACTTGGCATGGTATCATCATTTCACCCACATAGCATGTGCTAAAAAGTTGAGAGGGTTACGGCAAAAATTGGATGCACTTCGTGTACAAAATGGACAATCTCTTTCGAAGTATCAGAGTTTTGGACGAAAACTCGTCTGTTACAAAAGGATTTCAATTTTTTTTAACTTATTTCAACTCCAGACTTTTTGTGCATTCAATATGGACCAATAGAAGCCACATCCTAAAATTTCAACCCTATCTAACTTCATTTGCTATTTTTCATGCATTTAATGAAATGTTTTGAGCTAAATGACCCTGAAAATAAAAGGCACCACAAATGAACTCTGAAAAGGTTGAAACTTGGCATGGTATCATCATTTCACCCACATAGCATGTGCTAAAAAGTTGAGAGTGTTACGGCAAAAACTGGATGCACTTCTTGTACAAAATGGACAATCTCTTTCGAAGTATCAGGGCTTCGGACGAAAACTCGTCTGTTACAAAAGGATTTCAATTTTTTTAACTTATTTGAACTCCAGACTTTTTGTGCATTCAATATGAACCATTAGAAGCCACATCCTAAAATTTCAACCCTATCTAACTTCATTTGCTATTTTTCATGCATTTAATGAATTGTTTTGAGCTAAATGACCCTGAAATTAAAAAGTACCACAAATGAACTCTGAAAAGGTTGAAACTTGGCATGGTATCATAATTTCACCCACATAGCATGTGCTAAAAAGTTGAGAGGGTTACGGCAAAAACTGGATGCACTTCGTGTACAAAGTGGACAATCTATTTCGAAGTATGAGAGTTTCGGACGAAAACTCGTCTGTTACAAAAGGATTTCAATTTTTTTTAACTTATTTCAACTCCAGAATTTTTGTGCATTCAATATGAACCATTAGAAGCCACATACTAAAATTTCAACCCTATCTAACTTCATTTGCTATTTTTCATTCATTTAATGAATTGTTTTGAGCTAAATGACCCTGAAATTAAAAGGCACCACAAATGAACTCTGAAAAGGTTGAAACTTGGCATGGTATCATCATTTCACCCACATAGCATGTGCTAAAAAGTTGAGAGTGTTACGGCAAAAACTGGATGCACTTCGTGTACAAAATGGACAATCTCTTTCGAAGTATCAGGGCTTCGGACGAAAACTCGTCTGTTACAAAAGGATTTCAATTTGTTTAACTTATTTCAACTCCAGAATTTTTGTGCATTCAATATGAACCATTAGAAGCCACATCCTAAAATTTCAACCCTATCTAACTTCATTTGCTATTTTTCATGCATTTAATGAATTGTTTTGAGCTAAATGACCCTAAAATTAAAAAGCACCACAAATGAACTCTGAAAAGGTTGAAACTTGGCATGGTATCATCATTTCACCCACATAGCATGTGCTAAAAAGTTGAGAGGGTTACGGCAAAAACTGGATGCACTTCGTGTACAAAGTGGACAATCTATTTCGAAGTATCAGGGTTTCGGACGAAAACTCGTCTGTTACAAAAGGATTTCAATTTTTTTAACTTATTTCAACTCCAGAATTTTTGTGCATTCAATATGAAACATTAGAAGCCACATCCTAAAATTTCAACCCTATCTAACTTCATTTGCTATTTTTCATGCATTTAATGAATTGTTTTGAGCTAAATGACCCCGAAATTAAAAAGCACCACAAATGAACTCTGAAAAGGTTGAAACTTGGCATGGTATCATAATTTCACCCACATAGAATGTGCTAAAAAGTTGAGAGGGTTACGGCAAAAACTGATGCACTTCGTGTACAAAATGGACAATATCTTTCGAAGTATCAGGGTTTTGGACGAAAACTCGTGTGTTACAAAAGGATTTCAATTTTTTTAACTTATTTCAACTCCAGACTTTTTGTGCATTCAATATGAACCATTAGAAGCCACATCCTAAAATTTCAACCCTATCTAACTTCATTTGCTATTTTTCATGCATTTAATGAATTGTTTTGAGCTAAATGACCCCGAAATTAAAAAGCACCACAAATGAACTCTGAAAAGGTTGAAACTTGGCATGGTATCATCATTTCACCCACATAGCATGTGCTAAAAAGTTGAGAGGGTTACGGCAAAAATTGGATGCACTTCGTGTACAAAATGGACAATCTCTTTCGAAGTATGTGAGTTTTGGACGAAAACTCGTCTGTTACAAAAGGATTTCAATTTTTTTTTAACTTATTTCAACTCCAGACTTTTTGTGCATTCAATATGAACCAATAGAAGCCACATCCTAAAATTTCAACCCTATCTAACTTCATTTGCTATTTTTCATGCATTTAATGAATTGTTTTGAGCTAAATGACCCTGAAATTAAAAGGCACCACAAATGAACTCTGAAAAGGTTGAAACTTGGCATGGTATCATAATTTCACCCACATAGAATGTGCTAAAAAGTTGAGAGGGTTACGGCAAAAACTGGATGCACTTCTTGTACAAAATGTACAATCTCTTTCGAAGTATCAGGGTTTCGGACGAAAACTCGTCTGTTACAAAAGGATTTCAATTTGTTTAACTTATTTCAACTCCAGACTTTTTTTGCATTAAATACGAACCATTAGAAGCCACATCTTAAAATTTCAACCCTATCTAACTTCATTTGCTATTTTTCATGCATTAAATGAATTGTTTTGAGCTAAATGACCCTGAAATTAAAAAGCACCGCAAATGAACTCTGAAAAGGTTGAAACTTGGCATGGTATCATCATTTCACCCACATAGCATGTGCTAAAAAGTAGAGAGGGTTACGGCAAAAACTGGATGCACTTCGTGTACAAAATGGACAATATCTTTCGAAGTATCAGGGTTTCGGACGAAAACTCGTCTGTGACAAAAGGATTTCATTTTTTTAACTTATTTCAACTCCAGACTTTTTGTGCACTCAATATGAACCATTAGAAGCCACATCCTAAAATTTCAACCCTATCTAACTTCATTTGCTATTTTTCATTCATTTAATGAATTGTTTTGAGCTAAATGACCCTGAAATTAAAAGGCACCACAAATGAACTCTGAAAAAGTTGAAACTTGGCATGGTATCATCATTTCACCCACATAGCATGTGCTAAAAAGTTGAGAGGGTTACGGCAAAAATTGGATGCACTTCGTGTACAAAATGGACAATCTCTTTCGAAGTATGAGAGTTTTGGACGAAAACTCGTCTGTTACAAAAGGATTTCAATTTTTTTTAACTTATTTCAACTCCAGACTTTTTGTGCATTCAATATGAACCAATAGAAGCCACATCCTAAAATTTCACCCCTATCTAACTTCATTTGCTATTTTTTATGCATTTAATGAATTGTTTTGAGCTAAATGACCCTGAAATTAAAAGGCACCACAAATGAACTCTGAAAAGGTTGAAACTTGGCATGGTATCATCATTTCACCCACATAGCATGTGCTAAAAAGTTGAGAGGGTTACGGCAAAAATTGGATGCACTTCGTGTACAAAATGGACAATCTCTTTCGAAGTATGAGAGTTTTGGACGAAAACTCGTCTGTTACAAAAGGATTTCAATTTTTTTTAACTTATTTCAACTCCAGACTTTTTGTGCATTCAATATGGACCAATAGAAGCCACATCCTAAAATTTCAACCCTATCTAACTTCATTTGCTATTTTTCATGCATTTAATGAAATGTTTTGAGCTAAATGACCCTGAAATTAAAAGGCACCACAAATGAACTCTGAAAAGGTTGAAACTTGGCATGGTATCATCATTTCACCCACATAGCATGTGCTAAAAAGTAGAGAGGGTTACGGCAAAAACTGGATGCACTTCGTGTACAAAATGGACAATATCTTTCGAAGTATCAGGGTTTCGGACGAAAACTCGTCTGTGACAAAAGGATTTCATTTTTTTAACTTATTTCAACTCCAGACTTTTTGTGCACTCAATATGAACCATTAGAAGCCACATCCTAAAATTTCAACCCTATCTAACTTCATTTGCTATTTTTCATTCATTTAATGAATTGTTTTGAGCTAAATGACCCTGAAATTAAAAGGCACCACAAATGAACTCTGAAAAAGTTGAAACTTGGCTTGGTATCATCATTTCACCCACATAGCATGTGCTAAAAAGTTGAGAGGGTTACGGCGAAAATTGGATGCACTTCGTGTACAAAATGGACAATCTCTTTCGAAGTATGAGAGTTTTGGACGAAAACTCGTCTGTTACAAAAGGATTTCAATTTTTTTTAACTTATTTCAACTCCAGACTTTTTGTGCATTCAATATGAACCAATAGAAGCCACATCCTAAAATTTCACCCCTATCTAACTTCATTTGCTATTTTTTATGCATTTAATGAATTGTTTTGAGCTAAATGACCCTGAAATTAAAAGGCACCACAAATGAACTCTGAAAAGGTTGAAACTTGGCATGGTATCATCATTTCACCCACATAGCATGTGCTAAAAAGTTGAGAGGGTTACGGCAAAAATTGGATGCACTTCGTGTACAAAATGGACAATCTCTTTCGAAGTATGAGAGTTTTGGACGAAAACTCGTCTGTTACAAAAGGATTTCAATTTTTTTTAACTTATTTCAACTCCAGACTTTTTGTGCATTCAATATGGACCAATAGAAGCCACATCCTAAAATTTCAACCCTATCTAAGTTCATTTGCTATTTTTCATGCATTTAATGAAATGTTTTGAGCTAAATGACCCTGAAATTAAAAGGCACCACAAATGAACTCTGAAAAGGTTGAAACTTGGCATGGTATCATCATTTCACCCACATAGCATGTGCTAAAAAGTTGAGAGTGTTACGGCAAAAACTGGATGCACTTCGTGTACAAAATGGACAATATCTTTCGAAGTATCAGGGTTTCGGACGAAAACTCGTCTGTGACAAAAGGATTTCATTTTTTTAACTTATTTCAACTCCAGACTTTTTGTGCACTCAATATGAACCATTAGAAGCCACATCCTAAAATTTCAACCCTATCTAACTTCATTTGCTATTTTTCATTCATTTAATGAATTGTTTTGAGCTAAATGACCCTGAAATTAAAAGGCACCACAAATGAACTCTGAAAAAGTTGAAACTTGGCATGGTATCATCATTTCACCCACATAGCATGTGCTAAAAAGTTGAGAGGGTTACGGCAAAAACTGGATGCACTTCGTGTACAAAGTGGACAATCTATTTCGAAGTATCAGGGTTTCGGACGAAAACTCGTCTGTTACAAAAGGATTTCAATTTTTTTAACTTATTTCAACTCCAGAATTTTTGTGCATTCAATATGAAACATTAGAAGCCACATCCTAAAATTTCAACCCTATCTAACTTCATTTGCTATTTTTCATGCATTTAATGAATTGTTTTGAGCTAAATGACCCCGAAATTAAAAAGCACCACAAATGAACTCTGAAAAGGTTGAAACTTGGCATGGTATCATAATTTCACCCACATAGAATGTGCTAAAAAGTTGAGAGGGTTACGGCAAAAACTGATGCACTTCGTGTACAAAATGGACAATATCTTTCGAAGTATCAGGGTTTTGGACGAAAACTCGTGTGTTACAAAAGGATTTCAATTTTTTTAACTTATTTCAACTCCAGACTTTTTGTGCATTCAATATGAACCATTAGAAGCCACATCCTAAAATTTCAACCCTATCTAACTTCATTTGCTATTTTTCATGCATTTAATGAATTGTTTTGAGCTAAATGACCCCGAAATTAAAAAGCACCACAAATGAACTCTGAAAAGGTTGAAACTTGGCATGGTATCATCATTTCACCCACATAGCATGTGCTAAAAAGTTGAGAGGGTTACGGCAAAAATTGGATGCACTTCGTGTACAAAATGGACAATCTCTTTCGAAGTATGTGAGTTTTGGACGAAAACTCGTCTGTTACAAAAGGATTTCAATTTTTTTTTAACTTATTTCAACTCCAGACTTTTTTTGCATTCAATATGAACCAATAGAAGCCACATCCTAAAATTTCAACCCTATCTAACTTCATTTGCTATTTTTCATGCATTTAATGAATTGTTTTGAGCTAAATGACCCTGAAATTAAAAGGCACCACAAATGAACTCTGAAAAGGTTGAAACTTGGCATGGTATCATAATTTCACCCACATAGAATGTGCTAAAAAGTTGAGAGGGTTACGGCAAAAACTGGATGCACTTCTTGTACAAAATGTACAATCTCTTTCGAAGTATCAGGGTTTCGGACGAAAACTCGTCTGTTACAAAAGGATTTCAATTTGTTTAACTTATTTCAACTCCAGACTTTTTTTGCATTAAATACGAACCATTAGAAGCCACATCTTAAAATTTCAACCCTATCTAACTTCATTTGCTATTTTTCATGCATTAAATGAATTGTTTTGAGCTAAATGACCCTGAAATTAAAAAGCACCGCAAATGAACTCTGAAAAGGTTGAAACTTGGCATGGTATCATCATTTCACCCACATAGCATGTGCTAAAAAGTAGAGAGGGTTACGGCAAAAACTGGATGCACTTCGTGTACAAAATGGACAATATCTTTCGAAGTATCAGGGTTTCGGACGAAAACTCGTCTGTGACAAAAGGATTTCATTTTTTTAACTTATTTCAACTCCAGACTTTTTGTGCACTCAATATGAACCATTAGAAGCCACATCCTAAAATTTCAACCCTATCTAACTTCATTTGCTATTTTTCATTCATTTAATGAATTGTTTTGAGCTAAATGACCCTGAAATTAAAAGGCACCACAAATGAACTCTGAAAAAGTTGAAACTTGGCATGGTATCATCATTTCACCCACATAGCATGTGCTAAAAAGTTGAGAGGGTTACGGCAAAAATTGGATGCACTTCGTGTACAAAATGGACAATCTCTTTCGAAGTATGAGAGTTTTGGACGAAAACTCGTTTGTTACAAAAGGATTTCAATTTTTTTTAACTTATTTCAACTCCAGACTTTTTGTGCATTCAATATGAACCAATAGAAGCCACATCCTAAAATTTCACCCCTATCTAACTTCATTTGCTATTTTTTATGCATTTAATGAATTGTTTTGAGCTAAATGACCCTGAAATTAAAAGGCACCACAAATGAACTCTGAAAAGGTTGAAACTTGGCATGGTATCATCATTTCACCCACATAGCATGTGCTAAAAAGTTGAGAGGGTTACGGCAAAAATTGGATGCACTTCGTGTACAAAATGGACAATCTCTTTCGAAGTATGAGAGTTTTGGACGAAAACTCGTCTGTTACAAAAGGATTTCAATTTTTTTTAACTTATTTCAACTCCAGACTTTTTGTGCATTCAATATGGACCAATAGAAGCCACATCCTAAAATTTCAACCCTATCTAACTTCATTTGCTATTTTTCATGCATTTAATGAAATGTTTTGAGCTAAATGACCCTGAAATTAAAAGGCACCACAAATGAACTCTGAAAAGGTTGAAACTTGGCATGGTATCATCATTTCACCCACATAGCATGTGCTAAAAAGTAGAGAGGGTTACGGCAAAAACTGGATGCACTTCGTGTACAAAATGGACAATATCTTTCGAAGTATCAGGGTTTCGGACGAAAACTCGTCTGTGACAAAAGGATTTCATTTTTTTAACTTATTTCAACTCCAGACTTTTTGTGCACTCAATATGAACCATTAGAAGCCACATCCTAAAATTTCAACCCTATCTAACTTCATTTGCTATTTTTCATTCATTTAATGAATTGTTTTGAGCTAAATGACCCTGAAATTAAAAGGCACCACAAATGAACTCTGAAAAAGTTGAAACTTGGCTTGGTATCATCATTTCACCCACATAGCATGTGCTAAAAAGTTGAGAGGGTTACGGCGAAAATTGGATGCACTTCGTGTACAAAATGGACAATCTCTTTCGAAGTATGAGAGTTTTGGACGAAAACTCGTCTGTTACAAAAGGATTTCAATTTTTTTTAACTTATTTCAACTCCAGACTTTTTGTGCATTCAATATGAACCAATAGAAGCCACATCCTAAAATTTCACCCCTATCTAACTTCATTTGCTATTTTTTATGCATTTAATGAATTGTTTTGAGCTAAATGACCCTGAAATTAAAAGGCACCACAAATGAACTCTGAAAAGGTTGAAACTTGGCATGGTATCATCATTTCACCCACATAGCATGTGCTAAAAAGTTGAGAGGGTTACGGCAAAAATTGGATGCACTTCGTGTACAAAATGGACAATCTCTTTCGAAGTATGAGAGTTTTGGACGAAAACTCGTCTGTTACAAAAGGATTTCAATTTTTTTTAACTTATTTCAACTCCAGACTTTTTGTGCATTCAATATGGACCAATAGAAGCCACATCCTAAAATTTCAACCCTATCTAAGTTCATTTGCTATTTTTCATGCATTTAATGAAATGTTTTGAGCTAAATGACCCTGAAATTAAAAGGCACCACAAATGAACTCTGAAAAGGTTGAAACTTGGCATGGTATCATCATTTCACCCACATAGCATGTGCTAAAAAGTTGAGAGTGTTACGGCAAAAACTGGATGCACTTCGTGTACAAAATGGACAATATCTTTCGAAGTATCAGGGTTTCGGACGAAAACTCGTCTGTGACAAAAGGATTTCATTTTTTTAACTTATTTCAACTCCAGACTTTTTGTGCACTCAATATGAACCATTAGAAGCCACATCCTAAAATTTCAACCCTATCTAACTTCATTTGCTATTTTTCATTCATTTAATGAATTGTTTTGAGCTAAATGACCCTGAAATTAAAAGGCACCACAAATGAACTCTGAAAAAGTTGAAACTTGGCATGGTATCATCATTTCACCCACATAGCATGTGCTAAAAAGTTGAGAGGGTTACGGCAAAAACTGGATGCACTTCGTGTACAAAGTGGACAATCTATTTCGAAGTATCAGGGTTTCGGACGAAAACTCGTCTGTTACAAAAGGATTTCAATTTTTTTAACTTATTTCAACTCCAGAATTTTTGTGCATTCAATATGAAACATTAGAAGCCACATCCTAAAATTTCAACCCTATCTAACTTCATTTGCTATTTTTCATGCATTTAATGAATTGTTTTGAGCTAAATGACCCCGAAATTAAAAAGCACCACAAATGAACTCTGAAAAGGTTGAAACTTGGCATGGTATCATAATTTCACCCACATAGAATGTGCTAAAAAGTTGAGAGGGTTACGGCAAAAACTGATGCACTTCGTGTACAAAATGGACAATATCTTTCGAAGTATCAGGGTTTTGGACGAAAACTCGTGTGTTACAAAAGGATTTCAATTTTTTTAACTTATTTCAACTCCAGACTTTTTGTGCATTCAATATGAACCATTAGAAGCCACATCCTAAAATTTCAACCCTATCTAACTTCATTTGCTATTTTTCATGCATTTAATGAATTGTTTTGAGCTAAATGACCCCGAAATTAAAAAGCACCACAAATGAACTCTGAAAAGGTTGAAACTTGGCATGGTATCATCATTTCACCCACATAGCATGTGCTAAAAAGTTGAGAGGGTTACGGCAAAAATTGGATGCACTTCGTGTACAAAGTGGACAATCTCTTTCGAAGTATGTGAGTTTTGGACGAAAACTCGTCTGTTACAAAAGGATTTCAATTTTTTTTTAACTTATTTCAACTCCAGACTTTTTGTGCATTCAATATGAACCAATAGAAGCCACATCCTAAAATTTCAACCCTATCTAACTTCATTTGCTATTTTTCATGCATTTAATGAATTGTTTTGAGCTAAATGACCCTGAAATTAAAAGGCACCACAAATGAACTCTGAAAAGGTTGAAACTTGGCATGGTATCATAATTTCACCCACATAGAATGTGCTAAAAAGTTGAGAGGGTTACGGCAAAAACTGGATGCACTTCTTGTACAAAATGTACAATCTCTTTCGAAGTATCAGGGTTTCGGACGAAAACTCGTCTGTTACAAAAGGATTTCAATTTGTTTAACTTATTTCAACTCCAGACTTTTTTTGCATTAAATACGAACCATTAGAAGCCACATCTTAAAATTTCAACCCTATCTAACTTCATTTGCTATTTTTCATGCATTAAATGAATTGTTTTGAGCTAAATGACCCTGAAATTAAAAAGCACCGCAAATGAACTCTGAAAAGGTTGAAACTTGGCATGGTATCATCATTTCACCCACATAGCATGTGCTAAAAAGTAGAGAGGGTTACGGCAAAAACTGGATGCACTTCGTGTACAAAATGGACAATATCTTTCGAAGTATCAGGGTTTCGGACGAAAACTCGTCTGTGACAAAAGGATTTCATTTTTTTAACTTATTTCAACTCCAGACTTTTTGTGCACTCAATATGAACCATTAGAAGCCACATCCTAAAATTTCAACCCTATCTAACTTCATTTGCTATTTTTCATTCATTTAATGAATTGTTTTGAGCTAAATGACCCTGAAATTAAAAGGCACCACAAATGAACTCTGAAAAAGTTGAAACTTGGCATGGTATCATCATTTCACCCACATAGCATGTGCTAAAAAGTTGAGAGGGTTACGGCAAAAATTGGATGCACTTCGTGTACAAAATGGACAATCTCTTTCGAAGTATGAGAGTTTTGGACGAAAACTCGTCTGTTACAAAAGGATTTCAATTTTTTTTAACTTATTTCAACTCCAGACTTTTTGTGCATTCAATATGAACCAATAGAAGCCACATCCTAAAATTTCACCCCTATCTAACTTCATTTGCTATTTTTTATGCATTTAATGAATTGTTTTGAGCTAAATGACCCTGAAATTAAAAGGCACCACAAATGAACTCTGAAAAGGTTGAAACTTGGCATGGTATCATCATTTCACCCACATAGCATGTGCTAAAAAGTTGAGAGGGTTACGGCAAAAATTGGATGCACTTCGTGTACAAAATGGACAATCTCTTTCGAAGTATGAGAGTTTTGGACGAAAACTCGTCTGTTACAAAAGGATTTCAATTTTTTTTAACTTATTTCAACTCCAGACTTTTTGTGCATTCAATATGGACCAATAGAAGCCACATCCTAAAATTTCAACCCTATCTAACTTCATTTGCTATTTTTCATGCATTTAATGAAATGTTTTGAGCTAAATGACCCTGAAATTAAAAGGCACCACAAATGAACTCTGAAAAGGTTGAAACTTGGCATGGTATCATCATTTCACCCACATAGAATGTGCTAAAAAGTAGAGAGGGTTACGGCAAAAACTGGATGCACTTCGTGTACAAAATGGACAATATCTTTCGAAGTATCAGGGTTTCGGACGAAAACTCGTCTGTGACAAAAGGATTTCATTTTTTTAACTTATTTCAACTCCAGACTTTTTGTGCACTCAATATGAACCATTAGAAGCCACATCCTAAAATTTCAACCCTATCTAACTTCATTTGCTATTTTTCATTCATTTAATGAATTGTTTTGAGCTAAATGACCCTGAAATTAAAAGGCACCACAAATGAACTCTGAAAAAGTTGAAACTTGGCTTGGTATCATCATTTCACCCACATAGCATGTGCTAAAAAGTTGAGAGGGTTACGGCGAAAATTGGATGCACTTCATGTACAAAATGGACAATCTCTTTCGAAGTATGAGAGTTTTGGACGAAAACTCGTCTGTTACAAAAGGATTTCAATTTTTTTTAACTTATTTCAACTCCAGACTTTTTGTGCATTCAATATGAACCAATAGAAGCCACATCCTAAAATTTCACCCCTATCTAACTTCATTTGCTATTTTTTATGCATTTAATGAATTGTTTTGAGCTAAATGACCCTGAAATTAAAAGGCACCACAAATGAACTCTGAAAAGGTTGAAACTTGGCATGGTATCATCATTTCACCCACATAGCATGTGCTAAAAAGTTGAGAGGGTTACGGCAAAAATTGGATGCACTTCGTGTACAAAATGGACAATCTCTTTCGAAGTATGAGAGTTTTGGACGAAAACTCGTCTGTTACAAAAGGATTTCAATTTTTTTTAACTTATTTCAACTCCAGACTTTTTGTGCATTCAATATGGACCAATAGAAGCCACATCCTAAAATTTCAACCCTATCTAAGTTCATTTGCTATTTTTCATGCATTTAATGAAATGTTTTGAGCTAAATGACCCTGAAATTAAAAGGCACCACAAATGAACTCTGAAAAGGTTGAAACTTGGCATGGTATCATCATTTCACCCACATAGCATGTGCTAAAAAGTTGAGAGTGTTACGGCAAAAACTGGATGCACTTCGTGTACAAAATGGACAATATCTTTCGAAGTATCAGGGTTTCGGACGAAAACTCGTCTGTGACAAAAGGATTTCATTTTTTTAACTTATTTCAACTCCAGACTTTTTGTGCACTCAATATGAACCATTAGAAGCCACATCCTAAAATTTCAACCCTATCTAACTTCATTTGCTATTTTTCATTCATTTAATGAATTGTTTTGAGCTAAATGACCCTGAAATTAAAAGGCACCACAAATGAACTCTGAAAAAGTTGAAACTTGGCATGGTATCATCATTTCACCCACATAGCATGTGCTAAAAAGTTGAGAGGGTTACGGCAAAAACTGGATGCACTTCGTGTACAAAGTGGACAATCTATTTCGAAGTATCAGGGTTTCGGACGAAAACTCGTCTGTTACAAAAGGATTTCAATTTTTTTAACTTATTTCAACTCCAGAATTTTTGTGCATTCAATATGAAACATTAGAAGCCACATCCTAAAATTTCAACCCTATCTAACTTCATTTGCTATTTTTCATGCATTTAATGAATTGTTTTGAGCTAAATGACCCCGAAATTAAAAAGCACCACAAATGAACTCTGAAAAGGTTGAAACTTGGCATGGTATCATAATTTCACCCACATAGAATGTGCTAAAAAGTTGAGAGGGTTACGGCAAAAACTGATGCACTTCGTGTACAAAATGGACAATATCTTTCGAAGTATCAGGGTTTTGGACGAAAACTCGTGTGTTACAAAAGGATTTCAATTTTTTTAACTTATTTCAACTCCAGACTTTTTGTGCATTCAATATGAACCATTAGAAGCCACATCCTAAAATTTCAACCCTATCTAACTTCATTTGCTATTTTTCATGCATTTAATGAATTGTTTTGAGCTAAATGACCCCGAAATTAAAAAGCACCACAAATGAACTCTGAAAAGGTTGAAACTTGGCATGGTATCATCATTTCACCCACATAGCATGTGCTAAAAAGTTGAGAGGGTTACGGCAAAAATTGGATGCACTTCGTGTACAAAATGGACAATCTCTTTCGAAGTATGTGAGTTTTGGACGAAAACTCGTCTGTTACAAAAGGATTTCAATTTTTTTTTAACTTATTTCAACTCCAGACTTTTTGTGCATTCAATATGAACCAATAGAAGCCACATCCTAAAATTTCAACCCTATCTAACTTCATTTGCTATTTTTCATGCATTTAATGAATTGTTTTGAGCTAAATGACCCTGAAATTAAAAGGCACCACAAATGAACTCTGAAAAGGTTGAAACTTGGCATGGTATCATAATTTCACCCACATAGAATGTGCTAAAAAGTTGAGAGGGTTACGGCAAAAACTGGATGCACTTCTTGTACAAAATGTACAATCTCTTTCGAAGTATCAGGGTTTCGGACGAAAACTCGTCTGTTACAAAAGGATTTCAATTTGTTTAACTTATTTCAACTCCAGACTTTTTTTGCATTAAATACGAACCATTAGAAGCCACATCTTAAAATTTCAACCCTATCTAACTTCATTTGCTATTTTTCATGCATTAAATGAATTGTTTTGAGCTAAATGACCCTGAAATTAAAAAGCACCACAAATGAACTCTGAAAAGGTTGAAACTTGGCATGGTATCATCATTTCACCCACATAGCATGTGCTAAAAAGTAGAGAGGGTTACGGCAAAAACTGGATGCACTTCGTGTACAAAATGGACAATATCTTTCGAAGTATCAGGGTTTCGGACGAAAACTCGTCTGTGACAAAAGGATTTCATTTTTTTAACTTATTTCAACTCCAGACTTTTTGTGCACTCAATATGAACCATTAGAAGCCACATCCTAAAATTTCAACCCTATCTAACTTCATTTGCTATTTTTCATTCATTTAATGAATTGTTTTGAGCTAAATGACCCTGAAATTAAAAGGCACCACAAATGAACTCTGAAAAAGTTGAAACTCGGCATGGTATCATCATTTCACCCACATAGCATGTGCTAAAAAGTTGAGAGGGTTACGGCAAAAATTGGATGCACTTCGTGTACAAAATGGACAATCTCTTTCGAAGTATGAGAGTTTTGGACGAAAACTCGTCTGTTACAAAAGGATTTCAATTTTTTTTAACTTATTTCAACTCCAGACTTTTTGTGCATTCAATATGAACCAATAGAAGCCACATCCTAAAATTTCACCCCTATCTAACTTCATTTGCTATTTTTTATGCATTTAATGAATTGTTTTGAGCTAAATGACCCTGAAATTAAAAGGCACCACAAATGAACTCTGAAAAGGTTGAAACTTGGCATGGTATCATCATTTCACCCACATAGCATGTGCTAAAAAGTTGAGAGGGTTACGGCAAAAATTGGATGCACTTCGTGTACAAAATGGACAATCTCTTTCGAAGTATGAGAGTTTTGGACGAAAACTCGTCTGTTACAAAAGGATTTCAATTTTTTTTAACTTATTTCAACTCCAGACTTTTTGTGCATTCAATATGGACCAATAGAAGCCACATCCTAAAATTTCAACCCTATCTAACTTCATTTGCTATTTTTCATGCATTTAATGAAATGTTTTGAGCTAAATGACCCTGAAATTAAAAGGCACCACAAATGAACTCTGAAAAGGTTGAAACTTGGCATGGTATCATCATTTCACCCACATAGCATGTGCTAAAAAGTAGAGAGGGTTACGGCAAAAACTGGATGCACTTCGTGTACAAAATGGACAATATCTTTCGAAGTATCAGGGTTTCGGACGAAAACTCGTCTGTGACAAAAGGATTTCATTTTTTTAACTTATTTCAACTCCAGACTTTTTGTGCACTCAATATGAACCATTAGAAGCCACATCCTAAAATTTCAACCCTATCTAACTTCATTTGCTATTTTTCATTCATTTAATGAATTGTTTTGAGCTAAATGACCCTGAAATTAAAAGGCACCACAAATGAACTCTGAAAAAGTTGAAACTTGGCTTGGTATCATCATTTCACCCACATAGCATGTGCTAAAAAGTTGAGAGGGTTACGGCGAAAATTGGATGCACTTCGTGTACAAAATGGACAATCTCTTTCGAAGTATGAGAGTTTTGGACGAAAACTCGTCTGTTACAAAAGGATTTCAATTTTTTTAACTTATTTCAACTCCAGACTTTTTGTGCATTCAATATGAACCAATAGAAGCCACATCCTAAAATTTCACCCCTATCTAACTTCATTTGCTATTTTTTATGCATTTAATGAATTGTTTTGAGCTAAATGACCCTGAAATTAAAAGGCACCACAAATGAACTCTGAAAAGGTTGAAACTTGGCATGGTATCATCATTTCACCCACATAGCATGTGCTAAAAAGTTGAGAGGGTTACGGCAAAAATTGGATGCACTTCGTGTACAAAATGGACAATCTCTTTCGAAGTATGAGAGTTTTGGACGAAAACTCGTCTGTTACAAAAGGATTTCAATTTTTTTTAACTTATTTCAACTCCAGACTTTTTGTGCATTCAATATGGACCAATAGAAGCCACATCCTAAAATTTCAACCCTATCTAAGTTCATTTGCTATTTTTCATGCATTTAATGAAATGTTTTGAGCTAAATGACCCTGAAATTAAAAGGCACCACAAATGAACTCTGAAAAGGTTGAAACTTGGCATGGTATCATCATTTCACCCACATAGCATGTGCTAAAAAGTTGAGAGTGTTACGGCAAAAACTGGATGCACTTCGTGTACAAAATGGACAATATCTTTCGAAGTATCAGGGTTTCGGACGAAAACTCGTCTGTGACAAAAGGATTTCATTTTTTTAACTTATTTCAACTCCAGACTTTTTGTGCACTCAATATGAACCATTAGAAGCCACATCCTAAAATTTCAACCCTATCTAACTTCATTTGCTATTTTTCATTCATTTAATGAATTGTTTTGAGCTAAATGACCCTGAAATTAAAAGGCACCACAAATGAACTCTGAAAAAGTTGAAACTTGGCTTGGTATCATCATTTCACCCACATAGCATGTGCTAAAAAGTTGAGAGGGTTACGGCGAAAATTGGATGCACTTCGTGTACAAAATGGACAATCTCTTTCGAAGTATGAGAGTTTTGGACGAAAACTCGTCTGTTACAAAAGGATTTCAATTTTTTTTAACTTATTTCAACTCCAGACTTTTTGTGCATTCAATATGAACCAATAGAAGCCACATCCTAAAATTTCACCCCTATCTAACTTCATTTGCTATTTTTTATGCATTTAATGAATTGTTTTGAGCTAAATGACCCTGAAATTAAAAGGCACCACA
Source organism: Elymus sibiricus (assembly GCA_039707655.1). Taxonomy (NCBI): domain Eukaryota; kingdom Viridiplantae; phylum Streptophyta; class Magnoliopsida; order Poales; family Poaceae; genus Elymus; species Elymus sibiricus. The sequence continues at coordinate 284,669,934 of CM077663.1, forward strand.
AATGAACTCTGAAAAGGTTGAAACTTGGCATGGTATCATCATTTCACCCACATAGCATGTGCTAAAAAGTTGAGAGGGTTACGGCAAAAATTGGATGCACTTCGTGTACAAAATGGACAATCTCTTTCGAAGTATGAGAGTTTTGGACGAAAACTCGTCTGTTACAAAAGGATTTCAATTTTTTTTAACTTATTTCAACTCCAGACTTTTTGTGCATTCAATATGGACCAATAGAAGCCACATCCTAAAATTTCAACCCTATCTAAGTTCATTTGCTATTTTTCATGCATTTAATGAAATGTTTTGAGCTAAATGACCCTGAAATTAAAAGGCACCACAAATGAACTCTGAAAAGGTTGAAACTTGGCATGGTATCATCATTTCACCCACATAGCATGTGCTAAAAAGTTGAGAGTGTTACGGCAAAAACTGGATGCACTTCTTGTACAAAATGTACAATCTCTTTCGAAGTATCAGGGTTTCGGACGAAAACTCGTCTGTTACAAAAGGATTTCAATTTGTTTAACTTATTTCAACTCCAGACTTTTTTTGCATTAAATACGAACCATTAGAAGCCACATCTTAAAATTTCAACCCTATCTAACTTCATTTGCTATTTTTCATGCATTAAATGAATTGTTTTGAGCTAAATGACCCTGAAATTAAAAAGCACCACAAATGAACTCTGAAAAGGTTGAAACTTGGCATGGTATCATCATTTCACCCACATAGCATGTGCTAAAAAGTAGAGAGGGTTACGGCAAAAACTGGATGCACTTCGTGTACAAAATGGACAATATCTTTCGAAGTATCAGGGTTTCGGACGAAAACTCGTCTGTGACAAAAGGATTTCATTTTTTTAACTTATTTCAACTCCAGACTTTTTGTGCACTCAATATGAACCATTAGAAGCCACATCCTAAAATTTCAACCCTATCTAACTTCATTTGCTATTTTTCATTCATTTAATGAATTGTTTTGAGCTAAATGACCCTGAAATTAAAAGGCACCACAAATGAACTCTGAAAAAGTTGAAACTTGGCTTGGTATCATCATTTCACCCACATAGCATGTGCTAAAAAGTTGAGAGGGTTACGGCGAAAATTGGATGCACTTCGTGTACAAAATGGACAATCTCTTTCGAAGTATGAGAGTTTTGGACGAAAACTCGTCTGTTACAAAAGGATTTCAATTTTTTTTAACTTATTTCAACTCCAGACTTTTTGTGCATTCAATATGAACCAATAGAAGCCACATCCTAAAATTTCACCCCTATCTAACTTCATTTGCTATTTTTTATGCATTTAATGAATTGTTTTGAGCTAAATGACCCTGAAATTAAAAGGCACCACAAATGAACTCTGAAAAGGTTGAAACTTGGCATGGTATCATCATTTCACCCACATAGCATGTGCTAAAAAGTTGAGAGGGTTACGGCAAAAATTGGATGCACTTCGTGTACAAAATGGACAATCTCTTTCGAAGTATGAGAGTTTTGGACGGAAACTCGTCTGTTACAAAAGGATTTCAATTTTTTTTAACTTATTTCAACTCCAGACTTTTTGTGCATTCAATATGGACCAATAGAAGCCACATCCTAAAATTTCAACCCTATCTAAGTTCATTTGCTATTTTTCATGCATTTAATGAAATGTTTTGAGCTAAATGACCCTGAAATTAAAAGGCACCACAAATGAACTCTGAAAAGGTTGAAACTTGGCATGGTATCATCATTTCACCCACATAGCATGTGCTAAAAAGTTGAGAGTGTTACGGCAAAAACTGGATGCACTTCTTGTACAAAATGTACAATCTCTTTCGAAGTATCAGGGTTTCGGACGAAAACTCGTCTGTTACAAAAGGATTTCAATTTGTTTAACTTATTTCAACTCCAGACTTTTTTTGCATTAAATACGAACCATTAGAAGCCACATCTTAAAATTTCAACCCTATCTAACTTCATTTGCTATTTTTCAGGCATTAAATGAATTGTTTTGAGCTAAATGACCTTGAAATTAAAAAGCACCACAAATGAACTCTGAAAAGGTTGAAACTTGGCATGGTATCATCATTTCACCCACATAGCATGTGCTAAAAAGTAGAGAGGGTTACGGCAAAAACTGGATGCACTTCGTGTACAAAATGGACAATATCTTTCGAAGTATCAGGGTTTCGGACGAAAACTCGTCTGTGACAAAAGGATTTCATTTTTTTAACCTATTTCAACTCCAGACTTTTTGTGCACTCAATATGAACCATTAGAAGCCACATCCTAAAATTTCAACCCTATCTAACTTCATTTGCTATTTTTCATTCATTTAATGAATTGTTTTGAGCTAAATGACCCTGAAATTAAAAGGCACCACAAATGAACTCTGAAAAAGTTGAAACTTGGCATGGTATCATCATTTCACCCACATAGCATGTGCTAAAAAGTTGAGAGGGTTACGGCAAAAATTGGATGCACTTCGTGTACAAAATGGACAATCTCTTTCGAAGTATGAGAGTTTTGGACGAAAACTCGTCTGTTACAAAAGGATTTCAATTTTTTTTAACTTATTTCAACTCCAGACTTTTTGTGCATTCAATATGAACCAATAGAAGCCACATCCTAAAATTTCACCCCTATCTAACTTCATTTGCTATTTTTTATGCATTTAATGAATTGTTTTGAGCTAAATGACCCTGAAATTAAAAGGCACCACAAATGAACTCTGAAAAGGTTGAAACTTGGCATGGTATCATCATTTCACCCACATAGCATGTGCTAAAAAGTTGAGAGGGTTACGGCAAAAATTGGATGCACTTCGTGTACAAAATGGACAATCTCTTTCGAAGTATGAGAGTTTTGGACGAAAACTCGTCTGTTACAAAAGGATTTCAATTTTTTTTAACTTATTTCAACTCCAGACTTTTTGTGCATTCAATATGGACCAATAGAAGCCACATCCTAAAATTTCAACCCTATCTAACTTCATTTGCTATTTTTCATGCATTTAATGAAATGTTTTGAGCTAAATGACCCTGAAATTAAAAGGCACCACAAATGAACTCTGAAAAGGTTGAAACTTGGCATGGTATCATCATTTCACCCACATAGCATGTGCTAAAAAGTAGAGAGGGTTACGGCAAAAACTGGATGCACTTCGTGTACAAAATGGACAATATCTTTCGAAGTATCAGGGTTTCGGACGAAAACTCGTCTGTGACAAAAGGATTTCATTTTTTTAACTTATTTCAACTCCAGACTTTTTGTGCACTCAATATGAACCATTAGAAGCCACATCCTAAAATTTCAACCCTATCTAACTTCATTTGCTATTTTTCATTCATTTAATGAATTGTTTTGAGCTAAATGACCCTGAAATTAAAAGGCACCACAAATGAACTCTGAAAAAGTTGAAACTTGGCTTGGTATCATCATTTCACCCACATAGCATGTGCTAAAAAGTTGAGAGGGTTACGGCGAAAATTGGATGCACTTCGTGTACAAAATGGACAATCTCTTTCGAAGTATGAGAGTTTTGGACGAAAACTCGTCTGTTACAAAAGGATTTCAATTTTTTTTAACTTATTTCAACTCCAGACTTTTTGTGCATTCAATATGAACCAATAGAAGCCACATCCTAAAATTTCACCCCTATCTAACTTCATTTGCTATTTTTTATGCATTTAATGAATTGTTTTGAGCTAAATGACCCTGAAATTAAAAGGCACCACAAATGAACTCTGAAAAGGTTGAAACTTGGCATGGTATCATCATTTCACCCACATAGCATGTGCTAAAAAGTTGAGAGGGTTACGGCAAAAATTGGATGCACTTCGTGTACAAAATGGACAATCTCTTTCGAAGTATGAGAGTTTTGGACGAAAACTCGTCTGTTACAAAAGGATTTCAATTTTTTTTAACTTATTTCAACTCCAGACTTTTTGTGCATTCAATATGGACCAATAGAAGCCACATCCTAAAATTTCAACCCTATCTAAGTTCATTTGCTATTTTTCATGCATTTAATGAAATGTTTTGAGCTAAATGACCCTGAAATTAAAAGGCACCACAAATGAACTCTGAAAAGGTTGAAACTTGGCATGGTATCATCATTTCACCCACATAGCATGTGCTAAAAAGTTGAGAGTGTTACGGCAAAAACTGGATGCACTTCTTGTACAAAATGTACAATCTCTTTCGAAGTATCAGGGTTTCGGACGAAAACTCGTCTGTTACAAAAGGATTTCAATTTGTTTAACTTATTTCAACTCCAGACTTTTTTTGCATTAAATACGAACCATTAGAAGCCACATCTTAAAATTTCAACCCTATCTAACTTCATTTGCTATTTTTCAGGCATTAAATGAATTGTTTTGAGCTAAATGACCCTGAAATTAAAAAGCACCACAAATGAACTCTGAAAAGGTTGAAACTTGGCATGGTATCATCATTTCACCCACATAGCATGTGCTAAAAAGTAGAGAGGGTTACGGCAAAAACTGGATGCACTTCGTGTACAAAATGGACAATATCTTTCGAAGTATCAGGGTTTCGGACGAAAACTCGTCTGTGACAAAAGGATTTCATTTTTTTAACCTATTTCAACTCCAGACTTTTTGTGCACTCAATATGAACCATTAGAAGCCACATCCTAAAATTTCAACCCTATCTAACTTCATTTGCTATTTTTCATTCATTTAATGAATTGTTTTGAGCTAAATGACCCTGAAATTAAAAGGCACCACAAATGAACTCTGAAAAAGTTGAAACTTGGCATGGTATCATCATTTCACCCACATAGCATGTGCTAAAAAGTTGAGAGGGTTACGGCAAAAATTGGATGCACTTCGTGTACAAAATGGACAATCTCTTTCGAAGTATGAGAGTTTTGGACGAAAACTCGTCTGTTACAAAAGGATTTCAATTTTTTTTAACTTATTTCAACTCCAGACTTTTTGTGCATTCAATATGAACCAATAGAAGCCACATCCTAAAATTTCACCCCTATCTAACTTCATTTGCTATTTTTTATGCATTTAATGAATTGTTTTGAGCTAAATGACCCTGAAATTAAAAGGCACCACAAATGAACTCTGAAAAGGTTGAAACTTGGCATGGTATCATCATTTCACCCACATAGCATGTGCTAAAAAGTTGAGAGGGTTACGGCAAAAATTGGATGCACTTCGTGTACAAAATGGACAATCTCTTTCGAAGTATGAGAGTTTTGGACGAAAACTCGTCTGTTACAAAAGGATTTCAATTTTTTTTAACTTATTTCAACTCCAGACTTTTTGTGCATTCAATATGGACCAATAGAAGCCACATCCTAAAATTTCAACCCTATCTAACTTCATTTGCTATTTTTCATGCATTTAATGAAATGTTTTGAGCTAAATGACCCTGAAATTAAAAGGCACCACAAATGAACTCTGAAAAGGTTGAAACTTGGCATGGTATCATCATTTCACCCACATAGCATGTGCTAAAAAGTAGAGAGGGTTACGGCAAAAACTGGATGCACTTCGTGTACAAAATGGACAATATCTTTCGAAGTATCAGGGTTTCGGACGAAAACTCGTCTGTGACAAAAGGATTTCATTTTTTTAACTTATTTCAACTCCAGACTTTTTGTGCATTCAATATGAACAAATAGAAGCCACATCCTAAAATTTCACCCCTATCTAACTTCATTTGCTATTTTTTATGCATTTAATGAATTGTTTTGAGCTAAATGACCCTGAAATTAAAAGGCACCACAAATGAACTCTGAAAAAGTTGAAACTTGGCTTGGTATCATCATTTCACCCACATAGCATGTGCTAAAAAGTTGAGAGGGTTACGGCGAAAATTGGATGCACTTCGTGTACAAAATGGACAATCTCTTTCGAAGTATGAGAGTTTTGGACGAAAACTCGTCTGTTACAAAAGGATTTCAATTTTTTTTAACTTATTTCAACTCCAGACTTTTTGTGCATTCAATATGAACCAATAGAAGCCACATCCTAAAATTTCACCCCTATCTAACTTCATTTGCTATTTTTTATGCATTTAATGAATTGTTTTGAGCTAAATGACCCTGAAATTAAAAGGCACCACAAATGAACTCTGAAAAGGTTGAAACTTGGCATGGTATCATCATTTCACCCACATAGCATGTGCTAAAAAGTTGAGAGGGTTACGGCAAAAATTGGATGCACTTCGTGTACAAAATGGACAATCTCTTTCGAAGTATGAGAGTTTTGGACGAAAACTCGTCTGTTACAAAAGGATTTCAATTTTTTTTAACTTATTTCAACTCCAGACTTTTTGTGCATTCAATATGGACCAATAGAAGCCACATCCTAAAATTTCAACCCTATCTAAGTTCATTTGCTATTTTTCATGCATTTAATGAAATGTTTTGAGCTAAATGACCCTGAAATTAAAAGGCACCACAAATGAACTCTGAAAAGGTTGAAACTTGGCATGGTATCATCATTTCACCCACATAGCATGTGCTAAAAAGTTGAGAGTGTTACGGCAAAAACTGGATGCACTTCGTGTACAAAATGGACAATCTCTTTCGAAGTATCAGGGCTTCGGACGAAAACTCGTCTGTTACAAAAGGATTTCAATTTGTTTAACTTATTTCAACTCCAGACTTTTTGTGCATTCAATATGAACCATTAGAAGCCACATCCTAAAATTTCAACCCTATCTAACTTCATTTGCTATTTTTCATGCATTTAATGAATTGTTTTGAGCTAAATGACCCTGAAATTAAAAAGCACCACAAATGAACTCTGAAAAGGTTGAAAGTTGGCATGGTATCATAATTTCACCCACATAGCATGTGCTAAAAAGTTGAGAGGGTTACGGCAAAAACTGGATGCACTTCGTGTACAAAGTGGACAATCTATTTCGAAGTATGAGAGTTTCGGACGAAAACTCGTCTGTTACAAAAGGATTTCAATTTTTTTTAACTTATTTCAACTCCAGAATTTTTGTGCATTCAATATGAACCATTAGAAGCCACATACTAAAATTTCAACCCTATCTAACTTCATTTGCTATTTTTCATTCATTTAATGAATTGTTTTGAGCTAAATGACCCTGAAATTAAAAGGCACCACAAATGAACTCTGAAAAGGTTGAAACTTGGCATGGTATCATCATTTCACCCACATAGCATGTGCTAAAAAGTTGAGAGTGTTACGGCAAAAACTGGATGCACTTCGTGTACAAAATGGACAATCTCTTTCGAAGTATCAGGGCTTCGGACGAAAACTTGTCTGTTACAAAAGGATTTCAATTTGTTTAACTTATTTCAACTCCAGAATTTTTGTGCATTCAATATGAACCATTAGAAGCCACATCCTAAAATTTCAACCCTATCTAACTTCATTTGCTATTTTTCATGCATTTAATGAATTGTTTTGAGCTAAATGACCCTGAAATTAAAAAGCACCACAAATGAACTCTGAAAAGGTTGAAACTTGGCATGGTATCATCATTTCACCCACATAGCATGTGCTAAAAAGTTGAGAGGGTTACGGCAAAAACTGGATGCACTTCGTGTACAAAGTGGACAATCTATTTCGAAGTATCAGGGTTTCGGACGAAAACTCGTCTGTTACAAAAGGATTTCAATTTTTTTAACTTATTTCAACTCCAGAATTTTTGTGCATTCAATATGAAACATTAGAAGCCACATCCTAAAATTTCAACCCTATCTAACTTCATTTGCTATTTTTCATGCATTTAATGAATTGTTTTGAGCTAAATGACCCCGAAATTAAAAAGCACCACAAATGAACTCTGAAAAGGTTGAAACTTGGCATGGTATCATAATTTCACCCACATAGAATGTGCTAAAAAGTTGAGAGGGTTACGGCAAAAACTGGATGCACTTCGTGTACAAAATGGACAATATCTTTCGAAGTATCAGGGTTTTGGACGAAAACTCGTGTGTTACAAAAGGATTTCAATTTTTTTAACTTATTTCAACTCCAGACTTTTTGTGCATTCAATATGAACCATTAGAAGCCACATCCTAAAATTTCAACCCTATCTAACTTCATTTGATATTTTTCATGCATTTAATGAATTGTTTTGAGCTAAATGACCCCGAAATTAAAAAGCACCACAAATGAACTCTGAAAAGGTTGAAACTTGGCATGGTATCATCATTTCACCCACATAGCATGTGCTAAAAAGTTGAGAGGGTTACGGCAAAAATTGGATGCACTTCGTGTACAAAATGGACAATCTCTTTCGAAGTATGTGAGTTTTGGACGAAAACTCGTCTGTTACAAAAGGATTTCAATTTTTTTTTAACTTATTTCAACTCCAGACTTTTTGTGCATTCAATATGAACCAATAGAAGCCACATCCTAAAATTTCAACCCTATCTAACTTCATTTGCTATTTTTCATGCATTTAATGAATTGTTTTGAGCTAAATGACCCTGAAATTAAAAGGCACCACAAATGAACTCTGAAAAGGTTGAAACTTGGCATGGTATCATAATTTCACCCACATAGAATGTGGTAAAAAGTTGAGAGGGTTACGGCAAAAACTGGATGCACTTCTTGTACAAAATGTACAATCTCTTTCGAAGTATCAGGGTTTCGGACGAAAACTCGTCTGTTACAAAAGGATTTCAATTTGTTTAACTTATTTCAACTCCAGACTTTTTTTGCATTAAATACGAACCATTAGAAGCCACATCTTAAAATTTCAACCCTATCTAAATTCATTTGCTATTTTTCATGCATTAAATGAATTGTTTTGAGCTAAATGACCCTGAAATTAAAAAGCACCACAAATGAACTCTGAAAAGGTTGAAACTTGGCATGGTATCATCATTTCACCCACATAGCATGTGCTAAAAAGTAGAGAGGGTTACGGCAAAAACTGGATGCACTTCGTGTACAAAATGGACAATATCTTTCGAAGTATCAGGGTTTCGGACGAATACTCGTCTGTGACAAAAGGATTTCATTTTTTTAACTTATTTCAACTCCAGACTTTTTGTGCACTCAATATGAACCATTAGAAGCCACATCCTAAAATTTCAACCCTATCTAACTTCATTTGCTATTTTTCATTCATTTAATGAATTGTTTTGAGCTAAATGACCCTGAAATTAAAAGGCACCACAAATGAACTCTGAAAAAGTTGAAACTTGGCATGGTATCATCATTTCACCCACATAGCATGTGCTAAAAAGTTGAGAGGGTTACGGCAAAAATGGGATGCACTTCGTGTACAAAATGGACAATCTCTTTCGAAGTATGAGAGTTTTGGACGAAAACTCGTCTGTTACAAAAGGATTTCAATTTTTTTTGAACTTATTTCAACTCCAGACTTTTTGTGCATTCAATATGAACCAATAGAAGCCACATCCTAAAATTTCACCCCTATCTAAATTCATTTGCTATTTTTTATGCATTTAATGAATTGTTTTGAGCTAAATGACCCTGAAATTAAAAGGCACCACAAATGAACTCTGAAAAGGTTGAAACTTGGCATGGTATCATCATTTCACCCACATAGCATGTGCTAAAAAGTTGAGAGGGTTACGGCAAAAATTGGATGCACTTCGTGTACAAAATGGACAATCTCTTTCGAAGTATGAGAGTTTTGGACGAAAACTCGTCTGTTACAAAAGGATTTCAATTTTTTTTAACTTATTTCAACTCCAGACTTTTTGTGCATTCAATATGGACCAATAGAAGCCACATCCTAAAATTTCAACCCTATCTAACTTCATTTGCTATTTTTCATGCATTTAATGAAATGTTTTGAGCTAAATGACCCTGAAATTAAAAGGCACCACAAATGAACTCTGAAAAGGTTGAAACTTGGCATGGTATCATCATTTCACCCACATAGCATGTGCTAAAAAGTTGAGAGTGTTACGGCAAAAACTGGATGCACTTCGTGTACAAAATGGACAATCTCTTTCGAAGTATCAGGGCTTCGGACGAAAACTCGTCTGTTACAAAAGGATTTCAATTTGTTTAACTTATTTCAACTCCAGACTTTTTGTGCATTCAATATGAACCATTAGAAGCCACATCCTAAAATTTCAACCCTATCTAACTTCATTTGCTATTTTTCATGCATTTAATGAATTGTTTTGAGCTAAATGACCCTGAAATTAAAAAGCACCACAAATGAACTCTGAAAAGGTTGAAACTTGGCATGGTATCATAATTTCACCCACATAGCATGTGCTAAAAAGTTGAGAGGGTTACGGCAAAAACTGGATGCACTTCGTGTACAAAGTGGACAATCTATTTCGAAGTATGAGAGTTTCGGACGAAAACTCGTCTGTTACAAAAGGATTTCAATTTTTTTTAACTTATTTCAACTCCAGAATTTTTGTGCATTCAATATGAACCATTAGAAGCCACATACTAAAATTTCAACACTATCTAACTTCATTTGCTATTTTTCATTCATTTAATGAATTGTTTTGAGCTAAATGACCCTGAAATTAAAAGGCACCACAAATGAACTCTGAAAAGGTTGAAACTTGGCATGGTATCATCATTTCACCCACATAGAATGTGCTAAAAAGTTGAGAGGCTTACGGCAAAAACTGGATGCACTTCGTGTACAAAATGGACAATCTCTTTCGAAGTATCACGGCTTCGGACGAAAACTCGTCTGTTACAAAAGGATTTCAATTTGTTTAACTTATTTCAACTCCAGAATTTTTGTGCATTCAATATGAACCATTAGAAGCCACATCCTAAAATTTCAACCCTATCTAACTTCATTTGCTATTTTTCATGCATTTAATGAATTGTTTTGAGCTAAATGACCCTGAAATTAAAAAGCACCACAAATGAACTCTGAAAAGGTTGAAACTTGGCATGGTATCATCATTTCACCCACATAGCATGTGCTAAAAAGTTGAGAGGGTTACGGTAAAAACTGGATGCACTTCGTGTACAAAGTGGACAATCTATTTCGAAGTATCAGGGTTTCGGACGAAAACTCGTCTGTTACAAAAGGATTTCAATTTTTTTAACTTAGTTCAACTCCAGAATTTTTGTGCATTCAATATGAAACATTAGAAGCCACATCCTAAAATTTCAACCCTATCTAACTTCATTTGCTATTTTTCATGCATTTAATGAATTGTTTTGAGCTAAATGACCCCGAAATTAAAAAGCACCACAAATGAACTCTGAAAAGGTTGAAACTTGGCATGGTATCATAATTTCACCCACATAGAATGTGCTAAAAAGTTGAGAGGGTTACGGCAAAAACTGGATGCACTTCGTGTACAAAATGGACAATATCTTTCGAAGTATCAGGGTTTTGGACGAAAACTCGTGTGTTACAAAAGGATTTCAATTTTTTTAACTTATTTCAACTCCAGACTTTTTGTGCATTCAATATGAACCATTAGAAGCCACATCCTAAAATTTCAACCCTATCTAACTTCATTTGCTATTTTTCATGCATTTATTGAATTGTTTTGAGCTAAATGACCCCGAAATTAAAAAGCACCACAAATGAACTCTGAAAAGGTTGAAACTTGGCATGGTATCATCATTTCACCCACATAGCATGTGCTAAAAAGTTGAGAGGGTTACGGCTAAAATTGGATGCACTTCGTGTACAAAATGGACAATCTCTTTCGAAGTATGTGAGTTTTGGACGAAAACTCGTCTGTTACAAAAGGATTTCAATTTTTTTTTAACTTATTTCAACTCCAGACTTTTTGTGCATTCAATATGAACCAATAGAAGCCACATCCTAAAATTTCAACCCTATCTAACTTCATTTGCTATTTTTCATGCATTTAATGAATTGTTTTGAGCTAAATGACCCTGAAATTAAAAGGCACCACAAATGAACTCTGAAAAGGTTGAAACTTGGCATGGTATCATAATTTCACCCACATAGAATGTGCTAAAAAGTTGAGAGGGTTACGGCAAAAACTGGATGCACTTCTTGTACAAAATGTACAATCTCTTTCGAAGTATCAGGGTTTCGGACGAAAACTCGTCTGTTACAAAAGGATTTCAATTTGTTTAACTTATTTCAACTCCAGACTTTTTTTGCATTAAATACGAACCATTAGAAGCCACATCTTAAATTTCAACCCTATCTAACTTCATTTGCTATTTTTCATGCATTAAATGAATTGTTTTGAGCTAAATGACCCTGAAATTAAAAAGCACCACAAATGAACTCTGAAAAGGTTGAAACTTGGCATGGTATCATCATTTCACCCACATAGCATGTGCTAAAAAGTAGAGAGGGTTACGGCAAAAACTGGATGCACTTCTTGTACAAAATGTACAATCTCTTTCGAAGTATCAGGGTTTCGGACGAAAACTCGTCTGTTACAAAAGGATTTCAATTTGTTTAACTTATTTCAACTCCAGACTTTTTTTGCATTAAATACGAACCATTAGAAGCCACATCTTAAAATTTCAACCCTATCTAACTTCATTTGCTATTTTTCATGCATTAAATGAATTGTTTTGAGCTAAATGACCCTGAAATTAAAAAGCACCACAAATGAACTCTGAAAAGGTTGAAACTTGGCATGGTATCATCATTTCACCCACATAGCATGTGCTAAAAAGTAGAGAGGGTTACGGCAAAAACTGGATGCACTTCGTGTACAAAATGGACAATATCTTTCGAAGTATCAGGGTTTCGGACGAAAACTCGTCTGTGACAAAAGGATTTCATTTTTTTAACTTATTTCAACTCCAGACTTTTTGTGCACTCAATATGAACCATTAGAAGCCACATCCTAAAATTTCAACCCTATCTAACTTCATTTGCTATTTTTCATTCATTTAATGAATTGTTTTGAGCTAAATGACCCTGAAATTAAAAGGCACCACAAATGAACTCTGAAAAGGTTGAAACTTGGCATGGTATCATCATTTCACCCACATAGCATGTGCTAAAAAGTTGAGAGGGTTACGGCAAAAATTGGATGCACTTCGTGTACAAAATGGACAATCTCTTTCGAAGTATGAGAGTTTTGGACGAAAACTCGTCTGTTACAAAAGGATTTCAATTTTTTTTAACTTATTTCTACTCCAGACTTTTTGTGCATTCAATATGGACCAATAGAAGCCACATCCTAAAATTTCAACCCTATCTAACTTCATTTGCTATTTTTCATGCATTTAATGAAATGTTTTGAGCTAAATGACCCTGAAATTAAAAGGCACCACAAATGAACTCTGAAAAGGTTGAAACTTGGCATGGTATCATCATTTCACCCACATAGCATGTGCTAAAAAGTTGAGAGTGTTACGGCAAAAACTGGATGCACTTCGTGTACAAAATGGACAATCTCTTTCGAAGTATCAGGGCTTCGGACGAAAACTCGTCTGTTACAAAAGGATTTCAATTTGTTTAACTTATTTCAACTCCAGACTTTTTGTGCATTCAATATGAACCATTAGAAGCCACATCCTAAAATTTCAACCCTATCTAACTTCATTTGCTATTTTTCATGCATTTAATGAATTGTTTTGAGCTAAATGACCCTGAAATTAAAAAGCACCACAAATGAACTCTGAAAAGGTTGAAACTTGGCATGGTATCATAATTTCACCCACATAGCATGTGCTAAAAAGTTGAGAGGGTTACGGCAAAAACTGGATGCACTTCGTGTACAAAGTGGACAATCTATTTCGAAGTATGAGAGTTTCGGACGAAAACTCGTCTGTTACAAAAGGATTTCAATTTTTTTTAACTTATTTCAACTCCAGAATTTTTGTGCATTCAATATGAACCATTAGAAGCCACATACTAAAATTTCAACCCTATCTAACTTCATTTGCTATTTTTCATTCATTTAATGAATTGTTTTGAGCTAAATGACCCTGAAATTAAAAGGCACCACAAATGAACTCTGAAAAGGTTGAAACTTGGCATGGTATCATCATTTCACCCACATAGCATGTGCTAAAAAGTTGAGAGTGTTACGGCAAAAACTGGATGCACTTCGTGTACAAAATGGACAATCTCTTTCGAAGTATCAAGGCTTCGGACGAAAACTCGTCTGTTACAAAAGGATTTCAATTTGTTTAACTTATTTCAACTCCAGAATTTTTGTGCATTCAATATGAACCATTAGAAGCCACATCCTAAAATTTCAACCCTATCTAACTTCCTTTGCTATTTTTCATGCATTTAATGAATTGTTTTGAGCTAAATGACCCTAAAATTAAAAAGCACCACAAATGAACTCTGAAAAGGTTGAAACTTGGCATGGTATCATCATTTCACCCACATAGCATGTGCTAAAAAGTTGAGAGGGTTACGGCAAAAACTGGATGCACTTCGTGTACAAAGTGGACAATCTATTTCGAAGTATCAGGGTTTCGGACGAAAACTCATCTCTTACAAAAGGATTTCAATTTTTTTAACTTATTTCAACTCCAGAATTTTTGTGCATTCAATATGAAACATTAGAAGCCACATCCTAAAATTTCAACCCTATCTAACTTCATTTGCTATTTTTCATGCATTTAATGAATTGTTTTGAGCTAAATGACCCCGAAATTAAAAAGCACCACAAATGAACTCTGAAAAGGTTGAAACTTGGCATGGTATCATAATTTCACCCACATAGAATGTGCTAAAAAGTTGAGAGGGTTACGGCAAAAACTGATGCACTTCGTGTACAAAATGGACAATATCTTTCGAAGTATCAGGGTTTTGGACGAAAACTCGTGTGTTACAAAAGGATTTCAATTTTTTTAACTTATTTCAACTCCAGACTTTTTGTGCATTCAATATGAACCATTAGAAGCCACATCCTAAAATTTCAACCCTATCTAACTTCATTTGCTATTTTTCATGCATTTAATGAATTGTTTTGAGCTAAATGACCCCGAAATTAAAAAGCACCACAAATGAACTCTGAAAAGGTTGAAACTTGGCATGGTATCATCATTTCACCCACATAGCATGTGCTAAAAAGTTGAGAGGGTTACGGCAAAAATTGGATGCACTTCGTGTACAAAATGGACAATCTCTTTCGAAGTATGTGAGTTTTGGACGAAAACTCGTCTGTTACAAAAGGATTTCAATTTTTTTTTAACTTATTTCAACTCCAGACTTTTTGTGCATTCAATATGAACCAATAGAAGCCACATCCTAAAATTTCAACCCTATCTAACTTCATTTGCTATTTTTCATGCATTTAATGAATTGTTTTGAGCTAAATGACCCTGAAATTAAAAGGCACCACAAATGAACTCTGAAAAGGTTGAAACTTGGCATGGTATCATAATTTCACCCACATAGAATGTGCTAAAAAGTTGAGAGGGTTACGGCAAAAACTGGATGCACTTCTTGTACAAAATGTACAATCTCTTTCGAAGTATCAGGGTTTCGGACGAAAACTCGTCTGTTACAAAAGGATTTCAATTTGTTTAACTTATTTCAACTCCAGACTTTTTTTGCATTAAATACGAACCATTAGAAGCCACATCTTAAAATTTCAACCCTATCTAACTTCATTTGCTATTTTTCATGCATTAAATGAATTGTTTTGAGCTAAATGACCCTGAAATTAAAAAGCACCACAAATGAACTCTGAAAAGGTTGAAACTTGGCATGGTATCATCATTTCCCCCACATAGCATGTGCTAAAAAGTAGAGAGGGTTACGGCAAAAACTGGATGCACTTCATGTACAAAATGGACAATATCTTTCGAAGTATCAGGGTTTCGGACGAAAACTCGTCTGTGACAAAAGGATTTCATTTTTTTAACTTATTTCAACTCCAGACTTTTTGTGCACTCAATATGAACCATTAGAAGCCACATCCTAAAATTTCAACCCTATCTAACTTCATTTGCTATTTTTCATTCATTTAATGAATTGTTTTGAGCTAAATGACCCTGAAATTAAAAGGCACCACAAATGAACTCTGAAAAAGTTGAAACTTGGCATGGTATCATCATTTCACCCACATAGCATGTGCTAAAAAGTTGAGAGGGTTACGGCAAAAATTGGATGCACTTCGTGTACAAAATGGACAATCTCTTTCGAAGTATGAGAGTTTTGGACGAAAACTCGTCTGTTACAAAAGGATTTCAATTTTTTTTAACTTATTTCAACTCCAGACTTTTTGTGCATTCAACATGAACCAATAGAAGCCACATCCTAAAATTTCACCCCTATCTAACTTCATTTGCTATTTTTTATGCATTTAATGAATTGTTTTGAGCTAAATGACCCTGAAATTAAAAGGCACCACAAATGAACTCTGAAAAGGTTGAAACTTGGCATGGTATCATCATTTCACCCACATAGCATGTGCTAAAAAGTTGAGAGGGTTACGGCAAAAATTGGATGCACTTCGTTTACAAAATGGACAATCTCTTTCGAAGTATGAGAGTTTTGGACGAAAACTCGTCTGTTACAAAAGGATTTCAATTTTTTTTGAACTTATTTCAACTCCAGACTTTTTGTGCATTCAATATGGACCAATAGAAGCCACATCCTAAAATTTCAACCCTATCTAACTTCATTTGCCATTTTTCATGCATTTAATGAAATGTTTTGAGCTAAATGACCCTGAAATTAAAAGGCACCACAAATGAACTCTGAAAAGGTTGAAACTTGGCATGGTATCATCATTTCACCCACATAGCATGTGCTAAAAATTTGAGAGTGTTACGGCAAAAACTGGATGCACTTCGTGTACAAAATGGACAATCTCTTTCGAAGTATCAGGGCTTCGGACGAAAACTCATCTGTTACAAAAGGATTTCAATTTGTTTAACTTATTTCAACTCCAGACTTTTTGTGAATTCAATATGAACCATTAGAAGCCACATCCTAAAATTTCAACCCTATCTAACTTCATTTGCTATTTTTCATGTATTTAATGAATTGTTTTGAGCTAAATGACCCTGAAATTAAAAAGCACCACAAATGAACTCTGAAAAGGTTGAAACTTGGCATGGTATCATAATTTCACCCACATAGCATGTGCTAAAAAGTTGAGAGGGTTACGGCAAAAACTGGATGCACTTCGTGTACAAAGTGGACAATCTATTTCGAAGTATGAGAGTTTCGGACGAAAACTCGTCTGTTACAAAAGGATTTCAATTTTTTTAACTTATTTCAACTCCAGAATTTTTGTGCATTCAATATGAACCATTAGAAGCCACATACTAAAATTTCAACCCTATCTAACTTCATTTGCTATTTTTCATTCATTTAATGAATTGTTTTGAGCTAAATGACCCTAAAATTAAAAGGCACCACAAATGAACTCTGAAAAGGTTGAAACTTGGCATGGTATCATAATTTCACCCACATAGCATGTGCTAAAAAGTTGAGAGTGTTACGGCAAAAACTGGATGCACTTCGTGTACAAAATGGACAATCTCTTTCGAAGTATCAGGGCTTCGGACGAAAACTCGTCTGTTACAAAAGGATTTCAATTTGTTTAACTTATTTGAACTCCAGACTTTTTGTGCATTCAATATGAACCATTAGAAGCCACATCCTAAAATTTCAACCCTATCTAACTTCATTTGCTATTTTTCATGCATTTAATGAATTGGTTTGAGCCAAATGACCCTGAAATTAAAAAGCACCACAAATGAACTCTGAAAAGGTTGAAACTTGGCATGGTATCATCATTTCACCCACATAGCATGTGCTAAAAAGTTGAGAGGGTTACGGCAAAAACTGGATGCACTTCGTGTACAAAATGGACAATCTCTTTCGAAGTATCAGGGTTTCGGACGAAAACTCGTCTGTTACAAAAGGATTTCAATTTTTTTAACTTATTTCAACTACAGAATTTTTTGGCATTCAATATGAACCATTAGAAGCCACATCCTAAAATTTCAACCCTATCTAACTTCATTTGCTATTTTTCATGCATTTAATGAATTGTTTTGAGCTAAATGACCCCGAAATTAAAAAGCACTACAAATGAACTATGAAAAGGGTGAAACTTTGCATGGTTTCATAATTTCACCCACATAGCATGTGCTAAAAAGTTGAGAGGGTTACGGCAAAAACTGGATGCACTTCGTGTATAAAATGGACACTATCTCTTTCGAAGTATCAGGGTTTCGGACGAAAACTCGTCTGTTACAAAAGGATTTCCATTTTTTTAACTTATTTCAACTACAGACTTTTTTGGCATTCAATATGAACCATTAGAATCCACATTCTAAAATTTCAACCCTATCTAACTTCATTTGCTATTTTTCATGCATTTAATGAATTGTTTTGAGCTAAATGACCCTGAAATTAAAAAGCACCACAAATGAACTCTGAAAAGGTTGAAACTTGGCATGGTATCATAATTTCACCCACATAGCATGTGCTAAAAAGTTGAGATGGTTACGGCAAAAACTGGATGCACTTCGTGTACAAAATGGACAATCTCTTTCGAAGTATGAGAGTTTCGGACGAAAACTGGTCTGTTACAAAAGGATTTCAATTTTTGTAACTTATTTCAACTCCAGACTTTTTGTGCATTCAATATGAACCATTAGAAGCCACATACTAAAATTTCAACCCTATCTAACTTCATTTGCTATTTTTCATTCATTTAATGAATTGTTTTGAGCTAAATGACCCTGAAATTAAAAGGCACCACAAATGAACTCTGAAAAGGTTGAAACTTGGCATGGTATCATCATTTCACCCACATAGCATGTGCTAAAAAGTTGAGAGGGTTACGGCAAAAATTGGATGCACTTCGTGTACAAAATGGACAATCACTTTCGAAGTATGAGAGTTTCGGACGAAAACTCGTCTGTTACAAAAGGATTTCAATTTTTTTAACTTATTTGAACTCCAGACTTTTTGTCCATTCAATATGAAC
Source organism: Elymus sibiricus (assembly GCA_039707655.1). Lineage (NCBI taxonomy): Eukaryota > Viridiplantae > Streptophyta > Magnoliopsida > Poales > Poaceae > Elymus > Elymus sibiricus. The sequence continues at coordinate 284,688,770 of CM077663.1, forward strand.
CATTAGAAGCCACATCCTAAAATTTCAAACCTATCTAACTTAATTTGCTATTTTTCATGCATTTAATGAATTGTTTTGAGCTAAATGACCCTGAAATTAAAAAGCACCACAAATGAACTCTGAAAAGGTTGAAACTTGGCATGGTATCATCATTTCATCCACATAGCATGTGCTAAAAAGTTGAGAGGGTTACGGCAAAAACTGGATGCACTTCGTGTACAAAATGGACAATCTCTTTCGAAGTATCAGGGTTTCGGACGAAAACTCGTCTGTTACAAAAGGATTTCAATTTTTTTAACTTATTTCAACTCCAGAATTTTTGTGCATTCAATATGAACCATTAGAAGCCACATCGTAAAATTTCAACCCTATCTAACTTCATTTGCTATTTTTCATGCATTTAATGAATTTTTTGAGCTAAATGACCCTGAAATTAAAAAGCACCACAAATGAACTCTGAAAAGGTTGAAACTTGGCATGGTATCATCATTTCACCCACATAGCATGTGCTAAAAAGTTGAGAGGGTTACGGCAAAAACTGGATGCACTTCGTGTACAAAGTGGACAATCTATTTCGAAGTATCAGGGTTTCGGACGAAAACTCGTCTGTTACAAAAGGATTTCAATTTTTTTAACTTATTTCAACTCCAGAATTTTTGTGCATTCAATATGAAACATTAGAAGCCACATCCTAAAATTTCAACCCTATCTAACTTCATTTGCTATTTTTCATGCATTTAATGAATTGTTTTGAGCTAAATGACCCTGAAATTAAAAAGCACCACAAATGAACTCTGAAAAGGTTGAAACTTGGCATGGTATCATAATTTCACCCACATAGAATGTGCTAAAAAGTTGAGAGGGTTACGGCAAAAACTGGATGCACTTCGTGTACAAAATGGACAATATCTTTCGAAGTATCAGGGTTTTGGACGAAAACTCGTGTGTTACAAAAGGATTTCAATTTTTTTAACTTATTTCAACTCCAGACTTTTTGTGCATTCAATATGAACCCTTAGAAGCCACATCCTAAAATTTCAACCCTATCTAACTTCATTTGCTATTTTTCATGTATTTAATGAATTGTTTTGAGCTAAATGACCCTGAAATTAAAAAGCACCACAAATGAACTCTGAAAAGGTTGAAACTTGGCATGGTATCATAATTTCACCCACATAGAATGTGCTAAAAAGTTGAGAGGGTTACGGCAAAAACTGGATGCACTTCTTGTACAAAATGTACAATCTCTTTCGAAGTATCAGGGTTTCGGACGAAAACTCGTCTGTTACAAAAGGATTTCAATTTGTTTAACTTATTTCAACTCCAGACTTTTTTTGCATTAAATACGAACCATTAGAAGCCACATCTTAAAATTTCAACCCTATCTAACTTCATTTGCTATTTTTCATGCATTAAATGAATTGTTTTGAGCTAAATGACCCTGAAATTAAAAAGCACCACAAATGAACTCTGAAAAGGTTGAAACTTGGCATGGTATCATCATTTCACCCACATAGCATGTGCTAAAAAGTAGAGAGGGTTACGGCAAAAACTGGATGCACTTCGTGTACAAAATGGACAATATCTTTCGAAGTATCAGGGTTTCGGACGAAAACTCGTCTGTGACAAAAGGATTTCATTTTTTTAACTTATTTCAACTCCAGACTTTTTGTGCACTCAATATGAACCATTAGAAGCCACATCCTAAAATTTCAACCCTATCTAACTTCATTTGCTATTTTTCATTCATTTAATGAATTGTTTTGAGCTAAATGACCCTGAAATTAAAAGGCACCACAAATGAACTCTGAAAAAGTTGAAACTTGGCATGGTATCATCATTTTACCCACATAGCATGTGCTAAAAAGTTGAGAGGGTTACGGCAAAAATTGGATGCACTTCGTGTACAAAATGGACAATCTCTTTCGAAGTATGAGAGTTTTGGACGAAAACTCGTCTGTTACAAAAGGATTTCAATTTTTTTTAACTTATTTCAACTCCAGACTTTTTGTGCATTCAATATGAACAAATAGAAGCCACATCCTAAAATTTCACCCCTATCTAACTTCATTTGCTATTTTTTATGCATTTAATGAATTGTTTTGAGCTAAATGACCCTGAAATTAAAAGGCACCACAAATGAACTCTGAAAAGGTTGAAACTTGGCATGGTATCATCATTTCACCCACATAGCATGTGCTAAAAAGTTGAGAGGGTTACGGCAAAAATTGGATGCACTTCGTGTACAAAATGGACAATCTCTTTCGAAGTATGAGAGTTTTGGACGAAATCTCGTCTGTTACAAAAGGATTTCAATTTTTTTTAACTTATTTCAACTCCAGACTTTTTGTGCATTCAATATGGACCAATAGAAGCCACATCCTAAAATTTCAACCCTATCTAACTTCATTTGCTATTTTTCATGCATTTAATGAAATGTTTTGAGCTAAATGACCCTGAAATTAAAAGGCACCACAAATGAACTCTGAAAAGGTTGAAACTTGGCATGGTATCATCATTTCACCCACATAGCATGTGCTAAAAAGTTGAGAGTGTTACGGCAAAAACTGGATGCACTTCGTGTACAAAATGGACAATCTCTTTCGAAGTATCAGGGCTTCGGACGAAAACTCATCTGTTACAAAAGGATTTCAATTTGTTTAACTTATTTCAACTCCAGACTTTTTGTGCATTCAATATGAACCATTAGAAGCCACATCCTAAAATTTCAACCCTATCTCACTTCATTTGCTATTTTTCATGCATTTAATGAATTGTTTTGAGCTAAATGACCCTGAAATTAAAAAGCACCACAAATGAACTCTGAAAAGGTTGAAACTTGGCATGGTATCCTAATTTCACCCACATAGCATGTGCTAAAAAGTTGAGAGGGTTACGGCAAAAACTGGATGCACTTCGTGTACAAAGTGGACAATCTATTTTGAAGTATGAGAGTTTCGGACGAAAACTCGTCTGTTACAAAAGGATTTCAAATTTTTTAAACTTATTTCAACTCCAGAATTTTTGTGCATTCAATATGAACCATTAGAAGCCACATACTAAAATTTCAACCCTATCTAACTTCATTTGCTATTTTTCATTCATTTAATGAATTGTTTTGAGCTAAATGACCCTGAAATTAAAAGGCACCACAAATGAACTCTGAAAAGGTTGAAACTTGGCATGGTATCATCATTTCACCCACATAGCATGTGCTAAAAAGTTGAGAGGGTTACGGCAAAAATTGGATGCACTTCGTGTACAAAATGGACAATCTCTTTCGAAGTATGAGAGTTTTGGACGAAAACTCGTCTGTTACAAAAGGATTTCAATTTTTTTTAACTTATTTCAACTCCAGACTTTTTGTGCATTCAATATGAACAAATAGAAGCCACATCCTAAAATTTCACCCCTATCTAACTTCATTTGCTATTTTTTCTGCATTTAATGAATTGTTTTGAGCTAAATGACCCTGAAATTAAAAGGCACCACAAATGAACTCTGAAAAGGTTGAAACTTGGCATGGTATCATCATTTCACCCACATAGCATGTGCTAAAAAGTTGAGAGGGTTACGGCAAAAATTGGATGCACTTCGTGTACAAAATGGACAATCTCTTTCGAAGTATGAGAGTTTTGGACGAAATCTCGTCTGTTACAAAAGGATTTCAATTTTTTTTAACTTATTTCAACTCCAGACTTTTTGTGCATTCAATATGGACCAATAGAAGCCACATCCTAAAATTTCAACCCTATCTAACTTCATTTGCTATTTTTCATGCATTTAATGAAATGTTTTGAGCTAAATGACCCTGAAATTAAAAGGCACCACAAATGAACTCTGAAAAGGTTGAAACTTGGCATGGTATCATCATTTCACCCACATAGCATGTGCTAAAAAGTTGAGAGTGTTACGGCAAAAACTGGATGCACTTCGTGTACAAAATGGACAATCTCTTTCGAAGTATCAGGGCTTCGGACGAAAACTCATCTGTTACAAAAGGATTTCAATTTGTTTAACTTATTTCAACTCCAGACTTTTTGTGCATTCAATATGAACCATTAGAAGCCACATCCTAAAATTTCAACCCTATCTCACTTCATTTGCTATTTTTCATGCATTTAATGAATTGTTTTGAGCTAAATGACCCTGAAATTAAAAAGCACCACAAATGAACTCTGAAAAGGTTGAAACTTGGCATGGTATCATAATTTCACCCACATAGCATGTGCTAAAAAGTTGAGAGGGTTACGGCAAAAACTGGATGCACTTCGTGTACAAAGTGGACAATCTATTTTGAAGTATGAGAGTTTCGGACGAAAACTTGTCTGTTACAAAAGGATTTCAATTTTTTTTAACTTATTTCAACTCCAGAATTTTTGTGCATTCAATATGAACCATTAGAAGCCACATACTAAAATTTCAACCCTATCTAACTTCATTTGCTATTTTTCATTCATTTAATGAATTGTTTTGAGCTAAATGACCCTGAAATTAAAAGGCACCACAAATGAACTCTGAAAAGGTTGAAACTTGGCATGGTATCATCATTTCACCCACATAGCATGTGCTAAAAAGTTGAGAGTGTTACGGCAAAAACTGGATGCACTTCGTGTACAAAATGGACAATCTCTTTCGAAGTATCAGGGCTTCGGACGAAAACTCGTCTGTTACAAAAGGATTTCAATTTGTTTAACTTATTTGAACTCCAGACTTTTTGTGCATTCAATATGAACCATTAGAAGCCACATCCTAAAATTTCAACCCTATCTAACTTCATTTGCTATTTTTCATGCATTTAATGAATTGTTTTGAGCTAAATGACCCTGAAATTAAAAAGCACCACAAATGAACTCTGAAAAGGTTGAAACTTGGCATGGTATCATCATTTCACCCACATAGCATGTGCTAAAAAGTTGAGAGGGTTACGGCAAAAACTGGATGCACTTCGTGTACAAAATGGACAATCTCTTTCGAAGTATCAGGGTTTCGGACGAAAACTCGTCTGTTACAAAAGGATTTCAATTTTTTTAACTTATTTCAACTCCAGAATTTTTGTGCATTCAATATGAACCATTAGAAGCCACATCCTAAAATTTCAACCCTATCTAACTTCATTTGCTATTTTTCATGCATTTAATGAATTGTTTTGAGCTAAATGACCCTGAAATTAAAAGGCACCACAAATGAACTCTGAAAATGTTGAAACTTGGCATGGTATCATCATTTCACCCACATAGCATGTGCTAAAAAGTTGAGAGGGTTACGGCAAAAACTGGATGCACTTCGTGTACAAAGTGGACAATCTATTTCGAAGTATCAGGGTTTCGGACGAAAACTCGTGTGTTACAAAAGGATTTCAATTTTTTTAACTTATTTCAACTCCAGAATTTTTGTGCATTCAATATGAACCGTTAGAAGCCACATACTAAAATTTCAACCCTATCTAACTTCATTTGCTATTTTTCATGCATTTAATGAATTGTTTTGAGCTAAATGACCCTGAAATTAAAAGGCACCACAAATGAACTCTGAAAAGGTTGAAACTTGGCATGGTATCATAATTTCACCCACATAGCATGTGCTAAAAAGTTGAGAGTGTTACGGCAAAAACTGGATGCACTTCGTGTACAAAATGGACAATCTCTTTCGAAGTATCACGGCTTCGGACGAAAACTCGTCTGTTACAAAAGGATTTCAATTTGTTTAACTTATTTCAACTCTAGACTTTTTGTGCATTCAATATGAACCATTAGAAGCCACATCCTAAAATTTCAACCCTATCTAACTTCATTTGCTATTTTTCATGCATTTAATGAATTGTTTTGAGCTAAATGACCCTGAAATTAAAAAGCACCACAAATGAACTCTGAAAAGGTTGAAACTTGGCATGGTATCCTAATTTCACCCACATAGCATGTGCTAAAAAGTTGAGAGGGTTACGGCAAAAACTGGATGCACTTCGTGTACAAAGTGGACAATCTATTTCGAAGTATGAGAGTTTCGGACGAAAACTCGTCTGTTACAAAAGGATTTCAATTTTTTTTAACTTATTTCAACTCCAGACTTTTTGTGCATTCAATATGAACCATTAGAAGCCACATACTAAAATTTCAACCCTATCTAACTTCATTTGCTATTTTTCATTCATTTAATGAATTGTTTTGAGCTAAATGACCCTGAAATTAAAAGGCACCACAAATGAACTCTGAAAAGGTTGAAACTTGGCATGGTATCATCATTTCACCCACATAGCATGTGCTAAAAAGTAGAGAGGGTTACGGCAAAAACTGGATGCACTTCGTGTACAAAATGGACAATATCTTTCGAAGTATCAGGGTTTCGGACGAAAACTCGTCTGTGACAAAAGGATTTCATTTTTTTAACTTATTTCAACTCCAGACTTTTTGTGCACTCAATATGAAGCATTAGAAGCCACATCCTAAATTTCAACCCTATCTAACTTCATTTGCTATTTTTCATTCATTTAATGAATTGTTTTGAGCTAAATGACCCTGAAATTAAAAGGCACCACAAATGAACTCTGAAAAAGTTGAAACTTGGCATGGTATCATCATTTCACCCACATAGCATGTGCTAAAAAGTTGAGAGGGTTACGGCAAAAATTGGATGCACTTCGTGTACAAAATGGACAATCTCTTTCGAAGTATGAGAGTTTTGGACGAAAACTCGTCTGTTACAAAAGGATTTCAATTTTTTTTAACTTATTTCAACTCCAGACTTTTTGTGCATTCAATATGAACAAATAGAAGCCACATCCTAAAATTTCACCCCTATCTAACTTCATTTGCTATTTTTTATGCATTTAATGAATTGTTTTGAGCTAAATGACCCAGAAATTAAAATGCACCACAAATGAACTCTGAAAAGGTTGAAACTTGGCATGGTATCATCATTTCACCCACATAGCATGTGCTAAAAAGTTGAGAGGGTTACGACAAAAATTGGATGCACTTCGTGTACAAAATGGACAATCTCTTTCGAAGTATGAGAGTTTTGGACGAAATCTCGTCTGTTACAAAAGGATTTCAATTTTTTTTAACTTATTTCAACTCCAGACTTTTTGTGCATTCAATATGGACCATTAGAAGCCACATCCTAAAATTTCAACCCTATCTAACTTCATTTGCTATTTTTCATGCATTTAATGAAATGTTTTGAGCTAAATGACCCTGAAATTAAAAGGCACCACAAATGAACTCTGAAAAGGTTGAAACTTGGCATGGTATCATCATTTCACCCACATAGCATGTGCTAAAAAGTTGAGAGTGTTACGGCAAAAACTGGATGCACTTCGTGTACAAAATGGACAATCTCTTTCGAAGTATCAGGGCTTCGGACGAAAACTCATCTGTTACAAAAGGATTTCAATTTGTTTAACTTATTTCAACTCCAGACTTTTTGTGAATTCAATATGAACCATTAGAAGCCACATCCTAAAATTTCAACCCTATCTCACTTCATTTGCTATTTTTCATGCATTTAATGAATTGTTTTGAGCTAAATGACCCTGAAATTAAAAAGCACCACAAATGAACTCTGAAAAGGTTGAAACTTGGCATGGTATCATAATTTCACCCACATAGCATGTGCTAAAAAGTTGAGAGGGTTACGGCAAAAACTGGATGCACTTCGTGTACAAAGTGGACAATCTATTTTGAAGTATGAGAGTTTCGGACGAAAACTCGTCTGTTACAAAAGGATTTCAATTTTTTTTAACTTATTTCAACTCCAGAATTTTTGTGCATTCAATATGAACCATTAGAAGCCACATACTAAAATTTCAACCCTATCTAACTTCATTTGCTATTTTTCATTCATTTAATGAATTGTTTTGAGCTAAATGACCCTGAAATTAAAAGGCACCACAAATGAACTCTGAAAAGGTTGAAACTTGGCATGGTATCATCATTTCACCCACATAGCATGTGCTAAAAAGTTGAGAGTGTTACGGCAAAAACTGGATGCACATCGTGTACAAAATGGACAATCTCTTTCGAAGTATCAGGGCTTCGGACGAAAACTCGTCTGTTACAAAAGGATTTCAATTTGTTTAACTTATTTGAACTCCAGACTTTTTGTGCATTCAATATGAACTATTAGAAGCCACATCCTAAAATTTCAACCCTATCTAACTTCATTTGCTATTTTTCATGCATTTAATGAATTGTTTTGAGCTAAATGACCCTGAAATTAAAAAGCACCACAAATGAACTCTGAAAAGGTTGAAACTTGGCATGGTATCATCATTTCACCCACATAGCATGTGCTAAAAAGTTGAGAGGGTTACGGCAAAAACTGGATGCACTTCGTGTACAAAATGGACAATATCTTTCGAAGTATCAGGGTTTCGGACGAAAACTCGTCTGTGACAAAAGGATTTCATTTTTTTAACTTATTTCAACTCCAGACTTTTTGTGCACTCAATATGAAGCATTAGAAGCCACATCCTAAATTTCAACCCTATCTAACTTCATTTGCTATTTTTCATTCATTTAATGAATTGTTTTGAGCTAAATGACCCTGAAATTAAAAGGCACCACAAATGAACTCTGAAAAAGTTGAAACTTGGCATGGTATCATCATTTCACCCACATAGCATGTGCTAAAAAGTTGAGAGGGTTACGGCAAAAATTGGATGCACTTCGTGTACAAAATGGACAATCTCTTTCGAAGTATGAGAGTTTTGGACGAAAACTCGTCTGTTACAAAAGGATTTCAATTTTTTTTAACTTATTTCAACTCCAGACTTTTTGTGCATTCAATATGAACAAATAGAAGCCACATCCTAAAATTTCACCCCTATCTAACTTCATTTGCTATTTTTTATGCATTTAATGAATTGTTTTGAGCTAAATGACCCAGAAATTAAAATGCACCACAAATGAACTCTGAAAAGGTTGAAACTTGGCATGGTATCATCATTTCACCCACATAGCATGTGCTAAAAAGTTGAGAGGGTTACGACAAAAATTGGATGCACTTCGTGTACAAAATGGACAATCTCTTTCGAAGTATGAGAGTTTTGGACGAAATCTCGTCTGTTACAAAAGGATTTCAATTTTTTTTAACTTATTTCAACTCCAGACTTTTTGTGCATTCAATATGGACCATTAGAAGCCACATCCTAAAATTTCAACCCTATCTAACTTCATTTGCTATTTTTCATGCATTTAATGAAATGTTTTGAGCTAAATGACCCTGAAATTAAAAGGCACCACAAATGAACTCTGAAAAGGTTGAAACTTGGCATGGTATCATCATTTCACCCACATAGCATGTGCTAAAAAGTTGAGAGTGTTACGGCAAAAACTGGATGCACTTCGTGTACAAAATGGACAATCTCTTTCGAAGTATCAGGGCTTCGGACGAAAACTCATCTGTTACAAAAGGATTTCAATTTGTTTAACTTATTTCAACTCCAGACTTTTTGTGAATTCAATATGAACCATTAGAAGCCACATCCTAAAATTTCAACCCTATCTCACTTCATTTGCTATTTTTCATGCATTTAATGAATTGTTTTGAGCTAAATGACCCTGAAATTAAAAAGCACCACAAATGAACTCTGAAAAGGTTGAAACTTGGCATGGTATCATAATTTCACCCACATAGCATGTGCTAAAAAGTTGAGAGGGTTACGGCAAAAACTGGATGCACTTCGTGTACAAAGTGGACAATCTATTTTGAAGTATGAGAGTTTCGGACGAAAACTCGTCTGTTACAAAAGGATTTCAATTTTTTTTAACTTATTTCAACTCCAGAATTTTTGTGCATTCAATATGAACCATTAGAAGCCACATACTAAAATTTCAACCCTATCTAACTTCATTTGCTATTTTTCATTCATTTAATGAATTGTTTTGAGCTAAATGACCCTGAAATTAAAAGGCACCACAAATGAACTCTGAAAAGGTTGAAACTTGGCATGGTATCATCATTTCACCCACATAGCATGTGCTAAAAAGTTGAGAGTGTTACGGCAAAAACTGGATGCACATCGTGTACAAAATGGACAATCTCTTTCGAAGTATCAGGGCTTCGGACGAAAACTCGTCTGTTACAAAAGGATTTCAATTTGTTTAACTTATTTGAACTCCAGACTTTTTGTGCATTCAATATGAACTATTAGAAGCCACATCCTAAAATTTCAACCCTATCTAACTTCATTTGCTATTTTTCATGCATTTAATGAATTGTTTTGAGCTAAATGACCCTGAAATTAAAAAGCACCACAAATGAACTCTGAAAAGGTTGAAACTTGGCATGGTATCATCATTTCACCCACATAGCATGTGCTAAAAAGTTGAGAGGGTTACGGCAAAAACTGGATGCACTTCGTGTACAAAATGGACAATATCTTTCGAAGTATCAGGGTTTCGGACGAAAACTCGTCTGTGACAAAAGGATTTCATTTTTTTAACTTATTTCAACTCCAGACTTTTTGTGCACTCAATATGAAGCATTAGAAGCCACATCCTAAATTTCAACCCTATCTAACTTCATTTGCTATTTTTCATTCATTTAATGAATTGTTTTGAGCTAAATGACCCTGAAATTAAAAGGCACCACAAATGAACTCTGAAAAAGTTGAAACTTGGCATGGTATCATCATTTCACCCACATAGCATGTGCTAAAAAGTTGAGAGGGTTACGGCAAAAATTGGATGCACTTCGTGTACAAAATGGACAATCTCTTTCGAAGTATGAGAGTTTTGGACGAAAACTCGTCTGTTACAAAAGGATTTCAATTTTTTTTAACTTATTTCAACTCCAGACTTTTTGTGCATTCAATATGAACAAATAGAAGCCACATCCTAAAATTTCACCCCTATCTAACTTCATTTGCTATTTTTTATGCATTTAATGAATTGTTTTGAGCTAAATGACCCAGAAATTAAAATGCACCACAAATGAACTCTGAAAAGGTTGAAACTTGGCATGGTATCATCATTTCACCCACATAGCATGTGCTAAAAAGTTGAGAGGGTTACGACAAAAATTGGATGCACTTCGTGTACAAAATGGACAATCTCTTTCGAAGTATGAGAGTTTTGGACGAAATCTCGTCTGTTACAAAAGGATTTCAATTTTTTTTAACTTATTTCAACTCCAGACTTTTTGTGCATTCAATATGGACCAATAGAAGCCACATCCTAAAATTTCAACCCTATCTAACTTCATTTGCTATTTTTCATGCATTTAATGAAATGTTTTGAGCTAAATGACCCTGAAATTAAAAGGCACCACAAATGAACTCTGAAAAGGTTGAAACTTGGCATGGTATCATCATTTCACCCACATAGCATGTGCTAAAAAGTTGAGAGTGTTACGGCAAAAACTGGATGCACTTCGTGTACAAAATGGACAATCTCTTTCGAAGTATCAGGGCTTCGGACGAAAACTCATCTGTTACAAAAGGATTTCAATTTGTTTAACTTATTTCAACTCCAGACTTTTTGTGAATTCAATATGAACCATTAGAAGCCACATCCTAAAATTTCAACCCTATCTCACTTCATTTGCTATTTTTCATGCATTTAATGAATTGTTTTGAGCTAAATGACCCTGAAATTAAAAAGCACCACAAATGAACTCTGAAAAGGTTGAAACTTGGCATGGTATCATAATTTCACCCACATAGCATGTGCTAAAAAGTTGAGAGGGTTACGGCAAAAACTGGATGCACTTCGTGTACAAAGTGGACAATCTATTTTGAAGTATGAGAGTTTCGGACGAAAACTCGTCTGTTACAAAAGGATTTCAATTTTTTTTAACTTATTTCAACTCCAGAATTTTTGTGCATTCAATATGAACCATTAGAAGCCACATACTAAAATTTCAACCCTATCTAACTTCATTTGCTATTTTTCATTCATTTAATGAATTGTTTTGAGCTAAATGACCCTGAAATTAAAAGGCACCACAAATGAACTCTGAAAAGGTTGAAACTTGGCATGGTATCATCATTTCACCCACATAGCATGTGCTAAAAAGTTGAGAGTGTTACGGCAAAAACTGGATGCACATCGTGTACAAAATGGACAATCTCTTTCGAAGTATCAGGGCTTCGGACGAAAACTCGTCTCTTACAAAAGGATTTCAATTTGTTTAACTTATTTGAACTCCAGACTTTTTGTGCATTCAATATGAACCATTAGAAGCCACATCCTAAAATTTCAACCCTATCTAACTTCATTTGCTATTTTTCATGCATTTAATGAATTGTTTTGAGCTAAATGACCCTGAAATTAAAAAGCACCACAAATGAACTCTGAAAAGGTTGAAACTTGGCATGGTATCATCATTTCACCCACATAGCATGTGCTAAAAAGTTGAGAGGGTTACGGCAAAAACTGGATGCACTTCGTGTACAAAATGGACAATCTCTTTCGAAGTATCAGGGCTTCGGACGAAAACTCGTCTGTTACCAAAGGATTTCAATTTGTTTAACTTATTTGAACTCCAGACTTTTTGTGCATTCAATATGAACCATTAGAAGCCACATCCTAAAATTTCAACCCTATCTAACTTCATTTGCTATTTTTCATGCATTTAATGAATTGTTTTGAGCTAAATGACCCTGAAATTAAAAAGCACCACAAATGAACTCTGAAAAGGTTGAAACTTGGCATGGTATCATCATTTCACCCACATACCATGTGCTAAAAAGTTGAGAGGGTTACGGCAAAAACTGGATGCACTTCGTGTACAAAATGGACAATCTCTTTCGAAGTATCAGGGTTTCGGACGAAAACTCGTCTGTTACAAAAGGATTTCCATTTTTTTAACTTATTTCAACTCCAGAATTTTTGTGCATTCAATATGAACCATTAGAAGCCACATCCTAAAATTTCAACCCTATCTAACTTCATTTGCTATTTTTCATGCATTTAATGAATTGTTTTGAGCTAAATGACCCTGAAATTAAAAGGCACCACAAATGAACTCTGAAAATGTTGAAACTTGGCATGGTATCATCATTTCACCCACATAGCATGTGCTAAAAAGTTGAGAGGGTTACGGCAAAAACTGGATGCACTTCGTGTACAAAGTGGACAATCTATTTCGAAGTATCAGGGTTTCGGACGAAAACTCGTGTGTTACAAAAGGATTTCAATTTTTTTAACTTATTTCAACTCCAGAATTTTTGTGCATTCAATATGAACCGTTAGAAGCCACATACTAAAATTTCAACCCTATCTAACTTCATTTGCTATTTTTCATGCATTTAATGAATTGTTTTGAGCTAAATGACCCTGAAATTAAAAGGCACCACAAATGAACTCTGAAAAGGTTGAAACTTGGCATGGTATCATAATTTCACCCACATAGCATGTGCTAAAAAGTTGAGAGTGTTACGGCAAAAACTGGATGCACTTCGTGTACAAAATGGACAATCTCTTTCGAAGTATCAGGGCTTCGGACGAAAACTCGTCTGTTACAAAAGGATTTCAATTTGTTTAACTTATTTCAACTCTAGACTTTTTGTGCATTCAATATGAACCATTAGAAGCCACATCCTAAAATTTCAACCCTATCTAACTTCATTTGCTATTTTTCATGCATTTAATGAATTGTTTTGAGCTAAATGACCCTGAAATTAAAAAGCACCACAAATGAACTCTGAAAAGGTTGAAACTTGGCATGGTATCCTAATTTCACCCACATAGCATGTGCTAAAAAGTTGAGAGGGTTACGGCAAAAACTGGATGCACTTCGTGTACAAAGTGGACAATCTATTTCGAAGTATGAGAGTTTCGGACGAAAACTCGTCTGTTACAAAAGGATTTCAATTTTTTTTAACTTATTTCAACTCCAGACTTTTTGTGCATTCAATATGAACCATTAGAAGCCACATACTAAAATTTCAACCCTATCTAACTTCATTTGCTATTTTTCATTCATTTAATGAATTGTTTTGAGCTAAATGACCCTGAAATTAAAAGGCACCACAAATGAACTCTGAAAAGGTTGAAACTTGGCATGGTATCATCATTTTACCCACATAGCATGTGCTAAAAAGTAGAGAGGGTTACGGCAAAAACTGGATGCACTTCGTGTACAAAATGGACAATATCTTTCGAAGTATCAGGGTTTCGGACGAAAACTCGTCTGTGACAAAAGGATTTCATTTTTTTAACTTATTTCAACTCCAGACTTTTTGTGCACTCAATATGAAGCATTAGAAGCCACATCCTAAATTTCAACCCTATCTAACTTCATTTGCTATTTTTCATTCATTTAATGAATTGTTTTGAGCTAAATGACCCTGAAATTAAAAGGCACCACAAATGAACTCTGAAAAAGTTGAAACTTGGCATGGTATCATCATTTCACCCACATAGCATGTGCTAAAAAGTTGAGAGGGTTACGGCAAAAATTGGATGCACTTCGTGTACAAAATGGACAATCTCTTTCGAAGTATGAGAGTTTTGGACGAAAACTCGTCTGTTACAAAAGGATTTCAATTTTTTTTAACTTATTTCAACTCCAGACTTTTTGTGCATTCAATATGAACAAATAGAAGCCACATCCTAAAATTTCACCCCTATCTAACTTCATTTGCTATTTTTTATGCATTTAATGAATTGTTTTGAGCTAAATGACCCAGAAATTAAAATGCACCACAAATGAACTCTGAAAAGGTTGAAACTTGGCATGGTATCATCATTTCACCCACATAGCATGTGCTAAAAAGTTGAGAGGGTTACGACAAAAATTGGATGCACTTCGTGTACAAAATGGACAATCTCTTTCGAAGTATGAGAGTTTTGGACGAAATCTCGTCTGTTACAAAAGGATTTCAATTTTTTTTAACTTATTTCAACTCCAGACTTTTTGTGCATTCAATATGGACCAATAGAAGCCACATCCTAAAATTTCAACCCTATCTAACTTCATTTGCTATTTTTCATGCATTTAATGAAATGTTTTGAGCTAAATGACCCTGAAATTAAAAGGCACCACAAATGAACTCTGAAAAGGTTGAAACTTGGCATGGTATCATCATTTCACCCACATAGCATGTGCTAAAAAGTTGAGAGTGTTACGGCAAAAACTGGATGCACTTCGTGTACAAAATGGACAATCTCTTTCGAAGTATCAGGGCTTCGGACGAAAACTCATCTGTTACAAAAGGATTTCAATTTGTTTAACTTATTTCAACTCCAGACTTTTTGTGAATTCAATATGAACCATTAGAAGCCACATCCTAAAATTTCAACCCTATCTCACTTCATTTGCTATTTTTCATGCATTTAATGAATTGTTTTGAGCTAAATGACCCTGAAATTAAAAAGCACCACAAATGAACTCTGAAAAGGTTGAAACTTGGCATGGTATCATAATTTCACCCACATAGCACACTACTAGGAAAAGGGCTATAGATGGAATGGGCTCTAATGGCGCACCAGACTCCTGGTGCGCCACTACTATATAGTAATGGCGCACCATGAGCCAGTGCGCCATTAGAGTGGTAGATACTAATGGCGCACCAGGCCCACGGTGCGCCATTAGTAACAATTTTTTTTTTCCAAAAATTCTAATGGCGCACCACGTTAGAGTGCGCCATTACTATTTTGAGTAGTAATGGCGCACCTCCAACACAGTGCGCCACTACTATTTTTTTTTATTTTTTTTTATTTTTGCAAAACTACTAATGGCGCACCCCTAGCTGGTGCGCCATTAGTAACCAGGGTTACTAATGGCGCACCAGATAGGGGTGCGCCATTAGTAAGCTGGGACCAGCTAGATATTTTGGACAGCCTCACCTACCCACTCACTTTCCCCACTTCATTCTCTCCACCTCCTCCTCCAAGCTTGTGTCGGCTGCCTCCTCCTCCTCACCTCATTTGCACCATAGATTCATCAAAATTAAGTGGTTAAATTAGCTTTTTTTGATAGGTAAGTAAGGGGAAAGCTATCTTTATGTTGTAGATCTACATTTTTTCTCCCTCGAGCTCCAACAACCGTGCACATACACTTTTTATGGCCTAGCTAGATCTATGTATGTTTGTGGTGTTGCATATGTTTGTGGTGTTGCATATATGTTTGTGTTTGCAGGTACCGGTATTTGAAATGCGATAGTTGCCAATATTCTGCCGACATGTTGATTCATTTCCGTTTCGGCGAGAATTTTGGCACTATGCATTCTTTTTGGTCCTATTTTTAGGGAAAGTCATGCCAAATTTTTTCTTGGTTCTAAAATATCGTTTTGCTCTACCCCGCAGGCGACCATGGTCCGCACGATGACCGAAGGCATCGTGAATAGGTTTTTGAGCTCCGCGAAGGCCGAGATGCTTCAAAAGAACGAGACGGAGATAAGATGTCCGTGTCGAAGATGCAAGCTGAAGAGCCTTATTGCGGACCCGGATTCCGGGCAGGTGCGGGACCACCTGCTCTTGCGTGGTTTCATGGATGGCTATCGGTGGCAAAGTGATGAAGATGACTATGAAGTCGTCCATGGCCGGGCAAGAAATGAGGATCGGCAGCAAGACAACCACCGCGGCGAGGGCGGGCGAGAAGACGAAGAATCTCCAGGACATGATCACGACGGTGATGCTGCACACAGTCATCATGTAGAAGATGCCGGACATGATGATGAGGAAGATCAAGACGAAGGGCATGATCATGATCTAGATGAAGATGCCGGAGCAGACGACGATGGAGGCTGGGTGCATGACCCTCATATTCAAGAGCTGCTTCTCAAGCAGACGGATAACGCAAGAGCTGCCGCCCGAGAGAAAGCCAAGCTGGATCAACTGGAGATAGACGCGGTTACTCCATTGTATGAAGGATGCAGGCCCGAGGATACCCGCCTGAAAGTAACGCTCATGGCTCTGGAGATGAAGGTAAAACACAAAATGACCGACGCATGCTTCGACGAGAACATGTCATTCTGGCACGAACGTCTTCCCAAGGGGAACAAGTGCCCGACCAGTTTCGAGGAGGCGAAGAAAATCGTGTGTCCTCTGGATTTACCGCACGTGAAATACCATGTGTGCATGAACAATTGCGTCATTTATCGGGACGAGCACGCAGAGTCTACCATATGTCCGGTGAAAACATTCTAATGGCGCACCGCCAGGGGGTGCGCCATTAGAAAGCCTCCCCTATAGCTACAGTCCCCCGATCCACTTCCCCCCTCCCTCGCCAGTTCGTCCCCCCGATCCACTTCCCTCTCGCCGCCACCGGAGCCCAGGCCTCTCCCCCCCCCTCTCCCCCGCGCCGCGCCATCGCCTGTCGTCGCCGTCGAGTCCGCCGCCACCACACGTCGAGGGTGAGCTCCCCCTCTCCCCCTCCTCCTCCGCCTCCCTCCCCCCTCCCCTCCTTTCTCTCCCCTCCGCCTTCTCCCCTGTCTGACATCTCCCGTCCGGCAGCGCCCGCCCGCGACCACCAGGAGGAGGAGGCCCGCCGGAGACCACCAGCAGGAGGAGGCCGAGCCCCGTCCCCGTCCCCGTCCCCGTCCCCGTCCCCGTCCCCTGGCCTCCCCTAATCTCGCCTCCCACTGCTCAAGGTCAAATCTCCCCCTCCTCCCCTGCTTTATTCTGTTTATTCTGTTAACTTAATGTGGTTCAATGACAATGACTGTACTGTTAACCATTGTTTAGTGTTGGCTCTGATTTATTGCTGCACATGTCAATACTCGCTGATACTAGGGGATCATTCGTTACTGTGATTTAGTTCTTTCCTGGAAATATCCAATGATTCGTTACTGTGATTCTGTTACTTAATTTGCTATCTTCAGTTCAGTCTAGTGTTGCTGTTCCATGTTTACAGCAAGTAGTGTTGCTGCTCCGTGTTAAGTCTGGCTGGCTTAAAGAATCAATCTTGCTGTATGATGAAACGTACCGTAAATTGTAATTCTGGACCATTTCCATCTAGTATTCGGATTTGCTGCTGAGCAAATAATTGTTTGATGGCAAATTTTTTTTTTTTTTAAATAAACATGTTTATATTTGTCTAAAAAGATGCAGCATCACACTGGAGCGGTCTGCACAAAATACCTGAAACTGAAACTACTCTACTCAACAATTAAGTTAACAGTACAGTCATTGTCATTGTCATTGAACAACAGTACAGCAATAAAGCTACTACTAAGTTTATTCTGTTTTTGCTGCTGCTCTGTTTGCTCTGAACTGAAACCACACTGACATATCTTTGAAGCATAATCTCTGAACATAAACATTGGACAAACCAATGATATGAAAGCAAGCATTGGGATCAAATATGATCTAAGCAGTGGAAAATTTATTCAAGCTGAAGGTTACTGCATACCTTTTCATGTACTGTGATTAACATTCTTCCTACTAATCCTTTCAAGATGTCGCGTGTCAAATATTCTGTCATTTTGTGCAGGGATGTATAACCAATAGGTAGAGAATTCAGCAAATAATTTAGAAGGACTAGGAACAATATCTTCAAAACAATCAATAGACTTTTTTTTCTTTTAATTTCAGAAAGAGAAAAACACAAATCTTAACTGGATAACAGTGCTTATATGAAGTGCATCTATAGCATCTATAGCATCCATAGCATCTATATACACACATAGATTCTTAGGAATCCACCATCAAACGATAACCGCAGCTCCATGAAGCAAGTCTCCTTCTATACACCTGCATGGAACAGCAGCATTTTTTTGAATTAACTGTCAGTAGCTGCTGCTGCTCTGTTCTGCTGCTGCTGCTGCTCTATATAGGAGCAGCTCTGTTCTGCTGCTGCTGCTGCTCTATATAGGAGCAGCTCTGTTCTGCTGCTGCTGCTGGGTTTTGTCTCCGACCATCGTGTCGTGATGATTTTGTAGGTACCCCGAGAGGCCCTTGAGTTTTCCGGAATGTCGATTAACTTCCGTTCCGGCAAATTCGGGTACTCCATATGTCCTATTTTCAGCAAAGGTCATGCTGAAATTTTCCGTGAATTTTAGCATGACTTTGCTAAAAATAGGACATATGGGGTACTTGCGACTAATGCATGGGCCGGGGTATCTTAGTACTTAATTAAGTAGGATCAACTGCCCCGCCATTCTTGCTGCATTAAACCATAGGTGGCAATAGAGCCAAGTGATTAGGCCATGATCTTGTTCCTCGGTGTCGATGATATGGACAAACCCTAAATGATAAAACCTTGGCTTTTAGGGTGCCTCGGTGTCGATAAGAACCTAAATGATGAAAGCTTAGGCTTTTAGGGTGCCTCGGCGTCGACAAACCCTAAATGATGAGATCTTGTTCCTTGACAATAACCAACTTTTTGACCAAACTTTTTTCCTATTTAGAGCGAAACATGGCCCACAACGATGAGGCCGGCGGTTCGGGCGGCAAGGCATTCTGGGAGCTGTCCCAGGAGATGGAGGAACAACCTCACCGCTATGAGGACGCCGCGGAAGACACCGATCCTGACTACACAACCCCTAGTGGCGCCGAGGATGCCACCACTGATGGTGCCGCCGAGGATGCCACCACTGATGATGGCAGCGCACGCACAGATGGCAGCCAACCGAAGAGGCAACGGAAGGACCGGCGCCCGAACGCGCTCCGCACCGTCAAGGAGGAATTTACTGAAGTGGACTCCGACGGGTATCCAACGGCGCCCAAAGAAATAGTCAAGGGGTACTCGGTTCAGCTCGGGTGCATTCTCCGGAGCACCGTCTCGATCAACACCGAGAACCTAAGGCATAAGGACCGAGGGAATATGCGCAACCTCCTCTTCACGAAGCTGCACGAACGATACAAGTTCCCCGCTGAATTTGAAAACACACGCCTCTCAGGGAATAAAGTGAACAATGCCGCCCTCACGAGGATGAGCACGGCCCTGTCTACTTGGAGAAGCGCGGTGAAGAGAATGATTGACAAAGGTGATAGTTATGAGAAGATCAAGGCGAAAAATCCTTCGATCAGCGAAGATGACTACAAGGAGTTCAAGATCAAGTGCGAGAGCCCCGCAACCTCCGAATCAAGTCAGTGGGGGAAATAAATGCGGGAGTTGAACTTAGGGGAACACAAACTCGGTCCCGGCGGTTACAGAGTGGCGGAGCCTATATGGGACAAGGAGGACGCGGAGCGTGCCGAGCAAGGCCTACCGCCCCGCTTCGAGAAATACCGTGACAAGCAGACCAGGAACTATGTCAGGGCCCGGTACAAGGAGGACCCGGTAACAAAGGAGCTTACCACGGATCCGAAGACCAGGGCCCTTGAGGTTGTTCTGGTAAGGAATACACCCCCGCGTAATTAGCTCCATATGGTTGCATTCTAATTAATGAAGCCAAATTTCTAAATGGTTCACATTCCTTCCGCAGGCGTCTGAAAGCAGTAGCGCGGGGTCGACTCAGAGCACCCCTTGGGACAGCACTCTAAATAGGGCGTTGAACGTAATGAAAAACAAGGATAAGCTCAGTAAGCCGTCGTCAGCTGGTCGTGTGGCCGGCAAAGGCTTGTCCACAAAATGGTCGTCATACTATAACGCTGGTGGGCGAAAGGAGAGAAAGACCAGCTCGGAAAGCCAGTCGCGCGAGGTTCAAGAACTCAAGGCACAAGTGGCGCGGATTCCGGAGATTGTCCAAGAGCAAGTGCAACAACAACTGGGATCGACGCTCACCGGCATTATGCCTACCTTGATTCATGGGCTGACGACGTGGATTGCGGGCGGCCAACAGGGGCCGCCCCCGATTCCCAGCTTCACGGCCAGCAACTCGCACAACGCGCAGGCGGCGCCATTGGTGTCTCCGGCGGAGGCGGCATTGGTGTCTCCGACGCCGGCACAGGCATTGGAGCTTAATGCACCCGGGTGTACGCCGGCCGGCACCTCTGCAGCAAGCGGCCCCTCCGTCAATTGCACGCCCGCCGTTGGCGGTGCCTCGACATTAGCCGAGCTCGACGCCATCATCACGGTAACTAATTAAGCCTCTCGGCCGAGGACTTCATCTCCTTGCCTTTGACTGGGCATCCCTGACGCCCTACATGTTTTCGCAGGGCGCCGCCGACGTTCCGTGCACTCTCCTGCACTTCGTGAACGACGAGTTGGTCGATGTCGCCAAGGGCAGAATCGTTCAACCGGGCAACCCCGTGTTCCACGGTAATCCGATTCCACCCACCGTGTGTAGGGTTCAACTGGTTCGGGTGCTGCCAGGCTGCGACGAGTTGTTACCTCCGATTCGACCCGCCGGGGCCGACGAAGATGATGTGATGACCCTCAGCGCCTGCCTAAGCTGGCCCCTGCTTTGGCCGAAGAGCCAGATTCGTTTGGGGGCGGGGGACACCACCCCAAAGACAACACCGCCAGTCGTGCCGGCGCCAAGCCATGGCAAGACCGCCGCAACGCTACCGGACATGCCGGACATCCCTATGGCACAGGATCCGAACATGCATATGGCACAGGATCCGGACGACGACGACAACGACGACGGTACGTTTGCCCAAGTCAATGAGTACTTTGCCGAACATGGGTACAATGACGAATTCATGGGGCCTTCTTCTCAAGAACCCAACCCTACAAAAGACGATCGCGATCTAGCTGGTACCGCGGAGAAACCCAATTGCAACAGGCGTCGTCTGGCATTCGGTTCTCAGGAGACGCCTCCAGCTGCCGACTTCACCGAGCCTCAGATAGCCGAGGTGCGAAATATTATCAGCCCCAACACACTCAAGAAGGCGGTCTGTGAGCAGAACTCGATCCCATTACAGCAGAAGAAGGGACGGAAAAGAAAGAGTAACAAGGGTGCGAGCCAGCCGGCACCGAGTACGATCCGTGCTCAGGACGGGCCACCTTCACCTAAGGATATCTCGAGGAGGGTGCATGTGGCGGGTAGGCCGATGCTACCGACTAATATGCTCAATGCTGCAACCGGTGCTATGCGGAGTCTGCATGACAGTGTTCTTTCTTTGGAGAAGCGGCGTCTCAGAGAGAATGATGTGGCATACCCGGTTTTCGTGGCCAAGGTGCCAGAGGGCAAGGGCTTTATGGATAACTCCATCGGGGGTACGATCGTCCTGCGGTTTGATGACATCTTCGCTATGTTCAACCTTCATCCGCTGCACTACACCTTCGTTCGGCTATTTTCGCTGAGTATGGAGATGCGGATCATTAGAGACAAGACCCCGGACATCGTGATAGTCGACCCCTTCTACATGCGTGCCAAGATCTTGCGCAGCGCTGGGGACCGGCAAGTCGCGAGTTCTTACCTCGAAGGCGTCATTCTGGCAAACCCAGATAAGGATAACTTCATCGTGCCTTACTTTCCCGAGTAAGTCGTCCCCTCAACCGCCCCGTAACATATGATTTCTTAGATTTCGATCGTTTTTTTTTAACATTCCGTGTTTTGTGCAGTGACACACATTGCACACTCATCCTCTTAAGCCCTAAATATTCCATGGCGACGTACTTCGACTCGGACCGTCAGTCGAAGAAAGACTACACAAATGTCAAGAAAGTTCTTGATGATGTTCTCCCCGGCTACGCCAAATCTGGAGGCACCTTCACCAGGAAAGTTCGTAAGTACGGCAAGCACGTGTTCGCCCACAATACGACGTTCTGCTGCGTCAAGCAGCCGACTGGCGGTCAGAAGGATGCCTACTACGCCCTCCATCACATGCGGGCGATCGTACGGGACCATAATCACCTTCTGCTACCAGATAATCTCAAAGATTGGGCCGCGAGCTTGTCGGCAATCCAGGACGCGAACATTAGAGAAGAATTCTTTCGCATCCAGTCGGAGTTTGCGGAAATCATCCATCAAGATGTCCTTCATTCCTGCGGGCAGTTCAACTTCAAAAATCAACCGTCCAACAGTGAGATAGACACAACGCTACAAATGCAGGATGACAACGCCCGCAATTTCATGACCCCCACGTATGACGGCGGCTTCATCCACGTTCCGGCCCCTTGAGTCATGCTATGTCTAGTTCTGAAACATCGATTGGCTCATGTTGTAATTAAACTTTAATGAACTTGTATGTCTCTTTGGTTTGGACAGTCGTTCAACTTAGATGTGATCGATGCTATTAATGTCTTGCTTTTCTCTTCCGATCCTTTTGTTGCATACTTATATATTGCTTATGTATTGTTGGTACTAACGTTTTGTTTGGCTAGTGCATAGAGATGCCGACGTATGTCGTGTACAAGGGTAGGGTTCCCGGAGTCTACGACGACTGGGAGGAGTGTCGGAGACAGGTTCACCGTTTCAGCGGTAACAGTTACAAAGGGTACGACACTAGGGCGGAGGCGGAAGCTCGATACGCGCGCTATCTAGCGGGAGAGAGGAGGGAGCGGAGGAGGAACCGGATGAAGATCAGTTTCATCGCGATGATGCTCATCGTGATAACCGCAGCTCTCTTCTATGTGATGGTAGTTTAGATGATTGATATGGTTGTAATGTGAAGACAAACTCGCTACTCGCGGTTTCGAGACTTGTAATGTTCTAACTTTGTTCGGTATTTTAAATTCGGAGACTAATATGATGAATTGTATTCGGAGACTAATCTTCTATTGTATTCGATAAATCTGCTGTTGTTGTGTGATTGTATTCGATAAATCTATTTGTATTCGATATATTTTGTATCCTGTGAAAATATCAGAAAAGAAAAAAAAATAAATCCCTAATATTAATACAAGTGGCGCACCACAAGGAAACTAATGGCGCACTAAAAAAACTACACTAATGGCGCATCAGAGCGTAGTGCGCCATTAGTATGCCATAGCCCATGGGTACATATGGCGCCCTGGGAGGCATTGTAATGGCGCACGGGGGGCAATTCTAATGGCGCACCCCTGGTGCGCCATTAGTACACCAGATACTAATGGCGCACCAGGGGTGCGCCATTAGAATTTAATTCTAATGGCGTGGTACTAGTGGCGCACCAGTAGTGCGCCATTAGTAGGCAAAACTGGTGCGCCACTAGTATGTGTTTTCCTAGTAGTGGCATGTGCTAAAAAGTTGAGAGGGTTACGGCAAAAACTGGATGCACTTCGTGTACAAAGTGGACAATCTATTTTGAAGTATGAGAGTTTCGGACGAAAACTCGTCTGTTACAAAAGGATTTCAATTTTTTTTAACTTATTTCAACTCCAGAATTTTTGTGCATTCAATATGAACCATTAGAAGCCACATACTAAAATTTCAACCCTATCTAACTTCATTTGCTATTTTTCATTCATTTAATGAATTGTTTTGAGCTAAATGACCCTGAAATTAAAAGGCACCACAAATGAACTCTGAAAAGGTTGAAACTTGGCATGGTATCATCATTTCACCCACATAGCATGTGCTAAAAAGTTGAGAGTGTTACGGCAAAAACTGGATGCACATCGTGTACAAAATGGACAATCTCTTTCGAAGTATCAGGGCTTCGGACGAAAACTCGTCTGTTACAAAAGGATTTCAATTTGTTTAACTTATTTGAACTCCAGACTTTTTGTGCATTCAATATGAACCATTAGAAGCCACATCCTACAATTTCAACCCTATCTAACTTCATTTGCTATTTTTCATGCATTTAATGAATTGTTTTGAGCTAAATGACCCTGAAATTAAAAAGCACCACAAATGAACTCTGAAAAGGTTGAAACTTGGCATGGTATCATCATTTCACCCACATAGCATGTGCTAAAAAGTTGAGAGGGTTACGGCAAAAACTGGATGCACTTCGTGTACAAAATGGACAATCTCTTTCGAAGTATCAGGGTTTCGGACGAAAACTCGTCTGTTACAAAAGGATTTCAATTTTTTTAACTTATTTCAACTCCAGAATTTTTGTGCATTCAATATGAACCATTAGAAGCCACATACTAAAATTTCAACCCTATCTAACTTCATTTGCTATTTTTCATGCATTTAATGAATTCATTTGAGCTAAATGACCCTGAAATTAAAAAGCAGCACAAATGAACTCTGAAAATGTTGAAACTTGGCATGGTATCATCATTTCACCCACATAGCATGTGCTAAAAAGTTGAGAGGGTTACGGCAAAAACTGGATGCACTTCGTGTACAAAGTGGACAATCTATTTCGAAGTATCAGGGTTTCGGACGAAAACTCGTGTGTTACAAAAGGATTTCAATTTTTTTAACTTACTTCAACTCCAGAATTTTTGTGCATTCAATATGAACCGTTAGAAGCCACATACTAAAATTTCAACCCTATCTAACTTCATTTGCTATTTTTCATGCATTTAATGAATTGTTTTGAGCTAAATGACCCTGAAATTAAAAGGCACCACAAATGAACTCTGAAAAGGTTGAAACTTGGAATGGTATCATCATTTCACCCACATAGCATGTGCTAAAAAGTTGAGAGTGTTACGGCAAAAACTGGATGCACTTCGTGTACAAAATGGACAATCTCTTTCGAAGTATCAGGGCTTCGGACGAAAACTCGTCTGTTACAAAAGGATTTCAATTTGTTTAACTTATTTCAACTCTAGACTTTTTGTGCATTCAATATGAACCATTAGAAGCCACATCCTAAAATTTCAACCCTATCTAACTTCATTTGCTATTTTTCATGCATTTAATGAATTGTTTTGAGCTAAATGACCCTGAAATTAAAAAGCACCACAAATGAACTCTGAAAAGGTTGAAACTTGGCATGGTATCCTAATTTCACCCACATAGCATGTGCTAAAAAGTTGAGAGGGTTACGGCAAAAACTGGATGCACTTCGTGTACAAAGTGGACAATCTATTTCGAAGTATGAGAGTTTCGGACGAAAACTCGTCTGTTACAAAAGGATTTCAATTTTTTTTAACTTATTTCAACTCCAGACTTTTTGTGCATTCAATATGAACCATTAGAAGCCACATACTAAAATTTCAACCCTATCTAACTTCATTTGCTATTTTTCATTCATTTAATGAATTGTTTTGAGCTAAATGACCCTGAAATTAAAAGGCACCACAAATGAACTCTGAAAAGGTTGAA
This sequence comes from Elymus sibiricus, assembly GCA_039707655.1. Lineage (NCBI taxonomy): Eukaryota > Viridiplantae > Streptophyta > Magnoliopsida > Poales > Poaceae > Elymus > Elymus sibiricus. The sequence goes on from CM077663.1 coordinate 284,714,703, forward strand.
ACTTGGCATGGTATCATCATTTCACCCACATAGCATGTGCTAAAAAGTTGAGAGTGTTACGGCAAAAACTGGATGCACTTCGTGTACAAAATGGACAATCTCTTTCGAAGTATCAGGGCTTCGGACGAAAACTCGTCTGTTACAAAAGGATTTCAATTTGTTTAACTTATTTGAACTCCAGACTTTTTGTGCATTCAATATGAACCATTAGAAGCCACATCCTAAAATTTTAACCCTATCAAACTTCATTTGCTATTTTTCATGCATTTAATGAATTGTTTTGAGCTAAATGACCCTGAAATTAAAAAGCACCACAAATGAACTCTGAAAAGGTTGAAACTTGGCATGGTATCATCATTTCACCCACATAGCATGTGCTAAAAAGTTGAGAGGGTTACGGCAAAAACTGGATGCACTTCGTGTACAAAATGGACAATCTCTTTCGAAGTATCAGGGTTTCGGACGAAAACTCGTCTGTTACAAAAGGATTTCAATTTTTTTAACTTATTTCAACTCCTGAATTTTTGTGCATTCAATATGAACCATTAGAAGCCACATGCTAAAATTTCAACCCTATCTAACTTCATTTGCTATTTTCATGCATTTAATGAATTGTTTTGAGCTAAATGACCCTGAAATTAAAAAGCAGCACAAATGAACTCTGAAAATGTTGAAACTTGGCATGGTATCATCATTTCACCCACATAGCATGTGCTTAAAAGTTGAGAGTGTTACGGCAAAAACTGGATGCACTTCGTGTACAAAATGGACAATCTCTTTCGAAGTATCAGGGCTTCGGACGAAAACTCGTCTGTTACAAAAGGATTTCAATTTGTTTAACTTATTTCAACTCCAGACTTTTTGTGCATTCAATATGAACCATTAGAAGCCACATCCTAAAATTTCAACCCTATCTAACTTCATTTGCTATTTTTCATGCATTTAATGAATTGTTTTGAGCTAAATGACCCTGAAATTAAAAGGCACCACAAATGAACTCTGAAAATGTTGAAACTTGGCATGGTATCATCATTTCACCCACATAGCATGTGCTAAAAAGTTGAGAGGGTTACGGCAAAAACTGGATGCACTTCGTGTACAAAATGGACAATCTATTTCGAAGTATCAGGGTTTCGGACGAAAACTCGTGTGTTACAAAAGGATTTCAATTTTTTTAACTTATTACAACTCCAGAATTTTTGTGCATTCAATATGAACCATTAGAAGCCACATCCTAAAATTTCAACCCTATCTAACTTCATTTGCTATTTTTCATGCATTTAATGAATTGTTTTGAGCTAAATGACCCTGAAATTAAAAAGCAGCACAAATGAACTCTGAAAATGTTGAAACTTGGCATGGTATCATCATTTCACCCACATAGCATGTGCTAAAAAGTTGAGAGGGTTACGGCAAAAACTGGATGCACTTCGTGTACAAAGTGGACAATCTATTTCGCAGTATCATGGTTTCGGACGAAAACTCGTGTGTTACAAAAGGATTTCAATTTTTTTAACTTATTTCAACTCCAGAATTTTTGTGCATTCAATATGAACCGTTAGAAGCCACATCCTAAAATTTCAACCCTATCTAACTTCATTTGCTATTTTTCATGCATTTAATGAATTGTTTTGAGCTAAATGACCCTGAAATTAAAAGGCACCACAAATGAACTCTGAAAAGGTTGAAACTTGGCATGGTATCATAATTTCACCCACATAGCATGTGCTAAAAAGTTGAGAGTGTTACGGCAAAAACTGGATGCACTTCGTGTACAAAATGGACAATCTCTTTCGAAGTATCAGGGCTTCGGACGAAAACTCGTCTGTTACAAAAGGATTTCAATTTGTTTAACTTATTTCAACTCCAGACTTTTTGTGCATTCAATATGAACCATTAGAAGCCACATCCTAAAATTTCAACCCTATCTAACTTCATTTGCTATTTTTCATGCATTTAATGAATTGTTTTGAGCTAAATGACCCTGAAATTAAAAAGCACCACAAATGAACTCTGAAAAGGTTGAAACTTGGCATGGTATTATAATTTCACCCACATAGCATGTGCTAAAAAGTTGAGAGGGTTACGGCAAAAACTGGATGCACTTCGTGTACAAAATGGACAATCTATTTCGAAGTATTAGGGTTTCGGACGAAAACTCGTCTGTTACAAAAGGATTTCAATTTTTTTAACTTATTACAACTCCAGAATTTTTGTGCATTCAATATGAACCATTAGAAGCCACATCCTAAAATTTCAACCCTATCTAACTTCATTTGCTATTTTTCATGCATTTAATGAATTCATTTGAGCTAAATGACCCTGAAATTAAAAAGCAGCACAAATGAACTCTGAAAATGTTGAAACTTGGCATGGTATCATCATTTCACCCACATAGCATGTGCTAAAAAGTTGAGAGGGTTACGGCAAAAACTGGATGCACTTCGTGTACAAAGTGGACAATCTATTTCGAAGTATGAGAGTTTCGGACGAAAATCCGTCTGTTACAAAAGAATTTCATTTTTTTAACTTATTTCAACTCCAGACTTTTTATTCATTCAATATGAACCAATAGAAGCCACATACTAAAATTTCAACCCTATCTAACTTCATTTGCTATTTTTCATTCATTTAATGAATTGTTTTGAGCTAAATGACCATGAAATTAAAAGGCACCACAAATGAACTCTGAAAAGGTTGAAACTTGGCATGGTATCATCATTTCACCCACATAGCATGTGCTAAAAAGTTGAGAGTGTTACGGCAAAAACTGGATGCACTTCGTGTACAAAATGGACAATCTCTTTCGAAGTATCAGGGCTTCGGACGAAAACTCGTCTGTTACAAAAGGATTTCAATTTGTTTAACTTATTTGAACTCCAGACTTTTTGTGCATTCAATATGAACCAATAGAAGCCACATACTAAAATTTCAACCCTATCTAACTTCATTTGCTATTTTTCATTCATTTAATGAATTGTTTTGAGCTAAATGACCATGAAATTAAAAGGCACCACAAATGAACTCTGAAAAGGTTGAAACTTGGCATGGTATCATCATTTCACCCACATAGCATGTGCTAAAAAGTTGAGAGGGTTACGGCAAAAACTGGATGCACTTCGTGTACAAAGTGGACAATCTATTTCGAAGTATCAGGGTTTCGGACGAAAACTCGTCTGTTACAAAAGGATTTCAATTTTTTTAACTTATTTCAACTCCAGAATTTTTGTGCATTCAATATGAACCATTAGAAGCCACATCCTAAAATTTCAACCCGATCTAACTTCATTTGCTATTTTTCATGCATTTAATGAATTGTTTTGAGCTAAATGACCCTGAAATTAAAAAGCAGCACAAATGAACTCTGAAAATGTTGAAACTTGGCATGGTATCATCATTTCACCCACATAGCATGTGCTAAAAAGTTGAGAGGGTTACGGCAAAAACTGGATGCACTTCGTGTACAAAGTGGACAATCTATTTCGAAGTATCATGGTTTCGGACGAAAACTCGTGTGTTACAAAAGGATTTCAATTTTTTTAACTTATTTCAACTCCAGAATTTTTGTGCACTCAATATGAACCGTTAGAAGCCACATCCTAAAATTTCAACCCTATCTAACTTCATTTGCTATTTTTCATGCATTTAATGAATTGTTTTGAGCTAAATGACCCTGAAATTAAAAGGCACCACAAATGAACTCTGAAAAGGTTGAAACTTGGCATGGTATCATCATTTCACCCACATAGCATGTGCTAAAAAGTTGAGAGTGTTACGGCAAAAACTGGATGCACTTCGTGTACAAAATGGACAATCTCTTTCGAAGTATCAGGGCTTCGGACGAAAACTCGTCTGTTACAAAAGGATTTCAATTTGTTTAACTTATTTCAACTCCAAACTTTTTGTGCATTCAATATGAACCATTAGAAGCCACATCCTAAAATTTCAACCCTATCTAACTTCATTTGCTATTTTTCATGCATTTAATGAATTGTTTTGAGCTAAATGACCCTGAAATTAAAAAGCACCACAAATGAACTCTGAAAAGGTTGAAACTTGGCATGGTATCATAATTTCACCCACATAGCATGTGCTAAAAAGTTGAGAGGGTTACGGCAAAAACTGGATGCACTTCGTGTACAAAATGGACAATCTATTTCGAAGTATTAGGGTTTCGGACGAAAACTCGTCTGTTACAAAAGGATTTCAATTTTTTTAACTTATTACAACTCCAGAATTTTTGTGCATTCAATATGAACCATTAGAAGCCACATCCTAAAATTTCAACCCTATCTAACTTCATTTGCTATTTTTCATGCATTTAATGAATTCATTTGAGCTAAATGACCCTGAAATTAAAAAGCAGCACAAATGAACTCTGAAAATGTTGAAACTTGGCATGGTATCATCATTTCACCCACATAGCATGTGCTAAAAAGTTGAGAGGGTTACGGCAAAAACTGGATGCACTTCGTGTACAAAGTGGACAATCTATTTCGAAGTATGAGAGTTTCGGACGAAAATCCGTCTGTTACAAAAGAATTTCATTTTTTTAACTTATTTCAACTCCAGACTTTTTATTCATTCAATATGAACCAATAGAAGCCACATACTAAAATTTCAACCCTATCTAACTTCATTTGCTATTTTTCATTCATTTAATGAATTGTTTTGAGCTAAATGACCCTGAAATTAAAAGGCACCACAAATGAACTCTGAAAAGGTTGAAACTTGGCATGGTATCATCATTTCACCCACATAGCATGTGCTAAAAAGTTGAGAGTGTTACGGCAAAAACTGGATGCACTTCGTGTACAAAATGGACAATCTCTTTCGAAGTATCAGGGCTTCGGACGAAAACTCGTTTGTTACAAAAGGATTTCAATTTGTTTAACTTATTTGAACTCCAGACTTTTTGTGCATTCAATATGAACCAATAGAAGCCACATACTAAAATTTCAACCCTATCTAACTTCATTTGCTATTTTTCATGCATTTAATGAATTGTTTTGAGCTAAATGACCCTGAAATTAAAAGGCACCACAAATGAACTCTGAAAAGGTTGAAACTTGGCATGGTATCATCATTTCACCCACATAGCATGTGCTAAAAAGTTGAGAGTGTTACGGCAAAAACTGGATGCACTTCGTGTACAAAATGGACAATCTCTTTCGAAGTATCAGGGCTTCGGACGAAAACTCGTCTGTTACAAAAGGATTTCAATTTGTTTAACTTATTTCAACTCCAGACTTTTTGTGCATTCAATATGAACCATTAGAAGCCACATCCTAAAATTTCAACCCTATCTAACTTCATTTGCTATTTTTCATGCATTTAATGAATTGTTTTGAGCTAAATGACCCTGAAATTAAAAAGCACCACAAATGAACTCTGAAAAGGTTGAAACTTGGCATGGTATCATAATTTCACCCACATAGCATGTGCTAAAAAGTTGAGAGGGTTACGGCAAAAACTGGATGCACTTCGTGTACAAAATGGACAATCTATTTCGAAGTATCAGGGTTTCGGACGAAAACTCGTGTGTTACAAAAGGATTTCAATTTTTTTAACTTATTACAACTCCAGAATTTTTGTGCATTCAATATGAACCATTAGAAGCCACATCCTAAAATTTCAACCCTATCTAACTTCATTTGCTATTTTTCATGCATTTAATGAATTGTTTTGAGCTAAATGACCCTGAAATTAAAAAGCAGCACAAATGAACTCTGAAAATGTTGAAACTTGGCATGGTATCATCATTTCACCCACATAGCATGTGCTAAAAAGTTGAGAGGGTTACGGCAAAAACTGGATGCACTTCGTGTACAAAGTGGACAATCTATTTCGAAGTATGAGAGTTTCGGACGAAAATCCGTCTGTTACAAAAGGATTTCATTTTTTTTAACTTATTTCAACTCCAGACTTTTTGTGCATTCAATATGAACCAATAGAAGCCACATACTAAAATTTCAACCCTATCTAACTTCATTTGCTATTTTTCATTCATTTAATGAATTGTTTTGAGCTAAATGACCCTGAAATTAAAAGGCACCACAAATGAACTCTGAAAAGGTTGAAACTTGGCATGGTATCATCATTTCACCCACATAGCATGTGCTAAAAAGTTGAGAGTGTTACGGCAAAAACTGGATGCACTTCGTGTACAAAATGGACAATCTCTTTCGAAGTATCAGGGCTTCGGACGAAAATCCGTCTGTTACAAAAGGATTTCATTTTTTTTAACTTATTTCAACTCCAGACTTTTTGTGCATTCAATATGAACCAATAGAAGCCACATACTAAAATTTCAACCCTATCTAACTTCATTTGCTATTTTTCATTCATTTAATGAATTGTTTTGAGCTAAATGACCCTGAAATTAAAAGGCACCACAAATGAACTCTGAAAAGGTTGAAACTTGGCATGGTATCATCATTTCACCCACATAGCATGTGCTAAAAAGTTGAGAGTGTTACGGCAAAAACTGGATGCACTTCGTGTACAAAATGGACAATCTCTTTCGAAGTATCAGGGCTTCGGACGAAAACTCGTCTGTTACAAAAGGATTTCAATTTGTTTAACTTATTTCAACTCCAGACTTTTTGTGCATTCAATATGAACCATTAGAAGCCACATCCTAAAATTTCAACCCTATCTAACTTCATTTGCTATTTTTCATGCATTTAATGAATTGTTTTGAGCTAAATGACCCTGAAATTAAAAAGCACCACAAATGAACTCTGAAAAGGTTGAAACTTGGCATGGTATCATAATTTCACCCACATAGCATGTGCTAAAAAGTTGAGAGGGTTACGGCAAAAACTGGATGCACTTCGTGTACAAAATGGACAATCTATTTCGAAGTATTAGGGTTTCGGACGAAAACTCGTCTGTTACAAAAGGATTTCAATTTTTTTAACTTATTACAACTCCAGAATTTTTGTGCATTCAATATGAACCATTAGAAGCCACATCCTAAAATTTCAACCCTATCTAACTTCATTTGCTATTTTTCATGCATTTAATGAATTCATTTGAGCTAAATGACCCTGAAATTAAAAAGCAGCACAAATGAACTCTGAAAATGTTGAAACTTGGCATGGTATCATCATTTCACCCACATAGCATGTGCTAAAAAGTTGAGAGGGTTACGGCAAAAACTGGATGCACTTCGTGTACAAAGTGGACAATCTATTTCGAAGTATGAGAGTTTCGGACGAAAATCCGTCTGTTACAAAAGAATTTCATTTTTTTAACTTATTTCAACTCCAGACTTTTTATTCATTCAATATGAACCAATAGAAGCCACATACTAAAATTTCAACCCTATCTAACTTCATTTGCTATTTTTCATTCATTTAATGAATTGTTTTGAGCTAAATGACCCTGAAATTAAAAGGCACCACAAATGAACTCTGAAAAGGTTGAAACTTGGCATGGTATCATCATTTCACCCACATAGCATGTGCTAAAAAGTTGAGAGTGTTACGGCAAAAACTGGATGCACTTCGTGTACAAAATGGACAATCTCTTTCGAAGTATCAGGGCTTCGGACGAAAACTCGTCTGTTACAAAAGGATTTCAATTTGTTTAACTTATTTGAACTCCAGACTTTTTGTGCATTCAATATGAACCAATAGAAGCCACATACTAAAATTTCAACCCTATCTAACTTCATTTGCTATTTTTCATTCATTTAATGAATTGTTTTGAGCTAAATGACCATGAAATTAAAAGGCACCACAAATGAACTCTGAAAAGGTTGAAACTTGGCATGGTATCATCATTTCACCCACATAGCATGTGCTAAAAAGTTGAGAGGGTTACGGCAAAAACTGGATGCACTTCGTGTACAAAGTGGACAATCTATTTCGAAGTATCAGGGTTTCGGACGAAAACTCGTCTGTTACAAAAGGATTTCAATTTTTTTAACTTATTTCAACTCCAGAATTTTTGTGCATTCAATATGAACCATTAGAAGCCACATCCTAAAATTTCAACCCGATCTAACTTCATTTGCTATTTTTCATGCATTTAATGAATTGTTTTGAGCTAAATGACCCTGAAATTAAAAAGCAGCACAAATGAACTCTGAAAATGTTGAAACTTGGCATGGTATCATCATTTCACCCACATAGCATGTGCTAAAAAGTTGAGAGGGTTACGGCAAAAACTGGATGCACTTCGTGTACAAAGTGGACAATCTATTTCGAAGTATCATGGTTTCGGACGAAAACTCGTGTGTTACAAAAGGATTTCAATTTTTTTAACTTATTTCAACTCCAGAATTTTTGTGCATTCAATATGAACCGTTAGAAGCCACATCCTAAAATTTCAACCCTATCTAACTTCATTTGCTATTTTTCATGCATTTAATGAATTGTTTTGAGCTAAATGACCCTGAAATTAAAAGGCACCACAAATGAACTCTGAAAAGGTTGAAACTTGGCATGGTATCATCATTTCACCCACATAGCATGTGCTAAAAAGTTGAGAGTGTTACGGCAAAAACTGGATGCACTTCGTGTACAAAATGGACAATCACTTTCGAAGTATCAGGGCTTCGGACGAAAACTCGTCTGTTACAAAAGGATTTCAATTTGTTTAACTTATTTCAACTCCAGACTTTTTGTGCATTCAATATGAACCATTAGAAGCCACATCCTAAAATTTCAACCCTATCTAACTTCATTTGCTATTTTTCATGCATTTAATGAATTGTTTTGAGCTAAATGACCCTGAAATTAAAAAGCACCACAAATGAACTCTGAAAAGGTTGAAACTTGGCATGGTATCATAATTTCACCCACATAGCATGTGCTAAAAAGTTGAGAGGGTTACGGCAAAAACTGGATGCACTTCGTGTACAAAATGGACAATCTATTTCGAAGTATCAGGGTTTCGGACGAAAACTCGTGTGTTACAAAAGGATTTCAATTTTTTTAACTTATTACAACTCCAGAATTTTTGTGCATTCAATATGAACCATTAGAAGCCACATCCTAAAATTTCAACCCTATCTAACTTCATTTGCTATTTTTCATGCATTTAATGAATTGTTTTGAGCTAAATGACCCTGAAATTAAAAAGCAGCACAAATGAACTCTGAAAATGTTGAAACTTGGCATGGTATCATCATTTCACCCACATAGCATGTGCTAAAAAGTTGAGAGGGTTACGGCAAAAACTGGATGCACTTCGTGTACAAAGTGGACAATCTATTTCGAAGTATGAGAGTTTCGGACGAAAATCCGTCTGTTACAAAAGGATTTCATTTTTTTTAACTTATTTCAACTCCAGACTTTTTGTGCATTCAATATGAACCAATAGAAGCCACATACTAAAATTTCAACCCTATCTAACTTCATTTGCTATTTTTCATTCATTTAATGAATTGTTTTGAGCTAAATGACCCTGAAATTAAAAGGCACCACAAATGAACTCTGAAAAGGTTGAAACTTGGCATGGTATCATCATTTCACCCACATAGCATGTGCTAAAAAGTTGAGAGTGTTACGGCAAAAACTGGATGCACTTCGTGTACAAAATGGACAATCTCTTTCGAAGTATCAGGGCTTCGGACGAAAATCCGTCTGTTACAAAAGGATTTCATTTTTTTTAACTTATTTCAACTCCAGACTTTTTGTGCATTCAATATGAACCAATAGAAGCCACATACTAAAATTTCAACCCTATCTAACTTCATTTGCTATTTTTCATTCATTTAATGAATTGTTTTGAGCTAAATGACCCTGAAATTAAAAGGCACCACAAATGAACTCTGAAAAGGTTGAAACTTGGCATGGTATGATCATTTCACCCACATAGCATGTGCTAAAAAGTTGAGAGTGTTACGGCAAAAACTGGATGCACTTCGTGTACAAAATGGACAATCTCTTTCGAAGTATCAGGGCTTCGGACGAAAACTCGTCTGTTACAAATGGATTTCAATTTTTTTTAACTTATTTCAACTCCAGACTTTTTGTGCATTCAATATGAACCAATAGAAGCCACATACTAAAATTTCAACCCTATCTAACTTCATTTGCTATTTTTCATGCATTTAATGAATTCATTTGAGCTAAATGACCCTGAAATTAAAAAGCAGCACAAATGAACTCTGAAAATGTTGAAACTTGGCATGGTATCATAATTTCACCCACATAGCATGTGCTAAAAAGTTGAGAGGGTTACGGCAAAAACTGGATGCACTTCGTGTACAAAGTGGACAATCTATTTCGAAGTATGAGAGTTTCGGACGAAAATCCGTCTGTTACAAAAGAATTTCATTTTTTTTAACTTATTTCAACTCCAGACTTTTTGTGCATTCAATATGAACCAATAGAAGCCACATACTAAAATTTCAACCCTATCTAACTTCATTTGCTATTTTTCATTCATTTAATGAATTGTTTTGAGCTAAATGACCCTGAAATTAAAAGGCACCACAAATGAACTCTGAAAAGGTTGAAACTTGGCATGGTATCATCATTTCACCCACATAGCATGTGCTAAAAAGTTGAGAGTGTTACGGCAAAAACTGGATGCACTTCGTGTACAAAATGGACAATCTCTTTCGAAGTATCAGGGCTTCGGACGAAAACTCGTCTGTTACAAAAGGATTTCAATTTGTTTAACTTATTTGAACTCCAGACTTTTTGTGCATTCAATATGAACCAATAGAAGCCACATACTAAAATTTCAACCCTATCTAACTTCATTTGCTATTTTTCATTCATTTAATGAATTGTTTTGAGCTAAATGACCATGAAATTAAAAGGCACCACAAATGAACTCTGAAAAGGTTGAAACTTGGCATGGTATCATCATTTCACCCACATAGCATGTGCTAAAAAGTTGAGAGGGTTACGGCAAAAACTGGATGCACTTCGTGTACAAAGTGGACAATCTATTTCGAAGTATCAGGGTTTCGGACGAAAACTCGTCTGTTACAAAAGGATTTCAATTTTTTTAACTTATTTCAACTCCAGAATTTTTGTGCATTCAATATGAACCATTAGAAGCCACATCCTAAAATTTCAACCCGATCTAACTTCATTTGCTATTTTTCATGCATTTAATGAATTGTTTTGAGCTAAATGACCCTGAAATTAAAAAGCAGCACAAATGAACTCTGAAAATGTTGAAACTTGGCATGGTATCATCATTTCACCCACATAGCATGTGCTAAAAAGTTGAGAGGGTTACGGCAAAAACTGGATGCACTTCGTGTACAAAGTGGACAATCTATTTCGAAGTATCATGGTTTCGGACGAAAACTCGTGTGTTACAAAAGGATTTCAATTTTTTTAACTTATTTCAACTCCAGAATTTTTGTGCATTCAATATGAACCGTTAGAAGCCACATCCTAAAATTTCAACCCTATCTAACTTCATTTGCTATTTTTCATGCATTTAATGAATTGTTTTGAGCTAAATGACCCTGAAATTAAAAGGCACCACAAATGAACTCTGAAAAGGTTGAAACTTGGCATGGTATCATCATTTCACCCACATAGCATGTGCTAAAAAGTTGAGAGTGTTACGGCAAAAACTGGATGCACTTCGTGTACAAAATGGACAATCTCTTTCGAAGTATCAGGGCTTCGGACGAAAACTCGTCTGTTACAAAAGGATTTCAATTTGTTTAACTTATTTCAACTCCAGACTTTTTGTGCATTCAATATGAACCATTAGAAGCCACATCCTAAAATTTCAACCCTATCTAACTTCATTTGCTATTTTTCATGCATTTAATGAATTCATTTGAGCTAAATGACCCTGAAATTAAAAAGCACCACAAATGAACTCTGAAAAGGTTGAAACTTGGCATGGTATCATAATTTCACCCACATAGCATGTGCTAAAAAGTTGAGAGGGTTACGGCAAAAACTGGATGCACTTCGTGTACAAAATGGACAATCTATTTCGAAGTATCAGGGTTTCGGACGAAAACTCGTGTGTTACAAAAGGATTTCAATTTTTTTAACTTATTACAACTCCAGAATTTTTGTGCATTCAATATGAACCATTAGAAGCCACATCCTAAAATTTCAACCCTATCTAACTTCATTTGCTATTTTTCATGCATTTAATGAATTGTTTTGAGCTAAATGACCCTGAAATTAAAAAGCAGCACAAATGAACTCTGAAAATGTTGAAACTTGGCATGGTATCATCATTTCACCCACATAGCATGTGCTAAAAAGTTGAGAGGGTTACGGCAAAAACTGGATGCACTTCGTGTACAAAGTGGACAATCTATTTCGAAGTATGAGAGTTTCGGACGAAAATCCGTCTGTTACAAAAGGATTTCATTTTTTTTAACTTATTTCAACTCCAGACTTTTTGTGCATTCAATATGAACCAATAGAAGCCACATACTAAAATTTCAACCCTATCTAACTTCATTTGCTATTTTTCATTCATTTAATGAATTGTTTTGAGCTAAATGACCCTGAAATTAAAAGGCACCACAAATGAACTCTGAAAAGGTTGAAACTTGGCATGGTATCATCATTTCACCCACATAGCATGTGCTAAAAAGTTGAGAGTGTTACGGCAAAAACTGGATGCACTTCGTGTACAAAATGGACAATCTCTTTCGAAGTATCAGGGCTTCGGACGAAAACTCGTCTGTTACAAATGGATTTCAATTTTTTTTAACTTATTTCAACTCCAGACTTTTTGTGCATTCAATATGAACCAATAGAAGCCACATACTAAAATTTCAACCCTATCTAACTTCATTTGCTATTTTTCATTCATTTAATGAATTGTTTTGACCTAAATGACCATGAAATTAAAAGGCACCACAAATGAACTCTGAAAAGGTTGAAACTTGGCATGGTATCATCATTTCACCCACATAGCATGTGCTAAAAAGTTGAGAGGGTTACGGCAAAAACTGGATGCACTTCGTGTACAAAGTGGACAATCTATTTCGAAGTATCAGGGTTTCGGACGAAAACTCGTGTGTTACAAAAGGATTTCATTTTTTTAACTTATTTCAACTCCAGACTTTTTGTGCATTCAATATGAACCATTAGAAGCCACATACTAAAATTTCAACCCTATCTAACTTCATTTGCTATTTTTCATTCATTTAATGAATTGTTTTGAGCTAAATGACCCTGAAATTAAAAGGCACCACAAATGAACTCTGAAAAGGTTGAAACTTGGCATGGTATCATCATTTCACCCACATAGCATGTGCTAAAAAGTTGAGAGTGTTACGGCAAAAACTGGATGCACTTCGTGTACAAAATGGACAATCTCTTTCGAAGTATCAGGGCTTCGGACGAAAACTCGTCTGTTACAAATGGATTTCAATTTTTTTTAACTTATTTCAACTCCAGACTTTTTGTGCATTCAATATGAACCAATAGAAGCCACATACTAAAATTTCAACCCTATCTAACTTCATTTGCTATTTTTCATGCATTTAATGAATTCATTTGAGCTAAATGACCCTGAAATTAAAAAGCAGCACAAATGAACTCTGAAAATGTTGAAACTTGGCATGGTATCATAATTTCACCCACATAGCATGTGCTAAAAAGTTGAGAGGGTTACGGCAAAAACTGGATGCACTTCGTGTACAAAGTGGACAATCTATTTCGAAGTATGAGAGTTTCGGACGAAAATCCGTCTGTTACAAAAGAATTTCATTTTTTTTAACTTATTTCAACTCCAGACTTTTTGTGCATTCAATATGAACCAATAGAAGCCACATACTAAAATTTCAACCCTATCTAACTTCATTTGCTATTTTTCATTCATTTAATGAATTGTTTTGAGCTAAATGACCCTGAAATTAAAAGGCACCACAAATGAACTCTGAAAAGGTTGAAACTTGGCATGGTATCATCATTTCACCCACATAGCATGTGCTAAAAAGTTGAGAGTGTTACGGCAAAAACTGGATGCACTTCGTGTACAAAATGGACAATCTCTTTCGAAGTATCAGGGCTTCGGACGAAAACTCGTCTGTTACAAAAGGATTTCAATTTGTTTAACTTATTTGAACTCCAGACTTTTTGTGCATTCAATATGAACCAATAGAAGCCACATACTAAAATTTCAACCCTATCTAACTTCATTTGCTATTTTTCATTCATTTAATGAATTGTTTTGAGCTAAATGACCATGAAATTAAAAGGCACCACAAATGAACTCTGAAAAGGTTGAAACTTGGCATGGTATCATCATTTCACCCACATAGCATGTGCTAAAAAGTTGAGAGGGTTACGGCAAAAACTGGATGCACTTCGTGTACAAAGTGGACAATCTATTTCGAAGTATCAGGGTTTCGGACGAAAACTCGTCTGTTACAAAAGGATTTCAATTTTTTTAACTTATTTCAACTCCAGAATTTTTGTGCATTCAATATGAACCATTAGAAGCCACATCCTAAAATTTCAACCCGATCTAACTTCATTTGCTATTTTTCATGCATTTAATGAATTGTTTTGAGCTAAATGACCCTGAAATTAAAAAGCAGCACAAATGAACTCTGAAAATGTTGAAACTTGGCATGGTATCATCATTTCACCCACATAGCATGTGCTAAAAAGTTGAGAGGGTTACGGCAAAAACTGGATGCACTTCGTGTACAAAGTGGACAATCTATTTCGAAGTATCATGGTTTCGGACGAAAACTCGTGTGTTACAAAAGGATTTCAATTTTTTTAACTTATTTCAACTCCAGAATTTTTGTGCATTCAATATGAACCGTTAGAAGCCACATCCTAAAATTTCAACCCTATCTAACTTCATTTGCTATTTTTCATGCATTTAATGAATTGTTTTGAGCTAAATGACCCTGAAATTAAAAGGCACCACAAATGAACTCTGAAAAGGTTGAAACTTGGCATGGTATCATCATTTCACCCACATAGCATGTGCTAAAAAGTTGAGAGTGTTACGGCAAAAACTGGATGCACTTCGTGTACAAAATGGACAATCACTTTCGAAGTATCAGGGCTTCGGACGAAAACTCGTCTGTTACAAAAGGATTTCAATTTGTTTAACTTATTTCAACTCCAGACTTTTTGTGCATTCAATATGAACCATTAGAAGCCACATCCTAAAATTTCAACCCTATCTAACTTCATTTGCTATTTTTCATGCATTTAATGAATTGTTTTGAGCTAAATGACCCTGAAATTAAAAAGCACCACAAATGAACTCTGAAAAGGTTGAAACTTGGCATGGTATCATAATTTCACCCACATAGCATGTGCTAAAAAGTTGAGAGGGTTACGGCAAAAACTGGATGCACTTCGTGTACAAAATGGACAATCTATTTCGAAGTATCAGGGTTTCGGACGAAAACTCGTGTGTTACAAAAGGATTTCAATTTTTTTAACTTATTACAACTCCAGAATTTTTGTGCATTCAATATGAACCATTAGAAGCCACATCCTAAAATTTCAACCCTATCTAACTTCATTTGCTATTTTTCATGCATTTAATGAATTGTTTTGAGCTAAATGACCCTGAAATTAAAAAGCAGCACAAATGAACTCTGAAAATGTTGAAACTTGGCATGGTATCATCATTTCACCCACATAGCATGTGCTAAAAAGTTGAGAGGGTTACGGCAAAAACTGGATGCACTTCGTGTACAAAGTGGACAATCTATTTCGAAGTATGAGAGTTTCGGACGAAAATCCGTCTGTTACAAAAGGATTTCATTTTTTTTAACTTATTTCAACTCCAGACTTTTTGTGCATTCAATATGAACCAATAGAAGCCACATACTAAAATTTCAACCCTATCTAACTTCATTTGCTATTTTTCATTCATTTAATGAATTGTTTTGAGCTAAATGACCCTGAAATTAAAAGGCACCACAAATGAACTCTGAAAAGGTTGAAACTTGGCATGGTATCATCATTTCACCCACATAGCATGTGCTAAAAAGTTGAGAGTGTTACGGCAAAAACTGGATGCACTTCGTGTACAAAATGGACAATCTCTTTCGAAGTATCAGGGCTTCGGACGAAAATCCGTCTGTTACAAAAGGATTTCATTTTTTTTAACTTATTTCAACTCCAGACTTTTTGTGCATTCAATATGAACCAATAGAAGCCACATACTAAAATTTCAACCCTATCTAACTTCATTTGCTATTTTTCATTCATTTAATGAATTGTTTTGAGCTAAATGACCCTGAAATTAAAAGGCACCACAAATGAACTCTGAAAAGGTTGAAACTTGGCATGGTATGATCATTTCACCCACATAGCATGTGCTAAAAAGTTGAGAGTGTTACGGCAAAAACTGGATGCACTTCGTGTACAAAATGGACAATCTCTTTCGAAGTATCAGGGCTTCGGACGAAAACTCGTCTGTTACAAATGGATTTCAATTTTTTTTAACTTATTTCAACTCCAGACTTTTTGTGCATTCAATATGAACCAATAGAAGCCACATACTAAAATTTCAACCCTATCTAACTTCATTTGCTATTTTTCATGCATTTAATGAATTCATTTGAGCTAAATGACCCTGAAATTAAAAAGCAGCACAAATGAACTCTGAAAATGTTGAAACTTGGCATGGTATCATAATTTCACCCACATAGCATGTGCTAAAAAGTTGAGAGGGTTACGGCAAAAACTGGATGCACTTCGTGTACAAAGTGGACAATCTATTTCGAAGTATGAGAGTTTCGGACGAAAATCCGTCTGTTACAAAAGAATTTCATTTTTTTTAACTTATTTCAACTCCAGACTTTTTGTGCATTCAATATGAACCAATAGAAGCCACATACTAAAATTTCAACCCTATCTAACTTCATTTGCTATTTTTCATTCATTTAATGAATTGTTTTGAGCTAAATGACCCTGAAATTAAAAGGCACCACAAATGAACTCTGAAAAGGTTGAAACTTGGCATGGTATCATCATTTCACCCACATAGCATGTGCTAAAAAGTTGAGAGTGTTACGGCAAAAACTGGATGCACTTCGTGTACAAAATGGACAATCTCTTTCGAAGTATCAGGGCTTCGGACGAAAACTCGTCTGTTACAAAAGGATTTCAATTTGTTTAACTTATTTGAACTCCAGACTTTTTGTGCATTCAATATGAACCAATAGAAGCCACATACTAAAATTTCAACCCTATCTAACTTCATTTGCTATTTTTCATTCATTTAATGAATTGTTTTGAGCTAAATGACCATGAAATTAAAAGGCACCACAAATGAACTCTGAAAAGGTTGAAACTTGGCATGGTATCATCATTTCACCCACATAGCATGTGCTAAAAAGTTGAGAGGGTTACGGCAAAAACTGGATGCACTTCGTGTACAAAGTGGACAATCTATTTCGAAGTATCAGGGTTTCGGACGAAAACTCGTCTGTTACAAAAGGATTTCAATTTTTTTAACTTATTTCAACTCCAGAATTTTTGTGCATTCAATATGAACCATTAGAAGCCACATCCTAAAATTTCAACCCGATCTAACTTCATTTGCTATTTTTCATGCATTTAATGAATTGTTTTGAGCTAAATGACCCTGAAATTAAAAAGCAGCACAAATGAACTCTGAAAATGTTGAAACTTGGCATGGTATCATCATTTCACCCACATAGCATGTGCTAAAAAGTTGAGAGGGTTACGGCAAAAACTGGATGCACTTCGTGTACAAAGTGGACAATCTATTTCGAAGTATCATGGTTTCGGACGAAAACTCGTGTGTTACAAAAGGATTTCAATTTTTTTAACTTATTTCAACTCCAGAATTTTTGTGCATTCAATATGAACCGTTAGAAGCCACATCCTAAAATTTCAACCCTATCTAACTTCATTTGCTATTTTTCATGCATTTAATGAATTGTTTTGAGCTAAATGACCCTGAAATTAAAAGGCACCACAAATGAACTCTGAAAAGGTTGAAACTTGGCATGGTATCATCATTTCACCCACATAGCATGTGCTAAAAAGTTGAGAGTGTTACGGCAAAAACTGGATGCACTTCGTGTACAAAATGGACAATCTCTTTCGAAGTATCAGGGCTTCGGACGAAAACTCGTCTGTTACAAAAGGATTTCAATTTGTTTAACTTATTTCAACTCCAGACTTTTTGTGCATTCAATATGAACCATTAGAAGCCACATCCTAAAATTTCAACCCTATCTAACTTCATTTGCTATTTTTCATGCATTTAATGAATTGTTTTGAGCTAAATGACCCTGAAATTAAAAAGCACCACAAATGAACTCTGAAAAGGTTGAAACTTGGCATGGTATCATAATTTCACCCACATAGCATGTGCTAAAAAGTTGAGAGGGTTACGGCAAAAACTGGATGCACTTCGTGTACAAAATGGACAATCTATTTCGAAGTATCAGGGTTTCGGACGAAAACTCGTGTGTTACAAAAGGATTTCAATTTTTTTAACTTATTACAACTCCAGAATTTTTGTGCATTCAATATGAACCATTAGAAGCCACATCCTAAAATTTCAACCCTATCTAACTTCATTTGCTATTTTTCATGCATTTAATGAATTGTTTTGAGCTAAATGACCCTGAAATTAAAAAGCAGCACAAATGAACTCTGAAAATGTTGAAACTTGGCATGGTATCATCATTTCACCCACATAGCATGTGCTAAAAAGTTGAGAGGGTTACGGCAAAAACTGGATGCACTTCGTGTACAAAGTGGACAATCTATTTCGAAGTATGAGAGTTTCGGACGAAAATCCGTCTGTTACAAAAGGATTTCATTTTTTTTAACTTATTTCAACTCCAGACTTTTTGTGCATTCAATATGAACCAATAGAAGCCACATACTAAAATTTCAACCCTATCTAACTTCATTTGCTATTTTTCATTCATTTAATGAATTGTTTTGAGCTAAATGACCCTGAAATTAAAAGGCACCACAAATGAACTCTGAAAAGGTTGAAACTTGGCATGGTATCATCATTTCACCCACATAGCATGTGCTAAAAAGTTGAGAGTGTTACGGCAAAAACTGGATGCACTTCGTGTACAAAATGGACAATCTCTTTCGAAGTATCAGGGCTTCGGACGAAAACTCGTCTGTTACAAATGGATTTCAATTTTTTTTAACTTATTTCAACTCCAGACTTTTTGTGCATTCAATATGAACCAATAGAAGCCACATACTAAAATTTCAACCCTATCTAACTTCATTTGCTATTTTTCATTCATTTAATGAATTGTTTTGACCTAAATGACCATGAAATTAAAAGGCACCACAAATGAACTCTGAAAAGGTTGAAACTTGGCATGGTATCATCATTTCACCCACATAGCATGTGCTAAAAAGTTGAGAGGGTTACGGCAAAAACTGGATGCACTTCGTGTACAAAGTGGACAATCTATTTCGAAGTATCAGGGTTTCGGACGAAAACTCGTGTGTTACAAAAGGATTTCATTTTTTTAACTTATTTCAACTCCAGACTTTTTGTGCATTCAATATGAACCATTAGAAGCCACATACTAAAATTTCAACCCTATCTAACTTCATTTGCTATTTTTCATTCATTTAATGAATTGTTTTGAGCTAAATGACCCTGAAATTAAAAGGCACCACAAATGAACTCTGAAAAGGTTGAAACTTGGCATGGTATCATCATTTCACCCACATAGCATGTGCTAAAAAGTTGAGAGTGTTACGGCAAAAACTGGATGCACTTCGTGTACAAAATGGACAATCTCTTTCGAAGTATCAGGGCTTCGGACGAAAACTCGTCTGTTACAAATGGATTTCAATTTTTTTTAACTTATTTCAACTCCAGACTTTTTGTGCATTCAATATGAACCAATAGAAGCCACATACTAAAATTTCAACCCTATCTAACTTCATTTGCTATTTTTCATGCATTTAATGAATTCATTTGAGCTAAATGACCCTGAAATTAAAAAGCAGCACAAATGAACTCTGAAAATGTTGAAACTTGGCATGGTATCATAATTTCACCCACATAGCATGTGCTAAAAAGTTGAGAGGGTTACGGCAAAAACTGGATGCACTTCGTGTACAAAGTGGACAATCTATTTCGAAGTATGAGAGTTTCGGACGAAAATCCGTCTGTTACAAAAGAATTTCATTTTTTTTAACTTATTTCAACTCCAGACTTTTTGTGCATTCAATATGAACCAATAGAAGCCACATACTAAAATTTCAACCCTATCTAACTTCATTTGCTATTTTTCATTCATTTAATGAATTGTTTTGAGCTAAATGACCCTGAAATTAAAAGGCACCACAAATGAACTCTGAAAAGGTTGAAACTTGGCATGGTATCATCATTTCACCCACATAGCATGTGCTAAAAAGTTGAGAGTGTTACGGCAAAAACTGGATGCACTTCGTGTACAAAATGGACAATCTCTTTCGAAGTATCAGGGCTTCGGACGAAAACTCGTCTGTTACAAAAGGATTTCAATTTGTTTAACTTATTTGAACTCCAGACTTTTTGTGCATTCAATATGAACCAATAGAAGCCACATACTAAAATTTCAACCCTATCTAACTTCATTTGCTATTTTTCATTCATTTAATGAATTGTTTTGAGCTAAATGACCATGAAATTAAAAGGCACCACAAATGAACTCTGAAAAGGTTGAAACTTGGCATGGTATCATCATTTCACCCACATAGCATGTGCTAAAAAGTTGAGAGGGTTACGGCAAAAACTGGATGCACTTCGTGTACAAAGTGGACAATCTATTTCGAAGTATCAGGGTTTCGGACGAAAACTCGTCTGTTACAAAAGGATTTCAATTTTTTTAACTTATTTCAACTCCAGAATTTTTGTGCATTCAATATGAACCATTAGAAGCCACATCCTAAAATTTCAACCCGATCTAACTTCATTTGCTATTTTTCATGCATTTAATGAATTGTTTTGAGCTAAATGACCCTGAAATTAAAAAGCAGCACAAATGAACTCTGAAAATGTTGAAACTTGGCATGGTATCATCATTTCACCCACATAGCATGTGCTAAAAAGTTGAGAGGGTTACGGCAAAAACTGGATGCACTTCGTGTACAAAGTGGACAATCTATTTCGAAGTATCATGGTTTCGGACGAAAACTCGTGTGTTACAAAAGGATTTCAATTTTTTTAACTTATTTCAACTCCAGAATTTTTGTGCATTCAATATGAACCGTTAGAAGCCACATCCTAAAATTTCAACCCTATCTAACTTCATTTGCTATTTTTCATGCATTTAATGAATTGTTTTGAGCTAAATGACCCTGAAATTAAAAGGCACCACAAATGAACTCTGAAAAGGTTGAAACTTGGCATGGTATCATCATTTCACCCACATAGCATGTGCTAAAAAGTTGAGAGTGTTACGGCAAAAACTGGATGCACTTCGTGTACAAAATGGACAATCTCTTTCGAAGTATCAGGGCTTCGGACGAAAACTCGTCTGTTACAAAAGGATTTCAATTTGTTTAACTTATTTCAACTCCAGACTTTTTGTGCATTCAATATGAACCATTAGAAGCCACATCCTAAAATTTCAACCCTATCTAACTTCATTTGCTATTTTTCATGCATTTAATGAATTGTTTTGAGCTAAATGACCCTGAAATTAAAAAGCACCACAAATGAACTCTGAAAAGGTTGAAACTTGGCATGGTATCATAATTTCACCCACATAGCATGTGCTAAAAAGTTGAGAGGGTTACGGCAAAAACTGGATGCACTTCGTGTACAAAATGGACAATCTATTTCGAAGTATCAGGGTTTCGGACGAAAACTCGTGTGTTACAAAAGGATTTCAATTTTTTTAACTTATTACAACTCCAGAATTTTTGTGCATTCAATATGAACCATTAGAAGCCACATCCTAAAATTTCAACCCTATCTAACTTCATTTGCTATTTTTCATGCATTTAATGAATTGTTTTGAGCTAAATGACCCTGAAATTAAAAAGCAGCACAAATGAACTCTGAAAATGTTGAAACTTGGCATGGTATCATCATTTCACCCACATAGCATGTGCTAAAAAGTTGAGAGGGTTACGGCAAAAACTGGATGCACTTCGTGTACAAAGTGGACAATCTATTTCGAAGTATGAGAGTTTCGGACGAAAATCCGTCTGTTACAAAAGGATTTCATTTTTTTTAACTTATTTCAACTCCAGACTTTTTGTGCATTCAATATGAACCAATAGAAGCCACATACTAAAATTTCAACCCTATCTAACTTCATTTGCTATTTTTCATTCATTTAATGAATTGTTTTGAGCTAAATGACCCTGAAATTAAAAGGCACCACAAATGAACTCTGAAAAGGTTGAAACTTGGCATGGTATCATCATTTCACCCACATAGCATGTGCTAAAAAGTTGAGAGTGTTACGGCAAAAACTGGATGCACTTCGTGTACAAAATGGACAATCTCTTTCGAAGTATCAGGGCTTCGGACGAAAACTCGTCTGTTACAAATGGATTTCAATTTTTTTTAACTTATTTCAACTCCAGACTTTTTGTGCATTCAATATGAACCAATAGAAGCCACATACTAAAATTTCAACCCTATCTAACTTCATTTGCTATTTTTCATTCATTTAATGAATTGTTTTGACCTAAATGACCATGAAATTAAAAGGCACCACAAATGAACTCTGAAAAGGTTGAAACTTGGCATGGTATCATCATTTCACCCACATAGCATGTGCTAAAAAGTTGAGAGGGTTACGGCAAAAACTGGATGCACTTCGTGTACAAAGTGGACAATCTATTTCGAAGTATCAGGGTTTCGGACGAAAACTCGTGTGTTACAAAAGGATTTCATTTTTTTAACTTATTTCAACTCCAGACTTTTTGTGCATTCAATATGAACCATTAGAAGCCACATACTAAAATTTCAACCCTATCTAACTTCATTTGCTATTTTTCATTCATTTAATGAATTGTTTTGAGCTAAATGACCCTGAAATTAAAAGGCACCACAAATGAACTCTGAAAAGGTTGAAACTTGGCATGGTATCATCATTTCACCCACATAGCATGTGCTAAAAAGTTGAGAGTGTTACGGCAAAAACTGGATGCACTTCGTGTACAAAATGGACAATCTCTTTCGAAGTATCAGGGCTTCGGACGAAAACTCGTCTGTTACAAAAGGATTTCAATTTGTTTAACTTATTTCAACTCCAGACTTTTTGTGCATTCAATATGAACCATTAGAAGCCACATCCTAAAATTTCAACCCTATCTAACTTCATTTGCTATTTTTCATGCATTTAATGAATTGTTTTGAGCTAAATGACCCTGAAATTAAAAAGCACCACAAATGAACTCTGAAAAGGTTGAAACTTGGCATGGTATCATAATTTCACCCACATAGCATGTGCTAAAAAGTTGAGAGGGTTACGGCAAAAACTGGATGCACTTCGTGTACAAAATGGACAATCTCTTTCGAAGTATCAGGGTTTCGGACGAAAACTCGTCTGTTACAAAAGGATTTCAATTTTTTTAACTTATTTCAACTCCAGAATTTTTGTGCATTCAATATGAACCATTAGAAGCCACATCCTAAAATTTCAACCCGATCTAACTTCATTTGCTATTTTTCATGCATTTAATGAATTGTTTTGAGCTAAATGACCCTGAAATTAAAAAGCAGCACAAATGATCTCTGAAAATGTTGAAACTTGGCATGGTATCATCATTTCACCCACATAGCATGTGCTAAAAAGTTGAGAGGGTTACGGCAAAAACTGGATGCACTTCGTGTACAAAGTGGACAATCTATTTCGAAGTATGAGAGTTTCGGACGAAAACTCGTCTGTTACAAAAGGATTTCAATTTTTTTTAACTTATTTCAACTCCAGACTTTTTGTGCATTCAATATGAACCAATAGAAGCCACATACTAAAATTTCAACCCTATCTAACTTCATTTGCTATTTTTCATTCATTTAATGAATTGTTTTGAGCTAAATGACCCTGAAATTAAAAGGCACCACAAATGAACTCTGAAAAGGTTGAAACTTGGCATGGTATCATCATTTCACCCACATAGCATGTGCTAAAAAGTTGAGAGTGTTACGGAAAAAACTGGATGCACTTCGTGTACAAAATGGACACTATCTCTTTCGAAGTATCAGGGTTTCGGACGAAAACTCGTCTGTTACAAAAGGATTTCAATTTTTTTAACTTATTTCAACTCCAGAACTTTTGTGCATTCAATATGAACCATTAGAAGCCACATCCTAAAATTTCAACCCGATCTAACTTCATTTGCTATTTTTCATGCATTTAATGAATTGTTTTGAACTAAATGACCCTGAAATTAAAAAGCACCACAAATGAACTCTGAAAAGGTTGAAACTTGGCATGGTATCATAATTTCACCCACATAGCATGTGCTAAAAAGTTGAGAGGGTTACGGCAAAAACTGGATGCACTTCGTGTACAAAATGGACAATCTCTTTCGAAGTATCAGGGTTTCGGACGAAAACTCGTCTGTTACAAAAGGATTTCAATTTTTTTAACTTATTTCAACTCCAGAATTTTTTTGCATTCAATATGAACCATTAAAAGCCACATCCTAAAATTTCAACCCTATCTAACTTCATTTGCTATTTTTCATGCATTTAATGAATTGTTTTGAGCTAAATGACCCTGAAATTAAAAAGCAGCACAAATGAACTCTGAAAATGTTGAAACTTGGCATGGTATCATCATTTCACCCACATAGCATGTGCTAAAAAGTTGAGAGGGTTACGGCAAAAACTGGATGCACTTCGTGTACAAAGTGGACAATCTATTTCGAAGTATCAGGGTTTCGGACGAAAACTCGTGTGTTACAAAAGGATTTCAATTTTTTTAACTTATTTCAACTCCAGAATTTTTGTGCATTCAATATGAACCATTAGAAGCCACATCCTAAAATTTCAACCCTATCTAACTTCATTTGCTATTTTTCATGCATTTAATGAATTGTTTTGAGCTAAATGACCCTGAAATTAAAAGGCACCACAAATGAACTCTGAAAATGTTGAAACTTGGCATGGTATCATCATTTCACCCACATAGCATGTGCTAAAAAGTTGAGAGGGTTACGGCAAAAACTGGATGCACTTCGTGTACAAAGTGGACAATCTATTTCGAAGTATCAGGGTTTCGGACGAAAACTCGTGTGTTACAAAAGGATTTCAATTTTTTTAACTTACTTCAACTCCAGAATTTTTGTGCATTCAATATGAACCGTTAGAAGCCACATAGTAAAATTTCAACCCTATCTAACTTCATTTGCTATTTTTCATGCATTTAATGAATTGTTTTGAGCTAAATGACCCTGAAATTAAAAGGCACCACAAATGAACTCTGAAAAGGTTGAAACTTGGCATGGTATCATCATTTCACCCACATAGCATGTGCTAAAAAGTTGAGAGTGTTACGGCAAAAACTGGATGCACTTCGTGTACAAAATGGACAATCTCTTTCGAAGTATCAGGGCTTCGGACGAAAACTCGTCTGTTACAAAAGGATTTCAATTTGTTTAACTTATTTCAACTCTAGACTTTTTGTGCCTTCAATATGAACCATTAGAAGCCACATCCTAAAATTTCAACCCTATCTAACTTCATTTGCTATTTTTCATGCATTTAATGAATTGTTTTGAGCTAAATGACCCTGAAATTAAAAAGCAGCACAAATGAACTCTGAAAATGTTGAAACTTGGCATGGTATCATCATTTCACCCACATAGCATGTGCTAAAAAGTTGAGCGGGTTACGGCAAAAACTGGATGCACTTCGTGTACAAAGTGGACAATCTATTTCGAAGTATCAGGGTTTCGGACGAAAACTCGTGTGTTACAAAAGGATTTCAATTTTTTTAACTTATTTCAACTCCAGAATTTTTGTGCATTCAATATGAACCATTAGAAGCCACATCCTAAAATTTCAACCCTATCTAACTTCATTTGCTATTTTTCATGCATTTAATGAATTGTTTTGAGCTAAATGACCCTGAAATTAAAAGGCACCACAAATGAACTCTGAAAATGTTGAAACTTGGCATGGTATCATCATTTCACCCACATAGCATGTGCTAAAAAGTTGAGAGGGTTACGGCAAAAACTGGATGCACTTCGTGTACAAAGTGGACAATCTATTTCGAAGTATCAGGGTTTCGGACGAAAACTCGTGTGTTACAAAAGGATTTCAATTTTTTTAACTTACTTCAACTCCAGAATTTTTGTGCATTCAATATGAACCGTTAGAAGCCACATACTAAAATTTCAACCCTATCTAACTTCATTTGCTATTTTTCATGCATTTAATGAATTGTTTTGAGCTAAATGACCCTGAAATTAAAAGGCACCACAAATGAACTCTGAAAAGGTTGAAACTTGGCATGGTATCATCATTTCACCCACATAGCATGTGCTAAAAAGTTGAGAGTGTTACGGCAAAAACTGGATGCACTTCGTGTACAAAATGGACAATCTCTTTCGAAGTATCAGGGCTTCGGACGAAAACTCGTCTGTTACAAAAGGATTTCAATTTGTTTAATTATTTCAACTCTAGACTTTTTGTGCCTTCAATATGAACCATTAGAAGCCACATCCTAAAATTTCAACCCTATCTAACTTCATTTGCTATTTTTCATGCATTTAATGAATTGTTTTGAGCTAAATGACCCTGAAATTAAAAAGCACCACAAATGAACTCTGAAAAGGTTGAAACTTGGCATGGTATCCTAATTTCACCCACATAGCATGTGCTAAAAAGTTGAGAGGGTTACGGCAAAAACTGGATGCA
Organism: Elymus sibiricus; assembly: GCA_039707655.1. Lineage (NCBI taxonomy): Eukaryota > Viridiplantae > Streptophyta > Magnoliopsida > Poales > Poaceae > Elymus > Elymus sibiricus. Next base: position 284,741,484 of record CM077663.1, read on the forward strand.
CTTCGTGTACAAAGTGGACAATCTATTTCGAAGTATGAGAGTTTCGGACGAAAACTCGTCTGTTACAAAAGGATTTCAATTTTTTTTAACTTATTTCAACTCCAGACTTTTTGTGCATTCAATATGAACCATTAGAAGCCACATACTAAAATTTCAACCCTATCTAACTTCATTTGCTATTTTTCATTCATTTAATGAATTGTTTTGAGCTAAATGACCCTGAAATTAAAAGGCACCACAAATGAACTCTGAAAAGGTTGAAACTTGGCATGGTATCATCATTTCACCCACATAGCATGTGCTAAAAAGTTGAGAGTGTTACGGCAAAAACTGGATGCACTTCGTGTACAAAATGGACAATCTCTTTCGAAGTATCAGGGCTTCGGACGAAAACTCGTCTGTTACAAAAGGATTTCAATTTGTTTAACTTATTTGAACTCCAGACTTTTTGTGCATTCAATATGAACCATTAGAAGCCACATCCTAAAATTTTAACCCTATCAAACTTCATTTGCTATTTTTCATGCATTTAATGAATTGTTTTGAGCTAAATGACCCTGAAATTAAAAAGCACCACAAATGAACTCTGAAAAGGTTGAAACTTGGCATGGTATCATCATTTCACCCACATAGCATGTGCTAAAAAGTTGAGAGGGTTACGGCAAAAACTGGATGCACTTCGTGTACAAAATGGACAATCTCTTTCGAAGTATCAGGGTTTCGGACGAAAACTCGTCTGTTACAAAAGGATTTCAATTTTTTTAACTTATTTCAACTCCTGAATTTTTGTGCATTCAATATGAACCATTAGAAGCCACATGCTAAAATTTCAACCCTATCTAACTTCATTTGCTATTTTTCATGCATTTAATGAATTGTTTTGAGCTAAATGACCCTGAAATTAAAAAGCAGCACAAATGAACTCTGAAAATGTTGAAACTTGGCATGGTATCATCATTTCACCCACATAGCATGTGCTAAAAAGTTGAGAGTGTTACGGCAAAAACTGGATGCACTTCGTGTACAAAATGGACAATCTCTTTCGAAGTATCAGGGCTTCGGACGAAAACTCGTCTGTTACAAAAGGATTTCAATTTGTTTAACTTATTTCAACTCCAGACTTTTTGTGCATTCAATATGAACCATTAGAAGCCACATCCTAAAATTTCAACCCTATCTAACTTCATTTGCTATTTTTCATGCATTTAATGAATTGTTTTGAGCTAAATGACCCTGAAATTAAAAAGCACCACAAATGAACTCTGAAAAGGTTGAAACTTGGCATGGTATCATAATTTCACCCACATAGCATGTGCTAAAAAGTTGAGAGGGTTACGGCAAAAACTGGATGCACTTCGTGTACAAAATGGACAATCTATTTCGAAGTATTAGGGTTTCGGACGAAAACTCGTCTGTTACAAAAGGATTTCAATTTTTTTAACTTATTTCAACTCCAGAATTTTTGTGCATTCAATATGAACCATTAGAAGCCACATCCTAAAATTTCAACCCTATCTAACTTCATTTGCTATTTTTCATGCATTTAATGAATTGTTTTGAGCTAAATGACCCTGAAATTAAAAAGCACCACAAATGAACTCTGAAAAGGTTGAAACTTGGCATGGTATCATCATTTCACCCACATAGCATGTGCTATAAAGTTGAGAGGGTTACGGCAAAAACTGGATGCACTTCGTGTACAAAGTGGACAATCTATTTCGAAGTATCAGGGTTTCGGACGAAAACTCGTCTGTTACAAAAGGATTTCATTTTTTTTTTAACTTATTTCAACTCCAGACTTTTTGTGCATTCAATATGAACCAATAGAAGCCACATACTAAAATTTCAACCCTATCTAACTTCATTTGCTATTTTTCATTCATTTAATGAATTGTTTTGAGCTAAATGACCCTGAAATTAAAAGGCACCACAAATGAACTCTGAAAAGGTTGAAACTTGGCATGGTATCATCATTTCACCCACATAGCATGTGCTAAAAAGTTGAGAGTGTTACGGCAAAAACTGGATGCACTTCGTGTACAAAATGGACAATCTCTTTCGAAGTATCAGGGCTTCGGACGAAAACTCGTCTGTTACAAAAGGATTTCAATTTGTTTAACTTATTTGAACTCCAGACTTTTTGTGCATTCAATATGAACCAATAGAAGCCACATACTAAAATTTCAACCCTATCTAACTTCATTTGCTATTTTTCATTCATTTAATGAATTGTTTTGAGCTAAATGACCATGAAATTAAAAGGCACCACAAATGAACTCTGAAAAGGTTGAAACTTGGCATGGTATCATCATTTCACCCACATAGCATGTGCTAAAAAGTTGAGAGGGTTACGGCAAAAACTGGATGCACTTCGTGTACAAAGTGGACAATCTATTTCGAAGTATCAGGGTTTCGGACGAAAACTCGTCTGTTACAAAAGGATTTCAATTTTTTTAACTTATTTCAACTCCAGAATTTTTGTGCATTCAATATGAACCATTAGAAGCCACATCCTAAAATTTCAACCCGATCTAACTTCATTTGCTATTTTTCATGCATTTAATGAATTGTTTTGAGCTAAATGACCCTGAAATTAAAAAGCAGCACAAATGAACTCTGAAAATGTTGAAACTTGGCATGGTATCATCATTTCACCCACATAGCATGTGCTAAAAAGTTGAGAGGGTTACGGCAAAAACTGGATGCACTTCGTGTACAAAGTGGACAATCTATTTCGAAGTATCATGGTTTCGGACGAAAACTCGTGTGTTACAAAAGGATTTCAATTTTTTTAACTTATTTCAACTCCAGAATTTTTGTGCATTCAATATGAACCGTTAGAAGCCACATCCTAAAATTTCAACCCTATCTAACTTCATTTGCTATTTTTCATGCATTTAATGAATTGTTTTGAGCTAAATGACCCTGAAATTAAAAGGCACCACAAATGAACTCTGAAAAGGTTGAAACTTGGCATGGTATCATCATTTCACCCACATAGCATGTGCTAAAAAGTTGAGAGTGTTACGGCAAAAACTGGATGCACTTCGTGTACAAAATGGACAATCTCTTTCGAAGTATCAGGGCTTCGGACGAAAACTCGTCTGTTACAAAAGGATTTCAATTTGTTTAACTTATTTCAACTCCAGACTTTTTGTGCATTCAATATGAACCATTAGAAGCCACATCCTAAAATTTCAACCCTATCTAACTTCATTTGCTATTTTTCATGCATTTAATGAATTGTTTTGAGCTAAATGACCCTGAAATTAAAAAGCACCACAAATGAACTCTGAAAAGGTTGAAACTTGGCATGGTATCATAATTTCACCCACATAGCATGTGCTAAAAAGTTGAGAGGGTTACGGCAAAAACTGGATGCACTTCGTGTACAAAATGGACAATCTATTTCGAAGTATCAGGGTTTCGGACGAAAACTCGTGTGTTACAAAAGGATTTCAATTTTTTTAACTTATTACAACTCCAGAATTTTTGTGCATTCAATATGAACCATTAGAAGCCACATCCTAAAATTTCAACCCTATCTAACTTCATTTGCTATTTTTCATGCATTTAATGAATTGTTTTGAGCTAAATGACCCTGAAATTAAAAAGCAGCACAAATGAACTCTGAAAATGTTGAAACTTGGCATGGTATCATCATTTCACCCACATAGCATGTGCTAAAAAGTTGAGAGGGTTACGGCAAAAACTGGATGCACTTCGTGTACAAAGTGGACAATCTATTTCGAAGTATGAGAGTTTCGGACGAAAATCCGTCTGTTACAAAAGGATTTCATTTTTTTTAACTTATTTCAACTCCAGACTTTTTGTGCATTCAATATGAACCAATAGAAGCCACATACTAAAATTTCAACCCTATCTAACTTCATTTGCTATTTTTCATTCATTTAATGAATTGTTTTGAGCTAAATGACCCTGAAATTAAAAGGCACCACAAATGAACTCTGAAAAGGTTGAAACTTGGCATGGTATCATCATTTCACCCACATAGCATGTGCTAAAAAGTTGAGAGTGTTACGGCAAAAACTGGATGCACTTCGTGTACAAAATGGACAATCTCTTTCGAAGTATCAGGGCTTCGGACGAAAACTCGTCTGTTACAAATGGATTTCAATTTTTTTTAACTTATTTCAACTCCAGACTTTTTGTGCATTCAATATGAACCAATAGAAGCCACATACTAAAATTTCAACCCTATCTAACTTCATTTGCTATTTTTCATTCATTTAATGAATTGTTTTGACCTAAATGACCATGAAATTAAAAGGCACCACAAATGAACTCTGAAAAGGTTGAAACTTGGCATGGTATCATCATTTCACCCACATAGCATGTGCTAAAAAGTTGAGAGGGTTACGGCAAAAACTGGATGCACTTCGTGTACAAAGTGGACAATCTATTTCGAAGTATCAGGGTTTCGGACGAAAACTCGTGTGTTACAAAAGGATTTCATTTTTTTAACTTATTTCAACTCCAGACTTTTTGTGCATTCAATATGAACCATTAGAAGCCACATACTAAAATTTCAACCCTATCTAACTTCATTTGCTATTTTTCATTCATTTAATGAATTGTTTTGAGCTAAATGACCCTGAAATTAAAAGGCACCACAAATGAACTCTGAAAAGGTTGAAACTTGGCATGGTATCATCATTTCACCCACATAGCATGTGCTAAAAAGTTGAGAGTGTTACGGCAAAAACTGGATGCACTTCGTGTACAAAATGGACAATCTCTTTCGAAGTATCAGGGCTTCGGACGAAAACTCGTCTGTTACAAAAGGATTTCAATTTGTTTAACTTATTTCAACTCCAGACTTTTTGTGCATTCAATATGAACCATTAGAAGCCACATCCTAAAATTTCAACCCTATCTAACTTCATTTGCTATTTTTCATGCATTTAATGAATTGTTTTGAGCTAAATGACCCTGAAATTAAAAAGCACCACAAATGAACTCTGAAAAGGTTGAAACTTGGCATGGTATCATAATTTCACCCACATAGCATGTGCTAAAAAGTTGAGAGGGTTACGGCAAAAACTGGATGCACTTCGTGTACAAAATGGACAATCTCTTTCGAAGTATCAGGGTTTCGGACGAAAACTCGTCTGTTACAAAAGGATTTCAATTTTTTTAACTTATTTCAACTCCAGAATTTTTGTGCATTCAATATGAACCATTAGAAGCCACATCCTAAAATTTCAACCCGATCTAACTTCATTTGCTATTTTTCATGCATTTAATGAATTGTTTTGAGCTAAATGACCCTGAAATTAAAAAGCAGCACAAATGAACTCTGAAAATGTTGAAACTTGGCATGGTATCATCATTTCACCCACATAGCATGTGCTAAAAAGTTGAGAGGGTTACGGCAAAAACTGGATGCACTTCGTGTACAAAGTGGACAATCTATTTCGAAGTATGAGAGTTTCGGACGAAAACTCGTCTGTTACAAAAGGATTTCAATTTTTTTTAACTTATTTCAACTCCAGACTTTTTGTGCATTCAATATGAACCAATAGAAGCCACATACTAAAATTTCAACCCTATCTAACTTCATTTGCTATTTTTCATTCATTTAATGAATTGTTTTGAGCTAAATGACCCTGAAATTAAAAGGCACCACAAATGAACTCTGAAAAGGTTGAAACTTGGCATGGTATCATCATTTCACCCACATAGCATGTGCTAAAAAGTTGAGAGTGTTACGGCAAAAACTGGATGCACTTCGTGTACAAAATGGACACTATCTCTTTCGAAGTATCAGGGTTTCGGACGAAAACTCGTCTGTTACAAAAGGATTTCAATTTTTTTAACTTATTTCAACTCCAGAACTTTTGTGCATTCAATATGAACCATTAGAAGCCACATCCTAAAATTTCAACCCGATCTAACTTCATTTGCTATTTTTCATGCATTTAATGAATTGTTTTGAGCTAAATGACCCTGAAATTAAAAAGCACCACAAATGAACTCTGAAAAGGTTGAAACTTGGCATGGTATCATAATTTCACCCACATAGCATGTGCTAAAAAGTTGAGAGGGTTACGGCAAAAACTGGATGCACTTCGTGTACAAAATGGACAATCTCTTTCGAAGTATCAGGGTTTCGGACGAAAACTCGTCTGTTACGAAAGGATTTCAATTTTTTTAACTTATTTCAACTCCAGAATTTTTTTGCATTCAATATGAACCATTAAAAGCCACATCCTAAAATTTCAACCCTATCTAACTTCATTTGCTATTTTTCATGCATTTAATGACTTGTTTTGAGCTAAATGACCCTGAAATTAAAAAGCAGCACAAATGAACTCTGAAAATGTTGAAACTTGGCATGGTATCATCATTTCACCCACATAGCATGTGCTAAAAAGTTGAGAGGGTTACGGCAAAAACTGGATGCACTTCGTGTACAAAGTGGACAATCTATTTCGAAGTATCAGGGTTTCGGACGAAAACTCGTGTGTTACAAAAGGATTTCAATTTTTTTAACTTATTTCAACTCCAGAATTTTTGTGCATTCAATATGAACCATTAGAAGCCACATCCTAAAATTTCAACCCTATCTAACTTCATTTGCTATTTTTCATGCATTTAATGAATTGTTTTGAGCTAAATGACCCTGAAATTAAAAGGCACCACAAATGAACTCTGAAAATGTTGAAACTTGGCATGGTATCATCATTTCACCCACATAGCATGTGCTAAAAAGTTGAGAGGGTTACGGCAAAAACTGGATGCACTTCGTGTACAAAGTGGACAATCTATTTCGAAGTATCAGGGTTTCGGACGAAAACTCGTGTGTTACAAAAGGATTTCAATTTTTTTAACTTACTTCAACTCCAGAATTTTTGTGCATTCAATATGAACCGTTAGAAGCCACATACTAAAATTTCAACCCTATCTAACTTCATTTGCTATTTTTCATGCATTTAATGAATTGTTTTGAGCTAAATGACCCTGAAATTAAAAGGCACCACAAATGAACTCTGAAAAGGTTGAAACTTGGCATGGTATCATCATTTCACCCACATAGCATGTGCTAAAAAGTTGAGAGTGTTACGGCAAAAACTGGATGCACTTCGTGTACAAAATGGACAATCTCTTTCGAAGTATCAGGGCTTCGGACGAAAACTCGTCTGTTACAAAAGGATTTCAATTTGTTTAACTTATTTCAACTCTAGACTTTTTGTGCCTTCAATATGAACCATTAGAAGCCACATCCTAAAATTTCAACCCTATCTAACTTCATTTGCTATTTTTCATGCATTTAATGAATTGTTTTGAGCTAAATGACCCTGAAATTAAAAAGCACCACAAATGAACTCTGAAAAGGTTGAAACTTGGCATGGTATCCTAATTTCACCCACATAGCATGTGCTAAAAAGTTGAGAGGGTTACGGCAAAAACTGGATGCACTTCGTGTACAAAGTGGACAATCTATTTCGAAGTATGAGAGTTTCGGACGAAAACTCGTCTGTTACAAAAGGATTTCAATTTTTTTAACTTATTTCAACTCCAGACTTTTTGTGCATTCAATATGAACCATTAGAAGCCACATACTAAAATTTCAACCCTATCTAACTTCATTTGCTATTTTTCATTCATTTAATGAATTGTTTTGAGCTAAATGACCCTGAAATTAAAAGGCACCACAAATGAACTCTGAAAAGGTTGAAACTTGGCATGGTATCATCATTTCACCCACATAGCATGTGCTAAAAAGTTGAGAGTGTTACGGCAAAAACTGGATGCACTTCGTGTACAAAATGGACAATCTCTTTCGAAGTATCAGGGCTTCGGACGAAAACTCGTCTGTTACAAAAGGATTTCAATTTGTTTAACTTATTTGAACTCCAGACTTTTTGTGCATTCAATATGAACCATTAGAAGCCACATCCTAAAATTTTAACCCTATCAAACTTCATTTGCTATTTTTCATGCATTTAATGAATTGTTTTGAGCTAAATGACCCTGAAATTAAAAAGCACCATAAATGAACTCTGAAAAGGTTGAAACTTGGCATGGTATCATCATTTCACCCACATAGCATGTGCTAAAAAGTTGAGAGGGTTACGGCAAAAACTGGATGCACTTCGTGTACAAAATGGACAATCTCTTTCGAAGTATCAGGGTTTCGGACGAAAACTCGTCTGTTACAAAAGGATTTCAATTTTTTTAACTTATTTCAACTCCTGAATTTTTGTGCATTCAATATGAACCATTAGAAGCCACATGCTAAAATTTCAACCCTATCTAACTTCATTTGCTATTTTTCATGCATTTAATGAATTGTTTTGAGCTAAATGACCCTGAAATTAAAAAGCAGCACAAATGAACTCTGAAAATGTTGAAACTTGGCATGGTATCATCATTTCACCCACATAGCATGTGCTAAAAAGTTGAGAGTGTTACGGCAAAAACTGGATGCACTTCGTGTACAAAATGGACAATCTCTTTCGAAGTATCAGGGCTTCGGACGAAAACTCGTCTGTTACAAAAGGATTTCAATTTGTTTAACTTATTTCAACTCCAGACTTTTTGTGCATTCAATATGAACCATTAGAAGCCACATCCTAAAATTTCAACCCTATCTAACTTCATTTGCTATTTTTCATGCATTTAATGAATTGTTTTGAGCTAAATGACCCTGAAATTAAAAAGCACCACAAATGAACTCTGAAAAGGTTGAAACTTGGCATGGTATCATAATTTCACCCACATAGCATGTGCTAAAAAGTTGAGAGGGTTACGGCAAAAACTGGATGCACTTCGTGTACAAAATGGACAATCTATTTCGAAGTATCAGGGTTTCGGACGAAAACTCGTGTGTTACAAAAGGATTTCAATTTTTTTAACTTATTACAACTCCAGAATTTTTGTGCATTCAATATGAACCATTAGAAGCCACATCCTAAAATTTCAACCCTATCTAACTTCATTTGCTATTTTTCATGCATTTAATGAATTGTTTTGAGCTAAATGACCCTGAAATTAAAAAGCAGCACAAATGAACTCTGAAAATGTTGAAACTTGGCATGGTATCATCATTTCACCCACATAGCATGTGCTAAAAAGTTGAGAGGGTTACGACAAAAACTGGATGCACTTCGTGTACAAAGTGGACAATCTATTTCGAAGTATCATGGTTTCGGACGAAAACTCGTGTGTTACAAAAGGATTTCAATTTTTTTAACTTATTTCAACTCCAGAATTTTTGTGCATTCAATATGAACCGTTAGAAGCCACATCCTAAAATTTCAACCCTATCTAACTTCATTTGCTATTTTTCATGCATTTAATGAATTGTTTTGAGCTAAATGACCCTGAAATTAAAAGGCACCACAAATGAACTCTGAAAATGTTGAAACTTGGCATGGTATCATCATTTCACCCACATAGCATGTGCTAAAAAGTTGAGAGGGTTACGGCAAAAACTGGATGCACTTCGTGTACAAAGTGGACAATCTATTTCGAAGTATCAGGGTTTCGGACGAAAACTCGTGTGTTACAAAAGGATTTCAATTTTTTTAACTTACTTCAACTCCAGAATTTTTGTGCATTCAATATGAACCGTTAGAAGCCACATACTAAAATTTCAACCCTATCTAACTTGATTTGCTATTTTTCATGCATTTAATGAATTGTTTTGAGCTAAATGACCCTGAAATTAAAAGGCACCACAAATGAACTCTGAAAAGGTTGAAACTTGGCATGGTATCATCATTTCACCCACATAGCATGTGCTAAAAAGTTGAGAGTGTTACGGCAAAAACTGGATGCACTTCGTGTACAAAATGGACAATCTCTTTCGAAGTATCAGGGCTTCGGACGAAAACTCGTCTGTTACAAAAGGATTTCAATTTGTTTAACTTATTTCAACTCTAGACTTTTTGTGCCTTCAATATGAACCATTAGAAGCCACATCCTAAAATTTCAACCCTATCTAACTTCATTTGCTATTTTTCATGCATTTAATGAATTGTTTTGAGCTAAATGACCCTGAAATTAAAAAGCACCACAAATGAACTCTGAAAAGGTTGAAACTTGGCATGGTATCCTAATTTCACCCACATAGCATGTGCTAAAAAGTTGAGAGGGTTACGGCAAAAACTGGATGCACTTCGTGTACAAAGTGGACAATCTATTTCGAAGTATGAGAGTTTCGGACGAAAACTCGTCTGTTACAAAAGGATTTCAATTTTTTTTAACTTATTTCAACTCCAGACTTTTTGTGCATTCAATATGAACCATTAGAAGCCACATACTAAAATTTCAACCCTATCTAACTTCATTTTCTATTTTTCATTCATTTAATGAATTGTTTTGAGCTAAATGACCCTGAAATTAAAAGGCACCACAAATGAACTCTGAAAAGGTTGAAACTTGGCATGGTATCATCATTTCACCCACATAGCATGTGCTAAAAAGTTGAGAGTGTTACGGCAAAAACTGGATGCACTTCGTGTACAAAATGGACAATCTCTTTCGAAGTATCAGGGCTTCGGACGAAAACTCGTCTGTTACAAAAGGATTTCAATTTGTTTAACTTATTTGAACTCCAGACTTTTTGTGCATTCAATATGAACCATTAGAAGCCACATCCTAAAATTTTAACCCTATCAAACTTCATTTGCTATTTTTCATGCATTTAATGAATTGTTTTGAGCTAAATGACCCTGAAATTAAAAAGCACCACAAATGAACTCTGAAAAGGTTGAAACTTGGCATGGTATCATCATTTCACCCACATAGCATGTGCTAAAAAGTTGAGAGGGTTACGGCAAAAACTGGATGCACTTCGTGTACAAAATGGACAATCTCTTTCGAAGTATCAGGGTTTCGGACGAAAACTCGTCTGTTACAAAAGGATTTCAATTTTTTTAACTTATTTCAACTCCTGAATTTTTGTGGATTCAATATGAACCATTAGAAGCCACATCCTAAAATTTCAACCCTATCTAACTTCATTTGCTATTTTTCATGCATTTAATGAATTGTTTTGAGCTAAATGACCCTGAAATTAAAAAGCAGCACAGATGAACTCTGAAAATGTTGAAACTTGGCATGGTATCATCATTTCACCCACATAGCATGTGCTAAAAAGTTGAGAGGGTTATGACAAAAACTGGATGCACTTCGTGTACAAAGTGGACAATCTATTTCGAAGTATCATGGTTTCGGACGAAAACTCGTGTGTTACAAAAGGATTTCAATTTTTTTAACTTATTTCAACTCCAGAATTTTTGTGCATTCAATATGAACCGTTAGAAGCCACATCCTAAAATTTCAACCCTATCTAACTTCATTTGCTATTTTTCATGCATTTAATGAATTGTTTTAAGCTAAATGACCCTGAAATTAAAAGGCACCACAAATGAACTCTGAAAAGGTTGAAACTTGGCATGGTATCATCATTTCACCCACATAGCATGTGCTAAAAAGTTGAGAGTGTTACGGCAAAAACTGGATGCACTTCGTGTACAAAATGGACAATCTCTTTCGAAGTATCAGGGCTTCGGACGAAAACTCGTCTGTTACAAAAGGATTTCAATTTGTTTAACTTATTTCAACTCCAGACTTTTTGTGCATTCAATATGAACCATTAGAAGCCACATCCTAAAATTTCAACCCTATCTAACTTCATTTGCTATTTTTCATGCATTTAATGAATTGTTTTGAGCTAAATGACCCTGAAATTAAAAAGCACCACAAATGAACTCTGAAAAGGTTGAAACTTGGCATGGTATCATAATTTCACCCACATAGCATGTGCTAAAAAGTTGAGAGGGTTACGGCAAAAACTGGATGCACTTCGTGTACAAAATGGACAATCTATTTCGAAGTATCAGGGTTTCGGACGAAAACTCGTGTGTTACAAAAGGATTTCAATTTTTTTAACTTATTACAACTCCAGAATTTTTGTGCATTCAATATGAACCATTAGAAGCCACATCCTAAAATTGCAACCCTATCTAACTTCATTTGCTATTTTTCATGCATTTAATGAATTGTTTTGAGCTAAATGACCCTAAAATTAAAAAGCAGCACAAATGAACTCTGAAAATGTTGAAACTTGGCATGGTATCATCATTTCACCCACATAGCATGTGCTAAAAAGTTGAGAGGGTTACGGCAAAAACTGGATGCACTTCGTGTACAAAGTGGACAATCTATTTCGAAGTATGAGAGTTTCGGACGAAAATCCGTCTGTTACAAAAGGATTTCATTTTTTTTAACTTATTTCAACTCCAGACTTTTGTGCATTCAATATGAACCAATAGAAGCCACATACTAAAATTTCAACCCTATCTAACTTCATTTGCTATTTTTCATTCATTTAATGAATTGTTTTGAGCTAAATGACCCTGAAATTAAAAGGCACCACAAATGAACTCTGAAAAGGTTGAAACTTGGCATGGTATCATCATTTCACCCACATAGCATGTGCTAAAAAGTTGAGAGTGTTACGGCAAAAACTGGATGCACTTCGTGTACAAAATGGACAATCTCTTTCGAAGTATCAGGGCTTCGGACGAAAACTCGTCTGTTACAAAAGGATTTCAATTTTTTTAACTTATTTCAACTCCAGACTTTTTGTGCATTCAATATGAACCAATAGAAGCCACATACTAAAATTTCAACCCTATCTAACTTCATTTGCTATTTTTCATTCATTTAATGAATTGTTTTGAGCTAAATGACCATGAAATTAAAAGGCACCACAAATGAACTCTGAAAAGGTTGAAACTTGGCATGGTATCATCATTTCACCCACATAGCATGTGCTAAAAAGTTGAGAGGGTTACGGCAAAAACTGGATGCACTTCGTGTACGAAGTGGACAATCTATTTCGAAGTATCAGGGTTTCGGACGAAAACTCGTGTGTTACAAAAGGATTTCATTTTTTTAACTTATTTCAACTCCAGACTTTTTGTGCATTCAATATGAACCATTAGAAGCCACATACTAAAATTTCAACCCTATCTAACTTCATTTGCTATTTTTCATTCATTTAATGAATTGTTTTGAGCTAAATGACCCTGAAATTAAAAGGCACCACAAATGAACTCTGAAAAGGTTGAAACTTGGCATGGTATCATCATTTCACCCACATAGCATGTGCTAAAAAGTTGAGAGTGTTACGGCAAAAACTGGATGCACTTCGTGTACAAAATGGACAATCTCTTTCGAAGTATCAGGGCTTCGGACGAAAACTCGTCTGTTACAAAAGGATTTCAATTTGTTTAACTTATTTCAACTCCAGACTTTTTGTGCATTCAATATGAACCATTAGAAGACACATCCTAAAATTTCAACCCAATCTAACTTCATTTGCTATTTTTCATGCATTTAATGAATTGTTTTGAGCTAAATGACCGTGAAATTAAAAAGCACCACAAATGAACTCTGAAAAGGTTGAAACTTGGCATGGTATCATAATTTCACCCACATAGCATGTGCTAAAAAGTTGAGAGGGTTACGGCAAAAACTGGATGCACTTCGTGTACAAAATGGACAATCTCTTTCGAAGTATCAGGGTTTCGGACGAAAACTCGTCTGTTACAAAAGGATTTCAATTTTTTTAACTTATTTCAACTCCAGAATTTTTGTGCATTCAATATGAACCATTAGAAGCCACATCCTAAAATTTCAACCCGATCTAACTTCATTTGCTATTTTTCATGCATTTAATGAATTGTTTTGAGCTAAATGACCCTGAAATTAAAAAGCAGCACAAATGAACTCTGAAAATGTTGAAACTTGGCATGGTATCATCATTTCACCCACATAGCATGTGCTAAAAAGTTGAGAGGGTTACGGCAAAAACTGGATGCACTTCGTGTACAAAGTGGACAATCTATTTCGAAGTATGAGAGTTTCGGACGAAAACTCGTCTGTTACAAAAGGATTTCAATTTTTTTTAACTTATTTCAACTCCAGACTTTTTGTGCATTCAATATGAACCAATAGAAGCCACATACTAAAATTTCAACCCTATCTAACTTCATTTGCTATTTTTCATTCATTTAATGAATTGTTTTGAGCTAAATGACCCTGAAATTAAAAGGCACCACAAATGAACTCTGAAAAGGTTGAAACTTGGCATGGTATCATCATTTCACCCACATAGCATGTGCTAAAAAGTTGAGAGTGTTACGGCAAAAACTGGATGCACTTCGTGTACAAAATGGACAATCTCTTTCGAAGTATCAGGGCTTCGGACGAAAACTCGTCTGTTACAAAAGGATTTCAATTTTTTTAACTTATTTCAACTCCAGACTTTTTGTGCATTCAATATGAACCAATAGAAGCCACATACTAAAATTTCAACCCTATCTAACTTCATTTGCTATTTTTCATTCATTTAATGAATTGTTTTGAGCTAAATGACCATGAAATTAAAAGGCACCACAAATGAACTCTGAAAAGGTTGAAACTTGGCATGGTATCATCATTTCACCCACATAGCATGTGCTAAAAAGTTGAGATGGTTACGGCAAAAACTGGATGCACTTCGTGTACGAAGTGGACAATCTATTTCGAAGTATCAGGGTTTCGGACGAAAACTCGTGTGTTACAAAAGGATTTCATTTTTTTAACTTATTTCAACTCCAGACTTTTTGTGCATTCAATATGAACCATTAGAAGCCACATACTAAAATTTCAACCCTATCTAACTTCATTTGCTATTTTTCATTCATTTAATGAATTGTTTTGAGCTAAATGACCCTGAAATTAAAAGGCACCACAAATGAACTCTGAAAAGGTTGAAACTTGGCATGGTATCATCATTTCACCCACATAGCATGTGCTAAAAAGTTGAGAGTGTTACGGCAAAAACTGGATGCACTTCGTGTACAAAATGGACAATCTCTTTCGAAGTATCAGGGCTTCGGACGAAAACTCGTCTGTTACAAAAGGATTTCAATTTGTTTAACTTATTTCAACTCCAGACTTTTTGTGCATTCAATATGAACCATTAGAAGCCACATCCTAAAATTTCAACCCAATCTAACTTCATTTGCTATTTTTCATGCATTTAATGAATTGTTTTGAGCTAAATGACCGTGAAATTAAAAAGCACCACAAATGAACTCTGAAAAGGTTGAAACTTGGCATGGTATCATAATTTCACCCACATAGCATGTGCTAAAAAGTTGAGAGGGTTACGGCAAAAACTGGATGCACTTCGTGTACAAAATGGACAATCTCTTTCGAAGTATCAGGGTTTCGGACGAAAACTCGTCTGTTACAAAAGGATTTCAATTTTTTTAACTTATTTCAACTCCAGAAATTTTGTGCATTCAATATGAACCATTAGAAGCCACATCCTAAAATTTCAACCCGATCTAACTTCATTTGCTATTTTTCATGCATTTAATGAATTGTTTTGAGCTAAATGACCCTGAAATTAAAAAGCAGCACAAATGAACTCTGAAAATGTTGAAACTTGGCATGGTATCATCATTTCACCCACATAGCATGTGCTAAAAAGTTGAGAGGGTTACGGCAAAAACTGGATGCACTTCGTGTACAAAGTGGACAATCTATTTCGAAGTATGAGAGTTTCGGACGAAAACTCGTCTGTTACAAAAGGATTTCAATTTTTTTTAACTTATTTCAACTCCAGACTTTTTGTGCATTCAATATGAACCAATAGAAGCCACATACTAAAATTTCAACCCTATCTAACTTCATTTGCTATTTTTCATTCATTTAATGAATTGTTTTGAGCTAAATGACCCTGAAATTAAAAGGCACCACAAATGAACTCTGAAAAGGTTGAAACTTGGCATGGTATCATCATTTCACCCACATAGCATGTGCTAAAAAGTTGAGAGGGTTACGGCAAAAACTGGATGCACTTCGTGTACAAAGTGGACAATCTATTTCGAAGTATGAGGGTTTCGGACGAAAACTCGTGTGTTACAAAAGGATTTCAATTTTTTTAACTTATTTCAACTCCAGAATTTTTGTGCATTCAATATGAATCGTTAGAAGCCACATCCTAAAATTTCAACCCTATCTAACTTCATTTGCTATTTTTCATGCATTTAATGAATTGTTTTGAGCTAAATGACCCTGAAATTAAAAAGCACCACAAATGAACTCTGAAAAGGTTGAAACTTGGCATGGTACCATCATTTCACCCACATAGAATGTGCTAAAAAGTTGAGAGGGTTACGGCAAAAACTGGATGCACTTCGTGTACAAAATGGACAATCTCTTTCGAAGTATCAGGGTTTCGGACGAAAACTCGTCTGTTACAAAAGGATTTCAATTTTTTTAACTTATTTCAACTCCAGAATTTTTGTGCATTCAATATGAACCATTAGAAGCCACATCCTAAAATTTCAACCCTATCTAACTTCATTTGCTATTTTTCATGCATTTAATGAATTGTTTTGAGCTAAATGACCCTGAAATTAAAAAGCACCACAAATGAACTCTGAAAAGGTTGAAACTTGGCATGGTATCATCATTTCACCCACATAGCATGTGCTAAAAAGTTGAGAGGGTTACGGCAAAAACTGGATGCACTTCGTGTACAAAATGGACAATCTCTTTCGAAGTATCAGGGTTTCGGACGAAAACTCGTCTGTTACAAAAGGATTTCAATTTTTTTAACTTATTTCAACTCCAGAATTTTTTTGCATTCAATATGAACCATTAAAAGCCACATCCTAAAATTTCAACCCTATCTAACTTCATTTGCTATTTTTCATGCATTTAATGAATTGTTTTGAGCTAAATGACCCTGAAATTAAAAAGCAGCACAAATGAACTCTGAAAATGTTGAAACTTGGCATGGTATCATCATTTCACCCACATAGCATGTGCTAAAAAGTTGAGAGGGTTACGGCAAAAACTGGATGCACTTCGTGTACAAAGTGGACAATCTATTTCGAAGTATGAGGGTTTCGGACGAAAACTCGTGTGTTACAAAAGGATTTCAATTTTTTTAACTTATTTCAACTCCAGAATTTTTGTGCATTGAATATGAATCGTTAGAAGCCACATCCTAAAATTTCAACCCTATCTAACTTCATTTGCTATTTTTCATGCATTTAATGAATTGTTTTGAGCTAAATGACCCTGAAATTAAAAAGCACCACAAATGAACTCTGAAAAGGTTGAAACTTGGCATGGTACCATAATTTCACCCACATAGAATGTGCTAAAAAGTTGAGAGGGTTACGGCAAAAACTGGATGCACTTCGTGTACAAAATGGACAATCTCTTTCGAAGTATCAGGGTTTCGGACGAAAACTCGTCTGTTACAATAGGATTTCAATTTTTTAACTTATTTCAACTCCAGACTTTTTGTGCATTCAATATGAACCATTAGAAGCCACATCCTAAAATTTCAACCCTATCTAACTTCATTTGCTATTTTTCATGCATTTAATGAATTGTTTGGAGCTAAATGACCCCGAAATTAAAAAGCACTACAAATGAACTCTGAAAAGGTTGAAACTTTGCATGGTTTCATAATTTCACCCACATAGCATGTGCTAAAAAGTTGAGAGGGTTACGGCAAAAACTGGATGCACTTCGTGTACAAAATGGACACTATCTCTTTCGAAGTATCAGGGTTTCGGACGAAAACTCGTCTGTTACAAAAGGATTTCAATTTTTTAACTTATTTCAACTACAGACTTTTTTGGCATTCAATATGAACCATTAGAAGCCACATCCTAAAATTTCAACCCTATCTAACTTCATTTGCTATTTTTCATGCATTTAATGAATTGTTTTGTGCAAAATGACCCCGAAATTAGAAAGCACTACAAATGAACTCTGAAAAGGTTGAAACTTTGCATGGTTTCATAATTTCACCCACATAGCATGTGCTAAAAAGTTGAGAGGGTTACGGCAAAAACTGGATGCCCTTCGTGTACAAAATGGACACTATCTCTTTCGAAGTATCAGGGTTTCGGACGAAAACTCGTCTGTTACAAAAGGATTTCAATTTTTTTAACTTATTTCAACTACAGACTTTTTTGGCATTCAATATGAACCATTAGAAGCCACATTCTAAAATTTCAACCCTATCTAACTTCATTTGCTATTTTTCATGCATTTAATGAATTGTTTTGAGCTAAATGACCCTGAAATTAAAAAGCACCACAAATGAACTCTGAAAAGGTTGAAACTTGGCATGGTATCATAATTTCACCCACATAGCATGTGCTAAAAAGTTGAGATGGTTACGGCAAAAACTGGATGCACTTCGTCTACAAAATGGACAATCTCTTTCGAAGTATGAGAGTTTCGGACGAAAACTCGTCTGTTACAAAAGGATTTCAATTTTTTTAACTTATTTCAACTCCAGACTTTTTGTGCATTCAATATGAACCATTAGAAGCCACATACTAAAATTTCAACCCTATCTAACTTCATTTGCTATTTTTCATTCATTTAATGAATTGTTTTGAGCTAAATGACCCTGAAATTAAAAGGCACCACAAATGAACTCTGAAAAGGTTGAAACTTGGCATGGTATCATCATTTCACCCACATAGCATGTGCTAAAAAGTTGAGAGGGTTACGGCAAAAATTGGATGCACTTCGTGTACAAAATGGACAATCACTTTCGAAGTATGAGAGTTTCGGACGAAAACTCGTCTGTTACAAAAGGATTTCAATTTTTTTAACTTATTTGAACTCCAGACTTTTTGTCCATTCAATATGAACCATTAGAAGCCACATCCTAAAATTTCAACCCTATCTAACTTCATTTGTTATTTTTCATGCATTTAATGAATTGTTTTGAGCTAAATGACCCTGAAATTAAAAAGCACCACAAATGAACTCTGAAAAGGTTGAAACTTGGCATGGTATCATCATTTCACCCACATAGCATGTGCTAAAAAGTTGAGAGGGTTACGGCAAAAACTGGATGCACTTCGTGTACAAAATGGACAATCTCTTTCGAAGTATCAGGGTTTCGGACGAAAACTCGTCTGTTACAAAAGGATTTCAATTTTTTTAACTTATTTCAACTCCAGAATTTTTGTGCATTCAATATGAACCATTAGAAGCCACATCCTAAAATTTCAACCCTATCTAACTTCATTTGCTATTTTTCATGCATTTAATGAATTGTTTTGAGCTAAATGACCCTGAAATTAAAAAGCACCACAAATGAACTCTGAAAAGGTTGAAACTTGGCATGGTATCATCATTTCACCCACATAGCATGTGCTAAAAAGTTGAGAGGGTTACGGCAAAAACTGGATGCACTTCGTGTACAAAGTGGACAATCTATTTCGAAGTATGAGAGTTTCGGACGAAAACTCGTCTGTTACAAAAGGATTTCAATTTTTTTTAACTTATTTCAACTCCAGACTTTTTGTGCATTCAATATGAACCAATAGAAGCCACATACTAAAATTTCAACCCTATCTAACTTCATTTGCTATTTTTCATTCATTTAATGAATTGTTTTGAGCTAAATGACCCTGAAATTAAAAGGCACCACAAATGAACTCTGAAAAGGTTGAAACTTGGCATGGTATCATCATTTCACCCACATAGCATGTGCTAAAAAGTTGAGAGTGTTACGGCAAAAACTGGATGCACTTCGTGTACAAAATGGACACTATCTCTTTCGAAGTATCAGGGTTTCGGACGAAAACTCGTCTGTTACAAAAGGATTTCAATTTTTTTAACTTATTTCAACTCCAGAACTTTTGTGCATTCAATATGAACCATTAGAAGCCACATCCTAAAATTTCAACCCGATCTAACTTCATTTGCTATTTTTCATGCATTTAATGAATTGTTTTGAGCTAAATGACCCTGAAATTAAAAAGCACCACAAATGAACTCTGAAAAGGTTGAAACTTGGCATGGTATCATAATTTCACCCACATAGCATGTGCTAAAAAGTTGAGAGGGTTACGGCAAAAACTGGATGCACTTCGTGTACAAAATGGACAATCTCTTTCGAAGTATCAGGGTTTCGGACGAAAACTCGTCTGTTACAAAAGGATTTCAATTTTTTTAACTTATTTCAACTCCAGAATTTTTTTGCATTCAATATGAACCATTAAAAGCCACATCCTAAAATTTCAACCCTATCTAACTTCATTTGCTATTTTTCATGCATTTAATGAATTGTTTTGAGCTAAATGACCCTGAAATTAAAAAGCAGCACAAATGAACTCTGAAAATGTTGAAACTTGGCATGGTATCATCATTTCACCCACATAGCATGTGCTAAAAAGTTGAGAGGGTTACGGCAAAAACTGGATGCACTTCGTGTACAAAGTGGACAATCTATTTCGAAGTATCAGGGTTTCGGACGAAAACTCGTGTGTTACAAAAGGATTTCAATTTTTTTAACTTATTTCAACTCCAGAATTTTTGTGCATTCAATATGAATCGTTAGAAGCCACATCCTAAAATTTCAACCCTATCTAACTTCATTTGCTATTTTTCATGCATTTAATGAATTGTTTTGAGCTAAATGACCCCGAAATTAAAAAGCACCACAAATGAACTCTGAAAAGGTTGAAACTTGGCATGGTACCATCATTTCACCCACATAGAATGTGCTAAAAAGTTGAGAGGGTTACGGCAAAAACTGGATGCACTTCGTGTACAAAATGGACAATCTCTTTCGAAGTATCAGGGTTTCGGACGAAAACTCGTCTGTTACAATAGGATTTCAATTTTTTAACTTATTTCAACTCCAGACTTTTTGTGCATTCAATATGAACCATTAGAAGCCACATCCTAAAATTTCAACCCTATCTAACTTCATTTGCTATTTTTCATGCATTTAATGAATTGTTTGGAGCTAAATGACCCCGAAATTAAAAAGCACTACAAATGAACTCTGAAAAGGTTGAAACTTTGCATGGTTTCATAATTTCACCCACATAGCATGTGCTAAAAAGTTGAGAGGGTTACGGCAAAAACTGGATGCACTTCGTGTACAAAATGGACACTATCTCTTTCGAAGTATCAGGGTTTCGGACGAAAACTCGTCTGTTACAAAAGGATTTCAATTTTTTAACTTATTTCAACTACAGACTTTTTTGGCATTCAATATGAACCATTAGAAGCCACATCCTAAAATTTCAACCCTATCTAACTTCATTTGCTATTTTTCATGCATTTAATGAATTGTTTTGAGCAAAATGACCCCGAAATTAGAAAGCACTACAAATGAACTCTGAAAAGGTTGAAACTTTGCATGGTTTCATAATTTCACCCACATAGCATGTGCTAAAAAGTTGAGAGGGTTACGGCAAAAACTGGATGCCCTTCGTGTACAAAATGGACACTATCTCTTTCGAAGTATCAGGGTTTCGGACGAAAACTCGTCTGTTACAAAAGGATTTCAATTTTTTTAACTTATTTCAACTACAGACTTTTTTGGCATTCAATATGAACCATTAGAAGCCACATTCTAAAATTTCAACCCTATCTAACTTCATTTGCTATTTTTCATGCATTTAATGAATTGTTTTGAGCTAAATGACCCTGAAATTAAAAAGCACCACAAATGAACTCTGAAAAGGTTGAAACTTGGCATGGTATCATAATTTCACCCACATAGCATGTGCTAAAAAGTTGAGATGGTTACGGCAAAAACTGGATGCACTTCGTCTACAAAATGGACAATCTCTTTCGAAGTATGAGAGTTTCGGACGAAAACTCGTCTGTTACAAAAGGATTTCAATTTTTTTAACTTATTTCAACTCCAGACTTTTTGTGCATTCAATATGAACCATTAGAAGCCACATACTAAAATTTCAACCCTATCTAACTTCATTTGCTATTTTTCATTCATTTAATGAATTGTTTTGAGCTAAATGACCCTGAAATTAAAAGGCACCACAAATGAACTCTGAAAAGGTTGAAACTTGGCATGGTATCATCATTTCACCCACATAGCATGTGCTAAAAAGTTGAGAGGGTTACGGCAAAAATTGGATGCACTTCGTGTACAAAATGGACAATCACTTTCGAAGTATGAGAGTTTCGGACGAAAACCCGTCTGTTACAAAAGGATTTCAATTTTTTTAACTTATTTGAACTCCAGACTTTTTGTGCATTCAATATGAACGATTAGAAGCCACATCCTAAAATTTCAACCCTATCTAACTTCATTTGTTATTTTTCATGCATTTAATGAATTGTTTTGAGCTAAATGACCCTGAAATTAAAAAGCACCACAAATGAACTCTGAAAAGGTTGAAACTTGGCATGGTATCATCATTTCACCCACATAGCATGTGCTAAAAAGTTGAGAGGGTTACGGCAAAAACTGGATGCACTTCGTGTACAAAATGGACAATCTCTTTCGAAGTATCAGGGTTTCGGACGAAAACTCGTCTGTTACAAAAGGATTTCAATTTTTTTAACTTATTTCAACTCCAGAATTTTTGTGCATTCAATATGAACCATTAGAAGCCACATCCTAAAATTTCAACCCTATCTAACTTCATTTGCTATTTTTCATGCATTTAATGAATTGTTTTGAGCTAAATGACCCTGAAATTAAAAAGCACCACAAATGAACTCTGAAAAGGTTGAAACTTGGCATGGTATCATCATTTCACCCACATAGCATGTGCTAAAAAGTTGAGAGGGCTACGGCAAAAACTGGATGCACTTCGTGTACAAAGTGGACAATCTATTTCGAAGTATCAGGGTTTCGGACGAAAACTCGTCTGTTACAAAAGGATTTCCATTTTTTTAACTTATTTCAACTCCAGAATTTTTGTGCATTCAATATGAAACATTAGAAGCCACATCCTAAAATTTCAACCCTATCTAACTTCATTTGCTATTTTTCATGCATTTAATGAATTGTTTTGAGCTAAATGACCCCGAAATTAAAAAGCACCACAAATGAACTCTGAAAAGGTTGAAACTTGGCATGGTACCATCATTTCACCCACATAGCATGTGCTAAAAAGTTGAGAGGGTTACGGCAAAAACTGGATGCACTTCGTGTACAAAATGGACAATCTCTTTCGAAGTATCAGGGTTTCGGACGAAAACTCGTCTGTTACAATAGGATTTCAATTTTTTTAACTTATTTCAACTCCAGACTTTTTGTGCATTCAATATGAACCATTAGAAGCCACATCCTAAAATTTCAACCCTATCTAACTTCATTTGCTATTTTTCATGCATTTAATGAATTGTTTTGAGCTAAATGACCCTGAAATTAAAAAGCACTACAAATGAACTCTGAAAAGGTTGAAACTTTGCATGGTTTCATAATTTCACCCACATAGCATGTGCAAAAAAGTTGAGAGGCTTACGGCAAAAATTGGATGCACTTCGTGTACAAAATGGACAATCACTTTCGAAGTATGAGAGTTTCGGACGAAAACTCGTCTGTTACAAAAGGATTTCAATTTTTTTAACTTATTTGAACTCCAGACTTTTTGTCCATTCAATATGAACCATTAGAAGCCACATCCTAAAATTTCAACCCTATCTAACTTCATTTGCTATTTTTCATGCATTTAATGAATTGTTTTGAGCTAAATGACCCTGAAATTAAAAAGCACCACAAATGAACTCTGAAAAGGTTGAAACTTGGCATGGTATCATCATTTCACCCACATAGCATGTGCTAAAAAGTTGAGAGGGTTACGGCAAAAACTGGATGCACTTCGTGTACAAAATGGACAATCTCTTTCGAAGTATCAGGGTTTCGGACGAAAACTCGTCTGTTACAAAAGGATTTCAATTTTTTTAACTTATTTCAACTCCAGAATTTTTGTGCATTCAATATGAACCATTAGAAGCCACATCCTAAAATTTCAACCCTATCTAACTTCATTTGCTATTTTTCATGCATTTAATGAATTGTTTTGAGCTAAATGACCCTGAAATTAAAAAGCACCACAAATGAACTCTGAAAAGGTTGAAACTTGGCATGGTATCATCATTTCACCCACATAGCATGTGCTAAAAAGTTGAGAGGGTTACGGCAAAAACTGGATGCACTTCGTGTACAAAGTGGACAATCTATTTCGAAGTATCAGGGTTTCGGACGAAAACTCGTCTGTTACAAAAGGATTTCCATTTTTTTAACTTATTTCAACTCCAGAATTTTTGTGCATTCAATATGAAACATTAGAAGCCACATCCTAAAATTTCAACCCTATCTAACTTCATTTGCTATTTTTCATGCATTTAATGAATTGTTTTGAGCTAAATGACCCCGAAATTAAAAAGCACCACAAATGAACTTTGAAAAGGTTGAAACTTGGCATGGTACCATCATTTCACCCACATAGCATGTGCTAAAAAGTTGAGAGGGTTACGGCAAAAACTGGATGCACTTCGTGTACAAAATGGACAATCTCTTTCGAAGTATCAGGGTTTCGGACGAAAACTCGTCTGTTACAATAGGATTTCAATTTTTTTAACTTATTTCAACTCCAGACTTTTTGTGCATTCAATATGAACCATTAGAAGCCACATCCTAAAATTTCAACCCTATCTAACTTCATTTGCTATTTTTCATGCATTTAATGAATTGTTTTGAGCTAAATGACCCTGAAATTAAAAAGCACTACAAATGAACTCTGAAAAGGTTGAAACTTTGCATGGTTTCATAATTTCACCCACATAGCATGTGCAAAAAAGTTGAGAGGCTTACGGCAAAAATTGGATGCACTTCGTGTACAAAATGGACAATCTCTTTCGAAGTATGAGAGTTTCGGACGAAAACTCGTCTGTTACAAAAGGATTTCAATTTTTTTAACTTATTTCAACTACAGACTTTTTTGGCATTCAATACGAACCATTAGAAGCCACATCCTAAAATTTCAACCCTATCTAACTTCATTTGCTATTTTTCATGCATTTAATGAATTGTTTTGAGCTAAATGACCCTGAAATTAAAAAGCGCCACAAATGAACTCTGAAAAGGTTGAAACTTGGCATGGTATCATAATTTCACCCACATAGCATGTGCTAAAAAGTTGAGATGGTTACGGCAAAAACTGGATGCACTTCGTGTACAAAATGGACAATCTCTTTCGAAGTATGAGAGTTTCGGACGAAAACTCGTCTGTTACAAAAGGATTTCATTTTTTTAAGTTATTTCAACTCCAGACTTTTTGTGCATTCAATATGAACCATTAGAAGCCACATACTAAAATTTCAACCCTATCTAACTTCATTTGCTATTTTTCATTCATTTAATGAATTGTTTTGAGCTAAATGACCCTGAAATTAAAAGGCACCACAAATGAACTCTGAAAAGGTTGAAACTTGGCATGGTATCATCATTTCACCCACATAGCATGTGCTAAAAAGTTGAGAGTGTTACGGCAAAAACTGGATGCACTTCGTGTACAAAATGGACAATCTCTTTCGAAGTATCACGGCTTCAGACGAAAACTCGTCTGTTACAAAAGGATTTCAATTTGTTTTACTTATTTCAACTCCAGACTTTTTGTGCATTCAATATGAACCATTAGAAGCCACATCCTAAAATTTCAACCCTATCTAACTTCATTTGCTATTTTTCATGCATTTAATGAATTGTTTTGAGCTAAATGACCCTGAAATTAAAAAGCACCACAAATGAACTCTGAAAAGGTTGAAACTTGGCATGGTATCATAATTTCACCCACATAGCATGTGCTAAAAAGTTGAGAGGGTTACGGCAAAAACTGGATGCACTTCGTGTACAAAATGGACAATCTCTTTCGAAGTATCAGGGTTACGGACGAAAACTCGTCTGTTACAAAAGGATTTCACTTTTTTTAACTTATTTCAACTCCAGAATTTTTGTGCATTCAATATGAACCATTAGAAGCCACATCCTAAAATTTCAACCCTATCTAACTTCATTTGCTATTTTTCATGCATTTAATGAATTGTTTTGAGCTAAATGACCCAGAAATTAAAAAGCGCCACAAATGAACTCTGAAAAGGTTGAAACTTGGCATGGTATCATAATTTGACCCACATAGCATGTGCTAAAAAGTTGAGATGGTTACGGCAAAAACTGGATGCACTTCGTGTACAAAATGGACAATCTCTTTCGTAGTATGAGAGTTTCGGACGAAAACTCGTCTCTTACAAAAGGATTTCAATTTTTTTTAACTTATTTCAACTCCAGACTTTTCGTGCATTCAATATGAACCATTAGAAGCCACATACTAAAATTTCAACCCTATCTAACTTCATTTGCTATTTTTCATTCATTTAATGAATTGTTTTGAGCTAAATGACCCTGAAATTAAACAGCACCACAAATGAACTCTGAAAAGGTTGAAACTTGGCATGGTATCATCATTTCACCCACATAGCATGTGCTAAAAAGTTGAGAGGCTTACGGCAAAAACTGGATGCACTTCGTGTACAAAATGGACAATCTCTTTCGAAGTATCAGGGCTTCGGACGAAAACTCGTCTGTTACAAAAGGATTTCAATTTGTTTAACTTATTTCAACTCCAGACTTTTTGTGCATTCAATATGAACCATTAGAAGCCACATCCTAAAATTTGAACCCTATCTAACTTCATTTGCTATTTTTCATGCATTTAATGAATTGTTTTGAGCTAAATGACCCTGAAATTAAAAAGCACTACAAATGAACTCTGAAAAGGTTGAAACTTTGCATGGTTTCATAATTTCACCCACATAGCATGTGCAAAAATGTTGAGAGGCTTACGGCAAAAATTGGATGCACTTCGTGTACAAAATGGACAATCTCTTTCGAAGTATGAGAGTTTCGGACGAAAACTCGTCTGTTACAAAAGGATTTCAATTTTTTTAACTTATTTCAACTACAGACTTTTTTGGCATTCAATACGAACCATTAGAAGCCACATCCTAAAATTTCAACCCTATCTAACTTCATTTGCTATTTTTCATGCATTTAATGAATTGTTTTGAGCTAAATGACCCAGAAATTAAAAAGCGCCACAAATGAACTCTGAAAAGGTTGAAACTTGGCATGGTATCATAATTTCACCCACATAGCATGTGCTAAAAAGTTGAGATGGTTACGGCAAAAACTGGATGCACTTCGTGTACAAAATGGACAATCTCTTTCGTAGTGTGAGAGTTTCGGACGAAAACTCGTCTCTTACAAAAGGATTTCAATTTTTTTTAACTTATTTCAACTCCAGACTTTTCGTGCGTTCAATATGAACCATTAGAAGCCACATACTAAAATTTCAACCCTATCTAACTTCATTTGCTATTTTTCATTCATTTAATGAATTGTTTTGAGCTAAATGACCCTGAAATTAAAAAGCACCACAAATGAACTCTGAAAAGGTTGAAACTTGGCATGGTATCATCATTTCACCCACATAGCATGTGCTAAAAAGTTGAGAGGCTTACGGCAAAAACTGGATGCACTTCATGTACAAAATGGACAATCTCTTTCGAAGTATCAGGGCTTCGGACGAAAACTCGTCTGTTACAAAAGGATTTCAATTTGTTTAACTTATTTCAACTCCAGACTTTTTGTGCATTCAATATGAACCATTAGAAGCCACATCCTAAAATTTGAACCCTATCTAACTTCATTTGCTATTTTTCATGCATTTAATGAATTGTTTTGAGCTAAATGACCCTGAAATTAAAAAGCACTACAAATGAACTCTGAAAAGGTTGAAACTTTGCATGGTTTCATAATTTCACCCACATAGCATCTGCAAAAAAGTTGAGAGGCTTACGGCAAAAATTGGATGCACTTCGTGTACAAAATGGACAATCTCTTTCGAAGTATGAGAGTTTCGGACGAAAACTCGTCTGTTACAAAAGGATTTCAATTTTTTTAACTTATTTCAACTACAGACTTTTTTGGCATTCAATACGAACCATTAGAAGCCACATCCTAAAATTTCAACCCTATCTAACTTCATTTGCTATTTTTCATGCATTTAATGAATTGTTTTGAGCTAAATGACCCAGAAATTAAAAAGCGCCACAAATGAACTCTGAAAAGGTTGAAACTTGGCATGGTATCATAATTTCACCCACATAGCATGTGCTAAAAAGTTGAGATGGTTACGGCAAAAACTGGATGCACTTCGTGTACAAAATGGACAATCTCTTTCGAAGTATGAGAGTTTCGGACGAAAACTCGTCTGTTACAAAAGGATTTCAATTTTTTTTAACTTATTTCAAATCCACACTTTTTGTGCATTCAATATGAACCATTAGAAGCCACATACTAAAATTTCAACCCTATCTAACTTCATTTGCTATTTTTCATTCATTTAATGAATTGTTTTGAGCTAAATGACCCTGAAATTAAAAGGCACCACAAATGAACTCTGAAAAGGTTGAAACTTGGCATGGTATCATCATTTCACCCACATAGCATGTGCTAAAAAGTTGAGAGTGTTACGGCAAAAACTGGATGCACTTCGTGTACAAAATGGACAATCTCTTTCGAAGTATCAGGGCTTCGGACGAAAACTCGTCTGTTACAAAAGGATTTCAATTTGTTTTAATTATTTCAACTCCAGAATTTTTGTGCATTCAATATGAACCATTAGAAGCCACATCCTAAAATTTCAACCCTATCTAACTTCATTTGCTATTTTTCATGCATTTAATGAATTGTTTTGAGCTAAATGACCCTGAAATTAAAAAGCACCACAAATGAACTCTGAAAAGGTTGAAACTTGGCATGGTATCATAATTTCACCCACATAGCATGTGCTAAAAAGTTGAGAGTGTTAAGGCAAAAACTGGATGCACTTCGTCTACAAAATGGACAATCTCTTTCGAAGTATCAGGGTTACGGACGAAAACTCGTCTGTTACAAAAGGATTTCAATTTTTTTAACTTATTTCAACTCCAGAATTTTTGTGCATTCAATATGAACCATTAGAAGCCACATCCTAAAATTTCAACCCTATCTAACTTCATTTGCTATTTTTCATGCATTTAATGAATTGTTTTGAGCTAAATGACCCTGAAATTAAAAAGCAGCACAAATGAACTCTGAAAATGTTGAAACTTGGCATGGTATCATCATTTCACCCACATAGCATGTGCTAAAAAGTTGAGAGGGTTACGGCAAAAACTGGATGCACTTCGTGTACAAAGTGGACAATCTATTTCGAAGTATCAGGGTTTCGGACGAAAAATCGTCTGTTACAAAAGGATTTCAATTTTTTTTACTTATTTCAACCCCAGAATTTTTGTGCATTCAATATGAACCATTAGAAGCCACATCCTAAAATTTCAACCCTATCTAACTTCATTTGCTATTTTTCATGCATTTAATGAATTATTTTGAGCTAAATGACCCCGAAATTAAAAAGCACCACAAATGAACTCTGAAAAGGTTGAAACTTGGCATGGTACCATCATTTCACCCACATAGCATGTGCTAAAAATTTGAGAGGGTTACGGCAAAAACTGGATGCACTTCGTGTACAAAATGGACAATCTCTTTCGAAGTATCAGGGTTTCGGACGAAAACTCGTCTGTTACAATAGGATTTCAATTTTTTAACTTATTTCAACTCCAGACTTTTTGTGCATTCAATATGAACCATTAGAAGCCACATCCTAAAATTTCAACCCTATCTAACTTCATTTGCTATTTTTCATGCATTTAATGAATTGTTTTGAGCTAAATGACCCTGAAATTAAAAAGCACCACAAATGAACTCTGAAAAGGTTGAAACTTGGCATGGTATCATAATTTCACCCACATAGCATGTGCTAAAAAGTTGAGATGGTTACGGCGAAAACTGGATGCACTTCGTGTACAAAATGGACAATCTCTTTCGAAGTATGAGAGTTTCGGACGAAAACTCGTCTGTTACAAAAGGATTTCAATTTTTTTTAACTTATTTCAACTCCAGACTTTTTGTGCATTCAATATGAACCAATAGAAGCCACATACTAAAATTTCAACCCTATCTAATTTCATTTGCTATTTTTCATTCATTTAATGAATTGTTTTGAGCTAAATGACCCTGAAATTAAAAGGCACCACAAATGAACTCTGAAAAGGTTGAAACTTGGCATGGTATCATCATTTCACCCACATAGCATGTGCTAAAAATTTGAGAGTGTTACGGCAAAAACTGGATGCACTTTGTGTACAAAATGGACAATCTCTTTCGAAGTATCAGGGCTTCGGACGAAAACTTGTCTGTTACAAAAGGATTTCAATTTGTTTAACTTATTTCAACTCCAGACTTTTTGTGCATTCAATATGAACCATTGGAAGCCACATCCTAAAATTTCAACCCTATCTAACTTCATTTGCTATTTTTCATGCATTTAATGAATTGTTTTGAGCTAAATGACCCTGAAATTAAAAAGCACCACAAATGAACTCTGAAAAGGTTGAAACTTGGCATGGTATCATAATTTCACCCACATAGCATGTGCTAAAAAGTTGAGAGTGTTAAGGCAAAATCTGGATGCACTTCGTCTACAAAATGGACAATCTCTTTCGAAGTATCAGGGTTACGGACGAAAACTCGTCTGTTACAAAAGGATTTCAATTTTTTTAACTTATTTCAACTCCAGAATTTTTGTGCATTCAATATGAACCATTAGAAGCCACATCCTAAAATTTC
Source organism: Elymus sibiricus (assembly GCA_039707655.1). Classification (NCBI taxonomy): domain Eukaryota; kingdom Viridiplantae; phylum Streptophyta; class Magnoliopsida; order Poales; family Poaceae; genus Elymus; species Elymus sibiricus. Next base: position 284,772,073 of record CM077663.1, read on the forward strand.
AACCCTATCTAACTTCATTTGCTATTTTTCATGCATTTAATGAATTGTTTTGAGCTAAATGACCCTGAAATTAAAAAGCAGCACAAATGAACTCTGAAAATGTTGAAACTTGGCATGGTATCATCATTTCACCCACATAGCATGTGCTAAAAAGTTGAGAGGGTTACGGCAAAAACTGGATGCACTTCGTGTACAAAGTGGACAATCTATTTCGAAGTATCAGGGTTTCGGACGAAAAATCGTCTGTTACAAAAGGATTTCAATTTTTTTTACTTATTTCAACCCCAGAATTTTTGTGCATTCAATATGAACCATTAGAAGCCACATCCTAAAATTTCAACCCTATCTAACTTCATTTGCTATTTTTCATGCATTTAATGAATTATTTTGAGCTAAATGACCCCGAAATTAAAAAGCACCACAAATGAACTCTGAAAAGGTTGAAACTTGGCATGGTACCATCATTTCACCCACATAGCATGTGCTAAAAATTTGAGAGGGTTACGGCAAAAACTGGATGCATTTCGTGTACAAAATGGACAATCTCTTTCGAAGTATCAGGGTTTCGGACGAAAACTCGTCTGTTACAATAGGATTTCAATTTTTTAACTTATTTCAACTCCAGACTTTTTGTGCATTCAATATGAACCATTAGAAGCCACATCCTAAAATTTCAACCCTATCTAACTTCATTTGCTATTTTTCATGCATTTAATGAATTGTTTTGAGCTAAATGACCCTGAAATTAAAAAGCACCACAAATGAACTCTGAAAAGGTTGAAACTTGGCATGGTATCATAATTTCACCCACATAGCATGTGCTAAAAAGTTGAGATGGTTACGGCAAAAACTGGATGCACTTCGTGTACAAAATGGACAATCTCTTTCGAAGTATGAGAGTTTCGGACGAAAACTCGTCTGTTACAAAAGGATTTCAATTTTTTTTAACTTATTTCAACTCCAGACTTTTTGTGCATTCAATATGAACCAATAGAAGCCACATACTAAAATTTCAACCCTATCTAACTTCATTTGCTATTTTTCATTCATTTAATGAATTGTTTTGAGCTAAATGACCCTGAAATTAAAAGGCACCACAAATGAACTCTGAAAAGGTTGAAACTTGGCATGGTATCATCATTTCACCCACATAGCATGTGCTAAAAATTTGAGAGTGTTACGGCAAAAACTGGATGCACTTTGTGTACAAAATGGACAATCTCTTTCGAAGTATCAGGGCTTCGGACGAAAACTCGTCTGTTACAAAAGGATTTCAATTTGTTTAACTTATTTCAACTCCAGACTTTTTGTGCATTCAATATGAACCATTAGAAGCCACATCCTAAAATTTCAACCCTATCTAACTTCATTTGCTATTTTTCATGCATTTAATGAATTGTTTTGAGCTAAATGACCCTGAAATTAAAAAGCACCACAAATGAACTCTGAAAAGGTTGAAACTTGGCATGGTATCATAATTTCACCCACATAGCATGTGCTAAAAAGTTGAGAGTGTTAAGGCAAAAACTGGATGCACTTCGTCTACAAAATGGACAATCTCTTTCGAAGTATCAGGGTTACGGACGAAAACTCGTCTGTTACAAAAGGATTTCAATTTTTTTAACTTATTTCAACTCCAGAATTTTTGTGCATTCAATATGAACCATTAGAAGCCACATCCTAAAATTTCAACCCTATCTAACTTCATTTGCTATTTTTCATGCATTTAATGAATTGTTTTGAGCTAAATGACCCTGAAATTAAAAAGCAGCACAAATGAACTCTGAAAATGTTGAAACTTGGCATGGTATCATCATTTCACCCACATAGCATGTGCTAAAAAGTTGAGAGGGTTACGGCAAAAACTGGATGCACTTCGTGTACAAAGTGGTCAATCTATTTCGAAGTATCAGGGTTTCGGACGAAAAATCGTCTGTTACAAAAGGATTTCAATTTTTTTTACTTATTTCAACCCCAGAATTTTTGTGCATTCAATATGAACCATTAGAAGCCACATCCTAAAATTTCAACCCTATCTAACTTCATTTGCTATTTTTCATGCATTTAATGAATTATTTTGAGCTAAATGACCCCGAAATTAAAAAGCACCACAAATGAACTCTGAAAAGGTTGAAACTTGGCATGGTACCATCATTTCACCCACATAGCATGTGCTAAAAATTTGAGAGGGTTACGGCAAAAACTGGATGCACTTCGTGTACAAAATGGACAATCTCTTTCGAAGTATCAGGGTTTCGGACGAAAACTCGTCTGTTACAATAGGATTTCAATTTTTTAACTTATTTCAACTCCAGACTTTTTGTGCATTCAATATGAACCATTAGAAGCCACATCCTAAAATTTCAACCCTATCTAACTTCATTTGCTATTTTTCATGCATTTAATGAATTGTTTTGAGCTAAATGACCCTGAAATTAAAAAGCACCACAAATGAACTCTGAAAAGGTTGAAACTTGGCATGGTATCATAATTTCACCCACATAGCATGTGCTAAAAAGTTGAGATGGTTACGGCAAAAACTGGATGCACTTCGTGTACAAAATGGACAATCTCTTTCGTAGTATGAGAGTTTCGGACGAAAACTCGTCTCTTACAAAAGGATTTCAATTTTTTTTAACTTATTTCAACTCCAGACTTTTCGTGCATTCAATATGAACCATTAGAAACCACATACTAAAATTTCAACCCTATCTAACTTCATTTGCTATTTTTCATTCATTTAATGAATTGTTTTGAGCTAAATGACCCTGAAATTAAAAAGCACCACAAATGAACTCTGAAAAGGTTGAAACTTGGCATGGTATCATCATTTCACCCACATAGCTTGTGCTAAAAAGTTGAGAGGCTTACGGCAAAAACTGGATGCACTTCGTGTACAAAATGGACAATCTCTTTCGAAGTATCAGGGCATCGGACGAATACTCGTCTGTTACAAAAGGATTTCAATTTGTTTAACTTATTTCAACTCCAGACTTTTTGTGCATTCAATATGAACCATTAGAAGCCACATCCTAAAATTTCAACCCTATCTAACTTCATTTGCTATTTTTCATGCATTTAATGAATTGTTTTGAGCTAAATGACCCTGAAATTAAAAAGCACCACAAATGAACTCTGAAAAGGTTGAAACTTGGCATGGTATCATAATTTCACCCACATAGCATGTGCTAAAAAGTTGAGATGGTTACGGCAAAAACTGGATGCACTTCGTGTACAAAATGGACAATCTCTTTCGAAGTATGAGAGTTTCGGACGAAAACTCGTCTGTTACAAAAGGATTTCAATTTTTTTTAACTTATTTCAACTCCAGACTTTTTGTGCATTCAATATGAACCAATAGAAGCCACATACTAAAATTTCAACCCTATCTAACTTCATTTGCTATTTTTCATTCATTTAATGAATTGTTTTGAGCTAAATGACCCTGAAATTAAAAGGCACCACAAATGAACTCTGAAAAGGTTGAAACTTGGCATGGTATCATCATTTCACCCACATAGCATGTGCTAAAAATTTGAGAGTGTTACGGCAAAAACTGGATGCACTTTGTGTACAAAATGGACAATCTCTTTCGAAGTATCAGGGCTTCGGACGAAAACTCGTCTGTTACAAAAGGATTTCAATTTGTTTAACTTATTTCAACTCCAGACTTTTTGTGCATTCAATATGAACCATTAGAAGCCACATCCTAAAATTTCAACCCTATCTAACTTCATTTGCTATTTTTCATGCATTTAATGAATTGTTTTGAGCTAAATGACCCTGAAATTAAAAAGCACCACAAATGAACTCTGAAAAGGTTGAAACTTGGCATGGTATCATAATTTCACCCACATAGCATGTGCTAAAAAGTTGAGAGTGTTAAGGCAAAAACTGGATGCACTTCGTCTACAAAATGGACAATCTCTTTCGAAGTATCAGGGTTACGGACGAAAACTCGTCTGTTACAAAAGGATTTCAATTTTTTTAACTTATTTCAACTCCAGAATTTTTGTGCATTCAATATGAACCATTAGAAGCCACATCCTAAAATTTCAACCCTATCTAACTTCATTTGCTATTTTTCATGCATTTAATGAATTGTTTTGAGCTAAATGACCCTGAAATTAAAAAGCAGCACAAATGAACTCTGAAAATGTTGAAACTTGGCATGGTATCATCATTTCACCCACATAGCATGTGCTAAAAAGTTGAGAGGGTTACGGCAAAAACTGGATGCACTTCGTGTACAAAGTGGACAATCTATTTCGAAGTATCAGGGTTTCGGACGAAAAATCGTCTGTTACAAAAGGATTTCAATTTTTTTTACTTATTTCAACCCCAGAATTTTTGTGCATTCAATATGAACCATTAGAAGCCACATCCTAAAATTTCAACCCTATCTAACTTCATTTGCTATTTTTCATGCATTTAATGAATTATTTTGAGCTAAATGACCCCGAAATTAAAAAGCACCACAAATGAACTCTGAAAAGGTTGAAACTTGGCATGGTACCATCATTTCACCCACATAGCATGTGCTAAAAATTTGAGAGGGTTACGGCAAAAACTGGATGCACTTCGTGTACAAAATGGACAATCTCTTTCGAAGTATCAGGGTTTCGGACGAAAACTCGTCTGTTACAATAGGATTTCAATTTTTTAACTTATTTCAACTCCAGACTTTTTGTGCATTCAATATGAACCATTAGAAGCCACATCCTAAAATTTCAACCCTATCTAACTTCATTTGCTATTTTTCATGCATTTAATGAATTGTTTTGAGCTAAATGACCCTGAAATTAAAAAGCACCACAAATGAACTCTGAAAAGGTTGAAACTTGGCATGGTATCATAATTTCACCCACATAGCATGTGCTAAAAAGTTGAGATGGTTACGGCAAAAACTGGATGCACTTCGTGTACAAAATGGACAATCTCTTTCGTAGTATGAGAGTTTCGGACGAAAACTCGTCTCTTACAAAAGGATTTCAATTTTTTTTAACTTATTTCAACTCCAGACTTTTCGTGCATTCAATATGAACCATTAGAAACCACATACTAAAATTTCAACCCTATCTAACTTCATTTGCTATTTTTCATTCATTTAATGAATTGTTTTGAGCTAAATGACCCTGAAATTAAAAAGCACCACAAATGAACTCTGAAAAGGTTGAAACTTGGCATGGTATCATCATTTCACCCACATAGCTTGTGCTAAAAAGTTGAGAGGCTTACGGCAAAAACTGGATGCACTTCGTGTACAAAATGGACAATCTCTTTCGAAGTATCAGGGCATCGGACGAATACTCGTCTGTTACAAAAGGATTTCAATTTGTTTAACTTATTTCAACTCCAGACTTTTTGTGCATTCAATATGAACCATTAGAAGCCACATCCTAAAATTTCAACCCTATCTAACTTCATTTGCTATTTTTCATGCATTTAATGAATTGTTTTGAGCTAAATGACCCTGAAATTAAAAAGCACCACAAATGAACTCTGAAAAGGTTGAAACTTGGCATGGTATCATAATTTCACCCACATAGCATGTGCTAAAAAGTTGAGAGGGTTACGGCAAAAACTGGATGCACTTCGTGTACAAAATGGACAATCTCTTTCGAAGTATCAGGGTTTCGGACGAAAACTCGTGTGTTACAAAAGGATTTCAATTTTTTTAACTTATTTCAACTCCAGAATTTTTGTGCATTCAATATGAACCATTAGAAGCCACATCCTAAAATTTCAACCCGATCTAACTTCATTTGCTATTTTTCATGCATTTAATGAATTGTTTTGAGCTAAATGACCCTGAAATTAAAAAGCAGCACAAATGAACTCTGAAAATGTTGAAACTTGGCATGGTATCATCATTTCACCCACATAGCATGTGCTAAAAAGTTGAGAGGGTTACGGCAAAAACTGGATGCACTTCGTGTACAAAGTGGACAATCTATTTCGTAGTATCAGGGTTTCGGACGAAAACTCGTCTGTTACAAAAGGATTTCAATTTTTTTAACTTATTTCAACTCCAGACTTTTTGTGCATTCAATATGAACCATTAGAAGCCACATCCTAAAATTTGAACCCTATCTAACTTCATTTGCTATTTTTCATGCATTTAATGAATTGTTGTGAGCTAAATGACCCCGAAATTAAAAAGCACCACAAATGAACTCTGAAAATGTTGAAACTTGGCATGGTACCATCATTTCACCCACATAGCATGTGCTAAATAGTAGAGAGGGTTACGGAAAAAACTGGATGCACTTCGTGTACAAAATGGACAATCTCTTTCGAAGTATCAGGGTTTCGGACGAAAACTCGTCTGTTACAAAAGGACTTCAATTTTTTTAACTTATTTCAACTCCAGACTTTTTGTGCATTCAATATGAACCATTAGAAGCCACATCCTAAAATTTCAACCCTATCTAACTTCATTTGCTATTTTTCATGCATTTAATGAATTGTTTTGAGCTAAATGACCCTGAAATTAAAAAGCACCACAAATGAACTCTGAAAAGGTTGAAACTTGGCAAGGTATCATAATTTCACCCACATAGCATGTGCTAAAAAGTTGAGATGGTTACGGCAAAAACTGGATGCACTTCATGTACAAAATGGACAATCTCTTTCGAAGTATGAGAGTTTCGGACGAAAACTCGTCTGTTACAAAAGGATTTCAATTTTTTTTAACTTATTTCAACTCCAGACTTTTTGTGCATTCAATATGAACCAATAGAAGCCACATACTAAAATTTCAACCCGATCTAACTTCATTTGCTATTTTTCATGCATTTAATGAATTGTTTTGAGCTAAATGACCCTGAAATTAAAAAGCAGCACAAATGAACTCTGAAAATGTTGAAACTTGGCATGGTATCATCATTTCACCCACATAGCATGTGCTAAAAAGTTGAGAGGGTTACGGCAAAAACTGGATGCACTTCGTGTACAAAGTGGACAATCTATTTCGAAGTATCAGGGTTTCGGACGAAAACTCGTCTGTTACAAAAGGATTTCAATTTTTTTAACTTATTTCAACTCCAGACTTTTTGTGCATTCAATATGAACCATTAGAAGCCACATCCTAAAATTTGAACCCTATCTAACTTCATTTGCTATTTTTCATGCATTTAATGAATTGTTGTGAGCTAAATGACCCCGAAATTAAAAAGCACCACAAATGAACTCTGAAAATGTTGAAACTTGGCATGGTACCATCATTTCACCCACATAGCATGTGCTAAATAGTAGAGAGGGTTACGGAAAAAACTGGATGCACTTCGTGTACAAAATGGACAATCTCTTTCGAAGTATCAGGGTTTCGGACGAAAACTCGTCTGTTACAAAAGGACTTCAATTTTTTTAAGTTATTTCAACTCCAGACTTTTTGTGCATTCAATATGAACCATTAGAAGCCACATCCTAAAATTTCAACCCTATCTAACTTCATTTGCTATTTTTCATGCATTTAATGAATTGTTTTGAGCTAAATGACCCTGAAATTAAAAAGCACCACAAATGAACTCTGAAAAGGTTGAAACTTGGCATGGTATCATAATTTCACCCACATAGCATGTGCTAAAAAGTTGAGATGGTTACGGCAAAAACTGGATGCACTTCATGTACAAAATGGACAATCTCTTTCGAAGTATGAGAGTTTCGGACGAAAACTCGTCTGTTACAAAAGGATTTCAATTTTTTTTAACTTATTTCAACTCCAGACTTTTTGTGCATTCAATATGAACCAATAGAAGCCACATACTAAAATTTCAACCCTATCTAACTTCATTTGATATTTTTCATTCATTTAATGAATTGTTTTGAGCTAAATGACCCTGAAATTAAAAGGCACCACAAATGAACTCTGAAAAGGTTGAAACTTGGCATGGTATCATCATTTCACCCACATAGCATGTGCTAAAAATTTGAGAGTGTTACGGCAAAAACTGGATGCACTTTGTGTACAAAATGGACAATCTCTTTCGAAGTATCAGGGCTTCGGACGAAAACTCGTCTGTTACAAAAGGATTTCAATTTGTTTAACTTATTTCAACTCCAGACTTTTTGTGCATTCAATATGAACCATTAGAAGCCACATCCTAAAATTTCAACCCTATCTAACTTCATTTGCTATTTTTCATGCATTTAATGAATTGTTTTGAGCTAAATGACCCTGAAATTAAAAAGCACCACAAATGAACTCTGAAAATGTTGAAACTTGGCATGGTATCATCATTTCACCCACATAGCATGTGCTAAAAAGTTGAGAGGGTTACGGCAAAAACTGGATGCACTTCGTGTACAAAGTGGACAATCTATTTCGAAGTATCAGGGTTTCGGACGAAAACTCGTCTGTTACAAAAGGATTTCAATTTTTTTAACTTATTTCAACTCCAGACTTTTTGTGCATTCAATATGAACCATTAGAAGCCACATCCTAAAATTTGAACCCTATCTAACTTCATTTGCTATTTTTCATGCATTTAATGAATTGTTGTGACCTAAATGACCCCGAAATTAAAAAGCACCACAAATGAACTCTGAAAATGTTGAAACTTGGCATGGTACCATCATTTCACCCAAATAGCATGTGCTAAATAGTAGAGAGGGTTACGGAAAAAACTGGATGCACTTCGTGTACAAAATGGACAATCTCTTTCGAAGTATCAGGGTTTCGGACGAAAACTCGTCTGTTACAAAAGGACTTCAATTTTTTTAACTTATTTCAACTCCAGACTTTTTGTGCATTCAATATGAACCATTAGAAGCCACATCCTAAAATTTCAACCCTATCTAACTTCATTTGCTATTTTTCATGCATTTAATGAATTGTTTTGAGCTAAATGACCCTGAAATTAAAAAGCACCACAAATGAACTCTGAAAAGGTTGAAACTTGGCAAGGTATCATAATTTCACCCACATAGCATGTGCTAAAAAGTTGAGATGGTTACGGCAAAAACTGGATGCACTTCATGTACAAAATGGACAATCTCTTTCGAAGTATGAGAGTTTCGGACGAAAACTCGTCTGTTACAAAAGGATTTCAATTTTTTTTAACTTATTTCAACTCCAGACTTTTTGTGCATTCAATATGAACCAATAGAAGCCACATACTAAAATTTCAACCCTATCTAACTTCATTTGCTATTTTTCATTCATTTAATGAATTGTTTTGAGCTAAATGACCCTGAAATTAAAAGGCACCACAAATGAACTCTGAAAAGGTTGAAACTTGGCATGGTATCATCATTTCACCCACATAGCATGTGCTAAAAATTTGAGAGTGTTACGGCAAAAACTGGATGCACTTTGTGTACAAAATGGACAATCTCTTTCGAAGTATCAGGGCTTCGGACGAAAACTCGTCTGTTACAAAAGGATTTCAATTTGTTTAACTTATTTCAACTCCAGACTTTTTGTGCATTCAATATGAACCATTAGAAGCTACATCCTAAAATTTCAACCCTATCTAACTTCATTTGCTATTTTTCATGCATTTAATGAATTGTTTTGAGCTAAATGACCCTGAAATTAAAAAGCACCACAAATGAACTCTGAAAAAGGTTGAAACTTGGCATGGTATCATAATTTCACCCACATAGCATGTGCTAAAAAGTTGAGAGGGTTACGGCAAAAACTGGATGCACTTCGTGTACAAAATGGACAATCTCTTTTGAAGTATCAGGGTTTCGGACGAAAACTCGTCTGTTACAAAAGGATTTCAATTTTTTTAACTTATTTCAACTCCAGAATTTTTGTGCATTCAATATGAACCATTAGAAGCCACATCCTAAAATTTCAACCCTATCTAACTTCATTTGCTATTTTTCATGCATTTAATGAATTGTTTTGAGCTAAATGACCCTGAAATTAAAAAGCAACACAAATGAACTCTGAAAATGTTGAAACTTGGCATGGTATCATCATTTCACCCACATAGCATGTGCTAAAAAGTTGAGAGGGTTACGGCAAAAACTGGATGCACTTCGTGTACAAAGTGGACAATCTATTTCGAAGTATCAGGGTTTCGGACGAAAACTCGTGTGTTACAAAAGGATTTCAATTTTTTTAAATTATTTCAACTCCAGAATTTTTGTGCATTCAATATGAACCATTAGAAGCCACATCCTAAAATTTCAACCCTATCTAACTTCATTTGCTATTTTTCATGCATTTATTGAATTGTTTTGAGCTAAATGACCCCGAAATTAAAAAGCACCACAAATGAACTCTGAAAAGGTTGAAACTTGGCATGGTACCATCATTTCACCCACATAGAATGTGCTAAAAAGTTGAGAGGGTTACTGTCAGGGAAATATCTTTGGGTGAAACCCGCCCGTTCAGGGCAGGGTCTCGAGGAGTAAAACCATGAAGGGCCAGGTGGGCCGTAGAGTCTTCTATGGAGGCCCAGAAGGAGAGCCGCCCATTGAGGGGCCGGCCCAAGACCCGCCGAGAGAGGCGGTAAGTGCAAACCGCCTAAGGGTATAACTTAGGAAACAAGTAAGGGGAGTTGGGCTCAGATTGTTATCCCGGCCCGGACTCTTATGTGAGCCCCGGGGCCCCGTCTGTATATAAAGGGGAGCCCCCGGGGATAGAAGGGGGGAAATCTTTCGAGAGCTAGGGCTAGACAAGTCTCAAAACCCTTGTAATCAAGATCTTCAAATACATCTAGCAGGAGTAGGCTTTACCTCCTCGAGAGGGGCCGAACCTGGGTAAATCTTGCCTTCCGTGTTCCTCGTTTGACCCCTTCGATCTGCTACTTACGCGATGGCTTCGAGATTAAGTCCTATGAGGACATCTGCCGTGAAAATACCACGACAGTTGGCGCCCACCGTGGGGCTATCGCATGGTGGTGTTGAGTATTCGAAGGGTCCTCCCCGAGGACTCGAGGGATACGTGATTGGCCGGATGACCAAGAGTCGGCGCGGCAATCTGCTCGTCGACGACTCAGACTGGGGCCCCAAGGCCGACTCTCTGGAGTACGGTTTCCGGGTCCCCTTTGGCGGAATTCATGTTTTCATTGGGAAGGCTGGCGGTTCTAAGCCAGTCACCTCCACGGAGGTCGTTGAGACGGCCCGCCGCGCGCAACCCGCCGTGGCGAGAGCCGCCCCTCGGCTTCCGGCTCCTGTGCACGCCGGCAGATCTGGATCTGGGCCGGATATCTTCGCCAACACCTTCAAGCCGGTCCAGGACACGCAGCCCGCCAGGCAGAGGCACGTCTTCATTGGCTTCACTCAAGGGGTGGAGTACTCTGGATCGTCGGCTTCCACAGAAGGCTCGGCGACTTACGATGATGGTGGCTATTCCTCTGGTGGAGAGTCGCTTTATTCTCTTCATCAGGAGGGTCTTGGGGGCTTTCAGCAGAACTCGCCGTCGCAGGATTCTTTAGGCCCGCCCGCTCGCCCTGTTGTCTACATGGCAGGGGCGGCTGACATGCCAGACCCGGCGGCAGATGCTGGAACTTCTAATGCGATGCCAAGAGTCTCGCCAGCGCAGGCCCTGGTGGGGCTGGCGACCACGTTGACGACATTGATGGCCACACAGGTTACAGCGGAGAATCAAGCAGAGCTCAATGCGGAAATCGCCAGGATCAAGGGTCAGATGGTGCAGGCTCAGGCTAGCATTGATGCGGAGAACGTCCGTCTGACGACTCGTGAACGAGAGATACAGGAAGAGACGGCGCGTTTGCAACAGGAGAATTATCATCTGGAGCAACACCGGGCAGAGTCTGATGCGGTTCATCACCGACGACACCGGAGCCGCTATATCTCCAATATTGAAGGTCAGGCCCTGCAGTTCAGCACCCCACCAGGGGAACGCATTCGTGGTCCTGCAACAGGAACTCCCCAGAGGTCGCCAGACCCGGAAGCCCGCCACTTGGCGGGTCGTGAAGAGCCGCCACGGGTTGAGCCTAATTTACGCCGAGAGGCGCCGATGCTTACGGCGCAAGGGCATTTTACGAACCCTGTGGATAACCTTTATGCGGCCACTACCGTGCTGGCGCGACTTCCAATCAATGGAAGCAAGCCCCTGGAGATTGAGGCTCGCAACGCAATCGAGAAGCTGAAAACCGCTGTGGTCCAGCAAGCAAATTATTCTTACAGCCAGGAGCGACTGCATTCCACACCTGCTCCTAACAGAAGCCGCACTAGAAGCCGCCATGCTGAAAGTCCTGCAGTGTCTAGCACCCGCCATCATCGGGGTGCGCCTGGGGGCTTGCCATATTCACCAAATCCTATGGTCCCGGGGCACAGAGTACATGAGACTCACGCGGCACACACGGCGGCTCTCGCGGCAGATCAGACAGCGGCGCAGGCGGCGGCTCTCGCCGCTCAGGAGGCGGCTCTCGCACCAGTCGTGACTACAACAGTCACCCCAACAGGAAGATCCATTGGAGTGCCTTGCTTGAGCCCGGCTCTCCCCAGCGTGCCCCTGCCCCGAGATTTCAAAGGCCCGCGGAAGGTGTCCAGTTATACACCAGACCAGAACCCGGCACAGTGGATAGAAAGTTATGAGTTGGCCATGGATATGCAGGGAGTCAGCGATGAGGCTTGTGCAAGATACTTCACCATGATGTTGGAAGGAGCAGCGCGGACATGGCTGAAGAATTTGCCCCCGAATTCCATCAACACATGGGTCGAGTTAAGGGAACGTTTTATCAAAAACTTCCAAGGTACCTGCAAGCGTCCAAAGACTATCATTGATCTTCAGCATTGTGTTCAGCGGCAGGGAGAGTCGGCTCACCATTGGGTCGGCCGAGTTGCGGAGATTATTCATTCTTCAGACAACATCTCTGCCCCTCAGGCAGTTTTGGTGCTGGAGAAGGCCTGCCACTATGAGCCTCTCACACAGAAGTTAGGGCGGCTCAAACGGTGTGTCAAAGATATGGGGGAGCTCATGAATGCTCTCACCAAGTATGCCGAGTCTGATCCTACAAAGGACCCAGGAGTTGATGAGCCAGAGGTTCCTGATCCGAAGGGTAAAAAGCCTGTTGGTGGCAAAAGTCAGCAGCAGAACAATGATAAGAAGCGTAAGGGCCCAGAAGCCGGGTCAGAGCTGGTTGCTAATACAAATGCAGGTACAAAATTTCAGAAGGGTGGTCCTGATAACAGAGCTTTTAAGCCACAAAATTTTGAGGAGTTCCTGAAGGGGCCATGCCCAAAACACGGCACTAAAGAGCGTCCAGCCAAGCATACCTGGGAACAGTGCCATATAATGGATGCTTTTGCTCGGCGTTTCCAGAACCCGCCAGGTGGTGGGGGTGGAGGATACGGACCGGGTTCCGGGCCCGGGTTCGGACCACCTGGTGGAGGCTCGCCTGGCGGTTTTCAGCAACAGTCACACCACCCGGGCGGGTCTGGTGGCGGCTTCCAGGGGAATAGCAGCGGTCAGCAGTTTCAAGGGAATCAATACAACAATGGCCAGCATTTTCAGCAGATCCCGCAGAACAACAATCAGCAACAACAGAATAATCAGACCGGGTTTCAGAGCAATCCTAAGCAGTTAAGTAGTGGACAGTATCATGTGTTTACTACATGTGCAGATAAAAGGGATCGCAAGGTCAGGAGACGTTCTGTTAATGCGGTAGAGCCGGCAGTTCCAGAATATCTAAAGTGGTCAGAGATGCCGATTACTTGGAGCAGGGAGGATCACCCGCCCAGAATTGATAATCCGGGTCACCTGGCGCTTGTGGTAGCACCCCAGGTGGGAGGCTATGCTCTCACCAAGGTTCTGATGGATGGCGGAAGTAGTATCAATATTTTGTATTATGACACTTTTCGGCGTATGGGGTTGGCGGAGAAAAACCTTACACCATCCAGCACAGTTTTTCATGGAATTATACCTGGCAAGTCAGCATACCCTGTTGGAAGGATCAAGTTGAATGTGGCTTTTGGGACGTCAGAGGATAATTCCAGATGCGAGTCATTGTCATTTGAGGTGGTCAGGATCAAGAGTCCCTATCATGCTCTCTTTGGGCGGCCTGCTTATGCCAAGTTCATGGCTAGGCCTTGTTATATTTATCTCAAGCTCAAGATGCCGGGTCCCAAGGGTCCAATCACAATTCATGGAAACCGGAAAGTCGCCATAGAATGTGAAGAAGGGGATGCCGCGTATGCTGAGGCGGCTTGTGCCACGGAGGAGCTCAAAATCTACGCCAGCAATGTAGACCCGGCGGATATGACGCCTCTCAAGAAGCCCTCTATAGAGGGAGAGCCGGCTCTCAAATTTCAGGCTCACAGAGATACTAAGGAAGTGGAGTTTACCCCTGGCGACTCTTCTGCTAAGTTCACTATCGGGTCTGATATGGATCCCAAATAGGAAAGCGCGCTCGTCGAGTTTATCCGTGAGAATCGGGACATCTTTGCATGGAAACCTTCTGACATGCCGGGTGTACCGAGAAAACTCGCCGAGCACCGCCTTAATGTGGATCCTAAGTTCAAGCCTGTCAAATAGTATCTTCGTCGTTTCAATGAGGAGAGACGCAAGGCTATTGGGGAAGAGTTAGCCCGGCTTCTGGCAGCCGGGTTCATCATAGAGGTTTTACACCCGGAGTGGTTGGCTAACCCGGTGTTGGTTCTGAAGAAAAATGGAACTTGGCGTATGTGTATTGATTACACGGATCTTAACAAAGCTTGTCCAGCTGATCCATTTGCTCTCCCTCGCATTGACCAAATTATTGATGCTACAGCGGGGTGTGAGAGGTTATGTTTCCTGGATGCATACTCTGGTTATCATCAGATCAAGATGGCAGTGGAGGACCAAGAGAAGACGGCCTTCATTACCCCTTTTGGCGCCTTCTGCTATGTTTCTATGCCTTTTGGGCTCAAGAGTGCCCAGGCGACTTACCAGCGTTGTGTGCAAAATTGCTTCCACGGGCAGATTGGTCGCAACGTGCATGCTTATGTGGATGATATTGTGGTCAAGTCAGCTAAGAAAGCAGCTTTACTGGAGGATCTCAAGGAAACCTTTGACAATCTCAGGATTTATCAGATGAAGCTTAACCCAGATAAATGCGTTTTTGGTGTTCCTGCAGGAAAGCTCCTGGGTTTCATGGTTTCTGAGCGTGGAATTGAAGCTAACCCGGAGAAAATCAAGGCCATCACCTCTCTGGCCGAGCCTAAGTGTATCAATGATGTCCAGCGCTTGGCGGGTCGCGTGGCGGCTCTGAGTCGTTTCATAAGCCGCCTGGGGGAGAAAGCTATTCCTCTGTATCAGCTGTTGAAGAAAGCAGATGAGTTCAAGTGGACGAAAGCCGCCGCAGAAGCTTTTGAGGCTTTAAAGAAGCAGCTGGCAGAGCCGCCCATACTGGCAGCTCCTGTCACCAAGGAACCAATGCTCCTGTATATTGCAGCAAATAACAAAGCTGTTAGTGTTGCAATGGTGGTGGAAAGAAAGGAGGCAAACCGGGAGTATCCTGTCCAGAGGCCGGTCTACTATGTTAGTGAGGTCCTGACTTTGTCCAAGCAGCGTTACCCACACTGGCAGAAGCTGGTTTTTGGAGTATTCATGGCAAGCCGGAAGCTGAGGCATTATTTTCTAGAGCATCCTATCACAGTGGTCTCTTCAGCTCCTTTGGGGGATATAATTCATAACAGAGAGGCTACAGGCAGGATTGCAAAGTGGGCCATTGAACTTGGACCCCATGATATCAGATATGTACCTCGAACAGCTATAAAGTCTCAGGCTTTAGTGGACTTCATCAATGACTGGACAGAGCTTCAAGCCCCGGAGGAAAAGCCAGACAATACATATTGGACCATACATTTTGATGGGTCTAGGCAGCTGGAAGGCTCGGGGGCTGGAGTTATAATATCTTCCCCTCGAGGTGACAAGTTTTGCTATGTTTTACGGCTTATGTTTCCTTGCACTAACAACGCTGCGGAGTATGAGGCCCTTCTCCATGGGCTTCGGATTGCAAAGGAGATGAATCTCAGCCGGGTTAGGTGCCTGGGCGACTCTGATCTGGTGGCACAGCAAGTTTCAGGGACTTGGGATTCTAAAGACCCGCTCATGGCGGCTTACAGACAAGCTGTTACTAATGTGGCTGGTTGCTTCAAAGGTTATCAGGTGGATCACATTGATCGGCGGCAGAACGAGGCGGCTGATGCCTTGTCACGACTTGGATCACAGCGAAAGCCGGTGCCTCCGAATGTTTTCCTGGATGTGCTCCATAACCCGTCAGTTAAGTTGCCAACGGAGGAGGACCTTGCTGTCCCAGACCCGGAGGCCCAGCTGGTGGCGGCTCTCCATGGAATCCCGGATTGGACTGTCCCATACTTGGATTATCTGACTCGAGGCGTCCTGCCGGCTGATGAAATCGAAGCCCGTCTGATCGTGAGAAGGTCCAAATCTATGACCATTGTCAATGGCGAGTTACACCACAGAAGTGCCACAGGCGTCTTTCAGCGCTGTGTATCACCTGATGAAGGCCGGAATATTCTCAATGAGATACACTCTGGTGACTGTAGTCATCATGCCGGCTCTAAGTCATTGGTGGCGAAGGCTTTCCGCCACGGTTTCTTTTGGCTCACAGCTCATGCTGATGCGAAGAATATAGTTAGGAAGTGTGACGGCTGTCAGAGGTTTGCCCGCCAAGCTCATGTGCCGGCTCAGGAACTTCGGATGATCCCTGTCACATGGCCCTTTGCGGTCTGGGGGCTAGATATGGTGGGGCCTTTCAAAGCTTCTAGTGACAAAAAGACTCATCTCTTGGTGGCGGTTGACAAGTTTACCAAGTGGGTGGAGGCAGAGCCCATCAGTAATTTGGATGCAGAGACGGCTGTTAAGTTTGTCAAAAAGTTAATCTTCCGTTTCGGATACCCGCACAGCATCATTACTGACAACGGCACGAACCTTTCAAAAGGCGCCATGAAGCAGTTTTGTGATCAGGAGCATATCAGACTTGATGTGGCGGCTGTTGCGCACCCGCAATCTAATGGGCAAGCTGAACGCGCCAATCAGGAGATCCTTCGTGGTATAAAACCCCGGCTTATGGTTCCTCTTCAGCGCACACCCGGCTGTTGGGTAGAAGAACTTCCCTCCGTCTTATGGAGCATACGAACAACTCCCAACAGATCGACGGGTTTCACGCCTTTCTTCATGGTTTATGGAGCAGAGGCCGTCTTACCGAGCGACATCCGCCACGACTCGCCCCGGGTCTCAGCATACGTTGAAGAGGACAATGAGTTGGCTCGTCAAGACTCTCTGGATGCCTTGGAAGAGGAGCGGGACTTGGCAGCCGCCCGATCTGCTATCTACCAGCAGGACCTGCGTCGCTATCATAGCCGTAGGATCAGAAGCCGGACTTTCCAGGAAGGGGACTTGGTGCTTCGTTTAATTCAAGACCAGTCAGGCATGCATAAGCTTTCTCCTTCCTGGGAAGGGCCCTTCGTTGTCAGCAAAAATCTTTATAACGGGTCTTATTATCTGATTGATCTCCGGCCTGGAAAGGAGTCTCGAACATCTGAAGAAGAGACCAGCAGGCCCTGGAACATAGCTCATCTAAGACCCTACTACACCTAGAGTTCCGGCTCTGGGGATCATGTACATACCTCTCATGTGTATATTATCAATAATGAATAAAAGCTGGAGGCCCTGAAACTCGGGGTATCTGTCGTTTTCCATCCATCATATGGAGGACCCTGCACTTAGTCGAATAAAAAAGACCCATATGGGCTGTGCTTACTGGTAATCCAGAAGCCTTCACCATCTTGGGACCTTCCACCCTATGGGCCGAACTTACTGGTAGTCCAGAAGTCGCCACCATATTGGGTTAAAGTCCTAATAAACGGGTCGTGTTACTGGTAATCCAGAACCTTCATCCGTGTACAGGCACCCAATAAGCGGGTCGTGTTACTGGTAGTCCAGAACCTTCATCCGTGTACGGGCTTAAAAGACTCAGATGGGATGATGCTTACTGGTAATCCAGAAGCCTTCACCATCCTGGGACCTTCAACCCTTATGAGGCTGAACTTACTGGTAATCCAGAAGTCGCCATATTGGGTTAAAGTCCTAATAAGCGGGTCGTGTTACTGGTAATCCAGAACCTTCATCCGTGTACAGGCACCTAATAAACGGGTCGCGTTACTGGTAATCCAGAACCTTCATCCGTGTACGGGGGAAAAAACTTAGATGTGACGATGCTACTGGTAATCCAGAAGCCTTCACCATCTTAAAATCAATAACCTTATGGGCCGAACTTCATGGAAGTCTCCACCATACGGGAAGAAAAGAACTGGTTTGGTTGGGGTTATTGGTAATCCAAGAGCCGCCATCATACTGGGGGCTTTCGCATCCTTTCTTACGTCTTTACAAGTTTGACAAAACTTTCTTGAGATTTATTGCCTTTGCGAGTCTTACGATTTTTATGAACTGTTCTAAAAGTTCGTATTTGGCCAAGAGCCGCCAGTTTATTGCGCTGTTTACAGCATGTTTATGCAAGTTTGCTGGTTATAAGCCGCCATGACTAATTAGTTTTTGGTTAAATACTTGTTTCAAATGATGCATACCTCTTATCAAAGTATTATGATTATCTTGATATTTGGCTAAGAGCCGCCAGCGTCCACGAAGGATTCAATTTATTTCAGAAGCAGCCAGAGTAATTTTTTATAAGGAAGCTTCATGCCAAGGTATTAGGCTTGCTTCCCAAGGAAGCCAGTGTGCATTTAAAAGCAAGAGGCCAAGATCTTTCTAAAGTCTATTACAAAAGGCCACTAGAGGGAATTTCAGAATCATGGTTCAGATCATATATTACAAGAGGTTCGGCAGCTGGCGACTTTCAAGGTTCCAGCTTTACTCCTGGGTCTTGTCGCCTCCGGCTCGGTCCGCGTCTGCTGAAGGATTTATCTGGTCATGATCAGCATCCCAGTCAACGTCGGCAAAAGCCTCGAAGATCTCTTCAGCGTCTATAAGGTTTGAAGAGTCAATAGCAGGAGCGAATTCGTCCTTACGGCCTTTAGGAGATAATGTGAGAGGCGGCAGAGGGTCGAGTTTTTCCTTCTTTCCATCTTCGTCATAAGACGGTTGAACTCTTGCAAGCTTCATTTCTTTCACCAACAGACTTGCGGGGATGAAAGTTTCTTTCCTCAGAGCGTTGTAAGTCGCCTGATCGATCTTTTTCCCTTTGTAAGTTTCGGGAAAGCCGCCAACAAGAGTCTGCAGCACCAAGTCCTCATAATGAGCTTTTGCGCGGGCCATAGTGTGCATCGTGGCGATACGGGCGCTGGATTCCTTCACAAACTTCAGTTGAGCAGGAAGAGTTGACAAGGCCTC
Source organism: Elymus sibiricus (assembly GCA_039707655.1). NCBI lineage: Eukaryota > Viridiplantae > Streptophyta > Magnoliopsida > Poales > Poaceae > Elymus > Elymus sibiricus. The sequence goes on from CM077663.1 coordinate 284,791,352, forward strand.
CAGAACTCCCTTTATGGCGGAAGGTTTTTCCTTCCCATAAAAAGCAGCATGGATTGCGCGACGGCTTCCAGTATAAAGTTGCTCGAGGAAAGTATAAGCTGCTTTGAGCTGTGTGGCTGGATCCTTCTCCAGCTTATTGCTTCTGGGACCTGCAAAGAAAACGTCAGAATTTAAAAATTATTTAGGAGACTTGTGTAAAAAGCTTCAGGAAATCTGGCGGCTTACCGAAGATTGCATGGCTCATTTGACGGATGTGAAGTTTAAGGCCGCCGAGCTCTGCAGAGATAGGCAGAAGGCGTTTTTCAGCTTCTTCGGCGCGTTGAACAAGAAGCTGTTTCTCTTTCGCATGTTCAGAGGTCAGGGTGACCAACTTGGCGGCTACCTCAGACGCAGCCTTTTCTAAGGATGTAACCCGCTCTTCTGCGGCGGCTCTCATTTCCTGTTCAGATTTCAGTTTCCTCTGAGAGTCGGCCAGCTGGGTCTCTAATGAAGACAATTGAGCCTGAAAGAAAAAGGAAGGATCAAATTACTTATGCAGATAAAGTTCCATACCGATTACAAGTAATCCACATGGCACTTGGGGGCTAATGCAAACCCGAAGTTTTTACAAAGAAATTTTTTCTGAAACCCATGAGGTTCTTTTAACTACATGTGGTTCTTTGATCTAAGACCCGGCTGTTTCAAGAAGACAGCCGGCTCTTGGGGACTACATGTGGTTCCTTGCTCTATTTAAAACACATGTGGTTCTTTGTTCTAAGACCCGGCTGTTTCAAGAAGACAGCCGGTTCTTGGGGACTACATGTGGTTCTTTGCTGTATTTAAAACACATGTGGTTCTTTGCTTTAAGACCCGGCTGTTTCAAGAAGACAGCCGGTTCTTGGGGACTACATGTGTACATTTACGCATTTTTAAAATATAAATTGGTAAACCTCCATAAAACTATGAAATCAGTAATATGCAGGTTTGGGCGACTAATAAGGATTATGAATAAAAATGATGTTTATCTCACCTTTGGTTTATTAACCAAGGTTTTGGCGATCTCCTGACTCTCAAATAATCGAGTCTGAAGAGCTTCATGAAGGCCATCTAAATCAGCATTCTCTAAGGAGGAGAGGTTTAACTTGTCTTTCCCTTGAGAAGACATGGCTTCAAGGGAAGATTTGCCCAAAGCCGTCGGCGAGTCTGCGGCGGTGGCAATAGCAGCAGCAACAGTACCCTCCTCAATATTGTGCGAGGGCGGAATAACAACGGCTTCTGAAAGTCGCACTTCCTGAATCGGTGAAGATATCGTTGCATCCGGCTGTTGGTCGATGTTATCAGCCGGTGCTTCCATCTCTGGCTCTAAAGATACCTGAATTTCTGGAGGGTCATTGGTTATTTCTTCAGAGTCCTTGGCTGGGTCTCCGGAGCCCGCCGGAGGTGAAGAGGAAGTTGAGGGCTTCAGTCTCTTGGAGGTAACTCTGCATATTTATTGAGATTTGAAATAAACTGATAGCTTTGAGATCACACAAGGGTGTGATAATAAGAGCGATCATAATCTTACCCTGGTTTGATAACGAAATCCTCTGGCGACTCTGAGGCGTCATCAGAGGAAGATGAAACCTGATAGTCCGAATCAGAGGGATTAAGCGGATGTTTAAACAAACCAGCTTTAGGGAGCAGAGGTGTTGGATGGAGAAGCACCTCACGCGGGCGCTTATGAGAGTCGCTTTTATTAACGACAGAACCGCTGGCGCCAGTGTTAGAGCCGCCACAATCAGATTGGAGAAAGGCGGCATGCTGAATTGTTTTTAACGAATAGTTGGGATCCAGGCGAGCAAAAGGATGTGAGAAAGGATATTTCCTCACAGTAATTCTGGGTTTCCTAGAAAAATGATTGTTGAACGGAGTGGAAGTTACCTCAGTTTCTCCCTGTTCGTCTTCTTCTTCTTCACCCTGGAAGGTGTCAAGGTAAAATTATTAAGCATAAGCCGCTAATGAAAAGGAAAAAGGTGGGTGTAAATTATGAACTTGCCGATGTTTCATCTTTGGAGGATTCTAAGACAGCAGGATCCGCGTCCAAAGGGTTGATGGTCTCCTTCTTTTTCTTTCCTCCTCGAGAGCCGGCCTGTTTGCCCGGCTTCTGGCCTTTGGGTTCTTTTTCTTTCACCTGTGGCCGAGCTTCCCAAAAGGGATCATCATCCTGAAAGTTGCAAGGGGTAAGCCTCAAGAATGTAAACAATAAAACAGAAGCCTAAAGGAGATTTGCTTACAGCCGGTGGTGGATTGGCTTCAGTGAAGGGCTTCAGAGAAAACTCGCCAGTATAGTCGCCGGGTAAGTTGACGATTATCCTCATCTGTTTCACCACGTCTGACACAGGAGCAGGCGTATTATTATACCTCTGAGGATCTTCTAAACCGGAGTATTCATACATCAGCCGGTCTCGAAGGCTCAATGGCTGGATCCTCCAGGAAAGCCAGCAAAGGATCAAGTCAGCTCCTGTAAGACCATTGGCCATCAAAGCGGCTATCTTGTCCATCAGAGGCTGAAGCTGGATCCGTTCTGTTTCTGTGGGCTGGGAGGATATTCTTTTTTATGATCCAGGCGGTCAGGTCTAAACCCCGGCAATGGGTGTTGCCCTTCAGGCACCTTGGTCTTCACGTAAAACCAAGTCTCCAGCATGCCCTTTGGGTGGCTCAAGAGCTCAGCACTAGGAAAATAAGTAAACCGCCGTCTCTGAAAGGATATGCCGCCAAGCTCTTGATGGCGGCCTCCGGCGACTTCAGTTTGCTTGTTCACATAGAATAAATTTCGGAATAACAAGATCGTTGGCTCTATCCGGAGATAAGCTTCACAAACTACTACGAAAGAGCTTATATTAACAATAGAGTTGGAGCCAAGGTCTTGAGGATGCAGACCATAGAAGTGTAAAAGGTCTCGGAAAAATTTAGAGCCGGGTGGATCAAACCCTCTCTCAATGTGATCGGTAAAAATAATGACTTCCCCCCTCCTTCGGCTTGGGAGGATAGTCCTTTTTGGAGACCCGGCAGTTTTCTGTTTTGGATAGGAGACCGTTGTCTATGAGTCTTGTGACATGTTTGGTGGTAACCGCGGAGCGGACCCAGTTGCATTCTATTGCTTTCTTTGTCATCCTAGTAAATGGGGAGAAGGATTAAGTCAGCGGCTTTCATAAGTCGGAAAAGAAAAAATTATTAAAGCAAGGATGGCGACTTTCCTTAAGCCACCACGAGTGAAGGATGTTCAGCACAAGTGAAAATTTCGCTAAGTGTGTAACAACAGATTTCTGCCAACGCGGTAAATTTTTTGGATCAAACAGCTCTATAAAATAAGGAAAAAAGCAGTTCTTGCTACTATTTGTTAAGCCGCGGCAGGTTTTTACAGATGGGGTTTCTCAGATCTATCTTGATACAAGATTTAATTCCTGATCATTGGAGGGATAGCAACGGCACCATTTCCATGATGTAAGAGTACCAAGGTGCGGCCGGCGACAGTAGCCGCGGAGAGGCCGAGGCGGAGCTCGAGCCCGACAATGGCGGAACCCTAAGAAGGGTGAGAAGAACTGGGAATACCTGGATCGGATGGCCGCGCGGCGCGGTTGCAGACAGGTGACGGCGGTGCGTCGGGACTGTTTCTCCTTCCGATGGCCGGCGAGCTCGAAGGTGTGTCGCGAGGAGGCGTAAGCTCGGGCGGCAGGAGGAAGAAGATGGAGAAAATGAGGAAAAGGACCTGAAAAGGGTATTTATAACGGGGCGAGACACCGAAGACTCGGGGCGAGATTTAAGGATCTACAGTAATCCGACGCCCCGATTTTCGCGCCTAATGAATTCATTTGAGATATTGGTGATGTCATGGAAAGATTCGTTCTGGAGATTCGGTGACGTCACAAGAAGAGCAGGGCTGAAGGAAAGGCAGTTGAAATATTCAGAAGAGGCGGGTTCTGCTGAAGACTCGCCAAAATATCAAGGTTAAGTTTGAAAAGGACGAGGTTGTCTGGAACCAGTTCAAGCCAACCTGAGGGCTAATGTCAGGGAAATATCTTTGGGTGAAACCCGCCCGTTCAGGGCCGGGTCTCGAGGAGTAAAACCATGAAGGGCCAGGTGGGCCGTAGAGTCTTCTATGGAGGCCCAGAAGGAGAGCCGCCCATTGAGGGGCCGGCCCAAGACCCGCCGAGAGAGGCGGTAAGTGCAAACCGCCTAAGGGTATAACTTAGGAAACAAGTAAGGGGAGTTGGGCTCGGATTGTTATCCCGGCCCGGACTCTTATGTGAGCCCCAGGGCCCCGTCTGTATATAAAGGGGAGCCCCCGGGTATAGAAGGGGGGAAATCTTTCGAGAGCTAGGGCTAGACAAGTCTCAAAACCCTTGTAATCAAGATCTTCAAATACATCTAGCAGGAGTAGGCTTTACCTCCTCGAGAGGGGCCGAACCTGGGTAAATCTTGCCTTCCGTGTTCCTCGTTTGACCCCTTCGATCTGCTACTTATGCGATGGCTTCGAGATTAAGTCCTATGAGGACATCTGCCGTGAATATACCACGACAGTTACGGCAAAAACTGGATGCACTTCGTGTACAAAATGGACAATCTCTTTCGAAGTATCAGGGTTTCGGACGAAAACTCGTCTGTTACAATAGGATTTCAATTTTTTAACTTATTTCAACTCCAGACTTTTTGTGCATTCAATATGAACCATTAGAAGCCACATCCTAAAATTTCAACCCTATCTAACTTCATTTGCTATTTTTCATGCATTTAATGAATTGTTTTGAGCTAAATGACCCCGAAATTAAAAAGCACTACAAATGAACTCTGAAAAGGTTGAAACTTTGCATGGTTTCATAATTTCACCCACATAGCATGTGCTAAAAAGTTGAGAGGGTTACGGCAAAAACTGGATGCACTTCGTGTACAAAATGGACACTATCTCTTTCGAAATATCAGGGTTTCGGACGAAAACTCGTCTGTTACAAAAGGATTTCAATTTTTTTAACTTATTTCAACTACAGACTTTTTTGGCATTCAATATGAACCATTAGAAGCCACATCCTAAAATTTCAACCCTATCTAACTTCATTTGCTATTTTTCATGCATTTAATGAATTGTTTTGAGCTAAATGACCCCGAAATTAAAAAGCACTACAAATGAACTCTGAAAAGGTTGAAACTTTGCATGGTTTCATAATTTCACCTACATAGCATGTGCTAAAAAGTTGAGAGGGTTACGACAAAAATTGGATGCATTTCGTGTACAAAATGGACACTATCTCTTTCGAAGTATCAGGGTTTCGGACGAAAACTCGTCTGTTACAAAAGGATTTCAATTTTTTTAACTTATTTCAACTACAGACTTTTTTGGCATTCAATATGAACCATTAGAAGCCACATCCTAAAATTTCAACCCTATCTAACTTCATTTGCTATTTTTCATGCATTTAATGAATTGTTTTGAGCTAAATGACCCTGAAATTAAAAAGCACCACAAATGAACTCTGAAAAGGTTGAAACTTGGCATGGTATCATAATTTCACCCACATAGCATGTGCTAAAAAGTTGAGATGGTTACGGCAAAAACTGGATGCACTTCGTGTACAAAATGGACAATCTCTTTCGTAGCATGAGAGTTTCGGACGAAAACTCGTCTGTTACAAAAGGATTTCAATTTTTTTAACTTATTTCAACTCCAGACTTTTTGTGCATTCAATATGAACCATTGGAAGCCACATACTAAAATTTCAACCCTATCTAACTTCATTTGCTATTTTTCATTCATTTAATGAATTGTTTTGAGCTAAATGACCCTGAAATTAAAAAGCACCACAAATGAACTCTGAAAAGGTTGAAACTTGGCATGGTATCATAATTTCACCCACATAGCATGTGCTAAAAAGTTGAGAGGCTTACGGCCAAAACTGGATGCACTTCGTGTACAAAATGGACAATCTCTTTCGAAGTATCAGGGCTTCGGACGAAAACTCGTCTGTTACAAAAGGATTTCAATTTGTTTAACTTATTTCAACTCCAGACTTTTTGTGCATTCAATATGAACCATTAGAAGCCACATCCTAAAATTTCAACCCTATCTAACTTCATTTGCTATTTTTCATGCATTTAATGAATTGTTTTGAGCTAAATGACCCTGAAATTAAAAAGCACCACAAATGAACTCTGAAAAGGTTGAAACTTGGCATGGTATCATAATTTCACCCACATAGCATGTGCTAAAAAGTTGAGAGGGTTACGGCAAAAACTGGATGCACTTCGTGTACAAAATGGACAATCTCTTTCGAAGTATCAGGGTTTCGGACGAAAACTCGTCTTTTACAAAAGGATTTCAATTTTTTTTAACTTATTTCAACTCCAGAATTTTTGTGCATTCAATATGAACCATTAGAAGCCACATCCTAAAATTTCAACCCTATCTAATTTCATTTGCTATTTTTCATGCATTTAATGAATTGTTTTGAGCTAAATGACCCTGAAATTAAAAAGCACCACAAATGAACTCTGAAAATGTTGAAACTTGGCATGGTACCATCATTTCACCCACATAGCATGTGCTAAATAGTAGAGAGGGTTACGGCAAAAACTGGATGCACTTCGTGTACAAAATGGACAATCTCTTTCGAAGTATCAGGGTTTCGGACGAAAACTCGTCTGTTACAAAAGGATTTCAATTTTTTTAACTTATTTTAACTCCAGACTTGTTGTGCATTCAATATGAACCATTAGAAGCCACATCCTAAAATTTCAACCCTATCTAACTTCATTTGCTATTTTTCATGCATTTAATGAATTGTTTTGAGGTAAATGACCCTGAAATTAAAAAGCACCACAAATGAACTCTGAAAAGGTTGAAACTTGGCATGGTATCATAATTTCACCCACATAGCATGTGCTAAAAAGTTGAGATGGTTACGGAAAAACTGGATGCACTTCGTGTACAAAATGGACAATCTCTTTCGTAGTATGAGAGTTTCGGACGAAAACTCGTCTGTTACAAAAGGATTTCAATTTTTTTTAACTTATTTCAACTCCAGACTTTTTGTGCATTCAATATGAACCAATAGAAGCCACATACTAAAATTTCAACCCTATCTAACTTCATTTGCTATTTTTCATTCATTTAATGAATTGTTATGAGCTAAATGACCCTGAAATTAAAAGGCACCACAAGTGAACTCTGAAAAGGTTGAAACTTGGCATGGTATCATCATTTCACCCACATAGCATGTGCTAAAAAGTTGAGAGTGTTACGGCAAAAACTGGATGCACTTTGTGTACAAAATGGACAATCTCTTTCGAAGTATCAGGGCTTCGGACGAAAACTCGTCTGTTACAAAAGGATTTCAATTTGTTTAACTTGTTTCAACTCCAGACTTTTTGTGCATTCAATATGAACCATTAGAAGCCACATCCTAAAATTTCAACCCTATCTAACTTCATTTGCTATTTTTCATGCATTTAATGAATTGTTTTGAGCTAAATGACCCTGAAATTAAAAAGCACCACAAATGAACTCTGAAAAGGTTGAAACTTGGCATGGTATCATAATTTCACCCACATAGCATGTGCTAAAAAGTTGAGATGGTTACGGCAAAAACTAGATGCACTTCGTGTACAAAATGGACAATCTCTTTCGTAGTATGAGAGTTTCGGACGAAAACTCATCTGTTACAAAATGATTTCAATTTTTTTTAACTTATTTCAACTCCAGACTTTTTGTGCATTCAATATGAACCAATAGAAGCCACATACTAAAATTTCAACCCTATCTAACTTCATTTGCTATTTTTCATTCATTTAATGAATTGTTTTGAGCTAAATGACCCTGAAATTAAAAGGCACCACAAATGAACTCTGAAAAGGTTGAAACTTGGCATGGTATCATCATTTCACCCACATAGCATGTGCTAAAAAGTTGAGAGTGTTACGGCAAAAACTGGATGCACTTTGTGTACAAAATGGACAATCTCTTTCGAAGTATCAGGGCTTCGGACGAAAACTCGTCTGTTACAAACGGATTTCAATTTGTTTAACTTGTTTCAAATCCAGACTTTTTGTGCATTCAATATGAACCATTAGAAGCCACATCCTAAAATTTCAACCCTGTCTAACTTCATTTGCTATTTTTCATGCATTTAATGAATTGTTTTGAGCTAAATGACCCTGAAATTAAAAAGCACCACAAATGAACTCTGAAAAGGTTGAAACTTGGCATGGTATCATAATTTCACCCACATAGAATGTGCTAAAAAGTTGAGAGGGTTACGGCAAAAACTGGATGCACTTCGTGTACAAAATGGACAATCTCTTTCGAAGTATCAGGGTTTCGGACGAAAACTCGTCTGTTACAAAAGGATTTCAATTTTTTTAACTTATTTCAACTCCAGAATTTTTGTGCATTCAATATGAACCATTAGAAGCCAAATCCTAAAATTTCAACCCTATCTAACTTCATTTGCTATTTTTCATTCATTTAATGAATTGTTTTGAGCTAAATGACCCTGAAATTAAAAAGCACCACAAATGAACTCTTAAAAGGTTGAAACTTGGCATGGTATCATCATTTCACCCACATAGCATGTGCTAAAAAGTTGAGAGGGTTACGGAAAAAACTGGATGCACTTCGTGTACAAAGTGGACAATCTATTTCGAAGTATCAGGGTTTCGGACGAAAACTCGTCTGTTACAAAAGGATTTCAATTTTTTTAACTTATTTCAACTCCAGACTTTTTGTGCATTCAATATGAACCATTAGAAGCCACATCCTAAAATTTGAACCCTATCTAACTTCATTTGCTATTTTTCATGCATTTAATGAATTGTTTTGAGCTAAATGACCCCGAAATTAAAAAGCACCACAAATGAACTCTGAAAATGTTGAAACTTGGCATGGTACCATCATTTCACCCACATAGCATGTGCTAAATAGTAGAGAGGGTTACGGCAAAAACTGGATGCACTTCGTGTACAAAATGGACAATCTCTTTCGAAGTATCAGGGTTTCGGACGAAAACTCGTCTGTTACAAAAGGATTTCACTTTTTTTAACTTATTTTAACTCCAGACTTGTTGTGCATTCAATATGAACCATTAGAAGCCACATCCTAAAATTTCAACCCTATCTAACTTCATTTGCTATTTTTCATGCATTTAATGAATTGTTTTGAGCTAAATGACCCTGAAATTAAAAAGCACCACAAATGAACTCTGAAAAGGTTGAAACTTGGCATGGTATCATAATTTCACCCACATAGCATGTGCTAAAAAGTTGAGATGGTTACGGCAAAAACTGGATGCACTTCGTGTACAAAATGGACAATCTCTTTCGTAGTATGAGAGTTTCGGACGAAAACTCGTCTGTTACAAAAGGATTTCAATTTTCTTTAACTTATTTCTACTCCAGACTTTTTGTGCATTCAATATGAACCAATAGAAGCCACATACTAAAATTTCAACCCTATCTAACTTCATTTGCTATTTTTCATTCATTTAATGAATTGTTTTGAGCTAAATGACCCTGAAATTAAAAGGCACCACAAGTGAACTCTGAAAAGGTTGAAACTTGGCATGGTATCATCATTTCACCCACATAGCATGTGCTAAAAAGTTGAGAGTGTTACGGCAAAAACTGGATGCACTTTGTGTACAAAATGGACAATCTCTTTCGAAGTATCAGGGCTTCGGACGAAAACTCGTCTGTTACAAAAGGATTTCAATTTGTTTAACTTGTTTCAACTCCAGACTTTTTGTGCATTCAATATGAACCATTAGAAGCCACATCCTAAAATTTCAACCCTATCTAACTTCATTTGCTATTTTTCATGCATTTAATGAATTGTTTTGAGCTAAATGACCCTGAAATTAAAAAGCACCACAAATGAACTCTGAAAAGGTTGAAACTTGGCATGGTATCATAATTTCACCCACATAGCATGTGCTAAAAAGTTGAGATGGTTACGGCAAAAACTGGATGCACTTCGTGTACAAAATGGACAATCTCTTTCGTAGTATGAGAGTTTCGGACGAAAACTCATCTGTTACAAAAGGATTTCAATTTTTTTTAACTTATTTCAACTCCAGACTTTTTGTGCGTTCAATATGAACCAATAGAAGCCACATACTAAAATTTCAACCCTATCTAACTTCATTTGCTATTTTTCATTCATTTAATGAATTGTTTTGAGCTAAATGACCCGGAAATTAAAAGGCACCACAAATGAACTCTGAAAAGGTTGAAACTTGGCATGGTATAATCATTTCACCCACATAGCATGTGCTAAAAAGTTGAGAGTGTTACGGCAAAAACTGGATGCACTTCGTGTACAAAATGGACAATCTCTTTCGAAGTATCAGGACTTCGGACGAAAACTCGTCTGTTACAAAAGGATTTCAATTTGTTTAACTTGTTTGAACTCCAGACTTTTTGTGCATTCAATATGAACCATTAGAAGCCACATCCTAAAATTTCAACCCTATCTAACTTCATTTGCTATTTTTCATGCATTTAATGAATTGTTTTGAGCTAAATGACCCTGAAATTAAAAAGCACCACAAATGAACTCTGAAAAGGTTGAAACTTGGCATGGTATCATAATTTCACCCACATAGAATGTGCTAAAAAGTTGAGATGGTTACGGCAAAAACTGGATGCACTTCGTGTACAAAATGGACAATCTCTTTCGAAGTATCAGGGTTTCGGACGAAAACTCGTCTGTTACAAAAGGATTTCAATTTTTTTAACTTATTTCAACTCCAGAATTTTTGTGCATTCAATATGAACCATTAGAAGCCACATCCTAAAATTTCAACCCTATCTAACTTCATTTGCTATTTTTCATTCATTTAATGAATTGTTTTGAGCTAAATGACCCTGAAATTAAAAAGCACCACAAATGTACGCTGAAAAGGTTGAAACTTGGCATGGTATCATCATTTCACCCACATAGCATGTGTTAAAAAGTTGAGAGGCTTACGGCAAAAACTGGATGCACTTCGTGTACAAAATGGACAATCACTTTCGAAGTATCAGGTCTTCGGACGAAAACTCGTCTGTTACAAAAGGATTTCAATTTGTTTAACTTATTTCAACTCCAGACTTTTTGTGCATTCAATATGAACCATTAGAAGCCACATCCTAAAATTTCAACCCTATCTAACTTCATTTGCTATTTTTCATGCATTTAATGAATTGTTTTGAGCTAAATGACCCTGAAATTAAAAAGCACCACAAATGAACTCTGAAAAGGTTGAAACTTGGCATGGTATCATAATTTCACCCACATAGCATGTGCTAAAAAGTTGAGATGGTTACGGCAAAAACTGGATGCACTTCGTGTACAAAATGGACAATCTCTTTCGTAGTATGAGAGTTTCGGACGAAAACTCATCTGTTACAAAAGGATTTCAATTTCATTTAACTTGTTTCAACTCCAGAATTTTTGTGCATTCAATATGAACCATTAGAAGCCACATCCTAAAATTTCAACCCTATCTAATTTCATTTCCAATTTTTCATGCATTTAATGAATTGTTTTGAGCTAAATGACCCTGAAATTAAAAAGCACCACAAATGAACTCTGAAAAGGTTGAAACTTGGCATGGTATCATCATTTCACCCACATAGCATGTGCTAAAAATTTGAGAGGGTTACGGCAAAAACTGGATGCACTTCGTGTACAAAGTGGACAATCTATTTCGAAGTATCAGGGTTTCGGACGAAAACTCGTTTGTTACAAAAGGATTTCAATTTTTTTAACTTATTTCAACTCCAGACTTTTTGTGCATTCAATATGAACCATTAGAAGCCACATCATAAAATTTGAACCCTATCTAACTTCATTTGCCATTTTTCATGCATTTAATGAATTGTTTTGAGCTAAATGACCCCGAAATTAAAAAGCACCACAAATGAACTCTGAAAATGTTGAAACTTGGCATGGTACCATCATTTCACCCACATAGCATGTGCTAAATAGTAGAGAGGGTTACGGCAAAAACTGGATGCAGTTCGTGTACAAAATGGACAATCTCTTTCGAAGTATCAGGGTTTCGGACGAAAAGTCGTCTGTTACAAAAGGATTTCAATTTTTTTAACTTATTTTAACTCCAGACTTTTTGTGCATTCAATATGAACCATTAGAAGCCACATCCTAAAATTTCAACCCTATCTAACTTCATTTGCTATTTTTCATGCATTTAATGAATTGTTTTGAGCTAAATGACCCTGAAATTAAAAAGCACCACAAATGAACTCTGAAAAGGTTGAAACTTGGCATGGTATCATAATTTCACCCACATAGCATGTGCTAAAAAGTTGAGATGGTTACGGCAAAACTGGATGCACTTCGTGTACAAAATGGACAATCTCTTTCGAAGTATGAGAGTTTCGGACGAAAATTCGTCTGTTACAAAAGGATTTCAATTTTTTTAACTTATTTCAACTCCAGACTTTTTGTGCATTCAATATGAACCAATAGAAGCCACATACTAAAATTTCAACCCTATCTAACTTCATTTGCTATTTTTCATTCATTTAATGAATTGTTTTGAGCTAAATGACCCTGAAATTAAAAGGCACCACAAATGAACTCTGAAAAGGTTGAAACTTGGCATGGTATCATCATTTCACCCACATAGCATGTGCTAAAAAGTTGAGAGTGTTACGGCAAAAACTGGATGCACTTTGTGTACAAAATGGACAATCTCTTTCGAAGTATCAGGGCGTCGGACGAAAACTCGTCTGTTACAAAAGGATTTCAATTTGTTTAACTTATTTCAACTCCAGACTTTTTGTGCATTCAATATGAACCATTAGAAGCCACATCCTAAAATTTCAACCCTATCTAACTTCATTTGCTATTTTTCATGCATTTAATGAATTGTTTTGAGCTAAATGACCCTGAAATGAAAAAGCAGCACAAATGAACTCTGAAAAAGTTGAAACTTGGCATGGTATCATCATTTCACCCACATAGCATGTGCTAAAAAGTTGAGAGGGTTACGGGAAAAACTGGATGCACTTCGTGTACAAAGTGGACAATCTATTTCGAAGTATCAGGGTTTCGGACGAAAACTCGTGTGTTACAAAAGGATTTCAATTTTTTTAACTTATTTCAACTACAGACTTTTTTGGCATTCAATATGAACCATTAGAAGCCACATCCTAAAATTTCAACCCTATCTAACTTCATTTGCTATTTTTCATGCATTTAATGAATTGTTTTGAGCTAAATGACCCCGAAATTAAAAAGCACTACAAATGAACTCTGAAAAGGTTGAAACTTTGCATGGTTTCATAATTTCACCCACATAGCATGTGCTAAAAAGTTGAGAGGGTTACTACGAAAATTGGATGCACTTCGTGTACAAAATGGAAACTATCTCTTTCGAAGTATCAGGGTTTCGGACGAAAACTCGTCTGTTACAAAAGGATTTCAATTTTTTTAACTTATTTCAACTCCAGAATTTTTGTGCATTCAATATGAACCATTAGAAGCCACATCCTAAAATTTCAACCCTATCTAACTTCATTTGCTATTTTTCAAGCATTTAATGAATTGTTTTGAGCTAAATGACCCTGAAATTAAAAAGCAGCACAAATGAACTCTGAAAATGTTGAAACTTGGCATGGTATCATCATTTCACCCACATAGCATGTGCTAAAAAGTTGAGAGGGTTACGGCAAAAACTGGATGCACTTCGTGTACAAAGTGGACAATCTATTTCGAAGTATCAGGGTTTCGGACGAAAACTCGTGTGTTACAAAAGGATTTCAATTTTTTTAACTTATTTCAACTCCAGATTTTTTTTGCATTCAATATGAACCATTAGAAGCCACATCCTAAAATTTCAACCCTATCTAACTTCATTTGCTATTTTTCATGCATTTAATGAATTGTTTTGAGCTAAATGACCCCGAAATTAAAAAGCACCACAAATGAACTCTGAAAAGGTTGAAACTTGGCATGGTACCGTCATTTCACCCACATAGAATGTGCTAAAAAGTTGAGAGGGTTACGGAAAAAACTGGATGCACTTCGTGTACAAAATGGACAATCTCTTTCGAAGTATCAGGGTTTCGGACGAAAACTCGTCTGTTACAATAGGATTTCAATTTTTTAACTTATTTCAACTCCAGACTTTTTGTGCATTCAATATGAACCATTAGAAGCCACATCCTAAAATTTCAACCCTATCTAACTTCATTTGCTATTTTTCATGCATTTAATGAATTGTTTTGAGCTAAATGACCCCGAAATTAAAAAGCACTACAAATGAACTCTGAAAAGGTTGAAACTTTGCATGGTTTCATAATTTCACCCACATAGCATGTGCTAAAAATTTGAGAGGGTTACGGCAAAAACTGGATGCACTTCGTGTACAAAATGGACACTATCTCTTTCGAAGTATCAGGGTTTCGGACGAAAACTCGTCTGTTACAAAAGGATTTCAATTTTTTAAACTTATTTCAACTACAGACTTTTTTGGCATTCAATATGAACCATTAGAAGCCACATCCTAAAATTTCAACCCTATCTAACTTCATTTGCTATTTTTCATGCATTTAATGAATTGTTTTGAGCTAAATGACCCTGAAATTAAAAAGCACCACAAATGAACTTTGAAAAGGTTGAAACTTGGCATGGTATCATAATTTCACCCACATAGAATGTGCTAAAAATTTGAGAGGGTTACGGCAAAAACTGGATGCACTTCGTGTACAAAATGGACAATCTCTTTCGAAGTATCAGGGTTTCGGACGAAAACTCGTCTGTTACAAAAGGATTTCAATTTTTTTAACTTATTTCAACTCCAGAATTTTTGTGCATTCAATATGAACCATTAGAAGCCACATCCTAAAATTTCAAACCTATCTAACTTCATTTGCTATTTTTCAAGCATTTAATGAATTGTTTTGAGCTAAATGACCCTGAAATTAAAAAGCAGCACAAATGAACTCTGAAAATGTGGAAACTTGGCATGGTATCATCATTTCACCCACATAGCATGTGCTAAAAAGTTGAGAGGGTTACGGCAAAAACTGGATGCACTTCGTGTACAAAGTGGACAATCTATTTCGAAGTATCAGGGTTTCGGACGAATACTCGTGTGTTACAAAAGGATTTCAATTTTTTTAACTTATTTCAACTCCAGATTTTTTTTGCATTCAATATGAACCATTAGAAGCCACATCCTAAAATTTCAACCCTATCTAACTTCATTTGCTATTTTTCATGCATTTAATGAATTGTTTTGAGCTAAATGACCCCGAAATTAAAAAGCACCACAAATGAACTCTGAAAAGGTTGAAACTTGGCATGGTACCGTCATTTCACCCACATAAATGTGCTAAAAAGTTGAGAGGGTTACGGCAAAAACTGGATGCACTTCGTGTACAAAATGGACAATCTCTTTCGAAGTATCAGGGTTTCGGACGAAAACTCGTCTGTTACAATAGGATTTCAATTTTTTAACTTATTTCAACTCCAGACTTTTTGTGCATTCAATATGAACCATTAGAAGCCACATCCTAAAATTTCAACCCTATCTAACTTCATTTGCTATTTTTCATGCATTTAATGAATTGTTTTGAGCTAAATGACCCCGAAATTAAAAAGCACTACAAATGAACTCTGAAAAGGTTGAAACTTTGCATGGTTTCATAATTTCACCCACATAGCATGTGCTAAAAATTTGAGAGGGTTACGGCAAAAACTGGATGCACTTCGTGTACAAAATGGACACTATCTCTTTCGAAGTATCAGGGTTTCGGACGAAAACTCGTCTGTTACAAAAGGATTTCAATTTTTTAAACTTATTTCAACTACAGACTTTTTTGGCATTCAATATGAACCATTAGAAGCCACATCCTAAAATTTCAACCCTATCTAACTTCATTTGCTATTTTTCATGCATTTAATGAATTGTTTTGAGCTAAATGACCCCGAAATTAAAAAGCACTACAAATGAACTCTGAAAAGGTTGAAACTTTGCATGGTTTCATAATTTCACCCACATAGCATGTGCTAAAAAGTTGAGAGGGTTACTACAAAAATTGGATGCACTTCGTGTACAAAATGGAAACTATCTCTTTCGAAGTATCAGGGTTTCGGACGAAAACTCGTCTGTTACAAAAGGATTTCAATTTTTTTAACTTATTTCAACTACAGACTTTTTTGGCATTCAATATGAACCATTAGAAGCCACATCCTAAAATTTCAACCCTATCTAACTTCATTTGCTATTTTTCATGCATTTAATGAATTGTTTTGAGCTAAATGACCCTGAAATTAAAAAGCACCACAAATGAACTCTGAAAAGGTTGAAACTTGGCATGGTATCATAATTTCACCCACATGGCATGTGCTAAAAAGTTGAGATGGTTACGGCAAAAACTGGATGCAGTTCGTGTACAAAATGGACAATCTCTTTCGAAGTATGAGAGTTTCGGACGAAAACTCGTCTGTTACAAAAGGATTTCAATTTTTTTTAACTTATTTCAACTCCAGACTTTTTGTGCATTCAATATGAACCATTAGAAGCCACATCCTAAAATTTCAAACCTATCTAACTTCATTTGCTATTTTTCAAGCATTTAATGAATTGTTTTGAGCTAAATGACCCTGAAATTAAAAAGCAGCACAAATGAACTCTGAAAATGTGGAAACTTGGCATGGTATCATCATTTCACCCACATAGCATGTGCTAAAAAGTTGAGAGGGTTACGGCAAAAACTGGATGCACTTCGTGTACAAAGTGGACAATCTATTTCGAAGTATCAGGGTTTCGGACGAAAACTCGTGTGTTACAAAAGGATTTCAATTTTTTTAACTTATTTCAACTCCAGATTTTTTTTGCATTCAATATGAACCATTAGAAGCCACATCCTAAAATTTCAACCCTATCTAACTTCATTTGCTATTTTTCATGCATTTAATGAATTGTTTTGAGCTAAATGACCCCGAAATTAAAAAGCACCACAAATGAACTCTGAAAAGGTTGAAACTTGGCATGGTACCGTCATTTCACCCACATAAATGTGCTAAAAAGTTGAGAGGGTTACGGCAAAAACTGGATGCACTTCGTGTACAAAATGGACAATCTCTTTCGAAGTATCAGGGTTTGGGACGAAAACTCGTCTGTTACAATAGGATTTCAATTTTTTAACTTATTTCAACTCCAGACTTTTTGTGCATTCAATATGAACCATTAGAAGCCACATCCTAAAATTTCAACCCTATCTAACTTCATTTGCTATTTTTCATGCATTTAATGAATTGTTTTGAGCTAAATGACCCCGAAATTAAAACGCACTACAAATGAACTCTGAAAAGGTTGAAACTTTGCATGGTTTCATAATTTCACCCACATAGAATGTGCTAAAAATTTGAGAGGGTTACGGCAAAAACTGGATGCACTTCGTGTACAAAATGGACACTATCTCTTTCGAAGTATCAGGGTTTCGGACGAAAACTCGTCTGTTACAAAAGGATTTCAATTTTTTAAACTTATTTCAACTACAGACTTTTTTGGCATTCAATATGAACCATTAGAAGCCACATCCTAAAATTTCAACCCTATCTAACTTCATTTGCTATTTTTCATGCATTTAATGAATTGTTTTGAGCTAAATGACCCCGAAATTAAAAAGCACTACAAATGAACTCTGAAAAGGTTGAAACTTGGCATGGTTTCATAATTTCACCCACATAGCATGTGCTAAAAAGTTGAGAGTGTTACGGCAAAAATTGGATGCACTTCGTGTACAAAATGGAAACTATCTCTTTCGAAGTATCAGGGTTTCGGACGAAAACTCGTCTGTTACAAAAGGATTTCAATTTTTTTAACTTATTTCAACTACAGACTTTTTTGGCATTCAATATGAACCATTAGAAGCCACATCCTAAAATTTCAACCCTATCTAACTTCATTTGCTATTTTTCATGCATTTAATGAATTGTTTTGAGCTAAATGACCCTGAAATTAAAAAGCACCACAAATGAACTCTGAAAAGGTTGAAACTTGGCATGGTATCATAATTTCACCCACATGGCATGTGCTAAAAAGTTGAGATGGTTACGGCAAAAACTGGATGCAGTTCGTGTACAAAATGGACAATCTCTTTCGAAGTATGAGAGTTTCGGACGAAAACTCGTCTGTTACAAAAGGATTTCAATTTTTTTTAACTTATTTCAACTCCAGACTTTTTGTGCATTCAATATGAACCATTAGAAGCCACATACTAAAATTTCAACCCTATCTAACTTCATTTGATATTTTTCATTCATTTAATGAATTGTTTTGAGCTAAATGACCCTGAAATTAGAAGGCACCACAAGTGAACTCTGAAAAGGTTGAAACTTGGCATGGTATCATCATTTCACCCACATAGCATGTGCTAAAAAGTTGAGAGTGTTACGGCAAAAACTGGATGCACTTCGTGTACAAAATGGACAATCTCTTTCGAAGTATCAGGGCTTCGGACGAAAACTCGTCTGTTACAAAAGGATTTCAATTTGTTTAACTTGTTTGAACTCCAGACTTTTTGTGCATTCAATATGAACCATTAGAAGCCACATCCTAAAATTTCAACCCTATCTAACTTCATTTGCTATTTTTCATGCATTTAATGAATTGTTTTGAGCTAAATGACCCTGAAATTAAAAAGCACCACAAATGAACTCTGAAAAGGTTGAAACTTGGCATGGTATCATCATTTCACCCACATAGCATGTGCTAAAAAGTTGAGAGTGTTACGGCAAAAACTGGATGCACTTCGTGTACAAAATGGACAATCTCTTTCGAAGTATCAGGGTTTCGGACGAAAACTCGTCTGTTACAAAAGGATTTCAATTTTTTTAACTTATTTCAACTCCAGAATTTTTGTGCATTCAATATGAACCATTAGAAGCCACATCCTAAAATTTCAACCCTATCTAACTTCATTTGCTATTTTTCATTCATTTAATGAATTGTTTTGAGCTAAATGACCCTGAAATTAAAAAGCAGCACAAATGAACTCTGAAAAGGTTGAAACTTGGCATGGTATCCTCATTTCACCCACATAGCATGTGCTAAAAAGTTGAGAGGCTTACGGCAAAAACTGGATGCACTTCGTGTACAAAATGGACAATCTCTTTCGAAGTATCAGGGCTTCGGACAAAAACTCGTCTGTTACAAAAGGATTTCAATTTGTTTAACTTATTTCAACTCCAGACTTTTTGTGCATTCAATATGAACCATTAGAAGCCACATCCTAAAATTTCAACCCTATCTAACTTCATTTGCTATTTTTCATGCATTTAATGAATTGTTTTGAGCTAAATGACCCTGAAATTAAAAAGCACCACAAATGAACTCTGAAAAGGTTGAAACTTGGCATGGTATCATCATTTCACCCACATAGCATGTGCTAAAAAGTTGAGAGGGTTACGGCAAAAATTGGATGCACTTCGTGTACAAAATGGACAATCTCTTTCGAAGTATCAGGGTTTCGGACGAAAACTCGTGTGTTACAAAAGGATTTCAATTTTTTTAACTTATTTCAACTCCAGAATTTTTGTGCATTCAATATGAACCATTAGAAGCCACATCCTAAAATTTGAACCCCATCTAATTTCATTTGCTATTTTTCATGCATTTAATGAATTGTTTTGAGCTAAATGACCCCGAAATTAAAAAGCACCACAAATGAACTCTGAAAATGTTGAAACTTGGCATGGTACCATCATTTCACCCACATAGCATGTGCTAAATAGTAGAGAGGGTTACGGCAAAAACTGGATGCACTTCGTGTACAAAATGGACAATCTCTTTCGAAGTATCAGGGTTTCGGAAGAAAACTCGTCTGTTACAAAAGGATTTCAATTTTTTTAACTTATTTTAACTCCAGACTTTTTGTGCATTCAATATGAACCATTAGAAGCCACGTACTAAAATTTCAACCCTATCTAACTTCATTTGCTATTT
Source organism: Elymus sibiricus (assembly GCA_039707655.1). NCBI lineage: Eukaryota > Viridiplantae > Streptophyta > Magnoliopsida > Poales > Poaceae > Elymus > Elymus sibiricus. Next base: position 284,811,319 of record CM077663.1, read on the forward strand.
TTCATTCATTTAATGAATTGTTTTGAGCTAAATGACCCTGAAATTAAAAGGCACCACAAATGAACTCTGAAAAGGTTGAAACTTGGCATGGTATCATCATTTCACCCACATAGCATGTGCTAAAAAGTTGAGAGTGTTACGGCAAAAACTGGATGCACTTTGTGTACAAAATGGACAATCTCTTTCGAAGTATCAGGGCTTCGGACGAAAACTCGTCTGTTACAAAAGGATTTCAATTTGTTTAACTTGTTTCAACTCCAGACTTTTTGTGCATTCAATATGAACCATTAGAAGCCACATCCTAAAATTTCAACCCTATCTAACTTCATTTGCAATTTTTCATGCATTTAATGAATTGTTTTGAGCTAAATGACCCTGAAATTAAAAAGCACCACAAATGAACTCTGAAAAGGTTGAAACTTGGCATGGTATCATAATTTCACCCACATAGAATGTGCTAAAAAGTTGAGAGGGTTACGGCAAAAACTGGATGCACTTCGTGTACAAAATGGACAATCTCTTTCGAAGTATCAGGGTTTCGGACGAAAACTCGTCTGTTACAAAAGGATTTCAATTTTTTTAACTTATTTCAACTCCAGAATTTTTGTGCATTCAATATGAACCATTAGAAGCCACATCCTAAAATTTCAACCCTATCTAACTTCATTTGCTATTTTTCATTCATTTAATGAATTGTTTTGAGCTAAATGACCCTGAAATTAAAAAGCAGCACAAATGAACTCTGAAAAGGTTGAAACTTGGCATGGTATCCTCATTTCACCCACATAGCATGTGCTAAAAAGTTGAGAGGCTTACGGCAAAAACTGGATGCACTTCGTGTACAAAATGGACAATCTCTTTCGAAGTATCAGGGCTTCGGACAAAAACTCGTCTGTTACAAAAGGATTTCAATTTGTTTAACTTATTTCAACTCCAGACTTTTTGTGCATTCAATATGAACCATTAGAAGCCACATCCTAAAATTTCAACCCTATCTAACTTCATTTGCTATTTTTCATGCATTTAATGAATTGTTTTGAGCTAAATGACCCTGAAATTAAAAAGCACCACAAATGAACTCTGAAAAGGTTGAAACTTGGCATGGTATCATCATTTCACCCACATAGCATGTGCTAAAAAGTTGAGAGGGTTACGGCAAAAATTGGATGCACTTCGTGTACAAAATGGACAATCTCTTTCGAAGTATCAGGGTTTCGGACGAAAACTCGTGTGTTACAAAAGGATTTCAATTTTTTTAACTTATTTCAACTCCAGAATTTTTGTGCATTCAATATGAACCATTAGAAGCCACATCCTAAAATTTGAACCCCATCTAATTTCATTTGCTATTTTTCATGCATTTAATGAATTGTTTTGAGCTAAATGACCCCGAAATTAAAAAGCACCACAAATGAACTCTGAAAATGTTGAAACTTGGCATGGTACCATCATTTCACCCACATAGCATGTGCTAAATAGTATATAGGGTTACGGCAAAAACTGGATGCACTTCGTGTACAAAATGGACAATCTCTTTCGAAGTATCAGGGTTTCGGAAGAAAACTCGTCTGTTACAAAAGGATTTCAATTTTTTTAACTTATTTTAACTCCAGACTTTTTGTGCATTCAATATGAACCATTAGAAGCCACATACTAAAATTTCAACCCTATCTAACTTCATTTGCTATTTTTCATTCATTTAATGAATTGTTTTGAGCTAAATGACCCTGAAATTAAAAGGCACCACAAATGAACTCTGAAAAGGTTGAAACTTGGCATGGTATCATCATTTCACCCACATAGCATGTGCTAAAAAGTTGAGAGTGTTACGGCAAAAACTGGATGCACTTTGTGTACAAAATGGACAATCTCTTTCGAAGTATGAGGGCTTCGGACGAAAACTCGTCTGTTACAAAAGGATTTCAATTTGTTTAACTTGTTTCAACTCCAGACTTTTTGTGCATTCAATATGAACCATTAGAAGCCACATCCTAAAATTTCAACCCTATCTAACTTCATTTGCTATTTTTCATGCATTTAATGAATTGTTTTGAGCTAAATGACCCTGAAATTAAAAAGCACCACAAATGAACTCTGAAAAGGTTGAAACTTGGCATGGTATCATAATTTCACCCACATAGAATGTGCTAAAAAGTTGAGAGGGTTACGGCAAAAACTGGATGCACTTCGTGTACAAAATGGACAATCTCTTTCGAAGTATCAGGGTTTCGGACGAAAACTCGTCTGTTACAAAAGGATTTCAATTTTTTTAACTTATTTCAACTCCAGAATTTTTGTGCATTCAATATGAACCATTAGAAGCCACATCCTAAAATTTCAACCCTATCTAACTTCATTTGCTATTTTTCATTCATTTAATGAATTGTTTTGAGCTAAATGACCCTGAAATTAAAAAGCAGCACAAATGAACTCTGAAAAGGTTGAAACTTGGCATGGTATCCTCATTTCACCCACATAGCATGTGCTAAAAAGTTGAGAGGCTTACGGCAAAAACTGGATGCACTTCGTGTACAAAATGGACAATCTCTTTCGAAGTATCAGGGCTTCGGACAAAAACTCGTCTGTTACAAAAGGATTTCAATTTGTTTAACTTATTTCAACTCCAGACTTTTTGTGCATTCAATATGAACCATTAGAAGCCACATCCTAAAATTTCAACCCTATCTAACTTCATTTGCTATTTTTCATGCATTTAATGAATTGTTTTGAGCTAAATGACCCTGAAATTAAAAAGCACCACAAATGAACTCTGAAAAGGTTGAAACTTGGCATGGTATCATCATTTCACCCACATAGCATGTGCTAAAAAGTTGAGAGGGTTACGGCAAAAATTGGATGCACTTCGTGTACAAAATGGACAATCTCTTTCGAAGTATCAGGGTTTCGGACGAAAACTCGTGTGTTACAAAAGGATTTCAATTTTTTTAACTTATTTCAACTCCAGAATTTTTGTGCATTCAATATGAACCATTAGAAGCCACATCCTAAAATTTCAACCCCATCTAATTTCATTTGCTATTTTTCATGCATTTAATGAATTGTTTTGAGCTAAATGACCCTGAAATTAAAAAGCACCACAAATGAACTCTGAAAATGTTGAAACTTGGCATGGTACCATCATTTCACCCACATAGCATGTGCTAAATAGTAGAGAGGGTTACGGCAAAAACTGGATGCACTTCGTGTACAAAATGGACAATCTCTTTCGAAGTATCAGGGTTTCGGACGAAAAGTCGTCTGTTACAAAATGATTTCAATTTTTTTAACTTATTTTAACTCCAGACTTTTTGTGCATTCAATATGAACCATTAGAAGCCACATCCTAAAATTTCAACCCTATCTAACTTCATTTGCTATTTTTCATGCATTTAATGAATTGTTTTGAGCTAAATGACCCTGAAATTAAAAAGCACCACAAATGAACTCTGAAAAGGTTGAAACTTGGCATGGTATCATAATTTCACCCACATAGCATGTGCTAAAAAGTTGAGATGGTTACGGCAAAAACTGGATGCACTTCGTGTACAAAATGGACAATCTCTTTCGAAGTATGAGAGTTTCGGACGAAAATTCGTCTGTTACAAAAGGATTTCAATTTTTTTAACTTATTTCAACTCCAGACTTTTTGTGCATTCAATATGAACCAATAGAAGCCACATACTAAAATTTCAACCCTATCTAACTTCATTTGCTATTTTTCATTCATTTAATGAATTGTTTTGAGCTAAATGACCCAGAAATTAAAAGGCACCACAAATGAACTCTGAAAAGGTTGAAACTTGGCATGGTATCATCATTTCACCCACATAGCATGTGCTAAAAAGTTGAGAGTGTTACGGCAAAAACTGGATGCACTTTGTGTACAAAATGGACAATCTCTTTCGAAGTATCAGGGCGTCGGACGAAAACTCGTCTGTTACAAAAGGATTTCAATTTGTTTAACTTATTTCAACTCCAGACTTTTTGTGCATTCAATATGAACCATTAGAAGACACATCCTAAAATTTCAACCCTATCTAACTTCATTTGCTATTTTTCATGCATTTAATGAATTGTTTTGAGCTAAATGACCCTGAAATTAAAAAGCACCACAAATGAACTTTGAAAAGGTTGAAACTTGGCATGGTATCATAATTTCACCCACATAGAATGTGCTAAAAATTTGAGAGGGTTACGGCAAAAACTGGATGCACTTCGTGTACAAAATGGACAATCTCTTTCGAAGTATCAGGGTTTCGGACGAAAACTCGTCTGTTACAAAAGGATTTCAATTTTTTTAACTTATTTCAACTCCAGAATTTTTGTGCATTCAATATGAACCATTAGAAGCCACATCCTAAAATTTCAACCCTATCTAACTTCATTTGCTTTTTTTCATGCATTTAATGAATTGTTTTGAGCTAAATGACCCTGAAATTAAAAAGCAGCACAAATGAACTCTGAAAATGTTGAAACTTGGCATGGTATCATCATTTCACCCACATAGCATGTGCTAAAAAGTTGAGAGGGTTACGGCAAAAACTGGATGCACTTCGTGTACAAAGTGGACAATCTATTTCGAAGTATCAGGGTTTCGGACGAAAACTCGTGTGTTACAAAAGGATTTCAATTTTTTTAACTTATTTCAACTCCAGATTTTTTTTGCATTCAATATGAACCATTAGAAGCCACATCCTAAAATTTCAACCCTATCTAACTTCATTTGCTATTTTTCATGCATTTAATGAATTGTTTTGAGCTAAATGACCCCGAAATTAAAAAGCACCACAAATGAACTCTGAAAAGGTTGAAACTTGGCATGGTACCGTCATTTCACCCACATAGAATGTGCTAAAAAGTTGAGAGGGTTACGGCAAAAACTGGATGCACTTCGTGTACAAAATGGACAATCTCTTTCGAAGTATCAGGGTTTCGGACGAAAACTCGTCTGTTACAATAGGATTTCAATTTTTTAACTTATTTCAACTCCAGACTTTTTGTGCATTCAATATGAACCATTAGAAGCCACATCCTAAAATTTCAACCCTATCTAACTTCATTTGCTATTTTTCATGCATTTAATGAATTGTTTTGAGCTAAATGACCCCGAAATTAAAAAGCACTACAAATGAACTCTGAAAAGGTTGAAACTTTGCATGGTTTCATAATTTCACCCACATAGCATGTGCTAAAAAGTTGAGAGGGTTACGGCAAAAACTGGATGCACTTCTTGTACAAAATGGACACTATCTCTTTCGAAGTATCAGGGTTTCGGACGAAAACTCGTCTGTTACAAAAGGATTTCAATTTTTTAAACTTATTTCAACTACAGACTTTTTTGGCATTCAATATGAACCATTAGAAGCCACATCCTAAAATTTCAACCCTATCTAACTTCATTTGCTATTTTTCATGCATTTAATGAATTGTTTTGAGCTAAATGACCCCGAAATTAAAAAGCACTACAAATGAACTCTGAAAAGGTTGAAACTTTGCATGGTTTCATAATTTCACCCACATAGCATGTGCTAAAAAGTTGAGAGGGTTACTACAAAAATTGGATGCACTTCGTGTACAAAATGGAAACTATCTCTTTCGAAGTATCAGGGTTTCGGACGAAAACTCGTCTGTTACAAAAGGATTTCAATTTTTTTAACTTATTTCAACTACAGACTTTTTTGGCATTCAATATGAACCATTAGAAGCCACATCCTAAAATTTCAACCCTATCTAACTTCATTTGCTATTTTTCATGCATTTAATGAATTGTTTTGAGCTAAATGACCCTGAAATTAAAAAGCACCACAAATGAACTCTGAAAAGGTTGAAACTTGGCATGGTATCATAATTTCACCCACATGGCATGTGCTAAAAAGTTGAGATGGTTACGGCAAAAACTGGATGCAGTTCGTGTACAAAATGGACAATCTCTTTCGAAGTATGAGAGTTTCGGACGAAAACTCGTCTGTTACAAAAGGATTTCAATTTTTTTTAACTTTTTTAAACTCCAGACTTTTTGTGCATTAAATATGAACCATTAGAAGCCACATACTAAAATTTCAACCCTATCTAACTTCATTTGATATTTTTCATTCATTTAATGAATTGTTTTGAGCTAAATGACCCTGAAATTAGAAGGCACCACAAGTGAACTCTGAAAAGGTTGAAACTTGGCATGGTATCATCATTTCACCCACATAGCATGTGTTAAAAAGTTGAGAGGGTTACGGCAAAAATTGGATGCACTTCGTGTACAAAATGGACAATCACTTTCGAAGTATGAGAGTTTCGGACGAAAACTCGTCTGTTACAAAAGGATTTCAATTTTTTTAACTTATTTGAACTCCAGACTTTTTGTGCATTCAATATGAACCATTAGAAGCCACATCCTAAAATTTCAACCCTATCTAATTTCATTTGCTATTTTTCATGCATTTAATGAATTGTTTTGAGCTAAATGACCCTGAAATTAAAAAGCACCACAAATGAACTCTGAAAAGGTTGAAACTTGGCATGGTATCATCATTTCACCCACATAGCATGTGCTAAAAAGTTGAGAGTGTTACGGCAAAAACTGGATGCACTTCGTGTACAAAATGGACAATCTCTTTCGAAGTATCAGGGTTTCGGACGAAAACTCGTCTGTTACAAAAGGATTTCAATTTTTTTAACTTATTTCAACTCCAGACTTTTTGTGCATTCAATATGAACCATTAGAAGCCACATCCTAAAATTTGAACCCTATCTAACTTCATTTGCTATTTTTCATGCATTTAATGAATTGTTTTGAGCTAAATGACCCCGAAAT